>OY728150.1:2042585045-2045422210 GCA_963277665.1 Viscum album | reverse complement strand
AACATTTTGTTATACTATAAATAGATTTTTATTCAGACTATTTATAAATATAACACCTTATGAGTTATATATAGGTTGAAAACTAAATGTTAAGTACT
This sequence comes from Viscum album, assembly GCA_963277665.1. Classification (NCBI taxonomy): domain Eukaryota; kingdom Viridiplantae; phylum Streptophyta; class Magnoliopsida; order Santalales; family Viscaceae; genus Viscum; species Viscum album. The sequence goes on along the minus strand of OY728150.1, from coordinate 2,045,422,112 downwards.
TAAGAGTATTTAGATGCAAAGTATTCATTTTGAATACAAAATATTATTTACATAAATTCTCACCCAAATTCGATGAATTCATTTTCTTAGTATATTCCACTACGTCTAAGTCTTATATAGTTTTTAATAAAAATTATTTTATTTTTGAGAAAATAGTACATATTAAATTTGAAGAAACTGATACCTTTTTTATTAAACAACCTCAACCTACATCTTTGAATTTGGGTTAAAAAAATTATTATGAACCATTAATAGAATATTATTTTAATTCAAATGATACTCTAGAAAAATTTCTAAAGTTTCCACTCTAGAATATTTATTAACCCTATGTTGATTAACAAGTATTATAAAACCCATGCAAGCTATTTATAAGGAATTATATAAGTGATAATATCATTGGTGATGTAAATCAACCGGGAATGACCAGAAGTTCTTTAGGAAATGAATTAGAGCATCTAGAATTTCTTTCCCAATTAAACCCAAAAATCCCTGACGAGGAATTGAGTGATGGATATTGGATTAAAGCTATGTGAGATGAACTAAATGAATTTTAATGGAAAAATGTATGGACCTTGGTTGAATGACCTAACAAACTTCTATAATTTGTGTAAAATGGGTCCTCAAAAACAAATGTGATGAAAATTAAATTATTGTAATAAATAAAGAAAGAATAGTTTCTAAAGGATATAATCAACAAGAAGTAATAGAATATGAAGAAACATCTACTAGATAGACTTCAATCTATTTGAATTATCGTAGCCTTTTCAGCATTCATTAACTTCAATTTTTTTTAAATGGATGTGAAGTGTGCTTTTCTTAATGGATATGTTCAAGAGGAAGTTTATGTTGAAAAACTCATATTTTTGAAGACTCAAAACATCTTGAACATGTTTATACACATAACAAATATTTATATGGTCTTAAAAATGACCTAAAGCCTAGTTTGGTATACTTACAAGTTTATTGTTACAAAAAAATTATTTTAAGGGAACTACTGATCCAATCCATTTTATAAAGAAATAAAATAATGTTTTGGTTGTTCAAATTTATTTTAATGAAATTATATTTTGATCAACTCACCAATCCTTAACTGATTCACTTGTGAATCTTATTAAATTTGAGTTTTAAATGAGTACGATGGGTGAGTTAACATTTTTTCTTGGTTTTAAAATTTCTCAAAAAAATAAAGAACCTATATACCTCAACATAATAATATTATATATCTTTTTAAAAACTATGGATATAACAACACTAAAAATATAAGTACTCTAATAGGTACCTCAAATACTCTTGATCTTGATGAAGTTGAATAACCAGTAGATCAAAAATCTTCTTGAGATCTGATAGGAAGTTTATTATAATTCATATCTAGTCATCCAAATATAATGTTTTTAATATTCTTATGTACAAGATATCAATATATTCCAAAGAAATTTGATTTAAAAATGTAAAAATAATTTTTCACTATTTAAAGGGAACTATGGATTTAAAACTTTTCTATTCTTCTAGAAATAATTTTGATTTTAAACATTATTTGGATTCTAGATTTGGTGGATGTATACTGGATAAAAAAATTACATCCAAAACTTTTCCTTTATGAGGAAATTATTTACTTTCCTGGTCATATATGAAACAAAATTTTATAGAACATTAAACTGTTAAAGCTGAATATATAGAATTTGGATGTTGTTGTGATCAAGTGTTGTGGTTGCAACACACAGTCACTGATTATGGCATGAGTTTTACTAACGCTCAGATACTATGTGAAACACTAGTGCAAAAGACTCAAGAAAAAACCCTGCACATCACTCTAATTCGAAGCACATAGATATTATTCATCACTTCTTTGGGATTACACACTAAAAGAAGATATCATTTTACAATTCAAGTGAATAGAAAAACAAATTGCTGATTTTTTTTCTAAAAATAATTACCTTTTGATTGATTTGAATACATCAAACAAAAGGTTGGAATGATAACTCTAAGGTAATCATTCATATTCAATTTTTTTGAAACTATATTCTTATATTAAGAAACTTCTTTTCATAGGGGTTGTACACTAGTTTTTCGGAAACTATAAAAAGTTTTTCAATCCTATAAAATGTTGTTTAGAACCTATAAAATTTTTTCAGAACCTAATAACGAATTTCAGAACATAATATTTCTATGAAGAATATTATAAAAAAATATCAAACCTTCAGAGAACTCCGACAAGTACTTTATCTTACCTATTACTTCATAACTTTCATTTCTATTTTTTGGTATTTAAATCTTATTTTAAGAAAAAAATTAATGAATTCATCTTTCCTTAAATATTTTTTATTTCATTAAATCCATTTTATTTCCTTAAATATGTTTTATTTCTGTAATCAGTTTTACTTTATTAAATCCATTTTATTTCCTTAAATCTATTTTATTTCCTTATATCCATTTTATTTCCTTAAATACTCCAAATATCAGAACCTTTAAAACATTGTTTGGTTTAATCTAAATCATCACATTAGATCTATCTATTTTAAACTATTAGATTATTTCTTGGGGAATTTGAACCACTATCTTGATGCTTATGTAAAGAAAGGGACCCCCTAGGTTCCACATAAAATTCTAGAGATTTTAGCCTGAGTTACTGCCACCCTTCAATGTTTTCATTCCGGTTTCCAGATCCCTTTCATATGTACTAGATCTCTTTATTATACTTCCTGATGTCTCTTTTGATATCTTATCAGACCTCAATTACCACAAAATGATTCAAGGATTGATTCATTTATAGAGAAAGGTTAGTAGATCATAATTTATACATTAAGTATGAATCTTTAATTAAAAATATCCTAAATTTTCAAGGCATAGAAAATTTTATCATTTACAATAATAAATGAGAACATTATCCAGTTTCTGCAAACATATTTTTTGAATTTTATGAATCAGTTGAATTATTCAATGACGGTAGACATGATATGTTTTAGTTTAAGAATTATGGGAAAATTTATTCTATTTCATATAATATAGTCACATATATCATTGGGATACTGTATGATAGTGAAACTTATTATCTATGTCATAAGTTTCCAAATTCAGAAGGATCTTTTGATAGAGTTAAATCTATTTATTTCTCAAGTCTTCAGGGAGTAAAGAAGATCATGCTTTAAAATATTTTATCTAACTATAGGATTGTTTCATTATGTATGCAATGTCTTTTAATAACATGAAAATGAGATAAGGATACCCTAAAAATTATAGACATCTTCATGATGTATTTTATTATTAATCTAAGGAAGATTAACCTGATAAAGTACATATTTCTATCTATTAATAAGATAAAAGATTGTTTGATAAAGTAATAAATTCTTATGTTTCTAGCAACATATTATAATCTTATATAAAATTGTTTAAACTTTGTAATATCCCTTAGATGTTGAATCCAAAAAATTTAAAGATTATTATTTTAAGCATTGACACACATAAAAGAATGAAGGTTTCTTTTATTGATAAAACAAATAAGTTTGCAGATTTATCTAGAAAATAAAGGGATGTTTGAGAAAACTCTAAGAAATAGTTAGTAAATCTTATGGAAATAAAATCTCAAGTCTTGAAACCATCGAAAAAAATTTAATCTTTTAAACTACTAAAGATGAAGAAACCAAAGTCCTACCCAGATGAAGTTGTATAAAAGTAGAGACTTGACAAAGAGCTAAGGAAAAAAAGAAATGTAGTGTTTGGTTTATACATGGATGATGCTAATGCTTTGAAAATTAGATAAGTATAAGAACATGATAAATATGAAAAGGAAAATAAGCTAAAGAAAAATCCCATGAAAGAAGAGATAATTCAAGCCCTATTGAAAGATATAGAAAAGGGCTAAAAAACTGTTGTTCCAGAATCTTTTCTTCAAGAACCCAAATTCCAAAAATAATCACAAAAAGTGTAATAAGAGTCCAACCAAATATAAAAGGGAAAGTAAGTTGTTTTATGCATAGTTCTGATAGTTCATTAACAATCTTAATAAGAAGAAAAAAAAAATATCCAAAATAAAGAAAACAATGATGAGATTCAACAAATTAAATAAAATCATAGAAAAAGTAAATACAATATGTTATCTATAATATAATTTCAATCCTCCTCATACATACTTTATTAAATTTTGAATTCAATGCAGAAAGACAGTGTTTTTGATACTGAAGTACATAAAATTCCATCTGATGGTGATGTTGATGTTGGTTATGATGGTGGTAATGATGGTAAGGAAAAAGATGATGAAGAAGAAGAAGTTGATGTTGGTGATGATAAGGATGATTATATTATTCATGTTTCTGATGAAATTAAAGTAATTTAGAAGTCATATAGATCAAAATATAATAAATACAATGGGAAGAAAGCTGATCATGGAAAATCCAAGAAAGATGCATCAGAATATAAAATATATTCCTCCTATATAGCATAAGATTTTGTTTTTCAGTCTTTGAAAATGTTGGTGAACTCCATTCCATATTTCTCATAACTTGAGCCAAAATGTAAAATTATTCTAAAAACCATAAATCAATAATTAGACTCAATAACCATTTTCATGGAAATAAAGATAATTCTTGAAGATGATTTCAGAATATTTGTATAGAATTATGATTCTCATAGGAAGTCTTATATAGAGATAACATAGTGCTATATGAAGGAAAAAATGATCTTAATGTGTTAGATGATATGTTTGAGTTTGTAATGTGTGACTTCAAATAGTCAGAGAACGAAATCAACAATATTTCAAACAATTTCTTAAAAAGGTTAAAGGATGAACAAGTAATTCACTTGCAAGACGATATGTATTTGTATGGGAAACTAAATCCTCTCACTACCGAGGTGAAAAGGGTAAAATCTTATAAAAACGAGGTGGATGAGAATATTAAGTCACATGAATAATTTATTAAGAGCCATCAATAAAAGATTAAAAACCTTGAGAAGAATACTCAGGTTTAGGATTTGTTCTTAGATAAGTTTCAATATGATCACAAGGAACTCATGAAATTGAACGCTATGGTCAGGGCCTTAATAAGAAAAAAGGATTGACTTATTTATAATCTGATCATTTGTTAAAAAAATATTTTTAATGATAATTAATCTTTATCTCTTTTGTTTTCTCATTTTTTTCAAAACATTTTTAGGTGCATTATACATTTCTCTATTCCTTTTTGTAAATAAAAAAGGGGGAGAATAATATTATAAAAAATATATTAGTCTAAGAAGGAGAATGTATAAGTATGAGGGAGAATTTTTAAATAATAAACCCTTAATTAAGAGGGGATATTTCATCAATAATGTATGAAAAATACTTAATGACATGAATACGATTTTTAGGGGATTTCATAACCTAAGGAAGAGTTAGTCATAATTATTTTAAATCATATACTCAAGGAGAGATACATTTTTATTTTCAAGTTAAATTATGAAGAATTTCGATCTTAATATTCTTTACTTAATTAAACTATTTGTTCTTTCCTAAAAGGGGAAGATTTTTGATTTAAAAGTTTCTTTATGAATTTTTATATTCCATTATGTTTTGGAAATCAAAAACACATTTCCTTACAATTTCTTTCTATCTATAAAGAAATTTTATGCAGGTTCTTTACCAATTTTATAACTAAGTATAAAATTATTTTTCTTAAGACAGAATATCTACTGAAAAAAAATCTGGTCCTTAAAAAAACTAGAAGTCCTTCACTTTCTCATTTTTGATTCACTTAAAATTTTGAATCAGAATCATCTTATTTCTTAAATCCAAATCACACAGAAAATTGAATCTGATTCTCTTACACAATTCCAAATCATCTCGAATTTTGATTATGATTTTATGGTCTTTAATTCCAAATCATCCAAAATATAAAATCCAATTAATAGTTTCTTATATTTCAATTCACTCATAAAATGTGAATCTAATTTATAGTTTCTCAATTATGAATCGTCTAAATTTTTGACTCTAATTCTCACTTCCTCAATTTTGTTTATCAATACTTTTCAGATCTTATTATCATAGTTCCTTATCTAATTATCTAGTGTTTAAGGATACGATTATATAACTTTCTTAAATTTGTATGTTTTGATTGAGGATATGATTTTATAATATTCTTAATGTTTTCTCTTATGTTTTAGAATATGATTTTATGACTGTCTTAATGTTACTATATTTCCTTAATGTAATGTTTAATTAAAATAATATTTATATATACTTATTTATTCTCGTGATATTTGGTTATAATATATTATTTCTTCCAATATGCTATTATATAACTGTTTTAAGTTCTAGCTATACATGTCCCATTGAAATTTTAGGAAAAATATGACCATTGGAGGAAAATTAGACTATTAGAGATATTTCTTATAAATACCTGGTCATTTGGATGAGCTCAACACAAATTCAGACTTTTGGATTTTGAAGACACATGAGAGATATTCCAAATATTAACTTGTGTGAAATCCATTAAGTGATTATGTTGTGAACATATTATTCGACATACTAAAGATCTTCAAAAAGAAGTGTTTTTTTGTGAGACACTAATAGTTGGTGATTACTATTGAGGGCTTCCAATTTGAAGTAAGATAGAGGTGATGATTACCTTCTTAATCGCGGGCTTCCAGCTGATGGAAGACAGAGGTGTCGATCACCTTACAGATTGAGGTGTTGTGAGGATTGTAAGAAAGACGTCGATCTTCGTATCGAGGGATTACTCTGGTGTGAGTAAGATAAAATTTATTGAATGTATAAATCAGTGGGCCTTTATATAAGGTTTTTGGATACTATACTCTTTTGGTAAAAATATTTTTACTATTTTAAATGTACATTAATTTTCTGCAGCAACTTGTTATAGTTAGAAAGTGTTTCTTATACATTCTATTTTGTAATAACGTTGATATAAGATTCTATATGATTTAAGGTAGATTCTTTTTTAAGTATACCTATGTGCTTATTTACTATACATATTTATCAAACCTAAGGTAATTTTATTAACCATACAAAAAAGGGTTTAGTGAATTATATTTGATTAACTTTGTTAAATAAAATATTTCTTTAAGGTAAAAAATGAATATTTTTAAAATCAGAATTCACCCCCTCTTATATTTGAGAATCTATATACATATTAAGATCTGACATGTTCTACTTGAAAAAAATCATTAATCACATCATAAAGAACCCATGGAATGAAAAATGTGATTCAAAACATTTCTAGAAGGCACCACCAATATTGACCTTATTAATGAAAATGGATCATACCCAATATTTGGCCACCCTAAAATATAATTTTATAAGAGAAATCAGTGGGTTGTTCATGAAAAATAATTTTCATGGAAATAATTATTTTATATATTATAGAAAAATCCTAACAAATTTTTCTAGAAAATGCTTTTATCTTTGGATTAAGTGATAAAAATATGGGTCACTTTTAACATTATTTTCTAGAATGTTTAATTTTTAGAAACTAAAAAGAAGGAAAATTTAAAATAAATATTCATAAATAGATTTCAATAATAATTCTTTATAAAATACATATATTTTTAAAAAAATTATTTGAAAATATTCTGAAATTTTTTACATTTAAAAATAATATTTAATAATGGATCTATGAAATAAACATAAACGTTTCCAAAAAGATAAACCAAAATTTATAAAACCCTAAAATTTGAAATTAAAAATTTAATAATATATCCTTGAAATATCATAAATTTTATTAAAATAAATTTAGAGTGTATAATAAAACATTTTATTTTGAATGGATGGAATTTTTTTAAATATTTTGAAAACCCATTTTTGAAAACCAAGATTATACAAAGTGAAACACGAAATCATTTTAAAATGTGGATAAGGGAAATATAAATTCCTCATGAGATAAAACATAATTGGGTATTCAAATAATAATAATTATCTTGGTGGTAAAGTAAAATATGGACAAGGAGGGAACCATGATTAAAGAGGATGTTATTTATTCTTGACAATGATATAATTTGTATTGGGAAAAAATTTCTCAAGGAATAATGTTTGAATAATATTTACATTTTAACCATAGAGAAAAATAAAGTACCATGAAATAAAATATTTTTGTGGAATAAAGAAATATTATAAGAATAAAGTTCAAGAAGAAACATTACAGCTCAATGATGGGAGTTTAGTTAACAAAAACCCTAAAAACTATGGTGTTTTTGAATAGAATAAAATTTAAATAGTGTACAATATATTTATCTTTGAACCCAATATGTTAAAATAATATGGTAAATTTTATGTATTATTTATTTATCACACTATCTCAAGGATTTCACGGTGGACAATATGAATCATTTCTCAATAAATTAATTGGGAGTCAAAGAAGTTGTTACCTTTATTCTCGACTTCCACAAAAGGGTATGAATATCCTGTATTAAAAAATTACTATCAAAATAACCTATTAATGAATTTTAGTAATATTTAAAAACATAAATTATATTTATTATCTACTTATATATTATTATTTTTTATCTAATTTCAATATCGAACATGAAAAATCTTGATCAATTTTAAGTAGTTTCATAATAATGATGTATTTCTTTATTATTATTCCAAAGTTTATCATTAACAAACCATAAAAGGTATTAGAAATAATTATTTATAATTATATATAATTTTATTATTTGATTCTTTTTGAATTTTATTTATAATCATTAAGGATGAAATCAAAGATAAGCATGTTTCAGTGATTTTTAATAAACAGACGTTGGTATCTTAATTAATGAGTATAATAATAATTTTATCCGTTTAGAAAAAAAATAAAATTATTACTTTATTATTTATATAATATATTTTCAATATTTATGTTCTAGAAGTTTGTTGTTAAATTATTTTATAGCATTGTTCAAGTAAGTGGTTAGACTGACCTCAAGATGAACATACCATAATTAATAGATAAGTATGGTTATGAAAGTTTTTTTTATTGGAATAATATCATTATTTAAAAATAATAATGAAATTATTAAGATATTTTAAAGGTTATTAACCATATTTTAAGATATATTATTAAATTTTAATGAATATATTTGAAAAAATAAGCATTACACTTTGTGGATGCGCCAGTCTTCATAATACTCAATTAACGATTTCTTTTATCAAAGAATGAGAGGGAACGAAGGTGGATCATAATTTTTATATAAATAATCATAAGTATTTTTTAAATTTCTCAATTATTGTTAAATTCAATTCTTATAAATAGTGAAGAGAGGTGATGGTGAAAAATGTAAGATGTCACTTTATAGAGCTGCTAGTCCACACAAATCCACAAATGTGGTTTTATTTTTCTTAATGGAAAAGGGGAAATGTGGTTAATAGTTATTCCCAAAAGATAATAAAATTAAATATAAAAAAAATTATTTCATTTTATAGGAATTAAAAAAGTATATTTGGTAATTTAAAAATTAAAAGAAAAGAAGTTTGAGAGAAAAATTGTACTCATCTTGAGGGCTTGGGATTTTCCATGGACGATTCCTTAAAAATTGAAGTATTAGGTTAAAATATTGTAACCAAAAGCTAATGGAGGTCAAATATGATTATATGGTATGATAATAAGGTATATTTTCAATCGTAAACATTATTTATTGGGTGTCTACGAAGGAGTAGTGATAATAACCTTTTATAGGTAGTGATAATGTTATTTTTGTAAATATTTCATCATAATATAAATAGAGTATACATTTTACATTTCAAGAATAGTAAAAAATTGGAAATAATAGAGTGAGGGATGTTATAAGGTCATGAATACATCAAAAATTCATTTTCACACATGTTTTATACATATTTTCATATTCATTACTCATTGAATTTTCTCATTTACCATTTTTAGTTTTAATGTGGTAACTAATATTTACCTAAGTAATTTACTTTTATTGCCTAAAAATAAAAAAGAATTTTTATATAATATTTATTTATTTATTCCATAAATATAATATATTTAATAAAATAAAATGTCTATGTATAATAAATATCAAATGTAACAATAGTACATATAACACATAAAAACACATTTCATTAAAAAGAATATTTTTGTACATAAAATTTTTGTGTAAGATAAATTTATAACTGTTTTTGATTTTTTGGATATAAATTATTTTTTAATAAAAAAATTAAATTTATTTTTATTCTAATGAATTCTAAAACAAAATTTACAAAAATAATATTTAATTTAAAGAAAAGACAAAAATAGTTTCTTTTAATAGAAAATATTAATTAATTTAATAAAATTTTAAAAAATGGTTTTCATAATTATATTTTAAATTTTATATTTTTAATCCTTAAATAAATATTTATTCATGGTTTGTTTATCTTTTAATTTTATACTAACTTCTTTATATAGTCATAAATGCTTTGATTTTTGTAAAAATGATATTTTTCAATACTCACCTAAAAATCAATTGTTTCAAAAAAAAACCCAAAAATTCACCATAACATAATTTATAAATTTTGAACTATAATATAATATTAATTTTATAAAATTAAAATTATAAAATTTATAATTTTTTAAATGAATGTAAAATATTAAAATAAAACAAGTTCTATTGAATAAATCACCTCTTTAAACATTAGGTTTTTTTAGCACAATTTCATAACAATTCCTAACATAGAAAATTATAATATTATATTTCATTTAATAGAATAATACATATTATAAAAATGATCATTTAAAAGTGGTTTATTTATATATTAGGATAAAATACACAATATGTTTATTAAAAATTGTTATTTTAGAAGGAACAAAGCTTTTTAATAAAAATTATATTAATTAATTAACCTCTAAATGTAAGAAATTTTATTTTAGTAAAATTCTTTTATTTACTAGAGGGTTTATCATTCCTATAAATTTCTTAGTAATATTCATCTAATTTTTCACAACTTGTTTTATTTCGGTGTTTCATGTGGACTAATCATTCAATATAATGTATATTTAAAGGGAACCATGTTCTGAAATTTTGTGGTGTTAAATTTATTAGTAGGGGTTATGGATTTAGATGTGTTACGTAAATAGATGTTTTAAACTCCATATAATTTTTATGTTAGGTATAGATGGTATAGTAATCAATTATTTTATTTTGAGAGGTATGTGATGCCGATTTTGTACTTTAGAACAGTTGTAAATATACAGAAGTTTAAAATAAAGATAAGAGTTGGTAAATTTTGTTGTCTTCATATAATTTATGAATAAAAAAATTAAAACATCAAATATTTGAATGTAAATTAAAATATCATGTTTAGATATATCTTAATAAAGGATTTGTATAGTTATCTCATTTCTCTTATATAACAAGTGGAGTTGTTTGTTAAAAAAGTGTTGTAATGAACAATATGAGATTGTGGATTATATACATATGGTTTATAATTTGTTTGATTATATAATATACATGATGATAATATAAGGATAATTTTTTATTTGTGATAAAAGTTTTTATCGATATTTTTTTAAATATGAAGAATAGAAATTCAACGACCATCAATGAAATATTTTAAAAAAATATTTTTTTAATAAAATTATTTGAACACATATATTGAAATATATCATGTAGAATTTTTTATTTTTTTAATATTACCACTGAGTAAATAATATCTTTTTCTTTAACACAAAATATTTTTTCAATAATAACATGATATTAAAAAAAGAATATAGTATCGAATAGGTTAGTTAGAGTATGTTTAAACATTAAGAAGTTAAAAGTTAGCAAATAAAGAATTAAACTTGTCAAAAAATAAAGTAAATATCATTTAATATCATAAAGGGTTTAGGATATTTAGAAGAAAATAATATTTAAAATATTTGAATTTAGTTATCATAAGGAATTTAATGTCACTATATCCTTAAAAGGATTTTAGTATATATTGGAAAAGTAATAATATATATAGTTACATTTTTTACCAAATGTATTCAAGGAAAATGGTTGATGGAAAGGGTTTCAATAATGACAATTATATAGTTTAAAAAAATTCTAAGTAAAAATAGACATGTTATTAATATCAATGTATTTAATTTTTAATAGTCGAGGAATTTCAATATTTTCAAGGAGTTGAATATTATGAATTAATTCCTAAGTCTCACAATTATCCAAATTATGTTGCTTTTAAAAATATGACTAACTAAAGAGTACCGTGATAAGGATTTATTAGAAGATCACATTAATATGTGATGGAAATTAGATTTTGATCTAATGAATTTAAAAAAAACCTTGAAATCTCAACAAACATAATATTGATATCGAATTATTTTATATGTGATATTTTTTACTTGTGATATTGTATTGTTTTGTTAAATATTATAAAATAGTTTATTAGTATAAAATTTATCATGTTATAAAAAATTAAATCTCCACTTTACCATAACATCACATTATATGAATATATATATATATATATTGATATACATTTTTTGAAGTGTAATGAAAATTAACCTCTCAAAGTATGACATTGTGTTATACCTAATGAATGTTCACCATAAACTATTATAGGTCATGATAAAATATTAAGTTTATCATTAGTATTGTTTTTTAAGGATACAAAATATGATCACGAGGCACAAACCATGTTTTTTTCAAAAGATAACCCACTGATTGATGGGTTATTATTGTTATTATATGATCAAAGAAGTGTGAGAAACCCATTTTAAGTGGAAAATATATCATCAATGGAACCATCAGATAAAATAAAGAACATAAATAATACTTTAATACCTAAAACATAGTGAACAATATATTTTTATTTTCATTATACTACACTTTATTGAGATCCATGAGTGACAACCAAATTATTCATTCCTCCCTAGGTATTACACTTTCCACTTTGATCCTTATACTTTTTAGAAGATACCCTAACACTAAACGTGCCATAACAACTTTTTTACATTGTTAAATATTGAATAAAGAGGAAGTGATATTATACTATGGATAGTCAGAATCATATATATCTAATATTTATTTATATACCCTTTATATATTCTCCCTTAATTCAATTTAGGGTGACAAGCATCAACTCCCATCTCAGAGAAGCTGACATGCATTATGATATTTAATTCTTATTGGTGTATTGATTATCATAAAATGAGTCAATGATTATATTATTTATATATATATCAATAAATGAATAAAATTGTTGATTTATCAATGAATTAAATCAATCGTGTATATATGGAATAATTAAAGCACACTATATCACATATCGTATTTCTAAAATACATTATGATAGAAACCAACCGTATGATATGGTAGAAGCATTTTCATGCCCATATAATAGCCTATGACTCTGGATATTTGGTAAAATATGATTTTAATAATTTTAGTTCATTTGAAACAATATCCCACTTATAATAAAATTCCATAAGGACTTTATGTAAAACATCGCATCTCTTTGTGAATCTATCCAAAATCTGTTGGCTATAGTTTATGAATCTCATTATTTTAGAACAAACACTTTTCCCAAAAATTAATCCATATATAAATGACTAATTGTGTAACCCTAAAATAATTTTTAGTGTTTAAAAAATATTTATTTAATAGAAACAATAAAACACCATCCTTTAGAAAAGAATTAGGGGTACTCAAGTTATAAAGAGGTTTGATGTGATCTCAATAGAACATACTTATATATACATATAAACATGTCCAACATAGTATGTATCATATAAATCATATTTATAAATATATATTACCTCTATCCATGACATCTAGTGACCAGTAAACATGAAACACTTCAACATTTTATAGACCAAATTAGAAATTCATGATTCTATAAACTTGATAGACTATGATGATGAATACATAACATGTCATTCAGCTAAAAGATGAAAACATATCATTCCCATCATGAAAGTAGCTTATAACATCACATAGCAATCAAATAAGCATGGGAATGATATTTTTGTATAATTCAATAAAGGTACCAAATGTATTATCAAATCATACTAGTAGAAAAAAACCCATCATGGTTAATCACCAACAGATAGTGTGATCAGAAAAACACCCAAAAACATCCTAATTGACTAATCTTCAAGGATTGTGTAATAATGATATCAATATATAATGGTTCTAAATCTTGGTATCTCACCATACAATAGTAATGGGGATTAAAAATATGCATACATATCTAATTATATCAATGATCATATGACATTACAAGTGATATACCTTAGCAAGTGGATCTCGATAATAAGTATCTAATTATTATCTCACAATTCTATTCATTGTATATAAAATATAATTTTTTAATTTCATTACAAGGTTATACTCATGATAATAATAACATATAATCACATCCCATAATACTCTGTGATGATCATCGATTAGGGACAACCCATGATCATACTTTGAGGGGAAATTATTATTCAATTGTTCATAAAATATACATACACTACACATGAATTAATTATAAAAATAGATTGAATTCTTTATAAATAATGATATATTTTAAAACCATTACATATAATATCTCATGTTTCTAATACCAAGAGATTCAATATGAAGCATATTATTTTACTATGGTTATAGTTTCATCAATGGATCCACTACATTGTCCTAAGTATCCACCCAACATAAACTCACATCACCCCTCTCAGAAATCCCTTATATGAGATAGTGTTATTGAATGATGTATTTGGTCTATTGGTGAGGCTAGGGATCATTTACCTAAGAAAAAGATACATTTTTTTCATAGTAAATATCTATTTCTACATTATTTATAATAACCAAGGAAAAGTTAATTATTGAACTTCATGGTCCATATAGCATCCTTCAAAACATCTAATTCAATGATACACACCATCTCAATTGTCGAGTCTACTATAATTTATTGTTTGGATCTTTTACAATTGACACCTCATCTATTTAGGTAAAACATAAAACTAAATTGATATTTCATGTTTTATTTTATGGATTGGAAACATGAATCAGTTTAACCTCATATATAAAGATTATTCTCTCCTTAAAAGACTATGAAAATATCCTTAATTTATATTAAGTTCTCTAGGATTTTAATAATAGAAATCTAGGGACACTCACTAAGATTTCATTGGTATCTACTAGTAATGATGAAATCATATATGATATTGGGTTGAGTACACACCATGGAATAGATGATAGATCCTATAGTGGATGTGAAAGGAATTATATCCATCATTTTTTAGTTTTAGAATGATATTGAATGTTTTTAAGATTCATTTCATGAAACAATTGTAAAAATCTTTTTTTGAGATCTATATGATAAAATATTTTATCACTTTACCATTATATTTGTTTTGACTCTATCTAATACGATGCTTCGATTTATCTCTATAAATAAACATACCTAGTATTTAGGATTTTTCACAAAAATATTTCATTGAGAATCAAATTCTTCATAAAATATTTACAGAGTGCCTAGATGGGTCATTAATTTAGATAATAAGGTATCATTTACATAAAATATCATTAATACTACCACACTCCAACTAATTTACTTGTATATAAAATAATCATCTTCATTGTTAATGAAACCAAATTCATTGATTGCGTCATCAAGTTAGATTTTTCAATTATGAGAATACTTTTTCAACCCATAAAAGGATCCTTGTAACTTATAAACCTTAAAATAATCATGTGTAACATCAAGAACATAATGATTTATGATATACACATCGTTAAAAAAATTCTCATCATGGATAGTGTGTTTGACCTCTATTTGATACATTTAGTAATAAAAATGACTTGGTATAGAAAGAAATATCTAAATATACATTATTATCACAATTTATGTAATTTTATCCTTCTAGTCAATAATATAATTTTTTATGACACATTAAAACCAAGTGAGATTTAAAAACAGAAACCCTATTATCCATTTTACTTTTTATAGAAAACACATATTCACTCTATTAGTCTTACAAATTTAGGTTTATTCACAATGTTCAAAACATAGCTTAGTGTATATGTAGTCTATTTCTAATTTCATGGCATTTAACCATGATTGAAAAACAAAAAACCTAATACCCGCTTAGTGGATAACAAGTTTATCACCTATAAATTTCACTTCATCTCCATTTTTTATAAGAAACCAATATCTCTTGGGATCATGATTGGCATACAAAATACATGTGTTCAAATCTGGGTAGGAGTGGATTTTTTAGTTACTATATAAGTACTGCATCATTCACTATATTAGTGCAACATTCACTTTAATTGGGCCTAATGTCCATAGATATTGGCATTTGGGACATATAAAATTTGATCAACCGAAGTAATTTATACCACATGGAATCTATTCCATTAAGAGCTTTTGGGAAAAGGGATCTCTGTCCATTAATGGATCTTTTCTCCATATAGCCTTTGGAATATGAAGTAGTTAAGTTAGACTACAGAGGAGCATGCCCTAAATGAGAAATTAAAGTATGTATCCTCCACTAAAGTAGAGATAACCAATTTGGGTCTGAAGATAGGGAGATCTAAAACTACTCGATTGGGACCAGGCACTACATATCTCTACATAGGTCAATACTATCCAATAAGAAACATAAGGTGGGTAGATAGGTTCTATAAATGAATCAGATATTGGGGATGTTTTATTCCAATGTAGTCGGGTCTTTGGGAATTTTGTTCATGGACTGGGCTATTCACCTCTCGACCTTTGAGTCATGTAATTATCCTAGACTATGTATTATGTAATTTCTATCTCTTAAAAAAATTAAAAAATAAGGATAATTAGAAAATTAAAATATTGATTTTTCAAACTGCCTTGGGCTCTTAAAAATTCCTTCCAAGCCATCAATGTTCTTATATAACCTATTCACAATCTTCTTCCTCAAATCTTTGTGGAACCATGTTAAATTATATCATAGGAACACTTCTTAGTTGTTGGTTTTAAACTTCAATAAGTTTAATTTTCCTCCCATTGAATCTTTAGTTGATATATTCCTTCTCAATTAATTGAGTTAATCAATACAAGTTTTTTTATTAGTATAATTATAAAAATAATATCCCATTGTTTCCTCAGCATGATAAAACAATATGAATTTGGGAGACTTAGTGTCATGTTTATTAGAATTCAATCACTATACGAATACTTCAAAACCCTAAATATTCATAAAATATAAATTGGTTAATTTCCCTTACCATTTCTCAAATGATTTCGTTATGACTACTTTAGATGGAACACGGTTAAGTAGGAATATAGTAGTTTATATAACATATCAACAAAATGAAATAGGAAATTTACACTAACTCGTTATCAATTAAACCATGTCCAATAAGGTAAAATTTATTCTCTTATACTTACCATTCCGCTATTGAAATCTAATAGGTGTTTTTTGTTAAATAGTTCTACAATCACTTCGATGATTAATTAATCCCTAGATCAAGTATTTACCACCTTGATCTGATCAGATAATATTAATAATTTATCTATAATAAACAATGATTTTATATTATATTATTTTTGAAAAAGAACACTACATTTGATAGGGTGTATCACACACAAAACTACTCTTAAAATAACTACTAAATTATATTATTTAAAAATTTCTATTATAACCCTGTGTTTGAATTCATGGGTATTAATAAGAGTAAAGAAATTATGATATATATATATTTATAAAGGGAATACTTAATAAAAGTATATTTATTAATTATTAATTAATAATAAATCAATTTTTAGTAAATTTTTCTATTCTTTAAAATATGTTTTCTTCAAAAATGGTTTTTATTTCATTTTTGTGTGTGAATATCTTAATTAATTTTTCAACTTTTAAAAAATTTATTTTATAATCCAAACATTTATTTTTTTTAAATAAATTATCTTCAAAGACCCATTATATTTTTCATTTGGTTTTAAAGTAACATAATATGTATTTTCTTGATCATAATATAAATACTTCCATAAGAATCAACATTTTATTTGGATTTGGTATAAATTTATTTTTATGCTTTAAATCACAATTTGTTTAAAAAAAATTATCTTTCTTTAGTAATTTATATAAAAATTTATTTATGAAATTTATAAAAATATAATGATGAATAATAAATTCTATATTTGGAATTATGAGTTAAAATTTGTAAAAAAGGACCCTTTTATTTTATCTTATAATGAATAGTAACCACGGTAAATATTTTTCACCATGGTAAAGGGTAAATCAGGTTATTATGATTAAAAATAATGAGTAAGGATTTAAAAAACTATACAACAAATGACTATATTTCATTATATTATAGAAATTTGACCATAGATATCCAAAAATTGAATATATGGTATTTTTTTCTATTTTCCATTGAAAGTGAGATTTATTTTATTTTATAAAAACTGTAAATACAAAATTTCACTCTCTTGACTATAATTTACATTTTATGTTTAGATAGAGATAAGAATATGTTATTAAAGAATCTAAAAGTTTATTTTAAATATAATTTATTTATTTTAGGATCTTAATTTATCTTTACTTATCCATAATGGTATAATTACCTTAAATTCATACACATCATTGACGTAGTGCTAGTTCTAGTAGTTGAAAAATCAAAGTAAATGATTTTAAAAACATCAAAAGTAATATTTTTTTTCTTCATTAAGGTTTCAAATGAAATTTATGCTTGATAAAAATTAATAATTTATTTTTAAAGAGTTTATATTTTAAATTCATCACCGTCTTGATGTCTTTATAGTCAAAATGTATGAATAGTTCTTAAGATGACTTTAATAGTATTTTATGTTAAATAATATTATATTAAACGATTTAAAAATCATAAAAATGTGAAAATATGACTAGAGCGATTAAATATGGTCGAAAATGTCATACCTTAATCCTTTTTATCCAATTGTTACCTTATAATAAATTTTATAACCCATTAAAATTGAAAAATATGATACCAATGTTAATCTTTAAATTGGTTAATGAAAAAATGAAACTAATGGATAAGATTCAATATTTTACATAAAAAAACCCAAATATTATTGTTTTAATGGATCTATACCATAAACTATTATATATTTAATGTCCTGGAGACTTTTTTCAAATTTAATATGAAAAAAATTATTGTATTTAAATCTTTTAAGAAATTACAAGTGTGTCCTCTCCTTCACTATAAAAGGACACCATTTCTTTTCAATGAATAACAATACCTTTAGTAACATAGCTTAAAAAACTATAAAAATACATACCAAACATACTTAGATATGTTCTAGAGGTTCTAGTCCTCTAAAAATACCAGCACTGGTGTCCTTATGTGAATATCTATATGATGTTCCACAAAAAAGTGTTAATAGTCTTAACTGAGTCTTTTAATGTTAATTTCTTCTTATAAATTATATAAATATTATTTTACCCTAACAATAAAAAAAATATCATCATTATATTAATTTAAGGTTATTATTTTTATATTAATAACCTTTGTCATATACTCATCAATCTAATTTAAATGAAACCATTGCTTGTGTGTACGTATGAACTATAACATCACGATATGGTGGGTTTAATTTTTCATGACTGCCTCATATGGATAGTATATATAATAGGGTTTAAAGAAAAAAAAGTAATATTTAAAATATGAATATAATTATTTAAATGATGAAACCATAACCTATTTATAATAAATGGAAATTTCGCGATGAAACATGCATGATAAAACTAATCAGTTAATACCAAAGCATTAATTTTACAAGGAATTGGTAATGAATGAATAAAGAATATATATATAAATTAAGTTAAATATGAATACGATTTCAGTATGAATTAAAAATAAGTCTAAAACATTATAAGGGATATTAAATCACTTCCAACTAAGTGGAATCATGTGGTAAGAGGTATCTTAACTAAATTTCTTTTCATTGGGTTATATTACTTCTTTATTGTCTATGTTATTCCATGATTTTGTTTGTAATTAGATTTGATTTTTAATGTTTTATTTCCAATTTATTTATGTGTACTTACATTTTTTATCAAAAATCACATTACTAATTAATTCTCAGTTTAAAGTTACAATATTTGTAAGGATTTTTCATCTCAATTACAACTTTATTGGGACATATTTTGTTTCATATAGAAATTTTATATTATATGGTGTATATAATAAATATTTTATATATTTAATATTAATTGTTATATATTCATAATATTTAATATTTCAATTCATGTTTAATATTTCATGGGGTTACAATCAAAAAGTTTACAAAGTTATATAATTCAATTTTTACAATATGGGATTAAAATCAAATTTCATGTATTGATAAGTCTTTGTCTGATCATGAGTTTTAATTTATATATACTAATTTGGGTGTTTTTGTGATGAGATTTTAATATAATTAAGGATATTTTCAGAGAAATTTATTTAAATAAATCCATTTTTTTAGTATGCGATTTAGTGAAAACATTACATGAGGAAGAATGATTTTATATTGCGGACATAAGTTGAAAAGTATTGATATAATTTAGGTTTAATATGATATTTGATTTTAATATTTTTAATTGGGATAAAATGGTTATACTATTTTGGGAACATATGTTTTATCATATAGACAACCATGGGATTAAAAATTGATTTTCTGACTAAGGGATTCATGATATTTTTGATGAATTTCCCTATATTTTTAATATTATATGATTAAGGTAAATAGAAATATTTTTGGATAAAATGGAATTTTAAGTAAAAAGGGTGAGTTACCTTTTTGAAGCATATATGATTTGAAACATAATTTTTTTTATTATCAAAACACTTTTGAGGAAAAAGTGAGAAACCAAGTTCCATACAATACATCCAAATAAAACCACCAAATTAAACAATAAAAGAATTTATAATAGATCAAAACTACAGAAAATGATCCTATCCATCGACTAAATAATAATGTGAAGCCTCTACCTTTGCATGACCACTCGACTAGTTTTACCATACAAGGTTACATGAGGCTGGTACCAATGGCATAATTATACCCTCTCGAAATTCCAAATCCAAATGGAAATTATTTAGTGAATTATTACTACTCTGATCCTCATCTGGAACTGATCCTTATAGAATACTAGTTGCATTCACACACAATGTGAAAAATAAACCAAATTCAAAAATGCTACCTAAAATCACACCCACTCCAGATTCAAGAAAATGCTTCACTACCATCAGCACACCACCAACTAAATTTCCTCACCGTATTTACGTCAACAAACCACTAAAGAATTCATCCTACAACACCTATAAGCATGCTGGACGAAATCCACCAACAATCAATATCCCATCACCTCTATCCAATTCACCCGCAAAGACCATAAAAAACCTCCCAATGCACATAACTTGAGAAGAAGCGGCAAACCTTAGAACGTGGAAGCTAGGTCTCAGTTGCTGGACCGTCACCAGAATACCCTGGGAAGAACTATATAGAGAATATGGAATTGGGTGAGAAACATGCCGACAATGATGTGAGGCACCAGATGGCTGAGTCTACGAGTCACACGACACCACCGCGATAGAGAATCTGTCACCAAAAGCTTGAAAATTGAAAAGTGGAAAGCAGAGCTGACTCGGGATGATGGGAGGAGGCGGAGACGAGGGGAAACCCTAGCATCCAGCTCCTCTTACAGGCTTATCCCATTTCCCCCAATGATCTTCATTCCATATATGATTTTATTATGAATTTATGGTGATTAAGAATATTTAAAAGAAAGAATTGTATATTTTGGATATTATATGATAGAGAATATAATATTTTTGTATATAAATTAATGAGTGGTTAATGTTTTTTGGAGATAAATATTAAATTAATCTCAAAATAATATGTAATAAAATATTTTATATATTTTTTAGTTTTCATCTTGTTTTGGAATCATTTTGAATATTTTTAGGGTTAGTTACTTATGTTATATTTAATTTTAAATGTAGGTGTACATTTTTAGGGTTTATAGATTAATGTATAATTTCTTCATATGATGTTTTATTTATATTAGTTATTTTTTATCTTGTGATAACCATTTTAGTTTTAGAGAATAGGAAACAATTTTCATAATTATATAGATCATATTATTATTTAAAAAGAGATCTTAGTGTTTTAGGAGTGAAAATTTTATCATGATCATGTGGACGCACATAAAAGGATGAAAACATGCTTATATCATGGGAATAAATCAAGTAAGTAAATTTTATCATATTTTTTATCCCAGTGTTTTATGAATTTCTCAAACATAATAAAGTTATAGATAAATATATCGAGTATTTTGTGGAAAGTAACACTCAACTTCCAATTGTAGGATCGAAATATAATATGAGATGCTCAATATACAAGAGGGGGGGTGAATTGTATACTTTAAAAATTCCTTTGGAACTTTTAAAGTTAGTTAAGAATAACTACGTTTTCCTTAAGAAAAGGAAAGGACTAAGTTTAACAAAGTTAAACTAAGTAAATTCACAATACCTCTAACACCGAACTAAACTTGGAAAGAGATTCCAAAAGAAGGTTCCGGAAATATGGTTCCGGAAATTGAAACTTAACAAAAGTTACAATATGAGATTCTACCTTAAAGCGTATAGAATCTAAATGAATCAGAGTAAGTAAGGAAGTATAAGAAAGTTATACTTTCCTTAAGATACAAATTGTAGCGGAATAAAAACAAGTAGTAAAACTACTAGTAACAAGATGTAAGTCTTTTAACCCAAAGAGAAGGGTATCCAACAACCTTGGATAAAAGTCCCTTGATTTTTACTTTCAAGCAAGTCTGTCTTACCCACACCAGGGTAATCCCTCGATACGAAGATCAGAGTCTCTGTCTTGCTATCCCCGCAAGCCCTCAACTTCAATGTAGTTGGCAACCTCTGTCTTTCTTATCAAGAAAGCCCTCAATCTTTAAGGTAGTCGGCACCTCTGTCTTTCTCAGCAAGAAAGCCCTCGATCTTTAAGGTAGTCGGAACCTCTGTCTTCCTATCCCCGGAATCCCTTGAATGTAATCACCAACATTCGGAGTCGCACGATGCTTTGAGAGTTAATAAGAGACTGTCTCTCTAGAAATCACTTCAACAGCATATATGCACAAAGTCCAAAATGTTCATCCATCCGCTGTGAGCTTTTTCAAATGAGCTCCTATTTATAGGTAAGGTCGGCTCCTTCTCCAACGGTCATATTTTCCTTAAAGTTCGGAGGGACCTGTACACGTGTCACTTAGACAACGGTTAGTTTATAACAAAACAGACGACATCGTTTTATAACAAAACAAGTGTAACAGAATGTACGGCATCGTTTTGAACTATAACATAAAGGTTCAGAATGAAAACTTCGGAGTGAAGATTCAGAGTGAATAAAGTCAGAGTGTATAAAACAAAGACAATCAGATTCTTTTTAATAGGTGAATTCCGAATGAGAATTCGGAATGAGAATTCGGAATGGGAATTCTTCATCTGAATTCGTAATGAGAATTCGTCATCAAGATTCGTAATGAGATTTCATCATTTGAATTCGTAATGAGATTTCATCATTAGAATTCGTAATGAGAATTCTTCATTAGAAATCGTAATAGGAATTCATCATCTGAATTCATAATGAGAATTCATCATCAAGATTCGTAATGATATTTCATCATTAGGATTCTTAATGAGAATTCTTCATTAGAAATCGTAATGGGAATTCATCATCTGAATTCATAATGAGAATTCATCATCAAGATTCGTAATGAGATTTCATCATTAGGATTCGTAATGAGAATTCTTCATTAGGATTCTTAATGAGAATTCTTCATTAGAATTCATAATGAGAATTTTTCTTCTGAATTCGTAATGAGAATTCGGAATGGGATTTATTCATTATAATTCGTAATGAGAATTCTTCTTCAGAATTCGTAATGAGAATTCGGAATGGGATTTCTTCATTAGAATTCGTAATGAGAATTCTTCTCCAGAATTCATATCCTGAATCTGGAATAGAACTTAGTCAGAGTTCATATCCGGAATTCGGAATGAAACTTCCTTATAGTTCTTGTCCAGAATCTGAATCCTAAAACAGAATGCTTTATATCAAAGCTTTAATGATTCCAAGAAAATGAATCTAATACTCATACTTAAGAAAAATATGAATGAAAATATGATAAGGATAATTTTTCTTATAAAAGCGATTTTCCTTAAGAAAGAAATTTTCCTTATTAAAGCAATTTTCCTTAAAGATAAGGTGTTTGTGATTTTCAAAACAAGAAGGAATGGAAAAGTCATAAGGAAAACCTTATTGACTCAACACCAAGGTAACTTTTTAGATCTCATTTTTATGTATGAATCATATAAAGAAACATTCATAATTGGATTTCTAGTCATAAACTATAAATTAAAATTCATGGTGAAATCTATTTCTAATTATATGACATTATTATATTCAGTTTATGGAAAAAAAGATATAATATTTTTAGGAAAAAATCTCTATAGTGATGGTAGAATACAATAAAACATGATTATATTTTATACTGCCTTTTCAAAATAACACTAAATTTGATAGTCAGTAGAACACATAACACTAAGCTTGAAAAAACTATGAAAAATTATCATTTAAATATGATCATTGTAGCCTAATCAATAATTTAGAGGGTATGAATTGGAGTAAATTAATTATGATATATATTTATATTTATATAAGTTTTACTCATTATAATTTTATTTATTAAGGCTTTGGAAATAAGAAAACATTTTTAGTAAAGTCATGCTACGTTTCAAAAATATGTTTTCTTAAAAAAATATTTTTATTTTTTATTATAAGTAAATATTATAAATATTTATTTCAAAATTTATAAATTTTATTTTACAAGAAGTGTATCAATTTTTTAAATCAACATATCAAAATTATCTTAGGGTAAAATTTTAGAATTTTTCTAAAAATATTGATTTTTCAGTGAATAGTATAAAATACCATTTTTTGTAAAACTGAAATTTATTTATTTAAATAAAGTAATTTAAAACATACATTATGTTTTTATTTGTTTATAATATAACATAATATCTATTTTATTTCACATAATCTAAATATTTCCATAAGAATCAACATTATTAATTGGTTATCATTTCATTTTATAAATTGACATTAAAACTGATTTTTCTACTACTTGTAATTGAATATTGAGAAATGGATTTAATATTTCGAATTATGAGGTTCGAATTTAATAAATATATTTCATTTATTTTTTTCATTAGGACTGTTAATCATGGTAGTTTTTTCGGCACAATAAAGGGAAAATTGAGTAACTATGATTAAAAATAATATTATAAGTCTTTTAAAATATTTCTAAAACTAGAATTTAATCATTTAATTATAATAAATCGACCATATCCATACTAACATAAAATATAAGGAATTTTCAGGACATTTTCCTTTTGGTAATTATTTTTATTTTATTTTAAGAAATGGGTAAATACAAATTTTTACTCTTTCGACTTCAATTTTTCTTATACATTTACATAGGGATAAGAAGTTGTTATCAATGATTATATAAGATTATTTTGGACATAATTAAATTATTTGCAGGATTTAAATTTATTTTTAATTTTTATTGATGGTGTAATTACCTTAAATTCATTGACAACGCTGACACAATTCTTGTGGCAGGAGAAGAAAAACCAAAGTAAATGATTTTAAAAACATAAAAAGTAATATTGTTTGGATTAATTAAGGTTACTTATGAATTTTATCATTCATAATAATTTATAATTTATGGTGGATTTTTTTTATTAGAAATATATTTATTTCTTGATGTATTTAAATTCAATAAATTTGAATAGTTCTTAAAAGGACTACAATAGTTTTTTATGTTTAATAATTTTCTATTAAATGATTTAAAAATCATAAAAATCATAAAAGAGGATAATAAAATAGTTTATGGTATAAATTATTATACTTTATCTTTTTCATCTAATTTTATATTATATGTGAATTCAAAATCCTTTATGAATGAAAAAGTTGTTTCCATAGTTAAGATTAAAATTTTTTAATGAAAGGGTTAAAAAGAAAGATAAGGGTTAAAATGTAACATAAAAATATAAAATTTTTTTCTTAAAGGTATTTAAACCTAAAAATATCTTATATATTAATTTTTTTTCAATTGGTTCCACATTCAATTTTAAAATAATTTATTGTATATAAATATTTTAAGTAATTCCAATTATGTCCTTTACTTCTCGATAAAAGGACAACACCTAACCTCTATTATTCAAACCGCATTAAGTAACATATATCGTCAAAAAACCTACACAAATATCTAAAAAAATCTTTATATGAATTTTATAGGATATTTATTCTAAAAATACAAACACTTGGGGTCCAGAAGTATATATCTAAAGGAGGCTACACTAAAGAGTGGTAGCTGTCTTAACCGACTGTTTCCAAGTTTATTTCTTTATATACACACTCTAAATCATATTTTACATTTATAATCCTATAAAAATAGTATAATTATATTAATTTTATGTTATTATATTTATTTTATTATCCTTTTTCATATACTCATCCATTTAATAAAAAATGTAAATATTGCTCGTGTACACTTTCAGACTACTACCTTGTGATTTGATGTGTTTCATTTTTCATCATCACCCCACATGGATGGTATATATAGGTTAATTTAATGAAATATAATTACATTTATAAAAATAATATCATTATGGATATTATTAAAATATATCCTATGCATAATAACCAAAAATTTCACGACGAAACATGCATAAGGATACTAAATAGTTAACACACAATGATTATGTTTACCAAGAATTGGTAATAAATCATAATGATAATATATATAAATTAAGATAAATATGTATATGGTTATGATATGAATTAATAACAAGTTTAGAACTATTATACAGGTTTTTAAATCATGTTCAACTATGTAGAAGTGTTATGTAACATGTATCTTAACACAATTTATTTTCATTGGGTTATATTAATTTTTCAGTGTCTATGATAAGATATGATTATTAATGTCATGAAATGTTATTATTTTATATTTATTTTAAAATTTATTTGTGTGTATTTTAAATTTTTTCAGACAATAAATTCAGTGATTAAATCTCACTTCAATGTTACATTCTATGTAAGTAGTTTTCATCTCAATTTCTAATTAGTTATGATATATTTTGTATTATGTATCTATCTTTTTTTATTTAGTGTATATAATAATACTTGATATATTTAACAAGATTAAATATATATATTTATAATATTTAATGTTTAGATTAAAGCTTGCACATTAAAGGTTTCATAATTCAAAAGCTAAGAAATTGTTATGAATTTATTTTTACAATCTCATTTTTTGGGATTTCTAATATTTTCATTAATGGAATATTATAAAATATCATTCATAAAACCCTTATATATTGTAATACTATGTATTTTTCGGGATTATCCATGTTTTATTCCATGGTTTCCTCACTTTAAAACTTCAATCAATCAAATAAATGTTTAAAATAAAAGCAAATTTTATTTCACTTTTTGATCTAGTATATTTTTATTCCATGTCAATATTTTTCAAAATTGTTTTTTAAAAGTACTTTTTATTTAAAGAAATGATTTATTAAGATATTTTTTGTTATCCTTTAAAATTTTAGTAGGTTTTAAATGAATATTTATAATTGTTTTTGAAACTAACATTTTTGACATTCTTTATAAATGTTCAAATGGAATGTTTCTTTTTAATGCATATGGAATTAATGGATTTTCATGGCACTATATCAGTTTTACACTATTTAGCTTATTTGAATGCCATGAAGGCCTTATTTTTATTTATTTTTTATAATACCACTTCCAATGGATGAGGGGGAACCCTTACAAGGTCCGTAGGCTTAGATATTACATGACTCGAAGGTCTTGGATATTACATGACCAGTAGGTCTTAGAGGAATTTATCTGGACTATAACTACATGGAACTGATTCTCCCACACTTATAAATCATGATGTAATCTCTCCACCTTAATATGTCTATTCATATAGGGTTTTTGTGCATTCACAGGATGGTCCTAAGGGTAATTAAATGCCCTCTCTTTCTTCGAAAACTGTTAGCTTCTACTATGGTGAATGTGTCTGCTCTGAATCGATTATCATTGTTATGTCATATTAATTTTATGTTCATTAAATTTCTCTTGAAACATAACTTTTTTATAATAATAATTCATTATAAATTACATTTCCCTTCCATATCCTTATTCTTTGTATCACAAATATTCTTATTTTCCTAAACTATATACCATTTTTATATATGATTTTTATTGTGAAATTTATTTGATTAATTGGGGAAATCATGATATTATATTTTCTTTACTCAATATATATATTTATTGATAAATAATTCAATTTATGAATTAAATTTATCATTCAATATATGAGGAATTCATTGGAAATTCTGTTGAATGTCTGAACCATTTATAAATATCCCTTTGATTCACAAGTGAGCCTCATGAGACAAACTAGTTGGATAACCTTATTAAATTGGTTTTGGAGTATACTGAACAATATTTAAAAATATTTTCATGTAAGGAATAAATCATGATGTCCAACATCATTCATACCCTTCATTATAATTTTTTCTATTAATATTCATGATATTATTTCATTGATATTATCTATGGATGAATTTCATGATCATGTTATTGATTAAATGACATGTGTTTTTAGTTATATATATTTACACATTGATTGTTATCTATTTACTCATGATAAATTCTACAATACATAGAACTTATTAATCATTTTAGATCACTAATTTTTTCTTTAACTAGGATATTAAGAATGAATATTTAAATGAGTTTCAATGTTATGTATTGTTTACTTTTACTATGTTTTATATTTTATTTATAATTTTAAATGAGAATCAAGTATGTATCTTGTTCATAGAGACTGCTAAATTGACTAGTCCTTTTTGATGAGATCCCTTTTATTTTATGCCAATGAAATAAAGGAGACATAGTATATTGGATACTAGAGTTGATGTTATTTCATTTTCCAATTTCATTATTTAATTCGTGTTGAAATTGATTCAAATTTTTAAAAGTTTCATACTTGTATCTCATAATAACCACATAAACAAATATGCTGAAGTCATTAGTAAAGGTTATAAAGTACCAAAACCCACAACTTTCTTGTGTACTCATTTATCCACATAAATCAATATGCATAAATTTTAATTTTCTATTATCCCTCTATCATTTCAAATAAAAAACATATTTTTCATTTTTAAAATTAAAAAATATTTTAATGTATAAATTAATTTATAATCAAATGATTACAAAAATCTATTTCTATAGAGTACTTAGTTACATTTCTAATTTATATGTATAAGGAGACAATCCCAAGTGAAAATAATATATTTCCATTTTTTACCTTTTAACCTCTGTTTTTAACTGATGGTTACACAAGAGACATTATAAATAATAGTTTCAACACAAGTTTTAATAAAACTAATGTCTAAAAATTAATCAAAAGTGAATATAAGGGGTATTTCCCCATCTTTTTTTATAAACCAATGTTTAAAATTTATTACCACATCATTTAATTATAAAACCAATTTAGATAATATTGCATGGAAATTTCAATGTTAATTTTTTTGGTAAAATCAACATTGAATGTCACATTATTTATAATTTGTAAAACTTCACTTAATAATTTTAATGTTAGTTTTTGGTATCAAATGACATTGAAATTCCACCTAAAAAATAATTTAAGACATTATACATTGGTTTTTACTAGTATAGACATTTAATGTCACTTTCAACATCATTTTTTTATTAAAAATGGACATTAAAAATCATATTGGAAAATCCCTTTAGATCTTTCAGCATCAGTTTTTATTGAAAACCAATATTGGAAGTCCAATACTATTGATTCATCTCAGTTTCTAAACAAATGTTGTAGAATGTTGACGTTTTTTAAAATGATACATTTAATTAAATTCTTACAAATATCTATAAACCAGTAATACATAACTGAATATACAACAAACAATGTTTACAGAAGAGAAAAACCTGTATAAATAAATATAATTTAACAACTTAAATCACAAAAACACCATCTAAATGATAATTTTTTAGACTATAATAAAAAAAAAATATTAATTTATAACATATTCATTCTTATATTTCTTTTATGTATTGATTAGAGATCATTAGGTTGATAATAATTTCCAATAAATAAGGGAGAATAGTACATAAGATGAAAAAATGTAAACTTAATCCACCAAAAAGCACAATAAGGATCACATGAATGGAGACATTATCAAAGAGGTAAAATTTTAATTTTATAATAAATTAGTAATGATAAAATCAATGAATAATTTAGATCACATGAAACACCATTGATACATTGTATGAATGGTTAGAGAAGTCATGCGTCAAGCTATGTGACATGCTCTATAATTTTTTAGTAAATAGAAATCACACAGTTTATGACCAATTTTTATAATTTCTATTATAAACTTTTTTGAGACATGTTAAACACTAAAATTTACATATTTATGGTGATGTTGAGGTTTATATTTTTTTAATGATTTATACTCATTTTATATCTTTTTTAATTAGTTAAATTTATAATTTCCATGGATATTCAATAATTGAATATTTCACATTCATAATTCATATGAAAAATATGCTATATTCAAACCCAATAAACTTATTTAGGTTTATTAAAAAATGTTTTGAATTGAATTATTATATATGAATCCATATGAAATTCTAAAAAATAGATATCCACTAAATATCAAAAACCAACATAAAATAAGAAATTTAATGATAATTAGATAAACCAAAAATTTCCTAATATGAAATTATAAAACAAAAACGAAAAATATCCAACTAAAATAATATACATTAAACCATCTTAACAGATCAATTTTAAGTATAAATTATCATAAATAAGGAACATAATTACAATGAGACCAAGAATGATCAATATCCCTTTTATAAAAAAATAAATCCATTCATCGTAATACACTATCAAAATTATGAATCCCAAATAAAACTACATACCATTTTACTAAATTTAAATTTCAAAATTCTTCAAATTGAATCACAAATAATTTTAATATATCTTTAATCCAATGAAATATATTTTAAATTCTAATTACTAACTTTTAAATTTAAATTTAAAGTAAGTATAAAATTAAGTATAAAACCCAATTTGTTATATCAAACCAATTTAATTTTGAGTACAACTTCATAGAAAATGATAAACTAATTTTTACATTATAAGACTTTAAAAAGATTATCATATCAAATATAGATACACAAAAACTCATGGTGCTCACAAATTAGTTTCAAAATTTTATTTAACTCACACACACACACACAAACACACACACACAAACACACACACACACACATCTGTTATTAAAAAAATTACACATATATAACAACAAACATAAATTTAA
Organism: Viscum album; assembly: GCA_963277665.1. NCBI lineage: Eukaryota > Viridiplantae > Streptophyta > Magnoliopsida > Santalales > Viscaceae > Viscum > Viscum album. Next base: position 2,045,390,765 of record OY728150.1, on the reverse strand, counting down.
CCTAATCAAAAAGAACTTTATTATTGAAAATCCATTTTATTTATATTAATAAATTAATTATAAACGAAACCAATTCAACACAAAATTTAAAAAAACTTTTAAAACATATACCATTTAATTAAAAGAGGCATAGTTGATAATTTAAATCACAATCATAGTTGATTTTTTTTGGAAAAAAACTATTAATATAGGTATGTTCATCATTAATATATGAATCAACATCATAGAAATTATATAACAATAATGAATGTTATAAGATTATGAAAACAAATATTTTTATATAAAACATAAAATAATTTATATAACTAACCTTATTAAGTTCAGTTGTTCACCCAGTTATGATTATCTCATGCATGAATCTTAAAACAAAATTACTACATTCCGCCCTTACTTTTTAGTGATGTCACTATGGTTATAAAACATTAACTTATAAATAAAAACTAACAGACACACAAGCTATATATATATATATATAACAAAAACCATATATTATCAAATATAAAATATATTTACCATTACTTCCATGTATTGGATTGGATTTGGATGATTTATCAAAAAGTTATTTTTGATTAAATTTTTACAAGAATTGTATTTTTATATATATCCACTAAAATACACATATAAACAATAATAATTAAAATTAAACTTATAAAAATGAATAAAAGTTTCTTATCAACAAGATGATAAATTTTTTATGAACACCACCTAATAAAGATAAAAACCAATATAATGTGCATTCTTTTAGGTCGACTATACATAACATCCAATGACCTATAAAATATATAAATTTTACAATTAATGACATTATATGAATATTTGTTCATAATTATATTGGTGTTATTACCCATTAATGAATGGAAATGACCATCACCTGATCTCTATATTTGATAATCTCTCACATATATATGTAACTCTAGAAGAAGTATTCATATATTTTTCAACCATTAAAATGTATTCTAGATCTATAAAACTATAAAAACAAGTGGTTTCATTTTGAATAAGAATCAATTGTTGTTACCTAATTAAATAATTAATATATAAAGTTAATTGAAACTATATTTATTTAATGAAAGAAAAACTGAAACATACATTTACTTACATTGGAAACAACTGAAACATAGGCACACTAAGATTATAAAAATTAAACATATTTATGATATTATTTATGAATATTCTTAATGGATATTATATTCCACTTATATCAGGAATCAGTTGAAAATAATAAATATTATCCAAGGAAGAAGAAACTAGAGATGATATTTTCAGCCCATTAGAAATATCAAAATTATCTGATGTTGTTGGCTCTTGAACATTTTGTTTTTTTATATTAATTATTATAATTTTAGACAATCATATATAAATTAAATGTCATAAAACATTATAAATAAATTTAAATCAAAATTTAATAATATTTAAAAAAACACATACCTTTTATGTCAGATTATGATGAAGGCTGGGTGGACCAAGTAAAAAGTGGTCCATGTAATCTCTAACTCTAGTAACATCCTTGGTAGAAAATGGTCGTAGATTATCTAGAATAATAATATAATTTATTTATATTCTTACAGGAACCAACTACATAGTATGGTGATGAATAGAATCCAAAAAACATGAATAAATCCATATTCTACAATATGTACATGGGTATAAACAACATACAACTTATATTATATGTTCACGTTAGAACGAGGTAGTGGAGGACCAAAGTAGGGAGGTTGGGCAGGCTATACAAGCTATGCAGGTTGTAATTGTCTCAACAATTTTTCAAACATAGCATGAAAAACTGATTGAATTTGATCACACATGATCTTTTTTAGGTCTTTGATCTCTTATTTTAAGGAATATATTTCTATTTCTCTTGATTTTTTACATTTATGAAAAAAACATTTCTGATACTAACACCCAATTAATATCCTCTTATACAACTAGGATGTTATGGATTTTCTAAATTAGTAGCTAGGATTTCTATCCTAACATCTGGTTTAAAATTAAACGAAAGCACTTTCTCTTGAATGTCATCCTGAAATTAAAAATTAAAATGGTATATTAGTGTTTTTAATTTTAAAAATAAAAACATTTATGTAAAATAAAAAAATATTTTCTTAATTTTTTACCTACTTACTAAGAATTATTTATAAGTTACATTTCATTTTTTTCTTTCTCGCACTTTCTATTTTTCATAGATAGCGGGGGAGGTAGTGGGTTGAATTTTATCTATTCTAAACCAATAGTATATTGAGATAAAAATGCATCATGATTTTGAATAATAATTTTATCCTATAACAAATGATACCCTCCACATGATAATATATGAGGGTATACATTTTACAACTGGATCTCTTGATGACTTTTATGAGATGCATGTTATATATAAATAAACTAGTATATAATTAGGTTATATAGAATAAATTTTACAACATAAAATAATTATCATATCATAAATCATCATCATGTCGGCTGGCGAAAAATTTCTATCATGAAACTACAAAAAACTCATACTTGAGGCATGGGTTTTCATTATGTAACTTCCAAAAAACATAATTATTTTTAATTTTTTTAAATACCTCCATTATAACACTATTAAAGATAGAAATATTTTATTAATTTCATTCTCTTCTTTTAAATTGAATTTCATCAGTAATTAAATAAACAAAATATTAGTCATTAAAAATACATAATATTTCAAAAATGAGATAATAATAAATAAATTGAGATATTTTAGCATTATGGAATCCCAAATCTATTATTTCACCTCTTTTAAATGAACCTAAAACTATGATATAAAATTATAATCTTACAATGACTCCTCATGGTGATTGAACTAGTAAAATGAATTACATTTGAGCCTTTTGGGTTTTATTATCATGAAAATTAATATGTATTCTTTGGTATCCATGAGCAAGTGAATGTTTTGGAAAACATGTAATACAAAATTAACCAAATATTGAAATCAATATTTTTATATAAGAAGGATAATACTCATAGTAGGAGGCACAATAGTAGTCCTACATTTATTTTCTATAAATTAAAAGCTTCATTCTATTAAATAATTATATGATTCAATGTCTAATAATATGAAAAATACATATACATTAGTGAATGTTCCTATACCTTTATTTACATCATTGAAATAACAAAATGTAATGATATTCTGTGTACCTACATATTATGAGAAAAGTGAATATTTTAAAATTATGTTTTCAAAAATACATAAGTAAAACAATTATTTCACACATGTTTAAGTTTCCAAAAAATAATTTTGTTATGATTATTAAAAAATATGTGCATGTTAAACGATTAAATATAAAAATTAATTCTAAAATGACAGAAACATTTATAAATCTAAATATCACAGTTATGAAAACATATTTATATGCATAAATTTAACCAAAACATAATGATGTACATCAGGTTTTTCAATCAAAATATATTTAACCATAACCATTAAATATAAAATTTAACACAAAAATCGTATACATAATCAAATATATATAATTAAACATCCAATAATTAATAAAAAATGTGGTTTTTACACATGGAATTTTTAATAAATAAATAAAATATAAATATATACTGGAATAATTTGGAGAGTAATTTTTTATTTTACCATATCCCATCAAAATGATACTTTAATACGGAATGGAATACATCTACATTATAATAATTGTTATCTTCTAGAAGTCATGTATATAAATAAGTATCATATAAATACATATCATCATCATTATCCTTAGTACCCAAATGAATTATTTTCCCTATGAAAAATGGAATACCACTATTCATTTGATGAATCAATGACATAAAATTTTTTCTTTGCATCTGTCACCGTGATGAATGGTTCCTCTTTGAAACTGAATCATTTCAAATAAATTAGTTTAAACCCATAATCATCATGTTTCACACCACTATTACTATCAACCGAAGTTACACTTAAATTATGTGGCTCGAAATTTAGTATATCAATTTCCCATAGATCCTTAAGAACACCAATATATGTAGTTGATGAAAAAATTGGGTTTTTTATCTTCTTTCACTCAAAAAATGCAGTGCTTTATCAATGACCATTACACCACTATTTTTAATGATAGTATTATTATTCTGATTTTTTAGGTAATATGTGCGTCTATTAATATCAAAATTAGACCATGTGATGACATTAATAGATGGTCTCCCTACCAACCATTTCGATGTTTCTGATGTAAATATATCTACGATGAATTTATCTTTAAAAAAAGAAATAAATTTCTTTTTATTCTCAATAATCAACCAATATCCATTTATTTTTGGATATCACACCTTTAATTCAGCAATATGAGATGATATATATTGGTTAACCTCATCTATTTTGATCAAAAATATATAAATATGTATGTATCACTTCATCATGTGGAATGTTATTTACCATTAAGACTTGAATCCATCTATTTTCACTATTAACTATCATATATTGATAAATAAGAAGACCAATATACTCCACTTCATACAAATATTCTGCACATAACTAAATAGCCTCTTTTGAAACATATTTTTGAATAATATACTCCTTTTCTCGATAAGGATTTTTAAAATATCCCTTCAAAATTTTCATATTCTTTTCAAAAGGATACACCTAACATACATATACATGCCCATATATTCTTATCTCACATGCCATATGAATCACCATATGAACCATTATATCAATGAAAATGTGGAAAATACTGTTACAGTTGAAAAATTATAAGATTAGCTTCATTATAAAACACATATATAAAATTTGGATCAATAAAATTTCTACAAATAGATTTTAGAAATTTACATAAATCGATAATAGTGTTTCTAATAGGTGTTGGAAATATACCACAGATTTAAATACCCCTAATTCCCAAGGAATTTATTTTAATACAGGGGAATTTTACAAGTCCACAGTTTGTGACGGCGCTTGATTCCGAGTCCTGGTGTGCCAAGATTCAATTTCTGAAGTTTTGTTCGGGTACGTTCAGTAAACATACGAGTGGGATTTTAAATCTTTTGAACTAGTGCTCACAATTGAAATCTGAGGACACCGTTGAACTCACAGTACCGATATTCTCTTAAGGAGACCTTTACCGCAGTTGCGTTTTATCGTGGGTGGAAGATAATTTTTGGAGGTTTTTAATTAATTTGAACAGAATAAAGTATTCACTTTATATTCTTAGTGGTGGTTGGAGGTGGGGGCCACCACACCATAACCTCCCATGATAGGTTATGGTGGTGGTGGGGCCCACCCCCACATAACCTCCCTTGGAGGATTATTTGGTGGGGCCCACCTGACCTCTCTAACTCCCTTTAACTCCCAATTAAAGAGGATGAACTCTTCACTTCCCCCATAAATTAATGAAGCCATCTCTTCCTTTATTTATTTCGAAACTTTCCACCTCCCTTCATAATGGTGCCTGCACACCAAAGAATTAATTAATGCCAATTAATTAATTAGAAGTGATTTGAATTCTTTTTGATTGCATGGAAATAATAAAATAATAAGGGAGAAATTATTTTATTTTGGCGTAGGCGATTCTTTCATTGGTGGTGGAACTTTCAGAGAGCTTTGGGAGAATTCTTGGAAAACGACATCCTCACAACAAAGAAAGCCTCTCATCTCCAAAGAACAATGAGCCTCAAGTTCTTCATTGTACTTCAATTGAGGCATGGAAAGGGAAGTGATGTCCATGACATCTCCAATGACTTTCATCTGCGTTAAAGGAGAAGACATCGCCCACGATGATTTTCTCCAACAACGAGTACCATTCTTCCTTTTTGACGCATGAGCGTGAGAATTTGGAGTGTGTGACAAATGAGGAAATCGACGAATCAACATCCGGCCTTTTTCCAAGGTCATAAATGAATGAAAAATATGAGGTAGTGGTTTGTTTTGGTTAAATTAATCCTCGTTCCTCATCAATTATTCTGGTTCGATGATGGCAACTTTTTATTCCCTAATGCGGATGGTGCGGGCCGAACAAACACGTCCTAGCGTCCCTATGTTGATTCTTGTTTGAATTTCAATGAGGGCAGAGCCGGTAGGGCGTGGTGTCATCGCACCTCACCGGAGGTGCGGAAGTGCGGCCAGGGCGAGCCATGACAATGTGGTGTAGCGTCGTCGCACCACAACGGAGAGGAACCACAACCGGGAGAGCCGTGACAGATGAAGAAGTGTGGCATCGTCGCACCGCATGGTGGATCTGAAGGCCGCAGCCAGGTCGGGCTACGACGGTTAAGGCACGGGGTTGTCGCACCGAGAAGAGAGCAGGAGGACCGCAGCTTTGTCGCACTACGGTGGAGAAACAGTGGCTGCCGACCAGGCCGGCCGTCGTGGAGCCAGACGACCGGGACCAGCCGCGTCCCGCGGCCCCTGAATTAGTGCAACACGCCAGTTTTGTTTGAAAAATCTAAGTGGGGCGCGACACCCCCTCCCTCACATGTCCATCCGGGCCTCCATTCCTAGGTCGCCCCACGGTCGGGCCACCCCTCGGACGGGACGCCCAAGGCCGGACCGCCCTCGGCGGGGCCACCCATGGCTGGGTCGCCCGTCGGGTCGGGTCGTCTCTTCCGGTCAGGCCATCCCCACGAATTGGGTTGCTTTCACAGACCGGGTCAGACCCGCATACCGGGTCAGACCCCAGTTTAGACCAGGTCGAGTCGGGTCATTCCGACTGGGTCGGACCGGACCCGGACCCGTTATGGCAGTTTACACCTTTTAGCCTGGATCTAGGGCTATGAGTGTCCAATTGATGTACCGTCTGTGGAGATGGAATTATTGGAGAGATACAGTTCTTTTGGAATAATTCAATTGATATTTGGATGCAGTTGGGGTATGACCAGGTTGGTTTGAGCTTAAAAACAAACCGGGCCCCTGGAATGGAAATACAAATAACTCTTAGACCGAGCGTCCAATTGAAGCGCCGTATGTCACATTGGGTTTCTTATGATGAGATGGAACTATGGGATACATCAACTCGAGACTTTTGGGTACTTGATGTATCGATACATTGCTCAAGGAGGGGACCCTTTCGGAATCGAGCGTGCTGTGTGCAGGAACCCTAGGGCTGGCAGCGACTAAGATGACAGGAACCTCCGTGGGTTCGACATCGATGATACTGTACCAGGATCCTCCATGGGATCGATAGCAATGAATTCTATACTGGGATCCTTTTTGGGTTCAACAATGTTGACTACTCTACTGGGATCCTCCATGGGTTCGGCAGTGACAAATTCTATACTAGGATCTTACGTCGGTTTGACAACGCTCATACTGTTCCAAGATCCTATGTCAGTTCGATAGAGGAGATGATTCAGTGGATAAAAATATTCATCTCTACCCCTCTACATGAATAGTATAATTGTGTGAGTTAAGTCTTGACATCAATAATTATCATCAAGGTGATTGAATTTACTTCCTTTGTGTACTGGGTTGTGCTTGGGCTCAAGAGTTGGAGTCGAACTATGATTGGTAACTTAGGTATATGTATGGGAATACACCTAATTAAGGTTGGTTTATACTTTGTGATTGTATATTACTTCTGTGGTTTATCCTTTGTGGATTCTTGGAGACATCCGGGGGTCTTGGGGTCCCTTACTGAGTATTGTTATACTCACCCCTGCACGGGCTTCGCCCACACCTTGTTGTGTTTTGTGCAGACGACGATCAGCAGTGATCGAGGCTGAGGGAGATAGATGTGAGGCTGGTCGGAGCTGGACTAGATGGGACGTACCTCATGGATGAGTTGTTCGACTTCTGTTCCTACCCTTCAGGTAGGATTCCCCGGGGGACGATCTAGGAGCTATTTTCCTTTTTTGCTTGTACTTGTACTTATTGTTCAGTTGGGTTTGAATACTGGACCACATACTTTCAGCATACATTTCTTTTCTATATTAGTATTTGTTTCTTCTACTTCTTGTGTTCAGACTGTGTGTGTTACAAGTTTAAAGGCAATGCCTTCCATTTTTAACAGGGATACGCCTTTGGTGCCTGTAACGACCCGAAATTTTCAATAAATCTTGTTTCCTAATTTTGTGTGTTATTTTCTTTTTATACTCAACAAAACATTTTCATTTGATAACATGAGTATAATTAAAATGAGACCGTTGGGTTTTGAATGTTATTTGACCATTGGTCAATATGACCGCTGGAAACTAATTTTTTTGGTAATTGTCTCTAAATACAATTGATCTTGGTTAATTAATAAAGAAAGAAGATTTGATTGCCTCATTCAGTAGTCTCGGGCCAATCGAATCCCATCTAATGTAACTTGGGAAAGAGGTAGCACCACTGCGCTTTGCTCTGGACCAAACACAAGCCGAACATCATCGTGTAAAGCTAGAATGGAATCGCCTTCACGAGAAGTTTGAACTGATAGAAATTACTACTCGTGCAATGTTGGCTGAGCTGACCTCAAGTTCGCTCACCTTAGGACACCTTAAACATAGGTCCTATGCTGGGGTTATAAGGGGCTATGTAAGGAGACCGTAACTGCCTTGTGTAATCCTTTGTTTTAAATAAAAAAAATTATTTCTTCTTATGATGAAGTTTATGAATTTTCAAATGTCCGGATAAATATAGTATGCATATTTTTGATGAATTTTAGGGAAAGGATATTTTAAAAATGTATATGTAAACCTTAAATAGTTAAAAATGTGTATTGATTTTCAAATAATGGTCTCCTACAATTATGTTCCGTACGAAATTTAGAGTCTAATAAGATCAATTTAATTTTTGATGAATAGTAAATTATGAATAGTGATTTTATGCTTAGGATTTGTAATGTGACCAAATGGATTAGTAATCTCACTTAATGAAATTATTAATATAATCTTGTCACCTTGATTAAGTAATGTGATTCAATAAAATGGTTAAATAACGATTTCATAAATTATTAGTCAAGTATTAGTTTTTTCGGTAGAAAGGTGTTTTTTAATTAAAAATTAAATTAAAAATATTTAGAAAATTATTTTTATAAAATGGACTTTATTTTTTAATTTAGAACATCGATATTATGCTAGGGTAATTTTTGTGAATTTTTCTGAAAAAAATTAATTTTTGGTGAATAGTGTATTTATTTAAAAATTAAATTAAAATTATATAAAAAATTATGTTTATAAAATGGAGCTCATTTTTGAAATCAGAGCATCGATATTTGGTTAAGATGAAATTTTGGGATTTTTCTGAGAAAGTTTAATTTTCGATGAATAGTGAAAATACAGTTTTTAAGTTACGGGTTTTTGAGGACATCATTAAATGATTTATTAAGTATATAATCATTATGGTCGAATTATGAATAGTAAGATAAGTTATGAGGTGTCCCATGTGGACAATAACATGGGAAAATACAATGGACAAGCCAATTGTTTTTCCAAAACTACCAATGAGTTGTCCCTGGCCAGTAATGCCTTGTCCCCTCACTTTCCCTATAAATATCCACCCTTCCCTCCTTTATTTTTCACTCCCAACTCTCCCCCAACTAAGCTCTAGTCTCATTACCTCCCAAATAGTCCTCCCAAGGTTCCCCTAAGCCCTCAAGGTCCCAACCTTCAAGTTTTAAGAGTTACGTTTAAGGTAAGGGATCCTACCTCTCTCTTTTTTCTCCAGTAATCTATTTTTTGTCATTTCTTTTATGCTCCATGCTCTTATGTTGGAGGATGTTCTTTTATATTTCTCTTACTTCCATTTTCATGTTCATATGATGAGAGACACCCTATTTCTCTCATCAATTCATTTTAAGAATGTTTATGTGTCACCGTTAGGCTGTCGAATTTTTAAGGGATTCGTTTACCTTTCTCATTTTTCAAAGTTCTACATTCATGTCAAGTCATTCAAGTTCCTCTTTATTATGTTTTGGTATTATCTCTATATCTATCATACTTATATTTTATTTTCATATTATGATAGACCCTATTTGATCTCGTCACTTCATTTTTTGTTGAAGTTTAGGTGACGCCGTTAGGCTGCCAAATTTTTAAGGGATTCGTTCACCTTTCTCATTTTTCAAAGTTCTACTTTCATGTTAAGCCTTTAATGCTCATTTTTATTATTATGGGGTATGATATCTATATCTATCATACTAATCTTTTATTTTTTTATTATTAGAGACCCTATTTTATTTTTTCAATTCATTTTTTGTTGAAGTTTCGGTGACACCGTTAGGATGCTGAATTTTTAAAGGATTCGTTCATCATTCAATTTTTTCAAAGTTCTACTTACATGCCAAGTCTTTCAAGTTCCTTTTCATTATGTTGGAGTATGATATCTATATCTATCATACTTATATTTTATTTTCATATGATGAGAGACCGTATTTAATCTCGTCAATTCATTTTTTTGAAGTTTAAGTGACGCTGTTAGGCTGCCGAATTTTCATAAGAAAAATCTTATTTTTTCTTCCTTTCATGTTCTTCATTTCATATGGTATATCTTTTATATTTCATTACCATGTTCTTAAATCATTTATATACTGTCCCCATACTGGTTTATGGATCATTTATGAGTGGGTGACCAATGTCCCCTCTCTTTTCAATGTTTTCTAAAACCTCGTAACATAGCCGTTATGCTGCAGAATTTCCGTCTCAAAATGTCTCTCTCTTATTCTCAAATTCATTTATTTTATTAAGTGAATACTCAAATATAATTCTTCTAAATGGGTATTCACATATATTCCAATATTTTCTATTTTAAATTCTGGGATTTACATACATGAGACCCTCTTTTCCTTTCTGTGGGTTTAAAGTGATATAAAGGTCATGACATTAATGATGTTTTTAAAACATTATGATTATAAAATGAAACCCATTTATTTTTCTCTATATGGGTTGTTTATGAAATTATTTATGATGATATATGTGGCTCACAAGATAAAAAAGGAAAATTTAATGGTGTACCCTAATAGTGCTCCAATGCATTGGGTAAAGACTTAATCTCTAGAGATGACCATTTTTAATGACACCTTGGAGAATAACCTTAGTAATTTTTAATGAAACCATGGGGACGGACCTTGGTGAAATAGAAATGATTCTCAATATTAAATGTTGTAGCCACATCTTCAAGTTATGAAATACGTTATTATTATATGCCTCATGCTCTCTTTCTCATGCCTTAAAGTTTATTTTCATAACATTGTTGATGTATCTCATGTTCACATGTTAAATGTTTCCCCTTGTTTCCATTACTGGGCCTTCTGCTCACCCTTTCTTTTGATGATTATGCCCATGTTATGAGATGTAGTAATGAACCTAGAATGAACATAAGGAGAAGCCTTTCACGTTTTTATGATGAATGTTTTATGTTTTCATGTTTTAAGTTCCTAGTTTCCAAGACACTAAACCTTAAAGATCATTAGTTTTTTTAAATGTAATGAAAAGTTATGTTATAAAAAGGCGGGATGCGATAGTTGGTATCAAAGGATGGTTTATTTATTTGTGGAAATTAGGATATGAAAACTCTATGAATAACCCTATATAAAATTTTATATATAGGTAATCTTCCTGGTATTTTGGTGACTATTGAGTAGGGGATTGCCAAGAAAATACATCCTTGTCTGGATACGAGTAGGTAGAGGTGGCTCTAGCACAGATGTACATAGGGGTAAAAAACTAAAACACCACTTTGATCGAGACTCAAACGGGAAATGTTACATGACAACGGGCCTTGCTGCACTCTTGGTTGTGACACTCCAGGCGGATATGCTTTGATAAATTCATAAGCTTAGTATAAAACATTATTAAAGGAACAAAGATAAAATAAAATAAATATTCACATAAGAATATATGATCATGGATAACCTAGATTGAAACCTAGGGGATCATAAGTTAGGGTATACTTTCCTTCTACAATTTTATCCTTCTATGCTTAATGTTTCATTTTAATGATTATTGGCTAAGTATTTATGCCCCCTAATTATACATTCTTTTCTTAGTTAATGGGAGGAAATGGAAGAGCATGTCCCAAAAAACCAATGTGATAAGAAATGGGATGATTGCCTTATTAATATGACAGAGATGACGAAAGATCAAGTTGAACATATTATGGTTATGCCAAACCAGCTATCATAAATCACAATTAAGAATTTCTACCTAGTTGAATGCCCAAATTCATTAAGGAAGAAGAAGACAAAGTCTCAAAGATGTTCATCTAATAAATTTGATAAGGGAAAGAAGATCCAATTTCTTGTTTGCAAAAAGTGTGGGAAGTGGCACTAAGGAGAATGTCACAAAGGAACCGGGAGATGTTTTAAGTGTGGGATGATTGGGCATAAAGTAGCTAATTTCGTTAAAAAAATGGATAATGTGATGAATGGAGATAAGGTTTAATATAATGTACCATATACATTTTGATGTCGTAAATGTGGAGAAGTTAGACATTATCCAAGGAAATTCTCTCTTGGAATGGGTGAGAAGCACGATGAGCATCAACAATCTTCAAGGACAAGGGAAAACTGCAAGTCCTATGCTGATATGGATAATGATGACTAAAGTACATGTAACTTCTTCACAATAATTTTTGATGTCATGTTGTATTTTATTTTGTGATCTATGAGCATATATTTTATGTTTTCTAAGATCATCGAGTCACTACCTATGATGATTTTATATCATTAATGAAAACATCTATTGTTATGTACCACATGTTTATGTAGTAAAGCTATTCTTCTTAAAAAAAGATGACTAGGGGATTAAAAGAAGATTATTATTTTGGAAGATGTTCACTATTTTGGGAACCCTATTTGATGGAGGTAAATAGATTACTACAATATATTCTTTTAGGAGTAAAGGTTGACTTATATTTTTAAGAATAGATGAATTTAAGGTGAACTTATAGTAATTTAGGTTACATATGGAAATTATTAACCTATCTTGGGGAAAATGTGATTAGGTTAGTTACTTTTTTTATAAGATGACAAGAGTGGTTGATGTTGTTTGGAGATGAATGCTAAAGTCTATCTTGGAAGACTATGTTATGAGATCGTTCATATAATTGGGTTTTAATCTTAGTTTGGTTTATTTTGAGGAATTTTAAGGACAGTTATTTATGGATTGGTCTATGATAAACTTTGGGTAGTACCATGGAACTCTGAAGATTTAAAAGTAGTTTACCTTCTTATGGGATTCATTCTTTTTGAAGAGTTGTTTTATCTTAACCTTTCTGTTTTTGGGATAATGTTTAACGATAGAAGAAATTGATAGTTAAACTTTTGTGGATTACGTAACTCTCAAGAAGATGAATCTTGTGTTTTGATGAGACCAAGTGTTTTTTAATTCTCATCGTTTGGAGAAAAGATTAGTTTTGGTAGAAACTTATTGAAGGATGAAACTCTACTTGAAGGTAGTTATATTTCCTTATGTTGTTGTTCTATGTAGTAAATTAATTCCTCAAAATTATGAAGAGGAACTTAAATCAAAAACGTTGTTGGTTTACGTTTCCTACTAGGTAATCAAAGACCATTTACACACATCATATGTTTGTGATTTTCTAGTGGTTAACTTTCTCCTAATCATGTTTTCTATCACTCTCCATCAGAACTTGACCCTTTGTTTTCTCCTCCATGTCCATGTTTTCCTACATGGAATCCTAGTGTGGGTTAACTCAGGTGACCATTGTACTTCCCTTTATTTCTTTTAAAGTAATAGTTTTACTGACTCCTTTTCTAATGAGGGACTTTCAATGAAACTTTAAAACCCAATTTTAAAAATTGCAAGGACATAATTTCTTAAGGCAGGAAGATTGTAGCGACCCGAAATTTTGAATAAATCTTGTTTCTTAATTTTGTGTTTTATATTATTTGTATACTCAAGAAAACTGTTTCATTTGATAACATGAGTATAATTAAAATGATACCCTTGGGTTTTGACTGTTATATGACCATTGGTCAATATGACCACTGGAAACTAAACGTTTCTATTATTGTCTATAAATACAAGTGATCTTGGTTAATTAATATAGAAAGAAGATTCGATGGCCTCATCCAGTAGTCTTGGGCCAATCAAAGCCCATCTAACGGAACTTGGGATGGAGGTAGCACCACTGGGCTTTGCTCTGGCCAAACCCATGCCGAACTTCATCATGTGAAGCTAGAACAGAATCACCTTCGCAAGAATTCCAAACTGATAGAAATTACTACTCGTGAAATGTTGGCAAATAGGCCCTCAGATTCACTCACCTTAGCACACCTTACACTTAGATCCTATGCTGGGGTTATAAGGGGTTATGTAAGGAGACTGTAACTGCCTTGTGTAATCCTTTGTTTTAAATAAAAAAATTTATTTCTTTATATGATGAAGTTTATGAGTTTTTAAATGTTCGGAAAAATATAGTATGCATATTTTTGATGAATTTAAGAGAAAGGATATTTTAAAAATGTTTATGTAAACCATAAATAATTAAAAATGTGTAATTATTTTCAAAAAACGTTCTTCTACAATTATGTTTACTGCGAAATTTAGAGTCTAATAATATCAACTTATTTGGTGGTGAATAGTAAATTATGAATAGTGATTTTATGCTTTGGATTAGCAATGTGACCAAATGGATTAGTAATCTCACTTAATGAAATTATTAATATAATCTAGGCACCTTGATTAAGTAATGTGATTCAAAAAAATGGTTAAATAATGGTTTCATAAATTATTAGTCAAGTATTAGTTTTTTTAGGTGAATAGTGTTTTATTAATTAAAAAATAAATTAAAAATATTTAAAAAATTATTTTTATAAAATGGACTTTATTTTTGAATTCAGAACATCGATATTATGCTAAGGTAATTTTTGGGGATTTTTCTGAAAAAAATGAATTTTCAGTGAATAGTTTATTTATTTTAAAATTAAATTAAAAATATTTAGAAAAATATTTTTATAAAATGGAGTTCATTTTTAAAATCAGAGCATCGATATTTCGTTAAGGTGAAATTTTGGGATTTTTTTGAGAATGTTGAATTTTCGATGAATAGTGAAAATACAGTTTTTAAGTTACGGTTGTTTAATGACATCATTAAATGATTTATTAATTATGTAATCAATATGGTCGACTTATGAATAGTAATATAAGTTATTAGGTGTCCCAAGTGTCCAATACCATGGGCAGGCCCATGGTTTTTCCAAAACCACTAATGAGGTGTCCCTTGGCCGTTAATGCCTTGTCCCCTCACTTTCCCTATTAATACCCACCCTTCCCTCCTTTAGTTATCACTCCCAACTCTCCCCCAACTAAGCTCTGGTCTTAATACCTCCCAAGGAGTCTTCCCAAGGTGCCCCCATTCCCTCAAGGTCCCGACATTTGAGTTTTAAGAGTTATGTTTAAGGTAGGGGATCCTACCTCTCTCTTTCTTTTCAAGTAATCTCTTTTATGTCATTTATTTTATGCTCCATGCTATTATGTTGGAGGATGTTCTTTTATATTCCTATTAGTGCCCTTTTCATTTTCATATAATTAGAGAACCCATCTTTCTCTCATCAATTCATTTTAAGAAAGTTTAAGTGCCGCCGTTAGGCTGCCAAATATTTAAGGGATTCGTTCACCTTTCTCATTTTTCAAAGTTCTACTTTCATGTCATGTGTTTCAACTTCCATTTTATTATGTTGGGGAATGATATCTATATCTATGATACTTATAGTTTATGTTCATATGATGAGAGACCCTATATTATCTCATCAATTCATTTTTTGTTGATGTTTAGGTGACACCGTTAGGCTGCTGAATTTTTAAGGGATTCATTCACCTTTCTCATTTTTCAAAGTTCTACATTCATGTGAAGTATTTCAAGTTCCTTTTTATTATGTTGGGGTATTATCTCTATATCTATCATACTTATCTTTTATGTTCATATTATGAGAGACCCTGTTTTATTTTTTCAATTAATTTTTTGTTGAGGTTTAGGTGACACTGTTAGGCTGCCGAATTTTTAAGGGATTCGTTCACCTTTCTCATTTTTCAAAGTTCTACCTTCATGTTAAGTCTTTCAAGTTATTTTTTATTATTTTGGGGTATGATATCTATATCTATTATACTGATATTCTATGTTCATATAATTATATACCCTATTTGATCTCGTCAATTCATTTTTTTGAAGTTTAAGTGACGCCATTAGGCTGCCGAATTTTCATAAGAGAAATCTTATTTTTGTCTTCCGTTCATGTTCTTAATTTCATATGGTATATCATTCAAATTTCATTACCGGGTTCTTAAATCCTTTATATTTCTTCCCCCTACTATTTTATGGATCATTTATGGGTGGGTGAACCATGTCCCCTCTCTTTTCAATGTTTTCTAAAACCTCGTAACATAGCCGTTATGCTACAGATTTTCCGTCTCAAAATTTCTCTCTTTTATTCTCAAATTCATTTATTTTATTAAGGGAATACTCAAAGATCTTTTTTCTAAAGGGTTATTTACATATATAACAAAATTTTCTGTTTTATATTCTGGTATTTATATACATGAGACCCGTTTTCCCATTCCGTGGGTTTAAAGTGACGTAAAGATCATGTCTTTAAAGCAGTTTTTAAAACGTTACGATTATAAAATGATACCATTTTATTTTATGATATATGGGTTGTTTATGAAATTATTGATGATGATATATGTGGATCACATGATAATAAAATAAAATTTAAGGGTTTTCCCTGATAACGCTTTAATGCATTGGGTATAGACTTAATCTCTAGAGATGACCATTTTTAATGACGGCTTGGTGAATAACCATTGTAATGTTTAATGAGACCATGGGGATGGACCTTGGTTAAATGGAAATAATTGTCAATATTAAATTTTTTAGCCACATCTTCAAGTTATAAAATACATTATTATGATATGCCTCATGATCTCTTTCTCATGCCTTAAATTTCTTTTTCATGACATTGTTGATGTATCTCAAGTTCACATGTTAAATGTTTCTCCTTGTTTCCCTCACTAGGCCTTATGCTCACCCTTCTTTTGATGTATGTCCCTAGGTTATGAGATGCAGTAATGAACCTAGGATGACCATAATGGAATGCCTTTCAAGGGTTTAAGAATAATGTTTTCAGTTTTCATGTTTTATGTTCTTGGTTTCCAAGACACTAAACCTTAAAGATCCTTGGTTTTTGTAAAATCTAATGAAAATTTATGTTATAAAAAGGTGGGATGCGATAGTGCCAGTCGCCAGCCCCTGGCCTATGGAAGGCGAACTTGGGGTAGTCACATCACGGGCCCCGAGGACGGGTTGTGACAAATTAGTATTAGAGGAGTCGGTTATACCGCAGAACTTGGACTTTGATTCTATTAACAGCAATAGTGTTAAGTTCTTTGGGTGTGGTTATCAGTTTAGGGAAATCAGTGTTGGTGTAGAAACCTACTTATCCATACACTAGGACTCTGACTTCTGATTTCTTACTCAGTGAACGAAAACACTGATTGTGTATGTGTTTCCTTTGAAAAGTTTTCTTCAGGATTACTTTGTGTCAACTCACCAGGTATATTGTTTTAACCATGGTACCCCTGATTTTTTTTCGTGATGGCCCAACGAAGGCAGCCAGCTAGGGTTCTGAGTTTCATAAGAGATGATAGCCCACCGAGCGACGAGGCCTCGATGTAGGGCCCCATCATTGTGGAGGTACCAGTGGTACCACTACCCACTGGGCCACCGATACCACCAACTCCAGCAGCAGAGTGTGCACGTCATCTGAGTGCGTTGCACGAGTTCTAGTGCCAGAGGCCACCCAGTTTCCGGGGAGAGACAGACCCACAGGATGTTGTGGATTGGTTGGAGGTTGTCATGAGAGTTTTCAGATTGGTGAGGACACCAACCGACCACATGGTGATCCTTTCCGTGAGTCTCCTACATGATGTGGCAGGCATATGGTGGATCCTGATGCTCTAGGTGCATGATGAGGCATCATTACTCTGGGTAGACTTCGAGAGTCTCTTCGGGTAAGAGTTTTTTCAATCCACCCTTCGTGTGGTGCGGATTCAGGAGTTATTGCATCTGCAGCAGGGCAGCATGACGTAGCTCAGTACTCAGTGAGTTTCAATGACATCTCATGCTACTCCAGGGATATGGTACGTGACCCATTCTTCAGGGCACGGTCCTTCGAGCAGGGACTCGGGCATGAGATCAGGGCTTCGATGATCTCCCTTAACATCCTGACACAGGCGGGGGTGCTGGAGTGAGCCCTTCTTGTGGATAGTTTTCTTGCTGAGTAGACGCCAGCAGCGAGACCCACCACAGGGCGACACATAACAAATTCTTCTACAGCAGGAAATAGACATATGTCACAGTGTTCCAAGAAGACCAGGATGTCCGGTGGGTGACCCAAGGATACATGTTCAGTTGTGCGGGGAACACAAGATAGATCCAGTCATACAAGGAACAGATAGTTCTATGCATGCGGCGGGCAGGGTCACATGCCTCGATATTTATGACTAGAGACTCCTACGGAAGCAGACTCGATGATTACACACTAGAGCCATTAGTGTGAGCATACTCTAGGAGGCGAGAGCTTCGGTTTGGATCTCCTCGTAGTGGCGTCGAGGCCTTATGACGTCATCTTGGGTATGCACTGGTTATCCACAGTTCATGCTCAGATTGGCTGTATTAGGCCCAAAGTGCGGTGTGTCTGCACGGATTGGACCACGTTCACCTTCATCGGTAAGAAGGGAGAATTATCAGTGCAGGATGGACTTACACAGAGGAGGGGGCAACCACTCACACATAAGTTGGCTAGTCTCATCCTCGGATCAGTTAATGTGTGGAGTCTGAGTTTTCATGTTGTGGTGGATCAATAGGCAGATGTTTTTCCTGAAACTACTGGAAATGATTGTTTTACCAACATAAACATCCCAATAGTTTACATAAACCGTTGGGATATATGAATTTATACAAGCGTTTACCAAGGGTTTTGCAAAACCGTTGGTAAAGGCATTTCATATCAATTTTTTACCAATGGTTTAAGTAAACCATTGGTAAAGATATATATTCCCATGGGTTCAAAAACTGTTGGGAAAAAATTACCCTATATTACCAATGGTTTTTAAAAACTATTGGGAAACAATTACCTTATATTCCGATCAGGTATCCACTCCCCTCCACTTGATTGCAGTTCCACTCCTCTCCCTAAATCCAATCCGCTCGATTGTAGTTTCAGTCCGTGCCCTAAATCCAATCTTCCTCTTACCAAATTTATTCCACATATCGATCCATCTTCAATCAATGAATTTTTTTTCTTCTACACATCAAATCTGTAAGTGATTCCTTGATTTTATTGTTATGAAATTATGTGTTTTTGTTTTCACTTTTGATTTGGCTGAAAGGGGATCTTTGTGGTCATTAATCAAGGTTGTGGGTGGTAATTTAGGATGAAATATAGTATGAATTAATTTTACTTGATATATTCAATATTATTATGGATTTATGTTCAATTTGTTTACAATTGATGTTGTTGTCACTTTTTATTTGGCCGAAAGGGGATCGTTGTTGTCATTAATCATAGTTGTGGGTGGTCATTTAGGATGTAATATAGTATGACTTCATTTTACATGATATATCCAATATTATTATTAATTTATGTTAAATTAGATTATATTTGACAAGTGACGTTGTTTGATAAGTTGTTTTTAATGGTTGTAATAATGACAATATGGTATAAGGGTTTACATGGTGTGTATAACTATTGACATGGTGTCTACGATAATCTTGTGTCATGGGAATGTACATGGTTATGTACACACAGTACATGACTTGAATAGCCATGTAAATATACTTAGACTATCCCTTATGGTGAAAAGTATGTTTGGCCAAATGGGGTGCTGAAAACGTCCCACTTACACATAGATTTAGTTATCTGTTTCGAATTACTTCCATATTTGTTTTCATTATAGGAAATTACTCCCATTGAAGAGAGACAACAAAAAAAGATGATAGAAAATAATCAACGCATGACACAGATGGTCATTTTTCAACTCATCCCTATTGTGAGTATTTTATTTAAAATATATATATTTCAATAACTTATAATGTCATGTGTTTACTTTTGTGTTTAACCTGTTTTTTCAGGATCCACCCCTTAGATGAGAGATATCCAAAGAGGAGCCTGATATTGCTCCCAGTACAGAGGATGGTGGTAGAAGGGGGGTGGTGTCAGAGTTAGAGGATCATCTGGTGGTCCTGGTACTGAGGTCGTTGGTATGAGGGCTTGTGGTGAGAGAGTTAGACGATCTACTAGTCGTACCCGATTGGACTATGCCCCTACCACAGACAAATCTTATACGCCCCATTTTGATCTTGGTGTGTCTTTAGGGACACTCGGGGTATTTATGCCTTTTATGTTTACACTACCAGTTGGCTAGACGTCTGTTCCATCATCTTTTTCTTCTAGTTCATTATATCTATGCTATTATATTCAACCGTCTTCGACTCCTGCTCTGACACAGTATGTAGCTGAGGAGTATACACTAAGGGACACTCCACCTACACAGGATATTCCTTCAGATTCTGCACATCCAGTGACACCCATTGATCCAACTAGAAAAGGTATATTTATATAACTCTAACAAATTTTTTTACCAAAATTTATTTTTATTATAACTTGTATTGATATTTTTTCCTTAATAATAGATTCATCAACTGATAAGAGGCTGGGGAGGGGGCTTACTCGCTTGTATGCAGTATGGAACCGCTAGACATAGATGATGGTTGAATACAATGATTATGGACAGATGATTGATAAATCTGGGCTGGAATGTCAGAGTTTTTTGGCGACGCTATCCAAATACTTCGACATCATTCAGGCCAGCCCTCTTTCTTGGAGACATCTGCCACACAAAGTCAAGGATAATGTGTGGGCACAAATATGTGTAAAAATTATATTGGATTTAATATATTTTTTTTTTGTATTTATGTTAATTAATATATTGCATTTCGGCTTCGGTTTAACTTCCCTGATGGCAAAGGTGCACAACCAACATGTTTAAAGGAGCTCGGAGAGTTTTGGAGAGCTTATAGGCATGATCTATATGATGGCCAGTGTGATAGAGTGGACACAAAGTTCGATACTTTGCTTGTCATGGATGATTGTCCGATAGAGGAATATCACCAAATTATTACCCATTGGGTGACTGCCAAATTTAATGTATTAATCCCATTTGAGGTATTTAAATGGCAGTTTTTATATTTTTCATTAAAATTATATTATTTATTATTAATAATTATTTAGTAATATTCTGAAAAAAACAATAAAAATATTTATTCAAAGAAATACCTCCGAACATTAGGGCGCACTACTATACCAGATCATGAGAGGCAGCTGGTACGATGTAGTTGTTTATAATTTTTCTTCAGGATTTGCCCTTTTTATTGTTTCATACTTAAATTATGCGATTTATTGAATATTGAATATATGATTATACATGCACATTATATTGATTCAATTTCATTACATAAGAACACATTTAATATTTAAGGATGTATCCCTCGAGAAAAATTGTTTTTCTCAAGTATAAGGAAAAAAGATAGAACAACGGTTAATTAACAAACACAAGAAAATATTATAAGATTTAATTTGTTTATTTATAAGTTTAATATCTATTTTGAAATTTAATAATATATTAATATTTTTAATAGGTTTCATTAGAGGCCCTTGATTCCTAGGAGCCTGACAATTTAGGTCCACACGATGATTTATATCAGGTTTAGGGAGATGAGCACTCTGGCCGAGTACGCTGCCGACCTTGTATGAATATAGTCTGAACGAGGTATTAGTCCTCTCCGGGGATCCATTCTATTACCACTATGTTGGAACAAGTAAAGGAACATGCAAGACAATCTGATAAAAGGGTCACAGAGTTGGAAGAATAGGTTCAAATAAGGGAGAAAGAATTTATGAAACTGATCAAAGATTTTTCTATATCACTTCCACCAGAGGCCAGCATGGCTTGTCAGATATATATGTCATCGAAGGGTGAGTTATCCAATGCACTAGACAATATTTCTAGTGGCGGTTGAGATGATGACATTCCTGGTGATGGTGAGGATGCTGAAGAGGACAACGATGAGGATGACGATGAGGATGGGGGGCAAGGATGGGGCCGAGGGAGAGGATGTGGCTGAGGATGAGCATGGGGACGATGACGAGGATGACGACGAGGACCGAGATGGTGGCGAGGATGAGGATAATGATGACAGTGGTGATGGTGATGGTGATCAGGGGAAGATTGATCAATTACATTTTTTAATTCTTTATAACACTTTATTTTTTAACCTGGGTTTTCACTCTAGTATGGATATTTTTGAATTCAGTATAACTCTTTATTTTTTACCAAATACTGGACACTTTTTTACTTCCTCTTATAACCAAAATAAAAACATTGAATAATTATTGCATCCACTAAAGCTCCTCTGAAGTCTATCCTTCCAAATATGCCTTCTTTAGCATAATAAACATTATCCAATACCACCAGAAGTTTGGAAGGATATAAAGAACTAGAATCAATCTGATTTACGGTGTGGCTGGTATCACTCTATGTGTCAGTCATTTGTTTAAAATGGACACTGTTTTAAGTAAAAACAACAACCATATGGAAAACTGACCAAACATATTCTAATTGTGTGGATAATTTGACTCTCAATTAGTAGTTTCAACTACCTATTACCACTTTTAAAAACAACGAATATAAAATATATATATCTATCATACCACAATCATGAATCAAGAGTTTGTTTTTTATAACATAAGATCAGTTTCAAAAGCGCGGTTTTCACGGGACAGCTGAATATGTGTTTTTTAGGTATTCAACGTGCTTGAAAAGCGTGCGTGGGGTGGTCGAAACTGGTCAAATATCATCTGAATACCATGAAATCAGACGACAAAAAGGGTGGGTGAATTGTGAAATCATCATCTTGGCAGCAGGTCAATCAGAGGTGTCATGTGACTGCGCTGGCCCAAAACGCACTCGGCATGTCATAAATGGCCAAAACATGAGATTTACGGTCAAATGCATGCAGAATGATATCATAATGAATCGAAATTACATGAAAACACCCTAATTATTATTCGTGAGGTGTATGAGGAGACATCACATCATTGGGACGTGCGATTTGCACGACACGGCTGAATATGTGTTTTTTAGGTGTTCGGTGTGCTTCAAAATCATGCATGGGGTGGTTGAAACTGTCTAAATGACCTCAGAATGCCATGAAATCAGATGAAAACAAAGGGTGGGTGAATATTGAAATTTTCGGCCAGACGGAGCATCAATCGGAGGTGTCGTGTGACCGCGATGGCCGAAAACGCACTCTACATGTCGTAAATGGACAAAACATGGGTTTAATGATCAAATACATGCCGAACGACATTATAATGACTTGAAATCACATGAAAACAGCCTAGTTATTATCCATGAGGTATACAAGGAGATGACACATCATTCGGATGTGCGGTGTGCACGACACGACTCAATATGTGTTTTTAGGTGTTTGGCGTGCTTGAAAAGCACGCATGGGGCGGTCAAAACTTGTCGAACGACATCTGAATTCCATGAAATAGGATGAAAAAAAATGGTGGGGGAATTGAAAAATTTTCTTCTAGACGACATGTCAATTGGAGGTGTCGTGTGACCGCGCTGGCCGAAAACACACTTCGTGTGTCGTAATTTGCCAAAACATGGATTTTATGGTCAAATGCATGCCAAACGACATCAGAATGACTTGAAATCACACGAAAACACCCTAGTAATTATTCATGAGGTGTAAGAGGAGAAGACACATCATTTGGATGTGCGGTTTGCGTAGCACGGCTGAATATGTGAATTTTAGGTGTTCGGTGCGCTTGAAAAGCATGTGTGGGGTGGTCGAAACCAGCCAAAAGACCTCGGAATGCCATGAAATCAGATGAAACCAAAGGGTGGGTGAATTTTGAAATTTTCATCTAGACGACACGTCAATCAGAGGTTTTTTGTGACAGCGCTGACCGAAAATGCACTTCGCATGTCGTAAATGTCCAAAACATGGGTTTTACTATCAAATGCATGCCGAATGACATCAGAATGACCTGAAATCAAACAAAAACAACCTACTTATTATTCGTGAGGTGTATGAGGAGACGAAAAATCATTCGGATGCATGGTTTGGGCGGTACAACTGAATGTGTGTTTTTTAGGTGTTAGGCGCACTTGAAAAGCATGTGTGGGGTGGTTGAAACTGGCCGAATGACCTCAGAATGCCATGAAATAGGATGAAAATAAAAGGTGGGTGAATTGTAAAATTTTCAGCGAGAAGGCATGTCAATCAGAGGTGTCGTGTGACTGCGTTGGCCAAAAACGCACTCCGCTTATCGTAAAAACCCTAATTATTATTCGTGAGGTGTACGAGGATATGACATGTCATTAGAACATGCGGTTTGTATGGCACGACTGGATATGTGATTTTTAGGTGTTCGGCGTGCTTGAAAAGCGTGTGTGGGGTGGCCGAAACTGGCCGAATGACCTCGGAATGCCATGAAATAATACGACAACAAAGGGTGGGTAAATTGTGAAATTTTCGACCAGACGGCATGTCAATCAGAGGTTTCGTGTAACTGCACTGGCTGAAAATGCACTATGCATGTCTTAAATGGCCAAAACATGTGTTCTATGGTCAAATGTATGCCAAACAAGATCAGAATGACTTGAAATCACCCAAAAACACCCTATTTATTATTAGTGAGGTTTGCGAGGAGACCTCACGTCATTAGGACTCGCGGTTTGCATAGAACGACTGAATCTGTGTTTTCTAGGTGTTGGGCGCATTTGAAAAGCATGCGTGGGTTGGTTAAATCTGGTCAAACGACCTTGGAACTCCACGAAATCAAACGAAAACAAAGGGTGTGTAAATTGTGAAATTTTCATCTAGACGACACGTCAATCGGAGGGGTCTTGTGACTGTGCTGGCCAAAAACGCACTCCATGTGTCTTAAATGTCCAAAACATGAGTTTTACAGTCAAATGTGTGAAGAACGACATTGGAATGACTTGAAATCACACGAAAACACCCTAGTTATTATTCTTGAGGTGTACGAGGATACAACACGTCATTCGGAAACGTGGTTTGCGAGGTATGACTGAATATTTGGTTTTTAGGTTTTTAGAGCACGTGAAAAGCATGCGTGGGGTTTTCGAAACCTGCCGAACAACCTCAGAATGCCATGAAAACAGACGAAAATAAACGGTGGGTGAATTTTGATATTTTCGGCCAGACATCACGTCAATCGGACGTGTCGTGTGACTACGCTGGCCAAAAATGCACTTAGCGTATTGTAAATGGCCAAAACATGGGTTTTACAGTCAAATGAATGCCGAACGTCATCATAATGACTTGAAATCACACGAAAACACCCTAATTATTATTTTTGAGGTGTATTAAGAGACGACACATCATTCAGACATGTGGTTTTCACGGTACGACTGAATATGTGTTTTTATGTGTTCGACGCACTTGAAAAGCGTGCGTGGGGGTGGTCAAAACCTACCGAACAACCTCAGAATGCCATGAAATCAGAAAATAAAAAAGGTTGGGTGAATTTTGAAATTTTTATTCAGACGACATGTCATGCAAGGGTGTCGTGTGACTGCACTAGCCGAAAAGGCAATCAGCGTGTTGTAAATAGCCAAAACATGGGTTTTACGGTCAAAAGCATGCCAGACGACATCATAATGACTTGAAATCACACGAAAACACTCTATTTATTATTCTTGTGTTGTCAGAGGAGATGACACGTCATTCGGATGTGCGATTTGCGTGGCGCGACTGAATATGTGTTTTTTAGGTGTTCGGCGCGCTTGAAAAGCATGTGTGGGGTGGTCGAAACCAGTCGAACAACCTCAGAATGCCATGAAATCGGACGACCACAAAGGGTGGTTGGATTGTGAAATTTTTGGCTAGACGGAACCTCAATCAAAGGTTTCATGTGACCGCGTGGATGAAGACGCACTTCGCCTGTGGTAAATGGCCAAAACATGGGTTTTACAGTCAACTGCATGCCGAACGACATCATAATGACTTGAAATCACATGAAAACACCCTAATTATTATTCATGAGGTGTAATAGGAGACAACATGTCATTCAGACGTGCATTCTGTGTGGCATGGATGAATATGTGTTTTTTTTGGTGTTCGGCGCATTCTAAAAGCATGTGTGGGGTGGTGGAAACTGGCCGAACGACCACGGAATGCCATGAAATAGGACGACAACAAAGAGTCGGTTAATTGTAAAATAATTTCCTAGAAAAAACGTCAATTGGATGTGTCGTGTGACTGCGCTGGCCGAAAATGCATTCGGCGTGTCGTAAATGGCCAAAACATGGATTTTACGGTCAAATGCATGTTGAACGACATCATAATGACTTGAAATCACACGAAAACACCCTAATTATTATTCATGAGGTGTACAAGGAGACGAATCATCATTTAGACATGCGGTTTGCGCGAAACAAATTAATATGTGTTTCTTAGGTGTTCGGCGCGCTTGAAAAGCGTGCATGGGGTGGTCAAAATTGGCTGAAAAACTTTGGAATGCCATGAAATCGGACGACAGAAAAGGGTGGGTGAATTTGGGAATTTTCGTACAAGAATCATGTCAATCGGAGGTGTCGTGTGACCGCACTGGTTGAAAATTCACTCTGTGTGTCGTAATTGGCCAAAACATGGGTTTTACTGTCGAATGCATGCTGAACGCCATCGTAATGACTTGAAATCATAGGAAAACACCCTAATTATTATTCATGAGGTGTAGAAGGAGACAAAATGTCATTCGGATGGACGGTTTGCACAACAAGACTGAATATGTGTTTTTTAGGTGTTCGGTGCCCTTGAAAATCATGCGTGTGGTGGTTGAAACTGGAAGAACGACCCCAGAATGCCATTAAATTAGACAACAACAAAGGGTGTGTGAATTGGGAAATTGTCATCCAGACGGAATGTCAATCGGAGGTGTCTTGTGACCGCGCTGGCCGAAAATGCATGTCGCGTGTTGTAAATGGCCAAAACTTGGGTTTTGTGGTAAAATGCATGCCGAACGACATCATAATGACATGAAATCACATGAAAACACTCTAGTTATTATTCTTGAGGTGTACAAGGATATGAAACATCATTCAGACACGTGGTTTTCACAGATTGGTTGAAAATGTGTTATTTAGGTGTTCGGCGTGCTTGAAAAGCGTGCATGGGGTGGTTGAAACCGGCCGAACGACATCAGAATGCCATGAAATCGGATGAAAACAAATGTTGGGTGAATTCTGAAATTTTCGGCTAGACGGAACATCAATTTGAGGTGTCGTCTAATAGCACTGGCCGAAAATGCACTCTCCATGTCGTAAATGGCCAAAACATTGGTTTTATGGTCAAATTCATGCCAAACGGCATCAGAATGACTTGAAATCACACAAAGACACAATAATTTTTATTCGTGAGGTGTAAGAGGAGACGACATGTCATTCGGATGTACGGTTTGCACGGCACAATTGTATATGTGTTTTTTAGGTGTTCGACGTGCTTGAAAAGTGTGCCTGGGGTGGTCGAAACCGGCCGAACCACCTCTGAATGCAATGAAATCGGATGACAACAAATGGTGGGTGAATTGTGAAATTTTATTTTATAAGACACATCAATCGGAGGTGTCGTGTGACTGTGCTGGCCGAAAATGCACTCTGCATGTCCTTAATGGCCAAAACATGGGTTTTACGATCAAATGCATGCTGAACGACATTGGAATGACTTGAAATCACTTTAAAACACCATAATTATTATTTTTGAGATGTATGAGGAGATGAAACATCATCCGGACACGTGGTTTGCGCGGCATGACTGAATATGTTTTTTGTAGGTGTTTGGCGCACTTGAAAAGTGTGCGTGGGGTGGTTGAAACCGGCCGAACGTCCTCGGAATGCCATGAAACCAGACAACAACAAAGGGTGGGTGAATTGTAAAATTTATTGCTAGACGACACCTCAATATGAGGTTTTTTGTGATCGCACTGGCCGAAAACGCACTCTGCATGTCGTAAATTGCCAAAACATGGGTTTTACGGTCAAATGCATGCCGAACGACATCAGAATGACTTGAAAGCACATGAAAACAACCTTTTTGTTATTCGTTAGGTGTAAGAGGAGATAAAACATCATTCAGATGTGTGATTTGCATGGCATGACGGAATATGTGTTTTTTAGGTGTTAGGCGCGATTGAAAAGCGTGTGTGGGATGGTCAAAACCAGTTGAATGACTTCAGAATGACATGAAATCGGACTAAAACAAAGGGTGTGTGACTTTTGAAATTGTCGTCCAGACATCACATCAATTGGAGGTGTCGTGTGACCGCACTAGGTGAAAACGCACTCCGCATGTCGAAAGTGGCCAAAACATGGGTTTTACAGTCAAATGCATGCCAAACGACATTAGAATGACTTTAAATCACACAAAAGCACTCTAGTTATTATTCGTGCGGTGTAATAGGAGACAGAATTGAATTAAGATGTGCAGTTTGCGCAGAATGACGGAATATGTGTTTTTAGGTGTTAGGCATGCTTGAAAAGCTTGTGTGGGGTGGTCAAAACTGGACGAACAACCTCATAATGCCATGAAATCGGACGACAACAAAGGGTAGGAGAATTAATAAATTTTCGGCTAGACGACACATCAATCGGAGGTGTCATGTGACCGCATTAGCCAAAAATGCACTATGAAAAGCCCCGCCGGGAAAACCGCCCTCACCCCAGGAGAGCCCCCCGCACCCCCAGGACAGCCCCCCACCTCGGACAGCCCCCCACCCACCAGAAACAACCCCACCCCCTAGACAGCCCCCTCCCAACAATCCATGGATCATTTGCGACAGGTACGAGTCAACCCCACCTCAACATGAGGCACAATGTGACTGGTATCACTCAAAGTTTCTCACTTTTGTTTGAAACAGACAACATTTTATGTGAAAACAACAACTGACATACAGAAAATATTTGCAAGGCTACACATATATTCTTAAGATTAAGGGATAAAAAATAATATATGGTTTATTGGTCATACGTTATTATAATAAAATATTCACAAGGCATAGATTCAAACACAACGGGTCATAATATATATAGAAAAACATGAATTATATTATGAATGAGTCTCAACATCCAGTCATGAACATGCACCAACACTCATGTTCTAATTCTCAATCACGATTCATCTTGTAAATACCCGGAAATTTCAAGGAAAATTTTTTCTTAATTTTCTTGGGGATTTTACAAGAACGCAGTTTCTGACGGCGCCTGATTCCGCGGCCCGGAGTGCCCGGAATAAATTTCCGAAGTTTGGCTCGGGTACGTTCAGTGAACGAACGAGCGGGAATTTATAACTTTTGAACCGGTGCCCAGATTCGAATTCCGAGGGAACTGATGGAACCACAACGCCGGTAAACGCTTAGGAACTCCGGTTCTGGAGTTGCATTCATACGAGTGTTGATAATAAAAATTTTGGATGTTTACTTTGTAATTACACTACAATTTTTATTATTTTACTCTAAGTGTTATCTCTTGTTGGAAGTTGGGTAACCACCCAACCTCTCTTGGGAGGTTATGAGGGTGGTGGGGCCCACACGAACCCCACCTCTTCATATCCTCTAAAACCCCTCAACTCCCACATAAGTTATGATATCTTAAGTTATAACTTTAGACTTAAATAAGGTGAGTTGTGTGTGTGTTTTGAATTTCAAACTCTTGAAATTCTAGTGTGTTGTTGTGTTAATAATATAAGTTAGAGTCTTATTTTATTTTGGGTTAAATGTTTTGTCTCCTTGAGAGAGTTGGGAAGGTTCTTCTTTTTCTTCATCTTCTTCAACCTCGACGAAGAACACGAAG
Source organism: Viscum album (assembly GCA_963277665.1). Taxonomy (NCBI): domain Eukaryota; kingdom Viridiplantae; phylum Streptophyta; class Magnoliopsida; order Santalales; family Viscaceae; genus Viscum; species Viscum album. Next base: position 2,045,360,921 of record OY728150.1, on the reverse strand, counting down.
AACGCCGTTCTTCAACGAAGAACGCCGTTCTTCAACGAAGAACTTCTCCGCCGAAGAACACGGTTCTTCCGCGAAGCCGTATCCACGACGTGACGTTCATCTTCCGCGTCATCTCTTCCACGACGGTTTTCCGCGACGAACGCCATCGATGATGACTCTTCCTCCGACGTCAAAGGAATCAACACCGATATTCCACGACTACGACAACGTGCGACTATCGAGGTAGGGGTTCTTGAGTTCGTTGTTTACTTTTTATTTGACATTCCACAAGTATTTCTAAGCCAATTGATAACAACTAATGGGAGGAGGTCGGACCGCACAAACACGGCCGACCCTCCTCCCATCGTGGTTTAGTTTTATTGTGGATTGAAGCGGGGTAACGCGGTAGCATTGCACCGCGCGAAAAGAATTAATTAAGGCCGGTTTGGGTCACGACGAAGAACCGCGGCGCTATATTGCCGCGCCTTTGAGATCGGATGAGACTGCGGCCGGAGTCGGGCCACGGCGGAGGGGCGCGACGCCATTATGCCGCGCAAATCTTACAAGGGCCGAGCAAGACGGGGCGGCCGCAAAACCGGCCGCCGGCGGAAAAAGAAGAACCGTGGCCGGACGGCCACGGCGGAGCACCAAGAGGGGGCCGGCCTCGCCGGCCGCCGGAGATCAGAACAGCCGCAGCCCTACGGCCGCGGCGGAGGAGCCAGGGGCGCCGGCCTCGCCGGCGCCAGAGATCAGAAAGGCCGCAGCCCTACGGCCGCGGCGGAGCAGTCAGAAGGCGGGCGGCCTCGCCGGCCGCCGGAGAATGGAGGAGCCGCGGCGCTGGCCGCGGCGGAGAAGAAGCGGGCGGCCGGCCGCGCCGGCCGCCGGTTGGTTAGGAGGTGGGACCCGCGAGTCCCGCGTGAGTAAGAAACGGCCGGCCTTAGGCCGGCTGAGATCCGAAAAGGGGGGGGGGGGGTTACCCCCCGCGTGCGGCACAAGGGCGCCTCCCTGGCAGCGCCGCCGCTGGCCGGACCGCGCCGCCGCTGGCCGGGCCGCGCTGCCACCGGCCGGGCCGGGTCCAGCGGACCGGGTCGGTCCGACCCGGTTCGGGTCGGATCCGGGTCGGGTCGACCCGGTTCGGGTCAGACCAGGGGGGAGTCGGGGCGGCCCGGCCCGGACCCGGACCCCCTGTTTCGAATCAGTTTTCGGTCTTTTGGCCATAACATGAGCCTCGGACCTCCGATCGACGAACCATCTGCGGCAACACGATCCTTGGATCGAGACGGTCGTTTGGGTATATCGCCTCAGGGTTTCGGAATAATTTGAGATCGGCCGGGTTGGTTCATACACGAAACCAACCGGGCCCTCGGAGCGGAAACACTCATATCTTGAGCTACGGACGTCCGATTGACGTGACGTCAGCATTGTTGTGTTCCTCTTAGAGAGACGGATCTTTTGGCATACTCCGCCCGAGGTTTGGACGCAGGTGGAGTATGGTCGGGTTGGTTTTGCCTTAAAAACCATCCGGGCCCCGGGGACGAAAATGCCAATAACTCTCAGAACGAGCGTCCGATCGACGCACCGTCAGTTGCGTTGAGTTCCTGTTGACGATACGGAACTTTTGACATCCTTCGCCCGAGATTTGGATACAGTTGGTAGTGGCCGGGTTGGATCGCACCCGAAATCCAACCAGGCCCCTGGAACAGGAAAGCTGTTATCTTTCAGACAGGACGTCCGTTTGACGAACCGTCAGCGGCGTTGGTGACTACGCTGAGTAACGGTCCCTATGAGTATACCCTATGGAAGTTCAAGGTACAGTTGAGATACGGCCGGGATTGGTTCGCTCACGAAACCAACCGGGCCCCTGGGACGAAAAGGCTAATAACTCACAGACCGGGCGTCCGATCGACGCGCCGTCTGTTGCGTTGAGACCTCTGTGACGAGGTGGTCCTTTTAGATACTTCTTTGCGGGACTTTGTGATAATTGGAGTATCGACCTGTAGCTCGTGGAGCGTACCCTCCCATTGACGAGCGTGCGGAGTACGGAGACCGTGTAGCTGGCTGAGACCCGACGACTGGTGATCGAACGACTGAGTGTGTTACAGAGGTGCGCTTGGTTGTAGCGGCACATGGGAGCGCTTGGTTGTAGCGGCATACCCACGACAGAGGTGCGCATGGTTGTAGCGGCACATGGGAGCGCTTGGTTGTAGTGGCAGACCCACGACAAGGTTGCGCTTGGTTGTAGCGGCACATGGGAGCGCATGGTTGTAGCGGCATACCCACGACAGAGGTGCTCTTGGTTGTAGCGGCACATGGGAGCGCTTGGTTGTAGCGGCAGACCCACGACAGAGGTGCGCTTGGTTGTAGCGGCACATGGGAGCGCTTGGTTGTAGCGGCAGACCCACGATAGAGGTGCGCTTGGTTGTAGCGGCACATGGGAGCGCTTGGTTGTAGCAGCTGGCCCGCAGTACTAGATGGGTGGAGTTCTTCAGTAGTCTTAGGTTAGTGAGCAGTACCTCGGAGTCGTGACAGGACCACTGTACACTCCAGAGACGGAGCTCTTCAGCAGTTACAGTTTCGATAATGAAAATCCTGGTTTGAGCTGAGACTTTTGACCCTTGTGTTTTCTCATGACTGAGATGGGTCACTTGATAACTTAGATATATGTATGGGCATATACCTGGGTAGTGGTTATCCGTTGATTTCATGATCCTTGTGTTTCCTCTTGATTGAGATGGGTTACTTGATAACTTAGGTATATGTATGGGCATATACCTAAGTAGAGGTTATCTGTTGAGATCTTCTTTGTGGTTAACCTTGTTGGATATAGTGAGACCTTGAGGGTCTCGGGGTCCCTACTGAGTATCGTTATACTCACCCCTGCACGGGCTATGCCCGCACCTCGGTGTGTTGGTTGCAGACGACATGCAGTGCTGATGGAGACCGAGTGTTTGGGGACTGGACGGTACCCGGAGGTGGACTACACGACGAGTCAGTACCTGGAGGTGGACCACTAGGCGAGACGTGCTCGGAGCGGACGGCGGGACCCGTGGAGCAGTGGAGCTATCTGTACCCACCATTCAGGTGGGATTTCCAGTGGACAGCTCGGTGTAGCGACTTTTACTTTTCAGTTGTTGTTTTCCCCTTTCGAGTTGTACTTTACTTTCAGTTTGGGTTTGTATACTGGCCCATTTACTTTTCCGCACTTTCAGTTGTACTCTGCTTTTGCTTAGTGTTTACTTTCCGCTTGCTTACTCTGTGTTGTTTGTTTACTTTTTAAAAGGCAATGTCTTCCCTTTTTACCGGGATTTAGGCCTTGGTGCTAGTCGCCAGCCCCTGGCCTATGGAAGGCGGGCGTGGGGTAGTCACGGCACGGACCCCGAGGGCGGGTCGTGACAAATTGGTATCAGAGGTGGTCGGTTCTACCGCCGACTCTGATCTTTCTTTCTGTGAAGCAATAGTGTTAAGGGTACCGAGTGTGGTTTTCAGTTCAGGGAGTCCAGTGTTGGTGCGGGCGGCTGACGTATCCATACACCAGGACCCTGACAACTGATTTCCGACTTTTTGCACGAAAACACTGATTGCGTGTGTGTTTTCAATGGTTTCTCCTCTTAAAACAGCTCAAACCAGGTCAGCTCACCAGGTATAACCGTTTGATCGTGTTACGTTGTTTCTTTCAGGATGCCTTTTCTCGGACGACCAGCTAGATCCCGGAGGGATGTGCGTACTGACAGTCTGTCGAGCTTCGAGGCTTCGGTACAGGGCCCTCTTGCAGTTGAGGCACCAGCGGAGGCAGTAGTGGCACTACCATACGTTGGGCCACCGATGCCACCAGCCCCAGCAGTAAGCGATGCCCGCTACTTGAGCGCACTGCATGAGTTCCAGCGCCAGAGGCCACCCAGGTTCGGGGGAGAGACGGACCCGCAGGCGGCTGAGGATAGGCTAGAGGCTGTGGTGGGAGTTTTCAGGCTAGTGGGGACGCCATCAGACTTCATGGTGACCTTTGCTGCTAGCCTTCTTCAGGCAGCAACAGGCAGGTGGTGGAGCCACTTGTTCCAGTTTTGCGATGGGATGGCTTTCACATGGAAAGACTTTGAGACCTTCTTCAGGGTGGAGTTTGTGCCAGTAGCTCTACACCCCGAGCGTGTTCAGGAGCTGCTGCCTTTGCCGCGTGTTTTTCGATCAGAAGCCGAGTCATCTGTGGGAAGTAGACAGATGATGCAGAGGTCCAGGAGGACCAGACCAGCAGTTGGAAGATCTCGGGTTTTAGGACCGGTGGTGCGGGGCACCCGGAGTGGGAACAGAGCTAGCCATGCAAGGAGCAGGTTGTGTTACTCATGCCGCGAAAAGGGTCACCTGGCACGCGACTGTCCGACTCCTTGATCCGCAGGCTTTGGGGGAGCCACCGAGGTAGAGGCAGCGACAAATGCTTGAGCAACAGTAGAGCAGTGGACAAGGCAGTAGAGCTCCTGAAGCAGGTGGACAGGAGCGGAACTAGTGGATACGTCTCTTGTACTTCTAGTTCCATGTTGATGTTGTTTTTGTGTAGCATCTTTGTATTATGAGCTGCAATAATAAAAGACGCATACCTTTGTGATGTTTTCATTCCTGTCCTCTTTTGTGTTGTTACTAAGAGGTTCCAGTTTTGACTGTTGACTTGACCCTCACTTGTGAGATATCTACTAGAGAAGACCCAGTTACCACACACTGATGCCGACAGTGTGACTCAACCCTTGGAGGTGAGAGTAACGGTTGGATCTCTTGGTAGTTGCGTCGAGGCCTTACGACGTCATCCTTGGTATGAATTAGTATCATCCATGTCGGGATTGACTGTATTAGGCAAAGAATGTGGTTCATCCAGGGAATGAGACCAGTTTTCTCTTGTCGGCAAAGTAGAAATCTTGCAGCTCTTGTGGGACCTGTGATGGTCCAGGTCATCCAGGGGCAGATGAGTACAGCTCAGAGCCGGCAGCAGCCTTATGTTGACAGGAGGCAGAGACACTTGAGTTCGAGGGTGGCGACCACGTCTTCTTGCGGGTCTCACCTCGACGTGGATTGAGGAGATTTGGCCGAGGCGGTAAGTTGTCTCCGCGCTTCAACGGACCCTTCCAGGTCCTCAGCAGGGTTGGCGAGGAGGCTTATCGCCTGGCTCTGCCACCTCAGTTGCACCGGGTACACGACGTCTCCCACGTATCCCAGCTGAGGAGATACGTGCACGACCCGACGTACATCATTGACCATGGGGAACTTGACGTTGACGATGGGGCGACTTTCACGGAGGTTCCAATGGAGATTGAGGATCGATAGGAGTAGATCCTACGAGGCCGATCGATTCCTTGGGTGCACGTTCTCGGGCAGTACGGGAACCTCTAGGTAAGAACATGGGAGTGGAAGGCTCAGATGCGTGCTCAGTACCGCCTTTGTTTCCCTATGTTTGTGGTAAAGCTTTACGGGGACGTAAATCCCTATAATGGGAGTAATGTAAAGACCCGGAAATTTCAAGGGAAATTTTTTCTTAATTTTCTTGGGGATTTTACGAGAACGCAGTTTCTGACGGCGCCTGATTCTGAGGCCCGGAGTGCCCGGAATCAATTTCCAAAGTTTGGCTCGGGTACGTTCAGTGAACGAACGAGCGGGAATTTCTAACTTTTGAACCGGTGCCCGGAATCGAATTCCGAGGGCACCGATGGAACCGCAGTGCCGGTAAACGCTTAGGAACTCCTGTTCTGGAGTTGCGTTCATACGAGTGTTGATAATAAAAATTGTGGATGTTTACTTTGTAATTACACTACAATTTTTATTATTTTACTCTAAGTGTTATCTCTTGTTGGAAGTTGGGTAACCACCCAACCTCCCATGGGAGGTTATGAGGGTGGTGGGGCCCACACGAACCCCACCTCTTCATATCCTCTAAAACCCCTCAACTCCCACATAAGTTATGATATCTTAAGTTATAACATTAGACTTCAATAAGGTGAGTTGTGTGTGTGTTTTGAATTTCAAACTCTTGAAATTCTAGTGTGTTGTTATTTTAATAATATAAGTTAGAGTCTTATTTTATTTTGGGATAAAAGTTTTTTCTCCTTGAGAGAGTTGGGAAGGTTCTTCTTTTTCTTCATCTTCTTCAACCTCGACGAAAAACACGAATAACGCCATTCTTCAACGAAGAATGCCGTTCTTCAACGAAGAACTTCTCCGCCGAAGAACACGGTTCTTCCACGACGCCGTATCCGCGACGTGATGTTCATCATCTGCGTCATCTCTTCCGCGACGGTTTTCCGCGACGAACGCCATCGACGACGACTCTTCCTCCGACGTCAAAGGAATCGACACCGATATTACACGACAATGACAACATGCGACTATCGAGGTAGGGGTTCTTGAGTTCGTTGTTTACTTTTTATTTGACATTCCTCAAGTATTTCTAAGCCAATTGATAACAACTAACGGGAGGAGGTCGGACCGCACAAACACGGCCGACCCTCCTCCCATCGTGGTTTAGTTTTATTGTGGATTGAAGCGGGGTAACGCGGTACCATTGCACCGCACGAAAAGAATTAATTAAGGTCGGTTTGGGTCACGATGAAGAACCGCGGCGCTATATTGCCGCGCCTTTGAGATCGGATGAGACCGCGGCCGAAGTCGGGCCGCGGCGGAGGGGCGCGACGCCATTACGCCGCGCAAATCTTACAAGGGCCGAGCAAGAAGGGGCGGCCGCAAAACCGGCCGCCGGCGGAAAAAGAAGAACCGTGGCCGGACGGCCACGACGGAGCACCAAGAGGCGGCCGGCCTCGCCGGCCGCCGGAGATCAGAACAGCCACGGCTCTACGGCCGCGGCGGAGGTGCCAGGGGCGCCGGCCTCGCCGGCGCCGGAGATCAGGAAGGTCGCGGCCCTACGGCCGCGGCGGAGCAGTCAGAAGGCGGCCGGCCTCGCCGGCCGCCGGAGAATGGAGGAGCCGCGGCGCAGGCCACGGCGGAGAAGAAGAGGGCGGCCGGCTGCGCCGGCCGCCGGTTGGTTACGAGGCGGGACCCGCGGGTCCCGCGTGAGTAAGAAACATCTGGCCTTAGGCCGGCCGATATCCGAAAAGGGGGGGGGGGGGGGGTTTACCCCCCACGTGCGGCACAAGCGCGGCTCCCTGGCCGCGCCGCCGCTGGCCGGGTCGCGCCGCCACCGGCCGGGCCAGGTCCAGCGGACCGGGTCGGTCCGACCCGGTTCGGGTCGGATCCGGGTCGGGTCGGGTCGGTTCCGGGTCGGGTCGACCCCGTTTCGGGTCAGACCAGGGGGGGAGTCGGGCCGGGTCGGCCCGGACCCCCCGTTTCGAATCAGTTTTCGGTATTTTGGCCATAACTTGAGCCTTGGACCTCCGATCGACGAACCGTCTGCGGCAACGCGATCCTTGGATCGAGACGGTCGTTTCGGTATATCGCACTCTGGGTTTCGGAATACTTTGAGATCGGCCGGGTTGGTTCGTACACGAAACCAACCGGGCCCTCAGAGCGGAAACACTCATATCTTGAGCTACGGACGTCCGATTGATGTGTCTTCAGCTTTGTTGTGTTCCTCTTAGAGAGACGGATCTTTTGGCATACTCCGCCCGAGGTTTGGACGCAGGTGGAGTACGGTCGGGTTGGTTTTGCCTTAAAAACCAACCGGGCCCCGGGGACGAAAATGCCAATAACTCTCAGACCGGGCGTCCGATCGACGCACCGTCAGTTGCGTTGAGTTCCTGTTGAAGATACGGAACTTTTGACATCCTTCGCCCGAGATTTGGATACAGTTGGTAGTGGCCGGGTTGGATCGCACCCGAAATCCAACCGGGCCCCTGGAACAGGAAAACTGTTATCTTTCAGACATGACGTCCGTTTGACGAACCGTCAGCGGCGTTGGTGACTACGTTGAGTAACGGTCCCTATGAGTATACCCACTGGGAGTTCAAGGTACAGTTGAGATACGGCCGGGATTGGTTCGCTCACGAAACCAACCGGGCCCCTAGGACGAAAAGGCTAATAACTCACTGACCGAGCGTCCGATCGACGCGTCGTCTGTTGCGTTGAGACCCCTATGACGAGGTGGTCCTTTGAGATACTTCTTTGCGGGACTTTGTGATAATTGGAGTATCGACCAGTAGCACGTGGAGCAGACCCTCCCAGTGACGAGCGTGCGGAGTACGGAGACCGTGTACCTGGCTGAGACCCGACGACTGCTGATCGAACGACTCGGTGTGTTACAGAGGTGCGCTTGGTTGTAGCGGCACATGGGAGCGCTTGGTTGTAGCGGCAGACCCACGACAGATTTGCGCTTGGTTGTAGCGGCACATGGGAGCGCTTGGTTGTAGCGGCATACCCACGACAGAGGTGCGCTTGGTTGTAGCGGCACATGGGAGCGCTTGGTTGTAGCGGCAGACCCACGACAGAGGTGCGCTTGGTTGTAGCGGCACATGAGAGCGCTTGGTTGTAGCGGCAGACCCACGAAAGAGGTGCGCTTGGTTGTAGTGGCACATGGGAGCGTTTGGTTGTAGCAGCTGGCCCGCAGTACTCGATGGGTGGAGTGCTTCAGTAGTCTTAGGTTAGTGAGCAGTACCTCGGAGTCGTGACAGGACCACTGTACACTCCAGAGACGGAGCTCTTCAGCAGTTACGGTTTCGATAATGAAAATCCTGGTTTGAGCTGAGACTTTTGACCCTTGTGTTTCCTCATGATTGAGACGAGTCACTTGATAACTTAGATATATGTATGGGCATATACCTGGGTAGTGGTTATCCGTTGATTTCATGATCCTTGTGTTTCCTCTTGATTGAGATGGGTTACTTGATAACTTAGGTATATGTATGAGCATATACCTAAGTAGAGGTTATCTGTTGAGATCTTCTTTGTGGTTAACCTTGTTGTATATAGTGAGACCTTGAGGGTCTCGGGGTCCCTACTGAGTATCGTTATACTCACCACTGCACGGGCTATGCCCGCACCTCGTTGTGTTGGTTGCAGACGACAGGCAGTGCTGATGGAGACCGAGTGTTCGGGGACTGGACGGTACCCGGAGGTGAACTACACGACGAGTCAGTACCTGGAGGTGGACCACTAGGCGAGACGTGCTCGGAGCGGACGGCGGGACCCGTGGAGCAGTGGAGCTATCTGTACCCACCCTTCAGGTGGGATTTCCAGTGGATAGCTCGGTGTAGCGACTTTTACTTTTCAGTTGATTTTTTCCCCTTTCGAGTTGTACTTTACTTTCAGTTTGGGTTTGTATATTGGCCCATTTACTTTTCCGCACTTTCAGTTGTACTCTGCTTTTGCTTAGTGTTTACTTTCCTCTTGCTTACTCTGTGGTGTTTGTTTACTTTTAAAAGGCAATGCCTTCCCTTTTTACCGGGATTTACGCCTTGGTGCTAGTCGCCAGCCCCTGGCCTATGGAAGGTGGGCTTGGGGTAGTCACGGCACGGACCCCGAGGGCGGGTCGTGACACATTCATTCTATAAAATTGCATACAAAAAATAAATATCATATAGTGATTTCATATGAAACCTATGAACACTCAAGCATACCATATAACAAATTGGTCAATAAAGCTACACATAGATTCTTGAAAATAAGTTTCAAAGTCTCATAAAAACTCCCCAATGGTGAAGAATACATATGGTGACACTATAGCCCCATGGATCAACTCAACCCCATCCTCAAACAGTGGGTTCTAGGACCAAAGAAAATCCATTTGGAAGCCCAATACTAAAGACATAATTGAATATTCATACCCACTACCCAAGATGGGGATTCATCTCACATCACACCCAGGAGAGAAAATTACAACTAGCCACATACCCCCTTATTCTAATTGAAAAATCTATGAAAAACATGTAGGCTATTCCGGTAACCCATCTCATATGTCGAGATTGGCCAATGATTCCCACTAACGCATCAGGAACCATTTATACATGGATACATAATCATTAGAGGAATATAAACATCCCATGTGCTTCCTATAACTCATCCTAGGTCTAAGCACATGATCACTACCATTGTCTATCTTATGGGTATCATGATCCCTTCCTTTTAGTTTTAATATACTCAACCAAAGACCATGACTAAACATCCCATGTTCTCCCTATAACATGTAGGTTTTTTTCTCATGTGTGTATTGGTGTTGTGGTTTGAGTGAGGAATGAATTCTAAATTTTGAATACTCTTATGTGTGATGGTGTTGTGGTTTGAGTGAGGAATCTATTCAAAATTTGGAATACTCTTATGGGTGTTATTGCATTTTCTATAACATGTAGGCGTTTTCTCTTATGGGTGTTATTTCATTTGAATTTCTAAATTTATAAATTATGGAATGAATTCAAAATTTTGAATACTTTGGATGGGGATTCTGTATTGGTGTTGTTGTAGGTCTGGAGAGGGGTTGTTGTGTTGTTGCAGGTCTGGAGAGGGGATAGGGGACTACTGTTGTGGAGTTGTGCAATTGTATACCAATGGTTCTACAACCGTTGGTATAGATACTATTATATAAGGCTATACCAACGGTTCTGTAACCATTAGTATAGTTTTATACAAACGGTTATAACCAAACCATTGGGATATACTTATGGCTTGAAATATGCCCTCTATACAAATGGTTATAAACCATTGGTAGAGGTGTCACACACATATACCAGCGGTTTGTAGAAAACCGTTGTTATACCTTGTATTTTGACACCTATACCAACAGTTTTTATAGAACCATTGGTATAGGCATATTGTCACGCCTTACTTGCCCACAGTTGAGGGAACCGTTGGTATACTATATTCTAACAGTTTCCAAGCCTTTACCAATGGTTTTGAAATGTTGGTAAAGTGTAATATTCCAGTAGTGTGATGATGTTCTAGGACTACCTCCTCGTAGAGAGGTAGACTTCTACAGTGACCTGTACCCCTGGACGGCATCAATATCAACTCCAGCAAATCATATGGCTCCCACCGAGCTTCGTGAGCTGCGGGTATAGCTGGAGGACTTGTAGGGAAGGGATTTATCCAACCTAGTGTTTCACCCTCGGTATCCCCAATTTTGTTCGCCAAGAAGGCGGATGGGATCTTGCGACTGTGTGTTGATTACCAACACCTGAACCAGGTGGCCATGAAAAACAAGTACCCACTCCTGAGGATTGACGAACTGTTTGATCAGCTCAAGGGAGCATGATGGTTCACGAAGATAGACATTAGGTCAGGCTATCACCAGCTCAGAGTTTACTACAAGGATGTGTAGAAGATGGCCTCCAGGTGTCGGTATGGCCACTATAAGTTCTTTGCAATGCTCTTCGGCGAAACCAACGCTCGAGCAGTGTTCATGAGTCTCACAAACAGGATATTCTAGCCTTACCTTGATCACTTTGTCATATTTTTCATCGAATACATACTAATCTACTTGACTACTGAGGAGAAGCATGCCTACCATTTGCAGGTAGTGCTGGACACACTCCGAGAGTACCAGCTTTATGGTAAGATCTCGAAGTTCCAGTTTTGGATTCGAGAAGTTCACTTCTTGGGACACATCATCTCAGATGCTGGAGTTGCAGTGGATCAAGCGATGATCAAGAAAGCACATTCTTAGGATCCACCCAGGAGTGTGATGGAGGTATGGAGTTTTTTGGGATGGGATGGGTACTATCATAGATTTGTGCCAGATTTCTCCAGAGTAGCAGCACCGCTTTTAGCATTGATGAAGAAGGGGAAACCCTTCGTGTTGTCAGAGAGATGCCAGAAGAGCTTCCAGGAGATGAGGTAGAGGTTGACTAGTGCCCCCATCTTGGGGCTACTGGAGGAGGGTGTTGGGTATGTAGTTTACTGAGACGCATCAGGGACTAGACATGGGTGTGTCTTGATGAAGGAGTGAGCAGCGCTCACGTATGGTTATCAGCAGTTGAGACAACATGAGTAGAACTACGCTACACATGACCTGAAGTTAGCAGTAGTGGTCTTCACCTTGAAGATGTGGTGGCACTATCTGATGGGAGAGCTTTTTACAGTCTACTCAGACCACCAGAGTCTCAGGTACATCTTCTCTCATAATGAACTGAACCTGAGACAACAGCGATGGATTGAGTTTCTCCAGGACTATGACTTCGATATAGTCTATACTCTTGGGAAGGGGAACGTTGTAGGAGATGCTCTCATTAGGAGATCAGGCATTCAGCTGCTAGAAGAGGTGTATGAGCAACTGGATGCATTGCAGATATCCATTGTGGATAGAGATGGAGCAGCCTTTTTACAGTCTCTCACAGTCTCTCCACCACTTCATCAGTGAGTCAGGGAGGCACAACATTGGGACATTTACAGTGAGACACGACATGCTCAGATATCCTTAGGGCAGGCTCTTAATGGATTTTTTGAAGGTGTGGAGAACGTCATTCTCTTCAGAGGATGTACAATGGTACCATTTGCGTTTCAGGAGGAAGTGTTGAGGGAGTTCCACACATCTCCTTTAGCGGTAAATCCAGGAGTGGCGAAGATGTATCAGGACCTCCAACGACAGCACCGGTTGCCAGGTATGATGAAGGTAGTAGAAGAGTTTGTCTCACGATGACTCACTTGTCAGCAAGTGAAGGTGGATCACCAGGTTCTAGTAGGCATGGATCAACCCTTAGAAGTCCTATAGTAGAAGTGGGACGAGATATCCATGGATTTCATGACGAGACTTCCACGTACATCCAAAGGACACGAATCTATTTGGGTGATCGTTGACCGACTCACCAAGTCGTCCCACTTCCTACGGATCAGAGAGCAGGGCTTAGTAGAGAGCATGGGACGCCTCTATGTACATGATATCTTTCGGCTTCATGGTGTTCCATCAACGATCGTCTTTGATCGAGATGGTCGTTTCACTTCCTGGCTATGGAAGGGGTTGTAGGAGGATTTCGGGACACAACTTCACTTGAGCACCACCTTACATCCTCAGACTGATGGTCAGTCTAAGAGGACCATTCAGACTCTCGAGAATATGCTTTGTGCATGCGTCCTCAATTTCAGTCATAGTTGGGCGGATCAATTAACATTGGTGGAGTTTGCATATAACAATAGCTACCACTCCTCCATCGGGATGGCACCTTTCGAGGCACTTTACGGTCGACCTGGAAGATCACCTCTGTGCTGGACTAACCTAGGGGATTCAAATCTTATGGGACCAGAGATGGTGGAGGCTATGATGGAGAAGGTGGAGATCATCCAGGAGAAGATGAAGACTGCACAGAGAAGGATGAAGTCCTATGATGATAAGAGACAAAGACCACTGGAGTTCGAGGATGGCGACCACATCTTTCTACGGGTCTCACCTTGATGAGGTCTATAGAGATTTGGCTGAGGTGGCTAGTCATCTCTGAGATTCATCAGACCTTTATAGGTCCTCAGTGGAGTAGGTGAGGTGGCTTACCACCTGGCTATTACACCTCAGTTACATCAGGTTCACGACGCCTTCTACGTATCTCAGTTGAGGAGATACGTGCATGACCCATCCTACATCATCAACCATGGGGAGTTGGACATCGAAGACAGGGTGACTTTCACGGAGTTTCCAAGGGAGATCTAGGATCGATAGGAGTGGGTCTTCCATGGACGGTAGATACCTCTGGTGCGTGTTCTTTGGCAGTACGGGAACCTCCAGGAGAGACCATGGGAGCGGGAGACTCAAGATCATGCTCAGTACCCCCATTTGATTCCTTAATGTGAGTTGTAGATTATGGGGACATAAAGCCCTGAGATGGGTAGAATGTAAAGAATCGTGATTATCGTGGATTTTTTTAATACATGTAAATTTTACGAGTCCATAGTTTTTGACGGTGCTTGATTCCGAGGCTTGGTGTGCCCGGAATCAATTTCTGAAGATTTGTTCAGGTACCTTCAGTAAACAGACAAACGGGATTTTATATCTCTTGAACTAGTGCTCAAAATTAAAATTTGAGGACACCATTAAACTCACATCACTGATATTATTATAAAGAGACCTTTACTGAAGTTGCGTTTTATCGTAATTGGAAGATAATTTTTGGAGGTTTTTAATTAAATTGAATAAAATAAGGTATTCAATCTATTTTAATAGTTGTGGTTAAAACCACCAAGTGGTGGTTAGAGGTGGGGGCCAACACACCATAACCTCCCATGATAGGTTATAGTGGTGGGGCCCACCCGACATCTCTAACTCCCATGAACCCCTAATTAAGGAGGATGAACTATTCACTTCCCCCATAAATTAATGAAGGCAACTCTTCGTTTATTTATTTTGAAACATTCCACCTCCCTTCATAATGGTTCCAAAACACCATAGAATTAATTAATTCCAATTAATTAATTTTTTTGTGATTTTAATTATATGGAATTATTAATTATTGCATGCCAATAATAAATTAATAAGGGAGCTATTATTTTATTTTGGCATTGGTGATTCTTTCATTGGTGGTGGTACATTGGGAGAGCTTCAGGAGAATTCTTGGAAAATGACATCCTCCCAATGAAGAATGCCTCTCATCTCAGAAGAACAACGAGCCTCAAGTTATCCATCCGTCTTCAACAGAGGCAAGGAAAGGGAAGTGATGACCACGACATCTCCAACAAGCTTCATCCACGGCAAAGGAGAAGAAGTCTCCCGCGAAGAACATCACCAACGACGAGTAACCTTCTTCCTTTCTAATGCATGAGTGGGAGAATTGGGAATGTGTGACGAGCACGACAATTGATGAATCAATATTCTCCTTTTTTATGAGATCATCAACGAACAACTAATACTATGTAGGGTTTGTTTTGGTAAAATTAATCCTTGATCCTCGTCAATTTTTATGGTTCGATGATGGCCACTTATTACCACCTAATTTGGAGGGCAAAGGCCGAACAAACACATCCTGACGTACTTCCGTTGATTCCTGTTCGGTTGAGGATGGAGGTTGATCTAGGAGGGAGGGATACCATTGCACCACGCCGGAGGTGCAGAACTGCGGCCAGGGTGGGCCACGACAATGGGGTACGGTGCTGTCACGCCGAACCGGAGGGGAACCATGACCAGGAGGGTTGTGGAAGATGTAGAAGTGTAGCGTTGTCGTGCCACGTGGTGGAGCTGAATGTCGCAGCAAGGTCGGGCCGCGGTGGTGGAGGCGCAGTGGTGCCGTCACATCGCAATGGAGGACCAGTTTTGAATGCCAGTGTTGGCCACCGTGGAGTTGGATGAGTGGGACCAGCCAAGTCCCGGAATCGATGAACTGACACAGCGCACCGGTTCTATTCGACAAACTAGATAGGGACGCGAGTGGCCGGCCGGGTCGCCACGGTAGGGCCGCCCTCGGCCGGGCCACCCGTCGGGTTAGGACATCTCTTTGGGTTGGGCGTTCCCCTCAGCATAGGTCACTTCCTCAGACTGGGTCGGACCCGCGGACCGAGTCAGACCCCGGTTCAGACCCGGTCGGGCCGGGTCAGTCTGACTGGGTCGGACCGGACCCGGACCCGCTATGGTCGTTTACACCTTTTATCCCACATCTTGGGCTATGGGTGTATGATTGACGTACGTCCTGTGGTGATGGAATTATTGGACCGAGACAATTCTTTTGGCATACTAAACTTCATATTTGTACCCAGTTGGGGTATGACCAGGTTGGTTTGAGCCTAAAAAACCAATAGGTCCCCTGGAAAGGAAATGCAAATAACTCTCAGATTGGGCGTCCGATTAACGCACCGTCTGTCTCGTTGGGTTTCTTATGATGAGACAGAACTACGAGATAAATCAACTCGAGACTTCATGGTAGTTGATGTATCGACACTTGGCTTGAGGAGCAGACCCTCCCAGAATCGAGGGTGGTGTGTGCGAGAACCCTAGGGCTGGCTGCGACAGAGATGACAGGATCCTCCGTGGGTTCGACAATGATGATATTGTACTAGGATCCTCCGTGGGATCGACAACGATGACTTCTATACTGGGATCCTCCATGGATTCGACAGTGGTTACTATGGTACCGGGGTACTCCATGGGTTCGACATTGAAGACTTCTGTACCAGGATCTTATGTGGGTTCGACAGCGCAGATTTTGTTCCAGGATCCAATGTGGGTTCGAAACATAAGATGATTCAGTGGCTAAAACCAGTCATCTCTACCCCTTTACATGATTAGAATACCGATGTGATCTGTTTCTTGACTTCAATCATTATCATCAAGGTGATTGACTTTACTTCCGTTGTGGAATGGGTTGTGCCTGGGCTTGAGAGTTGGAGTCGGACTATGATTGGTAACTTAGGTATATGTATGGGGATATACCTAAGTAAGGTTGGTTGATACTTCGTGATTATATCTTACTTCTGTGGTTTATCTTTAGTGGATTCTGGGAGTACCTTGGGGGTCTCGGGTTCCCCTACTGAGTATTGTTATACTAACCCCTGCATGGGCTTCGCCCGCA
This sequence comes from Viscum album, assembly GCA_963277665.1. NCBI lineage: Eukaryota > Viridiplantae > Streptophyta > Magnoliopsida > Santalales > Viscaceae > Viscum > Viscum album. The sequence goes on along the minus strand of OY728150.1, from coordinate 2,045,344,548 downwards.
CCTTGTTGTGGTCTGTGCAGACGACAGTCTGCAGTGATCGAGGCTGAGGGTGACAGACGAGAGGCTTCTTGGAGCTAGACTAGATGGGACATACCTCAGGGACGAGTTGTTCAAGTTATGTACCTACCCATCAGGTCGGATTCCCTGGTGGATGTTCCAAGAGCTATTTTACTTTTTTATTGTACTTGTACTTGTTGTTCAGTTGGGTTTGTATAATGGAAAACTTACATTCAGCACACTTTTCTTTTCTATATTAATACTTGTTGCTTCTACTGTATGTGTTCAGACTGTGTGTGTTACAGGTTAAATGGCAATTCCTTCTCTTTTTAATGGGGATACGCCTTTGGTGCTAGTCTCCAGCCCCTGGCCTATGGAAGGCGGGCTTGGGGCAGTCACGACACGGGCCCCGAGGATGGGTTGTGACAACACAGAGCAACTGATAATAGTTTTTATATCAATGCATGATAACCATGATATTTCATACCTATTAATTTAAAATCTTTCAATGAAACCAAATTATTCATATTTTAAGAATATCCAATTGGTACTTTAATACCATGAATCCACTAAAAAAATTCATCTTCTCACTCTTTCTTAATGTGGGACAAGAAAAAGGTAAATATGTTATGATTCCTTTCATAGTGGGAGCTAACTCCAAATGTATTCTCATTTATATCAAGTCTAATCTACCATGCAATCTGTATTTTTTCTTTCCTTTTATTTCTAACAATGTTATAATAAAAATTTGAAAATTATTTTTTTTGCAAAATTCATAACATCAATGTAATTTTTAATTGATAAAATATAAAATAAGGTAGTTTAAAAAAGATAGATTCTTTATTCCATATTTTTTTGATGATGATAACTTCCTTTATTTCTAAATGTGAAATCAATATTTTCACCCTGTTATAATATTACTTAACAAAAAATGATTTTGGGGGATGATTATATGATTGTAAATTGTTAAATTATTTTTTAAATCCATATTAAGGATGATCAATTCATAGAAATATTTAATGTCCCATGTATTCTATCTTTATACCATTCTGAAATTTATAATATGAAGTTTCTTCTTAAAAAATTCGGACATGATTTATGTCCCTTAACAGTCCATCCCAATGAGATTCCATATGCATAAAAGTAATTTATAGTGGACGATATCATAGAATGAAAAAGACAATACTATTTCTTTTATTCATCAAAAAATATAACACATATCTCCCATAGAAGTTTTAAATCATTAATCAATGATGAGAGATACACATTAATATAATTTCGTAGATTTTTTGGCCAAGAAATCATCAATATCGTCATAACATATTTCTTCTTCATGCATTTCAGTGGGGGAAAAGTTGTAAACTACCAAAAAAATACCATGAACTATTTTGTCTACTTGGGCTCCAATATAGATTCATTTCATTTGTGCATAGTCCCATTCTGTGATTTCCAACTCTACTTCCAAAATCAGGAAATTTTATATCAAATCTCTTACACTATAGTGAATAAGTAGGGTGGACAAAAGTTACCACCAAAGATATACTCATCTGTATTCCATCTTAAACTCTTATTTATAAATTTATTTTTCAATTAGATACTTCAAAAGAGGAATTATTATAAGATACCGAATTTATTTTGTAGATGTTTTTTATTTCATTTCTAGATAATGAATTAGAGTGGAATTATTGGATTGTTTGGGAGGAATAATTGGAATGTACCAAATTCATTTATGTAAGAGATCAGATTCCATTACCTAAGAATTAATTAAAGTTGTTTTTATCATCCATATTATAGTTTGATGTCCCAAATTTAATAAACTTTGAAAAATATTAATATTCCTTTCTATATAAGACACAATCATTGGGAAAAGAATGTATCTTTTTATAGCGTAGTACCATGGGGAATAATATGTTATTTTTCTAGTAATTGGAATCTATAATCCTATTTCCATTAGTAATTAACTCTTTTAAAAGATTATGCTAGCCAGAGAAAGTTTTATCACTCATCCGATTCCTTTTTTTCAAGTTAACTAAAATTAAATCTTCTAATAACACTCTATATTTAGTGCAACATGAGAATAATGGTTTCTGAGAATGGGTTTAATTTCTTCATTATGAATTAATTGTTCAATATGATCCTATGACTAATTTTGAATATTTTTCAATATTAGATGTTGAATTTTCTTTTATTTTACCACGCCAAGTCCAATGTGTATAATTATGCATAAAAACATAGAAAATTAGATGATCCTTGATTTCTATAAAATTTAACTTTCTCATATTTGAAAACCTCATGCATGTATAGAATGTCAAATCTACCTTTTTATGATTTCATTTATCAAATTCCAATAAATCATTAACTCCTTCTTTATATTCATCAACGGTTATTTGTAAATTTAACCAATTAAGATCCATTAAATATCTAAGATCATAATATAACAGGTGAATATTTTACAACACATAAAACTTTAAATATATATATAAAAGATTATTTTTTATATATAATAATATAATCAAAAAAATAAATTATTTATCACCATTTGATTATAATAATCAATTATAAATATATATTAAAACATATTATACATAATTTATCTCTAAAAAATAATATATTATTTAACTAAAAAAAATAAAAATAAGTAAAAAAAATTTTATATAAATTATAAAATATAAAAAATAATATAAATAATAAATAATTATCATAAAATGAAATTATAAATAATTTATCTTACAGAAAATCAACCTAAATAATATTTAGATATAAATAAAAAACTTTAAAAAGATTGTGAAAAATATCACATGAATTCCAAAAAATGATAAAATAAATTATACAAAAAATTATACAAATATTTATAAACAAATTATTTACAAACAATTATCATAAAAAATTATATAAAAAATTTTTAAAAAAATTATCCATTTTTGTTTTTTGTTTTATATTCTATTCATTATTGTATCAAAAAATACTATTTTTTAGTTGTTGGTTTTATATGCATTTCATTGTTATATATATATATTTTATATTTTTGGGTTTTAGATGAATTTCAATGTTGTTTAAAAAACCTATAAATAATTTTAGAAACAATTATGAATAATATCTTACACAAAATTATTATAACAAAGTATTATCATAAAAAATTGTAAAACCAAAAAACATATAACTTAAAAATAGTTATCATAAGAAAAAAATTAAAAAAATTAAAAAATAAAAAATTTTATAGATCGATAATGCAAAAAAAACTCTCAAATTATAGTAAAACCAATAGTTTTTTTGTAATAGATTTATTTCTGTAATATTAAAGAAAAATGATTGAAAAAAAGTGAATAAAGAACAAGAAAAAAATATAATCATGGTTACATGTCGACCGTAATATCATGATAATCATGGAAGAAAAATGAAGGAAAAAAATCATGAAAATAGAATGTTAAAAGTGGATAATTATCTACTATAATAGATTATTAATGTTTGTTAAGGGTCTTTGAATCCGTAAATTCCATCATCGATTGAGATTCACTTGAGAGAGAAGGTTTTGAGAGAATGAAAAATGAGTCTTTAGGTTGTTGATATATTTTTTATAGACATCTAACATTTATTTTCTTGAAAAATTACATAATTTGTTTAATGAGTTTTTATGATAGTTTTCGAAAAAACATTTAAAAATTATTTGGTATTAGTTTTAAAATCAATTTTACTTAAAAAAATGTTAAATGTTTTAATAAATTTAAAAATTGATTTCAAAGAAAACCTATATTAATAGTTATAGTGAAGACATTTTAACGTTGTTTTTAATTTAAATTTATATTAAAATTTCCATGTAGTTACTTTTAACATTGGTTTATAAAAAATTGACATAAAAAGAATGACACCAAAGTCTATATTTCTACTAGTGAATGACATAGAGGTATGGATTAACCTTGACATTTTTATTTTATATATTACAGACAAGGCTATCCATATCTAGAATCTATTAACAATTTAACATATTCCAATTGAAAAAAATAATATTTCACTCATATATATATATATATATATATATATAATTACTCTGTTTGTTAACAGGGAATGAAAATATAGTCTTTTCTTAATAAGATATAAAAATTAATGTTTTGTTTATAATGGGAACATATTAACAATTCTATTATTCTAAAACTAATTCACTAGGTATAATTAGATCATAAGTTCTAAGTTCCAATGCCAAATATATTTTTCTATTTCCAATAGGTAGATCTATATAACCCTTTTTCAATTCCACCTATCTTCATTTTTGTTTATATCAATAAATATGTATGATGCATACCCAATATTTACATCTCATGTGTTAGAGTTAGAATAATTTTTTTCTATAAAATTTATATTGAAATGCCCAAAATTTATCTATTTGAGAACAATTTTTATACATTGATACCAATCGAGAATAGTTATATAGTTCCTAGATATAAGATATATCAAAATTGTATGCATGATTCATTCTATAATCTAAAACAAATAAAAATCTATGGGTGATTATCAAGTTTTATATCTTTAAATCATAGAATTTTAATGAATGTACTCCCACTAAAAAAGATAACCCCATACATTATACCAATTTATTGATCCATGATCCATATTTCACTATGTATTGAGTTTATTATAGATTTCTTATCATCACATGGTTATTTATCTAGAAACCCCATCCTATCGCATCACATTTTATTTTTTGATTGATTTCTTGATAACACTTTTACAAAATCCATTATATAGATAGAAACTCAAATATATAATTTTCGTATCCAAAATCATAGGGGTTTCTAGCTATGTGTGAGAAAAATATCACAAAGGGATTTTGTTACCTAACTCTTTGGGTTATCCATTTCAATCATACCTTACATAATACAATTTATGGGAACCCTATTATCGTAGAACCAACCCTTTAGGATGACTGAGCTCTTGAAATATGTTTCTTTAAAAAAAATTACACTTCTTATTTGAGGGTTTTTTCATTCAATTTATTACCATTTTAATATACATCACTTCCATATGAAATATATTACAATTACATAAAATAAAATCATTATTATGTCATGTTTAATTCCTTTATTTATGCATTCTTCTAAATATTTAGTTTTGGAATCCTTATTCTATCCACCAAATTAATATGTGTATTGCATATTAAGGTGTAAATATTTTGAAAAACCCATAGTTTATGTTAATCACCCCAAAATAGAAGTTGAACATATTTACACATTTCCAAATTCATCCTATGAATAAGGTATATAAAAATTTTATATAAATATTTATAATTTTATGTGATTAATATTCACCACATGGGTAAGCATGGAGCCAAAAATATAAAACCACCACCTTTCTTATAACAAGGGCCAAGCCTCTAGGCCAGTGGGAATTCCAACATTGTATCCCTCTTCCTAGTACACTTAACTCAAGATTGAATCCATTTTATCATAATTCTAACAGCTTATATATATAAATTATTTTCAATAGCTAAATTCAATATAATGATTTTAATTTCAAATTTATTTTAAAGTAGATGAAAATGAAATCTTATGTAGTTATACCAAGAATTTAATTCATGGATTTAAAATTTAAGAGAATAAATTTATTACATAAATTAAAGGATACATAATATTCCAATTTTCGAAAAATATTATAAATGTGAATATTAAAATTATTAAACCAATAAATAAAATCCTTATCTATTTTTCAAATATATAGAATTGAAATGAACAATCTATATTTAATTTAGGTAAATAATCTTTTATTTACAATGCTTAAAAAACATGTCTTATAAAAAATGTATAAATTAAAATAAATTAAATATAAAACTAAATCTTTTTACATTTTTGGTTATATCATATTTTAGGATTTAAAATAGGGCATAATTAACTATAATTTGTGATTGGTATCGACCAGTCCCCATACAAATAAGTTTCTGGAAAAGCAATGTTGGTAACGTAACCCTTATTTTTAGAAACCAAATATATTACAGAGTGAACCATTTTTTTAAAAAGGAAAAAACATATAATAACCAATATGAATGGTTCCCAGGAATATGGTAGAGTGAATAATTTTACAATTAAGGAAACAATACAGCACAACCCTCACATATGGTACTGATATGTATGATCTAGTAACCCCTAAATATCAATTTGTGTTAAAGTCAAGAATAAAGCTTATGCAAGAAACCTATATGTATGATAGTCTTGTAACCCCCCCTAATGTTAAGGGTTAAAAATATAATTTTTTTACCCATGTTAATAATGATAAACTTGTCATTCAGAAGCCTACCTGATTATAACTCTATAGTTAAATAGGTTTATCCTAGAGTAGTGATCATAATGGGTGACTTCGTAGGATGTTTCTTAGGGCATGTATGAGTGAGGAGAAAACACATTAAAATAACTTCTGTTGGTAAGATGTTGTATTTAGGCACATGGGTGGTCCCCAGGGAGTGGAAAACAAGCATCAGAGAGACAATAAGGGTGAATGAGGGGCCGAGTTGTTACATTGGAATTATAAAAGGAACTCAGTTTGAGGTGTGGTAAAATTTCCTGACATGAGATACATGGTCCACAATGAGGGCATTGTTTTTTAAATGGAATAGGGGATTAATATTACACCCCATAATGTTAAACGGTTAAATTTATAAAACACACCGAAAGAACATGTGTTGGAATATGGGGATATTAATTAGTTTAATGATTTTTTAGGCACATGGGTGGGACTTAGAGAGGGTACAATATGGGTTAGAAGGATAATATGGGTTCTTATTGGGACCATTTATTACATTGAAATTAAATAAGGAACTCGGTCAGAAGTGTGATGGCATTGCCTAGGTTGAGATGAAGGGATCTAAAATGGGGTTTTTATGCTCTGGGTGGGGGGGGGGGGTTAATATAACACCCTATAATGTTAAATGGTGAAATGGATAAATGTTACTACCCATGTAAACAAGTATCACCATTATTTTCAAGATCCTACCTAAATAGAACTCTATAGTAAAATAGGTTTGGCTTGGAGTTATGATTAGGATGTGTCACCTCGAGAGAAGTTTCGTAGGGTGGTGTAAGTAAGGAAAAAGACTAAAAGAACAAGTATTGTTCTATGGGGGAATTCATTAGCCCGATGACTCATATAGACACGTGGGTGGGCCCCGATGAGGTGACAACATGTTTTTTTGGGGAAACATGGGTTTTAGGGTTTTTAATTGTTACATCCCACACTAGGTTCCATTTTCATGTATTCATTATTTATTTCTAGTAATTATTTTTAATGTATTTATTTGCATACTATTTTTTTAAATTAATTTTATGGGAGAAAGGGAATATCACATTATTAGAGAATAATTAGATAAAACTATACACTTACCCTAGATAACTATGCATGCTAAGGTAGTGGCACCATAACACCCACACAATTGGCACATAGTTTTCAAAACTGCATAACCAAACCATTCACCCTTCCTAGTAGAACCAGAGGCACCCATACAGTTGGTACACCAAATGAAAAAGTGTGTAGCTAAACCATGCGGTCTTTCTAGTTTTTAAAATACAAAAAATTCCTAAACAGCCCCTAGACAAATTTAGCACCTTACACCCCCTAATTTTCCCATTCCCAACCCTACCAAATCCAAGAATTCCATCCCTCATCTCCCCTTCCATCATGGCTCTATTTTTGAGATATTTTGACTTTGTGTATTCAACAAATATCTATGTAATTGAATCTTCTCATTTTAATTTGGTTTATCCTCCCATACTTTTCAATTTTCGTCCCACCTAATGGTCATGATGACCAACAGTTTGTAACATCTAAAGCACATAGAATAAGGATTGATGTTTATGGTTTTTAATTTCTTCTATAGAATCACCTCTCCTCTTGGATTTTGGGTTCCAAACAATTCTTAGCGATTTCAAGGGAAAAGGTAGGTGGTTTCTTGTTGTTCCACTATTTGAAAACTTAAAAATTCATGATTCAAAATTTATTAATTTCTAAATATTGTTGTGTATGTGAATTTGTGATATAAAAGGTATTTTAATATGTTTGTAATGTTTTGAAATTGATTTCACATGTTGTAATGGTTGTAAGTTTTTTTCTTTAGCATGTTGTGGTGTTTCATGTGTTGAAAGTGGATTTTTATGGCTTGAAAAAAGGGGAAACAATTGGTAACCCCAGATACCTAGGTAAGAAGACTAGGAAAAGTACACATGATAAGGTAGTATGGATTCTGACTTTTCTCCATAGTAATATTATTCTACAAAACCAACTAATCAAAATGTGTTGTGATTGTTATGGATCATCAATTGGTAAGTATATATTTATGGTTAGATAATTAATAATATGAGAATACTACATCCATAATCACCCTATCAACATATGGATTTTCCATGGTGATTATGTTTGTTTTTTAGCTTCTCATCAGTTTTATAGTTTTCTTTACTTTTTCTATTAATGTCAAAGAATTATTAAATTAAATTTTTTTTTATTTTAAAAACAATAATTTTTATTTATCTAATAATGGATATGAATGAAATACATCATGAGATCCTACTTGGGATGTGATCTTACACCCTATATAAAACTGATGGGGGTATATAGTTCCTTTTTTAACTCAGGTAAAATCAAATCTTAACCTGGTGGTGATGGTTACTATTTCTAGTGTAATTTTGGTTCAGATGTTGGTAGTGACATGATGAGTGGTTAGTACTTATGCCACAAGGAATTTATAATATATTCTATCTACCATCTTTTTTTGTTCATTTTAGTACTTATTTATGGATTTATTCCCTTAAACATATGTACATTTCTTTTTATATAGTTGTTATTATGAATGATTATTTTATTTCGTGATGTTTTTTTTAGTTATCGAGAATGTAAAATTATTCCCAAAGGAGTTGTATGATTTATTGGCACTAGTTTCTAGCCCATGGAGATCAGGAACGACCTTTAGTCCAGGTAAAAGTATATTTAGGGTTCCAAAAATAGATAGAAGGAAAATAGATTTCATGAAAAATTGTATCAGATAAGGATTAAATTTTTATTTGGGGTTTTGTATTTGATAAAAGTTATTATATATAGAACCTATGAATGTACTACCTTGAGGATATATTTTTGAGTGGGGTTTTGGCCAAAAAACCTCATGATGGGCGTCAAGTAACCATGGGATTTTTTGGGAATTTAGTTTGACTCCTCCATAGGGTATAATGAATTGGGTACAAAATGGGCATGGTCACCAAGGTCGGGTAATTTAGTTTGAGTTGTAATGATTTATTTGTGATTTAGGTGATTTTTTTAATTCTGAAATTTACATTTTTCCATGTGTTTTATGTATTAATTGTTTCCTTTTTATTCTCTTTGACATATGTAGTTCCATGACTCTTTATTGACCACCGGTACAACTACATGAAGAGTTCATAAGGAATTGTCCATTGGGAAACACACATATTAACTAGAGGCTTATAGAGGTAGTTTTTTGGGATTTCTATTATATGGACCAAGGTGTAGGATCATCTGCTAAATCATATGTGGATGTTGAAATAAGTATATAGAAGGATTTACGTTAGGATTTTTTCAAGAATATGCCCCAATTTTTGGGGAAGTACTAAACCCTAGGAATATGAAATTTGGGTGCTGAAAATCGACAAGATTTTTGAGTTCCTTGGACCTCCTAAAAACTCTAATGTAATGTGTGTTTTTTATGTCAGAGGGCCCCATCTAAATATGGTGGTATTTTATAGTTAAATATAGAAAAATTGAGAATATTGGTTGGAATGATATTAAGGCATCTTTAAAGAGAAATTATTCCATAAGTCCTTGACCCTCACCAAAATTTTGGAGTTCAATGACCATAAGTTGGGGGATTGTTTAGTGATGGAATACATAAAATTATTTATAGAGAAGGTTCAATTTTCTATTGAGATGATCACCACTAGAATATTAAATGACTAAAAGATTGAAATGGGGTTCCGACTAGATATCTGATCTAAATTATTCCTACTTAAATTTATGACTTATTGTAAGGTGGTCAATTAGGCATTAATGGTGGAAATTATCCAAGATGGTATGTTAGATTTGACTGGGATGACTAAAATTGTTAATAAAGGTTGTATTGACTCATTTGAAAAGAATAGGAAGTGGAAAGAGTAAGGGAAAAGTGGTGGTAGTAGATCTGGATATCCCCCTTAATCATCTTTTCTAGAAATTATAGGTGGAGGGACCATTATGTTCCATCAATGTAGAAGAACCATGAATGTTTAGTCTACATGTCAGGCCCCAGACTGGATTATCAACCATTGAGGATGTTTGAGATATCTGTTGAAGATTTGTCGGAATGTCCCTCTCTCTTAGAGTAGTGTTGGATCTACAACTCCCATAGGATCCGAAACATAGTCTAATGCTTTAAGGGATATGGGATATTACTCTGGTAGACGTGGTGACAAAGCCAAATCTTATTGTGGGAATCGTAATATCAATGTAGAGAAAAAATTATCAGTCATACATAGGCTCAAAAAAGTTGAATCACATACATGTAGGAGATTAAAAATCAATGGAATCTAATGCAGGTGATATTGTCATGACCCCCTGCCTCCAAAGGTGCCCCTTAGTCCTATAATTAAGTAAGATAGATCATGACCCTAGAGTCCCACTTCTAATTACACATAAGTTAGTGACCTGAACCAAGGGTATAAAATCTCATAAAGGGATTTAATTCCACTCTATAATAATCATTAATGAATATGATAAAAATAATCAATAAAATTAATGACATAATATAAATAATGTAATGAAAAACAATCCCACAATACATGTATTATGAAAAATATACAAGGAATCTCCAAATAAATACACGAAGGAAAACTTCTATAAAATCAACTCAACAATAAATCCAAAGGTCCTCGATAGTAATTCCCAACATAGTCCAGGAAGTCCTCCTAGAAACCTAAAAATTAGTTTGTGTATAAATAAGGTAAAAATACAGTACACTTAGTAGTATCATACCCAAATTATCTTATATACATGAGAATGAATCATACTAATGCACCAGTGATAAAAGAGCAGAACCAACATATCAAAATAGGTCTACTAACCAAAACACATCCTCACTGGGGCACAATCACCAAATAACTCATCTATGTATAGTATCATAATAAGAATCATATTGATAATTGTCACACCAAACCACTTTATAACTAATTTTCCACTCCCACACCCCAACATCAGATGTCCTTTCACTCCCATCTATTTTGTATAATATCACATCACATCTTTCCCAAAGACACATGGGTTGTTACATCACATTACACCACATATCACCTAAAAACACATGGTTCATCACATCACATCACTTAAAATCTCTCTAGTAGACAACTAGGCTATCACATCACATTGACTGCCACATAACTGAAATAGTAGTGTATCATGAAAATGAAGGAAATCATCCTTTTTCCTCCTTATACCATAAATGACCCACACCATTATCCATATCATCATCCCATCAACCATTACCATAGTGAACTTTTGAAAAATTTCTATCATAGACCATGTATATCAACATCACCTAGAAGAGAGCACGTATATCCATCCATCCATCCTCATTATTGGGATGTTGGAAAAACTGCCCCCAAAGCATTTGGTTGTTGGCATGATGCGATCTGCTTGTGTGGGGTGCATATATAAATCAGAAATAACATACTAGTTATATATATAAAGACACACACAAGAAAGACCTATGGGTTCACAACAAAATCACTACCCCAAACCATACCATAACTAACAAACCTCATAACAACCTCTAATTTTTCTAACACATCTAAAAGAACATCCCCACATAAGAAATCCACGGGCCACAATCTAGATTTCACCTTTCATTACAAGTCAATCTAAATTTCAGATTTCCATTTTCTAATACATTTCATTCACTAATACCATTAATTTAACATATAAGAAACAACAACTTTAAAGCACACTTTCCATTTAATTTAATTCATTCTTTATCCATTAAAACCCATTTCATTATTCCTACCCATGAAATATCGCATTTCATTATTAAACAATTATTCCATTACCATCAGGAAACATGAAGAACAAAAAAATCACAACAAACCTTCCTTACATTGAATGCAAGTTCCCACATTTTGACCATCTTACATTTCCACCACTTATCATTATAACTCCCACATAAAAACCACTTACAATCACATCCTCCATGTACAAATTATATCTCATCACATTCACCAAAAATCATACCAACATATAAACACATCCACCCCCACAAATCACCCTAAACATCACTTCCACATATCATAACCACTTACCATCACATATTCCCCCATATCATAACAACAAAACAACTCATACAACCACACATAACACATTCACATATCATTTTTTCACAATTTTTTAGATTTATCAAGGTTTTTTCATCAAATGACACTTTTTTATTTCAAGTAAATCTTCACACACTCCATAAATATTCTAGGGATGCCATTTTATTAACTAGATATACGTTTTTATCCAATTTCCATTTTAGGTGATAACAGAAAATCACACAAAAAGGGTTCTATAATAACAAAAAACATAGTACAAAAAAATACACCAATGACCATGAATTCTAGAAAGATTTCAATACCATAAAATTAAAATATAAATAATATCAAAAAGATGTAAAGAATGGGATTTCCCCCTTCCCCTGTAAATTTTTAATTAAAACAATTCTTTATCTTCATTAGGATGGTGAAAACTATATTTCCAATGATAAAATGAGAAAAATAACTCCCATATAATATAAATAAATGATAAATAAATGATAACCTTCCTCAAACATAACTTTACAATTCACTGTACAAGGTTGAAGAAAGAGGGAGGCCACCACTGATCACCAGAATGAAGGATAAAACCCATACAATCCTAAAACCCAATAAATTGGTCCCCCGAGTATGATGTTAAAATTTACAGAAAGGGGGACGAAATACCTAATTATGATGCAATTGGGTGACCCATACAATGATATAAAGGATGGATAAAAGATAGTGTTTGAAGGGATTTTAGAATTTATAGGTGTTCTAAAAAACATAAAACTACAACAAAGACTATCCACCGTACCACATAATTTCTAAAATCTCACCAGACCACCGTGTAACATAATCCTCTATGATGTAGTGGTTTTGGTCAAATCCCTCTATGATCTATCAAGATTAGGAGAATTAGGGTAAACACTATTTCATAGGAGGAGACACCAAATTTTAGACCCCAGCTACTAAGAGTAAAGAAATGTTGGATCACTAGTTGGATAGTGAAATTACCCTCTAAAATGAAATTACTTTTAAATTTTACCTCTGATACCCTATACAACATAACTATCTACACCATTCCATATTGAAGATAGGGACACACAAAAAATATGGTATATGAAGAAAATATTCCATATTTGGAGCTCAGTCTTCTACTACTCCACAACCATTATCTCCATGCCACAAAAAATAACCCTATAACTCATTCTGAGTCTCCACACAAAAAACTCCCTTTAACTATATTTCTTAGCTCCAACCCCCATTTTCCCACAAAATACCATATGAACTCTCTCGAAAACCTCTAACATCAGAATTATTGTAAGGTAACTTGTTGGAAGGTCTAAACTGTTACATAAGATACCTCTAAAACTATTCTCTCCCTCAAGAAATAAAACCAACTGCGAATGAAAATAAGGAATGAGGTCCAAATAACCATCCCATGAGATAAATCTCAAATATCTCTTTATAATTTGAAACTTACTCCAACTAAACAAACTAATACAAGATAATAATTCTTAAAAAATAACCCACATAACCACATCCTTTACATCAGTTACAAGGTACTTTCTCTCCACATAAATATCTACACCACCATTACAACCACCACATGGCCAAAGCCAATAACTTCCGCAAACACTATAGAAAAAGTAAAAAAGAACAAAAAATAAATAAATTACATTCCATGTCATGATGTTATCTACTTTTTATAAAAATGACTATCCCATATAATTTTAACCAAGTCAATGTATCATTTTTCTTGATTAGGAATCATTTTTCCCCTCTTCTTATGATTAAATCTTTAAACAAACATCACATCAAGAAGGAAAAATCACATCTCATGAAACAAAAATATAGAAAAAATCACATCATCAAGAAAAAAGAGTACGAAAAAACTCAAAAAAATATGGTTACTATGAACACATCTTCATATCATGCTCCCAAGTACTCTGCTATAGGCCATCATGCCTCCACAACACATGAACCAAAGGAATGTTCTGTCTATGAATAACGTTATTATGATGATCCTGGATCTCTTCTATATTCTCCATGAATGTTATTCCTTCCTCAAAATCCAAATATCCCCTTTTAATTTCATCAGAGTCATCACAAATATACCAAAAAAGTTGGTAGATTTGGAATACATTATGAATCTAGATCATTCGTGGAGGAAGTTCCAAAAGATAATCCAATTCACCAATGCACCCCAAAACCTCTAAGTGTTCCATGAACCACAGAGAAATATTACCCCTAAAAACCCATTGTTGGACATCATGAGGGGAGACTCTAAATAACACATGATCTCCCACCTCTCACTCCATGGGCCTCCTCCTATGATCGACATAAGACTTCATCCAGTCCTATACAACTTTCATCATCTCATGAAAAACATGAACCTTTTCTATTGTTCTCTACACCACATCGAGGCTGAGAAATAATGACTCCCCAGCCTTAGACTAGAATAAGGGAGAGTTAAATGACCTCCTATAAAAATCCTTAAATGGGCCCATGCTGATGTAAGAGTGATATCTATTATTATAAGAAAAATCAACCAAAGTTATATGCTTTTACCAAGATTTTTCAATGTCCGAGATGCATTACAACAAAATGAAATTTTTTTCTTGGATAGTCTGATCTATTTTCCCATCCATATGTGGGTGAAAAATAATGTGGATAATTAAATATGTGCAAAAAGAATACTATAACCCCCTCCACACTCATAAGTAAAAAAGATATTCCAGATCTGAGATAATGGACCTTAAGACTCTATGTTGTCGCACCACCTCATCCACACACCTAATCAACTAGACATCCATGGATCCTACCTCTTTGAACAATTTTCATTGAGACAATTTCATCAGACCTTCCGACCTGTAATTCTTACACTATGGGGGACATTAATTCCTTGACCCATAATAGATTTCCTCTTTCTACTACATCAAGACACATTTTAATCCCAATCAAGAAGCATTATAAAACAACTAAAACATTACCCCCTCTACTAGAAACTGGAGAAATAGAGAACTAATCAATTTTCCCTTTAGGTAATCAAAAATTAGATAACATTGATCAGTCAAGATAAAATCATGGTCTTTTTTGGTCAAAGTTTTCAACATCACTGTAATCTAAGAAAAGTAAGATAAGTACCTATGGTAATATCCCATAAGACTAAGGAATCTATAAACCATTTCTACAATCTTAATGGCTACCCAAGAAAAAAAAATTCTCAATCTCTGATAGGTCCATAACCACACCTTTCTGGGACACCACGTGTCTGAGAAAATTCACCTCTCCTGTCCATAACATACACATCAAAAAAATTTCAAGGAGATGGTGGCATCAATGAACTTGTAAAACAACTTTAGGATAATTAGAATATTCATACACTAACTCTGAATAGATTATAATGCTCTTAATGAGAAAAAATATTAACTGATTCAATATTTCATGGAACATAGAGTTCATTATCCCCATGAAAGCAACTGGGTTGATCATGAAATCAAATGACATGACCATAAAATCAAAGTGTCCATACAAGAATATGAAGTTTGTATTTGGGAAATCCTCCACCTTTGTCCTCAACTGGTAATATACACCATAGATAAATATCATAGAACGAACTTGATCCCATCAGTTGGTAAAAAACACCATTGTATCCTTGTAAGAGGGTAACAATTCTTGATCATCACCTAATTTAACTTCTGGTAGTCTATACACAACCTCAAACTACACTCTTCCTTCTTGAATAATAACACTGGATCACCCCACAATGATACACTAGACTGGAGTAAAACCATCATGAATCATATCATCTATTGTATTCCTCATTTCCCATAACATAAAAGGTCTTATCTAATATAAATCCTTCTAAATAAGAGTAGCCTGAGTTTACAATTCTATATTTCACACAACATCACACGGAAGGGGTAGTGTCAAAAAATCCTCAGGAAAAAAAATCCAAAAACTCCATAAAAACACTAAAAACCTCATCTGTATAAGAATCCATTGATTCTGTAAAAAATCATCAATTAATGAAAGAATGGTCTCCATACCTGTAATTCCCAACCAAAAACCTCACTCACCATCAAAAATCACATGTTGGGCATCCATATAAAAGAACATGACATTTCTTTGGGAGGAATAGATACAATAATACATGTAATACAAAAATTTTATTTTGATAATGATATCACATGGATAAATATGTAGTACAAAAATATACCCATAAGACTAATATGGCCCCATCATTATTCTACATCCTCAATACACGTAAAACATGATCGTCTAACCTCGGACAAACATAGTCAACCCTAGCGGCAGGGCAAGGCTCCCTAAATCTAATCCATGAGATCAAACTAGAGTGGTTGAAACAAAGTAGTGTGAATATGTTGACTCAAAAAATTAATTAAGAAGTGTAGATGACAATATGATCAAACCTTTAATGATCTCTAGCCCTTCTAGTGCAACTTCTCCCACTACATGAAATTGACCATGCCAAATACATGTACCTCCCTATGGATGGACACCTATATGAAAATACTTATTTCGGGTCCCCTAAAGATAAGTAAAGGAATGAGGTTTACCTCTTCTTACTCTATATCCTCTTTGTGGGGCATAGGATTACTGCCCTTATTGTTAAAATAACCTCTGCGGTTGCTGCTGTGGAGGCAGACACCGAACTAGACCACCTCCACCATACTAATTTGGAAGAACCATGAAGAACCAGTCCTAAGGATGACCATGACACCACTAAGTGAATTAGACTAGAACAAGGAACGTATTATTTATATGTAAACCACTGGACCTAGATGACCATAATGGAAGTTTCTATGGTCGAATCCCAACTAGTCAAAACCTTAAAGGTCCTAGAACATGAAACATAACACTGAAAACTATGCTCCTTAATATAACCCTCAAGTTACCCTTTTTAGGTAAACCTCATCGTGAGTGAATTTTCTTGATCACCTTCACATTATTCCAAACCTAAAAATATATTGGAAACATAAAAAGAGTAATTGTATACTAGATAGAAGGATGGAGTGCCTTCTCAAGACGTCACACTTGGGAATCCTAATCAGAAAATATGTTAGGGGGAAAAAGAAAAAGGTCCATCAACTTGATCCCAAGACCCCACAATAATATACTAACCCATTAAATAGAGAGAATATCCTGCATCTTCGCTACCTTCATGGTAAACTAAATAAACTCTACTATGAACTCTTTCTAAAATTTATCCCATGAAACATATACCTCCTTTTTCTCACCAAGATACAACATTTATCATGGACACACAACTACCAATATTTATCTTACTACCAACCCCATAATCTATCGATCCCCGCATAAAACTGAAAGGGATCTTGATATACTCTAACTAACTCTATGTTTCTATATTAGAGTCTCTCCCTACATACTTAACCAAATCCTTCCATTGAATGGAACACAACATCCTATACCACTGATCCTCCTCTTATACCTAATAAAACCTCTTGTGATTAACCATATTAGCCTATTAATCATCCACTATGTTAACCACATGTGGATGATGACCAGGAGACATATATGAAATGTAAAAAATATTTCATAATCCCAGTAGTATTGAATTTTATTAATATTTATTTGATCTATTTTAACTTACCAAATCCACCCTATTAAAGAAAGAACACAAGTCAAACATGATGCATGAACCCATCCTGGGTCTCTACCCTTCATGTTGGGCCACCTTACATGGCTGTTATATAGAATTATAGTCATTGTGTCAGATCATGGGGGCCCCCAAATTCCCATGTCCAAGACGGTATTCCCTAGACTATTTCACACACCCAGATCAACTAACACCATTTCCTTATCAACTCATTCAATCATCGTTGAGTCTAAATCTGAACTCCATCCTATCTCTAAACTAAAAACCTATCCTTCGATAAAAATATTTCATGAAACCCTCCCTCTAAAGGTACCCCTCCAAGGATTACTATAAAGTGAGAGAGATATTGACCCCCCCTGAGTCCTTCCTCCAGTAGGCCCTGGGTTAGAGAATAGCACTAAAGTTATAAAATCTCTTCAATAGAATGGATTTCTGTATATAATAATGGGATCATAAGAGAGGATGTCAATGATCAATCAAATACATAAAATCATATAAATAAAGGAAGGAAAAACTATCCCAAAATCCATGTATAATGTAAAACAAATACAAAGAATCACCAAATTAACACCCAGATAAAAACTCATATATAATTGACTTAACACCAGATCCGAAGGTTTATGATAATAATACCCAGAACGACCCAAAAATTCCTCCTAGAAACCTAAAAAATAGTTTTTATATATGTAGGGTGATCATAAAATTATACTAAGTAGGATTATACTCAAATTCTATCATGGAGATATGAAGGAATCATAATAATGCACTAGTGAGAAAAAATAGAACCAATAACACTTAAATAGATTAACTAACAAAAACACATCCTCATAAAGAATAAATCACTAAATAAAACATCCAAGTACCTTTAAATAACAAGTAGCATATAAATAAAAAGGTACCCTGCACTACTTTCCCAATAGATTCCTACTATGACAACCCAATTTCATAAGTCTAGAAATTCCCATATATTTTGTATATCTTCACATCACATCTCACACACATGCCCCTAGTTTCACACTTAACATCTCTCAAGTATACACTTGGTGAATCACATCTCATCACATCAAATATAACTCATAGACACATATTCCATCACATCACATCTAAATCCACATTACTAGAGTAGTAGGGTATCATGGAAATGAATGAAATCAACATTGTTCCTACTTCCGACTATGCACCACCCGCCATAAGACATCTCATAATAGTATCAAGAATCACCACAATGAACTTTTGACTACTGGAAATCACAACCCATGCCTGTCAATTCCTCCTATATGAGAGATCAGGGAAGAGTAGGTAGCCATCCATCCATCCTCACCATAGTGCTATTGGGAAAACTCCCCCGGAACTTTTGGTTATCAGCATGAGGTGCTCAATATGGGTAGTGTGTATATAGAAATCACAAAAAATATAGAAATTATATATATATAAATCCACATACAATACCAACATAAGTATTCACAATAAAAGCACTATCCAAACCCACAACATCACCACTAAACATCACATCATTTTTCACATTCACTTTAACCTCTAAATAAAAAACATTAAAATAATAATCCACAAGACTCAAGACATATTCAAAATTTAATTGTAAGTCAATAAAATTTATAGATTTACCATTTACCAACCAATTCATTCATTAAGTCCATTTATTTAACATATAAGAAATAATAACTTTTAATCCCACTTCCTATTTCATTCCATTCATTAATTTTAAATTACAACCCATTTAAATATTACATCCCATTCCATTTCATATTTCATTATTAACCAATTAATCTATCATCATGAAGTAACAACAAGAATACAACACATCAAAAAAAGTCATAATAATCATGATAACAGGCCCCTAAATTACCACAATTTTGCATTACCACCACTTCTCATCAAAACCATAAAATAACAACCGCATCCCATAACCTCTACCATATACCAAACACATATGATCACATTCACCACAAACCATGCCCATATATCATCACATTTACCCCCACATCACTGCCACACATAACCACCACACATTATAACCCCTTCTAATTACATTATTCCCCATATCAGAACCATAAAACACAACTCTTTTCCCAACATTTTAACACATAGAAACCACACGTCACACGTTTACACATTAACATTTCATTTATTCACAAACCATTTTTAGATTTAGAATGGGTTTTTTTCATATTAAATTTTTTAATTTCAATGTAATTATAACACAATACATAAATATCTCAGGGAAGCCATTTTATTAATCCAATATAACTGGTTATCAAATTTCTATTTTAGGTGATAACAAAAAATCACACAAACGGGTTTCCATAATCACAAACAAAACACAGTGAAAAAGTATCCAATAACATCCATGACTTTCAATAAGGAATCTATCCTATACAATAATAATAAAAATAATATCAAAAATCTAAAAGAAAAGAATTTCATTTCCACCCCCTTTAAATAATCAATTAAACCAATACATTATCTTCATTAAGTCGGTACAAACTATATTACCAATGATAAAAAAGAGTATAACTTATATCACATGATATAAATATATGATAAATGAAGGATCCTATACATGAATTGGATCATTCTAATTTTCATCATAAGGCTAATGTAAAAGGGAGGCCACCACCAACCCCCGCAATAAAAGAGAACACCCTTACCATCCTAAAATCACCACAGATCACCCCCATAAGGTTGGGGTTGAAATACACTAAAAGAGGGATGAAAGATATCATTGGAAAACACTTGGGTTTCCCATGAGACAACATAAAGGATGGATAAAATATAGGGTAACAGGGATTTTAGAATTTTTATGTAGTCTGAAAAACATAAGACCATGATGTAGCCAACCCACCAAAGCACTTAATTGCTGAAAAACTAACCGTATTATATGAAAGAACCCACTTCTTCACACTATATAGGTGCTATTCAAATACCTATAGGAGATATTACTATCTCCATGCCACAAATATAGAAAATTGGGGGAAACAAAATGGAGAAAGAGGAGACACCAAGACATAGAACCCAACCATAAAGAGTATAACTACACCACAACCCCAACTTCATGGAACAAATACTCCATAAAAAATAATATCCACAAAATTATTTCTTTGATTTCCTATACACCACCATATTCTACTCCATGAAATAAGGAAAAAATAGATACACCACAACCATGATTCAGGATTCAACAATGCCAAAATTAGAAGTAGGATTGGAAATCCACTCTAGCATCCTCTACACTGCAACTAGCCTCTCTACACTATAGAGACCTCAAATACGAAACAATCCAATCATCTAGCCTCATAACTGCAATCTAATTTTTTTTATATTTCTAACCTCCATTTTCTCTCTGACTACCTCGAGATGTTCCCCAGAAACCTATAACATTAAAATTCTTACAAAGTAATCAGTCAAAAGGTACAGACCATTACTCCCAAAAAATTCATATGTACTATTTTTATTGCATCATATATAGTAATTTCATTATTTATTATAGGTGGTTCACACTTATTTTATTTACTCACCTTTTAGACATTCTAAAACTCCCAATCTTTCTTATGATGTATTCTATAGAGCTAGTTACACCTATTGGTAGGAGGAAAGAGCAATGTCTTTGATGCCTGCCTTATGTTGTATCATTATCTAAATATTTTCTAATGTGGGAATTCAATAGAATTTATATGAGACTCTTTGAAGTGATCCTAGGAATGGATTAGATGATTATTTTCAAAGATTAAATTTATTACTACCATCGGTGGGTGACCGTTGTGGCCCCAGATAGGATCACTTAGGTCCTTAAAGGAGAATGCGTTCCACAGAGAGGATGTGCAGGACCTTAACTTTTAGCATTGGGTATACATTCTTATTAGGTATACTCCATCTTACTAAAATATAATAGATAAGTCCTAGAGAGTGTGTTCTATTATGTGGTTAGTGAGTTTTTTAATGAGTTCCTAGAGTATTTCATAGGATTTACTTCTTAGTAATACATAGAATTCCATATTGATTTGATGTTAGGGACATAAATAATATCTCTACCTTAATATATTATGTCCCCTACTGAGTTGTGGGAGTTAATGTTTCAAATAGATGATTTGGAGTCCAAAGGATTCATTCATCTGAGTTTTCCTTCCAGGGTTTCCCCAATTCTCTTTTCCAAAAAACAATGATTGATATATTTGGCTATGCATCGACTACCAGAAGATAATCAAGGCTACACTTATGAACAAATAACCATTTACCCATATTTATTATCTTTTTGAATAGATTAGATTGTTAAATGGTTTTTAAATATTAACCTCTATTTTGGGTATCACCAAGTCAGGTCAAGAGAATTTGATGTTACCAAGACCACTTTCTAAAGTAGACATGTTGAATTTGAGTATATGGTAATACCATTATGATTAACGAATTCTCCCATAGTTTTAATGTCCCTTATGTACTTGGTTTTTCATATATAACTCAAATCATTCATCATGGTGTTTATTGATAAATTACAGCTTACTAAAAATTTGAAGAGGAACATGGAAACCATATGAGGATCATTTTGAGAAAACTGAAGGATCATGTTTATGAAAAGTTTTCAAAATGTAGATTCTCTATTCAAGAATTCAATTTTATAGGTCGTGTGATATCCTAAAAAGGGGTTTTAGTTGATTAGGAGAATGTTTGATCCATGATTTCATTGGATGATCTGAGGATTTTTTTTAGAAATCATTAACTTGTTGGGTCTAGTGGGGTACTATAGGTGATTCATTAAATATTTCTCTTCTCCCACATCACATATGATGGATCTTACCGAAATAGTTATTTTTTTCTTGGATATTATAATTCCAATCATCTTTCTAGGAGCCAAATTAGTGGTTTACTTCTTTCCATACCTTTATGTTACTCAAGTCAAGTCAGGAATACATGGTCTACAATGATGTGTCAGACATAGGATTGAGATGCGTGCTTTTGTAGGGTGACTGGGTGGGGGGTGTGTGGATATCAAAAAATCTAGAAACATGAGAATTACTACTCAGTCCATGACCTTTAGATCATAAATTTGATGCATTCCATCATGTACTATCACAATTTTTTTGGGATGGTTTATGGTCTATTCTGACCATAAAAGTATGAGATATGTATTTTCCCAAGAAAATTTAATAATGAGGAAAAGATAGTGGATAAATTATCTTCCTAAATTAAACATTGAAATAATATAAAATCTAGGTAAATGATGCATAATTACTAATTCACTAACTAAGATGTTTCCAAATTAATCAATTAAAGAGTATAGTAGCCAATGGAACCTTATGAGGATTTTTTACAAAACTCACCTGGAATACGAGTAATGGAAAGTTGAAATGATTTTTCTATAGAAATAGCTAATGCCATATATTATAGAGGTGATCAGGGAAGATCATATAAATGGGGTGTTTTTTATCTTTCCATTCAAATTATAAATGGTGGGGTGGTACTAAATGTGTTTTATTTGTCTTTTAAAGGAATCTCGTGTTCTAGAGGAATTTTTGTAACACTATTATCTCTGAGGAAGATGATAATACAAGATTGTAACCATTCATAATTGGTTTTACATCCATGTTCCTCCAAGATTTTTTGTGATATGCATTGTGTCTAGGTATGATACATTTAATTTCTAAATTTTTTTCTTGGTGTTATACTTTTTAGTAAGTCAAAGCTGAGCATCAAAGGCCCTCGAGATTTATCTAGCATCTTATCATTCATAACTAGAACTGGGATATAGTATCCATTCATTTTATCATTAGATTACACTATACACCCCAGAAAAAATACTATTTGGTTTGTAATTGACCTTTTTCCCGAATTTTCTTATTTCATCTTGATCAAGGACACAACCAAAGTAGAGGAGTTGGGCAAGTTATATGTATACGTTGTTATATGGTTGTATGATATTTTATATGCTATTTTTTTACAGGGAACTCTATTAAACCTATCAGTTTTGGGAAGTACTATGAAAGGAAATAGAGTCAAAATTAAAGGTTATTTGATGTATCTTCCCCAAATAGATGTTAAAACATTGTGGGAAAACCAAATTTTATAAGACTTTATTCATGGAAGCATATAAGATTTCTGAGGTTCATGGGATAACCATCTGGGATTTGTAAAATTTTTCTTCAATATTAGTTACCAATAATTTATCAAGATAGATACCTTATAATCTATATAAATTCATGCAATTTGGTTCTTTTTATGCAAGAATGAAGTGTGGGAGACCTCTCCGGTGGGACCATGCAATATGAAAGAAATGACTAGTAAGATTATGATGATTTGGAAATATTTGATGATATTCTAGATATATTAAAAGTCATATTCTGATCATCAATTCCATTCTATGGAGTTATCTATTGGTGACCTGATGCTTCCAACAATGACACCTCGTTTGGTTCATCACTGCCATGTGAAATACGGAAAACTCACTCATAGATATGTCATATATTTTGAGATCACTAAGAGGATTATTAAGATTTATTACCACTTAGTGTTTCATTATTTGTGGATATAGATTCGTGATTTTTTTCTATGTATGTCAATTTAAAAATCATGACCCAAATCCCTCCCATGTATTGAGTTGGTAAGATCTTGAGTTGGAACATGATATGTTAGTGACCAAGAAGCTGGTTCGGATTACAGATTCCCATGTAAAGGTGTTTCGAGGAAAATATGTTATAATGGTTCAGGTCCCATAGAAATATGGATATTATGAGAATGATATGTGGGAAAAAATAATGTGTAAAATAGTAGCAGGCTCACTTACTCTCTAGTCATACAATGGGATGACTTTCTATAAGAAGATAGTGACATGATGTTGAGAATTGTAACACCCATGGGGATATTATTAGGTATTTATTTTTTATTTATAAAAATTATTTTTTATCCATAAATTTTATTTTTCTTTATTAAAATTATTATATTTTTGGGAAAACAGGAAATGACCCATGGTAAGAGAAAACCATTCAACAACCCCAAAAAATGCACTTGCTAAGGTAGTGGAACTAGATCAAAGGCATAGTTGATGCATGGTTTTGAAAACCATGTGGGATTTTTAGTTGAACCAGATGATCCCACAAGGTTAGTATATGGTTTTCAAAACCTTTCTTCCAAACCATGCAATCTACCCCATTTTTTAAATACTTAAAAATTATAAACTACCCCTAGTTCTATTTAACCCCTTTCACATGCTAATTTCCCCATTCTCGACCCACCTAGCTCCAGGAGTTCCACCCCTCACCTACCTCCCCCCATGGATCATTTTTTGAAAGATTTTTTCTTGGTTCATTAGTAAATATCCAAGTTAGTGAATCATATCCTTTTACCTTGATTCCACCTCCATTTATCCTCAAGTTTCCTCTTACATAATGGTTGTTATGACATATGGTTGGTCTACTATGAACCACATAGAATGGGGTTTTATATTTATGGTTTGTTCTTCCTTCTATTGGATCCCTATCCTCCTATTTTGTGAGTTTTAACCAAATATTTTGGATTTCCGATGAATGGTCAGTGGTTTCATTATGTTCCATTGTATGGAAAATTAAATATGCATGATTCTAAAATCTATTATTTTATAAATTGTGTTTTTTTCTGAATGATGTATGTTAAAGGTATTTGGTTGTGTATTAAATGTTTTGAAATTGATTTCCCCTATGATTATGGTTTACAATATTGTTATTTGGAATGTACTGAAAGATGACTTTTATGGCATGTAAATAGGGGGAATAAACTTCATAACCTGAGGTACCTAAATAAGAAGACATGGAAAAGTGAACTAGATGAGGTACTAGGGATTTGGACTATCCTTCCTACCATAATTATTCTACAATAATAACTAAAAATAAGTTATTTTATTGTTATTGATAATTAATGGGTGTGAATATATTTATTGTTTGATCGCTAAGTGTACAAGGATCTATGGTCCCCAATCACCCCAGCTACTTTGGAATTTCCCATGGTTCATAGGTTTTTCCCCTTCTAATTATTTTTACTATTTTATTTATTTTTCTTGTAAAGGTAAAAGAATTTTCAAGTAAAACTATTTATTTCTATTAAAAATCATCTTATTTTATTTTTTTAATAATGGATATGCATGAAACACTAAGTGTGATCCTATTTGGAATGTGATCTAACACACTGTAGTCAACCAATGGGTGTATGAATATCTTCTTTTGTCAAAATCAGTTAAAATAAAGACTTCACATGGTTATAGAAGATAATATTTCAAGAAGATTTTTTTCAGTGTTGGTTATGACATGATGAGCAGTTGGACCTTGTGTCATAAGTAGACTAGTGAATCTTCTGTAGGACCCTATTTCATTTCAGTACTTGACCATGGATGTAATCCCTTAATTTTTATGTTTCTTTTTTGTTACAGTTCTTATTATAGATGATTATTAGATTTATCGATGTCGGTGTTGATTACTGTTATAGGAAAATTATTCCCAAAGGAAATCCATGACGCCCATAAACTATGTTCCATCTCATTGGGATCAGGAACACTTCAGGCCATGTCATGGGACGGGCCATATGCCAACTTGGATTGCAGACCAGTCCGGTTCATAATATGTGTGACCCTTATGTACCATTTTTAATGTATAAGTAAACACACAAAGAGTGGTATATAAGGGTTACTTGGTTTGAATATGTATTTATTACCTAATAATAGAAGGAATACATATAGGTAAATTATCTAGTAAATAAAACTATTTTATTTCAAGATACAAACTATATCATCATTATGACGTGAAACCTGGGTTTCCATAATAGACTATGATATACCATATCATAGATTATAGTAAAGAACAAAAAAATGAGTTTTGACATATTTTACCTTATGATATGTATCATTAATACACCATGGATAAGAAAAAACTTATTCCCTCATTCATTACATATACTGTGATATAACATCATACATATTAAGATATACTTTTTATTCATAAATGTAATAACAAATCATATTGATTAATTGATAAATGTGACTTAAATAACATTGATGTCTTTTATGTTAATTATACGATCAACACAGTGGATTAAACACATTTAATATTCCCAATATACCATCAACACCACCAAAATATAAAACGAAGTAAATAAAAAATACCAACATACCTAAAATACAGTGAAATTCATCATTTAATTGTTAATGGAACATGATTGATTAATATCACTGAGTAAAAAACAAATAATTCTCACCTCCAAAGGTATTACATCAGCAACATGGATCCTCATATTCTATGAGAGGATCCTCAAACACCAAAGGAGGGATGAAACTTTATTCACAAATACAAATGTTCATAATGGAGGAAGAGATATTTTTCTATATAATCTTAGAATTTGATGTATCCAACGTGAGGATCTCCACCCTTTATGTATTTCCACTTCATTCAATAAAGGGAGTTGAGGGTCAACAACCATCACATGGTAGTTGATATATATTATGATAACACCTTCCTATTAGAGTATAGATTATCAATGAATGTTTCAATGATTATATCATGTATGCATAGTCATAAATACATCAAATCATCAATTCATCACTAAACGAAACTAATTGGGGATATGTGACCAATTTCAAGTATGCAATATAGAATATTAAATTTCTATCATACACTACGATAGAAACCATTTATATTATATGACAAAATCATTCAGAAGCCCATATCATAACATATAACTATGGTATTATCATAAAATATAATATACCCATTTTAGTACATTTTAAATGATGATTATAGAACATAGAGTTCCATAAAATACTTCTTTGTTATAATAGGGATATAATGATACTATTTGTAGTTCTTACTAGTTGTTGGTGGTGGCATAAATGTATTGAGAAAATTTTTATTTTGATACATTTCTTAAAAAATCCTTGAGTCGTAGCTAATTATGGGGTTTTTAGGTATGTTATTGATCATGTAATCATATATATCTCGACGAATATGTTATTTTCCTCTTGTATGACAAGTATAATATTTGGGAACTTGACTGTGATATACTGAGGAAGTGTATGACTACACCTCGATAGTATATATGATGTTCTTATATAATTGTGCAAGGGACATGTGATGTGATCATCCATAATGGTGAATTAATTGTAATGTATTCATTAATAAAGCCAGTTTGTACATAGAGAATAAAGAACATGTGGGATGACTATATATTGTTGTCATACTCTATATTCCAGGCTCACTCAGTTTCTTTGATATAGGGATCATATGAGAATGTATACTTGTAGATGATTCCAATAGTGGAAACAAGTAAACAAATTCTTGTGTTTGATGGATACCATGCCAGATCCATGTGTAGCTTGAGTATAATTGAATATTTACATGATAAAAAAAATTCCATACATTCATTTATCTTTTTATTTCAATAAGTTTTCAATGCTAAAATGTCTGGTTGAGTTATATTTTTTTTTCAAAAGAATGGGCGTTGAGTTTGACTCCTAGAGATTCTATTAAAGTGTTTTAGAGTTTAATAAAAAAGAGTTTTGGATGATTATTCAAAAGGTATTACATATGATATAATACATGGAGAAGTTAATGATATATTTAAAAAATTATTTTTAATGATATCCAAGAAGAGTTTTAGATTTGTCTTTATAAGTTATTTTCTATGATATAGTATAAGGTTAAATGGATCTAAACATACATGGAATTAGTTAAAGTGATGGATTAAAGAAGTTATTCCCTAAATCCTTCAACACACATGATGTGTTTTTGTCTATATTGTATTATATGATTGGTGGAAGTCATTAGGTATAATATTGATTCAAGGCATATCATTTACTACAATATGTGTGATATAATATTTATTTCCTTGGATTATTATTTTATAGAAGGTTATAAAAATTTTAATTGTTATGTATTAGAATAACTACCACAAGAAATCATTCGATAAATAATTTCATAAGAGGAAACATATAGGGTTTACATTTATTTGATTAATGAATAACAAGTCAAGGCATTACACATGAATTTTTTAATACATCAGTTAAATTGTAGAGTTAGAAGGAATAATATTGAAGACTATATTAAGAATACCTATATGATGTGATGGTAACAATCTTTCTCATATATTCTTGGCTAAAACTCCCTGAAAATTGATTCTCCCTTCCATTTCATCCATAGACATCACAAGGCACTATAATAGAGTAGGTGGTGATAGAATTTCATTCGAGCATCAAGTGATTTAGAACAAAACATGTACTTCTTGGGGATAGATTTTATTAAGATTTCTCTTTTGTGGTCTTCATCATCCATAGATGATGAATATGGATCTATGACTCTATGATATATGGTATACATATGAAAATTTCAATGTTTTATAGTGGAATGGTTTCATTAACAAAGCATGTAATTCTTAGTTTATAATTTCTATATCTTATCAAATATATAGTTTAAATCCTTACATCCATAGAAATATTATAGAAAAGACAAAGTCAATTTGGTTGAAAAACTCTATGAATATAACGTTCATATGACATTATAAATTTTTATCTCAATGATAGATATAATAATCTTGGAAAATTTTATTCAATGGGAATTTGGAAGAAAGTATAATACCTTCTTCATTAATTGGTGATGAAAATTTTGATAATATAAGGGATATTGTTTCTATTTTTTTAAAAACCTTTTTAAAAAACGTAATAAAAACTAATTGAAAAAAGAGATCATTTTTTTGAATTACAATATAGGAATTGTATTTGGGTTATTAATTTTATTGATGTCATGCATGTTGACAAAAATGTTTATAAAGTTTAATTGACATGTTAATAAATAAAACCTACAAAAAAAATATAAAATTAAGGTTGGGATGAACGAGATTCATATGAGGATATGGGATGATTTTGAAGCAGTGAAGGGTGAATGAATGATCATTCTTCCTCTAGTGTTATACATTATTTTCATGCAAGTGGGATTTCTGTTTTGAAACATCATTAATGGTTTAAAGGTTATGGAGTAGTATTCATAAAATATTAATAATGTCATGTTGAATATTGATTTGAATTTAAAGGGATTAAAATCAAATAGCTATCATGTTTTAATGAAAAATTTTAATTTTTGCGGATTTATATTTCATTCTATCGAAAAAATTCCAACACACATTAATTAGAAATTGGATAATTTTTAATCATATATTATTGACAATTATAGGCTTGATGAACTAAAAAATAGTAAATTTCTCTAATAATATTTCAATTAAAAGTGTTCTTCCTACCACTATTCTTTGATATAATGATTCAATTGATGGTTCACTTTTTTAGAGAGATCCAAATACATATACTTGTACATTACATATGGATATAAACCATTAGATGATACATGAATATTTTTCAAGGGTATATCGAAAATAAAAGTTTTCCATAAGGTTATATTACATAGGAATATATTGTCAAGGAATCCGTTTAATTTTATACTAACCACCTATCTGATGTGGATTTTATTAGTCTCCAAACAAATCACATCATAATGGGTATCATATAGGTGAAACAATTTATAGAATTGTTTTTGTCACAATTACCATTAAAGATTAAGTACAAGTATACCTTTTTGTTTTACATAACAATATAGAGGGTTCTCAATATGTTTTATAAAACCCCTAAAACCAAACTCCCATATCTCATTCTAAAAACATAATATTTGTATTTTTGGATTTGATACTTATAAACATGACCAAATTTTATCCATAAAAACATACAAAATCAAATGGAAATATTGGATCATTTACACGATCAAGGGCCTTCGATGTATAGAATTTTAGAGATACAATAAAACATATTTCATAATAATACCCATGTATTTAAGTAATGATTTTCGCAACTACACCCATATTTTCTTATTCCCTATAAATTCATCATCATCACACACATGAAACCCTTCTAAAAATATCTTACTAAACAATATTCTTTATTACCTGGGTAAAACAAAACATAAGAAAGGTTGAGCTTAGATGCTTAATAGGGGTAAACAAAGGATATATTAATCAATTATAATACATGAGAATAAGGGTATGAGAATATGATCATAACATAATAATGTCTTACCCAATGAATTTATTATCTTTAATCAGGATCTATAACATAAGTCTCTTTCATAAAACTATAAAAAATTCATCATAGTGTGGAATCATTAATGATTAATGATTAACCATGAGAGTATATAAAAAACATAGGAATGTGGAAAAACCATAGTTTATAACATTTTGAACATGTATAAATAGTAAAAGGTTCACTTTTAAAGTTAAGGACCTGAAATTAGGTCCTATAATATTATATTTACATGAAACAAGATCCACACATAAACCTATGGTAATGAAACTAGGTCAACCCTTAAACTTATAGACATCAATCCAAGTCCATACATAATATTTTGAACATAAAACCAGGTTCATGCATAACATAGTCATCTCATGATTTTCCTTTAATATCCAATGTATGAGAGGGACATATAACTCCAGGACAACCTATCACATATTCATAATCAATTCAAATGTATGCCATAATATCATGAAAACATTCATCATCACTCAACAAGTGAAAAAATATCTTTCATCAATATTTCATCATCATAACCATAATCTATCTATAGATAGAATAAGGAATGTATCATATAATCATATACCTAGGGAAGTAAAAGTAACATTAAATGATTTTATAATATTTAAAAAACACCAGGAAAAGATAACTATACTATTTATTAAATAAAATACCCTTTTAATTTTGAAATCACTTACTTTAAATATAATTTTTTAATAAATATTAAAGAAGACAATTTATTTGAAAAGAGAAATGTAAAATTATAAGGGAATTTTTTAAAAAAAATACTCATGATTATAGGAAAATTCATTCATATGATAAATGTTATAGTTAATATTAATTTCACATTCTTAGTTAAAAGTCAAAAATTCCTCATTTGGAATAAGAAAATAAGATTTATTTTTAGATTTTTGTATATAAATAAAACATGTTTGAAGATATATATATTAAAAAATTATATAATTTTAAAAACATTCTTGGAAACATTTTAAAAAATATATAGATCTAGAAGAAACGATTCCTGACCGAAGAGAAAAACAAGGCCAGTTTTCCTTAAAAATATTATTTTGGTATCTTCAGTACATAAAGAAAGGAGAATTAAAAGAAATAACATATGATCTAGAAATTAAAAGTGTAGAATAAAACTAATGATATTTTGGAGATATATATTATATAATTTTATCATTGGAAATTTCAACATAAACAATCCTGAAACACAATGATATTATAAAATTAATTCATTACTACTTTTGTAACAATGAATCATAACCCCATAGAAGTAAAATCGTGAAAAGAAACGTATAATTTAATAAATATGAATTGAATGATTATGTATATTTCAAAATAAGTAATATATATACCACAAGAAAGTAACAAGTGGTGAATATGGCCTATGTCTCATAGAAACAATAGTAAGACGAGAAACCCTAACCTCATGTCCCATCTTAATTCATAACAAATTAAACATATGGTAAATTAAATATATAATTATTATAAATATATTTTAGAACCATATTCATAGATAATTTACTCTGTATTATTTCTTTTTAATTTCTAATTATCCTTCAATTAACAATTTTTTCATTCAAATGAATATTCGGGTGAAAGATGGTATGTTTTCTATGCATGTTTTAGTTCGAGGGTTCTCGTACTTAAAACATGGATATGGTTTTATCATATAAATCATATTAATCATGAAATAAGAATCATATTTTTTCCCTATATAAAATTTTATAACCATTCATATAATAATATGATAGAAAATGAATTATATCACTATGTGGTAATGATTGTCTGTACGTATGCTCGAGCGATGTTTTCTCTTTACGCTGAATTGAAAAAAAAAGAAAGATAAATTTTAATTAAAATTTTCAGAATAATTATTATATTAGAAATATCATATATATTTATGAAATATATCATTATTATTAGTAAGGTAAATATGCAATGAAAAACAAATCATATTGCTTCATAGAGGTGGTTGTCAACACGTACCTAGGAGTGGCACTATCCTTTTCCAACAAATGGTAAGATAAAAAGGAATATAAGATATTATAATTGTAAAAATAAAAATATTTAATATATATAACATAAAATTTATTAAATCCATCATAATAACTAACCATGAAAGGTGTTTGTGGAAAATTAATCATATCGCTATGTGGAGGCGGTAATCCACATGTACACACACGTGATAATTTAATTTCCAAATTAATGTAAAGGATGTGGATAAAGGTTATAAAATCAATTTCTAACCATCCTATTATGTGGGTTATACTAATATTATTATATTGGAATATTTAATAAAAAATTTAAGGAGGTATACAATAGTTAAAACAAAAGACATTAGTTAAATAGATTACATACTCTTTGAGAGACCTCTTTTGGATTTCATCCTAAGGACCCTAGGGATGGTATATTGAAGAGAAAATAATTAAAATAATAGTTAAAAAAAATTTATAATAGGTTTTTTCATTATTTTATCATGTGAATTGTCTCATAGTATTGTGAGTAATAGAGGATATGTGGTGTCATTTTATAGTGAAGAAAGAAACACACTTGGAATTAGCTAAACGATTTAAATTTAATAAATAATTTATCATCTCAAAGTGGAAAAAAGTGGAATATTTTTTAAAGATAATATTTTTAGGTTGAAATAATTTCATCCACTAAAATTTGGAGACGTTTATATGAAATTTCAATACATATCTTTGGTTTTAACACCTTCATTAATAAATTATTACCTCAACCATGATAACAACATTTTTTTTATAAAGGTTTAAAATTTACTTCCATCTAAAAATTGGATAAAAAAATATTAATTAATTACATTTTAGATAATATCCCATCCCATTTTTTTTATTTTAGTAATTTTATTATTTTTAAATCATTTAATAATATATTATTAAACATAAAATATCATTAAATTCATTTTAAGAACTATTCACATATTTTTACATTAAAGAAAACAAGAATGGTTTTTAATTAAAATAAAAACTCTTTAATAATCAATTATGAAATATTATTTACCATAAAATTTATGTGACCCTATAATTTATCCAATAAAATATTGATTTATATGTTTTCAAAACAATTTACTTTGATGGTTCTATTACTTGTACAATCGTTACATCAATGTTGTGTAAGTATTTATGGTCATTATACAATCACTAAAAACTAAAAATAATTTATAATGATAAAATGACTTAATTAAGTTTTAATATACTTTTACTTTAATTGGTAACAACCTTTTCTCCATATGTGAATATATATGATATATTAAATTCAACAGTGTGAGATTTTGGAATTTTTCATTACATAAAAATATATAAAGGTCATTATCAAAAAAATGATATGCAAATGAAATAATATTTGAATATATGAAGGTTTAGGTTAAAATAAACTCATCCAATAGAAATAATAAAGGTGTTAGAGAGATTATTAAATCCTCATTACATTATTTTTAACCTTAATTTTTGTATTCTCAATTACTGAGGTGACAAATACTTATGACAATAACAATTAATTTTGGAAACAAGTAAAGTCAAAATATTTACCAAATATAAAAATATTTATTCCAAATACAGAATAGATTTTTCAAAATTTAATTTCCATAAGTGATAAAAATAAATTTTAATATAAATGCATATTACACAAGAAAAACAGTTTTTAGAAAAGTGTTTTTTATAGTCATAAATTGAACTTATTCAAAAATCAAGTATAAAACAAAATCCTATATAATAAATTATATTATTTATAACTAAAGGAGTATTATGTTAATTTAGTATCAAATTAAAATAATAATGGGACTTTTAAATGTAATAAAATGATAGCTATACAAAAATCATTATATACATTATTCATAGAAACATCATTCTTTTTAGAAAAATAAACAAATTTTTCACAAAGATAAATTTAATGTGATGATTTCAAAAATGGTATACTTTTTTCCAAATACAATTTCTAAAGCTAGAAAAAATTAATTATAATCTTCACTACTAAAAATTAAGAAAAACTATTTTTCAAGCATAAAATGATATTACTGGAATTTAAGATATTATTTCCTAACCATTAATGAAGAAAATAATATTTAGTATGATCATTTTATAAATATTTTATAATTTTGTTATTTCTATTTTTATATGAAAATCCCATGAGAAGTTTATAACAATCATATTTAAATAATAACATTTTATCAAAAATAGAAGCTTGGTGTTGTGTGTCGTATACACTATCATACATATTGTTCGTTTAAATCACGGGGTGTTACATGTTGAAAATCAAAATATTAATTCTTGGGTATTTTAATCTATTAAGGGTCAAAATAAGGATATCAAATACACATGAATCAATATTTATCAGATGGTTTTGAGACTATATTATAAAAGAGTTATGTTAAAATAAAAATTCATTTTTATAATTACTTTTATGAATAACTAAAGGACCAAGTTGACATGTATTTATTAAAATGTTTATGTAATTAATATGTATACATTAAATAAAAATTTATAAAATAAAATTATTATGGAGAAAAATAGAGGAGTTACACTTATGGAATAAGTGATGCATGTATCTAGTACCACTGACTGAAGTCCATTTTATGTGAATATTTTATGATGTGGAATCATCAAAAAATACATGGGTTAGATTAAATAACATTACAAGTGATAGTTTTTTTATTCTAATCGTTTGATAATAGGAGGGTAAATAAAATTAATGAATTTCGAGTCATGAAAGTGAATTTTAGTAAGGAAGGGTACACAGATGAACCATATGTTAAAACATTATTGGTAGTGAATATATATTAGGACCTAGATAAAGTAAACCAAAAAGTATCAATTGTTCTATTATTGACTACAAAACTATTGGTTTAAATAAAAATTCGATTGAGGATGACCGTGTTCAAACAACTTGAGGATGATGTTGTATTTTCTTTAAGTACATATTTAAGAATGAAAATTAGTGGGATGATCATAAAGTATAAGTCAAGTGAAAATTCATGTGAGATGTTCTAAAGATAATAGTGTTATGGTATTGGAAGAGATTGATGATTATTTGACTACTATAAAAGTCAATTATAGATTATGAAGAAAATATTGAAGAAATTAAATATGGTTGTTTATTATGGAAATCGTCCATGGATATTTATGAGTGAAGCCTACTATATCATGTGGAGTAGAGCCTTTGGATTATCATTTTATTTAATTTCGATTTTTTAAGAAGTCCCTGAGATGAATTGAGTAACCTTATAACAAATTTGAGTTATTATAGAAATTCTATGGTGATGTAAAAAAATAACAAAAGAAAATTTATACGTAACATGTTCATATTAGTTAATGAAATATAAATTTTCTTGATGGGAATCTAACTTAAAATGGGAAATGGCACCATATAAATTATATGTTTAATATCTTACATATGAATCTTAAAAAAATATTACATATAAAAGTAATAAAACACAAAATATAGAGTTTTGAAACATCAAATGTTTTAGATTCATACATTAAAATTTTCTATTAGTTGAGGTAGAAAATAACAAAGTAGATTATATGTACAATTTTTCCATGAAAGGGTTAAATATGTAATAAGTTCAATATATTTTGTATTACTATGTTAACTTTATATATGAAATTCTCCTATAACAAAAATTGTAAAATGAAAATAAAAATTATGGTTTGTATGAAGATTACCTGAAACATCGAATATTTTCTTTGATATGTTAAATTTTATCCTAACATGTAAAATGATAGCCTCAATCATAAAAAGATAATGCTTGAAAATTGTCATATTTTAAAAAGACAAAATCAAACTATATAACATTTTTTTAATGAAATTAATCATCAAAATAAAATAGTTTTTTATTAAATGTGTGTTTTTAGATTAGAAATACATCCATGTTATGGATAAGTAGAACATAAAGTGAAAGTTGATTAATTAGAAGAATAAGACCAATGTCGATATCTTAAATAAGAATTCACACCACAAGAAGATGATAAGGCTTTATTGTATGATTGGGAAATAGTTTCAAAGATAATTTCACATCACAATTGGAGATTCTACACCATAATAATCTGTTCACGCGAACATGCATGCCAAAATAATGTAAATGATGGGGATTTTTTGGAGATATGTTGTAATATTTTTTGAGTATTACATATAGAATTAATACCATGATTTTTTGGTAGAATTAACTAGGATTTAAATGATTTTGAATATGGATTGAGATTATATATATTTTTGACCAGTTTCAAGTGTGGGATTATTTTTCTACAAAAAATACATGAGTTTTTTTTTAATTATAAAAAAAATATTTTGGGTATATTTTAGTATAAAAAATAATATTTGAATAAAAACACGATCACATTGTAAAATAGTTCATAAAGATCATATGTGTATTAAAAAATAAGGTTTAATTGACCGTATCTATGAAAGGGACTCATATGGCTTTGTGAAGGGAAAGAATAAGAAAAAGAATAAAAACTACTTATTTTATATGGAATATAGAGGATTTATTAGAGATAATTATTTAGGGAAAAGTTTCCTATTATATTAATAAAAAATTTAATTGTTTGATTGCATCCATTGTAATGTGTTTTTGTTTATAACACAAACTACATCCAATTCTTAGTAATAGAAGTTTTATGTATGTTGGGATAGAAAACACAACACACCGATGATATAGTCATCCATTCATGAGGCGAACCATATTAAAAAATTTGATGTTTGTATTTATGTTTGAATCATTGTGAGTGTTTAGGGAACCATGTTAAATAATTATGAGAGTTTTTTGGTTCGTAGAAAATTTTTAAATAATGACTCACCCACCCAGTTTCTCTCACCCTTCATGTGATCCTAACAATTGTTATCAGAAAATTATTTTCACTTTGTTATGTATGTCATTGTTTTTCATGGATCCTCACAAATATTTTTATATAAAATTAATTATTATTTTTTATGGAGAATAATTTCATATTTAGAAAGATATAATGGTGACCTACCACCTCTCTCTTAGTCTTAATGTTCTTAATTATATTCAGTAAGGGTTTACAGTGAAAGGTGAAACCTCATCATGATTTCAAGAAGATAAAAAGTATATTTAATGAGATATAAAGGAATGAAATTATTTATTTTCCCCATTATTATAAAGGAACATAAAAAAGTCATTCAATATAATATAATTAGTGTTAATTGGAAAAAACATCATAGTATATATGAAGTAAACATAAATATGACGGAAAATAAATTATATATCATTATAAAATATTTTAAATACTTTAATTTGAATTAATATTAAATAGTTTATGAATTATTTAATAGGGTTAGCCAAATTTTTTGTACCATTATTGGATTTGAATAAAATATTAAAGATTCTATTATGGTAATGTATTAATAGAAAATTTTACCAGAAAATGTTGATGCTTATATCTTAGGAATGTTCGATAAATATCATGATAATTTCACCATTTATTAACTAAAAAAAACTTTTATCAATTATGAGGTGACAAGAGGATAAAAACTCAAAATAATTGTAGTAATTTTAATGAAATAACATGTAAATCATTCAATGTTTTGATGAAAAAATAGAATATATGTTTATCTAATGATGAATATGGAATGGAAAGATATGTTGAGAATCTCTCAATTATTTCAAGGAACTCCACATGAAGATAATATATCTCTAAAGGAAGTATTCCATTTTATTGTGTTAACTTTGAGAAATATGGCCATTTCTCATCCAAATGTCCATTAAAAATAAAATCTTTAAGTGAATATAAAGAAGTAGATAAGAATTTATCTAATAAAAAATTATCATTAGATAAATTTAGACAAGGGAATGAAGAAAATTCTTCCTGACATTTTTTGGAAGGTATATTTTTTAGTCATAAAAGGTGTATCAGATAGTGAATAAGGTTATAATAAAGATGATGTTGTAATGGTCTATACCTTTCCAGTCTGTTAATTTTTCAGTTTGGGGTGTTGGAGGTGTTTATGTTAGGCTTGAAGAAGTTTTTTATGGGTTTGGGTGTTTAAGGATGGAATTGGGGTGATTACACAATGTGTAAGTGGATTACATGATGTGATAGTTGGTTTCATGACTTATCGAAGAGGTTTCATGGTTTGTAAAAATTTTACATTGTTTGAATAAGGGTTTTATATGATGTAATATACTAGGTTTAAAAATAATTAATAAAATTAATAGGAAATAATTTATTCAGAGGAAACAAAACCCTGGTTATTACACAACATGAAAGAGGATTACACGTCATGTAATACCCTGAACATGTGTAGTTTTAAAAATTATTTTCTGGCCAAAACATTATTTTTTCAACATTTATTTATTATTTTTAATGTTTTGGATGAAACCTCGGAACCCTGAGGTGTTATTGGATCCTTACTCCACTCTATTAGATCTATTAATCCTAGTGGTTGTTCATAAGTGATCCATGTTTGATCTTTGGTAAGTTCTTCTCCCTTTCATGATTGTTTTTATTCTATTCTTCTTATATGGATCCACTATGGTGGTGTTTATTTGGATTTTGGTGTGCGTTGGGTTGTGTTTGATGGTCTTGTAATGTGGTGTAGGTTTATCCACAGTTCATCCTGATGTGGCTATGTTTTTCAGGTATTCGTCCTTGCTATGTAGTGGAAAAACTCCCTTCAGGTAGCATTTACCTCATTTCTCCATTTCATGTACCATGAAGGAGGGGTTTACTTTTTTTTCTAAGGATTATGGATTTTACAGATTAATATAAGCTGATGAAATTGGTTAATTAAAATTTAAAGGTAGAGGTTTATTCTTTGCATGTTTTTATAGACATGGTATGATTGTAATGTGATGGATTGTACTGAATAAACAACCAGTTGAAAATTGTGGGCATTGGTGGTTTTGTTTATATTGTTTGACATGAGTTGTGGAACCCTTGTTTGTTGTGACTATTTTTGGTTTTTTTGATAACAACCTAAATTGAAATTGGTTAATTACTTATAATTTTCTAATGAAATGATTTCCCTCTGATTTTTAGTTGTGTGATAACACCCCTAAAATAAAGTGGAATATGGTAAAAGACCATTTGAGAATATGTAAAATGTTGATGGTGTAATGTGATGCACTATGATGATTTTAGAGAAGTGGTGTGTGGATGAATAGGGTCATGTTGAAATGTGTGGTTTGTTTGGACAAGCTTTCGGGGTAGTGAGGATGTTGTTTTTTTGGTCGTTCCTTTAGGGTGGAGAGGATGTGATTTGTTTGCATGTTCTTTTGGGGAGGTGAGGATGTGGTTTATATGGTCGTCCTTTTAGAGTGGTGAGGAGATAGTTTTTTGGCCGTGATTTTGGGTTGGTGAGGTGATGGAATGTTGATCCGTTTGTGTAATCTATTTTCTTGTGCTGGATACCCGAGTAGAGATGGAATGAAAAAATAATTTGTTACTAATGTTTGAAATGGAATGGAATGGTTTTGTTAATGGTTTGAGAACTATTAATAAATAATTTAATGATGGGTTTTGTGTTTAAATGTTGTAAATGCTAAATAATGAAATGAATGGGTGTTAAGCGTAGAGGAAATGTGAATCAACTTTAGTTTATCATGGCTCTTTACCTTCTGAAATGAATGTTGTAGAAACTAATAAATGCATTTAGAGGTGGAAGGAAAAGTGAAATGTTTTATGATTTTTTTTTTTCAAGTTGTGAACCCATTGGTTGGGGCTAAGTGTTTGATACTATATATATACTTGTATATTCATTTTATTTCTATATACACCCCATCCATGTTGTCCACTACATGTCGAACACCTGCATAATCACAGGGGGTGTTTTTACCAACATCTGGTGGGGTGTAAGGATTGATGGGTACCCACTCTTTCTTGATCTCTATTCCAAATGAGTTAGGTATGGCACAACCTATGATTTCTATCAGTCTATTAGTTATTTATATGGCGGTTTTTATGGACCAGGCGTATTCATATGGGATGTGAAATACCATGTTTTTTTGGGTGAGCTGTTATGTGTCCTAAGTGTCTTCATGATGAGATTTTATATGTGGACCATGTGTTTCTAGTTGAGATGTTATTTTCCGTGCTTTTGGGGTGGCGATCCTAGGTGTATTTGGGTGAGGTGTGTTGTGACCATGCCTCTGTGGTAGTGTGGTATACGGAAGAGGTTAGAGCGTCGGGACGTATAACGCTGGGGTGTGAGAGTGTCATACCAGTGGGAAAGAGGTGCAAGGTACCCTTATCAATGTTTTCATGTTATATTATATTAAATAACTTTCATTATTTGGTGAGCATGCCTTAGTGAGGTTGGGTTTGGTTAGTACGTGTTTGGTTCTACTGTTTTTTCCGAGGTGCATTATAATTCTTCTTTCACAAGTTAATGAGAGACATTGGATTTCTTACTAATTATACATGTATGCTCACCCTACATATATAATTCTTTTCAGGTTTTGAGGAGTATTTTTCATATCGTGAAGGACATTACTGTATTAGATCCTGGAAAATTTCTATGTTACTTGCATAATTTGACTTTTGGGTATTCACATTGGATACCTTATTATAGTTTCATCAATTCGATTTATAAATTAATAAATGGATGGTTTTTGGTTTTATAATATATATATTTCTCTAATTTTCTGTGGATGATTCATCTTATACCCTGATATTTTTTCTTTAAAAAGGGCAATGCCTCCCATATTGTGAGATTTGTACACCCTTGGTGTTAATCGCTGATTTGGGGCCTACTGGAGGCAAGAATTGGAGGCAATTACCTCTCTCCTCTCATTACAGTATATTTGGAAAGAGGGGGCCAAGAAAAAATGGTATCAAAGGTGATGGATAGGATATAGGATGTAGTTTGAAGTTAGTCATAGTGATGATTTCATTGGTTGGTATGAAAATAATTCCAATTGACCTTGGTCCATGACACAGGTCAGGAAGACTGGCTAGGACATGGGAATTTAGGTCATTCCATGATCCAGGGCACAGTCTCTGTGCTTATTGAATTACCAAGTGAGATGGACCAACTTGTAGTGTTTAGACAAAGGAAAGGTACATGCATCATAACAACTTATATTCTTATGTGAATTGGGTTGTTTTGGGAAGGATGA
Source organism: Viscum album (assembly GCA_963277665.1). Classification (NCBI taxonomy): domain Eukaryota; kingdom Viridiplantae; phylum Streptophyta; class Magnoliopsida; order Santalales; family Viscaceae; genus Viscum; species Viscum album. The sequence goes on along the minus strand of OY728150.1, from coordinate 2,045,302,459 downwards.
CATAGATGATAAAAGATTTTAAATAAGTTAAAATGAATATTCAATGAAATTACATACTACATGGGATAAAAAAATCCTTATGTTCTATTCAAATTTATCTCCTGGACTTTGTTCATGTGTGACTCACATAGTTTAGGTTTAGTAGGCTGATTCAGTTGATCATCATAAGGTTGATGCGATTGAGGAATATGATTAGTGGTAGAAGAAGTTTCATTCTTTACAGTGGCAGGATTTGGGAAAGTATGAGGGAAGTGTTTCATACATGGAGACAGAGAGCTGGAAAAAGAATCACAAGATCTCTTTCAGTATGATCCAACACCTGATGGAGTATTGGGTCCCTTTGTTAGTTAGTCATTGTAACGTCCAGAACCTAGATACCCAGAGTCGGTGCATTATTACATAACATTGGCATGATCACAAAGGATCAAGTCTCGAAAGACTGATTAGTTTAGTAGTCTTGGAAACACTTGATATATTCATATGTCTTACATTACATCATAAGGTAAAAAAACTACAACAACATCTTGTCTTCATATCCCCTCATACTATCCCTGCAGGTCATTCATAAATTACTTCTTCATAATCCTGGGAAAAATAAAACATATAAAAAAGGGGTGAGCTCAATTGCCCAGTAAGGATAAAAATATAGTGGAAACATTCATAAATAAGAATAAACATTAAAGGCAATGTATAACTAAAACAAATGCCTTTTAAACTTGAACTTCACCATAGTATGTAAAAAGTAAAATGACATAATGTCATTTACTTATTCACATGGATATTATACTAATCGAATAATCACATGCAATATCAATAACCACTTTCATAATGATAGAATGTGTAATGCCAGACTATCATAACCACATAGCCAAGGCCTCGTGCCAAGACTACAATAAGATTTTCTCAATGCCTTGTGCCAAGACACTAGTTTGTCTCATGAGACCTACTGATGCATCAAGGAGCTATACCGGGCTCCACCCGTAACTTACTAAGTCCAATTCATTCTCATATGAATAGTTTTAAACATAATATAAACATTTGTATTAAAACTAGCATACGAAATGTCAATACATTATCCACAAACCATGAATGGTATAAAAATAGCACATCCACAGTCAAACATAACTCATTCAATACAATATGGAAGATTGTATTGTATCATAATTACCTCAATCAATAATAATGAATGATATTGACATTGTTGAAAATAACCATAAATACTATTTGAGATAAATATCCCCCTTTTCTTGAATTCATTTAAAAGTCACACAATTTGTCAACAAGCCGTTTAAAAATAGATTTTTGAATTAATGTTTTGCATACAACTTTGAAACTTCTAAAAGGAGTTTTAATTTTAAAACTTTAATGTCCATATAAATAAATCCTTAAAACCATTTTTTAAAACATTGACATTAATGAGCAAGATTTAGAAGAATAAGTCTTTAAACCATTTTAAAATGGCTTTTTAGTTTGATTTTATAACCAAAAGAGAGACATTTGAATACAAATAATTTAGGTAATAAAAACTTTTTAATATCATGAGCATAAAGGGATTCAGGATATACTATGTCAAAGTACATTATATACACCAAAAAAAAGTGATTTGGTGTATAACAACAAAGAAGTCTCAATGGAATGTAAATTGAGATGAAATCTCTCATAAAGGCAGTATCCTTAGGTTAAGGATAAATCAATGACATAATTATATGTGAAATATATAAATACACTAAATATTATTGGATATTCAGTGTAAAAAAATCAAAGGACATTCACACATATTCTAGTAAAAACAACACCAATGAATTGGATGTTTATCTCAACAAATCGAGATTGAGTAAAAATTACTCTTATCAAGTTCATAACGATGACTTGAGAATTTATCAATGGAGTGACTATGTGTATAAATATTATATCCACATAAAGGGGACTATCAATTATGACATAATCAAATGAATAATGATTCCACACATAATCATGGATTAAAATAATCAATAAAGTATTCGTAAAGCCTAATGAGTGGAAATTAAAATTTCAAATTCCCTTATTGATTTGGTAACAAACATAAAATACACCCATGAAATAAGGATCATACAATGATGATGTAAATATACATGAATTAATTTATATTACACAATTAATACAAACATGTGCAGTACACACACCACATGTTATTAATAAGTGGCGAACAATGGAATTCTCACGGAATTAAAAGTGAGATAAGAACCCCATTACCATGTACTTTTCCTTGGATTTGGGTAGGTTAACCTCCTTTATCATGGTGAAATAATTGTTATTAAATTATAAAAGAATCATATATATTAATATGATATCATATATGATCTTTTAACATTGCTTTGTTAATATTATCTTAGTATTATCGTCGTTTCGGGTGTTAACTTACTCATTTTCTTTTATATGTTTTGTTACGTAAGCCTTGTATGTCATGGATAGGTTGTATCTTATTCATATATAGAATGATATCATGTTCTTAAACATTATTTTTAAATCATAAAATGATAATTATACTTGAATGGATTTGATTGAGAATGAATCTCATCGCGTTCGTGGAGACGGTAGTCCGTACGTACGCACGAGAGACAATATCATTCTTTTGATATTAAAATAATATATACTTGGATGGTATATTATATATACAGAATCATTATCATGTTATATTTATTGTTTACATAAATTATACGTCATTATTATACCCATCCAAATAATAATATATTGAATAACAATTACACCACGACGTGGAGACGGTAAGCCGTATGTACGCATGTATGGTGACATGTTATTCAAAAGGTGGATAGAATACTGAATATGGTTGTACCATATTTTTAATAACATCACAGTATATATAAGATACTGGAGTTATTATTTTATAATGGTAATAAATAAGAAAAAAGAAGTGGAAGAAGAAAGGAACTTGAAAAGGGGTGGTGAAAAAAATACCTCTTCTTCGGGTTCTTCCTTTTGATTTGATCAAAAGGGCTCCTTAGGTTGGATTTCTGAGAAAACTAATGACTATAAGTTGTAGTGAGGGAAGTTAAGAGAGTATTTGGTCAGGGTTTGGCCGATCCAAAAGGATATGATGGTTTGAAGAAATGAGAAGGAGGAGTGCCCTTTTATAAGAGGGGTGAGGGGCACCTTTGGAAAATCTAGAAATATTAATTTATAATAAATTAATATTCGGTTTAAAATGGCTCCAAACTTGATTATTCAAATATTAAGGTGGTGATATTTTGAAAACCACGCAACCAATATAATTTAGACAGGTTTGGGTCATTATATTAACCATATCTTTAAGTATTAACTCTTAGTTAATTAGTTTCACTTTTACAATGTCTCTTTGTATTTTTATATTATATGGTTAATAAACTTACAATATACATCCAAGAAACTCCCAAGTGGTTCATTAATAATAAAACTATCATGATATAAGTCTCTTGGACGAACCTTAGATTTTTAGGAATTTAATATCAATTAATAATATAAGATTTGTTTTAAAAAATATTTTATGTCAATTTTGACACTATTCAATAGTTGATTTTTTTGAAACTCATAACAGAATGATTACTTCTAAAAAGGTTACTTAAGTCAATCATAATATGTCATATTATCATATAAAATTATTTTAATTCATTAAAAGTTTCAAATTATATTTATTTGGGTATTTATAATCTCAATTATTTTAAATTTTTACTATTAAGTTAATTTCTGCATCATCATTGTGTCATAAATAAATTAAATTATGTAATCTCTAAAAATTATAAATAAACTATAATGATGTAGGAAATCTTTTTATCTTTCTAATTAATATTCATAGTCTAAAATCCAACAAATATAACCCTATGTAAATTTTTTTTTTCTAAAAGATATATTTTTGTGTCATTTCTGTATTCATTTTAACTTAATTAAAATGAAGTGTCCCTATCACTTACAAGTGGATACATGGGGTCCCAAAATCAACCCAAAGATGCCCATGGTCAACCATGTATCAACCAATAGAGTTAATACACTTTTTAGGGTAATTTATTATTATTATAATATTATTTTTGTAACCCTTGTTTACCGGATTTACCCTTTAACCATGGTAAATAAAATTTTTTCCGAAGTAATTATCCAAAATGTCTAAAAATAAAAGATACCTATTTACACAAATTGAAAATCCTGATTACAAATATGGAATCCATTTTTCCAAATTCAAAACACAGAAGTGGCAGAAATTAATTTAATATTAATTCCCATTGTTAAAACATAAAGCGTGTTTTTAAGAAATAATAACTATCAAAAGATTTGCACTTGTTTATATCTGGTTTAAATTTGAAATTATGTTCATTGACCCAAATTGTATTACATGGTAAAAATATATTTTAAATATAATTTAAAAGCACTCAAATTCATAATTTATCACTATTAATTATTTCAATTAAAAAAGTTGTTTTTAATTAAAATTTAGTAATTTTTTACTCTTCTTCAAAATATAAAAGTTATTCGAAAAGTACCAAAATTTCACCCTAGGATAATTTCGTTATTCCGAATGCAAAAATGAAGTCTATTTTACCAAATTCAAAAAATAAAAGTTTCATTTATTAATTTAAAATTTATTCTTGCTTTCGAAACCAAAAGGCGTATTTTTAAGATATAATAACTATCAATAGTTTGACACTTGTTTATGCCCAATTTCAAGGTGAAATTACATAAAATGACCATCATTGGATTAAATAGTAAAAATATATTCTATTTATACTTCTAAACCCATAAAATTTATAATTTAACAATATAAATTATTTTGATTAAGAAAGTTGTTTTCAGTTAAAATATAGTATTTTTCACTATTCACCCAAATATGAATATTATCAGAAAGACACCAAAACATTATTCATACTAAATTCTTATGTCCCGATTCTAAATAAGAATTTCATTTTGTCAAATTGAATATATAAAAGTTTCAAATATTGGTTTTAAAAAGGCTTCGCCATTAAAAGGCGGTAAAATTTCATTTTTTGAAAAATAATTCTTTTATCTGAAAAAATGAATTTGTTCATAAATCATCTCTTAGAAACTCATAATATGGATTAAAATTATAAGGATAATATAATATTTAAAATTCAGTTAACAATATTCATATCCTCTTTTAAACGGCTAGTTTGGTAAGTCGTGGTGTACTTGAACTCGGTGTTGCGTAAAACACACGCTATTGTATTATTCAAAGACAAGTGTGCTATGGAAGATTGGTGTGTTACATTCACCCCTCCTTCAATAAATTGCGTCCTCGCTAATTTAAAAAAATTGGGCCTGAGAATATAATGTAAAGTCCCACATCTGAAAAAGAGTCAATAAAACTATCACTTTAAAAGAAAGAGAGGTATAAAGGTCACCCAAGATAACCCATAATAGGATTCCAGATAGGAATCATGGATATGGAAGATAAACTAAGTGTCAAGTTCATATATATTGGGATAGAAATCATGATCATGAGAAGTTAACAATAAGAAAACCACAAACTTGTGTTGGGACAAACGATCATTAGTCTCATAGTAGGAAATGTAAACGGACAACATTTTTTGTTTTAAGTTACATTACATAAGGATGAGGAATTAATTTATGAAATTGACTACGAATATAAAGATATATACTTACTTTATAAGTAGAGTTTCTTTCATTAATAAATTTCTACCACAAACTCATTTTTTAAACGATGAGTATTCAAGAAGACTTGGTCACACTGGAAGAGCTAGAATAAACTTCTATAGAATCACATGATCCATGCAGCATAAACTATATAATTACATTGTCTTTAGAGATTGATCAAAACCAAAATTGTTAGTACATGATCTAATGATCACCCAAAAGGATATTCCTTGAGAGAAATAAACACTAATCTTAATTTCTAAAATTAAACCAATAATACCCCAATGTTAAATAAATACCATTCAACAATCAATTGTCCTTAAAATCCTTCAATATAATACCAACTAATATTGAAACTCAAAACTTATAAGAATGTAGTCTTCCACGGTAAATTTTATCTCCAAATGAAATCAAATACTCTAAATGTGACATACATAAAATTAATTAACCTAATCATTTCCATAAACAACCTAAATCACTATACATCCATAATAAAAACATAGATAAAAATCCACCATTAATCCTCAAATGAAATCTCATACTATTCTATTTTCCTTGGGCATATAGTGTTCACAACAAAGCGAACAACTTCCAAAATTACATCTAACACTTAATCACCAAATCATTTTCCTATACCAAGGGTTTTCATTTAATAAGACATAAGAACCCAAATCAACTTATTATTGTTCAATAAAATAATTTAACTAAAAATAATTAGTCACACTGTCCAGGGACTTCACATAGTCTTGTGGTAGGTGATAAATCCCAATCTCACTTTGGTTGTGGCTTCTATTCCCACATCTTTATCCGACGAGATGGGGTTTCACGCGTTCTGTGTGTTGTCCTTCTCAAAAACTATGTTTTATAACATTACCAAAATGAGATAAATTCCTCAAAATAACCAAAACAGAATTTAACCACACATCTTATCTCATACCATGCATTTTCATCCAAATTATAATAACTTATAATTCTATTAAACCCCAATGATCATATAAAACCAAATGGCTATTTATACCTATATACACAAGAGAAGAGATAATTCTTCCTCAAATATCATTCTCACATGGCAAACTGAGGGGTTAAAAATACAATAGAAAATTATTCCATGTTAAACCCATCAACAAGGAGCACTAATACTTTTTAAACATTTATGTAACCATTTATTTCCACATAGCTTTTTCTTTGACCAAGAAAATATCCTATAGAATATGGAATTCACTCGGGTAATGGCTAGGTCCCATACATTTACGGCAAATGACTGTAAATGGATTCATGGGACCATTTTTATCTTCTTCCATAGTACTCTTCATTTTTCTTCAGCAATTTTTCACTTTATGTCCTTCCTTCCCACACGTAAAGCATTTCTTGGTCCCATTGAGACACTTTCTCAGGTGCCTCCTACCACATTTCATGCATGATGGAAATTGAGGGTTCTTTTCTCTATGGTCTCCATTATTGGAGCCCTTATCATTCATCACCTTTCTCATCCATATTTTGTCCAGGAGTTGGTAAATATATATGTTGTTGATAATATTTTTGGAAAACTGATTTGGCATAAAGACAATATCTTTTACGGCTATCAACATTCCATTTTGTTGCTCATTTCCACCACCGTTCCAACCTTGTACATCATTCTCAAAGTCACTATGACTTCCTTGGAATCTAGCCATTGGCTAAAACCAGAAAGCATTGTGTGAGTAACATTAGTCATAAAATCATCTAGAGATTAACATGTCACCATATTCTCAGTTTGAAACACATTAACAATAACCAAGGTCATTTACTCTCATCTTATATATATATTACTTTAAATCGGTTTTTAAAGAAAATGTAAATTATCCTAAGCATATCCCTTGGGAGTGTCGTAACCAAGAGTGCAGTAGGGCCCATTGTCGTTTACCAGTTCCCGTTAGAGTCTAGCTCAAAGAGGTGTTTTCGGGTTTTACCCCAAGGTACATCTGTGCCAGAGCCGCCTCTACCTAATCGTATCCACACAGGGATGTATTGCTCGGAAAACTCACAAAATCTCTACAATACCAAAATTCTAGGAAGTTATTCAATACTAATCCTCAAAGTAAATCTTAGGTCTACGTGCTCTAATCAGAGTTTATCGAAATATAGCTTCTAAGGTTTATACTAAACATCCTCTGATACCAACTGTAATGACCTGACCCAAGTTACCCAGAGTCGGTGAATTATTACATAACATTGGCATGATCACAAAGGATCATGTCTCGAAAGACAGATTAGTTTAGTAGTCTTGGAAACACTAGATATATTCATAAGTCTTACATTACATCATATGGTAAAAAAACTACAACAAAATATTGTCTTCATATCCCCTCCTATTATCCCTACAGGTCATTCATAAATTAATTCTTCATAATCCAGGGAAAAATAAATCATATTAAAGGGGTGAGCTCAAATGCCCAGTAAGGATAACAATATAGCGGAAACATTCATAAATAAGAATAAACATTTAAGGCAATGTATAACTAAAACAAAAGCCTTTTAAACTTTAACTTCAACATAGTATGGAAAAAGTAAAATGAAATAATGTCATTTACTTATTCACATGGATATTCTACTAATTGAATAATCACACACAATATCAATAACCACTTTCATAACGATGGAATGCATAATGCCAGACTATCATAACCACATAGCCAAGGCCTCGTGCCAAGACTAAAAATAAGATTTTGTCAAGGCCTTGTGCCAAGACACTAGTTTGTCTCATGATACATACCAATGCATTGAGGAGGTATAGAGGGATCCACCCGTCACTTACTAAGTCCAATGCATTCTCATATGAAATTTTTTAAACATAATATAAACATTCGTATTAAAACTAGCATACGAAATGCCAATACTTTATCCACAAACCATGAATGGAATAAAAATAGCACATCCACAGTCAAACATAACTCATTCAATACAATATGAAAGATTGTTTTGTATAATAATAACCTCAATCAATAATAATGAATGATATTGACATATATGAAAATAACCATCAAAACTATTTGAGATAAATATCCCCCTTTTCTTGAAAACATTTAAAAGTCACACTATTTGTCAAGAAGCCGTTTAAAAATAGATTTTTGAATCAAAGTGTCCCATACCACTTTGAAACTTCTAAAAGGAGTTTTAATTTTAAAACTTTAATGTCCATATAAATAAATCCTTAAACCAATTTTTATAACATGGACATTAATGAGCAATATTTAGAAAAATAAGTCTTTAAAATAATTAAAAATGGTATTTTAGTTAGAGTTTATAACCAAAAGAGAGACACTTGAATACATATAATTGAGGTAATAAAAACATTATAATATCATGAGAATAAAGGGATTCATGATATACTATGTAAAAGTATATTATATACACCACATAAAAGTGATTTGGTGTATAACAACAATGAAGATCAATGGAATGTAAATTGAGATGAAATATCTCATAAAGGTTGTATCCTTAGGTTAAGGATAAATCAATGACATAAAAATGTGTGAAAAATATAAATACACAAAATATGATTGGATATTCAGTGTAAAAAATCAAAGGACATTCACACCTATTCTAGTAAAAACAACACCAATGAATTGGATGTTTATCTCAACAAATCGAGATTGAGTAAAAATTACTCTTTTCAAGTTCACACCGATGATTTGAGAATTTATCAATGGAGTGATTATGTTTATAAAACATTATATCCACATAATGGGGATTGGAAATTATTACATAATCAAATGAATAATGATTCTACAAATAATCTTGGAGTAAAATAATCAATGAAGTATGCGTAAAGCCGAATGAGTGGAAATTGATATTTCAAATTACCATATTGATTTGGTAACATACAAAACATACACCCATGAAAGAAGTATCATACAATGATGATGTATATATACACGAATTAATGTATATTACACAATGAATACAAACACGGGAAGTACACACACCACATGTAACAAATAAGTGGTGAACAATGGAATTCTCATAGAATTAAAAGTGAGATAAGAAACCCCTTACCTTGTACATTTCCTTGGTTGGAGGTAGGTTAACCTCCTGTATAGTGGTGAAATAATTTTTATTAAATTATAAAAGAATTATATATATTAATATGATATCATATATTATCTTTTAATATTGCTTTGTTAATAATATCTTAGTATTATCATCGTTTTGGGTGTTAACTTACTCGTTTTCTTTTATATGTTTTGTTACGTAATCCATGTTTGTCATGGATAGGTTGTATCTTATTCATATATAGAATGATATCAAGTTCTTAATCATTATTTTTAAATCATAAAATTATAATTATACTTGAATGGATATGATGGAGAATGAATATCATCGCGTTCGTGGAGACGGTAGTCCTTACATACGCACGAGCGACAATATCATTCTTTTGATATTAAAATAATATATACATGGATGGTATATTATATATACAGAATCATTATCATGTTATATTTATTTTTTACATGAATTATACATCATTATTATACCCATCCAAATAATAATATATTGAATAACAATTACACCATGACGTGGAGACTGTAAGCCGTACGTACGCACGTATGGTGGCATGTTATTCAAAGGGTGGATAGAATACTGAATATGTTTGTACCATATTTATAATAACATCACATTATATATAAGATACTGTATTTATTATTTTATAATGGTAATAACAAAGAATGAGTAAGTGTAAGAAGAAAGGAACTTGAAAAGGGGTGGTGAAAACAGTAACTCTTCTTCGGGTTCTTCCTTTTGATTTGATCAAAAGGGCTCCTTAGGTTGGATTTATGATCAAAATAAGGCCTATAGGTTGTATTGTGGGATGTTGATAGAGTATTGGGGCTGGTTTTGGCCGAACCAAAAGGCTTTGAAGGTGTGATGAATTGAGAAGGAGGAGTGCCCTTTTATAAGAGGGGTGAGGGGCACCTTTGGAAAAGCTAGAAATATTAATTTATAATAAATTCAAATTAGTTTTATAATGGAATAAAAGTTGATTATTCAAAGTTTAATGTGGGGATAGGTCGAAAAAAACTCAAAAAATAGAATTTACATAGGTTTGGGTCATTATATTAACCTTATCTTTAAGTATTAACTCTTAGTTAGGTAGTTTCACTTTTACAATGTCTCTTTGTATTTTTATATTATATGGTTAATAAACATACCATAAAAATCCAAGAAACCCCCAAGTGGTCCATTAATGATACACCTATAATTATATAAGTCTCTTGGCCGATCCATAGATTTTTAAGAATTTAATATCAATTAATAATATAATATTTGTTTTAAAAACTCTTTTATGTCAATTTTGACACTATTCAATAGTTGATTTTTGTGAAACTCATAACAGAATGATTACTTTGAAACAAGTTAATTAAATAAATCCTAATATGTCATATTATCCTAGAAAATTATTTTAATTCATTAAAATCCTCAAAATATATTTATTTGGGTATTTATAATATAAATTATTTTAAATTTTCACTATAATGTTAATTACTGCATCATCATTGTGTCATAAATAAATTAAATTATGTAATCTCTAAAAACTATAAATAAAATATAATTATGTAGGAAATAGTTTTATATTTCTAATTAATATTTATAGTCTAAAATCCAACATATATAACCCTATGTAACAATTGTTTTTCTAAAAGATATATGCTTGTGTCATTATTGTATTCATTTTAACTTAATTAAAATAAAGTGTCCCTATCACTTACAAGTGGATCCATGGGGTCCCAAAATCGACCCAAAGATGCCCCTGGTCGACCATGTATCAACCAATACACTTAATAATTGTTTTAGGGTAATTTATTATTATAATAATATTATTTTGTTAACCCCTGTTTACTGGATTTACCCTTTAACCATGGTAAATAAAATATTTACCGAAGTAATTATCCAAAATGCCTAAAAATAAAAGTTACCTATTTACAAAATTTAAACATCCTAATTCCAAATATGGAATCCATTTTTCCAAATTCAAATCACAGAAGTGGCAGAAATTAATTTAAAATTAATTCCCATTGTTAAAACAAAAAGAGTGTTTTTAAGAGATAATAACTATCAAAAGATTGGCACTTGTTTATGTCTGGTATAAATGTGAAATTATGTTCAATGACCCAAATTGTATTAAATGGTAAAAATATATTTTAAATATAATTTAAAACCACTAAAATTCATAATTTTTCACTATTAATTATTTCGATTAAAAAAGTTGTTTTTAATTAAAATTTAGTAATTTTTTACTATTCATCAAAATAAAAAAGTTATCCGAAAAGTACCAAAATTTCACCCTAGGCTAATTTCATTATTCCGAATCCAAAAGTGTAGTCTATTTTATGAAATTAAAAACATAAAAGTTGCATTTATTAATTTGAAATTTATTCTTGCTTTCAAAACCAAAAAGCGTATTTTTAAGAAATAATAACTATCAATAGTTTGACACATGTTTATGTCTAATTTCAAGGTGAAATTACTTAAAATGACCATAATTGGATTAAATAGTAAAAAATAAAATCAGTTTATACTTCCAATCCATGAAAATGTATAATTTAACAATATAAATTATTTTGATTAAAAAAGTTGTTTTCAGTTAAAATATAGTATTTTTCACTATTCACCCAAATATAAAATTTATCAGAAAGACACCAAAACATTATTGATACTAAATTTTTATGTCCTTATTAAAAAGAATAATTTCATTTTTTCATATTGAATATATAAAAGTTTCAAATATTGATTTTAAAAAGGATTCGCCATTAGAAGGCAGTAAAATTTCATTTTTTGAAAAATACTTCTTTTATCTGAAAAAATGAATTTGTTCATAAATCTTCTCTTAGAAACTCATAATATGGATTAAAATTATAAGGATAATATAATATTTAAAATTCAGTTAACACTATTCATAACCTCTTTTGAACGACTAGTTTGGTAAGTCGTGGTGCACTTGAACTCAGTGTTGCGTACAACACACACTATTGTATTATTCAAAGAGAAGTGTACCGTGGAAGATTGGGATGTTACAGTCATATGTGGGGAGATGCACGTTAGAGGAGGATTTTGTATCTTGGTGAGAAGATGGAGACAAATATTATGAGGGTTGAATTCAAAAAGGAGTTATAGGAATATTTCCTTCCGTCGACCATGAATGTAGTAAAGTGGAAGAATTTTTTTTTCTTTAGTAGGGGAGCATGTTAGTAAAATATCTAGGAATCAAGTTTAATGACCTTTTATGTTTTGACCATATATTTTTCCCAATGATGAGCTTCATGCGAGATGTCTTGAAGAGGTACGCTATCCTTCTAACGAATATGCAGTTACTCCTTTTACATTCCCAATGTATTAGGAGGGTCAGAAAAAGATATAGTTTATTGACCAAATTCACATATGTGGAGGTTTACCATAAGAGGTGAGGTATAATGGTTCTTTGGGGGGAAGAGTTGTCAGTGGAAGGCATTAGAAACCATAACCTTCATGGTTTTTAATAGAAGGGAGTTAACCTCAGGATATTTCTTACTAACATTCTAGTCTCAATTGTTTCCGTTATGTTCCAGGGATCTTCATGGTAGTGTGTTTTGGATGTGGGATTTGTGGACACCGCCATAACAAATGCCTAGTGATTCCCTGAGCTCAGTTTGGTGCTGGTGGATAGGGTTAGTGCCAGCCTCAGAACCAGTTGCTAGTGTGGTTTTTTCAGTATCAAGGGAAACATGTTTAATCTCTGTCATGGAAAGATAGAGCATGTAGATAGTAGTCTTATGATGTTCCTTGTTTTAATGGATGGAAACCTAGGTGTGGGTTTGAAGGTGGCCATCAATAGTGAGGAAGAGGAGATGAGTTTGGTCAGTTGCAAATAGTGTAGGCATCAATTCCATTGGAACCAAAGATCATCATATGTACAATCAGTTTTTTTAGTACCCTTATTTGTGCCTTGATTTATCCCGGAGATTTGCACTCCTTTATTTTACCAACTCTAGCCCATTCTCCAAGACTAGATACGAGGAGGATTCATTTTCCCCCGATGTTGACCCCACAAATCAGAGGCTATATTAGATTGTTTGATATATTTAGGGGGTGTATATTGATGATGGGGTCACATCAATCATGTAGGGATCTTTTCTTGCTACAGATATAGCTATATGATGACATCCTTGACATTGAATGGTTTTGTTCTGTATGTTATTTTATAGACTGCTTCTGGAAGAGAGTAGTGTTTTTAGATGTGGGTGGCCAATCAGTGATCTTCATTGTTGAGAAGGATTTTCAGGTGGGTAGTCAGCGTGTGGAACCCATTTTTTATTTGTTGCCTGAGTTTGTTAGGGGAATCAAGGGAAGCTGATATGGTAGTGGATCCCAGGGTCATTGGGGAGTTCATAAATGATTTTTCTAAGGAGGCTGTGATGATACCCCATTAATGTGATGTTGGGTTTTTGTTGGAATTAAAACATGGTGATTCTCCAATTTTTATGGCTCTTTATCAGCTAAAACCTTCCGAGTTGTGGGTGATGCAGATTCATATTTATGATCTGACACAGAATGTTTTTATCAGGTCTAGTGTGTCACTGTGGGGTGCTCCAATGTTATTTACAAAGAAGGCATATGGAATTATAATGTTGTGTGTACACTACTTGTGGTTGAATCAGGTGATGGTAAAAAACCATAACCCTCTTACAATGATAGAAGATATTTTCAACATATTGAGAGGGTTGAGATGGTTTTCGAAGATGGATATGCTGTCTGGATATCTCTACTTGAGGGTGAAGGAGGGAGATATCCCAAAGTCTACCTTCTGGTGTAGGTATGGGCCCATACAGTTTGTAGTCATTCCATTTGGTGTGATGAACATACATTCCATGTTCAGGGGACTTATGAACTCCATATTCCATGAACTCATGGATCACTTCTTCATTGTATTCATTGATTACATCTTAATCTACTCGAAGTCAGAGGAGGAGCATGTCGAGCATCTCATAACTATCATTAAATTTATTTGAAACCTCATTATTTATGGAAGGTAGCCTGAGTGTAAGTTATATATGGGATAGGTGAATTTCTATGTGAAATAATTATCTATGTTTGGTGGGGTTTTTGAATTCTGAAGGTTGAAGTAGTTGTTTCTTGGACAACACCTAAGAACATGGTAGAGGGTCACATTTCCCTTGGTCTCATAGGATATTATTAGAGGTTTGTACTTAATTTATCTTGATTTGAAACCTAGTTGATATATTAACTTTTAAAGACCATGATTTTGTGTTGAGTGATCAGTGTAAGGCAGTTTTCAGTTACCTCAAGGGGAAGGTAGTCAATGATCCAGTTCTTTAGATGTTGGAAGATGGTGTGCTGATTGAGGTGTTTTACAATGCTTCCTCTATGGGATTGGAATGCTTGAAAATGTATTAGTGTGTAGTGATCTTTTATTGGTCTATGAATTTTAATCCCCAATAGAATAACTATTCCACCAATGATCTCGATCTAGCAGTAGTTGTGATTGCGTTGATGTTTTGGAAACATTACCTCATTAGGGGTGCTTTTTTGTCTTCAAAGATCACAAGATATTGGGGTATATCATTTCTTAGTTTTATCTGAACATATGATAGTAGAGGTGGATGGTTATTATTTAGGATTATGATTTTTATATATTATATATCTCACGAAAGTGAATTTTTTTGTCTGATTATTTGACCAATATGTCATGGATTGGTGTTGTTCAGGATTCTAAGGATGCTTGGAGAGCAGTGGAGGTGTTGGTATCCTTTCCCTTAGATGAAAGTATGGATGGTTGTAGAGGATTTTTATTTTATATTATTGTGAAATATTATCTAATTCAGTAGGTGGATGAGTCTTAGTGGGGATACTATGAGGTGGTGGTGTTGCACGATCGTGTTGTCCATAGTGATGCTCCAGAAGGATGTTCAAAGGATGCTCAGAACAACATATTTTTTTGTGGAAGGTTGTATGTACAGATAGTTATGCATGATGAACTCCTTCAAGAGTTTCATAAATCGCATTTGGATTAACTCCTAGAGGTTTCCAAGATGTACCATGGCTTGATGATGCAATTTTTTTTGGGATAGGATGAAATAAGATGTTGTAGAGTTTGTGGAAAAGTGTTTGGTTTTCCAGCAAGTAAAGTCCATGTATCATGAATCAAGATGTTTTTTTTTGAAACCATTAGATGTTCTTGATTTTAAATGGGATGAACTATCTATGGATTTATTCCCAAGGTTACCTAGAGATCAGGGAGGTTGTGATGCAATCTAGGTTATCGTGGATCAGTTGAAAAAATACACCCACTTCATAGCAATCAATGATTTGAGAACAATGGATTTCTTGGTTAAGAGGTACATGGATGAAGTGGTTCAGTTTCATAGAGTCCCAAGGTCCATTATTTCGGATTGGGATGTATGTTTTACCTCACGAGTCTGGAGGGGATTAAAACATGATTTTGGAACTCGGTTATGTCTCAACACTTCATTCCACCTTTAGAAGGATAGAAAAACAAAACAGACTATCTTGATGTTGGAGGATATGTTGCAAGAAATATGTCTTGAACATTTGTGGATCAGGGGTACATCACCTATCTTTGGAGGAGTTGTTTTATAATAATATTTATCACTCTTCCATTGGAATGTATACATTTGAGGCTTTATATGAGGGATAATTTTGTTCACCATTTCTCTGGATATAGGTTGGGGAGACAACCATTATTGGTCCTGTTGTGGTGCAGAGCACGATTGAGAAAGATCATCTAATCCATGAGAAGATAAAAGCAGTGCATTACTGGAAGAATTATCATGACTATCACAGAAGGTGGCTTATGGAGTTGAAGGTTGGGGACCACATGTTCGGAAGGCATCCCCGTAATGTGGGGAACGATGGTTTGGTAGAGGGTTAAGCTTTCTAGTAGGTTTGTTTGGATCTTTGAGGTGTTGGGGTGAGTTTTTGAGGTGGTGTATCAGTTGACATTACCACTAAAGTTAAAAGGGATACAAAATTATTTCTACATCACTTAGCTTCATCAGAATCTTCATGATGAATCCCATGTCACTGACTTGGAGAGTTGGATATTGAGGAAGAAATGAAATTCTTGGAAGAACCCGTAGAGATCCTAGATCATCAAGAGAAGGAAATGCATGGGTTAACCATTCCTTTGGTTCATGTATTGTGGATTTATGGTGGCCAGGATGAGAGTACATGGTAGTTAGAAACATATATTCATGCCCAATACATAGAGTTTTTTTTTGAGTTTTACTTTCATCTTTTTTACCTATGATGTGATTTTTGAACCATGTTTTATGAAATTTGCTATTTTAAATGGTTTGGGTAGTGTGTGGTGTGATGTCTGATAAATTACTTACATAAGAAATGGGTATGATGAGATTCCTAATTGAGATAAATTAATTTTGTTGTAATTTAACCAGTTAGGGAGAGTCAGTACTGCCTAGAGCAGATTGTATCTTACGATATAAGTGATAATTCTCTACTTATTGTGTTTGGGATGGTGTGGTTCGTTTGTTATAGTGGTGGTGTGTTTGAGCAATGTGGATTCTGAGATGGTTGTCCAATGGTTGGGTGGCAGTGTGATTGTGTGAGAAGAGAAAATTATTAATTTTTCTTTTTTGGTAATGAGGTTGTTCCAAAAGTTTGTGGTCATTTTTTGGGTGTGATTGGACAATGGTAGCATTTGAGTTTTGAAGAGATAATTTAGAGGTATCTCACGGGGTGGTTGTTCAGAAAATTTTTCATCTGGGATTGGTTTTGAATTTTTTTGGTGAGAATTATTTAAGAGGCATCTGATGCAACAGTTCGTACCTTATCGGTTTGTTACTTTTCTAGTTTTGGGTGTTAAAGGTGTTTGAAGAAGGCTTAGAGGAATTATATCGGATTTTGGGTTTTTAAGGTGGGATGAAAAGAGATTACATGTCATGTAAGTAGATTACACAATGTGAAAGTTAGTTTCACGACTTGTCTAGGAGGTTTCATGGTGTGTAAAAATTTTACACAACTTGATGAATGGTTTCACAACATGCAATATATTGAGATTAAAAATAATTAATAAAATTAAGAGGCATCACATTTTTCAGTGGAAACCAAACCCTGAGTATTATATGATGTCATAGGGGATTACACATCATGGAATACTCCGATCATATATAGTTAAAAAAAATATATAGCCAAACCCTCATTTATTCGGCTGTGATTTCTTCTTCCTATAATTTTGGCCAAAACTTAGGTACCTCGAGGTGTTCGTAGAGACTTATTCCTCCCTCTTTGATCCATTTATCCCAGTTTCCATTCATTGATGATCTATGGATGATCCTTGGAATGTTATTTCCCTTTATATGGTTGGTTTACTTCCATTCTTCTCCCATGGATCCACTACGGTGGGGTTTCTTTGGTTTAGGGTGTGTGATGGGTTGTGTTTGATGGTCTTAGGATGTGTTGTAAATTGATTCATGGTTCTTCATAGTGAGACTACTATTTTTAGGCATTCACCATCACCATGTGGTGTGAAAAGAATCCTTGAGGTATGATTTCTCTTATTTCTCATTTTTTGTGTATCATGTGGGCGTGGTTTACTTTTTTTATATATGAATTATGGATTTTCCAGCTTAATCTATGGTACAGAAATTGGTTAATTGAAATTGGATGATAGAGAATTATGCATCGCATGTTTTTGTAGCATTGATATGATTATGATGTTATAGATTGTATGAGCTAAATTACCCACTAAAAATTTTGGATGTTGGTTGTTTTATTTACGCTGTTTGGCATGAGTTGGGGAGCCCTTGATTTTTGTGACTGTTGTGATTGTTGTGATAACACCCTAAATGGACATTGGTTAATTGCATATACTTATCTAATGGAATTTATGCACTAGGATTTTTTTTGTGATAACACCCCTAAAATAAAGTGGGATGTGGTAAAAGCCCCTTTGTAAATATGTAAAATGATCTTGGTGATATGTTATGTGAGGTTTTTCTTTTGGAGTGATGGTTTGTGGTTTAAATGGGGGTGTGGGGTGATGTGTGATTTTTTTGGTCATGATTTTGGGGAGGTGAGGATTTGCTTTTTTGGCCGTGATTTTGGGGTTGAGAGGATATGGTTTGTTTGGATATTCTTTTGGGGTAGTGATTATGTTGTTTGTTTGTACGTTCTTTTTGGGAAGCAATGACATATTTTTGGGACATGATTTTGGCGTGGTGAGGTGATATAATATTGAGCTATTTGTGGAATGTGTTTTCTTGTGCTAGATTATTGATTACTGTTGTAATGAATAAATAATTGGATAATAATGTTTGAAATTGAATGAGTTGGTTTGGTTAATGGGATGAGAACAATTAATAAATAATTTAATGATGGGTTTTGTGATTAAATATTGTTGATGATAAATATTTAAATTAATGTTTCATAAACATAGAGGAAATGTGAAAACAATTTAGTTTATTAGGGGACTTTGCCATTTGAAATGACTGTTGTAAGTACTAATAAATGCATTTAGTGGTGGTAGAAAAAGTGACAAGTGTTGTGAGTTGGGTTTTCTACCTGTGAACCCATAGTTTGGGATCTAGTGTTTGATATTATATATATGCTTGTATTTTCTTTTGATTTATATATTCACCCCACCCATGTTGATCACTATGTGCCGAACACCTGCATAGTCATGCATAGGCGGTGTTTTTTCCAACATTCGGCTGGGAGTACAGATGGATGGGTACCCACTCTTTCCCACTCTCTCTTCCAGATGAGGAAGGTATGGAATAGGCTATGATTTCCAGAGTTTTGTTAGTGATTTATATGGTGGTTTTGATTGCCCACGTGTCTCTAGGTAGGATGTGATAACCCAGGTATTTGTGGGCAAGGTGTTTTGTGTCCCAAGTGTCTTTAGGATGAGATTTGGTATGTGGCCCATGTGTTTTTGGGTGAGATTTGACGTGGTTGTACTTATGGGGGGCCGAGACCAAGTGTCTATGAGTGAGGTGTTTTGTGACTATTCTTTTATGGATGTTTTCTATACAAGAGATGTGAGTGACATGGCATACGACATTGAGTTGTGAGAGCAACATAATAGTGGGAAAGCAGTGTGGGGTACCCTTATTAATGCGATCATGTTATATTATATGACATGAATTGTGTTATTTGGTGAGTGCACATTATTGAGGTTGGGTTTAGTTACTATACATGTTTAGGTTCTAATTGGTTCTTCTATATTTTCAATGGTTTATTAGCATGCTTCTTTCACATGGGCATGAGAGACGTTGGTTTTCCAATGATGTATACCTATATGCAGATCCTAAATATATATATAACTATTTTAAGGTTTCCAGGAGGATTTCATGGATTGTGTTGGACCTTACTAGCTCGGATCCTTGACAACATCTATGTCACTTACTTAGTTTTACTTCTGGGTATTTACTTTGGAGAGAATATTGTATTTTTAGTAGTTCTATTTATACATGCAATGTGGGATGGTTATCGGTTTTCTTATATATATATATATATGTCTTGAAGTTTTCCTAAATGATTCATCTTATATCCTGATCTTGTTTCTTAAAAAAGGGTAATGCCTCCCTTATTGTGTGATTTTTACACCATTGGTTCTAGTCACCAACCCAATTCCTACTGAAGAAAGGACTTGGGGGGTCATTATCTCTCTCCCCTTATTGTAGTATCTTTGGATGGAGGGGGTTATAATAGAAGCTCCCAAAGAATCATTTCAAAATTTTCTCCAGAAAAAAGAAGAAGAAGGTGACTCACCATAAGATAATTCAATGATTAAAAATAAATTTCCTATATAATAAGAAGGAATAACCAAGTAATATATATTTATTATAGTAATTAAAATGTTATTTAAGGATATAATAAGACTTGGAGATTGAAATTTCCATGAAATTTAAAGATAAAAAAACATAATAAAATCTATAAAGTGACTTTAATTAAATAAATTTAAAAATTCATGACTTATAATTTATAAAAAAAATTAATTATATAAATTCTATAGATATTTTTATAGATAAGGATTTTGATAAGATGAAGAAGAAGATAAATGAACCTAAGAAGAAAAAAGATAAAAATAAAATGTGACATGAATATAGCTTTTGATGAAAAAGGTGAGTGTTCCAAACAATAAGTTTCATGAAATATTATTGTTCATGAAATTGGACATGTTAAAGAAAATTCTCCTAGGGTCCAACTTCAAAATAATATCATGATTACCAAAGAATCAAACGAAGGAGACTAATCTAGATTGACTGAATATCCTGGTTAAATATAAAAATATATTTCAGTTGGAAAGGACATGATTTCATGAAACTAACCAATGATAATATAAAAAAATATAATAGAGTTATATAAAAGTGTATAATAATATAGTAATATTTGAGGACTAAAAATAAATAAAGATAGTAGTAAATTTAGAAGTATATCTTCTTTTAAAAAAAGAAGGTTTCACAGTTACTATTGTCATTGGGGAGTTTTCTATCCATAAAGACTACAATTTATGGTACACAATGTCTATACTAGGTATTAGAAAAAATTATAAATTGAGAGGTAGACAACAACAATAGTATTTATAAGAATATCAGAAGCACCAATTTCCTATGAAATATATTGAATTAAAGGAAACATTTACGAAGTTGAAGAAATTATATAGAATATGTGATCAAGAAGGGACCAGTTCAAAAACAATGTTTCACATTCATACCATCCCATCTTGATATATTTTATAGATTGAGAAATTTTTAGAAAAGAGTTAAAATAAATAACGAGCTAATGTAATAGTGATAGAAATAAAACAAATAATTTTTGATAATCCCTAAATCATGGATAGTGGAATTTATTTTCATATGATAGGTAATTTGAAAAATATTAAAAAAATTAAAGAATATTGAGGATGATTTATCACCTTCTACAATGATTGATATCTAAAGATCAAAGGGTTTTTGACAAAAAAATTTAGAAAAAATCATTTGAACCCTAATTTTTGTTGTTGATGGATTAAACCATAACATGCTGATTGTTTCATAGATTTTCAATGGTTAAAATGAATCCATTTTATGAAATTTTTGAGCATAAATTATTATTATTTTCAATAAGTCAATATGCGCTTGAGGATTAAGTGTATATGCTTGGTGAATTCTATGGATTCATCTAATGGAATTGTATGTAACGTTTGGACAATTCTCATTGGATACATGTGATGATTGTTTGAAATGATATTACATTATTAAAAAATGGGCTAAAGGTGTTTTTAGATTGCTAAAAAAAGTGTAAGTGAATGATGGTCATGAAAAAGAAAATTATTAATGCATGGAGAATTAATTTGAAGAACACATAATAATAAGTTCTATGATATGAAATAGAAGGAATGGAATCACATGAAAGGGAGTTAAAAATTTTGTTTTGAAATGGGACTACACGTCTATACATGGATATAATTCTTTGTATTTTTAATGGGACATACATATAAAATAGTCCAACCAAAGGGCTAGCCTCAGCCATACATGACCAATGAACTTGGGTGACCTAAAGGGATCACCACACCCATGTGATCCCATCCAAGTCTAGTCCAATTGAATAATGGGTGGGCATGGGTGCACACCCTAAACAGTCCTTTGTTTAAGGCGCACAAGATAGAGAATGGGAACATGGTGAACACACATTGTTCTGGTTGGACAAATCCTGTGTGGCGTGTACTGGAAGTGTGAACCGATATTGATCCTTGATAGCCATATTAATGAAAAGGTCGAATGGATCAGCTAAAATAAAGGAAGGAAGGTAATATGGGATTTCAAAAATGATAGATATATCATGCACCGCATGATCTCTTTAATCACCACTATCAAATATCTCGAGGCTCTTTCTTTCAAAAATACATCACATATTTGGATGATTCATCATCTTATTCTTATTCTCAATGAATATTCTAGCCAAATTAACGAAGACACCGACCACCATAAATGATCAAGCCGGGATTGTGATAATTTTTTTTGTTGATCAAAATGAGAAAAGTATACAATGTCATCCTATATGCCTATGATGAACATAAGCCATCATAAGAGGGTGTCTCAGTAACCAATGATGGTAAAATTATTTCATCACATGATACTCATAACATCCCATGAAAAATTGGAGAAAATCAATGTGATGATGCCAAAAAGTGAATGTACTATCATTGAGACATCACCAGAAGTCTATTAAGCCATTTCATGATGAAAAAAGTGACCATGTGACGAATTCACATGATTCATGTGATCTCTATAGTGATTCATGGTGAATAATAGGTCTTCAGATGTTCTAAATTAATGAGATTCTATGATACTTGGTTTTTTAATGAGTCCTTAGAAATACTTAAAAATCAGAGAAATAGTTTATATATATGCCGAAGAATAGATGAGAGTTCCACTATTGAAATATTGGGAGAATGAGAGAGAAATATCCAATGAAAATAGCAAAGTCATAAGAGTTATTATCATGAAGGATAAGAATCCCACGTGATCTATTCATGTGAAGGAAGTTCATAGCCACATGATTTGATCATGTGAAGTTAAATCTCATGAAGTCATTGAATAAGGTTGCCCTAGAAAACACCTATTTTTTGTGTGAATATGTTTGAGGAGAAATCAAGGAGACAGCCTATGTCGCAAGATTTTTCTATGAGAGACACCTTTGATCTCACAAATATTTTTGAGACAGATTCATAGAAAACTATTTTCTTCTGATAAATAAAGACACAATCCATATAGGTCTTGAAAATCAATCCACATACAACCATTGTCTTAGGAATGAGTAACTCGTAGGACATTCAGATCTTGTGAAATATTTGAGATAGGCATGTGGAAAAAACCTATGTCACAAAAAATTAACATGTGATGCACCTATTTTGATTATGTGAATACATTTGGTAAGCCACTATAAGGTCATTTTCTGGGAGTGGTTTTTTTAATATTGGTTAGATATTAGGTATCACATGATATAGTGAAAAAGTATGAAAACAAAGTGTTTTCATGAAATCATGCAATAAATTATAGGAAAATATGAATAATCTATTGTGAAGGTGAGATACTCAAAACATAAACATGTAGAACATTAAATTTTTTGTTTCATTTTCTATGAAATTTATGCATGAAGTGTGCTTAGATCGAGAATGAATCCAGAAAATGTTTCAGAAGAGATTTTATCTATGTTGATAGTGTTTTAGGATCCAAGAAAAAATATTGGGATAACATTGTGAAAGGTATTTCATTATTTTATTATTCTAGAAGATGTTTTGTTCCCTGATTTCACACATTTGAGTGTGTTTAGAACATTATCTTCAGAAGGAAGCATAACTCCCACAATTTTTGCTTTGAGGAAAATTATTAGATACAACTGATTAGAATTAATTGACAAAGACCAATATACTTAACCCATAGATGTTGAAGGTATGTAAAGAGTAAATTAGAAATTGTGATATATAAATCTATTAGAGGGATATTAACAGATAAACCAATAGTGGATCAACCTCAATGAATGGTGGAATTTTTTGGTTGGAGACGAAGCATGAATTATCTTGTACAATTTATGAGTAGAAATCATTAGTGTGGATTCTGGAACAGACTAGTGTAGATTCCGGTAACACTGTGGGATGTAGTATAAAGAACCTCTTATATAGATTTCATAGCGATATAGTGAAAATTAGTATAGACCATTGTAATCACTGAAATAATATTATAGTGGAGAATCTGTATTTGGGAGAATAACCAACACAATTAGAAGCATGTGTTTGTACTAAACCATGTATAAATCATTTTTTGTGCTTTCTTATATTAATGTTTCATTAAATATGATATTGTGAGATATTATTAAGTGGATTTGTAACCATAAAAATCTCAAGAGTTTCAATTAAATATAAATAATTTTTAAAAACTAAACCCCTTATTCACCCCCCCCCCCCCGTAGTGGTAAATCTGGCCTGGGGCATTATAAGTGGTATTAGAGTGCAGTTCACCTCTAAGGATCCAAGATACATGTTATAATTTTAATATTTTAGGGAATGATTGAGCTAACTCAAATGGATAAAATGGGGGTTACTCTTAGGATTACTAATCTGAAAATTTCTAACAATAACAAGAAAAATAGAAAGAAGACAAAGGCAAGGAAAGCTAAAGAATAATCATTCAGTATAGACATAGATACTTCTAATTGAAGGTAATACAAATGGTATATGTTACAATGATTATTTTGATTATAATTATTCACATGAATCCTGCTAAAGCTATGATGATAATGGATCACTTAGTGATAAACTGTAACACACCAAGATTTCATAGTACGTTATTTCTTCAAAGTAATGAAATAACTTGCACTACACGCAACCCCAAGTTCTAGCGGACCCTGACATACCAAACAAGTCGTTCAAAAGAAGTTATAAAGAGTATTAACTATATTTTAAACTTTATATAATCATTATAATTGTATAATTAATATTATGAGTTTCTTAGACATAATGTAAGAACAAATAAATTTTTTTCAGATAAAAGATTTATTTTTAAAAAAATGAAATTTTACAACCTTTTAATGGAGAAGCGTTTTTAAATCCAATATTTGAAACTATTATATATTCAATTTCAAAAAATAAACTTATTATTTAGAATTGGGACATAAGAATTTAGTTTCAAAAAAGTTTTGGTGTTTTTCTGATAACTTTCATATTTGGGTGAATAGTGAAAAATACCATATTTTAACTGAAAACAACTCTTTAAATCAAAATAATTTATATTTTTAAATTATACATATTAATGGTTCGGAAGTATGAATAGATTATATTTTTACCATTTAATCCAATTAAGGTCATTGTATGTAATTTCACTTTTAAATTAGACATAAACAAGTGTCAAACGTTTGGTAGTTATTATTTCATAAAAAAACGCCTTTTTGTTTTGACAGCGGGAATTAATTTTAAACTAATAACTACAACTTATATGTTTTTAATTTGGTAAAATAGACTTCATTATTGAATTCATAATATCAAAATTAGATTAGGGTAAATTTTTGGTATTTTTATGAAAACATTTAATTTTTGATAAATAGTGAAAAACACGGAGCTATAGTTTAAAACCAAATTTTTATTTAAATAATTATTTATTTTATTAAAATTAATTTTATGTAAAAATAGATACATAATACCAATATAAGTTCAATGTAATTAATTGGAGTCAGTTTATAATAATTTTAGATATATAAAAATTTTATTAAACTTTTCACCGTCTTTTACCCACCTCCTAGGATAATTTGCAAATTCATATAAAACTTAATTTTACCGCTTCTATGAGGGGAATTTTAAAATTTAGAGATAAATGGTTAATATCAATGAGTAAAATGTGATTCAATAAGATAAAAATAATTTTTTGGTGAATAATAACTTTTTATTTTTATTTACCACGGTAAAAAATAAATAGGGAAATTAAGGGTAAAAATGATATTATTATTACCTAAAACATGTCCTAATTCAATTTTATAAGTATAATTAGACCTTAGACAACCTTAGAAATAAAATATGATCCAAATTGGTCCACATGGATTAGAATAGTACATTTATTATTATTTAATTTAAAGAAGAGTTAAAAGAGTTAAAATCAATGTTTAATAACTAACAAATATTAAAATAGGGTTATAAATAAGATAAATTTGATCGTAAATATTCAATAAAAAGATAAAATGATTTCCTACATAATTTTATTTTATTTATAATTTTTAGATATTATATAATTTATTTTATTTATGACACAATGATGATGCAATAATTATCTTATTAGTGAAATATTAAAATAACTGATATTATAAATACCTAAATAAATATATTTTCAGACTTTTAATTAATTAAAAGAATTTTATTGGTTAATATGGCATGTTAGGATTGATTAAATGAATTTGGTTCGAATTAATATAGTTATTATGACATTAACAAAAATCAGTTATTAAATAGTGTCAAAATTGACATATAAGATTTTTTTAAAAAAATATTATAATATTAATTGATATAATATTCATAAAAATATAAGGCTCGACCAGAAGACATATATTATTATAGGTTTGTCATTGGGAACCACTTGAGGGTATCTTGGAAGTTTATAGTATGTTTATTAACCATATAATATAAAAATACAATGAGACATGGTAAATGTCAAACTATTTAATTAAGAGTTCAATATAAAAGATAAGGGTAAAATAGTGACCCAAACTTGTCTAAAACATATTGGTTGGTTGTTATCGACCCATACCCACCTTAGATGTGAAATAATCTAGTTTGGAGCCACTATAAACCGAATATGAATTTATTATAAAATAATACTTTATGTTTTTCCTAAAGCGCCCCTCCTCCCCCTTATTAAAAGACACCAGTTCTAACCAATTCCTCACACCTCTCAATCCTTTTGGCTCGTCCAAATTCTTCCCAACTAATCTTCCTACATCCCTATCCTCCTCCTAGAAGCATTAACTTAGGCAGAAGGCACTTCAAGAGTCCTTTTTAGTTCAATCCAAAGGGAGTTACCCAAATTAAAGGTAACGATTTCTCTTAGCTTCTTTTCGTTTATTTTACTTCTCCAACCCCTAAACTCTTATTATTATTTTCTTTTTGTAAAGAATACAGTATCCTAAATATACTATTATATTTTTATGGGATGTATTATAACTATACTAACACACACCTCTATCTAGTTGGTGAATAACATAATGTTTCTGTGGATGGCAACCAAACACCTCACGAAACGATGAATGTTCAATTATCTCCTACCCCCTCTCATGGTGACCATTATTATGGAACTATAATTAAATATGATATTAATGATATTTAGTTCATATATAATCTTCTTTAATTCCATTTTATAGCATACCATTATTCGTTTCAGGTTGTATATATATACGATAATTTGATTTGAGGAAGTGCGGAGTACTGCCCCCACAAAGTGATATGACTCATTCATACCATAAATGGAACATATAAAGGATGGTATTAATGAACATAAGTAACACATATAAGATATTATATTATACTGTAATAATAATATAACTATTTCTAATTTGGTTTTGATTCCTTTTAAAATGAAAAATGAAATGGAAATAGCGTTCGTGCGTACGTACGGACTACCGTCTCCATGAACGCGATGTGATTCATTCCCCATCGTATCCATTCAAGTATAATTATCATTTTATGATCAGAAATAATGTTTAAGTACATGATATCATTCTGTATATGAATAATATACAACCTATCCATAACAAACACGACTTGTGTAACAAAACATATAAAATAAAACGAGTAAGTTAACACCGGAAACGGCCATAATTCAAAGATATTATTAACAATGAAATGTTAAAAGATCATATATGATATCATATTAACGTATATGATTCTTGTATAATTTAATAAAAAAAATTCACCATTATACAGGAGGTTAAACTACCCTCAACCATGGAAAAGTACAAGGTATGGGTTTATTTCACAATCTCTTCATTATCCGAGGTTGTTTATACGTGATTATCTACTAGGACCTCTTTATCATCCACATACATGTTTCTTAAAAATGTAATCAATTTTTTTTACTATTTACTGGACTATGGGTTAATGTCATTTATACCCTTATTTGAATTTTATAAAATAGTTTGAATGGAATATTTCTGTTGTTTTCCAAACAAGGTCGTTTTTAACCTTTTCGACAAAATTAAGTTAAGAACGAATTTTTTTATCTTATACGGCGGGTGATACTATTTTCCACCATGGTAAATTCTTCAAAGCTTCCCATAAAAGCTTAAAAGAATATTTTAAATGTAAGTGTTTTTTTATAATTTTGTGACTTTTAAATGATTTAAAAAAAAGAGATATTTCTCTCAAATAGTTTTGATTTCATCTATGTCAATATTCATTGATGGATTTTAAATTTATTTGAAGTATATTTATTATGATACAAAACATTTGTATTGTATTGAATGTTTTGTGATATGTTTGACTATGGATGTGTTATTTTTATACCATTCATGGTTTATGGAAAAGTATTGACATTTCGTATGCTAGTTTTAATAAGAATGTTTATGTTATGTTTAAAACATTTCATATGGGAATGAATTAGACTTAGTAAGTGATGGGTGGAGCCCACTATAGATCCTCAATGCATCCGTAGGTATCATGAGACAAAATAGTGTCTTAGCACGAGGCCTTGAAAAAATATTATTTGTAGTCTTGGCACGAGGCCATGGATACGTGGTTATGATAGTATGGAATTATGAATTCCATCATTATGAAAGTGGTTATTGATATTTCATGTGATTATTCGATTATTAGAATATCCATGTGAATAAGTATATAAGGCCCCATCCTTAAACCTTACTTAATCTTGAGTTATTACAAGATTACGCATTGAGGATCTTTTCGGGTTTAGAGTTCTAGAGAATTAGATCATAAAACTTGCATTACATTCCACATATAAACAAAGTGGTTACATAAAGTTAGTATTCTTCATTCCCATCAATGGAAACATATTTAAGATAAAACATGGATTCTTCCTTGACACTTCCTTGACACTATCATCATATCATGTATCTTTTCCTTGACCTGTGAAAATCATTTCAAAAAAAAACTTGGGATGAGCATAAAAAGCTCAATATGGGTTATAAAAACATGGAAAGGAAACATGGGTACATATATACATAAGAATGAAATCATACTTTACCCATAAAAAATAAGCACTTTAACATACCTCATCAAATCATGAGTAAATCAAAGAAATCATAAGACATAAAGGTAACTTGAGGCATTCATAACATTCTTACGTAGGGAGTAACCCTCTTGGTTACATTTGGAATACCCATCACAGTATATTCACTAAATCTCTTCGGAGAAACCCTAATGTTTCACTCCTTCATGTTACCCAATGCATTGGAGATCTATATCGGGCTCACCCACCCTTAGTTTATCATGGAACCACCCGTCTTCATAATAATTCCCAAGAACCTCAACATAATCATATCACATAAAACATGAATAAAGGAAACATAACATTTACACCTTTCAATCACAAGATATCAATACAAAACATTGATATAAAAACATTATGAAAACCATTTTCAATAAAAAATTAAAAGAAATGTAAAACATGGTATTTATTTTTATTTTAAAAAGAAGGTATGGCTTGTAGGGGAAGCTGAAACTCAAATAATGGTCTCGGCGGCGGGGAAGTCGTTGTCGAAGCATATGTATGACAAAAACATTCCCTTTTGTCGTTTAGTAAACACTTCGTATAAAAAATATTCCTTTTGGATAAACGTAAAAGTCAAAGGGTTTTATACACCGTATAAAAGAATGTTGTGTATAAAATAAAATATGCCTCAATGAAAGGAGATTGAGACGAAGTCCCATACCTCGGGTCCGACATGACTCGGTTGTTCCTTAATCTCCTGAATAATAAACTTGAGTTAATTTATACTTGTTTAAGAACCTTTTTCAAGTTCATTATTCCTTTTATATCACTTATTTCCATGTCATGAACACTATGTAATTATTTAAGTTAATAACGGTCGTTTTAACGATCATTCGTACTTGAGTCAAAATAAGCCCTTTATAATTACATGTTGTTCATGTGTCCATTATATCCAGAATGGTATTCATGATGTAGATATCTTATATGTCCAGTGCATACATGCAATTATAATATTACATAATCATTTAGAGGTAAGAAATGAAATGCACCGTTCATGGAGACGATAAGCCGTACGTACGCAAGAACGCTACTTTCATTTCTATTTCATATTTTAAAGAATGTAATCATAATGATATAAAGGTATAGTATATTTCTAGTATAATATCATATATAATATAATAGTTCCATCCTTTATATGTCCCACATATGGTATTTAACGAATCAAATCACTTTGAGGGGGCGGTAGTCCGCACTTCCTTAAAAGAAGATATCGCGTTTACCCATAATAGAAACCATAAAGGTATGCCCAAAATGAAAAAAAAAACAGAATCTTAAGGAAACAAAAAACATATTATATATCATATATAAATATAGTGACATCTTAATGGCCACCTTTGAAGGTGTTAAAGGAATTTTGAACAATCATCGTTTCAGGAGGCATAAATTCACCATCCATGGAAACCGTATGTTCTTTAACCATTAGATGTGGGTGTGTGTATGTGTAGCTTGAATACTTCTTATAACAACATCCTAGTATATTTAGTATACTGGAGTTGTTACAAAATAATAGAATAAAAATATTTTAGGGGGTTGGAGAAGCAATATAAAACAAAAGGACTCAAAAGAAGACATTACCTTAAAATCTGGTAACTCCCTTTGGTTTGAGCTCAAAGGCTTCCGTGGGAAGACTTATGCCCAAAGTGAGGCTTCAAGGAGTAAGAAAGGGAAGTGGAGAGACAAAATGAGCAGGGGTTGGCCAAGCCAAAGGCTTTGGAACTGTGGGTAAGGAGGTAGGGGTGGGGGCCTTTTAAAAGAGGAGAGGAGGGGCACTCTTGGAAAGTAAAGATAAGTTACTTAGTTTTATAATGAGTTTCGGATTCAAAAGGTCCCACATTGATATAATTATAGTATAAGGTGATAAGGGTTATAAATACACTCATAAAATAGGTTTTGGACATGTGTAGGTCTTAGATATTACATTATCTTTCCATTTTATTTAAATCGTTAAATAATGAGGTCATCGCTGCATCATCATGATATCATAAATACATTTATTTATTTAATGTCAAAAAATTATAAAAATACTACTATGATGTAATAAATCTTTTTTTCTTTCCAAAGAATATTTATAGTCAAAAAGCAGACTTTTATAACCCCATATAAAAATTGTTTTTGTAAAATAACTCATGTTTGTGTCATTTTTACTTTAACATTAAATAAAAAGTTATTTATGTCATTTCCCAACCAATGTGGCTCCATGGGGTCCCCAAGTTGACCCATGGATTTTCATGGTAGGCCATGAAACACCCAATAAGGTTTGGACATGTGTCTGGGTCATTTCATATTACTAAAGCATTATTTTGACCCTAAACTACCCTAATTACCACTAATCGCGATTAAAAACTTAATACGTTACTATTCACCAAAAAATTATTTTAATCACATTGAACCACATTTTACTTCTTAATGAGAACCATGTATGTCAGATTTTTGAAATTCAAAACACAAAGGTGGCAAAGTTTCATTTAAACGAAAAATCTGTTTTTATAAGTACCACTTAGTGGTTTCACTATTCATAAAAAATTGATGTTTTTTAGAAAATTACCAAAAATTTACCCTAAGATATATTTGATATTCCAAATTCGAAAATGATGTCTATTTTACAAAATTCAAAACATGTAATTCACATTAATTAATTTAATAATTAATTCTCGCTGTCATGACAAATAGCGTGTTTTTATGAAACGATAAGTATCAAAAGATTGACACTAGTTTAAGTCCAATTTCAAAGTGAAATTGATTCCAATGACCACTATTAGATAAAATGGTAAAAATATATTCTAATTTCACTTCAAAACCAATTCAAAAGATAATCTAATATTATAAATAATTTTGATTAAAAAGTGGTTTTGAATTAAAATACAACATTTTTCACTATTCATTATAAAATGAACTTTATCGGAAAAATAGCAAAAATTAACACAAAGTAAATTTTGATGTCCCAATCATAAATAATAATTTTATTTTGACAAACATAGCTTATAAAATTGTCAAAAGATAGATTTAAAAAGGGGTTTCCATCAAAAGGCAGTAAAACAATCTTTTAAGAATATTAGTGTATTCCATGCTTAAGATTGGATTTATTTTCATTTTAAGCCTCTAAAACACAAACTAATTCATTAATAGAAATAGATAAAAATATCTATTATTCATTACTTACTTGGGATGTTACATCCTTCCCCCCTTTAGAAAATTGCGACCCCACAATTTATTTACTTATCGAATAAATGGGGGTACTTATCCCTCATTGCATTTTCAGATTCCCATTGTGCCTCTTCAACCATGTGGTTTTTACACAAAACCTTTACCTGATTAATCACATTATTTCGTTACACTTGCTCCATGTGGTCAAGAATATAGACCGGTTGTTCCTCATAAGATATGTTCTCTTCCAGCTGAACTACCTCTGGACTCAAAACATGAGATGGATCTGGCATGTACTTTCTCAACATCGAAACGTGAAAAACATTGTGTACCTGAGATAAACTCGGAGGTAAAGCCACTCGGTAAGCAACTGATCCAACTCTCTCCAGAATTTCATATTGTCAAATAAACCTTGGACTCATCTTTCCTTTCTTACCAAATCTCATCACACTTTTCCATGGTGATACTTTGAGAAAAACATGATCACCTACCTCAAAAGATAGATCCTCCCTCCGGTTATCCACATAACTCTTCTGCCTGCTCTGAACTATTCCCATGTTCTTCTGAATCATCTGAACTTTTTCTACTAACTCTTCTACCAATTCCGGTCCCATCAACTTCCTTTCACCCACTTCATCCCAGAAGGCTGGAGTTCGACACTGATTCCCATATAATGCCTGAAATGGTGCCATCTGTATACTGGAATGAAAACTCTTATTATATGAAAATTCAACCAAAGAAATATGTTGGTCCCAACTTCTCTGATAATCCATCGAACAAGCTCGTAGCATATCTTCCAAGGTCTGAATTTTTTGTTTTGACTTCCCATCTGATTGAGGATGAAAAGCTGTACTAATATTTAATTCAGTACCCAACGACTTCTGAAGGAATTTCCAAAAGTTAGATGTAAACCTGGGATCACGGTCAGATAAAATGGAGAGAGGAACTCCATGTAACCTGACTATTTCTTTAAGATACAAACGGGAAAGTTGATCAAGAGAGAAATTATCTCATATAGAAAGGAAATGAGCAGATTTGGTCAAGTGATCAACAATAACCCAGATTGCATTATTACCTCGAGATGTCTTCGATAATCCCACAACATAGTCCATGGATATATTCTCCCATTTCCACTCTGGCACTGGTAAAGGCTGAAGCATCCCTTTCGGTAACTGCTGCTCTACATTAACCTGTTGACATGTCAAATACTTCACTGTAAAATCAGCAATATCTCTTTTCATTCCATCCCACCAGTAATACTCCCGAAGATCTTTGTACATCTTAGTACTGCCAGGATGAACTGAAAATGGAGAACTATGAGATTCACATAACAACTCTCTCTTCAACTATGAATCACAAGGCACACACAATATCTTCCCAAATCTCAAAACGCAATCATTATCAATGTTGAATTCAGGCAACGTACCTTTCTAAACCAGCTCTACCTTTTTCTGCAACTCACGGTCTTGCTTCTGTGCTTGCTTGATTCTACCTGATAGAGAAGATCTCACTAATACCTGAAACAAAACAAAAGGACTTCCTGCACCAAAAACTTTTACGCCAAAGTTCATCAAATCCTTAACCAAAGGATCACGTTCCAAATGCAACATTGCTAATGAAGCATTACTTTTTCGACTCAAAGCATTATCCACTTAATTTGATTTTCCCGGATGGTAATGAATTGTACAATAATAATCCTTGATTAATTCTAGCCATCTCCTCTGTCTCATGTTTAACTCCTTCTGAGTGAATATATACATTAAACTTTTGTGATTGGTATATATTTCACACTTTACTCCATACAAATGATGCCTCCATATTTTAAAGCAAAAACAACAACAGCTAATTCCAAATCATGTGTAGGGTAATTTACCTCATGAGTTTTCAACCGTCGTGAAGAATAAGCAATTACCTGATCATTCTTCATTAGGACGCAACCAAGTCCTTTCAATGAAGCATCACTGTATATAACAAACTCACCATTCCTAGAAGGTAGTGCCAAAACTGGAGCATTCACCAGTCTTCTTTTCAATTCATGAAAACAATCATCACATTCTTTTGTCCAGATAATCTTAACACCCTTCCGAGTTAGCTTAGTCATTGGACTAGATAACCATGAAAAATTTCTAACAAACCATCGTTAATATCCTGCTAAACCATGAAAACTACGGATCTCGGTTACATTTGTGGGTCTTGGCCATTCTTCAACAACCTTTGTTTTTGCAAGATCAACAGTTATCCCATATTTAGAAACAATATGTCCAAGGAAAGAAATTTTTTTCAACCAAAACTCACACTTGCTGAATTTTCCATACAGTTTCTTTTCTTTTATGGTTTGCAAGATAACCCATAAATGTCTTTCATGCTCCTATTTACTTTTAGAAAACACCAAAATATCATCAATGAAAACCACCACTTATCACCTGATTCAACTGAGCCATCACTGCAGTAAACTGCTCAATTTTGATTATGACCATCTCAGTATACTGATTTGGAAGGTCATTTCCCTCAGTATTCCTTCCCAAAAAAAACATCTCTATTTCCTCTGTGCAAAACCATTCTGAACAAACATGTCTTAGATGAAGCAACATGGTAATCTTCAAATGCTATATCATTTCAATTTGACCATAAAAAAATATTTTTGGATAATTATTTAATAGATTTTTAACTCCTAAATTTATCTAAACCGACCTCTGATACCAACTATAAGTCCCCAGCCTTAAACCTTACTTAATCTTGAGTTATTAGAAGATTACACATTGAGGATCTTTTCAGGTTTAGTGTTTTAGAGAATTAGATCATAAAACATGCATTACATTCCACATATAAAAAAAGTGGTTACATAAAGATAGTATTCTTCATTCCCATCAATGGAAACATATTTAAATATAAAACATGGATTCTTCCTTGACACTTCCTAGACACTATCATCATATCATGTACCTTTCCCTTGACCTATGAAAATCATTTCAAAAAAAAACTTGGGATGAGCATAAAAAGCTCAGTATGGGTTATAAAAACATGGAAATGAAACATGGGTACATATATACATAAGAATGAAATCATACATTACCCATAAAACATAATCACTTTAATATACCTCATCAAATCATGAGTAAATCAAAGAAATCATAAAACATAAAGGTAACTTGAGGCATTCATAACATTCTTACTTATGGAGTAACCCTCTTGGTTACGTTTGGAATACCCATCACAGTATATTCCCTAAATCTCTTCGGAGAAACCTTAACGTTTCACTCCTTCGCGTTACCCAATGCATTGGAGAGCTATATCGGGCTCACCCGCCCTTAGTTTATCACGGAACCACCCGTCTTCATAATAATGCCCAAGAACCTCAACATAATCATATCACATAAAACATGCATAAAGGAAACATAACATTTCCACCTTTCAATCACAAGATATCAATACAACACATTGATATAAAAACATTATGAAAACCATTTTCAATACCAAAATAAAAGAAATGTAAAACATGGTATTTATTTTTCTCTTAAAAAGAAGGTATGGCTTGTATAGGAAGCCGAAACTCAAATAATGGTCTCAGCGGCGGAGAAGTCGTTGTCGCCGCATACGTACGACAAAAACATTACCTTTTGTTGTTTAGTAAACGCTTCGTATAAAAATGATTCCTTTTGGATAAATGTAAAATTCAAAGGGTTTTATACACAGTATAAAATAAAGTTGTGTATAAAATAAAATATGCCTCAAAGAAAGGAGATTGAGACGAAGTCCCATACGTCGGGTCCGACTTGACTCGGTCATATTTAATCTCCTTAATAATAAACTTGAGTTAATTTCTACTTGTTTAAGAACCTTTTTCAAGTTCATTATTCCTTTTATATCACTTATTTCCATGTCATTAACACTATGAAATTATTTAAGTTAATAACGGTCGTTTTAACGATCATTGGTACTTAAGTCAAAATAAGCCCTTTACAATTACATGTTGTTCATGTATCCATTATATCCAGAATGGTATTAATGATGTAGATATCATATATTTCCAGTATATTCATTCATTTATAATATTACATAAACATTTAGAGGTATGAAATGAAATGCACCGTTCATGGAGACGGTAAGCCGTACATACGCATGAATGCTACTTTCATTTCTATTTCATATTTTATAGAATGGAATCTTAATGACATAAAGGTATATTATAATTCCAGTATAATATCATATATAATATAATATTTCCATCCTTTATACATCCCACATATGGTATTTAACGAATCAAATCACTTTGAGGGGGCGGTAGGTCCACACTTCCTTAAATGAAAATATCGTGTTTAGCCATAATGGAAACCATAAAGGTATGCCCAAAATGAAAAAAAACAGAAGCTTAAGGAAACAATAAACATATTATATATCATATATAAATATAGTGACATCTTTATGGACACCTTTGAAGGTGTTAAAGGAATGTTGAACAATCATCATTTCGGGAGGCATAAATTCACCATCCATGGAAACCGTATGTTCTTTAACCATTAGATGTCGGTGTGTGTAAGTGTAGCTTGAATACATATTATAAAAACATCCTAGTATATTGAGGATACTGGAGTTGTTACAAAATAAGAGAATAAAAATAGTTTAGGGGGTTGGAGAATCAAAATAAAACAAAAGCACTCAAAAGAAGACATTACCTTAAAACCGGGTAACTCCCTTTGGTTTGAGCTCAAAGGATTCCTTGTGAAGACTTCTGCGCAAAGTGAGGCTTCATGGAGTAAGAGAGGGAAGTGGAGAGTCAAAATTATAAGGTGTTGGCTGAGCCAAAGGCTTTGGGAATGTGGGTAAGGAGGTAGGGTTGGGGGCCTTTTATAAGAGGAGAGGAGGGGCACTCTTGGATAGTAAAGATAAGTTACTTTATTTTAAAATGAGTTTCGGATTCAAAAGGTCCCACATTAATATAATTCTAGGATAAGGTAATAAAGGTTCGAAATACACTCATCCAATAGGTTTTGGACATGTGTAGGTCTTAGATATTACATTATCTTTCCATTTTATTTAAATCGTTAAATCATGAGGTCATCGTTGCACCATCATGATGTCATAAATACATTTATTTATTTAATGTCAAAAAATTATAAAAAAATACTATGATGTAGGAAATATTTTTTATCTTTCCAATGAATATTTATAGTCAAAACTCAGACTTGTATAACCCCATATAAAAATTGTTTTCATAAAATAACTCATGTTTGTGTCATTTTTACTTTAACATTAAATAAAAAGTTATTTATGTCATTTCCCAACCAAAGTGGCTCCATGGGGTCTCCATGTTGACCCATGGCTTTTCTTGGTCGGCCATGACACATCCAATAAGGTTAGGACATGTTTCTAGGTCATTTCATATTATTAAAGCATTATTTTTACCCTAAACTACCCTAATGACCACTAATCGCGATTAAAAACTTAATAAGTTACTATTCACCAAAAAATTATTTTAATCTCATTGAACCACATTTTACTTCATAATGACAACCATGTATGTCGGATTTTTGAAATTCAAAACACAATGGCGGCAAAGTTTCATTTAAACAAAAAATCAGTTTTTATAAGTACCACTTAGTGGTTTCACTATTCATAAAAATTGAAGTTTTTCAGAAAATTACAAAAAATTCACCCTAAGCTATATTTGATATTATGAATTAAAAAATGAATTCTATTTTACAAAAT
Organism: Viscum album; assembly: GCA_963277665.1. Taxonomy (NCBI): domain Eukaryota; kingdom Viridiplantae; phylum Streptophyta; class Magnoliopsida; order Santalales; family Viscaceae; genus Viscum; species Viscum album. The sequence goes on along the minus strand of OY728150.1, from coordinate 2,045,264,207 downwards.
TCAAAACATATAAGTCACATTAATTAATTTAATAATTAATTCCCGCTGTCATGACAAATAGCGTGTTTTTATGAAACAATAAGTATCAAAAGACTGACACTAGTTTAAGTCCAATTTCAAAGTGAAATTGATTCCAATGACCACCATTGGATAAAATGGTAAAAATATATTCTAATAAACTTCAAAACCAATTCAAAAGATAATCTAATCATATAAATAAATTATATTAAAAATAGGTTTTGAATTAAAATACAACATTTTTCACTATTCATTAAAAAATGAACATTATTGGAAAAATACCAAAAATTCACACAAAGTAAATTTTGATGTCCCAATCATAAATAATAATTTTAATTTGCCAAACATAGCTTATCAAATTGTCAAATGATAGATTTAAAAAGGGTTTTCCATCAAAAGGCAGTAAAACAATCTTTTAAGAATATTAGTGTATTCCATGCTTAAGATTGGATTTATTTTCATTTTAAGCCTCTAAAACACTATCTAATTAAATAATAGACATAGATAAAAATATATATTATTCATTACTTAATTGGGATGTTACAAAGTAAAGGGAATTATTTCATTTTTTTTTGGCTGTATTATGTTGAAGTTCAAGTTTAAAAGTATTTTGTTTTAGTTATACATTTCCTTAAATGTTTATGCTTATTTATGGAAGGTTCTGCTATATTGTTATCCTTAATGGGTATCTGAGCTCACCCCTTTCTATGTTTTATTTCTTATAGGATGTGAAGAAGTATTTTATGATTGAACTATAGGGATAGTATGAGGGGATATGAGAGTGGACTATAAAGACTATGTTGTTTTAGTTTTCATTTTATGATGTGATGTAAACTTTATGACTTTATCTAGTGATTCTAAGGCTACTAAACTAATTGGTATTTTGAGACTTGGTCTTTTGTGATCATGAAAATGTTATGTAATAATCCACCGACTCTGGGTAACTGGGTTCGGGGCATTACATATACTCCTTGAAATTAAATAACATATGAAGAAAGTTCCCAAATAAGTTGGAATGAATATTTTTTAAGGTGTCAAGGGTCTTCAGGCTAAAAATTAATTTTGGTAGAAGATTCAAAATTTCATGGAAGAGGAATTTTCTTAAAAATTTGGGATATCTAATACTCTTAAAAAACATGTGAAAGAAAAGGATGAAAAAATTTAAAATTTAAATGAAATAAATGGTGAAATTATTCATTAATTTCAAGGAAGTGTTTGCGAGAAATAATTATTTGATATTGTATTTTTATAGGCCTTCCATGCGTATACAAAATTGCACAAAAAATCTATGGTTATAAAAATTAATCTATTAAAGGATAGAGACAAAAAGTTAAAGGATATTGAAAATTATTTTCATGAATAAAAAATCATTCATGAAGAATAAATGAAGAAGCTGGAGGAGAATTGGGAAGCCAAGCTGAGATCAGTAGATGATGAAATGAACTCCCTCAACATGAAGTGTTTAGAGTTGGAACTATGATTAGGAAACTGAGAATCACCACAATTTGGATCATCCCAAATAACTGAAAGAAGATAGGATGCCTCTCAATTTTGTATTTAGGATCATGATTCTATAAATAACATGAGATCATCCTCTAATGAAATCACATTATCCCTCAATAAGAAGGAACCCCATATCTTAGATATTGTTTTATATAATAATGATGTCTCAAGTAAAGGTATAGGTTTCAAATAAAACTCTAGGAAATTATGGATGGTGAAAAATGATTTCAAATCCACCACATCAATAGAGTATGTGAAAAGAATCATTAAATAATATTCCCCAAGAAGAACCCTAAATAATGGTGATGTCACTCCAAAGAAAAAATATTACAATCTATGAAAACCAAACAGATTACATCACAAAAAAATTATAAGGTTCATTGTCTATTATTGATGTCGTTAGTAGTTTAGTCATGATTCTATGAAATGTTGAAATAACATAGAGATTCATGAAAATAATAGAAGGAAATAATTTAGGTGAATAAAATAAGATTAAAATAGAAAACCTACATTAGAGAAGAATGATTAATAGAAAATTTATCTCTATATAAAGAATAGATTTTAATACATTGAATATTTTTGTGAATTCTAAAATATATGTTGTCATTGTTATGATGAGTGTTGTTATGTTCCAATTATTCAAAATCATCTGATGATGTAAAGATAAGACCACAACAAAAGTAAACACATGTGAAAAAGGTTACAAGTTAGTCTTGAGATGAAAATAAAAAAAGAAGACCGTTAACTCAACTGCCACCAAAAGAAAAATGAAAGATCCCATAATATATCAATGGGAGAAATAAATGAGTCAATAAGATCACTACCCCAAAATATGAATCATTTTTAAAAATAACATCAAATATAAGTGCACCAACATAATATATATCAACGTGAATGATCAAGTTTTAGTAGTTTTTGTTGGTCCTGTGAAACATATGGGAACAAATCCTACTCTTACTAGTATAACACGTCTTTCTAGAATAAATTCATGAATTAAGGGGGATTCATGGTGAAAAAAATATAATATATTCTTATAGAAATAATGATGGGACCATAAAGTCATCTATGCTCCCAATACACAATAGATATGAATGATTAAAAGAATATGGAAGAATATATAAATATAAGGGTTAGAGATATTGAGAAATGCATAAAAATACTACCAAGATATACTCCCTATTATAATAAAGGGAAGAGTATAGCATAAAAAAATAGGGTGTGTCATGTAATGATTCTGAGAAGACATATAATGTTATGAAAGGGTGCCTAGTTGTATGGATAAATTAATTGAAACTGGATAAACAATTGGAGGAAGTTTAAAAGATTTCAAAAGCCAAAAGAAAACAAGTGTCAATAATAATTGAGATATATATAACTATTCCAGACAAATATGGTGACTTGTGTGTAAGGTGTGCAAAATATGGATATGCTCTACAAAACTGTATAGAGACTTTCCCTAATCAATGAGAGATGTTTAATATTAAAATGAAAGCGCTAGAGACCTCGTGTACGAAAATGACAATAATTGAAAAGGAGACTTCACACAAAGGAATGACTGGGGTTTGGAGAAAATAATGACCAATGTTGGGAGATATCTCTCAACCTGAATGTTTCTCCTGATGAATAAGAAGGTCCCTCCTTATTCCCTTATACATATGAAAATGAACTTTTATTAAATGGTATGGAATTTAAGGAGATGGATACGTCCCTTAAGGGGGACAATTGATGAGATGGAGCTGTTAAATCTTCACTAAATTGTGAATGTGAAACTTCTAGATAGATTTTTAAAATTAAATATGATCTATTCTAATAACACATTCATCCCTTACTATCAATTATATTTTTCATATTAATTAATGTAAAGTTTTTTACTTATGTAATGATAAGAAAAATGGGGATAATTATCATTTTCACGTGAATATTATGATGTGTTTGTTAAAGTATATGCGCAATATTGTAATTCGTTAATGAATCTATTTATTTATAAACTCTATATTGAGAATTGAGATTTTTTTACCATGATTTAACATGATTTATACTTATGGATTTCTTATAAAACCATTGTTGTATCTATGTTCTCTTCTACATTGAGTTATCCAACATAGATTTAGAGTTGATTAACTAAAAGATCTTTGCTAAGTGAACCATATGAGATCATTACTCTCTTAAAAGTGATCATGAAATTTTCATAAAAGGGAGATGATAATTCTTTTCAAAATATAATGAGTTGAGAAGACCCCATTTTACATTTTCATATTGATTTCCAATAAACTGAAAAAAATATAGCACCACATATTGAATTATGATATATGCATATATTCAAAACAAAATACCAAGTGGGAGATTGGAGAGCCTAAATTGAATTTATTATTAATAAGTCAATATGTGTTTGTGGATGAAGTGAAGGATCATGGATAATTATTATGGATTCATCTAATGGATTTGGATTTCACGTTTAGAAAATTATCCTTGGATAAATCGGAAGATTATTGGAAGTGATCTAAAATGATTAAAAAATGCATTTAATGAGTTTTCACATTGCTATAACAAGTGGAGGTGAAAGATAGAAATGAAAAAATGAATTTATAAAGTCTTGATTAATTAATTTTAACACCATGAAATAATAAATTTTCTGATATAAATAAGGAATGTTATTACATGAAAGGGAGCTAAAAAGTTTGGCTTAGCATGAAATTAAATATATATATTTTGAATTTTTTCTAATATTTTTTAATGGGGATTACTAAAAAATAGGAAAACTATAGGGATAGCCTCATTCTGGACTGACTAAGGATGTTGTGGGGCTCAAAGGGGTCATGACGCCCATGGGATCCCATACAAGCCTAGACAAAGGGAAACATGGGTGGGTGGAGGAACACACTTGCAGAAGGACTGTGCATAACGCTAGTAAGAGAGTGAATGTGTGCATGGTGCTTTCTTGGTGTGCCAGTGGTCCAAAGCCCATGTGGAATGTGGTGAAAGTGTGAACCTTTGTTGATCCTTAATATCCATATTAGAGTAATAGAGGTATGAATTAACTAAAATATTGGAGTGAAGGAACTACTGAATTTTAATGTGGAACACAGATCAGACACATCCTATTACTACGTCACATAAATGATGGATATATAATATGCCACATAATTTTTTTAGTCACCACCTTTAGATATCCCATGCCACTCACATTCAAAAATTAAATGCATATTCTAATGAACCAGAGTATTCTTCTCTATCTCGATGAAGAATATACCTGTATAAAAAAGACATTGTCCACCCTAAGATATCAATCTAGGACTATTAGAATGTGTCAGATTGATCGAACATAGTAAGGCATGCAACATCATCTTACACACCCTTTACAAAAAGAGGATATCACAAAAGTGTGTCCCAAGAACTAGTGATGATAACATGATATTAATAAGAACCTATAATATATTGGTGAAAATAAATTTGATAATTCATGAAGGAATATGGACAGTCGTTGTGGCATCAAAATAATTCCATTTAGCCATCACATGATAATGAAGTGATCATGCAATTCATTCAAACATTTCACATTATATCCCCAGTGTTTCATGGAAAAATCTTGTTTTTATTCCATTTTAAATAAATGGGATCCCAATATAATTAGGGTCATTTTCATGAGACCAAGATACACTATAAAAATTCTATCCACACAAACAATATAATGAAAGAAATATTTAAGATTTATTATATTGAAATATTATAAGAACAAGAGAGATAACTCTCATGAAAATAGACTAGATGTGAGATTCAATATTATGATGGATAAGAATACCATGTGATATATTCACATAAAGGAAAGTCATTATCATGTGATTCGATCATGTGAAGTTGAATCTCGCTAAGGCATGAAGGAAAGAATCTATTAAAAACACCTGTTGTTTTGAAATGATATTTGCAAAGAACTCTTGGACACACCATGTGTCACAAGAAGAAAATATGTGAGAAACCATAGATCATGAAAGTACATTTGATAAAGATCAATGTAAAATCAGTGACTTGAAAAAAATCCTAAATACATCTAGATATTGTAAATAAATCTATGGATGAACATTGTGTCATGAAGGAGTAACCTGCAAGACATTCTGATCTTATGAACATTTTGAGACATTCTTACAGAAAAAACCAATGACATGCAAAAGTAACACATGAAGAACCTATTTTTATAAGTGAATAATCTTGGTAAGACAATCTTGGGTCATGATAGGGTAGTGAGAAAATCCCATAATCTTAGTGAGATGATATGTTTTTCATGATTCAGTGAGAATGTAAGGAAAACAAAGTGGTTACTTGTAGCTCATTCACTACATTACGAAAAAATGTGAATAATATCATAATAATTTATGCATGATCTCTATTTCATATAATAATATTGAATAATTTGTGCGCAGCACTATCATAAATTTTAGTTAGTCTAAGACTTCATAATTATAAGGAATTGTATCCTAAACAATTGTTTCACTGAGTAAACTAATCAGATACAAGTGTTCAGAATTAAATAAGAAAGACCAAGAGACTTAACCAGTAGCTGTTGAAGGTTCATGAAGAGTGAATTAGAAGGTGTGGTCTAACAATTATATAAAGGGAGATAAATATATCAAACTTTAGTTTATTAACCTTGAATAAAGGAGTATGTCTTTGGTTGAATCTAGAGTAAGAAGTATCTTGTTGGATTCAGAAATAGAAGTCTTCAATTTCGAAACTGGAGTAGGACAATAAAAATTCTAGTAACACTGGGGGATGTAGTATAAAGAACTTCTTGTGTGGATTCAATATATATACAACGTTACCCTATATCAACCATTGTAATCATTTAAATTATATAATAATGTAGAATCCATATTTGGTAGAATAACCAACACGATAAAGAGTACATCTTTTTACCAAAACCAATAAACGTCATGTGTTCTGATCAGTCTTATTAATAATGCATACAATGTGAGAATGTGATATATAATTAAGTGGATTGAAAACCATAAAAAGTTCAAGGGGTCTAATTAAAAAGATACAATTTTTAAAATGTAAATCACTGATTCACCCCACTATCAGTGGTCAATCTAGTATGGGAACCACAGAAATAATGGCTACGTTATAATGATATTGAAATATGTGAATTTTAACCCAAAAAAATGAGAAAAAAAATCTTATATCTCATGTGGGCTAATTATGAATATATTTATGCTTGAGTCATTAATTTTCTAAAAACTTTTGGCATAAAAGGATTAACCACCATGGATAAAATAATTTGGGAAGAAAAATTAGAGAAGTATCTTTTAGAAATATTTATATTTTGTTAGAAGACACTGTTATAGTTTATAATACATGTCAAAAATAATATATTGTAAAAATGATTATAAAGTATGTGAAACTAAAACCATGAAACCTTTGAAGATGGTCCACTATAATGTTTATGAACCAATAAAAACGAATTAAACAAGTGGATAAAAATAATTAATTGCATTATTGATTAATTAAATAGAATTAAATTTATCATGTTGAAGCCAAAAAAGACTTTTTTCCCTTGGGAATATTGAGAATAATTATATTTTTAATAGAAAAAATATCTATATCCTTGAAGTAGTTGAGTTTTGATAATGGTACCAATAACTCTAGGAATTAGTTTTACAATTTTCTAGAAAAATGTGGAATTAGAGATGTTTTTAGAGCTCTATAAAATGCCTAATTGAATGGGTTGACTCATATGAAAAATAGAATCTTTTTTATTATGCCCAAAACCATGTTATATAACATGAAACCTCAAGACACATTTGATTATCAGTTATTAATACTACATGAATCAACCAAAAATGATGTTTGTTAAAGAAAAACTCAAATATGAATCCTTATTTGTTTGGTTTAAGAAGAATCATAATTTTAAACACATCAAGATTTTTGGGAGGCCATTATTGATCAATAAAAAAGAAAAAATATATGTAAAACTTAACAAAATTTCAAAAGTTAGAACATTCCATGTTTACATACCTAATAGAATTTCATAAAAAAATGAAATAATAAATTAGAGACGATAATTCAATTTCATTATATAACTATCTTTAAAATTAAAAAAGAGAATAAAAAAATTGTCATGGAAGATGATAGAGATAATGTTATTTATTATAAAATAATAATAGAAACTAAAGAAAATAACAAGATTCAAACTAAAGATATATATATTTACTATAATAATGATGATTCTATGAATTTGGTGATCATTGGAAAAATATAAAGATTATCAAATAATTTTTTTTTGAATATTATTGGGGACTAAAATGAATGTGTTCAATAAATATAAAAGATAAATGAAATTGGCCATTCCTATTTTTTATCAAAAATTGAACCAAAAAAAGGTGAAGAATAATTTGAGAATATGGAGTGGATTTAGGATTTTAATGAAATACTATTTCAAATTCAAAATAATGAAATACTATAACTTCTTTATAAATTGAATGAAAATAATATGTTTGGATAAAATTGGTTTTTAGTAATATGTTTGATGACAAAGTTGATGTGGCTAGAAATAGATATATGCTAGTATGTGAGGGGTATTGAGAAATTAAAGGGGTTAACATTGATGAATAGTTTTCTATATTACTTCAACTAAAAAATTATAAATTTCCTTACTATTTCTAAAAAATAGTATTCGGATATTTTTAAATGGATATTAAATATTATTTTATGAACGGTTAACTGGATGAAGACGTGTATATGAAACACCCTTAATGATTTATTCTACACTTAGATGGTATCAAGGTGTTTAAACTAAATAAGTCCCTTAATGTTTTGGTGTAATCTCAAAGAGATAAATATTTTATGCTAGAAAAATATCTAAGAAGTATGGAATTAAATAATGGGCATGTAGATAAGAGCATATATATAAGGGAGACCAACACCACATTTGTTTTTGTGATTGTGTGTATTGGTGAAATTATTTTTTCTATAAATATTTAATGATTGTGTGATTTTTTTTTCAATTTTTATGATTCGTAAATTGTAAATATCTATGAATTAGGTAATGATATTTTTATGGGGTTAACAGATTACGTTAGTATCCAGTTACATTTTTAATTACGATAAAAAATATTTTCAAAAAAAACCCTTGAAATGATTTAGAATGGAGGAACCTAGAGTATTTCCACACCAATTAATGTGGGGAATAATTGATCTAGAGTGTTAATGGAATTATTGTTAATGGAAATATATTTATAATATTAATTATAATATGTACATGATGTCATCCATGTAATATATTGTTTATGTTTTATCTCTTTGTGATAGATTTCCATCAAATCTTAAGGAATCTCAACTGTTAAAAGAAAATATATATTTTAGATATATTTAAAATAATTTAAATTATTATTATATGTAAAGAATGAATTGTGATATATAATTGGAGTTTATTTATTTATGGATATTTTCTTCGATGAGATTTATTTGAACCATTTCCGTTATTCACATTGGTTATATTATCAATTGGGGGCAGAAATGGATAATATTGAAAGGTAATCCAAAGGGGAATATTGTTGTACCCCCATTTGAATGATGTTGCATTTTTTATCAATAATTTTTTAATTATGAATTTTAGTGATCCTATGTTAATGTTAATGATAAGTGCTAATGCCTATGAGAAGTATTTATTACAATAGTGTTATGGAATTAAATGAGATTTATCATAAACTGATTATTATACATTCCACTATATATCCTTCAGATCTAATATGAATTTAAAGGATATATGGTTGTTAAATAGAGAAACCTTATATGGAGTACTAAGTATAAAACCTACTGTATTAGTTATAGGAGTCCCTTTGGATGGTGTTTTGAGTATATTTTGAGTATTTAAGAAGAAAATAAGATGAATTAAAGAATATTTGAGATACTATGATGAATTTTGTGAATTTTTTGCTGGACTAGAAGAATGATAAATTAAATTCACACCTAACATGTTATTTTTAGATAAGGAAGTATGAAAAATTATGGTGGAAATATATCTAAAAATATAAATGAAAATATATACATTTGAAGCATAATATATTCTCTATTAATCTTGAAAAAATAGAAATTTTTTTAAAAAACTATAATATATTAGACATCTTATGAATATGTGAAATGTTTTTGATGCATATGCATGGATTTTCCATGAGTTGAACTAGAAAAATAAAAACATTAGAGAAAAACTAAATTTTATTATGATAAGAGTCAATATGTAAGAAGTTCACAATATTTCATATGTTTATATTCCCTGTATATATGTAAAATGTTTCATTGATTTAATAATGAAAATGGAAAAGGCATGGATAAAGCCTATGAATATTTAATGATATGAGAAATGTTTTCCTGATACATAAAATGATGGATTGATATATAAGAAGATAAATTAGAAAAATATTACAGTTTTAATAGTAAATATTTGATGATGATATAAAGTATTATTCATGGAAATAAACATAACCATGATGGATTTTGTGATTCAAGATAAGTTTTTTTGAATGGAAATGCAGGCACACTGTAGTGAAAATGAACACACATGAAATCTATTTTTATACCAGAACATTTCAAATGTAGTTATATGATATAAGGATTCATGGATTATGAAGTGTATTACTTCACAGTACATGATTTAGAAAGAGTTGTGAAGAAAAATTCACATCACAATAGAAGATTCCATGCTATAAAGATCTATTAATTTGAATATGTTTGACACCTTGGAATAAATTATACATATTTCATGGATATAATTTTTTATATTTTAAATATTTTATGAAAAATTAAATCCTAAATTTAATTGAAGAATTTATAAATATGTAAATAAGTTTATAAGTGGATTAAATATGGAGATTTTTATAACCAAATTTAAGTGTGAGATAATTTCCAAGCTGAAAATTAACAATTTTTTAGATTCTAATTATAGAAAAAATATTTATGATATGAAATGAATATAAAAAATAGACGTTGGAAAAAATATAAGAAAATCATATAATAGTTTTTAGAGATATTATTTGTATCAAATAACAATATTATGTCGACCACATCTCAGAGAGAGAAACCTACATGTCATAGAAGGGAAATAAAAATAAGTAGAAGATCGGTATCTGATAAGCCATTATGGAGGATATAGATTTAATTAGATGATTTATTTAATGGTATTTATTATATTTTATTAATAATCGGTTATAAATTTTTTAAATAAATCCATTGTAATAAGTTCAAATCTATAACCTTTCCAATGACCACTTCTTGAAAATTAGAGAAAATTGGTGTGTGTATATGATAAAAACCACAACATAGTGGGGATGTGGTCATCATTTAATAAGGAAAAAATCATTAATAAGACTTTCATTTTTTTCACATCATTGTCTGTTTTGAGAGAACTATGTTAAATAATATTTATAGAGTATGGTTTTTTGAAAATGTTTTAAAAACTAATGGATCTCCCTATTAGTTTTTATCTCCGTTTATGTCATCCTAAAATACTATTTCATTGGATCATTACAATCATTTTTCAGTAGTCCCATTGTAGGTAGTGTCTTTTATGTCAGATTGGACCACAAGGATACGATTTTGATACTTCATAGAATAGAAAAATTCCTTCCACCTTTATAATAAGTGTTCAACAAATATGTCAAATGCATCTGATTAGTTTTTTTATATAAAAACCGTTTCCTTAAAATATTTTATTTAAAAATTTTAATATAATGTAAATAGTTTTTTTAATTAATTTATAAACTATGGATTATTCATCTACTAATGCTACCAATCCAGAGGTGTCAAATATTAATACTGCCTTGTTGATCATACAGGGACCCTAGGGGGGGTGAATCACTGTGCCCAAATTTTATCGGGTTTATAATTTATTTACAATTATCCCCTCTTACACTTTAACATATAACATAGTTAAGAGTAATGGGTATGATATTCACTCTCAATAATCAGATTCACATATAATCTAAAAAAAATAAACAATAACACCTAAATATTTTTACAAAGCTTATATTTACTATGAGATCTTACTCCTTACTATAATAAACTTGAGGGTGTTTCATGGAATTTATTATCCATATAATTTGTTGTGATTACAAGTTATGTAAAATTCAAAAAAAAATGTTGGTTGTATATCATCCAATTCACAAATAGAGATTTTTTAAACAAGAACCTCTAGTTCATTAATTGTGATGCTTATACTGGTATAAACATTTATTCAATGATTATTCTCAATGATATTTGTAACAATATCTCCCTTGATGTTTATATATCCTTTAATTAAGTTAACTGATCCTATTCCTCAACTAACGTTCTTAAACTACTACTACATTAATAGCATCAAATTTAATTAATTAAGGCAATTAATCCCCTTTAATAATTATAAGATTTGAATATTACTATAACTCATGATATAATCAAAATTACTAACTAAAAAATATTCAATATACATCAGGATTACTACTTCATTGATACACAGAATATATATGAGACATTATTTCTAACTCAACTATAAATATATAAATATTTAATCTCCAGTATTTATTTGGTTCTGTCCATGAAATATACTGCTCAATTTTTTTTCATTTTATGAATGAATAAATCATAGAGTTTATAACTGGATTTATCATTATGAAAATTTTATTTCAAGTATATACTATTTCAAATTTATCATAAATGTTTTTTACTCTTCACCAAACACAAGTGTGCAATCCTCCATTCATACATGCAATATAAAATTCATAACATTGTTTACTAATAAACCAATGAAACCCCAATTAATGGAAAAGTACATCTGACTTTCAAAACCAATAAATATACAATCCCCCTTAATAACCTTTTTTTGTCATATAGTGAACACAATATCTCAATATTAATTATGAAATTAAGCGCATTACTTATTATTCTACTTATTGAACTCAGTTAATGAATCTCTGTTGTTTGAGTGGAAATAGATCAAACCATATTAAATATTAAATACTTGGTTTTCATCTCCCTTATTTTATCATGTTCTTATATAATAATGAATTAGGTGTACACATGATCTCCCTTATTGAATATTATAATTAATACATATAATAGTGTGTGGAACACTTCCATTTATTCTTTTTCACATAGATATATCACATAGATACAGATTCTCTTCATGAAGATATATTCATTGATCTATTCTTAGTATGCATGAACTATCATGAATATTATTCTTCTCCTTTGTGCGAATGAGTGCATGAACTACTTAAAATTCTGAATTTTTAGAAAAATCTCAATCATTCATCATCACTATTCAGCTATGGGGTCTTAATATTTATAGATATATTTACTAATTTGGGTCTACTTAAAAAAAATTATGATTTAATTTAGTATTTAAATAGTTGAAAAAATAATTACAGTATACTCTTCTTCAAACAATACCAAAAAATAAGGCGCTTGAAGTTTACAGACCTGCCTATACTTTAAGTACATTATAATCACATTTACTCTTTATGAGATCTATTCATGAATAATATAAATTTTGATGAATACATTTCTATTCCTCATGATGTACAAATCATCAAATAGTTATATCATAAACTGGAATCTCAAGCTGATATCTCATAGAAGCCTTTCATGCTAAAATCATGACATCAAAATGTATCACTCTTTATAACCACCTGAAAAAGCTTCATACATCACTTACCAACCTTGTAGACTTCCCATACACCTCTTACTCTCTTCAAATCATTTATATAATTGTTTATTTGCATAATTTACCCTTCATCACTCATAGATATTATAGTCTAATATCATCAACCAAAAACTAGGCAACCTCACTTAGTATCAATTTCCTACCAACTTTGTATCATTAAATGAAAAGTAAAAAAGTTATATTTACATTACAATTTTTCATTTACATGAAATAATTTTTCTTATATAATATTTTTGATCTATCCTTGAATGAAAAATAAAATGGGAATAAAAAATTTCAATCACATTGTTACTGGATGAACATAAACTAGCATATACGAACCCCACCTCATAGTGAAGATGAATACTTAAGAAAAAATAATTTTGTTTAAATAATGTGACCTGCTTATCTACATATATTTATAGACAATTAATAGTGTTTTATGGAGGTGGAATTCAAAATAAAGTTTCCTCATGGTATGGTGATGCTTAATATCTAATGATGGGAGTGAGACTACACGACCATGACACTTGAGTAATCTCGAATACACATACATTCATGCTACACTAGTGTGCACTGCCCCATGTGAACCTTGATCCTATCACACACCACCCATTAAAATCCTCCTACCCATGCACAGGTTATAACACGTTATCCCACAACCATGTTCTATCACATGACATGCTTCCTCAAATTTCACATAATTGTGATAAGACTGGGTTTACTCTTGTGTTGAGTATAAGAGTTGGTCCCCTTGGATGGTCGGAGTATACATTTTTTTAATAAAACATTTTAAAAATAGTTATTCAAATTATCAACAGAAAATTATACTCCATATATAGATTCCAATAACTTCGAAAATACTCCATTACATATAAAAATATACCTTCTTTAGATCTCAATTCATCTTCATATAAATAGTAATAATTATGATTTTAATATTTATAAATCTTACCCACTTAATGATCTTTATGCAGCATTATCAATGATCCTTCAAAATTTCAATTTTTGTCTGATGTGATCAATATTATCATTAAAAAGGCCAATAAAACATGTATTTGGAATTATAAGCACCTTTACAATCATCACATGTTGATGGAAGAATATCATATCAATCATGAAATCCAATGAACCCATAACAATCCTGAAAAAACTATATTTCTTCAACTCCATAAAAAAATCTATTTCCATAAAAATAAATAATATAAGAGAAAATATTTATCATTTATTTTCTTTTTATTCCTCCTAATATATTGAAAAAAATTATATAATTACTCATCATCCATCCACATGGGCTCTGCACTATCGGTGATGTTGAATTTCAATATATGTTTCAAGGTGAATTTATTTGGAGGTGAGAATGTTGGAAGAAGGTATATGGTTGAAAATAATACTGGAGTGACATAGCATAATAATATTAGAAGAAATTATTAAGTGTATAATTGAAGGTAAAAAATTCAAGACTGGATGGAATTCACCTAGTCCACCAATTGATCGAATAAATTAGGTTTTCATTAGTCACATTGGGGTTAATACACAAATAAACATGATAATTGATATAGATATGTTGAAAAATTATGTTTCTATATTGAAGTAAACAATTTTGGAAGACATTAATGCAACAATATAATATAATATCTATACATGAATGAAATATCAATAATTAAATATTTATTTGAAATTCATTATCACCTGTATAGTACATTTATATTATAATTTTACGAGATGAAATTTATAATAATTCCAGTTGGAAAGAATCATATAGAATTTTGAGAACTTATTATGAAACTCAATTTTAGGGATGATGATCGTAAAGAAAAACCTCATGCACAAAATGCACACACACACATCATAAGGTACGTAATATAGAATGCTTTCATTTTCCATATGATGATAGAAGCATTTAAGGTATATTTAATTTTTTTGTTAGTTTATTTTAAATTATATGTATCTGTAAATTTTATTAAAAAAATTTAATTTATGGAATACAAAAAGTGTGAAAAAATAACATACATGCATTTAAACTACCATACCATGTCATGTTCTATCATAGGTGGTTCCTTTACATAAAAAATAACACATAGTAATTGAAAACACATGTAAAGTATGTACATAATATGTATGCATGACATAATATAAATTTATTTTTCTTTAAAATGGTATTAAATATTATTGAATATTTATTTTTCTTTGTTTTTTATTTAGTTTATATATAATAATAGTAATCTATTGTATATAATGAATAACTACTTTTAGTGGATTTGAAGAATAAATAATATTATTTCTGTTTTAGAGGTGCAGTTTTAGAGTGTCATCTGAATAATCCATTGAAAAAGTAAAGATGGAATGGGATATAAATGGTAAAATGAAAAAAAGATCTAGGAATATATATATACTCTAATATATAAAAAATTGTTAATAGTATTATGTGAAAATATTATTTAGTTGAAGTTATTAATGAGATGAATCAATATAGAAACAACCCTAAAATAATGATCAACCCTAGCTTTTGATTCTGTCATCCCCCTAATAGTCCTTCCATACCCAAGAAAATTAATTTTTTTCAAAAAATTTTATTGTAATTGTAAACCAAACAACTAATGGAACCATTCTTTTATTAAAATTCATTATTGTGAAATTTATTATGATTTGTAACTATAAAATCCCACTCATCACATTATAGTGAGATGTACAATGTACAATAACTATGTTTATATTTGTTACAATAAAAAACATCCCAAATTTTTCATGAGAGTACGGATTCAAAAATCTCACAAACCAAGAACCGAGTAATGTACTCCCCTTGGTGATCTTGATGTACACATGGTCAGACATGTTTTTTTAGATTTCATAGCATAGATGTTTAATATTATAAAGATACATGATGATAATGAGGTATTTCCTTTACAATTTATTTTACATGAAAAATCCATTACAATTAATAGAAAAAGGTAGAAATTGCGGTATTTTATTCTCTATAGAGAAATATTAGAGTAAAAATATGTTCAAATCAAGACAAAATAAAATATTAACTAATATAAAAAGTAACATTTCTGAGTGCATTTACCCCCACTAATTTCACATCCACATATATTTATTTTACAAGTTCATATAGATTAAACATTCCATGATAAAAATATACCCTACATTGAATATAATGCAAATATTTATAGAGTACATTAGTGACATTGTTTCTAATGATAATGTAAATGAAAATATGAAGCATAAATGGCTGGGATCCTCAATTTTAAATGTATATAAGTCATAAATCATTGTAATTTGTTTCTCCAATAATTCCAATACTTTTTTTATTAAAGTTTAATACTATTCCTATTTTCAACATTTATATGTTTCACACTAATAAAAATGAAATTCATTGAAAATAAAACTATTGATTCATTATTCCTTATGTAACTTCTATAGAAAATAACATTAATTGATAAAAAAGATATTTTAGTAAATATATATACTCTACTAATATAAAATATATTTTATTTTTTCTA
This sequence comes from Viscum album, assembly GCA_963277665.1. Classification (NCBI taxonomy): domain Eukaryota; kingdom Viridiplantae; phylum Streptophyta; class Magnoliopsida; order Santalales; family Viscaceae; genus Viscum; species Viscum album. The sequence goes on along the minus strand of OY728150.1, from coordinate 2,045,247,518 downwards.
TTATTTATTAATTTTTTTAGGACTCACAAGATGTTTATTGAGATCAATATTGATACTCCAAAGATATATATTTTTTGAATCCAATGCATGTATATTGAAAAAAGAGGCCCCACATGGTGACCATTGTGAGTTTCTAATGAACTACATTGAATATTTCACATATAAAATTCAATTAATATTTTATCAATTGTGTTTTAATTTTTTTATTATAGGGAATTGTTTTTTATCTTTAAAACCATACTATGAGGATGACCAATGCACACAGGAAATCAAGACATTCCTATAACTGTATAAGTATTGAGGAATATATAACAAAATTTCATAATTATAACATATATTATAAAAAATTACTTATTTTTATAAATAAATCTTTGGTATTCAAAATAAATTAATCATATTAATTTTAGTTATTACATTTACACATTTATGAAAGATATCATATTGTACCCACTAATGAGCATTCATGATGAAGTATTTCTAAATATAATTACAATATAAATTAAAATATCTATTAAATATTTATTTATCAATAATTTTCTGACATTGTTAGGACTGTTGAATATCCATATACTCATAAGAGTAAATATATATTTTTTTGGAATGAGTGGATAACTTACATCGAGTTAGAATGTTTATAGACACCATGAAGAGGTGCTTTTCGATTTTTTTATTTCATAGTAACTGTAAATATATGAATCATCAACTACATATATATTTAATTACATTCCCATTATAATTTATAGTTAGGAATAGAGATTTTATAATATAAAGGTCTCTATCTTAGTATGGATAACACAAAATAAAGGGATTTTCTTTTTGGAAAATAATTGTATAATAATGTTTGGGATTTGATATTTAGAACCTATGTTATTTTATAAGATGGTGATTTTTGATATTTAGTATCATTTATGTATTTTTTTTAAGATATTAATCTATATGACTACCATAGGATTAAAACTAGATGGATATAATAGAGAAAGGATTTTTGGGTGATTGTTTAGAACAAAATTGATTCTCAATTGAAGGGAAAATTTTATTGGATGATTATCTGACCAACTATTCTATATGATAGTGAGTAATGAACTCTAGTGAGACCCCTTTATCAGAATATAAGGTTATTATAAATATAAATATTAATATATACATGTTGCAAATCTAGTATGGATAATATTAAAAATGAATGTGTTTGACAGAAAATTGAGGTGGCGTCAATTAAAGAGAATAAGAATAAAAGAAGACAAAGATGGTATTGAAATTTTGGATGATATAATAGGCACATATTTTTGAATAGGAAAATATTAATGAAAAATTATATTATGAAAATGATTATAGGTAGACCTGAAATGAAATTTTCATTAAAAATGTGTGTCATGTACTCAAAATCAAGAAAATTCACTTGGATTGTATTTGTACATTAAGAAAAAAATATGAGATTTATTTTTAATTTATCAGAATAAAAATCACGTTAATCCAACAAACAGTGTGTCCTGTATGGCTCAAATTATGTCTTTTAACTTTAAAAGTAACATTCTAGTTCACAAAATGTGTCACATACTCAGAATTAGACAAACATGATAAAAATTTCTTGATACTTGAGTAAAAAGGTTAATAACTAATTTGTGAGATGTAAGAAATAATATCATTTCAATCCAACACATGATGTGACTGGTATAACTAAAAGTGTAATTTTTAAGTTTAAATTCTTCATTTTTGTTTGAAAAGTCTACAACATTCTCAAAACCAACTGAATAATTTTAAATTTTCAAGATAATTATGAAAATATTGATAATTTAACTATAAAAATTATGAAATAACTTCATATTAATTCAATACATGGTGTGGTTGGTCTTATTTAAGGTTTTTGTTTTCTTATAAATGTGACATAATAGTTCTAAATGAAAATAATATACTCAAAACCAATGAAACACCCTAAAATTACCATCATAGTTTAGGAAAAATATTTATAATTCATTTTTTGATGTATAGGAATGAAATTTATATTAATTCAATATATGGTGTGGTTAGTATGGCTGAATGTGTCTTCATTTATTTAAAATTAATTTTTTTTCAAAGCCCATATTTTATACTAAAAAAAATAAAATTCCATCAAATTGCCATGATGCATTGGGAAAATGATTGGTAATTCATTTGTGACATGTATAGATTAAGATCACTTCAATCTGACACAAAATGTTCCTAATAATTCTGAACGTGTTTATTTTCATTTGAAACAAACAATTTAGTTGAAATAAACATCACATTATGATAATTAAGAAAACCATATCAAATTTTCATGATACATTAAGATAATAATCAACTATTCATTTTTGACTTATAGAAATTAACCACTTATCAATATGATGTATAGTTTGACTAGTATAACTAAAAGTTCATGTTGTTAATTTAAAACAAGAAATTTAGTTAAAAAAGAACTTCACATAGTCAAAGTGGAGAGAAAAAACTTCATATTTTCATGATAATTTGTGATAATGATAATTTAAATATTTAATATATATTTTTTTTCAATTTCTTTTCAATCTGATAAGTGGTTTGACTGGTATGTCTAAAATTTCATTATATGCTTAAAATAGATAAAACACACTAACCGAGTCTTATTACTTTATAATATATTTATTTATTATTTTATTTTATCATTTTTATTTTTGTATTATGTTTTTTATTTATGTTACATTATTTATTTATTTTTTATTTATGAGTTATTGAATAATATTTATGTTTTATTCATTTCATTATATTATTAATAAAATAGATTTTTGTAAAGAGACATGCTTCTTTTATTTGAGATGGGGGTGGTGTGTTCTACAGTTGATAGTACAATTTTCCCTTATTTGAAGGGGGTGTTAAGGGTAGTCAAATATATTCATACCTAGTTTATTTTGAGTTATTTTGTTTTTGATTTTGTTAAATGTTTTAAATTTTTTTAGCAAATTTTCCATATCCTTAAAAATTTACCATATTGAAATTTTTGTATGGTAAATATATTTGTAATTGTAATTTATTATAATGTATCTTTATTCGAGTTTATTTATGATTTTTTTACTATTTCAGTACACCATTATTTTATTACCACACTACTATAGGTTAGTATTTTAATTATTGACAGTGATAGTGTTGATAAAATACATGTTTCTTAGTTATAAAATAGGTTATGATAAAATATATTATATTTTATTAGTTATTTCTTAGCACTTATAAAGTTAACATCACTAGCTGATAAAATAAAAATATGCTACTTTAATGTATCCTTTTATGGGTAAGGAAGAACCGTGTATATACCCTTTAGTAGGGATGGTATAACCCATGATGACGAGTGTATTTCAAATCATTTGTTTAATATATGAATCTTTATAATTAATATTAAAGAAAAAATCTGTTAAACCCATGATATAAAAATTGAGTTTTCTAGGTTTGTATAATGAATCCACAATTCTTGTGTTAGGTTCAACTATGTGAAAAGAATTTTTATGATAAATAAATAGAACAAATAGAAGGATATATTTTGAATGTATAATTTTTGATGCTTAGATATTTATGGCTGAGTGATATAGAAAATTTATGGTGCATAGGTAGGGTGGAAGATGGAATTTGGAAGAACGTCATTGAATGATACACCGAGAACTCTTAATGTAGATGAAGGATTTTTATGGATCACTATAAATGAATCAGAAAGTAATAATGGGATTCATATTATTATGTTTATAAGTAATTTATAAGATCAAAATGTTGGCCAAAAAAGATGTTAAGGAAATAGATGTCTCTTACCATGTGGAGAAACACCCATGTAGATCAGATCTCAATGGAAATTCTATCCCTATATATTGGAAAATAGGTGAACTAGTTATACTAAATAGGTTCTACTATAAATAGTAGAACAAATAATTTTTTTGGATTGTATTTTTTTGGAATATAATAATATGTCTTTCCGTAAATAAAATTATTACAATTCCCCCTATAGAGAAGGACGACGTCCAAACCACATAGAAATATTAGTTTTTTATTTTCCCTTTGTGTTTTAATCACTATACATTTAAAATTATTATTTGATTCATTTGTGAGGTGTGTGTTGCAGTGTAGTGTCTAAAGTTAATTTTTTTTAATGTTTTGTTATGTTATATTCATGGGTTGATTGGTGTTCTTATTTCACATCATAAGATCTAAATAATACATCTTAGTTTTTGAAAGATTGATCAAAACCAAATGTGGTATTAGATTATTGTGCTTATAATTTTTGTAATACCAGAACATAGACAAGGTGTTTTATATCTCCATTTAGTTGAATCCCTATGACAATTTTCATGTGGGTGAATTTTTGAAAAACACTCCCTGATTCCTGTTTTATGTCTTAGAATTGTTTTCTAGTTCATTAATTTTTTGATGTAATGGAATGGGATAAGGGTATAATCTATATTGAAAAGTTCAACTGAATGGATTTTGGATTTGGGGAATATATATAAAAGATTGTATACTAATTTGGATCTTGATCATCTATTTATGGGTACCAATCCAAAATAAATGAATAAGGAAGAATGAGTAAGGATATATATGAAATAACATGGGTTGATATAGATTTCATTATCCTGAATCAAGGATTAATAACTCCAAGAGGTGAATACAACTTCAAAACTTATGAAGACTCTCACTGAAATGTACTAGAATCTAATAAAAAAGAATAAACTATTCCATTAATAATGTTTATTTTCATTATGATGTTGTTTTTATTTCTAATAATTTATTATATTAATGAATATAACATGATATAAAGTTAGCTGGAATCAGTGAAGGTGAATTCCATATATCCAGATTCAATGTTGTTGTTACTTTCATTTATCTTGGAAACATGGTATATGATGATGACCATGGTGTGTAACTCAATTGGAAAAAACAAATTTGTGTTTTGTGATGTTATTGATCTTATCTTATATAAGAATTTTTTTTATAATGAAATAATATAGTGTGGACGGTAGGGGAATTCTATAACCTGGAAGACTCATAGGAAAAGAAAAGAAATAAGATGTTGACATAAGAGTGGCATGGCAGAAGGTGGTCCCATGGAATAACATTTTAGGTAGAAATTGCATGTTAATAATGATTGCAGGGAGCTAAGAGTCAATTCTAAAAGATACACATTGGGAAGTACATTTAAAAATTCTATATATGTTGATATGAGAGGTTTGATATTGAGTTCTTCTAGTTCACTTGAGTATTATATTATATATTTTGGACCTCTAATTCAGTCAATATCATAAAGAGTAAGTATATAGAAATATACCTATAAAATATTTGGAAAGGTGCATCTTTTGGTTGATGAATATCTTATAATAATGGGATTGTGTGATTATTCCATCTGAATAATGAAATGTTGTTTATTGTAGTTGTAATGAGCATAAAATATTCTGATATTAGGGAAGAAAATAATCTTTGTTGGAAAAATTGACAATGAATATTTCTATAGAACCATTGTGGATTTAACATAGAAAAACACACGTGGTTCTATGGTGGTGAATAAAAGTACGAGGATAGAGAATTATATCTAACATAAGTTCCTGATGGTTCAATACATGAAAAACAGTTACCATTTTCAATGTTAGGACATGAATGTCTCGATCAATTGAGTGATAAGATGATGTAAATCCTAACTTTAAATGGTGTTTTAAAGATCTAAATCATGGGGTAAAAAAATCATGGAATGCTTTTTTAAAAAATATAAAATGGTGTTATTATAAATAGTAGGTAAGAATTAAAATATTGGAAAGTTTGATCTGGTATATTTAAATGTATGGATGTTTTCTATGATACATTTTCATAGAGGTTCAATATATTTTGTTAAATTTATTGAAAATATGATATATAATGTGTGAGTATTATTTCTCACAATCAAATCTAAGGTATTCATAACCTTCATCAGATAGAGATCCATGGAAAAAAAAGAGACCCTATGAAATCTAAAGTAGTTGAGGTTCGATAATGGAGGGGAGTATATAAGTTTGGAGGTCTGAATTTTATACTGGTGTAGGGGAATATATTTTACAATGATCATACCTGGTAATATAATACATAATAAAATCAAGGAGAGGATGAATCATATCTTAGTTGAAAATGCATGGATCATGAGAATTCATATTAGATTTTCCAAGCAGTTTTTTTAAAGAAAGTAATTATATTGACTTCTTGGTGTGTAGGATTTGATAACCTTCATTGCGGATAAAAGATCAGAAATCTTGTTAGTGTGGAAAACAGTTTTAATTCCACTATATCGAAGCATTTAATTCACTCACCTATATCCACATTGATTCTAAAGAGAGGGAAATTAAAGAGGGTAAGTCTAAAGTTTGTTACTTTTTAGGATATTGAAATGAAGACTTTGGATTTAAGATTTGGTTTAACAACTCTAACAATGTTTCCAGAAGTCAAAATGGAATCTTCAATGAAGAGATAATGTGAAAATATTAGAACAAAGAAAAAATTACTCAAAATATCAATATATCATCACATGATGAGGTTTAACTAAATAGATATCCAAAAATTATTGATGTTGATTATAATTTAGGGAGTACATCATTTCCTGAAACACCAGACTATACAAAATAAGTTCTAGAAGGAGGTTGAGTTCTGATAGTGTTGGAAAATCTATAGGTATCATAGAGCCAAAGAACTATGGAATCTTGGGGATGAGCTCCATAAGGTGAAGTTCCATAAGTAACATTTCTAGAATTTTTATAGCCACATGGTTAGATATAGAGAAGTTAATGTATTCAATACTAAGTGTAGATATATAGAAGTATCTTGAAATATTTTCTTCTCATGAATGATAGAGAACATGAGAGCCTATACGGGGATATGAAACTGAGAGACTCAAATCAGTGTGAGTTATACATGAGGTATAAAATAGATTCCTTACATATGTAAATAATATTTGAGCTAATGGAAAGGAATAGTTGAAGAAATATTATAGAAAAAATTGATTTTATTGGATTAATAATTATGTAAAGGGTGGTTATTTTTATAAGGAATGATTTATACTAATGGGTTTTCAAAAAATAGAATGTATAAAATTTTCCATGATATTTTCTCTATTTAACAAACAAATGATTTTTAGATGGTATATACTATGGTTTCCATGGATGTATTACATCTAGAAGAGTTAGATGTGGTATTATATTCTCTTTATAGTGTCTTAGGTGAATAAATTTACATGGAGTTGGTTGAAGGATTAATATATAATAATAACCATGATCTATTGTGCAACCTAAAGTGGATCCTTTATCGATTCAAGAAATCACAAAGTCTACAAATCTAGAAGTTAAAGGCCTTTATGAATAAATTCAAGTTAATATGATATAATTTAAATAATTTTTATGTAGGATGGTGTTCAATGATGGGATATTTAAAACTTTACTTCTCTATGTTTATGACATTCTTATCATTAGTTTAATAAAATAAATTTTTAGGCTTAATTTGTGTTTTGGTTGTATTTGTTGTCAATAGAATAATATATAGAAAATGTTTCAGAAAGTTAGTAAAGAAAGTAAAAAACATCCCTATTGAGAAGGTGATGAAAATAAAGATAAATTAAGTGTGTTTTCAATCTTGATAATTAGAGTCACCCATCAGACTCATTTCATCTACATGATTAATTGAATTCAATTCTTTGGATTGGGGTTTTAATAAAAAAATCCTAGGTTTCTGATATTCATATTGAAAATGGAATGAATAATTTGATCATAATGGGGAGTTGTATTGGAGACTATGTTTGATACTAAATCTGATAACTCTTTACTTATCATGGAGTTACCATAAATCATAAAGATGTTATGAAACGAGATGGAGTTTGTGGAAGACATGGCAATATATTGAGATGTATTTTTTATGCTTCTCATCAGTGTGAGGAAAACTAGACATAGAAGGATGAAGATCATCTGTATGAGAATCATCAGTGTGAAAATAATAGAATGTTGTATGATTTATTATTATAAGCTAATGATTTCATTGTTGACACTAGTACATCAGATGTGTTATGCCACTGATTCATCCAATTGGATTCTGACATCAGTTCATTTTTTAAATTGTTGGTAACTTTATGACCTTAGATACAACATTCTATTGGAGGCAGAATTGAGTGTTCAAGTTGTTCAGATTGATTAAACATATAAGAATATAGACCAATCAACTGGATGAGAATCAATAATGTAGTGAACCATTGTCATCAAGTTGAATTGTACATTGATTGGCTGAAGATAAAAAGAACAAAAGTAATTGTTTTTTTCAAGATGAGGTATATACTCATCTGAATGGAACTGACACCAATCCATTGAGAGTGAAGTAAAGACCAATCCATCAGATGCATTCTAATATTGATTAAGTCATCATTTATATAAATTCATGGGATATAGTACTACCAACTTAAGGAATTAATTAAAGAGAGAAGTATATTTCATATATATTTTTAAAGAATTGGTACGAATAATTTTTATGAGAAGACTTTCAGTGTTTATAAGTTGTTATTATAATGGGACATTTTCATTTTTCCATATGTCTTCATTGTAATGAATAATTTTAATGAAGAATCGGACCGAATAATTAGACTAAATAAATGTTTATAAACTAGAATATGTTTTATTTTTTTATTAGGATCAATAATATTTGATAAGAACCTAGAAGTATTGACAAGAGTTGAGGAAGTCAAATATAATGACTTAAATAAACTAGAAATCTGAGAATTATGAATTTCTTTGAGTGGGAAAAGGAATTTCTTTTCACACATATTCCATTTCAGGGGTACTTATAAAAGGAGAGAATGGTACATTTTTAAATTCAAAATAGAAACTATTCATGTGTTCTAGAGATCTAGAATTTTTTGAACTTATATTGAGATTAAAAAAAATTATTTTTTGTTTCAATCTGATGGAGATTATCAAAGTGATGTTAAATTTGATTAACAAATAATGTTCTAATGAACAATACATCATCTAAAAATTTCATTAGAGTGAGACCATCAGAGAAACATCTATCAGAGAAAGTTTCATTGAAATGAGTTCCTTTGGACTAATGAATTTTGAGCTACAAATAGTGTCTATACTCAGTTAAAGAAGGAATAATAGAATGAGAATCATATTAAGGAAAATTGGATAGAGCCCATCAGATAGAGGTTACCAGACCACAGAAGATCAGAATGACTTTTACTGAGGATGTTTTATGAATATAGTTTCAAGAGAATATTTCAAGACCAAAAAAGTTATTCATATAATTTTTTATGTTTATAAATATTGATTGAAATTAATTATTTATATCTATTACTTGTGGAGAAATTTAAGACATTCTTAAGTGAATCGGAAAAGTTGAAGGAAAATGAATCTTGTAACTACAGATACTGACTAGTTACTAGAAAGGCCTTATTGTTTTTTGGGGTGTATAACCAGTTTTGGTAAAGTGGATACTAAAAAGGATATTTGGGGGTGTATATCCATTTATAGTAGGATATTTGGTACTATTCTTGAAGTACATTTCAATACTTTTCTAATTTATATTATATAAAGAAGATAGTGAAGGAATCCAAGTTAGTGGGACTATACAACCTGGAAAGGAGAACGTATTTGTACCAAACCTTGTACATATTATGTGATGCCTTCCCTTTATATTTTTTTCTTAAAAGATTTATTTTTGAGAAGTTATATTTGAGTGAATCATATATTTAACATGTTTTAGAGGTTAATAATGTTTACTAAATAAGTTGAGATAATTTCTTACAAAACAAAAATTAATCATAGATTCATCCCCCCTCTCAGTAGTATAAATACTATTTGGGAACAACAATTGTTATCAGAGCCTTGGTTCCCTCTATAAGTCCCATCATTGAGAATTAATAATTTCAATTCAGTGAACAATAGTTGTGTTCCTATTTTTAATTGAAAGAACTATAATAGTTTAAAGAATACGATAATACCCTATCTTCTTTCACTTGGACTTGAAGTTAAAGATGCAACAAAAGTGGGATCTCATACCATCAATTAAGATGCTATGATAGTTAAGGAAAATAGTAGCATGAAATAAATTATAAAAGATTAGAATTATTTGTTGATAGTTGTCACTGATGATGCTTATGAAAATATTATGGGGTTTCCAACAACTAATTAATTGTGGGATAAGTTGAGAATTAGCTTTGATGGAAAGGATAATGTTATGTAAGCATGGTTAAAAATATGTAGAAATATAATTGAAGATTTAGAAATATCTAATGGTGAAATTGTTGATACATACATTAAAAGGGGTAAATGACATTTTATGTAAAATCTGATGTTTTGGTGAGAATATAGATGATTCTAAAATTTTAAGGAAACTTTTGAGAAAATTTCCTGAAAGATTTGATGACAAAGTTTCAGATTTATAAGATCATAAAGATTTATTAGTTTATGAACTTCAAAATATTATTGTGTCAGATGAGATGAGAAAATCCCCTTCTTTAAAGAAAAAGTTTGACTGGGAAGTTGATATTAAATATTTTTTAAAAGGTAAAAAAGATAAAAAATTTAAATAAGAATCAAGTTATTTCAAATTTTAGGAAGAACATAATGATTTTAATAGAATTTTTTCCCTCATTTATAAGCAATATGATAAGGGAAAATGGAAAAGTAAAAATCTCAAATTTTATAATTGTGAAAAGAAGAAAAGTTATATGAGAAGAAGAAAGATGATTGATTCCTCATCTAGTGATGAATCTGGCCATAAAATCAACATTATTGATGATGTTAGAAATATAAGTAATTATTAGGGAAATTATGATGATGGTGAATATATTAGAGAAATGAAGTGAATTCATAAATAAAATTTTTATAAAGAAAATGAGTAGATTACTCCACTAATGAATGAATGTAAAATGTTACAGGAAGATGTTAATAATATATATTTGGATAATGATGACCAAATAATGAAAGGGAAGACAAAAATTAGTTTTATTAGATCTCTGAATATGAATATTAGTGAACTTTAAAGAAAAATACAAATATATGGAGAAATATTAGCTGTCAATGGGAACCCAAATATGAAATAATATAATATTGTTAAAGAAAACAATCATAATAAGTTTAATATATATGGGTTTGAAAACATGATAGTTTTCTGAAAGTTAATATAGCTGAGAAATAAGAGAAGTTGTTGGAAACACATTTAATTATTCTTAGAACACAAATTGAGATAAGAAATATGAGAGAAAAATTCACCAATACTATTGATGTTAAAGGTGAAACTCTTAAAGAGGGTGGAAAGAAATATTTACAAAAGAAGGTTTGTGAGAAAACCATCTTTCCCCAAGAAATAAAACAATTCTTCAGTATAGAATTTCCCTGACAAAAGTAGTCAATAATTTTTAAAGAAAAAAGAATAAAATAGTACTAAAAAAGTTAACTATCAGTCCTAAAGAACATGATTCTGTGGTCACAATTACTATTGTGAAATATTTGGACATTGAACTTATTCACAATGATATAACCTGTCTCCACCAAGAAACAAGTATGAACTATGGAGGAGCTATGATGAGAAAATAATATCGAATGTTCCTAAAAATATATGGAACTGAAAAAGGAAACTTAGAAGATGAAGAATGTTGAGTATGTTAAGAAATTTTAGAAAAGTAAACAGACTGATTAAGAAAATAAAGAATTATTTATTATCTAGGGAAAAAAAGTTTACATGTTTATAAAGTTAGAAGAAACAAAAAATTCAAATGGAGAAAAGAGAGAAAAGGGTTTTGAAGAAGTGATAAATGTTGATAAAAAGAAACCAACAGATTTTGGTTTCAAATTTCAAAAAATATGTATAATATATGAGAAAGAAGGAAATGTTACTTAAATTTGTTTTAATATCCTTCTTGAACAAGTAGAATTCATAAAATAATTGTTACAAAATCATTATAACAAAAAGTTTACTCAAGTGGAAAATAAATTGACATCCTTATGTGAAGATTATACAGATGAAAACAAACTTGTTACAAACTGTGAGAAGGATAAACATAAGGAAAGAAATATATCCAATGAATAATACAAGAATAAGAAGAAAATATAAAGACTAAGAGAGTATTATCAGTGCAAAATATGATTCAAAAACCCTTCTTTTGGATACAATTTATTCCCAAATTTTTTTTTACAAAATTGTAGGAAATTGAAGAAGTTAAAATAATAAGGTTGATATGTGAGTCTCTTATTATTTTTTCAATAGAATGTAAGGAGTTTAAAAAATATGTGTTTTCGGAAAGTGATTTTTATTCACATGAACTTTTTGATATGTTAGTTGATATGGGTGTTAGTTACTTTTATCTTAAACATATCCTTTCAATTTTTCCCAGAAAATTGGAATGTTAAAAGAAATATGAAAATGAATTACATGAAAGTTGTGTTATGGAAAGAATTTATAACCTTGAAAACAATCCCTTGTTTTATATACCAGGTTCTCCAATATAGACATATTGTTTTTCAGTTAAATGAACTTTTTTAGGAAACACATGTGATACTTATACTCTCATAAAAAATAGTTTCAAGATTTTGAGATGAAAACTTCCAACCCTTAGAAATAATATCATTCATTGATAATAGGGACACATTTCATGATAACCAATTTGAATTTTATTTTCTTTAAGGTAGAGATAAAAGCAATCGTGCAAAGATAATAAATATGGGGATTAAATAATAAATAGTGAGAATAAGAAGGGATAAAAGAAAATAAGTGGTATTATTTTGATGTGGTTGAAGTTGGTATTGAATGTAGACCCAAAGGGGGTGGCTGTTAGGCCAATGTTTTTATATTTTATTTTTTGTCAATAGAACAAGATATTTTTTTAATAATGTGAGTAATGTAATTAAAACAAATTATAGTTGATAAGTTGATGGAAATACAGATAAAAGAATAGGGTATTCAAAGATAAAAATCAAATTCACACATCAGACTCAATCCATCATCATGATTCATTGAATATTATTCATTAGATCATAGTTTGAATAGAATGTCAAAAGTTGCTGATAAACTTATTGAGTCTGGACTAAAATCATTTATCAGAATGATAATTTTTATCTGATTCTATAGTTGATACTATATCTAAATATTATTTACTAGTCAAGGATTTATCAGAAATTATAATGAATTCATGATAAAACCTAGAGTTTGTGAAATTACGGAGAATACAATGAGAATAATTCTGGACGCTACTCATTAGTGTGGGGAACATTGGAGTCAAAAGGAATAAGATCATCAGTATGAGAATCATTAGTATGATAATAACATAAGGTTGGAAGATTTATATTTATGAAGTAAATAATTCAACATCGGCAGTAGTCCATCATACACAGTACTTCACCAATCCATCATAATATATTTTGACACCGATTCATTTTATAATTTTTTGGTATCATTAATAAATCATATTATGAGTTCTATTGGAGGTAGAATTGAGTGGTCAAGCTGTTGAGATCAATGAAACAATAGAGAATAGAGGATGATAAAAAAAGATAAGAAGCAACAATGTAGTCTATCATTGTCATTAGCTTTAATTATACTTCCAATGGATCAAGAGAAAAAGAAAAAAATTATTAATTGTTTCTCATGAAGAGTTAATGAATAATTGGACTAGAGTTAACACTTATCCATTGAGTGTGAAATAGAGACAAATACATCATATGGATGTTGACAGCGATGATGTCATCAGATGCATGATCATCGGTAAGAGGAATTAGAGAAAGTTAGAAACAATTTGAAGATATTTCTAATGTACTATTAAAGATTTGGTATGAAGAATATGTATGATAAAACATTCCATGTTTACTAGTTGTTATCATAATGGGACATCATTATTTTATTCATATATCTTCATCGTAATGAAGAATAATAATAAAGAATTAGAATAAAGAATCAAAATAAATAAATGTTTATAAACTTCAAGAATTATAATTTTTTGAGTAGATTAGATAAGATTCAATATGCACTTAGAATCAATGAGAAGAATTCAATAAGTAAAATATGAATACTTCAATGAATGATAATTCAGAGAATTTTTAATTTCATTGAGCAGGAAAATGAATTCATTTTCCCATTTTTCCATTCCGAGGTGCCTATAAAAATAGAGTGCAATACATTTTTACTTCTCTAACATGATTTGTTCATTCATTCTATATCTAAAATAATTATAGATGAAGTATGGAGTTCCCAACTAAAATTTGTTTCTTATACTAAAGCTAACAATTATTATTGGAGGGAGTTTTAATCTAATAATCCAAGAAAGTTCCAATAGATGAAACTTCATCGAAGCAAGTCCATAGAAGTGATCCCATTAGAGAAACATCCATCAAGAAAGGTTCATGGGACTGAGTTCCATCAGACGAGGGAATTTTTGGTTGGCAATTTAATTTCTACTCAGTTGGACAAGGAATAAAAGGAGAGACAAATCAAGGACAATCAAATGGAACCCATTGAGTAAAGGTCACATGGCTATGTATGATCATACTGACTTTTATTGAGGATTGTTTATGGTCATATTTTATGGGAATGTTTCAATACCAACAATTTTTTTAGAGTAATTTTTATGTTCTCGATGATTTTACGTTGGTATTGTTTTATTCAGTTTAATTTTTGAGGTAGTGAAATTTTTATAAAGTGGATCAAAATAGTATAAGGAATGCGAAGCTTATACATATTTATACTAACAAGTTTCTAAAATGATTGATTGTTTTTCTGAGGTGTATAAACATCTATGGGAAAGTGGATACTGAAAAAAATAGTTGGGGTAGGATGGTATAACCACCTATAAGAGGAAATTTTCTACTAGAATTGTAGAATTGTTTACTACTTGAGCCTTTGTGTTTCAAAAAGAAGAAAGTAAAAGAATCCCAGTTGGTGGGACTGTCCAACATGGAAATGAGTAAGTGTTTTTATCGAACACTGTAAATATCATGTTCTACCCTATATTTATATTTGTTTCACACAAAAGTTATGTTTCAGAAGTTATATTTGAGTGAATCATAACTTTAAAAAGTTTAAGAGGTTACAAAAGTATATTAAAGAAGTTAAAAAAAATTTCGTATAAAAGAAAAATGTACCGCTGAATAACCCCCCTCTCAGTGGTAACAATCTTATTTGGGAACAAAAAAAATAGTCAATGAACTGAAAGATAAATTTTCTGAATGTTTCAATATGAATGAAATTTTCCTAGGTAAAAGGTTTCTTATAAATATTATAAATGGCATAAGTTCAAAACAAATTATCCTAAATATGTATATCTATTTCCAAAATGGGGTGTAAATTTTTAGACTGAGTTAGGTGAAGAAGATTACCACTCTAATGGTAGGATATTTCTATTTAATAAATGAGAAGGTATAAAAATGAATGTTAAGGCCAATTACATGGAAAGGTTACTTATGAATTGGTAGTATGATGTTTGAGGGATTTCATGACTTTTACACAACCAAACATTTTTTATGGAGTGATAATATTCAATAGATTCAACTGAAATCCAATAAGATATCCTAGGGAATAAATTTAAGTGGATTCTTAGATGTATTAATGGTTTTTAATGTTTTTCTATTTTTTTTGAAATGGATAAACCACTATATGGGTTTTAATTTTTAGTTCTTATGGAATATTCAGATACATAAAATATCAATATATGACATGAATTCACTTTTGGAGTCACATATGTGAGTTGGATATTATATTTTGAACCAACTTTTTCCCTTCCAATAATGAAAGTTGAGTACATTTCTTTAATGAAAAAATTTAAGGGTGTGATTTTGATAGAGAGTCTAATAGAAGATATCAGAAGTAGGAATAATAATTTAACATTGTTCTATGATGAAAAATCGTGATCCAATTGACCGATAATATGATGATTAATTCTAGTAAAAAGAATATATTTTAGAAGTATCACTTTACAGATAAGTTTTTGTAAGAAAAAGTGATGGATCATTAGAATATAGTCCAATTTTGTTATCTCATAGATATAGTGACTAAAGTTTTATTTTATGATGTGATAAGGTGGTTTTGTTCCTTAATAAGGATGAAATAACATGAATAAAGGTTGGGGATCTATATATATGCAATGTAATTTTGATAATTAAATGAGGTTTATATAATATTCTAGATAACTTAGTGATGGTGTATAAATATTAATTTGAAGTAGGATATTGTTATTTTCAACCAAGTGAAAACCATTTTCCTACTAAAGAATTAGAACTAAAATAATTTTACATTCCATAAGTATAATTTATGATACTTTTATGGAGATGTTGGGGTGGTAGTGAAAAAGTCTAGATGTCAAGAATCTTGACAGACCGAAAGATAGATATTTGAAGTAATAAATCAGAATTTATTCTTGGAACTCTTATAAGAGTTGTAGTATTTTTGTGATTCTTTATGATGGATTTAGAGATTCGAAATATTAATCATATGTGTTATGTATGATTAATCTTACGTTAAATTCAAAAGATTGTACTATTCACTATAAGGATAATTTAAGGTGGATGATGTCTCTTTCTATGTGTAGGTAGGGTCCTATTGATCAGATCATGGTATAAATACTCTCTATGGGGATTGAAATATAATTTAACTTGTTGCACCAGTCAGGTTCTACTATAAATAGTAGAAAGAATTTTTTTTGGATTGGAATTTGGCAGAATGTATTCATCCTCTATTACTTGAAAAAAAGTATTACATTGTTCTCCCAATGGTGTGAGACTAATTATAAACCACATAAAAAAATATGTTTATTTATTTTCTTTTGATTCATTCAATAATTGTTTATCATAATTTGTTTTGGTTTATTTGGAATCTGTGTTTTGTGGTGTAGTGGATTAGGTGAAATTTATCTTCTCTGTTCACGTAAATAATATTCATGGGTTTTTTCTAGTTCATGCTCTTCCTGGTATATTTTATATAATAAATTACATGTTTTTGAAATATTGATCAGACCCAAGATCATAAGGAAATCTTGAGCAATATAGCTCCAAGAAAACATTCAGTGTTTTATGCTTCCATAAACTGATGAAAGAATTTAAGTAATCAAGATAACCATACTATATTCATGCTAGTGGTTTGAACATATTTAAAAAACTTCACCTATACTCACCACGATATGAAACATTCTCATTAAATTAATTCATCATGTGTGAATTTGTAAACTTATAGTTAATGGGATGGTAATTTATTTTACTATTTATGATATTCAAACAGAGACATACATTAATGATAATACACAAACATTCAATTTCATTGGTGACATTTACTCTAAGAGGATTTTGGGTGTCAATTTTATCAAGTTAATAGAACCTAAAACTCTTTTCTATATAAATATTGTTAACATGTAGTTTATAATAATATAATGTTGTTTGAACTGATGTCATTATAGGTGTTATCATAAAATCAATTCTTGCGTCTCTTATCAATACATAATTATACATATCTATCTATTTGAATCAGCTTAAGAGAAATATAATGAATCTTCTTTACTTATAACATTTTATAATTTATATGGATTTCATATCTCAATGTTTTTCAAATCCACTAATTTAATATCTCCCCTTCTTGAAAATGTTCACATCGATGTCACTGTTGGATATATGAATATAATTCACTTTGTATTAAATTAATATAGGTTCTATTAAATTAAAGACGTTGGGAATTATGGTAAGAGGTGAATAAAAAATTTATTAAAAAAAATAAATGCAAAAAATAATTGAATTATTCTTCTACCGAATGAGCCATAAAAGTTAATCAGGTGAACATGAAATAAAAATATATGTGAAGAAATTTAAACATCACATAATTTGTTATTATGAAAAATAATAAAAAATAAAATTCTATGGGGCCTATTCTAGGGATCCACCAACATTAACGAGTAGAATTACTTAAATGAAATGATTCATAGAAGTAATAATTAAATAAAATTTGATATATACCAAAACAAGTATGAAAATGAAAAATGTTAGATGATAAAAAATTTCGAATTTGAAATATGAACGTATGGATTTGAAGACCACTCTATAGATAATATTCTATTGAATAATCACTAAAGTTAGACTAGAAAATATCCATCAATAGAAACTAGACAACATTTTGAATCCCTTACTTTTTTAGGCATCTTACACACTAACTAACTAAAAATGGTGTGTTCCCAAAAAAAGGATTAAAGGCATAAAAAATCCATTCAAAATGTATATCATATTTTTTAATATAACATCACCGTTTATTTAAATAAAATATTAAATTAGTCAAGATAATAATCCTTAGTAGAAGGAAAATCATCTCCAATTAAAATAACAATGCACCCTAGTTGGGAGAAAAAATAAAAATTCCCCCACTAACTCAACTAAGGATAATCACTAATACAATAATAAGTCAAAATGTCCCAAATTTACCCATTAGAAAAATTGTAGTCAATACGTTTTACCCAATGTCATCTTTGTTAAAATTTGAAATTCTTTAATATCAGGAAATGAGATCTTTATGTATCCAATGATCATAAAAATCAATATGTTTTGATCTTCCATGAAAAGTGGGATTATTTCCCAAATAAATAGCATATAAAATATTAATAAACAAACCATTCCTTTAATTATAAAAATTGGTCATGTGAATAGACTTATTGATCCTAAAAAATTATATTCATGCCATTGTCGTTGAAAAAATATTAGTATTAGTTGAAGATAAAGTAACAAATATATGTAATTTAGATTCCTAATAACCCCCTTTAAAAGTGATCAAATTTCATGATGTTAACTTGTTTGAATCCATATTTCATGTTGTGTACTAATTTATAAAGCCACAAAACATTTGTTTCCTAACTCCGAAACACAATATCTGTTTATGAGTACTATGGATATATTAAAAAATATACTTCACTACTCTTCAGTGTTTATTACATGGATTTGATAAAAAACAACTCACCACACCAACTACAAGAGCTATATCAAGACAAGTATATACCATTTCATATATGAAATAGAAAATAGATGATGAATTTGGTACATGTTTCACCTCTTATCTCTCTTTATCTATAACACCTCGATATTTTAATATATAATTACATTCAAACAAGTTAATGGTTTTGACATATTTCTCTACAAGTAACAACAAACTTAAATTGTTATATATTTAGGTAAAATAAAAAATTTTATGATTTAATGTTAAAACCAATAAATTTGATTCATGGTAATGAATATGAGTTATATATTTATGAATTATTAATAGAAATAACATAAATCATACTTTTAATTTGAATGAAATTTAATTAGTTTACATAAAATGAAAAAGAATATCATATATAATTTTGAAAAGTATTTTTTCTAAAATATTGATTTGTATGCAATATGATTTTGTATTTTATAAATGTATGATTAATGTTAATAAATTATGATTGATGTTAATAATTGGTTAACACTATTTATTTACTAAGAATAAAAATAGTTAATATTTATAAAATAAAATTTTCCGTGAAAATGGGTTTTCAGTATATTTTAATCTTTTATTCAATAATGAAAATATATAAATTTTAGAATTTTAATGTGAAAAAATGATCTACATTTTCATATTTATAATAAAAATATGATCTTAAAATTAATTTTTCGTTCAATTTTCAAAAATAATTGATTTTGTTGTTGAATAGTGAAAAATATAGATATTCATAAAATTGTTTTTGGGACATTATATTAATATAATAATTGAATATATAACTTTAAAAAAATTTCTATGAAAATATTTTTCTAAAATTAAAATAAATAATTTAAAAATAATATTTTGATTAAATTAAATCCATGTTTAATGATTTTGTAAAAATATGTAATATTTTACTCTGAAAACTATTTTTATTCATCTATATTAGAAATTAAATATCATCAATTATTGAAACTAAATCTTTCAAAATGGGTATAATATATTAGATACAAGTGTTAGTATTTTTTAATAAATTAAATATCATTTTTTGTTGTAAAATTATTATTACTATGTTTAATGTTAACGAACTTTATATTGGTAAAATAATAGTTATCAAATAATTATTTTATTAGTAATTTGTAATTAATATATAATAAATTAAATTAATATATTTTAATTTATTACTATTATATGATTCTTAAATACATATTTAAATTATATTAACTGAAATTTAATTGGAAACCAATTCAAAATAATATTTATAACACATAATTGTTAAAACACCATTCTTCTACAAATAACTATTATTATATTTATAAAAATGTTCAATTTAGAATTTTATTTTTTTATTCATAAAATAAGTTATGTTAAATTGTGTTTAAATTTATCTTAATAATTCCAAAACATTGTAATAGGGGTTATTTTTTTACTTTTTAAAATAATTAATTACACAGTTAAAAACTAGTAACCAAGGTTAAAAAAAGAAACTTATAATTAAAAAACTATGAAAAAATTACTAACAACATTTTCAAAAACATATTTTGGATTTTAAGTGTTTATTAAACCAAAATCACAGAAAAATATTTTTTTTTAAATTTTGGAGACATTGAACACTGAATAGTGTAATGACATCATTGAAAAAAATGGGGGTATTCATAAAAGATAACTTTTATTCACTTTTATAAGGGGACACTTCAACCCCCTTCATGTCACACTCACTACATTTAATTAATTATTAAAACTACAAATTTTTTCTCCAACTAGAATTATATATAATTTTATTATCCTATAGTATCCATTAGTTATCCTAAAACCTTTATTTTTATGTAGACATTAAATAGAAAGATCAAGGTCAAAAAGGTAGTATTACTTAATCCTTATTTTTTTCCTTCATATTAATTCCATTCCAAAAAAATACTTACCATAAAAATATGATAAAACCGTTATAATTTTTATAATAAATTTCTATTATATTACTACAAAACCTTTATTTATTAATTCCCATCAACTTAATGAAACTAAATAATGTTGACCGTGCATTGTGCAGACTACTACCACCATGAAGTCGCATGTTTCAATTTTCATATAGATTTTATTTATTTAGACAAATAATTAAAATATGGTTCAAAAAATTTAAATATTATAATTAATATATATTTATTATTATGTTATATTGATATTACACACTTAATTAACCATACTCATCCATCTAGATATAGCGTGTTCATGTTTGGGGTTGGTTTAACCACCTACATGAACATTTCCATAAAAATATATCATGGGTGACTAGGGAAACAAAAATTATAAATTTATTAAAATTTAATAATAAAATAATGTTTTTTGGTAATTAAATTGTTATTATGTATTTAACATAATATTAAAATATCATATTTGGTTGGAAACATCAATGAAATAAGCTGGAACTGATTTATCTTTCACACAGACATAAGAAAATACTAATTAATAAATAAATATAATAAGATAATAAAAGAACTATATTAAATGATATATAGATGAATAAGTTTCATAATAAGGTATCTATTAAACATAAATATATAATTCATAAAGTTAAGTTCATGTATATAATGAATCTCAAACTAGGTAAGTTCTTTACAACTCAAATTCCTTCATTGGAGATATGTTCTTTATCATGAACCTAATTTCAATTATATGGTGTAAATAAATAATATTTGATATATCATTAATTTAATTTTACTTATCATTTTTTTTCAATTTCAAGACCTATTTTTCAAGGTGTTTTGATTAAAATTTCACTGAAGACATGAGGGTTTTTTGAACACAAATCATTTTTGTGGATCATTATCACTCCTCTTTGAATATTATTTTAAAAATTGATATTTTATATCCTATGATGTTGAATTTTTTATTTTAACATTTTTTCTAGGAATATCTTGTTTCAAAACCAAATATTCTACCTTTATGATTCTTTTTTCGCAAACATGCATTTTTTGTAAGAGTAATTCCCATTTCTTTTATTGAAATTTTATTCTATATCAGTGTTTTTACACCTAATAAATGTTATACACTCCCTAGTGGAAAATAAAATTATTTTTATCTTAAATTATTTTTATATTCCCTTTTATTCATTTTAAATAAATTTTTTCATTAACCTTTTAATGATATGGATTTTTAATAAAGGTTTTTTAAAATATTAAAAATTATTTTCATTGCCATGATCTAATATTCATCCCTTATACTCAACATTTTTACATATGTTTTATTTATTTTCAATTTATATATTTTTTGAAATAATGATTTACTATTTTTTCTTTTAATCTTAAAAAAATGGTTTCTAGAATGTGAGTTGAAAATCACATTTTTTTACAGTGATACTAAGAATTGATTTTTTTTATGAAAAGATCATTTGGTAATTTTTCTTCCATTTTCAAATGATTCTTATATAATTAAGAAAAAATTCATAAATAATCCAATATAATATTTTTATAAATACTCTATTCAGGTGATCTTGGTTTTGGTATCAAATGATCATGTTTTCTTCTTTATGTGACACCATTATGAAAATTTATAAAACACATTTTTATTCCATTATTTTTTATAAAAAGATAAATATTTTGATTGTAAATTAAACTCATATGTATGGATAATTATGGGTGATTTCCTATATCTCACTAAAATGCATTGCTTATGTTTTTATATCTCATGAGATAACTATGGGAATCTAGTAAGGAATGGTCGATCCACTATATGAACTAAGTAATGAATTATTGATCCATTTTAATAATAAGGTAGTGATTAATACTCTACTGTGGGAATAAGGTATTGATTCATCATACTCTAATAGAATCTGGTAGTGATTCCTACTGCTCTATGTTATAGGAATCTGGTGGTGTATCCTTCTCTACTATGTTATGTTTATCAATGCTCATGTTTCTGCCTCTTTTTTTTTCCTATGTTATTATTTATTTCTTTGTTAGGACAATCTTTTATGACATTCCATTTTCTAAAGATATTCTTCTTCTCATGTTATAATTTCATGATTTATTTTGATTTCTATTATATGTTCTAGAGTGAAATTATAATGAAATTTTTTTGGTATTATGTTCATATACCATGATCTTTATTTCAAAATAATTTTTTTATTGTGACTTATACTACCGTGATATTTTTATCTAGTATTTGTCCCATTATCATTTTTACCTCCATTTTATGATCTAAAAGTTATGAATAGTTGATAAATTTCACTTACTGAACATTTGAGTTCACAATTTGTTATGTTTCCATTATCTAGGTTATGAAGATGATTATATCACACGAGATGCCAAGAAGTGGTTCAATAGGATCATAATATTTGATAAATGTTAATAAGTGTTATAGAATAAGATTTTTATGTTGATAGTCTCCAAGAAAATAATAATTTAGGCCCTTAGCTTGTGTAACTATTTATGATATGTTGTAATTAAACAATTATATCAATGAAATATTTCTTTATGTTTATCCTAGGTTGTCATATTTTTTTATCCAAATATTTTTTAGTTATTTTTATAGATTATTTTCATTACCTCTGGTATTATGGTTAGAAAACCTTATTGATGAGTCAAGTATAGGATAATAGTTTCAAATATAGGTAATTTCTTGAGTAAGTGGTCTCCCTTACAAGAAATCCTTTTTTGATATTGGCAAGTGGATGTAGCTATGGAAAAGATTAACCTAGGGATAATCACCCTGAAATGTGTTAATTGAGAATTTAGTGGTTTATAACTATGTTACACGATATGCGGGTCAAAGACTACACACATGAATAGAATCTCCAAGGAGATATGTATTAATTGATCAGATTCTATTTATAAATCCCTATGAGGGTTTGATTTACCAGCTACTTAGAGGTATTGGGTGGAGAATAATATGATAAAACAACTTAAAGAAACTTATTTATAACTTTGATCGATATAGGTTGAACTAAATAAATAATATACCAACATGATAATGTAAAATAAATAGGAATTTTATGATGGAATTCCTTTTATGCATATGATAATTGCCTTATATTGTTAATATTTCATCAATCATGTTCAACATTTTGGTTTTGGAAATGTTTGAAGATAGATAGAACAATTTTAATAATGGAAATGATGGACAACACAACAATTTTTTCTAATAAGAATGCAAATGGTATTGAATATGATATTGAGTATCTTATGGTAATTCTTACACTACTATATCAATTTATGGTAAACATATTTAGTATTTTTTAAAAATATTAACCCACCCTATAAAATGAGAATGTGGTTTTAAAGAAGATCAAGCAATGAAGGTGATCAATTAAAGATGATTAAATTTATATCATCTCAAAAATGTAGGAAGAGGAATACAATGGACTGTCTTCATGAAACTATAAGATGTTTTTTTCTATGATAATGGAGAACATTAAGAAACATGATGTTGAGTAAATAATAATAGTTTAGTTAACATGATGGAGAAAAATAATATTTATAATAATTATCCACCAGTATTTTAATGATTTAGATGTGAGTAATTTAGTTAATTTTAAAACCATTATAATAATCCATGGGTTTACAAAAAAATTAGACACTAACAACCTCATAAAAAATGGGATCAAATAAAATTATATTTAATGGTTACTATTGAAGTGGAAGGTGATAATTATGTGGAGAGAGGTATAATTATTTGTCACTCTAATTTTTCTGATGTCTTATATTGCGTATATTTTCAATAACTACTAGTGGTTAAAATAAAAACACCTGGGGGTATCATAATTGTATCCAAGTTATAAAAATATTTTTTTAGGTTTTTGGGATTATGATTCACATGAGTTTTATTACCCTTCCATTAGATATATGTTATATTATTTTGGGAATTTATTTTCTCTATACATAAAGGAAATTTTTGTTATTGGAATAAAGAAATTACATTTAATATCAACCTATGATAGTTTATCGATTGAAGGATAGCTAACGATAAACTATTTTCACAAATGGGTTGAGAAAAAATTAATATTAGGGGTAAGATTATTCATTGGAAAGAGATATGATTCCCAAGATTGTATGGATGACATCTCTCAATAAAATATATCCTGAGTCATCTTTTTAATTAAGATTACCTTATCTAATATCATTTGTGTGTGATAATTAAAATTATGAGGAGATAAATTATTTAACCATGGTAAAAAGTAAAAGCACAAGATTTTAATATATTATATCCTTTCAATAAGTCAATGTGTTCGTCAGCTTTTTCCACTCGCAATACCAAACATAAATAAAATCATGAATATTTAGTTAAAATATAAATATTTAAGTACGAAAATTAAAATATATGAGCTGATTTAGTGTGAATGAGTAAGAGTAGCCTATTTATGAAATATTTATGCAATAGAAATAAATTACACTTTTACTATGAATGAAATTAAATTAGTTTACCTCAGATGACTAATAAGATCATTTATTGTTATGAAATTTTCTAAAAAACTGACTTTTTATGCAATATAACTTTTTATTTCAAGAATCGCATAATTAATGATGATAAATTAATTTTTGATATTAATTATTCTTAACCCCAACAAAGTTGGTAAATTATTTAAAATAATAATATAGTTAGTAATATTTGAAAATTTTATTTTCCAATAAAATGGGTTTTCATTATATTTTATGATTTTATTAAAAAAATTGAATTTATAAATTTTTGAATTTAAATCTAAATAAATAATAGCAATTTTGGATTTATAAAAACAAAATTTTCATTATATTATTTTTCAATATTTCTAAAATAATTTGTTTTTCTATAAATAATAAAAAAAACACAGATATTTATTAACCCACCACTTTTAAAACATTATCATAATATAAGAATGAATTAAATATTTTTGAAACATTCTTTTATATAAAATATATATATATTGATAAAAAAATATAATTTTAAAATACTATTTTGATTTTATTAAACCCATGTGTAAGAGTTTGGAAGCCTAAATAATATTTTTCTATAAAAACTTTTTTAATTCTCCTATATTAAAAATTACTTTTAATCTCATATAGAATTAAAATATATCAAAATATATTTAAAATTTCATTATAAACATAATAATATTACATAATAATTTCAATTTAAATATTTGAATAAATTTTTGATTACTAAGATGAAAGTTAATGTGCATGATAATCGTAAAACTGATATTTTCAAAGAATTAGTTGACAAATATTGTGTACTTTTATCTAATAAATAAAATAAATATATTTTAAATCAATAATATAATGATATGTTTAAAGGCATATATAAATTAAATTTATGAAAATTTAATTGGTTTACAAATCTAAATAATATTAAGAATATATAATGGTTAAAAAACTATTTTTCATTACAAAATGTTTTTCTATATATAACATGTTTTAATTTAAAATTTAATTTTATATTTTTTAGAAACTAAATTAGATTCATTATTGATTAAATTTATGTTCAAAACACCAAAAAATTTTAAAAATGGTTTTTTTATATATTTTTAGTAGTATAGAAATTACTTAGTTGAAAAATACTTACCAAGCTAAAAAGAGAGGTAAAAGTAAAAACCCGAGAACAAATTACTTCCATACTGTTTTTTCTGAAACACATGGTTTAGGTTTTATCAACTTAATATCTCCCCAAATATTTAATTATAACATTTCTAGTATTTTACCTTTGAATAATGTAATGATATCATTAGATAGTGAAAGGGTATTAACAAACGTACTATTTTCTTCACTTATAATAGGGGACACTTCCAACCCTTTATAACACAACAATTAATTCGAATTAATTCTTGAAAATATTCAATTTTACTCTTTTATAAGCTGATATCATTTCCATTATCCTATAATTACCATTATTTACCTAAAACATTGATTTCCAATGATTCTTTCAATATAATTTTCATGGTCCCAATGTGAGTTTTACTTAATTATTATCTTTTTTTTAATAATCATTAACTTTCAAACATATCCTTACAATTTAAATATTATAAAAGGGGTATCATAATTATATTAAAATTTTTATCATATTATTGGAATAAACATTGTTTATTAATTTCCATAAACTTAATCAAACAAAAGAACACTAATTGTGCCTTATATGGACTATCACCTTCATAAAGTGGCCTTTTTTTCACATTGATGCATTTTATTACACGAAAACACATAAAAATGAATGAAAACCATAAAATATATAAATGAAATAATTATTCATATAATATAATTATATTATACACTTTATTTTCCATAATAACCCATCAGGATATATCGTGTTGATGTTTGGGGTCAGTTTAGCCACCAAACTGAATGATGCTTAAAAAACTATCTTGATTGACTATGGAAAATTAAATACTCATGTTATTAAAATTTAATAAACAAATAATAATTATTTGGTTTCTTAATATTAATATAATTTATTTAAATTAATATTAAAATATCATATTTTATTGATAAAATCGTCGAAATTTGTCGATACTGATTCAACCATAACTCAAACATAAGGAAAAATTATGTAATAAATAATTTATGTGTGAAGATAAATGGTATATACTCAATTAAATATAGATTAATAAAGTTCCTAATACATGATTGAATAAAATTAATTTTTTTATTCATGAAGTTATGTGCCTATGAAGATTGAATTTGGAACAATGTATAGGTTTTTCAACTCAAATTCTTTCAATTGAGACATGTTTTGTATTATGCACCAAGTTTCATTTTTTAGGTGAAAATAATTTCTAATTAGTATAAAATATAATGAATAAATTTTTAATAATCATATTTTATGGACTATTACATTCCCTATGTTTTAATGTGTTTCAATTGAAATGTTACTCAAACCCTAAGATATTTTCATGGCTCAAAAGCTTTCATTGGTTCATAATTACTCTATTTTGAATGTTATCATTCCAGATTGGTCTATTATAAAACATGATATTGTTAGATATTATTTAAACATTATTTTATATTTAAATCATGTTTCAATCCAAATCCTTGTACTCTTATTATTCTATTATTTCATGAAAATTAATTTTTGTTATGAATAATTCTTATTAATTTTAATGGATTTTTTATTCAAATAAATGTTTTCACTTCCCTACAATAGTAATATTTCCCTATAGGAAACTAAATTTTTTATTATATATATGTATTATTATATTAAATTATATTCATTTAATAATTTTTTATTAATCATTATAATGATGTTGGATTTCAATAAAAGAATTTTAAAATAAATAATAGGATTTCCTTACAATAATATTATATTATTACCTTATACATAAACTTTTGACATATTTTTTATTTAGGACAAAGGTATATTTATTAGAATTTTTTTAAAGATAGTTTTCATGATGTATCTTCTTAATTTTAATGAATGTATTTTAGAAGGTGACTTGAAAATCATTTCTTTTTTAATGTTATTTTAAGAAACGATTTAAAAAACACCTTTTGTGATATCTCTTACATTTTCAAAATATTATTCACAAATGAAGTAATGAATCATAAATCACACTATATGATCTCTCTTTAATTATTACTTTTTCCTAATCATATTTTTGTTATCAAATAATAATATTTTTTCCCTTTACGTGATACCATTTTCCAAAGTTAGGAAACACAATTCCTTTCCATGGGTTATTTATGATAATATGAATGATTTGACATTAATTAGAACATATATTATAGATGATGATTGGTGGGGTCCTATATATCCCCATAATTTTTCAATTATGGTTTTCTATCTCATGAGACAACTATGAAAATTTATTAAATAATTATTTTTCCACTATATGAATCATATAAGGATTGATCGCTCATCTATGAGAATAAGGTAATGATTCCAACTCCACTATGAGAATAAGGTAGTGATTTATAATCTACTATGTTATGGTAATAAGGTGGTGAATCCTTCTCTATTATGTTACATTTATCTATGCTCATATATTTTACACGTATTTTTCTAATGCTATGCTTTATTTTTAAGCTATGCGTAAATTTTATAATATTCCATGTTCTAAAGATATTCCTCTTTCTCATGTTATTATTTTGTGTTTTGTTATTTATATAATTTAATCCTAATACATATTTTTATGACCTTTATTTGGTATTATATTCCTATTCCATGATCATTAATGCTCAATCATGTTTTATTATTGTCACATATGATCCCATGATCATTTTATCTAATATTTCCCCCTTGGTCATGTATTCCATAATTTTTATGTTCTAAAACTTATGACTAGTTGATAATTTTACCATTATAAGTATTCACAATCACCCATTTATTATGATTCCATTCCTTAGGTTATGAAAAACATTATATAATATGAGATATTTAGAAGTGCTTTAGAGGAGCATGATCATGGATTAATTTAAATAACTATAGTAAAATGAGATATTTATATAGCTAGTCTCCATTATACTAAACCATTATCTCCTTGGTTTGAGAAAATATTAATGGGATGTATTAATTAAACCCTAGTATCAGTGTATTATTTATTTATGTTTATCATTGGTTTCCATATTATCAGTGTAATGTGACTAATTAGTACCGAGATTAAAATGATATGTAAAATTTGTTCAAATGAATTTATATCTATACAAAGAAAATATGTAAATAACTTTATAAATATATATATCCTTTGATAACAATAGTTTATAGACCTTTTTATCATAGTAGATCATCCTTCCATGAATCTATCAGACTATCCCCATGTATTTTATAAAAATGATGAAAATATCTTTTTGCATTATATTAACTCTATTGGAATCATGTCCCATAATAAGTATTTCATCAAAATAAAGTATCAAAATAGTAATGTCATTATCAATAAAATTTATGAATAAAAACACAATGATTAAAAAATTTATTATTTATTTCCAAACAAAAAATAATCAACTCAATGTTTTTATACCCCTACCTTAGAGATTTATTTAGATCATGTAACCTATTTTTCTGTTTTTAGACTTAATTATTTTTTATCTATTTCCATTTAACATTTTAAATTGTCTACATAAATACCCTCCCCTAAATCACAACGGAGTAACCTTGTATTCACATCATTTTTCCCAATATATTGATCCAAACTAGTGTCATATACATGAACAATTCAAATAAACTAAATTTTGATAATAAGTGAGAAAGAATACTTAGAATAAAAAACATTCTTTTTTATGGAAGCCTTTTAAGAACTGATAATTATTTATATCATGAAATTGAACTAACTTATTCATTATTAATGTGATAAATTCCCTTATTTTTTAAAATCTATTTTATACTTAGATAAATTTACTAGCTCAAAATTTAGGTTTTTTTGGAATGACTTCATTTTATTATCTATTTATGTATCCCATTTTTTCATATGATCTATTTACATTACCTCATCAAATGATTTTGGATCCCCCCTTCGACAAAGATCATATAATAATTAGGAGAATACTAAGTATAAATGGTATGATTCTAGTATGATATGATGAGTGGTATTGTGGGTTAAATAATAACCCATGGAATTATATTATTAGAAACAATAGGTGAATTATTATGATCAAATATTACATGTTTAATGAAAATATTTTTTTGAACATAATCCCGATAACTAAAATCAACACTATTTGGTAAACATGAATACAAATAATGAACATAACTTACTAATCCATCATAATAAGTAGATTTATATTTTTTTCCAAATATCATTATATGCAATAGTTTGATCCTGAATAACAGTGAATCACAGATTCAGATTTATTTCATTAAAATAGGATTATATAACTTCTACCCAAACTCAACTTCTCCGTAACAGAAAAATATGCATTATTGTTTCTTTATATAAAACATGGACCCCACATATATTGTAATACAAACCTAATCCTTGAAAAAAAATTAATGATACTTGAATTTTTATATACCAATATATTTTAGTATTTTATACCTAAGAAAATTTTGGTGATAAATTGATAATATATATAATATTAAATAAATCCACACCCCTAAAATGTATAGGAAAATTTTCTTCTAAATATAAACATTGATCTATTTATATAAAAGTGTTATTCATTATATGAAAAAAAACCATTTATATGAGGTGTATTAGGATGAATATTTTGATGATTAATACCTACCATTCAATAATACTCATAAAATAAACCACCAGACTGAACCTTGTTATTATTATGAAAACATTTCATTTTTTTGCATGTTTCCCTCTCAACCAAACATGAAGCTTCTCAAAATCAATGTTATCATGACTTTATACCATTAAAAAATCCAAACACTATGTGAATATTTATCAACAGAAGTCACTAAATAAAGTATTTTATTTAATGTATTAGACATTAAAGAACCAAAAACCTCATAAATTACCAACTAATGTACCTGGGACTTTCTGTGTGAAGGAAGTTATTTGAAACTAACCTGGATTTATTTTTTAACCATATAGTGATAACATGTGTAAAATTTTATACCATTCCTGAATAAATTTTTTTTTTTGAAAAAAACCACATACCATCTCTCTGATGTAGAAAATCCTGTTATTCCATAATTTAGAAGAAGTATATTACATTGTAAAGAAAGTAATGTCAAAAGATAGAATATCTAGTCAAGTGAAAACCATGATTCTTGTTTCCTTAATAAAAAATTATGAAAACCTTCAAAAGGTTTCACTTTCCAACCCTAGAAGCACAAATAACCCCATCATCACTAAGAACCCAGGTAAAAATGTGATTCAAAATAACCCCAGGAGAATATTCAAAAATATTACAAATCACCTCATATATTGTCCTAGGGAAAAAATATTCCCCATAACTATAACCTCAGCATATATATCATTTACCATATTTAAAACTAAAAAATTAACTAGGATATATATTGTAAATAAATATTCAATGATTCATATGAAATCATAAACCAATAACAATAATCCAAAATAAATCATTAGAATAAATAATGTAATCATAAATAATAAAATTATTACCCCCATAGTAGTGTTTATGTGATCATCACCATTAAAATGTTTTTTATATTGATTTTCTATTATTATGATATCCCCTTTTAGGTGACAAAAAAATTTCTATTCCTTTTCTCGCCAAAAATATAATACATAGACTCCTACTGCTTCTTCCTGGATTTTCTTCATCCCTTGATTTTATGTCAAATGTCTTGTCTCTGATTTTTTTCCTAATTTTTCCCCTTAATTTCTATGAACAAAATATTTGAATAAGATATTTAATTATTAGATATATGTAATTATTCATTTAAAATATAAATCTTGAGAACTCTAAATATCATAGAACTATTATGTGTAAAACTAGTCATTGTAATAAGTAAATTCTTCAATGAATCAAGTAATGTATTATGTTTGAAGAGAACTAAAACCACATATTAAAAAGTAATACCCATGTTGCATAACAAGTAAAAATAGTATTTAAATTCAATTAAATGATCGTAAATCAATGTGCCTTCTTTATACTTGAAGTTCAAAATCTATTTTAAGAAGTATCAATTTAATATTTCTTTTATTATATGTATATGTGGTATCAAGATTCTCCCATAATTCTTTATAATTAGAGATATTGAAAATTTGGTTCATCATATTTTCGTAAATCCACAAATAAATTAAATAACAAACCATTTCATGATCAAACTCCCATTCATCATTGTAATTTACTTCTAGATTTTTAGAACCAAATAAGGGAGATGAATTAGATTGAGAAAAGTATATCCTTTTGATGTGGCTCTAATTTTACATAGTTTTCCACATATTTTTAATTAATTATTAATGATTTAATAAATTAATTGATCACTTTTAACTAAATAAATGTAATTTTATAGTTTTATATTTAAATATATTAATTAGTCAACCTTTATAAAAAAATTGTATTTTTAGTCATTTAAATAATTAATTAAATTTAACTAACTTATCTAATATAATTATTTCATAATTATATTTTTTAATTTTAATCATCTTAACTTTTTAATAAATTGATATTTTTATTAATTTATCATTTAATAAATTATTTTCAAATTAATTAAATCAGTTTTTAATTTTATATTATATCTTCTAATTATTTTGATCAAAATAAATTAACATTTTTAATTTTTCTGTTTAATAACGCTATTAGTTTATAATATAAGTTATGAAGTTAAGTTTTAGTTCAATAAAATAATGTGTATTAGTTATAAGTCTTCATTTATTTAGTTAATTAATTAATTTATAATTTTAATACTTTAATTTCCTTAATATTTTAAATTTTTTAAGGCAGTTTCCAAAATTAAATGTACCACTTTCGGTGACTCATTTTTTACTTTGCAAATTTTTCTTTAGTTTTTGACTCACCAATACCCTGTTGATAAGTCATGTCTCATTGATAGTTGTATGTATCATTGACCCTTTTAGTTTTATTTTTATTTTTATTTTTTTAATAGATATTAAATTAATTTTATTAATCAAGGTATTAATCAAGTGTCAATTTATTTTGTTAACTTTATTTTAGATTTTAATTTTAGTTTCTATTTTTATAGTTATACGTTTTAATTAAGTTCATCTACTAATAAATTAAATTTATTTAATTTTTAGTTTAATTTTATTTAATTTAGAAATGTTTAAAAATTATTATTTATTAATTGATTATGTTAATTTTATTATTTGTTTCATTTTATGATTTTAGATTTAATTTTAAAGCATCGGTTCCACCAATATTAATATACCTTATTGGTACCACCAATGCTTACACTTTTAATATATTCTACTTATTCTAATGTTGATCAGCATCTGTTTCACGTTTAATCAGCCTCGGTCTCACCACTGATCAACATCAGTTCCACCCTCCTCAATCCTTTCATCTCCTTCTATCGGTGTCACGACACACAAATTCCTTACTTTGACACAACCCATCTCTACATATCGATAGCAATTCACTACACTTTCTTTATTGGTGAGACGACCTATCGAAACTGTTCATCAGTGTTAGTTGAGTGGTTCTATACCCAACTACTTATAGCCTAATTTGTCAAACGGTTTCACCGCTCACCCCTTGGCACAATTTAGTCTCCAACCTATCACACTGATTTACACCAATGGTGGCACTGTACTCCTATGTCTATCTCACCAACAACTCCACTCATCCTCACTCACTGATTACCATGCCATTCAAGACCTACCGATGCATCCCCTACATCGATCCCTCCACTCTCAACAGAAACCCCCCATCCTCACACCGAAGCCTGACGCCGTTAAACTCTCCACATTCAGTTGTTCATCAACCTCCAGAAAGACACACATGCAACTAGAGACCCTTAAAATCACACTCAATTGTAGGACCAAATTCATACTTGAATAAAATCGAACATAGAAATGAAGCCAAATACGAACCCTTGTGCCAAATCTGAAAATTGAATCCGAATTTGGTTATCGCTAAACCGATTCCACTACTACCAGTTGAAGGAATATCCAAACAATGAAGACCTAATCCAAAATCACTAATCACGATGTCGAACAGATTGAAGGAGGAGTACTATGTGATCCGTGCTGATTGAGTTTACCACGAGCCACTAGTGTTTGAGCTTGGAGCTACATATCTAAATCATGTTGCATCATCAACCTGAAGGAGGAGCCACACCACATTATACAGTTGCATTAGGAGATCGTCGCTGACACTGAGATGTGCTTTCTCACTAAGCAAAGTGCTTCCACATGTGTGCTACAGAGGGTTCCAGAATTAACCCTACCCCCTCCCCCTTTCGGTATAGAGAGGAATATTTGGGAGTTTTTTTCATACATTTTTTATTTTTTTTTACAAAAAATGAATAGGGCGATTTATTTTTTCAAAATTCACCTTAAAGGCGGAATCGCGGATTCCGCATTTACACTGGCACTGAAAGGCGGCACCCGCGATGCCGACTTTCCCCTAACAAAAAATATTTAATTTTTTTATGTTTTTTTATATATTTATTTATATATATTATTCATAAAAACTGTTCAAGAGGATGTCGCCTTTCACCTAACAAAAAAATTATTAGTTTTTAAAATTTTATTTCAAAACTGCCTACATGAATGTTAAAAATGTTTCAAGCAAGTGACTTTGAACGAATATAAAATATAAACCCTTATACCAATATAAATGAATCTTTAAACATTAATTAAACATATAAGCAATTGTTTAAAACACAAATCATTTCAGAAATAATTGTTCATTTAAAATAATTTATAAGCTTTCAAAAATGCCTATTTGA
This sequence comes from Viscum album, assembly GCA_963277665.1. NCBI lineage: Eukaryota > Viridiplantae > Streptophyta > Magnoliopsida > Santalales > Viscaceae > Viscum > Viscum album. The sequence goes on along the minus strand of OY728150.1, from coordinate 2,045,212,373 downwards.
AACTAAAAAATGTTTCAACTAGGTGAATTTGAAAGATTTTAAAATATAAAACATAAGTCCAATATAAATGAAAATTTAAGAATTCATTAAAAATATAAGCAATTTTTGAAAAAAAAATCATTTCTGAAATTTTTTTCATGAAAAATAATTTATAAGATTTCATAACCGCCTACATGAAACTTATAAATGTTCCATGTACATGAAATTGAAAGACTATCAAATATAAACCATAATACCAATATAAATGAAAAATTAAACATTCATTAAACATATAAGCAATTTGTTTAAAACACAAGTCATTTCATGAATTTTTTTAGGAAAACTAATTTATATGCTTTCAAAACCGCCTACTTGAAACATTGAAATTTTTCAAGTACGTGAATTTGAAATATTATAAAATATAAACCATAAAATAAATATAAACCAAAATTTAAAAATTCATTAAATATATACGAAATTGTTGAAAAAAAAATCATTTCATAAAAATTATTTTAGAAAAATAAATTATAGGCTTTCAAAACCGCCTACATGAAACTTAGAAATGTTTCAAGTATGTGACATTGAAAGACTATAAAATATAAACCATAAGACCAATATAAACGAAACTTTAATAATTCATTAAACATATAAGAAATTATTGAAAAAAAATATAATTTCACAATAATTTTTAATGAAATTAATTTATAACCTTTCAAAACCACTTACATCAAACATAAAAATATTTCAAGTACATAACATTGAATGACTATAAAATATAAACCATATGAACAATATAAACAAAACATTAAACATTCAATAAAAATATAAGAAATTGTTGAAATCACAATTCATTTCATAAAAATTGTTCATGAAAAATAATTTAAAAGCTTTAATATTTTCCTACATGAAACATAGAAATCTTTCAAGTACATGAATTTGAATGACTATAAAATATAAACCATAAGACCAATATAAATGAAACATTAAACATCCATTAAACATATATGAGTCAACCTCACATCAATAAGATGCATGGTGTCACTAGTATCACATTCATCTATAATATTTGATGAATGAAAACATGTTATATCTCCTTTCATGGGACAACACAATCCATTCTTCCACCCTCTATGTCCATATCCATACCAACATCGGGACACATAAGGGTATGGTGAAAGATATTCCACATTAAATTCTCATAGGTTCCCATTCCTACAAATATAAAACCCATCAACACTACCATGCATCCAACTATTATAATTTCATCTACAATTACCACCCCATTTCCCCATGCCCAGTTGATCAGATGAAAACACCAACGATTCCATATACCCCATAGAACTCTTCATCACCAAATCTTTATCCCTTATCATCTTAAAAACGCCACTATAGGACCTCCTTTATCTATCCATTCCAAAAACTCACATACTAGTATACTATAAACATAAATACCAGAAATTTTGATGGTTTTTATTTTAGAGTATACTTTTATGTGAGTGTTTGGTTTAGATAGATCAAGAAGGCCATACAGTTGCCTTTTGAAGATGATAAAGGATAAAGATATGGTGATGAAGTGTTCAATGGGATATGTGGAATCATTTGTGTTTTCATCTGATCAACTGGGCCTGGCGAAAGGGGGTGAAAATTGTAGAAGAAATTATAATTGTTAGATGCATGGTGGTGTTGAAGGGGTTAATATTTTTAGGAATGGGAACATATGAGAATTTCATGTGGCATATCTTTTATCATAGCATTATGCGGCCAGATGTTGATATGGATATGGACAAGGCGAGTGTAATAATGGATTTCATTATCCCATGAAAGGATATATAACATGTTTTCATGCATCAAATTTTATAGATGTATGTGATACTAGGGACACCGTGCATCCTATTTATGAGGGGTTGACTCCTATATGTTTATTGAATGTTTAATGTTTCGTTTATATTGGTATTATGGTTTATATTTTATAGTCTTTCAAAGTCACATACTTGAAACATTCATTATGTTTCATGTAGGATGTTTTGAATGCTTATAAATAATTTTTCATTTCCATAGACATAAAACATATAATAGAATATAAACAATAAATTTCTATGTCTAAAGTGAGGATATCTTATCCTACATGGTGGTCTAACACAAATAGTTTCATAAAAAAAATAATTTTTCATTTCCATAGACATAAAACATATCAATGAGCATAAAAATTCAATGTATATGTCTACGGTGAGGAGATACTGTCCCACATGGTGGTCTAATAATAGGGCATCTGCAGCGCGATGAGATCTCTGGGGAGTCTAATGAACTGGAGTGGGCAGGTACTTAGGCGCTGGAATGTCGACTGTCATATCCTCCACCTCTGTTCCAATGGGAGAAAATTTAAACTCCACCTCGTATGTCCCTCCTGATCCTTCATCCACCTTGATGGTAGAAGAACCTGACATCATCGTCGTGGAGAACAAATCATATGGTGGTGCTATACCCCAACTCTGTGATGGGTCTGGACCCCATGACTATGATGACTAGGGACCCAAAGACTGCGCTCCATAGAGTTTTTTGTAATTTTTGAATGTTATAATGCCCTTTAAAAATGATTTTATGTATATATCACGTCTGATCATTGGGTATACAGGTGGAAGGTGTAGTACTAGAGCTTATATTTTGATATTGTAAGGGAGTTCACTTTTTGGGATGTTGTTCTTTTATTAGATCAAGATTCATTTGTCTCTATGACTTCATTAACAATGTAAGAGGGTTCAATTTCTGGGGTGCTCCTCTATTCCCTAGAATTTTATTCATGGGTTATAAGGATTTGTAGGGACCATTAGTCATATTAATGTATGATTTTACTTGATAATATAGTCATATGTTTTAAGATTATTTTCTCAATCACATAATATTTTGAAAACCGATGTAAAGGGAATATGTTTTTGGGTTTACGGTTATTGTTTTCTATTTTAAGATTTAATGATTATGGTTTCACATTATTCCTTTTGGATCTATGATTTTGGATCTCTTTTAACGTTTTACGGTTTAGGTTAATGACTTGAGAAACGATTTTTAGTATTATGGTTTAGATTGTTAGGATTACAGTATACAAAAGATGTTTTTGGGATTAATGTTATGATTTTCAGTTTTGGGGGTTAGAAAACTGAGGTAAAAGGAAGAGATAACAACATAAAATTTACAATATGAGAATTTCCCAATAATTAAAATACATCATTGTGGATTAGAGTGCGAAGTCAACCCAACAATGTTAGGTAATTGTTTCCTATTATGACCTTCTTGATGACATATGGTGCATCTCAAACTCTGTATTTGTTGTTGAGGCCAGTACATCTCATTTCTCTTTCTGCTGGCCTTCAGTCTCCCATGGGGACGCAGCCGATTCATATCAGGTACCACTATCGGTTGACCTTCGGGCATTGGGAAATAACGAAACTCGCCAATAGATGTCCATGGTGCATCATAACAGTTAGCAATGGTGTTCATCCAGTACACTAGATCAATATATGCTTCCCATGATATGTTAACAGAGGCACATGCTGCGATGGAATGTGAGCATGGAAACCATAAGGCCTGAAAGTTTCCACATTGAAATTTCCTCGTTTCATCTAATACCACCATTTTTTCACCAATGCTATTTGTGATGGTGTTTGTATTCTCTTGAACTTCAAATCGAGAGTCTTCTCATCGAAATAGGCAGACATGATAACCACCAGCTTCTTCAATATTCATTTCAATCTCTCATTGAAAATTTCATCCATATGTTATCCCCTGATTTATTCCTTATGATGCTAGTTTTGGTCTATAAAAAATTACTTCACGCAATGATATAATGTCTCCTGAACTAGGGCAGTTATAGGTAACTTGAGAATCCCTTTGATGTGACCATTGATGCACTCTAAAATGTTATTGTTCATGTGTACCTCTTCCCCACATCATATGCAAATGTACATTTTTCTTTCGCAATTTGCATCATATAATCATAAACTTTTTCATTAACATGATGGATTTGTTCGAAACGTTCTTCAAACCATGGTTGATCAGACTAATATGCTACCTAGAATAGATGATATTTCAAATATTTTGAATTTATCATTACATTTATATACAAAAAAATAACAAATTAAATGCCTACCAAGTCTTGTGATTACCTTCTTCATCAGTTCGTTGTGGAATTTTTTATGAAAGTTGATGGAAATGTGTCTAATTCAGAACTGATGATGTACATTTGAGTAACTCCATGTATCAGGATCCGCATTGATTTCCCCATTAATTGCCCGATGCTGATCAGATATCAAACAAACATCCCGAATATTGTGGAAATTGGTGTTGATACATGCCAAAAACCAACTCCATAATTCATTGTTTTATTTCTCTACAATAGAAAAGGAAAGCAGAAGAGGTGAACGGTTTCCATCTTGGGTTGCCACAATCAACAATACACCCTTGTATTTACCATACTGAAATGTTCCATCAATCTAAATAAACTGTTTGCAGAAACGAAAGGCGGAGATACATGGAAGGAATGCCCAGAACAACTGATAAAATTCAACACGAGATGGATCAAGTCAGTTATAATGAAACACTTGTTCGTTTGTATCCAAATGGAATACAACTTGGTTATTATGCCTCAGTATGGCTAGAAATTGCATCAAAACCTGATATGAGTCATCCCAATCACCATAGACCTTCACAATTGCCTTTTATTTCTCCTGTCATTCCTTATTATAGGAAATCTTATAAATGAATTTTTTTATCCTCTCTTGCAAAATGGCTATCAGAACATATTGACATGTCCTAATCATCTCAACAACAATGGATGACACAATTTCTGCATCCAATGAAGTATGATCTTATGTTAGGCTTGGCTAAACGCATGTATGAGTTGCCTCAATCCTCAAGATTCTCCATCCTCCAAATGCAATGCCTGCAATCGCCCTCAATCTAAATCTACAATCATCCCCATACTTCTCACATCGTATTCCATATTTTCTATGGTCTGATTTGTAATCTACATAGGTACAGTGCCTCTCAATGTGAAATATCTTTAGCGTACTTTTTAATGCATCTTTACATGGAAACTTCCTTCAAACATATATTTTTTTATCCATCTCATTAAACGTATCTCATATAACTCCGGGAAAATCAGTTGTCGATGTGAGAACTTTATCTTCAAATTCAGGAACATGTGTCATTGCTTCTGACCAAGATGCAAAGAGCAGTGGATGATTTATTATAGGACGATCATGTTGTACAACTAATGCATTCCTCAAAAATTCCATTTTTCCTTCCCCATCAACACTACTATCACCATCTATTTTGTTTTTACGATACTCCTCATCTGATGTCGGGTTGACAGGTATATCTGGGAGATCAAGTAGGTTATCCTCTTCTACATCATTTCGAATAGTCTCAACTTCATGTGGCAGATTATCTTCAATGACTCTTGTATGTATATGTCTTTGTATAGTTGAATGTTGTTGTTGTAAAGTAGAAACATCAACATATAACCCCATCATGGTACCATCCGACCATTGAGAAAACAAACCAACTGTTTGGATCCATTACGCATCATTAACCAATGGAAAACCAAGATGCCACAATATTGACAGAAACTAAAAATGTCTATAACTCATTGACTTGATCTTTTGATCAGGTCCTAAATTTAATGATCCACGAATTCTGTCTTGAAGGTCACTAAGGGTTACACAATCAGTTGTATTAACCACTGTTATTGGTTGTGTACTGTAAGAAGATCCTTTCTCTGTTTGAATAACCTCCCCATAGCATTACACACAGGCAAACATTATTCTCTATGTAAAAAATTTTTTTGATCAAGATTTTGATAATGTATGTGACATTCATAATGTTGGTTACCAATATAAGTTGGATTTTATACTTTAAAGATGTAATTAAACTACTTATTAAAAATAAGTTGGAATTTACCACACGATCAAATAATAACTATTAATTTTAAACTATAAAATATTTATGATACTTAAATTTTAAAATATCTTATATCCTAAACTAGGATATTTCTTATGATACTTACTAAATTATTAATTGGTTATTCAATAACATAGTAGAGTTTAAATATAAATAACATAGAGTTATAAAATAAATAATTTCATGTTTCGCGCTTCTAGCCTTTCTAGAAGTGAATTGGATATTAAAATTTCAGAAAACCCGTTGTCACATGGGATTTCTAAAATTTTGATATTCAATTCACTGCAAGAAAGGATAGAAGCTCGAAACATGCTGTTATTTATTTTTTAACTATATGTTATTTATATTTTAACTCTAGGTTATTTATATTTTAACTCTATGTTATTTATATTTTAACTCCATGTTATTTATATTTTAACTCTATGTTATTTATATTTTAACTCTCTGTTATTTATATTTTAACTCTATGTTATTTATATTTTAACTCTATGTTATTTATATTTTAACTCCTTGTTATTTATATTTTAACTCCTTGAAATTTATTTTTTCAGTTTCACTCCATGTCAATTTTTAAATATGTTATTTTTTAACTCCATGTTATTGAATATCATTTGAATTGAAGTTTTATTTTTAATTATTAATTAATTTATAATTAAACATTCCTAATAATAACTATCGACATCATTACTAAATTATCTATTTATCATTTCTTTTCTTAGATAATTTAGTAGTTTATAATGAAATATTCATATCTTATGCATATCCTCTGGGAGTGTCAAACCAGAATGCAGCAAGGCCCGTTGTCGTGCACTAGTTCTCGTTCGAGTCTATCTCAAATCGGTGTTTTCATGTTTTACCCCTAGGTACATTTGTGCCAGATCCACATTAACTTGTTTCTATCCAGGCAAGGATTTGATTACTTATATAACATAGTCTTTATGTTACCAAAATTTCATTAAAAGAATCCTAAATTAATTTTTACTAGTGATAATTATAATTCCTAAATATATATAACTAATTAAACAATCTAATAAACCAAAAAATTTAAAACTAAATAATCTACTAAATAATTAATATATTTAAATATAAACAATTCAGCTAAATAAAAAACATTAAATTTAAAAAAAATATTTAACTAAAAACAATTCTACAAAATAAAAAACATTAAATTAAAAATCAAACCTCTAAAAGCCTTCCAAATATTTCAAACCGCAACCTTCACCGCAAAAGACAGAAAATGGGAGGCAAATGATCGTTTGGAAGTGAGGAGAAGGGGAGGGGGGCTGCCCTTTTATAGGGCGCGGAGGCAAAGGCGGTACCGCAGGTGCGGCCTTTCGGATGACGTTATCTAGAAAGGCGGCACCACGGGTGCCACCTTTTCTACGTCAGTGATCCACGCCAACAGTGCAAAGGCGATATCCGCGATGTCGCCTTTCACGTGAAATGAAAAGGCGGCATCCGTGATGCCTCATTTAGGCATATTTTGAACAAAAAAAATCACCTTAACCATTTTTTGTACATTTTTTTAAAATGTAAAAAAAAACTCCATATTGGGGGGATAGGGGAATAAAAACAAAATTAATAAATTAATTAAAAATATAATATATTTAATTTAAATAAATAAATTAAAAAATTAATATTAATAAAACAATAATATAATTAACGTAAAAAATAATTAAACAAAAATATTAAATAATTATTGTTATAAATAAATAATAAATATAATATAATTAATATCAATACAACAAAATTAATAAATTAAGTAACTAAAATTAAACATTATTAAACTAAAATAATAATAATTATTTATCAATTAAATTTAAATAAATAAATTATAATAAACTCATAAATTATAATTTAATGTTTCATATTAAAAAATTATAACTATAATAATAAAATTAATAAATAAAACAAAACAATTAATTCATCTTAATTAATAATGGCTTATTTTAAATGTAATGTTATAATAACTTATTATCAATAATATTTATAAAATAACATAATACATAAAATTATTTTAATACTATTTAATCTAATTACAGAATTTATATTAAATTAATAACTTTAATAATAAATATTAAAATTAGTTCCTTCGTGATTTTAACTATTTTTTTTGATCTTTACTGTACAGGTTCATTCAAGAGGAAATATCCTATCAAGGTTCATTCAACAAACTCATTGGGAGTTAGTTACATGGGTTTTACTAAAATTACGTGTGATGGGGTTAAAAAATGAACATCAGTGGTGTGAAAGTGAAGAACCAATGTATGTCGGTGGAAATGAGCTGGTGATGATGCAACTGATGACATATGATATATAGAGAAGATCAACAACAAACTTCTGGGGGAATATCATTCATGATTCGAACATTTGACAACCTCTCACTCATTTTAGCAGGGGATGTCTTTCGAGGAAATACTAGAGAGATATTTCCTAGAGGTACACGGTGTAGGGCAGGCAACAATACAGATCAGAGGGGATTTCTCACAATCTTCTGTATTTTCTCAATTTCTGTTCTTATAACTGAATGATTTATATTACGAATATGAACATGAAAGTGAACTAAATTATTGAGTTTGGGGAAATTTATGAATACACTAGTTAATTATTTTCATCCTTATCACATTTGATATTAATGTATCAGGAATTAATCAGTGATATCAATTATAAATTCATACATCTGCTTCATGCAAACTAAATTCATCATTCACTTATTCAGTCATTCGGTGAGAATGAAAGTGGATTCCTTCTCTAAGATTATCAATTATTAAAACTTCAAAACTTACGACAGGTTTGATCTGTTGTCATTTTAAAATTTTAATATTGTAGTTGAACTATTTTGGAGTGGAAAACTCTAAGATTGTTCAATCTCAGTGACTTATCTCCTAGAAAGGAAAATAATTTATACTTTTTCAGTTGTACGTCGCAATCAAAATTTCAGTGATTAAGAATTATTTCCAAACCAGTAGAATAGATACCCATACATTTAATTCTTATTATTCATCTATCAATATATTATATCTTAGTTTCTAATTGATTTTAGACTATTTCTTATTTCAACATAGCTTAGATCAAAAATAAAAAAAAATGGTGGCTCTTTATTGAATTATAAAAACTCAAAAGAAAATAATATTAAAACAAAAATAATGTTTATCCCTACTGCTGAAAACCATGGGTTGTTTTTAATAAAATTTGAAAAATTTTGGTCAATTTTACATTACCTTTGGGTTCGACCCTACTCTCCACTATACAGTAGAAGTGAGAAGACATATATTTTAAAAATTGACTTTATTTCAATGACATTCACGTCGTATTTTTGATAACGTTTTCGGAGAAGATACGAGCCCATTTATTTCTAAATTTTTTAAAAAAGAAATCACAAAAAAAAAACAAAAAAAAATTAAAAATTTAAAACTGTTTACAAAAAAATTGTTCTGTTAAATTTTTTAAAGTTATCAGTAGATAATTTTACTGTTACTTTCATTCGGTTTTTATTACAATTTTTTTGACATTCTATTACCACAATTACTACTCACAGTGGTGATGAATTATATTTTTGTTACCCATTGCATGATCACTAGTTCATCTTCTGGGGGTCAAGAGCCCCTGAATTTAGAAATAAACACATATCTCACTACTTCAAGAAAGAAGAAAAAAAATTAATTGGAGGACATAGATGAAATATTGTCCTAAAGAACTTTCAAAATCATTCACATGAACTCTTAGAATAAAATAAAAAGGCCTAGGATGAGGTAATTTCAACTCCCTCATGTTTCATGAAATCCTTCTTCCATTAGACTTAGTCCGAATGCCCGAAATTATGAGTTGAAATAGACGCATATTTTACTACTTCTTTTATTCAATGGGATCTCTAATAAGAACTCTCTTTCCTTTATTATAGACTTCTATAATATTGTGGCGAATTTTGGGGAAGGTAAAAGCCCATTCTTTTTTTAAAAATTTCCAAAAAAATCACATAGAAAATAAAGAAAATAAAAAAAACTGTTTACAAAAAAATTGTTCCATTAAATTCTGAAAATTTATCTATACATAATTTTATTGTTACTTCTATTCTGTTTTCATTATACTTTTATTTTGACTTTGTATTACCACTATTACTACTCACTGTTGTGTTTCATTCAATTTTCATTACCAATTGCATGGGAACTAGATCATCTTTTGGTGGTCAAGAGCCCTTGAATTTAGAAATAGACAAATATCACCCTACTTCATGAAAGAAGAAAAAAATTTAAATTGAGTAAATAGATGAGAGAGTGTCATAAAAAACTTTTAATACAATTCACATGAAATCTTAGAATAAAATTAACGGCCTAGGATGAAGGAATTCCAACTCCATCACGTTTCATACAATCCTTCTTCCATTTGAATTAGTCCGAAAGCCTGAATGTTTGAGCTAAAATAGTCTCATATTTCACTACTTCTTTCATTCAATGGGTTCCCTAATAAGGACTCTCTTACCTTTATTAGAGACTTCTAAAATATTGTGCAGTAGTTACCTCTTCTAAGACTCTCTGAAAATGAGTTGAGAGTGAGAGTATTTACCTTTTGTCTTAAACAGAATGATTTGAACTAGTTTTTTCACTTAGATAAGAATATTTTTAAAAACTGCGATCAAGTGTTCAATTCCATTACAATAAAATTCTATCCCCAAATACATAAAGGTGAATTGAGAAAAAAATCACTGGTTTTTACCAAGAGGGTGGTGATGCTTTCTATAATTCTTGGGATAGATTCAGGGACATTCTTAGGCAGTGTCCCCATCATCAAGTCCCTTCTAACCATCTAATAGACACATTATATAAAGGGTTTTCCTCCTCTGGGAAGAATCTAGTTGATCGGGCTGTTGAGGGTAATTAAAATGAAAATACCGATTAAGAACTAAGAAAATATTTAGTAATATTTCCCATAATTCTCAACATAAAAATTCAATAAGAAAAATAGTCAATAGAAATGTTAATGTTAATGTTGGTTGAATGAATTAAACTCTATCTCAAGTTTCTGAAATCACCATCCAAATTCAATCCTTAATGAACCATAAATCAAAACAATCTACTAACCAACTATGTTGTCAAAACAGCAGCCAATCACATAGAGAAGAACATTCACAATGTGGAATGTTTGGGCACACTGAAAACTTCTCTCCTAACAATGAAATGACATCCCAACAATAAGAAAACTCAAAATTTTTCTATTATGGTCATAGAATACCTACTAAAGAAGATCTATTTTAAAATAATTTTATCCAAGCCTATATGAAGTATCCAAGCATGTCTTATAAAGAAAAAGGAATGATTAAAAAACATCTTTTAATTATTACACCCAACCAAGACAAAACATTTAAAGTCAACAAAGGGGTAGGACATAAAATGCATAAGGAAACAATGATAATCAAATATTTCTTAAGGTGGATCTAATTTTGAATAAAATGAAATCTCAAGAAGAAAGAATCTTGAATCAACTGAATAAACATGAAACCAAATATGAATCGGATAAAATGAAAAATTATTTTATAATGAATAATATGGAAACAAAACTTTGTCAGATTTCTAGAGATTTTACTTCTTGGGACAAAGGTAGGTTTCTTGGTAAAACTGAACTGAATCCTAAAGTGATCATCATGGATGTAGTCACTTGGAGTGGGATTAATACTCAAACTAATACTGAAAAACAATTGAAAATTCCCAAAATGAAATACTGCGTGAAATTAGAAATAAAAATTCTATGTTTATAATCTATAAATCTACAAAAAAGTCTTGTAAATGATGAAAATTTGATCTTTTCATCTCATACTCATGTTGATAATTCTTCTAAAAATAAAAATAATAAAGAAAATAAAATGTTGATGAAGAGGTGAAGAAAATGACTACACTTCAAAAAAATCCCCTCCCATCCTTTTCACTGAGAAGCTTAAACTTTAAAGAGAAACCAAGGTTGAACTTCTTCAGTTCCTTGGTATCCTTATCAAACTCCAAGTGAACATACCATACATTCAAGATTTTATGAAAATAACTTTCTATCTATAATCTCTTAAAAAATTATTCCCAATAAAAATTCCCTTGAATAATTTGATACCTACATCCCTACTGAAGAGTGTAGTTCTGTACTCCAAAAGAAAATCCCACTTATATATGAAGGCCAGGGTAGATTTTCTATTCCCTATAACTTAGGAAATTCTGATCAGCTCAATTTATTGTGTGATTTTGGTGCCAGTATCAACTTCATCCCATACTCACTATATCAAAAGTTTAGGTTTAGTGATTTTTAATACACCACAATTATACTATAGTTAGCTGATAGATCACTCACTCATCATATGGGTAGGGTAGATGATTCATTAGTTGGGGTAGGGAAGATTGTTTTCCTACAGACTTCATAGTCCAAGATATAGAGTGAGATGAAGAGTTTCCCATAATCTTGGGTAGGACCTTCTTAGACATAGGTGGTACTATTATAGATGTTTCTAAAGGAAAACTTATCTTTAAAATTAGATATCAACAAGAAGAGTTTAATGTGTTCAAAAATGTGAAAGGATTAATATTCAATAAAATCTGTTCAATGGTAGATTCCTTAGAAGCTGAAATTTTATATGAAAATAATGAAGAATCGGAAAAACAATAATATATTATAGAAATTAATTTGGAAACTGAAAATCCTGATTTTCTTGTTCCATAAGTAAAAAATTATGCCCAAACATTAGATCTAGAAAATTTTCCAAAACTAGATAAGTATTCAGTTTTTTATGTTGGAGAGTCCATTGTTTTTTATCATAAGAGAATTTTGAGTGAATTTGAGGGTGTTTTTATTAATACAAACACTTCTTAACACTTTTATGAGGTTGAGGGAGAACTTTTGAGACTACTTGATGATTTTGTTTTGATAAATTTGTTTTGTTCTAATCTGTACAATCTGGATAGTGTGATATCCAATTTGGACAATAGAATTATAAATTCTTTGTCTGAATTAGAAATTGTAAATAATTCATATGTTAATACTCCTTTTAAGAGTTATGTTGAAGATCTTTGACCACCTAGGCCTAAGAGTCTTCCTTTGAGTGTATAACTGCCCACTATTGAACTTAAACCACTCCATGCTCATTGAAATACTCTTTTTTTGGGTGAGAATTCATCTTTTCAAGTCATTATTTCTAATAAACATAATGAGAACCAAGAATAAATATTGCTAAATGTTCATAAAAATTTCAAATTTTCTATAGGATCTACCATATCTAATATAAAGGGTATTAGTCTCCCATTCTTCATACACAAAATTTCTATCCTGTCAGACCATAAGCATAGGGTAGAGTGTGAAAATAGGTTGAATCCCAATATGAATGATGTTGTGATAGATGAATTAATTAAGCTGATATAAACTGGTTTAATTAATCCCATCTATGATAGTTCTTGGGTTAGCCCGGCCTAGGTTGTCCATAATAAGGAAGATTTCACTGTTATCAAAATTAAAAAAAGAATAAATTCAAGTTAAGAAAGCCACAATTATAGGAAGAAGAATGTGTCCACTAAGAAAGTCCATTTTCCAATTCCCTTTCTTGATGAAATTATTGAGAGGATTGCTGGAAATGAATTTTTCTATTTCCCGGATGGGTATTCTGGTTACAAGAAGATTCATATTGCTCTAGAGGATCTGGATAAGACTACCTTGACATGCCCCTTTGAGAAATTTTCATATATGCTGATTCCCTTTAGGTTATATGGTTCTCTAGCTATCTTTCAAAGGTGTATGATAGATATATTTTCAGACATGATTGAAAGAATCATTGAGCTATTCATGGATAATTTATCCATTGTGGGTAGTACTTTTGATACATGTTTAGAAAAACGTGAGTTATTTTTGGAAATACGCATTGAAACCAACTTTTTTCTTCATTGGGAAAAGTGTCAATTTATGGTCACTGATGGTATTGTGTTAAGTGATAAAGCGTCAAAAAATGTTTTGGAGGGTAATACTACTAAAGTAGAAGTCATTCAAATATTTCCATCTCATAAAAATGTAAAAGGTGTTAGAAATTTCCTAGGGAATTTCGATTCCTACCAGACGTTTATCAAAGACTTTTCTAAAATAAATAATCCCTTGTGTTCTCTGCTTGTTAAGGATGCAACTTTTAATTTTGATTTAAACTGTTCGAAACATTTTAATCTATTTAAATCAAAACACACTACATCATCCCTCATCAATACAATGGATTGGAAACTACCTTTTGAAATTATGTTTTATTTTAGTGATGTTGATGTTGGTGATGTCCCTGGATAGAGGAGAGATAGAAAGTTACATGTGGTGTATTATGCTAGTACACTACTAAATGAGGCCCAAATGAATTATACCACTACTGAAATGGATTTGTTACATATTTTTTTTCTCTTGAGAAGTTTAGATAGAATTTTTTAGGCTCAAAAGTCATCATTTTCAAAGACCAATATATTTTAAGGTACATCTTATCTAAAAAATAAACCAAAACTAGGTTTATTAGATGGATTCTAGGGCTACAAAAATTTGACATAGAAATAAGGGATAAGCAGGGAGCTAAAAAGTTAGTTGTTGACCATCTTCCTAGGCTTCCTCAACCCCATTCTAAAAATCCAAGGGAGATCAGTTCTTCCTTTCCTGATGAAATATTTCTCACTATGTCAATCAGCTAGTCTACATGGTATGCATATTTTTCCATTTTCCTGACAGCAGGAGTCTTTCCCAGAGACCTGTCTAATAACCAAAAGAATAAATTTATTTTTTATCTTAATTATTACATTTGGGATGATCCTTTGTTATTTAGAAGATGTGTTGATGGTTTTCTTAGGATGTGTTCTCTTGAAGAAGAAGTGTTTCCCATTTTATAATGGTGTCACTCCACACCTTGGGGAAGTCACCATGGTGGTGAATGGATTGCTTATAAAGTCCTACAATTTGGATTCTATTGGCCCACTATTTTTAAGTATTCTTATATCTTTATAGTTTGCTTTGATAGGGTCATAAGTTCGGAAATGTTCGTAGTATACAAGATTTACCCCAAAAAGGAATCATAGAAGTAGAAATTTTGTATGTCTGGGGTTTAGATTTCATGGCTCTATTTACATAATCTGATGGGAATGAGTACATTTTAGTTGCTGCCGATTAAGTTTCAAAGTGGTTTGAGGTAGTATCACTTCCCAACAATCAGAAAAATAGGGTTATATAATTTTTAAAAAAGAACATATTTTCAAGAATTAGAGTCCCAAAATCCTTCATTACTGATATTGGAACACACTTTAAGAACTAATTGTTTATGGATATAATGTAATAATATGGATGTGTTCCTAAGACTAGAAATCCTTATCATCCACAGTCTAGTGGAAAAGTGAAAATCTTAAATAGAGAGATGAAACCTATTCTTGAAAAGATGATGTCACATTCTAGTAAAGACTACATTCTTAATTTTTATGGAGCTTTATAGTAATATAGAACTTTTTTCAAGACCCCAGTAGGTATGTATCCTTATAGGATTTTTTTGGAATGTTTTTCCATTTTCATGTGGAGTTTCAACATAAATCATTTTGGGTAGCTAAGGCTTTGAACATTGATTTTAAGAGTGCTGGTGAGCGAAGATTACTTGAGTTAAGTGAATGTTATGAGATTAGGAGAGAGATTTATGTTAATTAAAGGATTTATAACGACAATAATAAAATCATTCATGATTCTATCATTCAAACCAAGGAATTTAAACCTGGAAAGAAGGTCAATCACTTTAATTCGAGACTCAAACTATTTCTTGGAAAGCTTAAGTCTATGTGGTATGGACATTTTATTATTATGAGAGTTATTATTAATGGAGTTATTGAAATAGTTGGTGAAGAGAATAAACCCATGCAGGATAATGGTCAAAGAGTGAAACTGTATTTTGAAGGATAGCTGAAGGGCTTGGAATTTGAATAAACTATTATTATTTTGTCCTTTTTTGATGTTTCATTTTTGGAATTTGAATAAAAATGTTGTATGATCTCTTTTTCTGCAACTCTTATTGTTTCATTCTTCATTCTTTTGGTTCTTGTTTTCTGTATTAGGATACTACTGTTATGTCACAAGGGAGTGGAATTCCCTGAATAAGGGATTAATGACAAACCATTTCAGGGAATTATTTTAATTTCTTTATTAATTTTTATGCTCTTTTTACTTTAATAAAAATTCAATGATAAGTCAAATTTTTTCTATTATCAGGGACCAATTGACTCACCGATGCTCCTAAGCCATCGATGCACTGCTATCGGTTACTCATTGGTGTTACTTTCAGTGACTCAATAATGTTAATTAGAAAATTATACCTTTACTAACATATCTGCTTCATGTATTGCTTGAAAAATTATGCATAGGCTTTAAAAATAATATTGTATTGGAATGAAATACTTCTTCATGTGACTATGTTACTAAATAATTCTGCATGTTCCTCCTTGTTGAAAATAGAGTTACAATGGTTTAATATCTTCACTGTCTGATCTAAACACTGGGAGGGACATGTAGGCTAGAAATTTATTGAATCTTATTGTTTTTTGGTCTATTTTATCATGCTTACTTCTGCTTTATTGAACATATTATTCATCACAATCTATTAAAATGCTTACACCTTGTACATTGTGCACTTAAAAGATTCATTCTCCCCATTGAACATTCTAAAATATCATTATCACTAGATTAAATGTTAATGCATGACTTTGTATTTGAACCTACTTTAAATTAATTATTGTGACAAAGTATAATTTTGAACTTTAATGTAACACTTAAAACATGTCTTGAATATACTATGTTAGAAAACTATTTTAAACATTATTTGTTTAATTTTTCTTCTCCACTTTTGAAATCTACATTGGGGACAAATCCGGGTTTTAAGAATGGGGGAGGGGGTAAATTCTTGAATGAGATAAACAGTGTTTAATGATATGTCTTGTTGAGATGGTATGTGGGTATGATATACTCTATAATACCAAATTTAGGATCGAAATAATATAGATACTATATGTAGTATCTAGTGATTCTTAAAATACAAGAGTGGGTTAATTGTATACCTTACAAAAATTCCATTGGAACTTTTAATGATGATTATGTTTAACAAGGTTTAACAACGTAATTAAAAAAACCTCTAGTTCTACACACTTGCATGAATCTGGAAATATGATTTCAAGAATGTGAATCTGAAAAGCTAGTTCCGAAAAATGAAACTTAATCAATGTTTACAATGATAAGGATTCTTGCTTAAATCATATAAAATATTACTAAATCATAGTACAAATATAAAGAAGTATAATATAGTTACACTTTCCTCAACAAATAAAATGTTGTGGAAAACTTGAAACAAAGAAGTAACAAGTAGTAAATCTTCTAACCCAAAGAGAATTGTATCTAAAAACATTGAATAAACATCCCTTGATTTATAATTTCTTGAAATTATGTCTTACCCACACCAGGGTAATCCCTCGATATGAAGATCAGAGTTTGTCTTGCTATCCCCGCATGCCCTTATCTTCAAGGTAGTCGGAACCTCTGTCTTTCTCAGTAAGGAAGCCCTCAACATCAAGGTAGTCAGCACCTATGTCTTCCTATCCATGGAATACCTTGAATATAATCAGCCACATTCAGAGTCTCACAAAGAAAAGATGAACAAGACATTCCGTATGCACTAAGCATGAGAGTCTCTCTCTAGACATCACTTGAGAAACATGTAATCTATAGAGTCATAGAATAGTGTTGATCTCTTTTCAAATGAGCTCCAATTTATTAGAACAACAACAACGATCAGCTCCCTCTTCTAATGGTCATATTTTTCCTTGAATTTTGGAGGGACCTGTCCATGTGTAACACAACCAACGGCTAGTTAGTAATTGAATGCATGACATCGTTTTATAAAAAAAACAAGTGTAAGAAAAAATATGGTTACATAACCAAAATCCAATATTCGGAATTTAAGAAAATAAAGGTTCAGAGACTAATCAAAAATGAATTTGGAGTCTCTAATACAAGGATATTCAGATTCTGTTTTCTTAGGTATTTGGAACATAAACTCTATAGAATTTCAGAGTCTGAATTTAAAATGATCAGAGTTTGATTTCATTATAATTCGAAGTCAGAACTCATAGGAATTAGTAACCTTAATTCGGGGACAGAACTTAGAAGAATTCGTAAAAATAATTCAGAGTCAAAACTCAGTAGAGTTCAGAGTCTGAATTGAGAGAACTCAGAGTCAGAACATGGATTCTGAAAATAAAATGCTCTTTATCTATGTATTATATGATTCTGGGGTTTTAGACCTGAAAGTGAATTTTAATCTTAGACAAGATAATAGACAATGAAAAATGTGATATGGATACATTTACTTGGGGAAGGATATTTTTCCTTATAGAAGTAAAACATAGGGTAAAATGATATTTTCCTTGAGATAAGGTGTTTGTGATTTTCAAAACAAGAAGGAATGGTAAAGTCATAAGGAAACATTATTGACTCAACAATCTCCCTCAAGTATGATGGAATCAAAAAGTCATGAGGAAAACCTTATTGACTCAACAATCTCCCCCTTTTCCGAAATCACAAACATCCTTATGAAAAAGAATAAAAGGTCCTAGTAAATATTTTTCTATATTTGAAAAGAAAACTTATCTCCCTTTTAACATGGACAAATATGAATAACACTAACTCCCTCTTAGGTTTTTGAACACTAAAGATCGAATTCTATATTTCAAGAACGACAATTTTCATTATCTTCAGTACGAAAATCTCTATAATGAAAACACCCCCTTAGATAAACTACCCCATACATAGGTATATTTCTTCTTTACATATCATTATTTTTCCTTTATCCCCCTTTGTGATTTTTG
The DNA here is from genome assembly GCA_963277665.1 of Viscum album. Classification (NCBI taxonomy): domain Eukaryota; kingdom Viridiplantae; phylum Streptophyta; class Magnoliopsida; order Santalales; family Viscaceae; genus Viscum; species Viscum album. Next base: position 2,045,193,573 of record OY728150.1, on the reverse strand, counting down.
AAAATAATTTTAGGGAATTGAAAAAACTTATAGTACCTGAAATATTAGTACAAAGAATGCAAACAAAAATGAGAAACCAAAATTTCATTAAGATTGGAAGAATTTGTACAAGGGAAGAAAATACAAAAAAAAAGATCAGATTGGATCTATTTTACTTCATTCTCCTTGGATATCAATTTCTTCACTATAGTTTTCTGCTTCTTTAGCTCCTTGTGGTCTTCCTCTACTTGCTTATCTAAGGATTTTATGTTTTCTTCATGAGCCTTCATAACCTCTTCCTGAGCATTCAACAAGTAATATTGCTTCACTAGCTTCTCTTTAATCTCGATTCAGAGATCCCTTTCTCTCTTCTAGCTTTGGGAAATAGAATACAACTTTCCATTCAAATCTTTTACCTCTTGAATCCGAGTGTTCTTCTCAATAGTTATATAGTCCTCAAATCTAGTCGTTAGATCATTGATTTTACCATATTTAGTATCAAAATATTCCTTAACATCATCTTGAAACTTATCAAGCTCTCTAAAATGTTCAAATATATTCTTTGACCATATCAACATTTTCTAACGAGATCTTTTGTGGGCTTTATAGTTGATAACAATATATTTGAAGTCTGTCTCTATCATGACACACTTTTCCATCACCATGGATACTGAATCTGATTTTTGGTTCAAAGTATGTTGAACCATTTGTCATTTGAAATCTATTCATGGGAAAATCAGAATGGTCCCAACAAGCTTCATCAAGGATTGGACTACAAAATCATGACCCATAGAAGATGATTTCGAATATGAGACATTTCTTGGTGAGGGATATTTCTCTATCTCAACAAGCTTTCTGTTCGAAGAACCACCATCTTCATTCTTCCATAAAATTTGTTTTGTAAGTGTATCCACAACCACCTATTTCCCCTTATTAGTTCTTAGAATAGTTTCCTCATTCAGAGACTCATGTTCACTGTCAGATAGCTGGACAATCTTATCTTCTTCTAAATTTTCATTCTCAGCACTAGCCTCAGCATTCTCAGGGTGAATGAAATCATGGTTTGAACTTTCTTCCTCATACAATTTATTAACTTCTTCTTCACCTTTCTCATCTTCCCCTTCTTCATCCTTCCTAGGAGTTAGAAGATTTGAATATTCTGCTCTATAAGTTTGTATTGATAGTTTCTCTTATGGGGTTTCCATTTCATGATAATTTTAATCATTCTTTATAAGGACTTTAGTGCCACCATTACTTACAATATCTTCTTGTCCTTTTTCTTCAACTAGATTTTCATCCAAAATCTTTTCCTGGGCTTTTTCTGAAGTGAAACATTTCTTCCCTAGTGTTTCAGGTAAATCCTCAACCATGAACAATATAGATAGTGATATGTTCTTAGATTCTATTTCCGTATCCCTCAGAAGGGATTGCATAATCTCATCCTCATACATCTTCTTCTTTTTTTTCTTTTCTGTGGCTCGCTTGTCAAGTTCATTTTCTGTCTTTTCTTTCAAAACCTCATCCTCATCAGGATCCAAGCCAAAATATGGCTCTCCTCCCTTCCAGTTCTTTTTGTCTTCCCTCCACTTGTCTAAATCTTCATCTGGGTAAGATTTCTGCTTCTTGGAGGTGCGGATTGAGCTTCCTTAGCTTTAGGTTTTTTTTCTTCTTCCACTTCATGCAGTTTCCTCTTCTTTTCTCTATTCTTCAATGGTGTAAGAACTTCTTGTTCCTTCGGAACAACTTCATCCTCTTCCTCTGGTAAGTTATAATATTCTCCTGATTCAGTAGAAAACCCAACTTTCATCCTTTTGAGGGTATCATCACTGGTCAGCATGACTTTTCAATTCCTCGGCCTGGAACTACAAGTAATCTTAAAAGACTCAAGGCACTGAACAATTAACATAGAGGGGATTTCCAGGTACATTATTATCTGATCTTTCAGGTTCTCATTCTTAATATTCTCTACCATAATGAGAATATTCTTCATGATTTTTATCTTCCTCGGATTCACCGGAAAATATATGATGAACATGTCACTCTTCTTTAAGGTGGCCTTATCCCTATTTCTCGTAACAATAAAACATGAACCCACAATTTAAGGATCTGATTATTTGCAGTCAGATGAGAAATCTTTGTAGTATTCATATCTAAAATTCCAAGACACTCCATTTAATTTACTTAGATAAAACTTCATTGTACATATGACAATTTATGGGAACAGAACATTGATTCCCCATCAAATGGAATTCCAAACAAACTGGCTGCCATTGTATATGATAGAGCATAGATCATACCATATTTGTTAAAGGAAGACTTATATCTTCCTTCTTCATTAAACAAACTAACTAATTCATATAACTCAAAAAAATAGATCCGAATACACTATCTCTTGAGCTCCTGGATTTTATATACAAACTCTTTCCCATCCATTCTACCTAATGTTCATGGATATAATGGAATCTTACTTGGTAAAGAAATTAGGATGCGCCATCCACTCTTTATAAATCTTCCACTCCGAAATATACTTGTTATTTTCCATCTCTTGAGAAGGAACTTCACCAGAAATTCGGATTTGAGAATGATTTGAGTGGTTCATAATGGGCTTTTGAATGGGGGGCAGTGCTTCGGCACGCAAAGGCATGAAATATGATGTGGGACAACCCTTTAGGGGTCATTTATATAGGTGTTATAAGCGACTATTGAACTTCCAAAGACAATCAAAAATTTGAGAAATCTTCTGATTAGATCTCACGGTTGAAATGATATCCTTAAATAAAATTTGGTATGATATGATCTTTTGAGTTTTTTGAGAAAAACAACCAGATTTAAGGAAACTAGAATTCAAAAAATTTAAGGAAATGAAAAAATCAGCAAGTAAATGATGACTACAAAAACATAAGAAAGAAAACATATCTTTCGGATAGCCGAGAATATTATTCTTAATAGGTAATAATCTTCTTGAATAAATTTAGATTCCAAAAAAAACTTAACTATGAAAAAAGACTATATTACGAAAAAAGTTGGGTACGAAAAACTTCCTTATAGAAATCTTCATTACAAAAATCATCATTACAAAAATTTTCATTACGAAAATCTGAAGTACGAAAATGTTCATTACGAAAATTTAAAGTGCGCAAAATTTTGAAAACTTCATTACTATTTTTTTTGAAAACTTCATTTTAATTTTTTTTGAAAACAACACTACGAAAAAAATTTAAAACATCATTACAAATTTTTTTAAAACTTCATTATGAAATTTTTTGAAAACATCATTACAAAAAAATTGACAAAATTCATTACAAAATATTTTGAAAACATCATTACAAAATATTTGAAAAACATCATCTTGAAAAATTTGAAAAAGATCATTATAAAAAATTTGAAAATCTTCATTACAATTTTTTTTTAAAACTTCATTAGGAAATTTTATGAAAACTTCATTACAATAAATTTGAAAAAAAACTAACAATAAAATCTACTCCCCATATGAGAAGGAGTATATTACTGTAAGGATATTGGTTGGAACATAATTTTAATGAGAGTATTGCCTTATGTTTATCATTACTAACTTCTGTTTAATGTATTCAAATCTATCAGAGGGTAAAGATTTTGTGAAAATATCAGCAAGTTGATCTTGAATTCTAATAAATTGAAGAATGATATCTCCTTTTTGTGTGTGATCACTAAGAAAATGATGCTTAATATCTATGTGTTTTTCACGAGAGTGATGTGAAGAGTTCTTACTAAGGGAAATGGCACTTTTATTATCACACAAAATTTGTGTTTTATTAAAACTCAAACCATAGTCTATGAGTGTGTGTTGCATCCACAACACTTGAGAATAACAACTTCCAGCTGCAAAATATTCAATTTCAGCAGTGGAAAGTGCTACTAACTGTATCTTCATCCCAGACCAAGAAACTAATGAGTCTCCTAAAAAATGATAGGCTCTGGATGTACTCTTTCTATCCATTCTACATCCCCCAAGGGTAGAATCTGAAAAAAAAATTAGAACAAAATCATTTCCAGATGAATAAAAGAGTCTTAAATCCATGGTTCCCTTTAAGTAGCGAAAAATTAATTTCTCTACCTTTAAATGAGATTCCATAGGATTAGATTGATATCTTGTACATAAGCATCCTGAAAACATTAATTCTAGAAGACTAGATGTCATGTAATGTAAACTTTCTATCATACCTCTAAAATATGTTTGATCTACTGGTTTCCCGGCATCATCAAGATCAAGTGTGTTTGAGGTACCGATGGGAGTACTTATACACATAGTGATGTAATATACATACTTTTTAAGAATATCGTCAATATACATATGTTGGGATATATAGATTCCATCAGGTTTTTGAGAAATTTGAAAACCAAGTAAAAATGTTAACTCACCCATCATACTCATTTCGAACTCAAATTTCATTAGATTGTAAAAGGAACCAGTTAAAGATTGATATGTTGAACCAAATATAATGTCATCAACATATATTTGATCAATGAAAAAAAAATTATCATTATTTATAAAATGGGTTGGTTCTGCATTTCCATTAGCATAATTATTTTGAAGAAAAACTCCTATAAGTCTATCATACTAGGCTCGAGGGGATTGCTTAAATCCATAAAAAGATTTGGTAAGTCTAAAAACATGATTAGGATGTTTTTTATCATAAAAACTAGGAGGTTGTTCCAAAAAGACTTCCTCTTGAACATAAACGTTAAGGAAAGTACATTTCACATCGATTTGAAAAAGTATGAAATTGAATAATGCTGCAAAGGAACGTAAAATATGAACAGATTAAAGTCTAGCTACTAGAGCATAGGTTTCTTAATAGTCTATTACCTCTTATTGATTATAGACTTTAGCAACTAATATAGATTTATTTCTAACTATGATTCCATTTTCATCACTCTTATTTCTGAAGACCCATTTCACTCCAATAATAGAAGTTTCCATAGGTATTTCAAGCGAGGTCCAGACTTTATTCCTTTCGAATTAATTTAGCTCATCGTGCTTGGATTTTATCCAATCATCACCACCTAATGCTTCATCAGTGATTTTTGGTTCTAATTGGAAAAGAAATTCTAGATGTTATACTTCATTTCATAAGGAACTTCTAGTCCTTACAGGTTTATTCACATCACCAATGATACTATCACTAGGATGATTCTTAAAAAACACCTGATTTGGGTTTTGTAAAACATTTTCATCAACATAGGGTCTGAAATCTTCTGGGGTAAATGATTCAGAAACATTTTCATGGAAAGTTTCTTTATCAGAAGGATCTTCTATCAGGCGTTGATAATTAGTTTTTGAAAACACATCTGAAGATGTAGGTTGGGGTTGTCTAAAAACAAAAGGACCAGATTCATCATATTTGACATGTACTATCACTTCAATAGTACAAGTGTTTCTATTGAAAAATCTATAAGCCTTAGAAGTTGTGGAGTAGCCTAAGAAAATTCCTTCATCAGATTTTGGTGTGAATTTATGAAGATTATCTTTAGTATGCAGGATGAATACCTTGAAACTAAAAACCATAAAAAAGGAAAGTCTAGGTTTTCTACCATTCTATAACTCATTAATATTTTTATTTAGAAAAGTTCTAATTAAAATTTGACTTATCGTATAATAGGAAGTACTTACATCTTCAACCGAAAAATGTTTGGCTATAGAATACTCACTCAAAATGGTTCTTGTTATCTCTTGAATAATTCTATTTCTTCATTCAACAAAACCATTCTGTTGAGGTGTTCTTGGTGCTGAGAAGTAACGAGTAATTCCTTTTCTACTACAAAAATACTCAAAATCAGAATTTTGAAATTCTCCTCCATGATCACTATGAATAGTTTTAAATGGAAGGTTTTCTCATTTTAAACTTGGTCTTTAAAAATTTTTAAATTAGAAAAATCTTCAGGCTTCTTTGCTAGAAAATAGACCCACGTAAAACTAGTGTGATCATCAACTAAAACAAATACATAATTATTTCCTCCAATGCTTCCAGTTTGTGTAGAACCAAAAAGATCCATATGAACTCACTGTAATTCATCTGTGGTTGAGACTTTAATGATTGATTTAAAACTTGATTTATGTTTCTTTCCATATTGACAAGGATCAAAAACTTTTTAAGAATCAAATCTAAGCTCTGGTAGATCCTTAACTAGTATTTTCTTAGATAGTTTGCATATGTTCATAAGGTTACAGTGACCTAACCTTCTATGCCACAACCAAGAATGTTCTACTATTGCATTAAGGCAAGGTAGATCATGGCTTCTAAGGTATTCTGTGTTTAGTGTGTATAAACTCTCTTACATATGGATAGAAATAATAAACTCTTACTTGGAATTGTGAAATAAGCACTTATCATTCCTAAAATTCACAAGGCAACCTTCATCACATAATTGGCTTATGCTAACGAGGTTGTGCTTAAGAACCTTAACTAATAAAACATTTGAAATCAATGTTTTTCCATGAAGAACAATGTTACCTATAAATTAATTTCTCATTGAGAATTACCTATGAAAATTACTTTTCCTAATTTTGTCTTGATAAAATTTTCAATGAAGTTTTTGATACCAGTCATATGATAGGAACATACACTATCCATGTACCAAGTATTGCTATTGGTACTCTCTCTATTTTCTTAAAAACAGAAGAGTTAGACTTTCGAAACCCAAACATTCATGGATTCATAAATTTCAGAAAGAAAAATCTTAGGCACCCATAATTTCATAGAAAAATAGGCATTATGAAATCCCAAAGACTGAGTTTTGTTTAAGGAACAATTTTTTACCCAATGCTCACCACAATGACACTTAATACAGAATGGAGCACTTTCAGGAACAAAATTATTGTTACTAAAAACTGTTTTAGAACTAGTATATACAAAACTAGAACTATTCCTTAGATGTCGGATTTGGGAATACATCTTATCATAATTTTCCTTACTTAAGGTAATGTTTGACAAAGACTTCCTCAAGGAAACAATTTCAGATTTTAGTTTGATAACTAAGTTATTGTCTTCTAAAACATTTGATTTTGAACTAGAGTTAGGCTCGAAAAAAAATTTCTTATAAATTACGTTTTCTATATCCTTAGAAAGATTATCATTCTCATAATTTACTTCCTCAAGAATTTTTGAAATACTTTCAAAATCAAAAATTTTCTTATCAAGATATTTAGAAAGATCTAATATTTCTATAGTAAGAATAGAATTCCTAGAATTTTCCTTATCAATAGTTTTCCTATGTTTTGAATTCTCAATCTCAAAGATTTTGGATAACCTAGAAATGTATTCATAGGTAGGTAAAATATTATGTTAATCAGAGGAAGATTATTCATCTGAAGCGTTATAGTATTTACTATTACAATAGTTTGAATTCAAAGAAACATTGGTCATTGATTCAACATTGTATACCTTAGCCATTAAGAAATGATTGTAAACATGTAGTCTAGATATTAGATCAATATTATTCTATCCAGAAGATTTGTAATATGATGATTCATCTAAAGAGTCTCCACCACTAGCACTCCAGGTGTCATTAGCTTTCAAGACATTCTTAGCTTTAGCTTGTTAGTACTTCATTATGTTTCTTTAATAATTCTTTTCCTTTCTTTATTTTATATTAAACATAGGACAATCAGGTCTTTTATGTCTATCACTCTTGAATTCATAACAACTGACTTATGAATCTTTCTTATCTTTCCTTTCCATATTCTTGTATCTGGATTGAATGTTCTTTTTTCCAAAAATATTGTTCATCCATCAAGCTAGATTTTCTAACTCATTTTCTAAAGATTCACTTCCACTAGATTCGGATTGAATAACAACCTTCTTAGATTTGGACCTAGTAACTCTCTCTAGTGTCTTGTATTTCGTATGATTTTTAGTTATAGAAAAATCAACACTACCATTCCCATTTTTCTTCTTTACATTATCACCAACTCTCTTCATTCTATTCTCGTGCTGTAAAAGAGTTCCAAAAATTTCATCAAGAGAAATCTGAGTAACCTTGTTGTTCTCATCAATAGCAGTCCACTTGGATTCCCACTAATTTGAAATAATGTCTATGATCTTATCAACATGAGATTTATCATCTAATCCTTTCTCACCCATGGATTTTAAACTATTCACAATAGTCATGAATCTTTGTTTCACCTTACTTATGAGTTATCCATAAAGAAAGAATAAACCATGATATTCATCTCTGAGCATGGCTCTTCTAGTTTCAATAACTTTTGAATTTCTAAAGCGTGTAACTTCATGTTTCTTCTATATACAAGTTTTCTTCTTCACAAGATGAAATTTGGCTATATATATTTCTATTCATAGAACAATGTAAGGTATTGTGTACCTTATAATTCAGTTGATACTCATGCTTTTCTTGATAGGTGAAGGTATTAAATTAATTTTCAGGGATTCTATATCCTCTAATAAGCATATCAAAATTATCAACTCTAGTAATAATAATAAAAGTATTCATCAAATCTCTCCATTAATCATAACAATTCCCATCAAAAATAGGTGGTCTTATTCATAAGGTATTGTGTACCTTATAATTCAGTTGATACTCATTTTAATTATAATCATTTCATTAAATGAAATAGTTTTGTTGAGTATAAAATAAAATAACCAACAAAAATTGAAACAAAAGTTAGTAAAATTTTTGGGTCATTACATTCTTCCCCCCTTAAGAAATATCATCGCAAAAACTTTGAACTCGTACCCTCAGAAGAGAAAAGGTGTGTGTCCTTCTGCCTCATTGACTCTTCTGGTTTGCACAAGGCTTCTTCATATTTGTGGTTCCTCCACAACACCTTAACAAGGTGTGTAGTCTTGTTATGTAGAACCTTGTCTCTACGATCCAAGATCTCCACCGGCTGCTCCTCATAAGAGAGGTCTTGCTCCAGTTATACCACCTCTGTGATTAGTACATGTGAAGTGTTAGGTATGTACATCTTCAAGAGGGATACATGGTAGACATGATTAACTTGTGATAGATTTAGAGGAAGTGCAAGCCGATAGACCACTGCCCCCACACGATCAAGGATCTCATAGGGGCCAACGTACCTAGGGCTAAGTTTCCCATTCTTCCAACACCTCATGACTCTCTTCCAAGGTGAAATTTGATGAAATACCTTTTCACTGACATCAACATATATGTCCCTTAGATAGTTGTTGGCATAGATATTTTTCCAACTCTGAGAAGCCTTAATGTGTTGTGGGATGACATGAACTTTTTATGTCATCTCTTGCAAAAGATCTGTCCCAAGATGCTTTCTCTCACCAGATTCCTCCCAACAAGTTGGAGTTCTACAACACTTCCCATATAGAGATTCATAGGGTGCCATTTGAATGATCGAGTGGAAGCTGTTTTTGTAAGAGAACTCAACTACAGAGAGATGTTGATCCTATCCACCTTTAAATTATATTGAGCATGTTATCATCATTTCCTCCTGTGTTTGAATAGTCCTTTCAGATTGGCCATTGGTTTGGGGGTGATAGACCATACTGAAATTCAATTCAGTGCTCAGAGCATGTTGAAGACTTCTATAGAATTTTGATGTGAACCTTGGATCACAATCAAATACAATAGATAGTGGAAATCCATGCAGCCTTACTACTTCTTTCACATAAATCCTGACATGTTTATCAAGAGATAAATCTTCCTAGATAGTGATAAAATGGGCAGTTTTGGTGAGATGGTCCACAATAACCCATAACACATTGTTTCCATTGGAAGTTCTTAGGAAACCAGTGATAATGTCTATAGTCATATTGTCCCACTTCCATACTGGTATGGGTAGTGTTTGCAATAACTATTTTGGAAGTTGTTACTATACCTTCACTTGATCACATACTAAGCACCTTGAAGTGTAGTCAGCAATATCCATTTTCAAATTATCCCCCCAATAATGATAACGAAGGTCCCTATACATTTTTGTGCTTCCAGGATGTATAGTGAAGGTATATCTATGAGCTTCATCCATCAGCTCCTTCTTTATTTCTGGAATAGATGGAACACATCGTCTTGTATGAAATTTCAGTACACCTTCTTGATCAATATTGTACATAGGAAACTTCCCATCCTTCACAACGTCAAAACTTCTTCTATAACAATGGATCTTATTTCTGATCTTTCTTGATCTTCTCAAGTAATTATGATTTAGAAATCATTTGGGTTAGGGTTGATGATGTCCCTACCCTTATAATTACCGTGTCTAACATTAATAGTTCATTGATCAATGGACTTATTTGAATCCTCATCACGGAAAGAACAAATTGTTATTTCCTTCTTAATGCATCAGCGACTTTGTTTGCTCTTCTGGGATGATAATGAATTGAACAATCATAGTCTTTAAGATGCTCCAACCATATCCTTTGTCTCATGATAAATTCCTTATGTAATGAAAATATACTTCAAACTATGAAGGTCTCTGTATATATCACATTTCTCTCCATAAATATAGTCCCTCCATATCATCAGAGCAAAAACGACTACAGCCATCTCCATATCATGCGTAGGATAATTCTGCTCATGAGTCTTCAACTATCGAGATTCATAAGAAATGACCTTTTCATTTTTCATGAGGATGCACCCAAGCCCTTTTTGAGATGCATCACTAAAACTAATGAATACTTCTCCACTCGAGGCCAGAGTTAACATGGGTGCAGTAACCAATATGTTCTTCAGATCTTGGAAACATTCATCACACTCCTTTATCCAGATGAAATTTAACCCTTTTCGAGTTAACTTGGTTAATGGATTAGAAATTCATGAAATGTTTTCCACAAATCCCCTATAATATCATGGTAGTCCATGAAAACTATGAATCTCAGTTATTGTTGTAGGTTGAGGCCACTCATCTACAACTATTTCCTTTGCAGGGTCAACGGTAATTCCATCATTGGTTTCAATGCTCCCCAATAAAGCAACTTGTTGTAACCAAAATTCACATTTTAGAACATCCCAAAAGCCTCTCCTTCTGTAGTGTTTTCAAAATAGCCCTTAGATGATCCTCACGATTCCCATAAATTTTGGAATATATCAGAATATCATCAATAAAAACTACCACAATGTTGTCAAGGTAGTCCTTAAAGACTCTATTCATTAAATCCATGAAATAGAAGATGCATTAGTCAATCTGAAGAGCATAATAACAAACTCATTATTCCCATATCTTGATCGAAAGGCAGTTTTTGGAACATCTTCTTTCTTCACCCTCAATTAATGATAACCATATCGAAGATCTATCTTAGAGATGAATTGAGCCTCACGATGTTGGTCAAATAAGTAATCAATTCTTGGAAGATAGTATTTGTTCTTCACTGTGATCCCATTCAGTTCTCTATAATCAATGCATAGCTGTATCGATCCATCTTTCTTCTTCAAAAAGAGAACTGGTTCTCCCCAAGGAGACACACTCGATCGGATAAACCCATACTCCAAAATATCTTGGAGTTGTTTAATTATTTCTTACAGATCCTCATTTTGCATCCTATATGGGGTCTTTGATATCAGATGAGATCCAGGTACGAGTTCAATGGAGAACTCTACCTCTCTTTCTCGGTGAGGTCTGGGTAACACCTCAGGAAATAAGTCAACATATTCCTGGATGATGGGGACATTTTCTATACTTAAACTCTCATCTCCTTCTTTTTATTCACCAATCAACTTCATAAAGAAGGATATATGAGGTTATTCTAAACCAAGATCTAGTTGAGATATCTCTCCTTGGATGATAACTATAGGTTTTCCTTTTAATACAACTGATATTTACTTGCTTCTGCAATTGATCTTTTCATTACACTTTGAGAGACATTCCATCCCTAGTATAATGTCAAATTCTAGCATGGGAATGTCTACTAGATTTGCGCTAATATTCTGCTTTCAAAAGTAAATACTAGAGTTTCTAAACACTTGTGATGCATGGATAGTCCCACCAGGAGTCTTGACTAATAAATATACTTTTAGAAAAATGGGGGTTGAATCTAAATTCTTTGCACACATAGAGGAAATAAAGGAATGCATTGAACTAGAATCAAACAAAGTATTTGATAGCTTTCAGAGGAAAATAGGATTACTTGCTACCATATCATTTGGAGCTTCAACATCAGCTATCGTGATAGTAAATGAACTGCCTTGATCCCCTGGCATTTGTTGAGGCTGATAGTGGTTCCCCTCCACTACCCTCATATATGGACAGTGATTGGTAATGTTCCCACATTGTCCACACTTAATGCACTGGACATCTAGTAGGTCTTTCACCATATTTCCCTTGTCATTTTTGTGTGTATGATGAGATTTTACCTCACTATAACAATTCCTCACAATATGGACATCTCTTCCACACTTGTAGCACCTCCCAATCCAGAGCAGGCAATTCCCCGAATGCTTCTTCCCACATTTATTACATGTGGGATGTTATACTTGCTTTCCTCTTCTTCCTTGATCGAAGTTCCTCCCTAATCATGGCTCCATCGATCTATTCTTGTAATTTTATTTATGGGACCACTACTTCTCACCAAACCGTAGCTCGACATTCATCGCACACCGCACGATCTCTTCATAGCTATCATAGTCTCAGTTGGATAGATTCATCCACAGATGAGATCTCAGTTCACCAATGAATATATCAACCATAACATTTGGATCCCTGACAATACTAGAGGTATATCATGAAATTCGGGTGACGTTCATCTCATAACTTCCAACAGATTATTTTTCCTTTTGTTTCTGCTCGAGAAACTCCTTCTCCATTCTTGTTCTCATGGAACATGTTAAATACTTACTGAAAAAGATCCCTTTGAACTCTTCCAACTCCACAGAGTCAAATTCCACTCTTTTCCTTGTGTTTTTTATCAGTTCCCACCACTTATCATCTTCTCCTTATATGTTATAGACAACTAGGGTGACCTTCTCTTGCTCTGAACAATGAAGAAAAAAAAAATATTCTCGATGGAGCTGATCCATTGATTAGAAATCAATGGGTCAGTCGATCCACTAAAGGTTGATGGTCATTGGAACATAAAGGACTCAATAGAATGTTGTTCCCTTTGCAGTGAGATCAGTCTTTCAGCTTGATTCAAGTTATTTCCCACAACTTGAGTCAGTTGGTTCAACATTTACACGAATGTTTCCATTTTCTCTTCCATTGGAGGGCCATCAGCGCATGGTCCATTGCGGTCACCATATGCACTATTCCTCCTATTTCCGACCATTTTCTAAAATAACAAATCCTTCGTTAGAAACTTATTTCATTTATGAATCTTTTATCCATAAAGGATTTTATGTCTTAAAACTTCATACTTAAACAATTACATTTCTCTATAATTCCTTCATAATTTTTGATAAAAAGCTTCTGATTAAAAAAACATATCCCCTGGGAGTGTCGTAACCCAGAGTGCAGCAAGGCCTGTTGTAGTGCACCAGTTCCCGTTCGAGTCTATCTCAAAGCGTTGTTTTTATGTTTTATCCCTATATACATCTATGCCTGAGATGCTTATACCTGCTCGTATCGAGACAGCAATGTATTTGTTTGATAAACCACATACTCAATACTCACCAAAATACTATGAAGTTTTTCTATATTTAAACATTTCTATAGGGTTATTCCTAATTTTTTCATAGCCTAATTTCTATAAATTACTAAACTGTTCTGTGATACAAACTATAACATCCCCCCTTTTTATTACATAACTTTTTATTACATTTTACATATAATGGATCTGTAAAGACTAGTGTTTTGGAAATCAGAGACCTAAAACATGAAAACAACATAAAACCTTCTTCTAATCCTATATTAAGGCTTCATCATAAGTTCATCCTAGTTACAGTTACTACATCTCATATCCTGGAGTCATAAATCAAAGGAGAGGGTGAGTTGAAGGCCCAGTAAGTGTAAACAAGGGAATCTGTTTACTTGTGATATCAATACGAACATGATAAAAACATATATACAAGAGAAATGTATGAATAGGAATATCATAATGAAAAGAACATGAAAAATAACTTGAATATGTGGCATCAACATTTAATTTAGAAATTCATGAACATATCACCAAGGTCCATCCCAAAGGTTTCATAAAAATTTCCATGGTTATTCACAAAGGTATCATAAGAACGTTTCATCTCTAGAGATTAATTCATTATCAAATTCATTGGAGCACTATCAGGGTAAACCCTTAATATGTCTTTACTTTCATGTGATACAAAAAGATAATAATCAAACATTTGGTAAATAACACATAGAGTATAAATGAAATGAGTTTCATTTCCAAATCATGATGTTTTAAAGAGTACATAAAAATGAGATTGTTATGTCATTTATAACCCATGGAAATGGATTGAGGGTAACATGTGTGTCAATTATAGAATCAAATATATCATTTTTTTTAAACTATGAACACCGATAGGAATCAAATAGGTCTTGGTATTCACATAAATAAAACAGGAGAAGTTCTAGAGAGAAAGAGAGAGAAATTTTGAGACCAAATTTCTGCAACATAACGGCTATATAACGTGGTTTTAGAAAATAATAAAAAGAGAGGGTACAGGAGTAAACCACTCACAAATAAATTATATTAAAATATAAATACATAATAACACATAGGTAAGAACATGGTACGGATATTTTAATGACATACCACAAGAAAATGAACTTGAAAGGAAAGAGAAGATGTAATTTCTTTTACGAGAAATTTGACAGCTTAACTACGTCACTTAAAAAATTAGAAAACAAATTGATGAGAGCGGAAAGGGTCTCTCAAAAATTAGAAACGAAATGGAAATTAATGAGACATATAATAACATACCCTCAACATAATGAGATGGAAACTATAAGACACAACATAAAGGAATTCATGACTTAAAAGGAGATGGTGGAATGATCCCTTACCTTGAAGAGTAACTTCGAAAGCTTAAAGGTAGGGACCTTGGGAGACTGGAATGAACCTTTTGAGGACTCCTTGGGAGGTAAGGAGACCATAACATTGTTTAAGAGGATTTTTTAATGAAAAGGATGAGGGAATGTCTTAGTATTTATAGGGTAAGTGAGGGAACAAATCATTAATTGCCACGAGACACCTCATCGGTGGTATTGGAAAAACCATGGGCTTTCCCATGTTATTGGACCTTGGTATTATCCACTTGGGACACATAATACATCATATTACTATTCATAAGTCTACTATAATTATTACATAATTATTACATCATTAATGATGTCATTAAACACTTGAAACTAGAAATTGTATTTTCACGATTCATTGAAAATTCAACTTTTTCAGAAAAATCCAAAAAAATCACCTTAACCTAATATCAATTCTCTGAATTAAAAAATGTAGTCCATTTTATAAAAATAATTTTTTAAATATTTTTAAATAATTTTAAAATAAAAAACTCTTTTCACCCGAAAATACTAATACATAACCAATAATTTCTGAAATAGTTTTTTTACCTATTTTATTGAATCACATTAATTAATAAAGGTGAAAAAATTAAATTAATAGTTTATTAAGTGAGTTTACTTAATCCATTTTCTCACATTACTAATCATCAGTGTAAAGTCACTATTCGTAATTTACTATTCACCGAAAATTAGGTTGATCTTATTAGACTCTAAATTTCTGACTGAACACAACTGTAGAAGAACAATTTTTAAAAGACATTACACATTATTAATTATATAAGGTTTACATAAATATTTTAAAATATCCATTTTTTTCAAAATTCATTAATAATATGAATCCTATATTAATCTAGAGATTTGAAAATTCACAAACTTTACCATAAGAAGAAATCACCATTTTATTTATCTCAAAGGATTACAAAAGGCAGTTATAGTCTCTTTATGTAGCCCCTTATAATAGCATCATAAGACCTAAGTTTAAGGTGTTTTAAGGTGATAGAATCTTGGGGTGGCTCGGCCTACATTGCCCGAGCGGTGATTTTTATCAGCTTGGACTTCTCCCGAATGTGATTCTGTTCCAGCTTCACATGATGAAGTTCAGCTTGGGTTTGGTCTAGAGCAATGCCCAGTGGTGATAACTCCTTCCCAGGTTCTGTTAGATGGGCTTTGATTGGCTAGAGACTACTTGATGATGCCATAGAATCTCTTTTCTGTATTAATTAACCAAGATCACTTGTATTTAGATACAACAATCGCAACATTTAGTTTCCAACGGTCATATTGACAAATGGTCATATAACTGTCGAAACCCAACAGCCTCATTTTAATTATACTCATTTCATTAAATGAAATATTTTTGTTGAGTATAAAATAAAATAACACACAAAAAGGGAAACAAAAATTATTAAAAAAGTTCAGGTCGTTACACAATGTTTAAGTGTGGGTGAATTTGATGTGGCTCTAATATGAAATAGTTTTACACATATTTTTAATTAATTTTTACTAATTTAATTAATTAATTTTTTAATTATTACTAAATAAATGTATTTTTATATTTTTATAATGAAATTTATCAATTAATAAACTTTCCAAACAAATTAGGTATTTTTATCCTATTATATACTTAATTAAATTTAACTAACTTATCTAATATAATAATATCTAAATTATTTTTGTTAATTTTAATCTATATAACTTTTTAATAATTTGATGTTTTTATTAAGTAATAATTTAATAATTTTTTTTCAAAATAATTAACTATGTTTTTAATTTTATATTATGTATTTTATGTATTTTGATTAAAATAAATTAACATTTTAAATTATCTTGTATAATAACTCAATTAGTTTTTAATATAAGTTAACAAGTTAAGTTTGAATTCAATAAAATAATATGTTTTTAGATTTAAGTACACTCTTATTTAGTTAATTAATTTATTTATAATTTTAATAAATTAATTTCATTTATATTTTAATTTATGGAAGTAGTTAAAAAATTAAATATAAAACTGTAGGTGACTCATTTATTACTTTCCCAATTTTTATTTAGATTTTGACTCACTGATACCTTGTCTTTATGTCATGTCTCATCGATTGTTGAATTTATAAGTGAACCTTTTAGTTTTAGTTTTAGTTTTATGTTTTTAATAGTTAATCAATCAAATTTATTAGTCAAGTTATTAATCTACTGTCAATTTATGTTGTTAACTTTAGATTAGATTTTAATTTTAATTTTTGTTTTTATAGCTATAAGTTTTAATTAAGTACATATGTTAATAAATTTAATTGATTTAAGTTTCAGTTTAATGTTATTTAATATAGATAAGTTTAAATATTATTAGTTATTAATTTATTAAGTAAATTTTATTAACTGTTTCATTTTATGATTACAGATTTAATTTTAAGGCATTTTTTCCACCGATACTGATATACCACATAGGTTCCACCGATGCTGAAACTTTTTTTATATGCTACTGATACTTATGTTGATTGACATTGGTTTCACGTTCCATCACCTTTGGTCTCACCACTAATAGACATTATTTTCACCCTCCTAACACTATTTATCTCCTCCTATAGGTGTCACGACACACCGATGCTTTACATTTACACAACACGTCTCCACATACCGATACTGATGCACTGCAGTTTCCTCATTGGTAAGGAGACCTACAAACATCATCCGTCAGTGTTGGTTCCATCCATTACATCCCCACTACCAATAGCCTAATTCATCAAACGGTTTCTCCGCTCAACCCGTGGCACAGTTCAGACTCCAACCTGTCCCACCAATTTATACCAACAATGACACCATCCTCCTATGACTGTCACACAAACCACTCCTCCCATCACCCCTCACCTATTTCCTTACAATTCAGGACCTGTCAACACATCCCCTATATCCATCCCTCCACTCTTGACAGCATCCCCCATCCTCATATTGAAGCCCTGTACTATTGAACTACCACATTCAGTCATTCATCAGCCTCCAACAACCTTCACGTGTAACTACATGCCCATAAAATCATACTCAAAGTAGGACCAGATTCATACTTGAATAAAATAAAACATAAAATAGAATAAAAATCCCAAACCTTCTGCCAAATCTAAAAATCAAAGCCAAATTTTGTTGTAGTTGCACCGATTTTTCTGCTGCCAGTCGAAGGAAGAGCCATACCATAAATCCCCAATCCACAACCACTGGTCACGCTGTCGAGCTGATTGAAAGAGGTGGGCTATGCAAGCCGTGTCACCTAAGATTACAATGAGCGATCAGTGTTTGAGCTTTATGCTACAAATTTGAAGCATGTTGCATCGTCGACCTGAAGGAAGAGTTGCGCCACACTGGACAGCTGCATGAGGAGATCGCCACTGACACTGAGTTGTGTGCCATCACCTAGCAGAGGTCCACCGCTTGTGCAATGTAGTGAGTATCAAAAAGAACCATACCCCTCCCCCTCACTGCATGGAGAGAATGATTGGGGGAAGGGTAATGAAAAGAAAAAAAATAAATAAAAATAAAAATAAATACATAATGAAATATATAATTAAACAAACATAATAAATAATAGTAATAAATAAATAAATAAATAAATATGAGATGATTAATATTAATAAAATATAATTGTTCAATTAAATAACTAAAATAAAACTTTTTTATACTAAAATAATTTATAAGTACTTTTAAATTAAATTAAAATAAATAAATTATAATAAAATGATAATTTATAATTTATTGTTTCATATTAAAGAATTATAACTATAATAATAAAATTAATAAATAAAAAACCATTAACTCTAATTAATTAATAATAGTCTAATTTAAAATTAATGTTATAATAACTTATTATCAATAATATTAATAGAATAACTTAAGAAATTATATTATTTAAAAACTATTTAATCAAATTAAAGATATTATAATAAATTAATAACTTTAATAATAAATATTTAATTTATTTCTTTTATGTTTTTAACTGTTTTGTTTTGTTCTTTACTCAACAGGTTCATTCAAGAGGCAGAACCCTGTCCTGGTTAATTCAACGGACTCGTAGTGAGCTAATTACAGGGGTTTCATTAAAACGGCGTGTGATTGGATTAAAAAAATGCAAGTGTGCGGTGTGTAAGTGAAGCACCAAAGCATGTTAGTGGAAATAAGCTGATGATGATGCAGCTGATGAAGAATGATATTTAGAGAAGAGGAGAATCAAAATTAAGGGGGTGGATCATTCATTATTCAAACATCCATAAACCTCTCACTCATTTTAGCAGAGGAGATATTTTTAATAAATCCTAGAGAGCCATTTACTAGAGCTCTAAGGACCAGAGAATGAAATCCCATAGTTCAGAGGGGTGTTCTCACATTCATATGAATTTTCTCAATTTATGTTATTATAACCAAATTATTTCTATTTTGAATATGAACATGAAAGTGAACTAAATAATTGAGTTTGCAGAAATTTCTGAATCTACTGGTTAATTATTTTCCTCTTTATCAATTTTTATATTAATTAATTTAGAATTCATTGGTGATATCTATTCTGAATTCATACATTTACTTCATTCCACTTGAAATCAAATTTCAATTCTTTAGTCGTTTGGTGAGAATGATTATAGATGAATTTTCTAAATGTTTCAATTCATAAAACATTAGATCTTTAGACACGTTTGTTCTATTTTTATTTTCAACTTTTAATGTTAATGTTTAACTATTTTGGAGTGCAGAACTCTGAAATTGTTCAACCTAAGTGACTTATCTCATGGTGACGGAAATAGGCTAGTATTTTTCATTGATATATTCCAATCAAAATTTAAGTGATTATGAAATTATTTCAAAAACCATTAGAATCTAGTTTTTCCCCATGAATTTCATTTTTATTGTTCATCTATCAGCCTTTTATATCTTAGTTGCTAATTACTTTGAAAACATTTCTTGATTAAACATATCTTAGATAAAAAATATAAAAAAATGTGTTGTCCCTTTAATTATTTATAAAAACACAAAAAATAAAATAAAATAATATTAAAACAAAAAGAATGCTTATCCCTATTACTAACAATAGTGGGTTTTTTAAGAAAATTAGAAACTTTTTGGTTAATTTTATTTTCTTTGTGGGTTCGACCCTACTCTCTACTATACAGTAGAAGTAAGAAAAAAAATTAAACTATTATTCGATTTCAATGATAGTCATTTCACCTTCATTTTTAATCACCACATGTGATAATTAGTATAATTAAATAAAAACATCACAGAATAATTCACATACATGATTTATTAGATAAAAATATCAACTATGCTACTATATGTATGTAAAAGAAATGAGTGGAAACTCAAAAATGATTCTAAAGCATAAATTCATAATATAATATTATAATTATATTATCGAAAATTCCATACAAATAAATCTAATACCAAAAATTCCAAAAACAATATGCCTAAAATTAAACAGTAGACAAATATATTTTGTAATGAAAAATTAAAATGGGAAAAAATCATGATACCTAGTCTATAAAAGTGACCCACTAAAATTAATGAGTACACAGTTAACATGTGACACCCTCTTGGTCCCATGTATATTTTATTTCGTCAAATTTTACTACTTTTGAGTTTCAAAAGGATTTAGAGAGTTAAGGAGGGGGTGAAAATATATGAATTTTGGGAAAAGAGGATAGGATTATATTAGTAGTAATTGTGTGGTAACTATAATGTATGGTTCTGTTGTGTATAGAGGTAATTTTCATGGTTTAATGATGGTTTTTTTACCATGTGTGTGTCCATGAAAAGTTTGCAGGTGGATGGTTTAACCTAGTGGTTATCATATGGATTATACACTATTTTCTTAATCATGTGGTTATTCGTAGGTAATTATGCAATTTAGCTTTTAAGGGGTCATAGCTACCACCTGGTTAGAATAAAATTTCTATAATCATGTGTCCTAACCATGGAACCCGTACATGTTTCTTAAAAATTAAAAATTACCTTGATTTTTATACTTGATTTTACTTTAAATTCCCTCTTAATTCACCATTATTCCAACCAAACATCCCCATTACACTCAATAAGGTTATCCCCTTAATCTCATGGTAAATCCACATCTATCTAAATTGATTAATTTGAGTTATGTGTATTTTTATTATTTTTTATTTTCCTCTTTCTAGATATACCTCTAATCTCTTATCTTCTCTGTGTCGTGCAATCCAATATAGTGTATAGTTATCCGGTCTATGGTTCAGATGGATAATTGAGGATTTTTTTCGTGAATCTAGGATTGTGATGACTATATCTCATTATTTACCATCATTATTTTCAAAGGTGATAAAATTTCTCTATATTTGATGTATGTGTCTCTATCCAAAGGATTATTTCACAAGGAAAACATGGATTTTCTGTGAAATCATTTGATTTTGGAAAATGAAAATGATTAGTTTGATTTTATTAAGGTATAAATTGTAATAACATATTTTTATTGTATTTTTGTTGTTAATGAGAGGTATTTTAAATTCCATTTCATTAAAAATAGTTTTAGAAGCATTATGTGTTTGATGAAATTCCACAAAGATAAATTTTAAAATATTGGGATTAATGGTAAAAATTTTCACATTGGTAAGAACATGGGATATGTTTTATTATAGTGACCTAGGAATTCACTATTATATCTATGGTGACCATATATGTCCTTGTATCATAGAACTTTTCTTATGGCCCATTTGGGAAATGATAGTAGGAATCACATTGATACTTGTGATTTACTTTCCCATTTTCTTTCATATACATCCAATGTTATTTCCATTAATTAATCAAAAAAAATTTATATCCATGTTTTTAAGGCTTGGAATATGTATTTTTTTAAGAGGCTACTCAATGGGACTTTTTATGAAAATGTGTTTTTCATATGATCTATTTAATAAAATATGCGGTTTCAAAGCTAAAACTAATGGTAGTAAGATTATAGACATTGTATATATTATTTTGTGGAATATTAATAGAAATTTCTGTTTACACAGTAATTTTTTTCCTTTGGTAATTTATAGTTATGGTTTTGTAGGATACATGTAATGGGAAGGGTTCATTATTACATGGTGGGTTTTCTTGGTTGATATTTCTTTCATAGTGTATTGGTATAGTGGCGATAGATAATCAAATAAAGACTTGATTTAGAGCATATCATGGATATGTACCCTTTATTTCATTCCCAAATCTTTTTTTTATCTTACATCTATAATAAATGAGAAATTTTCTATTATGTTTTTAGGGTAAAATCATTTCCATGGTTTGTGTGTTGATACCCATATTCTTGTCACCAGATTGTGGGGATCAAGAATGTGCTTTGGAAATTGTGATAAAAAATATTAGGAGATGTGTTTGGTTGACCCTATTTGGTTCATAAGTAAATGATTTCAGAGACATTACTAAGTTGATAATGTAGTGGGACTACATGGTTGTGGTTCAAGGGTTTGTTATAATAGAGTTATAACTTTTTTTGTCTTAAAAAGTATGTTACAAGTATGTTCTTGATAACCACATTTAATGATTTAGATTTAGTTACCATGGAAATTCATGATTTGACTTATGTTTGGTCCTTTATTTGAGTTATTTTTTTATATGTTTACTTACGTTTATCATTATCATGTATTGGTTACCATTTGGTTTATTCTAGATTCGGGGTGTAAATAAAAAGGGGAATCAAATTGTGAGGTCAAATTGGGCGGCCTAAAAAAAACATAAATTGATCAAAAATGTGATTTTAAAAATGTTAATGTTCATGTGACATGATTGGAATGTGTTTTTTAACCATGTAACTAGGTCTAGAATAACTCTACATCCATTTTTAGAACCTAGGATTCTTAGATTCTTTGAGTAACTTCCATTAATGAAAAAATAATCAATGTTTTTCATAGGATATATTGATATCATGAACACGTTTGATTCATAGTTCTAACATGATTTATTTTGTACAGGTGTAGTATAAGTAGTTTATGTTTTAAAAAATTATATCATAGAAAATTATTTTAGTTTTAAAAGTTAATATTTAATGCTTTCTTGTAAAAATCGATAATGTGTTTCAGGCTTCTTATTTTGAAATGGATTATTAATCACATATACCTAAAAAATTGGGTCTAAAACTGGTAAATGATAAATATAGAAGTATTTTACACCCTTGAATCTTGTATTTATTATGGATTAAATGTTTCAAAGAAATGTGTTTTTACCAAGAATTTATAAAGGGTGGGTTTTTGTTTTAAATAAAAAAATTTGATTTTTTAATAAGTATTCTATATGTGAAAAGGATAGTAAAACAAAAAAAAATTAAATTAAAATAAGGCTATGATATTAAGAAATTTTAGTTTTATAACATCCATTTTAGTTTCTTTTAATGGTCTTTAAACACATATAATTAAATTAAAGATGAAAATGAATTGTATTTGATATTTTTTCATGAATGGTGTGAGGTTTTATCTTTTAAATGAGGATTCTTGAAAAAAGTTTTCTTTAGTATTTTCTCTTACATAATGAAAGATGACTAATTCTAATATAAGTTTATGTTATACCACTTTTTAAATAGTTTTTGGTAGTTTTTGAAATGAGATTTTTTTGAAATAGGTTTCTTACTCATGAATTTGGTTTGTTCTAAGACATCCCTAAAATTTTTTTATTACAGTGTTAATTTATATGTATTGTCTGACCCTTTCTGGGGTTTAGGGGTTACTTGATGTATTTTTATGGACATGGTCAGATAGATTTATCATCTTGTGTATATCGTGTAAGTCCTATGGATAAATCATGTGTTTAAATGAGATAATTTCGTTGAGAGTGGTATTTTCTTTTTTTCCCTTTACTTTTTCTCAGGCACCTAATAGGGTGGTGAGTGTTCTTTTATCTCTTGATGTTTTTTTATTTCTTGTCTAGAGAACTATTTAGGTTCTTCTAGGTAGTTGAGTTGGTGAGGACTAGTGTTCTTATATTCATTGCATTCTTTAAGAGAAGTGTAATCTTGAGTTCATCCTATGATTTGGGTTTTGTTCTTTTGGTTTTATTATCTATAGTATTAATGTAACTGTGTTTTTTAGAAAACCCTATTTAAGGGTGACCTTTGATATCATCATAAGGATGATCCATTGAGATCAGTGGAAATATTAAGTTTTTTTTATGTATCATTGATTCATTTCATTATGTGAACCTTGTCTCTAGGGATAGAATTGTGGAAAAATCTATTTCATGAGTTTTGGATTAGCATTCCAAATATGGTAATCCATGGGTGTGTAGATGTGTAACTATGTTTTCTGGATGACTGAATAGGCTAAGAAATCGATCTAAGATATATGTGTTGTTGGATGAATAGTGCGAGCAACCACGTTGAATCCTCTAAACCTGAGTTATCATGAATGATATCTCATGATCCAATTCAATATACATGTATTTTATTATTGAGTAATGGCATTATTTAAACCATCTCTTAGTTACAAGAGACATAGTGGATATAGTGATATGGTTGTTATTTTATAATGATCCTTATGATTGTTTGTCTCCATGATAATTTGAATGTTTTTTTGATGATACCTTTTTTTAGGATTGATCTAGTTCCATCTTGGATGGATACATATTGTGGAATCATTTTAGTTTTCCTTGGATAGGGAAGGAGATCTTATGGGTTTCCTTTGAATGGGATTTGAAACCTCAGTTAACTTGTTGATGATCTATTGTATCGATGCATTTACTCATTGTCACACCATTTTAGATTGAATATAAATAGTGTGGAGACCTACAATAGTTAACCATTCTCTTTAGAATATTTTATTGTTTAATATGAAACCTAGTACTCATTTAAAAGGTTGGAAGTGAGGTTAACATCAATTTTAATGTTTATTCATGCTAAACCAAGTTTGTTATTAATTATTTCACTAAAAAACCTAAGGTATAGAGTTGGGACTTGTTTTGATGTTTTAAAAATTGGGGTTGAATAAATTATTTCACCAATTATATATTCATGGAATAAATCTATCTCACTATGTCCTTGAGTTTGTAACAGTTGCACATACTCTCATAATATAGTGACATTATCCCCTTAGAGGGGATTTTATAATATAATTGAGTTATTGAAGATAGAAGTGTAATTTTACAAAGAAAGATATGATCCAATTATATAAATTCTGGGTTAAGTGACCCCGAATCTTTTATCTTGATATTTTGTTAACTCTCAGAAAATGAGGCGTGGTCAAATAAAATTTGATCTAGGAGTTACCAATGTAGGGTGTGATGGAAACAAAGTAGGTGAGATCCATGATGAATCTATTTATATAAATGATCTTGATTTTGATCAAGGATTTAATGTGGTTTTATTTCATTCTTATGACAAAGTTATTTTCTCCCAATGAAATAGGAATTATCTTTGAAAAGGAGTGTATTTCCGTTGGTAGTGTATTAGTGAAACCTTTCATAGTGGGGAGACCTTGAGTTATTTGTTTTTTTGTCCTGATGGTGATTTTTAACATTATAGGTAGTTGGTTGTTTTGGTTGATCTGAGTTAGGGGTAGTTAGATTGTGAAAGTAGGTCTAGTTGGTTTAGGAACTATGGGGTTACTATGATGTGTCATAATCTCATACGTTTATGTTAGTATCTCATAATGATATTGTTGATTGTAATAATTATATCATGATTCCCCACCTACTAGAAAAATGAAAAGAATAACACCACATACCATTTAGTTTGTTGGGGTCTTATCCATTCCATTATAAAGGTTAGATGAAGTCCCTATGGACATTTTAATTAAACTACCATAGACTAGAAGTGGAAAAGAATATATGATTGTGGGTGAACATTAGATGATTTAGGAAATTATCTCATTTATTTTTTTTACTAAGGAAGTTATTGTTGTAAAATAGATTGAACATTTTCTTTAATCAGGGGGTTCTAAAGATCATTAATTTATTGGTGGTTACTATCTATAGAAGATAATCATGCATTGGATTATAATTATAGAATATATTATGTAATAAAATGGGTTCTCTATTGAAGTTGAGTATGAAATTCAATATTTATATGGATTATTAGATTATATGAATCATCCAATTCATGAGGATATGATTTATGTGTGCATGCATGTTTTTAGTTTATTTATTTATTTTATGAATGGTATTCGATTTTAGAAACTTAATTTTAAGTGTTATATATGAATCTACTTGATGTCAGGAATGGGTAGGTGAATAGTCTCTAGTATGCCAGAGTACTATCAAGGGATGGCCAATATGGAATAGTTATCGGGAAAATTGTTGGTAGATGTTATAATCCAT
Source organism: Viscum album (assembly GCA_963277665.1). NCBI lineage: Eukaryota > Viridiplantae > Streptophyta > Magnoliopsida > Santalales > Viscaceae > Viscum > Viscum album. Next base: position 2,045,167,391 of record OY728150.1, on the reverse strand, counting down.
CCAAAATTTTATAAAAACCACCATAATTTTTTGTTGGATGTTTTGGTAGGTGATATAGTTTTTATCAGGGTTTGACGTATCGTTTTACAACATCATTGGAATATGTAGGGTATGTTGGCACTAGGGATTGTTATCCCTTTTGATATTATTTAATGACTTGGAAAGGTGGTTTATAAGTTGGAATTGTTTTGTCCCTTACCATGGATTCATGATGTCTTTAATATTTCTTAATTGAGGATTTTTATACTATAATATTCTCATGATATTGAATGGGAGGATATTGATTTCAATCTTGATGCCGCATTAATTTAGCAACCAATTTAGATTATATATCCTCATGATAAAGTGATTCTTGATAAAATATTTCATTTGGTCTATGTATTATAAATTTAGAAAAACATCTCTGATATGGGACATAAGGAAAAAATGTTTTATGCCTCAGTGCCCTTATATTTTAAAAATTCTAGTATCCTGAAAACATTCTAGGGCTATTATGTTTCATGATGGATAAAATTTTGACCCCCTCTGGGTCACAACTATATTTAATTTTTAGCTTATTTTATTTATTTTGAGGTTCTAATGTATTTTCGGAGTTTGGGGTGAATTTTTTTTAGATTTTTTGAAAATAGTTCAGGATCGTGGGCTTAAAATAGTTAGTAGTGAACATGTGGTAACCATGATGGATGATGCTATCAGTTTCAGAGAAAATTTTCATGGTTTATGCAAGATTTTCTTAACTGTGCTTATGTCTATTCAAATTTCATAGGTGAATGATTTGATCTAGAGGTTGTTACATGACTTATTCATAGTTTTCCTAACCCTATAACTATTCCCATACAACTGTGTTCTTTAATTAAAAATAATTAGTTTCTATCTCATGGTTAACACATGGTTTTTATAACCATTTAACCAAACCATGTAACCAATGAATGTTTACAAAAAATAGAAAATTACATTGATTCACTCACTCAATTTATCATATAATCCCATCCAAATTCATCATAACTACAAACCATCCTCTACTTGATGCTTTATGAGGTTGTCCCCATATTATCATGGTGAATACCCATCAATCTAGATTAATCTATTTATGTTAGGTGTGTTCTTAGGTTGTTTTCTTCTCCACTTTCTCGATTTAACTTTGATATATCATATTTTATATGTCACAAAAACATATGCGGGGCATGATTACCTGATATATAACTTAAATAATTAATTTATGGTGTTTATCTTGGATCTAGGATTTTTAGGAATACATCTATTTGTTTCCCATCACTATTTTTTAAGGAGATATGTTTTCTCTGTTGGTGGGGTATGTTTATCTATCTAATGAATCCTTTCATATAGGAAAATATAATTTTCCTATGAAATAATTTTATTTTAGTTTCTAAAAATTGTTGGTGTATTGTTTTTATGAGATAAATTGAAATTTATGATTTTTTGTTTGACCCTTAATGTAAATGAGAAATTTTTTTAATGGGATTTATTTAGAAATAGTTTTAAGAATATTCAGTGTTTGATAAAATGTCATAAAGATAAATTTTAAAAAGTTGGTCTTGTATTCCCTTGAACAAAAGGGTGTAATTTAGTCCTTGGGGAACAAATTTGGATTTATGTTGTTATAGGTACCTTATAATTTGATATGCTAGGTGAAGTGACCTTGGATGTCCTAGAATCGTAGAGCCCATATTTTAACAATTTTGTGAAATGTAAGTAGAAATTACATGGATTCATTTTATTTACATACCCATTTGTTCTGAAATGCATTGATATGTTTGTTTTTTACCTTGATTTTTAGTCATGTTTTTCTTCCATGTTCTTAAGGATTGTGATAAATATTGTTTTTAAATGGAGAAGCAAAGGGTTGTTCTATGATTTTTTTCAAATGAACTGCTTTATAATATATAGTTTTGTTTTAAAGGTAGAAGTAATGATCATATGGTTAAATAATTTTTACAGATTTTCATTGGTATCATACTAATATCTTTTGTTCACACCATACTATTTTCCCTTAAAAACTTTTAGTCATTTTTTAGGATACCAACAAAAGGATGGGAACCATGTAAAATGAATACTTCACTTGGTTGATATCACCTCTGTAGTGGATTGGGATGTTGGTGATAGATAGTCACATAGTGACTTAGTTTTTTGTGTCTCATAGATTGGTATCCTTTCTTCCAATTTGAACTGAAATTTTTTATCTTACCTTTTTTATTCATGATACATGTTATGGTTTTTATGGAAACATAGTCTCCATGATTTTTATGTTAATACCTAGGTGTTTATTTCCATCCCATGGTGATTAGGAATTCATTTTGGTCCTTATTTTATGAAAGATTACGTGACATGTTAATTTTACCTAGTTTGGTTCATTATAAAAGTCTCCCAAAAATTAAATGGATCTAAAAAGTAATACTCAAAAAGAGACATTAAAATGAAGAACACCACCCAATAATGAATCTGAAATAAAAACATTTGACTGTATGAATATGAATACTTCTATTTGAATAATTGGGTGCAGAAAAATAACAAAAATTAGAGTGAAAGTATCTACAAATAAAAACTATTCAAAAGTCTGAAACCCTAACTTTGATTGAGTTTCATTCACACCAAAAAACTTGAAACTAGTGTATTCCTAAAAAAATGCTTTCATTAATGGAAAAACCTCTTTGAATAATTTAAAATAACAGAAAATATTTTATTTAGAAATGAAATCAAAGAAGTTAAAATAACATACCAAAATAGAAAGAAAATAATATACTATAAAAAATTAGTTGGTCTATGTTAGGTGTACCTAAAAAAAATATTGTTATTTAGCTTCCTCATGCATCATGAGTATTTTCGGTTCAATACATGTGTTTCATGATTAGATAGAATTATCCTCTCTTCATTATCCTAATATAAATCTATTTATTTGTAAGGTTATCTATGATAAATAGATGAAGAGAAACATTATATGTAACCATTTGTGAATATAATTCAAGGATCACGATCTCTATACATCATTGTATGAGAATTTTTCATACACAGTGATTAATGTTATGGCCTGATATATAAATTTCTCAACAAAACCACTCTAACTACCAACATTTTTCTCATTCTATCTTATATAAAAATACCTTTAGACCATTTTATACATAGAATTTTTAGGTTCCAATATTTTATTTCAAAATTATATATATATATCACTATTTTAGAACATTATTTTAATAGTCCTATAAATTTCTTTTATCAGTACCAAAAAGAACTATGGTTGTTAATTCCTTTAAAAGCCATGTGATTTTATCAATGCTAAAAAATAGATGATATGGCCTCATTTATCAATACTATAAAAAATGATGATAAATAATTCCTTTCTTGGAGTTCATTTTATAACTAATAAAAGATAAATTTGTCATTATTAGTATCATCACTAATAAAAGACCTTTTATCGAGGCTAACTCAAGCATACATAAAATGGAAATTTATTAGAACTTACATTAGCACTGATTAAAGACCTTACCACCTAATATTGAGTACTAGAAACCATATCTATAGTACTCTCTTATAGTTAATAAAAATACATAGATAACTATATAAATTATAGTATAAATATTAAATTAATAATAAAATAAAATTTAAATTTACTTTTCACCATCATTCCAATAGTAATATTACATTAAATAATTTCTATATAATAAAATTATGATTATGTAAAATTATATTATAAAAAATAAATACATTCAATACCAAAATAAAACTCTCATATATATCTTTCTATAATGATCAACCCAACCATATAAAAAATAATTTAGTGTTGCTAATTAAAAAAAAACAGAAATAGTATATAAATAAATAAGTAATTATCATTAAAATGTTATATAATACTTAATAAATTTATATTTGAATGATATGAGGTCACATTATATTAAAAGAAATTAAAAATTTGTTTTCATTAACAAATCATGATAATTCGAGTGTGTTTTCTTGGTTTTGAGTATGAGATGCTCATTTGAAATAAAATGTCACTTTTAAATGAAATCACAAACTTTCAGTCATACCAGACACACTAAGTGTTATATTAATGGTGATTAATTCAGAAAAATGAAAAATGAATCATCAATCATTTACTAAAATATAAAGATAATTTTTGTATGTCTTCGTAGCTTTGACTATGCGATGTGCATTGTGAGACAAAATGTTACTTTTATACATAAAATATGACCTTCAAGATATTTCATCAATGATGTTTTCTAGATTTATATATCGGTCATTAATATACATAAAAAATAAATCAAAAACAACTTTCCAAAATTATAAATATAATTTGGTCATGTTTGATCAAGTTTCAGTAAGTGACATGTGTTTTAAATTAAAATTTTACTTTTAAAATGGACACGTATGATTTCAGTTAATGTTTAAATTTCAAATGATACATTCACATGTGGTTAATTACTACAAAAAATATAAATAAATTAGTTTTAACCTCAAATTTATAGAAAATATGATTGCATTTGATTATTTTTTTAGTGTGTTCCCTGTGTTTTGAACTAAAATGTAACTTTTTTTGGAAGAATGATCCTTCAGTCATACTAGAAACACCATATGTTAGATTGATGTGTGATTAATTCATTCACATAAAAAATAAATCATGGATCATTTTCCAAAAATATAAATAAAATATGATTGTTTTTTGGTTTTAAGAATGTGACAGATGTTTTGAACTAAAATGTCACTTTTAAATGAAAATAATCTCTTTTAGTTATACTGACCAAACAGTGTGTTTGATTGATATGTTGTTAATTACTACAAGTTAAAAATTAATCGAATATTATTTTAACGATATATCATTATAATAATACAAGTTTTTCTTTATTTGGAGTGTGTTACATGTTTTTGGGACTCAAATATTACATTTAAACATAAAACATACACCTTTATTCATAATGAACAAACCATGTAATTGATTGATACGAGGTTAATTCCAACAAATACTCAATTAATTGTCAATAATTTTACTAAATTATCAAGACAATGAAAGTATGTTTTATTTTTTTTGACTTTATGACATGCGTTTTAAACTAAAATTTCATTTTTATATAAAAAACATGCACTTTAGTTATAATGGACACACCATTTCATTGATTTACGTGTACATGATTCCTAGACATAAAAATGAATTATAAATGATTGAAAAAAATATCAATATAATATGAATTTATTTGCTGATTGTTGAGTATAAAGATCATGTTTTGAAAAAAATATCAATTTTAAATGAAAACACACACCTTTAGTCATAACAATCAATCTTTGTTTTAGATTGATGTGTAGTTAAATTCATACCTAGAAATGATAAGTATTGATATTTTTCTTAAAACAGAAATAAAATATGAGTTAATTAACTTATTTCTGAGTATGTGATACATATTTTGATCCAAAATATTATTTTTTAATGAAAACAAGCACTACTTGTCAAACTGGAAATGTCATGTGTTAGATTTACCATAGGTTAATTCCCACATACAAAAAATGAATCAAGGAAAATTTTATGAATCTATAAAGGTAATATTTGTTTTTAATAACTAATAATTAATTTTTTTATAAAGACATATCTCTTTTAATGGGTATGAGGGAACCCAAATGACATCAACGACATAAAATGATAATCAAGCCTCACAGTCCAATGTCCCACGGAAAAATACAATCCAATTCAAATCTACAATGAATGTCCCCTCTATAGCATCATGAACATTAAGATGAGACTCCACTTCTCATCACTAATCGGCTAGATGTTATGTGGAAGGATTCACAAACCTAGTACCGATGGAAAAAAACCATACCCTCTCAAACTTCAAATTCCAGATAGCCATGATCTGTGAAAGCTCCCTTCTCTGAACCTTTTATAGAGTCCTCCCTTATGATGAACTGAATGTCTTGTTCCATAAACCACAGACCGTAGATCCAAAACTCAAATGAAAATACACAACACCATTCCACAAAATCAAGTATTAAACCAAAATAAAAATAATTTCATGAGCTCTCAAACAATTCATCACACTACAAAAAACTCAATTGTGAATGTTTGAGTATCACTCAGATAACTTGGTGTGCACAAAAAAACCACTTTAATTCATGTTCAACAGGAAATTAGTCTAATATTCAATGAAAATCTCACTATCGACCACATTTAACTGGACTAATCCCATTTCAAATTTAAAAAGAATTGAATGGAATCAGTTGGGATTCAAGTTTTATCATTCACCACAAATCACCCCGAACCAAAATCCCATGCACCGAAGCCATCAACAGTCGCCAAAATCAAAGATGGGGCCCGACATCGTCAACACCACATGCCACAAAGAACACAGTACAACCAAAACAACAAAAAACAGAGACAAAAATGCAAAAAAGAAATACCAAACCAGAAAAGGGGTCCCCCAGAACACTAGATCACCAGAAGAGGTCCCTTCCATAATCTAGAGAAGCAGATCCAGATCCCACTGCCACCTTCAAAATCGCACTCAGAGACCAAATCCTCCCAATACACTAGTAGATGACATGAAACGTGATGACAAATCTCAGACCACATCAACTAGTACTCTCACCCTAGATCAACATTGCGCTATCATGGGGAACCCTAGCCAATTTGAAGTATATGATGAGAAGAAGGCTATCCACCGATGAGGTTTGTCAAGGATGTGATCTCATACGACGCTGCCACTATAAGATACCTCACACCATTAATTCATCAAGTAAATGAACTAAGGAGAGAATCACACTCATCCCAAGAAAGTGGGGATAAAGGAAGCAGAGGAGGAAACACAGCAACACAAATCCCCTTATGGGCTCATCTTGACATTTTGAGTTCAATTTATTGGTTTTGAGAATTTCACATTTGTTTGGATTAAAAATGTCTTTTAAACTAAAAACATATACTCTCATTCAATCAAGAAAACCCATATATTATATTGTTATGTGGTTAAATCCAAGAAATAGAAAATTAGTTGAGGATCATTTTTCTAATTTTTTAATAAAATATGAATGTTTTTCTCTTTTTTTGATTATGTGATGTGTATTGTGGGAAAAAATTTTAAAATTTACACTAAAAACTCACTCTTTGATTTATATCGACCGTGTCATGTTTCATAATCATGTGCGGTTGATTCATATAAATCAAAAATAATTATAGAACATTTTTAAAAATTATCAAGGAAATATGTGAATTATTCCTTGGTTTTAGTATGTGAAACATGTTTTCAAATAAAATGTCACTTAAATAAAAACATTAACTATAAATCATACTGGCTTCACCGCATTTGAGATGGACATGTAGTTAATTACTACACATTATAAATGAATTCTTAATATTTCTAACCACGAATCAAGAAAATAGAAGTTTTTTCTTAGTTTTCAGGCTGTAGTACATGTTTTGAACTAAAATATCATTTTTTAATAAAAACATGAAATATAGATCATACCATCTACACCATGAATCATATTGACTTGATTTTATACAATATAAATTAAAAATTAATAACATATTTTTTTCAAAATGTATCATGGAAGCTCATGAATATTTTTTTATTTTGAGTATGTGACATGATTTCTAGACTAAAATGTCACTTTAAAACAGAAAACATGTGCATTCTACTAATACGAGCACAACATGTATCGAAATGAAATGCAATTAATTATTAAAAAAACAAACTAATTATTTATTTTTGAACTAAAATATCAAGAAAAATTTATCATTTCATGATAATGTTTACAAATTTAGTATATTCAATAACTTCATTTTTTATTGGTAAAACACAATGTTACATGAATAACATGTTATTAAAAGCGATTGGACCCAAAGGGGAATGCATTTCATCACCACTAAACATAAAAAAAACATAAAAAGAATAAAAAACTATATAGAGTCAACATTAAATAGTATGTGAGTGCGTCATCCTTGTTGAACCCTTTATTGAGAATTGAATCCTTTAATAATTTCTGTTTCGAACTTATATAATTAGTCAACTCATGAAGGTGTATTTTAGAGGGAAAATTATTTTATCCTTCAAAATGATATTATTATAGATGTGGAATATTTATTTATATTTCATTAATCAATTGAAGGGTTTATTATTAAATAAATAATTACAATACAAAATCATCATGATTTTTTCGAGATAAAAAATTACAAACATGCTAGGAAATCACATCTTCATGATGTATACAAAAATTCAAACCCCATGTAAGATTCCTATCCATTTAAAATCATATTTAATTACTCTTTTGTATATGTGTATTGTCAAAAGTATGAGTATTAATTAAAAATTAAAGATAAAAAACTATTAATAAGTATTTTAAATGAAATTATAACTACCCACATAAAGACCTCTTTGATGATGATTATTTATTAAGGGAATATGAAATATTTTATAAATTTAAAAACTCAATGAACACAATATTTATAATTAAAATCTTGAAGATACTATATAAATAGTGATAAAAATAAGTAATATATTTTTATATATTTTTTAATTCTAAATGTTTATTATATATACATGAATACATATCTATTTAATGTAATCCATAACCTCCTTGTTTTCATCACCTATCCTCATACAATGATTTTTCTGATAAGTAAATATTACATTATCTTAAAAAAATTATTTTCAAAACATAATATAAAGCTTATTAATTGAAATTTATTTTTAAAATGATAAATATCATATTTTTTAAATTGATGAAGAACATAATATGTGGTTCATTTGTGTGTAATAAATTATTTTTTTTAAAAAAGGATAATATCTAAAGTATCCAAACTGACTGTATTGAGAATCTATATCTTCATAAAAAATAGGTAATAAAAAATGAAAATTTATTTTATATGATTATATTATATTTTTTATCCATTCATTTTCATAATTCAGAATAGAATTTCATATATTATTTTCTATTCAGAACCAATGTCTATGAGATCATCCTTTTTTCTTGAAATTTTGTCTTCTCCCATTGAATTTTATTTATAAAAGTTATATGATGATTGAAGAGACCATATTTTATCATTAAAAGGTTTTACATTCACATAGGTGTGATATATACACCTATAAAAAATATGAATAATATTATACTATAATTAAAATAGTAGAAAAATTATTGAAAACATTGTTATGAAAACTGACCTCTTGTATACATTCAAAATTTAGGATCAATACCATTCATGCTTGAGAATATTAATTTCACTCTCAAGACTAATCATGTATGTAATGAAATATTTATATATATTTTCATTAATATGATTGGAGGAAATATTTTTATCTTTTAAAATCATAATTTCCTGAACTAGCAATGTTAAAAAATTTATCTGAGGAATAAATGGGTATAAAGGTACTCTTATAAGGTATTATCTATTTATTGGTTGATTTATTAGATTTTCATTAACTAATATTCCATTTCCCCTTTAATTTATCCATCTGTAATAAATTACCTCAGTTCAAACCTTTTTTCATTAATTTTCAAGGGTTGTTCATATAAAAAAATTATAAACAACTTACATCATCGTCATTATGAATCTTTATATGATTAAATAGCCTTTTATCAATGATCTTATAGCATGTTTGATCATGTGAAATTTTAGATCCTCAAAGGGAATAGGTATACCAATTATTGGATCCTCATCTATGTGAATCCCAATGATCACAAGATATTTGGTAATTTTTTTCTCTACAAAAGTCTCCTTAGATGTTGTACACTTTACACATTGTAGCGAGGTGATGGGTGGGTACTGATAGATATAAATCATAATTAATTTCACCATTTATAATTTTATTATAATAATGGTATCATTAGTATTTTTATTCACATTTAGAAGAAAGTATTTTTATAGAATCTATTACCTAAGATAGGAAGGGACTATGAGGAGAATATATCACCGTAAAGATGATAAAAATGACTCTTCGTGTAGTGGTTATTGGTTTATTATTTATTATGATAGATACCTTCCCATAAAATGGTCTAACATACTGGAATGATAAACTAAAATTTTCTCTTAGATTATTTATTTGTTCCTAAATGTCTTTCATTATATCATTTCCATCCCATAGATTCTTTGGTTTCTCAAAATATATTTGGGTGAAACTACAAAACCTAAAACTTTGACGTAGATATATTGTTTTAGAAACAAAAAGGAGTCAATAATTATGTAAACCCAATGATTATTCTTATGTATAAACTAGTTAAAAAATTTAGTAAAATGTGTATTCATTGTTAAGTAACAAAAATTTCATGAATAATTTTTTATGTCATAAATACACATGAATCCAAAAAATCATATATGTTGTCATCTTATATTTTTCTATATTTATTTAAATTATCCTCCATAATAAGCACACAACAAGGGATGGAAATAGATTTATATTTATATTAACTAATCATCATCTAATCAATGGTACAAAATTATACACTCTTATATCACATTAAAGTATTAATATATAGTTAAAATAAATACCATTTTTTCAAGTAATGTCTTCTCTATGATGGTTTCATGATAGGGGTATATTGGTTTTCTGGAACATTGCTTATTTTCAATAAAACATTCCTATTTCATAAGTTAATAATTATAAATCAAAATGATTAATACATATAATATCAACTAAACTATTACCATTTACAATAAACATAAATTGAATCCTTCTTATGATAAAAAAATGAAATAATTCCATATTAATTAGTTTATTTTGTCTGTGTATATTTGTAGTGGATGGGGGGTAACCTTACCCTTAACATCCCTAATATGGTTCTTTATAATAATTTCTTAAAAGGATCTATGAGCCTTCCATGTGGATATTAATATGAATTTCATTTGATAATCTATAATATAAATATACTTTGACATGAATAATGCTGATTAAAAAACATTTCATTATTTTTTGTTTTTAGTAAAATTTAAAAATTTATCATAATGATAATATAATGTTATCCCAAATAATAGTAATTAATGAGGAAACATCACTGAGATATATATCTATATCAATCAACATGTGCATTTTGGTAAAGTCCCCAGTGTAACTAATGAAAATGCACTTCTTAGTTCAATAGGTTGGTTTTGAATAGTCCATCAACCTCTCATTTTAGGACTATTATTCTTACAATAATAATTTTTTTAATACTTCCACATTATGAAACTTGTTTTTTTCAACCAAATTTTCTTTTCAACTTCTAGAATTTTTTAAATTTCTAAATTATTAATATTTCTGTTCCTCATAATTGGTAGCCTCAGCGTGCAGAGAAGTAATTTTCTTTTGAATTAGTTAAAATGTAATTTATATTACATAAATGAAATATTTAAAAAATAATATTATTAGGAAACATGTTTTATATTAAAACATTAACATGATATTTGAAATCATTTTTATTTAATGATCATTGGGATTTAGATAATATATCAAGTATCCAAATACCATTAATGTGATACCCTCTAACATATTAGAAAAAAACACTATATTAGTACCACATTATAATTATTACAATTTTAAAATGAATGTTTTTACCACAAGGCAATGTTCATTTTAGTCTTGATTGTTTTTTTCAAAAACATAATAAATGAGAAATTCCTATTTTTAGGATATAGGAAATAAAATCTATATACTGATTTTGATTACAATATTAAAAGTTCATCCATGTATCCTTACTAAAATTAATATTCATTAATCCAAATTCATTAATATTATCTACAGTCTTATTATTAACCAATTGGTATAAAAAAAATAACCACTTAGAATTTTGTATTATCCAACTCCCAAACTTATTCAATCATTCCAAAATATGGAATAATTGTGTAAATCTCAATTTTTTCCATTATTCCAAACACATTCACCACTTTCACAGAAATAGTAACTCCATTTTTTTCCATTTTCTTTACATTATCATGTTTCTTTATATATAATGTATAACCGTTAATTATATTACAATTATATGAATTTACATTTACACTTGGTCAAAAAGATATCCATTTAGGTCATTTTAAAATTGAATTTGGATTTTCATATAACTCTTTAAACACATAGTCTAAAAACCTTTATATAAACTAATGATTATATAGATTTGATATCCTCATTTAAAACATTTATAGATTAAAATTCTTAAAAATTAAATTGTGGATTTCAATATACAGTGTTACCATTATACTATAATGAGAAATATAGTGGTTATCATACTCACTTTTGGTAATGGTAATTGTGACATCATATCTTCCATAAATTCACATTTCCCAAAGGAAGTAGCTTATATGGGATTTTGGGAGTTCAATTATATCCACATAATTTAGATAGTCGATACTGATTTCGGCAGCTTCTGCAATAATATATCACTCTATAATACAAAATTTTTGGTTAGTTTCAATTTTTGATGTACCTATTATAAATATTGATATACTATTAAATTAGCTACATCTATCTATTATGTAAAGGTACACATAGAAGGATCTCTCGAACAAGTTAAAACATCATGTGCGCCATTATATAGAAGAATGAATGTGGGAATGACATCTCCAATTCACTTAAGGAGACAAAATTTTCTACTTCAATAATTTGAAAAATTCTTGGGTCAAAAAATGTATTACATATATCTTTAAGATAGAATAAAATACCTGTTAATATTTTTCAAACACATTTAGGAATAATTCCACATAAATCCATAAATATAAAATAATAATGCAAAACATGAGAATCATGTTTTTTTGTCTATTTAACTTCAAATATGAAATGGACACAATATTTTTGATATTTGATGAATACCCATATAAGATATTTATACCATTCAAAAGGTTGAAAATTGAGATATCTCTTAACTGGATAGAGTGTATGCTACTAGGGAGAAAATTTCACATTTCACCCTTTACTAGAACCGACACTTCCCCTATCCCAATGTAAATCGTGTCCAACCCAAACATAATTATATCATTTCTTTTGATCAGTGCATTTAGTAATGTTCCCATGACACTAACACAGATATTATTTTTGACATGCATGAGATTAATTATATGTATTATGTATAAAAAAAATTTAGGAAGTTAATTCATTGAAAGATGATCAAATTTTCCAACCCATTTTTATAATGTATTTGGAAAAAGATTTAAAAACAATTGTGAAAATATATTTAATTTTCTCATAATGTGGATCAATTTTTAATGTAAATTTGGTTTTACCTCCATTGGAATTCCCATTGAATTATGAATTTAGAGATAGATATTTATTTCATCACGATAAAAATTTATGATGTCCCAGAAACACATTCTTTGAGTAATGTTTCATCATTACTGAGTATGTACTTTATTAAAAAATGGGACACCTTGGAGTTACTTTAATTCTATATTATTACAAATTCTAATATATAGGAAATTCTTTTATTAGCCAATATATTATATATCTCAATGTATAATATTCATTTCTATGAGAATCATTCACCATAACACATGAATCACATATTAATTTCAAATCATTGATCAATGGAGTCAAATAAAACAATAATATCATCACCGAGTTGTTTGGGTCCTAATACAAATAGATACATCATCATGTACTGTCTCATCATACATGATAATAGAGGAAAACTATTATTTACCACCAAATCTATCCATTTACTATGAGTGATATTTTTATACCAATGTGATTCATTCTATCTATAGATTGTGTAAGGTGAAGGTTTCTCATAACATATCATAATTTAGGTTACTCAAGATTAATTTTACCTAATAAGGATATTTTTCTGGGTGATCAAGTATCCCATCTTAAATTCTTTTATCTGCATGCCATGCTAATTACCTTATAGTCTAATAAGTTCAATATAGGATTATTAACCTTATAATTAATTGAATGTACCATTAAATTTTATAAGGGTCTAATTCATCATTATTGTACCAATCCACACCACAATTATATCATTTTTTTATTTATAGTCCTTTAAAAATAGTATAAATTCAATTGGACATGCATATATTCTTTCCGAGACAATTCACATTGAATAGAAAATTAATTTAGAGTCATATATTTGATAAGTAAACTCATTATATTTTGGAATAATATCATTCAAGTTATAATGTTGTTTTGTAAATATGGTTTTTCTCAATCTATTGTGATAATTCAAATTATATAGATTTAATTTGGGTGAATATGTTTTATATTTTGTAGTAAATGTATTAAATTTAATTTTTGGAAATTACCTTTACATTTCCAATAGATTTTATAAAATTATATAGGTCATATGTAAAATCCATTTTCATTTCATAAATATCATATCCTTAATCATTTAAACATGTAATCACATTAGATGATCAATATATTGTAGTATTTTCCATGTCAATATCTAAAGTTTTTACTTTTGTATGTTTAAATTAGCATTTATAACTTTGATTTATTCTATTATAGATCATGTTTTATTCTTATTCCACTCGAAAATTTTTTCTTGAATAAAAAAAATGTAAACTTGGAAAATGATTTGAGAAGGTTCATTTGTTTGTTCTATTTCAATCATGATGAGCCCTTTAACAACATCCTTATACATTTTTGTTATACTATTTAAATACCTTAATTTTTGATAATATTCATCATATTTAGTTATATTATATTCATATTTAACAATAAATATATACATAGAAGGTATGAATATAATATATATATATTGAATATTTCTTTGTCACTTTATAATTATGTTTGTGCATGTAATAATATTTCATGTGTAAATATATAAAGCCTATGTTTTATAAAACATTAAAAAATATAATATTTTTATTTCATTATAGTGTTTCATGGTATGTATAGTCAACATACACCTATTATTTTTCATGATATGTATGTAAAATACTTCAATTCACTATATACATTCTCATGAAAGGTTTATTTTAACTATATTAAAATAAATGGAGACGCAACCAAATAATATGTCATGAAATAAACAACCATGCAATATATTTTAAAATCAATAAAAAACTTGTTGTTTAAATAACCATATCTAAAATCAATGTAATATAATAAAACCCAATCTCTATTTTAGAGAAAATACTATCAAAAAATTACCCAATAAGATATAAAATAATTTTTTAATTCATCTTATCTAGAAAACCAATTTTTATAAAAATTATATGAAATTACATTTTGAAACAATTATATATCATAACCTAAACAAAAGGTATCATTTACCACTTTAATAATTAAGTTTTAATATTAAAACCATTTAATCCAGGATAAATGATCTAAAATTAGATATATTTAGCTGAGATTCACTACCAATGAGGGGTGAATGATATAGGTTTCAAATCATTGTTTTCTACATTAAACGTGTGAGAAAACATATGGTAGTGGAATGGATAAGTTCATCTATATAAATAAATTAATAGTGAAAGTGTTTATAATTCAAAAAAAAGGGATGATATTCCAAAATAATTTCACTTCCTTCATGATATGGGGTAATGTTTACAAGAAATGAGAGAGTATAACATGTATAGTCTTTGAGTATATGGGAATAATGAACAAAAATCAAGTAATGAATAAAATACATTTCGTTTTAAGGTCTGATTCATAATTTTTTTGAATGAGGCAGTTGTAAGGATCAGCATTCATGACATCTTGAATGGAATGAGTGATTTTTGTGATATTATAGGGTTCTTTTAAAAAATGGAAAATAGTTTTATCAGTGCTAGTAAAAAGAGTTGATAAAAGATTCCTTTATCAGTGATAAAAGTAGAAGAGTTTACAAAGAATATTTTTATAAATATTAAATTTATCATTGATAATTTCTTGAATTTATTAGGTGTAGTATCCTAGTATTTTAAAAGAACACCATATTTTATATTGTATACAACATGAAACACCGAGCTTTAATGAATCACAATATACTATTATTATTATTACAGACCATGCTATTGAATTAGTATATATGATTATATATAATTGAATTATAAAATATATATACATTTAATAATAAATATAAATTAATTGTTTAATACTTAGGAAATAATCTATCAATTTTCAATAATGTTATTTTATTCATCAAAATACATTTTCATCAGAAAATGGGTTTTATTGATTTTCATTAGATAATTTTATAATTAATATATGGATATATAAAAAATTTCTTTGATAAAAATAAAATAATTTTTCAAATCATAATATCAAAATTATCTTAGGTTTATTTTGCTTTTATTTTTTTGGAAAAATTTATTTTTTAGAGAATAATAAAAAACAGATTTTTATTGTAAACTGTATTTTTTTTTCAGGAATTGACAAAGTAAAATATTATTTAAAAATAGATTAAAAGTTAAATAAATTCCATAAATAATATTTATAGACAAATAATGTTAATTGGAATTAATTTTATGGTTTAATTTGACCTAAAACGTTTAAATATATAAAATATTATTTTTAAAAAAACTTTTCATTTAATATATTTGTTTTAACATAAATTAATTCCTACCCATTATAGAAATTTAATATTAAAAAATTGATTACATAATTAGATTCATGAGATCCAAATTTTATAAATTGATCTCTTTTATTATTGGTCATTCTAAATAGTTATCATAGTAAATTTTTTTACCACAATAAATGTAAAATGAGTTTATTAGGGTAAATACTAATTTTATAACTCTCCAATTCATTAAAAATAGTTTCTTAGAAGTGGGTAAAGAAACAAGAGATTGTGTCTTCCATAAATCCTAAAGGTAATAACTCTTGGTCCACACTTGTAGAGAAAGTGGAAAAAGACCATGAAGAGGTTGTCATTTTACTTGAAATTTACTAGGATATTCATAATCTATTCACTTCTACTAAATATAGTTCTTATTTTGAAATATTTGATTGAAATAAAGGAATTGAACCTAAGCCCATTCATATTTATTAAACTGTTACCTCTCATGATGATGTTGTTGCTAACAATACAGGTCTCAAAAATATCCAAATAAATTCCAATTGCAGTAAATATCCACTCAAAGACAACCCAATTGATAATACAGTTGATCAAAAACATTATGATATTTTGGAGTGTCTTTGTACTAAGATGTATGAAATTATTACCACTCCAGCAGAGAAGTATACTAATCCCAATAGAATATTCTTTTGAAATCAGCATGGTTATTTCAATGTTACACCTCCTACTAACAAAAAGTTAATGAAGGACACTGATATAAATCTCATGGACCAAGATATGAAACCAAAAAAATTGATTTTGTTGGCAGTTTTCCGGACACCTTCACTAAGGTAGATTGATAATAATTTCCAAAGGCCGATCACCATAGTAGTAAAGACCATCCATAATATATAGTTCATACATACTCTCTTTGAAATCTGGATCATGTTGTCAGGAAGGCCCTTTGAACAAGTAAATAAGGCAAGAAAAGTCACTCATGTGGTAAGAAAAAATGGGGTTATAACCCCAAACACATATTCAAATGAATCTTTTCTTCTTGAACTATCAAGGAGTGGAAAATTCTAATACTTACACCTCCTTACATAGATTTATACATACTCATAAACCAAACACTTTGGTATTGCAGGACCAAAAAAATATTATTCTCATTATCTTACTGGTTAGGAAAACAAAGGCTATAGATTAACCGGTAGCAGAAACTATTTTTTTAATGTTGATACACTATGGGTTTTTTATCCATAAACTTTTAGTGATGTTTTTTCTTTTAAAATTGATGATAAAATGATTACTTGTGAATTTTAACTATCTAATGTTCATCCCTTTCTCTTTAATTTATTCCAAGAATAGATATAAAGAAAGAGTAAGTCTTTGAAAAAAATATGGAATGAATTAATAATAGAATCCAAGATTATAGGATTATCCTTAGTGATTTAAATAAGGTATAGTGATCCAGTAAAATTAAGGATTCTTAATAAAATTACTGTATATTCAAGTGAGTTCAAGAAATGTATTTAAGGAAATAGTCTATTTAAATAATCTTAGTTTGGGAAAATTACACCTGGTATAGAAGGCATGATAACATCACGGTTGCTAGTAAGCTTGATCGGGCCTTCTCCAATGACCAAGACCCTGAGAAACAAGACACTATCTCAAGTATTACCACCATGAGGATCAAATCCAATCACTATAAAAAAAATTTAGTCTCATTAATTGAAATATTAACCAATGGTTTCCTTAAACATTTAATAATGTTTGGTATTCACATCCTGATCTAGACAAACTAGTTCTTGATTTCGATAATTCCAATAATTGTGGTAGGTATTTATTTTCATGCATCATGAATCTTATGATTTTGAATAATAACATCAATGGTTAGTACATGGAAACCTATAATAGGATGGGAATTATATTTTCTACCTTGAAGAGAGACTTAATTAGATGCAATATGAATCCATGAATTCTAATTTTGTGGTGGATATTCAGTAATAAATTGAACATTATTTTATGATGAATTATTTACTCTACATCAAAGATAAAATTCAAAAGGATACCCTCGAGGTCAAATAAATAAATGATGGGTAAATAAATACTAAATTTTGTATTTAACTTCAAAGTTCCATGAGAGATTTTAGACTCCTCACCCTTCTAAAAGATGATCATAATATTATTGATAATGAGGAGTCCCTTTTTGAGAATATTGCCTCATAATTTTCTAATTTCATTAATAGAAATGAGATCAGTGAGCAATTTGGTGATGGTATCATTCTAGACTTGGTTATTGATAAATAAAATAAATGTATTACTAGTATACAACATTATTTTCAGACAAAATAAGCATTTTTGTCTTAAACCTGATAGTTCTATGGGGCCTGATGGTTTTACCAAATAATTATTTTAGAGATATTTTGATTTCATCCATTGCAGATTCTATATATTTGTTAAATATTTCTTTCATATAAGTACATTCTATCATGGTATTAATTCTCAATTACTCACTATTATTCATAATGTTGAAATTTTTTCTAAGATACACCAACTCAAATCCATTTCCCACATCAAAACTACCTACAAAATTGTTACCAACCTCTATTCCAACAAACATACTATAATTTCAAATAAAATTTTTTCTTAGAATTAGTTGGTTTTTTTAAAAGGTATAAAATCCATTATTATATCTTCATGACTTTATAATGTGTTAATCACCTCACAAAAACTAATAGATTTTGTATTATTTCTCTCTATGTAGACATAAAGAAAGCTTTTTACCCCATTGACTGCAGTTTTATTTACAAAATGCTCTGCTATTATTGTTTCAATGATGTTTTTATTAAATTGGTTAATGTTCTGTTTAAATCATCTCATGTTTCAGTTCTAATAAATGGCTCTCCAAATAAAAATTTTAAATTTTCAAAGGGTGTAAGGAAGGGAAACTATCTCTCTTCCATTATTTTCTCTATAGAAGAGGATTATTTGAGTAAGATTTTCACTCACTTAGTAGAGAAAGAAAAACTTAAACCCATTCATGATTCAAGGAATCGGTCAATTATTATACCCTTACTTCATATAAAAAAATTATCATTTTTTTTCAAGGAAGTAAATAAAATATTCAAAATATCAAGATGGAACTCTCTCATTCAGATAATGTATTAGGTCATGCTATCAATTTGTATAAGTATTTTATCTATTTTGAGATGGTAATTCTAGTTTCTATAAAAACAAACTTTTTTTGGAACTAGGCATCAAATAGGACTTCATGACCATTTATTTTCATCCATTTCCTCTATTTTGGGGGATACCTAAAGAAAATTATTCTTTCAGGATTGTACATTAAATAAAAAAATCAACCTAGAAATGGAAGTCTCCTTTAATGGATGGTAGGACCTGCCTAGTAAAATTCTCAATTGTCTCTAAATTGGTTCCTTCCTTAATGATTTATAAATATGCTATTTGTCTTCTAAATCATCTCAACACATGAATCAAGAACATTTTTTGATTAGTTGTACTCTTAAAATGAAAATGGTCACTGCTCCTTGTTCAAAGTGTTGTAAGCGTCCTGAAAATGGTGTTATGGGAATTCAGAACATAAATGTATTTAAGGAATCCTTGTAAGCTATATTCACTTTGAATATTCTTAGTAGTGACTCAATGAATCATAATTTTCGTAGAGCCATATTTATTCAAAAAATGAAAAGGGGATGAACTTATTATATAAAATATTCTATTTTCCCCACAATTAAACCTTCATTTTAAAAAATCATATCTCATTATATATAGGTACGTAGAAGGGAGACCTCTCTTAATTTTTGGTCTGATAATTGGTTGGGCACCCTTCTTCTTTCTCTGTTTAATGCTCAGTGACCTCTAATAGACACTGATGTATCCAAACATAATTTCTTGACTCAACCTAATATGGAGATTCTTGAAAATTATTAAATTTTGATGGATAATTATTTATTTGATCCAAAAAGAGACATTATAATATGGGAACAAGCCTAGACTGGAATTCTTGACAGATTTTTTTTTATTATGCTTGTTTTTATAATATATTAATGAGTGTAATTGGATGAAATGATTTTATATTCCTTGAATAAGGCCTTAAAGATTATAACTGATTCAGTAGTTTTATAATAAAATAATTCTTAATGAATATTTCTTACAAACTTTTGGCATTTTTCTTTTCTCTAGGTATAGAATCTATAATATTCAAAGATAAGATTCATCCATATTTTTCTATCTTGTTCCACTGCTACGTCACTCTGGGGAGAACTTCATGAAATCTTCAAAATTCTGGCTTCCAGCTATTACTAGCCTCTCTTCTCTACTATAACATTTCATCTTTGCTCAGCTTTCTCCTTAACTCAAACGCTTGTATATGGTGGCTATTGCTGAAATGATCAACTCATCTAGAGTGGTAGAAAATAAATCTTGCCAAAGTAGTACTTATTATCTCATTAGAATGCTTTGGTGTACACTATTACCATGAATTAATAATTTAATATCACCCATGTTGGAAATTAATATAAATATATTCATAATATCATGATCTTACGAAATCGTGGCATTTCAAATAACTACAATAAGCTTGTTGGCTTTTTCGAGGCCTTCTAGAATGCACCTATTCAGGGATGGATCAAAATAAATGTTAATGTGGTGTCAAAATGTAACTTATGTCCCGTAGGTTGTGATTTTATCTCTCATTACCATAATGGAATTGACCTAGAATGTTTTTATGTTACTTGTGGTATTTTTACATCACTAAAAGTTGAAATTTTCTATATTATCAATACGATCAATTTTTTTCTGATTTAAGGGAGGGGATAACCATTGGTTTGAAAGAGACTCTACCATAATTGTCCAAGATATTTATAATGTAATCCTAAATATATATTGTAATCATATATCTAGGTGGATGAAATTCATCTCATTCCTCCCTGATAAAAACTCCATCATCGCCAATTCTTAATGGGATTCTAACATGATGTCAGACGAGCCTTCCAATAAATGAATCAACAAAAATCAAACATGGTTAATGAATTACCTTCTGATATGTATTTCCTTTTTGAGAAATATCTCAGAACGAATACCATATCTATATAAACCCTTTAACTTTTGAGAAAAAATCTTGTCGTTTTTTTCCAAGGCACCCCCTTTAAAAAAATAAAATATAATGTAAAGAATTTGACTTTCATGATTTTAATATCAATAATTTTTTGTGACAAGGATAAACACATCTTATATTATATTATAATTTTTTTTTTATATTTGAATTATTTTTTATCCTAGTAATTTATATTCAATTTTTTTCTATTATGTTACTACTTTAAATGCTTACACAACACTGGTATAGTGCTTTCAAAAGTAGTAGAAAAATCCATAGAATGGTTTTGAAAAAACTAAAAGTAAAATATTTTGGGTGAGTTATAGTGTACCAAAAAATTTATAGATCTATAAATATATTTTATATTCTTAAAGGTTAATATTAATAATATAGTTATATTTTTCTTATATCTAAATTCAACTAAATGAATGGTATAAAAAATGAAATTAATGATATTATATGTTAAAATAACTTTTATTAAATTATATATAAATCATAAAAAATAAAAATAGGACAATTAGGATGATAAATGGTGTACAATTTTTTCTGTTTGACGTTTATGATCCATTTTCACCTTATAAGTAAAATTAAAAGCCTTTAATATTGAAAAATTCATTACCACGGTGAAGGTTGTAAGTTTTTAACCAAGGGGATAAACAAAAAGTTAAGGTCTAAAATAATATATAAACATGTATAAATTTTATATTGGGATTATATTAATACTTTATAATTATTATCATTGAATTAATTTCATTTTTGGAACATTTGAAATGAATTAGATAGATATAATATTATAATATTTCACATATTTTTTAAAATGAAATTAACGTAACTTTATAATAAACTATATTTTATTAAATTATTTAACATTAAAAGAAATATTATCTTTACAAAATTAAATTATATATATTTTTAAATATCATTAATGCGCCATTTATGGGTGACTATTCCTTTTATATTAACATTATTGACCCCTGAAGGGTAAAAAACATTCACATCAGCATAATTTTCAAAAAGGATAATAGGAGGTTGAAACTAATAAATAAGGGTAAAAACAAAACCATTACCTGTGATAATTTTATTTTATGTGATTTTAAAAACCCATAATATTATTATATAATAATTATATCATTTTAGAGCCATATTTTTAAAAATAATTTATATTAATTTAGTTCTTTATGTAATTCCATGATTTCCCCTCCCTTCACATATAAAAGAGATGATGCTCTCCTCTCTTATACACACATAAAGAACAATTTCTTTTGTAAAATACATTACCTAATTACTTGATGAAATACCTACCAAAATTATAGATGTATTATTTTTGGAATTATACCAACCATAGAGGGATTAAGGTGTAAATTATAATCATTTTTCTAAATAAGAGGTATAACATTTAACTGAATGTTTTTGTTTCATTTAATTATCTAATTCAATTAAATATTATTAAAAAATTCTTAAATAATAACAAAAGTATATTAAATTTATTATTATGTTTTCATATTATTTTAAAAACCTATATCCATCTCCTCATACATCAAATAGAAAATTAAACCCTCATTTATGTGTACGACGAACAACTGACTCGTGAACAAATGTAATTCATTTTCATCACCACTTCTCATGTCTGGTTATTAGGATGGATTTAATTTAAATATATTATATTAATGAAAAAATTATCA
The DNA here is from genome assembly GCA_963277665.1 of Viscum album. Lineage (NCBI taxonomy): Eukaryota > Viridiplantae > Streptophyta > Magnoliopsida > Santalales > Viscaceae > Viscum > Viscum album. The sequence goes on along the minus strand of OY728150.1, from coordinate 2,045,144,222 downwards.
TTATAGAAATATAATATATCATCTATTTATTTACCTTTATATTTTCTAAAAATTGATAATGTCGTACGTGTGTATGTGTGGACTACCACCTCTATTAAGTGATGTGATCCTTTTTTCTTCAATGCCTGACATAGATGGTGTATATAAGTGAATTTAAAGATAAAATATAGTATTTATGATATAATAGTAACTAGATAAATATTAAATAATACTTTTCTTTATTCTGTCATGTTTATTTTAAAAATTGAGGACATTACTCTTGCATACATATAAACAACCATCTCCATTTTTATAGAATATATCATTTTTCAGAACCATTTTTCCTGATCAATTTTAAATGTATAATTTATGGATAAAATAAGAGTTATGTAATTTTTACTATACTAGATGATATATAAAAATTAATTATCTAACCACAGTCAATATACTTAATTCGTTTTAAGTTATGTACCAAACACCCTCAAAATATCCAATGTGGATTAATTGATTATTTAAGTAAATGTGTGATTGAAATAAATGCAAAAAAATTGTTAAATTATAAATAAATAAACCTTTAAAAATATATTAAACATTAAAATAATTTATATAAGTTTATTTTATAGGAGTTAAAGTACATACATTCATTTTTTGGAAACAAGGTAACGTATTTCAGCTGAATTTTTAGTTTATTGACACATATTTTAAGGTGACACGCCTAATTTATATCATATGGTGTGTATACTAAACATTTAAATGTTGAAACATTAAACTTTAATACTTAATGGTATTTTTTGTAACAATTAAAATTATGTAGAGATATGGGATTTTACTCGCAACATATAAATTGGTATTGGATTTCATAACTCAATTTCCTTTTATTGGGTTACATCACATCTTTATTGAATATATTCTCCGCTGATTATGTGTAAATTGAATTTTTTGATGTTTTTTTAGAAATTGTTTTCTTATTTAATTTTTTACATATTATCACTCTATTAGTTAATAATTAATTCAATGATATAAACATTCTAAGGGTTTTATTTGTCTCAATCTCATTTTAGTTAGACATGTTTTCTATCATGCACAATGATTTACTTTTATGGAGAACTTACTAACTCATTAATGAATTTTGAAAATTAAATCATGGGTTTTATTTGTTTCATAGAGCGGTATCATACTATTTATTTCAATATATTTTGATTCAGAAGTTATGAAATTGGTAAAGGATTTATGTTATAATATACTTTCTTTTTGAGCCTATTTATGTTCAAGATTCTATTAGGGAAATCATATTCTATTATATTGTTAAACCAAATATATTTTATTATTCAATGGTAAAAAATTTGGTTTACATGTTTTATATTCAATTACTCCTTTATTTATTAAATCAACATCCATAATTTTTTTAAGTGATCCTAGTATTTTATATTTATTTATATCAAGAATCATTCTCAGAATTATCCATGTTTTTTAAAAATGTTTTCATTAAGATTATTTTTTTAAAACATAAATGATTTAATAAGGTTATTTTATATTTTCTTTGAAACCTTTTTAAAGGTATTAAATGGTTTTCAAATAAATTTATTAACATTTTCGGCATGGGTCACATTTGAGTCTATTTAAAAATGTTAGTAAATAATATTTATTTTTAACATTGATATCATGAATATATTTTCCTACCATCAGGACCATTATATTTTAAAATATTACTTTGAATGTTTCAATTATATTTTCAAAGAAAATTAATTTAAAAATATTGTTTGATTTTTTTAAGGTTAATTTGAATGTTGGAAGGATATTTTTCTACATAATGTTTTTAATAATCTTTTTATGGAATTTCCATTCACCAATGACTAAAAACCTCGATGCTACTTATAAAACAGAAGGTATATGTTGTAATGATACCATACTAATTCTTTGTATGGATGGATTATTATTATTTTAAATATATTATCATGAAACCTATTTCTTTTCCATTGGTAAATAAAGATTTGAATGAACAATGGTTATTGTGATGTTGAAAAGTGAATGATTCTATTTGTTTTTTTCCTATTATATGTTATATAGATATATGTATGGATAATTTAAAACTAATTTTCTTATAAAATAAGTATGGGTGGTTCTGTTATAATCCATGTACATGAAGTTCTATTAAATTAATGGGAAGATTTTTTACCTTATCCATGTTATTATGTAAGATTTCATCAAAATTAAAAAAAAAATAAAAACCTAAAAGGTCATGATGTTTTTAAGTGATATAGTATTCCATTTTGATACTATAAAATTTGGATAGATAATTTTTTTTAGGTTTATTGGTATCAATCCAAATATATAACTATTTTTATTTTATAAATAGATCCATGAGTGTGAGTTTGGGTCTGTTACAGTTGGCATCAGAATGGGTTTAAAAAACTTTGTAGATTAGGGTCTGTTTAATGTAGAGTTATCAAAAGAGTTATGGGTACCCTAATTAGTATATAAATTGATAGTTTATCATAATATCAATGGCATAGAAACCCATTTTTATTTTTTACGTTATAGTATTTTAAGATGTCTAGTGATATTTTTAGATACATTTTATTAGGATCAAATTGATGGATTATTTGGGAAGAATGGTATTAAATTTTGGAATATAAGAAGAAGGGTATGATATAACCATTCATGTTTAAAAAGTATTTAGAATTTATATTATTTATGAAATTTGGGATAAAAATGTTATTAAATTTTGGGAATGTTTTAAGATCAAACTAATTCATGAATATGATTACAATATATGTTCTTACATTTATAATGGAATTATATTAATATAGTTTTAGAATAAGGATAAACTATATGCCAAGTGATAACCCATCACATCTATCAAGGTTGATGGTCTTGAACCCACAACCAAAGGGTAAAAATGGTGAATCACCTACCATTTTCCTATGTGTATATTGGTTAGTATGAAATTTTTTTTCTTAAAATAATTGAATGATAAGGATTATGTTGATTTTGGGAACATTAGTTTTATCATATAAATAACCATCAGATTCAAAAGTGTATAATATTATTTCATAATAATTTCAATATTTTTGGTAACTTATATTTTTAAGGAATATATATTTTTGGTTTGATACTCAAATAGTGATTGATGTTATTTGGTGATAAATGTTAATTTTTTCTTAAAAGGATATATCATAAAATAATTCGAATGATTAAGATTCAATATTAGTTAGAAATATTTTGTATAATTCTAATGATAGTAATTTATGAAAATATTTAGTTTGAACATTGGTTATTACCATTCACGTTTATAGATTAATGTATTATTTCTTTGTTTTAAGTTTAATTCATTTAGGGAATTATCATACCTTTTTTGACCCATTTTGGTTTTAGTTAATGTATAACGATTGGAGGAATTGTTTTTTATCCTTTTTTGGATTATGTAATCCATTAAAACATGATTTAATTGGCTGAAGAATGATAAATTCATATTTAATACTCTTTTGAGTCAATAAGGTTCTCTTATTACTTCTCCATTCCTAATGCTTTTTTGTTTTGAAAATCAGAAACATTTTTTCTTAAGTTTTGTTTTTCCTACGAATCTGTAAATTTTTTTTACTGATGACTTTGTAATTTAATTATACTAATAAATCTTTCATACCATTTTACTTATATATTTGTCATTTCATTTCAATTATAATATTTGCATTCCATTTTACTTACAAAATTTTTATTCTATTTTACTTGCAACATTATTATACCGTTTTATTTAATATTCTGACTTATTGATTTACTTAAGATGATGGCATGCCGATTTAGTGATACTGGTGAATCTGTGATACCGTTTTTTGTAATAACGTTGTCCCATGAAAATATATGAAACTGTTTTCATTATTATAATAAATTTTTTTCATGATACCGATACTGGTAAAAATGTCATACCGACTTTATGATATGGGTACCTAAAAATAGTAATAACATTTTCTCAATTTGATTTTTATATTTTTAAGAATCTATTTTCTTGATAATGATAGAGTAGTTTAATATATAATTATAATATTATCGGATTCTATGTTTCATTATAATTAAAATTTATCTTAAACATAACATTGTTACTTATACATGAAGCAATGTCATACAATATGTTATAAACTAACCGTTGTCTATTTGACACATGTCCAGGTCCCTCTAAAAATTTAGGAATATATGACCGTTGGATTGGAGCCGACCGTTGATAAGTTTTTCCTCTAAATTAGAGTTTATTTGTACAAGCTAGTGAGATGATGAATTTGATTGTGAAGTGATTTGATTTTGTTAAGTGATTTCTAGATAGAGAGGCTCTTAATACTCTCAGTGCTTCACGTGGATGTCATGAACAACTTTTTCAGGGGTGAACAACTTGTTTAGACTTGATTTGTGTAGACTCTGATCATATTGATAATGGGATTATAGGTTTTTAAGGCATAGGTTCCGATTTCCTTCTAAATCGAGGGCTTTCGGGGATAACAAGACATATACCGATCATCATATTGAGGGATTACCTGGTTTTTGGTAAAACAGACTTTCTTGGAAGTATAAATCAAGTAACCTTTATCCAAGGTTGTTAGATACCCTTCTCTTTGGGTTAAAAAAATATTATGGTTACTTATTTTCTATTTCAAGTAATTTTTATTCCTCTACAATTATAACTTTGTTAAGTTAGAGTATATAACTTTCTTATAATTTCTAATTCTGTTACTCTGATTATATTAATGATTCAATATGATTTAAAGTAGAATCTATATTTTAATAAAATATTTCTTAGTTTTTATCATAAGGTTATAAATATTAAGATAAGGTTTATTTAATAATGTTTGTGAATTTTTTTTAACATTGTTAAAATAAGTTTCATTAAATTTGAAATATAACATTAAGAAACATATTCCCTTATGGTTAAGAAACTTACCATAAGAAAATTTTTATACAAACTTTAATTGTTCCAAGGGAATTTTTTAATGTATACAATTCACCCCCCCCCTTTGTATTTGAGCATCTCATTATTCATATTTGATCCTACAATTGGTATTAGAGGAGGTTTAAGAAATACTTATATTCACAGATAAGTTTTCTTGCTCAATTGTTCCTTGTTCTAAATTTTCTTGCATAAATTTTCATGATTATGTTTTTCTAAGATGTTTTTTAACTTTTTCCAATAAAAAGTTTTTGTGGAAAAGTATTTTTCTTATATTATTGCAGGCATTCATGTTGGTTATTTGGACAATCATAATCCTACAGGACCAAAAATATTTGATGGTAATGATTTTGAGTACCCAAGAGATAGAACAAAAACTTTTGTGATAAAAATAGGTGTTGATAACTACATTATGTTAACTGGATATTATAATATTCTTGATAAAGAACATAAAACCTTCACTAATTCAGAAAATGTGGAATACCGACTTAACTTTAAGGTATGAAATACTTTTATTTGTTCCATGACTAGAAATATATATAACCAAATTTTATCTTGTGATGTTTCAAATATCATTTTTAAGAAGCTTGAAGTTACTCACTTTGGAACTTCTAAAGTCATCGAAACTAGATGAGCCAAGCATAGAGATGAGTATAATGGTTCATATTTTTCTTTATGGAGAACCCATATGTAAGGTACATCAAAGATTCATGACTATCATCTACAACTTAAAATTAAATAGTGATAATGGTCTAGACGATGAAGCTATTGTAGATACGATTATCCATATTATGCCTATTGAATGAAAATACAAGTGGGCAGTTATAGATGGCAATATGAAAGTCAATCAGATTTATCTTGATGAACTGTTTAGAAATCATCTCTAACATTAAACCAGAATGAAGAGAGATGATGATAATATTAATAAGAAGAATGGAAATGGGGTTTTTCTTTTACAACTACTTCAAATAATATGAAATCCAAGACTCCTGAAAGAGTTACATGATCTAAATCTAAAAAGGTTGTTATTCAATATAAATCTAGTAAATGTGGAGCTTTAGGAAATGAGTTAACCAATCTTTCTCAGAGGATGAACATGATTGTTGGGAAAAATAACATTCAATATAGATACAAGAAAAAAATTGGAAAGGGAAAAAAAGACAGAGAAGTGACATGTTATGAATGTTGAAGAACCGGTCATATTAGACATGATTGTCCCTTTCTTAAGAAAAGAGACAAGAAGGACTAGAATTCTAAGAGAAATAAGACGAAGTTCTATAGATCCATTCATAATAATGTCTTGAAAGACAATGAAACTTGATGTGCCTGTGGTGGATACTCATCTGATGGCTCTTTAGAATATGAATCATCTTAGAAAAAGAATACTGGTCTTACTACTAGAGGTCCACTTAAAAATCGTTGTCTTATGTCTAACGTACGAACTGTTAAATCATAAACCAATATGTCTTTATGTAAAAATTTTCCTGATGAATGTTTTTTAGATAGGGAACCCTCTTCATCAGACAATAATAATGATTTACCTTCTTATGAGGAAGTTTTAATATTTCCTAAACTACTTGAAATGAAAAATTGTAACGTTTCAAAGAAACATTGAAAACAAAATTCTATATAATTTATTTTAACAAAAGTGATTTTGGATCATATAAATGATCTTGATATGAAAATGATTATTTATAAAATCTTTCTAGGAAACTTGCGGATGTTAATTCTGAGCAGGAAAAACATTCGAAGGATCTTAAAAGGCTTATTTTATAAAAATATGATTTTGAGGATAAAAATAACACTAAATCTATTATTATAGAGAATAATAATTTTGACTTGAAGATAATGTTTGAAATATTTTCCTTGAAAATACTTCGTTCAAATTATAATTATGGTAAAAATTTTTTTGACAAGATGTATTCTCAATTTGGACATCATCGTAACAATCAAGGATTAGGTTATTCTAGTGAAGAACTAATTTTTAGAAACAATTATTTTGTTCCTCCAAGAGATCCCTTTTTAACTAAATTTCAGAGTAGTGGGCATTGGAAGAAGAACTGTTCCTTAAATAAAGTTAAATCCCTTGGGTTTCGTAGAGCTTTTTTTTTCAAACAAATGGGGATACCCAATAATTTATTATCTAAAAATTATGGATCCATGCAAGTTTGGATTCTTAAAACCTAACTCTTCCATTTTTAGGATAATGAAAAAATTACCAACAACATATGGTACATAGATAGATAATGTTCCTAGCATATGACTGGTAAAAATGTATTAATCAAAAAGATTCTAAAGACTAAAGGTGGAGAAGTAACCTTTAGAGATAACTCTCAAGGAGAAATTTCTGATATAGGTAACATTATTCTTCTTTGAAAATCTATTATTTCAAATGTTGTTTTTGTAAAAGTACTTTAGCATAACCTCATAAGAATAATATAATTATTTGATGAAGGTTACTATGTGAATTTTATAAATTAAAAATTTTTAGTTCACAATTCAAATGATGGGTTTATTATTTATACCTTTCGGTATGACAATGTATACTCCCAAAATATAGAAGACCTTAGAAGTCAATATCTTCCTTGCCTTAGTGAAAAATGAAGATGAATCCCAGATTATTCATAGAATAATAGAACACTATGACTTTAGGAATCTTAGTAAACTTTCTATGAATGGACTTGTTGAGGACCTACCAGATCATAGGCTTGATTCTTCAAAAGTCGGTGACCCTTATCAATATGAAATGAAACCGAAATACTGTTTTAAATCTATAAGTGAAGTTTCAACTTCTAATTCCATATAGTTGGTGCACATGGATAAATTTGGTAGAACACAAACTAGATGTATTGGAGGCAAATACTATGTGTTTGCCTTATCTGATGACTACACTAGATTTATTTGGACTTATTTTCCTGAAAATAAATCCGATGATTTTTCTTATTTCCAAAACATTAGATCTAAAGTTAAATATGATAAAAATATAAATTTGATAAATATTAATAGTGATCATGGTGGAGAATTTGAAAATTCATAGTTTCAAACTTTTTGTAATAATAAATGTATTACTCACATATTTTCATCTCCAAGAACCCCCCAACAAAATGGTTTTGTCAAAAGAAATAATCATATTTGTCAAGAGATGACTAGAACTATGCTGAGTAAATATTATATTTCAAAAAAAAATTGGAATGAAGTTTTAAGTACTACTATTTATACTATAAATCGAGTTTTAATAAGAATGTTTCTTAATAAAACACCTTATGAGTTATGGACTGGCCGAATACCCCTTACTTCATCGTTTTTGGTTGCAAATTATTCATCTTAAATACTAAAGATAACTTATATAAATTTTCACCCAAACCTGATGAAGGAATTTTATTAGGATAGTCTACTAAATTTAAGGCATATAGAGTTTTTAATAAAAACACTTGTACTATGGAAGAAAAAATACATATATAAATTTGATGAAACTAATTTTTTTTCTTTTCAAACAACCTGACCTTTTTTTTGATATATTCTCAAAAACCAATCCTCAACATTTGATTGAAGATCCTTCAGACAAGGAAAATGTTTTAGAAAATATTTCTAATACATTTATCCCTGATGTCTTTTTTCCTTATATTAATGAATAATTTTTACAAAAAGTAAGTGGGTCATTACATAGAAATCATCATAGTGATAATATAATTGTAATGCCAACCATCCAGTAAATACTAGATGTTCCTTAAGGAATGAAGTTGAACATGTTTTTTTCCTTTCCCAATTTGAACCATAGACTCTTGATAAAGCCTTGGGTGATGAAGATTGGATATAGTACATGAAATATGAACTCAATGAATTCATATTTAATGATGATTGGACCTTGGTTAAAAAACCAAAAGAAACTTATGTTTTTCCAGAAAAAAGGGTTTTTAGAAATAAATGCAATGAAAATGGAATTATTGTTTGAAATAGGGAAATATTAGTTGCTAAAGTCTATAACCAAAAAAAATTTATAGACTATAAAGAAACCTATGATTATATTGCGATACTTGAATCTATCCATATTCTTTTATCAATTGTAGCATTCTTTAATTTCAAACATTATCAAAGGGATGTGAAGTGTGATTTCATAAATGATTATGTATAGGAGGAGGTCTATGTAGACCACCCCTGGTTTTGAAGATACAATATATAATAATCAAGATTACGAACATACCAATGCTTTATATAGACTCAAACAAGCCCATAGAGCTCGGTATAATAGACTTACTTGATTTTTTACTTCAAAATAACTATGTTAAGGGATACGTTGATCCATCTATTTTCATTAAGAAAGAAAAAAAATGTTTTTATTGTTCAAATTTATGTTGATGACATCATCTTTAGATCAACTCAGTAGTCCTTAACTGATTTCTTTGTGAGTATTATGAAATTTGAGTTCGAGATGAGTATGATGGGTGAGTTAACATTTTCCCTTGGTTTTCAAATTTCTCAAAAACTAGAAGGAACATACATATCCCAATATATATATATATCAAAGAAATTATTAATAAATTATTGTATGATAACACTAAGAGTATAAGTACTCCCATCAAAACATCTAATACTCTTGATATTGATAAAGCAAGGAAAACTATGGATCAAACATATTCTAGAGGAGTGATAGAAAGATTACTTTACTTAATAACTAGTTGACCTAACTAAATGTTTTTGGTATTCTTATATAAAATATACCAATAAAATCCTAAATAATCTCATTTAAAGTTTGTGAAAATAATTTTTTGGTTCTTAAAGGGAAATTTAGATTTTGTATTATTTTATTCTTCTAGAAATGATTTTAGACTTAATAGTTCTTTAGATACTGGCTTTGGTGATTTTAAAATGGATAGAAAAAGTACATCTGTAATGTGTCATTTCATAGGAGATTATTTAGTCTCTTGGTCTTTCATGAATCAAAATTATATACTACTTTCCACTTCTGAAGTAAAGTATATAGTAGTTGAAATTTGTTGTGCACAAGTGTTGTGGATGCAACACACACTCATAGACTATGGTATGAGTTTTACTAAAACTCAAATAATTCATGATTACAAAAGTTTCATTACTATAAGTAAAAACCTTGCACATCACTCCCATGAAAAGCACATAGATATTAAACATCACTTTCTTAGGGACCACACACTTAAAGGAGATATTATTATTTAATTCATCAGAACACAAGAACAACACACTAATATTTTCAGAAAACTGTTACCTTCTAATATTTTTAATAAATTAAATAGAAACTAGGAATGATCACTATATGGTAATCATTTACAAATACATCTTGTTTAAATCATATCATAACTTTAAAATACTTCTTATTTCAGGGGGAGTACATATGATTTTTCTTTTTCTATGTTTCTCTAAGAAAATATATTATTCTCTTAAAAAATATATCTTTTTTCTAAGAAAATATATATTTCTCTAAGAAAATATATCATTCTCTAAGAAAATATATCATTCTATAAGATTTTTTCCCCTTAAAAAATTCACAGAATGGAAATTCAAGGAATGAAAATTCACAGAATGAATATTCATGGAATAGAAATATTCCAATAGAATACTTTTAATACCGATAAAATCCTCAAAGTATCCCATAAAGTACACTTTCTTATTTTTTTTATAATCTTATATTTTAGTTGTTGGTATTTCAAAAACATTTTTTTATATTTCTATTTAATTCATTGTTTAAATAACCTCAAAATATCGGAATTTAAATTTTATACAATCATCCTCACCGGTCATATCAGACCATGTTAATTTCAAACGTTTGATTATATTATAGAAGTTGAAAGGTCACTACTATGTCTATATAAGGGGTGTGCCATTTATGAGTGCCACACAATCTTCTCTACTCTTTGTGTCGAAGCATTGTTTCCTTCAATGTCCTCGTTCCAAATCCTATGTTTCTTACAATCTAAATGACTCCTGAATCCACAGCAGATCAGATGCCGATTAAGAAGGAAACCAAGGATTGGTCGAACTTTAAGAAAAGCTTGGTATGCTCAAATTTCATTCCAATGTATGACTCCATCATCTCTAAAGTCATAAGAACTAATAAATGGGAAAGTGTATGTGTGGTTAAGGAGAAAATTCAGGATCTGGTTTACCCAAACCTAGTCATATGATTTTATGAACATGGTTTTTTATAGAGGATTGAAAGGAAACGTTTAATTTCAAATGTTATTATAGAAGTTATACATTTCCTTACAAGAAGGTGGAAAATGTTCTCAAGATACCTTATGAAGAAGAGGTTATTCTATGCTCTCATAGACTTCCCACGAAGGAAGGATCTTTTGAGAAGGACAAGGCTTTGGATTATCTTGGTCTCATGAATATTAAGCATCTGAAGATTAAAAATCATACAACTAATCACAAAATGGTAGCTCTATGGATTCAAGGGTTTATTAATCCAAGTAAAGGGGATAAAGACTCCTTAAATATATGTGATATCTTTTTATTATACTTTCTTGTCAATATAAGGAGGATCAACTTGATCAAGTTTATCTTCCTCACTTTTCATATAGTAAAAGGAGGAGCCATCAAATCTCAGATAACTATATATCTGCCAACTATCTCTAGGATAATCATAACATGTATTCAGCAGATGAATTTCCCTTGCTGATAAATTCTTAAATATTTCAAGATTTTGTTACTCAGTGATGATACTCTTAATAAAATGAAGGTACGGTTTTTACCAATATCTGATTTTTTTGAAGTCACCATTTTCTAGGACAAGGTTGATGTTCCAGAATCTTCAAAATCAGTACCTAAGAAAAGAAAACCTAAAAAACCAATATTACCTGTTTAAGTTACTACTGATCTGATATCAACACCACCTTCTATAAAGAACCCTAAAGCATATTATAATGAAATAGTAGAAAAATAGAGAGATATGGATGCTACCAGAAAGGAAGGTGATGCTTCATTTGACTTAAATCATTGAGAGGTTAAGGCCAAAAAATTTAAGCAAGCTGAAAATCTAGAGAAAGAAAAGAAGGAGAAGATGTTAAACTGGAAATTCTCGGAAGCTCAAGAGTATCAGTCTATAATAAAAAAATTGATAAAAAATATCAAGAAGGATTAAAATCTCAAGTTATCTCACAAAAATTAGTTGTGACTTGAGTAATTAGTAATTCTAATAAAGTATTAATAATATTAGAAATTTTTCATGAAATGGAAGATAATATCATTAAATTATACAACAATGATATTCTATGGGAAGTGGAAGTGTATAATGAAACTCCCTCATAGTTATATATGTAAATATTTTTCTAATGAAAAATTTATTTAAGAAGATGTTGAAGTTGAAGAAGAATTTTAATTTCAAGTGGATAAAGAAGGGGAAGAAGTGGTTGAAAGAAGATGAATAGGAAAAGATACAAGTAGAAGAAAGACATGAAAAAACTCAAGAAGAACAGCTTCAATGGGAAGAATATAAACATTGATGATCTTAATGTTATTTAAGTATCCTATGAACAAACCCCACTTCAAATTCTAGACAAAGGAAAGAGTGTTATGGTTTCCTCGCCTGATAAAGAAACAGCTCAGAAGTCTTCCAAAGGGGTAGAGAAACTAGATTCCTTAAATCCAAGATGAACTAAGAAATGAAAATATGATTCAGAAACTGAGTCATCATCCATCGTTTAACATGATTTTTTGAGTTATCTTTAAGAAAGTTGGTCAAAACTATTATGGTTCTTGGAAATATAGATGCCTGATGTCAAATGATGCAACATACCCTAATCCAAAAAGATGAAATCTACTAATATGCTAATGGATGTGGTGGTCAGTCATGATGATTACTTCAGCAATATTTTGATCAATTATAAATATTAGAAGGTAACCTATAATAAAGTATTTAACCACAACAAAACCATAAATGAAGAGCATATAAAATTCAACGACTTCATGGATTAAATAAACGGAGCATTCAATACATGTGAATCCAATTTCAACAAAGTAAAAGATTCCATCTCTGAGAAATTATGCCAACTAAATTCTGTTGCTCAGTCTGTAAGAAGTGAAAAGTAATTCAGAGCTGAATTAGTGAAAAAGGTGTCTCTTCAAGAAGAGTTCATTAAAAATCAAGATTATTTTATCAGTGCTCAAGAGGAAATGATATTTCCATTTTAAAAGAAAAACTAGGATCATGATATTTTTTTGAAGAGGCTACAAGAAGATCATAAGGAAGTGAAGAAAGATAATGCATGGATGAAGAAAATGTTATCAGAGCAGAAGAAGGATGGATGAATGTATTCTAACATTTCAATAATTTGTTATAACCTAAAACTTCTATTATATATTTTTCTTATTAAACGTTTTCATTCAAATCATTCTTTTGTTTTTTCATGTATGTTTCCTTAACCTTATACGTACATACTACACTTCTCTATTATTTTTTTAATATAAAAAAGGGGGAGAATTTATTTGAAGGAAAAAAATTCAAAGGGGATAATCGATTAAGGGGAAGTATGTTATGAATGACTAATGCCCCTGTAATGGGGTGATATTTCATTAAGAAAGAAAACTGATTACTAAAGATCAAGAATACGATCTGTATGAAACATAACCTACGGTGGTGATAGTAATATTCGTCGAAAATCTCATTCATATGGGGATATAAGTTTTCATTACTTGTTTATTAAAAACAATATATTCATCATATTAAAGTGGTTGGTGATTTCCAAAAAGGGGTAGATAATTGTGTCAATATGGTTTCATTATGACTTCTTCATTCCTTATGGTTTTAGGTATTGAAAATAAAAAATATTTTTTAAGTTATTTTTTTATTATTAATCTGTAATTCTATTATACATATGTCTTTTACATTCCGTTATACTTATAATTCGGTCATAACATTTTACATACAGATTTTTCATTCCATTTTACATAGAAAATTCACATTCTATTTTACTTACAAAATGGTCATACTGTTTCACTTATAAATTTCTCATACCGTTTTGTTTAAGATTCTGACGTAATATTTTTCTTAAGCTTATGACATATCGATTTAGTGATACCAGTTTTTGTAATAATGTTATCACATAAAAATCTATGGTACTGTTTTCATTATTATGAAATTATTTTTCATGATATCGATACCAGTAAAAATGTCATATCAACATTATGATACCGGTACCTAAAACTAGTAATATCATTTTCTAAATTTGATTTGTATATTCTTAAGAATCCATTTTATTGATAATGTTAGAGTTATTTAATGCATCTTTCAAATATTATAAGATTCTATGTTTTCTTATCGTTAACATTAATCTTAAATGTAACATCATTTATTATACATGAAATTATTTTGTACAATATCTTATAAACTAACCATTTTATATTTGACACGTGTCTAGGTCCCTCCAAAAATTAAGGAAAATATGACAGTTTGAGTGGAGCCGACCGTTGAGAAGTTGTGCCTATAAATTAAATTTCATTTCAATGATATAGTGAGATGATGAAATTGATTGTGAAGTTATCTGATGTTGTGAAGAGATTTAAAGAGAGGGAGGCTCTTACAACTCTCAGTGCATCGTGTAGATGTTGTAAAAAACTTGTTCAGGGATGAAAAACTCATTCAGGTGTGGAAAACTTGTTTATAATTTCTTTGTGTAGACTCTGATCATGCTGATCGTGGTCTTTTGGGTTTAGAAGTTAGTGGATCTGATTTCCTTCTAAATTGAGAGATTGTGGGGATAGAAAGACAGATACTGATATTTGGATTTAAGGCTTACCTATGTTTGGGTAAGACACACTTTCTTGAAACAATGAATCAGGGAACATTTATCCAAGGTTTTTGGATACCCTTATCTTTGGGATAAAACAATCTTATTGTTAATTATTTTCTATTTCATGTTTTTTCTATTACGCTACAATTATAAATTTTTTAACATAGAAAATATAAATTTCTTATACATTCTAATTACATTACTGTGATTTTATTATATATTCTATACACTTTAAGGTAGAATATTTCTTTTAATAAAATATTCCGTAAGGGTTTTTCATAAGGTTATTATGTTAATGAAAATGTTTCTTTTAAAGGGTTTGTTAATTTTTTTTAATGTTGTTAAAATAAGTTTCATTAAATCTGAAAGCTCAATTTAAGAAACAAATTCCCTTAAGGTGAAGAAACATTCGTTACGAAATTTGTTATACAAACATTAAAGGTAATACAAGAATTTTTTAAAGTATAAAATTCACCCCCCACTTGTATTCGAGCATCTCATTAGTCATATTCGATTCTATATACTCATCATTTATAATAAAATATTATATAAAGGTTAAAATTGACTAAAACACACAACCAGAGGATTAAAATTTTGTTTTTGGATTTAAAGAAAATCATGTAAGTATATTATCTTATATTCTTAGTCTAGATGGTAATGTAATTCCTCAACTATCATAAAGGGATCTTGAAATAAAAATGTTATCCCGTTAACTTCATTTCAATTGAATCGATGGTTTTTTTCAGAACTTATTTATTTATGGTTTTGTAGTTATTAAATTTCTAATGATAATTCACCTTTTTCTGATCAATGTTCTTTATCACTATCCATATTTATTTGAACATCATTTTTTCCTCCATGATTATATTTTCACTTCCCATTAATGTTCCTATATTTGAAAGCCCAGTATATGATAAACATCATAATTCATTATCTCTATTTTGAAAAGGATGTTGTATTATCCCTTTTTATGAAATGGGATTTCAAAAAATCAATTTTGAAATGTTAAAACCTTGTATACTAAGATCAATTTTAAAATTTGAGGATTTAATTTATTACAAAAAGAATATAATATCATGATATTTTAAATTAACACTACATTTCATAGCATATATAACACACAACACCAAGCTTTATAGAATGAAAAAATATTATTATTATTATTATCATCATTATCATACACTCATTGAATTGATAGCTACATAGTATATAAATATTAATTAATAAATTCATATTAAATAAGTACTCAATTTTTAATAATCTCGTTTTATTCTTTAAAAAAATTTCTATAAAAATGATTTTATTGAATTTTGTGAGAAAATATTATAAATTATCTCTAGAAATTTTAAACTTTTTGGATAAAAATATAATAAATATTGAAATCATTATATCTATATTTTATTCATTTTTTAATTTTTTTTGAAATGAATAATTTTATTATGGAATAGTTAAAAATATTGATTTTTATTGTAAAGTATGTTTCTGTTTCAATCATTCTTAAAGTTCCATTTTTTTAAAAAAAATTCAAAGATACATTAGTTATGTTATATTATTAATAATAAATTTATGTTCTTTATAATTAATGTAATTAATAATTTTTTTGCAAAAATATTTCGATATATACAATTTTTATTTTTTTTGAAAAATCAATTTATTGCATTAGGCGTTTTTATCTTAAATTAATTTCTCCCACTTATATAAATTGAATATTGAAAAATTAATTTTAATATAAATCATGAGGTCCAAATTTAGGTAACATTTTCTTTTTAGTTTTGGTTATTTTGAATAGTAACCATAGTAGATTTTTATTACCCCTATAAAGGAAAAATGAGTTAATTAGTGTTAAAACTATTGTTATAAGGATTAAAATTCAATCAAATACATTACTTTATTTAATTTAATGAGTATTTTTCACCATTAATAATAAAATATAGAACATATGATATTTTTTCATTTAGTTTCAATTTTTTCCTCTATTACATTTATTAATGTGAAAAAGTCCAAAATGTGATGGTTTTTACATTAAATATCCATAATATTTTGTGACAGCGATAAAAACATATTATGTTTGGTAATAAAATAATTTTATAAATATTAATGAATTTTTTTATCAAGGTTATTTATTTTTCATCTTTAGTGATGAAATGAAAACATTAAATTCTTACACAATTCTGAAATAATTCTTGTGCATGCTATAGAAAAATCAATTAAATGATTTTAAAAACACTAAATGTAATATACATTTTGTGATATAAAGTGTCTCGTGACTTTAATAGATATATATAACATATTAGATATTTTATGAATATTTATATTCTAAATATACTACTCTATTCTTATCATTAATGTAAAACTAAATGAATAGGGTTAAAAATGTCATTAATAACTTTTTACGTTAAATAATATTTTATTAAATTGTTTAAAGAATATAAAAAATTAAAAGGTTTTACATTAGGATGATAAATTATCTATAATTTTATACCTAGGAAATTTATTATCTAATTTTCACTTTATATGTAAAATTATACCCCTTTAATTTTAAAAAATAAATTAGCATGGTTAAGGTAAAAATTGGTTAACCAATTGGTTAAACCAGAAGATAAGATTTAAAATAATACCTAAACCTATATAAATATTATTGAATGACTATATTAATTCCATATATTCATTATATTCTAGTAAATTCTATTTTTGATCCATTTTTAATGAGATATACACATATTATATTTATTGGTCCTAAATACTAAAAATCATTGTTATCATGGTAATAGTCAAAAGGTTTAACGGGAGGTTGAAACTAAGATATAAGGGGAAAAAATAATAAAAACTTGTCAAAAATTTATTCTTTGAGTGTATTTAGTCTCATAATATTCTTATATTATAACTAAATCATTTTGGGGCCATTTTTAATTGAAAATTAATTAAGCTTTGTTTAATTATTTAAGTAATTCCTAGAGTGGCTCTCCCCTCACTTACAAAAGGGAACCCCCTCTACTCTACAAACACTGTGTACCAATTTGTTTATATAATACCAAACTAAATACCTTACTAATATCCCTACCCACATTCTAGAGGTTTTAGTTGGGGTATAGTACTAACCTTAGAGGGGTTAAGATGTAATGAAAATGAGGTTGTTTGAAGAAGAGGTATACATTTTAACCAATTATTTTAGTTTAATTTATTTTTCTACCTCATTAAAATATTATTAAAACATATATAAATAATAATAAATATATATATAATGTAATTATATGTTTTTTTTCTAATTCAATAACCAATATACATCTAATATTTTATCAAATGGAAAACAAGACCATAACCTTGTGTCTACGGTAGACTACCGTCTCATGAATTGATGTAATTCTTTTTCCATCACTGCCTCTATAATATAGTTATAACGATGGATTTAATTTTTATTTATTTTATTTGTGAAATAATAATCATTATATAAATATAATATACCATATATTTTATTACATTCAAATTCATTGAAAAATTGTGAAATCGTTTCTGTATACGTGTGGATTACCACCTTCCCAAAGTGATTGATTTGTTTTTCATAAACGCCTCACATGGATTGTATAAAAATCAATTTTTAATAATATAATGTTATATTAATGATATGATCATTATTATTTAAATATAAAATAATACATACCTTCTTTCTCTCATGGTTTATAAAAAATGGTAACATTATTTATGTGTACTTATAACCTACCATATTTATGATTGTAACATAGTTTGTTTTTCATCACAAGTTTTCATGATTATTTTTAAAATTATAATTGATTTATAAAAATTAACAATATTTCATTATTATTATTCTGGATATGATAGAGGAATTACCAATTTGACCATGATCAATATACCTAAGTCGATTTGAAATTATGAACCGAATGACCTCAAAATACCTGATGTTGACTTAACAGATTAAGTAATTAAATACGTTAGTGAAATAATTGAAATAGAGAAATATATTTATAAATAAATAAACCTTGAAAATTTGATTGAAAAATTAAATATATTTTTGAATTTCATTATATATGAGATAAACATATTCATGGAATGTTCGGACGCGATGCAACAAATTTAATCTCAATTTTCACTTCATTGAGGAGTGTTATAAATTTATTTTCCTAATTTATTATATATGGTGTATATAATTAAATTCTATAGGTAATATAATGAATAATTTATACTTCATGAATTTTTATGTTTAATTACAAATTATTTCATCTAAGGGAATTTGATACGAAAGCTACCAAGTGGAAATGTGTTTCTTAACTCAACTTCATTTTATTAGGTTATATCACTTTTTTATTGATTATATTATTCAGTGATTATATGTAAAATTAAATTTTATAGATTTATGTGGTATTTAAAATTATATTCAAGGATTTATATCAGTTACACAAAATGTTTTCATTTATTAATTATCAATTCATTTATATGAACATTATTAGGGTATTTCTTTTTCCCAATCTAATTTTATTACGACATGTTCTGTATTGTGCACCATGATTTACATATATGGTATACTTACTAAATAATGAATGTATTTTTACATATTATATTAGGTAATTATGGGAATTTATAAATCTATATAATAATATTTATTTTAATTACTTTTGATTCAAAAGATAACAATGTGGTAAATGATTTATGTTACAATCTTCAATCTTTTCTAGATTGTTTAAGTTCAAGTATAATTTGGAGAAATAATATGATATTATATTTTTGAACCACAATTATTTTGTTCTCATATTTTTATGAATTTTAATTACATGTCTATTTTCAATTTCCATCCTTATTTATTAAATAAATATCAAGAAATTTATTTTGTAAGTGATACTTAACTTTTATCTTATTTTAGATCGAGAATTGTTCTATAAATTATTCATTTAAAATATTTTTTGGAATGTTATTTTTTATAAAATAAATTATTTCATAATGTTATTTGTCATGATATATTAACTTATTTTAAAAAAAATTTAAAAGAAATTTCATAATAATTTCTTCACAGGGTCACTTTTGACTCTCTTTACAAAATTTTGGAATGATACATTATTTATTACAATTATGTCATGAATGAATTTTTTTAAAATCATTAACATAATTTTATTAGAATATTTGAAGAACCTTGGTGTAGTTTTTTTACAATTTATTTATTTTTTGATAACTAACATTTTTTAAAAAAAAATATTATTCTCCATGATTGAACACAGTCCAGCAAAATGAGTTTTTATGAGAAATATGAATGTTTTTAATTTTTTTTATCCAACCATAAAGGGGATAATTTTTTTAATGAATTTTTTCTAAAAAGAGTTTTTGGGTATAGGTTTTCAATCTAATCAGTACTAGAAGGTAAGAAAATGTTGGAAGATATAATTTTTATAAATTTGTTGATCAGACATACCATTAGTCTCATATCCACTGACATGATGTTGAATATCCATCGGACATAGTTTTATTATAATGTCATAAGCTACAAGGTGCATAATTTATAATGATGCTAAAGATAATGTTTTAATAAAGTGAATTCAAGAGTTAGAAATGTTTCATACTTTATATACATTAAACGAGATGATACTTTACTGGTCATTGAGCAATAATAAATCATGGTAATTTCTTATAATAAAAGTTTTTGAATAATCTAGGATTCTTAATGTCTATGAATATTTTATATTGGTTTAAAAACCAGAACATAGATGATTGGATCCAGAAGTACCAGAAACCAATGTTTTTTAGGAGTCTGAATGTATAATCCTAGTGAAGTTAAATGATTTTGAAATTTTCTAAGAGGAGTGATCATTAGATGTAGAACATTGTAATGATAATTACATCGTAATGATAATTCTATCATTGTGAGTATTCCATCGTACTAAGTATGATTAGGAACATTTATAGGACTAACTATGAGGAGGAATATCTTTCAGGCATGGATCATTTGCATATCCATCAGATTGGGAATAAGTAATTATTCATCAAATTAATCCCTCACACTGATAACACGTCAAAATCATAACATCTGATGGATTATAGTTATTTATATCGATCTATCAAAGGGAGATAAATTATTAAAAGTGTAAATATTCTAAATGAGTTGTGTTTACTTAAGGAGAAATAAAGGAAGAGTTCATGTCTTCAATTGGATGAGTTGTGACACTAATAAGTCAAATGATAAGGATGTTCATGGTAATGAGCCAAGGATGTACATCATAGTGAGATTAAGAATTTTTATCAAAATGATTTGATGAACATTTACCATACTGAAGAAAATTTAGGATGACTGAGAAGGCTGATTATCAAGATTATTCAAGAATATTCTTGAAGGTTTTGTAGTGTTTATGTGGTCAGAATTGAAATTTAAATATGTTTAGGTATCTGATGTTACAAATTTGAGCAAGAGGGAAGAGTTTTTTAGTTTCTCTTAATTTTTATTTATATTTTCATTTAAATGGATTCAAAATACCTTCTTACTTTTCAACTTTTTATGTGAGGTAAAAAGGCACGACAGTGTAATAGTATTGTTAAAGTTTTTCTTTTTGAACTGAGAAATCATTATAAAGTTAAACATCTAAATTTATTATTAGAATGAAGAATATTAGACATTGAATTTGAGCAATGATTGAGTATTATAGATTTATAATGAGTTCATCGTATTGAGTCCACCAGACTAAATTCATCTGACCAAGGATGTTCAAGTTGAGTTTTGATTAGTTTATGAGAAATGATAGTTTTGTTATCCACCTAGAATAAAACATTTATTTGGGAACATATTAAGAAATGGTGCATCGTATTATCTCAATCAGACTAGATTTATCAGACCTAGTAATTATTGTGAGGCAGTTTGGACAATGTCATTATTCTTCTATTTTGGATCAATTGTTTGTAAGAAAACATTATAAACTGATGAGATTTTGTATAATAATTTCTATCATGGGAGAGAATTTTTATATTGGGAGTTAACACTTATTTTATTTATTTCTTAAATTTTTTTCATTTCTATAGACCCAAGGGAGTAGTTATGGAAAGGATTAAGGTTCTCACAATGAGGCTAAAACATGTTAATTTCATGTTATTTACTCTATTTCCAGCTTTTTTGTGCATGAGTATTCACTGAAATATGATAAGTATATGAAATTTAATAATTTTTTGGAGTTAGGTTTTAAAATTATTTAATATTATAAAAAAGTGAACAATATATTACCCCCCCTATTATCAATTTTTATTCGATCCTTTAGAACTTCAATTTTTATTGAGTGAAGGTTTCCTTTTTGAATCCTTATTGTGGATAATATTAGTTCTGTAAAAAGTAGGGGAATTCCTAGATTTTTTAGAAAAAATTATTTTTGATGGACAAATAGGTTGATTCTTTCTCTTCTATATCTTAGCCTGGAATATTTCAATGCTTCTAAAATTAGGATTCTAGCTATTGATAAGGATGACCTAATGCCTTTTTTTATTAGATAAATATCTATGTTGGTGGAAAATCTATAAATATTATCCTTATGTTCTCATCATAAAATGTTTTCATGAATGTGATGGGTCTAAAAAATTCAAATAATATGTTGAATAATATGGAATGTATTATCTAAGGGAATACTAAAGTGATTTAAGCTAATCTAAATATTTGGAATATTAAGTACGAATTCATTAGAATGAGAAATGAAGAAACAATATATGAATACTTCACAAGAGTATATAAAATTGTTTTCAACATCATAAGATTTAGTGATGTCATCGAAGATTCTAAAATTATGAAGAAAATTATGAGAAAACTTACAAATAGTGTTCATTCTAAAATTTTCACTTTAGAAGATAAAGATGATTTATCTATTGATGAATTGCATAAAATTACTATTTCTTTTGAAATGAGAAAATCTACAATGTTCAGAAAGAAGATGAATGGTGAATGAATTTTGAATCAATGGTAAAAATGAAAAATAAAGATGTGGAATATGTTGATCCTTATGACTCCAAAGATAAATAGTATGATGAGTGGAATGAAAAAATCATATCTCTTATATGAAATAACTATTGAATAAGAAGAAGAATATTGGGAGCTATCCTTTCAGTTAAATTCTTTAATTGTGGAGGAATTAGAAATATTACTCTAAATTTACCCAAGATTAATTTTGGAGATTATCGGGATGATTTTTTTGAGAAAACTAAATGGAATATGTTGAAAAAAAAAGTTATAAAGAATAAATTTCATCTATTAAATATAAGAAGAAATTCACTGGAGAAAAAAAGAGTATGCTGAGTAAGAAATCAAAATTAGACTCAATAAAAAAATTATTTAGAAGATGAATGTTTATAAAAGGTTATAACATTAATTGAAAATGTTGAGAAAATAGAATAATACTCAAATAGTGAAAAAGGAGGAGGTGAAGAATCTTATTGAGAGTATCATATCAGAATAGAAATTATTTTATGTCTTGAGGGAAAAACTCAAAAAGAAATTAGAATGTTAAATAAAGACAGCGGAAATTTTTTTGATGGTGAAAAATATTTTGTCAAGAAAGAATAAGAATAAAACTAGGTTATATTAAGTTATAAAATTAAATTTTTTGGATTGGAAAGATGGTTGAATATCTTAGTAATAAGTTGTAAGCATAAGATGAATAAGTTAACAAGTTTGAATAAAAAATTATTGAGTTTAAAATTAACTTCAGGTAGATGAATGATAATTTAAACA
The DNA here is from genome assembly GCA_963277665.1 of Viscum album. Classification (NCBI taxonomy): domain Eukaryota; kingdom Viridiplantae; phylum Streptophyta; class Magnoliopsida; order Santalales; family Viscaceae; genus Viscum; species Viscum album. The sequence goes on along the minus strand of OY728150.1, from coordinate 2,045,120,848 downwards.
AAGATTCCTAATTTAAATCTGAGATTTATAATATTATTGATAGAGCTATAATCAAGTATTAACTGAAATGATCACCCAATAAAAATAAAATTTCATATAATTTTTCAAACATTTCATGTTACAGAAAAAATTTTAGAAAATATTGGGTGGAAAAATATTTTATAAACCTATTTCAGCCATGAAATATGAAAACTCACTCAAGAAGAAATATGGACCACATCCAATGATTATTAGAGTAAGAAGAAGATATCAACCTAAACAAAACATATATTTATAGAGACCTTAATTCAGTATAAAATCAATTATTGGTGGTTTTTGGTAGGGTTATTGAATATATGGGAACAAAGCATAGAATTTTTAGAACAACTTATCTATGCATGAAAGAAGGTTTGATTATAGTAGAAGAAATTGGTAAAGTATAATGATTAACTTTACTAACTTATAAAATATTGAAAAATTGAATTCTCAAGTTTTTAGAAACATTACAAAGAATAATATGTTTGATTATCTAGAAGAATTTGTGGATGAATTGATCAACCATGTCATAGTGAAGAATAATTTATGACCACTCTTTATGGATATGTTAGGTATGAAAGAAAAGAAAAGTTAGTAACAAAATAAGAAAATTAAAGAAAGAAACATTTTTTCTTGAGACTTACTTTATGTTAAGTAAAAAAGAACAAAACATGGATATATAATAGTGGTAGTTATTCTCACAAGATATGTAATTTAAAAATATTGCAACATGTTGAAAATTATGATACAGATGCTGTTAAATTTAGGAATAATAGTTCTTTCAAAATTAAGGTTATCATATTGACTAATATTAACGTATAAAAGTAAAAATATAAGGATGATTTATTTGTTGATGGGTTGTAACATAACTTTCATAGTGTAAGATAACTTTGTGATGATGGAAATGAAGTGATTTTCAAAAAAAAATTATTTTTTCATTAAAAGTGTGAAATATGAAAAAGTTATTACAAAAGGAGAAATAAATAGTGGTAATATTTAAAAAATTGTAGAATTTAATAAATCATGTTACATGAGTGATAAATATGAAAACAAATTTTGGATCCAAAGGCTTGAGTACAATAGGAAGAAAAACAAGAAAAAAAATTCAAAATTTGATGATGTCTAAATTTTTTTAGAATTTAATAGAAGAGTGAAAGATGTTTGTGTTACTTTTCATAAAGATATGATGACCAATAAAATTCATAAGAGAGTTGAGATTATATCTATAAGAACTCTTGAGATTATTCATTATGATTTATGTGGGCTGATGATACATCAATTAAAAAAGGTGATTTGTACTTTAACACTTAAAATTTAAATTTTATTGTGAAAATATAACTCATGATTATGAAACCAAACTAATATAATATGGAAATATTTATGTTTTTTAGAAATAATGTTGAGAAAGAAATGGATGGAATATAAAAAGTTTCGAACATATAATTGTACCAAATTCGGAAGTAATACTTTTGAAACTTATATTAGAATATGTTGTAAAAAACATCATTAGAGTGTTACATAAAATATAGAAAAAAGGATTAATAGAAATAAAGAACAAAAGTTTGGTGGAAATGAGAAGAAGTATGTTAGAAGAATACATAAAATCAAATTTTTACTAGAGACAAACTATTAGTACTACTTTTCATATTCAGAACATATGTTTTTTGAGACCAAAATCCATCATGAACTATTAAGAAATGTGGTATAAAAAACCCACATTGAATTAATTCAGTATTTTTAGAATTCCATGTTTACTTAAAATATAATATATGAATTTTTGATAGTTTTATGAGAATATTGAGAGAGGAACTTTTATGGTTTACTCACCTAACTGATGAATTTGAAAATATTGGAATTTTTTACAAAATATTGTTGATTCTTATGATATGAATGTTATTGAAAATCAATATTTCTTTACAATTGTTATTGAGAATGGTGAGTAGGATAAAATCAATGTTTCTAATGAAAGTGAGAATGATACCAAACACACATATCATGATTTATAAGAATTGTGCAATTAGTAAAGTTTACGTAGGTAATATACTTTTTAATTTCCTTCTTTACAAAAAATTTGAGAAGGAAAATATTCTTAGGAATTTGAAGGATCCAATTCAGACCAGAAAGAAGATGATATTAGAAAATAAAACTTCACTTATTTGAAAATTTAAACCAGAATTAGTTTTAAAATCTATTATTCACAAAGAATTAGTGAATTATACGAATGAAGAGTTGTATTAAATTGAGAAAAATTAAACATGGTAACTTGTTCCATGTGAGAAAGATAAAAAAGTTTTCATGAAAATTTGAGTTTACAAAAAAAGTTGAATAAACACATATATGATTCAAGGTAAAAGATAGCATTGTTTTAAAAGGATATGCACAGATGGAAGGTGTGAATTTCTATGTAACATTTTCCCCTATTTCAAAGTTATAAACTGTTATAGTATTTCTTGAAGTGGGTTATAACTAGGAATACAAAGTATATAAAATAGATGTAAAGTGATAATTTGTCAATAGTGAAATTGCTTAAGAATTTTAAATTAAAAAAACTTGTGGGTTTGTACTTAATGAGGATGAAAATATTTTTTCTAAATTGAAGAAATTTTTTATGGGATGAAACAAGTTCCACCTTCATGGTATTTAAAACTAGAAAATAGTTTGAGAAGGTTGATTTTTTCTAATAGAAAAGGTTCATAACAACTTATATGAGAAATTTTTTCACTCCTGAACTCTGATTGTAATTGTTTATATGGACGATATAGATTTTTTGGGGGGATGGAGAATATGTTTTGAAAAAAAATATAACAAAATGAAAAGTAACATAAATATTTCAATGTATGGAGAATAAACATTATTCCTTTGTTTACATGTTCAAAAAAAGGAAAAATACATTTTTGGATATCCGAATAAAATACACTAAGGAATTGTTAAAAAAATATGGAATAACGTAATCCAAAGAATTTTCTACTCCTATCCTAGTGGGGATGAAGTTCAGTAAAGATGGGTCCAGAAATATTGTGAATCTAATAGTTTTTTGGAAGGTGATAAGAAGTTTACGTTACCTTATTACCTTATGGCCTGATATTTTTTACTGTAAATTGTTTTTACAAGTGTGAAATTAATCCAAAAGAATCAAATATTTTTTTAGAAAATAGAATTATGAGATATGTTAATGTAATAACATCACATGGGTTTTTATACCAAATAAATTATGATACGATGTTTTGTAGAACCCCAATATTTTATGGTATGACCCTTCATAAAATTAATTTATTTTCCATCATAGGTTTGACACAACACCAAACATAAATGAATAATTATAAATAATTAAATATCATTATTTTAAAATGAATTATATAACCTATAAATTAAATTAGCATAAATGAATAGTATTATGAAATTTATATATCTTATTAAATATTTTTATAATAATGAATTTAATTCTACATATTAAAGGCTATATTTTTCTAAAATCAGTTTTACATCCTTATAATGGTGAACATGTTTTACATGGTAATTTTCTGCCTCCATGAATTATATTTAAAAAAATGACATACATAGTTCCGAACAGTAATATATTTATAGTCTCATATGATCAATATAATTTATTAGTTAATAGTAACTTGACCCCTGGGAATAATAATGTTACCCTTATGAATATTAAATCATCCAAATGAATAGTATTTTCACCCATGATTATATAAATAAAATTTTGGCATCTTATAATTGAATGTATAATATATTTATAATATATTATATGTATGTGAATATTTTATAAATTAATAAACTCATGTTGGTATTTATTTAAGTCAAAAATATTTTATTAATATATATAAATTAATAATATTATTTATAATAAAATAAATTTTCATAAAATGTACTCATAAATTAAATTTTTTTGACATATTATTTCAATATAATTTAATGAGAGCTTAGTTAATTATTTAGATTGTTATAAAATCAATTGTAATTTTAAAAACTGTATTTTTCAAGTAGATGATGAAAATAATAAAAAATTTAATTTTTCATATTTACAATATTATTTTCAAAAAATGGAGTTCACTTTTTTATTCTAAATGTCAAAAATTGGTTAACAATAATTTTTGATACTTTTCTAAAACACTTGAATTTATTGTGAATATTAAAATGCGATAATTTATAATAAATACTAAAAACATGAATTATAGAGTAATAGATGATGTGTGGATGTTTTAGGAACCTTTTTTTAGAAATAACATGTAATTATTAGTTTATTGTTTCATAATAATCTACAAGATTTATTTTCTTGATAAAATTATAAAATAATGAATAAAATATTGAGAAATCACCCCTCTTCTCCACTATAAGTACCTCCCCAAAACCTCTTCCTCTCACACATCTAGACCTTAAATATTGTCAAAATTATACCCAAATAAACTTCCCCAGTCTTTATCCCCTTTACAAGAGCTCTTATTCTTACCGAAACTCCAAAACCCATACCCTTAAAGATGTTCTCAAGGAGGATTATTCAAGTGGTAAAATCAACTTCCATTGACTTTTAGTTTCTTCTCAAGTTATTTTATTTTAGTTTTCTCTCCTCACCTCATCTATAAAAATGACCATGATAACTAAAATATCATCCATATACTATAATTATATCATGTTAATGGAATACACATCATCAAAATAATATATATATATATATATATATATCTTAATTTAAAAACGAAATCTTCATCTGTGAGGTGCTGAATTACAACCTTCATGGATAATGAATATATGTTCTTCAATTTATCCTTAAAGGATGGTCATGAAACCATTTATACTGTTAAAAAATATGGTAATATATGTATTATAACCTATTTATTTTTCCAGAATCATAATATATTCATCATATTTATTAATACGACAAAACTACTTTGTGATGAATAAAAACCACCAAATTAATCTAAATTATTATCACTAACATCTTGTCTAATAATTTATCCTCAACCTATATAAAGAGATGAATTGTATAAAAATTTAATCTTATGAATGTTAATTTATATCATATAAATTTAATTCTATATAATTATTCACATTCTACATGAACTTCCATACTCATATACAAGTTAACTGATCATTTCAACCAAGAAAATGAATACTCTCGAATGATGAAATTCTACTCTATAAATCATTTAGAAGGAAATAAACAAACTTAATAAAACTATAATGAATAATATATATATATATATATGGTTTTTAATTATTTAATTAATGTATTTTTTTTATTACCCTGTACATTAAGATCTAGTGTAGAACACATTTGGACAAAAGTTAAAATTTTTCTCAACTCACTTCCATTTTTGTGAGATATTCTATATTCACCACTATTTCATGTGTATGGTATATGTTTAATGAAAATTTATTTAACATATCACTAATATATTTATTTTAATTTTATTCAATGTGTCATTTGATCATTATTAATTTTGGGGTATATGATTTTATTGATTACAAATTGGTAAGGGATTCTACTCGAACCCCCTTTTTTCATTCAGGGTACTCTTTCTATATCATTACTCAAATGTAATGCTTCTATGTTTTTTTATATTTCTTAAAAATTTTATTTATATGTTCCAAAATTATATATATAGATCATATAACCCTTATTTAATGGGTATATACATGTTTTAAAAAGGTCCCCTTCACAACTCTTCCCAATAAACTATCCCGATTCAAGGGAACTTCCCATTTTTCCCCATTTTCAAGTACACTAAAAAATATATTTTAAGAAGCTATTATTTTTTTTAAATTTTTTTATTTTATATGAAAAACTATCATATTTCATTTCTGGTTTTATGAAAACAAAACATGACATTCATATTTAAAATCTCTTTAATAATTTCCTTAAACAGCACTAAAATGTTTAATTTCTAAAGTATCATAATTTTTTTTAACTGATTTCACTTTAGTGGGACAATATTTTTGATAAAAATATAAAATCAATGTTATTACCATTTGTTATCTTTTATATACTTGTTTAAAATCATATTTAATGAAAAATATTAATTATTTTCCAAAAGAACACTTCTTTCCAATGTTAATAAGGGATTTTCTCCACACACTTTTACTTCTATGAGATATATGTCTTATTCAACACTATTTCCTTGTGTGGGTGTATATAATGACCTTTGATATATTATATCATGAATTAAATTATTATAATGATATTCTATGATTCCTTTAATGTTAAAAGGTATTATGATTTAAATATTTCAAGGTGGTATGAGAAACATTGGAATGTTTTAAGATTATTTTACTCAAGAATTTCTCTATAATTCCATTAGAGTAATTTCATCCATTATACTTCAAAGTGGTATGGGACAATTTTATTTAAATATATCATTTTATTAGATATATGAGAAATGCATTGGTCTTAGTATGAGATGATATCATCCCACTATACACCCTCGATGCATCAGTAGGTCTCCTAAGAAAAAACAAGAATGGATTTTAGATGAGACATAAACCATTAATTTTGAAAATTCTTGTCCAAGCCCTTGATTATATGTTTATGATGTATGAGAAATGAGTTCCATCATTATGATATTATTTATTGATAAATCATGTGATTATTCGACTTTTATAATATCCATGGTGATGTTTTATGTGATTGTTTATATGGAATTATTTATTCATCTTTAATTCCTTCCATATTTCGATCATGATTATGTTTTAATGACATGTATTATAATACCTTATTGTTTATATTATATCTTCTGATATTTTTATTACCCTTACTAAGCATCTAAGATCACCCCTTTAAAATGTTTATTTTTCACAAAGATTCCCAGTGTAATTTTATGAATGAATTGTTGGGATAATCTTGGAAGAGTGGATGTTTCTAAAATAATTTGTATATTGTTTTTACTTTCAAGTTATAGTATAAAAATTAGGTAAGTATCTAGTTTTTTAATACTAATAATCTATTCAATCTTTCAGGTTGTGTATTACTTTTTTATATTCTAATGTAATAATATAAGGAACCCAATCCAAGTTACTAGGGCCAGGGTCTTTACAGTTGGTATCATAAGAATCTTAACATAAACCTTGGAAACTAGATTTAGGAAACATAGACTCGGGAGAATATCCCTATGATATAATTTGAGTATAAGAATAAAATAACATCATAGATTTTGGTATGGTAGAAATTATGTGGATATTCATATAAATACATCCATTTCAAGATGCTACAAGTGGACTTGGTTCTAACAAATATATACCTAGCGGTAAAAACTCAGACAATGTTTTCTGGGCTTGACTCGGGGTAACTTGGTCCATGAAAATATGTCTTAATATGCAATTGGTTTGACACAACAAGGGTCTAGGATTAGGAAAATTCAACTTTCATTACAAACCATTGTGCATAATTTAAATATATGTATCTCCTTAAAGAAACCATGTTTCTGATTATGAGTTTATCCTTGATTAACATTTTCAATTTATGTTACGTATTTAACTAGTATTGGGAATATAAATTATTTTTCATAATGTTGTGATATTATATAGTGTATGTAATTTTTAATAAATGAAAACTATCATAAGGAATGGGAACTATATTTATTAACAGAATCTAATGAGTAATAATTATCGTTTCTTTGGTATGATTATTCCAATCATTCATAGGGAACTAGTCTCTCAAAAATTCTCATCATACAGTAATATAATAAAATGTACTAACAAGAAGGATAAATATTTTTCTAATTATTATTTATTTTTAATGAATAATGTTAATTAGATGAAAACTAGAAAAAAGGTAGATAAAGGGATGGAGGGAAAGAATTATTTTCCTACATGTGATAATTTTGGAATGAAACTCATAGGTATATGCTTAAAAGAAATGGAAGATTTCGAAAAATTTGGAGAAAAATGACACCATTATTGTGATTTCAAGGGTATCAAAATGTTTTCCAATGTAAAATTCATCAACTGTAAGAAGATTGGACACTACCAAAATCTATGTCCCATGCGTTAAAGGAATATACACCAAAAGAAGAAAATTGATCATGGTCATGATTATGCTACTACCATGGATGAATAGGAACGATTAATGTTCATATTTTTAGATTAAAAAATTATGTTATTTGAGTAGTCTATCAATAATTATTTGGATATATGAATCATGAAATATATAAGGATTGTACTACTGTACTATTTTATTTAGGATTTAAGAATATATGATGGTACCAAGGGAAGGTGACTAAAATGAAATTTAATATTTGTGGAAAGTATATGGTTGATAGAAGTAAACCCCTTAATATGATTTTGATAATGAGATATAGATTTTGGAATAAAAAGATGATTGATTTGGATATCCTAAATTGGATATCACTTATTATCTTGGATGTAAATAATGGACTGTTGAAAAAGTTATTCATGCAATAATTGTTAGAGTCTAAAAAAATTTGGATTTAAGGAATAAATCAAATTTATTATGTTTTACATAAGGTATATATGAGAATAAATGTATTCAATAAGGTTTTATGATAATTAATGTTATGGCCATGCTTCAAGAGAATACAAAGATAATTCACTAACATGTTGGGTTTTGATTATTAATAGCCACTTCACATTGATTAATATGTTCATTTTGGAAATTAAGGGACCTTGATTCTAATGTGTTAGATCATTATATTTTGGAAATGTTTTACCATTTATGAAATGTTTTAAGATGATACTTGTATTATATTTTGGAGGTTAATGTATTACTTCCCCACATGAAACAACCTTTGCTATGAGATGAATTATAGATAGTTTAAGGCACCAAAAAACGTTGAGATTGTGTTTATATAATAGAAACATATATTTATACTTTTAAAAATCAAAATAATTCCTCAAATATAGGAAAAGAGTATTAAAAAAATGTTGTCTTATTGTAATAATTTTCATTATAACAATGAACTATTTTATAACTAACTATAAATCATTTTTTTCATTTTTAAAATCCAGTTTATGGGTTTCTGGTACCCAAACATACAACCACAAACACAATCAAGTGAAACAAAAACTTCAGACAACTCATACCAACATAGAATTACAGATGATAATAACCATACACATCCCTGAATCCCATGTAGGAGTCATCTTCTACCATAGCTGATTCCCATTCTGGAGCCCTCGAAAAACTTTCACATTGAACCAGACTCCTAAGCTGATCGAGTACGGGTTTCTCTGAAGATTCCTTCTTTACCACACTACCCTTTTTAAAAGCAAAAGTCACCTCACTGTTCTTATTATAGGAATATCGATTCTATATAGACTGTAGATGATATGAATAATATTTCCTTGGCCGTCTTCTTGGTGTAGCAGAAAAAGACCCTTCAGTTGTAGCCATCTTTTGATTCCCACTTTGAATAACATCACTGAATGAATGAGTGAATGAGCCACACAAATTTTCATTCCCTCCCCCTGAACACTCCCTTACTAAACTGGATCACTCCCCCATAAGAGAGTTAGGACTCCCAGCATTGTCCCCCCGCCTCTAGTCTAGGGTGTTTCTCCCAGCATTTTTCATAACTATTGTTTATGGATTTGTCAGGATTAACTTTCTACTGACCATGTCTTCTATAATTCTCTATCCAAAATTGATGGTTATATTTATCTTTCATGACCATGTATTCCCACTAATAATCTCATACTAAAAAGAATAAATTTGTGGTGACCACCACATTTACCTTAACCCATTTTTAAGAGGATATTTTATTAACATTGTTTTCGATTTGTGTTTCTAACAATGTAATTTCAGGTATCAACCTTTATCATTCGAATTTCAATTTCAAATTATGAGAATGAAATTTATTGAAGGATGAGAGAATGTAACACCACAAAAATTTATGGTATGAAACTTCTTAAATTTAATTTCTTCAACATCATAGGTTTCACACAACACCAAACATAAATGAACAATGATAAATAATTAAATATCATTATTTTAAAAGGATATTTATATCCTAAAAATTAAATTGTATTGAATGAATAGTATTAAGAAATATATATATATTATATGATTTTTTACACGAATGACTTCAATTCTATATATTAACAGATATATTTTTCTAAAATCATTTTTAACTTCTTATAATGTTGAACATGTTTTATACATAATATTACTGCTTATTTAAATTAGTTTCAAAAAGAAGACCTAAACAGTTACGATCAGTATGATATTCAAAGTCTGATGGGATCGGTTTAATATTTTGGTGAATAGAAGGTTGACCCATGTGAATAGTGATTTTACCCTTATGAGTAGTAATATGACCCTTATTAATAGTAAATTAGGAAAAAGAATAGTAACCCCACCCATGATTGTATAAATATAATTTCAAAACTCATATAAATGAAGGTATGATATATTTATTACATAGTATAAGTAAGTAAATGTTTTAAAAATTAATAATTTAGTGTTGCGATTTTTTTATGTCGTAAATACTTAATTACAATTATATAATTTCTAAAATTATTTAAATGAAAATAAATTTACATAAAATTTACTCATAAATGAATATTTGTTTGTCTTATGATTTTATTTTAATTTAATGAGACCTTAGTAAATATTTCAAAGTGTTATAAAATTAGTTGTAATTATAAAAACTATTTTTATTGAGTAAATGATGAACATAATTAAAAATCAAATTTATCATATTTATAAAAATATTTTCATAAAATGATGTTCATTTTTCTAAACCTTCATTCCCCTTCTCTGTGATTCCCCTAATCTACTTATTTATTCTTCATTTCCTCCATTATGCTGGGGGACTCATTTGAGCTCCTCCTCATCTTCTTCCCCTTCCCCCTATTCCTTTTATTATTTGTGCCCTATTCCTATTCTTTTTCAGTTGCGATTTTTTCTTATATAAACCTTAAAAGGGTACTTTTTTTTCTAAAAATGTTCTTTTCTATCAGCACCCCCATCAGACATCTCCTCTCTGACCTAAAGGTTAAACACGCCACTCCATGTCGAATCAGGCACGAGGAACTCTCTATGGTTTTGGGTTTGGTGGTGCAATGGTCGAGGGTCTCTCTGGTGTGGCTTTGGCGTCGATCTCTTGGTTTTGATTATGTGTTTTTCTCTTTTAGTTCCATCAACGCTCAGAGGTATCACATTCTCAAATCCCTACCCTGCCCTTAAGCATATTTTCTACTCTCTGAGGTGGATCTAGAGTGGTGGTCGCTAGATGATTTGGGAGGTGGGGTTTTTTCAGTCGATGGGGCTCCCTGATCAGCTTTCTTTTTCAGACCTAGTGTGGATTTTGGATCGTGAGGATGTGACTGTGTATTCTGATCATGGAGATTATTTTTCATAGTTGAAATTTTTTGGCATTCAGTGAATATGATTGTGATAGTGAAGAAGCTCTGAGGTGTTGACGTATAATGGGACATGTTTTGTTCAGATAGTCTATGCAGGCGAGTGTTGGTCCATAGCTTAAGGCTACCATTAGATGGTGGTGATGAGGAATTTTATTAGCATGGTTTACCGATGAAGTGGTTTGATGTTTTGAATTTTAATGTGGTGTTGTTATACTGAGATTCTCTGAGTTTCATTTTGGGTATGTTCTGCTTGTCGTCATTTAATGAAATGGTAATGTTTAAATGTTGTGTTGTTCTTTTGACTTTCGAATGATGAACGTATTTGAAGGAATTAAAATTGATCATGGTGGAAGTTTTTGTTTGGTAGGTTTATTTTCGATGGTGGTATGTCTGTGAAACTATTCTTGATCACATGGATCATGTTCTAGAGGATAATCAGGAGCTAGTGATTCATCATTGAAGAGATTCTCAGATTTTTTTTATAGGTTATGGTGTCAGTCATCGAATCTGGCATGTGCTTTGACACCTGACACTTTTCGGATGAACATCCTTTCAATGGTGGAGAGCTTCATCATGTTTAAATTCTAGGGAGGGGTAGATATGTGTTTTCAGTCTATTTTTACACTTATTTTCCTTCGAGTGTGATTTGTCCTATGTCTTTAAAGTCTGTTTGGGTTTCCCGCTTCTCCCCTTATAAGGGGATTTATCGTATCATAAACAATTTGATAGTCTTCGGGCCATTGGAAGATGGAGTCATGGAAGATATACGGATGATATAAAAACCCTTTGTTTGAACTCAAATTTACATATTACTATATTTAGTCACAATAATCAACCTAATTTCCGGTCTTGAGAAAACGAATAAAATAATGAATAAAATATTAAGAAACCACCCCTCCCCTCCACTATAAATACCACCCCTCAACCCCTCTTATCCTAACACCTCTATGCCTTGAATATTTTAAAAATTCTTCCCAAATACTCTTCCCTATTCTCTCCCCCACATCAAAGAGATCATTTTCTTACAAAAAGACCCAAACAAATCCCTTATATAATGTTTTTAAGGAGGAGTATTCAAGAGGTAAAATATTTTTCCTTATCCTTTTAGTTTATTTTCATGTTCTTTTATTTCATTATTATCTCCTCACATTCTATATCAAAATGATCATGTTAACTCCAGTATAATCCATATAATAGAATTATATCATTTTATTGGAATATCCTTCATCAAACTACTTTATCTCTCTCTTTTATTTTAAAAATGTAATCATCGTCCATGAGGTGTTGATTTACCACCTTCATGGACAATGGATTTGTGTTTATCAATTTATCTTTCAAGGATTTCCATTAAACCATTTTTATTATTAATAAATACTATTATATATTTATTAAAACCTATTTAAGGTTCTGGAACCATAATATATACATAATATTAATTCATAGGACATGAACAAAAAGCCACAAAATAATCTAAATGGTTATCACCGACATCTTGTCTAATAATTCATCCTCACCCCATATAACCAAATGAATTATATAACCATTTAGTATTATTTATTTATATAAATATTATATAAATTAAATTCTATATAATTATACTAATTCCACATGAACTTCCTTACTCAGAAACAAGTAAACCGATCATGAAAACCAAAAAAACGAATGCTCCCGAATTGTGAAATTAAACTATATAACTCATTAATAAGGCCATAAATGAACTTAATAAAACTATAAAGAATCAAATACATATATGAGATTTTATTAATTTATTAATTAATGTATTTAATTATATTATCCAAGACATTAATATTCAATTCATTACACATATTGATATATGGTAAGGGGTTTCTCATCTCCCTACCATTTTTGTGAGACATTCCTTATTCACCACTATTTCATATGTATGGTGTATGTATACAGCCCATTTATGTTACATGTCATAAATATATTTATTTTAATTGAATTAATTGTATAATTTTATGATTATTTATTTTGAGTTATATGTTCTGATTGATTACAAAGGGGTAAGGGATTCTACTCGAACCCCTGTTTTTTCCTTGAGGGTACTACTTTTCTATCTTTACTCAAATGTAATGCTTCTATATTTTTATATGTTTCATATAGACTCTAATTATATGTTTAGAAACCATATATCCAGATCATATAATTCTTCTTTGAGGGGGATATACATGTTTTATAAGGATTCCCTTCACATTTCTCCATGATAAACATGCCTGATTTAAAGGAACATCCCAATTTCTTACATGTTTTCAAATGCACTACAAAAAATATTTTAATCCATTACTGTTTTTCTAAAATAAATAATTTTATCAGGACAAAACTATCTTGTTTAATTTCTAGTCTTATGAAAACAAGTATTCTTTTCCTCTTTCAAATCTCTTTAATATTTTTAATAAACCGTACTAAAATGTTTCCTTTCTAAATTTTATTAAAAACCTTTTTTACAAAATTTCACTTCTGTAGGATATAATTTATGACTTAAACCAAATATTAATGTTATTAAATATTATTTTCTTATTTATACCTATTTATAATCTTATTTTTTGAAAAATACAATTTTTTTTTCAAAAGAACAATTATTTCCAAAGTTAAAAGGGTTTTTCTCATCTAACTATTACTTCTATGAGATATACGGATTCTTCATCGCTATTTCCTTATTTATGGTGTATATATATCCCTTTGATATATTATATCACGAATTATATTATTATTATGATATTATAAGTTTTAATTAATTTTTAAATTGTTTATTATTTAAATATTTAAAGGTGGTATGGGACACTTTCGAATTCTTAATGATTATTTTCCTCAAAAAAATTTCACTTATTTTGTTAGTGTAATTTCATCGATGAAACATCAAATTCATATGAGACACTTTTATTAAAATATATTATTTTATTAGACATATGAGGAATTCATAGGACTTATTATGTTACTAGAGGGGATAACTATAGCCCCTTGATTCCATCAGAAGTTCTCATGAGACAAAACAAAAATGGATTTTGGCTGAGGCCATAACTATTTATTTTTAGAACTCTTAGATAAGGACTTGATGATATGTTTATTATGTTAGAAAATTTGAATTCAATCATTATGAAATTTGTAATTGATAAATAATGTGATTATTCAACTTTTATAATGTCCATGGTGAAGTTTAATGTGACTATTTGTTTTGAATTATTTATTTAGATATTATCCCAACCATATTATGCTGAAGAATATGTTTTAATGAAATGTGTTATTTTGAATTATAGTTTATGTTATAGATTATACTTTGTTTCCTATCCATACTGAACAACTGATATCACCCCTTTCATATGTTTCTTTATCCATGGGATTACAAGGGGGTATTTTATGAATTAATTGCAGGGATAATATAGGAGTTGTAGATGTTTTTGGAAGAATTTATATATTATTCTTCTTTTTAATTTGTAATGTCAAACTTATGTATGTATCTGGTCATCAAAAAATTGAAAATTATTCGGTTCTCTGAGATGAGTATTCCTTGTTTATATGCCAATGTAATAAGATAAGGAACAAGAATCAGGTTACTGGTGTCAGGCTCTTTGTAAGAACTCGGTTCTTCGTTCTGAGGTTCGAGTTTCTTCTTTTCCTTTTTTCCATCAGTGTTTTTGAGAAAATAAAGAAAAGGGTCAAAAATCCCAAAATTTTATCGGTACATGCCGCGTACTTTTCCACACGTTGTGTACTTTTGGCGTGTGGGATGTGTACATAGGGCGTGTAGCCCTGTCGGTAATGAAAGGTGTAAAAACCAACTACGCGTTGTGTAGTGGGTATTTACATGACGTGTTGTTAGTCGGCAGGTGAATAGTAAGGCGTTAAAGGCAGCCGCCAACTGATTGACAGTACACGTCGTGTACTTGGGTATTACACGCCGTGTACTCTTGTCGACATATGAATAGTGTCATGCTGGCGAGGGGCCTCCATAAGAACAATTTAAAAAACTGAAAAGTATACACCGTGTACTTGAGAGTACACGCCGTGTAGTTTGTTTTTTTGCATTAAACAGGTAGTAGCCTCCTCTGTTCACATAGGAGGCTTATAATTCCGGAGGAGAGTACGAGAGATGGCCGCAACTTGGAGGATCTCTCAACTGCACATCGGGAACCCGATTCCGTATCCATCGATCATGTTGGGATAGAATGGGTAAGAACTCCCTTTTCCTTATGTCGTTCTTACCAATTATTTCTTGAGGGGATGTTATTTGAGGTTGAGCGTGTAGTTGTTTATCTCAGATCTATGCCTTTATCGTGCGTTTCTGGAGGCGATGTTCACATACACAGATCATGGGAGATCAAGGTATATGGTCTGTTGTTTATTTGAAACTATTGAGTTGAATTTGTGTACTGTTGTTCTACGAACCCATGTTTGGGGTGTCGTGTGGATGTGGCCTTTGCTGAAAATTATATAAAACTTCATGGGTAAATTTTTTCTAAGTTAAAATTGCTATCTGGGAACACTTCTTAGATCCAGGACCACCCCTGGGGTGTGTTCCTCTATTTACACATTTGTCCAGGTTACCCAAGAGTATACTGTAAAAGTTAGAATGATTCAAAATTACCTTGAGGGGAATTGTATATAATTTCTTGCTTAAATATTGGGCTTGTCCCAATTACTTGTATATTCTGAGGGCAGTGTCTCGTTTATCCTAAGGGAATCGTTTCTCATGCATATGGTAAGTAGTTCATGTTCCTATGGGAAATATATTTCGTGCATGTGGGAGACACATCTTATTACTATGGGTGATATTCGTTATGCATGTGGGAAGACACCTGTGGGTTTCGACGCTACTTACCTGAGGGTATGGTTTGTATGTCTGAGGACAGTGTTATCATGAATATTCACCGTGGTGATTTTTATATGTTATACCTGTCAAGTTAATGAAAAGGATTGGAATGGTTAAATGAATATTAAAATGACATTATGACTGGTAATGTTTGTTACTTTTGAGTACTGCATAGTTTATTGCATTTACTACTGCACACTATTATTGTACTTTCTCACTGACAGTTGGGCACGTGCCTTTGGTGGTTGTCTACATGGATTTATTTATCACACCCTATTTGAGTCTTCTCTTTGTCCTAAACAGACTATCTTGTTGTAGGTGTCGAATGGGGAAAGGTTCCCTACACAGGTACATGATTGTTGCAGAGGAGTAGGAGAGCATAGGATGAAGCTTAGGCTCGCAATGATGCTGATCCCCGGTTGCACTGCTTTGTTTTGTTTAACATTATCGTGTACTTTGAGTTGTATTGTATTGTATTATAGTGTATCCTTTTCTGGATATTTTCATAGAATTAGCAATAGGCTTCATATCGATATATATATGATTGCTGGTTCTCTTTTACTTCAGTTATCCATTTCAGTTGCATATTGTTTACTACTTCCACTGTTTTATGTTATTTATCTTTTCCATTCTGCTACACTTTCACAAATGAGAGCATAGTTTTCGCATAATTAGTCATGGGCCCTTGCTGCTAGTCGGCAGCCACTGGCATTGGGGAAATGTGATTGATGTCATGTGAGCAACCGTGTAGGGTGTGAGAAAAGTTTCAGTAGGATACCACCCAAGGGAGCGTACCTAATATAAGTTTTTATGTAGACATGCTTATATAAGGAAAGAAGTAAACAATACAATGCCCAAAAGTGACATGAACTTCACTGGTACTCAGCAGCCACCAGGAAGTGTCACCTGCTTCGGCCAATTCTAGAATCTCTGGTCTATATCCCAGCACCTCGTGCCACCTGACACCATGTGTCTCATGTACCGACATCCCAGAGGCACGCCCAACAATCGTAACCCATCTCGGAAGCTCAACCTGCCCAAGGCACAACTTTTGAAGAAACAACGATACATGTCCTCAAATAATAACCGGAGAGACAACGATGTATGCCCTCAAATCAAGGTGAGCCTCTGCCCCCAACCTGACCGACTCAAAGCTGTCTCCTGAAGGCTCCTCACCTTCCATGTGGCTTCCTATGGAAAGCACCCCCAAACCAAAAATACCTAACCGCTTCTACCAGGGGCCTCTACCCAGCGAGTGGATGTACCACCTCATCTTGGAGACTATCATTGTTCACACTACTCAAAAGTACCCGGTGAGCAGTAATCACCTCAGTATGTACCCAAGCTACAACACATCTGACACCTCGTTCCCCAGCGAACCTGTCGCTCAAGTCTTATGGCTTCTCCATCCAATTAACCTGGGCAAAGCCCAACCTGACAGTACAACTGCCTCAACAGACGTCTATGACGCCCAATCCCATGGAAGAAACTACCCAATGTAACTAGAACCAAAGCCCCAACCTGTGATCCCCATCACTCAACAATATATCCAGGCCATGCCCAACACAACAAGTACTTCAACATAGGCAATATCACAAATTGAATATTCATACTTGGAAGAATCACTTTAAACTGGCAATTACTAAACAGCCAAATTGCACTAACTTGTGCTAATCCATTCCTTCACCTAATGTCTTAAATGCCTTAAAAAGATTACTAAAATTATTTAACTACTCAAACTCCGCAGTTTAATCCCACAACATCGAAATCAGTCTAAAATTCATTAATTTAAATACTGGTCCAAACAAACGCATTTCGGCACTGCCGCCCGAATTGCCCCAAACGAGCTACGACCTCTCACCCAGCCTCACTAAAGCACAACAAGGGTCAGGGAATACCCAGAGGCACCCCAAAATGAATATAAACTATTAAAGATAAATAAATAAGGGTTTTTCTCAATACCCAACATTGCGCCTGAAGGTCGCAACCCCCAAAAGTTTACGAAAACACGAAATAATGTATGGAACACCCACCTCGTACTCATATGATGACACTCCTTTGATATCAGCCTTTGATTCAGTCTGAATCGCGGTAGATCTGCATTTCCGTCAAATCCCTGCATTTCCATTCGGATAAAATCTGCGATGGAATAGGTGAGAGATCGAGGATGAAGAAGGGTGCGCAGGGTTAGCCTTTCCAATGTTGTCCCAATGTCACCGACGGATCGAAGAACAGAGGTCATATGGTAGATCTAGGAGGATTTCTATTTTTTGGAAGTTTTCGGATGAAGGGTTTGTCCAACAGGGAAGAAGAAGAGTTTTCTAGAAATAAGATGCGACGGTGTCTCGGACGATCAATTAAAAATAAAAGTACAAAGCGTGTATTTTAAAAGTACACATCGTGTTTCTGGGTTTCCGTACATCGACATAATTAGAGTCTAGAACAGTGTTTGGACGAATTACATGGTAAACACACGGCCCAGGACTCGGCCACTACATAGAACTTGGTTACACGGCGTGTCAAGGAAGACTACATGTTGTGTAGATCGAGATTTTCACCTAGGCACCACACGGCATGTACTTGGCCTCACAAAAGTAAGGGTACACAGCGTGTCTATAAATGCATGTCGTGTAGAAAGAATTTTCTACATGGTTATCACACGGCATGTACTCGGTGAGCACACGGCTAGTCACTCAGTTTGTAGATACATGACGTGTACTTAAAGTACACGGTGTATAGTCTGGAAATTTCCAGAAACTACCTAGATTTTCTAGGCATCTCAGAAACCTGTCAAAAAGTTTAAACAGGGGTGGTATTTGACCCGTTCTAAAAACTTGGGTTCTTACAAACTTCCCACCTTAACGTAGCTCATCATTGACCTACCGAACGAAACCAGGAGATGGCATCGAACACACCCATCTTGGTTAACCAACCCGGACTACCCTGGTCTTAAGGTCCTCGCTAAATTCCTAAATGGGCTCACCACCATAGGAATTGTGTACCCAGTATCAACCCAAACAAAGTTCAAAGAAATCAAAATAAAAAATCAAGGCCCAACGACCAAATTTCTGGACCCATGGTCCCCCAGTGACACATCGTCACCCCTGCACCTCCTCGTTGCTCACGTGTCGCTTTAGACACCCAATGTATCCCTCACCACATTGATGTCCACCCCCTGAGGTGCTGCATCTAATAGATGCTCAAATCAAACCTGGTGCCATGCACCTCAAGTAACTCGCATCCACGATGCCCCGATGCCCACGTCACCAAAAGTAACCCGCATCCTTGATGCTCATGATGCCATGTATCTCAAATATATAAATAAAATATATATAATGCATCTGATATGATGACAATCCCACTAACTAGCATTTAGTCAGTCCAAAATTACCCTGTACAGCCCGCACACTCAACCAGACATGCCTCAAGAGGCCATACCAAAAAAAGTTAGGAAATCACGGCCACTCCCGTAATGTACCTGCCACCGTCATCAGCTCACCAGCCTGCTCAATCCCTGGCAACTCCACAGCGTGCACCTGGCCTGAAGCATGACGGCATGATGTCTGACCTCCCTGCAATGCTGCTCTAGTCACAGGCCACTGACCCCTCACCTGGATCCCACTATCCCTATCACGTCCTCCGCGTGGAGATGAACCTCGACTACCCTCTCCTGGTACCGATCCCGATCCAATACCTGGAGCCATAGTTTGTCCTAGTCGCTGCCTGCCAGCTGTCTGAGAAGGCTTCCTACAAAACCTCTCCAGATGCCCGACCTATGCACATGCCCAGCACTCCTTCGGGGGCCTATCGCACTAATCCCAGACATGACCCGGTTTTCGGCACTAAATGAAAACCATCGGTGAACTGACATGAGGTGGTCTAGCAGGGTCCTTGGCCTGCCTGCCCTACTGGAACTCATCTCTGCCTCGCTTCCTGCTGTTCGAACCATCACTTGGAACTGTCTCTTTTCCACTCTGGGGCCTATCCCTCGGGTTTCCCTCTGCTATAAGCACTTGATTCACTTCCTCGAATAAGTAACGCATCCTGAAGATGTTTACCAAATCTCGAATGGCATGTCATAAGCCATCCTCGAAGTGCCTCACCCTACCTGCATCATCGCTTTCCATACCAGGTGCAATGCGAGACAACCCTGTGAAGATAGTTGCGTAGTCCATAATGGAAATATATTCCAACTAAAGACTCAAGAACTCCTAAGCACTCTCTGACCTCAGCGTCTCCGAGTAAAAGTTCTCGGAGAACCTATCCTCGAAGTCCTTCCATGCCAGTCCCTCATGCCTATGAGCCTGAACCTGCACATCCCACCAATGCTTCGCCAGTCCTCTCAACATGTACATAACCAGCTTGACCCTCCGCCCTGGAGGCATCTCGAGCAGCTTGAAGATCATCTGCATACACTCTATCCAGTTCTCAGCTACTTGCAGACCAACCTCACCCTAAAAAGGTTGCGGGTGCTGCGACTGGAACTCCCGTGTTAGATAAGCCATAGAAGGCTATGTACCCTGCACGCCTATGTGAATCCTTTGCAAGACACATACCAGGATAGCTCAGATATTCTCATCAAGCAACGGTCCAAACTCTGCCAAACCCGGCTGTTGCCTTGCCTGCACTGGATCATGAACCTGATCCTATCCCTGAGCCTGTACCTGCGGCTAAAGATATTTCTACACGAGATTCTGAACCTCATCCTTCGGCACTATATCGTCTCCTTCCTGACGCTCCATTGAGTCATGAAGGAGTTACTGCATGAATTCCATAAATGGTAAGACAACCCATATATATATATATATGAAAATATATTCTATGCAGATATGGAAAGAAGTAATGATACAGTGGATAACAACTAACCTTAATCTCCCTCATCGCAACCCATACCCTCGGCATCCCGACCTCACAGCCTCCTTACCCACCCTCAACAGAGCCGGGTATCAATAGTACCTAAGGCCATGCCTTCCCTAACAACCTATGTTGCCTCACACCTGATGACTGAGTCTCCCAATCCTGATAGTTACACTGCCACACCCATAGTACCTTCCTGCTCTCATAAGAGCCAGACCCAAATATCATGCACATGAAATTCTTCCAAATATAAAGCATGTCTTAAACATTGCAATAAATAAGAAATTATATCAAGAGATTCATCTATTCACATTTCAGAGCATACATAGCATGGCAATTGATTTTATTCACATGGTATTATCACTTCACAAATAATACGTGCAATTAAGAAATTGAAATACCCTAAAATGTGCCTATAAGAAGCCAAAAAAAACAGGCCTTGCCATACCGGCCAAGGATTTCATATCATAACCAATAACATCACACAACAAGTGAGCCACCTAGGTGGAAATCATATAAACCATAATATGAGAAAAAAATACTAATTCCCACCCACGACAACTCAATCCATCCCTCGTACATGGGGCTGCAGGCACCCAAGAATGAGTTCAAAATCCAGTTCCATCAACCACTAATCTCTAGTCTACCATATTACAAATAGTAAAACCAGTAGAAATAAATAAGAATTCTCAAACTCATTAGTATCCAATAAATCAATGATACTAAATCCTTGTCAAGAACCCGTTTGATACCACTTTGTAATGACCTGGACCCGGCTAGCCACCCAAACAGTGCCGAACGGGTCGGGTGTTACTGCCTTTGGCGCACCTCCCCTTAACACCAAAGGCTTCCGACAAGCAGTGAGGTTCTGAATAGCTATAGTGGGGAGGCTATATCCTCTTGGAGGAAAAAAAGGCACTGGTCCGAGTACGAAGCTAAAATATGTAGCGAAAATAAATGACTTAGCAGACTAAAACCAGACCCGCATAGCGGAAGCATAATAATATCATTAAAATAGCAGAAGAAATATAGAAAAACAGTAATAAAAATTAAATAGAACAACATGCCAGTAATCAACAACAACTAATACTGTAAAAAAACAAGGCATACATCGAAAACAAGTCATACAACTCAATATATATAATGGCGCCAAGGTCTAATCAACATTTTCTACATAACAAGGTAAGCATGCAGATGAGACGAACAAAAAAATCAAGTAACTATAGCAAGGTATGACCTCAAGGTCCATACTAGTCTCCATGCCAAAAGCACTAATTTCCAGCTCTTGAGGATGACCCTTTACCTGCACAAAATTTCATAAAGACTACACGCGTCCCGATGGGCCCGTGTTGGGCGTGAGACAAGTCTCAGTAGGATACCACCCAAGGGTGAATACATAATATTAGTGTTTAGGTATACATGATTATATAGGGAAAGTAATAAACAATACAATCCCCAAAAGTAACACGAACTTCCCTGGTACTCAGCATCCACCAGGTAGTGTCTCATGCTTCGGCCAATGCTAGAATCACTAGTCTATAGCCCGACACCTCGTGCCACTTGACACCATGTGTCTCAAGTATTGATGTTTCGGAGGCACGCCCAATGATTGTAACCCATCTCGGAATCTCAACCTTCCCATGGCACAACATCTGGAGAAACAACGATACCTGTACTCAAATAATAAGCAGGGGACAGTGATGTCTGCCCTCAAATCACGGTGAGCCTCTGCCCCCAACCTGACCGCCTCAAAGCTTTCTCCCAAAGGCTCTTCACCTTCCACATGGCTTACTATGGCAAGCACCCCCAAACCAAAAATACCCAACCGCATCTACTGAGGGCCTCTACCCAATGAGTTGTTGTACCACCTCATCTCGTAGTCTATCTATGTGCACACTACTCAAAAGTACCCGGTGAGCAGTAATCACCTCAGTATGTCCCCAAGACACAACACATCTGACACCTCGTGCCCCTGCAAACCTTTTGCGCAATTCTGATGGCCTTGCCATCCAAGTAACCCCGGTCAAGCCAAACCTGACAGTCCAACTACCTCAACTAACATCCATGATGCCCAATCTTGTGGTAGGAACCACCCAAAGTAACCTGAGCCAAAGCCCCATCCTGTGATCTCCCTCACTCAACAATATATCTGGGCTATTCCCAACACAACAAGTAGTTCAACATAGGAAATATCAGACATTTCATATTCATACTAGGAAGCATAACATTAAATCAGAAATAACTAAACAGTAAAATTACACTAACTTGTGATAATCTATACCAGCACCTAAGGTCTTAAATACCTTAAAAGGTTTACTAATATTCTTTAAAAAATCAAACTATGCAGTTTAATTCAACAACATCAAATGAAGTTTAAAATTTAGCAATTTAAATTCTGGTCCAAACATACACATTTCAGCACCCCCATCTGAATTTCCCCAAATGATCTATGTCCTCTCACCCGGCCTCGCTCAAGAACAACAATGGTCAGGGAATACACAGAGGCACCTCACAATGCAGATGAACTATTAATGATAAATAAACAAGGGTTTTGATCAATACCCAATGTTGCGCCTGAAGATCTCAACCCACAAAAGTCTACGAAAACATGAAAGACGGTATGCACCACCCACCTCATACTCATACGATGACACTCCTTTGATACCAACCTCTGACTCAGTCTGAATCGCAGTAGATCTGCATTTTCGTCAAATCTCAGCAATTCAATTTGGATGAAATCTGAGAAGGAACAGGTGAGGGATCAATGATGAAGAAGGGTGCTCAAGGTTAGCCTTTCCGATGCGGTCGTGCTGCCACCGACGAATAGAAGAACGAAGGTCGTATGGATGATCTAGGAGGATTTCTGTTTTTTAGTGGTTTTCAGATGCAGGGTTAGTCCAACGGGGAAGAAGAAGAGTTTTCAGGAAATAATATGCGACGGTGTCTCGAATGATCAATTAAAAATAAAATTACACGTCGTGTATTGTAAAAGTACACGACGTGTAGCTGGGTTTCCGTACTCCGAATAAAGCGAAGTCCAACACATGTTTTGGACTGAGTACATGGTCAAAAAATGGCTAGGGACTCTGCCACTACACAGAACATGGTTACACGATGTGTCAAAAATGACTAAATTCCATGTAGATGGAAATTTTCACCTATACAGAACACGACATTTACTTGGCTTCATACGGGTAAGGGTACATGACATGTCTATAAATACACGTCGTGTAGTAAGAATTTTCTACACGGTCATCACACAACATGTACTTGGTGAGCACACGGCCGGTCACTCAGTTTGCAGATACATGAAGTGTACTTAAAGTACATGGCATGTAGTCTGGAAATTTCCAGGAACTACCCAGATTTTCCAGACTTCTCAAAAACCAATCAAAATGTTCAAACAGGGGTGGGATTTGACCGGTTCTAAAAACCCAGGTTCTTACAATGTTGTTGTGATAGTTATTATGCTAGAAAATAATTTTTTTGTGGTAGATTCTTTGATACATACCTGCTATTTGATAGGTTATTGTTGTGTGACGTTGTCGATAGAATTAACACCAAACATCGGTTTTTGGGGAGTATGGGCCCTCACTGACCGAAATTTAATGGAGCATTAACGTGTTTTCCTTGTTATAACATGTGTAAGATTCTAAGATTTGATTCTTGAGGAGTATGGGCCCTCATGGATCGTAATTTGGCACATAGGAGTTGGTTTCAGTGTTTTTCTGGGCTCCAGAGTAATTTCTAAGGCTTACTGTCCGGAAAACCCTGGATACACACCCTGTAGTTCTATGGACACACGCTGTGTGTTCTTCTGTTTGGGAAGAAATTAAATCTTGTTTTGTAAATACCGTGTACCCTAAGTACATTCCATGTAGTATCTTACCATGTCAAAGTCTGTGTGGGTGGGGACATGGGGTATGGAATGGCTTAGGGGAACACATCATGTACCAGTTGTACATGTCGTGTAGTGTCGACCCGGTGTCCGCCTGTGTAACTAAAATCACAGACGAAGGAAACATTAAGAGATACATGTCATGTCTACCTTGAAAATGTTGTTTCATCTGACCCAGGTACCCGGTCATGTCACGAACAACATGGGTTGGTGATATCCTTCTTTGTACACGTCGTGTCTGCCTGGAACACGCTGTGTAGTGTCGGCCGTGTAGTGAGCAACACGGGTTGGTCAGGGGATTCATTGAACCCGCCATGTCTTTTTGAAACACGTGGTGTAGTGTGATTTGGGTACACGGGCCGTTTCACGAACAAAATGGTTCGGTGAATGCTTGTCAAGTACACACCGTGTACCTATGGGACATGCCATGTAGTTTTGTTTTCGGAGAGCTGTGTTGTTAAGGCATGTAGAAGGGATCAATCAAGGAATAAGGATTCAGGTACATACTGTGTATTCTGAAGACACGCTGTGTGTTTGGGGTATTACATGACCAGTTTTAGCTAGAGTAAATGCCCTTGTGAAGGGATTACGAGAACACACCGTGTAGTATTTATACACACCGTGTACTCAAGTTTTGTAAATCTTGAATGCTTAATTTCTCTTGTTCATTTCTTGGCCTCCTTGTTTTCAGTATTTGTTAATCTTGATCTAAGTTGTGTGTTTGACCTTGTAGAGTCATGCCACTGAGGCGACCACCGGTTGTTCTCCAAGAGAAGGGAAACAATTATACTCTAGAGAGGGCAGGCCATGGGATACCAGTTGATCCTGTAGAAGTGCCAGATGTGGCACGAACCGTTATGCTGGACAAAGGCGTGGAGGCAAAGTTCCGTGAAGGTTTCATGTGGCTCATGCAGACCTTCCAGGGAGAACCACATGCCACCACATCTATGGAAAAGATGATGCGTATATTCCAGCAGCAGCATCCGCCTACGTTTTCAGGGGATGGTGGACCGCAGGATGCGAAGTCATGACTGGATTCAGTACGTACTATTTTCGAGCATCTAGAGACGCCTCCTGGGTAGAGGGTCAATCTCACTACATACATACTGTGTGATTCCACCAAGTGGTGGTGGGATGTTACCACCCAGTCTGAGCATCACCCTAACATGGAATAGGAATAATTTCAAGCAGCCTTCTAGGAATTATTCTTCCTAGAGATGATAAGGGAAGATGGAGCTCAAGAGATCATGAATCTGTAGCATGGAGCCATGTATGTGATCGATTATTCTGCTCGCTTCACCGAGCATGCGTTTTTTCTACCAGTTCTGGTAAGTGATGAGGTGTTCAGGGTTCGACGCTTTGAGGATGGTCTTCAGTCTGACATCTAATCACTGGTGAATGTTTTCAGGTTTCCTATAGTGCATGCTATTTTGAACCAGGCACTGATTACATAACAGAACCTGCGGGAAGCTGGTGGTGTTGGCCAAGGCAGTTCGAGACCAGTTTATGGTACTATTTCTACCGATAAAAGGAAGAGGCAGATGGATTTCTCTCACGGTGGCAGTACTAGCCATTGGAATACTTGAGGTGTCTAGGTCATGTGCTACCAGTGTTGTAAAGAGGGGAACAAGAGACCGCAGTGTCCACGTGACCCAGTCGAGTGTCGAGCTTGCTGCAGGATGGGTCATCTCCAACATTTTTGCATGGAATTTCTACCAGTTGGCTAGTGAGGAGTGTTCTCTGCAGACTCCACATGAGGGAGCATGACCAACAAATTCTTACTAGTCAGGAAATTGGGATACATCAGGAGGTACATGCAGAGGCAGTGGTCGTGGTCATGGTAGCCAGACACCAGGATCTCAGAGACAGTTGGTCATGTTAGCTTAGGGTAGCCAAGCTGTGTCACAGGGCCATGGCACTGGGCAGGCATATGCAGTGCAACAATTCAAACATGAGTTGGATCCCGAAGCGTCTACTATCATAGGTACTATTTTAGTAGCTTCTATTTTATATTCTATACTTTTCGATATGGGTGCTACACATAGCATTATATCTATGCCCATTGTGGAGAGCCTTGAGCTATGTGTTTGTTCTTCTTCTGATGTCATGATGCTAGACACTCCGTTGAGAATTAGAACGGCTAGTATGCGTCAGTGTAGAGGGTGCCCCCAAGAGGTTGGAGGGTGTCACTTTCTATGGGACTTCTATTTCATAGAGATGACGTGCTATGATGTCATTCTCGGGATGGACTGGTTGGTACCCTTTCTAGCCATTGTGGATTTCTATCATTGCAGGATGAGTTTTACGTCACTAGAGTTTGTAGAGTTTCTATACAAGGGAGAATGGGATGTCCATGCGAGCCGAGATGGACCCGAGTATCATGGGCGAGGTGGTGTGACAACCTAGATAGCGATTTTATATCTGAATGATCAGGGGACTTTTCATAAGGATTTCCCTCCTATAGTTGATCTTTTTAGGGATGTCTTCCCAGATGACTTTTCAAGTCTACCTCCGAAGAGAGAGGTGGATTTCTCTATTGATCTTGTTCTGGGTGCGACACTGATGTCCATTCCTCTATATAGGATGGCTAAACCTAGGTTTTAGGAGCTCAAGAGATAGTTATAGAATTTGCAGTAAAAGTGTTTCATCTGACCCAATACATCTTCTTGGGGTTCGTCGGTCCTCGTTGCTAAGAAGGCAGACGGTACCCTCAGACACTGTGTGGATTATCAGAAGTTGAACCAGCTGATGGTTATGAACCGATATCCCCTACCGAGGGTTGATGATATTTTTGATCAAGTTCAGGGAGCATGAGTGTTCTATAAGATTGAATTGAGGCCTGGATATCATCAGTTGCACGTTATAACATATGATATACCTATCACATCTTTCAGAAGTAGGTATGGTCTATATGAGTACTTGGTGTTGCCATTCGGGCTCATGAACGCGCAAGCAGTTTTCATGGCTCTGAATAATTGTGTGTTCCACCCTTATCTGGACTCTTTTGAGGTAGTTTTTGTGGAATATATCTTATTGTACTCTCACACTCGACACAACCATGCTACCCATCTTGATATCTTATTGAGTAGACTAATAGAGGATCAACAATATGATAAGCTCTCAAAGTGACACTTTTGGATGGACCAGATACACTTCCAGGTCATATTATCTCAGAGACAGGAGTTGAAATAGACCCAGAGAAAGTGGGAGAAGTAGTTTCCTGGGAGAAAACTAAGAATGTGTTTGAGATACAAAGTTTCATGGGCTGTCTGGTTACTACAGGCATTTCATATAAGACATCTCCCACTTAGCAGTGCTGTTGATGGGTCTGACTAAGAAGGGTGTGAAGTTTGTTTCGTTAGAAGCTTGCGAGGTATCCTTTCTGTTGCTGAAAGGAAGGTTGACATCAACACCAATCCCGATACTTCCAGAGAAAGGGAAGAGCTATAAAATTTACTTTGATTCATCAGATATTGGTCTGGGAGTAGTGTTGATGTAGGGAGACCGAGTAGTTGCATACGGGTCATGGAAGTTGAGGTCACATGGGAGGAATTACCCGACGCATGATCTCTAGTTGGTTGCAGTTGTTCAAGCGTTGCACCATTGGAGACATTATCTATTGGGATATAATTTTGATGGTTTCACAGACCAAAAAAGTCTAAAATACATCTTTACTCAATGTGACTTGAATTTGATATAGTGAAGGGGGGTTTAATACCTTCATTCCTTCAATTTTGAGCTTGCCTGTACACCTAGTAAGGGTAATGCAGTTGCAGATGCACTAAGAAGGAAGACCCAGACACAATCAGTTCGTGAGGCCAGTGGTGAGTGGATGCTTATGGATTTGTTCTCTAAGATGCATTTGGAGGTTCATGATTGTCAGGGGAAAACCTATCTTTCTTCCATAGCTGTGACTTCTACCCTATTGGATAGAGTTAGGAAGAGACAGTTATCAGATTCAGAAGGCCTAGTTCTACGGGAGTTGGTGGAATGCGAGGACCCTCCTCCAGGTTGGGCAATAGGCGATGATGAGGTACTGCATTTCCATGGACGAGTGTGGGTTTTAGAAGATATACACGAGGAGCTGATTTTGGAGTTTCATGCTTCATCTTGGGAAGCGTACCCCAGAGTTACCAAGATGTATCATGACTTGAGACGGTAGTATTGGTGGCATGGTATGAAACGGGAAGTAGATGGTTTTGTTGTGAGATGTTCCACATATCAGCAGATGATGGTAGAGCATCAGAGGCCAGATGGACTGTTACAGTAGTTACCCATTCCAAAGTGTAAGTGAGATGATGTCAAAATGGATTTCGTGACTGAGTTGTCGAGGTCACCTCAAGGTAGTGATGTCGTGTTGGTTGTTGTAGACAGACTTACCATGGTAGCTCAATTTTTGCCGATCAAGGAGACCTTCGGTGTTGACATGCTTAGGAAGTTGTATATCCTCGAGTTCATACGTCTTCATGAGGTCCCATGTTCTATCATTTTAGATAGGGATTCCCATTTTATGTATCGTTTCTGGCAGTGTTTTTAGAGGGCACTGGGTACACAGGTTCCTTTGAGCACACCTTACCATCCTCTGACTAATGGCCAGTCAGATCGTACGATACATATGCTTGAGGACTTGCTGCGTGCATGCATCCTAGACTTTGGGGGATTTTGGGAGAATCACATACCCCTTATTGAGATTTCCTATAATAATAGTTTTTAGGAAACTATTGAGATGAAACTATACGAGGATTTATATGGTAGGTCATGCAGATCACCCTTGTGCTGGATGGAGACAAGTGAGGCAGCTGTACTGGGACCAAGTCTCATGTAGGAGACTTCAGAATCAGTCTAGTTGATACCAAAGCGGATAGCTACTATGCTATCTCATCCGAAATCTTATACTGATCACCGCAAACAACCCTTGGAGTTCGTGGTCGGGGATTTGGTTTTCTTGCATGTTTCACTGAGGTTGGGAAATCGGCAAATCAGTAGACAGTGTAAACTTTCACCGAGTTATGTGGGAACGTTCGAGATTCTTGAGAGAGTCTGGTTGGTTGTATATCGGTTTCAGTTCCAATAGAGGTATCGGGTCATGCACGACATCTCCAATGTATATCAGTTGCGCCGTTATCACTCAGACATGTCTCACATTTTTCATCCCTGGGAGGTTGAGCTTCAGGCCGATGCGTCCTTTGAGGACCATCTGATGCATATTTTTTATAAGAGTACAAAGGTTCTCTGAGGACAATCAGTTCCTCTCATTTGGGTGCTTTGGAAGCATGGATGAGTGCAGGAAAAAACCACGTAGAGGGAGACTGACGTACATGCTCAGTGGCCGGAGTTGTTCAGAGCATTATTGATCGTACAACGATTCACTGTTTTATTCCACCCTTACACCACAATTTTAAACTAGTTTTGAAATGAATATTCCCAATATAATAATTAATTTTACTTTATGTTAGAATCAATCAATTAATGTTAATCAATATTAGAATGAGAAATGTTACTTGTTTTTATTATTTCAATGTAGGTGGAGGTGATTTGGAGGGCTTTTGAAGAAGTGGAAGTAATATGGGCTAGAATTGCATGGATCCATGGACATCTGTCCACTATTTTGCATATTACACGAAATAAATACTTTCCAATGGGATGAAATTTTATGGGAATGTCAAAACATTAATAGGATACATTTCATATTAAGGAACCCAATCCCGATTCAGCTTCTATATGGACCATCCGAACTAATCTGTCCATGCCACCGAATATGGACCAAGTCAAATGTGGTGTTCTATATTTTATCAATATCTTGAGCTGTAGTTGTCCAAAGGGTGCCAAACATTTGGTGGATATAGTCAAGATGTAGGGATACAACCTTTCTATTTTCTATAAAGCTATATATGACTGTCTGAAGGCCTAAACGCATGGTACAGTTGGATTGATGAAATCTGGGTGCCTAGAACCACTTTCCAATTTTCCTATAAAATGACACCTTGGGCTCCCCATTTGTATGTTTGGCCAGGAGGAAAGGTGCTGCCATTTTGGAGTCCCCAAATAGTCTTCTCAACATTCCTAGATGTTCTGGATGCTATGGGAGGTGCTACTTCAACATCTTCTTCTTCTTCCCCTCCCATGGGTTCCTAAACCCCTTGTGATTTCCTGAGGAGGACTGTGATGTAATCCCGAGCTTCAAAGTTGTATTGTTTTGAATGATATTTCGAATTCCAGGTTGTTTTGTTATTTTTAATCATCCTCTATTATTATTTTATTGAGTTATTTACTGGTATTTCATGCCCAACTCATATGATCATGTTTGGGGGTACCCATTCATGTGATGTTTCACACACCAATCACCATTTTCTTTTCCCCCTTTCAATTGCGGTGTTTGTGTGGTTCATATTGGCCAATTGAACTCACATAATAACTATCAATGTCATTCACATTTATGTCATGGTATAACAATGAAATCACATACAAACATGGAAAAAACATCGAATTCTTCATGTGTTTCCTTGGTGAGTTTCGGTTATGATTTCGAACACAAATCACCCAATCATCGGTGGTGTCCGGTGAATCGTTATGTGTTTTCGACTAAACACTGGGTGGTATCCTAGTATAAACTCTGTAACATTCAGGTTCTAGGTGTTACAAACCAGGGATTAAAATATTATAACCCCATCCCTTGAAGCGATGAATGATGAGCATCACGAGACCTCCCCGGGTTGATCACGTTTAATCAATCGTGTTCATTTCCACTTTGTTTTATCACTTTTATTTCCTATTTTAATCATTAATCATAAAACCCCCAAGTTTTAAAAAACCTAATTCACCTTCTACTTCCATAATAAATACCCTATTTTAAATTAATGGTCTAAGGCTCCGTCGATAGATGACCTAGGGTTGCTGCTATACTGTAGAAATTCTAGTCAAATTAAACAACTCATTTGACGCGCTCGACAACGCTATCAGATTTTGGCACCGTTTCCAGGGATCCAAGATCATTATTTTATTTATTTACTTCTATTTAGTTATTTTACATCTTAATTAGTACTCCTTTAAATACCCCACCTCCATTTGATTGTTTTTGTTTTGGGTTTTGTCTTTATTTTTTGTTGTTTTTGGTGTGTTATTTCTCTCTCTCTCTCTACCTTCTTCTCCATCTCCATCTCTAATTCTATAGTATAACATTCTATTATTATTTAA
Organism: Viscum album; assembly: GCA_963277665.1. NCBI lineage: Eukaryota > Viridiplantae > Streptophyta > Magnoliopsida > Santalales > Viscaceae > Viscum > Viscum album. Next base: position 2,045,088,728 of record OY728150.1, on the reverse strand, counting down.
AATTGATTAGGTTTTTTTATCCATCTAAAATAAAAAGAACACAAAAAAAACTCCATCAATCAAACTGGACATCATTGTTGCATGACAAGATTTGGTAAAGAAACACCACTTGAATTTGATCCTGAAATTGAAAAGTCACTTCACACACAAATAAATGAATTTAGAGAAGGTAAATAAAGTAATATTTAGGAACCCATTTTGAAAACTCATGTGATCCAAAACCAATAAAAAATTGAACCAAATCAAACCCCAGAGATCATGGCTGCAAATAACAGAACATTAAAAGAAATGACCACCCTGGATGTGTAGTACCAACCTGCGTACATACAATATCCAGAGAAAGCGGCCAATTTTAAGCTAAGATCAGACCTCATCCACCTCCTTCCAAAATTCTATGGTCTTCATGGAGAGGACCTTCACAAACATCTAAAGGAGTTTCACATAGTGTGCTCCACAATTAAACCCCAAAATGTGTCTGAGGACGTAATCAAGTTTAGGGCCTTCCCTTTCTCCCTTGATGGTGTAGCCAAAGATTGGTTATACTATTTTCCTACCTCAATTGGGGGATGGAATTACCTAAAAATACTTTTTCTAGAGAATTTATTCCCTTCCTTGCAAACTGATTCAATTAGGAAATAAATATGTGGAATTAGGCAATCACAAGGAGAGACCCTTCATGAATAATGTGAGAGATTCAAAAGACTTTGCTCAAGATGCCCCCACCGCAAGATTAGTGAACAACTTTTAATGCAATACTTCTATGAGGGACTTACCCCCATGGATCGTGGAATGATTGATGCTATAGTTGTTGGTTCCCTATTTGACAAAACTCCTTCTGCCGCTCATGACTTAATAGACAATATGGCTCAAAATTCCAAACAATTTGGTACACAAGCTATTTCACCAACCCGAGGAGTTCACGAGGTAAGTCATTCAGCCCTAGAACAAAAGGTAGTTACTAAACATGATGAGATACATACCCTTCTAAGGCAATTAGCTCAAGAATAGGGTAACTCACACTCTCCATCTATTCCATTACATTGTGGGATTTTTTCTCATAACACTCATTTTTATGACCTTTTCCCACAACTTCAAGATTCATCTGAGTCATATGTAGCTATGTTCCCAGGGCGTCCATTCCAACAAGAACTTCCCTTCATGCATGAATAATTCAAGCCAAATCCAAAACTAGGGTGGCATGCACAACCCCAATACCGAAAAGGAGGAAACTCAAGCTACCCCAATCAGAATTGGTATCAATAAGGCAAAGGTATGCAACCTTCTTATCCATAAAATTCTCAAAAAAATCATCCCCCTCCTCCAAAATCTGAACCATGTTTCAAGAACATGGTGAAACAAATGGAAACCCAGAAACTCTAGTTCCATCAGACCACACAATAATCAATTCAAGATTTGCGAACTCATGTGGGACAATTAGAGAACACCATCCGTAAGCTTAAGATTCAAGGGTCTGGAAAACTACCATCCCAACCCATTGCCAATCCGAAGGTCAAAGGTAATGTATGTGAAATTACACTTCTTATTGATAAGGAAGATTCTCCTTCTACTGATTCTACACAAAATGTATGTCCCCTTCTTGAAAATACTCTTTGTCCACCCATGAAAGATTCCAATGAAGAAGAAAAAAGGACAATAAAATTATCATTAAGGATTCCCATGAACAATAAATTCCTCTTCCTTTCCCTCAAAGACTCTCTAAATCTAAGAAAAACATTGATAATGAGATTGAAAATGAAATAATGGATACATTTAAAAAAGTTCAAGTTAATATACCATTATTGGATGTAGTCAAGCAAATTCCATATTATGCCAAATTTCTTAAAGAACTTTGCACCCATAGACAAAGGCTGAAGGGGAATGAGAGAGTCAACTTGGGTAGGAATGTCTCGGCCTTGATTCAACTAGAAATTCCCATCAAATGCAAGGATCTGAGAACATTCACGATACCGTGTACCATAGGGGAGACCTTCTTTTCTGATGCTATGCTAGATTTAGGTGCTTCTATTAATGTAATGCCTCACTCCATGTATACTTCTCTACAGGTTGGAGAGCTTCAACCAACAGGCATTGTTGTGTAACTTGCCAACTGGAGCACAACACATCTGAAAGGAGTGATTGAGGATGTCCATGTTGGAGTGAAGAATCTCATCTTCCCTGTTGATTTCTACATTCATGAGATGGAAGATACCCGAACCCATGGGCACACTCCTCTCATACTTGGGAGGCCATTCCTAAAAACAGCAAAGACGGTCATCAATGTTCACAATGGTATGCTATCCATGGAATTCAGAGGATAAAAGGTAAGTTTTAATATCCTTGAGTCTATGAAACACCCTGTTGAAGAGCACTCCACTCTTCCTGTCTATTCGATGGAAGTGCTCTCAAATGATGCACACACACACAATTCTCTCCTCAACCCAAATACAGATTCTTTTTTTTTCTTCACCCATGGATGATTAGAGTAATGATTCATGTTTTGAGTGTCGTGTGGGTTCAGAAAAATGTAAATTTTGTGCTTTAATTGATGAGTGTGTTTATTCTGAGGTACCCATGACTATCGATGATTCTGTAAATCTCACTTCAATAGATTCTCTTTACTTTGAGAATAAACATGAGAAGATAGATAGTTTCATGGAACTCACTCCCCCTAAATCCACTCCCTCAATCCAAAAACAACCTATGTTGGAACTTAAACAACTTCCTTCTAATTTAAAATATTCATATCTTTAAGGTATTGACCAGTTGACCGTCATTATTGCCAATAACCTCTCTCCACAACATGAATCTAAACTACTCAAACTTTTTAGTGAGTGTAAAAAGGCAATAGGAAGGACATTGGCTGATATTCATGGTATTAACCATCTATTTTTATACACCATATATATTTGGATGATGAGGCTAAACCTGTAAGACAATCTCAACGCTGGTTGAATCTCACTCTCCTTGAAGTGGTAAAATTGGAAGTCAGTAAATTACTTGCTGCAGGGATCATTTATCCTATATCTGATAGTAAATGGGCCAGTCCAGTGAAAATTGAACCTAAAAAACATGAATAACAGTTTTTTCAAATGAACGGAATGAATTGGTTCCAACACGTGTGAAAAATAGTTGGCGAGTCTGCATTGACTACCGTCGACTGAATCAATCCACACAAAAGGGCCACTTTCCTTTACCATTCATTGACCAAATGTTAGAAAGATTGGATAGTAAGTCCTATTATTGTTTCCATTATGTAAATTCTGGTTATTTACAAATCCATATAGACCCTGAGGACCAAGAGAAGAGAACATTTACCTATCCATTCGGCACATTTGCATAAAAGAGGATGTCATTCAGTCTATGTAATGCTCTTGGTACTTTTTAGTGATGTATGTGGAGTATCTTTTCTGAGTACCATGAGAGTTGTATGGAAGTCTTTATGGATGATTTCATAGTCTATGGTTCTTCTTTTGAAGATTGTTTGGAAAACCTAGTTTCTATCCTCCGCCGCTGCATTGAAAAAGATCTTGTTTTAAATTATGAAAAATGTGATTTCATGGTTGAGCGGGGGACTGTTCTTGGTCATATCATTTAAAATAAGGGAATTAATGTTGATAAATATAAAATTGAATTAATTTCATCCCTTCCATATCCAAAATGTGTTCGTGAGGTGCGGTATTTGTTGTTTCATGGTGGGTTTTACCAACGATTCATTAAAGACTTTAGTAAGGTCGCACTTCCCTTATCTCGGTTATTACAAATGGATTCTGAATTTTTTTTTATAAAAATTTTTAGGATGCATTCAATTGACTAAAATTGAGTCTCACATCACCTCCCATAATCCAACCACCAAGGTGGGATATTCCCTTCGAACTTATGTGTGATGCCTCAAACATTGCAGTTGGGGCAGTTTTATCACAATGGGTTGAGAAGTCCCCTGATGTCATTGCGTATGACTCTCGTACCCTTGACCCTACCCAGGTAAACTACACAACCACTGAAAAAGAACTACATTCTATTGTGTTTGCCTAGGAAAAATTTCGTTCATATCTTCTTGGGTCAAAAATCATCATCTTCTCTGATCATGTTGCCCTTTGTTTCCTCCTAATGAAACCTGAAGCCAAACCTCGTCTCATACGGTGGATGCTCCTCCTCCAAGAGTTTTACCTTGAGATTTGATATAAGAGGGGGGTGGAGAATGTGGGAGTTGACCACATTAGTTGGATTTCCCCACCATTGGACCATCATGTTGACTCACCCCTACCCATTGGAGAATTCTTCCCTCATGAGAACCACTGTGATGTTGTGGACCTTACCCTCTGGTATGCAGAAATTGTGAATTTTCTAACAACATATAGGTTCCCCACTAATTTTATCATTGCAAAATCCCAGAGACTTAAGCATGATTTTCATTGGTAGATTTCGGATGACCCATACTTGTGGATAATTTGTAGTGTCGAAGTAGTTCGTCAGTGTGTCCCTGACCATGAGTTCACCTCTGTTTTGACCTTCTACCACACTTTAGCCTGTGGGGGCCACTTTGCCTCTCAACGTACATCTCGAAATATCCCTGAATAAAAAATATATTGGCCAAAATTGTATAGGTATGACCATAGGTTTTTTAAATCATGTACTCGATGTCAATTCAGAGGGAATATCTCTAAGAGGAACGAATTGCCCCAACAACCCATGTTATTCTGTGAAATCTTTGATGAATGGGGCATTGACTTCATGGTGTCGTTTCCAAATTCATTTGGCTTTGTATACATCATATTGGTTGTTGAATACGTATCTAAGTGGGTGGATGAAATGTCCACTAGGAACAATGACTCTCGAGTGGTTGTTGATTTTGTGAGGTCCCAAATTTTCAATAGGTTTGGTTTACCAAGATTCATCATTAGTGATCAGGGTTCACATTTTTGCAATCGGAACATGAAAAACTAGCTTCGTAAGTATGGGGTTGTTCATAAAGATTCCACTTCATATCATCCCCAATCTAACGGACATGCGAATATTTCAAATCGGTAAGTTAAGTGAATCTTGGAAAAAACGGTACAATCCGATAAAAATGATTGGAGTTTGTGCTTGGATGATGCACTTCGGGCATACCGTACATCTTTTAAAACCCCAATTGTAATTTCACTATATAGAATTCTGTTTGGAAAGGATTTTCACCTCCCAGTAGAGGTAGAACACCGTGCATATTTGGCTGTTAAACAATGTAATAAGAACATTTCAGATGCAGGTGAGCAAAGAAAGCTGCAGATTCATGAGATGGAAGAAATTCGATTTGATGCATATGAGAACTCCTGAATCTATAAAGAGAAGACAAATGCTATTAATTATAAAATGATTCACTAAATGAAGTTACATATTGCTGAGAAGGTCCTCATGTACAATTCCAGGCTTAAGCTCCACCTTGGTAATCTTCGTTCCCGATGGATCAGTCCTTATATTGTTACTAATGTTTACCCTTTTGTTACAATATAAGTTTTGCATGAGCAGAGTGGACGAAGTCTTACCATCAATGGGCAACTACTTAAACACTTCTATGAAGATTTTGTGAAGAATCTGGTAGAGGAAATCCACCTTCTCGGTGCATCATACCAATAAAACACACCAGGTTTTATCCTTCCTTCTCACATTCTCAATTTTTTCAGTGAGGACACTACACATTCTAGGTGTGGGGGATGGATACATTCATGTGTTAGTTAGGAATTTTCATCATTTTTTCTCTTTTTGGTCTTCTTTATTGTATTTTCATTTTCCCCATCAACAATTTCGAGGTTCCATGATTTGGCGACCATAAAGTGGGGAAAGTAAAAAATACCATAACGAAGATTAAAAAGAATATTTGTATCATGGAGTGATTTTCTTAGTGAATTGGTTTTCTGCAATGATATAAATGGTTGTATCTATGTGAAACCTTTGAGATGATTTATACCCTTTGTGTGAGTAGTTTTCGGGAAAACCGTGTCACTAATATCTCCATAAAAAACTGCACCAAACCGCAAAGGGTTATTATTTCTTACTTAATATAAGTTAAATATATGTTTGGTTAATATTTTTTTGCTTTAAATGATATTTACATATGTTCATTCCATATCTGATCTATTTCATTACTGTAACAGAATGACCTATGCGTGTGTACCTAATATCTGACTTTTCTACGCCCTCAAAATAAAACAAAACAAAACAAAAGAAAAAAATTGTTGTTTCTTGGGCAGGTGAAATACCACACCTCCTTAACCTTTTATCTTGTTATAACTATTTGAATTAGTTTCATGAGGAGATCAAACAAGGGTAGAAAGATGAGTGTGAGATTTCTTCCAATTGTAATTTAAAAAAAAAGTATAATAAATGAGGGGAGTGATGAAATGTGCAACATATGGGGATATCTAGGTCAGGAGATTATGGTTTGACTTCTGGGAATTCTTAAATGAGTGGGTCTTGAAATATTATTGCATAGGATGTAGGACAGGTTCGGTGACAAAATCATTTAAGCTGAAAAATGTTAAAATAATATATATTTATTGGATATCAAGTGGAAAGAATATCATGGAATGGTTTTCACACACACAAATGGAGAGTTAGTGTCATGGTTTACTTCTTAATTCCTTTCTCAATTGGGTATCGTGAGTCTTTTTGAATTTTTCTATGATATGATTTATGAGACATCTTTTTCTATTTTTCACGAGGAAGAACTCCTTGGTGTGGTTTGTGCATTGATCACTTTACTTTAAATAATATTTCCTCAAATGATAAATCCTCAGGATGTTGGATATATATATATATATATATATATATCATTGTATTCGGATATGTGACTTTGCCCAGTAGTGCAAATATTTAGGTGTGGTGGTGTGATCGTACCACGATTCACTATTTTATTCCACCCTTACACCGCAGTTTTAAACTAGTTTTTGTAATGAATATTCCAAATATAATAAAAAATTGAACCTTATTTTGGAATCAATAAATTAATGTTAATCATTATTAGAATGGGCAATGTAACTTGTTTTTATTATTTCATTGTAGGTGGAGGTGATTTGGAGGGCCTTTGATGACGTGGAAGAAAAATGGGCTAGAATTGCATGGATCCATGGACATCTGTCTACTATTTTTCATAGTAGACGAAATCAGTTCATCAAAATGGGATGAAATTTTGTGGGCCGGTCCAAATTTTAATAGTCTACATTTAATATTAATGAATCAAATCCTAATTCGGCTTCTATAAGGCCCATCCGAACTAATCTGTCCACGCCACTGAATATAGACCAAGTCAAATGCGGTGTTCTTTAATTTATCAATATATTGAGCTATATTTGTCCAAAGTGTGTGAAACAATCGGTGGAGACATTCAATAGGTATGGATACAACTTTTATATATTATCCAAAGCTAGATAAGACTACCTAAAGGCCGAAACGCATGGTACAAGTGGATTGATGAAATCTGGGTGCCTGAAACCACCTTCCAATTCTCCTATAAAATGACACCTTGGGCTCCCCATTTGTAATTTCGGCCAGGAGGCAAGGTGATGCAATTTTGGAGTCTCAAAGGAGTCTTCTAAACATCCCAATATGTTCTAGAGTCTATGGGAGGTGCTACTTCAACATCTTCTTCTTCTTCCCCTCCCATGGGTTTCTAAACCCCTTGTGATCACCCGGGGAGGAATGTGATGTAATCCCGAGCTTCAAAGTTGTATTGTTTTGAATGATCTTTCTAATTCCTGGTTATTGTGTTATTTTTCATCATCCCCTATTCTTATTTTATTGATTTATGTACTTGTATGTCATGCTCAACTCATATGATCATGTTTGGGGGTACCCATTCATGTGATGTTTTACACGCCGTTCACCATTTTCTTTTCCCCCTTCCAATTGCGGTGTTTGTGTGGTTCATATTGGTCAATTGAACTCAGATAATAACTATCAAGGTCACACACATTTATTTCATGGTATCACAATGAAATAACATACAAACCTGGAAAACACATCGAATTCTTCATGTGTTGCCTTGATGAGTTTCAGTTATGATGTCGAACACAAATCACCCAATCATCGGCGGTGTCCAGTGAATCATTATGTGTTTTTCACTAAACCCTAGGAGGTATCCTAGTATAAAATTAGTAACATTCCGGTTATAGGTGTTACAAACTAGGGATTAAAAGATCATAACCCCATCCCTTGAAGCGATGAGAGTGGATCATCACGAGACTTCCACGGGTTGATCATGTATAATCAATCTTATTCATTTATACTTTGTTTTATCGCTTTCATTTCCTATTTTCATAATTAATCATAAAACCCCAAATTTTTACAAAACCTAATTAAGCTTCTACTTCCATAATTAAAACCCTATTTTTAAATTAATGGTCTAAGGCTCCACCGAGAGACGACCTAGGGTTGCTGCTATACTGCAGAAATTCTAGTCAAAAATAAACAACTAATTTTATGAGCTCGGGAACATGATCATTTATCTTTGCCACCCATGGAAGGGAAATTCGGGGACAAATTGCTTTAAAGGAGGAAGTTTTTAAGAACCTGGTTCTTTTTTTTGAGGTATGGGTTTCTTATTTTCCTTTTTTCCTTCAGTGTTTTTGAGAAAATAAGGAAAAGGGTAAAAATCCCCAAATTGTTTTGGTACACGCCGTGTAATTTTCCACACGCCATGTACTTTGGCAGTGTGGGATGAGTACACAGGGTGTGTATCCATATCGGTGATTAAAGGTTTAAAAACCAATAACACATTGCGTAGTGGGTATGTACATGTCGTGTAGTAAGTCGGAAGGTGAATAGTAAGCTGGTGAAGGCAGCTGCTGGCTGAGAGACAGTACACGCCGTGTACTCAGGTATTACATGTCGTGTACTCAAGTCGCCAAATAAATAGTTCCACACTGGCAAGGGGCCTCTAGAGGAACAGTTTAAAAAATATAAAATTACACACCGTGTATTTGAGAGTACATGCTGTGTAGTTTCTTTTTTTCGCTTAAAATGGGAAGTAGCCTCCTCTATTCACAGAGGAAGCTTAAAACTCCAGAGGAGAGCGAGAGAGATGGATGGAGTTTGGAGGATCTCTCGACCACACACTAGGAACCCAATACGGTATCTGTCAATCACGTTAGGACCGCACGAGTATGCCCTCCCTTCTCCTTAAGTCGTGTTTACCAATTATTTAATGAGGGTATGTTATTTGAGGTTGACTGTGTAGTTTTTTATCACAGATATATACCTTAATCGTGCATTTTAGGAGGCGACTATCACATATACAAATCATGGGTGATCGAGGTATGTGGTCTGGTGTTTATTTCCAACTATTGAGTTGGATTTGTTTACCATTGTGCTACGAACCAGTTTTGGGGTGTTGTATTGTTCTGGCCTTTACTGAAAATTATCAATAATTGCATGGGTAAATTTTTACTAAGTTAAAACTGCTATTTGGGATCATTTCATGGATCCAGGACCACCCTTGACATGCGTTCCCCTATTCAGCCATTTGGGTAGGTTACCCGAGGGTATACCATAAAAGATAAAATGATTCAAAATTTCCTTGAGAGGAATTTTATATAATTTCTTGCTTATATGTTGGGATCGGCCTCGTTACTTGTATATCCTGAGGGTAGTGTCTCGTTTATCCTATGGGTAAAATTTCTCAGGCCACTGGGTAGTAGTTCTTGTGCCTGTGAGAAATAGATTTCGTGCCTGTGGGCGACACATCGTATGCGTGTTGGCGATATTCGTTATGCATGTGGGCATAAACATGTGGGGTTCGACTCTGCTTTCCTAAGGGTAAGGTTTTTATGTCTGAAGACAATGTTATAATGAATGTTCATCATGGTGATTTTTATATGTTATACCCTTCAAGATAAAGCAAAGTCTTGGCATGGTTAAATTAAAATTAAATTGACAATATAACTGGTAAAGTTAGTTACTTTTGAGTACTTCATGTTTATTACATTTAATACTGCACACTGTTGTTACACTTTCTCACTGATAGTTGGGCACGGGCCTTTGGTGGTTGCCTACTAGGATTTATTTCTCACACCTTGTTTGTGTTTTATCTTCAGCCCAAACAGACTATTTTGTTGTAGGTGTCTATAGGGGAAAGGGTCCCCACACAGGTACATGATTGTTGAAGAGGAGTAGGATAACATGGTACTGAGCTGAGGCTCGCAAAGCTTCTGAGCTCCTATGCACTGTTTTGTTTTGTTTAGTTGTACCTTTTACATTGAGTTGTATTGTATTAAATTGCAGTGTATCATGTTCTAGTTGTTTTCATAGAATTAGTGACTGACTGCATCTCTATATATATATGAATGTGAGTTCTCTTTTACTTCAGTTGTCCATTTCAGTTTCATATTGTTTAATTCTTCTACTGTTGTATGTTATTTATCTTTTCGGTTGTGCTACACTTTGACAAATGAGGGAACAATTTCCCCACTATCAGACCTGGGCCCTCGTTGCTAGCATGTAGCCTCTGAAGTTTAGGAAGATGAGCTTGAGGTCATGTGGCCAACTGGGTTCGGGGCACCTGTTGAGTGCCACCCAGATACAAGACATTACACTTTTTACATGTTTTATGGTTATACTTATACTGATTAGGATTGATATTTTAATTATAGAAATTCAACCCCAGAAGAAAATTTTTTATTGGGTGAATATTCTGTGTGTCGGTATAGTAATCAAAAAACTCTAGTAAACTTGAGCACATTAGAACCAGAATATGTTGCGCCTTCTCAGGCACTAACTCAGATGTTGTGGATGAAAATTCAACTGAAAGATTTAATAGTAAAATTTTCTAAACCATTGAGGATTATTTGTGATAATTAGTGTGAAAATTATGTTTCTAAAAATAATGTCTAACATTCAACATAAAAACAAATTAATATAAGGTTTCACATTATAAAATAGAAATATTCTTCTAAAGAGATTTTTTTGTAATATATCTCAACAAATTATCAAATTGATGATATATTCACAAATACAATGTCTAATGAATGGTTTATTGAGTTGAGGATATAACTACATATTTGAGCTCCTATATTGACTGTCTAGAAATCATAAGGACATCCCCCACATGGATTTTGTTTATGTAGAAAATGTGGGAGAGAAATTAAGAAATTTTTACTTTGTAAAAAGTTTCTACCTATCTTTATTTTATGAATTTGAAGTAATGGTTATTATAAAACAGTGGGGAGTGAAATAAAATTTAGAGAAAAAGAAAAGTGATGAAATTATATAATAACATGGATGAAAAATTTACTTCTCACCAAGAGATGTAATTCCTTAAAAAAAATTCTTTATTTAGTAGTGTGGTGTCAGGAAAATTTATTTTGAGGAAAGTTATTTTTTTGTAATTTTCATAAAAATTGAGTTTTTTATCAAATTTGAGTTGTGATAATTTACAAGAGTTGAAAAAATTGTTAATGAGTGTTGTAAATAAAACCAAATTGGGAGATTAAAGAACCTTGGTACTATTTATTTTAAAAAAAATTAATTGGTTGACAAATATTTTTTTGTAAAATATGATTTTTGTTTTTATGGATTGGATCCAATCCATCAAAATGATTTTTTTAAAAAAAATATGAAGGTTGAAGAATTTTTTGATCTAAAAAAATGGGTGGAAAAGTTTTTTTAGATGCTTTTTTTAAAACGTAGACTTCCAGATACGTTTTTAGATTGAGAAATACCAGATTATGAAGGTATAAGGATGATGGAAGCGAGAAGTTCTGTAAAGTTATAAATCAGAAGCACTATCAATTTCAAAACCATCAGCAAGATTGTTGATGATTCATTCAACATAGTTTTTTGTAAGTCTAAATATGCTGACTGAGGAAGTTAGAATGATGTTGAATATAATGTTTTATGAATGTGAATTTTGGAGTTATAAAGGTTACATACTTTATAAAACATAAAAAAGATGATACTTTGCTGGTCATGGAGTTATCATAAATCGTGATAAAGAATCATGATAAAAGATTTTTTTAAGGGAGTTCATTGAATGTCTTTTTATAGTCTATATCGATTCAGAAAACCGGACACCAAATATTTGATCCAAAAGTACTGGGAATAAAATCTTTTCAGGATTATGAATGTGTAAAGAGGATTTATTTTCAATATTTTTAAATTATTGAAATTGCGTTATCATATAATTCATGATATAATAATTATGATTCCATAGAAATTAGAATTACATAATTATAAGGATTCCATTATATTGAATCTAAGAAGGAATTTTAGTCAAACAAACTCTGAGGCCGAAGATCTATCAGACCAAGAGAATACACCTATCCATCAGATCTAGAATAGGAACTGATTCATTAATTGAATACCACCCACAGATATAATATAAAATGTATAACATTGGAGTTATTAGAGTTTCTGATGTCAATCCATTAAAGAGATATCAGTTATAAAAAGTGTTGTATAACCTTATGATTTAGGCATTTTTTGTCCATTCTATGTGGCCTTCTTCATCATATTCACCATTTGGTTGAGGAAGCATTGAGATGACGGTGACACACTAGGTCTTATTTTTTCGTTCCACGATGGCGGGGACCTCTAGGCTAGTCCCCCCTGGATGAGGGAGGGTTCTCCACTATCCTTCGAGGGAGAGGCCACCTCCTTCTCCCCTTTTTCCTATCCAGATCTCCTTCCCCATTTCCCTCAATTTTGGGTGGCCCCAATGTTCCAGAGCTACAAGAAGGACGCCCGAATCATCCACTTTCGATTTCCAAATTCAACAAAGCTTTGTCTCTCCATTAACTGAGTTTAATCACATGATTCTCTAAACGAAGGCCTTCGGTGGATTCATTTGAAAGGTTTAACTTCAACTCATGGGATTTACAGGATAGGAAAACCGTGGGACTGATTCACAATAGGAATATCATGGTCCATTTTGCTTCAGAAGAGGACTTGATTAATTCCTGGTCTAGTGCCCCCCACCGCTGCAACAGCTCTTGCTTTTTCCTCCACAGATGGACCTACAACTTCCACATGAAGCACGATTCACCTTTAATTGCGGTCTGGGTTAGTCTTCCCAACTTTCCTTTAGCATTTCATACTCTCTTTGATACTTAAGATTCTTGGCAACCTAGTAGGTAGGTATTTATGCTCGTATAGCTGAACCAATTAGTTTGGGAATCTTGATAACCCAAGAATTTGTGTGGAAGTTGATGCCTCAAGGGTGCCTATCGACTTTGTTTGGATCACAGTGGCTGAGGAGTACTGTTGTAAACAGCATGTTGTTTATGAATCTTGGTTTGATTTCTATTCAGTTTTCAAATGAAAATTCCACTCCTCTGCGTCTTGTAGGTGTGACTCTAGAGTTTCAGACAGTCAAGGTGATGGGGGTGCAGAAAACAGTTTCAAGCCTTCGGATGTGGAGGTCGTGACCAAGGTAGCCCATTCCTGGGAAGACAGTCTGTTGGGAGTTAAATAAATAGTTGTGGATGTCTCTGTGAAGCAACCAGAAGTGGTAGTGGGGGATGAAACTGGGGTTACCTAGGATTGATGTAGAGTTCAGTCTCCAAGGGTGGGAGAGGGAGGTCTCATGGACCTCCTAGGTGCCCCATATGCTACTACGGTGTGCTCAAGGAGTGGTATATGTTTTACAGCGATGCTGATGGAACATGGGGAGTGTAATTATTTGGATTTCAGAACCAGTACTAGTAAGGAGGTGGTTGTTATTGAGTTAGGAAATCGGTTTGATGGCCTACATAATGCGGACATAGTTCTAGATGAGTAGGATCAGACCAGGGATGGAAGGATGGTCCTCAAGTCCAGTGATGACAAATATAGTCAGCCTGCAGATGAAGTTGAGGGTGAGGTTCTGGTTCTGGGTGAATGAATCTCAAGTCTGAGGAGGGGTAGTACCTGGAAAGGAATATGAAAACCGAGAAAAGACTACTCATACTTTCCACTCCCTATGGATACACGGTCAACAAAGAATTCTAAAGATAGGTTGAGGGTCCAGGGGGAAGAAATAATTGAAACTAGTAAGAATTAATCTGCTGGGGAAACCAACTCAAGGTCTAACATGAGTAACAGGAGGTGTAGGGGTAGGAAGGTCTACTCATCCTTGCCACCTCCTTTGAAGACTCAGACAACAAAAAAGAAAATCTAGGAGAAGTTGTACATTGAGGCCATGCGTCAACTGAAACCATATGGTCAGATTTATTTTTCTTGGGATGTGATCTTAAGATCGGATGCTGATGTGACAGAGTAGGTGCTGTTTCTCAATGCCTAAAAATATGACGCAACAAAGATGATGGGTCATGCCATTAAAATGAATCTGAATTAGGAATAATATTCTTGGTTTTTCAAACAGGATTCAATTCTGGTTTGGGGTTTTAACAAGTGGTTGATCAGCATAGAGGAGTATATTATGGTTTGGGATACACTATCTTCTATATTTGAAGATCTGATAAGTGGAGAGCAGCACATCCAAGTAACCGCTATATCCTGGACATTGTTTAGAGATACGTTTTCTAGTAGAATTGATTTTTTATTCAATGATTGTTCCTAGAAATTTTTGACTAATGATTCGTTTCCTTTTTCATTAAGCATTTGAAAGGGGTTTTTTCATATTCAGTCTATGTGGTTTGAGATATTTTTGGGTCTTTGGTTTCCAGCTCGTTTTCTGGTTCCACCTCAGATGGGGTTTAGAGTATGAGGTCGTCACTTCAGCATGTCACTTGGAGTGGAAGACTGAGAGGGTATCGATTGGCCATCGGTTTCGTGCTCGTGTATCTTTGCACGAGACTGTATGATGAGTGATCATGACTTAGTGGAGGGCCTACACATGTTATATCTTCTAGGGAGAGCTGGAACCGGTATGTTTTTTTGGTTTTTCATTACTTTTTATTTAGTTGTTTTGTTTAATATGGTGGTTTCTCACTTTCTCTATAAAATTAATTTGATAATCAAATAAAAAATAATTTTCAGTCAAAAAAAGTTATAAAAAGTGTGAAGATTCTAAATGAGTTGTATTGACTTGAGTAGAAAAAATGTATGAGCTTATGCTTGAAGTTTGAATAATTGTGTAACCAATAAGTCATATACTAATGAATTTTATGTTAATGATGTTAGTAAGTTCATCATAATGAGATGGGAATGTTTCCTTATAATGAAAAAAAATAATTTTAAGAAGGATTATTACATAGAAGAATCAAGAATATTCTAGATGTTTTTTGAAGATTTGATGTGTTCAAACCTGAAATGAAAATTTTCATAGATCTGAGAGATTTTAAATTTGAGAATGTGGGAAATTTTTTTCAGTTTACTACCCTTTCTATTATGATTTTTTTATAAATATAATCACATCACATTTGTAGTTTTTTCTATTTTATGTATGTGTAAATGGAAGGGAACTATATAATTATTTTTAATGTTTTTCTTTCCAGATTGGGAACTCTTTAGAAGGTAGGACATATGAAAATTTCATTAACTAGGCTAAGAAATATCAGAATAAGAATTTGATCATAGTTTGAGTAATATAGATCGAAAATGACTTCACCATACTGAGTCAATTAGATTGAATTCATTAGACTAAGTAATTTCATACAGAATTTTGAGTAGTTTCAGTGAAATTAAAGTTTTGTTATCTAGATAAAATAAAAAGTTTCTTTACGAGTATATTGACAAATGGATCATCATATTGAGATGATTGAACTATTTCAGTTGGACTGGGATCATCAGACTGAAGGCCGTTGGACTCAGGGTCATTAGAAACATGAAAGTTTGTGGGGATGTTTGAACAAAGTCTTAATTCTTTTTGTTCTCAGGTTTTTGTAAGAAAACATTGTAAACTAGAAAGAGTTATAATAATGAGTCCTATTAGGGGATAAGAGGTGTCTAATGGATGTTTCCGTAAGTGTTATTATCTTCTTCCAATTAGTGAATTTCCATAGACCCAACGAATTGGAAATAAAAAGTATATATTTTATCACACTAAGGATAAACATTTTAAATCTCATGTTCCTTACTTTCTTTCCTTATATGTCATGCATGGGTATTTACTAAAATATTTTTAAGATATGAACATTAATATTTTGTATGGGTTATGTTTTAAAAGTATTAAAATTTATAAAAAGTGAACAACTGATACAACCCCTTCCCCCTATCACTTTTTTATTTGATCCTTTGGATCTTCAATATTCTTTTTTATGTTCCAATACGATTTTCAAGAAAATTGTTTTAAAAATATTTTTTACATTTTTTTATTTTTGAATGTGATTTTAAATGTGGAAAGGGTATTTTACATAAGAATGTTTTTAATGATATATTTATGGTATTTCTACTCAACAATGAAAATAAACCATGATTTTACTTATGATCCACATAGGATATATTGTAAAATTACCATTCCAATTCTTTCTCTTGATGGATTATGATTATTTCAAAAAGATTTTCATGAAGACTTTTTCTATAACTTGAGTAAATCAAGCAGTGGATGAACAATGATTTTTTTATTGAAAAGAGAAAGATTCTATTTTTTTCTCATTATATGGTACTTAGAAATATGTTTTGATGATTTATGGGTGGTTCTTTTATAATCCAAGGAATTTTGGTTCCATTATAAACCAATAAAGGGTGGTTACGTTATAAACCATGGACAAGTGGGTCCATTATATCCCTCTAATGCATTGGGTAACCAATATCATATCCCAATAATTATATTTTAATTTGACCATATTGGTTATTCTACTTATTATGTTTTTTATAAGGGTTATATGAATATAATCTTCCAAGATTACTATATATTTTCTTTCTAGCTTTCTTAGAGTTTTTAATTGTTCATTTGACCATAATTGATTTCACTTTTCTCATTATTTTTTATTCTCATGACTATTTCCATTAATAAATATTTATACCATTTTACATTTTTTATGATACAGAGTTTAGTGGGAATGAATTATCTTATGTTATACTCAGGCCCTTTGATTATGTCATTATACCCTTATTTTTATCTTATTCTTACTAATGAAATCTAATTATTAATGTTTATGTTTACCCTTATCGTGTTTTGAGGTCAGCCTTCTTATTTTTTCATTTTTCTAGGGTTGTGAAGAAATTTTTTTTGGTATATTATACCTCATAAGGTCACTATATTAAGAACACTGTGGGATATGACACAGATTTTTAAGACCCATTTATTTATGTATCCAAGTTTTTATGTAAGAGTTTTTTATAATTATTTAAAACTCTAAACATAAAAGGAACTTGGGTATATAGTTCATAATACCTGATCCTCAATTATCATAAGTGAAAATTTTATTTTTATAAAATTATAATATAATGCACATTTTATTATTTCATCACACAAAAATTCAAAATTTATAGGGTGAATATCAATTTTTTGGTTTACATGGTCAAAATAATACTAGTTTTTTTTTGGAAAATGTCACATAGGAATAAGTCATTATGATTAATTGAAAATACAATATATAAATATTTTTAATTTTATTTTTAATAATTTATTATTAAAATTTAATTGAAAATTTATTTTATTTAAATAAATTTAACACCATTCAAGGGTAAAAATGAGTATTTCTAAGAAAATTATGTTTTTAGAAAATTGTTTTTTTAAATGTAATAATGTCAATCCATTTTATTTTATTCAAATTATAGTTAATTAATAATTATTTAAATGAAATTTTTATATTATATATCTAAATATTGAATTTAAATCAATTTAATTATTGTTACTATTCATTTAATTAACATAAGATCATCTTATTCTTGAAAAATATATTTCTTGAAAAAATCTTTTTTTGAGGTGATTTGTAGGTCTGTTTTTCAAATAAATTCTTCAAATTATTTGAATTGAAATTAATAAAATGGGTTAAATATTTTTAAACATAATAATTTGTGTTTTTTAAAATTATTAACTTATTTTTTGTTTATAATGATTTGTAAAAATTATAAAAACTATTTAAAATTGTTAAAGTAATAAGGTTTTTTGAGTTACCTGCATTTTTGATAAACATATTTTCCCACAAAAATATAATATTTATATAAAATTATTATTTAATATTTAAAATAAGACATATTATATTTTATAATAAGTCTCTTTTATATTAGTTTTAAATGTAAGTAAATGTAGAGTATATGGGAATGAAACTATTAAAACATGATTATTTTTTATGTATTATATGTTTATATAGACCATTAAATCACTAGAACCACATTTTATCAATTTTGAAGGCACTTGGGGTGAGGGTGAATTTCTATTCTTGAATATTTTGGGGTATTTAAAAAAAATTCTACTCAATTATATATGGGAACTCTCTACCCTAACTTATTTATAGCTCTCAATATATTTATATCTACCAAAACATATAAAAATATCTTAAAATAATTATTATCTATAATATAGAGGTCCGGGTTCTCCTAAGAGACCAACCCTAGTGTCCTTAATAAGAGACCCAAAGGAGGTTCTTCAAAGCAAAGGAGATTGTCTTCACAAAGATATTTCTTTTTTATTCTTCTTCTTTTATCACCTACAATTATAAATTGAAACTTAAAATATAATAAAAATAATAATATATAACAAATTTATATGTTATTATGTTGATTACATTGTATTTATCTTTCTCATTTTCCATCAAATGGGAAAAAATCAATCGCTCGTGTGTATGACAATCTACCGGCTTGCGAACCGATGTAATTTGTTATCCATCACAGACTCACAATATTTGCCATAATTATGAAAATAATGATTATATATATGATTTTTAAATCATGATATATTTTTTAAAATTATTATATCTTTTTTTTCTTACCCTTTCACCCCTTAAGATAATGATATTGTAACTTGTGCACTTGTAGCGCTTACTTTCTCCATGAAGTGATGTGATTCATTTTCCTTGTATAAATTTTATGAACGTTTCTAAAATTTTATTTAATAATAAAATATTATATTTATTCCCTTAATATCATTCTGGGTATGAAGTAACTATATCCAATATACAAGAACCAAAACATTCATGATAAAACACACGTGAGAAAACAAGGCAATTAACACACATAACCATAGTAATAATAAAAAATTGATAATTAATAGGTGGTAAGATATTATAATAGGATCATATATGATATTATAGATACAAATATTATTATTTAATAAAATAAAAAGGTGTTTAAAAATTTTATATGAGAGTTTAAATCATATTTAACTAAAGTTAAGCATGAGGTAAGGGATTTTATCTCAATTTCCAATCCATTAAGACATATTTTTTTAATATGAAACTATTTAGTTTAATGTGGTTTATATACTACCCATTGATGTATTTAAAATGAATTAATATTTACTAATTGTGATTAATGTTTCAATTCATGTTTATTCATTCAAGGGGTTATAATTTTGATGTTATCGAAGAGGTAAGAATCTATTTTACAAGCTCACTTTATTTGGGATTTCTATTACTCTCATTTAAGTAATATTATCATTTTTGGTTTATAGAATTTGATAATTTTATTTTCCACTATTTGTTTAAGAAATTTTCATAGTTTTGTCCTATTTTTTGTATCCTTGGTACTTGATCAAGAAAATATGCATTTAAATAAAAAATTAATTTGATATCTTTTTAAATCATATATTTTTTTCCATGTCAATATTATACATAATTATCTTACAATAGTCCTTTTATGTACTAAAATGATTATTTAGGTTATTTTATATTATCCTAGAATTTTAAAGAGTGTTTTAAAGTAATTTGAATACTATTTTTAAAAATATTCATTTTTGAAAAAATTATAATGGAATGTTTTTAACATATATGATAATAACATACATCTCTATTATCATCACTATTTTATGAAATTTAGCTTATTCTACAAGTTTTTAATTGTTTTACAATGAAAAATATTTTATGAAATTTTATTTTAATATTCACTTTCAATACATTTATTCTTCCAAATGACATGATATTATTCAGAAACCTATATTCCTGATGAACTGATTGTCACTAGTAGTTTCTTCATAAATTTTTGGATTATTAACTTTCAATTGAGACAGTAACATTCTTATGATATTTTGTAATGGAAATTATATTTATATTAAATATTTATATTCTATTTATCATGGATATGATTTTAAATTTAACTCTTTAATATTTTTACATATGATGTTTACATGGAAATTTATTTCGCTGACTGGGGAAATATTAATAAATACATATCCATTAATAAATACAGATAATTTTGGTTAAGGAATATCACTCATGATTTAAATATATCATTTGATATATGAGGAATGCATTTGAATTGATGATATAGGTGGGGCCTAGAATTATATATCCACTCGATTCATTAATATTTCTAACCAAACAAATCATTTGACCAAATTAAATGTGTTTTTTCTCATAGATTCATACCATCTTTAGAATGTTCTTGATGTCATAAATATCATGATTAATAATAACATCTAATATTAACAAATTTATTTATTTAGAATTTACATATTATTATCTATTAGATAATTGTGTTCATATTATCCTTGGATTTATTTTTAACTCATATTTTTGATTAAATTACATGAATTTTCATATATTTATCTAGTAAAATTGATTATTCCTTATCTATTCATGAGAAAATAGTTATTGATTAAATGGAATGTGTTTTCATTTATAAATTTTCCATATTAATTATGCCTTATTTATTTATGATAGATTTAACTATAATTAATTCTTAATGAGTATTTGATATCAGCCTTATTTTTTTCTTTCCCAATGATATGAAAATTAATCCATTAAATTAGTTTCCAAGATTATAATAATTTTATTTTTTATGTTTTATATTCTATTAAAAATATAAAATGGGTGTCAGGTATTTTTTTGGTTCTCTAATAATACTAAACAGATCGGCCCTTTAGGATTTGACCCCTTATTTCTAATCCCATTAAATAAAATATATAATAGAAATCAATTACTAGAGTCAAGGTAATTTTAGTTGGTATTGGAGAACGTTTACCAGAAACCTTAAAAAATAGATCAAGGAAAATGTAGGTTAAATAACATAACCATATTGTATAAATTGAGGATAAGTATAAAAGAACATACCAAATTTTTCGTAAGGAATAGTTTAAAGATGTTTTACTAGAAATACATTACTATATAAATATTAGACATGGATGTGGTTCTGGAATAGTTGTACTTATGGGAAATAAATCTAAAAATGGTGCATTGGGATTTGACTTGGACGTCACCCCTTGCATAAAACCAAGCCTTAGTATGAACTTGGTTTAACACTCCTAGGGAATATTCTTTGGATAATTCAAATGTTCATTACAATCCATTATTAAGGATTTGAAAATAATGATATCCACAAAGAAACCAAGTTTAATATTACGAGATAAAAAATTCATAAATTTTAGGATTATGATAAGTATTACCCCAAATTCAGAATTATACACTATGATTTTAAATTCATAATGATAAAAACTAATTCAATATATACCATTTTTTAGAAATGGTTCCTCAAATTATGAAGGGTATCAACACTAATGGATACTTTAGATATTTCCCTGCTAAAAAAACCAATACAACTAGTTATTATATCTGAGTAGATCATGGATATATTAGAGAAGCTTACTTAGGTTGTAAATAATAAAAATTCCCAAATAAAGAAAC
Source organism: Viscum album (assembly GCA_963277665.1). NCBI lineage: Eukaryota > Viridiplantae > Streptophyta > Magnoliopsida > Santalales > Viscaceae > Viscum > Viscum album. The sequence goes on along the minus strand of OY728150.1, from coordinate 2,045,067,096 downwards.
CTATTTTTTGTTAATGTGATTATACTATGATGGATCACTTCATGTTATATAAGCCCCCATCATTTTGTGGGAGTACTAATCTAGTGGTAGTTGAGTGACATGAGGGTTGTTGAGGTTCATGAAAATTAAATATTTAAAACCAACCAACTTATATTAAAGTGGTGAGAAAGATGATTTATTTCATAGGTAAGGATAATGGTGTGAGAGAATAACCAAAAAAAGAAAAAACAATCAAATAAAACTAAAAACAAATAAAAAATGATGAATGTATAGTGAAATGGTAGTTTTTTATGGAAAACAAGATCAGAGTAAGAGATAGAAAATGCACGAATTTAGGGTCCTTAGGTATCTTTAATATGATAGAAATAATGTTATCTGATCCTAATTATATTAATTAAATTATTTAGTGTTTGAAAATAGGTGTAGATTCATTAATTCAACACTTCAAAGAACTTCCACAACTCAATTAACCTTATTCAGTTAAGATATCTTGATCTCACCTTTATAATTAATCTGATAAATATGAATAATATATTAAATAAGATTTTCTAGATTCTAGAACTTTTTTAAATGATCAAAGGTTAAATGATTTCACTAACCTCACCCATCAAGTTTTATATTGTGTTAATTGGAGATCATATTTGAATTTAAATGAACATAAAACATGAAAATTCATTGAAAATAATATTTTATTAGAAATATAATAGATAAATTTGTCTCATCTAATCATTGAATGATTCCCCTATAAAATTTAGTTACTCATACGAAAGAAGATAAAAAATAAAAAGGATGGGAAGAAATAGATGATGGTGCATCTCTGGTGAGATTTATCCACACCTCCACCCTAATCGCCTAATCTTTTTTGTGTGCTCTGGTTTCTAAATGGTCATGTGTTGATTGAGGGTGGGATCATATGGTTTTAAAATCGTTCTACCTACCAGTGAATGACCTTATTGGGAAGCATCCTGGTGAAGGGTAGTTTGTCCAATATCTCTCCTAGTGTACACAGAAAACTTCTACACACCTCAATAATATTATACCTCTCTTGCACATGGATTGACCTAATCTTCCCATCACTTTGTTCTAATAGAACTTCTAGTGAGTGAAACAATGATTCCATAACAAAATGCAATCCTCACAAGAGGCCATCATAGAATCGAGGGATCTAACCCTCTCACTATACTTCTAGTATTTTCTATCTCCATGCACATAAAACATTAATTTAAATAATTAATTATATCATATATATTTGGTTTTTAGGGAACAATTCCATTAAAAACACACAGACCACTCACACATAGTCTCAAAAGGATGTCCATAGTCCCCCAAGAGATAGGACACCCATTAAAACTTATTTATGAATACATGGATCGAAGGTCGAGTGGGAATGAATCCCATTACATAGTCAAAAGGCCCATAAAATAGACAGTGGTCCCATTGTAGTGTCATGACTGAATCATATTGCCCATGTTAGTAGGGCTGCATCAGGCCTGCGTCACCGCCTACTTGCATCATGCGTCATACCTACATCAACGCCCACCTACATAAATTCACTCACACCAGAATTTAAATCCAGGTATGATGTAGGATTACAGGGAGACTTTACGACTTGGGTTTGCCCCCAACTATAATAATAAAATATATGTATATATAGTTATTAATATTATAATTTTATAAATATATATTAATAATAATATTATATATTATATTAAATATTATAGATATTTTTATAGATATTATTATATATCAAATATTGAGATATACAAATAAAAAAATTGAGTGGGAAAGGGCGGCAGTTCCTCTACCTCTTCAAACTAACAAGCTCCAGTGAGGAAAAAACCACAGCAGCAGCAAGGCTCATCTTAGATTCATTTAGTGGATCTAGATTAGTTTAGGGTTCATTTGGCAAGATATAGTGGGATGTTCTTTGATGGATTTTGGCTCCTCAGATTGTGATTAGAAGCACAATCCAATAGTGAAAGTAATCGATTTAAGGCAACAACCCCTCGACCATGGTTCATCTAAATCAGTAAATCCAACTTTTCATGACTTGGGTGTTCTTACTCATCTTCAAATATGATCTATATTTGGGATTCCTCAGGTTATTGATTATTTTGTGCTTGGGTTTAAACTAGTGTCATCATCTCTATCGATCATCATCCTAGAGTTTCTTCAACAATGGATTCATCTGGTTAAATGTCTGATTTAGGCATCCAGGACCCCAGATGGATGGGAAAACAACTCCATGAATGGTTTCTTCATTTGGGATATATGGTTAGGAGTAGTCAAATTGGATTTGCGAGTCATAGAAAATAAACAACTATGTGGTTTAAGTTTGCAGATTCTTATACGTTGTATCCTTCCACAAATTCAATTATGTGTGGTTGTTATTAAGAATAACCTACATGATGATACTTATAATTGGAATGCATGGCACTTTCACAACTTTCAAATACTGGTAGTGGGTCTGAGTTTGGATATGTGAAAATACATGTATGTGGTGCCAGTAGATTTGGCAACATGGTAAGGAAATGAAATTGGCTATGTGGCCCATTTGAAGATTCAACTACACCACCATTGCTACTGTCAAAATCAATAACAAACAATATATTATAAATTCATTAAGGAATAATTTAATAAATTACATATGTTTAAGTAATAAAAGTATATTTTAAAATTTAAATAAGATAAATTAAAAATAATTTATTTTCTAATGAATAAAAATAATAATTAAAATTAAATCAATATTATTATTTTTATTAACTTATTAATTAATTAATAGAATTAATTAAACATAAAAATTATTAAAGAATTAATAAATAATTAAATCACCACTAATTTTAAAATATTTAAAGGAAATTTTTTAAATGTATCAAACAAACTTTAATTATTTATTAGATTAAAATAAAAAACTAAAATTAAATAAAAATTAAATACACCATATAAAGAAATAAATAATAATAAAATAACTGACAAAATAAAAAACAGTTAAATACCAACAATTCAAAAATAACATTATTGAATAATACATGGAATGATAAATTGATAAATTATACAATAAATAAAATATTAGTATAGAAACCATTAATTTACTAGTTCCACCATATTTTAACATAAAGTGATAACTAACCATGTTGTCAAAATTTCAAGAATTAAGTTTACAAAAAAAACCCAAAATGATGTGAAAAAATGAGTGAAATATATTCCAGATCAAATTCCACCAAACTTATTCAATTTCACTCTCTAGTAATTCAATTAATTTTTATTGTTTACAAATACTATTAAAATGTAATGAGGACATTCAAGAAAAGTTCTAGATCACTCCAAAATCAATATAGATAAAAATGTCCCTCTAAATATTGAAAAATCACACCTCTTATGTGAATGTAACTCACATCCTCATTTCCATTTCAAAATGGGTTCTAGATTGAGGATTGAAATATGTTAGAAAGTAGCTGAACCAACACTTTAAGAGGATACACTTTAAGCTATAACTCAATCCTAGGTTCCAAAAAATTGAAGATCCATTTTTTTCTTCATTGATTCAACTCAAATGGTAATTAAATATGTCAATTATTACCTTCTTTCATAGGGATCCAAATTCCCCTCACTATGATGAATTCAATTTTGATTACTACGAAATTATTATTTTTTTATTTTTATTTGTATTCTAGTTATATTTTTACCTAGACATATATGTGTAGATCAGTATACAAAATAACTTATTTGATATGTACAGTTGGATTATACACACACCAGTGCCTAATGTATCAGATATCCACTGTGGGATCCCAAATTCCCATTTTACTCAAGTTACAAAGAACCTATATGATTAACATTTAATTTTGATTCATGAAGTGTTTGTTCAAAATAAGTTTGTCACCTAGGATCATGTTGAAATTTATACTTTTCTGAGGTTATAGTCAGAATTCGACAAGCATTTCTCCCATCACACTCATTTCCATAGTTCATAAATTTAATTTCAATAAAAATAGTGGAAAACACAGATATTGATAATGCTATTATTAGTGATTATTGAATTAGGGAAACTTATCAATCTAGAATGTAATTATCACCTAAGTAGTATGGAATAGTTTATATATATATATTTTTTTCTTCTTTTCTTTTTTTCAAAGATTGTATTTCAAAACATGGAAATTATTTTCATCTCTAAAAAGGAGGAAATTTGAGAATATATTAATGGGTTTAATGTGTTATAAAGAGATGTATTTATCATAATAATGGTTTCTCTCCCACAAATAAAAATCAACGAAGGCCACATTGTTGAATTTCTAAGTGGAAAACAAAATTAATTAGATTTGTATTAAAGATAATGGATGATTATCATAGAAACTATTTTTATTGAAAGGGGTGATAGTGAGGGAAAAAAATTTGGATGAAAAAAAATGATCATATACACAAAATTTACAACCATACAAATAGGTACATACTGGACACTTTTTGTCTATCCATCAAAGGAAATCATTTTCAAAAAATTTCCTGAAATATAGGAGTTCATTATTGATTTTTGACAGAATAGAATAATTGATCACGGTGTTACAAATAAAACATAGGAATAATGAATGATGATAGTGACAAGAAAGAGTTTGAATAATGCAGCATACCAAAAAAATGAGCAATTAATTTAAAGGAGTGAATTTTATTTTTTTAGAAATAGCACTTGAAATAGTTATAAAGATGTTAAATAGTAACACCTCAGAAATTTTTAATTAATTTTCAATGTTGAACAACAAAATTCTATCGTTTCTTTAAACCAATGAGAAAATCATTTAGTTAGAATTTTAATGTTCTGAAAAAATAAGTAGATTGACATGAGAATTTTTAATTTAATGTAAAAATTTAAATTAAAATATTTTTAGTTGAGAAAAATTTTATCATGTGTTCTCCCATTAGAAGATTCATTTTTCATTTATATTCCTAATGATTCTTCCACTCATAAAATTTCTTACAACTAGCTAGGACCACCAACCATAGACCATATACACCTCATGGAATCTTGAAACAAACACTAATAAACAAGAATATATCAAATAGAAATAAAAATAATACAATAAAACTATAGAAACTATTGTTAAACAATATAGGGATAGATAAAACCAAAAGAAGAGCATTTATTTGAAAAAAATTAAAATGAGAAAAACTAGAAAACCATGGGTTGCCTCCCATATAGTACTAACATAAAAATATTTTTCCATACATTATCATTTAAAAATTTCTAACCAAGATCATTCAATGGATATGAATTATTAATGATTTTCAATTGAATTTTTTTAAATAAATAAGTTGAAAGGCCTCTCAAAAAATGTCTATATTCAGTAGTAAGAAAAATTACCTAAAACTCTTCCAACAGAACAGTATGTAACATGTATTCTAGCTCATATTGATCTGTAATAACAAAATCTTCATCTCTTGAAAAGTTAAAAATATTTCTAGAAAAAACACATGTTTTATCAAAATTTCTACCCCATCTTCACCCACCAATATATTATTGAAAAAACCCCAAAATAAAAGAAAATCAAGAAAAAACCTTCTTCATTGCCAAATAATATTCCTAAAAATAATTTCATATTGAATATAAGTGGAGGGAATAATTGGAATGATTCTATTTAAAAATCGAAAAATAATTCCCAATATCCATAGACTACCCAAATGAAGTGAACCTTTCTTGTTCATATAGGAGTCATCACATATGACATCAAAATCAATAGGTAATAAGTTTTCAAGGAAATAAACTTGTTATTAAGGGAAAGATGGGATCTTGTCTTGAAAGACAATCCCAGTTTCTTAAAAAGAAACATGGTGTCACGACCCATCCCCTGGGGCCCGTGTCGTGACTACCCCAAGCCTGCCTTCCCTAGGCCAGGGGCTGGTGACTAGCACCGAAATGCATATTCCCTAAAAATGGGAAGGCATTGCCTTTACAACCTATAATCACATGCAACCAAGCACACAACAAGATATGAATACAAGTAAACTACATAGAAAACAGAGTGCTGAATGTAAGAGGGGTCAGAATACAAGCCCAACAGTAAAGGTACAATTACAACTAAAAATACAATACAATTGAAGAAAGAGAAAGAAAACTATTGGGTCTTCCTCCGATGTTCCTACCTAAAGGGTAGGTACATATCGCCTCCTCATCAAATCACGTCCGCATGTATCCTTTGTGTACCGACACACCATATGTTTCACCTCGGGGCACCGTCAAGTCCTGGTACCCTCATCCTCGATTAACATTTTCCATCATCTACACCAAAAACAACAAGGTGCGTGCGAAAATAGTGTAGGGGTGAGTATAACGATACTCAGTAGAGACCCCGATACCCTCAAGGTCTCACAAAATCCACAAAGTATAAACCAAAAATCATGTAAACTAGTGACAATACTACTTAGTTATATGCCCATACATATACCTAAGTTATAAAATATTACCCATCTCATACATGAGGAAACAAAAGGCCCAAATACTTATCCAAAGTACAACTGTTACATGTAGGAAAGATTAAAACGAAGGTATGTACCACACAAGTATGCCACGCAGAAGAATACCACAAGGGTAAAGACTAAGCTCACACTAGGTATACCATATGTACAGAAGTATAGATAATTAAATATAACTACTGAATCATATTACTCAATTAAAATCCATACCCACGTAGGATCCTAGTACATCATCAAACTCACATAAGATCATAGTACAACAGACCCACAGAGGATCCAAGGACATCATCAGTCGCACAATGGATCCTAGTACAGTAGACCCACACAGGATCCAAGTACATCATCAGACCCACACAAGATCCTAGTACAGTAGACCCACACCAGATGCAGGATTAGTACCACATGGATTCCTAGAGAGAATCCATGTGGGATCCTAAAATACAGACCCATGAATGATCCCTTTCTCATGTAACGGCCAACTACTGGGTTCCTGCACTAAGCTCTCTTAATTCCGAGAGGTTCCTATCCTCAATACCTAGTTCAATACTCCAACATCCATGAATTACCCTGAGGATGTATCCTAAACTACTTCCACCTAATAGGGGTCTCAACGCAACAGACGGTGCGTAAATCGGATGCCCGATCTCTAAGTTATTAGCTTTTTAATCCTGAGGGCCCAGTTGGATTCATGCTCAATCCAACCTGATCATACCTCAACTTAATCAAAATCTCAAGTGGGGAATACCAAAAGTACCTTCTCTATCTATGGTATCCAACGCCACAGACGGTTCATTAAACAGATGTCTGGTACCAATGTTATGACCAAAAGAGCGATAATGGGTCGAAGTCGGTTCGGCTCGACCCGGCCGGACCGACCCGATCTAGTTCGGGTCGACCTGGCTAGACAGAACTGGCCAGGTTTGGGATTCCTTGCCATGCTTGGTCTGGACCAGCCTACACTAGGCAGCCCGGCTCGCACCGGGCAGCCCGACCTGGCCGCGTGCTGGGGGAGTCACATGCCCCCCTATCTTACTCACCATACGGCCGAATCTGTTTGATCGCCAGGCATCACGTGAGACCTACAGCGAGTCCCGCTTGGTCTATCTCACCTAGCCAAAACATCCAGCCATTGGTCCACCTAGTGGCGTGTCATGCGCTGCCACTCCGCGATCGTCCAAACGCCGATCATGTCTCTGCCATCCTCCATAGGCAGTTGGACCGCGACCCCGTGCTCTGACAGCGGTGCATCATGCGCCACGACTCCATGGCTGGCCGAATGCAGGCAACCCTTTATCTATTGCCACATTTTACGGGCTGTGACTCTTCTCCTATGGTGCGGTCTTGCCACCATCAACTTCACGACCGACCGTGGTGCTGACCGCCATTCCCCAGCCCCACCAGTGTCAGATACCGTCCTCCTCTATTGTGATGAACATACCAGGAACCACAACGATTTTGTGAAGGAGTCTAGCCATGTTCATTTGGCATGTAATCTTAGCGTTAGGGTGGTGTAAAGTGGTACAAAAATTTCTAGAATCATGAATAATTTTCCCGAATGTGAAAGGGAAAATACAAAACAACAATCCCTACCACAGAGGTTTCATTGGAGATCGATGGGGAGGGAAGAACGGATGTTGGTTCATTGTCGTCGAAGACATCGGCATTCATTACCTCCTCAAGGTGATTCTAATCGATTCTCAAGTTCAGTTACTCGTTATTCATTGGATATGGCATGTTCATTGTTGGAGATGAGTTTCTCCAAATTTCTCTCAATTCCTCCCTTCCGCCAATAATTTCTCCCAATCCAAATTGAAGGGTCATCCCAAATATTATATGTTTGTCAATTTTTAATTTGAGTTGGAATAATTAAACAATTTATGAAGCATAATTAAATGGGGGAATAATTAATGGGCAGTTGAAAGGTTTTCTTCATTAATGCTGGTTTCTGGTGGTCCCCCCCCCCCACAAGTTTAAATTCTCATTTTTTCTAGCTTGGTTGGTCGCCACCACCAAGCATTCAAAAAGGAGATTATAAAAATTAAATGAAAGTTTGTTTTATTTTTACTTCCACAAAAAGACCAAAAACTAACATTCACCCTCAACCTACTGTAGTCATGGTGAAGGTCTCCTTAAGCGAATAACGACATTACAAGTTCATCGGTTCCCTCAGTTTTCAATTCTGAGCACCAGTTCAAATGTTTTAAAAACCCGATCCTACGTTTACTGAACGTACCTAAAAAAAGTTCATAAATTTATTTGGAGCACACTGGGCCTCAGAATCATGTACCGTCACTTTTTTCAGACTCGAAAAATTCCCGTATAATTTTAAATAAAAATTACATTGAATTTTCAGTTCTTTACATTCTCCAAAACTCAGGGCTTTATGTCCCTGAAAGCCACATCACAAAAACTAGGAAAACAAGTGGGGGTACTGAGCATGAATCTGAGCCTCCCTCTCCCATGTGCTCTCCTAGAGGTTCTTCTGCTACCAGCGAATGCGCACCAGAGGTATCGACCCCCCACGAAGTACTCACTCTGGTCGATCCTCAATATCTACTGGAAACATTGCAAATGTCACCCCATCATCAATGTCCATCTCACTATGGTCGATGACGTGGGAAGGGTCATGCACATATCTACTCAGTTGGGATACATGGAAGATTTCTTGCACATGGTGAATATTAGGTGGAATATCTAGGTAGTAAGCCACCTGTCAAACTCTATTGGGGACCTAAAAGGTCCAATGAACCTCAGAGATAAATTGCAGCCCCTGCCAAATCTCTGAAAACCTCATCGGGGTGAGACCTATAGAAAGACATGGCCACCATCCTCAAACTGTAGTGGTCTTTGTCTCCTATTGGCATAAGAATTATTCATGATCTGTACAGTCTTCATCCTATCCTGGATGATGTGTACCTTCTCCGTGGTATCTTGTACCATATCTGGTCCCATGAGTGCTGACTCCTCTGGGTCAGTCCAACACAAAGGCGATCTTCAAGGTCAGTCATAGAACGTCTCGAAAGGTGCCATCCAAATGGTGGTGTGATATATATTATTGGATGAAAACTCCACCAAAGGAAATTGATCCTCCCAGTTTTGAACGAAGTGGAGGACATAAGAATGCATCATGTCCTCGAGGGTCTGAATGGTCCGCTCAGTCTGTCCATTCGTCTGAGGATGGAAGGCAGTGCTGAAACGAAGATGCGTCCCGAAAGCATCCTGCAACCCCTTCCATAGCCAAGAAGTGAAATGTCTATCACGATTGGAGACAATCGTCGAGGGTACTCCATGTAGCTGCACATTCATTTCCACATAAGGGCTTCCCATGCTCTCAACTGAACCCTGCTCTCTGATCGGTAAGAAGTGGGCCGACATTGTGAGTCGGTTGGCCATCAACTAGATAGAATCGTGAACTCTGGATGTATGTGAATGTATTTTCTCGAAGTCGATGGATATCCCATCCCACTTCCACTCTGGGACATCTAAAGGCTGAACTAAGCCTACTGGTACCTGATGCTCTGCCTTCACTTACTGACAAGTGGGGCAATGAGAGAAAAACTTTGCTAATACTTTCTTCATTCTCGGCCACTAGTGTTGTCGTCGGAGGTCTTGGTACATCTTTTCCACTCTTGGATGTATTGCTAGAGGGGATTTGAGGAAATCCCTCAACACTTCCTCCCAATGTGACAGTGGTACCATTGTATATCCTCTAAAAAGGATGACGTGCTCCCCACCTTCAAAAAATCCATAAAGTGCATGTTTTGTGGATATCTGATCACTTTGAGCCTCAATGTTAACATCCCCATGCTGCACCTCCCTAAATAACTGAATAAGTGGGTGAGTGACTGTAAGAGACTGTAGAAAAGCCGCTCCTTCTCTATCCACAAAGGATATCTGCAAAGTGGCCAACTACTCGGTCACCTCACCTGGGATAGGTATACCAGATCTCCTACTGAGTGCATCTGCTACTACTTTCCCCTTCCCAGAATTATAGACTATATCGAATTCATATTCCTGGAGGAACTCAAGCAAACATCGATATCTTAGGTTCACGACCATCTGAGAGAAGATATACATGGGACTCTTGTGATCTTAGTAGACTATAAAATGTTCAACCGTTAAGTAATGTCACCACATCTTCAAGGCGAATACTACTACAACTAACTCCAGAACATGGGTAGTGTAGTTCTATTCATGTTGTCTAAACTTTCGAGAACCATATACGATTATTGCTCACTCTTGCATCAGAACACATCTGAGTTCGGTCCCAAATGCGTCGTAGAATATTACGTAGCCTGCACACTCCTCCAGTATCCTCAAGATGGGGGAACTAGTCAGCCTCTGCCTCTACTCCTAAAAAATTCTCTGGCATCTCTCTGACCAAACAAAGGGTTGGACCTTCTTCGTCAACCCTTATAAAGGTGTTGAAACTCTGGAGAAATTAGTAACAAATATCCAGTAGTATCCAGCCAAACCCAGGAAACTTCGTACCTCTGTCACTCTCCTTGTTGGATCCCATGAAATTACCGCCTCAATCATTACTGACTCCACTACAACTCTAGCCTCCGAGATGACATGTCTAAGAATGTGAACCTCTTGGATCAAGAACTGGCACTTCGAGAGTTTACCATAAAGATAGTGCTATCAGAGTGTGTCTAGAAGTATCTACAAATTATAGGTATGCTCCTCCTCTATAGTTGAGCAGATCAAAATGTCATCGATGAAGACTACTACAAAGCGATCATGTTATGGCTGAATGATCTTATACATTAGTTCCACGAACACTACTGGAGCGTTGGTTACACCGAACGACATAACCAAGAATTCATAATAGTCGTATAAACATATGAACACCGTCTTCTGTACATCCTCATCTCGCACTCTGAACTGATGATAGCCTGACCTTAGGTCTATCTTTGATAACCACTTTTCTTCGTTTAGCTGATCAAAGAGGTCGTCAATCCTCATAAGAGGGTACTTATTCTTCACGGTCACCAGATTCAGGCGCTGATAGTCAACACAATGTCTCAATCTATCATCTGCCTTATTGGAGAAAAAATTCGAGGTTGCCCAAGGAGAAACACTGGGCTAGATAAGTCCATTCCACTATAAGTCTTCTAGTTGTATCTGCAACTCACAAAGCTCCGCGGGAGCCATCCAATACGTTGGTGTAGATATCAGCACCATCCCGGTGTGCAAGTCAATGTAAATATTGTCCTTGTTGTGAGGAGGTAGACTTGGAACATCATCAGGGAAGACATCTATGTACTGGTCCACCACTACAGGATAGATTGGACTCTCCATGTCTACCGCTCTGATGGTAAGGCATTCTAACTGATGTGTAATCAGCTACAATCTCCATCGGGTAAGTCCATCCTGTGCTGCAAAGGCTTCCTTCTCACCTATGAAGGTAAACCTGGTGCCATCCATGGGGACACACCACACTTTGTACCCAATACAATCAATCTAAGCATGGAACATAGATAATAAGTCCATACCCAAGATGATGTCCTAAGGCCTCGACACATCTACTAGGAAATCCCAGCTGAAGCTCTATCCTCCTACAGTAAGTTCACACTTCCCACACCAATGTATAATCATCAAATCCTCTTCTGAAGGAGTCTCTAGCTGTAAGGATCGATCCAACGATTACATCAGAATCTCCAAGATCTGAACGAGGGTCATGCCAATAAAATAATGACTGAACCCTGTGTCAATAATTACTACAGCTAAGGTGGAGTAGACACAAATTTTAACTCGTATCATATACAGAGCGTCGTGATCGTAGGCCTCAACTACCTGGAGCTGAGCTTGCCCCTGTCCACCAGCTCCCTGTGGTTGGGGTGGACGACCTGGTGGTGGTGGCGGTAACATCTCGCATCATCGCCCACTACCAACTACATAACTAGATCCTCTACCACATTCATCTTCTCCCTGCAGACCTCCTCGATTGAAGCTATGTCTCTACCGGGATGGTCCTTTGACCATCTACAGATCATCCATACGATGGGTCGGGCAGTCACGAGCCATGTGACCCTGCCCGCTGCATGTGAATCACTGCCTACTCCTCACATGAATGGCTCTGTCTCTGGTGCCCCGCACAAACGAACCTTAATCCTACGGTCGTCCACATATAGGTCTGGTCCTGTTGGACCTCTATGACATCTTTCTGCTACTAGCTACAGAAGACTTCACTACGTGATGACTGGTGGTGGGTCTTGCTGCTGGGGACTGCTCACCAAGAAAACTCTCCACTATGATAGCTTTCTCTAACACCCTTGCCTGCGTTGGGATACTGAGTGATATCATCGAATCCCAGATCTCCCGCCTGAGTCCCTGCTCAAAGGTCCAGGCCCTGAATAATGGCCCCCTCACCATATCAGTGGATTAGCGTGAGAGGTCAATGAAACTCAATGAGTACTGGGCCACCGTCATGCTTCCCTACAGCAGATGAAGAAGCTCTTAAATGTGCACTGTGTGAAGGGTCACTGGAACAATCGCTGCCCAAAATAGGCTCTCAAAGTCTTCCCAGAGAAGTGTCACCTCATCGTGAACCTGGATCATCAAGATCCACCATCTACCTGCTACTTTCTATAGAAGATAGGCAGTAAAGATCACCGTGAGATCAGCTGGTGTCCCTACCAGTCAGAAGACTCTCACTACGACCTCCAACCAATTCTCAACCACCTGTGGGTTCATCTCTCCCCTGAACCTGGGTGGCCTCTAGTGCTGGAACTCATGCAATGCACTCAAGAAACGTTCACTCTCTACTGCTGGGGCTAGTTGCATTGGTGGCCCAACGGATAATGGTACCGCAGGTGCCTCCGCTGGTGCCTCTGCTGGTGCCTCTACTGAAGGTGGGCCCTGCATTGAGGCCTCGTCGCTTGGTGGGATATCCTCACGTACTCTACCAAGAACCCTAGCTAGATATCTGTGTGGAGGCATACTGAAAAGATTCATGTGCTCTACAGCCAATAAGTTATACCTGGTGAGCTGACTCAAAGAGTTCACAAAGAAAAGTTTTCAATACACACATGCAATCAGTGTTTTCGTACACAAAGTCAGAAATCAGAAGTCAGTGTCATGGTGTATGGATACATCGGCCGCCACACCAATAGTGGTTTCCTTAAATTTATAACCACACTAACTACACTATCACTATTTCCATTAAAGAAAATCAGAGACTTATGTTCTAAAGTATAACCGACCCCTTTGATACCAATTTGTCATGACTTGTCCCCAGGGCTCTTGTCGCGACTACCCCGAACCTGAATTCCATAGGCGAAGGGCTAGCAGCTAGCACCAAAAGGCGTATTCCCAAAAACTGGGAAGGCATTGCCTTTATAACATGTAAACACATGAAACCAAGCAAACAACAAGATATGAACACAAGTACACTATATAGAAAAAAGGGTGGTGAAAGTAAGAGGGGATGGAATACAAGCCCAACAGTAAAGGTATAAGTACAACTGAAAATACAATAAAATTGAAGAAAGAGAAAGATAGTTACTGGGTAATCCTATGAGGATCCTACCTGAAGGGTAGGTACAGATCGCCTCCTCAGCACTCCACGTACGCCGGTCTCCTCTGTGTACCGACACGCTGTATGGTCCACCTCCAGACACCGTCCAGTCTTGGTACCCTTAGCCTCGATCAGCACTGCCCAACGTCTGCACCAAACACAAAAAGGTATAAGAGAAACCCGTGTAGGGGTGAGTATAATGATACTCAGTAGAGACCCCGAGACCCTCAAGGTCTTACAAAACCCAAAAAAGAGAAAATACAGATCATGTAAACCGGTGACAACACAACTTAGGTATATGCCCAAACATATACCCAACTTATCAAATATTTCCCATCTCATACATGAGGAAACACAAGGCCCAACTCCTTACCCAAAGTTCAATTGTTCCACATAAAAAAGATTACAATGAAGGTAAGTACCACACAGGTACGCCAAACAGAAGAATACCACAAAGGTAAGGACTCAACTCACACCAGATATATATTATGTACAAAAGTATAGATGATTAGATGTAACTACTGAATCATCTTACTCTGTTAAAAGGCAGACCCATGTAGGATCCTAGTACATCATCATACCCACATTGAATCCTAGTACATCAGACCCACACATGATCCTAGTACATCATCAGACCCACACATGATCCTAGTATACCACACCCACACAAAATCCTAGTACATCATGAGACCCACACAGTATCCTAGAAAATAGACCCACATAGGATTCAAGATTATTCTCACATGGATTCCTAGAGTGGATCCATGTGGGATCCTAAAATACAGACCCAAGAAGGATCCCTTTCTCATGTTACAACCAACTGATGGGTTCTCGCACTAAGCTCACTTGATTCTGGGAGGTTCTCCTCCTCATGCCACTAGTTGATACTCCAAATCCTATGAAGTACCACAGATAAGTATTCCAAAAAAAACCACGTAATAGGGGTCTCAATGAAATAGATTGTGTGTCAATCAGATGCTTTTTCTATATGTTATTAGCCTTTTAGTCCCGAGGGCCTGGTTGGATTCACGCTCGATCCAACCCGACCGTACCCCAAATTAATCCAAATCCTAAGTGGGGTATACCAAAAGGACCATTTCGCTCCAAGGATTCTGGTTCCATAGACGGTTTATCAAACAGATGCTCGGTCCCAAAGTTATGGACAAAAGTGCAATTATGGGTCGAAGTTGGTTCGGGTCCGGTCTGACCTGGTTAGACCGACCCAACCCGACACGCGCTGAGAGGCCCAGCCTAGATGGCCCGACCTTGTCACCCCATCCTGGCTGCATGAGGGGGGAGTCGCTTGCCCCCCTCTCATACTCACTAAATGGCTGAAGCCATTCGATCTCCATGTAGCACGTAGGACTCACACCATCCATCTCGGCCTGCCGAAACGGCAAAGCCTTGCCCCCCCCCCCCCGGCGGTACGTTGCGCACCGCCGCTCTGCGGCTTGCTGAATGATGGTCGTGAATCCTCCATCTGTTGTGACAAGGTCGGATGAAACCCCATGCTCCAACGATGGAACATCATGCGCCGCCCCTCAGCGTCTTGTCGAACGCCATCCACCCTCTATCCATCGTCGTGGCTGACAGGCCGGGGCTCTTCTCCAGTGGCGCCGTCGTGCCGACGCCGTCTTCGCGGCCGACCATGCTGCCAACCTCCATTAATGATAATTGAGAAGGGGAAATTAACAACAAAAATATCTACCTTGGAGGTTCCTTTGGAGATCAATGAGGAGGGAAGGACAGATGTTGGTTCGTTACCATCAAAGAAGTCGGTGTTTGTTGCCTCCGCAAGCTGCTTCCGATTAGGTCCCGAGGTCGGTTCCTCATTATTCATTGGATATGGTGAGTTTTTCATTGGATATGAGTTTCTTTAAATTTATCTCAATTCCTCCCTTCTGCCAATGATTTCACTGAAGCCAAAATGAGGAGCCAACCTAAATAAAATATGTTTGTCAATTTTTAATTTGAGTTGGCATCATTAACCAAATTGTGAGACTTAATTAAATGGGAGAATAATTAATGGGGAGTTGAAACGTTTTGACCATTAAGGTGTGTTTCGGGTGGTCCCCACCACCATAGTTTTAAATTGGGGGTTTTTCTAGATTGGGTGGTCCCCACCACCGAGCATTCAAAAAGGAGATCATAAAAATAAAATATAAGTTTATTTTATTTTTATTTCCACAAAAAATCATAAAAACTATCATTCACCCTCGACCTAATGTGGTCATAGTGAAGGTCTCCTTAAGCGAATATCAGTGCTACGAGTTCAAATGTTCCCTCAGATTTCAATTCTGTTAACCATTTCAAAATATACAAAAACCCGCATGTACTCTTACTAAATGCACATAAAAAATTTTCAGAAATTCTTTCCGGGCACACCGGGCCTCGAAATCATGTGCCGTTAATTTTCTTGAATTCAGAAAATTCCCATATAATTAAAAAAATATTTATGGAGTTTATAGGTCTTTACACATGGTTACATCAAACAAAATAATTGTTTTTACAAAAGTCTCTTTACAAGGAAGACAAAAGATCATCTGAGACATCATTGGTTAGTGTCAGCATAGAAGAAGAGATGCCTTTGTTGGAAATCCCATATGCTAAGTTATTTTCTTCATAGTATTAAAGAGAGATGGTGTAATTCATGGATGAGATATAATCCATGAAGTATCTCCATCGAGTGCTTATCTTCCATGTAATATGAATAATACCATTCCTAATTTCCTTCTCAATGGTGGAAGAATAAAAATCAAGACATTACTTGAACGATCCATGTTGTTATACCATATAGACCACATTAATGATCCTAATAATTTCAGTATCAAGGAATTGGAGATTCCAAATAGACTATAAAGGAATCCGATTGCATCACCAATATTGTTTATGAATATATACTATATCCAAAAGTACCTATATTACCTCTCGAAGCTCCATCAATGCTACAATTGACCTAACCCGGTATTGGGTGAATCCATGTAACTAAAAAGGATACCATCAGTTCATGGTAATTAAATTTTAAAAAAAAATTCATTAAGATAATAAAATCATGGATAGAGTTACAATGAAACCCTCTTTGAATAAATATTTCATTTTTTAAATACATGAATGTTTTATCAATGAAATACACTTGTTAAAAATGTGAAAAATCAAATTTTTTCATTAGACTTAAACCATAACTCTATATATAGTCATAATTTTATAAACTCTCAGTCTTAGATGTGAAAATCTCATAAATCAGTTCATAAAACTTTGGAAGAATTTGTGACTCAAAATTCAGAATGGGTTCCAAGAATGAATATCCAGATGAAAAAATTGTTGATGGGAAGGAGTAGCAACCTGAGTAAAAATTACAATAGGTTGGTGAATCCAAATGTCTTTGATATCTAGAGGGAAATAATCATACTCATATTTGAATTTGATTTAAAGTCACTCATTCCCAATAGAATCAATAAGGTAAAAACTAACCTCATGTTTAGGATGTTAGAAAACTAAAATCTCTTCTAAATCATCCACTACATGGAGCATAATTTTTCATTTGGAAACATCAATATTATTATCTAAAATAGTAAAAAATAGCCTTGAATACATAATTTGAACCATTTCATCATATTCCATATCATGAATTATAAAATCAATGATTGTGTGAGTTTTATTACACTAACCAATAGTTTATCCACCCATCTATAGGGACGAGTGAATGACCCAACATTAAGTTGAAGAGAGATAATAGTTGAATGAAATCCCCAAGACCCATATTTTTGAATAAATATTAAGATATAAAATTAATAATTTCTCATAAATCACACAAATAATTTAATTTCCTACTTCCTCTTATTTGGTATTGAATAAAAAACTTCCAGGGTCATTCAACTTTAGAGGCATCTTCCACAAAAGAAATATACTACATTCCCCATTGAGATTGATGGTATCCAGTTTCTTCCAATAATTTTCGTTTTACAAAAACCTATTACCAAAATTAAAATATGACAGAATTCTATCAAAGTCTTATGAAAAATTAATGTTGATGAAAAATGTTTGATTCATTTTTATAAATCTTAGGGATTCGTGTTTACAAATCTTTTTTACTCGTCTAGGAATGGGAATGGGAGGGAAATATTGTTTTAAAACAGTTTTATTTATCACATTATCCTCAAAACCAACATTCTTCTTTCCTTACATTATCAATACCCACTAAATTTTCCTTATTTATTTGGATTATTCCGGGGTGGGTTTCACATTTGGTTCATTTTAGACCCATATTTCTATATTTCTATATTTTGATTTTTCAAGGTTTTCATTCTCAGATTAATCTTTTTCAAATTTATTAAATTCCACAAGGTGTTACATTACATATTATTTAATTTTAAGGATACATATTCTGGTGATAACTATCAAATTCTCTCTTTGATTAGGAACTATAGTGTTGGGTCACTTGAACTTCTCTCTACCTCTTAGGTCCCAAAACATTGACCCATTTGAAGTTCTAAATAATGAATTCCAGTGTTTTTATCTTTCCTTGGTGAACCAATCTCATACATTACCTACGAAAAATCACGTTTAATTACCATTAATAATTATATGAATCAACAAAATATTGATTTTAGAGAAACTACTTGGGATGTGGTTTCTAATTTGGGGTAGTGGGCAGTCTAATTAAACCTTTATCCTTCCAAGACGTTGTGGGGTGATTTTTTGTATCCAACGTTGTATAGGTTTCAAAATGGATCTTGTTATAGATTATTTCAATCTTTATAATCAATTAATTGGGAATTATATTTAGATCAGACAATTAGGTCAATGTTGGGGATGGATTTGTGATTATGATATAACATCTCATAATGAAATTACATCTCCCTTAGAACTCTATCATCAACAATAACAAATTGTGTATTTGTTTCAACTCTATGAATTCCCCTCTTTCTTGTGAAATTTTGCTGATACATTTAATAATGTTTATCAGAAAAAATAATTAATCTCATCAGTAGATTAATTAGATAAAATACCCTAACAAAATTGATCAATAATATTCAGATTATAATGGTTAAGAGCATTATATAAATTATCCATGATAATAATGGGAGATAATTTATGGTTGGGACTCTGCCAAATAATACTAATAAACATATCCCATTTTTTGTGAAATAAATCTCCCCCATATTAGAAAAATCCTATAATTTCATGCATAACCTTTATGGTTATGTTCCTCAGATAGAATTTGGAAACAAAATAATTGAAAATTTCTTCCCAAGTTTCAAATATTTCATCATCCATGTTTTGAAACCATCCCCTATCCCTCCACTTATTGACGAATTAAACACCCTCATCCTCAAAACCTCTTCACTCAAATATCATATATGTAATTTCTATATAAAACTATTAAAATCTATGATAAACTCAAATGGTTCTTCCACTGGTAGACCATCAAATTAATATATATGAGAGAGATGGGAATGCTTAATCTCATAATTCCTAGACCCAGGGGACAACCTGATATAAGATGGACATCTTGAAACTAAATTTATTTGTAACTACCTATGTTTAGGTCTATTAAGGGATGAATATATGGGCTATCAGATATTAAGTTTTTTATTATAATATATTCTTTTCATATTTTTGATTACTTATTTCCTTTCTTAGGGACAAAATAATGTTTTTTGATTTCAGATATTAGAGTTTTAGGTTCTGACTTAAAAGATCATGTGTACATGTAGTGATTGGAGAAACGATTATTAATAAAAACATACAAGATATTCATTTTACAAAATTTTTATTTATATATATTGAATACATGATTTCTTTGTTTATTTTTATATACAATTTTTTTAATGTTTTTTTTGTGGTCATTTGTGACTTCCACCGAAATAGTTCCAAAATTTGAAGTGAGGGTCATTAAGTTTCATAAAAAGTTATTATTTAAAATTTACTAACTATTAGTGCAGTTATGTGAAAGATTATCAATTCCATATGGAAGGATAATGTTATGTGCGAATGGCCATAGAAAAATACAAAACAACAAAATAAAAGTGAACATAAATTAAACTGATGTATATATAGTGAAATGGAAGTCATGTGGGGAGAAAAAGATTATAGAAAGAAACAAAAAATGGATGAATATTGGGTCCTATGGTTTCTTTTACTAGTAAAAATGATTTTCTTTGATTCTACTTTGATTAATTCAATTATTTAGTGTTTGGAAAAATGGTATAGATTCAAGTAGTTGTCTCTTAAATGAAGTTCCAAAGCCAGATGAACCTACTCTAGTTTAGACCTCTCAAAAATAACTTTAGATTTAATCTGATCAATATGGTGTAGATACTCATTAATCTATTCTTGTTTTAAGTACTTTGGTCAATAATAAAAGCATAAATGATTTCACAATTGTCACCTACCAGGTTTTGAGTAGTGTTAATCAAATCTCATATTTTAATAGAAAAGTACATTATACTTGAAAAAAACTATTTTTTTAATGGAAGAAGAATGTATAAATGTATCTCAAATAATCATAGATTGATTCCAATAAAATTTTTAGTTACTATTTCTAATAAAAATAGATATTGAAAAAGGAGAATAAAAACATAAAGGGTGAATCTATAGCGAGATTCCTCTTCTCCTCCATCGCAGTATTCGGATCGTACTTGAGTTCTCTGGTTGGTGAATGATCATGTGAATATTGAGGGAGGGTTCAAATGGTTCTTGAATGATTATGTCTTCGGGTGAATGATGATATATGGATGTTTATAAGTGAATTATAGTTTTTCCATTTTATCTTATTGTGTTAACATATAACTTTTGTGTGCCACCAGAATATTCTGCATGTCCTCCATATGGAATGTCCTGAGCTTCAAATCACAAAATTCTAATGGAATTGTTAGTGAGTGCAAAAAATATTCCATAAAATATTGTGCTCTTCAAATGAGTTTAGGACAGAATCGATGGATCTATATTTCTCTCCATACATCAAGCATTTTCTAGCTCCATTCACAAAAAACATTAATTTGAATAATTACTAATATCATATATGTATATAAATAGTAATCATTAATATAGTTTAATAATTTTTTTATTTTTATTTTATCAATTGTATTAATTATTAGACAAATAATAATAATTATAGGTATTATTATATATTGTATATAGATATATAAATATTTGAAAAATGAGGGGGGGGAGGGTCCCAATTCTTCTTCCTATTCAATATGGTGGGGTCAAGTGGGTATAATTTCATGATGGAATTGAGGCTTATCTCATATTCCTTCAGTGGATCTGGATCAGTTAAAGGTTCATTGAACCAGATATATTAGGGTGTTCTTCCATGGAGTTTGGATCCTTGGTTTATGATACTAAAACCCCTTATAGTTTGATTTTAACATGGTCCATCAAAATATTCTCGCAAAAGATTTGTAGGTTAAAAAATCCTCAATGGTGTTCGCAATTAATTTTAAACAACAACACCTCAACCATGATTCAATTAAATCAGCATATCCTTCTACACCTAACTAAGTTGTTCTTCTTCCTCTTCAACAGTGAGCTTGATTTGGGATTTTTCAACATCTTGTTTTGTGTAGGCTCGGTTTGACACCGGTGTCATCATCTTCATCAAGTGTCAACATCATAATACTTTAAAGACTAATTTATATAGTTGAGTTGATGGTTTAGGAATAAATTATCTTAATTAATGGGGAATTCATCTATTTTAATGGCTTCATAAATTTAGATACATGTTTGGCTGTAGTAAAATTTTCCATGAGTGGTAGGGAAAATAATCATCTATGTGGGGTAGTATTTAAAAATCCCTTACATGAATCTACTCATAATTAGGATATATGACCCCTTTAAAATTTAGACATGATATTAATGGCTCAAAATTCACCTATGTGACAATTCTTGTACACGGTGCTTGTAGATTTGGCTTCATGGAAGGGAAATGTAATTGGCTATGTGGTCTATTTGGGGATTCTTCTACACTAACGTAGCTACTGTAAAAATAAAAAATAATCAATTTATTAAAATTCATCAAGGAATAATTTAAAATTTAAAAAATTTCAAAATAATTAATAACATATTTTAAAATTTAAATAAAATAAAATAAAAATAATTTATCTATTAAATCAATAAAAATAATAATTAAAAATAAATTAATCAGCTTAATTTAAATATCTAATTATTAAATTAACATAATAAAAATATGATAAATTTTATTAAGCAATTAAATTTTTTAAATATGAATAAATATAAAAATATTTAGCAAAAATAATTTAAATGTGATAATCATAATTTAATAATTTAATAGAATAAAATTAAAAATTAAAAATAAATAAAAATTAAATACATTGAACAACGAAATAAATAATAATGAATTATTTTATAAAATAAACAATAATTAAATAATCAATAATTCAAACAAACATTATTAAATTATACAAAGAAAGAAAATTGATAAATTAAACAATAAAATAAAAATTATTTTTATAAAAACCATTAATTTACTAATTCAACCATAATTTAACATAAAGTGATTACTAAACATGTTAACATCATTTAAAGAATTAAATATTGAAAAAATCCCTCAAAAGGATGTGAAAAAATGATTGAAATAAATTCCACATCACTGAGTAATGGATTAAGTCACATGGAAATATATTTTTTTCCTTAGGATGCGATGAAAAGTAAATAGTTACCCTTGAAGTGAATTTTCTCAAAGGGAATGTTGATCAGTAATGGTCGTTGATCCAGAATACTAGAGTGGAAAAAGATATAGAACACACATAATGTAAATATTTTGAAGATGCATTATTTAACAAATATTTTCCACCTCAGAAATGAATTGAAATGAATAGAATGATATTTAACGTAATGTAAAAGGAAGAAAAAAACCTTATGAAGTATGAGGAAATATTTTCAAGACTATTTAAGTTTTTTATAGTATACATATGCAATAAATAATGAAAGATTGACTATTTATTTTAAGGGATTATGGAAATTCTCTGAAGGGATATGGTTTCTCAACCTCTTTTATCATATGATGAAATAGTTTACTGCCCCATATAAAATATATATGAAAATTTCTAGATAATATATATACGTGGGGAAAAGATATAACAATAGATCTTATGAAATCTAATAAATTGGGAAATTCATTGAAGAAGAAAAAGAAAATTAGGCAATTTAGATCATGTAAAAATTGTGGAATGAAATAATCTGGAAAAAGCATGAAGGGAATGAGAGTATATTACATGTGATGCAACGCGTTTCATATATCTCATGAATGTAGTGGAAAGAAAGAGAACACTATTATACAGTTATTCATCTACAAATAAATGAAAAATTATTCAAACAAGTGTGTCAAGAATCAAGGGATTATAATATAGAATAGCCTAAGGGGAGAAGGCTGAGCCAATGAAATCAATATAGTTGACATTAAAGTATCCAATTATATTGAGGAAGGCAATTTAACCACAGCCTAAAATTTACCAAATGATTTATTTAATTTTGGATCTTTACATACTTATATATCTTCCATGCTTTCCACAAAAATAAGAAATTTCCCTAGAAAATTACGAAGGGAGTAGATAATAAGAACACATAGTGGGAGTCACACTACACAAGGATGTTCCAGAAAGTTCCTATTATAACAAATAAACATTCTCTATTGGTGGAATTTATTATTATACTGATGGTTGACTTTAATTTAATCCTTTGTATGAATTTTCTTTCAAATCATGATGAAATATTTTTTGGCAAAGAGAAGGAAATTAGGATTCATTATGAATATGTTGAATTAATTATCCTTAGAGTGCAAAATTCATCATTTTATTCATGTTTAAATCCACCCCTATATCCCTTCAGAATTATATTTTTGGAGAGGAAGAGGAAACAAATTAATTGGATAGAAAATGTAACCTGTAAATTGAGGATATACCTATTGTACAAGAACACAATGATATATTTACTGATGCATTGCCTAGTCATCCACCATAGTGTGATGTTGAGTTTTCCAATAATTTAATCCCTGATGAAATACCTATATGAATAAATTCCTATATAATATCCATTATTGATTTATTTGAGTTAAATAAACAACTAGATGAGTTTCCAAATATGAGATTTATTCTCCCTATCATTTTACCATGGGGAGCCCTTGATCACTACATTAAGAACAAATATATATATATCTATAAGGATATGTATTCATTATAGATAAATCAATACTATTTTGCTAATGAAAAAATATCCTCTACCTCACAATGATGACTCATTTAATCGACTTCACAGAGATAAATATTTTCCAGTGATTTACCTTCATTCTGGGTATCATTAATTATGAGTAAATAAGGAAGACAATATTAGATATAATTCCAAAACATTTTTAGAAATTAGGAGTTTAAAGTAATGAAATTTGGATTGACTAAATCACCAACAATTTTTATGGATCTAATGAATAGATTATTCTAGGAATATCTTGATAATTTTGTTATGCTATTCATTGATGATATCTTGGTATATTATATAATATAGTATGACTATGCAAATCACTTATAGATCATTCATGGGACTCTTATATTAAAACAGATATATGGGAAATTTATAAGTATGATTTATGGATTTAAGAAGTTTCTTTTCATATACAAATTTTATTTAAGGATGAAATATCATTTGATCCTCTAAAGTCAATGGTAGTCAATGAATAACCCACCCCAAGAAACATAATTGAGTTAGTGAGTTTCAATTGTTTGATTGGTTACTATCTGTGATTTTTTTGGAATTCTTACCTATTGGTAAACCCATTAACCAAGATTACACATTAAGTGGTAATATTCATACAGAAAAAGTAATCTTATGAATGTTTTAATGAATTAAAGTGATCATTGGACAATGGCCCTATTTTAACATTACCATCAAGAAAATATGATTTTTTGATATATAGAGATTGATTGAAGAAATGACTTGGTTTGTTTACTTATAAAAAATGATAAATTTATTTAATATGCATCAATATAGTTATAGAATTATGAATAGAACTATAAAACGTATAACCATGTGTTAGAAAATATAATATTTTCTTTGAATGTATGAATATATTATCTCTAGGGTGAGATATTTGAGATATTCATATACCATAAAAGACTAATATACATCTTTTCATAGAAAGAGAAAAATATGAGCCCAAGGAGATGGATTGATCTACTCTAGAATTATGATTTTTCATTACACTACTATCCAGGGAAAGAAAATATTGTATCATATGCATTGATAAAGAATGATCATAGAGTAATGACCTAAATAAAAATTAAGAGGGATCCTTTGTTCATGGATTTAGAAAATATGGATATTAGATTTATCAAGGGATGGGATACATCACTGATTTTTCAAATAAGTGCAGTACCATATTTATTGCAAAAGATAAAAATTTCTCAAATTGTTGATGAGAATTTTCATAAGAAAATTAAGGCTGTGAATGATCAAAATTTTGAGGAATTTCTTTGTGAATATGGTGTTATAAAATATGGAAAGGGATTATGTGTTCCTTCAATAACATATCTGATAATAGAATTTTTGGATGATTCTAATAGCTGGAATTTCTATATACATCAAATTAGTACAATGTTGTATTTGGATTTTAGGGAATATTTTCGATGGTATGACAAGAAGAACGAAATTTTTGGTTATGTGTCTAGATGTTTGGTATGTCAGTAAGTGAAGGATGAGAGACAATATCAAAGAGGATTTATGACACCTATTCATATTACTACGTTTAAATGGGATGAATTTACTATTGAATTTTTTAATTTACTACCAAACACTCCTTGAAAGAATTATGAAATATTGTTATTGTCGATCACCTAACCAAATAAAAAAATTTCAATTATATAAGAGAAGATTCAACTCTTTAGAACTAAACAAAACTCTATATTAATTAAGTTTTAAATATTTACAAATCACCTATTTCAGTTATTTCTGATCATGATCCTTATTTTACAGATATTTATGATGAATACTATCTATTACCAATGATTGACTACAAGGGGTTCAATTGTGTGTAATCGATGTCATTGGGTACAACATCTTCAAACAATCTCCAAAAGGTTTTCCCCATGTAGTACACACACATTTAGTGAAGACTCGCACCCAAATATTGGATGTTGACCTTAGTGGGTAGTGATTTGTTCTGGACCTTCCACATCAGAAAATTAAACTACATTGAAATCCTTCTACAACATAGTACATATCCGCATTAACCACGAGCATGATCCAATTTTTTCATTATATGAATTTTTTTTGGTTGAGAAGGAACCCGAGGAGGATCCCATGAAAATACATCTTCTCGTCTCAGATTTTATAACTATATTGTCATAGATTATACATTGTTCCCTATCTAGGATATCATGGATGAAGCTCAGGTATGCACTTTTGTGACTGAATGATATGTTTGGAGTTGGAAATCTAGGTAATTTAAGAATTGTTCCCAATCAGTTGTGATTCCAAATATTAATTTTCCCTTTTCACATGATCCATTGAGTCTGATACTGGAGATACAGTATATAATTATTGATCCAGAGATATATGGTAGAAGGTCTACCTCTATATCTACCCATGTCAAACCCATACTTGTCCTATGTGTGCTTAACCCAAAGAGACTTACCCTCAAGAACCTCTATGTCCATCTTAGCATATATTCCCAACATTTTTACTGAGACACTTCTAACACTGATCCCACCCTTAAACAGGGGTTTAACAACCTATCTCAAGCCACCCAGTGGTGATTACCTTACAACTATGTGTCCCACAAGAATGATGACATTATGTTCTCCATTCGGGAGAAGACCCATTTCAAGACATTGATCGAGTATAGGACATGCATTGAAATAGATGATAGAACATTATTTGTTAGTTTTATTTTCCCACCAAATGACAAAAATTGGTTTTTCCATTCATAATTATTACTATTATTTTCTCAGTCAACTTATCAAATTTTTGAATTTGAATGTTTTTTTGATATACCATATCACCTATATATTTCATGGGGAATGTCCCTCAAGGCATGAACAAGCTGCTTTCCAAGGATCCATCCCTCGTTTCAGAACACCTTATAGAAATAAAGATACTTCTCCTGTCCATGCTAATCACTTTCACACTCCATATCCATTAATCCTAAAAGATAACATTTATTCCTCTAATTTAGCTATTTCTACCACTCAAAAAACACAATGGTGTCAACATCAAACATAAGGTGGGAAATACCACATGAGTTATACCTAGAACAATATAGAAGGATGCTACCCAAACTAATGTTTTTGTTAATACATCGACATAGAGAAGCCTAAGAAATAATAAATATTGTGAGGGAGAGTAGGTATCATTTACATAGACGTTTTACGACCATAGAAAACAAATAATATTTTTCCATGAAAGATATCAATATCTAAGAAGAGCTAAATCACCAGAATAGGAGTTCGACCACCTACACAGATAAGCCTATGCAGGATTGCACTTTGAATATGAAATTCCACCCCACCCTATAATTTTATTTGTAGAAGTCATGTTTAATTTTTTTTTATCCAAAATAATTCTTTTTTATATCACTAACCACCACTTAATCCAACCCAATGGGCCCCAAAATTGATCTCCCTTTAATAAAACCATATTGTTTTTTAGAAATCCAACTAGGGAGATGAACTCATAGATTTTTTTGAGGAAGAACGTTAGCACAATATAATGGAAATTTCACAAGCATATTAACCAATAATTATAAAGGGAATTTGGTTCCTTAACTATTACAAAATACACTAACTTAGTGGAATAATGTTGTCATGAATTTTATTGTATTTCAACATTTATGAAGATGCCATTATTTTTAAGGTCATGCAACAAAGACTAACTTGGTAGTTTAATATTTTTCCACTAGGATGATTTTCTATGTAGTTTAAAATAATAAGATCTAAAAATTCTACCATGGAGTTTAACATCATGCGATCATGTCATTTTTTAGGTGATTACAAAAAATACTTCTTCAAAAACCTTGTATTGGTGGGATTCATGGTAAGCTATTTGTCCATCAAAATCATAGAATAAGCACAATTGTAGTAGACTATATGTATGTTCTACGGTACCTTCCATTTAGGTTCTAACTTAGATGGTTTCTTTCCAGGTTTCATTAGAGTCTTGAGAACTCACAATATCTATCCTTTGATGAAATATCATAGGTGAACTTTTTTGTTAAAGTCTCATGTGATCCTGTTTTTATGGACTTCCAAATGAAGCAAGGCATGTAATATTTTTTCATCTAATTGATCCAATTAATTCAATAATATTTTGATTTCTCATATGTCTATAATTGATCATAGATGGAAATAAGGAGTGAGGTAAATTTAACATTAATTGGAAAGACCACCTATGTCCCGTATATTAATGAGTATGAGTTCACCTGTGTGGAAGTGAGGTTCGTGGTCCTATAATCCCACAAGAAATGTTGGATATTTTCCAAAAATGAAATTGTATCCTTATCTACCATCTTATGGGGAAAATTTGATAGGGTCTTATTGAAGGAATCAATCTCCTCAATATCTACTGCATAGTAGTGGGATGAATGGTTAGACTTGGCTTCAAACTCCTTGTATAGATTCTTTAATTTAGAAAAAAAAACTGGTTCCATTTTCAGTTAGAATTGTATGAGGGACACCAAATCTGATAAATATAATATCTTTTACGAAGCTAAAAATTTTCTTTGTGATGAATTATTAAAGAAGTATAGATTAATCAATACTGTAGAAGAAGTCAATTGTAATAATAACGTATTTCAACAACTTAGACGTAGCAGAAGAATATAGTAACATGTTGTCCATTCCCCATATGGAAAATGTCTAGATCTACATAGATGTGTAAAATTACTCTGGGGGTCGGTGATTGAAGTTAGCATGGACCTGGAAAGAATGACACTTTTTTGGTGAATTGTGTTCAATCATATGTTAGAGTGGGCATGTAGCACCCATGAATTGAGACTAGGTGAGAACATTTGAGTTCTTACTGATCAACACCATAGGATTCAGTGTGCACTTCCTTCATGATAACAAATATTTCTTCTCCATCAGTGCACTTGAAAAGGATCTCATCATGGCTCTACATAGAGAGGACCTTTTGATGGTTATTTTTTATCATATCAAAAAAAATTAATTTCATGTTTCTATATTTGATCATTCACAACATTATTAAGTGAGTGTTCTCCATTTTTAAGATAGTCTATAATGGGTGTCATCTAGTCGGTGGTAGGAAAATACAGTTCTCGGATGGGACACATCTCATAGATCTCTACCATGTTGGATGGAATTAATGGTGAGACAATCTAGTGGTGCACACTGTTGGTGACTATTTTATCAAACACTGGATCATCTAGAGGTATAGTTGAATTTGATAGTGCATCATATTAGGAATTTTCTTAACATGGGACATGATCCAATGTTTGATTTAAATGGATTTCATTAATTAGTCCTTCAATGTGGTTTAGTAGATGGATTAAATCTTATTTTTTATTGAATAATCCCTATTAAACTACTTGATAACTAGTTTAGAATCAAATTTTATCTTCAAGTGATTAACTGGTACCTAAAAATCCAGCTTCAATCCATCAATGAGAGCCTGATATTATAATTAATTTTTTATGCACCCCTACTATAGTATGAATGACTATGTTAGGGAATATTTTTCTATATATATGAGTAAAACTCATAGCCCCACTCTATTGATCTCTGTGTCTTACATCATTTTTCTTGTCAGGCTTCTAGATGTGCTGTCAAAATGCATCTCCCATATTGGGGGGAGGGTTCTTGATTAGATAATACCTATTCATCCGGTAGATCAGTATCCAATTAATTAATTTATATAGAGGGGTTATATGCAACAAAATATGCTAATGTATGTCCTTTCACAGATTTCTGAGTCACAAAATGAATTTAAAAATGATGCAGGATGACCATCTGATTTGATAGAGGTCCATTCAAAATCGGATGACTAAGAATTTATTTGTGTGGGTATCTATGAGAGACCAAATGGACCACATGATTATGTATGAAGTGCCTCAATTTTTGGACTAAAATTATTAGTGCTGGATATCTCATCTCAATATCTATATTAAGAGTCTCATCATGGATCATTGTTCAACTGAGGTAATAATAGATTTTTTAACTTCTAGCATCATTATTTTGCATGAGTAAGTTAACTAGTTTTCAAAATAAGGCTGTCACATAGAAAATAAGTGTTTTTCCTCCAACATGTGACATAAGACATAGATGACTCGAGATATATTTCTTCAGACCATCAAATTCTTTCTGAAAATCATTTATCCACTGAAATGTAACCCTCTTTGTCATCAACCTAGGGAAGTGAAAAAATATCCAACAAGGTTTACTATGAATTTCCAGATTTGGGATAAGTTTCATTGTAGTCCTCTCAACTCTATGAAGTTTTGATGAGATAAAATCCCAATTATATCCTTGGTCTTCTTGGGGTCGACATCAATGAAATATTTGGATAGGATGAAGCCAAAAAAGATTCATGATGTAACACTAAAAGCACATTTAATAGGGTTTATTTTGGAGAAGTTCTCTAATAATTTTTTGAAGACATTCTCATGGTATACCATGTGGTCAGATCATTGTTGAGATTTAACCACCAGATCGTCAATGTAACATTTGATGAACTTCCCTAGGAAGGTTTTGATGATTAGATTCATGGAACATTGTTTTGTAACATGGACATTATTCAAGAAAAAGGGAATTAAATTATAGAAAAATACTATATAGGGGAGCTAAAGGTGGTGGATTATTTAATTTCTTGGTCCATTCTGATTTTATTATATCCAATATAGCCATCCAAGAAGAAGATGACTTGATATCCAGCTGTTGCATCAATAAGTAGTTTTTTGATCTGGATTGTTAAATCAACGTTCGGACAGTGCCAGTTCAGATCTATGAAATTAATATAGACTATGATTTTCTTATTATTATTCATTACAAGGACTATATTAGATAGAAAAATTTGATATTGGACCTTCTGAATGAAGCTGACTCTAATGATTTGTCAACTCCATCCACAATTTTGTCATCATATGTTTTGTGCATCCTTCTGTCTATTTGTTTATATATGAACTTGTCCTATGGTAGTATCAGTTGGGGAGTGTCTACCTCAGGGTCGAGGCCTAGATTTTTTATGTAGTTACAGCAAAATAAATTCACATGATGCACCATGAAGGAAGTTTATACCTCTTTCTATTCAAAATACATGGCCATAATGATCAAGGTTTGTCATGAGTCTTCCATTATACCCAGATGTATTTTTCTGAGTTCTCCAATGGTAGTATAGACACCCTCCTTAAATTTTGTAGGGTAATCCCTAAGTTCCTCTTCATCCTCTTCCTCATCCTCGTCTTCTCATCCATCTATGTTCCGTAGGAGGTGAAAGTAATGAGAAAAGTTCCCTATTTTTGGGGGAGGATATGAAATTTTCGAATTATGAAGATGAATTGACTTCCTTTGATATAGATAATAGTGTGAGTTTTCATTGATAATCTAGATATAATGGAGTGATGGGTGTATAAAGAGATTCTTTTTCATCTTTGGGTGGTGAGATAACTTCTTATTTTTCCACATGCAAGGTAGGGAATCCTTGGAGCTCTAAGGATGTAATGAAGTAATTTTCATTCGAGATTTTCCCATTTTTTAGAGATTCATTGAACTTTTCAACACTTCTAGACTCAATGGTAATGACCAAATTCATATAGATCACTGAATAGGAATCTGAATTTGGACTTATATGCTTGATCTGATTGACAAGAAACACTTAATATTCCCTGATATTTTTAAATGGATTTTCGATTATCATTTCTAGATGATTTAGAGTGGTAATCCAATCAACACCATTGACCTAGGGTTATTTCCCTTTCCTTTGATATAATTATTCATCAATAAATTATGTTTCTTAGGAATCATATATGTATTTATCAGCGTACAATGTCTCAATTAGTCCATTAATTCAATATTTGGTTCACTAATGGTACGATGAGGGAATTTTTGTATGTTGATAAAACCATGGCCTTCCTAGAAAGATGTTGAAGGTTTTGTTATGGAATGAATCTAGAAATTTCAAGTAATCTATGAGGTCTCTAGAATGAGCATAGTTCTTGATTGGGACCAGTGGATTCTGTTTGCTTTTTTCATAGCCCTACAACATTGTGGATACAAGTGATAGGTTATCCTCATTGAATCCAATCCTGGAAATTATTCATATTAGAGTCTGGTTAAATACAAATCCACTATCAAATAAGACTTTTCAAACATATAAACCATTTATCATGCCAAACAGATACAAGGGTCTGATGTGTCCCAGTATAAAGACATATTCATCTAGATCTATGAAGGTGATAATATTATCACATTCCATTGGATTAGAATCTATTTGGATATACCTCAACAATGAATACCTAATATTAAAACTTCTCAATGATGATAAAATTTGATATGAGTGCACCCCTGAGACCTTTTGATAAACTCAGGACATCATAGAATGATATGTTGGCTGATTTAAGGGTTATATATTTTAGAATGTTGTAATTCTAGTGTAAAGGCCTATTCTTACCTATGTGGGTATGAACATTCATATGTACTTTAGGGGATTTATTATTTTATTTAAATGGACCATCTTGCAAAAAATGTTCTGGAGGTGATCCCATCCTTATTGGGTTGGGCCATGTAGGTCTTTCAGGTAGCTATGGGAGATTAGACACATGTTCCTCTTCTGATTGATATTTTAGAGAGATAGGGTTTGGGTTGATTTTTGACACTACAAAAAGGATTTATTTAATACGGATGAAATATATAAAGGTATCTTCGACATGTTTTTGAAATATTGATGGTCCAATATGGGGTTTGGTATGAGGTACAGATTCAACTATGGCTATGTCATCCCCTATATCCTCGAATCATGCATCCTCTTCCATTGGTTACCCAATAAGATATAGCGAACTAGGGTTCATATCTATACTCATAATCATAGAGTGATCCATTAAGTTAATGAAATTAATGGAACCAAAGAGTAACTCCTCATATGTTGATTAATCTTCCCAAATGACTATTTTTGGTGGTGTTGTTTATTGGGTCTATGATCTTTGTTTCAGTTCTAATGGTATAAAATCTTAGAGGGTCAAATACAAATTTGGCCTTAAAGTAGGTTCAACCACATTCATATTCTCCTTGTATTTTAGGCTATGAAACTATTTTAATGGATGAATGTTAGAGTTTTTTGTGGTTGATGACTGTAGATGTGTTGCAGAAGAAGTGAATTGGGGTGTAGTTGGTTATTTTAGATGCTCTTGGAGAATATGATGAGATCAATTGATTTCTTTCAAATTTATATAACAATCAAACTTCTGTTCACTTCTATTGAAAAATTCTTTCCACTCACCTCATTCCACCTGGGTCGTGTTGGAAACATAGAACACTCACACTAGTGTTCTTACCAACTTTACATTCACGAGACATACCTTTTATTCTAGATGTCGTTCAATATGAAACATTCCATAATGGTGTGTTCCTATATATAATTAAAGGGTAATTAATTTATCTATCCTTCCAAACCTATCTAGTTAGGCCTCCTAGTTTCTAAAAGGAGGAGTAAATCATTGTCAATAGAGGATATAAATTATCCAAAACTTGATCATCTCAGAATGAGTAAACATTATTTGTTCTATGCTCAAATTGATTCTTCCTTAGACCCCTATTCTTCTCATAGGGAGTAGGAGGTTGTTGTAGATGCCCAGGGGTTCCACATAATGTTATTCATGCATCAGAGTTAAAGTATGCACAATGGTTTTCTTTAGTGTGATGGATGCCTCCTCAACCTTTCCTGCCCTTTTCCCTAGAAATGGTGGAGTTATCTAGGACTTAAACATGGTCCATTTTATGGAGTCTTCCATTCATTTTTATATTTATATGAATTTATTAAATCCATATGTATATTTCATCAAGATGATCAGAATTATCAAACATTCATGACAGTTATAAATGCATAGAGTGAAAATATCTTCCTGGTGAAGTAGTCAGTTCATAGACTAGGTCAGGCCTTTCCATTTGGTAATGAAATACGAGACTCTCTCATTTTCCTGTTCTTTATAATTCAAGTGGTCACTAATGTTTTACTACTAAAGTGTTGAGATGAACTGAAATATGAGTTCCAGATGAAGGTCTTCCAATCATGTGATCAAATGAGAGAAAAAAACTTGTAAACCACATGAAGGCTGGTCCTTATAGGGTTCACAAAAAGAATTTGAGTTTCACTGCTTCTTGTTGCTCATGAGTTCCCATCCTGTGATCAGAATGGGATGCATAGTGCATCAGATATTGCTATAAATCTCCTTATCAATTGAATATTGTAAATTTTGACATCTCAAATTTTAGTGATGGTGGGGTATTTCTTACACAAATAGGGTAAGGATTACAATACAACCAAACTGGTTCATACCACTCCTCCATGTCTAATAATCAAGCAACCAATGAATCTATGGTGACAATAATACCATGATGAGTATTTCGTTGAATAGGAGCTTAGACAGGTTTAGAAATTTAAAATATTTGATGTGTCACTTCTACAATTATTTAAGGTTGATGTCCTGCCATGGAAGTATTTTTAGGATTTTCTAGAATGAATTGTTGTTGTCTCCTTCATAGATGTAAATACCCATATCCATCCATAATTAGGTCCAGGTAAAATTATTGTCTAAGCACCGATTTGGGATGATTTACTAGTCCTAATTTAGTCACTGTGATGAATCCTTAATGTTGAGGTACACATTTTGGATGTTTATATTGAGGCCCTTCCTAGGGGGGAATATTTGATAGGAATGCTCCCTTGGAGAAACTCAATGCTGAGACACCAAAACTATATACTTTCATCCTCATGTTGGGAAAATATTTCTTCAAGCATATATAGATTTTTCTCATTGAGAGGACGCAGATTATATGTAGACTTGATTTTATTATTCTCTCTATTAGAGATTCATAGAATAGGTAACAGAATATTAATTGAGCGAACACTAAAATTTTGGGTAGTTATTTGGTTCCGAGTACACACACATATATTATTAGTGTGTAATATCTTCTTGATGGAACGATCCTTTCCTTGATCTTCTACATTTGCATCATTTTTTGTGATAGTTTTAGGATTGATGTCCAAGACATTAACTATTGTATAATTTATTTTGGGCATCGTACTTGTTTCTAAATGATAGGTGGGTCATTTTATTCTATTGAAGGACCTCTTCCTTCTATTCTAGGATCCTATTCATGATTCTTTATGAAGAGTGACACAGAGGGAACCTCTATGCATCATTTTCAATCATATACCATATAGGGGAAGTGGGTTATGAGATAGGGTGATCTTGGATACATATATTTTTTTCATCCCCCCAAAATAGGACAATTCTGATTTCCGTTGTTTGGGCAGTTGATTTAAATATTCCCACAAACCTACTGGATGTGATTTCTCTAATTCTCTTGTTATTGTGCCCTAGTATTTGATTTTCTACCTTGGGGGGGGGATTATATGTTACAAATACATCCAACCCTATAGACTGGGATAATCACGTGTTGTGGATAATTCTTTTATTATCTCCTCTCTCTTGATCTTGAGAATCCCTATTCAAGCGTGATCCTGATATAATGTTGAGTCTACATATGAACAACATTATTTTTTATGACATTACTATTTCTTGATGATTGGATTCCCTTAATAGATAATCCAACTAAATGATCTTGGTTTCTTGTTCTATGAGTGTTTTGATGTCTTATACTCATTGGTCATAATGATTTTGATAATTATTCAATATTAATTATTATTGAGTGCACCACCATTCTTGATTAGGGGTTATTTTAATAGCTACCACATAATAATGAAGTCATAGATTTCATATGTAGTGGGTTTTACTAAATGGGGAATGAGATGAAATTAAAATATCCCTATTCCACACATCACTAAATATGAATATCAGGAAAGACATTGACAATTGGATGATACAAATTATGCTATTAATTAAGGAATGTTGATTGACGATCATCAAACTACCTCTCTTATTGAAGTCACCGTGAAAATGAAAGGGATTCTTAGATGATTTGAAAACAAAGCTCTCCCAATTTTTTTATATTCTATGCATACCCATTATATAGAAATATTTTTTCTTTTAGGTGGAAAATAGTTTTACTGAGATTTAGAAGGATGTTGTGTATAAATTCTTCTAACAATACCTCTATAATGTCAAACTGATAAGTATATGAGGTCCGAAAAATAATTGGTATGTCATCAATGCCTAATTTTCTTCTCTTGAGAGAAATATACTTCTATTCTACAGAAAAAACTCATCTACTTGAGAAACCTAACACAGTCTCTTATTTACTATTTTGTTGCAAGTAGCAGGGCTAGTAGGGTCTCATTGGTTTCAGAACAGTTTGTGGGTGTCTTGAAAGATGAGTGTTTCCCCAGGTAAACATCTTATAGAGAAAATATATCTCTTATGATGGATAGGGTTTCTATAATGTTTGAACCCATCCTTCCATGAGACATAAAATATGACTTCTTTCTTGCATTTGACATGACAATGGGAGGACCTTCCTTTCAAATTGCACATTCCTTCATGGAGGACCTTCGCATCAAGTTCCAGGATGGATAGGTATATAATCATAGCATGACATCCAACTGTATGGAGAAATTCTATAATATATAGCCTAGGGAGGACCTTTAGGGTGGATGACAACAAATAGATGACCTTCTTTCTAAAATTAGACGTTGATGTGGGGAGGACCTTCGTAGTGTGTTCCAGGATGAAGAGTAATACCATCATAGATTATTGTCTAAATTTCAAGAGAATTTATGTATCATATACCCTAGGGAAGATCTTCATGAAATATTATTATATGTGTATGAAATTATTGATATTTTAACTTATGGCCATGAGGAGGGCTTCCATGATTCTCATGGAAATATAATCTATCATGATCAATCGGTTTGCTTCAATGAAGGAATCATACATGGTAGATGCTTTAGGGAGGGTCTACAGAGCTATTGGAAACATTGTTTCATGGAGGACATTCATAACTACTACTGTCACTTGTGTAATTTGGTATTGGTTCTCTGGGATCTTGAGACACCATTTATACAGGACTGATTCCTTAAAAACTCTATATTTTAGTAGATAAGGGACATGAGTCTACTCAATATTTTATATTTTTTATTTTGTGTGATTATTTTAGGTGCTTTGTTGGGGGTGATTTTTTATTCTTACTATATGTGACAGAATTCATATATGGGTGCCTATTCAAGTGGCTCCCATGGTGTCTCCAGGATATGATAGAAATCATTCAAAATTATGGCATGAATATATTTCTACCCTAGAGTTGACATCTAAGTGGACAGGTGTCCCCCACTAGAAATGGGTATTTTTTCCTGATTATATTACCCATTAATTGTAGATTATTTCCAAAGAACCTACTGGATAGTATAATGGATGCATGTTTCCTCATTAGTGAAAATCATATTGCATGGATGAGTTTTCTAACTTGAGGAGGAAATGTGGTAGCCCAAATATTTATGATTCCCATATAGATGATTACATCTTGTAATGTATATAGGATATGGTTAGGGATTTATTTCTTCCCCCAATAATATTGTAGTTATTTTTGTAGACATCCTTGGAGGGAATGGGAATATATTTCCATTTTGTTGTCATATGATGAATTGTTTCATGCATCGATCCACCATTTACTTTTAGTAAATACTGACAGTCATATTATGTAGGGTAAGAGAAATGAGTCTGCCCCTGATTTACAACTAGGATACACCAGATATTTTCTATAATTTCCTCTATATTTTCATGGAAGGATTGATACTAATGAGAAATAATTTATGTATGCTCACATTTTTTACATCATATTTGTCTGATGGAATTGATATGAGTTTCTAAGAATTTTAATCTAGTTTTATTCAGTTGTCACTATATTTTCATGATAGGATTCATATTTGTATCCATGGATTTTCATATTCCCATAGTTTTCCATTTTATTTTAATGATGGGATTTATGTGCATTAGTTGTAATTTTCATTTTCTTATTGGATCCCACCATTTTTATCTAGAAGTCATGATATGTACAAGCATTAATTTTTATCTGCCTGTAATTTTCCACTATGTTTTCATGGAAAGTTTGAAGTGAATGAGTTATAATTTTCATCTACACATGGTTTTTCATCATATTTGACAGACAAGATTCATGAAAGAAATAATAGATATACATATGCCGATAGGTTACTACTGTATTTACCTAGAAGTATAATTTAGTTGGAATAAGTATGATAGCCTATTTATGATTATTTTAATGTCTCCCTTCATGAGGTATTCTTGGGGATCAGGTCTGTAAAACTACATCTAGAGATCACAGGGTGTTATCCTCTACATAATGAGGATACCGATCCGCTCGGTGTTGATGATGATGATTACTAATAGGGGGCATTGAGCGGGACCCCTGTAGTATAAATATCAAGTTATGGGTTACAAATTCATTAGACTCCCTAAGGTAAGGGTGGATCTCATTATCATGCATTGAGGATAGGATCCCAAAATGTATGGATATTAATATTTAGGAAATATTGTTCTAGACTACCAATGATCACCGAGAAAATGGCTGGTAGGGATTCGTAGACTTTAGGGCCTATTAAGCTACCTATTGGGTTTTGAGAGTAGTATTTTTCTAATACTTCATATCTAATTCTTTTGAAATCCAACGTTGAAGATGTTGTCTGGGAGAGGGAATCCTATGTTTGGCTGAGGACCTAGCTCGTGGAGTGGTTGAGGTTTGTGTTTACTAGAACCACTGAGATACAATTAGATTGAAGAGAGCTCTGCTAAGGAGTTTTTATAATATATGAGTCAAGCACACCCAATAATACCCATAATATTAGTATATCCATAAGCAAGTGCATTCTCCACTAATAGTTTTTTACCACATTCAGTTTGAGATTGAAAGGGTCATGATAGATTGGTTATATGAAAACCTTGGTTAAGGACTCATGTAACGTCCACCATTATGTTTTTGATGAAAACTGTTGTGCATGATGAGTGATTGCAAGGGGTTGAATTGTGTGCAATCACTTATTTTGGGTAAAACATCTTCAAATGGTCTCCAACAAGTTTTGTTCATGGATCTAAAAATTCAAGATGACTCTCATATCCACGAAGACTCATAGACCTAATATCCAAAGGAAGAAATTCATTGGGAAACATGGACAACGACAATTAAGAAATCAAATTGGTAGAGATGATGGGAATTAGGTCTCATCATACCCTTTTGGGGGGAACTATTTACTATTCTGGGACACTCTTATATATTTAAGATATTTTCTTCAATCATTTTTTCATTCCCAAGTGTGTATACACATATCATCCCGAGATAGAGATCAATTATGAAAACACATGGTTTTTGAATTATATGTATGTTACTATGATTCTAAATCAATGGAGGTATATTTATATATATGAGGTTCTCCATCAATGGATCCCTTTTTATATAGGGGTTATTTATTCTTTGTTCGTTCATTATGAAAATGTTTATTTTAAGCCATACATTGGGGTACTCTGGAGTTTATTATCATCCATGGAGATAGAATTTTTTTTCAGGTCAAGATCAAACCCATGAGATTGGATTCCTGTATATCATTATGAGAGGAATTAGAAACCACATAGTGTAGTTCCACTTAGTAGTACACATTACCTTTTAAATTTCTGTGAAAAATAAATAAATTGTGAAACTTATAATCATGTGGTAAGGATTCCTAGATAAAGGGTTCCTTGTCAAGGGTAGTGTAGGACTTACAACGAGGAATCCCGAGGGACCTATAGTAGATATGGTCTCCCATGTTGATATGACCCTACAAGGAAGGTGGCATAGAGAACATTAGGGTGAATTTGGGTGTTGGGTTGGTTTCTCAATGAATGTTTATTCATATCCCAATTAGTTGGGAATCAACACCCATGTAGTTTAGTTCTAGGTTGGGGATTATACCTAACGAGGATGCCTATTTGAGGGGACATGATTTTTGATTACACTCAAGGGATAGACATTTGAGTGGATGTGGTCAAG
This sequence comes from Viscum album, assembly GCA_963277665.1. Taxonomy (NCBI): domain Eukaryota; kingdom Viridiplantae; phylum Streptophyta; class Magnoliopsida; order Santalales; family Viscaceae; genus Viscum; species Viscum album. The sequence continues at coordinate 2,045,026,941 of OY728150.1, read as the reverse complement.
ACTTACCCTTATGGAATGAACATGGTTTTAGGATCATGCAGATTTCATTATCTCTACTAGCATATAAGCGTACATGAGTCATGCTAAGTGTGATAAAAATAGTGAATTAGTAGATATTAAGAACATACGATCCAACCTATACACTAATGGATAGATTTTGGATTTTTAAGGGAGATAGATAAATGGATTATAATGATAATATATCATATTTTATTTTTGTAGATAGGATACTCACATATACTGATACAACTTGATATATATTGGGATGGCTAAAAATATCAAGAGTGCTACCTATTGCAGGAAATATTTGTGGATAACCCCTAGAGGGATGACCATACTATTTTTTGGGGAATATGAGACCGATCGGAAGTGAACCACATAAAAGGGAAAGGCTAGTGGTTCACCTCAATCCCTAGAACATGGATGTTGATGTAATAACCTACATGGTTGGAACCCTAATTACCATGGGAATGTCAAATTAAAAAAATTCAATGTCCCTCCTTACTGTCGAGAATACCAACATGAGTTCTCATAGAACATGTTTTTTTTTCTTGAGAGGAAACACTAATGTGCCTTATCATACATGTTAGGGATCTTTGTGAGAGGCCTTGACCTGATGCTGTTAGGTTGATTTACAGAAGGGACAACATGGGGCCTGATGATATGATGTAAAGGAGTGATGGGAGGTGGAGAGTGGAACACCCTAGGATGACCAATCCTGCGTAGCATGTTCTTATATGGGATGTGGTTCCCTCTACATATGATTTTTCTACATGGGGGAGGGTATAGTTCATGTTGCATGGTGTTTTATAGACCTATGATTTTCTTTCATAGAATGTTGCTACATGAGGTAATGTTCTGCCCATATAGTGTTTTGATACATGGGGAGGATTTTCTACTTTGTATCAATTTTCTATGTTGGATAGGGTTCCTCCCATATAGTTTTTTTCTAGGTGGGGTTCTTGTATGCAATGGGCCAATCTCTTTGTGCTTCATAGAAGGGTTAAAACATAAGGGATTTTGAGTTTGTGAATAAAGGGTTGATTTATTATTAAATGCTTAAGGCTATGTGGTATATTCTTACCTACTAGGAATATAAAGATCCGTGTTTTGAATCTTGTCTAGTATTTCCTATTACAATATCCATATTTTTCCTTTTGTCCACCTTTTTATCCCTAAGATTTTTTTTATTTTATAAGAGAGGGATAAAATACCTAGATTGATGGTGGTCCATTATGGACTGTTGGTCATCCTTTAAGGGATCATGAACATAATTCATTGACCTAAGAATGGTTTTGTTCATGGGGAATCATTTGTATGGGTGGGAATCAGTGGTCGTCCCAAAAAATGTTATGTTTTTGTTTTGGAGGTCTAGTAGTACTATCCCATCCCATGAACAGATTATTTTATGGGAGATGATAGTTCTTAGGGGAATAGGTCAACGTTCAGCCTAGAAAACGAATTTGGTTTCATTTTTTGGTATATAAATTATGTATCGTTCCATGAATGAGATCATTCGTGGGGTTATTCACAATGTGGAAAAACACCATGCAGATTGGCCATATGTGAAGTGATTTACGTTTTCAAAGATCAGCCCATTATTCATGGGTCCTATCCTTTAAACATTTTTCTTCAAATTCATCTTAAAATTTGTTTTTATTCTTTTAAAAATTAACGACATCATATTCTCCTTGTATGCAGGATTTTTAGGACCCAACAACATCAAAATTCTGGAAGAGTGATTAGAAGGTTCTTGATACATAACTTTATTTGAACATTTTTTTCAATTCTTAAACTGATGGATGTTTCGAAAGAAATATTAAAACATTTGAAGTCATGCTAAGGTCCGGATGACATGACTTTAATGGTATATGGGATCCTTATTTTACTTAGGTATAGTTTTCCTATAATAATAGTTCCCAATAATGTATTCAAATGGTGTCATATTTAGTATTATATGAAAAGATATATCGTACTCCAAATTTTTATGATGAATATTTTTAATGAAAGTTATAGTGACAAAATTAATTAAAGAGAAAAATAATAAGGGTAAAGACTATTCAAGACAATATTAATGTAGTTCAAAGTAGGAAAAGGAGTTATGCTGGTAAAAAGAGGAATGATTTTTAATATTAAGGGGGAGAAAATGTTTCCATAAAAGTGTCTCTAGAGAATGGTGACATAATGTTTAGTAAGAATGGAAAACTATGCCCTAGGTACATCAAAACCATTAAATATTTTGAATGAATTGGAGTTGTATATTTTTTTGGAAATCACACCAAGACTCTTTAATAAATATGATGTATTCCATATTACTTTTTATAGAAGTATGTTTCATACCCAACACATGTGGTCACCTCTAAATTATAGAATCAGAATGTATTCTATCTTACTAAAAATATCATATTCATATTATTAACACCAAAAAGAAAGTATTAATGAATTTTGTGACTCAAATAGTTAAGGTACTTTGAAAAAATCATAAAATAAAAGAAGCAATGTGGGAATCGAAGTTTGTTATAAAAAATAACCACCCTCATTTGTTTATAAAGTGATATCCATGAAAATTTTTAAGAAGAAATTTTTGTATGAAGGAATAATGTAACTCCCAATCACTAAGTATAGTAAGTGAAATTTATATTTTAATAAAAATAGAAGAATATTCAAATTTAAGGAAATCATTTCATAAAAATTATAATTTGATATGGTGAATATAAATTTTGAGCTTACTTGGTCAATATAAGCTTATAATAATGTTTCGAAAATTTCCTCTAGAAATAAGAATTTATGAATAATTGAAAATATATTATTAAACTAATAATCTATTAATATAAATTAATTTATTTTAATATATCAGATCAATGATTTGTTTATATAAATAAATAATATATTATTCATAGGTAAAAACAATTATTTCTCAAAAAAATAGTATTTTACCTTCAAAAAACTATTTTTGTTTAAAAAGGAATAATATATATCAATTTTAATTATTTAAAATAATATTTAATTATGAATGATTAAAATTAAATTTATAAATTAGATATCTAGATATATTATTTTAAATCCATATAATTATGATTACTAGTCAAATAGTTTATATAAGATTATCTTATGCTAGAAAAATGTATTTCATGAATGCCCATTTATAATAGGATTGTTTTTAAACTAAACATTCCAATTAAGTGAATTGAATATAATAAAACACATTTCATATTTATCATAATAATAATTAATATTTTTTTCAATATAGAAATTATTTTTTGGTTATAATTATTAATAAAAAGAGTAATAATTAGACAATGTGGTTAAGGTTAAAATGATGTATTTCGTGTTACATGTGTTTGTGTTGAAATTGATTTTACACAAACATATAATATTTATATGATAAATTTTATTTAATATTTAGAATAATATTTTAAAATTATATGTCAATGATATTTTTAATTTTGGATTAAATAAGTAACTACCTTGGTTAATAACTAATTACTGTGGCAAAAACAAAAATGGTAAAAGTATGTAAACATTGAGGATAAGGGAATGAAAAGATTAAAACGTGTTTATATATTATGTTTTTTAGGTTTGTATCAACCAGTAATTCGAAAAAATAAATTATTTATCAATTTTTTAGGCATTTGGGGTGATAGTGACTTCCCATTGTTGAATAGTTTCTTATATTTACCAAAATGTCACTGCTCTATTATAAAAGGGAACTCCCGACACTCACTTATTAACACCGATAAAGACCTTTGGATTGATCAAAACCTATAAAAATATATCCACAAAATCCATAAAAACATTCTATAGGTTTTTCTCTTCCCATAAGACTAAGCCTAGGGACCTTAATAAGCGATCCCAAGGAGCTTCTTCTAAGGGAAGACAATTGTCTTCACTAAGCTCTTTATTTTTTACTTATTATTTCATCACCTTTAATTATATATTAGAACTTAAAATATAATAATAAAATTATATACCATATAAATATAATTTATTAGGTTAATTTAATAATAATTACCCATATTATTCTCTATTAAATTGGAAACAAAGAAACTTCTCATGTATAGAGTAGACTACCGCCTCACTAACAGATGTTAATTTTTTTCCATCACCAACTCACATGGTTACTCATAATAATGGATTTAATGAATATATATGATACTTAGGACTTTATATTTGTTATTTATAATTTATATATCATCAAATTACTTAACATTTCACCCATGAAGTGGATATATCACCCCCCCCCCCATTCATATTAGAACCTACCGTATGCATAAACTGATGTGATTCATTTTACAAATCAAATTTTCCTGAATGGTTATAAAAATGTATTTAATAATTAAATATAATATATATAACATTAATATAATTCTAGTGATGAAGAAACTATATTATATAAAGAAAACCCAAATCTTTTATGAAAAATCATGCATGAGAAAACAATGCAATTAACACCCGAAAAAATTTTAATAAAAAATTTTACAAACAATTGGGTGGAATGATGTTATAAGTGGATAATATATTATATCATATATATTAATATAGTTATGGAATAAATTAATAACATGTTTAAATGCATTATAAATGAAATTAAATCATGTTCAACTAAAGGGAAGCGTGGGGAAAGGGATTTTGTCTCAGTTTCAATTCTGTTGAGACATATCTGTTAATATGAACCTATTCACTTTTATGTTGTCTATATACCACCCATTTTATGTATTTTACACGAATACATATATATTAATGATATTAATGTTTAAATTAATGTTTATTTTTTCAAGGGGTTATAATTTTAAGTGACCAAATATGTAATAATTTATTTTAAAATACCACTTTCTTTTAAGATTTTTGTACTCATGTTGAAGGGATCTGATTATTTTCCATCATAGGCTCTAATAATTTTATTATAAATGATATATATAATAAGTTTAAATTTTTTATTCAAAATTTTTCTTTATTTACTACTTGAATCTAGAAATGAAATGTTTAAATGAAAATCTTGTTTTAGTTCTCTTTAAATCATACATATTTTCATTCGAAGTCCATGATTTTCATAATTGTTTCAAAAAAGTACATTAATTTTTTCAAGTGATTTATTAATGAAATTTCAGGTAAACTTTTATTTTTAATAAAGGTTTTAAATTAATCTTTATATTATTTTTCAAAAGATATATTTTTCATTTAATTTCAAGAGGAATGTTTTTTACCGTATACGATGATAACAGGCTTCCCAGTTGTCACAACCATTTAAATAAATGTATCTTATTGTACATGTTTTCAATGGTTTTACATAGAAAACTATTTTATGTAAGATTATTTTAATACTTTACTTATAATTCCTTTATTATTCCAGAAGATATTATTTTATTAAAAAAACCTATATTCCCAATGAGGCAATGTTAACCTCTCATTTATTTGATAATTTTATGATTGTTAACTATTTATTGAGATAATAAATCTTTTGTGATCATTTTTCATTTTAAATGACATTTATATTAAATATCTATATTCTAGGTATCATGGATTTGATTATTTCATAATACATATACCATTTTTACATAAAATTTTTAATTTCAATCTTAATCTACCAACTTGGGAAATATTAAGAAATTAGTATCAAATACTCAATAAGGATATTTATTGATAAAGAATATTATTAACCAATTAATTCGATCATTTTATATATGAAGAATGCATTGTAAATGAGGTGAAGGGTAGATAATTGAACTATATAGCTCCTTGATTAATTTGTATTGATAATGAGAAAAAATATTTGTCCAAATTAAATGGACCTTGACCCATAATTTTAATCTGTATTGTGAAAGGTCTTAATAATACAGATATCATGATGTATTCGATCTTGGAATTTTAATATTAAATGTAACAAACTTATTTTTATGAACCTTTTTTATAATAAATTAAATTTCATTTACTTCTTATGTTATAGGCTACGCCATGTTAAGCTTCCACTACACACAACACCAGCTTATCTTTCTTTAAACCCATCACTAGGTTTCTACGAAACATCATTTTATTTATTTTACTTATTTTAAAAAGTCAATTAAAACCAAAGAATTATAATATCTAGTATGAAAATTATTAAATAAATTATGAACTTATGTTTCTAACATAATTCTTCTACCCATTAATTATAAATAAATATAAAACCCTTTCTAAAATAAATTTAATTTTTTTTCTAAAAAGTTATTTATATGTGCACAAGTGTGTTTTATACCAATAAATAAAAAATAAATATATTTCAATAGTAATAATGAAATATATATATATAATATATTAAATATAATGTTTAAAATTCATCTTTTATTTTTTGCAAACATGATATAAGAACAAACTAGATTTTTGGCAAAAAGTAGTATTTCTCTAAAAAGTTAGCTTTACGGCCTTTTAATGGAGAACTTGTTTTAAATATAGTTTTTGACACTTTTAAAAATTATATTTGAGAAAATAAACATATTATTTCAAATATGGAAATAAAAATTTACTTTGGTTGATTTTTTTTATGATCACTTTCATATTTTGATGAATATTGAATTTTATTGAATTTTAATTTAAAATAGATTTTTCCTCAAAATAATCTATAGTGATAAATTATATATTTGATTGTTTTAAAAGTATAATTAGAACATATTTTTATCATTTAATTCAATTTCAGTCATGGGAATCAATTTTATATTGAATTTGGATATAAAAACCTACCAATCTTATAAACGTTTTCAGATTAAAAACATGTTGTTTCGTCCCCTCTTTGGGATTCACTTTTAAATAATTTCAGAAAATTATGTAATTTTAATTTTGAAAAATTTATTCCATATTTATAATTATATGGTTAACATTTCATAATTAGGTACCATTTATTTTTGGATAATATGATTTGTATTTTTTGAAATTTTTATTACCATAGTTAAGGGTAATTTAGTAAATAAGGGTAAAATTAATATTATTAATATTATAAAATAATACTAATTATTACCAAATTTTATTTTATAGAGTTAATTCAGAATTAACACCTATTTTTCATAATTAAATAATTTAATGGAAACTTTATCCTGAAAATGACTTGGATGGTATTAAAAACAAAGTCAATGAAAAAATTTCTCACTCTAACTTTTAATAAGTATAATATATTAAAATATGGGGAAAAGAGAAGATATGTTATACTATTTATATTCTTATGAAATATATATGGATTTATTTATCATTGAAGTTTTTTTTTAATTTTTAGTGAATAAATCATTATCATGAATAATTACACAATGATGATGTAGTGATTTTTTAATTAATGAAACAATCAATTAAATGATATAATAAATATTTAAATAAATATAATTTGACTTAATTGGGAATATCGAAAAAAATTAAAGGTGAATATTTCATTTTTGGGGTTTATTAAATGAATTGGTTTGAATTTATATTACTGTATTTATTTTCTTAAAGTCAATGTTATGATTAGGGTCAAAATTGACACTTATGATATTATATGAATCTAATATATTGTTAAATTATTTAAAAATAATAAATATATTAAATAAGGTCAATAATATAAAAAATGGTTTGTAATATCATAAATTGGCCATTTATGTTCCAATTGATAATTTATATGTAAAAAATCACATCCTCTTAATATTAAAAAAATTATTACCATAGTTAATATTATAATTTATTAATTAAGAGTTAATCAAAATGACAATAATGTATATTACCACTGGATTATTAACTAAGAAGGTAAGTGTGAAACATTTTGAATAAATTATTGAAAAAATAACAGGAATAATTCTCAACGGGAAAAACAGTTTATTATCTATTGCTAAGAGATTTACTCAGATTGATAATGTTCTATATCTGATCAATATACACATCCACTCCATAATTAATACACTAAAAGGTTTTATCAGTAGAATCGATAGGATCTTGGTCAATATCCTATGGGATTCTCACTTGGAGGAGAAATATCATTGGGCTTCTAGGGATGTATTGGCTAGACTGATGTCGGAAGGTTGAATTAATGTTTGCTACATGACTAATTTTAGGTTGTGTCTTCTTGATAATATTTATGTGGAATGAATTGAAGAGAAGACCATGTGGGGAATGGTCATGCCAGATAGGTATGGGATCTGCATGGACCTCATAATGGGTGGGTCTTTTGTAATCTAGACTTAGGTAAAGCCTCTGATTTTGGTTCGGTTTTGTTCCTGTTAGATTGTTGTCTAGGGGGAGATCAAAATTAGGAACCACGATTGGGTGGAATCACATACAGTCTTCCCTGAATTCCTAGTGCTAGAATTTAGTTTCAGATGGTCCAATAGATACACAAACTTCATGCACACCATTCTAGACAGGGATCAACACATCATTTTTTACAGCATTGTGACGAACTCTGAACCTAACATATGTATTTTCAGAGGCTCAACTTATAGAGTTTTTTTTTCTAGCTATGGTTTTTTGGAATCTTCAGATGGAATCAAAAGGTGGTGATTAATGGGGTGAAGTTATCATGATAAAATATATTCCTTCAAAAATGATCTTTCTATTTTAGATGTTTACGTACAATGCTCTTCCCATAGAGGATACGATTATGTGGCTATGTATTCTGAATTCCTCTGGGTGCTCTTTCTCTAGGGAGCCACAATATAAAATCCCCAAGCATACTTTCTTTTATATGAATTGGGATAGGGATATATGGACAGATTTTGGTCTCTTCTATGGGTGGCTTCCACGTGTGAAAAAAACATCAATTTTATTCACCGCTTGTTCTAGGGGGCATGTTACAGTGAATCTGAAAAATATGATAGATATATCCACTTTTTTGGAGGGTGATAGTCAATTTGGAAATATTAGAATGGTGTTCTTAATAAGGGATTCACAGGTAAAATGGATTGAATCCTTCATAAATCTAGTCTCGTCCTTCATAAAATGGTCTGGTTTTGTAGTGATTGTGTTGTTTACCCTCCAATTAATACCCTCATGTATGGATTTAGCACTATAAGTGATGAAAATACTAGATAGTGAAGGTGGATTTGATGTTTTCCCACTATGGGGGGTTGTATATTAAACACTGATGGATTATTATTTTCTGGGATGATGTGGGTTGGTGGGGTAATCAAGGACCTATAAGGATCTGTGACTCCATATTTCAATGTGTGTCTTAGTAGAGGGGACTATCTCATTGTGGAAATACAGTATATTCTTACAGGTCTCCTACTTTGCTCGTAAAGAAATATTCTTCATACAACTCATGAAACTGACTCTTTAATGGTTCATAATTCTATATTCATCATTGAGTATACAAAACAAAGGTGAAAACTTCTTCTTCTCAACAATATTGAGGTCACCCATGTTCGGTGGGAAGGGAACATGGTAGTGAAATTTTTGATGTCCAAGGAGAGTTGGATGATCAAATCTCCTATTTTCATGATCTTGAATCCTTTACCTTATAGGGATTCAATCTATTTTGTGTGGATACTATAGGTTTTCACTACTTTAGGCTCCCCTGACCCCTGTTTCATGTCCCTAACTTTCCAAAATGAAATAAATATGTTGTTGTTATTGTATAAAGTATAAAATGACCCAAAAACAAGACTAAAAAATATTATTTTATGATATTAAAACATTATAATATCTTATATTTGAATAAATATATTTTTTGGGTATTTTTATTGATATTAAATTTATTATAAATTAATGTTTTTAGAAATTCCAAAAGTGTCCCTCCCCTCTTTTATAAAAGTGAACCTCTCTTTCTCTTCTCTACACACATCAAAAAAAGTTTAGTTCATCCAAAATCTTTCAAAATATACTCTCAAATTCACTACATTCATCCTATAATCCTTATTTTGGGTGGAAATATTACCAAATAATTTATTTTGGGAAAATAAAAAAGAGATACCCAAATAATATGTAACATTAATCAATGAACGTTTTTGTTTTATTTCTTCCTTAAAATACACCAATTATGTTTATTTCATATTTATAAAAAACATATTATACTCAATATACTAATATTTTTATATATTAATGATTCAACTTTCACTCACACACACTTCCATTAAATGAGATACACAATCATCGTTCGTGTGTACGACGAACTACCACTTCATGAACCGATGTCACTCATTCTCACAATGACACCTTTAAAGGTTGGAAATATTTTAGTAATTTTAAAATTTATATGATATATATGATTTATTTGTGTTTCATAAATTATTATATAAAACATACCTTCACAATTTCTATTTTGTGGAAATACGATAACTTCATTTGTGGATGTTTGGACTACTACCTCCTCAAAGCGAGGTGATTCATTCACACTTTACATAAAATGTTTTAAAGATGGTTTTAGTATATTTATATGATATATATTACATAATAATATTAATTTATGTATATATATATATATACATATATGTAATTATCTTTCTTTTATTCAATAAGACATAAAATGGAATCAGCATTCAAGCATACGTACAACTTATAATCTCTATGAATATAGTATTTCTTCTTTCAACCTCAATATTTTATAGATAACCATAAATAAATATATAATGAATATATATTATATTTATATCATTTTAATCATTATTGATATAACGATATCACGATCTATGTATGATGACCAATAATAACAACTCAAAACATGTATGAGAAACAAAGCAATTATTACCCAAAACATAACATAAACATGGAATTATTAATTTGGGGATAATATACACTAATAATTAAATAATATATGGTATTATATACATTATTATGGTTATTTAATATATTTATAAGAAACTTATAATTTTTATTGAATAGTTTTTAATGAGTACAATGAGAGTCATGGTATAATGTAATTGGATTTATAGTCTCAATTTTATTTTTTGAGAGACTTATAAAATATTCAATAATGATTTATTTTTTGTCCTGTATATAATAACAATGAAATAATTATATAATAATTATCCTAAAATTAATTTTTATTTAAATATCCATTTTATGATCTCTCTTTTATGAGGTTTTTAGTTCAAAAGTTACCAAATCGGTAAGGTGATTTTGTATTAACTTACCTTCTTTGAGAAACATGTTATGTTATGCACCTATATTATTTTACAAGGAATATATACTATACTTTTACATGATTTATCTTGAATAAGATTCTTTTTATGATGTTATATGTTTTATATATTGTTATTCTCTCTTCGTTCAATTTTTTGTTCCTTCAAATAAATGTTTTCCAAATATTTTTCAAAAGTGTATTAATTGATATTTTTTGAATTTTAAAGGAATAAGGATTTAAAATATGTATAAAATAATTTTCAAAACTTCTTATATAATTTATAATGTTTATTTTCAATTAAAATGGTTTTTGAATTTTTGTATGATTTGAAAACTGTTTTTAAACATGGAATGGATATTGTTCTCAATAATTATTTCATGTGTTCAATCAAAATAGTTTTCCATATAAGACAACATTATTTGATGTTACTTATTTTTTACTGGTGATATGATCCAATAAAACTGTCATTATTTCTTCTATGAATTATTTATATTTATTATGGAATTATATTTATGAAACATATTTCTTTTCCATGAGTAATGTTATAATGAAGTGTTTAGGAAATTCATTTATTTTTATGCATTCTGATATGACGAATGATTTCTATTATTATGGAACATATATATATGGTTTTCATTATGTGATTGGTGGGACCTATATCTTCCTCTAATGCATTGGGTAATGAATTATGTCAAATGAGATAATAAATGAAATAAGTTGATGGGAATGATACACTATTGGAAGATGGAGAGACCCGGTCCATTATTGGAAGATGAGAAAACCCAAAACCTTATAAGTAATGAATTAAAAATAGGGATGGTGGTGTGTCCCGACCAATAGGTGTAGTCCCCATGTAGTGCCCTGTTAGGTTTTGTAAATGTACATTGAATTATAGGGAATTATATTACATGTTTATGCATCTTCAAATAATTCCCTATCTTATTATTATGTTATGCTTTTATGGATTATGCTCTTGATTTCTTTACGATACATCTCTTATGAACTGAAATTATTTATTCCATGACTCATGTATATGATATTTTATATGATTGGTATGATTTTCTTATGATAATATCATGTTCTCATATACTTATGTTCATGATTATGCTTATGTATCCCTCTGGTTTACCCTTGTTGAGCATATGAGCTCACTCTTTATAATGTTTCCTATTCCCAAGTTATAAAAAATGTTTTTAGGTAGGAATACTAAAGGGTAAGTTATTTATGGGAAACATTGAAGATATGTTTCCATATTATATGTTTATGTTCCGTTTCCAAAGGTACTAAACTTATAAAGACTTCGGCCATGTGTTTGTGCAATGTATGAAATATTTTTCAAAAATGATTTAGTATCCATGCATGAAAATATTGGATAATTATAGTTATTATCAATGAAAAGTTTTAGTCAACCTTTTGTAACTAAGATGGGAAAACCGTAGTAATATCCCTAAGTATAAGTCAAAATATAGTTTACAATCCTGTATTATTCATAATAATCATGAATAACCTTGGATTAAACCTATGGTGTCATATATTGAAATATTTTAAGTATTATACCTTGATGAGGGGATTATAACACTATTATTAGTGTTGCTTACAATATTCATTCTTGTTTTATTCAATGGATTGGAACCGAAGGAACTATGTAAATGATGAATGAAATAGACAATGAAATTATTTTCCTCCTATGAAACTAAATTTTATTAGGGAAAGAATGAAAATTATTAATCTCATACTAAGAAACATTTCTCAAGATATGAATCATGTTGGACAACCAAATGATCGAAGGAGGTAAAAAAAATTATGTTCAGTCCTTAAAGAGGATATATTCACCTTCTTTCAGTGGGTCTACTGATCCACTAGTGGCCGAGCAATGGATAAACACAACTAAAAAGATATTTTCATTTTTCTAATGTTTAGGACACAAGAAAATCATTTTGGTTGTATCATTTGGAAGGTGAGTTAGATCAATGGTGGCTTATTATCATGAATATGAGGTAACATGATGAAATCGACTCCCTGGAATGAGATGAGTTCAATAACATAATTTTCAATTAGTACTTTCCTTATATTCTTTGTATGAAAATTGAAAATTAATTCCTTCAGTTAAAAAAAGTATGATGAATCTATTGGAACCTATGATGAAAATCTTACAAGATTGTGATCTACACAACTAGAATTATCATCCAACCTAAAATTAATGATTATTGATTTTTTAGTGGTTAATGCAAAGTATCTAAAATGAATTTTTCCATAAGGAACATTAGTAGTTATGAATAAATATTGTAATATTCCATAAAGTTTGAAATTGATGTTGGAGTTATGTATTAATATCATGGTTTTTTCAAGAAAAGTAAGATAGACTTTAAAGAAAAATATAAAGACCATGGAGAAAAGGAGATGAGTTTTCATTTATGGTCAAAATGTGGGTTGAAGCATGGTGGGGATTTTCTTTAGGGGACCAATAAATATTTAATGAGTGGAAATTTATGTCATCTAGAAAATTAATACCAATGTAATGGGAAGATGTTAACTAATGAGGTGAATAGAGAGAAGGCTAGATAGAATGAACCCCCCACAATTAAATTATTTATATGTAAATAAAGTGGTAATTATGCTAATCAGTCCCCAAATACAATGGGTAACAACTATGATTGATGTTGAACCATATAAAATCCTAAGACGAAGGGAAATATCACGTGATAAATATTGGTGATGTGGAGTATAATGATAAAGTGGTGGAATGATTGAGTATTTATGCAATGGAACTCAAAAATAATGTTGTAATCGTAAATTTATGATATTGTAGAATAATGATACATATATTAGTCCATTGTAGTTTTTATATAAGGATTTAAGGTCAAATGTTGAATGTTTATGTTCACCATGAAAATCTATTGAGGTAGTAAGGTGAGATATTTCAAAAACACATGATTAAGCGATGAATAAATCTTAATATGTGAATGATGTTAGGATAATGAAATATAGAGATGATTGATTATGAAAAAAATAAATGGGATACTATTGATGACCACATGGGTTGATAATATGGCAAGGTGGTTTGTGATATTATGGATTGAGTTTATTGATTTTTTGGATTTGTGGTATGATAAAAGAATTAATTTTTGAAAGCATGCATTTTTTCACTAAGGTTTTATAGAAATTCAGGTTATTGATGTGTTTCAAGAGAATAAATGATAATGGTATTCACATGTTGGGTGTGTATCAATTAATAGATACATCAATTTGTTTGGTGGATTAATGATAAGTTGATTTTTGAAATTTTGTTACCTTGTTTATATTTATTAACATTTTAATATTTTGGATGGTTTATAAGGGTAATCATTTATTATCTTTTTTGTTGAAAGTTGGATGAGGTTTTAGAGCCTAATGATTTACTTAACCATATTATGGTTTATGTATATTGGATAAATTATTCAATTTTATTTGTTAGGATAGCTAGGGACCAAAAGAATAACTTTTTATCCCATTATGGATCATTTGATTCACTAGTTCTATAATCATTACAATTTCAACCACATTTCATGTGGTTAGAGATGAAGCTGAAATTGATCAAGACATAATCAATGGATGTGATTGTGCTTACAAAATGGAATAAAATAAAGTAATTATATCTTCTTGGGAAAATTTTTTAACATTAAGAAAAGTATCTTGAAAAAACTGTCATATTACCATATGTTTTATGGAATCAAATGGTCTGTTAAATCATTAAAAAATTATCTTTCTATAATGATTATCTTTACAATGATAGAGTTCTCTATCATTGTACACTAGAACTTGATAGTAGGAATTCTATTTCATGTCTATTTTTCACATTTCTAAAATCCTATTTATGTGGTGATCTTATCCTTTTACATTCCATCTATTTATTAGAATGTTTTATTGAGCCTTTTTACGATGTGGGTTTCCCATAATGATATTATCATACATACATTTTTTATTTTAGAAGTGCAATTTGAAATTTCAAGGATGTGATTTCCTTTTTAAATTAATGATCATATTTCAATGGTATCCTAACTAATAGTACATCCAAAACTATTCTCTCATGTTTATGACATGTTCCATGTATCTCTTCTGGGGAAGTACATACCATATCCATCATATGCACTAAACTTATAGGTCATACCACTGAATTAAGATCCTTCTAATGAAGATAAACTGGTATAAATTTTTTATTAAG
The DNA here is from genome assembly GCA_963277665.1 of Viscum album. NCBI lineage: Eukaryota > Viridiplantae > Streptophyta > Magnoliopsida > Santalales > Viscaceae > Viscum > Viscum album. The sequence goes on along the minus strand of OY728150.1, from coordinate 2,045,011,690 downwards.
TAGACGATGTTCTAGAAAACAATACCACTCACCAAGTTAATGTTTTTTGTATATAACCACCAGTTTTAATAAGCTGCATGGTAACTTGATGATATGATTGGGTAGAAATATCATGATTTGTTTGTATTTGAATGAAGAATTTTGAGGGAAAAATTCATTTTAATGGGGGTAGAATGTAACACCCCCAGTTTTTATGAATCTTTTTTTCAAATAAATTAAATTTATTTGATTTAATGTTTTATAAACTAAACCAAGTTAATCATGTACAACACACAACACTATCTTCGGTTTCTTTACACTCAACACCAAGTTTCTATGAAACATGAGTTTAATTATTATACTTAATTAAACAAAAAAATTATAACCTAGTAGATAGAATGGTAGGTATTAACAAGATTAAATTAATTACTAAGTTATTTTTTACACATAATTATTTTAGCCAATAATTATAAATGAATATAAAACCATTTTTGAAATAGAAGGAACTTCTTTTCGAAAAAGTTATTTAAATGTGCACAAGTGTATTTTATACCCGAATATAATATAATAAATATTGTTGAATTATATTAATGAAATATATATATATATATATATATATATTATTAAATATAATTTTTAACAGTCAACTTATTTATTTAGATATAATATAATAACAAATCAAATTTTACATATAAAAGAAGTTTTTCCTCTAAAAAGGAAAACATTCCTCTTTCTGATGATGCACTTTTTTTCAATATAGATTTTGAAACATTTAGAAATTATATTTAGGAAAAAAAATTCTGATTTAAAAGTGGGATATCAAAATTTATTTTGGGAGAGTTTTGGTAATTTTCTGATAAGATTCATGTTTTGATAAATAACGAAAAATACTAAATTTTAATTTTAAATAGTGTTTCCCTCAAACAAATTTATAATGTTAAGTTTTATTTTTAATTTTTTAAATTATAATGAGATAAATATTTATTATTTAATCAAATTTAGGCCATTTTAATCAATTATAAATTGAATTTAGATTTATAAACATATCAATCTTTTGAATGTTTTCACTTTTTAGACCTGTTGTTTCGTGTCATCCGTGGAATTAATTATTAATTAATTTGCAAAAATCATAAAAATTGAATTCTAAATAATGAATTATATATTTGGAATCAAATGTTAAAAATTTATTAATTATGCCCATTTTATTTTTTGACAATATAAATAATAAATTTCTGTATTTTTTATTACCCCGATTAATAATAAATCAAGTAATTATGGGTAAAAATAATATTACAAATATTATAAAACATATATAACATTTAAAAAATGTTATTTTCTGAATTTAATTAAACCATTAACAAATATGGTTAGAAATGGAATAATTTAATGGCCACTTGACCATGAAAATAAATTGGTGGTATTAAAATCAAAGAGAGTGAAAAAATGTTAAAATATTACTTTTAATAAGAGTAATAATTTTAATACGAGTTTAAATTTAAGATATTGTTGACTATGTATATTATTATAAAATCTAAAAAAAATTACACGACAAGTTTTTTTTTAATTTTTAGTGAAAAAATAATTATAATGAATAATTACATAATGATGAGACACTAATTATTCAATTAATCAAACAAATAATTAATTTATATTGAGAAAATTATAATAAATATAATTTTACTAAATTTAAGTGATAAAAAAATTATAGGTCAAAATTTAATTTTATTGGTTCATTAAAGGAATTATTTTGATGATATATTACTGTTTTGATTATATGAATGTTAATGTCATGAATGGAGTCAAAATTGACACTTATGATATTTTATGAAACTAATATATTATGAAATTATATAGAAACCATAAAAATACTAAATAAGTAAAATGGAATGATAAATGTTATAAAATATCATAAATTTTCCATTTAAGTTCTAATTGACACTTTATATGCAAAAATTGAATCTTCTTAATATTAAAAAATTTGATACCATTGTAAAAATTAAAATGCCTTAACTAAGGGTTAATCAAAATGATAAAGAAAGCATTGTGAAAAAAAAAATCACTAAAATCTATTTTTCAATGATATTAAAAACTTTTAATATATTATTTTTGAGTAAATAGCCTTTTTTTGTTTTTAGATTGAGATTTATTTTATTATAATTTAATATTTTATGAAATTCCAAAAAGTGTACCTCCCATATCTTATAAAAGGGAACCCCTCATTCTCTTATCTTTACTCTTCAGAACCTATTTAGTTCCGCCAAACCTTAATGTAAATCACCCTCGAACATCCCTCCATTTTCCTAGAAGCCTTAATTTGGGCATAAATCCATCCAAAGAAGTCCTTTTAAGAAAATCCAAAAGCGATGCCCAATGATGATATAACATTCATCAATGAATGTTTTTGTATTATTTCTTCTTCATAACTGTACAATTATTTTTATTTCATGTTTATATAACAACCTCATTATAATAAATATATTTTTATGCTTTTATATTAAGTGTTATATTTATACTCACACACACATCCATCAATTCGGATATAGAATCATCGTTTGTGTGTACAGAGGACTACCGCCTCACGAACTAATGTCACTCGTTCTTCCATTTCCACCTTACAAGGTTGAAAATAATGAGAGGATTTTTTTTACAAGATATATATGATATTTATGATTTATTTAATCCCTTTTAAATATTATATAACACATACCTTTATACTTTTCTTTTTTAAAAAAATATGATAACTTCGTTTGTGGACGCGTGGACTACTGCCTCCTCAAAGGGTGGTTATTCGGTCAATATTGACATGGAATGTATTAAGGATTAGTTTAGTGAAATTATATGATATATATGAAATAATATTTATAATTTTATTATATAATATATATATTCATGTATTTCATTTACTTTCTTTTCGTCAATACGATATCAAATAGAAGAAACATTCAAGTGTACTTATGGCCTACTGTCTCCATAAATGGTGTATTTTATTTTCTATTTATATATTTTATGGATAAAAAATACATATATAATGAATATATATGATATTTATATCATGGTTAAAATTTTGGAGATAATAATAAAATTTTGTATGTTTGAGGGCCAAGAACAACAAGTCAGAACATGTGTGAGAAACAAAGTGGTTATTACCCGGAACATAACGTAAACATGGAATTATTTATAATCAGGTAATATAAAATCATTTTTAAATCATATATGTTATTATATACATAAAATTGGTTCTTTAATAGTTTTATATTAAACTTATAATTGTTATTCATGATGTTTTCATGAGTATGACAATAGTCAAGATATACGGTAAGATGATTTCTAATCTCACTTTTATATTTCTGAGACATATGACTTATCCACCACTCATTTATTTTTTGTGGTGTATATGATTCCTATACTGAATTATATAATAATTATTCTTAAATTTATGAGTATATACATATCCCTTTGACGATCTCTCTTTCATGTGGTTTATAGTTCAGATGTTACCAAATCGATAAGGTGATCTTGTCTCAACTTGCCCTCTTTGAGACACAAGTTATGTTATGCACCTATATTATCTTAAGCGGTTTATATAATAAAATTTTACTTGTTGTATCATGAATATACTTCTTTTCATGATATTATAAGTTTTAGATAATTTTATTATATCTTTTTTGAAAATATGTGTTCTTCATATCAATGTATTCTAAAAATGTTTTAAAAGTGTTTTAAATGACATTTTATGAATTTCTATGTAAAAAGGTCTTCAAATATGTCTGAAATAGTTTTAAAATATTTATTTGTATTATTTTGGAGTAATTATTAATGAAATAGGTTTGGTAAATGTTTTATGATTTAAAATTTTGTTTTCAAAGTGGAAAGGATATTTTCCTCGAGATTTATTTCAAGTGATACTTTAAAATAATTTTCCATATAAGACATCATTATTTGATGTTAATTATGTTTTATTAGGTATATGATCCAATTATACTATTCTTATTACTTATATGAATGGTTTATACTTATTATGGAATTTAATTTGAGAAATATATTTCTTTTCCATGAGCTATGTTATGAAGAATTATTTATAACACTCATTTATTTTAATGGGTTTTGATATGATTAATGATTTATGTTATTGTAGAAGACATATTTATGGATTTAAATATGTAAAATTTTTAACCAAAATCTATCACCAATTAATTGGGAAAATATTTATGCCTCATGAGATAATTATGGAAACAAGTTGAGTGGCTTGATCTACTATACAATATGGGGAAACCCGATCCACTATATGAATGTGGGGAAACCTGATCTACTATGGGAAGATGATGAAACCAAATCAATTTCATGGAAAGGACAGAAACTAGGGATGGTGGCATGTCTTATGTAGTATATGTGGTCCCCATGAAATTCCCTGTTATGTTTTGGAACTACACCTTGACTTATAGGAATTGATTTAACATGTTTATGAATCTTCTAGAAATTCCATATCTTATTATTATTCTATGATTGCATGGATTATACTCTAGATTTCCCAATGATTCTTGTATTATGATCTCTTATTAATTATTTCATGACTCATGTATATGATATTTTATATATAGGGTCTCATTTTATAATGATAAGCTCATGTTCTCATATCCTTATGTTCATGATTATGCTTATGTATCTCATTGGTTTACAATTAATGATCATCTGAGCTCAAAATTTATTATGTTTCCTTTCCCCATGTTATAGTGAAAGGTTTTAGGTAGAAATACTAAAGGGAAAGATCTTTGTGGGAAACACTGAAGATATTTTTCTAGACTAGAAGTGACTGTTCTTTGTTTCCAAAGGCACTAAACTAATATGGTATTTGGGTGTGTGTTTGTGAAATGTATGAAATATTACACAAAAATGATGTATCATCCATGAACTAAAATACAAGGTCATTATATTAATCATTTTTTTCATTGAGAATTAAATTATTATTATCCATGTATTATTGCATTGATATTACCTAGGGATTTATTTTATTCTCAAGTTATTTATTAAATCACATATTTTTTTAATATATTTAACGTCCAAATTGATGATGCCTTATCTAATCATGATAGACTGGTTATTGATTTAATATAATCTGTGTTTATTTATTTACCTTTCTATATTGACTATGCATTATTTATTCAATATAGTTTCTACTGTACTAAACCGTTACTAAAAATTATAGCTCACCCATATTTTATTTCCCTTCCCGAGAATGTAAAGAAGAATATTTTGAATGAGTTTCAAGAATTCTAAAAAAATTAATGTTTTATATTTTATATTTTAGTGCCAATGTAAAATGGGTTTTATATAATTATCTAGTTATTTCAGTCTAATAAACTGACTAGTCCATTAAGATTTCCCCATTAGAATCTACGTCAATGTAATAAAGTAGATATCATCTTCGGGCCCCTGGAGTCGAGGTCATTACATAAGTGACCGTGTATTTTCGTTTTATGTTTCTATTTTTGGATTGCTAAAATTGGTTCATGTTTATCAATATCATTCCATAAATATAAATATTATGTTCTTAACATGAGATCAAGAAGAGAGGGTTCAAAGCAGTTACATTTGCACTCAAAAACTACTAATTCATAATAAAAGTTTCAGTGATAACTGGTAGAAATAATAAAGTATGGATTTTTCGTTACTAAATTTTTCATTGATAAATATCATTGAAAAAATTGGAAATTTAATATTCAAATTTAAAATAAATAATTAATTATATATAAATGAATATTAAAAATTACTTAATAACGAAAATGATTAAAATATAAAACTAAATAAATTATAAAAATATAAAAATATTATTATTTATATAAAATTTATTAAGAAAACGTTCTTGGAGTAGGGGTCTGGTACTAGTGGTAAATGAACCCTCATAATACTTTATCAACCAGGGTTCAAACCCAGCCAACCCATAATTTGATTGAATTTTTTGATTTAACTATAGTCAATAGAATAGAACCTAATTTAGGGTTGAAACCACTATGTAGAAAGGAAGACATCAACATAGGGAAAGGCTGGTTGCAGACATTGAAGAGGAGCACCACGACCTGGCACTAAGCACTACAATTCTATAAGAAACACCATGTCACTATGCTCGAGTTCAAATGAGCATATTCCCGAGATGAAAAGGGTCCTTCTTGGAATCATAAATACCAATGATAAAATTCTATTAGGAGTGGATTTATGGATTACTATACCATTACTATTGTATGAATTGTATTAGTGTAACTATTCACCTGATTTGGGCCTATGGGCCACTTATTTTGGCCTTTGGGCTAAATAGCCTTTGGCCATGTGTGTTCATGCCATATGAACCAAGAAGAATCCTATAAAGACCACAAAACATTTATCCCCATAAGAGGATTTAGATTATGTGTTAGCCGCGATATCAGAGCTAAATAGATTGAAAAAACAAGAGGTTATGAAAATCACCATTCATAACAGGCATTGTGTAGCTCTACATAAGGAAATTATAGACGATCAACCATTTTAAATAGGGATCTAGGACCTTAATTATGTATATAGAATGTTGGGGAAGTTCTAAAAGTGTATTTTTGTTGGGTGTTTGCTTTATAAACTTGGAATTGTATCTCTGAGCCTTTGGGTAAAATTACGGGACTTGGTACACTAGGTCGACAAGTCATGTAAAGATTCCCTATCAACCCAGTTTAAGAGAAGATTGTTGAAAATAAATAGAAAATATAATGGCATTAAATCCATTCAGACTAACAGTGCTTGAGTGATGAAACCTGTAGAAGGGGAAACATAACATTGGAATATCAGCCATGATGTTAAAGGATATAATGACTATGATGTTTAGTGTACTAAGGTGTAACCTAGGAATTCCATGATGTGATGATAAATACCATGATGTGTTGATGGCGATCACCTATGTGTTCAATCATAGGTCCACTAGGCTTCTAGTCTATTCATTTTAAGGTCTTAAGACCACGTAAATGATTCCCACTCAACCTAATTAAAAATCTGTTTATCTAAAAAACCAATAATTATGGAACTTAATGGAATATTTTTTATATTTTGATAAATTTATTTTACTGAAAGATCCATTTTTTAGATTTTTCCAAAAAGTCACTTTTTGGGTTATTGAGAACCAAACAAGAAATGGGAACCAAAAGCGGGCTGGACTTGGAGCCACGCCCAAATCCAGACCCTCCTAAGAGAGAAACCAGACAACATCAGACAACAAAAAACCATAAATGGTCTATTCAGGGAACCCTAACCAGGATCGGCCCAACCAAAAAGAATGCACTGCAACCCTGATGGTCACGTCTCCCTACGCTCACAACAGTGCCACCCGCCTTCGCCGATCCATCATCACCATGAACCATGTCTCCTCAAAAGCCTATAAGTTCTGACCTCAATGCACCACCATCCCACCGACATCCATGGTAGCCAACTGTGACAGGAGAAAAAAATCCAGAATATAAAATCATTCTAGATTCGTACCAAATGAAATAGGAAAGAAACAAAAACACCCAACCACACCAGATACAAGAAGAGCGTTTCCCTATGCAGCCTCTATTGTGCCAAACATCAATATGTTACAAACCCAACATTCCTCCAATAGTGAAAAGAGATAAAGATGATGTCATCATCATTGATCTTTACAGAGGACACCACTTGCGATCTCGTACTGACCTGGGAGAAGACGAAGAACCTTACTATAAGTTTATGAAAATTAAGATAAATATATAAGTGATATTGTAATAAATTTAAAAATATTATAATAAATATTTGGTAAATAAATTTATTAATATTATAATAAAAATCATGATTATATTTATTTCATTTATTGTAAATTAATAGTCCAATTTTTTATAATAAATTTAAATAAATTTTAAAAATTGAAAATGGATATAAAATATTATATATATTAAATATAGTAATATAATATTAGGGAGATTAAATTTTTATGGAGTTTCTATATGATGAATTTGAAGAAATTTACTGATTCCTCATTTGGAGTTTTCTTAGGGGTGTAGGATCCGATGATTCGATAGCAATTAATGACATTTCTAGTGTTCTGAATTCATTGGAGAAATATTGTAAACCATTTGAGTCCTCAAATAGCAGAATTATTATCTCGAATCAAGATGTGGATTTTGGTATATTTATCAAGATAAGGGACCCACTTAATTCTAGGTAAGGCAAGTGAAAATCATATTAAGGTTAGAGATGTTCAAGAATTCCATAATTTCATGAGTTATTATTTCAAAAAAAGAATCCATGAATAGTAGAGTCACTCATTAGTCGTTTCACCTCAATGTTGAGACTTTTCTAACTCAAAGTGCATCCCAATTGGATGATAAATCAACAAAATTTCGTCTATAGTTAGGAAATCCCGATGAAAACATATGTATTTGGGTTATTTACTCTTAAACTATGTGCACTTCATATCCAAGAAGTGAATTTTAGATTAAATCCATTTAAGGTTAGAAATTAATTTTTTTACAAGTATGGGTTTAAAATTTCTACCTTAAAATCAATTCTATTGAATTTAAAAATATTTTAAGATATTGGATATAAAATTGGAGTTTTGATTACGACGGACAAGGGAACATGTCAAGCTAGATTTGGATTTGATGAACAAGTCCTTATTAAGGTAGACTTATGATCTATTTTTACTAACAAGGTTATTTTTATCAACTCACAATTACGAGTTTAACATTAAAATTGAATATGAGAAGTTTCCACCCATATACATTGATTATAATGATAACATAAATTCATATAGTAACTATAGAAAAAGTCTTACTTTATTTTATTGTTCTCAGAATGGACAAGAGTATTTGGAATGTGGAAGAAAATTGCCAAGGAATGATGATAGAGTAGGGATAGAAAGTATCCCAATGCTCAGAGAGATAATGTGGCTTGTGATGTTGATGTTATTCTACAAAATTTTTATTCACAAAAAGTAAAGGGAAATACTCAATGGTTTCCTGGGAAGGTTTTTTCAAGTGTATCAATTAAACTACCTAGTAATGTTAGGATTGTATGTTTCAAAAGTGTCATCACAAATAAGTATAGTCATATTTTGAAGGTGTATGGGACTAAAAGTATTGATTTTCAAGGATCTAAAAATCATGATCAACTGGAATGATGGATAAGAGGTAGGTATGGGTAAAGGGGGATAATATCAATGGCCTTCATTTGTGAAGTTCCATTATTATCTTCAATAAAATTAATAAGGATTCTACTTTTGGTTATTCCAATCAATCCCAATTTTAAGTAATGGATTCTCAAGATACTCCTAATATATAGGGGGAGGATCATAGGATATTTGTAAATATAGTGGATGAGGGGATTAAATATTATAAAGTAGTTACATTCAAGGATATTCTCACTAATGATAGTGGGGTTCAAGAACATGGTCTTGAGAAAGTTCATGATCAATATAATGGTGAAATTGATACATAAGTTCTTGATGACCATCAAATAGGGAGGGTGAAAATGTTAACTTTAAGAGACCATAAAGGCATGAAGAAAATTGATGTTAAATATCCAATGGGACTTAATCCAGTGAAGTATACTTATTCTACTATAAATAATAACAACATGATGTTGTCCACTTTTTTGCGGTAGGAAAATATTAACCATAACTTTTCTAGACATGATGAATATAATTCAAGTATTGGAAATGATAAACACCCTAAATCTCACAATCATCATGACCATTATACTAGTAGGAAAGATCCATAGTTGGTAGTACGATCTACTGTTCCAGTGAACCCTTCATACTAGCTTGAATAAAATAATTAAAATTATAATAAATTAGTAATTAATAAATTAATTTATAATAAAAATAAAAAAATAAAAAATGAATTAATGTAATTAATTATTTAATATTTTTAATAAAATTGATTATAATTCAAAATTATGTTAATTATTTAAATAAAACATTATTTTTAAAACATAAATCATTAATTACTGTATAAATATATTTTTCCATGTATAAATATTATTCATAATATATAATTAGTTATAAAACTCAAAAATCTAAATGTTATAATTTCAATATTTATATATAAATAGATTTAAATTTTCTAATATGTAGATAAATTACTACTATTAATTATTTATATATATGTATATATTGTATTGATTGAATATTTAAAATATAATTAATTGTTAACAAATTTTTAAAATTATAACTATAATTAGAAATATTTTTATTTAAGCCAAAGTGTAGTTGGGGTCATGCCTTAGTGTTATGTACCTTCCCATAACAATACATCACCTATGTTTTAAATACTATCAGGGTATAGATTTTGGAATGTATTATAGAAGTATTATAGCAAGGACATTGTTAATCTAATTTAGTCTTTCCAAATAAGTATTTGGGATTTTCATCAAAAGGGCCTCTAGGTCATCATCCGTGGGAATCATGTGAGATGGTGAGACTTGTAGAATGAGTCGACATAACTGGTAGGTGGTTCAATATGGTGAAATTTAAGCACCCTTGGGTGGGGAACAGAGAAAGAGGGATGTACATACTCTCACCAAGAAACCAGCTATCCATATTCATAGATTTATGATATGGGAACCTTTCCACATGACTATCTACATAGTGGGACTAGATTGATGACATGATGTGGAAGGAAGGTGAATTAGTAGGGAACGATGTTTGCATCTCTGGGGTGTGCGGCTCAAAATAGATATGAGCGTACTGGCACATATCATCTGACCCTTTTCTCATAAATATCTCTATGGTGTGATGAAGTGGTACCCTTCCATGAAGTGTTTGAATCTAGCATGATAAAAGAATTCATGGAGAGGGGGTGACATAACTTTCAGACAGGAAACACGATGCGATAACTACTGATAGTGGGTGTTGTTACAATAAGATTGTGACATGACGTGATACATGCTTCTCACTCGGAGCTTTGGTTCATCTGCTTAGTGGCCTTTGGTCCACATTCCATAGGTATATTCAGCCATAAATATGTAATTAACAAGTCCAATGGGAGATTTACAATCATTATTTGGAGGGATAAGGCATGATCCAATATGGTACTTGCATATGTGTGATGTTTCTAGTTTATGATCCCCTCAACCTAATATATATTATTATTTATACCAATGTTTAATTTTTTTTATGCTTGTGTGTGTGATATATTGGTGAACCAACATATACCAATGTATATCCATATTTTTAAATATACATACAATTTTACTTAGAAAGATGTATGCATGAATGCATACATACACACACATACATATGCACAGACAGACAGACAGACACACACACACACACTCATACACATACACATAAACAAAAATACACATGCATAAACATACACAGAAATATGCATAAACACACACACACATACACACATACACGTACATTAAAATTCACAAATATTCATATACACATACAAACACACACACACACACACACACATGCACAAACATACACATACATGCACATGCACATGCACACATACAAACACATACATACACATCCATATACATTAATACACATAAAAACACATACATATACATGTATATACACATAGATACATGCATGTATGCTCATATATACACATACATGCACATACAAATAGGCACATGCAGACATAAATGCCCATATATACATATAAGAACACACATACACACATGAAAACGTTACATATACATATAAACACACATACACACACATTCACATACCCACACATTTTATATACAAACATGTATTGAATATCTATTATTTTTACCTTTTTTATTTTTTCATACCGTGTAGTTTTCATGCCATAATAAGGATTCCCATAAGTACATCAATGATTATATTAACACACATAAACACATTTAAAAATACTATATATAAATATTTTTAAACAATTATATGAATATTTAAATATATATATACATGTAATTTTTCAAATAATTTTCATATATATTTCATATATAAATTTTCAAAAAATGATTGATAATTAATTTTTATTTTAATATATTTTTTGAATTATACATTTTATATGTATATTTTTATTTTAATATATTTATATATAATCATGTATGTAGAATAATATATAAAAACTAATATAATTATTAATACATTTATATTGTAAATTATACAGTATGAATATAAATATATAATAAATTTAAAATAAATCATTTTAATATATTTATAAATTTATATATATAGTTCATATGACATTTTGAAATATATATATATATTATATGTGAGTGTGCATATATATATACCTGTATGTGTGTGCGCATGTGTCCATACATGTGTATTTGTATATATAAATATATAAAAACAAACACACACACACAATTGTGAATATATATTTATATTTTAACCATATGTGTAAATTATAAATTATATGTGACTTTGTAAATATATAAAACTCATTTCCCCAAATACTTTTAAATTTTTATTTATTAGATAATTATGTTTTTAACTAGGTTGAGAGAAAACCCTTACTAAGCTTAGAGTCCCAAAATACATGTCCCAAAGCCCTTGAGGAATAATGGATTTATATTTTCAGTATAAAAAATACCTATAGGTTAAGATATTATAAAATAACAACCCATCTCGACTCCCATTTAAGAGTTTGTGCATATATACTACCTATATCATGTCTTGGCATTGTCCAATATAGCACATAGATGTGCATGCCCTTTATCCAACGGAATTGCACCGTGTCCCTCCCCGCCCACTTCTAGTTAACTCCACCTATGAATATTATAACTCTTGATTGGTCCAAAATTATTATGCTTATCTTATAAAAAATCTTGATATCTATATTAAGACATATGGGTCCATTGGCCCGTAGGACAAGAATGCCCGAAGGCCCATGGATGACCCAATATCCCAGTGGCTGGAAGATCAAAATACATGTCCCAAAATACCAAATTGACTGAATAGTACTATTATGATGTACTTAATTGAAATATATGTTGTATTCAATGAATTTATATGGTGATACCATACTGATAATATACCACACAAACTCATCCCTACCCAAATTTGAACCTTGGTTTAATGCTTAATTTTGGGGAGTTATTACCTGTTGAGTTAGCCCCCAACTGCTCAATATATATAATTTTAAATACACAGAAAAAAACTTATAAATATATATGTAATATATATATATATATATTAATTATCCACCCGTTGGAGGTGGGGTGGTCAGGTATTGTGGGTGAGGGGCAGGTCACGGGGTCAAGTCAATGGACTTTCATGTTTATTGAAATTGGTTGCCTTGCATTGTGTTCCGCAATGGAAGATGTAATCAACCTTATATATATATATGATAAATTATATAACATGAATATAAATATATAATGTTAAATATGAATTTAAATATCAATATAAATACATATATATTTTAAAAATTAAATAACTTGCATTTAAATATTTTATCAACAAAAATACAAATGATTTAATAAAGATATAATTTGTATTTATATAAATATATATTTATTAGAATATAAATCATCTTTGGGAATATGTAAATATTTAAAGATAAAAGGGAATATTTATCATTTCAATATAAATATCTCATAATGGATGGCCTTTTTCATTTCTAAAAAAAGCGAAAAAAAAAAATTTTCTTTTTATTATGGATTTTGTTAGAAATAATATAGATGAAATTTATTAGTGTTTTTTTTGAGAATATAGGAATGTATAAATTTTATATGAATTTTTATTTATCATTGAAGAATTATAAAAATTATTATAGCAAAATTTGTTCTTGTGGAAACTCATGTAGTATAGAATATGCAATCATGAATGATTCAAAATAAGGGGAAATATAGCATCACTACTTATGAGGTGCTTCATAGTTTTCTGTATGTTTGGAAACCCCAGTGTGTGTTTGGTTTTCATTTTCATTATGAACTAAGAACACATATAACTTTAATTGAAGATTTATGTTTCATGAACACATCTAGTGGTATGTGATTAATTAGTTTTGGAATATTGTTTGAAGATTTTATTTTTTAGTTTTCATTATTTTTTATACTTAAACAAAATTTTAAAAAGAATATAAAAATATTATTATTTAATATTAATTTTTCTTATTACCCATGTTCAAAAATATAACATGAAATGTATCCTAGGCTCTCTTTTAAAAAGGGGTGGTGCTTGATATTCTAGGATAATTTTATATCTTGGATTTATTTTCTATTTTTCAACAGTAAAAAACCCATATATTATAGTACAATACCTAATTAATATAAATATTATAATTAATATCTAATAATATATCATACCTGAATGGATTACCAATGGATTGGAATTAATGACTCCAAATTTTACCAACGAAATGTAACGACACATGAATAAAATGAGGAAATGAGAAAAAGGTTACAACATCACACCAAAATAAATATAGAGAGTTAAACGCAAAAAACTAATGTCATCTCTTTCTAAACCACCCCTAACCTTGAGATCCTCCCTGAGGGGTTGTGTGCCATCATTTTTTTCATTGAATTAAATGAAAATATAGCACCTCATCCATCATCTCAGCTGCACTTAAGGTATCCTCAACCTGACATTGCGGTTCATCACGATAAGCCATACTTTCTTTCTCCTGGACTATCACCTATGCAGGATCACACTAGAAAAAATCGTTCACAAGAACATCCTATATAAACTATGAATTCTAGATTGCCTCATCTTCCTAAGAATCACAGACATATCACTTAACGTGGATAGCCTTTTGTTGTACATGGAAAACCTCCATCTGATGTGAATTGATAGCCTCCTTCACATCTTGAGAAACCTCCTCCTATTGTGCATTAAGATCAGCTTCCGTTTGAACAATCTCTTATGAGGAAGGATCATAAAACATACCCTCATTCATGTCATGATCATTACCCTTATCTAGGGTCATCCCCTTTATATATGCCTCTCCAAATGAATAATATACAATGTTACAATTTTTTAGTTACTATAACCTACATTCCAAAGGCCATCAATATTAAGCATGTCAAATTCATGTGTATTGATGGATTATAACATTGTAAAAAAGTAAATGTTATTTTTATCTAATACTAGTGACATATTGGTGAGGGTTTATAATTATTTATAAGTTCCAAACCAATCCAATTTATCCTTATAGGATGCAATCGATGGATCAACCTGGACAACATACTATTGTGTTTCCTACTACACATAATCATGGACAACATGCTATATTTTATTATCTAGCTGTGAAATAAACTGAATTTTTTTTGGAAGACCCATGGTACGAATTATCATGAATAATAGGTTGTGAACCAGCCTGAAAAACATGATCTGTATATCCATCAATGTGCACAATGTTCACCAAGGAGCTCCCATCATGGCCATTCTTTTCCAATAACACCTCCCAAGTATAATCAATAGAGAGAGATCTCGAATTATCATGCCTCACCAACTATAAACCATCAACCTCAAAAAAATTAAATTTAACCTTATTATGAGAAGAGGCCACTTCTACCTTACCCATCTCCAAATTAACATTTTCTTGAATGGCGGACTCCCGATCAGAGTCATTATCGGTAATGTCATCCCATGACTTCTTTGAACCAGTTAAGCTCTAAAAACAGCCAGCAACAACATTCATGTGGGGACGCACACCACCATTACTGACCACAACAATAGATGCATTCTTAGGTGATATGATCTTCATAGGATCCTTAGCATTAGGGGCCTCCACCAGGCCATGTTTGAGTACCTCAGTAAAAGAGGAGGTATCTTTCTTTCTATATACCTTGTACCCAGCCTGACCATCACCTGGTTGTTCCCTCTTACACTAGTCAGAGGAATTTCCTAATAAATTACAAATAGTGAAATGAATATTACCTTGGATTTTATCATGTGAGTCACCTATGTAATGAAAAAAGTCCCAAATACTTGGTAGCCATTTCTATTGAATTGAATGTTCATGATTATAATCACCCACAACAAGAAACACAGTTTAAATTAACTTATCATCTAGGTCAACCTCAACTTGTACTTGTAAAATGTGACCAATACTAGAATTTTTGGTTTCATTACCAAACTAAATAAGAGATCATATAGTAGAAGAAACATCCAAGAATATTTTCAAATTCCAAAGGAACAAACTGAGGCCCTTTAATTTTAACCTATGATTGGGTGGAAGATCTCTTAAAAGAAAAGTGGTATGATAAGAGGTACCATTGTTGATTAAAAATGAATCCATGATTGAAATGAATTGGACCAAATCCCTAAGAAAATATATGATGTTCATTTTATAGGAAAACAACATGATATATACCTTTCCTAAGTTAAATCAAATGATAGTCACTGAAACCACAACATTGAATTAGCCGACCCTTGAAATATTCTAGTGCCATTGGCCAGTTCTTTAATGAGCCCAAAATCCGAGAGAGAAGAGATAACCCAAGATACTCAATTTTCTCTTTAATAATTTTTGGGTTTTGTTATGCAGAAGCTATAGAACCATTTTTGGGGATTCTTTTATGTAAGTATTCTAAAGACTAAGGACAATTTGAGAAAACCCTATAGTGTAAAGAGGGAATAAATCTATCAGTTTTTACCATAGGGTTTTGGTCACCCATTTTGTATACATTAACATGAGTGGATACATCCCACCACCTTTCCCAACCTTCTCTATATGGATGAATACATAATTTGAATCGATGAAGAAATTGAGCGGATCTTCCATGAACCAAGCCAACATCGAACTTCATATCCCGTGATAATCTCCTTATAGAGATCCCTCATTTCCTCCCTTCTTTGCCATAATATGTAAAATATAATTAATAATATAAAACTGAATAGACATAAAGAAAATATAAAATAAAACTATTAACGCAACCTAGAAGGCTCAAATGTGAGTCCTCCTTCACCACCATAAGAGCACAACCACCAGTATTCTTCCAATGAGAAATTTTAATATAATTTCCCATGGAATAAAGGCCTTATATTTTTATTTTTATTTCTCGATATTACCATGTTTAACTAGGCTACCATGGAACACTAAAATAGATTTTAGAGACCAGATTACATTATCTAAAAGCACAACAATGAATGTCCATGTACATGGACTAGAGGCCCAAACCCAAGGCCCCATATAGAAACATCACTCATTGTCTCCTGCATCCTTCATCAAAAATTGTAGTAAAAAAAATTCATCTATGTTTAGACTTTATTTCCTCTCTATTGGGGGTCTTGAACTTGTGCATTCTTTCATCTCCTTGAAAGAACCTCCACATCCAACTAATCATCAGACCCCCATTTCCACCTTATACTCTTTACCAATCATGAATTTTTCTAGATCAAATTCCATGTCCCATAGTCAATGTCCTATAGGCACATTTTTCTTCCAAGATTACCAACCTTGGTGACCTGTCAACTCTTCATTATTGACCTAAAATCCTGCTGGCCAAAAAGACAAGATACATGACCCAAACAACCAAATTGGATACATAGTTCTACTACTACAGTGCCACAATATAGTATCTTTTATAGTAACTACATTGTAATTGTGTCCTACAAGACCCCAAAAATATTTCTCTATAGTGATATGAACTCATACATTGTGCAGTCTCATAGGGTTCAATACAACTCAACCAATACCACACTGTATAATTTTACTATAATTAATAATCAATAATATAAGTATGATAATCAATAATATGTAAAATAACTTATAATTAATAGTATATTTAATATATTAAACAAATAATAATATAATTTATACTATTTATTGGGTATATAATACAACACAACAACACACTCACACACAACACCTGGTCCTTTTATTAAATCCACCCTATATACCCCCTAAGATTTCGGTTTTTTTCATAAACACTTATGTATATATTATGTTTTTATATGAAAAATAAATAATAATATAAATAATATAATTATTAATAAATAATATAAGTAATTTAATTTATATGTTCTAATATAAGTAATAATTATCAAAGTAAATAATAAATGATATTGTAAATAATAAATAATAATATAGTTTATAATTACTAATATGATAAATAACAAATAATATAAGTGAAGTTGTTAATTATTAATTATTTAAATAAAATTTACTAAAAAATTAATAAATAACAATATAAATAACTATATAATTGATAATAAATAATATAGATAATATAATTAGTAATTAAAAATATAATTAGTAATTAATAGTTATAATAATAATTATAAATACAATTATTAGATAATAACAAAAAATAATAATAGTAAATAGTTGATGAATACAAAAAAATTAATAATATAATAAATATAATTATTAATTAAATATATAACAAATATAATTAATAATTTATATTATAATTAATAATTTATAATATAATAGATTGAGGATGATTCTCGTTTGAGAAGCTCTTGTTGGTGAACAATATATTGATTAGTGTTTTCCATTCAAGATAACATTCCTAAGAGATAACAAACGTGAATTACTAGTTGGGGGACCCTTGGGGCCTCACTTACAACAAGAGATCCATTGATGAATCCAAGGGTGTATTTTCTCAGGCGGGATATAAATCATTCAAGGGTTTTTATTTAAGTACTTTTACAGCTTAAAAAATGGTGCTCTTGATTATGTCATCAAAAGAGATACCACTACTCTTATCAATTATAACTACTATAAAATCCATGATAAATTGAATATTTTCATGTAACAAATCATTTATAGGTTGTTTTCCCCATTTTTTGTAATCCACAGATGTTTTAAGTCCTAGGGAAATGAATCTCGATTATACGGGGATTTAACAATTGAAAATTCATTCCAATTGGTTAGGGATACTACCACATTTTATTCTCATCTGATGAGCTAAAGTAGAAGGCTAGGTGTCATGGGTCAATTATTTTAAATCCTGGTATAATTTGTCTACAATAATTAGATCTTCATTTCAATCCCTATGAAGATATAAATTTCATATCCTAAACATATATCATGTTGTTATAGTTTAAATTGGATCCAATGGATTCCCTAAATCCCATATGATATTTGTAGTGTTGTTGGAGATACCATCAGAAGAGATTAAGCCCCTAGGGATTCAAAATATTATCACTTATCTAGAGTTGTAGTGTTTCTTGATCTTAATTACTTTTTTTGATAAAGTGGTTCTTTCTACTATAGAAAATTATTTCAATTTTAAAATTTTATATGAGACGTTGCATACATTCTTCTCTAATTGTTGTGGTATTAGATAAGGAAAGGAAAATTATTGAAGGGACTCGAAATGTTCCTTTTTTCATAAAAGGTATATGACCACCAATATTGTAAAAATAAGAAGAATGAAGTGCATTAAAATTTCACTAATTTAGTATTTTTGGGAAAGGGGGAAGATGGATCTCTTAAAATACTAGAGGCCATTATTACTCTGGAGAGTACTATTGATGGGTGTGATCCTCTTAAAGTATTGTATGTAAATAAGGAGATGGGAAATTCTCCCACTATCACTAGTATTAGTTTTTTTGAGGTAACACATTGAGATTTTATAAAAAAAACTATCTTTAATAGCGCATTTCACAAGTAACAACAATCTTAAACAACCCACGAGATATATAACCATCATAAACTAACCATCAAATTGGTGGGTATGAACTGTATTAAATTATTTATGAAATATATATATATATATAAACTTCCAACTCAATATAAATTATTGATAATTTTTTAGAAATTAATAAATCAATTTTTAGTAAAGTAAAATTTTTCATCGAAAATATATTTTCATTAAAAATGATTTTTATTTATTTTCATGAAAAAATATATAATTAATATTTTTGATACATTTATAATTATTATCAATAAAATGAAATTTATTTTTTATGTTTTCATATAAAAATTTACTTTGGGTGGAATTTTGAGATTTTTCAGAAAGTATTTATTTTTAGTGAATAGTGGAAATATAAATTTTTATAAAAATATCATTTATTTTTAATAAATTAAGAAATTATAAAGTCCCATTATGGTTTGGATATGATTTAATGAAACAAAATTAAAATTTTGGTATATTTAATCCACTAAACTTCTTTTGATTTAACATCATATTAGATTTTAGTATAAATGTTATACCCCAAGAATTCATAAATAACTTTTAATATAGAATGAAATTCATGTAATACTATGTCTCTACAAAATGAAAATTTGTTTTAAGGACATTGTTATAACCTTGTAATTAAAAAAAATATACTTATCTGATTTGAATTTTGAAAAATGTACATACCTGGTTGCAATCAGTAAGATATTTAGAGTCTCTTAGGATGAACATATTTTTTTGATGAATAGTAACTTACCCTTATTAATAGTAATGTTACCCTTATAAATATTAATATTAATGTTATGAATAGTAAATCATCCAAATGAATATGATAATCACCATTGAATGTATAAATAAAATTTAGGCATCCTTCAAATGACATTATGATCATAGTATAAGTGTTGGTATTTTTGTAAGTCATAAATATTTAATTTCAGCTTTTTATTCATTAAATAATTTAAATAAAAACTGATTTTCATGAATTGTAATCATAAATTTTTATATTTTTATTGTTATAAGAATATTTTATGAGACCATTATTATTTTTTCATGCTGTAAGAAAATAATTTATAGTTTAAAAATTGTTATTTTTTGAATAAGTAATGATTTTAATTTAAATTTAAATTTCTCGTACATAGAAAATTATTTTGATAAAAAGGAGTTCATTTTTTAATTCTACAATTTCAAAAAAATTGTGGGGGTGAAATTTTTGGATTTTTTTGGAAATACATGAATTTTTGGTGAATAGTGAAATTTGATATTTACAAAATACGCTAAATAAATGAATTTCTTATTCATGATTGAGTCATGGATTATGTAAATGGAATTTGGTTAAAAGTAACATGCATTTTTAACTATATGTAGTCACAATAACCAACACTATTGTTTTTCTTGTGAAAAAAAATAAAATAATGAAAAAAATAATATGAAAACCCTCCTGACCTCCACTATAAATACCACGCCTCACCCCTCTTCCTCTCACACCTCCCAATATTTGATCATTATCAAAATTCTATCCAATAATTTTCCCAGGTATCATCCCCATATCCAGAACTACTGGTCCCTTTGAAAGGCAGAAACCTAAGGCCTTAAGCAGGATCTTATGGAGAAGTGATCAGAATGTTAAAATCCTCTTTCATTTTCAACCATTTTTCTTTTCAATTCTTTTTCTTTTCTTATAATATATTCACCTCCCACTTCAAAGAGTCATGAAAAGTTATAGTATCATACATATACTGTAATTTTATCATGTTTATGGAAAGGTTCATTATATTTCTTCTCCTCTCGCTCTCATTCTAAAAATAAAAACATCGTTCGTGATGCGTCGATTTATAGACATCATTGATGTTGTATATTAAATTCCTTTTAATACCATTAAATATGGTTATAAAACCATTTTTGATAGTTGAAACAGATTTTAATAGGTATAATATAGCTACATTTATGTTCATTAATTAACATATAAACATAATATTAATATATAAAATGAAACTAGTTTGTGAATAACAAATAACAAAATAAATGATCTAAAGGAATATCATTAATATTTTATCTAATGATTCATCATCAAATGTGAAAAAAATTATTTATGATATCATTTAATATTATAAAAAAATATTAATATCATTTCATTCAACTAATGTAGTTTTCCTTCTATTCGACAAGAAAATCAATTAAAAATCCACCATTGAAATCAGGTAAAGAACGCACATGAAACAATGGGAAGAAAAAAATATTATTAATAAATATGTTAAATGATGTTATAAAATGATCATATAAGATTAATATTTATTTAAATTATTAATAACACTATTTGGAACATTACACAAAAGGTTTAAACATGTTTTAATTAAGAGAGTCCCAAGGTAAGGGAATTCTTAACACAATTTCCATTCTTTGTGTAAACCTTCAACATCATTGATTATGTTGAACTAAACATATTTATATAATTAATTTCGTTTATATTATGATTTTTATGTGTATTTACTATTTTTTACAGATATTAATTTCATTCCATTAATTTTTACTTCAATTATATGATAATTGAAGTGGATGTTTCTTTTAAAATCCTATTTTAAATTTCTATTTTTACAAAATTTAAATGGAATATTTCTATCCATGTGTTTATGTCTTATGATTATGTTATGGTTCTTGGGATCTATTTATGATGAAGGGTGGGACATATATATTCCTTCAATTCATTGGGTATGTTTATATTTTAGTTCTCTTGTATGATTACTCCAAGTATAACTATGATGGTTATACCATAATATGGCCATGAGGGTTACATTGTAAGGTATCCATAAGGGTTACAAATCATATGATAGACTTAAGGGTTAAAATTTCTAGTAAGTAATGCCTCAAGTAACCTAAATAGACTATTTATATTTTTATGTGTTTTAGGAAGATCTCGGGTTTAATAAATTATGTATATAATACTTTCTGGGTGAGAAGTATGAATTTGTAAAAATGATTTCCTACGTTTATAAGTATTCATAGACTAACGGTTTCTCACCTTATTTTTATATCCCATTTTAATATTTTATTTCCAATACAATGTTTCTAATTTTTCATTAATGGTTCTAAGGATGGTCAAGAGAATGGGTGAATAAAATATGAATGTTGTGAATATTTTTATCAATAAAAAAGAAAACATGTTTTAATTCAAATGATTTATATTTTTGAAAAAGTGGATACTATTTTAGCAGTATCATGTTGTATGATTATAGGATATTATGTTTTTATTATGTCCCAATTCTTCAAAAAAAATAATGTGAAAATATCCCAAATTTCTAATAATTTATATAGTTGATTAAAAATCAGGATTATGTAATGTTTATGGTCGGTTCCTTATAATAAGATATATTTGGGTTTAAAAACAAGATATTCTTATAATTGTTTTAAAATACATAATTTTTCTTTATTTTAATTCATTAAAATAACCCCAAATAGAGAATTATTTAAATTAAATGTATATATTATATATCGAAACATATTAATTTACATTCAAAAAAAATTTCATAGAGTTAATATAAAATCATATTTTCTTTAAAAAATACACTTCTTTAAACCCCGCTTTCTCACCACGTCAGTGGGATTAATTTTAAGTTATCCTTTCCCAATTACATGAATTTAATTTGGAAAAATTATTTCATTATTTAGAATTATATTAATTTATGTTATCTAATGTGTTTATATTAATCTTTATCATAATTAATAGAAAAATAATAAAAATTATTTACCATGGTTTTGGTAAAAACTGAATTAATAAGAAGTTAATCTAAAAAGATATGTGTTAAAATAACCTAACTTTTTTTTATAAAATTTATTTTCTAAACATATTTAGATCATAAAATCTATAATTATTTATTATAATTTATTTTGTAATACGTTTTCATGTGAAAAATGTGGAAACACCTTTTTGTAATAAAAAATTTGAAGTGGGCCACTCACCTCACTTATAAAAGGCCACCCCCTCACCATTATTCTTCACACCTTAAAACACTTTTTGTTTTTCCAATAACTACCAAAATAACTTCATAAATTATAACATATTATCCTATAATCCTTATTTTGTTCATAAATCCAACATAGGATGGTTTTTAGTTCAAACCTAAGGAGGTTACCTGAAGAAGAGGTAAAAATATTCATTGAGGGTTTCTATTTAATTTATTCATCCACATCTATAAATAGTTATTAAAACATTATGATGTCTTAAAATAAGTATATTACATATAATTTTATGTCTAAATTTTATGCTCATGACCTAAAACCATCCCCAATCTCATCAAATGTTCAAGGAAATCATTATTCTTGTGTAAGACAGACTGCCGCGTCACCAACCGATGCCATTCATTTTTCCATTACAAACCTTAACAGTTGGTTATAATGATGGTAATAAAGTATATATATATATATATATATGATATTTTTAGTATAAATATACCTCCTGATTCATTATATCACATATAATGTTTTACTTTCTATTCTGTTGGCAATACAATAACATCGCTCATGTGTACTATAGACTACCGCCTCCCGAAGCGACATGATTCATTTTTTAATAATTATTTACATGGAAGGTTATAAGGATATTGTATATTAATATAGATTATATAGATTATATAATTATTATATTCAATAAAAATTGATCATTATGGAAAGATAATATATCATTTTCATTCTTATAATTAAAAATGATAACATCGTTGATGCATGTGTGGATTTACATCTTGACGAAGCGATGCCAATATATTTTCATAACCACACAATATAAATGATATATATAATTATATTTAGAAATATAATGCTGTATATATGATATTATTATCATAATTTAATGATAAAATATTACTTAACTTGTTTTCATAATGATTAATGAAAAATGGAAATTTTACTCATGCGTATGTATAGTCAACAGTCTCTGTAACTGTAATGTAGTTTATTTTTCAAAACCACATTTCATGATTGGTTTAAAATGTGTAATTTATGAACTAAAATGATAAATATTTCTGTATTATTATTCTTGATATGTTAAAAAATTGAACTCTTTGACAATGTTCAACACAAAAAAAACTATTTTGAATGAATGAACCAAATGTCATCAAAACACGCAATATGGAAATAACATATTAAGTATTTTAAAATGTCACTAAAAAGAAATAAAATAAATTATTAAATAATAATGTATTTAACCCAGAAAAGTTTCTTAATAAATATAATATTTTATTTAATATTTTTCTTCAAGAGTTAAAAGACATTTTAGGAAATTATGGACTCGGGGTAATGAGTTTTCTAGTCTGTCTTTTATTTATATGATACATATAAAATATTCATCACTTTTTTTATTTAGTAGTGTATACACTATCCATTTTTAATGTATTATCATTAATAAGTCATAAATTTGGGTATTCCATCTTTCTATTCGATGAAATTTATCAAATGGGATAGACTTGAATGATGCCATGTGGTAAGGAGTTTCATAACTCAATTTACTTTCATTGGATTCTAAAACATATCCACTGACACAATTAGGATATTATTATGTGTGAATTGATATTTAAATTATTTTATTATGTATTTCAAATATTTTATGTATTTAAATGGGTTAAAAATATTCTATCTATTAATTTACTCTCAATCCAGTGATATAAACCTTAACATGGTTAATCATCACAAAATCCATTCTTTGGGACATATGTTTATGATATAGACATTCCTAATTTTTAATGTATATATTATTTACATTCTTCATGTTATATAATTTATTTAATTATTTTCATGATATTTAAAGTTTCATTTTTATTTTTTCTTTAATGGGGCTTACAATTAAATAGTTACCAAAGTGTAAGTGTTTTACGATACAATCCCACCATTAATTGAGATAATTTATCATTATATTTGAAATAAAAAAATATTATGATCTATATATCAAGAAACTAGTTAAGTTAATTCTAATTTTTTATATTATGATAATTCATTTTTTCCATCCATTTTTATCTCTTTTTATACACAAGAGTTAAAACGTTAATTTTTATGAAAAATATTCTTCATTTCGCTCTTTAGTGGAAAACCCAATTTCTTCTGAATCCATGTTTAAAAAAAATTTAAATGATGATTCTATAAGTCTTAAAATGATTTATTTAATCCATTTTTACCAATGATTTAAATTTACAAATTTTAAAGTAATATTCGTGTCATTTTACAAACAATGCATGTTTGTATTTTACCAAAAATGTTATAGGAAAAAATGTTTTCACATGTATGAAATGAACATAATTTTCCACCATCAATAGCATATTTTACAATGAATATTCCACTATAATTTTCATGTTTATGCTCAAATAAAAGGTTTTTTATAAAATACATCTTACAAAGTGTTTCTTAATGTGGAATGCATA
The DNA here is from genome assembly GCA_963277665.1 of Viscum album. Lineage (NCBI taxonomy): Eukaryota > Viridiplantae > Streptophyta > Magnoliopsida > Santalales > Viscaceae > Viscum > Viscum album. The sequence continues at coordinate 2,044,985,774 of OY728150.1, read as the reverse complement.
TTTTCCTAATGAAAAGTTTTAAATGATTTTTTCGCATCGTTTATAATTTGTCAATGTTATTTCCAAATAAAATTGTTTACAAAATATTTTATCAATTTTTAATTTTAAAAAATGACATTCAAAGAAAAGTTACCATCCTTAAGAATTGTTCTAAATGATATTTTAAATTAATTTTCCATCTATTACGACATCCTCTATTGTTACTTATGGTCTAATGGAAATATTTTGTAATGATACCATCCTCATTATTTCTCTATATAGAATATTATTATTTAAAATATATTACTATGGAACCTATTTCTTTTCTAGAGGTTAATCGGGCTTCAAATAGATTATTATGGAACCTATTTCTTTTCCATGGGTTAGTCATGTTTTGAATAAATTGTTATGGAAGCCATTTATTTTCTATGGGATAATCATGTTTCAATGATATTTTTTTAGAACTTGTTTCTTTTCCATGGGTTATTCAAGTTTCAAATATAATTTTGTAGACTCTATTCCTTTCCACTATTTAGTCTTTTTTTCAAAGAGATTTTTTGGTATCCTATTTCCTTTCCTCAAGTTATTCATTTTAAGAAATGAATAATGACTATTTTTATGAGCTTTATAATGAAATAGAAGCTCTATATCTTCTATTCATGTTTCTGTTCTTGGACAATTCTTATATGATGGGTCTTCCCAGATAATATCATGTTAAAATGTTATTGAATATATATGTAGGTGTTCCCAGAGAGAGCTCCAATTCATTTCTTATGGAAGTCGACCTTTGGAATATTCCATTTGTATGATTTTTGTAAGGGTTCTTTGAAAATAATTTTCTAAGATACCAATACATTTTATCTATTCTTTCTATAGGTTTATAATGTATCTTATGATTAATATATATATCACATGACTAATGATTATTGATTCTGATGAATCTTGGAATTTTTAAATTCATATTCCGATTTTTTAATGTTTAATAATATAGGTTTTTATTGGTATGGATATTATTTTATATACTGATGATTTTTTGGATTTTTTCAACATACCCTTACGTTCTCCTTGTGCTCACCAATGAAATTTAACTATTCATGATTATGTTTTCTCTAACATGAATTTGAGCTCACCCATCAAATGTTTCTTTTCCCCATATTATCAATTATGATGTTGGATAAATTGTGTATAGAAGGGTTTTATATGGATGATCTTGATGAAATAATATAAAATATTAAATGCTGGGTATATTGGGAATGATACTCTCTGCTAATATTTGGTATTGTTTATATAAGAAATTGTAATAATTCTATAAAATTATAATATTTAAAGGTCATTAAGAATAAAATTGATCTAATATTTCCATTATATATTGTAATTTTTTGATGGTGGATATTGGTTCACCATAATCTATTTTAAATACTCAAATGTAAAGTTTATATTTTCAGCACCAGATTCGAGAGTGTAGGTTCTAGAATATTATAGTTGGTATTAGAGGAAATGTTTACATAACATTGGAGATTAGGATGTTTATAGTTGAGTTTATCTTAATAGTTATGAATATCATCATCATAATATAATATTAAGGTTGTTAATATATCCAATGTCTTATATACACCTTATAATTTTTCAACAATGAGATCTTAATGTGATTAATGAAATTTTAGGATACATTTTATTTGGATAGAGTATATGTAAATATTTTTCTTAATTTGAAGATTTCATTTATTATTTGTGGAAATAATATTTAAGGTATTTATAACCTTTATGGTTTATATGATCTTAGATATTGAATTAATTATTATAATAAAAGTCTAATCATATTGGTAACGACAACATTGAAATGTGATTTGGTGCATAAGTGAATCTTTTGATTAATAAAATGATAGTGCCATATTTTTGGGCTTGAAATATGAAATTTATGAGATAAAATTTAATTATAAAACACTCATTAAATTTGAAGTTATCTAGGATACAATGTTATGGAATGGTTTAGTTTCAACATTGGGTATTACTGTTGAATTCAGAATATTAATGTATCATATGAATATCAATTCATTTTGTGAATTATCATACCATGTGAAATCCATTTAGGTTTTTTTAATCTAAAAAAATAGATGAAATAGATTGTTATACCTTTTATGGTTATATGATCTTTTAATAGTTAAATTTTAGTGTTTCATGTATTAAAAATTTATCATGATTACTCGTGTTTTGGATAAAAAGATGATATTGTGGTGGAAACTGGATGAAGTCTGAAATTATACTTGTCATGTATGTGTATTTAACTATTTTTTCAGTATAGATGGTAAAATAATTACTCAAATCTTACAAACGTATCTTAAAACAAAAAAAAATTTCCCAGTACCATCATTTATAATAAATTGATGGTCTTCTGAGTTATCTAAAATTTATTGTTTTTAGGAGATTAAATTTCTATTTATAATTCTCTTTCATATGATTAATTATCTATATAACTCTCTAAAAATTATTTATAATTTTTTCCATGTCCAAATATTAACTTCCCACTAATGTTATTTATTTTAAATCCTAGTATGCATTATTCAATATGAATTTTATACATCATATTATCTCTAACCAAGATGTTGTTTCATTGGCCCTCTTTATGATGTGGGTTTCTGAAAAAAGTGATAATTTAAATTAAAGAAAAATTTATTACTATGATAATGTTCAAATTGTGAGGAATCTATTATTAAATAGCGTACATATGACACCCTGAGATTTTATAAAAGAAAAATATGTTTGGAAGCATATTCAATAAGAAACACAGAGCTTAAACAACTTGAAATATATATAACCACTATAACATAGTAATTAAATTGGAGTTATGAATAGTATTAAATGACTTATGATATATATATATATAATTTTCAATATATCTAAGGAAGAAACCTTAATCATTACATATTATAATGAATTTAGACTATAATTATCTTTATTATTTCCCAAATATCATTTTTGTTTATAGATTTAAATAATTAATAAAAAATATTCATAGTGAGACCATATATTAAAATATTAAATTTCAAATCAATATCCCTTTTTTCCCACCAGAAAAAACATAAAAAACAATGTTTTTTCCAGATAATTCATCAAAATTTTCATCTTGACCCCATCTTTGTCTCTAATCATACATAAAAACTGAGAAAAAAACATTCTAAAACTTGTTATGGGAACATAAATCTGAGAAAGGTAGAAAAAAAAAGAAATAAAGAAACAATTATTACATAAATTCTTATACAATATTATTTTCAAAATAATCTTCAGGATTAAAATAAACATGTTTTACACAATAAATAAATATTCCCCAATGATTTTCATAAAAAATTTATAAAAAATATTAAAGGAAAAAAGAAAACCCATAAAGGTTTATTTGAAAACATTACAAACTCATTAAAATGTTTTCAGAAATTTATACTTTTCACCATTGAAAGTAACATATCCTTTCCTTTGACTATATACTTAATAACTTAATTTTTGGAAACATGATTATTTGTTAAAAACATTGAATGAATAAATAAATCATATCAGTGAAATTGGTAATTATTTTATTATTATAAATATTTATTATATAACCTTCATTTCTACCTTAAAATAACCCTCACATTTATACTTGACATAATCATCACGGTTATACTTGAATGTATCCATCAATGTTACACTTGGAAAAAGCATCATGATCAACGTACAACATTCCAAACACATTAAAGGGATATCATAGATCTAAAAATATTTTTCTTATAATAGAACCACCTATCATTAAAAAAATTCCCAAGAACCATAACATAATCAAAAAACATGAATGCTCGCATCAAAAAAAAACATTCATTAAGGAACATCAATTATTTTAAAAAAAGTTTCACAGAAACAATGGGAACAAATTTATTTGAAAATATCCTGGTAATAATATAAATAATTATTCCAAAAACTAAGTGATCATTTAGTAATTAAAATATTCTCTGGTCTTATAAGTTAGAAAATCAACCCTTTTGGGTTTTGTAAAAAGTAGCATTGAAAGGGGACTTTTAAATGTAAGTACATTTCATAAAACCTTAACAGATCCCTATTATATTTGTTTTGATAAATTATAAAATTATATTTTTAAAACATTCATTAATATATTAATAAATTCATAAAAATAAATTAAAAAACTTGTACATCAATGATAATTATTTATAAAATAAATCTTTTAAACATTTAAAATGTGGTTTTCTACTTAAAGAGTCGCTTACCTTGTGTCTAACTCGTCATGTACGTTCTTTATATTCCTATATAATAAATATAGGATAATTATTTAATTAATTGAGATAAATTTTCAAGTTTATTATTCTTTTTTTTTAAATTTTTTAAGTTATTACAATCAATTAATTATATATTTTTTTGTGGGACACTTTAACAATATTCGGTTCATAAGTCTAGAATGACGTCAATATGTTGTCTGTTGTCAGATAGATTAGCATTAAATCACATCCAAAATTATATTTATGACATAATTAAAAAAAAAATTACATTCATTATAATTATAAATCCAATCAAGAAATATTTTTATTAAAAATGAACTACGTTACAATCATGGAGATTGTAGGTCGTATGTACGCTTGTATAACATACTTTTTTTAATGATTGTTATGGAAAGATGGTAAGTATTATTTTATCATTAATGAGTGAATATTAAATATTATATATCATATTAAATATTTAAATATAGTTATATATATCATCATTGTCATTTGGGTTTGAAAAATGAATCACATTGCTTCATGGAGGTGGTAGTCCACACGTACACACAAACGACATTATCATTTTTATGTGCAGGGAAATGTAAGAATTTTAGTGATATATTTACCTTTAATAATGATAAATATGTCATTAATGTAATATAAAAACATTTCTTCCATCATTATAAATAATCTAGATAGATGGCGATGGAGAAAAATTACAACAGTTTGCGAAGTGGTGGTCTGCGGTAAACATGAATGATCAATTAATTTCTAATTTGATGGATGTGGATATGTATATAATTACTTAAACTAAATTAATTACATATTATTATATAGTGGAGGCTAAATTTTTTATTTTACCTTGGTTGAAAATTGTTTTAAGGATGTGTAATTATAAATAAAACCAAAATGCTTCATTAAGAATGATACCGCGTCTTTAGACAATCTATTTTTCTTAACAAATATAATACCACAATGGTTGGTTTTATGCCTAAACTAAGACCTATATAAAGTGTAAAGGAATTCTAATAATATATTTTGGTAGTAATATTTCAATCCAAATAGTTTTTTAAGTGCGATTATAAGAGAAGAAGAGGATTCCTTTTATAAGAGAGGGGTGGGGCACTCTTGAAATTTATCAAAATATTAAAATATAATAATGATATTCTAGACCAAATGCTTATAAATGGAATTTAAATTAATATGGGATAAAATTAAGACCATATATTATCCCATTTGGGAATATATAAGTTTTTTTGATGTTTAAATAATTTACTAATATATTAATTCCATAAAACATCATCATTGTCAAATTTTATACTATTCATTACATTGACATTAAAAACATCAAAAAAAATTAAAATTAATACCAACTATTTTATTATATCCTAAAAAATACAATTTCATCTATAAATGTTTTGTATCATATTAATTATAACCTAATATTTTTATTTTTATATTTTTAATATATTTTTTTTATTTTTTTATTAATTTAAAAATTAATACATCAATGTTGTGAAAGTTTTTAAGGTAATGATTTCTTCCCTAAAAATAGAAACTAAATTATCATGATGAGTATAAATCTTATATATTTTTAAAAAATATTTATAGTCAATCATATATAATTGACGAACACATGTTAAAGTTTTTATACTTATTAAAAACAATAGTGTGACATGTTTGACTTTCCTTTAAATAAAACATTATAAAAGACTTAATGTCAGCAAAATGGCATAAAAAGTTTTTCAATTAGAAACATGGATTATTATGGTCTAAACTACCCATCTAATAGTTTTAGGGTGAGTTTTAGGATCATTTTATAGTTGTTGTTATATTATGTTTTGAGTTTGTGAAATCATTTTATTGATTCTTATTTCGCTTTCACAGGCAACACATCTGTGTTACATAATAATTAAGGATAATTATTTTATTTTTAAAAATTAAAAATAATTTTCTATCATAAAAATAAATTAACTGGTCTTAATATAATCCTTAATATTTTTATCATTTTGAATATTTACTCATATCCCAATCAATACAGCTTATCAAATTTTATAATTTGACTTTTCTTTCCTTACAGAATAATTGCCCAATTATTTAGATAATATTCATATTATATAACTGAAAAATTATAAATTATAAGTCTAAATAATAATTTATATATTATATTTTAAAAAAAATTGAAAAGAATTTATACCACTCAATTATAAGCTATAAGGCATTGTGTTTTACTTTTTGAGTGTGGCACAAGCACTACATGAGCACTGAAAATGATATTCATATTTTAAATAAATTAAATTATAATTTAATTATTCTAAAAGAATTTTTTATTGATATTTATATTATCATATATTATACGAGTTATTTCACAATATTAATAATTTTTTATTTCATAATATTTTCTTGAGGATATCACAAAAGATACCGTATTTTATAATAAACTCTATTTTTTGACTATTCAATAAAATTTTATCTTTTTCAAAAAATTATGAAAATTTCAATATAGAAAAATATATTTTCTATGGATTCTAGAAATTAATTATAATATAAACGTATAAAAAGAATAAAATAGTATATTTTGAAAATAATGTGTCCCTGAATAATAAAATTACTTTAAAAAATTAAGTTTTTATCTAGTCATTAAAAAATGTGTTTCCATTTAAAATCATAAGGTATTATATTCTTCCACAATTTAAAAAATTTAATGATTGAAATTTGAACTCAGGCTCGGTAACCGAGGTTTAACAATTCAATATAACTTTTTTTAAATTCCACATCATAAATGGATTAAAAAACACTTCCTCCTGGTAAGATAGGAAAGGAAGTACAAATGTTACGAAAGATACAACATGCTAGGTTTCCATATAAGAAAACACGGAAAGAAAAGAAAAAATAGAACTCCCAAGGGATGATAGAGAGTGAGACAGAACATGGTCATGAGTAAGTTATCCACTATTTTTTTAAATCTATGATGGTTTAAAATATCATAGATTAATTGGTTACAAAAGTAAACAAATAATTTTTTTTCACAAAATTATTTCCTAATGTTGGAAAATTATTTTATTACCCCAACTACGAACATGAAGAAATGTACTTACTAGATTAGAATGATTTCAACCCTTAATCAATTTCCACAAAAATATAATATTTTTAAAGAAATGATGAGTATTAATTTGAAATTATTTATGCACTATAATCAAATTCTTCAGATAACAAAATCCTCAAAATAATAACTATTTATTTCTATTTTCTTAGACATTAACCAAAACCAAAATTATTAGTCCAATATAAAATAATTAACCAAAAATAATAGTCCTTTATTTGGGAAAAACCCTTTTTAATATCCAAAATTCAACATAGATCAAGAATAAAATATCAATACATAAAATTCTTCAAAGATATTTCAAAATAGTATTAAATGTCAAAAATCAGAATCATTTGATCACGTAGTTATTGAGTATAAAATATATAATTTAACTCCAAATAACATTAATTAATTTTAAAATATCATATGAAAATGTAATTACAATATTAAAATAATATTTAATATATAATAATCATTTCTATAAGTCACCCAGGTCCCCGTAAATTAACATTGTGATCATATATGCATTCGAATGATAATTCAAAATTTATTCCTAAAATAAAATTCCATAATATTCTATTCACCTTAATTATATAGGGTTTCGAAAATAGAGAATTTCTTCTAAAATAACATCAATAACTTTACAACAAATATAATTCTAATCCCATGGTTACATATTAGATAAAACTTATATTCCAAAAATGAATTTAAACATTATCCATCAGATATTTTTAATAAAAAAAATTTCATACTAACATGACATCTCATAGGCTAGTGGTTGTTCATACACCATTGTCTCCCTTAGGTTGGGGGTTATATTCCTACAACATTTCCAGATTTTATTTTTTTTCACATATCTTTTCTATTGTTCATTTTCTAAAAATAAATCAATATATTTTAGAGAAAATTTTTGAAATGTGAGAAACATACTAAAAAAATACCCGATCGCACCATGATTCACTACTTCATTTGACCCCTACATCACTGTTTTAAAATAGTTCTTATTATATATTTCAAATATTAAAACAAATTAAACATCCCATTTCATTAAATTATTCAATTTTTTATTACTATTAAAAAGGTAAATTATATTGTTTTGTTATTTTAATGAATGAGTAGGCGATTTAGAGTGTCATAGATGATGCAGAAGGAATGTGTGCCCAACTACATGGAATCCAAAGGACATATGTCCACTATTTTACATTTACCATGAAATTCATGAATTACCATGGGCCGAAATTTTGTGAAATAATCCATCACTAGGTGGGATATATCTACGATCAAGATACCCAATAAAAATTCATCCATCTGTTGGCCCAACCAAACTGATCTATCCGTTGAAATGAATATACAAAAAGTCAAAATTTTGGTTCAATATTTTCAAAGTATCACTCATTTTAGATGACCGATTTCGAAAAAACAAACCTGGTGATATTCAAGATTCCTAAAGAAAGCATTTATATTTTTTACATGTCTAGAAAAGTATATATACCATCCCAATACTAATATCCAAGTTCTGTCTTGAAATTTGAGTTCCCAAAACAGCTTCTCATTTTTTGCTACAAAAGGGAACCGTGAGCACTACATTTAAGATTTTCACCAATGAGTGATGTTATATCATTTTAGAATTCTAGATGAGTCCTTTCATCACCCAATAGGTTTTGGAACTCTATATAATCAAATGGATATCACTTGAAGTAAGGTTCCCTTGATCGAATCCTTCTTCTCCATATCATGTTGTCATATTTTTTTGCCTAAAAAACTTTTTAGTTTCTCTTCAATTTCATCTATTTTATTAAATTTTATTCTTCCATTATCATACTATTTTTAATATAAATGAATATAATAATCTTTATTGGGTTATACCCTTTCCACAACCTTTGAAAATGAAAAACCATTCCATAATGAATACACCACTCACAAAATAGTATTATTTAGAAGTAATTTATTTAATTCTCAATTTATTCACTTATTTATTTTGAATAAAATATATAATTCAATTGACATAATATGACCCATGCGTGTAGTTTTTTTAATTAAAATAAACTAGGTAGGTAATTGAATAATTTAAGAAAAACTCAAGAGGTTAAGTAATGTGTGAATTGTTAGATCAAGATCATAATCTGTAAGAAAACCGCACAGGATAAATTTTTAGATTTAATATATAATATATAAAATAAATTAATACTTATTTATAAAATTTATATGTGGCATAATTTACCAATAAACATAAAATATCATTGGAACAACAATCAAAGTAGGGTACTATGATTGTATATTCTAAAGATTTCAAAGGGTTCAATTAATTTCATCATTATTGTTATGTAAACTCTCATAGGGTTCAAGGGTTAAAAAATTAAGGGATCATAATTAGGATGATATTAATATATATCATATTGATTAATAAGTATGTTAATTGGTATTATTATATTGATTAATCCTTTTAAAAATAAATTTCTAAAAAAAATATCTTCTCATTGCGTTTTATTTAATCCCATTTTAAAAACAAAAAAAAAAGGAAAAACAAATACGAACTTGAGAAAACATAATTATTCATAATCTTTTATAAACATATAAAATACCCATAAATCTATTTTTTTATTTTATCTTTATTTAAACAATTCCTTTATGAAATAGTATTAATTACTACTTATTTGAGAGGCAACCTTGGATAGCCACTCTGCTGTACATAAATACCTAAAAACCACACATCATTTGAGTTCACCTCTGACAACGATGTTCAAATGGAATCATTTCCTAGGAGAGAATAATTTTTTCTCAAATAATTAATGATAATTTTTTACTTTTATTTTTTCATCTTTTTCTCTTAATTCAACCTTCTTTTCACTTCATCAAATTTTTTTTATCTCTCTTCTTTTTTGTGGACCATTGACTCAAACTTATTGACTTTTTATTATGGTCCACTTTTATTCATTTTATTTTATTTATTTATGACAAAAAATAATCCCAAGGATATCTTAGATCTTGACCATAAGATTGAACATATCCTTAAGGATAAATTTATGCAGTCTCTATCCACAAGAAGTTTCAACATTCTCTCAGTTTGAAAATTACACTCTTCTAGGAACATTGAAATCAGAAACACTTCAGAATCAAACCCAAAATAAAAACCAATAGATGAAAACAACAAAAATGAGATTAATAGAACCATTTGAGAATTGGTTTCACGCGAAATTTACTATAAACCAAATTATATTTCAAACCCAAACCTTGAATCTGACATTGAACTAAAATCTAGGATAATTCATCTTTTTACAAAATTTTATGGATTATCTGGTAAGGAACCAAAAAACACCTTATCTAATTTAACATGGATTACTCAACCCTAAAACTAAGAAATGTATCTGAAGGTCAAATAAAACTAAGTGAATTTCCATTCTCACTTGATGTAACAACAAAGGATTGGATGTATTATTTATAACCTTATGATATAACATGTTGGAATGATTTGAATCAACTTTTCTTGTAGATATTCATTCCACCATCAAGGAACACTTCCATTCGAAAATATATATCAAGAATCATGAATTCACAATGGGATTCAATGTATGAGTATTGGGAGAGACTGGAGAAGTTATGCCCAATATTCCCACATCACCAAATTACTAAGAAACTCAGCATCTCATTATTCAAAAAAGGAAAAAACCTATGGAGATGAGTTTGGAAGATGTCATAACTATAGGTAAATTGGTTAAAAAGCACCAGTATCAACACTTTAATTTTTTGATAATATATAAAAAATCCAAATAATTTATTGATTGTGGTACACCACATGTTAGAAGAGTACATTAGGTAAGTCCATATTTTCTTGAAAATCCTTTAGTTGATACTTAGTTAGAAAAATTAAATAGTATAGTGAGAAATATTTCCATGGCTAAAATGATATCCCAACCATCTCCAACAAGGCCTTGTGTAATTTTCACTAAATCAAACCATCCAATTGACTTTTCCCCCCAATTACACTAGATATAAGATTGTGCAACGGTATTTACTAAGAGATCATATTAGCATAAAAAATAATCACATCTCTAGAATAATTGTGATTAAATTTATCCTATACACAACCCAGGGTGGAAAGATCAATCATACATTAGGAATGACAATGGAAAAAAAAATTCCCCTTTTCAACAAAATTTCCTACAGCCTCCCCCTTAACAATAGGGTTTTCAAAAACCCCAAAGGAGATCCGAAGCGCAAGATTTAACAATTAAAACAAAAGGGAATTATCAACCAAAGGTAGATCCTAATAATAGGGTTTTTTTGAAAAATAATTGGTCTCAATAAATATAATGAGATGGAGAGTTAAGGTTTAGAATTAAGGGAGTTGAAGACACAAATAAGCTAGATAGAAATATCCCTCTATGAACTTATATGTAATAACATCAGAAATCTATCGTCATAGACTATTCCAAATCCCAAGGGGAATGTCTATTACATCACTTTTATAAGTGTTAATCAATATACTAATACATATGCACCTATCGTTCCACCCAATTCACCTCAACTCTGTAAAAATCTCATTCAAAACCAACTGATGAGTAGCCCAGGTAGAAAGAAAAATATAAGAAAAATATTGATAATGTTCTTTATAAAACACTTCTACTACCAAATAGAGTTTTAAAAACTAATAATTTAGACTAAAGGTTGATTCAAAAATATGTTTTTGGTATATTCAAACATTTAGAGATCAACATTAATCTACTTGAAGATGTTAAGAAAATTCCAAGGTATAAAAAATTATTAAAAGAACATTATACCAATCAATGATGGATTAAGGGAAATGAGAGGATCAATATTTTATGGAAGGTTTCAGCACTCACTACACCAACTCATGAAATGTGTACAATGTTCAAGGATCCTGGGACATTAACCATCACATGTACCATACAGGAGTTACACTTTATTGATTCTTTACGTGATTTGGTAGCTTCCATAAATTTGATGCATCACTCTATATTCAATTATTTATAGCTTGGTGTGATGAACTCGAAGAGAGAGGTGTTGCAGTTGGTGAATAGAGATACAACATATCTTATAGGAGTCCTTGAGGATGTACTTGTTTGGTTTGGATACATGATCATTTTAAAATATTTCTATGTTCTTAACATTGAGGATTGTTAAGTAATTTATCTTTCTACCATTATCTTAGGTTGGGAATTCCTCAAAATTTCAAGAATGATGTAAAATGTCTATGAGGTTGCACTTTCCATGGATTTTAGTGATGAAATTATGATATTTATTTTTATAGACTCCATGAAGTACCCCTAAAAGGAACATTCTTATTTTTTTAATTTATGATTTGAATCACCATGTAAAAAACCAATGGATTTTTATTATACCATTCTTAGAGAGATTATGATAATTGGCTATAATTTTATCTCCAAGATCACTTCTACAATAATACCAAATGCACAAACCATTCATTGATTTTATTTTTATGTGGATTCATATTCTGATTTTGATCATCTTCACCTTGATTATGACATTGAAGTTGAGTATACTGATGGATTTGATAAAATATTCTCTAATTTTGATGATAACTATTTTTATAATGATGTCCATTTCGCACAAATTTTAGTTCCATGAATTCCTCTATCCATACATCACCATAATTTATTGGTACTCAAACCGTTGCCACCAAATCTCAAATTCTCATACTTGTTGTGTGGTGAGTGATTACATTTTTTAATTTCTAATAAAATCCATTTTGAAGAATAATAAAAACTACTAAATAATTTTATGGATAACATTAGGGTAATAGGGTGGATCATAGATGACATATAATTTATTAGCCCCTCAATTTTTAGGCATCATGTTGTTTTGGTTGATGGGGATCAACTTCTTAAGAATCCATAAAGGATACTTAATCCACATATTCTATATGTTGTTAAAAATATGTTTAAAAATAAATCATCAATGGTATCATTTATCCTATTTTAGATTCCCATTAGGTTTTTCCAATTCAGGTAGTGCTTAAGAAAAGTTGGGTTACTATTCTTATAAATGAGGGAGATTAATTATTTATAATGAGGGTTCAAAATAATTTGCATGTATGTATTGATTATGGAAAACTAAACCAATTGACTCATAAGGACAATTTTACCCCTCCAATATATTGGTAAAATGTTTGAGGAACTGTTTGGGAAGACAAACTGTATTTTCATGGATTATTTTTTTGATATTTTCAGGTTCTAATAGATCTTGATGATTAGTAGAATAAAACATTCAATTTTTAATTTAGTATATTTTCTTACCGAAAAATTCCATTAAGACATTGAAATGTACCAAGTACCTTCTAGTGATGCATGGTGAGTATTTTTTTAGATTTCATTGAGACCATCATGTGGGTATTTAGGGATGATTTTATAGTGTATGTATCTTCATTCTATGAATTTATCTTTAGTTTTGGAAAGGTGTTGAATCATTGTGTTGAGAAGAATCTAATTTTGATCATTGAAAAATTCTATTCCATGGTAGAGTGTGGCACTATTTTAGGTTATATAGTTTTAAAACATAGAATAGAGGTTGATAAATATAAGGTATATATTATTTCATCCTTTTTATATCATTCTTGTATGTGAGATGTTAAATCATTTCTAGGGAATTCTTCATTTTATCGATGCTTCATCGTAGTTTTCAGTATGATCTCTCTACCATTATTTCAATTTAATCAAAAATATATCAACTTATTTTTTTAATGATTCATGTTAGGAATCATTTTATAAGATAAATAAGAATCTGATCAATCCACCAATCATACAACCCTCATAGTCGGATATTCCTTGTGAGATTAGATGTGACACATCCAACTTCATGTTTTGATTTTTCATAATGTACATGGTGGAAGGGTGGTCCCATGTGATTGCTTATGCATTTAGGAATTTGGATTCAAACCCAAGAAATTACACCTCAATGGGAAATGAGTTTATTACCATTACATTTTCTTTAGATTAATTTTATTAATATTTATTAGGCTCTAAAGTAGTTGTCTTCTTAGACCATGTAGCTCTGAAGTACCTCTTGAAGAAGCCATATGTGCATCCCAGGATTATCTGATGGATGCTCTTTCTTTAAGAATTTGGAATTGATATAATGGATAAGAATGTGTCAGAAGAAATAGTGGCGGACCACATGAGTAGTAATTATCACACACGAGAGGTTAAAGCATGGAACCATATACCACTTTAAGACACTTTTTCTAATAATAATCATTATGAACTCTCTGGTACACATCATTGGTATGCTGATTTAGTTTACTACAATGTTGAATATGAAATTTCTACAAATTTAATGAATCAAAAAGTCTATAAAATAAAGTGTGATTCTCAATTTCATGTGTGGGATGATCCTTACCTCTGGCGTATGTGTAGTGATCATGTTATTAGTAGGTGTGTTCATAGTCATGAGTTTGAGCCTTTTTTGAATTATGGTCATACAAAATAATGTGGAGGACATTTTGGTCCCCAAAATATAGCTATGAATGTCTTAGACTCTGGATTATATTGTCTTAGCTTATTATATGATGATCGGGTGTTTTTAAGTCATTATCACATCAACAACACATTTAAAACATTTTAAGGAGATAGAGGATTTCCCATCAACCCATATTATTCGGTGATTTTTTATGTTTGGGGCATTGATTTTATGGATCCTTCTAAAAGTTCATATTTTTTTATATTTTAGATTTCATTAATTATATTAGAAAATTGGTGGAGGCCAAGGCTATTATGACTAAGGATTCTCATGTTGTAGTTGAATTTTTTAGAAATTGATTCGTTATAGGTTTGGAGTATTAAAGGCATTCATCAATGATCAGGGGAAAAAATTTTCAATAGGAATTTGGATTTTCTTCTATGGAAGTATGGGGTGAAATATAAAAATTTGAATCCATACTAACCCCAAACAAATGGTATGGATGCGTTTTCATATTGTGAGTTGAAACAAATTTTGGGGAAAACCGTGCAGTTGAATATGAAGTATTGGATAAAGTGCATGAATGATGACTTGTGTGATTATAGGAAGGTATACAAGACTCCCATTAAGTATGTACCCTTTTTTTTACTGTTTTTGGGAACTCCTATCATATTATTATGGAGGACTAGAATCAAGAATATTGGGCTATAAAAAAATGAAACATGGATTTTTTCCAAGATGGAATTCAATAGAAGATATAAATTCAAGAGATTGAGGAGATTAAATTTTCGTCATATTATAATTAAAGGATCTATAAAGAAATATCAAAATAATCTCATGATATAAGGATCCAAAAAATAGAGATCCATATATGTGAGAAATTCATACTCTAAAGTTCACGACAAAAGATGATGCCATGTATGTTCTGTTAGAAATGGTTTTGTTCTTATGTTTTATATAATGTTCTTCCTTATGTTATATTAAATATTACATAAAAATATATAAGAAATATATTTAATATTAATGGGAATAATATGTAGAAATAAATTTAAAGACTTTCCACCGTTGTAGTTGATTTCATTACACTGTATGACCCATTCATCACTTGGGAATATCAAGTTGTTCCAAAACCTTTAACATTTAAATTATTTTTCATATTTAAAATTATTCCTTTCATGTTCATATTTCATCTCATTGGTTCTAATTGAGGGAACTGAAGTATTTTAAGTGTGTGGGAGGGGGAAATGTTTTCGTTAATTATTTATGATTTTCATTTGTGTTTTTTCGGTTTGTTTTCTATAATTCTTATTTGTTAAATTTAAAAAACAAAAGAAAAAAATAAAATCAAAGATAAAAAAACAAAGCATGAAACATATTCATTAAGATGGGAAACATATGTAAAATTTGTGTCTTCAAAATTCATTAGTAGTATGTTAATCATGATTATAATTTCATCATCAATGTTTTTTATAAAAATAGAAATCAGTATGATTAGTTATTTCATTATGAAACCTTTTCTATTTTTAAACAATTGTTATATTTTTTTCATGGAAGATTGATTCATTGATTTCTACACATATATTTTTACACAACCATGAATTTCTATATTTATCCTACTTATTTGATATTATAACAAATTTTGGTAAAGAAAATTCATCTTATTTCAATGGATGATCAATACATTTATTACTCTTTGGATCAATTTCATTATTGTACAGAATTTTCCTATGTGCATGTTTTTTATATCCCATAGTTTTATTCCCCGAAAATAAATATAAATATATATTATCCTAATATATAGGAGAGTAATGAAATATAAAACACAGGGGTATATCTAGGTTGGGAAATTAAGGGATTAATTTTAGAAAATTTTAAGTGAGTGGGTCCTAAAATTTTATTGCAATGGAATGTAGAATAGGTTTGATTTAATTAAAACAAGAATGAAAAATTATTTTACATGACATGAATATACTAGATAATAGGAGGAGATATGAATTAGAAATAGTTGTTACACACACATAAGTAATTATTGTTATATTAAACACATAATGTTTTTCTATATGATTGTTGTCAATAATATCACTGTATTTTGTTTTAAAACAATTTATGAGACCTTGACTATAAAATTTATTAATATTGACTCTTGTTAGGATTATTAATTTTCCTATATTTCTACTATGGATTGGGGAATATGAACATGGATATAATTTCACATTTTTTTGAATATATGACATGGGAAGTTTCCTAGGAGTGAAAAAGGGTGGGTGTGGGGGTGTGATCTCACCACAGTTCACTACTTTCTTTCACCATTACATAAATATTTTAAACTGGTTATGTATTAGAAATTTCCAAAGTAATAATAGATTAAACTTCTCATTTTATTAATTTAGTCAAATTTTATAACATTTTAATAGGTTAATTACACTTGTTTTGGTGATTTCATTATAGCAAGAAGTTATTTTGGGGGTTGGAGATGATAAAGACGGAAAATGGGACAAATTTCATGGATTCCCAACGATATATGTCCATTGTATTAAATGTGACATGAAATAAATGAATCTAAATAGGATAAAAATTTATGATCAAATCTAGTACTTAGTTGGATGCAACTCATATCAGTAAACTCAATCCCTATTCATCCATTGGGGGACCCAACTAAATTGATTTGTCCATAGAACCGAGTCTGCCTGAATTCAAAACTTAGGTTTAGTATTTTGAAAATATATCTTATTAAAGATGTAAAATTTCTACTAAATTTTACATGGTCATATTCAATATGATGACCAACAAATTTTAAAATTATTGTAACTCCAGATAATTCCGTTTACTAACCAAAAAATGATACACAAGTGGTATCTCGAAATCTGGATTCTCGAACCCACTTCACATTTTTTCTGTAAAAGGGAACCATGAAAACCTTAATTGGGATTACTTAAAAGGATTTAAGGGATACAATTTAGAGTTATATATGATTATTATCATCACCGTTATATTTTGGAACTCTCTATACTCATAGTCAGAGATCTTTAATCAATGATTACTTCATTAAATCCCTTTCTCATTCTCATGTTGTAATATTTGCGTTTTCATAATAAATATCTTAGTTTATCTTATATTTAATATATTTTATTAAATTTTATTCTTATATACACATCCACTTTGTGATTTAAATAAATTTTAAAAATATAATTGGGTTATACCCTTTTCATGACCTTTACGAATGAAATCATTTTCTATGATTACTACACCACATATGGAAGAGTGATTTTTCTTAGTAATTGATCTAATACACATATTCTTCACTAATATTTGATTGAATCAATTATATAATGTAATTTAAATAATATGATCAATTAATGGGTTTTTAACATAAATTAAATGAAGAAAACAATTGAACAATTTAAACAAAACATGGGAGGTTGAGCATTGTGTGAATTTTGAGAGAAAAATATTAATTGGGAAAAAAAATCACTCCAGATAAAATTGTATAGTTAAAATATAATATCTAAACCCCATTCATCCTTATATCCAGAAATGGATATATTCCATAATTTACTACTTACCATAAGCTATCCTTAGAATGAAAATCCAGGTATGGTGCTACGATTTCATTATTTGAAGATGACCTATGATTCAATTAATTTTATCATTGTGAATAAGTTAACTCATGTATGGTTTGAAGGAAAAAAAATTAGGGCATAATAGTTAAGTTGAGATTAATATAAATGATAATTATTAATAATAAAATGAATATGTAGTGTTACATCGATCATGACTTCAAAAAATAGTTTTCTAAAAAATGTATTCTTATTTTGTTTTCTAAATCCAATTTAAAAATTGGGAAAATTTAATCCATCTTACTTATTCTTATTATTTAATACGAATCAAAACCCCCTTCCTTGTAAGTAATTTTTTTTATTTTATTTTTTTTATTTTCATGATATCGTTAATAAGTTGTTTTAAATACTATCTCTTTAAAAAAAATACCTTGGATAGCCACTCAATTGCACCTATGTACCAACAAACCACACATTATTTGAGATAACCTATGAAAATTATTTTAATAACCTTAATATTATCAAAATTAAATAAAAAAATTAACCTCATATTTTATCTCATACCCTTAATATTTCATCACAACATGTAATAACCTATATTACTTCAAAAATAAATGTCTCTAAAAATATAATTAGTTACCTTTATTCATAACCTAAAGCCTAAAAAGTGGATTATTAAGATCAACCTACAAATTTTAAACAAATGATGATATTTTTAATTATTTATATTACCACACCTGAATAAATCTTATTCTCTACATTGTCTTAACCCAAATCTAATACTGAAAATAAGGACCCAACAATAATCATTATATATTCTAGTAAATTTATACTAGAATTATCTTACTTTAATTCCCAAAGACCTTTTAGTTTTATATTTTTAGATAATTATAAAAAAATATTCATATTAAAACCATAAATTACATGTGGAATCTTCATCTCAACATCAATTTTTCCACCAAACAGAACTTTTTAAAATAAAACATGGATTCTTTTAAAGACAATTCTTCACAATTTTCACCATGACCTAATACATTTCACAAATATTTATTAAAATATATGATTTTTTTATTATATGGATAAGAACAAAAAAACTCAACGATGGTCATAAAAACAAATAATGTAAAAATTATTTCATAAGTAATTATAAAATAATTTCATTTTTAAACAAAACTATTAGACTTGAAATAAGTATTTTATTAACCATGAAATCATATTTTCCACCCAAATATTTTCATTAATCATTTAATAATAAATATTAATTTCAAAATTAAACCCATAATAATTTATTTAAAACCATGAAAAACTCATGATTTTTTTTAAAAAAATTATATTTTTTACATTTAAAAGAATCAAGTACTTTTCATTGATTGTGTAAATAATATCTTACATTGTGAAAACGTGAAAATTTTTTAAAAATAAAAAAACCATAAATAAATTATATAGGTAACATCTAGAATTATATTATTATAATAATTACTTATGATGTAACCCACATGACAAAAATGAAATAACCCTATAGGTATACTTGACATAACCCTGACAATAATGCTTGAATATGACATTATAGTTAAACATGGAATAACCATCACTGTCAAATTCCAAAATACTCAATGAATTGGAGGTCTATCATATAGCCATCCATACTTAGTTTATAATATAACCAATCATCATCAAAAACAATTCCCAATAACCATAACATAATCAGAAAACATGAATGCTTTCATCACAACAACATTCCTTGATGAAAATCACTTATTTTAAAAAAATAATGCATATATAGAAAAGAAAACATTTTATTTAAAAATAAACATGTAATATTATAAAGGATTCTAATGAATGTGGGAAAATATTCTCATGCTTTATAAGTAAAAAAATATTACTTTTGACTTTTTTAAAAAGAAACAATAAAAGAGGATATTTAAATGAAAGCCCCTTAACTAAAACCTTAAAAAGACACAATTTCGAAAACATTAGAGAGAAATTTAAAAATTTATTATTTAAAAAAATCATTTACATATGAATGAAGTCATAAAAATAATTTTAAAATCATGAAAATTAATGATAAATATTTAGAAATTAAATGATTAAAATATATAAAATGTGGTTTGTTAGTTATAGAGTCCCTTACCATGTGCCTGAAATGTCTTGTATGTTCTTAATATTAATGAATATTAAACATAGGTTACTTATTTAATTTCTGTTGAAATTTTTTTAGGTTTGATATTCCATTAATTTTACTTGTTACCATTTGATAATAATTACTTTTTAATTTATGTTTTCATCAGACACATTGAGGTTATTAGGTCTGTAAGTCCAAAATGAATTTGGCTGGTTGAATGTGTTCAAAGTGATCATAATTTTATCATCAGTAGAATAAAATTTATGGAAAAATTATTGGATTTATACATTAATTATCCTTTAAAATCCAACCATGAAATATGGTTATGAAAAATGAACTACTTTACAATCATGTAAATGATAGGTCATACGTACCTATGCATAACATTTTAAATTTTCAATTATCATTATCCAAAAAGTAATTCTTATATTATCTTTAAATAACAGTAATAATATCATATATATCATATTAATTCATTAAATTCACTTATATATGTAATCCATGTTATGTGGTGATGAAAAACGATCACATCTCTTCGTGGAGGTGGTAGTCCACACAAATTCATCAACGACATTATCATTTTTTATGAATGTAAAGCTATGACTATAAATTATATAATATATTTTAATAATTAAAATTATTTAATTAATATCATCTATAAATATGACCTTCATCATTATAACTAGTATTGAGGGACAATGATGAAAAACAAATTACATCTGTTCTAGAAGAGGTAGTCCGCCGTACACACGAAGGATTATTTCCTTTCCAGTTTGACAGAAGAGTAGACGAATATTTAGAATTACACTAAAATAATAAAATATAATTATTTTTATGATAATTTATTTGTTATTTAATTATGATTTAATATGTTTTGAGGATGTGTTAGAATAAAAAAACAAAAATGTTTGATTAAAAACGATACCTCTTCTCTAGACAATCCCATTTTTTTAACATCTTATAAAAATAATGGTTGGGGTTAATCAAAAAATAAGACATCTATAAAATAGATATGGATACTATTATTGTATTTGGTCAAGTATTTTTTGAACAAAATAGTTATTTATGTGTGATGACAAGAGAATCTGAGCTTCCCTTTTATAAGAGAGGGGAAGAGAACTCTTGGAATTTCTCAAAATATTTAAATATACTATAGTTATTATAGATACAATAACTTTAAAAAGGCCTATAAATTAATATGGTTTGACCATTTTGACCATATATTTTCCCTTTTGGTATTATTTAAAATTTTTATTATTTTTAAATAATTTATTTAAATATAAATTTGATAAAATACCATTCCAATGTTTAGACTATTTATTACATTTTCATTAAATATATTTATACAACAAGTAAAATTTGAAAAAAAATAATTTACGTATCCTAAAATTTTCAAGTTCATCTATAAAATTCTCATATCACATTAATTTTGTTAAATTATATGTATTTTAATATATTTAATATGAGTTATTTTATTTTTATATTAATTATATAATTACTCTATTAAGGTTGTTCAAGCTTTTATGGTAATTATTTATTCTATAAGAAATTAAAATAAATTAATTTTATCAATATAATTATTTTATATTAAAAATTAATTGTTATTTTTGAAAATATCTTGTTTATAAACAAACCGTAAAAATGTTATACTCATTGATAACAATATTGTGGAATATTTGACTTTCAATGAAATAAAATACTATAATAGACTTAATGTCAACCATGTGGCTCAAAAAGGTCATAAATTCACACATGAATGAATATTTTATAAAAATAGTCATTAAATTGAATTGTTTCCTTTTTAGGGCAATTTTCTTGTTATTTTATTTTAGTTGTATAGTTTTTAAAATCATTTTATTGATTTGTCCTCTACTTTCACAAGAACTGCGTCCATGCTGCTTCAATTATTTCATATATACAAATTATATATAAATTTATAAAATAAAAATATATATATTAGTATCTATATAATACTTTATATTATTTAATTATGTATATTTACTCATTTCCATTTCAGGATAACTTATTTTGTTTGTTATTTTTAATTTTCTTACCTTGCACTAGCAATGCACAATTGTTTAGATAATATTATTGTTTTATAACTAACAAATTAGAAAGTTTCAGTATAAATCATAACTAATAAATTATATTTAACAAAACGTCTATTAAAGACCGTACTTATCTCAATTATAATCTATAAGACCCTAAATTTGGTTTTTCCTTTAATACACAATCACTTCTTTAGCACTCAAAACAATATTCATATTTTTTCTGAAATAAATTACAATTTACATGTTATCAAATGGCTTTTTTATTATTTTTATATTATAATATCATAAATGATTAATTAAATAAGTTTATTAAAATTTAATATCATCATATTTTCTTGACTATATCACAAAATATAGTGTATTTTATAAAAAATTGTATTTTTTACTATTCACAAAAAAATTATCTTTTTCTAGAAATTATTTAAATTCAAAAATAGATAAAAATTATATGTTGATTTCCAAGATTAAATTAAAAATTTAAAATAAATTTTCTAAAACATTATGAAATTAATTATAATATTCACTCATTAAAAGAAACTGATTTTTTTGAAGAAAAAAATATTTCTAAAGAATAAAAAAACATTACTAAATATTCTGTTATTTTTTTATAAAAAATTAAAAATAATTTAATTTTATGTCAGAAATTTATATTTATTTCATAAATTAGTTGTTCCTACTTATACTCGCCTATTTAATGGCTATGTTATAACAGTCAAATTTAAATACTAATATTCAATTGTTCATTTAAGCATGATGTAGCATATCATATAATCTATTGAACACTATATTTAATATTAAAATATTCAGAAGTTTAAATATAAAGTATTTATAAAAATTTATAAAATAAAAAAAAACTAGTAAATTAATTTTATTCTTCAACAATATTTTTTCTTTTAAAATGAATTTTTCATCTTTTCATGAATAATTAGAATAATTTTTTTGAAACATTTAAAACTTTTATTTGATAAAATTTCTATAATTTTTAAAATCATAATATCTAAATTTAGTTCTTGATAAATTATTGTATTGTTGAGAAAATAATGATTTTTAGTGAACAATGAAAAGTATTAAATTTTTAAAATTTCCTTTTTTCAATTAATTATGAAATTTTAGATTCATATTGTATTTAAAATATGATTTAAATAAATATAAGTATTATTTAGTTATATTTAATTCAATTAATATATTTTGAATCAACTTTATATTTGATTTTAATATAAGTTTGTCTTTGGGTATAAAAATGAGATTTTTTAAAACTATTTTAATGTATATAATGCTTGTATATTTTAAAAAATTAAATAACCATTAATGTGGAATTATTTAAATTAGATATATATATATATATATTAATAATTATTATTACTTATAGAGTTAATATAAAATCATATTTTCATTGAAAAAACAACTTCTTTAAAAACCACTTTCTCGTCAGAAATACGAGATAATTTTAAATTAAAAATATAAAATTATTAGAATTAAATTTGGAAAAATGGAATACATATTTGGAATCAGGATAATTTATTTCATCATTTAATTTTATCTATGTTTTTTAACATAATTTATAGTAAAAACATTAAAATTTATTTACCATAAATAAGGTAAAATTGATTTACCAAGGGGTTAAACTAATCACATAAGGGTTAAAATGACCTAAAAACTTGTATAAAATATATTTCATATACATATTTAGAATTTATAATGTCTAAATTATTTTAATACTTTAATTTGCACACATTTACATGTTTAAATCATGGGTACACTGTTTTCTTTTCAAATATTTAAAATGTTCAACTCACTTCACTTATAAAAGACCACCTCATATCCTCTCTTATCCAGACCATAAAAACATATTTTTGGTAAAATAACTGAAATATTACATTTATAAATTACCTCTTAAAAATCTATAATCTATGTTTTTGGAATAAAGTTGACCTATGAAGTATTTTAGTAAAAACCTAAGGAGGTTTCACGAAGAAAATGTAACATTCTTCAACGGGCATTTTTATTTTGTTTTATCCTATATATCATAACATTATTATTAAAACATTATGTTATAATAACCTCATTATATTAAATATACTTATAATATTTTAGGTTATGGTAGTTTACCACAACCATCGACACATCCATCAAATGGGTTACGAAATCATCATTAGTGTGTACAGAGGATTACCACCTCGGAAACTGATTTCATTATTTATTCCATTACTAACACAAAAGGTTGGGTATTATGATGAAAATAAATTATATATATTATATTTATAGAATAATTATATCTCTTTATTAATTATACTATATATACCTTTTTTTACTTTCCATTCTATTGAGGATACAATAACATTGCTAGTGCACAACAGACTATCACCTCGCGAGGGGATGTGATTAATTTTAACCAAACACTAAACATTGAAGGTAATAAGGACAATGTTAATGAATATGTGTTATATAAATGAAATAATTATTATTTTAATTAAAAATTTATCATTGTGATAATATAATATGTCATTTAATTTCCTACACTAAAAAATTATAACACTATTTGTGTATGTGTGGACTACCGCCTTCACGATGCGTTGATAATCTATTTTAATCACAGCACCACGTGAAAGATATATATAATTGTATTGAAATATATAATATGTTATTTTTTATTCTATGATAATTATGTATGGTTAACATATTTTTTTATCTTCTTTATATAATTATCCATGAAAAATGGAAATTTTATTAGTATGTATGTATGGCCTACCATCTCCATGATTTTAAAATAAGGCATTTTTTATAACCTTTTTTCCATAATGGTTTTAAAATTATATAAATTTTTTATAAATATTCTAAATATACCATGATGGTTATTCTATATATTTTGAAACAATGTAAACTTTTACCACAGAAAATGCACTAATGTTGTTTGGAAACATTGAACCGAGTGTCCTCAAAAACACCAGAAGTGGACTTACCTAGTTATATATTTGAATATCTAATTAAAAAATAAAATAATGGATTTCTTTATATGGTATTAAACATATAAATTTTTCTTAATAAATAATCTAGTTAATATAATATTATTATATAGGAGTTAAAGTACATACATATAATGTTTGGACTCGAGGAAAGTGTTTTACTCGTATCTCTTTTACTTCAATAAGATATATTCCATATACCCCTACATATATTTATTATTTGGTGTATATAAATTCCATTTTTCAGGTAATATAATGAATCATTCATAAATAATGGTATTCAAGTTTCTATATTACTTTTTTTATCTAAGGGTATTAACTTGAAAGAAGCCTAGTGGTAAATAGTTTCTTAACTCAATTTCTATTCATTGGATTATAAAACAACTTAATTTACTCCATTATTATATGATTATGGGTGAATTGATTTATAAATTAATTTATTCTATATTTAAACTTGTTTGGTATGAATTTTAATTTTTTAAAAATATTATCTCCATTGATTAACTCTTAATTTAACAACATGATCTTTATTAGGGTTAATTATCCCAAATTCATCTCTATGGTGCATATGTTTAAGATATGAACATAACTTATTTATGAGGTGTATATACAAATATTGTTTCATTTAATATCACATATTTACTTATTTTAATGATATTTAACGTTTCAAATGATGTTTTTATTCATTGGGGATTATAATTAAAGAGTTACCAAGGTGGTAATTGTTTTATTATACAATCACAACATTTTTTGGGATTTCTTATGATTATATTTATGATGATGAAATATTATAAGACATCTCTCAAGAAACTCAATAATTTTATTCTCCCATATTTATATCATGAGAATGCATTTTTCCCTCAATTTCCCCCTTATGTACTGCAGTGTTCAAAAGAAACTTTTTTTAGGAAAAATCGTCTTTATTTCTATCTTTGGTCGAAAACCCTTTTATTCCTAAACCATGTTTTCTTAAATATATACCAAACATTATTTTAAAATTTTTAAACATATTTATTAAAGAAAAATTCTCCATTTTTTAATATTTAAAATTCTTTTTGAATGGGTTATTTTTATAAATTTCCAAACAATTCTCATATGGATTTTACTAAAAATGTGAAAGGAATATTTTTTTAATGTGTAAGTCATGAACAAAATTTCCCACCATCGTGACGACTATTTTATTTTAAGCTTCCTTTATAAGTTTTCAAATGTATTTTCTTTGATTTTTTTAAATAAATTTCATTTCTGAAAAAGTATTTCACTATATTCCGCTATTTTCAAGTGTCTAATGCATAAATGAGTTAAAATAATTGAGATTCTGGATAAAGAAATTCTGAGAAAATGCACACATATCCATCACATGTAAGTGGTCAATAAATAATTACAACAGTTATTCTTGGTTATTAATACATGAACTCATGAATTTATAATTCATGAGTTGATATATCAAATAATTCATAAGTTATATTCATGAATTCATTTAACTCCCATGAATTTCATCTTTTGAAACATTTCATTAAATGATAAATACATGGAAGATCAACAAAAATGATAACGTTTATCATTAAGATTATAAATAAATACTATGAAGTTGTTTTTTATAATGAATACTATAAACACTAAATACTTATCCTCTTGTATTATATACGAATAAGGATTTAAGGAATATTTTTACTTCAAGAATTATGTTGTAATTGAGGGATGACTTTTGTAAAGTATCCTTGCATAGAGTGACTTGGAGTCAAACAACTCATTTCCTGGGTGACTTAATCCTTTTTTATAAATATAGGGAATGAATATTAATAAAACCAATATTGATCTTATGGGTTTTATTTATATCATATGAATGTATTATTTGATAAGAAATGGTTTCATGTAACTTATATATGGGATGTATTAGGTTTTGTATGAATATGACTGTCTTTCAATTTGGGATAATAAAAAATGAAATGATTTTTAAGGGGTCACACATCAATATAGTTTGGACATATTCATTTTTTGGAAGGAATTGGATTCCAAACTAATTAATTCTAAGAATCTATATATATAATGGGAATATATAAGAAAAAATAGTGATATTTAAACCATTTCAAATACTTTGTGTTTTATTATTTCCAAAGAAAATATTATTCAATAACTCAATCATCCAACATGGTAGGTTCATGCTAAATCCGGGTTCGCCATGATTATATTTTGTAAGAAATGTTAGTTATGAAGTCTCTCTAAGAGTCAAGATCTTCATTTTATTTATATAAATTATGTTACACTTATTTAGAAATTCATAAGAGTTAGGATACTAGATTAATAATTCTTATTTTTTCTATATAATATATTATGATAGAGTTATTCTCTCAACCATATAAGAGTCATAAATGAAATGATTATCTACAATTCATATCAAAATAGTTAAATTGATCAGTTTCGTTATAAATAGGCATAACTTATTATCAAAATGATACATCTTTTCAACTAATGTATATGATGTAACACTAAAAGGGTTCATCAATTTTATCAAATTATATTTTCTGAAATTCACTTTTAAATATATTTAAAACACAATACTAATTCGAATAATGTATTTTTTTATATAGAATGACATCATATTCCTAAAAAAATACTTTGACATAAATCCAATATAAAGGAGGAGAATAATATAATAAAATTTTTAGACTATTATAGAAACTTAATAGTGTTTAATAAATAAGATAAAAAATATGTGTTATGGTAAAAAAATTATGAGTATCCAATTTTTGAAGTTAGTAAAAAATTAGATGAAAATGAATATCTTAATTATATAATAAATCACATGAGGCTTTAAAGACATTGGAATCAATGATGAATAATGTATATGTAGTATTCATTTGTATAAAAAATGTGATTGAGGGTGTTAATGACTTGGATTGACAGAAGGTATCCTTTAAGGTTTTTTCTAACAATGAAATTAATTATATTTTCAAAATTTTGAATGTTTCAACATAGAGAATGATTTTAACAAACACAAATTACCATATATTGTTTAGTGTTTTGAGAATAGATGTACAAGGCAGGAGAAATCCACGTTCTAGTGCTATGTTGAGAGTAAATTTGGATAAAATATCAGACCATAAGAAGATACATTGGTGGAAAAGTCTTACAATATTTCTTCATATATAAGGTCATGGTCATGGAAACTTAAAGGTATTTTCCATAATGAAGAACTTTGTTTTCAAATGATATAATTATCAATATTACCATAAGGAGTTTGGAAACATCTTGGAAAGTCTATGGAAATTATTAAAATTATAAAAATATATTCTTTGATTTTATTTAATATATAATACCAAAGGTATATTTTATGAGTGTTGTAAATACAAAGGTGGTCCAAATCAATGTAATAATTTATAAAAATTATAGTTTTCATTTAATTAAGAATTAAAATGGTCATTGAATCATGAATAAAAAAATAATTTCTAAATTATGGAGTTGAATCAAAAAGAAACAACTTTTCCAAGGTTAACCTTTATAAAGGATTTGTATTTTAACCTTTCTGAATATATGATAAGAGAAATTATTTGTTAAAAAATGA
This sequence comes from Viscum album, assembly GCA_963277665.1. NCBI lineage: Eukaryota > Viridiplantae > Streptophyta > Magnoliopsida > Santalales > Viscaceae > Viscum > Viscum album. The sequence continues at coordinate 2,044,956,780 of OY728150.1, read as the reverse complement.
ATAGTTATGAGAAATTTGAGATGAATGATTTAATATACATTGTTTATAATACATCATATTATAAAGAATTCTTGAAAATAATTTAAGGATAAATATATTATTATAAATATTAAATTTGATTTCATATTGAAGATCATTTATTTTCTTTCACTCTATATTTCTTATGTAAAATATTTATAACTTATTCAGGAAACCATTATTAGGGTTTATTTTTATATATTTTTAGTTTTTTTATAAACATTTATGAAAATAATATTTAAAATAGTTTCAAAATTTAAACTCTATACAAAAGTGCTAATACATGTTTTCTGAAAGCTCTTTTTTATGGTTTTGTAATCCATTTTCAACATCAATAATATTGACCCTATTATATTATGTTTCATGAAACATCTAATAAATTCTATGATGAAATTATCTATTTTTGTGTTGGAATTCTTGGAATCAACAAAATGACCTATGATATCATGTTATCTGGTACCCTTTCGAATTGATATAGAACCCATTTCCATTAGATTTTATGATTTGATGAATTATTGATATCTTATGGCACACATATATCTGGATAATGATGGATGGGGTCCAATATCACCGTAAAATGCATTGGTAAATGTTTTATATCTCTTGGGATAATATTTCATGGTACTTCTTGGATATTCTCACAAATTAAAGGTTGATATTTCTTAGAATATTCTTACAATATAAATAGTGGTATTTCATAGACATGTTTATAATATTATGCTACCCTATACTCATATTTGTGAAAAGTTTATTTATTATGATATATCTCAGGTGTATGTTACAATCACATGCTATATGACTATGATTATTCCACATGGCTCATGATTATTATCTCAAGATTCTGCACCTTTTTGAATGGAATGTGTTTATTTATTTGATATTTAATTTCCTCATGTCATTATTTATGGATAAATCTTATTGTTACACATTATTTTTAATTATAAATTTCTTACTTGTTATGTTTTACTAAATTCCTATGATCTGACCCTTTGAGGATAGATTGATAATTTTTTCCCTCATTTATCATTTTATCTCATCTCTTTTCATATGTTTCCATAGGTTATGAAGGAAATTAATACATGTTATATGTTTTAAATAGTATGTTTTATTGAGAATTTATGGGAGATGTTAAATAATTATTATGAATGTTGTAGTTTATTATATGGTTGTAAAAAATTCCATTGGATAAGATAGGAATGAGATTTATTATCTAAGGAGATATCATAGTTATCTAAGACACTAAACCTAAATGTTATTGGGAGTGTATTTAGTGAAGCATTTTTCAGAAATTAATTTATTATAGAACAATTACTTATATAATTTCATAAGAAAGGCCTATGGATTCACAATTTTGAGTTGATTAAATGGAAATTATGTAAAGACCCAAACTTGAAATACATAAATATTACATCATAAAACATAATATTCAATACATAACATGAAATTCCCATTTGAATCACATGTTTTGATAATCTAAATTATGTTTAGATATTCATTGATAATCCCAAATTATGTCTATCTATATATTAATTATACTTCGTAATTATGACATTGTACTAATTAGTTAATAAGAATATCAAAATGATAATAAAATATTATTGAAATATGATAATCAATGTTTATTTATGAGTATAGATTTTTAACGATGACTAATCTTGATACTAACTCAATCTGGAAATGAAATGCATAGAATAGATACTTTATAAGAATTCGAGATTTAATGTCACTTATACAGACAGAGCTACCGATAAACAAAGGTCACCGATATACTAAGTCTACCGATAGACAAGGTCACTGATACAAGATACCTATAGAATGGAGCTACTGATAGAGGAAGATACTGATAAATAGAGCTACCTATACAGATGTTAACAACTATTGATAGAAAGGAATAGATACCGATAGAAGTTCACCATTATGAAGAGATACCACTATACATGGAGCTACTAATACAAGGAGATACCGCAATACATGGAGATACCGATACAAGAAAGCTACTGTTACATAGAGTAACATCTACTGATGAAAGACCTACCGTTACAAGTCCATAGCTACAAGTTCACTGATACAAAGAGATAATGATGGAAGCCAGTCACTGTTTCTCTAAACTCTATATCTATTTGTTTATTAGAAATGTTCACATTTTCTAATTTTAATGCATATGATACTAATTAATAATGTTTGTTGGATATCAGTAATCCATACTTCGTACCTATATAAGTAATCATGCCTTATGTTTGAAATTAATTACTGATGTTTGTTTGATGTCAGGGAACCATACCTTGTATCTGTAGAAGTAATCATGAATTATGTCGAACCACCGCATGAGGTATAAAAGAAAGATCAAAACTGTGTATGAAAATTGGGATATAGAGAATGCACAAAGAGACATATACAAGAAGAACAAATGAAGAACTCCAACGAAACTCATACATATCAAGAACAGAAGTTCAAAGAGGAGGTTCAAGTGCTGCAAGGAATACTCTCACATTCAAGTTGAACACCTATACTGGAAATAAAGTAACAGAACCATGACACTCTGTCTTACAGAAAAATTCTAGAGAAGGACTCAAAGCTTCATCTGTTTCAATCCAAAGGATTCCATAGCTTTGTTGACATCACACAGAAGCATTCTAAAATCATCTCGATATTATTGCTCTACTATGATTTTTTTATTACATTAGGAGCAGTTTGTGTGCTTCTTTCTATTAGGAAACACACTGACTTTTAAGCTGAACTAGAGGATACTAAATTCATCACACCAAAATCATTATACCTTTGTGTTTCCCATGTAGAACTGTCATGGAGGTCTAAGGACCTAGATAGTTTGAGTACAGTTGTAAACCCCGATCCAGGGTGAGGATGAATGTTTTATATAAACTATTTGAGAGGACTAAGACTCAGCTTGAGACTAAACCTATGGGTTAAAACTGAATGGCATCTTATTTCAGTTTAAACTATTTTCAATAGTCCACTACTAATTACTTTTAAAATCAAATCCATTTTAAAGTAACTCTGATAGTTTAACTAACAATTGTTTGTAATTATTGCTATCCATTAAGTTAGTTTCAAAAGATAACTTAATCTTAAAATTAAGTTAACTGAGAAATAATCAATCTTTGAGAAACTAATTGAACACTTACATTTTTTGTAAATTCACTAATGTTTAACTTGTTTTATGAATTAGGGGATTTAAATATAAATATTTTAAACATAAATTTTTAATATGAACTCAATTCAACACCCCATCTTGAGTATCCATTCCGACCAACATTTGGTATTAGAGGTTCTAGATAATTGTTTTTCAAAACACTGTGCTTTTCAAAAGTCTTCAACAATGATCTTAGTAGTATGTTATAGATCTCAAAATTTCTGTTAATTCTAATTTTTTACATATTTATATATCTTCTTAAAACATTGTTATTATGGATAACAGAGTAGAAGGTGTAGCTACCAACATTACCACTTTCATTAATGGTGTTAATTATAACCAATGAAAATCAAAATGGAACATTTATTAGAAAGTATGGGATTTGACATCTGGACTGCTATAGAGACTCAGTATAAGATTCTGGAAATAGTTAGAACTACTTGGAATGAACCTACATAAGCTACTTACAATAATAATTGTAAATAAATGAATTCTCACTGTTGTGATTTAGAAGATGAAGAATTTAATCGAATATCTACTTGTAAGACTACTTATGAAATTTGGGATACTTTCGATGTCTCCCATGAGGGAAGAACCAATGTTAAGTAAATAAGACAATATACATACACTATTAAGTATGATAATTCAATAATGAAATTTGACGAATCTATTTCTGATATGTATCTCAGGTTTAATGAGATAGTTAATACAATGAGCTCACTGGGAGAAAATGTTGCAACAAAATAGAAAATCACGAGGATAGTGAGATGCCAGCCAAACAGATGTATAAGAACCACTATCTCTATACAAGAACATGTGACATTGGCAAGATATTTTTCAAGGATATGATTGGTAAATTGATGATGTACAAAGAATAGATGAAGGTAAACAAAGAGGTAGATAATGAACCTAAGAAGAAGTCAGTGGCATTAAAGCCTTCTACCTCAAAGACAAAGGACAAGGAGAAAGTTCACATACCTATCAAAAGCTCAACATGTGAATGTTCATATTCAGATAGTGATGAAGAGATGTCTCATATATCCACGAGATTCAAGAAATTTTATAGGAAGAATAAATTCTTCAGAAAAACATATTATAAGTTTAAGTATGACCAATGATGTAATTGGAAGAGATATTGGAAGAAATATGATAATGATGATGAAAAAGTCTGTTATGAATGTAAAAGGAAAAGAAATGTTAAAGGTGAATGTTCAAAAGTGAATTTCAAGAAGAAATATTATTAAAAGGAAAAAAATATAAGAAATCTATGAAGGAAACATGGCATGCTTCGGAAGACAGCACAAGTGAGTCTGAGGCTTTTGATTTCGATGAAAAGAATCATGACAACATGTGTTTCATGACTGAAACATGAAAGGTAACACTTAATTCTACTATGCACAATGATTATTATTCTGGGAATGAAAGTGATTCAAATAAGGATTATAATATGTCTAATGATGAATTATTTGAATACTATAATATATTGAAAGATACTTGTAATGAGCTGAATGATATGTACAAATCATTGAAGAAAAAACATGCCTCGACTAGTACTATTAGATTAGATCTTAGTATAGAAAAGGAAAATAATGATCAACTATTAAAGGAGAGTACTGAATTAAAATTTTCCATTGGGAAACATAGAAAATACATAGAGAAGTTAACAAATGGAAAGAATACACTCACTCAAATGCATGGAAAACATGTTGCACCAAAATATACTACTGGTTTAGGATACCGACCTAGATAGAGACATATTTTTAAAAATAAATTCATTCCAAAATCTAGATAGTATGCTACTAGTTCATGTTTTGGAAATTCTTATTCTTCATATAGCTATTAAAATTCTTATAGAACAATCAATGTTTATTTATCAAATTAATTTGAATCTGTTAATTATAGGAAACTCTTTAGACAAATATGGGTGCCTAATGTTTTACTTGCTAACCTTTCTAGACATAAGAAAATCTTGGAACTGAAATTATCTTCTGTCTAAATCTGTTTTGTAGAACACCTGCTTGAAAAGTTCCTATACGAAGATATAGTACATGGATAGTGGATGTTCAGGGCATGTGATATGAGACTACTCAAGCTTTAAGAGCATACTCAAATTTTATGGAGGACATGTCACCTTTGGTGACAACTCAAAAGGAAATATCATCGTCTTATGCCATATTGGTAACAATGAATCAATTTTAATTTCTAAAGTATTATTTGTTGGTGGACTAAAATGCAATCTATTAAGCATTTCTCAGTTGTGTGATGATGGTTTCAATGTTAAATTTGAAAATGATTCTTACAATGTATTTAATTCTAATTTTTTTTTGGTATTTACATTATTGTGAAATGAAAATGTATATGTTGTAGATTTAAATTCTTTAGCATAAAAAAATTTTACTTGTTTAAATTATTTTCATAAAGAACCTTGGCTATGTCACATAAGATTACGACACTGCAATGTTCATTCACTTAAGAAACTGACTAGGAAGGGTTTAGTTAGAGACCTACCCAAACAAAAAATCCCAACACACAAAGTTTGTAATCCCTGTCAAAAGGGAAAGTAAAATAAAGTTTCTTTCAAATCAAAGAAATAAGTTTCAACATCTGATCCTATCGAGTTGGTTCACATGGATTTATTTGGACCATCTAGAATTTTTAGTTTAAATGGGATGCACTATGTATTTGTTCTAGTAGATGACTTTTCTAGATACACTTGGGTATACTTTCTTGATCACAAATGTGAAGCTTGTTCTTGTTTTATCAAATACAACATGTCTGTAGAAAACTTTAGGGGACATAAGATTAAGACCATGAGAAGTGATCATGGCTGTGAGATTGAAAATCATGACTTTGAAACCTATATCTCACAAAATAGTTATTGTCACAACTTCTCTTCCCCTAGGACACCTCAAGAGAATGGGGTAGTAGAAAGAAGGAATATAACCCTTCAGAAAACTCCAAGAACTATGCTCAATGAGTATGAATTACCTGTTTACTTCTAGGATGAATCTATAAATACGACTTGTTATATTATAAATAGAGTCTTGATTTGACCTATTCTAAAAAATACCCCTTATGAACTATGTAATAATAGGAAGCCAAAAGTTAGTTACTTTAGAGTTTTTTGTTGCAAAGTCTTTATTCTCAATACTAAAGATAATATTGATATGTTTTCATCCAAAAGAGATGAAGGAATCATTCAAGGTTATTATATATCTAGTAAAGCTTATAGAGTATTTAATAAGAGCAAAAAATGTGTCGAAGAGTCTATACACATCAAATTTTATGAAACTGATCCACATGAACCTAAGACCCCTCTTGAAAATATTTAAGAAGATATGTCAATTCCAAAACTTATTAAAAAAATAGAGAACATGTTGTTAAGACAACAAGTTCTACAAATTTTCCAGAACCTATTTCTATTGAAACCAAAACTGTAAATGAACCTAAAATTTCAAGCCCGAATTTTTCTAGACTAACTAGGACCCTTAAAACCATCCTTTAGATGTTTTTGTAGGAGATTTAGATAGAGGAACAAAAACTAGATCTTCTCTAAGAAATCAGGTTGAACATCAAGCCTTTCTTTCATAGTCAGAACCTAAAAATATAAATGATGCTATCAATGATGAATTTTGAGTAATGACTATGCAAGAACAGTTAAATCAATTTGAAAGAAACAAAGTCTGTGAATTAGTTAAAAGAACTAAGGAAACCATTACCATAAGCACTAAATGGGTTTCTAGAAATAATGTTGATGAGTCTAGAAATATATTTCAGAACAAAGCTAGGTTAGTTACACCAGGATATAATCAATAAGAAGGAATAAACTATGACGAAACGTTTTTACCTGTAACTAGGTTAGAAGCTATTAGAATTATATGTGCTTATGTTGCTCATCTAAATTTCATGTTATATCAAATAGATGTTAAAAGTGATTTTCTAAATGGTTTTATAATTCAAGATGTTTTTGTTGAACAACCACCTGGATTCACTAATACTCATTTTCCAAATTGAGCTTTTAAACTTTCTAAAGCTTTGTATGGTTTAAAACAATATCCATGATCTTGGTATGATAGAATTAGTAATTTTACTATTTCAAAATGATTTATTAAAGGGATTACTGACCCAACTCTTTTTATCAAAATGATATCTAAAGATGTTTTGATATTACAAATCTATGTTGATGATATTATTTTTTGATCTTCAAAAAACTCTTTTTGTATTGATTTTTCAATGAGTATGATAAGTGAATTTGAAATGAGTTTAATGGGAGAACTCAAATATTTTCTTGGATTTCATGTTTTTCAAAATGCAAATGGTTTTATTTTAAATCGATGTAAATATACAAAGGATATTTTAAACCGTTTTGGTTTGGATTGTAATAAGGAAAGTGATACACCTATGAGTACCACTTGTAAATTGGATGCTGATGAAACTTGGAAACTATTGGATCAAACCAATTATAGTTGTATGATTTGGAGTTTACTTTATCTTAATACTAGTCGACCAAAAATTATTTTTAGTATGTGTATGTGTGAAAGATTTCAAGCTAATACAAAAGAGTCACACTTGATTTATTTTAAAAGGATTTTCAAATATCTTAAACATACTACTAATTTAGGATTACATTATACAAAACAAAAATTATTTGATTTAATAAGTTATTCAGATGATGAATTTGCTGGTTGCAAGTTATATAGGAAGAGCACTTCAAGAACATTTCAAATTCTAGGTGAGTCCTTAGTATCATGGAGTAGTAAAAAGCATAATTTTGTTGCATTGTCTACTGCTGTAGTAGAGTAAATAGCTGTTAGTAGTTTCTATGCACAAATTCTTTGGATGAAACATTCTTTATTAGACTATGGAAATCATTTTAGGCATGTATCTATAAGCTGTGATAACACTAGTGCGATCAGTATCTCTAAGAATCCTATATCTCACTATAGAACTAAACACATTGACGTAAGGCATCAATTTTTGAGGTATCAATATCAAAAGGGTGATATAACTCTTGAATTTATAGGCACTGAACATCAATTTTCTAACATATTCACTAGGCCATTAAGTTTTGAAAAGATAAATTACATTAGACATGGGATATGAATGATAAACATTCATTAAATATCACTGTTAGATAAACCTCACTGTTCGTAGAAACCTAACCATTAGATGAACCTCACCGTTATAACTCACTGGTTTGAAGCTCACCTTTATACCTCACTAGATTGAACCTCACTTTTATACCTCAATGGTATGGACCACACCGTTATTACCCCACTGTTAGTGGACCTCACCATTAAGAATCCTCACCAGAATATGTTACTGCTAGTTTGTGCTGTTTTAAACATCGTGTTTTTATTTTTATCCCCCTGACTCTGTATCATTTTTACTATATTTATTTTGTTTTATTTATTTATTTCTTGATTCTAAAATGATAAAAACATTAGTCTTAACCTCATTTAAATCAACCTCGAACCATTTACCTTCAAACCTTTGCTTCAAAACCTTTGATTCTCTCGAACCCTAAACCTCGTGATTTGAAGAATTGCACGAGTGAAGAGACCGGCTGTCAGTAAAGAGGGTGATGAGCTGAATTCCAAGATACAAAAAGGATAGTCTAGTGGTGACAGTGAAGTGATGAAACCTATAAACTCGCATCTCATGAAAAGGGAAATAGTAATCGATAAAGAACTATGTGCAAACTGGCTCCTACCTAGAAAATCATTGATTCTAATGATTTTGGAGGAAGAAGGTTGGATTGAATGTTTTGAGAATAAAAATAGTCCTTATTATCCTAAACTGGTAAAGGAATTATATGAATTTGTTCATTTTGAGAATGTTGAAGGTGAGAACAGAATTGTATCAGTAGTGAATGAAAATATAATATCTTTTTCTTCCTTTGAAAGGGATGAGTTCTTGAAAGTTCCATACAGGGGAGATTTTGGATATTTCTCAAAGTAATTATATCCTAATATCTACATTTTTGAGTATGAAACTTCTTTGGAAGAGCTCACTAGAGGTGGAACAAAAAGAAAAGTAGTTGCTATAAAAATGCATGGAAAGAACCAGTTGCTATTCAAATTTATACAGCATGTGTTAAGTCTAATGAGTGGGGATTTTTCAAACCATAGATTCCAAGATATATTTTTGTTGTATATCCTAAGGCATAGTGTCAAAGTGAATTTTTATAGGCTTATAATGATTCAAATTGAAGATATGACCAGGAAAAAATCAAAAACAAATTCTCTATTCTTTGCAACGAAGGTCTCTTTGATGATCACGGTAAAATGTGTGGATGAGTCTTAGGATGATAAAGTTGTTTTAATAGACAAATTTTGTATTACAAAAAATGTTTTTATGTACATTAATATTGGCTGGAACCCATGGAAAATGGAATGGGTAAATAATGATGAGAAGATTTATGATATATTTAACCCTGTTGAGCATCCCAATCAGCCAAGAGATAAGAGAGATCCAGCTCTAGGACCTGATGAGGAAGAACATAAATAATTGATGATGATGCTGAGGAGGATACCACTATATATTATGGATGGGATCCTGATTTTCCTCTAAGCCTAGCTACTGAAAAGGTATCATATGAAAAGGCAAGTCCACTTGTGAAAAAAGAAATTCAAGGAGAAACTATTGAAGAAATTTAATTAAATGAGGAAGAACTGACTAGATCAGATCATAGGAAGTCTGCTCTAGATTTCAATAGTAGTGATGATGAAGAGGAAGAACTATCTGAGATGGAAGTACCTGTTTGAGTCTCAGTCCTCTGATTGAGAGCTCTATCATGCCTATTTAGGATATTCTTAATGTGGACAGACCAGTACCTATTGCTGACATACCCCAGCCTGTGCAACCTAGTTTGGATATGAATTCGTTTTTAGATGACTCTTCTGAAGAAGAATTACACAAGGAGGCTGCTGTTGCGGCAGATATAGTGATGGAAGCTCAGGTTGAGGGGGAGAAACATGTAAGGACATGATCAGTTTATGTGACCTATGTAGTGAATGATTGGTCTGTGGATCCAGGATTTGTTGTATTGGGACTAGAATATCCTGATTATTATGATGAGACACCATTAGAAGAAATACTGTGTCATATGATATTTTCTTAGAGGAATTTACTGCTCAAACCGTAGTTCCTATGGCTCTTGCAGAAGACATTGTGAGAAAAAAAGATCTTGAGGCACTGGAATCTAAATTTAAAACCTGTTTCATTGAAGAGCTACGTAAGATGGAAATTTATTTGGTATCTTCTCTAGGAAGTGTTATGTCTAGTGTTGTGACAGATGTGATGGATGAAGCGAAATTATGTCCAAATCATAATTGGAGTTTGACAGAGGCTGTTGATTCATGGAAGCATTCTATTTCTTCATTAGACACCTTCATGAGTTCTAAATCTCAAGTTGATACTGTCATCAATTTCATTCGAGGTGTAGTGAAATAGTTTTTAGATGTGTTTGAATATTTTAAAAAGACCATAAATATGCATGTCAGTACTTATGATTTTTTTGTGAAAATATTGATAAGTAATTTGACTCAGTTTTTCAAAGAAACAATAGCTTTTACTGTGGCACCTCTCGCTACGTTCAAAGTATCAATTGATGTGGAACAATTTAGATCTATACTGAAAGAAGAACTTGGTCAATTTAGTACTAGTAGATCATCAGATTCCAAGGTGATTACTACCACCAGGGATATCAAAAAAATATTCCAAGATTATTTGAGAGATGCTACTACAGCCCATAATGAAATCAACGAAAAAATTAATTACTATTTTTAGAGAGTGTACACCATGCATCAGCTAATCAATCATTTCAAGCTATTGTTAGAGAATCTGAAAATTCCCTCAGTTACTCAATCCATCAAAGAACAAGTTAATATGCTCCAGGAGTTCACCCTTCTTTGAAAAAATTTACGGAAAACAAGGATGATTTTATCTTTGCTATGGAGAGAGGGTAGGTATCATCATGGATTTTAGGAATCTCTTACATCTATTTATACATGTGGACAGTACCCCTATTATTGTACCTCCAGCCTTGCTTGCCACTAGTCAGTCTGTTTCTACACCTCAGTTGACTCCAGCTCAAGCTATCAAAAGTCTTACTCATATGATCACACAAAGGAGTACTCATTATAGGCCCAATAATTTTTCAGTAGGTCAACCACATTTCATCGTCACAGGTGTTCCCAAGCCTTCACCTATGCCTACCAAGACTGAATCCTCTTTTGATCCCAATGCAAAAATCCAAATTACCTACTGAGAAGGTTGATTAATTAGTGTCTTCGAATTCTGAAAATAATCTTTGTACTTATTGTATTTATTTTGTACTATCTCATGTATCTTTGTAATGTTCAATGAAAATGTATGTTTTCTCTCTTCTTATATTATGTTATGAACCATTGTTTTTTCTCTTTTTGATAATCACAAAGGAGGAGAAAAATTATAATATGGGGAGAACTTACACTAAAGGGGAGTAAATTATAATAAGTATCTTTGGGAAAATATATATTCTATTTTATTTTACTCTTATGTTTTTCCATAGTTTAACTCTGATACATTTGAGAGTAATGATCTGAACACATTGAGAAATTCCATTAGATGTATTTTACTCTAACCCATTAAAATTTATTCTGGATTATAATGCCATAATTTGTGATTATCAAAAAGGGGGAGATTGTTGGACTCACCTATTTTGATAACCTCTATTATGTTTAGATATGCTTTGATAAACCCAAATAATGTCTATCTATATATTAATTATAATTTATAATTTTGATATCATAATAATGAGTTAATATGAAAATCAAAATGATCATATAATATCATTGAAATATGTTAATCAATGTTTATTTATGATTATAATTGTTTAACGATGACTAATTGTGATACTAACTCAATATGGAAAATGAAATGCATAGAACAGATACTTTATAAGCATTTGAGTTTTAAAGTCACTAATACTGAAAGAGCTACCGACAGAAAAATGTCACCGATAGACTATGTCCACTGATAGAAAAGGTCACTGATACAAGCTATCGATATAATGGAGCTACCGATAGAGGACGCTACATATTGAGAGAGTTACCACTACTGATGTTAATGGCTACTGATAGAAAGGAAGAGCTGCCGACAAATGTTCACCATTATGAAGAGCTATCGCTACACATCGAGCTACCAATACAAGGAGCTATCGCTACACATGGAGCTTCTGATACAAGTAAGCCACAGTTACAGAGAGTAACACCTACCGATGCAAGACCTACCATTACAAGTCCACTACTACAAGTTCGCTGATACAAATAGCTACTAATGGAAGCTAGTCACTAATTATATAAACTCTATCTCTTCTTTTTTATTAGAAACATTTATATTTTGTGCTTTTAATGCAACTTATATTAATTAATAATGTTTTTTCGATGTTAGGAAACTATACCTCATACCTACTGAAGTAATCACGCCTTATGTTTGAAATTAATTAATGATGTTTGATGGATGTCAGGGAACTATACCTCGTACTTGTAGAAGTAATCAAGACTTATGTCGAACCACCGTACGTGCTATAAAAGAATGATCAAACATGCTTATAAAAATTGGGATATAGAGAATGCACAAAGAAACACATACAAGAAGAACAAACGAAGAACTATAAGAACACTCATATATATCAAGAACAGATGTTCAAATAGGAGGTTCACGTGATGCAAGGAATACTGTCACATTCATGTTGAACTCCTATATTGGAAGTAAAGGAATATAACCAGGACACTCTATTTTCCAGAAAACTTCCAGAGAAGGATTCAATGCTTTATAAGTATCAATCTAAAGGATTCCATAGTTTTATTGACATAAAAAAATAACATTCTAAACAAAACTCCATAATATTGCTCTACTGTGATATTTCTGTTACATTACAAGCAGTGTGTGTGCTTTTATCTGTTTGGAAAAACACTGACTTCTACGCTGAACAGGAGGATACTAAAATCCTCACACCAAACTCTTTATACCTTTGTGTTTCTGACATAGAATTGTGGTAGAGGACTAAGGAACTAGACAGTCTGAGTACTGTTGTAAACCCCGATCCAGGGTGTGGATCAAAGTTTTATATAAACTATTTGAGAGGACTAAGTCTCATCATGAGACTGATCCTCATGGTTAAAACTACTATGCATCTTATTTCAGTTTAAAATATTTTCAATATTCCACTACTAATTATTTTGAAATTGAAATCTATTTTAAAGTAACTCTGACAGATGAACTAGCAAGTGTTTGTAATTATTTCTAGCTAGTATGTATGTTTCAAAAGCTAAATTGATCTTCAAATTAAGTTAACTGAGAAAAAATCAATCTTTGAAAAACTAATTTAACACTTACAATCTTTATAAATTCACTACAGTTTAACTTGTTTTATGAATTGGGGGGTTTCAATATAAATATTTTAAACATAAATTTTTAATAGGAACTCAATTCAACCCCCTATTGAGTATCCACTCCGACCAAAAATTCCATTGCATAATTATTTAGGTATTATGCCTTTAAAATCATAGACACATGCGAAACTGGTACAGAACTGTGTTATGTCATATCCTACCATGTTCTTCATAATTAGAACCCACCTTATACATATCATACATAATACCTTTCATTATAACCTGGTGAAAGGAAACACAAGAAAGTGTGATATTAGATGCTCAGTAAGGGTAAATAATATAGATTTAAAAAAATCATGAGAATAAGGGTATGATAATAAGAGAATAAATTTTAAAAAAAAATACCTTACATGTCATATATCATAAATATGAGTCATGAAATAAATCATTGTAGTTTATAAGACATAAAATTGTGGCATACACATACAAATAGAAAATACATTACCTAGTATTTCAAGGCTTGTTTCCAAGGCAATCAGAGTTGAATGGGTTCACTCCCCAAACCATCACAGTAGTAAAGGATCATTACCAAGACTATTAAAGTGTACAAATACCATTTAAAAACTAGAATCACTACCCATTATAATCATGTTTATCTCCAAAAATATCAATCTTTACCCAAGGAATTAGAGGGAAATATAGGTCCTACCCATCACGTAATAAAAATAAAATATTTGTGCTCCACTAGGTTATAAAAAATTCATAATATTTGAACAGATGAAAATAAATAGTCATCATCAAGTATTCATCATATCAAAAATGATGAAAATAACTGGGATTTATAAACATTTCATCATAGTATAACCAATGGAAAATAAATAGGATCAATAATAATTGCATCATTCAATTGTAGTATGACCCATGGAAGAAATATGGTTTCATAAGAATCCTACCATCATAAACATAAACCATTAATGGAATGATAATAATGGTTTCCTTAGATCATATCTCCAATAAAACATAAATAACATTAGAGGATTGAATCTTAGATGGAAAATATTTTTGAAATATGACTTGGAACATTTTTTGAGGAAAATTTTCTTTCCACTTAAAAATAAATAAAACAAAAAACATTATCAAAATATGTTTCTTTGAAAATAACACTGAAAAATTTATTTACCCCTTAAAAGAAAATATTGTTCATGATGGTGGTAAATTATATTTATGTTGATGGGGTCGGAGGTCATCAAGACCCTCATAATATTATTTATTTACCTACATGAGCATAGTGGTGCAGGGTTGAATCCAAGGGAAGGCAAGTGGGAAAACTAATATTTTATTCAAAATGAACTCCACTATTGTCAGTATGGGAGAGAGTGTACATTATTTATACTATTTAATATTTAGTATTTTTTTATATTTTCTATTAGGCCATAATGAAACATGTATGGAGATTACATATTTTCAAAACTAAATGTAAAACAAAATAAATAAAAGTGAATGTAATAGTGGGAATGTAGTGGAATAGGAGTACTAAGGGAGGATCAAAATGATTTCTCAAAAGATTTTAATTCTACAAGTTTAAAAGTGTATTCTTCATCTTATTGAATTAAAACCTTAAAATGATCTGTTAATTCTTTCTTTATAGAATATTAACACACTTCTCTGAAATTTTTTGAGGTTCGCCAATTCAAATACATTTAGTCAACGAAATGATTAAATGATATCAACAGAAAGAAATCTCACCAAAATTATCTGAAGATGTTAATTTGAATTGAAAGTTTGGTAAAGAGAATCAATGATCGATCTCACCAGAAGATCACAGAGTTTGAGATTAAGGTCAAAAAGGTACAAATTAAATTCAAGAATTGAGAAATAGATTCAATCTCGCTGAAGGAATATGATTATCTTGGAAAGAATTAAAATAAAGAAAAAAAAATGCCATAGTAAAAATTCAAAACTCTTGAACACAAAAAGTTCTCTTTAGATCATATTCATCTTAACAATAGATATACTGAGTAAAACATTAAAAATCAGAGGAAGAAGGTTCCTCCCTCTAATGATGAAGATCATGTACCATTGCTTTCTCCGTTGCAACTCTAGTTCTCTAGTACTACTCTCGAGAGTCCGCTCTTGAATCTTGTGTGTTTAAGGAAATCCAAATGTGAATCCTCAAAATTATGCTACTATTGTACCTTAAAACCCCACAGTCAACTACTGCATGTCACCCCATGTTTTCCACCGACTTCAAGGTTCCCTCACTTGTGCACCTCTCACATGTTTTTTTCATGCAACTCACATCGTTTTAGAAATTCCATTATAACTAACTCTAGACAAGTTCATTGGAGTGAACCTAGTTAGGATTCTAGTTCCTTTATTAACCTACAAAATAGAGGCAAAGATAAAACAACTAAAAATACAAAGAAAAGATAATGTTATTATTATTATTTACATTAATCTTAAATTACATATTTAAAAGTCACTTAATGTTAATTAATAAAAATTAAGTATATAGTATTTAATTACTTTTATATTATTTATTAAGTTATTCACTTCATATTGTTTCAGTAAAACAAAAATTTATTAAAAAGTTATTAAAATAATTAAGTTAATAATTATAATTACTAAATTATTAAAAGTTGTAATTTTACATCATAAATAATTAAGAAATTATTTATTTTATAAATTATGTAAAATTAATTTTTTTATTTTATTAATATTATTATTATAATTATAATAAACTATTATATTAATAAAATTATTTAAATTTATTAATTAGTCTATTTTAATTTAAATAGTTAGAGTAAATATTTTTGTTTTAAATATAGTATTGCAGGTTACAGTTCAAGAAGAGGATGGTTTGAACCGGTATCATGATAGAGGGGGTGAAATAGTTGTAAGATTTAGGTTATTGTGCGAAGAAGAATTTTTGGTGATGGATAATGAGACCGTGAGAGAGTTACGCTGGAACCATGACAAAAATGGAAACTGCTCCAAAGGAAGGAAGAATTTTTGTGGGTGAATATGTGATGAGGTACGGTGCCAAGAATGTTAATAAGTGGAAACAATGATATAGTGAAGCGGAATGAATAGTGGCCCCAGGGCAGGGGGTGAGACAGTGAGGTGAGAATGGTGCCACTATGGGGGAAATGGTGTGAGGAGATAGTTGTTCCACTGGTACACTGCAAAAAAAAGAAAAATTAAAAACAAACTAAAACCAAAATAACATATAAACAACATAAAAACTAACGAAAATTATTGATACACAAAGACATGAACGAATTAATGAAACAATAAAAACTAAAATTAATTTATTGATATCTTCACAATAAAATACCAAATAAAAATCAAATATAATCTTAATATTAATAAGAAACTATATTATTTAAAATAAACAAAAAACCTAAACTGATCATCTATATAACAAAGATAAATTATTAAAAAAACTACAAAAAAATTAAATTTATTAAATTATAAAGTTAATTATTTTATTATTAAACAAATACTTTAATAAGTGAAATTAAATTAATGAGATTTAATAAATATAGTGAGTTTATAATCTGAAATTTATAAAAGTTGAACTATTAAAAGATGAATAATATTTATATAATGTTACTTTAAAATAATTAATTTTTAATACCAAAAAATGATAAATTTAAACTACATTATTTATGTGCAAAAGCAGAATTAATTAATTAATAAATTAATGATAAATTATTAAAAACATAGATAAAAAACACCAAACTAAATAAAAAGTAACAAAAATATAAATATAAAGTAAAAAATAAATTAACTATTATAAAGCTTAAAATACATAAATTATAATAAAAATGATTAATTGATAAATTTTTTTATAAATATAAAAAAGTGTTAATATATAGTAAAATGTGAACAAATAATTAAATAAAATTAATAAATGTTAATTAAAAAGATGTGGTAAAACTATGTAAAATGTGGCCACATCATATGGCATACGAGTTAAGACAACGGTTCATTTTATATTTTCAGTAAATAAAAAACAATCCTTTTTTGGAAAATGATATGAAGATTAATTTTAAAATAATTTTTTATAATTAAAAATTGGGAAAAAATTTCTTTTAATAAATATTTTAGTTAATTTAAAAATATTTTTGTTTATTTTAGAAAACATAGATATATAAGAAAATTAATTTTCAACCAAAGAGATAAATAAATATGGTTTTTATTAGAAATATATTTTAAAACTAATGAGTACATATAAAATGAAAAATGATGGTAAAACATGTATTCTCCATAAATAACCAGATTAAAAGAAACTACTTCAGTTTCATTAGATATGGATCATAATATTTCATCATTGAAAGAATAATCATGAAAAATTTCGATATATGATGAGATTATAGCATAAAACCATTTCCAATAGGTCAACTTTAACTCATAAGAACCCTAAAGGAAAGAAATTAAATGAAGCATATAATATCATAAGAATAAATAAATAAATGATATTATATGTGTGTTGGTCTTCATATACACCTTATAAAAAATATAGGTGTATAATATAAAATATGCCTTAAAGAAAAAACTTTAGACAAAAATATCTTACCATAAGTCTTGACTTCCTTCATACAGATTAAATATTCTGATATAATAAATATAATTTTATTATAATCCTATTAAAAACCATAATTGTATATATCATATCAAATAAGATTTAATTTTAACCTTTTATTAACCATTTATTAATAATTTCATGTTAAATTCGAGTTTTGGGAAATAACTTGTTTGTTTTTCATGTATGTTTTGATTTGTTATTTTAGGTCCCATTACATTTATCATGGTACCTCCATATATAGAATATTAAAATAGATATAATTATCATATATATTCTGTATATTTTTATTAATAATAATCCATAATATTTATATATAGAAAATGATATACACAGTTCATGGAGATGGTAGGTCATTTGTATGCATAAACGGTGATTCTATTTTCTAGAAATATTTAATGAAAGAAAGATAAATGATATATTAACATTAAATAATAATATTTATTTCATATATATCACATATTTACATTAAAACCATACTAATTACCTTCTATGTAAAGCGTGATTGAGTCACATCTCTTCACGAGCTGGAAGTCTGTCGGACACACGAGCAGTGTTATAATATTCAAATAATATAGAAGGTAAGAAGATATATGTGATATAATAATTCCTTAAGTATAATAATATAAAATATATCATAGATAAACATTTAATCCACTATTATATCCTACTTTGAGAGGTGTTCATGGAAAATGAATAACATCAATTTGTGAGGCGGTAGTCATTTTTACACATGAATGATGATTCTGTATCCCATTTTATGGAAGAGGAGATTGATATTGTTTATTCTATTAACATTAAAAAATATCATTATATATTTTATACTTGTTTTATTATATCATAAAGATAGAATAATATTTTATGGAGGTGTAAAATTTAATAGAACAAAAATACTAGTTTATGAATTCACTTATTCTCCATAGAGTCTCATTAGGTTTATACATAAAGACTTATTAAGAGGGTTTTGTAATCAAAATAAGGACTCTGGGATGTGAGGAGGGAATTAATAAAGTAAATTATTCTCTTATTGTCTGAATTAAATTTTATTTACATGTAAATATGAGATGATAGGGGGGGACTTTTATAAGTGGGGTAAGTGGAACACTTGTAATTTTTTGAAAGATAAAGGTGTTACCTTGTTTTTTAAGTGAAACAAGGATAAAAATGGTTAATTATATAACTTTAAAAGTGAAAAGGTCAACATATTTTATTTCAATTGGATTTGGAAAATATTCTAAATCATTTTAACCCTAATCTCTTTACTTTAACCCGTGTTAAAACATTTTCACCTTTTCCACAGTAATTAATTTTTATCATTTTCACTATTCATCGTGGTAAAAACATAAGTTGAAATTATCAGATAATACAAATTATTATCATTCCAAATATATAATAAATTTTTACAAATTACATTCACAGAAGGGGACATTTTTAATTTAATCTTAACCCAATAGACAAGATAAGAAGTCAATTTTCAAAATAGAAAATGTTCAAATGTTTATATCAATTTTTTGTAAATATTCAATACCCAAATTATTAAAATAACCTAAATTGGATTTATTGATATATAATTGAATTATTTTTATCTTTTAAAAGTATTTTAAAAAAAATAACCCCATGGATTCCTTTAAAAAAGTATGATTTCAATAATAATTAGTATTTTTCACTATTCAATGAATATTACTCTTTTAAAAATAATACAAAAAATTTACCTAAATTTATTTTTGACATGATTATTTAAAAAGTTAAGTTGATTTTTGGAAATATATTTTTTTAAAATAGTGAAAAATTAATTTTATTATTTTTCACAAAGGAAATAAAAACATTTTTTGAGAACATATTATTTTTGAAATATATAAGGACTATACGAAAAAATCAATTAATTTTGGTATAATCTTGTTTTATTTATATAAAACCATTATAATTAATATTTAAAATATTTTTATTACTTTTAATGTTTGTATATTTAACTTCTTGGTAGTAATATTCATGTTTAAATAAAAATATTATTGATTTTTTTGTTCGTTAAAACATTGTGTCACATGTAACACTAGCTATCATGGAAATAAAATTAATTCAAAAAAATAATAAAATATTGGTTTGTTACATTATAAACCCTTAAATGAATGTATCTGTTTAAATTATGTCACTCCAGTACAAATAGGTGAGGATACTTCTACCTTATAATTTATTTTAGTTCCCACATAGCTTCGTTTAACCGATAGTTTCACTATAAAACATTTTCTAGATGAGAGGAATTTTATCCTAGAACTTTATCTATTCAATCAAAAATATCCACCATTTATTCCTTATAAAAAATATATTTATAATTTGGTATTACCTCAGAGTTCAGTACATTTGAAGGGTTAGGTATTTACTTCTTCAAGATATTTACATGGAACACATTATAAACCTGAGAAAAGTTTGGTGGAAGCCCCAACTAATAGGTTACTATCCTGATATGATCATAAATTTCTAAGAGGATGATATAAATTGGTATTATTTTACCCCTTTTACAAATATCATTACATTATTCCATGGGTAAATTATTATAAACACCTTGTCTGCAACTTCAAATTGCAAATCGCAATAATGATTTTGAGCTTAACTTTTCGGCTGAATTTGTTCCCCCTTTTGTGATGGTTAACAGATCTAACCTTATCTATGATTTGTTCAACTATATTAGCTCCCTATAGAATTATTTATTCAAATTCATTCCAATATATTTTATAAACTTATTTTCATAGAGGTCTTCATAAGGATCTATCTGAATGATCGAGTGGATGTTATTTTTGTACAAAAACAAAACTAGAGGAAGGTGGTGATCCCATCCACCATTATAATCCAGAAAATAAGTTATCAAAATATCATTTAGAGTTTAAATTATCCATTCAAATTTACCATCTATTTGAGGATGATACAAAGTGATTAATCTCAAATCTGTATCAAGAGTTTGTTGATGAATTTTTAAGAACATCATGGTAATCCTTGGATCCCAATCAGACATAATATAATATTGTACTCCATGAAACTTTAACAATTCGTTAATGTATATCCTTAAAATATGATCCAAATATAAATATTACTTGATTGGAATGAAATGTTCTATCCATTTAAGTAAATAAACTATAACCCATAGAACATTATGTAGTTTAGACGTTTTGGATGTCAGACGAAAAAATCCATGGAGTTGTTTTCTCATTTTCATTCTGGTTTTGGTAATGGATGCAACATCCCCTTATAAAATTTCACTCAAAATTATCATACTGATATACAATGCACTGATATAAAAACTCTTTGATATCCCTAATCATGTCACTCCACTAG
Source organism: Viscum album (assembly GCA_963277665.1). Classification (NCBI taxonomy): domain Eukaryota; kingdom Viridiplantae; phylum Streptophyta; class Magnoliopsida; order Santalales; family Viscaceae; genus Viscum; species Viscum album. The sequence continues at coordinate 2,044,935,317 of OY728150.1, read as the reverse complement.
AAAAACTATTTCAAATCTTAATACGTATTTTTATTTCTAGGATTAATCGAGAATGAAGAATTATGAGATTCTCCTAAGATCTAATTCTTAAAATCTCATAATGAAGAGAACACAAAAAAATTCTTGAACCTCGTAATTCTATCATGATCAAGGTTAAACCCACAAAAATTTCTAAGCTTCTTTTACATCTATACTTCTTTATCCTACACCTCTTTAATCTTCACAATGATTTATGGATGAAAAATCAACTTTGAAATATATTATTTCTCTTCTTTCATTAGGATTTCTTAATCAATCCATTGAAAATATATAAAAATGCCATCTTTTTTTATCATCATCAGAGAAAATCAAACATTGTAACATACTGAGTTTTTGTATCATGTATAATTCTTTAATCCATTTGAATTTTTGGAGTTTGATGAGTGGTCTATCTTGTTTTTTTTTCAGAACATCATTTTGAATGTTTTTTTGACCAAAGTAATGTTTTTGATGGGTTTCAGTTATGAGAAATATAAATGGATTTTCAAGTGTTTTTTGGTGAATTAGAAGTCTATATATTGTTTTTTAGGGTGTAAATACTAAGGAGTATAATTTAGACAGACTGTACGGCCTCATAGGAGAAATTGTGCGGCCCTCCATTAGATCTATACATGGATTTAAAAACTATGTGGTAGAGAGCCTGCGGCAATGTAGAGCATTTGACAGTTTTTAGTAGAGGCACATGCATGTTTGGAACATGGTTTGGAAAACCATTCAGGCCAAACATGGGGGTTATGGTAACTAAATCGTGGGTGCCACACGATTGGCGCACAGTTAGCCAAAATATGAGGGTAACTTAAATAAGAAAATTTTAATTTTACCCTTCATCTATTTAACCTATTTACTTCTCTTTTCCTATCCACCTACACACACAGTAGAGGAGATACCTGTTAGGATTTAGTCAATATCCGTGAAGCAAAATCCAAATTGATCATAATAAGTCTCATTAAAACCACTTCTATTAAGTTCTTTGATCATCTTACCTCATTTCATCCATGCTCTCTCTATATGGTGTGATAAATATGAGAGATATGTTTTACCCTATATTGAGGGTGTTAATTTAGAATACTTATTTCTTCCTCATCAATGTTATTTATAGTATAATACCAGATTAGAGAGCATCTACCAACATAAGGTAGGTGTTACCAAGATTTATCTTTCATTTTACTCATGTTCTGGGGGTGTTTTCTAGAGCACACCATTAGGTTTTCTTAGAGAGAACATATATAATTAATGAATTTCTATAAAACTATTAATTTTATTACAAGAGATTCATATGGGCATGATTCTTATTTAATATAAATTGTATAATCTATTTGATATTATTTAGACCAATTGGGAAGTTTAGGTTAGGTGTGATATTTAAATTAAATTGGTAACATTACATTTCTTGTGATGGTTCCTTGGGAATGTGATGGGCATGATTCAAGGATTGAGATGGCGTTGAACTTCTAGATGGGGAAATGATGTTCATTTGGTAGGGTAAGGCTCAAATTCCATAAATGATGTTGATCACAGGTTTCTTGATGGGGTCTTCGATTTGAGGAGATAGAGTCATTAAGTTACTGGAATAACACAAATGATGTTGGATGATATTGACCATTAGGATGATAAAAATAGTCTCAGTGGAATCAGGAACCAGGATTATGTGAATTATGTAATTTAATTGGTGATTTAAACTCAAAATAATTGGCCTACATGCTGTTGGAGTCGTTTTCCCATAGATAAGACTCATATTATGAAGTGGTTTTAACCAATTGTGTGGGTAGAGGCCATTGTTAGTTGTGTCTTAGGATGGTTTTGACCATCAGTGATGATGGAGGTGCATGATGTATAAATTGACATGGATGGTGAGGAGACATTTATTGATAGTGATGAGACAGTTAGATTGTAGATGAGGCTCATCGTGTATTGATGATGATGATTCATGATTATTTGGGAGGATAAACATCATTGTAACTCAGGATGTTATCAATTAAGTCTAAGGTGTTATTATTTGGAGGCTAGATATCACTATGTGGAAATAACATTGGATTTGATTCAATGAATTATTATGATAAGGGGTGTGAGGGACCTGATACTCATTATTTTGGTGGGCCTTTTTAGAATTCATAATATGATTGATGAAACGAAGTTCTAAGTGATAAAAATAGAGGTGGAACCTAAGGGTTCACTTGGGATGATTTTTATCATAGGATTCCTTAGGCTTTTTGATATGTATGATCTCCACTACAGTTATAATAGTGATGGATGAAGCAAGTAATTATTTGCATATGGATGTTGAGCGCAATAAAAGTGGGTTATCTATTTATTCATTTATTCTCACTATTTTATTTATTTTGAGTACACACCTACCATGTCATAGATGTGAGTTAGGCACACGTTGGAGGTGGCCAACTCGGATTTATTTTCACACAATACATGGGACTTTGGGGATGCATGTAGACTTCATGTATTTTCAATCCAGTAAGGTTTTGTGCTCATGAGATGGAACATAGTCACCATGTAAGGCTATTTATCATGGGATAGATGGAAAGGGACCATGGAGGCTTTGACATCAACTGGAATTTATTTTGGTCTCCATATTTTTATACCAGTATTCTTGTTAATGTATATAATAAGGTCGGTCTTAGGAGACCCTGTTTGATTTATGTATTTTATGATCATACTTTTATTCATGTTTTATAAATGGTATCATGTGGTATTTTATTCTGCAAATTGTATGTTTAGATTTATTATTTATTTACCACTTCTACTTATTATGCTTCTACAATGAAGGGTTAGTGGTCCAGTTGTTTAAGGTATTTTCTTTCACTATTGTATATCTTTACAGAACATTATTATCTCATCATCATAGGGTATAGAATCCACATTATCACCTATTTTCCCCTTAACTACTTGTTAGTATATGTTGGTGTAACACCTCATCATTTTATGAGATATTTATTTTTAATTTCTTTGATGACTTTTGTTGTACGCTACACCAAGATTAGAATCTGTTATACACAACACCGTATTTACTTTCAGTATAAACAACGATATTCATGGCATGCGTTACACATTATTTCAATTTCTTTTAAAATAATTCATTTCAGTCAAGATCGATTATATGTGATAAGAAAATATTATAACCTAGTCATTATAATGGATGGTATGGATATTATTAACTTTCTTCTAAAAAAACTATTTAAATGAAAATAATTGAGTCTATAACATAATAAAATCACTATTTTTGATTTTATTAATGAAATATATCTATAATATATTCAATTTCCTGTTAAAATTTCATGTTTTATGTTTTCCAAAAATGAAATAATAAAAAATTTAATTTTTTCAGATAAAATGAGAGTTTTTCTAAAAATAATGATTTACGTCATTTTGATGGAGAACCCATTTTAAATATATTCATTTATACCTTTAATAGTTCTTTTTGAAAAAATATAATTCTTATTTTGAACAGGGATATAATAATTTACTATGGTTTAATATTTTGTATTTTTCAAAAAAATATTCATTTTTTAATGAATATTGAAAATACTGCATTATAATTTCAAACTATTTTTCATGTGGTTTATTTATATAGAAAGTTTATCATTTTAATTAGTTTTGAAGTATAATTAGATTATTTTTTTATAATTTAATCCAATGTTTTTTATATGATGTAATTTCACATTGAAATTGGATATAAACACACATCAATATTTTGATAAATTTTACTTTTAAAAAACCCATTCTCTCACTTTGATAACAGGAATAAATTTTAAATTAATTACTAAAAAAATTATTTTAATTTTTAAAAATTAATTCCATATTTGAAATTAGTGGGTCCAAATTATGTTAATAAGTTACTTCTTTGGAAAATCTGAACTGTTTCTATGGTAATTTTTATTAACCACAGTAAAAGGTAAAGCATGTAAATTAGGGTAACAAATATTTTGATAATGATAATAAAATTATCCTAAAAACCTACCAAAATTCTATTATATGAATGAATGTTGACAAATATCACCTATGGTTCTGAATTGATTCACATAATGTAATTGTTTCCATGAAAGTGATGTAATTATAATTAAAACAAAAGAAAGTGACGGCATGTCACTCTCTCATCTCTTATAATCATAATAATATTAATATAGTGATAAAATTGATAAAAATTCAAACATAAATAGTATCTAGAAACATAATTAAATTCTATACAGAATTTAAATTTACTTCTTATTTTTATATATTTAATAATTTCCATAAATATTGAATAAACAGTAATAAAATAATTATTTTATAAATACAAATATCAAATAAATGATATTATAAATAGTAAAATAAATATTATATGAAATAATTTATCTCATCTAATATTTTTATAGGTTAACATGACATGATATAATACTATTAAATTTTTTGGTTGGTAGTTATGTATCTTTTTTATTTTATTTAAATTCAATGAAATGAATTGTATAAAAACGAAACTATTGATATTTTATAAACATACTATTTTATTAAATTATCTAAAAATAATAAAAATATTTTAAAATTAAATAGTAGATATGTTATGGTCAAAAAGTTAATTAAGTATCCAATTATGGCAAATTTATCCCATATAATTAAACTTAATAGCCTCATAATACATAAAATTTTGTTACCTTCATTAAAATAAAAAGAGAGAAATTATGGGTAAACTAAAAAGATAAGGTTTAAAATAAAATTAAAACATTTAAAAAATTATTGAATAATATTATTTTAAAAATCCCTCATATTATCCTTGAAATATATCTCTTTTGATATATTATAATTATAAAACCAATTTATAATAAAATAACATTTCAAGACATTCCTAAAGTGCCCCTCCCCACTCTTATAAAAAGACACCACATATTACCACTTAATCACACCTATCAAGCCCCTTGGATCATACAAAATCAAATAAAATAATCTCCCCACATCCATACCTTCCTCCTAGAGACACCAATTTTGGCATAAATCTATCTTAAGGAGTCCTTTTGTGGAAATAAAAAAAGATACTCAAAAAAGAGGTAATTGTTTTATTATCTCATTAAAAATTATTTTTCCTTATACGTAGTATTATTATATTATTTCCATAATAAATTAATAAATCAAGTATCTTCTACAAGATTATATTTTATTATAATTATGGGGAAACCTTATACCACCTTTTATCCATCCTATAAATAATAGTATTATCATGCATGTGTATGTACGACTTACCGTCTCTACACCGTGGTGTAATTTATTATTCAACAATATTGAATTTTGATGGGTATAATGATGAGTATAATGGATTTAAATAATTAACATAACATGATAATTATATTTTATAATTAATATATAATCCAATTATATACCATTTAACCCTTAAGTGAATGATATCATCACTCAAGCGTACGTATAGCCAACAGTCTCCATGATGCAATGTGATTCATTCTACATGATCTTCATTAAAAAATGATTATATAAATAAATGGAATGAATAAATATGATTTATATTATGAAAATATTATTATATAAATGATATAATAATATCCTAATAAGTGGAAGATTAACTTATCAGATAAAACATGCATAAGAACATAAAGCAGCTAATTTATGAATAACAAGTGACAATGAAATGTTATTAACGTAAAGATGAAAATATAATCATATAGTATATCATAAAAATTATTATTATTCGAGAAGAATCCAATAAAATTATTTAATTTATTATACATGATGTTAGGATATATACGAAGGATATCAGACCTATAGTAAGGGATAATTTTTCAATCTCAGTTTTGTCGAAGATTGTTTATATGTAAGTATTTACTGAGGGTGTATTTATTATCCATGTCCAATTTTTATAAAAATTAATTCATAAAATTTATATTATATTTCTATTCATGTTTAGACACATTTTCCCCATTTTTACTTTTTCGACATGGGTAAGAAGTAATCATTCTTTTGATTACTATACGATGTACTTTTTGACTTCTCCGTCAAAAGTTCAAGGATAATATTTGATTAACTTATATGGCATGAATAGATTCTTATGCTCTTATAGAAACTTATTTCCATGAATCTTACATTACAATATTTAATTTTTATTTTCAATTAAACTCTGTTATTTTAAAAGTTTATGGCATCTTGATAAAACAAAACATTTCTGAAGAAGAATAGATATTTTCCTCACGAATTAATTTCATGTATTTTATCAAAATTACATTCCATATATAATGAAATAGGGTTATGTTTATATCCCTATTATTAATTTGATTTTATTTTGATTATGATGTAATCAGTTTTATGAAATACATTTTTTATGTGGATTGTGATGGAATGATGTTTAAGAAACCCAAATTTTGAATCTTGGGTTATGCTATGATGACCAGTTTATTTTTTTTGTGGAACATGTAATAATTACTTAATTATGAGATTGGTGTGACCTATATCTACCTACAATACATTGTGTAATGATTTATATCTTATTAGATAGACATTATTGGAACAAAAAGTAAATCTGGTTCAGTAATATAGGGCTAGAACGACAAGTAAACTCCGTTCCATAATGGACTTTGTATGTTATGATAGTCTTGGCTATGAGAATTGAATAATAAAGAAATTATCATATTTGGTTATTTGTTTTCCACAAGTTCATTTTCTATTCCAATCTTATGTTATCATGATCAATGTTCCTTTATGATTTATTCCTTGTAAACTATTAAGATTTATTTCATGATTCAATATTTTGATATTCAAAAGTTATGTTCATGTTTTTTGCATTCATATGTTAATTTATTATTTTCATACCCTTACTAAGCATATAATATCACTCTTTCTTAATATTTAATTCCTCAGGTTATAAATAAATCATTTAAGTAGGATTACTGATGGATAATATCTTTATATACATGTTGAAGACCTTTCAAAAGATAGAATAATTTTTTACAAGTTTTAAAATGCACTAAACAATTACGTTCCTCAGGCGTGAATTTATAAAATGTAGTGATGATTCATCTAAAAATATGTATTATTCATATACCTCATTCTTGGGGTGTTAAATTTGGTATCATAAGAATGGTTTAGTCAACCTTTCGAAACTAAGATGCAAAATCTTAAGTGAGACCCCCAGAAATATTACTGAGGGATTTCATATGGATAAGTATAATTATATATACATTCCTAGAATTTTAATAATGATCATGAATAACCTATTATTAAACCTATGATGTTAGAGATTCAAAATATACCTCCTTGATTATGTTTTTTTCCTAGTATGATTTTTTCCTCTCACACTATTTTTTTTGGGTCTCAGATAATTGATGGAACCTCAAGGAACCGTGTTAATGATCAATGCAATGAGAAATAAAATGATCGTCCTCATGAACAAACAAATTTTATTTAATATTGAATTAAAAATATTATCACTATAGTTACAAAATTTATGAAACATTCTAGACTTCTGAATGAGCAGATAAGGGGACAAAATTTTATTCAGTCCTTCATGAGGTAATTTCCACTTTATTTTAGTGGGTCTTCTGATCCACTAGTTTGGAAAAATAGATCAGTACCATTGAAAAGATATTTTCCATCCTTCAATATTTGGAAAATGAAAAATTCATTTTGGATTTTATCATTTAGAAGCCAAATCACACTAGTGGTATACTCTAATCCAAAATACGGGGCAACAAGATGATATTGAATCCATGGAATGGGTCTAGTTCAAGGATTCTTTTTTTCAATAACTACTTTCCACATATTCTAAAAATGAAAATATAGAAGTAGTTCCTTAACATTAAGTGAAAGGATGGTGAATATATTGGTACAAACAAGGAAAATTTTGGAATACTTTAAAGGTATTCTTCTTGCATTATCCTCCAACCTGAAATTAAAGTTGATGAATTCTTCGGTGGCTTAAAACCAAGTCATCGAAGGGCGTTAGATATAAGATACATTTGTTTATTTGAAGAGATTTTTTGATATTCTATCAAGGTGGAAATTTATTTTGGTGTTACATATAAATCTCATTATTTTGACCACAAATGAAAGATGAAGCTCAAAGGAAAGTCCCAAAACAATAACGAAAATATGATAATTGTTTCCTTATAATCAAAGTGTTGAATGAATCATGGTAGAGACTATCTTAAAGGGACTAGAAACTATTTTATTTCTCAAAAAGAATTTCATTGAGCAGTTTAATGCCAATTTAATGAGAAAAAGGGTAGCTAATGATGAAAATATAGAAAAGGATATAGAGAAAGAACCACCCACATTTCAATGTTATAAGTGAATGGAAGTGGGGAATTATGGTAATCAATGCCCTAATCCAAGGGTGATCAATGGTGATCGTCATCAACAACCTCTTAAGGCCAAAAAAAATTCAAATCAAATGCGATTACTATTTATGATGTCGAATATGAAAATGAAGTGGTGGAATGATTGAGTATATATTTACTGGGATTCTAGAATAATGTCATAAAATTTATTTTGAGGTATTATGGAAAAATTAAATATCTATGTTTTGGTAAAGTGCGGGTTTCCACATGTATATTATGGTATATTCTATGTAGTACTAGTAAACAGTAAAATTTATTGAGGTGATAATGTGATATGATTTGGAAAACACATGATTTAAGAAAGGATGACCCTTTAATATGAACATGATGTTGAGATAATTATATTCAGATAATAGTATGTTGAATAGGAATAAGTAAATAGGAAGATATTAGTTAACTTGTAACTAGTTAATGATTTATTGACATGTGGGTTATGTTATCTCTGAAGAAGATTTCATCTTTTTAGACTTCAGAATAAGAAAACATACATGTTTTGAATAAGGATGTCTGATAGTTCTGGTTATTACCATGACTAAAGAGAATACTTGATTAAGGTATTCACATGTTTGGAATGTGAAAAACAAGGACTATATTATGGGATATGGGAGATAAATGTTAAACAAATTTAGTTCACCTGTTTCAAAAGTTGTATATTTTCAGTTTTCAGAAGGATTGTAAGGTTATCTAATTATGGATAGTATAAGTTATACTCTGGTTTAAGTTTGCTAGATTTTTGTATTATCTCACTATAATAAGACATATTCATATTTGAAAATTTGTGTTAAACTTTTTTGTTGAGTCATATAGAATGACTAATAATTATATTAATGGATCACATGATCTTCTAAAACTTCATGAATGACAAATTGAACTTTATTTCTTTGAATAAAAGATTGAGTGGAAATTGTTCAAGCCATGACCAATGGTGAGATTATTCTGAAAGGAAGTAGTTATTTCTTATCATGTTCTTAATATTTAGGGAGATAAACTTGAAAATAAATTTTTTAATCTAAGTACCATATTATCTGGTGAATCATATGGTCCCTTAAATTATCACATATTTATGGGTTTCTGGTTGTTAACATTCTCAAAACCTTGTTCTCTATCACTATACATCATAACATGATGGTTATATTTTTCTCCCATATCTATGTTTTCCCTTCCCACCTATATTACTCTATGTGGAAACCCAGTTATGAGATACTTTTGGAAACTCTTATATTTTAATCATTTTTTTAAAATGATGTTTTAGAATTCATTTTTACGATGTCGGTTTCTATGAATGAAACTATCAAGTAGTAAACCTTTTATAACCCTGATTAATTTTAAGGGGGAAATTAATTTGGGGGGGGGGGATAATGTAAGAGCTCAATATTTTCAGTAATAGATTCTTTTTAGTTTCATTGATTTCTTGTGTTATACGCTGCTTTAAGATTAGCTTGGGCTTTATGCAACAACATATTACCTTGCAGTATAAGCAAAAATATTCTTGGATTATGTTACAAGAAGTTTATAGTTCATTTGATAAAATTCATTTCACTCAATAATAAGTATATGTGATAATAAAATATTATATCCTAGTTGTTACAATGGTTTGTATGAATAGTAATAACTTTCTTCAAAAAACTATTTAAATGGAAATAAGTGATTCTATAACATAATAAAATCACTATTTGTGATTTAATTAATTGAAAGAAATTGATAATATATTCAATTTAATGTTTAAATTCATATTATATGTTTTATATATATTATATAAGAACAAATTCAATTTTACAGATAAAATGATCATTTTTCTATAAATGCAGTTTTACCACCTTTTGATGGAGAACCCATTTTAAATATAGTTTTATAGACTATTATAAGTTATTTTTGGCAAAATAAATTTCTAATTAGGAATAGGGACATGAAAATTTACTTTTGTTTAATTATTTGTATTTTTCTAATAATATTCATATTTTAATGAATAGTGAAATTTACTGAATTTTAATTTAAAAATAATTTTTTATCTGATTTTTTTTATAGAAAATGCTTATAATATTAATTGTTTTTAAAATTTTAAATAGATTATATTTTTATCATTTAATCCAATTTTGGTTATTGGAATTTATTTCACATAGAAATTAGATATAAACGTAAATAAATCATTTTGTGGGTTTTTACTTTAAAAAATTTTGTTTTCTCTATTTGACAATAGGAATTAATTTTAATTTAATTACTTAAACCTCAAGGTTCAAAATTTTAAAAAATTGATTCCATATTTAAAATAATTGGGTTTCAATTTGTTAATAGTTTAATCTTTTGGATATTATTAATAGTAACTATGGTAATTTTTATTTACCACACTTAAAGGTAAATCAAGAAAATTAGGGTGAAAATAATATGATAAAGATAATAAAATTATCCTAACATGTAAAAAAATATTATTGGTTTATAAAAGTCTACCAGAATAACCTAATCATTGTAATTAATTATTATAATGTACTTTTTCCATGAAATTGATGAAATCATAATTAAAACAAAATGAAGTGACCACATGTCACTCTCTTATCAGTTATAGGTATAATAATTTTAATGTAGTGATAAACTTGTTAAAACATAGAACATAAATAGTCTCATAAAATATAATTAATGTATATAAATCATGTGATTGTATTTATTATGTTTATATATTTAATAATTTCCATACATATTGACACAACAATGATACACTAATTATTTTATTAAGAGAAATATCAAATAAATGATATTATAAATATTAAAATTAATATTATTTAACGTAATTTATGTAATAAATGTTTTTTAGTTGTGAATATGACATGTTATAATAGTATTAAATTATTTGGTTCGATGTTATATCTATTTATTTGATTTTATTAAAATTAAATTAAATTAATAGTATAAAATTTGACATTATTGTTATTTTATAAAAATATTAATTTTTTATATTATTTACAAATCATAAAATTATTTTAAAATTTAAAATTATATTTGTTAAGGTCTAAATGTCAATTAATTTTCCAAATATGGTAAATTGATCCCATATAAGAAAACATAAAAACCTCTTTATAAATAATATGATGTTACCTCAATTATAAATAAAAGAGAGTAAATAATGGTAAATTGAAAAGATGAGGTTTAAAATAAAATCAATACATGAAAAAAAATTATTGTATTGGATTATTTAAAACTATATTCATCTTATCCGTGAAATTTATCCCTTTGGAGATTTTATAATTCGAAAATAAATTTATAATAAAATAATATTCAAGACATTCATAAAGTTCCCCTCCCCCCTCATATTAACAACCACCACATCTACCTGCATACTATCACCTATCATACCCTTTAATAATCCAAATTAAGCTCAATTATTCTCCCAAAACAACTCCCTTCTTCATAAAGACCACACATTGAGCATAAATCCATCCTAAAGTGAGATTTTGTGCAAATCCAAAGGAGATTGTCAGAAAAGAGGTAATTATTTTATCACCACTTTCAAAATTCATTTCCTCTTATACTTCAACTTATTTTATTGTTTCTATAATATAGTAATAAATAAATCATCTTATACATGATAAAATGTTATTAAAATTATGGTATAATATTATATCCCTTTTTATCCATCCTACGGATTACAATATCACCATGCGTGCATACGTACGACTTACCGTCTCTACAATGTGGTGTAATTTTTAATTCAATAATACTTAATTTGGATGGGTATAATGATGAGTGTATTGGATTTAAATAATTAATATAATACGATAATTATTCTATATAATTAATATACCTTCCAATTCTATACCATTTAACTATTAAGTGAATGACATCATCGCTCATGTGTACTTACGTCTTACATTATCTACAATGCGATGCAATTCATTATACATGATCTTCATTAAACAATTATTATATACATGAATGGTATAAATAAATATGATATATATTATAATAATATCATTATTAAAATATATAACTATAATCTAATAAGTGGAACATGAACTTATCTAACATAAATTTCATAAAAACATAACTTAGTTAATATCCGAATAACGACTTTCAATGAAATGTTACAAAAATGGATGATAATATAATCATTTATGATATCATAAAATGTATTATGATTATATAATAATTTATTAACATTATTTAAATAATAATAATAGAGGTTTGTCAATATACAAAGGATATCATACCTAAGGTAAGGGATAATTTTTCAATCTCAATTTTATTTGATATTGTTTAAAAGCAAGTATTTGCTGGGGGTATATTAACCATTCATGTCCATGTTTTCTAAAAAAATCTAAAAAAATGTATACTATTACTATATGTATGATTGAAGTCATTTTTACTGATTTTGACTTTAATTACATGGTTTGGAAGGAATATTTATTTCTTTTACCATACGAGGTACTTTTTGACTTCTCCAGCAAAAGTATAAGGAGAATGTTTTTTTAAATTATATGATATGAATGGATTATTATGCTCTATTAATACCTTATTTCCATAAATATTACTTTAAGATATTTCAAGATTATTTTCAATTAAAATATTTTCTTTTAAATTTTTTCACATTTTTGGAAAATAAAACATTTTTATGATAAAAGGATATTATCCTCAAGAATTAATTTCACATTTTTTTATTAAATTCACATTCCATCTAATATTAGATAGGGTTATGTGTATATACACAATGTTAATTTTACATTATTTTTTTATAACCTAAATATTTTTATGAAAATCATTTATTTTATATGAAATATTATGGAAGAATTTTTAAAAACCCCATTTTTTGTTTCTTGGGTTATGCTATGTTGGATGGTTTACGTTTTTTCAGAACAAGTAAAGAATAATTTCATTATGAGATTGTGAGACCTATATATACCTCCAATTTATTAGGTAATGAGTTATATCTCGTGATATATACATGAGTGAGACAACATTTAAATCACTATCTTTAATACATGACTAGAAATATAAGTAAACCTTATTCCGTAATTTAATTTGTTCGCTGTGATGGTATTGGATATGATCCTTGCATAATATGTAAATTATTTTCTATGAATATGTGTTTCCATGAGTTCATTTTTTATTCCAAGGCTATGTTATCATGGTTAATGTTCTTTTATGATTTATAAATTATGAACTACTAAAATTTATTACATGAATCATGATTTTTATATTCAAAAGTTATGTTCATGTTTTTTACATTCATATGTTCATCTACTATTTTATTACACTTAATGATAATATAATATCATCATTTCTTTTTTTTCCTTTCCTCGGGTTATAAATAAATCATTCCAGTAGGATTACTAAAGGGGAAGATCATTATTGGAGATGTTAAAGATCTATCAAAAGTTAGAAGAATGTATTCCTATTTTCCAAAGGCACTAAACTATTATGACCCTCAAGTGTGAATTTATAAAATGTAATTAATATTAATCTAAAAATCTGTATTATTCATATAATTCATGCTTCGGTTATCATATTTGGTATATGGAGAGGCACACTAAAGGCCCAGTGACACTCCATCTGAAAGCACTGTTTTGGTGGATAATTGGGTCGGGAGCTAAGAATGGTATCGAGGGAGTTTATTTTACATATGTTTTAGTCTTAATATTTATACTATGGTATACTAAATACTATGATGGATTTGAAACTATATTTAAAACTAGTGTTTGGGTGCCTAAATACCCATGCACGGGGGACATACCGTGTTTCTATAGTTGAAATTTGTTTTATGCTTTTCTATTTTTATAGTTTGTTTGATTTCCAACAATTTTGGTTGAATCGTGTGTGATTATTATTTATTATGATATGTGAACCCTAACTCAATATTTGAAAGGAGGATATATGGATCCTTGGCCCGGTATGGAAAGGGATGATTGTCTATGCTTTCTTGGTAGGCAGAGATGATGATTTATATATATGTTTGTACTATTAATAATTTTTTTGTAATTTAAATTGGGAACGTGGATATCACTAACTGGACTTGATTTGTTTAAAGTGTCAAAAAAGGAAGCTAAAAATTGTTTTCTTGCTTAGCCTCTATTTGGTTGTATTCTACTCAGTTATCCCAGTTTTGTGGTTCTAATGAAATCTCTATGTGATCCTATATGTGATTATATATATATATATACATATATATATATATATATTTCTATGGGTCTGGATATGATAGGAGTAGGATGTGATGAGGATTGGGGGTAGACTATTTAAAACGTCAACAAAGAAGCTAACAAATGTTTTATTGATTATCCTATTTAGTGGAAATTTACTCATCTAACATAGATTGATATTTTATTCATTAATATGTTATATGTGGGAACTGGTTGATGAGGCAGGGTTTATATGTGATACTTATCTCTAAGATGGGTAGGTAAGGGGCTAAGTGGTCAGATGTTGTGGGGCATGGCTTCTATATGGGAGTGTAAGGGTGGTGAAATTATGAATAAAGTTAAAATTTTCCTTATCTATTTAATATATATATTTATTTGTTATTATGGTCCACTGACCATGATATTGGTATTTAATGGGTTTCCACATAGGCATATTTGGATGGAGAGTCAGGTGACTGATGATATGGATCTGTAGGAGTGTGCATAGGTTGAGGACCTTTAGGGTTGGGATGAGGCCTCAAAGGATCAGGATGAGCATGAGACGCAAGTACAGGAATATGAAAAGTCATAGGTATTGGCTGGTCGACCGCTAAATATATCACAGGATGAGCAACTCATGGATAGACTAGTTTGTATTATCCATGAGATTTATAGGGGATCTCAGAGAGTGTATCCATAAATGGTTTACTTGAATACAGATTTCCATTGGTATCCCTCACAATAATTTCAAGGTGAGGGTGGACAACAGGCAACCAACAACTAGATCAATGCAGTGCATTCCATCTTCGTCCAGCTTGAGACACCCCCAGGGGGGGATGGTGAATCTAGCTACATACATTCTTATAGGATTGGAAAATCATTGGTGGGATGTATAGGTTTATAAAGAAAGACACAAGGGAGAGGTTTGGAAGGAATTTGAGACTAGGTTCCCCAATAATTCCTTTCTGTAGACACTGATGGAAGAGAGAGGTCGAGAGTTCATGAACGCTCAGTTGGGAGACATTCCTATCATAGACTATTCCAAAAATTTCACAAACTTGTCTTCTATCACACCTAGTATGGTGGGAAATGACACCTCAAGAGTGGGTCATTTTTATGATGGTTTATGAAACACCATTCAGGTGGAGGAAAATATCATTATGTTGGCCACATTGTCAGAGTTTGTGAATCAGCTTCTAATATTCGAGGGAAATTTGATGGACTAATCATATTTAAGCTGGATAAAGGTGTTAGTATATGACAGTGTCAATGCTTAAAATATTAAGAGGAAAGTCCATGAGGGGTATCAGTAGGGAATTCAGGCTAGGGACAAAATATTTCCATTGAGGAGTGGGCCATCGATGATTTTAATCTAATTTTGGTAGTAGGAAAATGTGTGAATTCAGTGTTATCAGGAATTGAAGGAATTATGGTCATGCATCCAGGTTAGGAATCTCGATATGTTCAGCATGAATCCTTCTTTAATAGATACAAACTAGAGGCTATGGAAGATTCACTGATCCAATATCATACCGGAACACTACTAGGATATTTTATTCATGATTCAACTAAATGTGGAAGTCATGTTAGAGACATTGGAACACAGCAGTGGGGTCAGTGACTAGTGGTTAGTGTAGCACTATAGGGAGGCCTTGCCTCAAGTAGTATCACTTCAGGAAAGGATCATGTAGTGGATATACCATGTTCAAAGTAGGTCAGGGACCTAGTTATAGTTAGAGGTATGTTATGGTCAAGACATAGTTTCTTATATTTTGAGGGCCCTTTTTGTAGGACTATCTTATTTTGGGTACATGAGGTGCATGACATTTATTTTTTGGAAAAAACGGCTGTTGGTCGGTAGTTCATAATTGTCCATGATGAGTTTTATATATATATATATATGAGGTGTTTCACACTTTGATTTATTATGGGCATCGATGTGATGTTGGTTCTGATGAGGTATTTAGGCATCTAGTCACTGATGCGATGCTGGTTTCCTTTAGGTTTGTTTGAATTTGGGAATCAACAATATTGTGTATTTTTATGGGTTCATGACATGAGACGGTTACATTGGGAATATGTTGATATGTATGACCTTATATGTGACATATTATTCATGGGAACAATGATGGAATTTCATGACATGCTAGACTCAGTGGGTGTCATATGTGACACAGGTATGATTTGAGCACCTATTGAGGATCATGAGTGACAATACATTCTGAGAGTACTTTTGAGTCTAGGGATATTTGGTGTTCCATTAAATAATTTTCATTTTTGGTCAGGATGGGACTAGGGTATGTAAATAGTATGTTGGGGAGTGTCTTGAGAGAGTTGACCTATGAATTTATGATCAGGGGTATACTAGGTTGACTTGAACATGATGGGTATGTTTGGTTCCATCTTCAAGTGATATTTGATAGCTCATGGATGATCTATGTTTAGGTGGGGATATTGTAACATCCGGGGTATTTAGAGTGGGTTGATTTCCTCTATCTATTTGAATTTTTATAGTTTGGTGAGTGGACCAAATCCTTTAATATTTTTTACAGAACATAATTCTAGGAGTTACTTTGACTAGGGAACTATTTTGAGACGTTTATCATGGATATAAAAATTTCCTTGGGGTTTTGAGTGGGTTATGAGTTGGTTTCAGGTGTGTTGGAGACCGAAAGACACATTTTTCAGGGTGTGAAGACTAAGGTGCACAGTTTGGAAAAATTATACATCTTCCCAGGAGAAATCGTATGACACACATTTGTCTTTGTTCTTGGTTTTAATAACCATGTGATAGGGTGTGCATGGCCATACAAGGGTTTTTTTTGTTTTTAGTAGAAGATCACACACAATTGGAACATGATTTGTAAAATATTTTTGGCCAACCATGTGAGGTGTGGTACCTTGACAGTGGATGTTTCACGGTAGGAGCATTGTTATATAAACCATTCCAGTCACTTTAAATAGAAATATTACATTTTTACCATCCTTGTATTTATCCATTTCCACCTCTTTTCTTCTCCTCCCGCACACATAGTAGAAGAGAGACCTCCTCTTCATCCTCCCTTAGGATTTGTATCATCTCTTTGATCAGAACTCTGAAATGATTATCATTAGTCTCATTAAAACCACATCAACAAGGTATTTTATCCTCTTGACTCTTTTCTTCCTTGCTATCACCATAAGGCTAACTAAATCAATTTGAGACATTTTACAGTATTTTCATGGTGTTCATCTAAAAATCCAATTTATTCTGAACAATATTGATTTAGAAGCTGATACCAGGTAGGATTTTGTCTCCCAACATGAGGTAGGCGGTTAGTAGCTTTATCTTTGATTTTGATAGTCTATTAGTGGTGTGTTCTGGATCCCACCATTGGATTTTCTAATAGAGGCACTATATAATTAATTATTGTCTTTGAAAATATTAAATTGATCATGTGAGATGCCTATGTGCATGCTTATATTTGAATTAAATGGTATAATGTGGTTGAGAGGATTCGGAACACTTCGGCAGATTAGGTCGGGTGTGATATTTAAATTAAATAGGTTATATTATATTTCTTATGATATTTCCATGGGAACATGGTGGGTTCAAACTAAGGATTGAGATACTGTTGATCATATAGATGAGGTGATGTTTTTCATCATGTTGGGAGAGGCCTAGATTCGATGAGTGAGGTTGATCACCAATTGGGTGATGTGTTGTATAATTGATGAGGAAAGGTCATCAGGTCATGGGAATAGCCCATGTGATATGGAATAATATTTACCATCAATAAGGGAAACACATTTGTTTTGGAATGAAGTTCTTGGATAATGTGGATTAGGTATTATTTTGGTGATTGTTTCTCATTATAATTGGCTGACAAGCCATTGTATTCATGTGCACATAGATATGACTTAGATGATGAGGTTGTTTTGACGAATCATGTGGGTAGAGTCCTTTAATATTTGTGTCTTTGGTTGGTGTTAACCATCAATGAGGTTAAATGTGATTTCAATAGAAAGCCACATCGATATTTAGGAGCCGGTAGTTGATAGTACTATGACTATCGGTTGGAGGATGAGTCGTGATATATGTGGAGACCATTGGGCCTAGATTATTTGGGTGGATATACATTGTGGTTCCTCGAGATGTTAGTTATTAAGCGAATGGTGTTGTTATTTTGGGGATAGAAATCCTACTACCTTGGGAAATAAAGCTTTGAGCTGATGGAAGATTCAATGTAGGGGTTTCAGAGAACAAGTACTTTCTATTTTGGAATACCTTTTTGAATGTGGGTATATGATTAAGGGCATGAGTAATTGAGTGAAACTCTTATAGGCAGAACCTGGATGTTTACTTGGGATTATATTCATCATAGGAATTATTGGGATTTTTTCTATGTATTCTCTCCATTATGGTTATACTAGTGATTGTCAATGTAGGTACCTGTTTCCTTGTAGATATTAAGAATAAGGGAACCAAGTTAACTATTTATACATAAATTACCACTATTTAATTTTTTTGTAGTCTATACCTCCCTAGTCATCAATGTATTTTATGAAAATGTTGGTAGTGTCGTACTAATATTTATTCTCACACATAACATGAGACCTTAGGGATGTGTGCAGACTTCATGTCAATGTGATATGGTAAGGGTTCAAACTCAAGAGTTGGAACATAGTGATCATGTTGGTATGTTTTTCCTGGGATGCCTAGAAAGTATCCTTAAAGCCTCTTTCATCAGTTGGAGTTTATTTTTTGTAACCGTTTTTACTAGCATTCTTATTATATGTTTAAACTGAGGTCAGCCATATGATAGACATTTTTATTGTCTTGAATGGCCTGACATGTATGCATGTTATTTAAATGGTATTATGTGGTGTTTTAATTTTGAAATGGAATATTTATTTCTACTGCATTCTATAATTATACTATGATGGGTTAGTATTCCAGTTTTTATGGTCTTTTATTATGTTGGGTTATATTTTCATTGAACAGTATTATTATTACCATTGGAGGTTATAGTCTCCCCACTATCACCTCTTTACACCCTCACTACTAGTCAATAGCCTTTGGAATATGAAGAGGTACACTTAAGGATGAGTGGAAATCTGACCTATAGCACTGTCTGGGTGGAAAATCGGGTCTGGTAACATCATTCATGATCTATTTGACTCAAAGTACCATCCACCTAGTTCAATTTCCTTGGGTTGTAATTTATTGAACATCTATAATATTTAATCATCTCAAGCCATCTTTCTGGTGTATATTAATCTTTTGTTTTGTGAATATATTCTTTAAACTTTTTAGATCAGTATATATTTCACACATTTCCCCTTATGATAATTACTCCATATATTTAATGAAAAAATATACACTACTAACTCCAAATCATAATTTGGATAATTTTTATCATGAACCTTGAATTTTCATAAGGTAGGCTATTTCCATTCCATTTTTAAGAATAATGCATCCTAAAACCTTCTTGGATGCATCACTATAGATTACAAACTCTTCTCCACAGAAGATTAATGTATCAATGGGTGCACTTCCTAATATTCAATTTATTTGCATCAAAATTTACTCACATTCATATATCCAGAGGAACATAGATCCCTTATAAGTTAAATTTTATCGTGGAATAAATAGTCATGATAAATTCTCCATAAACTATCAAAAATAACTTTTTAATAAAAGAAACCTATGGATCTCACTTAACATGGTTAGTCAGGTCCAACATTTAATAGCCTCCATATTTAATGGATCTAATGATATACCCTCACTTGAAATAATATTACCAAAAAATGAGACTTTTTAAAGAAAAAATTCACACTCTGTAAATTTAGAATATATTTTTTCCTTCTTCAATATCGTTAGTCAAATTCAGAAGTTATATTCACGAACCTACATTCTCTATGAATTTAAAATAATATCATTTATAAAGACTATAAAAATTGATCAAGGTAATTTTTAAAGACTATATTATTTAAATTCAAGAAGATATAGGGGCAATTAGTAACATAGAATTGAATAACTATATATTCATAGTGTTATTACCTCATGTAAAATGTTTTATTGGGTATATCCATCTTATTGACCCAAAATTGATGATATCCATAATGAAGGTCAATTTTTGAAAAGTATTAAGCTCTGTAGAGTTGATAACAAAATTCATAATTAAGGGGTATAAGATATGATTTTCTATCATGATCTTGTTCATATTATAATAATAAATATATATTTACATAAATCTATATTTATTTTTAACAAAAAATAATAGGTGAAACCCAAGGTGACATAATTGGATGAATGATTCCCTTTTCAGGGTTTTCGTTGAGTTTATTCTTTAATTCCTATAAATCAATTGAGGATATTCTATTTTGAGTCATCAGAATATGTTTCTCATAAGGTATGCATTCTATTAAGAACTCAAATTCATGTTTTGGTGTAAGGATAGGTATCTTTTTTTAAAAATTCATCATAAAAATCCCGAACAATAGGCTTATCATTGATGTTGATTTTCATCACAACCATCTGAAAAAAAAATCCCATCTTGAAAAGGAATTAAAACATATACAATGGATATGGTTTCCATCATCATTTCATAATTATCATATATTTGATTGAAATTTATAGTTTGTTTTGGAATATAAAAAATGACATCCATTCCTTATGAATTAATATGTTATTTATTTAGAGAAATCCTATACATTCAATATATAAAATCAAATTCAACGATAGGAATAATAACAATATGTATACGAAGTACATTATCACAAAATTCAATCAGATAGGAATAATATAATTTAGATACTATATTCTTAACATTAAGTGTTTTCACTAATAATTCTATATCTAATCGTTTTAGTGGAATCTTGATACCCATGTAAAATTATTTAGATATTAAATAATGAGAAGATATAAGATCTTAGGAGTTCAAGAGTGGATTGTATGTTCACCTTTCACAATGTAATTGTCACAAACCTCATTATAAATCG
Source organism: Viscum album (assembly GCA_963277665.1). Lineage (NCBI taxonomy): Eukaryota > Viridiplantae > Streptophyta > Magnoliopsida > Santalales > Viscaceae > Viscum > Viscum album. The sequence goes on along the minus strand of OY728150.1, from coordinate 2,044,913,866 downwards.
ATATCACATGAGATTTCCCTTTTTATCTTAGCTTTAAAGGTTTCTGACATCGATCATCCTCAATAACCTTCATATTTGGGAAATGGTTAGCATAGTGAACATACTCCTTGTATTTAATACATTGGAGTATTTTTGGTGAACTTTGTCGATATTTGACTCTATTTTCACCATTATTTGACTTATTCTGATCACATTGGAATTTGATTTCATGATGAACATCCTTTTCACACATAAAAAATTATCTATTACCCATAAGAAAATTTCCTCCATGTTTCCTTTCACACATCAAGCATGAATGAAAATATCATCTTATTCTCACCATTTTTTTAATGTTACCTTAAAACTTTATCTTCCTTTTATTATCAAACCCATGAGATTATTGGGTAACTTCGATCTCCATTTCCACTTTGAGATGACATCAAATGATTTATTTATATCAACTAAATTCCCATGTGGATAACATCCATTAGAGACATGTTTTTATGCCACTAATGAATTGATCAACCTTACTTTCATGTTGGATGATTTTTATAGAACTGTAATTCTTATTTATTGAAACATTTTACTCAAAGGTACCAACATAATCCTCATCCTTCTTCTTTAGCTCAAGGAATTACTTGTCCATTTTCTTATAAACAATACAGGGGAATTACTTATTGAAAAATAATATTTTAAACTCATCTAACTCCATGGTTTCAATTGAATCATGTTTCTTTTTATTTTTTATGAGGGATAAATATTGATCCACATCAGTTTGTAAATGATATACAACAATAATGAATTTTCATGTTTAAACACAGTAGATTGGAAAATATTTTTTTAGTGGTACTGATTCATTACTTGGAAACTATGTTATCAGTCAAACCAGTGAAATAATGTAGGTATTTCCTCATATAAAATTCAACAAAATGGTTTCTGTCATTTTCTCTTTTTTATGTTCAACATGATTCATAGCTTAAGAAATTTTTGTGGTAATAAAAACATGATTTTTTATTATACCTCCCATAATGTTTGAATACTCTAGAGGAAAATCATTTCATTTTCCATCAGACTCCACATTAACAATGTTATTTCTGGTTTTATCCATTGAATAAACCAAGAATAATTGTTTATGTTACAATAATCAATTAGGGAATGAATAATAACTTATTGGATTTATAAATAATGCCAACATATTTTAAATCTATGACACCATAGGATTATCTTGGGTCATTCATAGTCATCATATATCAAAATCCTCTATGATGGTTGGTAAATATTTTCAGAATTTCAAAATCATATGCCCTAGGTGTGCAACAGGGCTCATTATCATGCATTAGGTGGTGATATAGTGAAATTAAATTCACTATTTTTATATTAATTACTCCTAGGTACCTGTATACTAAAGACACATCCACTTGTAATATCCCGAGAGGGATGTAATTTCTTGGAAACCACTCACTCTATCATTTACCAAAACATCAGTACATTTTCATATAATTCTACTTATCCATATACTCATCCTTAAATATATCATTAGGTATCTCACTAAATTTTTGACATCCTAGTTTTTAATAGTTTACTACACCTTTCTCTAATACCAACTTTAATGACCCAAAATTCTCATACGTAAATATTTCATTATAATAAATGAATATTCATTACATAACAAAATGATCCAAGCCATAAAATTTTAGTTTTGTTGCATTTATAAACTTGGAAACATAAACTATTGGTCCATATGTGATCTATGTCATCTTGCAATATGTTATTCATAAATAGTACCCATGTTAGACATATCGTACATAATACATTTAATCATCGCTTGGGGAAAGAAAACATAAGAAAGGGTGAGTTTAGATGCTCAATAAGGTAAGCAAAAAATATATCAATAAATCATGAGTATAAGGGCATAAAAACATGATAATGATATTTGAAAACCATACCATGAATATCATGATCACAAACATGATTCATGGAATAAATCATGATAGTTTATAAAATAAGAAACATAAGGGAATCAAAGAAAATGTTCTATAAGCTCATAAAATTGGATTAAGACATGGAATTATTCAATACAAAAAAAATGAAAATATTTTATTAGTAGTTAAAGGTTTGTTCCCTAGAATATAATTGAGTAATGGGTTCACTCCCCAAAAAATCGTAGTAGTCATGGTTTACTCCCAAGGATATCATAGTTGAAAAATTTCATGACTAAATTGGGTTTACTCTCCAATACAGTCCTATTTATCTCAAGAGATATCATTCATTACCAAATGTATTTGAGGAATATATAGGTCCCACACATCAAATAATAAAAATCATAGAAACATGTTCCCTGAGATTATAAAACATTCATCATATAAACAATCATGAAAAGAAATTGGATTCATAAAATATTCATAAAATTAGAACCCATTAAAGGAAATGGGTTTTATAAACACTTTAACATCGATTAACCTATGGAAAATAAATATGTTTCATAATCATTATATCGTTTTATTATTGTATAACCCATGGAAAAAGAAATTGGTTCCTTAAGAATCATTTAATTATAAAAATAAACTCTTCAATGAAATAATAAAAATGTTATCCTTGGTTTATATACCCAATTAATCACAAGTAATAACCAATGATTTCATATTAGATAAAAAATTATTTTTAAATATCACTTGCATTTTTATAAAGAAAGTGTCCTTTAAACATTGAAAATAATTATTTAAAATATAAAATAGTTTTTAAATAATTTTATTAATTTTTTTTAATTTAAAATGGATGATTTAAATATACTAATATTCATGAAGTTGTTAAATTGTGTTCATGTCAAACTAGTTAAAATAAATATGCCTTTTACTTTTACATTAAAAGAAAAAAATGATTTTTTAGGAAAATGATATCAAAATTCATTTTTAAAAACAATTTAACAATGAAAATATGGGTCAAATTTTCTTCTAATAAATCATTTTTGGAAGTAAAAAAATTAATTTTTTTTAGAAAACATGAAAATGGAAAAAATGGGTTTTTTCGAAGAGGTAAATACAGAAGATTTTTCTTAAAAAATTTATTTTGAACTATTGTGCCCATAAAGAGAGGAAAATATATGGGAAAAATTTATTCTATATAAATTACCAGAGGATAAAATAGTATGGGTTTAATTATGGATATATTATAATATTTTATTATTTAAAGCATAATCATGAATAATCTTAATAAACAATGATATTATAGCATAAAACCCTTACCAATTTGGTAAAATTGAATCATAAGTGTCATGAAATAATACCATTAATGAAAAATATAATATCATGGGAATAAATAAATTCATGATATTACATGTAAAGATGTATTTATATTCTTCCTATAAAATAACATCGATGCGTAATAAAACATGAGTCTGAAAGAAAACAAATTGAGGTAAAAATCTATTATAGTAAGTCTTTAATTCTTTTATACACATTAAAATACCTATATAATAAATATAATTTTATTATACATATATTGTAGAACCATAATTATATATATCGTACCATATATGGTTTACTTATGAACTTTTATTACCTATTAATTAACAATTCTCTGTTAAATTCATGTTTCGGGAAATAACTTCTTTGTTTTTCATGTATGTTATGATTTTTTATTTTCTTACTCCAAATTTGACCATGGTTACATCATATATAGAATGATAAACATGATTTAAATAAAATATATATTAATTATAAAATTATTTATAATAATCCATTAATGATAGAGATAGAAAATTTAATACACCATTCATGAAGATGGTAGGCCATATGTACATATGAACAATGATTCCTTTCTCACAAAATATTAATATAAATAATGTTAAATAATTTATTAACATTAAAAAATAAAATTTATTCCCTATATATCAAATATTTTCATTAAACTTATCTTTATTTCCTTCTATGTAAATCATGAATGAATCACATCGCTTCGTGAGGAGGTATTCCCCCGCACACAGCAGTGACGTTATCATATTCCTATAGAATGGAATATAAGAAGGTATATGTGATATAATAACTACATAAGTATATTAATATCATATTTATAATATATAAATATTTAATGCATCATAATATTCAATTTTTATAGGAGGTGATGGAAAAAATAGCATCGATTCACGAGGCAGTAGTTCTCCTTAAATACGAATAATGATTTCGTATCCCATTTGATGGAAGAGGTGACAAATATTGGTTATTACAATAATATAATAAAATATCATTATATGTGATATAATTATGTTATTATATAATAACTATATAATAATATTTAAAGGTGTTGAAAGATTAAATAAAAGAAAAATGTGAGTTTAATAATTTACCTTTTCTTCTGAGTGCCTATTTAGGTTTATACATAAAGCCTTCATAGGAGGGATTGATGATGAAAATAATTCAACTATAACATGGTTAAGGAATTATGGAAGTAATTTGGGAAGGTATTTTTTAAACCAATTAGTTTTTTATTAGTGAAGAGTATAGAAGTTGGCGTGACCTTTTATAAGTGAGGGAGTGACACACATGTAATTTTTGAAAATAAAAAGGTGTACCATAATTTTTAAAATTCCAAATAGATAAAAAAATAAGTAAATAAAAATAATTATAGGTTTTTGGGCTGATATATTTCTATAAAATTGGAATTTTAAACATTTAAATTTTATTTTAATCCTTATCTTTTTAATTTAACCCATGATAAAACCATTTTTACCTTAACCATAGTAATTAATTTTTACTGTTTCCATTATTCATTATGGTAATAAAATAAGTTGAAATTATTAGATAATAAATATTATTCTGATTAAAAATATGGAGTCCATTTTTCAAAATTTATCCATATAATAAATAGTTAATTTAAAATTAAACTCGTAGATGTGACGAAAAAATGGTTTTCCAAATAAAAAATGTTCAAAAGTTTAAAATATTTTATATCAAAATTAAATATAAAATTGATTAAAAGGACCTAAATTGGATTTATAGATGTATTATTTAACTATATTTACTTTTAAACCCATTTAAAAAAACATTATAAAATTTTGTAACGATTTGTTTTAATAAAATACACCATTTTTCACTACCCGTCAAAAAATAATATTTTCAAAAAAATCCCAATAAATAACCTATTATAATTTTGATATAATGATTTAAAAAATGATATAAAAATTTATAAAATTAATTTTATATATTTTTTGAAAATTTAATTTTATTATTTTACCAATAGTGGTATTTTCGAAACATATAAAGACTTTAGTGAAAATTATGTACATTTTTGTCAATTTAATTTCATTAAATAAAACCATTATTATTAATATTTAATATGTGTTTATTACTATTTGTGTCACCAAGATCACCAATTATGTAATAGCGGTAGTTTTTAAATAATAATATTAATTATTTTTCATTGTTTGTTAAAACATGGTGTTGTGTCAATCAAATTCTATCCAAGAAATTAAATTTATTCACAAAAGAAATCACAAAATATCAAGGTATTATAGTTTGTGTTTTATTATAAAATAATATCTTATTTAAAATATTTTATATTTTATCCAAAAAAGTATGGATGGATATTCTGTATGTATTTCAAATGATCTAATACAAGATAACGTTTCAAATATCATTATAAAACGAGTTTTGGATATAGTTTTACAAGAAATTATATAAAATACGATATAAGGTGAAACCAAGATAAGTATATTAGGCTTTGGTGCAAGTGGTAGATTGATAAAGATATACCCTAAATCCTAATATATATATATGTACATTTTTTGTTATACAATAGTTTAAATATAATAATTTCATAAGATATGAAATTTACAAACCAATGAATATCACATGCCATTGGTTGGGGTTATTCATAAGGTGTGAACATAACACTAATTTTAAGACATGTTATACTTATTGGATACATTGTAATGATATGAATGATTTTTTAGGATCTGTATAAAAATTATCCACTAAGAATAGGTGGTAATCATTAAGAGTTAACATTTGGGATTGTTAAAAAATGGTCTTTACTAATAAATGGTATATATATTGAAATGTAAGAGAATTAAATTGCCGTGTTTTTTAAAAAAGTATCCATGTGGTTACTAATATTTTGTAACCACATGCAATACCCATTATTTTTTTAACATATTATTAAATTCATATAAATTATCATCGGTTTCTTGAGGACTCTATAAAGGAGGTAAATTCCATTGTCAAGGCTGTTTAAATTATTATATCATTATTATTGGTTTGTTACTTTAGAATTATTATTCTCCATCCCGAACATTCCAGAGACACTATAATATCATTAATGTGAGAAAATATAAAAAATGGTTCATTTAAAGGTAATTATTTTCTGAATTAGTCTTCGTTATACCCCCTCTAAACGAATTAGTAGTTTTTATGAAAAATACTATAAATATGATAGTTCATCTCTACTATAATTTGTAATGAATAGTAATTAGTAAGTAGAAAATTTTGTTGTTGATATATTAGCATCAGTTATAACCCCTTTCAAAAATTTAAACAATTATTTTTTAGAAGATTATATTTAAAAAAATTTAAAAATAGTGGTTGTATTCTAAACCAAATCTAGGTTGTTTTAAAAAAAATTATATTAATACTATTCAAAAAATAATTGGTATCATTTTTCTAAAAAAAATTAAAATTTTTATTGAGAACCTCAATGCCACTCAACCTCCCTCCCTGAGGCCCCTAACATATTATTACCCATTCGAACAACAAATAACACACATAAAGCCCCACCATTGTACCCAATCCATATTGTATTCCTACACATCAACCATATGTTGTCACATAATGAAACCCCATCAGGTAGGTACATGCTCCCCAACTCTCTTATCTAACAATTGGGTAGTTTCAGCAATGTAGAAAAGGATCTGTGTAGGCTTATATAGGATGAAACCCCCTCGTAAATTTATGATATGGGATCGATATGGGGTTTGGTGTGCTGTGTGATGCAGAACTCACACACCTAACTAATAAGGGTAAAGTGGAATGATAAAATTAATAATAAATAAATTATATAAATAATAATCATAAACCATTTTGGAATTGAGCCTTGAAATACCAAACCAATTATATTATTTTTAAAATTATACATTCGATATAACATGGGTTGATTAATACATATATAAACATGACATAAAATTATAGAATAATATAGATACATGGATAATTTAGAAAACAAAAATAACAAATAAGAGACACTTTCTTTAACTAGTTTTTTAGAGGTGGAATCAATAATGTATTTACCATCTTATAAATATGGGTTATTCAAATTTTAATTACTAATAAAGAGTTTATTCAATTGGTTTAGTTCGTAATAATAGGCTAGGGAAGAATGAAAATTAATGATTCAATATCTTATACAATAGTGAGTTTATCACTCCCAATCCATAGATAATTCCAATTATGTTTAGTTGTATATTCAATATAAATATTGATATATAAGAGTTTAGAATCATATGAAATAATGTTTTTAATGGATTGAGTGAACTAACCAATGATTTATCCCCAAAATATCTAAGTATTCCATTTTATCCCATATATCATGTTTCTCCATAACCACTCCATAAATATTGAATATGACTTAGTTTCGACAAGGTGAAATCAATGCCGAAAATATATATCGATCAAGTATACTTGGTGTTACAAAAACACATAGATATCTTAAATTTACCACCATAAGCATCCTTATTCATTCTACTCGTCTGAGGATTAGATAACAAATTAATCTCCATGATAATAACTATAATAATAAATTTAACTAGCATGTATTAATATCTAATATATTTCTATTTAAAGAATATGAAATTGAATTTTGGTATTTAAAAACATCCATTCATAACAGATTGACGATATAGATGCTTATATTTAATGTAATATATTTGTTCTTGTCGTTATTTTAGTCATTTTTATCTAGTTTCTTCAAGTGAAACCATCCACAAAATTACTTAAAAATTTACTAGGGAAATAAGATATCAAAAAAATATTATCACTGAATTAAAAAATAGGAAGGTAGAGAGAGATGGATGAGGTGATATGAATACTAGGATCTGAAATCCTATCATCAATAGAAATTTTTTCATACTTTATTAAACTTATAATTATTACCTGGTGAGGTTAGATAAATATGTTACTAAGCTTTTAAACCATTTATAAATCAATTTGTAACACCCGAGACTTTTATGAGAAATATATTGTATTTATGTTATATAAATCATCAAAGTAATATCTCACTACACACAACACTAGCTTGGCTTTCTTTACACGGAATCACGACCTTCCACGATAGCTTGCGTCATACGCAATATCGAGTTTCACTAAACAACGACATGCTATTAAAATATTATTAAAACTAGCTGGTATGAATAGTAATACCCACTTTTTGAAATTTTGTAAATTTTATTTTTCAAAATTGACTTCATTTTTGGATTTTGAATATCAAAAGTATCCTAGGGTGAAATTTTGGTATTTTTCTGAAAACATTCAATTTTTGATGAATAGTGAAAACACTGGGATACTATTTAAAAACTGACTTTTTATTTAATTAATTATTTATTTTAAAAAAATTTATTTTAGGTCAAAATTGATACATAATATCTAAATTAGTTCAATGCAATTCATTGGATTAATTTTATAAAAAGTTTAGATACATAAAATTTTTATTGAACTTTTTAACGCCTTTTACCCACCTCCTAGAAGAATTTGAAAATTTACCTAAATATAATTTTACTGCTTATGTGAGTGGAATTTCAAAAATCAGAGAGAAACGGTTGTTGTCAGTATGTAAAATGTGGTTCAATGAGATGAAAATAATTTTTGGTGAAAAGTAACTTTTTAATCATATTTACCACGGTTAAAAGTAAATAGGGTTATTAAGAGTAAAAATGATATTATTATTACCCTAACACATGTACTAATTGTATTGGATAAGTGTTATTCGACCAAAAACAACCTTAGGAATAAAATATGACCATTTAGGCCTACTTGGATTAGATTAGGACATTTATTATTAATTTATTTAAAGAAGGGTTAAAATAGTTAAAATCAATGTTTAATAATTCAATAATTTTTAATATAGTGTTATAAATAAGATAAACTCGACTATAAATATTCATTAGAAATATAAAAATATTTTCTACATAATGATATTTTATTTGTAAATTTTAGACATTAAATAATTTAATTTATGTATGACACAATGATGATGTAGTAATTATATTATTAATGAAATATTGACATAATTGATGTTATAAATAACCAAATAAATGTAATTTGAGACATTTTATGAATTAGAATAATTTTATATGTTAATATGACATGTTAGTATTGATTTAATTCACTTTTTTTGAAATAATATTTTTGTTATGAGTTCTAAAAAAATCAATTACCAAATAGTATCAAAATTGACATAAAATAGTTTTTAAAACAAATATTATATAATTTAATGTTAATTTATTCCTAAAAATCTAAGAATCGACAAAATAACTTATATAAGGTTATATATATTAATAATAAACATCTTGGGGTTCTTATGGCTTGTTATTGTAAGTTTATTAACCTTATAGTGTAAGAACACAAAAATGCACGGAAAAAGTAAAATTATTTAACTTAAAGTTAAATCTAAATGATAAGGTTAAAATAGGAACATAAACTTGTCTAAATTATATTGGATGGGAGGATTTCGACCCATCCCCACCTTAGTTGCAAAAGTATTCAATTTGGAGCTATTTAAAACAAAATATTACTTTATAATAAAATAATATTTTTAGTTTTTTCAAAGGTGCCCCTCTCCTCCCTTACAAAAGGGCACCTCCTCCCTCTCATCCTCACACCACATTGAGCTTTCAAGATCGGCCAAACCCTGCCAAATTATCTTATAAACTTTCCTACAAACATACTAGAGGTCCTGGTCTTCTTCAAAGACAAATTTTAGTTCCCTAAAAGGAGGTCTCAAAGAGGCGATTCAAAAAAGAGGTAATGTCCTTTACCGATTCATTCAACTTTATTTCTTCTTCCACTTCTTATTATTTATTTGTTTCATTATGAAGTAATAACAACAGTATCATTCATATACATATATTCTATTATAATTACTAAACAACCCTATTTCACCATCTATCCATCCTATGGAAAACGAAATCACCATGCGTGTGTACGTACGAAATACCGTCCCCACGCCATGGTGTAATCTATTTTCCACCACCACCTTACTTGGATGGATATAATGGTGTAAATAATTACTATATATGATTATTGTAAAGTGATATTTATTTTTAAATAGTATACATACACTCCAATACAATTCCACGATCATGGGAACGATATCACCACTCGTGCGTACGTACGGCCTACCGACTCCACGATGTGATGCGACTCGTTCTACATGATCATCATTTCATAATGATTATATAAATGAATTTAATGAATTAATATAATATATATTACACAAATACCATTTTGTAAATGAGTTATCCATAACCCAAAAAAAATAATACGAATTTATTCGACAAAACACGCATAAGAACAAAAAGCAATAAACACCTAAATTACAAGTAACAATGAAATATTACTAATAAGAAGCTAATAATATGACCGTATATGTTATCATAAAAATGATTATGATTCTGGAATACGTCAATGACATTATTTAAATCATTATACATAAGGTTAGGACACTTATGAAGCAAATCAGACCTAAGGTAAGGGAAAATCTCACAATCTCAATTTTTATCCGAGATTGTTTATACATCAGAATTTACTGGGGAATATTTATCATCCACATACATGTTTCATAAATATGTAATATTTATATCCTTATACAATAGTTTATATCCAATTTTAGACTTCGGTGGGTTTTTAGTAAAATATATGAAAGGAATCTTTTGTCGTTTTTCGTACGAGGTACTTTTTGACTTTTCCGACAAAAGTACGAGAAGAATGTTTTTTTAAATTATACGGAATGAGTTGATTTTTAAAACATTATACCCAAGAAGCTTACTTTACATGTTTTAACGTTTTTTAATCAACTTCTTATACTTTAAAATTGTATGACATGTTATGAAAGGAAAAATGTTTTTGAAGTAGAAAGGATATTTTCCTCGAGAATGGAGTTCAAGTGTTTTATCAAAATTATTTTCCATTTAAGATAATATAGGTTTTTGTTTATATCCCTCTTTTTACATTAATTTGATTATGTTATGATGGAAATTTTTTTATTATTTCCCTTTATATTATATGGATTATGTTATGATGGCATGATGTTTAATATTCCTTTTTTTATTACATGGGTTATGAAATGATGTATGATTTTTTTGATTTTGTGGCACACATAATAATGGTATTGTTATGAGAGGGGTGGGACCTATATCTTCCTCCAATGCATTGGGTAAAGATTTAATATCTCATGAGATAGACATGGCTTGAACGACAGGTTAAACCAGTTCAGTGAAAGAGGACTGAAACGAGGAGTGAAATTGGTTCAGCAATGGACTTTGTCCACTAAGATTGTCTTGGCAATGAGTCTTGACTAATAAGAAATTATTCTCTATGATTATGTGTGTATTCCACAATGCTTCATGTTTTATGTTGTTATTAATGTTATTACATTTCACTGCCATGATTTATCCCATGTTATGAAATTATGATCTCTTTTGCGGGGTATGATTTCCAAAGTGTTATGTTCTTATGAATATGATGTGATTGATATTTCTTTTGTTTACCCTTACTGAGCATTTGAGCTCACCCTTTTCTATGTTTTCTTTCCACAGGTCAGGAAGAAGGTTATTAAGTAAGATATTCCAAAATGGACTATTGATATGTTTAAATAAATGGGAGACAGTGTAGATGCTTTATGAACCAGTTGTTTATGTTTCCCAGTTTCTAAATACACTATACATATACAGTCCTTTCCTGGTTTTGTTATATGTTTGTAATAAGTTTAATTCAATTTTGAAGTACAAGAAATGTATGTAAATTATGGGTCGTTATAGTTGGTATCAGAGGAAAGGTATAATCATCCTTTGGAAACTAGGATGTGAAATCCTTAGTAAGAATCCTAAGGATAATTCTAAGCGTAGAACACAATCTTAGTGTTTTAGAAATGGCCATGAATAACATATGATAAGACCTTAAGTGTGAAATTTTATTCTTTATTATGTGGTTGTCCTATTATAATTAGTGTTGCTCACACTATTCTTCTTGGTTTTAGTCAATGGCTGGAACCCGAAGGAACCGTGTTAATGTCGAATGCGACGGGCAATGCAATGATTGTCCCCCTGAGCAACCAAACGTTATACGATCTGGAATGAAAAATTTTTTAGCCATACACACACAACATTCTCAAGCTATGAATCATGCAGGACATCCAAACGAGTAAAGGAAAGAGTAACATTCTGTTGAATCCTTCACGAGGCAGCGTCCAACTTCATTCAGCAGGTCTACTGATCCATCAGTTGCTGAACAATGGAATAATACTACGAAAAACATATTTTCAGTTATTCAATGTTATAACCATGATAAATTCATCTTAGTAGTGTATCGTTTGGAAGGTGATGCTGCTCAATGGTAGAATCTTATCAAGAATACGAGGCAAAGAGATGAAATTGTTTCCATGGACTGGGATGAGTTCAAGAACTTATTTTTCAATAAGTACTTCCCTCAAATTCTTCGAACAAAGATGGAGAAGGAGTTTCATGAACTAAAGCAAAAGGATGATGAATCTGTTGGTACCTACGAAGAAAATTTTACAAGACCTGCAAGGTATGATTTTGGTTTTATTATCCAACCTGAGAGTAAGATCGATCGATTTTTTAGTGGCTTAAAACCAAGTCTTCAAAGGGCGTTAGCCACAAGGGACTTCAATAGCTTTGAGGAAATCGTTCAATGTGCTCTCAATGTTGAGATGGGGATTAGAGTAAACCATCAGTCATATGGGATTGATAATAAGAGGAAAATGGAATTCAAATGAAAATCTAAAGATCACACTGAAAAGAAGATGATTTTCCCTTATGCTAAAAGTGTGGAAAGAAACATAGCGGGAGTTTTCTTAAAGGGATAAGTAAATGTTTCAAATGTGGAAAATAAGGTCATCAGGGCATTTGAATGCCGCAATGATGGAAAGAATATGTCTAGTGATGCGAACAAAGAAAAGGCTACACAGATACCACCTCCTACACTTCAATGTTACAAGTGTAAGGAGATGGGGCATTATTCCAATCAATGCCCAAATCCAATGGTTGATGATTATGGTCGACGTCAACAAAATCTTAAGGCTAAAGACAAAGGAAAGTCACATGCAATTTCTATCAGTGATGTGGAGTACGATAACAAAGTGGTGAAAGGTACACTTACCATCCACTCTAAAGTAGAAATTGTTTTATTTGATTTTGGATCCACCCACTATTTTATTTATAAATAATTTTCTAAGGTTATCACAATATTACCTCAACAATTAGATGTTGTGTCAGCTGTGAAAACCCCTAATGGCACATTAGTCACATCAAAAGTTTATAAATCTTCTCTGATTGAAGTTTGTGGGGAAGTGCTTCTTGCAAATCTTGTGATCCTCCCAATAGTAGACTTTGATGTGATTCTTGGCATGGGTTGGATTTCTCTATATGGAACTCATATAAATTTCCAAAGAAGGAAAGTCACATTTCATATTCCAGGTCAATCTTTGATCATCTATCGATGCAAGGATGAACGTAACCTTCCAGTGGAAATTTCTTCCATCTTATGGGTCTTGATTTCACTAAATGGAGGTTATTTATCTCATATGGTTGGTGAGAAACTCACGATTAAGAATATTCCCATTGTACGGGAGATTCATGATGTCTTCCTGAAGGAATTTCTGAGTCTTCCACCAAATCGTGAAGTTGAGTTTTCAATAGAACTCATATCGAGTGCTTTACCTATTTCAAATACACCTTATATAATGGCCCCAATTGAGTTGCAGAAATTGAAGAAGAAACTCCAAGAGAATCTTGATAAGGGGTTAATATGCCCTAGTGCGTCTCCTTGGAGAGCACCTATTCTATTTTTAAAGAAGAAATATGGATCAATGAGACTCTGCATTGATTATCTAGAACTTAACAAGATCACTATCAAGAACAAATATCCTCTACCATGCATTGATGACTTATTTAACCAACTATGCGGAGGTCAATAATTTTCCAAGATTGATCTTCGTTCAGGGTATCATCAATTAAGGGTCAAAAGGGAGGATATACCAAAGACGACTTTTCGTACAAGGTATGGACACTATGAATTTATAGTGATGCCCTTTGGTCTTACTAATGCCCCTGCTATCTTCATGGATCTGATGAATAGAGTCTTTAGAGACTATCTTGATCAGTTTGTGGTAGTCTTTATAGAAGATATTCTTGTATATTCAAAGAGAAAGGAATAACATGAATATTACTTGAGAAATATTTTGAAGACCCTGAGAAAGGAGAAGTTTTATGCCAAATTTACCAAGTGTGAATTTTGGCTTCAAAAAGTTTCATTTTTGGGTCACATAATCGCAAAATAGGGGATATCTATGGATCCAGCAAAAATAGAGGTTATTAAAAGATGGTCGAGACCAACAACAGTAACTGAGATCCAAAGTTTTCTTGGTTTGGCTGGATATTATCGACGTTTTGTTAATGATTTATCATTATTATCTAATCCACTCACCAAGTTGACTCGGAAAGGAGTTAAGTTTTTTTGGACGAAGGAATGTGAGGATAATTTCAATGAGTTGAAAAGATGGTTATCCAGTGCACCTGTACTCACACTTCCTTGTAGTGGAGAAAGGTTTGTGATATACAGTGATGCATCCAAGAATGGATTGGGGTGTGTTCTTATGAAAAATGATATGGTGATAGCTTATTCCTCACGACGGTTGAAAATCCATGAGCAAAATTACCCAACTCATGATTTGGAGTTAGCTGCCGTAATCTTTGCATTAAAGACTTGGAGGCATTATCTTTACTGAGAAATGTGTGATATTTATACTGATCATAAAATTTTAAAGTATATTTTCACACAAAAGGTGCTGAATATGCGCCAAAGAAGATGGTTGGAGCTGATTAAGGATTACGACTCCTCAATCCATTACCACTCTAGGAAAGAAAACAAGGTGGAATATGCATTATGTCGACAAGACCATGCCAGTTTATCCATGATGAGGATCACAAAAGATCCAATGTTTATAGATTTACAAAGGATGTATATTGTAATTATAATGGAATGGGAAAATATTATCTTTCTCAAATGAATGTTCAACCATCTATACATGTGAAGATTAAAGAGGCACAGAAAGAAGATGTAGAGTTACAAAAGAAGGTGAGAAATGTTCCGGAATTCAACCTTGATTGTTATGGGGTAATAATGTTCATGAATCGGGCTTGTGTTCCTCTCATTCCCGAATTAAAGATGGAGCTGCTGGATGAGGCTCATAGTTCTTAATTATCTATTCGTCCTGGAAGAACGAAGATATATAGGGACCTGAAAGTGTAATTTTGGTGGGATGGTATGAAAAGAGATATTGCTGGATAGGTCTCTCGATGCTTGGTTTGTCAGCAAGTTAAAGACGAGAGACAGAAGTCTAAGGGGGATGTTACAACCATTACCCATACCCAAATGGAAAAGGGAAAACATCACTATGGACTTTTTCATCGGACTTCCTAAAACATCCAAGGCAATAATGTTATCTGGGTCATAGTTGATGGTCTTACAAAGTCTGCACACTTCATTTCTATTAATGAGGATTTCTCTCTGTACCAGCTTTCCATGATATAAGTAAAGGAAGTGGTAAGATTACATGGAGTACCACTTTCTATTATATCTGATCATGATCCTAGGTTTACCTCAATGTTCTGGCGAAGTCTTCAACATACTCTGGATACAGAGTTGTGTTTCAGCACTGCTTATCATCCTCAGACAAACGGTCAGTCTGAGAGGACAATTCAAACTCTAGAAGATATGTTGAGAGCTTTTACTATGGATTTCAAAGGTGGTTGGGATCAACAACTACCTTTGGTAGAATTTTATTATAAAAATATCTTTCACTCCAGTATTTAGATGGTTCCTTATGAAGCTCTATATGGAAAGAAATGCAGGAATCTAACTTGCTGGGATGATGTTGGGGAAAGAAATCTATTAGGACCTGATCTTGTTGATGAGATGGAAGAAAATGTCTAATCTATTCAACAACACATAAGAGCAGCTCAGAGTCGACAAAAAAGTTATGCCAACAACCGAAGAAAAGACTTAGAGTTTGATGTGGGTGATAAAGTGTTCTTACGAATATCTCCTTGGAAGAGAGTAATGATATTTGGAAAGAAGGGAAAGTTCAGCCCTAGGAATATTGGTCCGTTCGAAATATTGGATCGTGTTAGGAAGGTAGATTACTGATTAGCACTTCCACAGAATCTCTCTCAAGTTCACGATGTGTTTCATGTATCTATCATGAGAAAGTATATACCTGATCCTTCACATGTACTCATCTCAGATGTTGTGCCGCTGGAACAAGATCATTCTTATGAAGAATAGCCGATATAGATTCTCGATCGTAGTGAAAAAGTCCTACGGAACAAGACCAATCACTTGGTGAAAGTTTTATGGAGGAACCTCCAATTAGAATAAGCTACACGGGAGCTTGAAGATATGATTAGGGAGAGGTATCCTCATCTTTTTGTTACAAAGTGACGAATTTCGGGGTGAAATTCATTTTAAGGGGAGTAGAATGTAACACCCATGAATTTTATGAGAAATATTTTTTTATGTTATATAAATCATAAAAGAAATATTTCACTACACACAACACTATCTTGCCTTGCTTTACACTCAATCTCAACTTTCTTCGATAGCTTGCGTCGTACGTAATACCGAGTTTCACTAAACAACGATATGCTATTAAAATATTATTAAAACTGACTGTTATCAATAGTAATACCCACTTTTTGATATTTTTTAAATTTTATTTTTCAAAATTGATTTCATTTTTGGATTCGGAATATCGAAATTATCCAAGGGAAAAATTTTCGTAATTTTCTGAAAACTATCAATTTTTGATGAATAGTGAAAACACTAGGTTACTGTTTAAAAACCGACTTTTAATATAAATAAATATTTATTTAAATTAAATTTATTTTAGGTCAAAATTGATACATAATACCTATATGTGTTCAATGCAATTCATTGGAGTAATTTTATAATAATTTAAGATATATAAAAAATTTATTGAACTTTTTACCGTCTTTTACCCACCTCCTAGGAGAATTTGCAAATTTACCTGAAACTTAATTTTACCGCTTCTGTAAGTGGAATTTCAAAAATACAAGAGACACAGTTGATGTCAGTATTTAAAATGTGGTTCAATGAGGTGAAAATAATTTTTGGCGAATAGTAACTTTTTACTTTTATTTACCACGGTTAAAAGTAAATTGGGTAATTAAGAGTAAAAATGATTTTATTATTATCCTAAAACATGTCCTAATTATATTGTGAAAGTGTAATACGACCAAAAATAACCTTAGGAATAAAATATGACCATTGAGGCCCACATGGATAAGATTAGGACATTTATTATTAATTTATTTAAAGAAGGGTTAAAATAGTTAAAATCAATGTTTCATAAGTAAATCATTTTTAATATAGAGTTATACATAAGATAAATTCGACTATAAATATTCATTAGAAAGAGAAAAACATTTCCTACATAATGATATTTTATTTTTAATTTTTAGACATTAAATAATATAATTTATTTATGACACAATGATGATGTAGTAATTATATTATTAATGAAATATTGACATAATTGATGTTATAAATACCCAAAGAAATGTAATTTCAGACTTTTTATGAATTACAATAATTTTATATGTTAACATGACATGATATTATTGATTTAATTCACTTTTTGAGTACTAATATTTCTATTATGAGTTTCACAAAAATCAATTACCAAATAGTACCAGAATTGACATAAAATAGTTTTTAAAACAAATATTATATTATTAATTGTTATTTTATTACGAAAAATATAAGTCTTGGTCAAATGACTTACATAAATTTATATATATTAATAATAAACAACATTGGGTTCGTCTGCCTTGTTATAGTATGTTTACTAACCTTATAGTGTAAGAACACAAAAAGACATGGTAAAAGTAAAATTATTTAACTTAAAGTTAAATCTAAATGATAAGGTTAAAATAGGAACCTAAACTTGTCTAAATTCTATTGGATGAGATGATTTCGACCCATCCCCACCTTATCTTCTAAATAAATCAATTTTTAGCTATTTAAAACCGAATATGACTTTATAATAAAATAATATATTTAGTTTTTCCAAAGGTGCCCCTCTCCTCTCTTATAAAAGGGAACATCCTACCTCTCTTCTTCACACAACATTGAGCCTTCATGATCGGCCAAAACCTGCCAAATATTCTTCTCCACTTCTCTAGAAACATCCTAGAGGACCTGGTATTCTTCAAAGTCCAATTTTATTTCCCTAAAAGGAGGTCCCAAAGAGGCGCTTCAAAGAATAGGTAATGTCCGTTACCTTTTCTTTCAACTTTATTTCTTCTTCCACTTCTTCTTATTTAGTTGTTTCATTATGAATTATTAACATCAGTATAATTCATATACTGATATGTTATTATATGTATGAAACAACCCTATTTCTCCATCTATCCATCCTACGGAAAATGAAATCACCGTGCGTGTGTACGTACAGAATACCATCTCTACGCCGTGGTGTAATCTAGTTTCCACCACCACCTTATTTGGATGGGTATAATGGTGTAAATATGGAACATATATGATTATATTAAATTGATATTGATTATGAAATATTATACATACACTTTAATACAATTCCCCGATCATGGGAATGATATCATCGCTCGTACGTACGTACGGCCTACCGTCTCCACGATGTGATGCGACTCGTTCAACATGATCTTCATTGAATAATGATTATATAAATGAATTTAATGTATTAATATGATATATATTACACGTATACCATTCTGGAAATTAGGTATCTATAACCCAAAAAGAATAATAAGAATTTATTCGACAAAACACGCATATGAACAAAAAGAAAACAAACACCTGAATAACAAGTAACAATGAAATATTACTAATAAGAAGCTAAGAATATGACCATTTATGATATCATAACAATGCGTATGATTCTAGAATAATTCAATTACATTATTTAAATCATTATACAGGAGTTTCAGACACATACGAAGCAAATCAGACATAACGTAAGGGAAAATCTCGCAATCTTTATTTTTATCCGATATTGTTTATACATCAAAATTTACTGGGGAATATTTATCATCCACATAAATGATTCCTCAATATGTAATATTTATATCCTTATACAATATTTTATATCCAATTTTACCCTTCTGTGAGTTTTTAGTAAAGGATATGAAAGGAATCTTTTGTCATTTTTCGTACGAGGTACTTTTTGACTTTTCTGACAAAAGTACGAGAAGAATGTTTTTTAAATTATACGGAATGAATGGATTTTTAAAACATTATTTTCAAGAAGCTTCATTTACAAGTTTTAAATTTTATTTTTAATCAACTTCATATTTTTTAAAATTCTATGACATGATAAGAAATGAAAAATGTTTTTGAAGTAGAAAGGATATTTTCCTTATGAATGGAGTTCAAGTGTTTTATCAAAATTATTTTCCATCTAAGATAATATAGGGTTCTATTTCTATCCCTATTTTTACATTTATTTTATTATGTTATGATGGAATTATTTTTATGATGTCCTTTTATCTTATATGAATTATGTTATGATGGCATAATGTTTAATATTCCCATTTTTATTACATGGGTTATGCAATAATGTATGATGTTTTTGATTTTGTGGCGCACATACGAATAGTATCATTATGAGATGGGTGGGACCTATATCTCCCTCCAATGCATTGGGTGAAGATTTTATATCTCATGAGATAGACATGGCTGGAACGGCAGGTTAAACCAGTTCAGTGAAACAAGACTGATACGAGGAGTGAACTCGGTTCAGAAATGGACTTTGTCCACTAAGATAGTCTTGTAAATGAGTCTTGACTAATAAGAAATGATTCTCTATTATTATCTGTGTATTCCACAAAGCTTCATGTGTTATGTTATGATTATTGTGAATACATTTCAAGTCCATGATTTATCCCATGTTATAAAATTATGATCTCTTTTGCAGGGTAAGATTTCCAAATAGATATGTTCTTTTGAATATGATGTGATTGATATTTCTTCTATTTACCCTTACTGAGCATTTGAGCACACCCATTTGTATGTTTTCTTTCCCCAGGTCAGGAACAAGTTTATTAAGTAATATATGCCAAAAGGGACTATAGATATGATGAAATAAATGGGAGTCAATGTAGACGCTTTATGAACCAGTTGTTTATGTTTCCCAGTTTCTAAAGACACTATACCAATACGGTCCTTTCATGGTTTTGTTATATGTTGTAATAAGTGTACTTCAATTCTGAAATACTAACAATGTAAGTAATGTATGGGTCATTATACAATTCATTCCAATAAATTTGATATCTATGTTAGAACTCATCACTAATGAATCCTTGATGATTATGCTACCAATATTTGAAATCATTATCAATGAACTGGTGTACCTAAATTTATTGAGAAGTTTGAATAGGTTTTTATGCCACATAAATCTCCCATTTATCCAACATATATGTGATAAAAATGTTACCCATTCCATTGGGGATTGGTAAGATATCATAAAAATAAAAATCAATCAAATTGACATTCTATAAATTGATCATGGAGTGCCTTCATAGAGTGAAATTTGTATAGATTAGTATTTCATCATATGTTTCTAGAATGGTAATCCTTACATTACACCCATTATATAACATATTACCCTTCATGGGCCTACTAATAAAAATTTCCAAGAGAAATATAATTGAATTCTTATTATTTATAAGAAAATTAACAATAAATCATCCAATTAATGTATCATTGAACAATATCATATTCTTAATACCAATACCACCAATATTTGGTGACAGACACATATTTTATATGAAACCATGGTCATCTTCTTTGTATGTCTGTAAAATATCCACAAAAATCTCTTGATCTCTACTTTTGAGCTTTTAATTTTATCATATGTCCATATTTATATATTAAATTAATAAAAAAACATAACTATAGTAATAAAATTCCCAGGAAATACCTTACCTTTTTTTAAAGGTTGGGGCAGAAGCCTTATTTTATTATTAAAGCATTGCGAAGACCTATTTTAACTAGGTAGAGGGAGACCCATTACATATCCCAAATACCCAGTGGGCTTTTAGCCCATTACATAGCCCGTAGGCCCAAATTTTTATCCCAATGGCCATTCTGTGAATAGTAACCCGCCTTCTACAGTACCTGCTATAGTATCGCCACTACTACAGTGCCCTGCCACTGCTACAGTGCCTACTGATCTACAGGACCACTGCTGCTACAACATCACTACAGTACTGCTACAGAGCCTGTGTCCAATAGGATAGGAACCCCCATTTTTCATGTAGGATTATGGGGTGCTTACCACTAAGCCAAACCCCAACTACCAAGAAAGATCCTACCTATTTGATGGGGACTTTTATTTTCCAGGAAGCATTATGGGAAGATATTTTTGTAGTTGTACCTATAATATAAACACCCCTCATTATACCTTAAAATAATAGAAACCCACACAATTGAATACAGTACTTCCGTGTCTAATTCTGTTGGGCAAAAATCCCTCAAGGTAACATTGCAGTATTTTTGGGTTGATTGTGTTTGATGACAAAGCAGGTTTTCAAGGATATTGTCGAGTTCTCAAGATGTTGTTGACAATCTATTTTGACAATGAATGATGACAAAGGAAAGGACAATCTGGAGGCAGTACAAAAAGAGCAGTAAAAGGTGGTGCCGTTTCTCAGTGTTTGCCAAATTTTTGGGGACCAAAATTTGGAGTTTGGTGAGCATCGCAAAAAGTGGATTTCCATGAAGAGCATAATTTAATATGGAAAAGGCATGAATTTCGCGAAGATAGGATGCATGGTTTGGAAATCGCGAAGACCAGAAGAATGGAGGTGATGATGCTTCGCGATTACGTCAAGCTTCGCGAACGGTAGAGGTTGAAGCGCATCGCGGCGGAGAAGGGATTTGCGAGAGAACTTTGCGGCGAAGGCGCGAAATAATGTTGGGCTTCGCAAGGGAGCTTCGCGGCGGAGGCGCGAGCCGCGAAGGTATGTTGACGGTGATTCTTCGCAATTACGTCAAGCTCCGCGAATGGAAAATTTCCGTGGAGCTTCGCGATTTGGACAGAATTCCAGCTGAAACATTGGAGCTTCGCGATTTGAGATGACGTGGCGTTGACTTCGCCCGGAAGGTACGAGGGTCGGTGGAATCGCCTATAAATAGAGGCTGACCCCTTCGAGCGAAGTAGAGAGAATTTTCAGAGAAAATACTTTGCTCTCGATTTGCGAAGGTGGTTCGCGGAGCCAGTGTGCTTCGCGAAAGAGGTGCTTCGCGGAGGCTATTGTTGCTCCGTGAAACTTGCGCGCTCCGCGTTGGCTTACTTAGCTTCGCGAGGGTCGTTGCTTTGCGACGGCTTGAGCATCGTGAGAGTGCTTCGCGAGTGAGCTTCGCGAGTGAGCTTCGCGAAAAGGCAGGAGCCTCACGAAGGCTTGTTTGAGCTTCGCAAAATTGGGAGCCTCGCATTGTAGGGTGCTCTGCGAAGGTGTTTCCAAAAGGAATTGCCCAGTGGTTAAGAGGCAAAGAGGTATTAATTAGTGGATGAAAGTTGGACTTTAACAAAGCATCTATCTACAGTTGAAGATGCATTCCTTCATGAAAATGAAGAGACCTACAGGTCTATAAACTGTGAGTTGATTCCCTTCATAGAGCAGTGAGCATAGGAAGAGGAAGAAGGTGATCCTCTCCACCGGCAGTGAGCCAGAGAGAGAGAAACATGGAGTGACCCTTGGGAAAGCAGTGAGCAGACCCTAAACATTGTAAAGGCAGTGAGCGTGGGCATAGAAGTGATATAGCCCGAACATTGTAATCCACAGCTAGTGAATATTAGTGTAATTTGGTACGACCGGCAATCTGTCGGCGTATCATCCTTGGACGTATCCCTTAGCGGTGAACCAAGTAAAATTGTTGTGTCATGTGCTTGCTTTACTTTCTGTTTCTATTGTGTAGCAGGAAAGAGAGAGAAGAGTGTTTTTCTTAACAGCGAAACAAGATCAGAACGGGCATTAATTTTTAATTTGTCATACCCTGATTCACCCCCCCCCCCTCTCAGGGTATTCAGCCTAGTGGACCTAACAAGTGGTATCAGAGGGAAGGTTGACAGTTGTTCTTCTCTCAAATGGAAGTCACTAATCATAGAGGAATTCCGATCTTCAACAGATGTAATTTTCAGATATGGAAGAATCGAATGCAACACTATTTCTGATCTTTGGGAATGGATGTGTTTTCAGCAGCTATGCATGGCATCACAGCTGATATTACTAGTGGTGCATTATCAGAAGCTAAGCACAAAGAGTTGGATGCTGATTCCAAAGCAATCAATGCCTTAGGAGGAGCCCTCTCCAATCCCATATATACAAAGGTGATGTCATGAAAAACATCACATGCCATGTGGGAAAAGCTTTTGAATATTTATGAAGGGGATACAAAAGTCAGAGAGGCAATGCTGCAAGTGTTGTGGAACAAATATGAAGATCTGAGAATGAACCCGAATGATTCTGTTGATGCATTCATTGATAGGGTAAATGTTGTGGTAGAAGACATGCGGGGTCTTGGAGAAATTATCGAAGATATTAAAATCGTAAAGCGCATCTTGAGAAAGCTTCCACCTTGGTTCAATCCGAAAGTTTCTGTTTTGGAAGATAAAGATCTGAAAGATCTGACATTGGATAACCTACACAACACTCTTGTTGCATATGAAATGAGAAATGATGACAAAAATCCTGTGGAAAAGGGGAAATCCAAAGAGGTGGCATTTAAGGCCATCAAGAGGCTCACTATTGAAGATTCTCAGGAGGAAGAAGAGTCAGATGAGGTGATCTCGTTCCTTTCTTCTAATCTGCAAAGAGGAAAAAGAAAGTTTAAAGGGAAACTTCCACTAGCATGCTTCCGATGCGGAAAGGTTGGTCATCTTGCTGCAAGATGCCCCAAAAAGTTTCAATTAGAAAGCGATGAAGATGAAGTTGAGATTCCCATGAAAAAATCATCAGCCTATGTGAAAGGGAAGAAGCAGTTCAAGAGAAATTTCTTTAAGAAAAAGAATCTTCTTTCACAAGAAATAGACAGTTCAGCTGAGTCTGAGGTTGAAGAAGTTGAAGAGATGGAGAACTGCAATGATCGTGGACAAAATGCGATGGTGGCTGTTGCCAGTAGTACTCTAGAAAAGAAAGAAACTGAAACTGATGAAGAAGAAGAAGAAATTGAAGGGAGAGTTGACATGGAAGCTGAATTAGAAGCAGCTCTTGAAGAGATAGATGTTTGGCGAGCAAAAACAAAGAAAACCAACCAGATTGTACGTGATGCCAAACTCTACATGAAACAACAAGAAGAAGAGAAGTCTGAGCTTGAGAAAGAAATTGAAAATCTTAAGTCTTCCAGGACAGAGCGCACAGAAAAGGACGATGATCATAAGCTCAAGGTTGAAGAGAAGAAAAGGGAGATCGATTGCTTGAGTCAAAAAGTGAAAGATCATGTCAAGCATATTGAAGAACTTGAAGAGGAAGTTGTCGGTCTGCGGAGAAAAGTTAAGGACCTAGAAAAACCTTTGAATCCCAACACAGTCTTGGGAAATCAGGTTGATACGAAGGCTGAAATGAAAAAGGAAGTGCCTAGTAGTTCAGCAGGAAAGAAGCAGCAATTGAACTCAGAAGTTAAGGTTGATCCAAGGCTTAATCAGAAACAAAAATCTGTGGCAGTTGAAGTTAGACCGCAAGAACCTGTCCTGAGATTGAATAAGGATTTGAGCACAAAACAGAATCAGAATACTCAGAGATCCCAAGGGGAAACTCGTAGTGCTGAAGTAACACGAAGGAATTCACCTTATATCAGGTGTTATTGCTGTGGAAAGATGGGACATTCACATTATGTGTGTTTCATAGACAAGAGATATAGAAGGGAACATGAACAGAGATGGCAGCCAAATAGAGTACGATTTTCTAGAACATATTTTGAAGGACACTGTTTTTGGTGAGGAGGATTTGGACACATGGCTAGGTATTGCACTTCGACCATTCAGAGAAATGTGCCAAAGGAGAATCAGGATGTTCACAAGAAGCCCATCAATGAACCAACAAGTGAGTTAAAAATTTAGAACAGATTTGCTGCTCTACAAGATGAAGATGGTCCATCATACTCTGAGAAAGAACAGAAGTCTCAATCCATTCCGAGTGTGAAAGAAAAAGTATGGACCAAGAAGAAGAAAAATGAGAAGGCTGTGGTGGCATAGATTGCCCTTAAAGAATCAGATCGATCTGGTGTTTGGATCCTTGATAGTGGTTGCACATCCCACATGATGGGTAATAAGGATCTTGTTACAGGCATCAAATATGACAAAGAAGGAGTTGTCAAATTTGGGAATGATGAAGGCCTGAAGATTGTTGGCTCAGGGAAAGCCAAGTTTGGGGGAAAGAAATGAGACATGCTGATGTCTTGGTGGTAGAGGGTCTCTGTCATAATTTTCTTAGCGCCAGTCAACTATGCGACTCTGGGCACTCTATCCTATTTACCAAGAAGATGGGTATTGTTAATGGAAATGATGGAATTGTCATTCTTCAGGGAAAAAGAACAAAGGGGAATCTTTACCTGGTAGGTGGGGAAGAAGATTCATGCCTTTTATCTAGAGAAGAAGAAAATCAGCTGTGGCATAAGCGACTTGGTCATCTATTTCAACCATCTATGGATGATCTGGTAAAGTGTGATGATGCTAGAGACATTCCCAAACTATCACGTGATCGCACTCATACGCGCGATGCTTGTCAACAAGGGAAGATCATCAAGAAGACATACAGGCCAAAGGAACAAAAAGCAACTCGAGTGCTCGAATTGGTGCATGCTGATGTATGTGGACCTATCTCACCACGAGCTATAAATGGGCAAAGGTACTATGTTCTTTTCATTGATGACTATAGCAGAATGTCCTGGGTATTCATCATAACCTATAAGACAGAAGTGTTCAGCTGCATAAAGCAGTACAGGAGGGAATCAGAAAAGATTCTTGGGCAGAAAATTCTGATGTTTCGTACTGATAACGGTATGGAATTTACAAACAGTCAGGTTGAAAACTATATCGAGAAACATGGGATAAGGCATCAAGTTTCATCAGTAAGAACTCCCCAACAGAATGGAGTAGTTGAAAGGAGAAATCGGATCATCAACAACATGGCCAGAACAATGCTTATTGATAAGGACCTGCTAGAGAAATTTTGGAAGGAAGCAGTTTTGTCATCGGTCTATGTTTCAAACAGGTCTATGTTATGTCTGAAGCAAGGGAAGACTCCATATGAACTGTGGTACGGAAAGAAGCCAACGTTGAAGTACTTTCGAATCTTTGGAAGTAAGTGTTTCATTCTCAACAAAGAACATCATATGAAGTTTGAGGCACGAGGAGATGAAGGGATATTCCTTGGCTATTCCGGGAAAAGCAAAGCGTATAAATGTTTCAACAAAAGGCTGGGAAAAATCATTGAAAGCAATGATGTCACTATAGTTGAAAATGAGCAGAATACTCAACGATCCAGTGAACAATTTTTGGATGAAAGTGAAGATGAGGTAAGCAACCCCGGGGGGGGGGGGGGCAGAAGTGGCAGAAGATGACTCAGAAGAAGATACGGATGATTAAGAGGAAAGTGTCAAGTCGGTGTCTGTGAGAAAGCCAAAGAGTCGAGCTGAAATTGATAGGCAGAATATCATTGGTGATCAAACAGCTCTAGTTCAGACTCAAAGAATGAAATCATCACAGCAAGCATCGTTTTTGTCTCAAGTGGAGCTGAAATGTTTTTCTGATGCAGCTGAAGATGAAAACTGGGTTCAGGCCATGAACGAAGAGCTTGATCAGATTGAGAAGAACCAGACATGGGAGATTGTTTCGAGGCCAACAGACAAGAATGTCATTGGGAATAAATGGGTCTATCGCAACAAGATGAATGAAGATGGCACAGTGATTCGGAATAATGCACGACTAGTGTGCAAGGGATACTCCCAGATAGAGGGAATAGATATTGATGAGACATTTGCACTGGTTGCAAGGCTGGAGACAATCAGATTATTTTTGGCCATAGCAGTGCAAAGAAAGTTCAAAGTGTTCCAGATGGATGTCAAATCTGCATTCTTTAATGGGGTTCTGGAAGAAGAGGTGTATATTGAGCAGCCAGATGGTTTTCTCATTCATGAGGATGAGAACAATGTTTGCAGTCTGAAGAAGGCATTGTACGGGCTGAAACAAGAAACAAGGGAATGGTACTCAAGGCTTGATCAGTACTTGAAAAAGCTTGGTTTCCAGCGTGGAGGAGTTGACTACAACCTCTATTTCAGCAATGAAAATAATCAAAGGATGATGGTGCTAGTGTATGTTGATGACATAATTTTTGGCGGATCAGATGAAGATCAGTGCAGACAGTTTTCCGAATTCATGAAGAATGAGTTTGAAATGTCAATGACTGGAGAGCTAATGTTTTTCCTTGGTCTACAGGTGACACAAGGAAGGAATGGAACTTTCATTTCTCAATCCAAATATGCCAAGGAGGTTCTAAGAAGGTTTGGAATGGATAATTCCAAGGAAATGAAGACTCTGGTTGCTACCCAGATGAAATTATCAAAAGATGAGGATTGAAAGGAAGTTAATATCACAGAATACAGGAAAATCATTGGAAGTCTGTTGTACTTAACCGCAACAAGGCCAGATATTGTTTTCGCCACATGCCAAGCAGCGAGATATCAGAGTAATCCCAAGGAAAGTCACATGGTTGCAGTGAAAAGAATACTTCGGTATATCAAGGGCACGTTGGACTTTGGCTTGACATACAACGACAAATCTCAGACAGAGTTATTGGGATATACTGATGCAGACTGGGCCGGTTCAGAAGATGATAGAAAATCAACGTCAGGTGGTGAATTCTTTCTTGGTGGATTGTGTATTTCTTGGATAAGCAAGAAACATGATTGCATTTCATTGAGCACCGCAGAAGCTGAGTATATTGCGGCCACTCAAGCATGCACACAGTTATTGTGGATGAAGCAGCAGCTTGAAGATATGGGAGTTGAAGTTAAGTCTCCGATCAGAATCCAGTGCGACAACTCAAGTGCTATAAATCTTAGCAAAAATCCCGTCCATCATTCAAGGACAAAGCACATTGAGATTAAGTATCATTTTATCAAGGAGAAGGTTGAGCAGGGAATCGTGAAGTGGGAGTACGTGCCTACAGATCTATAGGTTGCAGACATTCTGACAAAGGCCTTACCGAAGGATGATTTTGAGAGACATCGACAGGTTCTGGGAGTTCAGTTGATTCCCCGCACTTGAAATAGTGTGGATGTGGCCCCCCCTCTCCCCGAGGTATGATGTGTTTTCCCTAATGTGCTGATATGTGTTCTCTACTATGTTACAGACTACAACGGAGTGACCTTTGGGTTCGTTGACAAAGGGGGAGAAAAGTGTCTGTTAGTGTCTGTTAATGGGGGAGAAAATTGTGATTGTTCAAGGGGGAAACAGTACGGAGATTTGATAAATCATAATTGTTACGGGGAGAAGCTGACAGGTGGAGAAGCCAGAAAGGGGGAGCAATGAGAAAGGGGGAGAGAATTTTAAATCTGACGATGCTAGAAGTGATCGATCAAAGCATAGAAATCACGACAGATGAGGATCATGATAAAAGCAGAACAGTGGTGTTGGAATGGTGTGAGATGGTGTCCAGCTATCACCAATTGGTATCGGTGTGGTTCAACAATTGGTATCAATTTAAGAATTGGTATCAGTGTGGAATCGACAATTGGGGTCTGACATGAAGTGATTCATTGATGAACTTTTCATACTACTCTTGTTTCTCACGCCGAGCATTGCTCATGTGGGCTTAGCGTACGTGTTCAGTGAATCCTTGAATGCTATCAGAATCGCAAGAGGCGAATGGTGGTAGCGACTGGAAGAAGACTCTGTGAGGTATCAAAGTGCAGAAAATCATCCTGAGTAGTGTTGTGAAGAGTTGTCAACAAACCCAAAGGGGGAGATTGTTGGGCAAAAATCCATCAAGGTAACATTGCAGTATTTTTGGGTTGATTGTGATTGTTGACAAAGCAGGTTTTCATGGATATTGTCGAGTTCTCAAGATGTTGTTGACAATCCATGTTGAAAAAGAATGATTACAAAGGAAAGGACGATCTGGAGGCGGTACAAAATGAGCAGTAAAAGGTGGTGACGTTTCCCAGTGTTTGCCAAATTTTTGGGGTCCAAAATTTGGTGTTTGGTGAGCATCGCGAAAAGTGGATTTCCATGAAGAGAATAATTTAATATGGAAAAGTCATGAATTTTGCGAAGATAGGATGCATGGTTTGGAAATCGCGAAGACCAGAAGAATGGAGGCGGTGATGCTTCACGATTACGTCAAGCTTCGCGAACGGCAGAGGCTGAAGCGCATCGCGGCGGAGAAGGGATTTGTGAGAGAGCTTCGCGGCGAAGGCAAGAAATAATGTTGGGCTTCGTAAGGGAGCTTTGCGGCGGAGGCGCGAGCCGTGAAGGTAAGTTGATGGTGATTCTTCGCGATTATGTCAAGCTCCGCGAATGGAAAATTTCCGTGGAGCTTCGTGATTTGGACAGAATTCCGGCGGAAACATTGGAGCTTCGCGATTTGAGATGACGTGGTGTTGACTTCGCGCAGAAGGTACAAGGGTCGGTGGAATCGCCTATAAATAGAGGCCGACCCCTTCGAGCGAAGTAGAGAGAATTTTCAGAGAAAATACTTTGCTCTCGATTTGTGAAGGTGGTTTGCGGAGCCAGTGTGCTTCGCGAAAGAGGTGCTTCGCGGCGGCTATTGTTGCTCCGCGAAACTTGCGCGCTCCGCGTTGGCTTACTTAGCTTTGCGAGGGTCGTTGCTTTGCGACGGCTTGAGCATCGTGAGAGAGCTTCGCGAGTGAGCTTCGCGAGTGAGCTTCGTGAAAAGGCAGGAGCTTCGCGAAGGCTTGTTTGAGCTTCGCGAAATTGGGAGCCTCGCATTGTAGGGTGCTTTGCCAAGGTGTTTCCAAAAGTAATTGCCCAGTGGTTAAGAGGAAAAGAGGTATTAATTAGTGGATGAATGTTGGACTTTAACAGAGCATCTATCTACAGTTAAAGATGCATTCCTTCATGAAAATGAAGAGACCTACAGGTCTATAAACTGTGAGTTGATTCCCTTCACAGAGCAGTGAGCTTAGGAAGAGGAAGAAGGTGATCCTCTCCACCGGCAGTGAGCCAGAGAGAGAGAAACAGGGAGTGACCCTTGGGAAAGCAGTGAGCTGACCCTAAACATTGTAAAGGCAGTGAGCCTGGGCATAGAAGTGATCTAGCCCGAACATTGTAATCCACAGCTAGTGAAGATTAGTGGAATTTGGTACGACCAGAAATCTGTAGGCGTATGCTCCTTGGACGTAGCCCTTAGCGGTGAACCAAGTAAAATTGCTGTGTCCTGTGCTTGCTTTACTTTCTGTTTCTATTGTGTAGCAGGAAAGAGAGAGAAGAGTGTTTTGCTTAACAACGAAACAAGATCAGAATGGGCATTAATTTTTAATTTGTCATACCCTGATTCACCCCCCCCCCCCCTCTCAGGGTATTCAGCCTAGTGGGCCTAAAAAATTCATATATGATTAATGATGTGATTATTTCACGAAATACTGATATGATTAGTTAATAGGGCCTATAGATTATTCTAACAGATAACTTTTCCTAGAAATTTTTTTATAATTCCTAAATAGCAGTTTGGTGTATTGAAAATTAGTTCCATCTCATTTTCACAATAAGAGTAAATCATATACATAGAATATGAATATTTATGACTTAAAACTACTCACATCCTCTATGGAACAAAGTGATCAAGATGTAGCATCATGTGGAATAAATTTAATTATATTTTATTTAACCAATCCAAAAACAAGTGCATAGAGTAGATATTTATTTTTTACCTCAAAATATCCTTTATGGTATCAATTGTTTGCAACATTAACCATAATATAAATTCTAGATCACTGGAGGAGAGTATTGAACCCAATAAGTAATTTGTTTTAGAGTCTATACCTCTTAATAATTTCTATGATATAATCTTATATTATAGTCCTAAATACTTTTGAAATATATAATTTTAAGGAAATATTTTTACACTTGGATCTATTTTAGAGGATAATCACTCAACCTGATTTTGTATAGAAACCTTCATTAATTTACCCAATATAAATGAAATCAAATTATTTCAAGGAAATAATATTTTTATCCATAATTCCTATTATGAGATCTAGAATACTATTGAGGATTTTGGGATGAGTGTAACAACCATAATTTATCTCAATTATTTAACATCAATGGTTTGATTAGTTATTAGGATCAAATTATGAAATTGAGAATAATATTAGATGATAAATATCAAGAGGTAAAAAATTATCTTACAAATTGATAAACCTCTTCAATAATAATATACTATAATTGAATAATTAATTTATAGGTAAAACTATCCATATCATATGGGATAATATAATTCAAGGTGAAAAATGTCTATTTAAACTATTATGTAGATTGTAATGTAGTGATGAATTAATTTTTCATATCATCTTAAAAAGGATCAATAATATATGTAACCCTTTCATATTTGGTATAAGGATATTATTAAAATGTTAATTGATTTAATGGAAACCCGCATAAAAAACAAACTCCTCATTATTGAGGATGTTATAATAAATATTCATGACTAAAATCTGTTTCCTAATCTTTCTTTCATTGAGAATAAAATGATTTTTTTACTTTTTTCACCCATTTTTAGCTAGTTCAAAGGATATATCTCTTTGAGTAGCTTCTGATTATGAACAACAAGTTTTTAAATCAAATCATGCCTTTTCATATCTTATTATGTGATAAAATATTTAAAAAAATGATCCTTAGGAAAAAATGACAAACCATGATTTTTTATTACAAATTCAATTATGAAGATGAAAATACTTTTCTTTACTCCATGTTGTCAAAGATAATTTATTTGTTTTTTGTCTTGGGACTATGAAAAAGAATTTTCATTGTATTTATTTTTCAATTATCTTGCAATGATATTATATTATTCATTAAGGAAAATATAAATTTTTTGAACCATAATGGATGAGAATATTATCTATTTACTATACTATCAATGGACACCATGATATGTTCTTTATTTTTGTAAAATTTGATAAAAACACAACATGAGACACTAAGATAGTATTCCCCCATAAAATAGGAAGAATATATATAAATATTTATTTCTTTATTACCATTTTTCAGTTTCTTACCCATGTAAAATCAACCATAAATTTTTTTATCTTGGTGAGGAAACACTAATATAGAAATTTTTTAAAATCTTCAAATTCCATTGTGGAAAATTTAATAATTATTTTTATATTGCATAAATATTGAGTCGAAATCACCCCTAATATGCCGGTTAGATGTCATACTATTCAATAGCTATATAAAAATCATTCCATCTATCCCTTATATTAACATATAATGTGTTATTATAAATCAGGAAAATCATGAATTTTTTATTAAATAAGCATAATAATTAAGTGTTTTTTATAAAATAAATGAGTTTAATAATTTAATGCTACACTTGATTAGGAAAGGTCACTAAATATTATGATTTAATGTCGTGTAAGTAAAATTTATAGACTGGAAGATCCAAATATTGGAAATTTTTAATCATAAACAAACTATTTTCTTATAAATATCAAACAAATAAAACATATTTTTATTTAAAAGGTGATTTAGGGATAATTTATTACTTATATTTTATGCCCCATCTAGTTCTAATATAATATATTCATTCTTAATAAGAATAACCCATTTTTTATTGTCTTGTGAGAATTAACTATAATTTCACCTTTTACCCAAAAATTGTTTATGATTGATATGTCTCAGTAAGTAAATTTTCATCCACATTAGTTTTTTAACTAATATATTTTTGCCGATTCACCCTTATCCTTTACCAAAACCTAATAGGAACCAATGAGGGGGATGAAATTGTTTTCAAATATTTACACATTATCCTCTTCATGTGTCTGTCTTTTATTCCATATATATTTCCCTAACGGAACATTTATAATGGATAAATAATCTAATTCATATATGTTTTCTCTAAAAAATGTTTTACAAACCTACTGAGATTTGCTTTTAGGTTCCATTGGATTTTTATAGGTGAATTTATCATTAGGGAATGAGATTTTAGGGATTCATCTTCAGTACCCACTTCCTTGATAGTATCTTCCTTATCTTCCCTTGGGATCACCATGATGAGGGGGGATTTATTTCCCTTATGAGGTGTTTACTCTCAATCCTTGAAGCTTCAAAAATTTACATAGTCTTCAATAGATTGCATAATTTGAGTTTTATCTAGATTACCAAATTCAAACTAATTAGAGATATCTTTTAATTCTATTATAGTGGTCACATTGAAGGGTGAATTAAAATTAGTTCCCTTAGAAAATTCATTATAAATATGACTAACTTCTAACTATGTTTGAAAATATGATGATACTTTGAAAAAAAACATAAGACTCGGTAAACATAATTTTTCTATCTAGATAAAATTTGGTTCACAATTTCAATATATTTCCATCATATGTTCTTCCCAACTTAGTAAGAACACCTAATGATTGACCAATATTTTTATCACTCACTAAAGTAGTGCACAAAGAATTATGATTAGTACTTTTTTCATTTCCACATCAATTTATCATTTTTTATATCTAAATTCAACATATTTGTGTCCATGATTCATGAAAACACTATATGCTATATTTTTCAATCTATAGTCACTAGATGGATTCATAATGAATTTAAAATACATCAAAAATAGTTTTAGTTATTATATATGACTTTTTGATTTTTTTTGTCCCTTAAGGTTGTTGAAATATAATCCTCAACTAAAGATGATGCTTGAAATACTTAAACTAGATTTATTAAAAAATATAAATTTTTTTAATTTTTTATTCTATATAGTATCATATGAACTCTTTTCTATGAAGTAATATCATAAATATTTATATTCTGGTAAAATTACTATGGACGATGAATTTGTATCTAAACATGTGAATTGGGGGTACTAAAAATGTAATTATTAAATCATTTATCCGATTATAGAATATTAAAAATCCATGTCTTAAGAGTAGTTGATCCAAAACCCAATACTTTATATCCAAGTCATCATTCAAGAATATAACATGAAAGTACATATATCCAAAAGTAATAATATTCTAATTTTTTAGTCCCTTAATCATATACAACTTTCTTACCTGATTATAAATATTAAAAGATCTTTCCATTTCGGTATAATGGTGGAAACCACAATAAATAATTTTTTCATATTTCCATTCTCACATATCATACATCATGATAGGCATTAAAATGCACAGTTGGTCCCTTTTTGATAACTATTATTACCAGATAATTATTTATGCATGTATATTAATATTTTATTTTTACTTAACCCCTGAATCTACTAATATTATAGATCTATTGTTCCATTTATATATTTGGATCTACAACTCATTTTTGTAGATTACATATGAATAAAATATCTTCAAACCCCCATGGTATCATATTTGGGTTTTGAATTTGTAAATCAACCCCTAGATTTCTCCTACTGATCTCCTAGGTTGATTCCCCTTTTGAATCCATAAAAAATAATCATAAAATAAAACAAAAAAACAATATAACATCAACCCAAGAAAGTTCATGTAGTGATCCATTAAGGATAATATCAATAAAATTTATTAATAAAAATGATGAGGTAGAAAAGTATGTGTCAGATGTGTGAGTAGAAATAACCCCTTACATTTGATTAATATAGATATATAAAAGAATCCCTAATATCAAAGGACCAATATATAGTCTCATATTTCATATCATTATTGTATAGTGAATCTTTCATCATGTTACACTATTTTTAGATGTGAAAAATAATAGACTAAATATTTCACATGCAAGAAAATTATTTAATCCAATACTTATAAATATACCAGCAAACCATTGTTAATTAACTTCTAGGAATGATCACTAAAAATATGGTACTATATTCAATTCACATATTTTTATGTCTTTATTTTTCATCATAAAAAATCCCTTGAATAACAAAAGACTTTATATTCAAAGGAAATAATATTCCCAATGAAGTGTTGAACTAAAATCATGATGAAGCATGTCCTGGTTCTGAGGATTATAATACAACATTCAAGGAAATTTTATCATAGGGTAGTACCATAAATGTTTAAATTTATCCATGAAGAAATTTATAACATTTATTTGATATATTTGGGTTTATTGGGTTTCTTGGGAAGATCATAGTCCCCATGAAATTTTATGATGTTATGTTCTTCCACAGCATTAATCGCACATCCCATCTATAATTGGGATTCACCATATCCCTAATGATACATGTAATATTATATTTAAGGTGATATTTAATCCATTAAAATCTTAGAAAATTGCTTTTTTTTTCAAATAAGATAAATACCAAATTTAATTATAGGGAAATGAGGTTTTTTACATGACCCCTCAGGTCTATATCAAGCACAATAACAATTAAATATTTCATTTCACTATTGTTGTGTATATTTTTATGAAACAAAAGTTTAATGTGTTTATATGTATTCAAATTATGTTTATTATATAATTTAAAATGATAAAAGTTATCTAATAGTTTTTAAAAACTAAATTAGATGGAAATAACTTGTATGATTTCAACTTATAACCTAACATCAGTTAGAACCCTATTGATCCATGATTTTAAAATCATTAGTTTCATTAATGGTTGGATAAATGGCTTTCTAAAGAGCTTCATTCACCTGAGAATACCATCACCAATCAAACACTAGAATCTATAATTCAACCTTGGATAGGGGTTTCATATCTGTCATTGAACAAATAATATTTATCCTGATCATATAATATTGAAGAATAAATTTATTATTTAAAACAAATATCGATGAGGAGTTAGAACTTATTAAAATAATTAAGAACATCATAAATAAAAATGTATTTCATCTTGGAAGAATCCTAAAAGACATTTAAATCCATGCACCGAGCCATTTACTATTCCAAAAATTATGACTAGAGGTTTTTTGTTGGATACCTATATGTTTGCATCATAAGTAAAGCATATTCGTCAATGACTACTAAACATACCATGAATCCTATGTAAAATTTATTTCCCGAATTTAATATATCAATGATAATCTTCCTTAGAAATTATATAGAATCATTCCTTGTGTTTAACAGATTTTAAAAAAGTAATCCTTGAGGACCTTATTAAATATACTAAGGTTGTTAATACTAACTTCTACCATGTCAAGTGGTTTGAAAAATTTGTTCTAAGACACACGAAATATCTTAGTTTCATGAATAAAACTACACCAGAAAATGTTTTTAATTTAAATTTCATGCATTTAAAAAACCACCAACCCTTTATAAATGTGGAAACATTGAACAAAAAAAGAATATAGGACTACATTGATAAGGAAAATTAACCCATACAAGAATAAACTCTTGAATTTAGAAATAAAAATATTTAATTAAATATTATTGATAACATCATCCATATAACTAGTTTTCAATCTACCATAATGTATTGAATTTCTGAGAAATATGGGGGGAATTAATCTTGGTTTAACCTTCAATAAGTGCATGATATAACTCTTTTTTACAATAATATCTTCTATTCATGAAAAGAACCCCTGATTTTATCGAAGATATGTCTTACCCTGGGATCTATTCATAGTATTAGAATATATCCCAAAGGGTTTAAATGGAATCTATTTTTCTTCAAAAAAAATTGGATTTATCCAACTCATAAGTGATTTGGTTTTATAATTAAGGTTTTTATAGCCTTAATAGGTTGAATATTTTACTAATAGATTAGATGAGGTCTATATTCATGATTTCCTCCACTAGTACAAATATATGAGTGAAGGGAGGATCCCATGGTCAAAAATTCCTTGATGAGATTAATTATCATATAGGTGTACCATTTATAGTGACCTAGATACTTGATCTCATGGGAAGGGAGTAAAGAAGTTTAAAAAAATATAAGAAAAAAAATACAAGACTTTAAAAATAATACTCCAATTTAGTGCATCTGAAGCATTACTAATATTTAATTTCAATGAAAATTTTCCATTATATTATTTTTTTAAAAAAATACATAAACCACTTAAAAGTATATATATGATAAGTGTTGTATTTTCATACTATTAATAAATACAAATTATTTTTTTTAAAACAATCACATTGGAAATATTATGAAGTGTATAAGAAGTAATATTTTATAATGATCTATATAATTTTATATCCAATCAAAAGGGGTCACAAATCCTTCACATCCAAGGATAGGTCCAGAATTTGTATATGGTTAATAAATATTTATTTAAGATAATGTCAAAATAATTCTCCAAATAAGAACTCCAAGATAGATCATGTAATTTTAAACAACATGGTGTCTAAAAAATACATGAAACATTTGATTGAGAAGCTATTATGATAATAAAAATTTCCTAATTTAAGTTTAATAGAATCGTTTTTGATTTCTTCATCAAGGGGTAATTAATTTAGAAAGGAATTTCAATGTCATTGATCGTATAATTTATCACTTTTTCTAGATTGAGATCTATATTGAAGTAAATTTATTCATTAAAAAAGTAGGGGAAATAAATCACCAAACAATCATTGATAAAATTCTAATTGTTGATGGGGGTATTATTAACACATAATAAGGACATTTAATATTATAGATTTTTTCATTCGTATAAATAAAATGAATTAAGAGTTCTTTTATCCATTTGTGATATATTTTAATTTGAATTTACCCTTCAAGATGAACTCTTTCTTGTTAATTAGGATGTATATTCCTTATGTATCATAAATTTATTACACTGAGGGAATATGTTGTCTTGATTCATATTTTGAAATTACATAAGATCACTCTCAGCTAGTGTTACACCGACATCGAAATTTCTAAAACAGTATTCACTACATTATCTTAGATCCATCATTTTCCGATTCAATTTTCTGAGGTTATTTTCATACCATCATCAATCAGTGAAATAATGATTGATGTATAGTTAGATTTAATACATGGGAGAGAGTTATAAAATAAGGTATTAATAAATTCCTTTGATACTAGAAAAAATAAGTCCTTTTCAATTTTATTGTATTTATCCCATTGAATGTTTTATGTTACAAAGAAAATTTAGCTCCTATTAGTATTATCTTAGGGAAAAAAAGATAAATTAAAAAATATCAAAAAATTCTTTAGAGTCAACCAAAATCATGTTGCTACATATATTATAATATTTAATCAATACATCATTGGAATATCTTATGGGAATATATATTGCATTGATATGAGAAAAAATCATACCCAAATCCATTCAGAGGCATGTTCTTTTAATATGTTAGTTAAAATCATTGATTAAAGGTACTTGGTAGGAAGAGTTTTAAAAATATACACTATGAGTGATATGTTGATGAGAAACTTCATTAATAGAGGTTGTTACATCTTTCTTATTAATCTCCTATAAGGTTTCTGTCTATGGATTCATGATGTTACGGTCCATCTAGAAATATATAATTTTTTCTCTAGTCAAATAGTTTAAAGATTCAGTACATAACCCTAGGTTCACTAATTCCAATGAACTCATGTTTGTGTTGTCATATAAAGTGACTAAGGTTGGGCAAAGTCTCTACATTATTAATCCATTGGTATTAACACAATCATATACTCCTTTGGAAGAAAATGTGTCCCTTATTAACAGATGTTATATCATTTCCACCACGTAGGATAGATTTTTACCTATACCTTTTCGTTTTTTATTAGAGTAAGATATCAAATTTATATCTTTTTTTTATTATTTTTATCTTCTTCAAATTAAAGAACATAATCATTAAATATTTTTACTTTTATGTAAGTAAATTGGTTCCATTACTCCTTCATCTCTAGTGGGATCATGGAAATAAGTTTCCTATTTGCATATTTGGTAGATATGACCAAAATAAATGTGTATAAATAAATATATAATTAAATTTTTTTATGGGTCTTACATAAAATTGGTTTCTTTGGGATTATAATATTTATATTATATTCATAAATCTTCTCGTTATCTCTTCAATGAAAATTGATATCCATTTTAGTTTTAGAAACCATTTTAGGTTCGATGGAAGTGGAGATATCTTTACTGGTTTCATTCCCATTTCCTTTATTCTAAATCATTGTCTCATCATAACTAGACTCAAGTATTATTTCATCCATTTTTACACCAATATAGTTCAATGGTTTAGTTTCCAGAAAATCCACTCTTATATTGTTGGATTCTA
Source organism: Viscum album (assembly GCA_963277665.1). Classification (NCBI taxonomy): domain Eukaryota; kingdom Viridiplantae; phylum Streptophyta; class Magnoliopsida; order Santalales; family Viscaceae; genus Viscum; species Viscum album. The sequence continues at coordinate 2,044,874,242 of OY728150.1, read as the reverse complement.
ATATATCACATAAATCTACCATCACCATATCATCCACCTTCCCTATAGAGGTATTTCACTTAGGGAACTCTCACAATACTTATTCATGTTACTTTTGTGTTCTGTATCCTACAAATCCATTTTTTAATTACCAGGTCTATCATTCCAATATATCCTCTAAAAGGGAAATTATCCTTCACTTTCTATTTATCATTAATTTGGTTTTTAATATAGGTACCATGATCATTTCACTAAAGTATCAAAATTTTCAAACCATGGATCTCTTCTATTCTTATAGATGATTGATATTATTATGAAATCCATTTGGGTAAGCTTTCATACTGGATATCAAGATGGATACGATCCTCCATTTCTATAAGAATCAAATTATCTATTTGAGTGGCTAATAGATATACCTCATACAATATACTAAAATGATTCACATTCCATTCATTATAAATTAATATATATATATATATCTGGTATTTTCACTATATGATGAAATATCCCATAAAAATCAGGGATTCCAATACAACAAATTAAACATTAAAATGTTTATCCATACCTTCTTATGTTTAGTGTTTATATTTAAGGGATAAAATATTTATCCCACTCTTTTATTTTGATGATTTTCAGATTTAGAGAAATAAATCTGAATCTATAGGCCCTGATTTTGATTTTTTTGTGGGGACAATGATATGATAAAAAAGATAGCACATCACAGTTATTTTAAATCATTGAATCCCCAAATATTACTAATCCTCTTATTAAGATCACTTAATTTCAATAAATTTACTCCTTAAAAATGGTAAACATCATGATGATAAAAATATATAGTGGTTGAAACCCTATTTATTTACATTTTAATTTATTATATCATGATGAAAGACCCCCTTCTTAATTATATTTCCTTTGGTTGTGATGTCATGATCAGAGAAATAGATATTCACATCAGATTTTATGTCATAAAAGAAGTTTTTTATTATATAATCCTCCACCATGATCACATTGTGTATCTAGGTATTATGTTTCATCAATGAAAAAATTTTAAAATATCCACATGTTTCATGTCATGGGAATACTAAAAAATAAATTCAGGATATTTGTGCTTTGTAGTGTTCAAAACATAACCTCCAACGAAATTGCGTGATTTATAATTTCCTTTAATCACTTATACTATCAAGATAATAATATTATTATTTAAATATATATCATATCTTTAATTTAGACACTCCAATATTATGGATCTAAAAAACTTTTTAATAAAAAATATGTGAGAGACTGGGGTTACATGTTGTTGTGAGTACAAAAGTTGTGAAATTCAAAGACACCATAGAAGAATATTACACCATGATTAATCCATCATATAAGATTATTTAATCCAATTCTTATTTTATTATTTCTAAGTTCATTACTTTAAAGGACACCCCCACCATTTCATGTTTTGATCTCTCTTCCATTAATTGGGAGGCTTCCACAAGTTAGTTTAGTCAACCATATGTAATGAATTTTCAACATCACCTTGAGCTATATCATATTTCTCTAATGAAATTATTATATTTGAAATTATAGATTCAATTGGGTAATTAGGAATTATCTAAATATGTTATACATTATCATTGAATTCAGTCATGTGTTTCTTTGAAAATAAATGCATGATGCGACATATATAGAAGTCACATACGTCATCTTATTTATTAATCCATACATCTCAAGGCCCACAATATAATGTTTAAAAAAATAATAGGGAATTTATATATTCGATTATTGTTACTAATTTTGGAACAAGGGTATCCTCCACCATATTATTTATATACATTTTTCCATTATCATCTTTCACATCATTCTTTAATCGAACTACTGGTATAGAGATTGGATCCTATAAGTTTGGAGGAGGATTGTTTTAAAATATATTTGTATATTCTACCAAATTATTCTTACTATATCTAGAAATATCATTTTTATCATTTTATTCCTCTTAAGATTTCTTAGGAGGATCATTACAATTTGCCGCTAAGGTGACCTTTTCAAACCTATCATCAGTAAATATCTTGGTGAGAGAAGTTGTAATAGAAGAGTTATGCCCACCATTTATAGATGATTCATACATAAAACTAACATAATAAAAATATATAATTGATTCATTGATCATGTGTGTATATTTTATAGCTCCTCCCCTCGAGTTATCCTTTAGAACTATTTATTAGGGTGCCTGCATATAGGAAACATTAGTGAAAATTCGAACAACACTATTTGTGTCCCCCATATTGGTACCCTCATTTGATAGGTACAAATTTTTTACATAATTAATTAATCACATAGTATTTGGGATCCATGATGAATGATATAGCTTGATTAATTTACTCATGAAGCTAGGTTTTTATATTGAGATGCTTCATGAAAGAATCAATATCAAAAAAGTTGTTATCTTTTCTACGACGATGGTTAGAAATGTTTTTATATTATTCTATGTACCCTAAATTTTTTCTAAAATAGAATAAAAGATGTATTAATTTCTTTTTAACTTTTGATAATAAATTAAAATATGTTCGTGGAGATCTTGAGATCCATTACAAAATCAATCCCAATTACAGAATCATCAATGCATTGAGCCACAACACTGACCTATAATGTGGGGTCAAAATGATATCATATTCTCTTCTCATCCTGAGAATGTTATGTGGTATTATATTTTTAATAATTCTTAGTTTTGATTCATCATAACCCTTATTAGACAAAACATTTTTTAATGAGTCCTGAGAAATGTACTTATAATAAATCCTTTCATTAATATTTAATTGTGACCCATACTTAACATTATCCTCCACTATGTTTTGTTTCCTAATATTAACCTAGAAATAAACATCTTAATAGTAAATCCTATAAGAAACACATTCTATAATACAATATTTTAATTATATTAAAAATAATTAATTAGAGGGTGAATTATAGAATATACAAAATTTAAACATACAATTTCATAACACCATTTTTTAATGAAATTCTATCAGATGAAAAGTCTTTGTGATATACTTTATAACTTTATAGTATCAGAAATATTATTAATACATAGTATAAAAATTGTATAAAAATTAACAACTAAACTATTTAACTTCTACATACAATAATAATAATGTATAATAATTTTTCATATAAAAGGTAACAACAAAACATATATAGCCTTAATTAAGTGTGGTAACCACTTTCACCCAAAGTGATAAAGAAATATTTAAACTCTCATTTAGGTATCCCCAATTTTAATCCTATTATAAGGTATGTCTCTTAAACATTTGGAAGTTGTTGATACTCCAATTTTAACACAACTATGTATCCATATCCCTAGGATCCATTGACTTACAAGATTAAAAAAACCTCTATCACCCTATCCCTCAGAACCCTCATTAACATGAGCAGACAAAATGAAATTAAAATAAAAAAACATAGAAAATTTACAATTAAATACTACCAAACATATTCTATAATAATTTCTATAAGGATTACAATATGAGGTAAAATCAGAAACAATATGTTGAAAAACATCCATAGAAAACTTTAGATCTCATGTAGTAAGCATACATCATCTCATGGAGGTTCCATTCCTATATATCACACTTGTATAACAATATTCAATAGTAATATGTATCACTTATTTGTATTCATCACAACAAAATAATACAAAAAACTTATTCTATAAATGATTTTAGAATAATAAAACTTTTTACCATGGTTGAAAAGTACAATACCATTACAATTCATTGTATGATGCTCTATCCAATAGGATTAGAAAATATCTATACATTATACTTTATAAATATTCATCAAGTTAATTTGTTAAGTTTCCATTTGGAATAATATATATTTCACCATACATAAGAAATTTTAATTCATCATCTGATAGATTTTATATAACTTCATCCAATATAATTTATAATTCTCCATCTGGTGATCTTTATAAATTCTCTTCGGGTAAAAAAAATCCCTCCATTCTGTAAAATGAAAAATTATATATCTGTGAAAATTATTTAATTTCATTATACATATGAAGAAAAATAATAATTATAAAAAAACATTAAAATAGTGAATTATGATTTTAAAAAGTTAGGGAAGAAAAAGATATTTTTTTCTACAATATACCTTTTTTGGAAAACAAAATTTTGACATATAAATGAAAATTTTCAAGTAAAACTTCATAAATTACTCCTTCTTACATTTAAATTTATTGATTACTCTACCTTTATTTCCATTTTTTTATTTTTTATGATAAATTTCTTAGATTGAAACTTAGTATAAAGAGACCATAAAATATTAGAAAAAATATATAAATAATTGAGTGGGGTAAATATGATTTCCTAAAAAAATATCATCCTTTCAAAAAGGAATATAAAATTAATATTATAAATGTAAATGGTTTCATTATTAAATAATCTAAGAGTTCAATAAAAACATAAATTCTTTAGAGAAAGTTCATTCACAAATATCTTCATCTTTTATAGATAATTATACAACATCTATAACTTATTATCTTTAGACCCAATTCAAGTAATAATTACTTCTAATGACTCTATATTTTTTCTATTATGAGATATATGAATATTTATGAACAGAAAATGATTTCAAAATTTTAATTTATCTAAATTATTATCCTTCATTTTAATTTATACTATCTATTTTTATTGAAAATGATATCATTGATCTTCTGATTCCATCCATATTCTCAAAAAATAACATAACATCTTCTTATATTTAACTTATCAAACAAATAATTTTATTCATCTTTGAAAATTTGGATATTAAATTTACTTTAATATTATTTTAATTATCTACATTTTAAATAACAAATTATGAAAACTCCATGAGAGAGGGAGATACTTTGATTAAATCCAAATTACATTGTATATAATTTTAACTAGCTTGAATATCATTAAAAATGTATATAATTACTTAAATCATATTGTTCAATTTTTTATTATAGTTTATCTTAATTTATATTATCATAGATCCAATAATTTAACGGTAGTTTTTTTAATCATTATTATTATCAAAACAAATATCATCAATTACTTTTGGGGGTGAGTTTTTCTCTTTTTCAAAAAAATTAAACTATGAAATATCTTGAATTTCAAAATCCTCAATAGACTATCTATGTTCAAATAATTTTAAATTTGATCCTATATTTTAGCTTTCATTCAATTTCACTTCCAATTAATTGTGAACCTCTTACTTTTCTCATTATTGAGAAATTAAAGTCATCAAGTTATTCATGGTGGATTCCTTTAGAAAATAATACTTCAAATATAATGACATATTTAGATTTTTGATAACTTCTATTTATTTTCTAATAATCTTCATTTTCCCTAATTCATCAAGTACCCCTTTTAGAGTATAATATTTCATAATAACATTAAAAATAATTTAGTTTATCTCTCATAGACATCCTCCATAACTTATTCAAGAAATTCCATTCATTATTCATTTAGAAATAGAATATGGTATTCAATCACCATCCTCTATATTAATTGACTAAGCAATGGACTAAGGTATAGTATGAGGAATGAACGGAGGAGATGACATAGAATTTTCCCTTTCATTATCCATTATTCTATTAAAACCTTATTATTTAAAATCCTTGGATTCGTCAAGTTCAACCCCAAATCTGTATCCACATTCGTTCTTTAATTATTCTTATTTATAAATTAAAAAATCCAACGTCTGATATATACATAGTTGTATTTCTAGGAATTTCAACTGAATTTTTAGAAGACATTGGAACCTTTCACTTTTTAATAACATGATTTTTAAGATCTCTAATCTATTATAATAGAGAGTATGTTCATTCCACTTCTATAAAAATCATATCATCAGTGAAGTATACCAACCTCATCTTATTAATAACCTCATTCAAAAATGACCCCATTTCTCTAATTGGGTTTTCCTAATTTTTAATCTTCTCCACCTCTATAAACATGAATGGAAATTTATTTGGAAAATTTATGTGTATAAAAATATTTTACTTCCTTTTACCTTTTCATATATTTTAGATATAATTTAATATTAACTTAATTATTTATAATTTCATTATTTTACCGAGAATGATGAAAGAAAAATATTTTGTAATTTTAATGTACCTTGGTCTCCTTTTCTAAAAAGATCATAAATTTTAATATAAGTAAAAAATGGTCTTCGCATCAAATAATAAATGAGTAATATTTCTAACCATCTCATTTAAAAAAATTGGTACCTTTCATTAAGATTTATTTCAAAAGAACCTACATTATCCTGCTGATTTTTTGTGAAAAATGAATATGAACATTTAATAGGTATACTCACAAACAAAACCATTATCATAATCATATGACTATCAATTATTCCATAGATACCAAAGAAACATTTTATAAACCATAAAAGTTTTTAAAAAGATAATTGATATAAAATTATTAGTCAATTCTTGGAGAGTGTAAGTTATAATCATATGTTCTTACACAAAAAACATTCCACCCATGGGAAGGAATATCTAATTATAAAAAAGAATCATACCTTTCAAATGATATGTGGTTAATAATCTATTATTTAACTACCTCTTAGGTTAAAAAATATTTAAATGGGGACATTAAACATAAAATATTATCTAAAAATCCTATAGATGGACATATCATAGCTATCAGATAGAGGAAAATCAAAGAGACCAGAGTTATCCACTCAAACAACAAGTTAAAAAATAATGTTGATCTACTATTACTATATATAGAAAAGTATAGTGATGTTTTATATTACTAACAATCCAATGTCTAGGATTTTATCTCTAAATATGTTGTCATAAAAAATATTTATGAAGGTTTATATTTTAAATTTTTTTTTGTAATAAGAATTATTAAATAGATTGATGTTATTAGATTAAAATTATTCTTATAAAAATTTAAAATTTATAAATAATATTTTATAAAATTTACTCTATAGATATTATATAAATAATAAAATTATAAACATCATTAGTGTTTGTGAACTGAATTTCTTAAGAAATTGTGTTTGGGGAGTTTATAACATTCATTTCTAAGTATTTATAAAAATGTGGTCAATCAAATGAAACATTATAAAAACCTAATTAAGAATTTTTTCCACTATAAGAGGTAGGTAAAAAAGATGTAAACTAATGATTACTCTATACTAATCATTTCAATATTCTATTTTATATATTCATATCTATATTAATGAATGGGTTTCTTAAAAATATTAGGATGTTAATATTTTATTATTATAAATTGTATAGTAATATATGATTTTTGAATTTGATCTTGAAAGAAATTATGTTTTATTCCTATGTGATTTTTTCAAGAGTAAAGCGTTTGGTTTTTCTAAAAATAAGTGGAACCTGGGATATCACACAAAATTTGTGTTTTAGTAAAACTTGTTCCAAAATTAATGAGTATGTATTTCATCCAAAACATATGAGAAAAACATGTAACTACTACATCGTCTACCTAAATAGTAGAAATTGATACTAAGTGTAGTTTCTTTCATAAAAAAGTAAAAATATATTCTCATATAAAATGAAATATTCTAGATGTACTTTTACTATTCATTTTATATCCAACAAATTCAGTATCTAATTTTTTTGTTCAAAATCATATCTAGATGAATAAAGCTTACCAATATCAAAAGGTCTTTTAAGATAATAGGAATTTTTTTATAGATTTATGATGCAATTATTTCATCTTTTTTTGGAAATCTCTCACATAATCATTCACAATACATTGAACCTGTTTATTTATTAGTGAGATATTGTAAACATCCTATCATTCGTACAAAATATTTTTGATCAACTTTTTTCTTAGATTCTTCATGATCAAGAGTTTTTTACATTTTAATAGTAGTAATTATACTCTTATAATTACTGAAAACCAAAACATTAAAGTAAATATTTATTATAATTTTATTAAGAAAAATAAGTTCTTTCTATACAATATGAAATTCGAAAAGAATGGTAAAAAGTAATATCACCCAATATGCTCATTAGACAGACATATTTCAAAAGTTTTAAAAAAAGAACTATAAAAATTTTAACATATTAATAATGATAATTTCATAAAAAAATTCAACAATAATGTTATCATTAAGAAATTTATTTTTAAAAAGACTATGATATAAATCCACATTAATAAAAAAAATTGCAATAAATAATTTGGTAACTCTATAATTCTAGGATATTTGAGATTTTTTATGTCCATAAAGTTCCCTAGTATGTTTTAAAAAATTTTATGGATATTTTTTATTTTCTAAACTAGGTGGTTTCTCTATATAAACATCCTTAAATATATATTTATTTAGAAAACAACACTTCCAATCCATTTGATAATGAGTATAATTGAAGTATAATCTAATGGATAAAATTATATGAATAAATTTAAATATTAATACCAGTGTAAAAGTATCATCTTAATCTAATCGTTTATTTATTTATAATAATAATTTCATTTTCCCCATTTTTTTTAGAAAAACAGTTTTACTTAAAACATATGAATATTTTTTAGTCATTCTACCAAATTACAAATAATGATACTTTAAAATTCATTGATACTCTCATATATTTACCTTATCCAATATTTATCACCTAATGCCTCAACGTTTGTTTATTTTCAAACTAATACAACAATTCACTACATTCACATTCTTTTCTTAAGGATCTATGAGATTAACAATATGATAAACATCAATAATAGTTTTTTATGTAGGATGATTCTTTAAGATCGACTGATTTCATGGATAAGTATAATGATATTCTTCAATTGTGGGTTTCCCTTTTATCTAAAGGTATAAATTCTATAATTATTTATTATAAGGATTCTCTTTGTGAATAATTTTCTAGAATAGTTTGAAAACCTGTTTTTAAAACACTATCTAAAGGTATAGATTTTAGATATTTAAAAGAAAAAAGATATATTTTATCAAATATAACATGCACTATATATTCAACAGTGTTTTTCAATTTTTTAAAAACATTATATGAATTACCTTTTGTATAATAGACAAGATATATTAATTCATTATATTTATTCTCAAGCTTATTTTGATTTTCATTATTATTCAATATGAACACCTTTCATCCAAATACTCTAAAGTAAGATAATTTTTCATTTATTTTTGTCCACACCTCATAAGAAATTTTAGAAAGAAAAGTTTGATGTAAAAATCTAGGTATATTGTATAATTCAGTTCTAATAGATTGAAATAAAATATGTTTAGTAATTTACTATTCAATCAAAACAGTCATAATAATTTTTTAAAGAATTGTATTTATTTTTTCAAATACAATATTTTTCTGAGGAGTTCTAATATCCGAAAAGATGTGTTTAATTCCAATATTTATATAAACAAAATTTTAAAACAAAATTTTCAAACTCCCTACCAAGATTAATATTATTTGTAAACAAATATATGTTTCTTATATTTTCAACATGAGTTAATTTAAAAAAAGCATTATAAACTTTTTCATAGAAAATAGACCAAAGTATATCTAGTGTAATTATCAACCAAGATTTATACATAGAGTTTTCCTCCTATTCTTATGGTTTTTTTGGGGTAAATAAATCCATGTCCACTGACTAAAAAGATTCAGAATTTATGTATTCACTAATATATTTAAATATTGAATTATGTTTCTTAAAATATTGAAAAGGATTAAGAACATCAAATAATATTACCGAATCTCTATTAATTCAATAATGTGTCCCTTCATATAAATTTTAGAAAAATTTATTACATTACAATGTCATAAGAATAATTTCCATAACCAATAATTATATTTAATTTCACACAAACATAATAGATTATAGTTTCTAAGATCTTTTGGATTTTAATTTTTAACACTTTCATGCCGGTTAACAAAAAAATGAGCATACTTTCTAAACATTGAATAATATATTTTTAATTATAGATGTTTAAAAACTAACCTTTATCACATAATTAAATTATACTTATGAAATAGTGCTTACGTCCTACAACATATAAGGATTAATAAATTAAATAATTGAGAAGAAATTCGACATCCATGATTCCAAAGATTAATCCTCAAGAATTATCACCAAAAGTTACATTTCCTCATATTATATTTTGAATTTTCTAGAAGAATTTTTTTCACTATAATAGGACATGAAAAAATGATATCCACATATCATATATTTTTTATACATGTACTCATTGTTTCAATCTAAAATAAAAAGACTAAAAATTTCATATCCAAACAAACTTTGGTCTAGATGTATAGGTAAATAAGACTCAATGAATACACATCTATTCAAATTTATTCTTTTATAATGATTATAATTATTTAATAATATAACATTTATTAACAAAAAAATATTTAATAATATTTTATGAAAATTGTTTCTAAATTTTCATGTACTTTACATTTCATACGAAATAGGATATTTTTAGGAGAAAAATATTTTTATTGGAAATGCAGTTTTTCAAAATTATAACCCAATACGGAAGTTTTTCTTTAAGGTCTCAAATTTTTATAGAGATTATCAAAATTTTTATTAAAAGATAAAAAAGATGATAATGGTTTTTTCAGAATTAGTATTTTATATTTATGTTTTATAACCAAATACCTATCTTCAAATTTTGAGTGATAAATATTCTTTTTATTTGAAAATATTTATAAGGTAATTTAATAAATTTTAGCGTGTCCTTAGCAAGATAATATTTGGAACAATCATTGTATTTCATAACATTAAAATTATTTTTATCATGAAATTTTATATACCTATTCACCACTTCAAATTAGTTAAACTATGCCAATCCTATGATTTAATTTTTTTCTTCTTGTGAAGAATTTGAAATAAAATATTCATTAGAAGAATTAGTGTACATAGTATTTATGTTTAAGTAAATAATAGATTAAATAGAGAAATTATACAAGTATTATTAGTATACCTTTTTATTTCCAACATAAAATCACAAAAAATTTTGATTATAGAATAAATTCTTGAAGATATATCTCTAAAACATTCACTCCAATTGTCAAAAGCTTGAAATTTTATATGTCTTCATTTTAATAAAATTTGTTTGAGTTTTTATATTTTCTGTTGAAAATTGTTAAATAAGGAATTATATATATGCATTATGAAATTCATTACGGATCAACTTATAAGTTTTTTTTAATTAATCCTTTTGATTCTTCATGTACTTATGATAAATATGTTTATTCCCAACAATCTTATTCATTCTCTTGACTAGTTGAGTATAATCACTTTCACTTTCCTCTAAAGAAATAATATTTTATTCTAATTTTACTATCTCTATAGATTTAAATTATTTTGAAACATTCTAACAAGACATAGCCTTCTTAGTTTTTGTATAGCCTGATAGAAAAGAAAAACTACACTATTATTATGAGGGATTCATCTTTTCATACACAAATATGACATATTTTGAGATGAATATTCAAAACATAAAAAAATTTACCATGCCATAAATGTAATATTTTGGAGTCTTTAGACTTTGGATATACAATTTTATAATTTTATGAAAGATCATTAACATATCCCGTGAATATCTTATCACATTGTACTAATCTTTGGTATACTATTATTAATCCTTTCATCATCACATGGGGAAGGAAACATAATAAAGGGTGAGGATAGATGCTCAGTAATGGTAAACAGAGGATATTTCATTCTATGATCATATGAAAGAATAGTAATAATTTTATGTGATCATAAACATAACTTAACAAGTTCATACCCAACCTGTCATAGATCATAAACTTAATGCGTGACAAAAACATTATCATTTTGGAAAATATGGATCATAAGACTGATAAATCATCATAAATACATCATAAACTATAATTATACATCATAAAAGTTTATCACCATCATAAATATAGAAAAAATAATATGTCAATGTTCACTTCCAACACCATAAATAAAGTAGATCAGCACACACATGTTTCCTATAGTGGATGGGGATGCACCTGTTTCACATAGTGAATTAGTCACATTAATTTGTATCCCATTGTTAAAACATGAGATATAAATCATTATCCAATGTGTTGGAGGGAGATATAGAACCCACTCATCACATATTAAAAAAAACTTATGTGTTCCAGAGGGTCATAAATCATTCACAATATCTAACTCCAAAAAAATAAATGTGTTTAATAAACATTTCATTATTGTATAGTCAATGGAAAATAAATGTGTTTCTTAAACATTTAAACGTAGCCTAAATCATGGATATTTTATAGGATTCATAAAAATCATGCCATTATAAAAAAATAATATAAGAAAATAATAAGGATAGAATCCTTGGATAATATCCCTATTAAATCATAAGTAAATTAAAATAATATTTTCATATATGTAATATTATTTCTTAAGAACACATGAAATAATTCTTGAGGAAAATATCATTTTCATTTTGAAAACATTATTTAGGAAAGTAATTTAATTAAAAGGGAAAAAAATTTCTCTGAAGAAAACATTTAAGGTTGTATGGGAACCTTTAAAGAAGTATGGAATCATGATGGTGGGAAATTTCTCTCATTCTGAATAAGTTAAATAAAACATTCCATTAGTAATTTTTTCAGAAAAGTCATAATGTGCATTATTTAGAATATGACAAAAAATATTAATTTCAACCCATTATATAAAAAATAAACATGTGAAAATAATTTCACTATAATTTCATTAGAGATTAGGGGAAAAATTTTGATCACGTTTTTAGAAAACATGGACATGGAAGATAAATATTCCCTAATGGAGACATAATCATAAACAATCCCAACTTATGATGAGATTATGAAATAAACCACTACCTAAAGTATTGGATTTCTTCACTCACATTAAAAAATACTATATAATTAATATTTATTTATTATAAATTTATTCCATAAACCTAAATATATAATTCCATGTATTATTAATTTAAAAAATCTTATCCCATGTTTATTAATCGTTTGTAATTAAATTCATTATTATGGGTGGAAACAACATTGTCTTCCAATCTTTTTTATGTTTACCAGACTTGGTCATTATACTTTTATCTTGGTCTAAAAACTTATAGATTTATAATAATTGTATAAACACTATATATTATAATTATATAAATATTTATAATCATTCATTTAATTTAGATATAGAAAAATGATTTAAACCATTCATGGAGATGGTAGGTCATACATATGCAAGAATGTCATTTATATTTTTCAATTGATGTAATGAAAGAATGATAAATAAAACTATTAAATAAAAAATAGTTATTATATAACATATATTCATTAAACCTATAATAATGCCCATAAATAAAATATGGTTATGAAAAATGAATTGTATCGTAATGTGGAGATATTAAGTTGTACATACACACGAGCGATACTTTCACTTCTTGATTAATTTTAGAGAGGGTATTTAATGGTGTTTTGTAATGAAAATAAAATTTAAGAATTTTTAGGATACTCAAGTTATTATTTTATTAAAATCATCATAGATTTAGAGAATGTAATAAAAGGTAGAAAAATAAAGTGATAAGTTAGAGCAATTACCTCCTCTATGAAAAGATTCTTACAAATCCCCTCTAAAAGGATATATAATTGATCATTGGAGAATAAAAAAACATCAAGAATGTGTAATATAAAGTCTAAAAGAAAATATATTAGTGTATGGTCGAGATGTAATCCTCAAAATGTTTTAAGTAAGTAAACAAGGGTGTGTATTTTATAATTAAGGTGAGGAGAAGTTTTGGAATTTTCTAAAAGATTAAATTGTAATAAATAAATTACTTTTCCGTAAAATACAACCAAATTACTTAATATATGAAGATAATATAATATAATATGGTAATATCGTCGACCAATATATTTTAGACAGTTATTTCATTATTTTAAAATATATCATTTTGATTAACCCTTGTTAACCTATTTTAATTTTAACAAATTTAACAGGATTTTCAATATTAAAAGGTTTAATTGTTTTTAATTATATAGTTTAAATTAGATAATAAATGAATCAATTGTGAAATTTTAAACAATATAATAATATATTTTTATTTTTTAATATATTATTTCAATCATTATAAAATTTAGTAAAATATGAATCCCATAAAATATCATTATTTTCAATTTTGATACTATTCATTATTTTTACATTAAAAATATCATGAAAACATGTCAAATTCGAAAAAACTATTTTCTTATATCCCTAATTTGTTATTTTAATATTGAAAATTAGTTCTTATCCCTAAATATTTCATATTATATTATGATTAATATTTTTAATATCATTTATTTTATTTTTTCTATTAATTAAATAATTATTACATAAGTGTTGTGTAGGAAGTTGGTGTAATTATATTACTCCTGATAATTTTAAAAAAATAACCCTAATGTAGAAAAATATTTTTTATTTTAAAATACTATTTATAGTCAAACATTTCATCTAGATAATGCCATATTAAAAATGTTAAATTTATTAACAACATGAACGTGACAACTTTGACTTTTCTTTAAATAAAATATTGTAAAGGTCATAATCTCATCGAAATGGACCCATGATTCATAAATAAATTTATATAATTAAAATAAGTTTATTAAGTTCAAAATTAAAACTTATATTCATTCAAAACCTACGTTTTTTCAAATGATGACACATAAGAGATGTTTAAGACAATGATATTGACATTTTGGGACTTTCATTGACATTAATAATATTTGAGTCAATATTATGGTAAATTGTCCATTAAAAACACTCTATTTTAAACATTAGGTATTAAGGGTATAATTAAATTTATCAAATAAGAAAAATGATTAAAATTTATGGCCTTATCACTTATTCTTAATCCATATTGACAATTTTTACCCATTACTGATGAATTACAATTTACTAAGGTTACAATTCAAATTGACCAAAAATAAAAGTGTAATATTTACTAAATTTATAACCATTGGTCCCAAATATGGAATCCAATTTTCAAGATCCATAACATATAATTTTCAAAATTTATTTTAAAATAAAACTAATAAAACGTAATGAAAATTCGTTTTTTTCGAAAAATTGACTTTTCTATATAAAAAAATATTTTATACTAAATGAAAGTATAAAATACACTTATAAATAATAATTCGGTTATATGAAATAATAATTAACTAACAAAAATATAAAACTAATCCAAAAATAATTTCACCTTGTATAACATTTTACAGTTTTCAATAAAAAATTTATTTTTTACTATTCCTTGAAAATAAAATATTTTTATAAAATTTTAAACTATGTTACTTTAAAATTGTTTGGATATAATGAATTGAAAAATGAAATATATTTTTTTAAATAAATTTTCAAGAACTTATAAAATTTAATATTCACTCACAAAAGGAAGATAAAATTATATTTGAAGAAAACACGGTTTTTAAGTGTAAAATGGGTTTACTAAATATTGTGTTATCATTTTATAAGAACATTCCAAAATATTCATATGAAGTTGTACCTTTATATTGATTTCATAAATTAGTTATTCTTATACATTCCCACAAATTTAATGTCTTGGTTATAATATACCAATAATATTTTAATAATATTTTTCAGTTCCTATAAACTTTTTATCGTGTGAAACGAAATCTATCAAAGTAGTCAAGTTATTTAAAATATATATTTCATAAAAAACAAAGGTTATTACATTCTACACCTGGATAATTAATATCTCCCTCAAAACTCATTACTTTAAAACAATATTTCTTAGATACCTTTGCCTCATCACATCCTCATGTTCCCACATATCTTCCTTAAATTGGTGGTATCACCACAAAAATTTAACTAGAAGAATGACTTTGTTTTACAGAAATTTATCAATACCATCTTGAATCTGTACTTGTTATTCTTTATGAGATATATTTTTCTATAATTGTATAAACTCTTATTTTTCTTATATGTGAAGGATTAGCTATGTTCTTCTACATGATAGATACACTGAACACAACATGAAAATGATAGAGATTTGGTGTAAGTGCTAAATAATAAGCTAATATCTGGATATGACCATTCATTGAAAAAGGACTCATATTCAAAGGGTTTACTTTTCATGTTTTTCCATAGATTAATTAAGAGAAATAACTTCTCACCAATATTAAATTATATATCATGAATTTGATTATCATCATAACATTTATTTCAACTTTGTGTTGTCCTTTTGTGTTGTTTAATGAAACTAAACTTCTCTACCGTATCATCATCCTACTTAGGTCCCAACAAAGTTTTTTTTAAAAGGTTTTCTATGGATCCATCTGAATTCTCAACTAAAAGATATCATTGCAAGAAAACCCATCTAGAGTGAGGTTAAAATCCTAATCACCTTTGAAATCCATATAACAAGATGTTAGTATATCCTCTAGAGTTTGATGTATCCTATTAGATGTACCATCTACCTGAGGATGATAAATAGTGTATAAACTTAACGCTGTATCAAGATCATACTAAGCACATTACTAAAATGTTTGTTAATCTTTAGATTCTAATCAGAAAAAATTGAATATGATAATCTATTAAGCTTTACCATATCCTGAATTTATAATCTGTAAAGTGGATCTAGAGAGAAATATTATTTCAATTAAGTGTGTTGAATTCAAGAGGGGATTAAATACAAACCATAATTACCTCAATATCAAAAATAAGATAAACATTAATGTATCTAATACCATTAATAATATTTCAACAAATTTTAAAGAAATTTCACCTTGAATGAATTGTTCACATATAAATAACTAAAGGGTTGTATTTCAATAAATTTTTATTAAAATATCCATAATCTAGATAAAATATAATCACATAAAAACAAAAAAGGGTTTCAACACATAAAACCATGAGGTCTTCAATAAATCATATGTTAATATTACATGTATGAATATACACTTCCAAAAGTTTATTTAGCTTTTATTCCGTATACAATAACATATATTATATAAAAACAATTTTATTGGACGCTTAGTTTCATCCATTAACTAACAAAATATAAAATGTGATTTCATTATTCTGAAATCTATGCAAAATGAGGTAATCCCATGAAATTTTTCTAAAAGATGAAAAATAAGATATTTATAAAAAAAACATGAAACTCCCAACTAAGAAGGTACCCTAATTATCATTATTCAGTATATCCATTATGATTGAATAATATGTCCCCTTATCATTTGTATTTAGAGGTTTTTGTCGCTTATCATTCACATAATTCCAAAAATTCATACACATGAAACACATGAGTGTGTGTGGTGCATTAGTTTGAATCCTCTCCATTGTTTCAATAACAAGGCCATTGACTTCATATAATCATTTTTGTGTTAATGACCCACCTTTCCAAATCTAATGCACCCCCCCCCTCCATTCCATTAAAATTCTTCATTTGATGTTTCTTCCCACATTTTGGACCTGTATATGCCTGGACTTTAATTTCACCATATGAATTATTTAAGTTTTTATGAGACTCAATCTTTTTTTTCTTATCAATACCATGGAAACTTTTGGAGTCCCCAATTTCCATTACTTCTTTCAATTCACATCGAACAATTTATTGGTATCTAATAATGCCTCATATATGTAATTCCTTTTGTAAAATTTGATTTAGGAAACTAAATAATTGATAAATTTAACTTTCAGGGATAATAATTAAACTAGATTTATACCTTGAAGGCCTTGTTAAATTTTCCTCATTGGTAACAATGGATTAATCATATTTTTTATTTAGCTCATGAAATTCATTCTCCAACATTTGAAATAGAATCCGGGGAATGTTTTTATTGAGTAATTTCATCTTAAGCGCATACAATTCCTCAGGTTCAATATATTCCACTTTTTTCATATTCATGATAAGATTACAACATTGATCCAATTCACCATTAAAATGATAAATAGCTAGGGAAACATTTCATGTCTCAATAATTAACGAACATAAAAATATTTTATCAATGGTGTTGATCAATCACCCAGAGTATAGTTTATTAGAAGACCCACTAAAAAGGTGGATGTTTCCTCATGAAATATTAAATAGTATATTATTCCCTTCATTGATCCTTTGGAAACTCAGTATGATTCATATCCTGAGAATGTTGCGTGATTATACCTGTAGGATTCTATATTCTAATTCCCCGAATTTTTAGTTTCTTGGGAGAGAAATCATTGTATTTTCTGTCACACTCATCATTAACATGGTTCATTCATGTTATTAAAATTGAATAAAACATGAAATAATAGAATTAGAAATAATAATCATAGTTGATTAACGTAGAATTTTAGAAAATCATATATAGAATATCTAAATCAAAATGCATTATTCTGTAGAAAATTAGGTTTAACCCAACACATTCATGATCACTATCAAAACATTATGATTTTATCTTATACTTAGTCTTAAAAATTGGGTTTTCATAAAAATTATCTAACCCTAATCTTATGATATTGTCTAAACCCTTGCTCTGAAACCAACTATAATGGATTTGACTTTTTACACAAAAATATTTCATCTTTTTAGTTTAATATTCAATACATAAAAATATTATCCATGAAATAACAGTAAAATTTTAGAGTCTTGAAATATTAGATATATAAACCTATTATTTTTGGAATAATCATCAATATCTCCCCAAAATATCTTCCCACATAATACTCCTTTTAGGCATACCCTACCTAAACCTTTCTATATCACCCAGAAAATAAAATATAAGAAATGGCGAGATTATATGCTCGTTAAATGTATACATAAAAGATATCAATCTATGATCATATGAAATAATAATATAATAATAATTTTATGTCATCGTGAATGTTACTTAAAGAGTTCATACCCAATATTTCATAGATTATAAACATGAAGTATGGCATAAAAATTATAATTTAAGAAAACATGCATCCTAAGAGTGAGAAATCATTGGAAATAAATCATGAACATTTATATCACGTCATAAAAGTTTTCAACCATCATAAATATAAAAACAATTTCATATATCAAGGTTAACAACTAATACCATCAATATTTTGGATTAAGAAACACCTATTTCCCATAGCGGATCAGGGTGAGCCTTTTTCTCATAGTGGATCAATCCCACTAACTTGTTTCCAATTGTTACCTCATTAGATATAAATATGTACCCAATGCATTGGAGAGTGATATAGGTCCCACTCACCACATAATAAAAACCATACTTATTTGTTTCATAGGTTCATAAATCATTATTCATATCAACACCCATGAAAATAAATGTGTTTAATAAATATCTCATCAATGCATAACCCATGGGAGGGAAATGGGTTTCAAAAATATTTTTTATTATAATCACTCATGAAAAGTAATGAGATTTATAAAAATAATTCCATAACAAACATAAACCATCCATATAAAGAATAATGATGGTATAATTTTATCATATCACTATTAAAGCATTAGTAAAATCAAATAATGGTGTCTTTGATGGAAGATGATTATTAAATATAACTTGAATTAATTCTAAAGGAAAATATTTTTTCCATTCAGATTTTTTTCTAAAAACACAAAAAAATTTAAAGGAGAAAACATTATTTGAAAAAAACATTTATGATCATGTATAATTATTCAAATAATTTAGGCTTTAGGATGTTGGGGAAATCTTCTCATATGGACTAATTTAAGACAACATTCCGTTCTTATTTTTTTTCAAAAAATTTTCCAAAGTACATTGTTTATAAAATGATAAAAAAATTCATTCCAAACATTTTTTTAATAAAAAATGGGTAAAATGACATTAAAAATTCATCTTAAAATATTAAAAATATTTTTCTAAAACATCTAAATGGAAGATAAATATATACCAGTGGAGACTTAAACATATTAAATCTTTAATAATGATGAAATTGTTAAATAAACACTTACATGATGTATTGACATTATTTGATCAAATTAAAACCTCATATATAAAAAATATGAATTTATTATACATTTATTCTATAACTATAATTCTATAATATCATTTATTAATTATTTATTTCATCATATCACCCTTTTATTAATAGTTTTTTCATTAAAATCACTATTCTGGGTGTTACCTGCTTTGTTTTCCAATCATGTTTCAGTTAGGAAGACTTGATCCAAATAATTTGATAATTTAATAATTATTTAAAAAAATATAATTATGGAATGAAAATCATATATAATAGTTATATACATATTTAGAAACATTTATTTAAATATAGATAGAAATTGATTTACACTATTCCTGGAGATGGTAGGACTTAAGTATGCATGAACACCGTCAAATGTTTTCGATTTATTGAATGAAGAAAAGGTAAATAATAATTAATATATCTGAAATCATTATTTTGTCATATATATCATATATATTAATTTAATCCTCCATAATATCCTTTCATTAAATATGGGTATGTAAAATGATTTGTATCAGTACGTGGAGATGGTAATCCTTATGTAGGCATGAGTTATGCTTTCAATTCATGCATGACAATGAAAAGGTGTATATTGGTGTTTTAATAATCAGAATAATATTGTTGAATATTTAGGACAATAAAGTTATTATTTTATGATAAAAATTAATGATGTAGATGAGGTAATGAAGAGTAGAGAAAATAAAGTGATATGTTAGAGCGATCACCTATTCTTCAAAATTTCAGCTTTAGATAACTTTTAAATTTATCTATGATTTTTTCGAGAATAAAAAATAATCCATAATGTGTATACCTATGTTTTCAAGAAATATTTTTAGAGAATTTTCAAGCTAGAAAACTCAAGGTGGTGTAAAGAAGTAAGGGTGAAGGTACCCTTCCGCTGCGCAGCAGAAGCATGTGATGGGTCTTACCCAAATTTTCTTTTTGTTGTGATCGATGATTAATCCAATATTTACACAATGATAATTTATTTGATAAAATGAATTGAATCAAATAATAAAAAATGGATAAAACATTGGATCATATCTCTTACGCCGTTCACCATTAATCTCCATGAGAATTGCTTCTAAAGGATTCTCCTATATCTCTCCAGACTCAAGAGTGGAAGGTAGAGGAAGCTGGTTCTCTACTCCTGGGAACATTTTTGGAGAAGGGATCTCCTTAAGGATTTAATAGGATTCTCCAATAATTTTAATTTAAAAAAATAAATAAATTGGAACTCTTGAAAAAATTATATAATAAATTTTATATACCTATATATTTAGAAATAATTAATTTCACAAATCCTCTTTATTATTTAATTAATCTGTTTTAAAACACCATGTATAAAATAATGATAATATTAGTATTTCTTGACATGTTGTTAACTATGAAATTAAGTTAAATATTATTTAATAAAATAACATTCAATATATATTATTTCTCGCTAGACCACTAAAATTGGTCGATCTTCCTCTAAAATATCTATCAGGACATGAATAATGAATATTTATTTAATAAATATATATGACAACATTACTCTCAAATAAATAAATAAATATTATATTTAATAAATAGAAAATAAATATTTATTAGATATTCTTCTCATATAATATTTACCCAAATAACTAATGATATAATATATGTAATCGAGAAAACCTAAATAATTACTAAACCATATAAGAGAATAATATTTATTCAACATGATAAATAATAAATAATTATATATTATTAAATTTAGATTCTAGTTTCACTTAATGAGTGGCCCTTTAGGCCTCTTTCTCAATGGAATTTGGCAGAGTAGACTACAGTCCATGATTATCATCTCGCAACATGTCAAGGCACTCATTGAGAAAGAAGTTAATTATGGGATGACATAATACCTCAAACCAATACTCCATGTAGAATATAATCCCATTATTTTGATATCACTAATCAAGAATGTTTCATTCTTGTTCCATCAACCTATGTACTCTATGTATCATTCATTGAATATATGGAAGTAAATCATTCCTATATAAAACCATGACCGTTGATTTATTTAGGCTATATCATTTACATAAATGTTCCAAAGACATCAAATTCAATTAATGAATATAATGGATAAATAATTTCATGCAATATTCATTAATGTATCATTTCTCACAATGCACCCAAAGTATCCTACCTCACTATGAACAAATGTCTTCACAGATTTTGTCAATAAATCAATGTGCATGACTTATAATACAAATTAATTATAATCATTTTATCTAAAGATAAATAAACCTATACCCAGATAGGAACATCCAATGACATATATAAATTTGAATTTCTTACTGGTGGGTCTCATTCACTTGATATGCTACTCTGGATATTTCCAAGGGAATACACCTTGAGAAGATATTTCAACGTCCTATGAGTGGTCATCCTAGATAGCCTAAATCACTTGTTTCCCATAAATTATTTTATCCAGATATAGAACATATATATTTAGGAATACTACCCTAGAACTTCAAGTTTCACATCATAACAGGCAATTACTATGATCTTTCATTACGACATCTACTCTAAAAACATTATCACGTACTATGTCATGTAAAAGAACAATCATGATCTAATTTTGAGCTTATTAATTTTAAAAATAATGAATACTATTCACCATAAAGTACATATAATTTGGTTCTAGGGAACCAACTCCAAAATACTCCTACTTTCACTTGATATAAATGAAAAAAACATTTGGTTACTAGCTCTTACAAGATATGCATGGCTCTACTGAGATATACCTTTAGTAAAGAGGTCCTCTTTGTTTTCTTACATAGTAAATCTACTTAATGTAACATGACGCTTTCATAACACTACCTTAATATGTGATACGTCAAGTGTATATTCTTTTTTCATTGGTGTGACCTTGTATCTTTTAGAAGATCCACTACTGCAGTAATATCACACTACAATGTTATAGGGTGTTTACTTCGAGGCACCAAATAATGATCCTGAAAAAAAAATTGTATCCAAATAGATTCCTCGACTCTATCAGATGACGTTATATTATAAGACTCTACTAAATAATTAGCGATAACTGGCTTCTTTGAACTCATCCAGCTCATAACTCCTCTCATGACATAGACAATATATCCTAAATGTGTCTTCAAACCAGTCTAATCTATTTTAAAACTAGCCTTAGTATAACCCCTACCTCCTCATCTCCTCCATACACTAAGAACGTATCCTTATTTATTTTTAAATACTTGAGGATATTCTTAATATCAGCCCAATGTTGTTCTCTTATATATTCTTGATATTTTACCTCCACTATCAATTTATAGTATACATAAAGTCTAGTACATAGCATGGAATAAATTATTGATCATATCGCTAAAGTGTAAGGTATTTCACCCATTTCCTATTTCTCTTATTGTGTCCAACGATACATTTTATTAGAAATATTTATACAACATGAAAGAAGAACCAATACTCCCTTAGATTGTTCAATACTAAATATATTTACTATTTATACAATGTATATACATTTAATTTGTCCAATAAGACACTTAGATCTATCATGAATTATCTTGATCCCTAGTATATAGGCCACATCACCTAATTCCTTTAGAGAGAAACACATGTTTAATCTATCATTAAAAGACTAGAATACCAGGATTCCATTTCTAATATGTAATATTTCATCATCATATATTGCTAGGATAACAACTGAATTCCCACTAATCTTCTTTTAAACACATGGATCTCATTCATTTTTAATGAATCAAAATTATTTTATAGATTGATCTAATCAAATTTTTTATGGGATAGATGCTTTCATCAATCTAAAAATGGATATCTACAATGTGAATAAATAATGGCATTACATAGAGTAACAAAACCTTTTGGTTGTGTCAAATAGAAATCTTTTTAAAGGTTCCCATAAGGGAATTGTATATTGACCTCCATCATCAAAATTTGAGAGCCTTAATATGTTTCTATATAAGTTATAATTATGATGGGGTAAAGATATAAATTGGTGAAATTGTTTCTTTATAGTCAATTCCTTGTTTCCGTTGAAACCATTTAAACACTATCATTTATTTATAGGTATTTAATTTACCTTCCACGTCCTGTTTTATCATGAATTCCCATTTTCACTGTATAGGCTTTACATCAACTAGAACATCGACCAGAAAATGCATAGTTTTTATATATGGAATCCATTTTAAAATTAATCACTTATTATCATCTTGCAGCTTCTGAGCGCACTAATACATCATTATAGAAGATAGGTTCATCATTGTCCACCAATAATGAGTGACCAAATTTGGTGACTAGAAAACCTTATCTCCCTCATTCTCTAACCTCTATAATGGTTATACGTTGTACTTGTATTTTAGAAACTACTTCTTCCATGGGGACCTATAGAATCTGGTCTTGTACCAACTCTTGTGTATATTAAGAATCAACTTCTTCTATGTCAATATATCTCCCTCTATCCTTTTTGAGAATGGGAACCCTCTCAAAAAAGATGATTTGTTTGGCGATAATCACTTTCATATAAGTGAGACTGTAAGCTAGTATTGCGTTATTTCTTTAGGATCCCCTATAAAGATAAACTATGTTCCCCGATGTGAAAATTTGTTACCTTAGAAATCCTTATAGACTTCTTGAGATCCCATACAATTGTATTTGAACAAATGAGTTTTTTACACTCTATAACATGAAGAGAATTATATTTTCCTATTCAGTTGGTACTCAATTCATTTTATACATTTTTCTTTAATTAAAATTCACAAAACAATAATTGAATATCTAAATAAATCGTTATCATCCTTACCATGTATAACAAGGTATGGTTCCTCCTTTTTCTAACACTATTCCAATAATATGTGTAAGGTGGAGTGAGTTGAGGAGGAATCCCATACTCCTATAAAAATTTGATAAACTATTGGTCAAGATATTCACCACCTCAATTTAATAAAAAATTCCTTATCTTTTTTTCAGGTTGATTTTCTACCTCATTCAGGAATTCTTTGATTTTCCCAAAGGACGTAGACTTATACCTCATAATGTAGACATTCCATATTTACTAAATTAATCAATTAAAGTTATGAAGTAAGAATACCCACCTATATATTCTACAAGAATGTATCCATGAACATCAGTGTATACTAATTGTAAAAAATCTATGTCTCATTTACTATATCTCATAAATAGAGGTTTGGTCATTTTTCCTTATAAATGAACATGACATACTTCAAGTGGTTTTATCTCAAAAGTGATTAAATAACCATATTGAAAGAAATTTTTACAACATGTCTCATTTAAATTACCGAGATGATGATGCCCCATCTGGGTGTTATATGAGTCGTGTGAACATGATTCGTTATCTATGGTCAGTACTTGGTGTTCACAGTTCAATACTGAAAGACCATTATTTAAATGTGTCATACCATAACATATTTTTTCTTTAAAAAATAAAAAACATGAATATCAAAATTTTAAAATAAACCGACATGTTTCTAGGCATGATGAAAAAATATATTAATTTTATTAGTAGGAAAAAAATATCAATATTTTAAAATCAATTTCATTCCCATCTAAAATGAAAGGTGGTAGTAACCATGGGGTAGGGATGACAGGCTTACACCATTGGAATCTCTCAAATCCACCTCTCGTTTATAAATATTTTGGAATATACTTGGTTCCGATATTTGGATATGTATTTGACAACCACAAGTGATATACAATACACAATGTGTATATATTAAATATTACACTTGATAACTAATGAACCTTAAGATTCCTTTTTATTATGGGTGTAATTCTTTTTCCAGTGGCCTTAATTCTCACACAAAAAACATACTTCCACCTTTTCAATTCCCTAACTCTATATCATCCTCTTATTTTGTGGACATTGTATAATGAACCTATCTTTTCAAATAAAAACATTACAAAACTTTTTCAGAATACTAAAAAATTAAACAAATAGACTCCCAAACAACGTAATTGGTCTAGTGCATTTAGAATCATTGAAATATAAACACTGTTGAAAAAATGAGCTGTATCATATCCTACTAGGTTATTCATAACTTGAACCCCTCTTATACACCTCTACCATAATACAAATCATCATAAACTAGGATAAAGGAAACAGAAAAAATGGGAGAGCTCTGATGCTCAGTAAGGGTAAACGATGTAGACATATAGGAATACACTTGATAATAAGGGTATGAGAATATGATCGTGAAAATTGAAGAACAAAAACTACATATAAAATATCATAACAGGAATAATTTCAAAAATATTGGTATTTTATAATTCATGAATTATAATGAAATAAAGAGAATATTCCATGAAATAATAACCTTAAAATAAAACATGGAATTGTGGCAGACATGTAAGCTTAAAATATGATTTCTATAGTATCCAATGCATCACTTCCAAAATAATATTGGTAGAATAGCTCACTCACTATACCATCTTCATAGTCATGGTTTACTCACATGGCAATATTAGTATCATGAGTTCACTCCTAATACCATCATGTTAGTCATGGTTCATTCCCATAGCCATATTAGTAGTCAAGGATCATTACCAATACCATATTACTCAACATCATGAGATATAAATACCTACCCAATTAATTGGAGGTATATATAGGTCCCAACGATCTCATAGTGAAATCATTCATGCATGTGCCACAATGTCATAAATAGTCCGTTCATAACCCATGAACTGAAATGGGTATTATACACATGTAATAATATCATAACCAATAGAAAAAGATATGTTTTTAAAACATAACATGTAAAAATGTGTGGGTTTAAAAACCATATAACACATGAAAGATAAGTTTCATTCAAAATAATATAACCTATGATAGAGAAATGGGTTTCAAAATCATACAACCTGGGAAAGAGAAACACATTTTGTAAAAATCATGCCATCAAATCATATTCCTTTCAGAGAAATAATATGAATAGAAAATTTGAATAATTTATTCATAAAGGAATGAGTAAATCCAATTAATGTTATCATATATGATAAATAATTTTGAATCACATTTTAAAAATATTTCTTGAAGAAAATATACTTTCTTCTTAGAAAAATGATTTTTATAACATAAAACCTCTTGAAACCCCTATCATTGAAAATTGATTTCAAAAAAAATAAATGAATCATTAAAAGAAATAAAATAATTTTAAAATAATTTTTCCTTGAAAATTATCTTGAAGGATATTTTGAAAACATTTTTGAAAACATTTTCTAAATCATTGGTTTTTTTAATACAATAGAATTCTGACTGAAGAGAGACTAATGCTCAGATGTAACTTAAAAACATTATATTATGTACCTAATAATGGAAAATGTGGTAATTACACATTAGGATACCTGAAATAATTATATGAAATGTAAAATCATTATTAATCCTGAGATATGAATCAAAATATGTAATTAAAGGAAGCATAAACCTAAACAATCCAAAAATGTGATGAGATTGTCTCAATATACTCTTATAACTTGGTAACATGGGATTATACTCTACATGTATGAAAAAGAAAATAAATAATTCCTAAAATATTATTACAATAATAAGATTCATGATATAACTTGTGAAATGGAAGTATATACACCTCTAAAAAGGCTTTAGATGCATTACAAATCAAAAGTCTCAAAGAAGGAAAATTAAGACAAAACAATTTTACCGATTTGGTAACATTCAAAAATTGAATCCCATGAATTAAATTTAATAAAATTTATATTTTAATACCCATAAATTTAGGTATAAGATACATTGAATTTAATCATGGTCAGTACATACACCACAAAAAAAAGGAAAGAGTGGGGAACATAGCTTGTATATCAAGGGAATAAAAAGTGAGATGAAATACCATTACTCAGTGTCTTGAATCTCTTTGTACCCATACACGATTCATATATAATAAATATAAATTTACTATAAATATTTTACAAAAGAATATTCTTATAAATAATACCATATATGGTTTGATTATGACGACATATTACATGCTTTTCAACAATTCTATGTTAAGGTTTCACATCAGGTAATATTCATTTTGTTCTTCGCATGTGTCTTAATTTTTCATATCATTGGTACTTATAATTATATCTGAAAGAAAGAATGTAAATAATGATATAAATATCATGAATATAAAATTTATTTATATTATAAAAATCTATACCATATAGAAGTATGACATGGAATATACAGTTCATGGAGATGGTAAGCCATATGTACGCTTGAATGTTCTTTCCATTTTAATTGTTTTATTGACAGAATGAAATTGAAATAAATAAAAGTGTAAATGTAAATAATATAATTATGGTATCATAAAAATGTTATATATATCATATAATTTTACTAAACCCATCCTTAATACATTCCATGTAGTGTGTGAATGAATCACATCGCTTTGAGAGGGAGGTAGTCCACACTTCCTCAAACTAAATTATCATAATGACACCAAATGGAAAGTAAAAAAAAATTTTGTTGTAAAATGAATAAAGAAGCCTAAATAATTAATAAATATAATATATTACATATATAAATAATTTTTCCATCATAATTTACACTATCAATGGCGATAAAGGAGAAATGAACAATCATCGTTTAGTGATCTGGTACTTCATCGTATACATAAACAGTCTCTTCGATATCCATTAGATTGAGGTGTGTGTAATTTTAGGTCAAAAGAATTGAATAAAAAATCCTATTATTTTTAGGATACTAGTTTTTTCATACAATAATTTAGTAAAGAGAGTGTATGTGGTTGGGGAATGAAAATAAAGGAAATGAACTTGAGAGAAGATGTTACCTCTTAATCTGGTAAACATTTTTGGTTTTTTCCAAAAGGCTTCCTTGAGTTGCCTTCTTCCAAATGTAAGTCTTAAAGAATGAAGATAAGGAATTTGGGAGTTTTTTAGAAGTTATTGGGTGATACAAGGGTATTTAAAGGTGTGAGGATGTGGGTAGAGGTGGTGGCCTTTTATAGGTAAGGGAAATGACACACTTGGAATTTTTTAGTAGAAGTTAGGTGTAACCACGGTTTTACCTAAACCATGTCATACCAAACCAAAAAAATATAAAAATTTAATATTAATGGATGAATCATGGCCATAAAATGGGTTCTAGATAATTTTCTATGTCGTTTTGGGTCTTATACATAATGTTTAGTAATTTATTAACCTAATTTTTCTCTTAACTCGTGTAAATAATCTTAATCACCTTCACTAATATTTTTGATCAAAAAAATGTTGACCTTGTTAGAAATTAAAAATTATGATTATTAAAAATATGGAATTAAATTTTCGAAATTATAATTACATGAGTGGTAGAAATTAATTTAAAAATTAACCTTGTAATCGGGTCGACAACGAGATTTTTAAAGAAAAAATAATCTAATGTTTGCTATGATTTGATATACAATTCCGATGAAATTTTGGTTCCAATGAAAAATATTGAATTAATTAAAAAATAATATATAATTAAACTTTTGAACCATTTCAAAACATAATTAAATCTTAAAAAAATTAAATTTAAAATAAGCTCTGAATTAAAATCTGGTATTTGTTACTATTCATATTTAAATGAAGTTTTCTAGAAAAATCCTAAAGTTTATCCCCAAGATAATTTCAACATTATAAATTCAGAAATTAATTTTATTTTATCCAATAAAATTTATAAATGTGTCTAAATTAATTTTATTATTTTTCAGAGAAGGAAATTAAAAGCGGTTCATTAAAGAAAATGTTATTTTAAAACATGTAAGGACTTTACAAAAAATTATATCTTTTATTATAAACAATTATAAACTATATTTTAAAATTAGTTATTTCTATTCATATAACCACATTTAATGTCTATGTTATAATTATCTCATTTAAATAATTATAAAAACAAAATGATGTTTCACAGAATCCTCAGTGTTTCATGTAACACATGCCAAGTCAGTGTTTCATGTGACATACACCAAGTCATTGTTTCTTGTATTATACCCCAATTTGGTTCCACGTGAATGGAATGTTTGACCTTCTTTATTGTAAGATGTAAATTAATATTTAATTTATTCAAAAAAAGGTTCGTAAAAATATGGGGTGTAACATTCTACCCGCCATAAAATGAATTTATCCATAAATATTAATCACGGTGGTAAATAAATGTGGATAATTTTGATTTATCATATCCTCAAATTCTGAATTAGCTTCCTATTACTGGTGATTTTCCACAAAACATTGACCAGGTGAGTGGTCTTATTTCATAGAACTTTCACTGATTGTTCAACAATTTCAATAGGTTGTCCCTTGAAAGAACTATCATTCTCTTATGGTATGAATTCAATGTTCAGTTCATGTGATGGTTCTGGTATGTACTTCCTAGGGAGAGATACATGGGCACAACATGGACTTGAGATAGATTTTTTGGAAGATCCAAGTGATAGGCTACTTTCCTTATATGATCAATAATCTCAAAGGGACTAATAAACCTAGGTATTAGTTTCCCTTTCTCCCTGAATCTCAAAACATTCTTCCTAGGTGACATTTATCGAAACACCTTTTCACAAACATTAAATTATAGATCATGTTGATGGTAATCAGCGTAACATTTATACCAACATTGAGATACCTTGAAATGATGTTGATTGGTTCTAACCTTTTTAACCATTTACTCAATGATCTCAAGTCCTAATATCTTTATTTCTCACACCTCATCCCAACATGTTGGAGCTCTACATTTCATCTCATATAGTGCTTCACATGAAGCCATATGAATTCTTAAAAAATATCTATTGTTATAAGAAAACTCTACTAGAGGAAGGTTTTTATCACAAAAAATTTTTAAATATAATGAACAAGATCTAAATATATCTTCTAGGATTTTAATTTTTCTTTCAGACTGACAATGTCTCACGATGAAAAGCAGTGCTGAAAATCAATATTGTATCATATTCTTGGAAGAAACATCTCCAGAATGTTGATATAAACCTTGGATTTTGATCTATTACAACAGAATGTGTTACTCCATGAAACCTTACCACTTCCCTAATGTATATCATAGGGATCTGATCCAAATAGAAATCTTCTCTGATAGAAATAAATTGTGCTGAATTAGTAAGGTGATCAATTACCAACCATATAGAATTAAAACCTTTATATATGTTTGGTAGTCCAACAACAAAATCCATAGTGATGTTCTCCTATTTTTATTTTGGTATGGGTAATGGATGCAATATCTCCCTTGACTTTTTTATTTTAGCCTTATATTTTGGAATATCAAACACCGATATAAAAAATATGTGATATCTCTCTTAATGTCATCCCACCAAAAGTATTATTTCATGTCCCTATACATCTTTGTACTTAGATGATTAATAAAGAATAAAAAACTATGATCTTGCACTAATACCTCCATTTTCAAATCTATTATGGAAGGAACATAGGCGTGATTCCTAAACCTTATCATTCAGTCCTGATCAATGTTAATCTCTGGAATATTCCAGACATTTTTTTTAGGTCTTTGTCTTCATTTCGCTCCTCATTAATATCTACTTGGATAAATGGTTGGAAATTTATTTGAGAGAGATATGATTTTACCCTTAGTTGTTTATTTCTAGATTCATCCTTTTTAAATATAGAAATATTTTATCTTTTGTATTCCTCATCATAAATAATCTTTCACAATCCTTCATCCTTAAAGAATCATCCACCTTGTTTGCTTTCCCAGGGTGGTAATGTACTGAGTACTCATAATTATTTATCAAATCTATCCATCTTTTCAAGCACGTGTTCAATCCCTTCTATGTGAATATATATTTTAAAATTTTATGATTAGTATATATATCACATATTTCCCTATAAAGATAATGTATCCATATCATTAATACCAAAATTGACTCTGCTAAATCCAAATCATGAGTTGGGTAATTTTTATCACGAATTTTGAAAAGTTATGGGGCATATTCTATAACCATATTATTATGTATAATAAAAGATCTCTATACCTACTTGGATAAATCTCTATAGATTACAAACCATTATCCACAACACGGCAATGTAAACACAGGTTCACCAACCAACGTTCTATTAAATTCCTTCAAATTTTCCTCACATTCATCTATCCAGAGGAATTCGAAACACTTCTATGTTAACTTGGTTAGAGGATTATATAGTTATGAGGATATGTTGTCTTGGGTATATCCTATTTCATGACCTTCAAATGATGATATACGAAATGAAGTAAAATCTTGGAAAAGTATTGATCTTTGTGTAGTTGATCGAACAAGTCATCAATATGGGGAAAAGGATACTTGTTCTTTATTGTGATCTTGTTAAACTCCTAATAATCAATGAAGAGTCGCATTGATCAAACATTATTTTTTCCCAAAAGAACTGGTTCACCCCAAGCTGACACACTTGGATGAATGAATATTTTTTCAAATTTTTCTTGGATTTGTTTCTTCAGTTACTACTAATAATTAGGGCCATTCTATAAATATTATTTCAAATTTGTTTCAAACAAGGCATGAGTACAATTGACAACTCAAACTTTTGTTTTAGTGGAAGGATAGAAAACTCTTCTGAAAAGACATCCAAAAAAACCTGAACAACATACATATCATTGATGCCAATCTTCTCCCAAACCACTTCAGATAAACAACCATTTCAAATGGATATTAAGACTCATACACTAGATATATTATTCACAGGAGGTTCAGACTTATAATCATATTGGTGGATGATCATCAGTGAGATTCAAATATCTGATATAACGTCCCTTAAATGAAAATTTATGTTGCATTTTATGAATATAAATCCAATCCATGAATATGATGACATCAAATTCGACCAAAGGATGAATGACAAGATTTGCAGGAAGTGCATTCCCCCAAACATAAACTGGAGAGAAAATATAGACATGATAAAAAATCATTGTACATTTAGGGGGTTTCATTGATAATTCCACATCTAATTGTATTGGAGGAATCTTAACACCATTAAAAAATTCTGTTGATATGAATGAATGGGTGGGTCCAGAATCAAATAATACATTAGAAATTCTAGAGTGGATAGTATGTGTACCTTTTAACACATAGTTTTTGCAACCCTCATCAAAAATAGAAATTGCATGATATTTTACCTTATCCCACATCATAGGAGGACATTGATGTCAATCATCATTGCATGCCCTTGGGTTGGGGTAGTGGTTTTCATATGTCCCATTCTCCTTACACTTGTAGCACTGAATCATTGGAGGTGCATTCTATCTGGATTTTTCTCCATTAGAATTTTGTGCCAACTACATCCTATCACATTGGAAATCAGTTACCAGGTTACCGTATTTTCCAAACATAAAATATTTATTAGAACCCTTAAATAAAATTCCTCCATGGTTTATCCCAGAAATAAATAATAAAAGAAATCACATCTTCTTTTCTTGATGGTTTTTAGATTTTCCTTTGAACTCCATCTTCCACTTCTTATCAAAACAAAAAGATTGATACATGAATCCCACCTCCATTTAATCCTTGATTAAATAATACACAATCTATTTGTAGTTACTAATTTCTCTTTCATCCAATGAATTAATGAGACTTGTCATTATTCCACCAAAGAACCCATCAACATTATTTTTAGTTTAGATGATAATTCCTGAAGCGTACCTGGAAATTCTTGTGAAATTTTCTTCATAGGTACCAATAGTTTCATCACACCTTTGCTTCAACTCAAGGATCTATTTCTACATATTGGTATTAAGAATTTTAGGACATTATGTATTAAAAAATAAGTTATTAAATTATTCCAAATCCATGGATTTAATCTCATCTTACTGCCTCGTATTCTTTATTAGAGTCCACTACTGATCTGCTTCGCCTTCTAACTGATAGACAACCTGAATGAATTTCCTATACTCCAAACACTAAATAATTTAGAATATTTTTTTATTAGTATTGATCAATTATTCTTAAACAAGTAGATTAGACGACCCTCTGAAAGAAGGTAGATGTTTCCCCATGAAAGACTCAATATAATGATGTTCCCATTTTTGTTCATCTGGAAGTCCACCATGATTCATAACCTGAGAAAGATGTGGGAGCATTAGAATACGGGTTTTCATTCTATCTCCTATAGAATTCAGTTTCATAGAAGGAAATAATTGAATTTTCCATTTTAATCATGATTAACATAGTTTCTTCGTGTTCTAGAGGTTGACTAAAACCATAATAATGGATTAATAAATAGTTATCAAAATGAGGAACCACATAATAATGAAAAATCACATATAGGATGTCTAACATATGAATCCTTCCTTAATATATGACACATTTGGTTTATCCTCTGTTATTAATAGACAATTTATATTTAAATCATTCATAAGGGTTCATGAACACTCTTGAAATTCCCAATGTATATACCCTAGGAATTTCAAAACCAGGTGTGCAGTAAGGCCTGTTGTTGTATACCAGATTACCCTGAGTTAGGCCCGGAATATCTTGTTGAAGTTGCCACCCCTATGTAAATCTGTACCAAATCCACATCCACTTGTAGTACCCAAGTAATAATGTATTTAATGGAAACCAATCACTCTTTCCTTCACCAAAATTCCAGGACATTTTCCTATACATTTCCTTATCCTTAAAGTTATCCTTAGACACATCCTTGGTGTTCTTACAAGGGTTTTGTTATCCTAGCTTGCAAAGGATAACTATAAATTTTTTCTAATACATATTTTAGTAACCCTATCTTTTCAAACATAAACATTACATAACATTTGGGCAATACTTAAACATTATAAAAAACATGCCCAAATACTGTAACTAGTCTAGTTCCATTGGAAACATGAAAACATATACCATGGTACATAAATGTGCTGCATCATTTCCCACTAGGTTTTTATTGACTAGAAACCTTCTTAAAGACCCCAAACATAATACTTCTCTTCATAACCCGAGGTAAAGGATAAATAGAATGGTGTGAGATCAGATGCACAATAAGGTTAAACAAGGGAGACATATAAGCATAAACATGATCATAATTGTATTAGAATGTGATCAAGAAAATATAATATCATATCCTTTATATCAAAGACAATAATAATAATAATGGCATAAAAATTTATTGTTCCTAAGACAAGAATCATAATAAATTAAAGATCATAAGCCATGAAATAATTACATATGAATAAAACATGGAATTGTGGAAGACACATAAGAAAATAATATGAATTCTATAGTAGCCAAAGAATCACATCCAAGTTAATCTTTCTATTAGGGGTTCACTCCCCATATAATCTTGGTAGTCTTTATTCACTCCCATGACCATATTAGTAGAATGAGTTCACTCTTCATACCATCTTAGAAGCCATAGTTCACTCCCATTGTCATGTTAGTAGACGAGGTTCATTACCAAGACCATATTAGTCTACCTCAGGAGATATAAATGGTTACCCAATAAACTGGAAAGAGGTATAGGTCCCAACCATCTCATAGTTAAATCATTCATAAATGTTCCTCCAGATCATAAATAGTCATATCATGACCCATAAAATTAAATAGATAATATAAAAATGTAATCATGTCATTACCTGTTTATAGAGGAAGGTTTAATAAATATAACCCATGAAAATAAGTGGGTTTCAAAACCATATAACTCATTAAAGATAAATAGGTTTCAAAATCATATAACTCTTGAATAAGAAATGGGTTTCAAAATCATATAACCCATAAAAGGGAAATGTGTTTTCTAAACATCATGCTCTCAAAACATAATCCATTTAGAGAACTAATATGAATGAAAAAATTGATAAATTTCCTCATAAAGGATTGAGAAACACCGATTCATGTTATATAAGACTGTATATAATTTTGAAATATCTTTTAAAACCATTTCTAGAGGAACATATAATTTCTTCTTCGAAAAATAATTTTTAAACCATAAAATATTTTTAAAGAATTTTATTTGAAAATATATTTGAAAACATATAAAAGAATATTAGAATAAAATAAAACATTTTAAAAAACCATTTTCTGTGAAAGTGATCTTCAAGGATCTTTTGAAACCATTTTTAAAAACATGGGTTTTTTTAATACAATATAATTTTGACTGAAGAGAGATATACAATTATATTTTACTTAAAAAATCATCATAAGTACCAAAGAGAGTAAAAAGTGTACTAAGGAATGATGATATATTGAATAAATAGAGTATAATGAAACTCAAGAGTATTACTAAGAGATGGATTAAAATATTTCATCAATGGAAGCATAAACATAAATAATCTTGAAAGGTGATGTGATTGCCTCAATAAACTGTTATAACGTGGTAACATGGGATCATACATTCCATGTAAAAAAATTAAATTACAGGAAGCTTAAAATATAATTAAAATATTTTGTTTCATGATATAACATGTAAACTGGAAGTATATACACCTTGAAAAATATTTTACGTGCATAAAAAACATGAGTCTCAAAGAAAAAAACTTTTGACAAAACATTTTTACCGATTTGGTTTCTTTTGAAACATAAACACCATGAATTAAATATCATAAAATGGATATGATAATACCCATAAATTTATGCATAAAATAAATCAAATACAATCATGGGAAGTATATAAACCACACAAAAGGAACGAGTGTCAAACAAATCTTTTATCTCATAGGAATTAAAAGTGAGATGAAATATCCTTACCTAGTGTCAGGACTCTCTTCCTTCTCAAACAATAATCATTTATAATAAATATAATTTTATTATAAATACCTTACAAAATAATATTCCTATAAATAATACCATATTTTGTTTTGTTATGACCTTATTTTACCTACATGTTAACTATGTTAATGTTTCTCTTCGGGTAATATTCACATTGTTATTGGCACATGGTTTAATATGTTATATCGCCAGTCCTTATACTTATATCATGATTCCATAATATAAATAATGATATAGATATCATGAATATCAATTTTATTTATATTATAATAATTTATAGTATAAATAATTATGAAATGGAATGCACCATTCATGGAGACCGTATGCCATACGTATGGATGAACGTTGTTTCCATTTTAATTGTCATATTAAAAGAAAGAAAGAAAAAGACATAAAAAGTGTATATAAATTTAATATAATTATAGTATAATAATAATGTTATATATATGATCTAATTTAAATAATCTCAGACTTATAACATTCAATGCAGTGTGGGAACAATTCACATCGATTTTAGGAAGTAGTATTCCACCTTTCCTCAAATAAATTATTATAATTACATCAAATGGAAAGTAAAAATGATGGGTTTGGTAAAAGGAATAAATAAGATTAAATATAATATAAATATATTATATGAAATATATAAACATATTTTCCATCATAATGTTTATCAATTGAGGTGGTAAATGAGAAATAAATAATGATCATTTAGCGGGATGGTAGTTCACCGCACACGTAAACGGTATGTTAAATATCCATTATATGGAGGTGTGTGTAACTTTATGTCATACCCTTAGAATAATAAATCCAAGAATATTTATGATACTATATTTATCATATAATAATATAATAAAGAGAGTGGGGGTGGATAAGGAATATTAAGGAAAGGGGCTTGAGAGAAGATGTTACCTCTTAGTCGGGTAAGTCATTTTGG
The DNA here is from genome assembly GCA_963277665.1 of Viscum album. Lineage (NCBI taxonomy): Eukaryota > Viridiplantae > Streptophyta > Magnoliopsida > Santalales > Viscaceae > Viscum > Viscum album. The sequence goes on along the minus strand of OY728150.1, from coordinate 2,044,836,734 downwards.
TTTACGCCAAAAGGTTTTATTAAGATTCATTATTACCAAGTGAAGCATTCTAGAAGTAAGGTAAGAAATTTGTGGGATTATATTAACATATTTTGGAACATAAATGAGGCTTTATAGGTGTGAGGATGTGGGTTTCATTGGTGTCCTTTTATAGTGAAGAGAAATGACACACTTTAAATTTATGAAAAAATGTTTGGTGTACCCTTTTTTTACCAAAAAATACCTACCAAACCAAAAAACCTCAATAATAGAAGGTTCATAGTCGAATTAGAGAAATATAATCAGTTTTGGGTAAGTTTTTAGGCCTTTTTGGGTCTTATAATTATGGTTCAGTTCTTTATCCACATAATATTCCTCTTAACTAATGTAAATAATTTTTATCACTTTCACTATTTTTTGAGTAAAATGCCAAATTTTACCATATCAAACATTATTAATTTAGATAATTCAAAATATTGAATCTAGTTTACAAATTACAATAACTTATGTGGTAGAAATTAATTTAAAATTAATCCTATATTTGGGTCGATAATGCGAGTTTTAAAGTAAAAATGATCAAAATTTTACTATGTTTTTATATCCAATTTATATGTGAAATTAATTAAAATGACCAATATTGGATTAATTGAAAAAAAAATTTATCTATTTTAACTATTAGTCCTTTTAAATATATAATATAACCATATAAATAATTTAAGCTAACAATAATGTTTGAATTAAAATCTGGTATTTATCACTCTTAATCCCAAAAATGAAGTTGCTCAGAAAAATCCCAAAAAATCACTATAATAAAATTTCAATATTATTTATTCAAAAATGAATTTTATTTTATCAAAATTTAATTTCTAAATTTGTCTAAAATTAATTTATTATTTCTCATAGAATGATATTAAAAGTCTTTCATTTAAGAAAACATTATTTTTAGACGTAGAAACACTTATCAAAAATCATAACTTTTATTATCAACAATTATAAACAATATTATAATATTAGTTATTAATATTCATATAAATATTTTTAACAGATAGGGTATAATTATCTCATTTAAATAATTTTGAAAATAAAATTATGTTTCGTAGAAACATCGATGTTGTCTGTAATGTACGCCCAGTCGGTGTTGCATATAATATACACCAATTCTGTGTTACATGTATTGTATGATGATTTGGTTTTAATTGAAATGAATGTTGACTTAAATTATTTCAATATATAAATTAAAAATTAACTTATTCAAAAAATGGTCTATAAAAACTTGAGGTGTTACACAGTGCTCATGAACATTAGACTAATTATGAGTCTTGGGCCCCTTCACCTTGTCATTGTTTTTCTAATTAACCATAAGGACCATAGGATTATCATGACCCATGTACTTATCCAAATATATAGTCAATGTATAATGTTAAAAAATATTCTACTCATTATTAATTATATTATAATTTACAATTAAATAATAGAATGCCTTTTGTAGTTGGGAAAGTATGATATCTGTGTCCAAATCTTTGGGAAGTTTATCCCTAAGATGTATATGAATTCAATGTAGACAATAAATTTGAATACATGGGGCCTATTGTGTGCTTACTCTGAAATATTATTTGAAAATATAGCATTATATATCTTATCTATCTCTTGTCTCACCATATCTTGATAGAGACCCTAAAGGCGAGACATCATGCTATATACATCAGTGTCCTCACGTTACTTCAAAATATAATTGGAGATGGATGATATCATGAGACACTAAACATCTGTAGAATCATAAAAATATTTATCTTATAAATATAACCCTTCATCAAAAGCCTAATTACCAGGCGGATCAAAAATAAGTTCTTCTAAAACAAACAATTTCCTTTCATGGCATAGGATAATGCTTAAGTGCCTTTTCAACTCATTGAAATTTGTACTAGTGATAAGGTTATCATTTTCATGTATGGACTATAGTGATATGTTTTGATTCATTTTAATTGATATTATTTAAAATATATGATAATATATTTAGTACATTATCTAAAAAATAGAAAAATAAATAATTAATATAATTATTAATCTTCCACTATTTTTTCTAAACCCAAATCCCTCACCATTAGCTTTGAAATATCACATTGCTTATAAATTATAGTATAAAAGATCATTATTACCCTTTTCACCACCCAAATATTGGTTGGTCGTGAAATTTGAAGGTTTTTAGGTATGGATTCGAAATTTCAACTACATCAAATCGTAGTTCCTTTATTTATTGAGTGGACTACATAATCCTAGAATATGTAAATTGGATTTCATCAACCCTTTCCTCTCAGTTACTCCATACCCTACTATTTAAGTCATCTCGGGATGTTAACTATGTAAATTAATCCTAAAACATCATGTTATAATTCCATGATAACTAAAATCACCCCAACTTTGGTTGGTTAAGTACTCTAAACTATAGTTTTATTTTAACTAATGTAGTGCACGACTATACAAACATAATATTTATTGTTGGGGGATTTTATATTTTATGCATGAGTTTTCAATTATTATCTTAATTACTTAATTTTTAATATTATGTGGATTTACTTATGTGGTTAACCATGTCTTAGAAAATAATTACGCAACATCCAAAATATATTAGATATTTCTTTCATTCATGTTAATTCAAAAATTTAGTTGATCGCAACAAGACACCCATAAGGAAATAAACATGAAACATGATAGAAATAATGTAATAATGTTGTATTATCATGATATTTCAATAATTCTTAGTACATATACCAGATAATAAACTAATCATTGACCTAAGGGGAAACACATTGAATAAATTCAAGTATGTGCTACATTTTTTCACCTATACACCTATGTATCTCTCTTCGATTGGTTTTTCTTGATCCCAAAACATGAACCACCTCTTCTATCTTGGAATATACATACCTTACATATGATTTTACTCACATTTTGGTGAAGAGAAGGGGTTTACCTAAAATAAACCATGGGTATGAAGACCCTTACATAAAAAGAGGATATAAGGCATGCAACCCAATAATTATAATTATAAAATTAAAAAACCAATCACAAAAAATGTTTGATCTAGGCTCATGGGCATCCTTAGAAAAGAATTATACATTTAATAATATTCTCATTAAATTCCTACCGTTCTTATTTAATATATGTCATGATCTACTCAATTAATTATCCCCATTAATTAATAAATTCTTTTATCTTAAGTCTCATCCCAATTTCCATGAGATTATCATCTATTATAATTTTTAACAAATTAAATAAATTTATTAAAAATTAATTGTTTACAGAAATGTACCATGGAGATAACATGGTGAGTATACATCCGAACTACCCAATATTCAATATAATAATACATTTTTAACTCTTGAGATATATAGAATACCATACTTATCACATACTTTAATGATATGTACTATAAATATAATTATTACACAGATTACATGAATTTTCTATCACATTTTATGCTTTAATTCACACTGGTTAATAACAGTAATACGACTCGTACATGATATATAGATCCTAGAATAATATAGAAATTAATTAAACATTTGTATATATTAAAACCCAGTACATGGAGTGTCCTATAATCTAAATTACCACACGTAAGCACATGTGGATAATGTTTAAAAGGTGTTGTAAATTAATTTTTATTCTATATGATTTGGTATAAGTACATGGTTTGTACAATCCAGCTACACAGTGTGTCTTTTTCTCATAGTCCATCCGGAGCACACACATAGGGACTTGGAGTATAAATCCTGCAATAGAAAATAATGGATTAATTTGAATTTAAATGGAATACATGGAATGTGGTATCTATGTTACATAGTTATCAGTTAGATAGGCCATTTAAGAAGACACACATCCCATATCTAGCTAAAGGTTTACACTCTATGTACGATAGTTACATGGTGGGTACTTAGGTTGGTTGTCCACCGGGCTAGCTCATTAAACATTTGATGTATAATTAAACGCACTCATTATAATAAATACACATTCTTTGAATTAATTCTAATTTAATTATTGGTTCTTTACCTATTAATACATGACATGTACCTATGGGTTTCAAATCATGTCCTCTTGTGTTATCTAGATTGATTCCTTGGAAGCTCTAGTTGTGTTGTTCAAATTTATAACATTAATAAAAGTAATAGATATGATATATTTATGAAATGAAAAAATTAATAAACTGATATAAAATTTGGATTAAACAATTATTAATCTAATATTGAAACTAATTTTCTTATTCTTAAATAAGTAAATGACTTTTTAAATAATTATATAAAATTATGTAACTCTAGTAATACCTCTTGAAGGTTCCAGCCATATTATAAGAATAAGATGGGTCATTCCCAACATTTCTCTTTGTCATTGTCAATGATAAATCCAAGATTTACATGACGATAAATTTCATAATCAAAGGAACTAAATCCAAGAATAAATAAAATGGATGAAATGTTGGAACCAAAGTACATGATCATAAAATATTATTTTAAATTATTATAAGAAATTAAATAATTACCTTTTATGTAAATGATTTTTCATTAATGGATAATAAAATGGATATATGTTGCACCATAATTTCATTATAGGAATAAAGGGAAAATTCCCCATAGTAGGGATCCACACATGTTTCAAAAATCATCGAACATCATCATAGGAATCTCTAGGTTCTAGCACAATAGATCATATCACATGGATTATTCTTTATTGATCGCCATAACAATTACTTTAAAAGGATTTTACTTGATCTACCTAGAATCTAGAGTGGAAGTTGAAGGAATATCACTCTATGTTCTTAGGAGCTTTCTTTGAGACGGGCTCCCTCTAGGTATTAAAGAGGATTATATGGATTCATTTATTACAAAAAAACAAATGAAATGGATCTCATGGAAAAATAATATAATTGGGTTTATAAACCAGTAGGGGTAAAGATAAATAATTGCACAAGTACCCTTTATTATCCATTTTATCCCTTGGAAAATCCTATGACTAAATTATTATTATTATTATTATTATTATTTCCCGATATGTTCTTAACTGTCAAATTAAATAAATATTATTTAATAAAATAATATTAAGAATATATTATTTCTTATTGGACCATTAAACATAGTTTTTCATTCCTCTACAATATTTATCTGGACTTGAATAATGATTATTTATTTAATAAATATATATCACTTCATTATTCACCAATAAATAAATAAATACTATATTCACTAAATTATAAATAATTATCTTTTTTAAATACACCACTCATATAATATTCTCTTGAATAACCGGGGATATAATATATGCAGTCAGGAAAACATTAATAATTATTAAACAACTTGTTAGAATAAAATTTATTCAAATTATTAAATAATAAAAAAAAATATACTATTTAATTAAGATTCTGGATACACATAGTGTGTGACCCTCTAAGACTCTTTCTCAGTGGAATTAGGCATAACAGCCTAAAGTCCAAGTTTAGCATCTTTAAACACACTAAAGAACCTATATAGAAAGAATTTAATATCTCAATGATGTAATAGCTTATATGGATGATCCTTGTTTAATATAGTCCCTTTATTAGGATATCTCTATCCAAGTAGGTTACATGCTAGTGACATCAACCAATGTGCTTGATGTCTTTTTATTTGAATTTTAAAAAAGAAAACATTGTTATATAAGACCATGGACATGTATTTATTAATGTTACATCATTTACATCAAAGCGATTAAGATTATCAACTTTTGTTAAATCAAATAAGTGACAAAAAATTTCTTGAATTATTCATTAATGTAATATTACTCATGGCACACCAAACATATCCTACCTCATCGTGAATATATGTCATATTTCTTTCATCTATACATCAAAATATGCAACTTATAATACTGATTAATAACAATATTAAAGTTTAAGGATCAATAAACATGTTCACATATAGGAACATCCAATGAGACATATAAATATGTACTTCTTATTGGTGAGTTTCATTCTTATAATATCATACACTGGATATTACCTAGGGTGTGCACCATGAGAAGAATCCTCAAAGTCCTATGAGTCTCCACCCCTGATAGCTTGAATCATGATTTCTTTCGGCTATATAACATATATATTTAAGATTAATTTAGTGGAACTTCTAGGTTCCATTCATAGAGGGGAACATCTATGACCTTTTAGTGAATAAACTACTCATAGGATATTATCACATAATATTTAACGTATAATAATTGTCACGATGTGATAAAAAATTTATTAATATTCAAAACTATGAATAAAGGTTTCCATAATGTACAGAAAAATGGATTCTAGGGCACCTACTATAACAAAAACTGTCTCTATATCCCATGGAGCCCTAGATTACATGACTAAACAAAAATAAATTACAATATAAAAAACTTATATAGTTTATAATGAATTATTTAAAAACATATTCTCTAAGAACATGTCTAAATATGTTAATTTGAATTTCAGTCCACAACAATTTGTTTCAAAAATTTATCTGAAATATTCAGAACACATGTAGCTAGTATACTTCTTATCCATGAGGTTATGTTACTAATTATAAATGATGGTATCAAAATCTAAAATGGCCAGATTCCATAGTTATCTTAATTGGTTATAATGATATTAGATATAAACATTCTTTTCTTGAAAATTCAATCATAGTAAAACATTTTCTGATGGTCATATAGTAAACACCATTAAAATTTCTTTTTGGTTATTTCATCTGGAAGGATTAGAATATATTTATCTGGTATACTTTATAAGACTTCATTTAGTGGAATTTATATGTTTCTTTTTAGTGTACTTTGTATTCCACTATCCGTTAGACTTTACAAGTCACCATCTGATATATTTTATAATTCCTTATCGGATAGACAAAACAATCCTTCATACGATGGTCTTTATAAATTTTCATATGGTAAAATATATTTCCTACATCTTGAAAATCTACAAAATTTATACCAATAAAACATTGATAATGTATTTATAATTGTGTAGGAAAATAAATATTACAAATAAAAACATTATAAGAGTTAATAGTGTTATTCAAAAATAAGCTTTTAAATAGATCCTTAAATTCAACAGATGTTATACCTTAGTTTTTATAAACTCTTGATCTATCAAACATTTCACGATTCATAAATTGTGAAACATATTCAATATTGAAGTAATAGGTGTTAGGGAGGTAAAGATATGTAAAAAAAATTCTCTATAAGTTTATTTAATACGTTAAGTATAAGAATTTATTCTCAATAAATTTTTAATTATCATTACATAATGGAAACATCGATTCCATGAAAGGATCGAATTTTTTTCTCATATACATAAATATAAGGCTTCTTATATGTGATTTTATATAACAACATGGACCTTACAAGAGGTATCCTGGAAATTTAAAAAAAGGTCTAAGACAGTCCATGGGTTTATCATACAAATTACTGAACTATTAATAATACACATTACAAGTAAAAACAACTTCAAATTAAACCTCTCAAACTAGTAAATACAAGGGGACAAAATTATAATAGGCAGTGATAAGTCTAATATTATTAGGAATATCAGATAGTGAAATTGAGTCTTTTCCAAGGTTAGTGATATCTAGGATATTAAATATAACCCCTTCTAACAACCATTCATATAGGGTATATCTTGTCCAAATGTCCTTTTAGAACCTACAATCAAATATTGTAGAATTAAACCATCTAGAGTTACAAAAAACATAGAAGAAACATTTCCTTTGAGTATAACTAGTAGTGAGGTCAATATAATACAAGTGTCTCATCTTTAATCTCTTTATTAAATTACCTATTAAGAATAACTTTGATTCATTATTATTACAAAATATCTTCCTCATAAATATAAATTTAAGGGTCTTATTTAAATTTTTGATATTATTTTTACCAATTCCACTAGATTTATAGCAATGATAATAAACACTCCATGGCATAGTGATACATTTATTTTGAAAAATTAAACAAGAAAAAATAATATTCTTAACATAAATATTTATATTTTTAATCAAATAATATGGAAACTTATATAGTATAAAATAATACAGTGATTTAGAAATAATTGCTAACTTAATAAGTAAAACCCAATCATAAATAAGGATAGACATTCCCTTCAATTAATTCAATTGACTAAGAATTTGAATGGGAACTCTCTCAATGTTTTAAACCTTCAGCTTTACCTAAAAAGGGGGATCACCAAGATAATTTAAAGTTATAAATCGTTCTATAACTCCAAAACCTAAAATCTATTCACTCTTTCTAGCTTGACAAAATCCATTACCAAAATAAAGGAATGATTTATTCCAAATCATCTTTTAACTAATAAACAAAAAATAATGGTTAAAGAGTATTTTAATATTCTCAATATTACATTTTGTTATTTGGTTGAAGAGAATTATTTAATCAACTTAAAAAATATATGATTGTGGTGTTAATCCTCTACCCACTTGAGTATTCTTGAATTTCCCAACATCAACCTGTTTAATGATGAAATAAGAGAGTTATTCATCAAATTTGATGAAAATAATGGTTGATAGCGGATCACACTATCTAACTATATGTTAAAAAGAAAAAGAAACTTTTAGTATCACCCACAATAAGAACATAAATTATCACATTTTTAAATAAAACACAAATATATTAAATAAAATTCTCATTTAATCTATACTACCAAAAGAACTATAAAATGAATCTCTATTTAATGGTGTTAAATTCTTTTGCAATGTAAAATTTGGGAGGAACATAATCTTTTACAAATTATTAATTAAAAATTATCACATAATATAAATAATTAATTATGTAATACTAGATTTTATTAACATGGAAAATTCCAATTTCATTATGTGAGACCATTTTATCAACCACCATAGATATTTTATTCCAAAGAATCTTACTAATGATCTTTTTTAGAGTTCTAGATAATTAAATTATTCTAATTAATTAAATATATTCAATATAAGGGACTGTATTAATTAAATCCAAAAAAATTATTTCTCTATGAATTTTACAATATCAAAGAAATATATAATAATTTCCTCTATATAAGAGTGTGTCATTCACAAACATTCCAAATAAGATTTATTTTAGAATACATCTAGCCCAATAGAATTCAAATCAAATACATCAACACTGATTTTAGTATTCATTGAAATTCTAGAATGTAATTTAAAATCCTCACTGCTAATGAAATTAGGAATTATCTTAGATTGTTAGATACATTATTCACATTCATCATAATTTAAAATATTTTGATACAAACTTGGAATATAGTTCTTCATTTCAATCATGTTTTCAATAATTTCACCACATTTCTAAGATAACTGAGAGGTTTAACAACATTCATAACATTTTAAAGGATATGAAAAATGATTTGTTCCTTAATTTTGTTATTATTCTTATTATTATTATAAATTATTTTTATAAAATTAAATTTTTTCTATAAAAAATAAATATATACACACACACATATATATATTTGTATATATTTATACATGCATTCAAATAGATATGTTCACACACACACACACATATATTATTATATAACACTGACATTGATATATAAATATATATATTTATAAAGAAGGATTTATCAAACTCAAAAATCAATTTATATTTATATAAATATTTTTTGATTATAATATATATATAATTATATTTATATATGGAATATATTAATTATAATTTGTTTACTAAATTAATAAACAAATATAAAAATTATTATTATTATTTTGAAGTTAGGGGCTTACATGAGTGGTAATGTTACCCAATAATTATATATTAGATTAATTTTCGAGTCCTTGAAGCCTTTTTCATGGATGACTATGCTGTTAATTTATGCAATAAAAAATAAATTCTCTATACTAGGTGGTCAGGGAAATGGTATCTATATATAAATAGACAATAAGACATCATAGTTGTGACCTGTAATATGATGTAGTGAGGCATGCAGATGGTGCAACATGGAAACATGAAGGCATTGTTGAGAGGGAAGCATGAAAGAGGGATTCAAATGTTCGAACAAGTCAATCGAGACTCTAACCACTCTAATTTATAATTTTGGATATAGGGGACTCTTTTTATGTGATGATATACACTGTCAGACCAATCAAATGATGTGACATGAATTGGTATGATGTGTTATGGGATGACACTAGACATTACTGGGTGGTCATCTTGAACGTGAAATTGGTTCATTATAACCAATAATCGGGTCCTATTCCCACATATATTTTCATTGTGGGATGAAGAGTTTTTATTCCATGGGACTATAGAGGGGATTATTATGCCTTTAAAGATGACATGAAATGATATTTATTGTAGTTGGAGAGCGATGATTAATTAATAAGGGATTCAACCTGATATATAACTAGTTACACAGAGTGATGTGGGCTGGTCATTTGGCCCTATGGGTCATCTTCTTAAAGTGCCTTTTAGCTATACTAAAAAAGGTCCATATGTTCATCAATATATTAGGCCTTATGGCCACTCCATATAAAAAATAAATTCAGTTGGTTCTTATTATTCCATATACGAAGGGATGAGTCTTTCACCATTGGGTTGCCTATGTGTGTTCATTTTTTTGGTTTTCAATCCCTTCTACCTAATATAGTCTATTATTATTATTATTAAACACATTTTTTAAATTATTAAAAATAAAATGGATTTTACATATAATATATATTTATTAAATATATTTATATTAAATATATATATAGAAAAAAAATATATGTTCATAAATATAATTAGATACATTAATTTTATATATTATTTACAAAAGTATATATAATAAAAAAAATTAAATACATTATAAATTTTTTTTATAATATATACAGTGTATTATATTTATATAAATGTATTTAAATAAGACATAATGTTTTAAATTAATATAATTTTAATTTTAATTATTACAATTATATGAAATTATATTTAAAAAAAATTACATTTTACTTTTTTTAAATAGTACGATTAGTATTATTTTTATTAGTGGTGGAAGTTTTGACCAAATGGTACTCGGTTAGGGTCTGACATCCTGTTTAGAATGTTTTTAACCAAGACCCTTTCAATTTTCACCATCATTTTATAGGGGTGTGTTAGTTTTTTCCATTTTAGCTCTACTTTTGTGGGGAAAATTTATTTCCATGATATCTAGTCGTAAAGAAAAATATACACTATATGTGAGTCCTAAGGGCACAGAGTGACACAAGGGTGGAACGTTAAGCTTGAGAGTATGGGTGTACAAAACACACAATGACATGGACTAGTCATAAAAAACAAATGGTCCTAGAAATGAAGGAGTATTTATTGATATTTGAGCCACTGGGAATTTGATCCATCTCTTCTAGGTCCTATAGTCCACAATAAACATTTTCCTTGGGTACCATTAATATATAAGTGTCTTCTTGGGTGATTTCCAATACTAGTGGAGAGTGATGAGGATCATGTATGTATCTTAGTTGAGTATGAACTCTTGTAATTTGTATTCATGATGACTAAAATAATTATTATTATTATGATCAATAAATTTATACTATAAAAAAAATTTATTTAAAAAAGATATGGGAGTTTTAAAAAATTGATGAATTATGAAATTAGTGTTACTTTTGAACCCATACTAATTTTTATAAAATTATTTTTTAATTAATTTTTTAAAAAAATTAGGGGGTTCAAATACACTACTAATATCATAATCCATTTGAATCTGTTCAATGCCACTAAAAATAATTTCATTGTTTTATATGTTTGAACCACTGCTAATTTACCAATAAATTTTATTTAAAGGGGATCATTTACAACCTCGTCAAAATAACAATCCAAAATCTGTTGTTTTTTTATATTGAGAGGAATCCCATCAAAACGTTAGGTGATTCAGTAGAACCCTGGATACACCATAATGGAGGGAGTTGATTCACTTTATCTATATGGTATTCATCAAATATGTGATTTATTTTAGTACTATAGGTTCATCAATTTTTGGTATGAAATGTTCTTCATTTATAGTTTATACATGGTTTCAATTTTAAAAGCATGATGATATTTGGAAATTTAGCATTCTAATGTCATATATCTAATTGAGAAACGTTGTTCTATCCTTAGAAAATAATAATTTTTAAAATATTTCACGACATAAACATTCGTAATGTTATAAGAAGTTGTTCTTATGACTATTTATTCTAGATTTTAATCATCTGAACATAATTAAAACATATTTTTAAGTATCCTAGAGATTATGCTATTTTTTTAAAGAATTAATTTTTTTCATCATTTTTTTACATATTTCATGAAGCTCATCATCATAGTTATATTTTTATTTTTGGATGATTCACAGTAGGTGTATAAGGATGAGGATAAAGATGATACCTTATATTTTTTTCCTTTTCATAATATATTTGTAGTAGAATTAACCCCCCCTCAATTTCAATATCTATAAACTCTTATTTTTCTCATGCTTATGTAGCCTCATGAGATCTGTTTGTCTTTGGTACATTCATTTCCTCTTATCCCTTATCTAGGTAATTCATTTTCATCTATCTAGGATTACAATATTTAAAAAAAATACACCCCTTAAATACCTCATATATATTATATTCTCTTATTATATATATATAGTTTCATATTTTACATCAATATTTTTTCCTTTATATTTAGTTGTCTTAAGTCACCTCCAGATCTTATGAGCCATGGATCTTTAATAAATATAATAGAAAATATTTACATCAAATGAGTTGTATATTATATTTAAAATTTAATGTTGTGCCCATATATGAAATCTACTAAAACTATCATTTTAAATCATATTAGATTCAAGAAAAGTACAATTCCTTATTATATTGTTCCATTTAAAAAATATAGGATTTTAATGATAAAAATACATACACTGTTTCCACTAATAGTATGTACAAAAAATCAATTATTTTAGCATTGTTAGATTCATATAGTTTATATTAATTAAAAAATAAACCGCTAATTAACATCTCACAGTTTTTTAAGATTAATATAATCATAAGATCAAAATAGAATATATTCATTAAAATACATGTTATTAGATAAAAAATATTCCAATAATTTTTTTCTATAATAATAATTATTAGTCTCCAAATAATATGAAGGAATTATATTAGGGGTTAATAATCAAAGAAAAAAATAGAATATATAAAAAAAATATGTATGGAATAATGCTGAATACTAGATATTCAAATTCACCTCAAAATAAATATCAATAAGTGGGTGTATATATAACAAAAAATAAACAGAGTAAGTACTAGACTGTTTATAATTATTCCACTATAAGAAAACCAAGTATTAAAAAATACTTTTTCTTTTACTTTTGGAAAACCACTACTAAATGTCAATTCATTTTTAATGGTCTTAATATATTATTGGATTTAATGCTATAATAATAAATTTAAAGGAAAAAATATAAATTCAAAATTTAGATATTATATTTTGAAAACCAATGCTAACAAAACATTAAATGATAGTTATTTAAAAAATTATCTTATAAATTTAAAAAAACACTATAACCCTTAACACACTTAGTTTTTTCACTCCACCGACATTCCTCTACATCCATGAGCATGATTCCCCCAAAAATCCTTCTCATGCAGTGAGGCTGATTTATTTCCAATAAATTGTCTCTATACTATTAGTCCATTCCCCCAATACATACTCTCCCCACCTCCATATATCAGGTCTGCTCCAACCCCATCATCGTCCATGAATCACATGTAGTTAAAAAAATGAATTTGAAATTTATTTTAATACATCAGTCAAAAACAATTTGGGTGGTTAGTATGTAAACATGATTTATGATATATTTTATATTAAGGGAAGGAATACTTGATAATTCCTAGTAATTAAATAGTAACGAGAATTATATGATCATTGAGTGGTTAATTCACGTTCCATTCATTATTATTCATCAAATTAAAAACGTTTTTTCATAATGATGTCCCATAATTTGATTACATGTCAAAATAGTTTCATTATTCATCCATTTAATTAATTTTACTATATATAAATAATATTTTATTATTCTTATTTTTAGTTATAATAGATCAATGGACATATAGGAATGTTAATTCTTAAATTATTTAGTAGAAATAATTTCCACAAAAATGAATTTGAATAATATTCTCCAAAAACTTACATAAAGTAAATTTAATATTGAATAATAAGGTACTGATCATATTTTTATAAGTAAAATATCCATTATCTTTACTATTTACATAATAAAGGATTAATTTATATTCAAAACAAAAATATCCATGTAAAAACATTAGGGAAATATGAGGTCCAAAAATTTTCTAACATTGGTGATTATTTTTAGACTCGTCCATATAGAAATTAGTCAATTTCAAGAAACATGTTTGAAATTTATTATGGTCTACTTAGTGATAATAATTTTTTTCTTAAATATTTGAATTAGGTAATATATTTCATTATAACATGAAAATAAAGGATTCATATAAAAAATACATTAGAGGATAATTAGGTGGTCTTGGTTTTTACTCATATATTTATATAACTATTAAATATTTCATAATATTACATATTGGTTTTTAGTAAGATATTATAATTATCATTATAATATTTAATATTAATTATCATTGATTATAAAAAACTATTACAAAAAATCCACATGATCGTTTTTTATCTAACAAAATATTTTTTAGTGAATTATTAATGTTCGATAAAGAATAAATTAGTTGAGAATAAAGGTTATCTTTTATAATTGATTGTATATACTCTTTATTATATTTTTTTAACCCATTATTAGATAGAATTTAACATATTTATTTATTTTTATTGTTGGATATCAGTAATAAATTTATTTTAAGAGGAGTTTTCAAGGCTAGAAAATATGTCAAATGAATGGTTTGTTAATGTGAGATTTTTATGGGTGTAATATTATATATATATATGTGTGTTATTTTGTTGAATTCATGTTTTTTTACAATGATATTAAAAATTTATTTTACATTTTTAATAAAAACGTTATATCATTATTTTGTTAATCCAATACATATGGAAAAAATTTTTATTTATTTATCCTCGACAATAGTTTGTTATGCTATGGGTTTGGAAGAATTTGTAAATTATGTAATTATAATGAATTCAATGGATAGTAGAATAAAATTTTTGTGTCCAAATTTTAAATTTATATTATTGTTTAATTAAAATAAAGTATGTGATAACATGTTATTGTTGATATTTTCCTCTTTATATATATATATTAGATTTTTTATAGAGAATCAAATTCTATAAAAATTTAAAGCATCAACTAACTTCTCAAAAAAACTCTATGTAACCCATGAGTATAGAATTTAGTCTTCAATTTGTAATGAATCTATATAATACATTCACATCTATAAATGTTTTTTTAATTTTTATGTATAATGTTTTTAATAATAATATAATGTAAATATATCATTTAACTTGTTTTTCATGTTAAATTATCTATGATAAAACTTTTGTAGTAAAACATGTAATGAAAGAGATTATTATGATTTATATATGTATATATATTGTACTATTTTTATTTTTTCATAGTTTATAACTATTATAATTTATCTTTTTTTATAAATATATTATATAATTTTAGATTATTAAAATATAGAAATTTTTGGATCAAATAAAATTTATACATCCTAGTCGATCATCATCTCGAAGCACACGGCCTCTATCATCACGTATGGTGGACATGAGTGATTCCACTATAATAGAAACCATTAGCAGGCAACAGGATTCTACAAGTTATATTTATATCTCATCATCTAATGCACCTTTGATGGGTGGGTAATTGATCACTCCTCTATCCGTAGGTTATTATAGGGTTTCCATTATTTATATGTATTTCATTATAAAAAACTATATATTTTTTGAAACTTTTTATTGAGTTTTTATGATATATAAAAATAAAAATAAAATATATAAATAAATAATTCTATGTTTATGTGAGTTAGTTAACTTTAATATTTATTTTCTGATTTTATAACTATTGGGTGCCTAATAGAAATGTCTCTAAAATATATAGCCATAATATTAATCATAATGTGAGGAGAGGAGACTTACCGTTAATTATAATGATTGGAGATATATTAACATATCTTGAAATATTGAGGTGTTTTACAAGAAAACAACTAAAATAATAATTTATTATTATTTTATGACTAATTTAAGATATGTGAAAATATTATTAATATACTAAAATTTTGGTTTTTATTTTAGTTCAATGTATTTTTACATTTCGATGTACCAAACTCCATTTTTTCCCATGGACCATGATTAATTTGTATAATAAATGAAGGTATGTTAAGAAAAGATATATAAATTTTTTAATAAATCATTATTAAGCACTCAAAATATGTATGATAAAGTCACTCAGGGAACGTATCATGAGAAATAATAATTTTTGGATGATAGTATCAATTCTGTATCTCTTAAGGTATTTATAAATTTTATAGTAACATAATAAAGTAAAAAATTAAAATTATAAAATTTATTTATACCACTATTAATTTTAAAAAATATCTAAAAAAATTATTGAATCATGAGAAATATTTCAATCCTTATATCCTTGGGTCATATGTTTTATTCGAGGAAAAGAAAAATCCTATTTGTATTTTATTTGTTATTATTAATATTATTTTATTACATTCCAATTGTTTATCTCTAACATGATATGTACATAAATATTTTTATAAAGGGTATGTATTTAGGTCACCCAAATGAATTTATAGAAACATATCTCTAAGTTTATTAGAATCCTTATCAAAAATCAACTTGAGCCACCATTGATTAGTTACATGAGTTGGTCTATGAAATTAAATAAAGGGTGTTCTCCACACCCTAAGGATACAATCAATTTCATGTCCAATAAATAAATATATTTTGGGAATGATTTACAAAATAAATCCAATAATTGTAACGGGTTACCTAATCAAGGACCCAATATGTAATACATTAATATTTTTGAGTATAATTTTATAAATAAGTAATTTATTGAATATCATATTCTAAAAACAACCCCAAACTAAAAAAAGATAATAAATATTTATTATTAAGGAAATTTATGATTATTAAATGCGATAGTAAATAATAATATTTCAAACGATTATAATTTTATATAAAAGATGATTAAAAAACCTATACTTTTAAAAAGGAATTTTCCAAGGAAATCAGTTATTATTTAGGAATTATAAATTTATAAAATTAATAATTATAAAATTTTATAATTATTTTAATATTTTACTTTACAATATTAACTTTTTACTAAGGTTATTTTTTTCACTTTTTTCTAAAACACAATATTTCTAATTGAATAGTGAAAATTTAAAATTTTTATAACATTTTCAATATATTAGGAATACCTAAATGTTTATAAATTTTTTTATTGATTAATGATTTATTAAATGAATTATGATACATGTTTCAAAATACAATTTTTAACTTTTAAAACCTTTGTGGACATATTATAACTCATGTAACATTTTATTCTATTTTAAAAACTATTTTTACGGTTTATTCATTAAAAATTTTAATGATAATATTAAGTTTTTGATTTATTTGAAATTAACATAACTATATTTTTATAATAAACCATTTTATATCATAATTTTATATGAAATTGATAAATAAATATTACAAAAAAATTAAGCTTAAATTTTTTTTTCTAAAAATGTTTTCTATGTGTTATGTGTCGGTATATTAAAATTCATTTTTCTAAACTTAAGAAAATTATTTAATAAAAATACAGTAATATATTATATTGACATGTTCATATCATGTTGTAAGGTCAATTTTATTTCTGGTTATAAAAATATGTTACCCAGATAAATATTAGTAACCAAGGTAAAACAATTTCATTTCAATGAATAATATTTTTCAATATATTGTTTATTTTTTAATAATTAAATGGAAATATTTTCAATTTACAGTCAAAAAATATGTTAATAAATTAAAAAAATTTATTTTGATGAATTTTATTTTTAATTAATGATTAATAATATTAAGATCCCTTCACAATTAAAACATCAATTTCTCTAAAAAATGGTTTTCTACCCATTATTTGTTTTAATTTAAAAGTAATTTTCCATTGATATAGAAAATTAACCTTATTCAATGGTGAGAAAATTATAATTCATCACATATAAATTTTATAAGAAGGTTCATCTTAATATTTTAGCAATAATACAATTACTATTATTAATATTTAATCATGGTTAAAAAGGGTAAAATGGGTAAATGAAGTACATTGAATTTTTTATATTTAAAATATCACTTAATCCATCTATAAATTCTTTTTAGGTATAAATTTCATACCCATATGTTTCTTCTACTATTTTTCTAGCTAACTCACCTATGCCACCAAACACCCATTTCATTCCTTTATTACCCCTTACCATACAATATTTTCTATGAAAAGGACCCTATTTTTCACATATAAAAAGAGCTCAAACCCACCCATTATCTCATCCATCTCCACCAAAAAGGCACTAACCAGGAATTTAACATCAATAAACCTCAATTAAATCCTACAAAAAATTTCATAAGGTATAATGGTGTCCTCTAAATATTTAATAAGCTACCTAAAAAGTTATGAGTTCTCCCCCTCCTCTATTTCATTCGATTACTCATTTTGTGATCAGTAATTTATATTTACATATGATTTTTATTAAATGGTTTAATAATTAATAAATTACATTAAAAAAATAGGGATATTTAATGATAAATTACCATTATCTATAAAAAATCCATTTCAAATTCCTTTTGTAAAGTCATCATGCTGTCAAAATCACACCATGATTTTTTCCCTCCTCTTTTCAACTCATTTACATCCATAACTATAAGCCCTTTTATTACCAATTGATTATGATTAAAACATATTATAATAAATATTTTACAAGAAAAATGATGCAATATTGATGATATATTACCGATATCACTCATTAAAATCAATTCATAATCCCATTTCTATAACTGTCATGTAATCAAAATAACTCCTTGATTTTCTCCATCCTCTTTTTAGTTAAAGAACTTCCCTTGATATAATACATTTATATCCATTAGATTATTCTTCCCCATTTTCCTAACAAATCCTTTATAGTCTAAGTGATTTTATAATAATGTGATACTACCATTATCACTTATTAAACTGATTCTGGACTCATTTTGTATAACCATTATGCTGATGAAATTATTCTTTTATTTTCCATTTTCATGTTGTGAATAACAAACTCTATTATCCTTTAAGGATATAAAAATAAATTAATGTTATAAAATTTTATGATTATTTAAATATTCTAAAATGTTTTAATATGATATTTATTTTTGTTATACATTAGAATATTGTGAATTTGACTGTGTGAGGAAACAATGTATGGGTTTTCATCTCAATCACCCTTTATTAACACATGCTTTGATATTATGCATCGATCTCCATTTTTATAGTTAATCTACTCCCCCTTGACATAAAATTTCATAAAATATTATTTAACATGGAAAATTTAGTTCCATTTATATTCTTCCTTGTTATTAGATATAATTAATATCTTCCATAAAATCTAATGGTTCTTTTTTACTTAATATGATTATTGAGTTAAAATTTATCTCCATGAGATTCATCATTCATTTCATTTGGTATACCTTATTTCACTCTTGCGAGAACCTTTTTTATTTTTACAATATTTATTTGCGAGTTGAATTAATTTTTTAAAATGAAACCTTGTTAAGATAAATTCCCATATTCTTTAATAATAGTTTTCTCTCCATGCCCATATTTACCTTTCCATATAATGTTCTTCTTTATAATTTGAAATGTAACTATATGTTTGCTCATGTGATATTTCTATTTATCCACATTCAAAAAGGAGAATTAAGTTACGCTTTTGTTTTTGTTGTTTAACACAAATGTATATAAAAATGTTCAAAAGTATTTTAATCCTTTCAAAATAAAATTTTTTATCTACCACTCCACATTCCATATTGTTGAATTTTATATATTTTTTTAACTCAATTATTGATTTTTTTAAAGTGACAAATTTAGATGTCTTTTCACATAGAATTTTAAAAAACATTATGCATGTTTTCAAGTCTCAACCATTGGTTTTCATTATTTATAAGTAAAAAAATAAAAAAAATAAACTTTTAAATGATGACTTTTAATATAACTATAAGTTTCCATTTTATACCTAAGATAAAATAATTTTATAAAAAAAAATTTTTGATATCACTTAACTTTTCCACTTTATATATAAATAATTTATTTCCATGAATATTATTTTTGATAAATTACCTTATAAACAATCTTATTAAATAATATATTAGGGTGTTTTAATTTTGGGCATCAACAATTTACATGATTGAGGTCAATTTTAGTTATAAAATTTATAATTTTTTAAATCCCCACTTTTATTTCCATTACTTATTTATGAAATTATGATGCATTATTTTATATTGTAGATATTTGACTTTTTAATATTATTTGGGTCCTATATAACCCTCTAATTCATTGTTTTTTTGTTACACATTATATAAAAAGTGTGCATGATAGGATTTATCTAAAGAAAAATAGTACTGGAGCAGATTTATCCCAATAAAAGGGTTATGAGTGAGGACTTATCCAAAGTATTAGGGTTTTATGACAGGTTTTATCACATTACCGAGGGTAAACTATAGTATTATCACAATACTTAGAAGGTATATAAGAGGTTAGTCTAATCCTACTATGTGATGAATGTTTTAGTCGGTAGCCATGACATATGTTTCTGTGCTTATGTTTATAATATACACTTATATCATAATATTATTCCTATATTTATGATCCTTAAAACATGTTTAAGGTCCCAATACATAACAAAACATTTCCTAGTACTTGTCTTTTAATTTGATATTACTTATCATTTTATCATAATATATGGAAAATCATTATAGTTAAATGTCTTTCTTTTAAAAGAAATTTCTTCCATACACTTGTTTTCTACTGTGCTTATCATTATAATCCTTGTCGAAATTTTTATATATTTTCCCTTAATAAGAATTTAATATCACGCATTTCATATGTTTTTTCGTTCCATCAGTTACAAAGTTAAGTATATCTTGTGGAAATATAAGGTTGTATAGAGGAGTTTTATTATTAAAAAATAGTTGTATATTGAATTTTTTATGTATATAATCTTGAAGATAGTAAAACTTTGGTTCCATGGTCTGTTTTACCATTTTTTAGTTGAATTATTTAAATCATTTTATTAATGTATTATTTAATTCGTGTTTAGAATGGATCTATTTAGTTGACAACATATAAGGGTTTATTTATTTTTGGAGATTAGTTTATTTACCATTAGTGTTAAGGATATATAACCATATTGATAATCCTATAGATGTGACTAGGTATTTGTTGATATCCTAATATATTGGTACATTTTTGAGTGGGTGGTTTTCCTAGAAAAAAAGTTTAAATGGATTATGGAAAGTGGATGTGTGTATAGAATAGATTCCCATAGGGGTAATCATCCTGACATTAGTTAGTTGAGAATTGACTTGATCATTGCCTTAATCGATAATGAGTGGGATTAAAATAGCACACCTTGATAGACACTCTTAGTGGTAGTCCTTAGTTAATCATATAAACTTTAAAATCCATTATCAATGATTTATTTCTTATAATAGTTGAGGGATTAGGTTGAGGAGTATAAGATAACCAAACATAATGTAACCTAGATTAAACTAAGATTGATATAGGTTGAACTAAAGGAATCATATACCAAACAATGATGTAAAAGGGTATAAGGTTTTAATTTTTAATCTATTTTATTTAATTTGTTATCATAATCCCCTATGATGTTAAATATTCATCACTCATTTGAACCCCGCTTGTATTAAGAGATAATTAGACCCAAAAGTAACCAAGTTAACCATGTGTGTGAGGTGCAATCTGATGATTTCCTCAATAAACAACCCATCGAGATGGGAGATAGAGTGATAGAAATTATGTTTATTCTAAATTTGATATATTGAAATACAACCAATAATATAACCATATTTGAAATAATAAGTTCACAAAATAAGTTACATATTGAGACCCGTGATAATTCAGGAAATGAAGATGATGACCTAAGTAATATTAACATAGCTATATTTGGAAAAAGTGGGAATAACAACTACTTTGATGGCCTCGAGGGGACTAGAAAGTGATTTTCTTATGGAAGAGGGGGTCATAGAGAAGAAAAATATCAAGGAAAAATGAAGAGTAAATTTTACATGATTAATGTAAATAGATTTCATCATATGGTACCTTTCAAAAATTCAATATCTTATGATCAGAGAATAAGGGAATTAACAAATTCAATTCTCCATACAATGACAAAACAAGATGATGAGAATCAAAAGTCTCCGAGACCAAAAGGAAAATGGATTTATTAAGAAATTAATACCCATTTAGTGAACTAGGATATTTAATGTACACATATCCTCCAATCTAGTGTTGTAAATGACTTGTTAGAATTAGATTATTGTAACTCTAGTATATCTAAGGTGTTTTCTACGATCATTAAATAAACACTCTAATGATTTGATTATCGATGAAATATTCTTGTTGTATGATTATTTTATTCAAAGTTTAGTTGTATAGGAATTTTCTTTTTGGGGTCTTAATAATCATTCTATAGATAAATTTGATGTGATTATAGTAATGGATTGGTTTCTTCCACATAGATGAAATTTTTTCCTTAGTAAGTAAAATACTTTTCAAATTAACCCCTAATATTATATTAAAGTAATTTTAATAATAAACACCCTCTTAAAAAAACAATATAATTTTGGTCTTGATACTAAATAATAGTTGAGTCTTAGCCCTAGTAGGCAGAGAAAAACTCGATATTTGGGATAAGACCAATCAAAGGAAAAGAGATATTTATCCTTAGTATATAAGGTTGGGATCAATATAAAAAATATATCATGAGTAATCATTAGAATTTGTATACCCCTATCTAATTCCTTTAATAGGGTATAAATAAAATTTTGGGGACATAATTTATTTAGGGTGGGTGGATGTAAGACAATGAGTTTTGGGAATATATTTCTTTAGAAAAATTATTTGTTCAATATAATGACTGTCATGATATAATGTAAAAAAAGATCCATGATATAATTTTTTTTTCAATAAAATTTATGATTAATAAATCCTCTATTGAATATAATATTTGTAAAAAAATTATAAATTCATAAAAAAAATAGTCTTAATGACATGAAATTTTTTGAAAGGAAATTTTCTAATAAAATAAGTATTTATTTATAAAGGATAAATTCATAAATTTTAAATTTTTAAATTTGTAAAATTAATTTCATCATTTAATTTATCATATAAAACATTTACTAAGATGATTTTTTAGAAATTTTTTAAAAAAAATTGTTTTTTTAAAAGATTTGGAAAAAAAAATATTATACTAATGTTATCAATTTTACCGAATTATCAATATATGAGAATGTACTAGAAGATTATTAAACATTTTAATTTATTAATTAATTTTTTAAATATTAAAAAAATATATTTCAAAATATTATTTGAAACTTATAAAACCTATTTAAAACATTTTATAACATTCATAACATTTTATTATACATTTAAAATTGATTTTATACTTTTTCTAAAATAAATATTTTAATGGTAATATTCAGTTTTCTGTTTATTTATAAATCACATAACTCTTAATTATTTATCAATAAAAAAATTCATAGCATGAATGTAAATTAAATTGATAATTTTATACTATACATAGTTTTTATTCACTAAAAGAATAATTTTCACTAAACGGTTTTTATGTGTTAAGTGCAGTAATATTAAAATTTATATTTATAAACTATAAAATTTTTATTTGATAAAATTGTTCTCATATTTTTTATATAAATGATCATATTATTTAAAATTTTGAATTTAATTTTTTGACATAAAATTATGTTATAAAGGTAAATATGTGTTACCATGGTCAAACATTTTATTCTTCAATGGGTGATAGTTATGAAAATAATGTTAATATTTTTAAAAAATAAAATATATTTATTTTCAATTTAGACAGAAATATATATTTTTTACATAAATAAAAATATATTTACCCTTATTTAATTGTTAATTAATGACAAATAATATTATGAACCCTTCATAATAAAATTGATTTTTATATAAAAATAGTTTTTCTACACATTATATATTTTAATATAAAATTTAACTTTCATATATTTAGAGATTTAATTATGTAATATGGATCCCAAATATAGATTTATAAATAAAATTTTTGGTAATAGTCATAATATTTTATTTTTATTAACAAAATAATTTCCATTATTAATTTTAAATTATGATAAATAAGGCTAAAAATTAGTAATTGATGTATCTAGAATTTTTAAAAAATATAAGTCACTTAAAACATGTAGAAATACTTTTAGGTAAAAACCAATACCAATATGTCTCCTATGATATTTATCCATATAAAACACCTTACACAGCTAAACCTCCTAACACCCTTATGATTCCTTTCTTACACCTTACAAAGCATTAGTTTCGAGGAATAATAATTAAGTTTTATACTACAAAAGGAGATCACCCCTTCTCATTCTTGCATAAGATTCCACCATAGAAATTTATCATAATCCTCATTTACCTATACATATCTAAATACCTCCATAATTGTTACTATGGTTTAAAGGAGTCTTACAAACATTTAAGAAGCTACATAGCATGGTAAGGGTTCTATTCATCCTCATTTTGATTCGACCAATTATTTTATAATTATCAATTTTAATTTCAATATGATTATAAATAAATGTGTTCACAATAAATATATTATTATCCAAATGATTCACCATTTACTTAATGTCACCATTATCTCTCACTAAAACCATTTCATAATCCCTCTTATATATCCCTCATGTTGTAAAAATCACTCTTATATTATCTCCCTCGTATTTTCCATTCTTGAACAACCTTTATTAAAATCCTTTTCATTTCCATGTGAATATACTTTGAAATGTTCATAATCTATCCTTTACTAACCAAATTATAAAATACTGATGGGATAAAATCCTTCTATATCATTAAAATTATTTAATAATATATTTTTTATAGTTTCAATGCTTCCAAAATCACTCTTTTATTCTCTCCCTCCTCATTTCAATTCAATAGCTTAATTTCTTATAAGCCTTTTTTTTCAACATTATTATTCTTAAAAATGTTCATAATCAATCCCTTAATGTCCAATTTATTTTCTAAAAAAGAGATACTACCTTTATCACTCAAAAACCTCATTCTATAATCCATGTTTATACTGATCATGCATTCAAAATCATTTTGATTTTTCATATTCATGTTGAGAATACCCAAAAATAATATCATTCAAGCGTATATATATAATTATTTCTATAAAATTATATGGATATTAAATGTTTTCTAAAATATGTGATTTTTTAAATTATAATTTTTATATAGGATCTTAGAGTTCATTAGACAAGTCAGGGAAACATGGTAATGGTTAATGTCTCAATCATCATTTATTGATGCATGTTTTGATATTTTGCACCAATATTCATGTATATGGTGAAATTAATTCCCCATTGAATTATATTTTTAAAAATTATTGTTTTAATTTTAACCTTTAATTATATTATTACCTTTTTATATTGTTATAAATGATTCATATCTTCGCTAAAATGTAATGGTTTTCATAACTGAATCAGATTGTTGATGTATAAGGATTCACTTTGAAAGTCCTCTTGAATTTCGTATAATATACCCTATATGTATAATGGGAAATAAATTTTGAGTCAAATATTCCATAATGGAGGGTTTTATTCATTTTTTAAAATACAAAAATGTAAAGAATAATTAATATACTTTTAAATGGTGATATCAACTCCTTACCCATATTTTTCTTTTCCCATCGGTGTTATTCTTTATACTAAGATGTAAAACTATTTGGTTTTTTTCTTGAACTTGTTATTTTCTTTATCCTATTTTAAAAATGATTTTTTAACTCTTTTATGATATGTGTTTTAAATAAAGGTATTTTAAAATGTTCAAAATGTTTTTTATCCTTTAAAATCAAATGTTATATCTACTACAACACATTAATTTTTTATGAAAATTATATAGGTTCAAAACACTATTATCACATTTTTCGTAAAATTTTCTATTTTTTAATGTTTATTTAAATTAACTTTTTAAAAAATTTATATATTTCTAGGGGTATACTATTAAATTTTCATCTCTTAAGAGTAATTATTTTTCCAAAGTTTTCATTTCACCTTAAAAAAACAACTTTTCAAAGTGGTGGTAACTTATTATTTTATTCCAAAGATAATAGAATTATGTAAATTAAATTTTATGATTTAACCACAACTTTTGTCTTCATATCTTAAGGATTTATTTTTCAGAAAATTACTTTTTATAAATAAACATATTAATTTAGTTATTAAATAATCTATTGGGGAGATTGAATTTTGGGTATCAAGCATTTATAGGATTAATGTTAGATTTGGTGATACAATATGGAAATGAAGAGGAACCCATTATTATATATATTTTTTATTTATGAAATGTTGCGGAATTTTTTTATATAGAACACATATTTATGGGTGATGATGTTTGGAGTTCTATATTTCTATCTAATGCATTGGATTATGTTTATGACACATGTTCTCAAAAGGTAACACAAAAGAATTTATCCAATGCCAAATGTTACACTAGTGTATTTATCATAATAAAAGGGTTAAGTGGGAAGATTTATCCCAGTACCAAGGGGTTCAAATGTTTTTTATCCCCAAACTAAGGCTACATATGATGATTATCACAATCCTCAAAAAGGTACATAGGTGGTTAGCCCACGACTACCATGTGATGAATGCCTTGGGGTCTATCCATAATATATGGTTTCTAATCTTATATTTATTCCAAAATATAATTTCAAATATTGTTCTTATTCTCCATGAATAATGTTTAATTTCTCATTATTCTGCACACATTTCCGATGGTATATTATTATTCATTTGATATTACATATATTCCTATCATGACATAAAGATAATGATTATTCTTTCATATTCTTTATAACCCATCAATTTTCTCCCCTTTACATGCTTTCTCAAATTCAAATGATTCTAACCCCTGATTGAATGTTGATATATTTTCCATTACAGAGTGTTTGTGCTCACACATTTCTTATGTTCATTATTTCATTAGGTTATGAACATAGGTATGGCTTATGAAATGTTTAGAAGTAATTTTAGTGGATTTTCATTATTTAAAAATGTTTTTATACTATGTTGTTTATGTAACTAATAACTAAATCACTAAACGTTAGGAATTTGGATTATTTCAATATTTTAGAGATTTATTATTAAAATAATGAAATTAATGTATTTTTTATGTAATGTATAGCTTGGTTAACTTTATGATATGACCTCAAACAAATTAGTGAATCATGGACTCAAATGAATGAAGTAATAATAAAAAGAAGATAATAAATAAACAATATGACCGTTTTTTAAAATATACATTATCACATGGTAAAGATTCATAAAATCCAAAATATTTTGAAGAATAGAAATAGTATGGGAAGTTGTCTAGGTCATATAAAATATTAATTTCCTACACCGGCATCAAAAATAAACCAAAAATTGTTACCCATATCTATTTCACAAGATTGATCACTCCATCCATGGAACATTATATAAAATTACTTCAACTCACATTGGAATCCAATACCACTAAATCGTTCATTTATATTACCTATATTTTAAAAAAAAAGTTTTACAGTAGCATCACAACCTGAATCATCGGGTTTTAGTTGGATTCCCACATGACCTTAGTCATGATTTTCTATACACCATAGGCTAATGATTATCAACATATTTCTAGATTGGAACCATTGGGAGAATATACCCTATATCAGAGTGAATAATTTCAAATAATAAAACACATGAATTACAATAAACAATCTAATTATGCTAATAGAAACAACATATCATCAGTAGTGACTATGTATCGATAAAATAGATTCAAAAGTCTTAATTCGAACAAAAAATTGACTGCCCACTGAAAAGTTCACATATAAAAGTAAAAAAAGTAAAATTGTATAAGAGGATCAGTGAATATTGGCCTCTAATCATCCTGATCTCCAGACTTATAGTGAGTTATCCCACTAAAAAATCAATCTTGGGCATTGTGATAACCTTTATATTAAAAACGTGAGGGATTATCGGGTACACAAGTACCATGGACTCCTAATAAGGGTGTGAGTAAACTATATTGGACACCACTATAGTTGACTAGAAACCAAATGGGAAATTCAATGTATATGCATGTGATAAGATACAAAAATTAAATAATAAATTTATATACAACATAATAGTAAAAAATAATCAATAAGGAAGAACAAGAAAACAACAACCATAAAACAAGTGTTAATATTCTTATCAATATTCCACTACCCATGACTCTACTTACTTCATCTCTATGAACAAACACTTTGATTTTGATGTTATGAACTAGAGATGGACACAATACTGCCGTTTTTATCACATAATGGTCTGAATGATATGATTCTCAAATCATACCACACATTTCCATCTTACCCCACCTATATAAATAGTTATACAATCCCTATTACTCTAATCAAACCATAGTAGGTCACCATTCCCTATTTTTATCTCTTATTCCATATCACATAGACCATCATTCCCAACTTTCACCTCTCGAGTTAGGTTAGATAGACTATCATGTCACCATTTCAGGCCAAACAAGACCATAATACACCATCGTCTATATTTTTCATATAATCATATCACCTACAACATCGATAAGTGCTCCCCCAATAGGGAGAACAAGCCTCAATGGGTTCCCTTTTCACATTAGTACCATGCATAGAAAAAACATTTAATATTCCAAAACATCTCATGATAATAATGTCGTTATATTAGTCACATATATCACTATAAAATAGGCAATAACACATATAAGTTCAACTTATCACATAAAAATGAGTATTAATAACAATAAATACACACAAATAATTGATCAATATCAACTTGGTTGTCACGGATATACAGGCGCACACATGTGTACAAGGATTTAACACGGTCTCATGGGAAAAACAGGCAACCCAAAAAAAATCAAGCAATGTTTTCATAGGGAAACACACACACACACACACAAAACCCATGTGATCAAAAATTAATATAATCTCAACAATAAAAATGGATAGGAAAAACAAAAACTATTCATCCCTCAACAATCTGCAGCCAGTAAAAAATACTAAACAAAAGATCCAACAAGGAACTTGGAACATTTTCAATTTAAAAAGTATATTAAATACAATTAGATATGATGAGACATTCATTAACTAATTATAATTGTTATTAGGCCTCTCTATTTAATTGGTTTTATCTTTCAATTAATGTGTATTATATTTTATTCATCTCAAAATTATTAATTAATTATCATTCTTTCATGGTGGTGAACATCATACCACATGATAATAAATAATACATAATATCATAGGGTAGAATTTATAATATCTAACTCACAAACAATAAAATCTCAATATCTTATCTGAGTCATCCAAGTAAACTCATCCTCCAATGATCACAACACTGTTCTTATCAAGTGCACAAATTTTAAATAATTAACTATAACTATTTTATAATTATTTAAATGAATACTAGAAACCTATAAAAATGGTGAATGGAATAATTGTTAAATGTCATATCAAATGTCACCGCCTAGTTGGAACCATGACTAAGCTCCAATTGATGGTCCAAATCACAAGTTCAAGATCATTCCTAGAAAAATACATATAGTGTGACCACAAGAAAATGGTAAATTCAATATAAATTAACTTTAAACCTTAGGAAAAAAACAATTAAATATTGTACCATAAAAACAATATAATCCATTGGATTTGGATCTATTCTTAACAAACTATTGTTTCTAAGAAAAAAAATCCAGAAATCCATTCTGTTTTTGGTGGAAAATTCCACATAAGTTGACTAAATAAATAGACAGAATTATCAATGGCCACACCTTCATCAAAACACACATAAACGGAATACATTCATCATCATGGGACATCCTATAGCCATACTAATGTAAATCCCATAATTCATAGAAAATTTTATCATGATCCATTCAAATTTCATCCAATTATTTTTCTATAATATATCCTAGAATAAATCAATGAACATGATCACTAATGATATGGGAAATTTCAGTAGGAATGGGATACTAAAGGATTCCATGCATTATAACTTACCATAAAGATTATACAAGGCTAAAAAAACAATGATTCATCACCCCATGAATAAGAATGATGGAATAATTGAAAAAAATGATAGATTATACTTGGATTCATCATCAATTTGAATCTAGATCCACGTTATATAGAAGGAGACTCTAAATAGAAGGGATGAGATATGAAAATTTGATTTTCCTTCAAATTTTAAGCTATGGTATTAAATACATATGGGGGTATAGTTGTCAAGTGACTAAGAAGACCCTAATTAAACCTAATACAACATACTCCACTAGCCACATAGTGTTGAAACCCTTAATTATGGTTCACCCATTATTAAAAATTACCCTAATGAATATGCCTCTAATGGACTAATGAGATTCATGGTGGGGTTTACTTCTATTAAGATCGGATAGATACAATAAACAAGTTGAAGTCGAAACAAATATCTTATCCCATGTTTGAATATAAACCAATGTATCGTTATCATCAATTATAACTGGAACATATTTACCCTTCTATAAGGCCTGAACTGATTATTAAACAACTCATTAACACATGACATGTTGATATCATTGTATTTCTAACCCACCCCACTAGTTTTCTCATAAAACACCATTCGATACATTAACTACCATCATCATATAATGGAAACCGACTTAATAATATATACTTATTGAATCCACTGATCACACTACCATAATTCTGTGTGGAATTGATAAATTATTCCAAAAATCATAAAAAATTCTAAACCAACCTTAATGAAATTTACTCACCAGGTCCACTAACCACTTACACAAACCACAAGAATCCCAACCATATATCAAATATCGAACAATCCAAATCCCTCTTAGATCATGAATTTTTTCTCTTGAGTCAGAATCCCATATCAGGTCTCTATACAGTGATACATTTGAATCAAAAATTTAATCTTTTACATGGAACTAGATAATCATGGCTATACTAGACATCAGCCTCTAGAGTCTCATGTCCTTTAATATTCAATCATTCAAAACCCATGACCCTTCCTATATACGATTCATTTCACATGTGACTAAGTTAATGATCCACGCCATGGGTGTATCATTATTATATCCTCATAGTGCATTCATTGGTCTTCTTAGAATATGAATAGTTTATCGTCGAATGAGATAACTAATCATGATTTTATATTCAAACCAATTTACAAGCAACACACTATGAACTACATAATCCATGATAACCAAAATTCAATCCAATACATTAATCATTCTAGATATGGAAAATATTTTCCAATATCCTAGGCTTGGGTTATGAATTTTGAACCCAGTGGGTATCATCCAATCATGTAATCCTATATTTTAACCCATGACATTTCCATAAAAACAAGCTCAGATAGACCACTCAATGGTACCCTAATACATATTCAATATCATTTCTCACTGTAGAGATATATTCATTTACAGCAGCTTCTAGATTTCCAAGTCCAACAATATTTAATACTAATGTTTCGATTTCAAATGAAAAAGGATACATTATACCAAAATTTCATTGGTCTATAATCACTACCTCCTTAGAGATCATCTATAAAACATAAACATTTTCAATGGTTTGCCTCACCTACTGCTCCACCAATCAACTGACCGCATGTGTAACTACAAAATTAATGATCATACAATATGGCTCCCCATTATGATATGAAACCGGTCTCATTTTCTAATATAGAGTGATTTACTCATGATTCATAGTCCTATAATATGGACTTATAGGCCTATTCATATATCAATTCCATAGGCTTCCATCTCCACTAACTCAATCATCCTCAATGATTATCTTGTAAGAGACCCTTGGCTACCGAGACTCACAAAACACCACCCAACAGTCAAGATTAAATTAATGATACTAACCGTATAAATAACCAAGCTTGATGTACATAGACATTACATTAAATTTGTAGAATAATTAATAAATTACACAAAAACACCCCCAATGATCATATTAGTTTAGTGCATGTGGAAACATGGAACACAAAGTTCTAATCCAGTGAACAATCGTCAATGTTTTCTAAAAAGATATTCCATATTTGTACTCTATCTTAAAAAAATTCATTATAACCTAGGAAAATAAAACATAAAAAAGGGTGATATTAGATTCTCAATAAGATTAAAAAAATGTGATATAAACACAAACATGAATATAAATGGTGTGATATTGTGATCATAACATTAGAAGATCATTCTCTGCATATCAAAGGTAAATATTCATCTAAAGGAAATCAAAGAACATAATCCAAAAGATCATAAAATTGACATAAGGCATGAAATTGTGGAACACACATCCACATGTATGTTTTTGTACATGTATAAATAGTATTATTTTCACTAATTAAGGACATGAAATCAAGACCTTTCATAAACATATGGGCATGGAAACCAGGTCCACTCATAAAATTATGAACATGAAATCAAGTTCCTCGCATAGAATTGTGAACATGAATCAGGTTTACGCATAACATTTGTACCTCATGAGTTATCCATACTTTCCCAATTCATTGGAAAGGGATATATGTCTCATCCATATTCTAATAAAATCATACATATGTGTGCCAGAAAAGTATAAATCATTCATTTTAAACATTACCAAATGAATAAATTGGGTTTATGAGAAATCATTCCATAATAACATAATCCAAGGAAAAAAATATGGTTTTCATAAATATAATTATAATATTCAAACAATAGAAATAAAAGGGATAGTACACATGAAACATATTATTATTAAATAATTTAATCACAGATGGAATGTAATTTTGATAAAGCACATGAAATTGATTCTTGAGAAAAATATATTTTCCTCTTTAAAAACATTTAATTTTTTTAAAAAAATATAAAATATTAAAAGAAAAGAATTTATTTGAATATAAAAAAGATATTATAAAATAAACCTAATTAAAATATAGATGTATGAAAAAATTAAAATCTGTTCTCACCATATAAGTGAAATGGAAACATTCTTCTCGTACTTTCGTTGGAATGTTAAAAAGTTTCTCATATAAAAAACTACAAAATATTCATTTCATACCATTTTATAATGATTCAACAATGGGTAAATATGATTTTAGAAATTTATAAGTATATAAAATAATATTTTGGAATATATATTTAGGAAACATTTACATGGATGATAAGTACACCCCCATTCAATATTTATATATAAATATTATTGAATAATAATTAGATTGTGATGTTATCTCTTACCATATGTATGATTTCTTCTATAGGTAAAATAAATCATGTATAGTCGTTTTAAACAAATTATTAACTTGAAAAAAATTCATAATAATATTTATGATATCATGAATTATTCATTTATGACTTTATATTACCGTTCATTTTACAATTCTTTGTTAAAGCAACATTTAGGGTAATAATCGCTTTGTTTATTATATGTGTTTTGAATTTTTAACATTGATCTTATTACTTTGGTAATTATTTAATTACTTGAAAAATTTAAAACATGATTTATATATCATATATATTTAGTACATAAATATATATAATAGATTGATTAATGAAATGGAATACACAGTTCATGGAAAGAAATAATATTTTTATATCAATGAGAGTAGGGGAGAAAACAAAAAATAGTTATATTTGGGTGTGGGGAGGACCAAAACTAATACCTCCCAAAATAATATCATAATGACCAACCAATAGGTTGCTCCCATAGGGCATACTGTTCATGGGGATAGTAGGTCGTACATACGAATGGTCGTTGTTTCCGGTTTCTTATTGTATAGAGTGGAAGAAATTAAATGATATATATATATATATATATGAATTTAATAGAATTATTGTTTCATATATTTCATACTTATTCATTATATACATTTTCATAATCATACATAAATGGTAGTAGTGGGGGATGAATCCAATCACATCATGGAGATGGTAAGTCGTACGTAGGCACAAGCGATGATATCATTCAATTAATGGTTAAATTGTATGGAATTGGATGGTATATTAATTTTCAAGATTCATTATAATTTTATATTCATTATTTATATAAATTATATTCCTCATACACCCATCTAAATAAATTATATGTGAAAAAAGAATTTACACAATGATGTAGAGAGGGTAAGTTGTACGTATGCACGCTTGGTGATATTGTTTCTTGTAGGATGGGTAAGAGGAGGAATATAGTTTTACCATAATTATAACAACATATTTTATTATATTAGATACATTATTTATTTATTTATCATCGAAACAACTTACGAAAAGGAAGTAGAAGAAGAAAATAACTTTTAAAGTGTTGGTCAAACAATTATCTCTTCTTCTAGTGTGTTCTTTTGATTTGAACAAAAGAAATCTGTAGATTAGATTAATTCCAAAAGTATGGCCTATATGATTTAGTGAGGAAATTTTGAGGAGAATTAGTAAGTTTTTTTCTATGAAAAAATATTTTATATGTGTATATAAATAAAAAGGATATGTGCATTTTTATAAGAGATGGTAGGGGCACTTTATAAATTATAAAACATTTTAAATTAAGATAAATCTATTTTCAATTCCAAATGGAACCAAAATTATTTATTTAGAATATATTATGATTTTAGGTCAAATCCCCATCATAAAAGTTAAATTAGACATATTTTGAATATTTTTTTTATTCTTTATCTGTTGGTTTTAGTCCCTTTCATCTCTTAATATTTTATCAAGTAATTTACCATTTGAGGGTTAGATTAATAACCATAACTTGCCAAAAGATAAGTGAATGAGTCATTGATGAATGTTTTAGACTTATATAATATTTTTCGGATAATATTATATTTTTATAAATTTTATATCAATTGATTAAATATTTTATATTTTAAGATATGATTATGTCAATTTTGACACTATTCATTAATTGAGTTTTCAAAACAATAATCCTAACAACTTGATTCATTTGAATAAAAAATATTAGATCATCCCTAACATGTAAAGGACATCCATAAAATAATTTAATGACATCTAATAGTTCAAATTATATTTATTTTAATATTATTAATATCATTTATTTGATTCTTCCATTAATAAATTTATTATTTCATCATCATTGTATCATTATTATATTGAATTATTTAATGTAAAATAAATATAAATAAATTATCATGAGGATGAAAAACATTTTATATTTCAAATTACTATTTATAGAGTAATTTATCATCTATATAACCCTATATGAAAATGATTTACTTATTAAAAATATGAGTGTGATATTTTTAACATATCAATAAATAAAACATAATAAATGTAATAATGTTACCCATGTGGCTTAATAGGTTATAATTTCTACCTATGGTTTATTTTTTTCATGACCCACAAATCTAATGAAATTATGAAATGGGTTAGGGTAATTTTATAATATTATAATATTATTTTTACCCTTATTGACCAAATTCACCCTTTAACTGTTCTAATTAAATTACTAATGTTATTATCAAGTAAAATTTATTTTGATCATATTAGGCAAATAATTCTATACTTATTAAAAAATATTCTGTAATTTTTTCAAAATTACATTCAAATAAGTGGTAAAATTACATTTAATGTTAATTTAATAGATGTGCCTTGAAGGTGGGTAAAAGAGGCATTCAAAAGATCAATAAATTTTTTAATCTAATTTAAATATAAAAAATATCCCAATAACCTATATTGGATTAATAAATATGTTATTAATATATTGTGACTTTAGAATATATCTAATGAATAAAAATTATTTAATCAAAAAATTAGTTTTTTAACTATAGTGCAATATTATTCACTATTCATCAAAAACTAAAACATCTCATAAAAATAATAAAAATCCACCCTAAGTTAATTTGGATAAACTAATTTTATGTAAGAATGTTTATTTTTTCAAATTGAATAAAAAAATGTGTTAAAAATAAGATTTAATATTAATTCACCATTAAAAGTTGGAAAACTATTTGTTTTTGAAAAACACTTTCTTTTTCTAAAATTTTTAATTTCTTTATATATATATTATAAAATGAATTTTAAACATTAGATTGAATATATAAAAACTATAAATAGTTATTATATTTTTTTATAAACATTTATTTTGTGTTTAAATCAGTTTTCATGAAAACATTTCCTTTTATTTAAAAAGAGTGTTATTTTCATGTATAATTTCTTTCACATAGAAGAACTAATTATATATACATGTAAAAATAATATTTTCTTAATTTAATTATTAATTTTTATACTCACAATTATAATGTATATGTTATAAGGTAACATAATAATATTTAGTTTTTCTCTTAAACTCATTCTGAAATGAAATGAAAAATATAAGAAGAACGTGAAATTGTGTTTAACAAAATCCAAGAATAGTGTTACATATACTACAAGCTAAAACAGTTTTTCAAGTAATATAAACTAATCTTGTTGTACAGTACAACACAGGATATCAAAGAAATCAAAAAGAATCTTTGTCAAAAAAATATTGGGCTGTTACAAACCATCCACCCACCCAATAACCCTCCATGATATGAACACCTAAGTTATTTAATCTACATTCAATGAGATTTTCTTTCCAAACCAATTGGATAGAAAACCCTTGGACTATTTATCAATGATACAAGATATCATACACTTCAAAACCCAACCATGAGTCATGAGAAATATCAATCTAGGTGCTCTATGCTCTTAGGTTGCAAGGGAATTGGAAATACCTTCCATAAACCATTCCAAAGGCTACTCACATGCACATAGAAATTTTCACCATTGAAAACTTCCCCCAAAGAATTAACATTGACTATCCCTTCATAATGAATATCCTCACTCAATTTCCTTCACACATGATGACAAAATAACCTACCGGTAACCTAATAAATATTTACAAGGCCACAACATCTTTCACACCACTTGAAAAATGTTTCTCATTGTGTTTGAACCTAGAAAATGCTTTCTAATTATATATCTATATATATTTTATGATGTATTTTCTCTTAGACTAACCATGTCAAGAACTAATGATCTCGGGTTGAATTATAAATAATTACACTAGGTGGTAGATGGATAACTCCATATAGACCAAAATGAAAATGTCAATTCACAACACCCAACTAATGTCTCCTCGCACATTGTTTATACTAAGATAATTAATACCAAAAAATGTACCAACAAGGTACAATAATCCTATTATCCACATAGTGGTTACATCATTGTGACCACATTCTCTATAACCAACATTGTCACCCAGGTGTGCCACATTATAGTCCCACGAAACTAGTAATCAAAAGTAAACATGAATGGGGATTCAACTGAATAAAATTTCACCAAGAACACATTTTTTTAAAAACATAATAAAATTTGTTGAAAATATTTATATGTGTCATATGTTGTGAGTGTTAGTATTTTAAAGTAATTTAATACATTAACACTATTATTTTTTTGATTAATTACTCTCTATTAACATTTAATTAAATATTGACATTTATTAGAAGTGTTAAATGTTTGAATTAATTACCTATTTTTAATTACATGTTTTTAAAAAAATAGTTATTATCTCTTATGTTATAATGATTCTTATTGTTTGTTTTGTTTTTATTTTACTTAATTTTGTTTTTTTAAAACAATTGTTCCATCCATTGTGGGGCACCCTGGCAAGCCAACAACCATATATGGGGCCCATTGGGTTAACCTCGTGGGATGGCCTACTAGAATAAACCCACATGGAGGCCGCAGACTAGTGTGCATAGTGCATGCATATTCACATGTGGTCCTATATATGAGGCCCATAAAGAATGATTGTAGGTGCATGGTTTGGTCATAGGTCACATGCTAGGCCTATAAGATCCTTTTTCATTATTGTAAACTGTTATTGATCCCCGATAGTAATCTCAAACTGAGGATCAAAATGGGATGATTTATAAACCATTGCCTCACTAATTCTAATATTCGATATAGGAAAAGGTAAAATGATTATTTTTCATTTGTTATTTAAAATCATAGAAATTTATAGTGACATTCTAAGCCATTGAATCTGATCAACAGAAGACTTACGATCATTCTAATTAGCCCACTCAATTTTTTAACTCTCATTCATATTTCGATTCTAAATTCAACTTTCTTATTCTTGGGGTTCTTTTCATATCCTCAATGTGATAAATCTATCTACCCTTCATGTTTACATTTTTTAATATTCTTTATAATTTCACTCTCTCATCATTTCATCTAAGTTTTTCATACTTGTTCAACGTTTTTTTAGAATCCTGTTTTTATCTCATTTGGTCTCTGCTTATCCTTTTGTTTATTATATTGTTTTTCAATAGTAAACAACTCATATTCTTCCTCAGGATGTTCTTCTAGCTCAAATACTTTCCCCTATTTGGTTTCTCAATGTTTCTCCATTGGAACCAATCAGTGAGTCATGATTCATCATTGGATACCAACAGAGATTCACAAGTTACTGTTGGATACCAATGATGATCCTAATCACCATTGGAACCCAATTCTGAGTTAGTGAGTCATCACTATATCTTAATGGTGAGTCGTTTTTCTCACCATTAGACTAAAAAGTTGGAATTTTTTATGTGGTTGTTTTTTATTTTTTTAAATATTTTATGAAATAGGTTCTTTAAGGTCAAATAAAAGATCCTCCTTTTCTGATCAGATATAGTAGTATTATATTTTTTCCATTGATTCTATGTAGTTAAATTTCTATATATTTTTTATTTTTTATGAATTTTTTTAGATTTTTCTGATCGATTTATTATCATGTTCTTTGGGAATATATATTTATTTGGTATTACATGTAATGAAAGAAAATTATTTAAAACTATTATAACAACTCTCCATTCTTCAACTAGATTGCATGAGATTTATTCTTATTGCATGAAGTTGATTTATATTTTATTCTTTTACTTATTCATCAGATTTTTTATCTTTTTGTTAGGATTTTATTGCAATTTATGCACCATTGGAAACTTCTTATGGCAGTTTATGAGTTATTTTTTGACATCCAACGGTATAAAAATAATTAATTCTTCCCTTAAAGCATATGGTTTCTCAGTAACTTGGAATAAATTTTTTTGTTTGTTCTATTTATTTTATCATGAATGTTAAATTGTAGCTTATGAACTATTAATCCACCATTATAAATTTCTAATGAAATTTCATATGACACATCTCTATATTTTTAGGGGTGATTCTTGAGCCACTTCTCTCTATTTTCAGTGGTATGTTTTGAGACAGTGTTAGTTAAAATTTTTTGTTTCTAAAATTTTATTTCTTATCTCAATAGAATCCATTAGAATAAATTATTTTGTTAAATATTTTATTATTTTAGGATGAAATAGATTTTTATAGTCTGTAAAAGAAACTATGACATTATTTTAAGAACCATTATTCATATAGATTGAATTTTATTCATGCTATTTTTTGTCTCAATAATTTCTATGAAAATTTTACCAGATTTTATCTTTATTTAAATTTTTTATAATTGAAAATTGATTAAAATTTTTATAATTAAAATATACTTTATATTAATATTTTAGGACAAAATACAAATTTTGTATTCTATATTATTCATCAAGACTTTAACAAATAAAGGTAACAGTGATATTATTTAATTTTTACACACAAAATAGTGTTGTGTAGATATTGGACCTGGACAAGCTCCCAAAAGATATTTGTTTTAATGAATAAAGAGGTTAATAAAAGGAATAAAAACACACACATATACAGATCATTCATCAGGAAAACTTTTGATTCAATATCCGCATTCTACTACTCTCAAAATTTTCCACGATCTTATATGACTGCTATACTCAAGGTGTGATCAAATAAGGACTCCATATTTGACATTTCTTCCTTCCAAGTTATCAATGATAATCATACATATACTTTTTCTACATTTTGATAGTATATTACTTTTAAGATATTTTTTTATTCATGTTACCTTGTTTTTTTCTGTTTGTATTTATTTTTATTTAGATAATTATTTCCTTATAAAATGAATTTCGCGACTATATCTAGCTATTCCACATCCTACAAGGATGTGAGGTTTTTGAATACTGGTCAAAAATCACGTAAGAAAACTCGTTTGGTCTCCTATATTAAGACTATGTTGTGCCTACGAGAAGTTTAAAAGGTTTATTCTGTAATATGGTTATCACACCATTAAAAATTATTTTACTAGTGGGATTGAGTCTTATCAAGTACTATAGAAGATTGGGGAGTGGATGTGGATCTTTGTGATCTAGACCACAATAAATCCTGTGTTTTTATTTTTTATTTTTTATTTCTGAGGAAACTCAACTCATGAAAATGAAACTCACTACATATTAAGAATTTATGAACTCTAATTTGTTGGTCATTATTTTTTTAAAACAACTATTCAACCTCTATAGACATATTTTCAATAAATAACAATACAAAATAGGTATGAGATCAAGGTAAATGTCTTTGTGGTGCTGATATAAAATAATTAACATGAAAACCATTTTCTATTAATTAGTATTTCTGTTATTTATTTTTAACTCTATGATAACCTAGTATCATATACCTAGTTTTCTAAAGAAAAAAGTTTTCTTTTAGGATTGAATGTGTAAATTCTAATGATTAATAGATTCCAAAAAACCTACTTTCTTTGATGGGAGTGATTATGTCTACGAGTAATAAAGAATGGAATCCTACATGAAACAACTGAGTGTCGATCACTAGAGCATTATAGAAAATCGATATGAACTACTCAAGGAAGATCTTCATACTGTTGTAGAAAATGTCATTGTAAAACATGTTTTCAATTATGATTCTAAAAATATTTTATACTATGATATAATTGGAAGTGTTTATAGAAATGTTTCAGATTTTTGGATCTCCCATTCCATATAATGGACACTAAAAGTTACTTATTATGGTACTGATAAGATAAATAAAACCAATCTATGAATGCTTTGAGTAGAATAAATTGAATTAAATATTCTAGATGGTGAATATGTAAACCGAATATTCCATCATTGCACAATTATATCAAATGGTATAAGTACTCTTGGATAAGTCATGGACCACACAACTCAAGTTTAAAGACTAATGAGACTTCTTTCAAAAAAAGGAATGCAATGAATGTTTCCATTGATTTGAGTAAGAATTTTAAGAAGTATAATTTAGATGAATTTATAATCACTTTACCGTAGTATGAGATAGATATGATGAATATTGTTTGTGTAGATTCTAATAAAACAAAAGTCTTTTCATTTAAAAAAATTACTACATCAAATACAACTGAATATAACTTCCATGAAAGTGACATGGAGATGGTTCTGTTCAGAAATATGTTTTTCAAGTTCATGGAAAAAAGGTGGAAAGAGGCAGTTTAAGAGGAAGTCCAAAAATGACTATAATAAAGCTAATACAACTAATAATAATGATGTTTTATAATTAACATATTTTGAGTGTAGTAAGAAATGTAACATAAAGAATATTTTTCTTAAAATGAAATATCCAAAGAATGAAAAATATAAAATAATAACGTAAAAAAATATTTCATTGGAGTTTGGGACTTTTCAGAAAGTTCCTACACAAGTGGTGATCCTAGAAGTTAACATGATATAAGCAATCTTGACACGATGGGTATTACTTGTGTGGTAAACGATTCACTCTTTACTTAGATAATTACTCCAAAAAATGTTGATCATAATGATTTATCTAGAAATGAAAACGAAATTGTTTCTAAATCATGTTCTAATTATAATTTTAAAAATTTAAAAGTTATGAAATTATATAAAAAACTGAATAACTAATAAATGATAGATCCATAATAATTAAAAATTATAATATCTTGAACATTACCAAAAAGAATTCGATTAAATAGAATGAGAAAATTAGAAGTTTATGTGAAAATATAAATATCTTTATTTCCTATAATGATATATCTAATGATGATTATAATTATTATTCTATAAAAATTAAAGATGAAAATTAAAGGATTAATAATTTTCTTACACTAAATGATAAATCTAAATATAGAAGTTTTAATTTAGTTTTTTATGATTTAACTAACGTATAAAATTAATATAAGAAATTAAATAATGAAATTAAAAAATTATTAAACACTTCTTCGAGATGCAATGAAAATATATTTATATATTAAGAAATTGTTCAAAAGGATAATGGGGATTTGAAAAATGATGTTTTAATCTTAAGGATAAATTATCTAGATTTTTAGAGGAAAAGATATGATAAGTTGATGCCATTAATGAAACTAAACACTAATAAAAATGTTTTTGGATATAGTAGTATAACTCAATTTTTAAATAAGGAAAACTTTTTCAAAATCTAAAAAATAATCATTTCAACTGTAACCTATTTTAAAAGAATAATGAAAGGCTGTTATGCCAATGATAGTTTATTTAGATTTAAAAATCCTTTGGATATAATAAAAAATTAAATTATAATTCAATAATTTATAATTATTCAACTACTAAGTTCATTAAATCTATTTAGGTGCCAATGTTTTATGCTTCTAATCCAGAAGGGACCAAGTTGGTTGGGGTACAAAAACTGTATGTTTTATTATCAAATTTTAGGATGTCTACCTAAAAAGTATCACTGATGCATGGTACTTATATAGTTTCTACTATAGGTACATGATAGGCGATATTTCAAAATTTCAATCATTTAACTAATTTTATTACGGTCTTGTCACTTTTGGACACAACTCTAAACATCAACATAAAGGTATTGGTGAAGTCAATTTTTTAAAACATTTAAAATTACAAAATAATTATATATACATGGATTAAACAGAATATCATAATTATATAAAAATTATACGATGATAGACTAAATTTTATATTTGAAAAGGATAAATGTTATTATTTGAAAAATAAATTATTTTTGTTTTCTATAAATAGAAAAGTGAATTTATGTACTATTAACTTTTGTAAACTAACCAAATAAAAGGTAATGTGTCTGAATGACATAGAATTAGATGCCATCTTGTTCAATAGGAGGCTTTAGCCTGTAAATTTTATATTATTCTACAACCTATAAAAGTATGATCAGGTATTTCAACTTCTTATGTAGCATAAAAGTAAGTAATTCATGTGGTGTTCTTGGTTAAAAGTTAAACAACACAAAGAAGGATTTAAATATATTAATGAATTTAGTATTACTAGATATTTATAATTATTGCATCTTGTATTGTTTAGACCTATACAACTATCTTGTTTTGGTCGTAAAAGATTTATATTTTTAATTGTAGATTATTATAATAGATTCTTATGGATGTATTTCTAATACCATAAAAAAGAAAAAGTTCTAAATTTTTTGCTTTATGAGAAGATAATTTAAAATTTTAATAAAAAATCAATAATATCAATCAAATCTGATAGAGGTTATGAATTTATGAATTTAGAATTTGATAAATTTTTTAAATAAAATGGTAATAAACATTATATCTCATCCCCTAACACACCACAACATAATGGTGTGGTGTAAAGAAATAATACATCTATTATAGAAATGGCTAGGTTAATGGAAATTGAATTTAGTGTAACTAAATATTTTTTGGTAGAATATATAAATGAATATTTAAATGTTTTAAATAGACATTAGATTTTAAAATTCATGAATAAGACCCATTATAATCCTTTAAAAGGGTTTAAACATAATGTTGGTTATTTTTGGGCTTTGTCTACAAAGAGTTAATCATAAAACAAAAAGAAAATTTAGAAAATTTTGACTCTAATTAGGATGAAGAGA
This sequence comes from Viscum album, assembly GCA_963277665.1. NCBI lineage: Eukaryota > Viridiplantae > Streptophyta > Magnoliopsida > Santalales > Viscaceae > Viscum > Viscum album. Next base: position 2,044,792,714 of record OY728150.1, on the reverse strand, counting down.
TATTTTTATGATATTCAAAGGCCAGTAAATTATATAGATTTTAATTAACAAACCTATAATTGTTGCATAATATATTCATGATAAGTTTAATGAAAACAATCATAATAATCATGATTCTGAAACTTTCAAAGAAAATAATGAGTTTAGATAATTCAATATTGGTAAAGATATTGACCAAGATAATGATAATGATTTAGTTTCGGTGGGAAATATCTCTTATCAAATTGATACAATGAAATGGAAAACTATTTAAGGTCACTCTATTGAAAAGTAATCTTTAATGTAGAATTTATAATTCCAACCATAAAATCTATCTTGCTTTATTGTGTCCATTCTGCTGTTGAAGCTGACTATGTTCTTATCAATGTTGAAAATGATTTGATCTATTCAAATTTTATTATTGTTATTCATGATAAATTATGTCAATTTGAATGTAATAAAGTGTGGTATTATGTTTCTTTTCCAAAAGGTAACCCCATTTTTGGAAATAAATGGATTATTTTCACAATAAACTAGATAAATATAGAATAATTGTTAAAAATAATGCATTTCTAGTCACTCATGGTTACTCCAACAAAGAGGGAATTGAATTTCAAGATTATTATTCTCCTATTTATAGAATTGAATCTATTGAAATTCTATTATCCCTTACTAGTTGTAAAAACATAAAATTATTTCAAATGGATGTAAAAACTTCTTTTTAAAATGGAATTACTTCAGAGAATGTATATGTTTGACAACCCCTTGGATTTTAAAATGATAGTTTACTAGAACATTTTTTTAAAAATAATAAATTCTATATGGTATTATGAAAGCTCCAGGAGTATGGTATGAAATAATTAAAGATTTTATTATAATTTTTTTTAAAGGAAAGATTGATCTAACCTTTTTTTATAAAAATAGTTTCATGTTATATACTCGTTATAAAAATATATATTGGTGATATACTTTTTGTCTCAATAAATTATTCTCTATGTAATGATTTTTCTAAGCTAATTACAAGGAATTTGACATTACAATAATGGTAGAAATAAAATTTTCTCTTCGTTTCCAAATTTATCACTGGGAAGATGGTATTTTCCTAAATCAAGACAAGTATACTAAAGAACATTTACAAAGATTTTGTCTTTATTCTAGTAAAACTATGGAAACACCTCTGAAAATACATTCTTAATTGGAAATAGATTAATATGGTAAGTCATTTGATATTAAACTATACAGTGGAATCAACTTATTGACCATAAATAATGTTCCCAGTTTTCTAATAGGGTAGGTTTCAGTCAAACCCCAAATAAAGTCACATTAAAGTTATTAATAGAGTGATAAGATATATCTAGGGTAGTTTTTATAGTGGACTATTTTATTATAATTAGAATTGTTCTGATTTATTGTCTTACTCTGATTCTAACTTTGTAGGTAACAAACTAGACCCAAAATAGCTATAGTTATGTGTCACTTTTTAATAAAAATTTTAATTTCCTTGATCTTTTCGAAAAAACATTCAGAAGCACTGTCAAATGATGAGGCTAAATTTGTTACCACTGTTAATTTCTATCCCCACATCATATTGATAAAGAAAACTTTTTATTATTTCAATATATTTTTTGATAAAATTCATATTTTCTATGATAACAAAAATGTTATATCAATTTCTTAAAACCATTTTCAACATTCTAGAACTAAAAAAATAGACATAATATTTCACTTATTAAGGTGTCATGTAAATAATGGTGCTATATTTTTATAATTTTTTCCATTAAGAAATCACTACCTAACATCTTTACAAAACCATTGTATTCAGTTAAAATTTAGGAAGATTAAATATGAATTGTGTGTGTTAAAAGATTCAAATAAAGTTTTTTTATAATCGCTACCCTTAAATATGTTTTTACAAATACCATATAATTAAAAATGTTTTTTATGATCTGATTAAATGATATTTGAACCATTATATTCAAAAGAATATTTGTTAAACTATATCTCTATCATAATTATATATTTTTTTATTTTTTTATCTATCTATTTACTCTTATGATAATAAAATGCTTCTTTACTTTATCATTTGTATTGTTTGTTTAAAAGGTTTGATTTTATATATTTATGTACTTTTCGATAAATTTCAAAACGAATTTTTTTTTGAAAATTTTAAAAATGTTTTATATTTTAAATTACAAAAGGTTTATTTTATTATTATTAGAAATTGATTTAATGATTTATCACAAAAAATTATTTTGATAAATTAATATCTATATACTTTTTATTAAATTACTGAGTTTTTTAAAATCACAATATGTTTTAATTAATTAATTATTTTTAATTACATTTTTTAAAAAATATTTATTATTATTATTAATGTTATAATGATTCTTTATGTTTTTTTATTTTACCAAATTTTATTTTTGATAAAAATGTTTTGTGTCTGTTATGAGGAAACTGGGACAACCCTTAGCAACAGAGGGGTCCCATTAGTTCAAGCCCATGGGAAGCCCCGCTAGATGTACCCCATAAGAAGTCTAAGGTCTAGTGTGCATAGTTCATGAATATTATCATGTGGTCCCATATTTAACAAATGCATAAAGTTCTCACAGTCACATTGTTTGGGCATTGGTCACTCGTTGGTCCCATAGGTACGTGGTGTGTACAGTGTAAACTGGTTTCGATCCCCGGTAGCTACCTATAATTGAGAATCATCATGGGATGATTGATATACTAATGCCATTCTACATATTTGTTTCGATGTGGGACAAGGTAATATAATTACTATTCATCTATTGTTAAAAATATCAAATAGTCACAGTGAGATGCTCAACTGTCAGATCTGATCAAAGAAAACTATACGATCTTTTTTCTTATCATGTTAAATAATTTTTGAAATCATGTTCATGTTTCTATTTAAAATATAGTAATCTTAGTCCTTCGATTCTTTTCAGATCCATATTTTATAGAATCTCTGTACCCAGCATGTTTACATATATTAATCTTTTTCAAGTTGTCTCTCTTGTTAATTCATTAAGGGTTACCATATTGGTTAAATGTTACTTTAGGACTACGGTTTTTATGTTGTTTGGTCAGATATTTTATTTCTGTTTCTTATTTCGATTATCAGTAGTAAATAAATCATCTTATTTCTCAAGATGCTCATCTGGATCAAATCATATCCTCTATTTGTTTCCATGATAATTCATCTTTGGAACCAAATGGTAGGTCATCATTCACTGTTGGATACCAATGGTGTGTCATGAGGCACCGTTGGTTACCAATGGTGAGTCAAGTCATCATTAGAACCCAATAGTGAGTTATTTAGACACCTCTATATCCCAATGGGAGTCATTTTACTCAACATCAGACATCAATGGTGGGTTATTTTTTGTGTGTGTTTTTCATTTTACTATGAAAATTTTTGGTAGTTGGTTCTTCAAGTTCAAACAGGACATCTTCCTTTTTTGATTGTATGTAACATAATTTTATTTTTTTTTCATTGATTCTAAGTAGTTATCTTTATATATTTTATTGATTTATTATTTAAATTTTATCATATTTTTATCATATATTTGTTATCTTATTCTTTATTAATATGTTTTCAGTTGGGATTCATTGTTCTAGTTGAATATTTTTTAAAACTCCGACAGAAGATATCCTTTCTTCACCTGGATTGTATTATATTTATTCATACTATTTGTAGTTATTTAACATTTTATTAGTTGATTTATTCATCTTTATTTTAATTATATTTTTTTCTAGAATTTATATTGATCTAGTCTTGGACAATTAGAATGGATGGTCATGAGTCACCTTTAGAAATAGAATAGAAAAAAAAATTACATCCATTAAAGCCTATGGTTTCCCCGTAATGAGGAATAATTTTTTTGGATGGTTCTTTTTGTTTTCTCTTAAAATTGAAACATTAGTTTATTCTCTATTAATACACCATTGAAAATTTCCAATGGTAAGTGAGAAATCAGAAATTTATGTTTCTAGTGATTCTTGAGTCACCACTCTTTGTTTCCAGAATTAGGAAAAGAGGCATCGTTAGTTAAAATTTTATATTTCTAAAATTTTTGTTTTTATTTCAATTGATGATCATAAAATTAATTATTTTGTTAAATATTTATTATTTTATCTTGAAATAAATTTTTAGACAGTATAAAATTAATTTTAACATTATTTGAAAAACATTTATTCAAATAGTTTGATGTTTATTCCATGTTCTATTTTTTAATATTTGTTTGTAAGAATATTTTACAGGTTTGTGTTTTTGTTTCATTTATTTTTTAATTTTAAATCAATTAAAACAGTTATATTTAAAATATTAAATCTTTTATATTAATATTTCATGTTGAAATATAAATAATGGTTTTATTCTTTTTTATTCAATGAGGCTTTAAAAAATGAAGGTTACTGTCACATTATTTAATTTTTATACGCTAACAAGTATAATTTAGATATTGTACATGGATATCCACCCTAAGGATCTATCTTTTAATGATCCTAGAGATTTTTGTAATGAATAAAAACGCATACCTGTGTAGATCATCCCTTGAGACAACTTATGATTCACCTTAAAAAATTTTCTACTCTCAAAATTATTAATTATCTTTTATGACTTATGCACTCTAGTTGTGATCACTGAAGGAATCCATCTTTGAAATTTGTTCCTTTCATGTGATCAATGATCATCGAGCTTAAAACTGGGACTTAGACTAATCTATACCTTCATCACATGAGGCTTTCTTAGGTATCCATGTTCTATGCCTACACAAGTATTGTATGAGAATAATATAGTAGGAATCCAACAACAGAGTCTAGTACCCAACTGGTAAATGTATTGAATGTTAATATGAATTTGAATGTGATAATATCAACATAAATTAATCCTAAAATTAATAAATTATAGAGGAATAAAACCTAATCATAAATAAAAAAACATACAATAATCATATACTAAGAGGTCATTTGATTTCCCATATGCCAAAACCCATAGTCATTACTGCTTTGGTTACATGCTAGAGCGTAGTCATTATAGATCCATAGAATGGATTTAGCCAAAATACCACCATATTCTTATCATTGTAGTCACAAGGTTGAGATTCAAAAGTCATCCCACACATGGTCATCAAACCCCATCAGTATAAATAGTTTAATGATTTCTAGGCCTCCAATTTAGACTACACTAGGCCATCATTACCTATTGATATATCTCCATTCAGATATCATAGACCATTAAGAATTACTATCACCACATGGGTCTAGTCACATAGACCATCATGTCCCCCGACCAGGCCACACAAGGCCATCATTCCCCCTCATCAATCACAATCATTTCATCACATCACATGCAACATCTAGACACATTCCCCCTCTAATACCACTATGGCATGATGGGATGACCAATAACTTTTGAACCATGTATATAAAAACAAAAATATAGCATGTACCCAAACATCACATTGAAAAAATTTCTAAATATCAATCACATATATCATACGTAGAAGGGAATAACATATATAGGTATATCTTATCACGTAATGCATGAGTATTAATAACTATAAATACACACTTATAAGTTATAAAAATAAACAATGGTATCATAGATATACAAGCATACAAATGTGATAAATGAATAAAAATGGTCCCATTGGATACAAAAAAACTCAAAATTCATGAAATAGAAAAAATGTATGATGCAGCTACATAGACAACACAAGTGATCAAACATCAACATAGGCTCAATAGTTAAATAAGATAAGAAAAACAAAACTAGTCAAGACTTGACCTTCAGTGGCTAGAAACAATCCAAAACTCAAGGTCCAACATGGAATCTGGGAAATTTTCAATTTCTATTTCATATTTCAATTAATTATTTTATACAAGGAATTCATTAAAAAATTAGGCAAGGAACCATGTCTCTCACTTTTATTTGTTTCGTCAACAAATTAATGTTTATACCAATTTATTCATCGCATAGTATGATTAAAAATTATTCTCACGTGCTGTTGAACCTCATATCACATTCCAATAAAAGGTACATAATACTAATGGGTAGAGAATACATTACCACCTACAGAGTTCTACTAATTCCCAAAAATTTCAATTAATTAATTACAACTAAATTCTAATTCATTAAATTAATAGTAGAAACTTATAACCAAAAGTGAAAGGTTTACTTTCGGAAGGACATACTGAATGTCACCACTTAGACGTAATCACGACCAACCACCCACGGAAGGTATGAAACTCACCTATAACTGCATTTTAGGAAAATTAATTATCATGTGTAAATAATAAATGGTCCAATTTAATATAATTAAATTGGATACTATTGGATAAGTCCAACCAAATAACATACCACATCTAGAACATCACCCAATGGAGTTTGATACAGTCCCAAAATGTCACGAACCGAACCTGGTCGCCACTGATACCGACACAAAATCCATCACATGATAAGGCCCAAAGGGTGTTCCCTATCCCCACAGGCTAGCACAGGTTCCCGAGTATCAATGAATTAGGTTTGGAAACTATTTAACTTAGTATAAAAGCATAATACCTTAAGAATAATCCATAATATAAATTTGAAAATTTTAAGACAAACAAACCTTAAGAAAAAACTATAACTGAAAACATTGGTTTAACGACAATACAAGTAGTCAAAACATAAATAAAAATAGAATCAAAAGAGCCACAATGACTCTATACGGAATGAGTTTATCACCCCCGAGCCATCTTGAGAACACTGAAACATAGGAGGGGACTAACAACCGGAACAACCTTAACCTGAGGATTTACCTTCACCTATGTCAAACATATTCAAGAATACTTACACCAAAGGGGTGTAAGAAGGGTGTGAGCCTCATCCAAATAGAATACAACCAAAATAATCCAAATATTATTCAATACAAGGTGATAAAGCAAGCAGTTTTCATATGTTAAGAAAAGTGGTGATAACTTCCAAGAAATGAAACTTTCAACTGAAAAATGTTTTCAAATAATTTTTTTTTAGAATTTTAAAAAATTTAAAAATAAATGTTACCTATATTAATGTACAGAAAAACACACCCTAATACAAGCGTAAATACCACAAATTCAATGAGCACCAATATTGGGAACACCCCTGGTCACTAGATAGTCTTGAGCCATATGTACCTCATACCTCAGTGTAAAGTATCCATGTCACAATCCTTTATCATGCATGATCCACTAGTAAGGGATGTAACCATAACCTAGTGGTCGCAAAAAATCATCCATATATTTTATTTATAGTGGCCTTTATCCAAATATTAATCTGAAGTAAGGACAAAACCCATCTGAATCACTAGCCGTACTAGTACATATAGACCCACCTAGGTACCCGGCATTCCCCCATTCTGCACAAAAAAAATTTGCATACTAAAAAAATATATTTTTATATAAAAACACAACTACTAGTCACAAAAAAATAGTATAATCGATATAAACACTTTATACCACATAAAACACACATAAAACAATTGGATTTTCAAGAAAACAACTTCTCAAAATCTCACATTGTTTTGCACCCAAAAATCATTGAAATATCAACTTTGTACACTATGTGCACACTTATAAGTCAAAAAAATGTCATCTCAATAAACTTTAATGAAACCAATAATTCAATTATGGGGCATCCCCATGTAATCCAAGAAGTTATATCATTAAAAACCCCCATTTTCACCCAAACATGGCACTTAAAGTCCATTTGCTTCACAAACACCATTTAAACAAACTTTCGAACCAACAAACAATGATAATAAACATTAAAAACATAATTTTAATCCCTAAAATATTTCAACATAATCAACAATGTAATTATAGGGAATCCCTAAATGATCCATCAAAATATTTATATGAAAAACCACCAAATTCACATAAAATTGGCACTTAAAACTCACTTTCATTTAATACACCACAAAACCCAATTTTTGTAGCAATAATAAAATTAAATAAACATTAAAATACCATTAACATATCATCTAGTTCATGACGGTTTCATACACAATTGCATCTCTTACCCAAATAATGAAAACCCAGGAATCTTTTGCGGAAATCAAATCGCACCACCGCTAAACCGAGATGGACTTAGATCAAGCCTAAAACCTAAATAATAGACCAATAAAACCAAAATAAAACCCTAGGCTTGAATCAATAATTTCTAGATATTAGAAAAATTATGAATAATTGGAATAAACCATAAGAAAAATGAATGAAAACCCTAATCAAAGGGAGAGAAGAATGAAAGAGACCCAATTATTTGAGCGATCTTGAACAAATCACCCCAAATACACCAGTAGCATAATTTAAAGACATCATAAAATGAAAGTGAGTTCTGAATTAGTCAGATAAGGTCATGTTAGAATTGAAATATGTGATAATAGTAAGAATTGAAAGAGTTTGGAAGGAATAACATTATCTCTTCAAATCTGGACGATTTGAGGAACCCTATGAAGTTCCACCCTAATTAGCAATGCATACGAGCTCCAAAGAGGGGGGAGATAATTTGGGTGATCCAGGGTTTAGTGGGAGATTTTTAGACGTGGAATCACTAAAAATATCATTAATATTGAATAAGATAGAAAATAATCAATTTTTTTAAAAGGAAATGGGCATTCAGGTAGGCCTAATTCCATAAATAAAAACCCAAATTCACAGTTATTATATATTCATAAAGGGTCCAAATTCCAATTTTGGTGTTAATAGGTAATGGTATGCCATTATTTATGTGAAATGGGTGAAAAATATTAAAAAAAATTAAATAGTTATAAAATAAAAAAAATTGGTTTTTAAATCTGGAAATGGGCTCACGTTTTGGCCCAAACCCTAAAAAACCACCCTTTCCACCAAAAATTCAACGAAACCCCAAAAAACAAATCATGAATATAAATTAAATGATATTTACCTTTAATAAAAGTCATGGATGTCATAATTATCTCCACCATGAAAGATATTATGCCTCCGAAAGTCAACATGATGCTTGTTTGGAAAACAAGAATTGGTACTCCTTCTCAACCAACAAATTCATCTCCCAAGCCTCATGTGTATCATTCCAATGCTGAAAATTAATCCTAACCAGTGGAATAGAATTTTATCAAAGAACCATCTCTTGGAAATCCACTATTTACATTAACAGGTCATAAACTGACAAATCAGGATATATCACCAGTTCTTCCCAACTCATCACATGGGATAGATACGGGTTCTATTTCTTCAAATGGGAGACATGGAAGACTTCAGGGATGGATGTTAACTTATAAGGTAAGGCTAACCTATAATCTACCTTTCCAATACTCTTTGTGATCTCAAAAGGGCCGAAATATTGCTGCATCAGCTTCCCTTACTTCCCCAATCGACAATGCCCAAGATGATGGGCCACATTCAATCCTACCCTGTCACCCATAGTAAACTATAGGTCTCGACACCTCTAGTCAGCATATAATTTATGACGACCTTGAGATATCGACATGTGCTACCTGATCAATTTGACATTCTCAGAAGTCTCTGGCACAAGGATTGACCCCAATAGTGAAGTCTCACCTACCTCATCCAATCATTGGGGGACCGTCATGGCCGACTATAGAGCACATCAAAAGGATCCATTCGAATCGATGATTGGTTACTATTATTATAAGAAAACTTAACCAATACCAAATGTCTATCCCATGAACCTACAATGTACAGAATACATGCACCGAGCATGTTCACCAAAATCTAATTTTCTTGCCCTGTCTGACCATATGTTTGAGGATGATTTGTCGTACTCATCTTAATCTGAGACACCAAGGCCTTCGGAAGTCCTTACTAGAACTGAGACGTGAAACAGAGGTATCTATTTGAGACAACTAATGATAGTACACCATGGAGGCTTACCACCTTATAAAAATACAAAAAGCCCAACTCATCCACTTTAGTGGTATCACTAATCGGAATGAAGTGCGCTGATATGTTCAGATGATCAATCACCAACAAAATGAAATTATTACCTTGAGGCGTACGAGGAAAGGAAAAAATTAAGTCCATGTCAACCTCTCCCAACTTCTAGGTAAGAATGGCTAATAGATGGAGAAAACTAGAGGGCCATTGGTACTCCACATTCACCTGCTGACATGTGTAGAATCTCGAAACAAAGTCCGCTATGTCTCATCCCATTCCTGGCCACCAACACTTGTGATGGAAATCATAATACATCTTGGTGGAAACCATGTAGATAGCCTAATAAGACTGGTGGTTGTCTTCCATCTCCATATTCTGTAGAGATAATGGCACTACTGAACGACCCTTGAAGCACAATATGCCCTTGGGAGATGACGACCATTTAGAGGGAATCTCCCCCAAGAATACACTACTTCGATTGCTGACAAATCTCATCACTGGAAAATTCCCATTGAATTAACTTCAATAGATAAGGATTCTAATGAATGCTCACTAATAAAACACCCCCATTTTGTTCCATGTTCTCCTCATGAATCTGAGGAAAGAGTTGCATCACATTCCACTCATCATTGGACTTCCTCAAAGCCTACACTAGAACTCTTTTTCTAAAAGCATCATCCACCACATTACCCTTTCTTGGGGTATAGATATTGTCAAACTCTAACCCCTGTAAGTACTCGATCCAACGATGCGGCCTCAAGTTGAGGTCCTTCACTAAGAAAATATAGGCCAAGCTTTTGTGATCAATGTAGACCACAAACTTCTACCTAAAAAGATATTGATTCCATGTCATTAAAGGATGCATCAAATCTGATAACTCTAAGTCATGGGTTGGGTAATTCTGTTCTTCTAGTCGATGTTAGAGAGATCCATATGCCACCACGTGAACATCTAGACTAAGCATGCACCCAAGACCCATACCTAAATCATCGCAAAAGACCACATATCCCATAACGGCACTAGGAAAAATCAGTACTGGGGCAGTAGTCAAACACCACTTTATCTTCTCAAAGGATTCCAGACATTCTGGGGCCCATACATAGTTCACCCCTTTTCGGTTGAGCATGGTCATCGGTGAAGAAAATCAAGAGAAATCCAAAATGAATCATTTGTAATAACCAACCCAACCAAGGAAACACCTGATCTCAAACTCATTCTTCGGTTGATCCCATGACATGACTGCACTGATCTTCTCGAGGTCCACTAAAACCCCATAATTATAAATCCCATGCCCTATAAATTTCACCTCCTTGATCCAAAATGTCTATTTGGACAACTTTTCATAAAGGCGGTTCTCCCGCAAGGTTCCCAGAACGATCCACAAGTGATGTTTGTGTTCCTCCTAAGAGCCAGAGTATACTAGAATGTCATCCAAGAGCACTACAACGAATTAATCATGATACTGATACATCAACTTGTTCATAAGTTCCATAAAAACCGTTGGTGCATTGTTCAATATGAAGGTCATGAACAAATACTCAATGTGGCCATACCAACTTCAGACGGCTGTCTTTAAGATATATGCCTCTTTCACCTTAAGTTGATGGTATCCTGAGCAGAATTATATCTTTGAGAACAACTTTTCCACCTTCAAAAGATCAAAAAATAATTTATTATTGGAAAAGGGTATTGTTTCCTAATTTTTACCTTATTCAGCTTCTAGTAGTCAATGCACAACTGGGGGGATCCATCAACATTTTTGGCGAACCATACAAGAGCAACCAAAGGAAAGACACTCGAGTGAAAGAATCCTTTGGATTCTATGTATTTAAATAGTATATTTAATTCCCTAAGCTCGGTGAGGTCCATACGATATGAGTGAAGATATATTGGTTGTGTTCCCAGTTCCAGATCAATCGAGAACTCCACATCCTGCTCTAAGGGAAAACTTGAAAAATATTCAGGGAATACCTCCGAAAACTCATTCACTACATGAGGGAGTGAACCAAAAGGGGAAATAACATAGTATTCTATAATTAGAGATGAATAATATAATATAAGACATCACAAATCTAGGAGTGGTGGTCCAGCATGACCCGACTGAGGATCCCAATCTCTACGAAAAACCTGATGACTCCCATCAGGTGTCGGGAAACTCACACGACGCCTGTAGAAATGAATGTGTTCCAAGAAGTGTACTAGATAATAAATTCTAAGTATCAGGTAAAAAAGGTCCATATCATAGACTATGATGTACCACTCCATATCTACCCCTAACACAAAAAGCACACATGAGGGGAACCTTAGACCCTGCTCGTTCTTTCCCAGCGGAGTCACCAACTCCATCGCGAAAGACAACCACTCAGTTGGAAAATAATGAGAGTCTACAAAATGGCTAGAAATGAATGAAACAAAGGCACCACTATCAAAAATAGCAGCAGATATAGAATTTTTAATCAAAACTTTAACTCGATCTATTGATGGCTCCACCTCTAACCCTACTAGTGCCTGATCAACCCCATGGAGGTGTCATGTCTATACCTAAGGATGACCGCTAGTTCATGTCTATTACCTAAACTGGATATACCCATAAGATGATCCATCCCTACCAACATGGCCTCCAAAATGATATCCCCCAATCCTTGATGGTTCAAATTTAGTTGGCCCTCCCCTTAAAGTCATTGAACTTACCCCACTCAGAAGAGGATGTGCCACCTCGCAAAAGCATTGCCAAGGCCCAATACCACTATACTGGTAACAAGTATTTAAAGGACGTGATCATGTTGGTCAGATGTTCTCCTACTTCCTACACTAGTGTCACATGATCAATCTCATATCAGAAGCCATAGACAAAAGCTACCTAAAACGTGGCTTGAACTACAGCCTCCCTTATTAAAATTGTCCTCCCGCTTCCTTTTATTTTCTGAAGAACTACCACTGCACACTATTGATACTGAACCTGAGAAACTAGCCATGCCTTTACAATCAATCTCCACCATACATGCCTGGTCAAAGACCTCAGAATAGGTCCTCAGATTGAATAAGAAAACCTGGGAGTATATCTCTGGTCGTAAGCCTTTATCAAACCTCTAGCCCTTCGCTTGTTCATTCAAGATGATCTTAGGAGAATATCAAACTAGCCCAGTAAATCGGTTGGAGTACTCCATCACAGATTGATTCCCCGGAATATGTTCCATGAACTCTCGGGACCTAGCATAAGTTGACACCTCAGGGAAGTATTTTTCATTGAAGATGGCCCTAAAATCTCCCCAACACATCTACTCATTCTTATTAGTTTGAAGAACCGATTCCCACCACCTGTGGCTAGGACCCACCAACAAAAAGGAGGCAAATTTCACCTTGAGATCCTCATGTGTATCTAGGAACTCAAACATGCCCTCGATATTCTCAAGCCATTAATCTACTTCTTGGGGTTCTATGCTTCTTCAGATGACAGGAGGCTTGTTTTTTTCAGGAAGTCTTGGGCATTTTCCTTTCTAGGACCAGTCTCATCCTCTTAAACAAGAGCTGTAACAGGAGTTGGTCCACGTCCTAGAGCCTATATATCCCATTCTATGACCTTGACTACCCTCTGATCAATTGGTGTGGGAGAACTCTCTCCAGCTTCCCCATGTGGAGCATGGGAGCTTTCCGGGGAGGCATGTTGCTAAAAAATTCAATAGTCACAAAAAAATAGTCAATAACAAGTTTTTGAAAATTTTAATCAAATATAAATAATCTAAACATATTACAGTAATTAATGTAACAACTAATCCACCCCCACCAGATGATCATGTGTGGTCTCCAGCCAACATGTCTTATCTGAAAGTGAAGTCATTCAGACAATTCCAACATCCCCCAGTGATGCAAGGTCTACTTAGAGAGGTGAAGACCAGACACCCTACTCATGAAAAAAAACCCTGATCCTTGACAATCCTAGCTCTTATATATCGTAACTCATCCCAAAATATTAATGAAACCCGAAAATATTAACCTCCTTTGATAACATTTTGCCACGAACTGAACCTAGTTGCCACTAATATCGGCACCAAATACTACCCATGACAAGGCCCGAAGAGTGTTCCATATCCCCACGAGCTGTCCCAAGTTCCCAGGTATCAATGAATTATGTTTTGGAATCATTTACCTGAGTATGAAAGTATAAAACCTTAAAAACAATCCATTATATAATTCTGAAAATATCCAGTCCATATAAGTCTATAGAAAAAACCTGAACTGAATAAATTGGTTTAAATAAAATACAATTTTTTGAAAAATAAATACAAAAGGCATCCAAATGTCCACATAGACTCCACATGACAAGGGGTCATCACCCCTAAGCTATCTCCACAACACTGCACCATAGGAGGTGACTAAAAACTCGAATCGCCTTCCCCCGAGGATTTACCTTTACCTGTTTCAAACATAATCAAGTATAATTACACCCAAGGGTTATAATTATAGGGTGATCCTCATCCCAATAAGATATATAGCAATGGTTCCATATAGTATTCAATACATGGTGAAAAATAAATCAGTTTTAATATGTAATGAAAAGTGGTGATAACATCCAAGAAATGCAACTTTCAACTGAAAATAGTTTTCTAGCAAAATTTTTACAATGTTAAAACATTTAAATAATAAATGTTTTCTAATTTAATTTACATAATAACACACACTAATGAAAGGGTAAATACCATAAATTCAATGAGCACCAAAACTGGGAACACCCCTAGGCACTAGATAGTCTCGAACCCTATGTACCTCGTACCTCAGTGTAAAGTATCCATGTCATAATCCTTTCCCATGAACAAGCCACTAGAAAGGAACATACCCATAACTTAGTGGTCCCCAAGCATCATCCATATAGTTTATTTGTATTTTTCATAATCCAAAATGCTATGTGAAACAGGGGATAAACCCATTACGGTCACTAGTCGTACTAGTACATATCCGCCCACCTAGGTACCTGGGATTCCCCCTTTGTCCCCAAAAAAATTCTGAATACTACATTCATCTATTTTTATATAAAAACACAAATACAGGTCACAAAAAAATCGTACAATATCTATACACACTTTATACCACTTAAAACACACAACAAAACGCTTTGATTTTAAATAAAACAACTTCTCAAAATCTCGCATGTTTTGGAAACCCAAACTCTTTGAAATATCCATTTTTCACACTATGTGAACACTTTTTAGTCACCAAAAAAATGGCATTTCAATACCATAATATAAAATCAAAAATTCAGTTATGGGGCTGCCCCATGTGAACCATGAAGTTATATCTTTAAAAAAAACCCATTTTCACACAAACACGGCACTTAAACTCCATTTTCTTCACTAACACCATTTAAAAAAACTTTCACAACAACAAAAAAAGAGAATAAACATTCAATACATTCTTTTCTGCCCTAAAAATGTTCAATAAAATTAACTAATTAATTATAGGGTATCCCCAAATGAACCAATAAAATATTTATAAGAAAAACCCCCCAATTACACATAAAATTGTCCCTAAATATTCACTTGCATTACAAACACAACTAAAACCAATTTTCTAGCAATAGTAAAATTAAATAAACATTAAAATAACATAAAAATAGAATCTATTCCAAAATTACTTCATGCACAATGAAATAACCTACAAAAATAATGAAAACCCTTGAATCTTTGTGTGAAAATCAAATCTCACCACCGCCGCACCAATAGGGACCTAGATCAAGACTAAAATCAAAATAATAGACCAAGAAAACCAAAATAAAACCCTAGTTTCGAATAAAAAAATTATTTAAATTATAAAAATCAATAATAATTGTAATAAACCATAATAAAAATGAAATAAAACCTTAAACAAATGACAGGAAGAATGAAATAGACCCACATACTTGAGGGATCTTGATGAAATCGCAGAAAATACACTTGTAGATGAATTTCAAAATATCCAAAAATGAATGTGGGGTTAGAATAAGTTTGATAAGTTAATTTGAGTATTGAAATGGGGGAAGAAGAGTAATAATTGAATTTGTTTTGAAGAGAAGAACTTACCTCTTCAATTATGGATGATTTAAGAAACCCTTTGATGACATGCCCTAATTTTCGATGCATAAGACCTCCAAATAGGAAGGAAAGATAATGGGGAATTTCTTGGGTTCAGTGGGATTAGTTGAGACTTGGAATCACAGAAAAATAATTAATATTTAATAAGATATAAAATAATTTTTTTAAAAATGGGAAATGGGGTTTCGGGCTCGCACAATTCCTTAAATAAGAACCCTAATCCACCATTATTATGGATTTATAAAGGGTCCAAATTTCTAAGTTGGTGTTAATAGGTCAAGGGAGGCCATTTTGAAAGTGTTATAGGTGAAAAATATTAAACAATATATAGTTATAAATGACAAAAAAATTGGTTTTTAAATCTAGAAATGGGCTCACAGTTTTTCCGAAATCATAAAAACACAACCTTTCCACCAAAAATGCACAAGAATCCCCCAAAACAATGAATGAATGGAAAATAAATGAAATTTAACATTAAAATAACTCATGGATGTGACATAACACACTCACGATTCAATGTAGAAAAACAACCAAAAATCAATTCCATGTTTCTATAGAAAATACAACATTAATAGTGAAAAAATAGAAATAATTATCAAGGGACATAAAATCATAAAAACCCGGATAAAAATTACACATTCATATTAATGATACATCCTTTAACCATGTCAATCAAAATCTCATCATTCAAAAAAAATTTCATCCAGATTCATTAGAATTTTCATTTAATTCTATTTCCAAAATCATGAAAAACTCAAATCAATGTACAATATCCTCAAGGAGAAGGGGGATTTGAATAGGAACAACACAATAATTGATATTAAATCTTATAACATACCCTGAGGATATTATATGATGAACTAAATAATGATCCTCCACCTCACAGTAAATAAAAAGGCTATAATCAATGAATAATACCGTATTCTACCTCTATTTGTCATTAATTTTCATATAGATCCCCACTAAATTGAAGAAGATTATTAGTTCTAGGAGATTCGCGGTGCTAAGATGATTTCCCCTCAAAAATTATATCCAAGGGTTTAAATCTTGAGGGAGTTATAGTGTTCAAAATAGAAAACATACCTTATAAAAACCCCCAACCAACATGCCCCACTAACTCCCCATTCAATGTTAGTTGGCTAGATAGTGGCCAATTGTCCACCCAAAATAGGCTCCCTATATAAATATTGAGACCTCCTGAGTATATAGGATATAGACAACACCACCATCCAACTGATCCTATTACAGCAGCTCAAAAGGCATGACATTCTCTTAGGAAATTGGTTTCAGGTTTGATTTGGCATCAGATACTTTATTCAATTATGAAAACATATCTTTAAGGGGTATCAAATATAATTCACCTTAGTTATACATGAATTTATCCAAATAATGAATCCATTAACTGAAAAACTCAAATCCCCCTGAAATTCCTTACCCATTAAAACACAGTTCGTTACATCTACAAACACCAATTGGGTGTATGTATAGTGTGAGTTTAATAATAATAATATAATATTTCTATGTGTTAAATGAACAAACAATATCAGATAATTCTAGTTTAAAAATAATAATTTCAAAATATATAGTTATAAAATTTAAAATAAAAACCCCATATATGAAAATCTTTATGACTATTTTATCATGTAAGTAAAATCCATGTAAACTAGTGTCCAAGAATATAAATATTGGGATATATTATAGTGTAAATAATCTCAAGTATCACTAATATACTCATAGTTTATTATGTCTACAAAATTTCATACCTAACCACACACGTGCCCACTACGGATATTAACATCAATTCCTAGTGGGAGATAATATGTACCTATCTATATAGCATCATAACTTCTATTAAAGATAATTTCTATACACACTTTCATACATCTCAAAATGTAGGTTTTTTATACTTTTTACCCATATAACTCAGGTTTCTAGGAATCATAGAAATTATCATATTGTAAAACCGTTCATTTTTAAACATATTAACACTAATATTGGAAATTTATTAAACACATGTTAATCAAAAATAATTTCTGTCAATATAACATTAATTTAGATCCATTTTATTTTTCATTTGTATGAATGGATTGGAAAACAACAAAAAATATATAGTAGTCCTAAAAAAGGCCTATTCTACTTTATATTAAATTTAAAAAAATTATTTTAAAAATCAAGAGCACAATGTTTTTTAATCAAAGGAATGATATTGACCCTCATATCTATATCATTGAAACCATGTAGAATTAGGTGAACGTATATTAAATGAGTATGATAGATTATTTTTGAGAAAATGTTTGTCCAAAAAATATAATCTCCTCCCATTTAATTTACAACACACAAACCCTAAGACTTTATAGCCATAGGGAAGGAGAAAAACATTGTTGAAGGAAAGAGTATACCCAAAAAACAGGAAGTAATTCACTTTCTATTTATTACTAAATGATTTATAAAAGAGTAATGGAATGGTGAGGGAGATAAAGATCATGAGATAGAAGTTTAGAGGCCTGAATATCAGGGGATAGAAGTATTTACATTATTTCACAGACAAAATAAAATATTTACCTTTTTTAATCTCATTAAATTACATAATTAATTGATGGGTACTTTTTCTAAACTTGAAAAAAAATGGTCATGATACGACCAAAACTATTACGGTTTGACACACATCCCCAAAAACTAATGATATATATCATTATATCATAGGTTCGTACTTCTATGTGACATTTCCCTTAATGGGGAGACACCCCCATGGGAAGGTCCTAACTACATGAATAACACTCATAGAACCCCCATATATGATGCGGTGTGCACCCATCACAAAGTGAGAGTTTAGTTCAGTGTTGTCTTAAAATGAATGTGCAGTTACAGCCTGACCTCCACTTTCTTTATTTTTTATACATTGAGAATTTATATAACGGTTCCCATATGTAATATTAATTCTTATTCTTATTTATATGGATTAACCATTTTTAGATGTCTCTAAAACCCACAATACTGTGATACCCATGGGTAGATATGGGAACTGATCTATACTAAATATATAAGGGAATAATTAACACTTAATCATAACTATACTAGTGATTAGAAACCAAAAACCCAATATCTCTATGACATATTATATATACTATTCATAATACTGTAAATTATGAACACTGTAAATGAAAAGTGTACCTAAAACTATTGAGAAATAGTTGTGTCAATATCTATCATCTATAGCTGATGAAGATAGCCATTTTTTTATCCAAAATACATCCCACCTTCACGGTTATCTATTGGTAACATATTAATACCTCATTAAATGAGAGGTAACCATTGACCACTATGACATGTTAGTGAATCATGATCACAAGTGTTAGAATGTGATAAATATTAGTTCTGATGATTTTTATCCATTCATGATGTATTCACAAAGACACTTACATTATTTTCAGTGGGCTTTTTATAGCCCTAAAGGATTATCCTTGGGAATTTTCACATTTACACATGCATTATAATATATTATTAAATGATTCAAAAATATTATACACCATATGCATGTGTTAATATCCGTTTATAATAAAGATTATGTAACCATCCTTTAAATTGTATCCAACATGGAGGAAATACATGAATTATAATAAATATTGTTCGACCATCAATTATCAGAGATAAAAATAATATTTCCTACAAACTATAATCCCACTATTTTTTGTTTTAATATATTCCTAAGATATTCATCTCATGAATATTTAAATATGTTAGTTACATCATACTCTTAATATTATTTTTATGGATATATTGTAAGTAATTTATTCACACAAAAATTTTAACTATAATTTTGTATTTATAAGTCATTAATCTTCTACTCAATAATTCATTAGTGGCTATGTATCCTCAGGAAATGTAATTAAGGAATATCATCTTCTTAAATCTCTAAATTACACTACTTCCTAAAATACTTTGGGAAATTTAACCTTATATGTAATCTTATAAAATATCTCATGATAACATATTAAAAAATCAATGATATATCCTCTAAAATACTTTTGGAAATCTATTATTCACATCACTTTTTATCCAAAAATATAAAAAACCTTTTGAATACCCATTCGTAATTATATTTAGTTAACTATAAAACAAATTTAGAGTAGCTCTTTATATCATACTCAATTCCCATTTAGTCAAAAATAGTGAATGACCCCATATGAATTTATAGAATTTAAAAATATATATGAATCATCATATCCATATAGATAATCAATGAGAAACCTATATTAAAGAATAAATTCTACTAATGATATTAAGGGATATAGTGTGATCTAAATCAAATAGACATATATATATACCAATATCCACTATTCATATCACATGATATCATGTATTCTTATATATTCCCTTTATCTAAGGCATTGTGTGACCTTGGGACACTAAATCTGTTAGTCACATCAAGAAAACTCATACATTATTTATCTTCTACATATATATTTACCAAGTCGATGAAGACATACAATTTTAAATCTCATTTATAGATGATAAAATTGCATCCCCCTCTTCCAAAAAGATGTACACGCCATATAAACTCTCTAGGGGTGGCTTCACACTTATCAATTTATCTCAGTCACGAGAAAAATGTCATAATATTCCTACGAGAGGATAATTCCATTATTAGTGGAGCTCCAAATGATGACCAGATAAGAAAAATGCCCAACCACTCCATAGAAAGCTAAACCTCAATGAATATGAATTAAATGCATCTAAGTATAATGGTTCTCATTCTAGGTATAATTCCAACATTAGGTAGTAGGGACAAAATGTGATCCATGAACTCCATGAATTCTAAGATAATTATGTATAAAAATAAATGTGGAATACATAGTGGGTAATCTTATTTATAAAAACACTTTTTAATCAAATTGAGTATATTCTATATTTTAAACATGAATCATAATCTAAGAAAACTCAACATTTTATCACAACCTATAATACTCCAAGATAAACATAAATTAGAGATAACTCAAATTTATACTTTGAGAGGTAAATTATCATTAAACTTCACAATATATATGTATATATATATATCAAATGCGATAGAATGATAAAGTAGAGATTTAATTTTATAAAATACACTTTGTATTATTAGTTCTATATTTTGAATAATTAGTAAACCCAATATCAGTTCCTATAAATCATACCATATATGACAAACTTACAAATCATACTCATATCTTCTTCACTTTCTAAGTGGATTTAGCTCAATATATAATATTAATTTATTTTCACATATTTACACTACCACTGGATAAAATTATTCCCCTGAACTCTTTAGTGAATAATATCTCCTAAGAAGATAGTTTAAATTATGGTGAGACATAGGAATAGTTTTTCAAATGTTCAACTACTTGAACATTTTCGGTATCATTAAATTCATGACCCCAAATTTTATGATGTAAACTCTTATTTTATATTTATACCTTTTCAAATATTAACATAATGATACATAAAACTAATTCCATAAAAATGATTCTTGATATAAAATTATTATTTATAATATTAGCCACTTGTGGTGGACTAAGCCACAATCTAGTGGTACTCACTTGTGGCCTCCAAATCCATGAGACCAAGATTAAAATTCCAATATCTCCTTAGGAGGAATTATGATGTGGGCATTGATTTAGTTTCTGATTTGGTCAAGCATTGAAGCATGTGTTAATGCCTAGTAGTGATTTGGGAGTGACACAAGAATGGGTGTAGACTAAAATAATAGTCTTCATACCATTGGTCCATTGGTTAAATCAATTTAATGGGCTTTCTATGGAGTAGTTTAATCCTTGTAGGGGTGTGTCCTATTCCTATGGGACCAAGGGTTGTGTCTGTGGGTGTGTTATTTCTTTTTCTTATAACCTCCAAGACCATCTATAATTACATTTTTACATCCATAATTGCTTAAAACCCTTTAGGTTCAAGTTATATTCAATTTTTAATTTATTGGGATTAATTATTTTTTAAAATAATCATATTCACTTTTCATGGAATCTAATTGTAACCTTTACCTTTTTTTCATTACTATTACTTACCAAAAAATGATTAGGATATAATTTAAAATTTATTGTTAAATTTAGATAGATAAAAACTTATATTTGTAACTTTAAACTCATATATGTCAAAACATACTTCTTATAGACTCTTATACTCTATATTATAATTAGAATATAATCTTTTGATACACATATTAATTTTTGTTGTAAAAAATCATATAATATTTTAGTTGGAATATGTGAAAATAAATTTTCATTATATATCATATATGGTATTTTTGGGTTTGGGATAACATTCCTATAGAGATAAGACTTTATTAAAATACACCAAAGTTGGATGGTGGAAAAATATTAGATGATATTGTAATAAACTTGATAAACACTTTATTGTAAATAAAATATTTGTTTATACTTGTATACTTTTCAAAACCTATAATAGAATCTTTTGAATCATAAGCCAATTGTATAAAATTAATGATATCATTAATTATAAAACTATTTTAAATG
Source organism: Viscum album (assembly GCA_963277665.1). Lineage (NCBI taxonomy): Eukaryota > Viridiplantae > Streptophyta > Magnoliopsida > Santalales > Viscaceae > Viscum > Viscum album. The sequence continues at coordinate 2,044,770,246 of OY728150.1, read as the reverse complement.
AAAAAATATTCATATCATATAAGAAAATATGGATGAAGATTATTGCGACCCATACTTTACATAAATGGTTAATACTTCAAAATTGAATCATACCTATTACAACATATAACAAAACCATGAAAGTATTGTATAGGTATAGTGTCTTTAGAAACTGGGAAACATAAACAACTGGTTCATAAAGCATCTACACTGTCTCCCATTTATTTCATCATATCTATAGTCCCTTTTTGGCATATCTTACTTAATAACCTTCTTCCTAACCTGGGGAATGAAAACATACAAAAGGGTGAGATAAAATGATCAGTAAGGGTAAACAAAAGAAATATCAATCACGTCAAATTTATAATAACAAAACATTTTGGAAATCATTCCATGCAAAAGAGATAATAATTTCATAACATGGGATAAATCATGGCAGTTAAATGTAATCCCAATAATCATAACTCAAAACATGATACTTTGTGGAATACACACATAATCCTAGAGAATAATTTCAAATTAATCAAGACTCATATCCAAGACTATCTTAGTGGACAAAGTCCATTTCTGAACCAACTTCACTCCTCGTTTCAGTCATGTTTCACTGAACCGGTTTTACCTGCCGTTCTAGACATGTCTATCTCATGAGATATAAAATCTTCACCCAATGAATTGGAGGGATATATAGGTCCCAGCCATCTTATAATGATATTGTTCTTATGTGTTCCATAAAATCATAAACAATACATCATAGCATAACCCATGTAATAAAAATGGGAATCTTAAACATCATGACATCATAAAACAATTCATATATGATAAAGGAAATCATAAAAATATTTCCATCACAACATAATCAAATAAATGTAATAATAGGGATAGAAACAGAACCCTATATTATCTTAGATGGAAAATAATTTTGATAAAACACTTGAACTCCATTCTTGAAGAAAATATCCTTTCTACTTCAAAAACATTTTTACTTTCTTAACATGTGATACATTTTTAAACTAAAGTAATTTGATTAAAAATAAACTTGAAAACATGTAAAGTAATATTCTTGTAAATAATTTCTTAAAAATCCATTCATTCCGTAGAAGTTAAAAATACATTCTTTTAATACTTTTGTCGGAAAAGTCAAAAAGTACCTCGTACGAAAAATGACAAAAGATTCCTTTCATATATTTTACTAAAAACTCACCGAGGGGTAAAATTGGATTTAAAAAATTGTAGGAGGATGGAAATAATATTACATATTGAGGAAACATGGATTTGGATGATAAAATACACCCCAGTAAATACCAAAGTATAAAAAATCTCGGATAAAATTGAGATTGTGATATTTTCCCTTAGTTCCAATTTGCTTTGTAAGTGTCCGAACCTTCTGTATAATGATTTAAATAATGATATTGACTTATTCCAAAATCATAATTATTGTTATGATATCATATATGGTCATATTCTTAACTTCTAATTTGTAATATTTCATTACTACTTGTTATTCGGGTGTTTATTACTTTTTGTTCTTATGCGTGTCTTGTCGAATAAATTTGTATTCCTATTTATAAAATATAGATACATCATTTAAAGAATGGTATTAGTGTAATATTTATCATATTAATTCATTCAATTCATTCAATTCATTTATATAATCATTATTCAATAAAGATCATATAGAACGAGTCACATCACATCGTGGAGACGGTAGGCCGTACGTACACACAAGCGATGATATTGTTTCCATGATCATGGAATTGTATAGAAGTGTAAGTATACTATTTCAGAATCAATATCACCATAAAATAATAATATATAGCTATTTATTTTCATCATTATACCCATCCATGTAAGGTGGTGGAGGAAAATAGATTACACCACGGCGTGGAGACGGTATTCTGTACGTACGCACGCGCGGAGATTTCGTTTTCTGTAGGATGGCTATGAGGTGAAATAAGGTTGTTTAATATTTATAATAACATATCACTATATGAGGGATACTTATGTTATTAACTCATAATGAAACAACGAAAGAAGAGGGAGTAGAAGAAGAAAGGAACTTGAAGAAAACGGTAGAAGGTATTACCTCTTTCTCGAAGTGCATCCATTAAACTTTCTCTTAAGGAAATAGAGTTGGTATTTTGAGAATACCAGTACGTCTAGTAGGTTTCTAAGGAAGTGGGAATAAGAAATGGTCTGGGGTTGGACAAGCTTTAAGGCTCAAATTGGTGCGTGGAAGAGAGGTAGGAGGAGCCCTTTTATAAGGGAGGAGAGGGGAACCTTTAGAAAGTGTGGAAATTTTATTTTATTATAAACTTATCTTCGGTTTAAAAAGGACCAAAAATAATTAAAGATGAATATAAGATGACTCATGGTCGAAATAAAATCATCCAATCATAATTGTACATGTTTTTGGAAAATATTTTAATCATTATAATCTTATTTATTTAAATCATTTTTTAATAAGGTAAATACTTCATCATTATTGAGTCATAAATAATTTAATTTATTTGGTGTCTAAAAATTGTAAAAGAATATCATTATGTAGGAAATCGTATTAGATTTCTAATGAATATTTATATTTGAGAATAGAATTTATATAACCCCTTATAAAAATTAATTACTATAAGATTTTTTTTAATGTCAATTTTGTCTTTACATTAAATTAATTAATCCAAATTGTCACTGTCACTACCAAGTGGCTCAATGGGGTCCTAAAATCAACCCAAGGATGCCCATGGTCGGCCAATACTCATCCAATAAGGTTAGGACAAGTGTAAAGGTAATTTTTAATTATTATAATATTCTTTTATCCTTGAATTACCTTATTAACCTTTAACCGTAGTAAATAAATAAAAAAATGTTCCGTAGTTACTATTCATAATATCAAAAAAATAAAAGTAATATATTAACATAATTTTGACCCACTGATTCCAAATATGGAATCCATTTTTCCAAATTCATAACATAGAAGTTGCAGTAATTAATAAAAAATTAATCTTGTTGTTAAGAAAACAGGTTTTAAAAGTTACAACATTGGCAAAGATTGAAATTTTTTTACCTATGAATTCAATGTAAAATTAATGCAAATTACATAAATTATATTAAATGGTAAAAATATATTCTATTTATACTTTAACAAAATTATATATTATAATTTAACCATATATAGTATTGTGATAAAAAAAGTTGTTTTTAATTAAAATATAGCGTGTTTTTACTATTCATTAAAATATGAAAGTTATCAGAATAAAATGAATATTTATCCAAAGTAAATTATTATATCCCGATTCTAAAGAAGAATTTTACTTTGTCAAGTTGAAATTATAAACTTTTCAAAAACTAGATTTAATGTGGGTACGCCATCAAAAGGCGGTAAAACTGCATTTTTTTAAAAATACTTCTTTTATCCAAAAAACGGATTTTATTTTCTTAACTCATTCTATAAAATGTATAAGATGAATTAAAATGTTATAAAATTCAAAATTAAGTTAATACAATTCATAACATCTAATATTATAATATATCGTTGTTTAGTGAAATCGGTATTGTGTACGACGCAAGCTATCGAGGAAGGACGGAGTTGCTAGTAATGCAAGCCAAGCTAGTGTTGTGTGTAGTGAAATATTTATTTGATGATTCATATAACATAAAAACAAAATATATCTCATAAAAGTATCGAGTGTTACATTCTACCCCCTTAAAATGAATTTCTCCCTCAAAATTCATCACTTCATAATAAACAGATGAGGATACATGTCCCTCATCATATCCTCAAGTTCCCATGTAGCTTCTTATAATTGGTGGTTCCTCCATAAAACTTTCTCCAAGCGAGTGGTCTTGTTCCATAGGACATTTTCTCTATGATTCAGAATCTCTATCGGCTGTTCTTCATAAGAAAGATTTGATCCAGCGGTACAACTTCTGAGCTGAGTACATGTGAAGGATCAGCTATGTACTATCTCAGGAGAGATACAATGAACACATTGTGAACTTGAGAGAGATTCGGTGGAAGCACCAATCGGTAATCTACCTTTTCAATACAATCCATAATTTCAAAAGGAACGATATATCAAGGGCTCAACTTCCTCTTCTTTCCAAATATCATTACTCTTTTCCAAGGAGATATTCTTAAGAACACTTTATCAACCACTTAAAACTCTAGGTATTTTCTTCGGTTGTCGGCATCACTTTTTTGTCAACTCTGAGCTGCTCTTATGTGTTGTTGAATAGATCTGACCATTTCTGCCATCTCATCAACAAGATCAGGTCCTAATAGCTTTCTTTCCCCAACTTCATCCCAGCAAGTTGGAGTCCCGCATTTCATTCCATAGAGAGATTCATAAGGATCCATCTTAATTCTGAAGTAAAAGCTATTATTATAAGAAAATTCCACCAAAGGTAGGTGTTGATCCCAACCACCATTTAAGTCCATAAGACAAGCTCTCAACATATCTTCTAGAGTTTGAATTGTCCTCTCAGACTGACCGTCTGTCTGAGGATGATAAGTAGTGCTAAAACTCAACTCTGTATCCAGAGTATACTTAAGACTTAGCCAGAACATTGAGGTAAACGTTGTATCCCGATTAGATATAATGGAAAGCGGTACTCTATGCAATCGCACAACTTCCTTTACATATATCATGGAAAACTGATCAAGAGAAAAAGCTTCTCTAATAGAAATGAAGTGTGCCAACTTTGTAAGACGATCAACTATAACCCAGATAGCATTATTGCCTTTAGATTTTCTAGGAAGTCCAGTGACAAAGTCCATTGTGACGTTTTCCAATTTCCATTCAGGTATGGGTAATGGTTGTAACATCCCCTTAGTCTTCTGTCTCTCAGCTTTAACTTTCTAACAAACCAAGAATCGAGAGACATATTCAGCAACATCTCTTTTCATGCCATCCCACTAGAAATATTGTTTCAGGTCTCTATACATCTTCGTGCTTCTAGGATGAATAGAGAATGAAGAACTATAAGCCTCATCCAGCATCTCCTTCTTTAATTCTGGGATGGGAGGAACACAAACCTGATTCCTGAACTTTATTATCCCATCACAATCAAGGTTGAATTCAGGAACATTTCTCACCTTCTTTTGTAACTCGACATCTTCTTTCTGCACCTCTTTAATCATTACATGTATAGATGGTTGAGCATTCATTTGTGAAAGATATGATTTTTACACTTCCATTAAAATTCCAAGATCCATCCTTTGTAAATCCATAAATATTGGATCTTTTGGGATCCTCATCCTGGATCAGCTATCATGGTCTTGTCGACTTAATGCATCTGCCACCTTGTTTTCTTTCTCATGGTGGTAATGAATTGAGCAGTCATGATCGTTAATCAGATCCAACCATCTTCTTTGGTTCATATTCAGCTCATTTTGTGTGAAAATATACTTTAAACTTTTATGACCAGTATAAATGTCACACCTTTATCTATATAGGTAATTCCTCTAAAACTTTAATGCAAAGATTACCACTGCTAACTCCAAATCATGAGTTTGTTAATTTTGCTAATGAATTTTTAACTGTCGTGTGGCATAAGCTATAACCATATCATTTTGCATAAGAATACACCCTAATCCCTTCTTGGATGCATCACTGTAGATCCCAAACCTTTCTCCACTACAAGGTAGTGTGAGCACAGGTGCACTGGATAACCTTCTATTCAACTATATGAAATTCTCTTCACATTCCTATGTCCAAACAAACTTAACTCCTTTCCAAGTCAACGTGGTGAGTGGATTAGATAATCGGGAAAAATCTTTCACAAAACGTCGATAATATCGATCCAAACCAGGAAAACTTCATATCTTGGTTATTGTTGTTGGTCTCGACCATCTTTTGATAACCTCTGTTTTCGCTGGATCCAAATATTTCCCTTCTTTTGAGATTATGTGACCCAAAAATGAAACTTTTTGATGCCAAAATTCACACTTGGTAAATTTGGAATAAAGCTTCTCCTTTATTAGGGTCTTTAATACAATTCTCATGTGATCTTCATGTTCTTCCTTGCTCTTTGAATAGACAAGAATATCATATATAAAGACTACCAAAAACTGATCAAGATAGTCTCTAATGACTCTATTCATTAGATTCATGAAGATAGCAGGGGCATTAGTAAGACCAAATGGCATCACTATAAATTATAGTGTCCATACCTTGTACAGAAAGTCGTCTTTGGTATATCCTCCCTTTTGAACCTTAATTGATGATACACAGAATGAAGATCAATCTTGGAAAAGTACTGATCTCCACGTAGTTCGTCAAATATGTCATCAATGCATTGGAGAGGATATTTTTTCTTGATAGTGATATTTTTAAGTTCTCGATAATCAATGCAAAGTCTCATTGATCCATCTTTCTTCTTAACAAACAGAACAGGTGCTCCCCAAGGTGACGCACTAGGGCGTATGAATCCTTTATCAAGATTCTCTGGGAGTTGCTTCTTCAATTATTACAAATCAATTGGGTCCATTCTATAAGGAGTCTTTGAAATAGGCAAAGCACCCGATACGAGTTCTATTGAAAACTAAACTTCACGATTTTGTGGAAGACCTGGCAATTCCTCCGGAAAGACATCATCAAATTCCCGTAAAATGGGAATATTATTAATCATGAGTTTCCCTCCAACCATTTGAGATAAATAACCTTCATTAAGTGGATTCAAGGCCCATAAGATAGAATAAATTTCCACTGGAAGGTTATGTTCATCCTTGCATCGATAGACAATCAAAGATTGATCTGGAATAAGAAATGTGACTTCCCTTCTTTGGAAATTGATATGAGATCCATATATAGAAATCCAATCCATACCAAGAATCACATCAAATTCCACTATAGGAAGGATCCCAAGATTTTCAGGAAGTACTTTCCTACAAACATCAATCAGAGAAGAATTGTAAACTTTTGATGAGACTGTTGTTCCAATAGGAGTTGTCACAACCAACTCAACATCTAATTGTTGAGGTAATATGGCGATACCCTTAGAAAATCCTTTAGAAATAAAAGAGTTGGTGGATCTAGAATCAAATAAATCATTTGATACTTTATAGTGGATGGTAAGTGTACCTCTCACCACTTCGTTGTCATACTCCACATCACTGATAGTAATTTCATGTGACTTTCCTTTGTCTTTGGCCTTAAGAGTTTGTTGACGTCAATCATCATCATCAACCCTTGAATTTGGCCATTGATTGGCATAATGATTCATCTCCTTGCACTTGAAACATTGAAGTGCAGTGGGTTCATTCTATGTATCCCTTCCTTTGTTTGAATCATTACACATCTTCTTCCCATTATTTTGACATTCAATTGCCCGATGACCTTATTTTCCACACTAATAACATTTTCATGTCCCCTTAAGAAAATTTCCTCCATGTTTCATTCCACACTTTGAGCATAAGGGAAAACACATCTTCTTTTCAGTGTATTCTTTAGATTTTCCTTTGAATTCCAATTTCCTCTTCTTATCAAACCCATGGGACTGATGGGTTACACCAATATCTATCTCAAACCTGAGAGAACATCGAATAATTTCCTCGTATCTATTGAAGTCCCTTATGGCTAACGCCCTTCGATGACTTGGTTTTAATCCACTAAAGAATCGATCAATCTTACTCTCAGGTTGGATAATAATTCAGGAAGCGTACCTTGAAATTCTTGTAAAATTTTCTTCCTAGGTGCCAACAGATTCATCATCACTTTGCATCAGTTCAAGAAACTCCTTCTCCATCTTTGTTTAAAGAATATGAGGGAAATACTTATTGAAAAATAAGTTCTTCAACTCATCCCATTCCATGGAATCAATTTTATCCCTTTGCCTCATATTATTAATAAGATTCCACCATTGATCAGCATCACCTTCCAAATGATACACTGCTAAGATGACTTTATCATGTTCAGAACATTGAAGAACTGAAAATATCTTTTCAGTGGTACTAATCCATTGTTCAGCCACTAATGGACCAGAAGACCTGCTGAATGAAGGTCGACGGTTCCTCATGAAGGATTCAATAGAAGGTTGCTCCTTCCTTTGCTCATTTGGAGGTCCTGGATGATTCATTGCTTGAGAAAGTTGTGTGAGCATGGCTACAAGATTTTTCATTCCAGCTCCCATATCGTTTGGTTGCTCAGGGGGACAATCATTGCATTGCCCATCACATTCTGCATTAACACGTCCCTTCGGGTTCCATCCATTGACTAAAACCAAGAAGAATAGTGTGAGAAAACACTAATTATAAAAATAAAACCATATAATCAGGACCAAAATTTTACACCTAAGGTCTTATCATAGGTTGTTCATGGAAATTTCTAAAACACTAAGATTGTGCCCTATGCTTAGACATATCCTTAGGATTCTTACTAATGCTTTCACATCCTAGTTTCCAAAGGCTGACTATACCTTTCCTCTAATACCAACTATAGCGACCCATACATTACATACATGGTTAATACTTCAAAATTGAAGCATACATATTACAACATATAACAAAACCATGAAAGGATAGTATAGGTATAGTGTCTTTAGAAACTAGGAAACATAAACAACTGGTTCATAAAGCATCTACACTATCTCCCATTTATTTCATCATATCTATAGTCCTTTTTTGGCATATCTTACTTAATAACCTTTTTCTTGACTTGGGGAAAGAAAACATACAAAAGGGTGAGCTCAAATTCTCAGTAAGGGTAAACAAAAGATATATCAATCACATCTAATTTATAAGAACATAACATTTTGGAAATCTTAACTTGCAAAAGAGATCATAATTTCATAACATGGGATAAATCATGGTAGTGAAATGTAATCCCAATTATCATAACATAAAACATGAAACATTGTGGAATACACACATAATCATAGAGAATCATTTCTTATTAGTCAAGACTCATAGCCAAGACTATCTTAGTGGAAAAAGTCCATTTCTGAACTGAGTTCACTCCTCATTGCAGTCATGTTTCCCTGAACCTGTTTAACCTGCCATTCCAGCCATGTATATATCATGAGATATAAAATCTTTACCAAATACATTGGAGGGAGATATAGTTCCCACCCATCTTATTATGATACAATTATTATGTGTACCACAAAATCATAAACCATACATCATAGCAGAACCCATGTAATAAAAATGGGAATCATAAACATCATGACATCATAAAACAATTCATATAAGAAAAAGGAATTCATAAAAATATTTCCATCAAAACATAATCAAATAAATGTAATAATAGGGATAGAAACAGAACCCTATATTATCTTATATGGAAAATAAATTTGATAAAACACTTGGACTCCATTCTTGAGGAAAATATCATTTCAACTTCAAAAAAAAATTTCCATTCTTAACATGTCATACAATTTTAAACTAAAATATGTTGATTAAAAATAAACTTGAAAGATTGTAAATGAATATTATTGTAAATAATGTTTTAAAAATCCATTCATGCTGTATAAGTTAAAAAAATATTCTTCTCGAACTTTTGTCGGAAAAGTCAAAAATTACCTCGTACGAAAAACAACAAAAGATTCCTTTCGTATCTTTTACTAAAAAAACACCAAAGGGTAAAATTGGTTATAAAAAATTGTAGGTGGATGGAAATAATATTACATATTGAGGAAACATGTATGTGGATGATAAAATACACCCCAGTAAATACCAAAGTATAAAAAATATCGGATAAAAATGAGATTGTGATATTTTCCCTTACCTTAGGTCCTATTTGCTTCGTAAGTGTCCGAACCTCCTGTATAATGATTTAAATAATTTTATTGACTTATTCTGGAATCATAATTATTGTTATGATATCATATATGGTCATATTCGTAGCTTCTTATTATTAATATTTCATTACTACTTGTTATTCGGGTGTTTATTACTTTTTGTTCTTATTCGTATTTTGTCGAATAAATTTGTATTCCTCTTTATAAAATATAGATACATCATTTAAATAAGGGTATTAGTGTAATATATATCATATTAAATCATTCAATTCATTTATATAATCATGATTCAATAATGATCATATAGAATGTGTCACATCACATCGTGGAGACGGTAGGCCGTACGTATGCACAAGCGATGATATCGTTCCCATGATCATGGAATTGTATGGAAGTGTATGTATACTATTTCAGAATTTATATCACTTTAAAACAATCATATATAGTTATTTATTTCCACCATTATACCCATCCAAGTAAGGTGGTGGAGGAAAACAGATTACACCACGGCGTAGAGACGGTATTCTCTATGTACGCACGCCTAGTGATTTCATTTTCCGTAGGATGGATAATAGGTGAAATAGGGTTGTTTCATATTTATAAAAACATATCAGTATATTAGGGATACTTATTTTATTACCTCATAATGAAAAAAATAATGAATATGGAGTAGAAGAAGAAGGGAACTTGAAGAAAATGGTAGAAGGTATTACTTCTTTCTCAACGTGCCTCCTTTAAACATTCTCTTAAGGCACTAGAGTTGGTCTTTTGCGAAGACTAGTACCTCTAGTAAGTTTCTAAGGAAGTGGGGAAGTGAAATGGGCATGGGTTGGCCGAGACTTAAGTCTCAAATTGGTGTGAGGAAGAGAGGGAGGAGGTTCCCTTTTATAAGGGAGGAGAGGGGCACCTTTGGAAAGTGTGGAAATATTATTTTATTATAAACTTATGTTCGGTTTAAAAAGGTCCAAAAATAATTAATGATGAAGATAAGATTACTCAATGTCGAAATAAAATCATCCAATCAGAATTGGACATGTTTTGGAAAATATTGTAATCATTATAATCTTATTTATTTAAATCTTTTATTAATGATGTAAATACTTCATCATTATTGTGTTATAAATAATTTAATTTATTGGGTGTATAAGAATTATAAAAAAAATATCATTATGTAGGAAATATTTTTAACATTATAATGAATATTTATAGTCGAAAATATAATTTACATAACCCCTTATAAAAATTAATTACTAAATGATTTTTGTTAATGTCAATTTTGTCTTTACATTAAATTAATTAATCAAAATTGTCATTGTCACTACCAAGTGGCTTAATGGGGTCCCAAAATCGACCCAAGGAAGCCCACAGTCGTCCAATACTCATAAAATAAGGTTAAGAAAAGTTTCAAGGTAATTTTGAATTATTATAATATTTTTTAACCTTGAATTACCTTATTTACCTTTAACCATAGTAAATAAATAAATAAAATTACCGTAGTTACTATTCAAAATATCAAAAAAATAAAATTAACCTATTAACATATTTTAGACCCACTAATTCGAAATATGGAATCCATTTTTCAAAATTCAAAACACAGAAGTTGCAGTAATTAATTTAAAATTAATCTCGTTGTTAAGAAAATGGGTTTTAAAAGTTAAAACATTGCCAATCATTGAAATATTTTTACCTATGAATTCAATGTAAAATTAATGCTAATGACATAAATTATAGTAAATGGTAAAAATTAATTCTATTTATACTTTAAAAACATTAAATATTATAATTTAACCATATAAATTATTGCGAGGAAAAAATTTGTTTTTAATTAAAATATAGCGCGTTTTTACTATTCATTAAAATATAAAAGTTATCAGAATAATATGAAAATTTTATCCAAATTAAATTTTTATATCTTTATTCTAAATAAGAATTTTATTTTGTCAAAATGAACTTATAAAATTGTAAAAAACTAGATTTAATGTGGGTGCGCCATCAAAAGGCGGTAAACTGCATTTTTTGAAAAATACTTCTTTTATCCAAAAAACTGATTTTGTTTTCATACCTCATTCTAGAAAATGTATAAGATGAATTAAAATGATATAAAATTAAAAATTCAGTTAATACTATTCATAACGGCTAATATTATAATATATCATTGTTTAGTGAATCTCAGTATTGCGTACGACGCAAGCTATCGAGGAAGGTCGCGGTTGTGTATAAAGCAAGACAAGCTAATGTTGTGTGTAGTGAAATATTCCTTTGATGATTTATATAACATAAAAACAATATATTTCTCATAAAATTCTCGGGTGTTACAGAGATAATCCTCCAATTCTATGATCCATTGGATCTTGAAAAACTCATTAACATTCAAATTATTGATGTTTTAACTCTTGGCTTCATTAATTCAATAAAAAAACATGATCTATCGATTAATTATTTCATTTGGAACTCTTTTATATTTGTAAGACTTATAATTTATAAATTTGGAATTACATACCCCAAAAAATAAAATAATTGGGTTATATAACACAGATACCTGAAAGTAAAATTCATTAGATTTTAAAAAACTCTTTTAGGTATCTTGTCTAATTCCATCCCATGTGAGAATGATTCCTTCTTCTAGATTTTAACTCTAGGTTTCAGTTTCTTAGACATGATTATTTCAGTAGTTATTTTAGATACTCCAAAAAACATTCATTCTTAGGGATTGATCATTTACCAACTTATGCTATATATACAACACTATAACCAATACATCATATACATAGTTCATTAATCATCAATATCTGATAATATCAAGTAAACATTTATCAAACTCATTCATCATGACAAAACATTTCCATATATTATAACAAAACATAATATATAAATAAAATAAACATTAACTGAACCTCTAGTAACACAATTTCATTTATATACTTAATTATATTGATTATCATTGAAAAACAAAATCATATTGAGAATATGAGTGAAAATTAAGATTCCTTAGGCCATTTAAAAAGTATTTATCCTAAAAATATAAGTGTAACATTACAAGAACTAAATAAACAACTAGATTAACATATTTAATAACTTCAACACCTGGTTACTCGGATAAGTGTACATATAACTCATAAAATTATTCTTCTTTTGGAAATTATCTTAAAATACCAATATTTTGAGTCACTTAATTTTAGATACTCCTTATTAAACATAATCACTATGTTATGATTGAATGTGAGGATGTAATTGTCTAAAATAAAGGATTTTATCATATGAGTATCTTGTTTTATAACAATTTATTAAGTAAATTTATTAAATTATATCCCAATAAAATGGTGACCCCATTTAGACTCATCAAACCTATTAATAAGCCAAGATCTATATTTCACAAAGCAAGGATTCCACTATGGAATTTCTCTAAATATGTAGTTTTTGGTATTGTATCTTCCCAATCATTACATATTTAATTATCATATGGTTTAGAGGAAAATTAATTTTCCCATCAATATAGTGTATAATCACAAAAAAATCATCTGGTATCCAAATTTTTAGGGTTTTCCAAAAATGTTTGACTAAAAAAATTCCAAAAATAGTGTAACGGAAGACACGATATGGGCACAATTCCTTAATAAAAACTACCCCGGGATGATTCAATGTCACCCATTAGTTATAATCACAATATAATCTTGGATAGATCTTATTTTTTTAACCTACCTGATTAGATAATTGAGGTCATAATAAGTATTTATTTTCAAGGAATCTAACACTTTGTATTTGAAGGGGATTTAATCTACCATCATATCTCATGTTATTCCCCTAATATATGAATGGTACTAGTGATTCAGTTTGGAATCCAATTACCTCTATAAACTCAATATATTAAAACCATATTGATGAGTAACACATTACAAATATCACAATTTATGTTACTCACCAAAAATTAGAATCCAAATATATTTACAAATATCAAAATTCATCACATGTATAACGTATATGAACTATGTATGTAAGGGTTTAGAATTATATAATGTTGAAAATATTCCCATGACTAATCCCAGAGCCATAACTCGATAATACAATACTTTCTTGAACATGAAATAATCCTCTAGGATAGTGGGATGTCTAACTCAAAGTCCATCTACACAAATATTCGTTACACAATAAATAATTTTATTCATCATAAATACAACATCTAATATTCATAAAATATATTCAACAACTAAATTCTAACTAATAAATATAATTCCAAACTAAATTAAAGGTAGTTAGAAACAAAATCCATTTATCACAGCTAGTGTGTAACTATATAGAACCATGCATACTAATAACATTAAATTAGTTTAACATTTTAGAAAAATCATACACCATCTATAATATAAAACATTCAAATTTATAAAGGAATCGCAAAATAACCTTAAAATAAATGAACATTTCAAATATTTTAACATGAGACAAATATTTATGAATATTCATAAAAAAAGATAAATATTATTATTTTTTAAAAAATATATCTAAGAATTATGGAAATTCTATTATCTAGAATAAAAACACTTTATATACATTACATAATGTGAATTTGCTTATTACACTTTATATAGAATTTAATGTTAATTATATGATATTTTATGTGTTATAAAGATTATAATCAAATTTGTATTATGTAAATATTTTAAAAAACTCTAAATATAATATAATTCACTATATTGAACCAGTGATCAAATCAAGGACCGATTATTTTTTATGTGGATTGAATAAAATACTAAATAATGACCTTAATTTGAACCATTCAAATTAATCATTGTGACTATTTTGTTATTTTAAAATATAAAAATTATATATTTTGGCCTTAATTTGTAATTTATAAACATTTAAAAATTCACAATTATAATTTCAATTAACAAAATTTATATATTAACTATATGTAGGCCAAAAAATATCACGAAATAATTTATTATTGAATCTTGATGTTAAATAATATTTATTAGTTAATGTTACAAAAAAAATATAATTAATTAATTATAAGAACCTTGCAAATAATTTTCATATAATCATTTAATAATTAAAAAAATCTGAAAAAAAAATTATTTATAATTTATAAATAATTACATTTCATTTTTAAACAATTTATAGATTTAATGAAAATAAAAAAAATATTAAATTATACATACTTTTAGTTTTATGTTGACATTTTAGAATATGATAACTCTTAACATATGATCAAGATTAATCCCCACAAAATTATGTCTCACAATATTGTTTCTAGGTGAGTATCCACTCTATATTATGGGGTCTTACAATGTAATGTTGTGAAGAGTTACTCACACTATGTTGTCTCACAATGTAATGTTTATAAGGCATTTTATGATGCTCAAATTTTCCTGTAGAAGATGAAGGTTATGTTATCATTTAATGTATGTTATATTTTCGACATCATATTAAATTATTGGTATAACTTAATTTAGAAATTAAGAAAAAATTATATTATCATATAATCATTAAAAATAAAAATTATCCTGAGACTACATTATCACATAAAATATTATCAACTATTATAGTTACATTTATATAATCAACATAACCTAATTTTTTCCACATTTATTCATTTTTAAAATAATATATCAATATTCTAATTAGTTGGACATGCTCTGTTACTACTTTTGGGTTTCTAAAGGAATTATAAATACAAAAAATAATTGCATAACTGATTAGAGTCTAGAATCTAAATATCACTTTCTATGATTATATAAATCATGCCAAATATTGTAAATGAATAACACTAAAAAAGAAATTTATACCTTATAGTAATGAGCAACTGAAAGGTCTCTCTATGTTATATGTAGTTTATAAAGAACATTTTAGTGTTATCCAAAAGACATCCCGCACATAGGGTAATCTATATTTTTCAATTGAATATATAAATATATTAGAGTGACCCTTCTGACAACCAGAACATCCTTTTTCTTCTGTATAAAGGTGGTAGGAGAATATATCTTTAGATTCCAGGGAGTTTCTTTTCAGGCCTAAATCATTCTCCTACATACATTTGTCCCTTGGTAGTGGAATTTATAATGCCCTCAAAGATAATCCTTTTATGTTCTGGAATTTACTCATCCATTATAATGAAAAGGTAAATGCGTTCACCAAATCATGCATCATATTCATGTATTCATCTCCCTTCATGGTATATATTGTGTAATTGTATGTTAGATGATATCCAACATGGATGAACTCCTTGAATCATAAAAATTATCATTTACCTATCAATGATCTAATATAATAGAATTATCTCATTCCAATAGTAATCAAATCTTACTTTGTGAAATAAAATTCCCATGATATTCATTTAATTTCCATCATAATACGTTTATGACATCACAATAATATGACTATGCTAAATAATATATTTGTATAAATGTATTATAATGTTTTTCATAAAGTTCTGTTGGATATATATCCTCATGATTATATTGAGTGAGGCATTAGTAGGTAACTTATACATAAGCCAATGATTTCTGGAATATAATCTTATTCATTAAAAGCCCCTAATTTTCACAAATACCATTTTGTTTTTTAATGAACACTATCATTATAGTTTTGAAATTTTGTATGAAATTTAGGTTTATATCATTTGGTGGATGGTTGATTTAGAGAAATAGGGCACATACTGAGTTTATAAGATTTTAGACATTCTAAAGAGTTGTTTTTGGATGAGTTTCAAGGTATGATAGGTGCTACAGAGTTTTGAAAAAACACCCAATGAAGGGTCGGGTGGCCAGGGATACTAAAATTCAGTAGTAGAAGCTAGCAGCTTAAAAATGGGTCTTCCAATGGCCATGTACACTGTCCTGGCTCACTAAATTATTGGTGACACACTAAATGGATGGTGAGGAATAACAACATATATAATGAGGCCCGATGGTCATTCATTGAAGTTGAGACTTGGTGGTTTTTATCATGGGAATTATGGTGTTTTTCAGGTTTGGGCCTTAGTGTTTTTTATGGTTGGGGACTTGAGATAGAACATTTATTAGTGAAATAACACTCAATTTTTTGTTCTTCTTTGATCCTTCATTAGGGTTGATTAAATTTGGTGAATTATGATGATGATTCAAGGTATTATCTCTTATTTGATTCCTTTATTTTTCTTTTTTCAAGGACCTTAGATTTATATGATTCTTCTTATAGATTTTGTGTTGATTCCACCAGAGCATGGTGGAATCTACCGATATTAATGGGTATTTATCCTAAATTTCATAGAGGATGTCTTAAGATTCTATCATACCACTGAATTTCATCATTTTCAAAGAGGTAATATGATATCCCAAATTATTTATGTTTTTAAAATTTTATGAAATTGATGGATTATTGGTTGTTGAATGATATTGATTATTCTTATTATGGTAATGGGGATACCCCATGAACCTTTTTGGATGTGGTTAGTCAATGTTATGGTTATGAATTGATTTCGAATGTGTAATCGGGATATTAATTATATTGGAATTAAATTATATAATTAATTATAAATGTTTGAAATTAATTATTTGTTTTTTTCATGATTTAGGTGTTGAAGAGTGTGGATTAGCATGTCTGAGGATTTAAAGATCTTGGATAACATTTGAAAACTCATCGAGAGTATGGTGAATCCATTTTGAGGTAGGTGACCCTTTGATACAAAACCATATGTATTTTTATAAATTTATGTGTATGTATGCGTCCATGCTGCATGGGTTTAATAAGAGTGGTTAAGGATCGAGATAACCTTATGATAAACAATGAGGGGGTATTTGATCCTAAAAATTGGGATAAGAGTTTGTAGTAACTTGTAATGTTTGGAATCCTATGATGACTATTTTTCCATGTTATAAGTGTAACAGATGTGATAATGTTAGGCCTTCAGTTGGACTTTTAATATTAATGGGTTTAGGGAAAATTCTAGGTATTTAACTAGAGCTATTCGTGTGGGAATGAGAGGTTTGTGTTCATGTGTTGAGTGATTGTCCATGAGAGATGTTAGATGAACCATGTTGTGGATCATGGGAATCAGTTAAGAATTTTTAATTGGGATGATAATAGGAATTTAGATAGGATTTGGACTTCAAATGCAGATTACAAGGTTGAGGTGATAATTTGATATATGGCTTCACCTTATGGTGATAGAATCAACCTTTTCTCAACATGATGAGACTGAGGTAGGTTAAATATCCTTAGTGGATACCCTATTGGGAATTATACTATGTATTTTGAAGTGATATTGTACTGAGGAGTAGGCCTAGATTTTTTGGTGATTTTTTGTTACAAGATTGGAAAGAAACATGTTTATCAATACCTTTATTCTAATTATGTAGTGACTATCCCTTTTAAGATGGTTGACTTGTTGGGTAAATTATATTTCCTTTTTTAGAGAATCTAATGGATATCCATCCTATGATATTTGAGTTTGGGAATATATTTTATGAAACACATTTTAAATACATGGTTTTTATCCATCCATGAGATGGTTTAGTCATGGAATTGTTATATTCATCTTGTTCTGAATATATTATTATTATTCATAGATTAGATGGTTGAGTATTATGATGTTTATATATAGATTTTTTTGATTATATAATGATTATCCATTGTTCATATGTTGGATTAATGGGATTAATGTGTAACCATGTTATGAACTATATAGCCATCAATAGGGAGTGTGGTGGCCTTACCCTAAGACTTGGGTATGGACTGGAACTTGTGGACTGAAAATACAATATTTTTAACATGGTTCTAAAACATGGTATGGTTTGGTGTTAGAGTTGATTGATTAGTATTCAATAACTTGACATGTGATTTTAGCTCATAAAGTATCATGAAGTCTGAGATAAAACATGAAGACTCAGTGAGTATGTTAAATTATATATTTCTTTTCCTCATAAATACCCACACATATGATGGTGTATATTTTTTTTCTTGGTGGGTGTATTTTTATTTTATGCTCATATCCTACAAAAAAATCTTGGTCTTTGTATTGAACTTATGTTTGTTTTCAGGTTAGATAATGAGTTGTGTAACGGATCATGATGTTGTATCTCAATTAGCATGTAGATACTAGGTTTGGTTTGATTCGTGGGTTTTCAGAGAGCCATATTTTATTTTTTAACTCTTTATTTTATATATGTAGTTGGCCTAGGGATGACCAATCAGTTTTTTTCAACATCATAATTTTTTATTATATTATGTCTTCTATTATTTTTTTTACTCTAATTTTTATTATGGATATTTATTATATAGTAATTTATATAATTTTTTAAACATTTATTTGAGGTAATAATATCTATATTAACATTTTATGAACTCTCCACTAGTTGGAAGCCTATAATATATAGAAACAGGTTCTTGAGATCATGTTACCCTTTATGCCGAACCTGGTAGTTCATGTTTTGGGTTTCAAAAATTGGTATCGGAGCATGTGTTCTTATTATTATTTTAAGAGATGTTATATAGTTGGACAATGAATGTGTTGAACCATGTTATTAACCTCAGACTGGTGAGACTAAAAAACTTTTCTGGTGGGAAGTCATAGTTACCAGGGTAATGAGATTTCTATTTGTGGTTTGTTCTATTATAATAGAGAAATTTTTATAATATGAAAAGTTACTATATTTGTGTTTTTTATCCTATACAATTGGAAAGATTCTATTTCTCATTCATCATACTTGACACCATGGAAAGATATTAAATATACTTTAATGGGTATTATTTTTCATCTTTTCTACTAAGGGTAATTCAACTTGATATTATAGGGGGTTATAGAGTGGTGGTAATATATTCCCTTTATCATGAGATGTATGGAGACCCTTAGTGGTTTTGTAGATGAATTGATTCTCTTGTGATGGATCAATGAGGGAAGGGATTCTTGGGATGTGTTGGCATAAGGCATGAGTTACCCTATAGATGTGGAAACCCAGTTTTAATGAAAATAATGATTTATATTTCTTAGTATTGTGATATAGATCTCATGGAAATTTTGTGTATTTAGGTTTATATTTGATTTCAAGGTCACTAAATATCTAGCCTGGCCATTTTTAGATGCGGTTTTCATTGGATGGTGAGTGTAAATCATTGTTTGTAATAACTATGATGGATAGAGCATAGATTGAATCTCAATATTTGAAACAATTTTATTATTCTTGGTGTTTATGTGATATATCAAATAATGAATAAAGATTTCCTGATTTTAAATAGGGCCAATAATGATGATCTTGGTTGGATTGAACTGATATGTATAAGATCATGCTCAATAGGTTATTCTCATGAGCCTAGGTTGGGTGATTTCTTACTCATGGGACAATGAGTTCATTTGTGCGATCAGGTTCCATAGGAGTGTGCAACCATTTTGTTTAGTTGATACTTTGTTAGGATACAGTCTGAGAACCTATGATATGGAAATTGGTGAGTCACACTTACCTAAAGGAAGAGATTCACTGTTAGCATACATTTTCATGGGAATGACTTTATGTTTTAGGGAAGGTTCACACTAGTTATGCATGATGCTCGGTTGGGATTCAGATCAATGATTGAGTTTTGTGTGGGTTCATTGAAATTATTTTAGGTTTTAGATGAACTCAAGAAGAGTTATGAAGGTAGTTGAATAATATTTTTAGTTAGGGCTCACTCTTAGAGATGGATGTGATAGGGGTTCTTGGTGAGTTTCTCGTAAGAATGGAAACATGGGGTGTTGGATGATAATGGAAGATTATCCTAAGTGGAAAGAGGTAAAATAAATATTGGATTAGGGTACCATGGTGAAGTTGAACCAAGTGAAGGCTTTGACATGAATTTCTAGGGAGTAATCGTGTCAGAGGCTGATATGGTTGAGTAAACCATAGAATTAGTGGAGTGGCACACATGTATTAATGAGACCTATTTGGGTTGGTGTATAGGGAGAGGTGTAAGAGAATAAATATGGAAAAGAACATAACATGGGTCGATTGGAGGATGAAATCATCATTTTTGATGAATTTAAGTGATATTGAGGTTGACATTTCAAGTGATCTGGGAACAGATATTGATTGGTACTATATTTTTACAGATCATGTGAAAATGGTTGGCCATAAACAGTAATTGAATTTAGTAATGTATGGTTTGTGGGATATGATTTTTTCTATTCAATTTTGTAGATAAGAGACAATGATACTCATATAGTGGGTAGAATTATTATAGAAGGGTCATAGGTGTGCTGATAGTTGACATTTCATGGATTAGATAACACCAAGGTACCAATGTGTGGTAATATTTGTTAATATTTTGTTCCTAGGAATATATAAGATTCTATATGTTGATATGGTTTTGGTAAAATTATATGCATCGATACTCAGTTCAGGACAGTTCATGTAGGATCTGAGAGTTAATTGTGAGATTAATCAGATATCTTTGTGTGGTACAGGGTGGTAAAACCAATTTTTTGGATGATTTAGGGTGTTAATCGTGTGTTGAATCATTCTGATGAATCAAGTTGGGATGAAAATGATTTAATTGAAATTAGAGCTGGTTTCATGGATTTGGGCATGAGCATGACCCTATATGGCAGTCATTAGAGGGAACACCAAATTAGAGGTATGTTTTCTTTTTATAAATGTTTGTGAGTACAACCATGTTTTTATAGGAAAGTCAGTTGGATGAGAGTCTAACATGTTTTTTCCATGATATTGGATGTTAAAAAATTATAACCACATTGATTTATTTTTTTGAAACATGGTTATCAGGTTAGTAGTCCATTGGAAATGCAATTTTTGTAGTTGATTCCTATTGTGGAGAGAACAATGGATCATAATTTGACTTCATGAGTTGAGTCTTATGGTGGAAAAAACCATAAGATTTGGAAAAAAAATAAATAAAGACACTATGGTTTGTTAGGAGAGATGAATGCACTGAGATCTATCTCAATGTTTAAATTGGTAGAGAGTGGGTGGATCAAGATTTTATGAATAATTCCCATTGGTGTTTTGAATTGTACAGTAGAACTTCTTTGTCCATTAAAAGTTAGAACATGGTGGGTCCTTTGTCGTTAATGAACAAAAATGGTTAGATCATGTAGATTGTGTTTTTCCATGATTCTATCGTATGGGAAGCAATATAGTGTTGATTTTTAATAGCTCATATTTTTATGGGTTTCAAATTATAGGCTAAATTGGATTTTTTCTCATCTGGTGGATGGTTGGTGTTGATAATTCGGACAAATATTGATGTACAAGAATTGATAAATCATGAAGAGTTGTTTTATATGTGTTTTAAGGCTTCATACATTTCCCATAGGATTCTGAAAGCGTCAAAGGAAGGGAGGGGTGTATGGGGATGTGGAAATTCAATAATAATGGATACTTTCTAGGCCTTGAGGAACCATCAATAATCTGATGTGTGGGAAATTTTTTTGAAAGATGGCTATGATCCATATTATGTAAAAGTGGCTAGACAACATAGTTAGAGAAATATATTTTTTAGGAAGTCCATATTATTCTTTTCCAGGTCAGGAGACTTTAGGATTTAATCATATATGGGGCTCTAGAGGGGATATTTCTGGGATTAATCAACCAATCATTTCCAATCCTTTAGTACTCCATGATGGGTGATGAATTTTGCGGTGTTATAGTGAGTATTCATCTAGAGATCATCCATTTGATTATTTTCATGGATCTTCCTTCACCACCCTATAATTTTTTATCACTCAGATTAGGGGTTCAGTGTCGATTTCTCCGAATCATTATACAATTTATCAAGAATAATGGGGCCCTTTCTCAGCTTTCATTGTGGATAACCTAAAAAACTATCAGATATAATTCCATTATCATTTCAAAATAGGTAAATTTCCGCCCTAAATTATTTTATTTTTTATTTAAATTTTATGGAATTAATGAATTACATAGTGAAAAAAGATATGGATTTCACTCAGGATGTTGTGGTGGATATCCTATAGAACTTCGAGGTGTATTTGTTTGAGGTTACAGTGAAGTGATCATTACCAATGAGTAATTGGGTGATTATTCCAAATTTGTTTAAATTAGATAAATAATTATATTTTTTTGCGTTTATTTATTTATTTATCTTGGAATTATATAGGTTTCTCAGAGCATGGATGGGCTTGGATGAGGACATGTAGTACTTCAGAGAGGTTATTTAAAGCTCAATGAGGATGGTAACTCCATTTTGTGGTAGATAGACCCTATGATTCAAAACCATATAAATGATTATGATTATTTCTACATGTGTAGTACCATACTTTATGGGTTTGGGTAGAGAATTTGAGTACTTATAGATCCTTAGGAAAGTACATAAGTGTGTATTTCAACTCTAGAAATAGAATCAATATTTGTAAGATCTTGGAATTTTTAGAAACATCTGATAACTATGTTTCTCATGGTAGAGGGTTCTAATTTTAATAGTGAGAGACTATGAGGAGGTATTAGGAAGTAATTTGGGTAGCATGAATAGACTAGGTGTTTCCCTAGAGCTACTCTTATAGGAATGAAATGGTTGCATCCAAGTGTTGAGTGATCTCCTAAGAAAGATGTTATATGAAACCTAGTCTATATCATTGGAATTTTTTAGAACTTATTATTGGGATTCTAAGTTTATTTTTATAGGATATTAACCCCACCAATAGAGGCCATGGTTTAGGTGAAAATCAGTCATTAGTGTCACCATAGGGTGAAAAATATAGGTTGTTATTGGTGAGATGAAACCGAGGCAAGTTTAAGAGACCTAGTGGATTCATTAATGGGAAAGAAGTGACTTGTCGTGATGTGAGAGGCTAGATGAGGGATAGGTATAGAGGTTATAAGTTAGTGAGCTATATTATTTGTTATGAATACGTTTAAGTTCACATTTTTATAATTATGTGGTGTATATCAATATAGATATTGTTTATTCAGTTGGTAAATAATATGAGTACATTCAGATTGGTTAATGGTTATCTATCATGAGGTTGTTAATTCGGAAGATATACTGAATGTGGAAAATTTTGATTACATGGTGGATATCTATCGATAGTATTTATGTGTCAGGGAATGTTTTTATGATACATATTATAATTATATTGATTTCAACCATCAATTATATGGATGATTTATGGGATATTTATATGTCTCTTCTGTTGATCAAATGATGGTTATTAATCAGTAAGATTGTTGAGTCATAGGGTGAATATATAACTATGTTAGGATTTTTATATCCCAGTGTAGGATGTGTGGTGTCACTTTCTTGATATTTGGGTATGGATAAGAACATTTGGAAAAGACCTTGAGATATCCAACATGGAACCAAAGTATGGTTGCGTGTCTGGGTAGCCAAGATAGCACCTGGTGACTCGATAAGGGTTTATGACTCATCAAGGGTCATATTTTCCTATATATCATATAATGAATCATAGATAATATTTAATTATGTATTTATTTTCCTCCTGAATAAAAACACATTAGATGATGTATGTCAGGTTCTCTAAGTGAGACCCTACTATGTTTATGATCACACCCTCTATGGGAATATCGGTGAATGTGCATGACTTATGTTTTCTATTAATCTCATAGAAATGAATGTGAAATAGATTGGGATTGTGTAACATAATAGGTATATAGATATTTTTTAGGGGTGAATATTGAGTTAAAAAAGATCCCCCTAGTAATTTAATTATTTTTATTTTATTTATGTGTTCTTCCAAAAGGTTGACTCATTATCATTTTTGTATGACATCACCATTGGTAATATCATTGTGTTTACTATTATATTTAATACACCAATGTTTATTTCGGATGATTAATGATTATATATATCTTATATATTTTTAGACTTTGATAGGAGGACATAGTCACTCCACTATTATTTTAGTCCTTCACTACTAGTCAACAACTTTTGGAATATGAGGAGGCTTGCCTAAGGCCTTGTGACCCAACAGACCAAACCAAGTGATTTATCTGAGGGATTTTCATAGTCTTTTATGGGTATTGCTCATTCGTGAGAGTTAATTATACTCTCATAAATGGGGAATTTTTCATTTTATTCCACCCCTGCGACTCATCATATCATGACCTCCCTTGGTTGTGGAGTGACCTACTATAGTCCAAAACTATTGAAACAAAATACTAGAAGCCTAAAAATTTAGTGAAACTGAAATAAAAAGAAATAAATAAAAAAATTAATATATGAAATATACACTTTTTTGGGTTTTTATACCTATATTATTGCTTTAGTCCCCCAAAAATTCATATTGAAGATGGATAATTATAGAAATTTTAGGTCCACTACTCAATCACAAAATATTCATGATCCCATGTATAATGAGAATCACACCCCATTTTATCGAAACACCTATACCAGTGGTATATATTTTTCGTAAAAAACCATAATTTGTGATTCAAAAATATTGATTTTTTTCTCAATCATCAAGACATATGACAGTAATTATGGATCTTCCAAACTCAAACCACGTGAAAAATTGTGAGGATACTTATTTAATTGAGAGACAAGGGGGATGCTCTGAATATATATATCATTTACCAATAAAATATAACCTATTAAAAAACTTCTTGATCCTTTATATTATCTCAAATGGGCCCACATACGTAGATGTTAGTTTCTATTTATTACTAAGTATTCCATGACATAAAATAATCATTCACATATTGAAAACACCCATGGATGTTTATGATTATTGGAATATGATTTATGGAAATATTAAACCATCAACCATCACTACTGTATTACAAAAATATGACTCATTTTCTTTTTAATGTAGCTCAATACCAATAATGAAATCTAATTCATCATGGTCTAGTAAAGAGGAGACCAACATTGTCATCTATATAAGGATACAAAAAAATTTACGTAGAGAGAGGAAGGAATAATATTATTATAATAAAACATGAAAAAATCTAGATTCACATCCCATGAACCTCTGAAATTAAAGACCCAATCCAAATTCATTCCCTTTAAGATTAGGATTTCATTCTCCTTCTATCCATCCATTTATGGATGGTAATCCATGATCAGTGTCTCTTGGGACCCTATAGCCTCTTGAATTCCTTTCTAGGATCAAGATCTGAAACACTAAATTATATTATAAATTATATATGAAGGAAATTTATATTGAATAACAATATTATTCACATTCAACTTCCCATCATCCGTAAACATTGTTGTATCATTGATCAGGATAAAATGAGCTGATTTCATCAATTAATCAATCAAAACAAGAATATAATTCTTCATCTATGGAGTATGAGGTAACATGAATATGAAATACAAAGATATATCATCCAATTTATAGGTGATAATATAAATATGTTGATGAAAACTAAAGTGTTATTAATGATCATCTTTTATGTGATGACAAATATAGTAATGTAAAAAAAATTCATTATATCACATATCAAATTGGGCCACCAATATCAGTCTCTTGTGTCATAAGACAACATGGTAGATCCTAGATAAGCTTCCTTCTGATATTGATGTCAATAATTTTTCTCTTGTTTACTATTATATTAAAAAATCACATAATGGATGATAAAACAATGAATTCTATTTAAGAATAGAGAGCAGTAATTGGGGATATCCACATAAACTAAAAATATATAATATGATTCAATTCACCGTCCCAGGTTTTTTGTTGAATTAGACCAGAAAGAGTGGAAATAAACTAAATACTAGAAAGGAAAATAATCTCCTTATCTTATTTAATAACAAAATTCATTTGAGAAAATATAATCATAAAATTCCATTCATTAATGGATTATATCAAGACTTATGATATCAACATCTCATTGAGGGAATTAATGACCACATTTACCTTCACTAATTTATGGGTGAGATTAAAATTAAAGGATTTAATGTATTCTACCCATCACCTATTCCTAGGATTCAAATAATTTTGAGAGAAAATATATTTCTAGATTTTATGATTGAAATACTTTAAGAACTTATCAGGAAAAGGATAGTGTCCCTATCATTTGAGATCATGCATCCCCATCACAAACTCAAGGTCATTGATCAGGTAATTCTATTCATGTTTCTAAATGTTAGAAGAATTATATTCCACTATATGATCACATTGTATGAGGATACCACCCAATGTCATACATAATGCAACACAATAAACAATATAGACCGGTTTAGCCTACATTGACCTAAAATAGGGGTTAATGTCAAGCATATCATTTATTCATCGAAATAGACATATTTATATAGGTTATATATAAAATTAACCATTTTCGGAGTGAGAGTAGTGTAACGAGATGTTGTCTTAGAGAAATCACTAATAAACCAATGGTAGTATCCCACTAAACCCTTGAATCTATGTATCTCAAAGGCATTGTTTGGTCCTTATTTGACATAATATCTTTAATCATATCATGACTAACTAAAATTAGTTTTTATGGAATTACATGCTCTCTGAAATTGGATTCCCCGATCCAGATGATTCATTGATAACTTTTCAAAAAACATTACTCACAGAGATACCCTGTTAGAATCTAAAAATGATTCTTTTGATCCTATTTAGTTTTGGAATAAAATTGGATGTCATCCATGAATACCATGATAATATATTCAATGTATTAATGAAATATAATATTTATAAAGTCTTTAAATATCATAGGATCATTAGTTAAACCAAAATGCATCACTGGATAATCATAAAAATCATATATTATCCCAAAATATGTTTTTGTTAGGTTATCCTCCTTCACCATAAGTTAGTGATATACTGATAATAGATTATTATATGAAAACCACATTTCACCTTTTACTTGATGTAATAGGTCATCAATGTGAAATAATTATTAGTTATTTGTAATGATCACAAGATTCAATTTCCATCAATCATTTAAAAAAAGATTCCTATTAAATTTCTTGTCAAAGAGAACAAGAGAATTCCATCAAGTCACACAAGTATAAATCAATCCCATGAATTATAAACAATCCAACTGAATTATCAAATATTTTAATTCAGTATGTTCTATGTGGTATGAAGGTAGTGAAAACAACTATGTCTCTAGAACCCAATCAGTAGGGAAATAAATTTTTTTCTTTGTAGGTAACCTTGAAAAATATTTTAGAGAAACTTTGGGAAACTATATAACAATGGGAGGAACCACACTCATATAATCCGATTCATTGGTCGGAATCAAAAGGGCATAAATTTTACATATTGATATTCTAAACTCAAGAAGAAGAGTTCCCACCTCACTATACCATGGGTCCCATTGTCATTGAAAAAAAATGAAAGCCCCGGTAATGGGTATTAAAGGTCATCCACTAATGATAACAACAAAAATGGGAAATAAAATATTTAATATTTTATATCATAAGTGTAATAACAAATATTCTTACATCAATAATAATGAATTCCCATGATAATTCCTCCTTGGATATAGAAACAATATATAACGTACATAAAAAACTATTCTCTTTTTTCTTACCAAGAGGATTGAAAATATCTAGGAAATACGAATTAGGATCCAACATATGACTCAAAAAATCCCTGATACCATATGATATAATGAAGTGAGGGAAATAGTATCAAATAAATAATTATCCATAGATGATGTAATAATAATGGTACCATACATTGTTTTCATTCATGTGTCTAATTTCTAAAGAACTTATTATAATTCATGTGACTACCTTGCTTCAGAATGGGTATAGTTCTTACACCAGTTTATTGCTTAAATCTCAACATAATATACCCCTAAGAAAAAGAAATCCTGCCTCCAAATCCTTTTAGTTAGGACCTCAATACATTAGATGATTCTGATTGAAATGTGGATACCCTAAGAGTTGATGAGACCACACCACTTTAAGAGAGGTGTTTGGTCTAAATGATATATAGGGATATGAAAAATTCCCATAACCATGATAATACTTGGGGTAAAATTAAAAATATGGTCTAATATATCAATTATATATAAATTAATGTAAAATAAGATATATAATACTCATTGAGTTGGGGGAACCCTTTATAATTGATGCTATAAAATATCGGTATAAACTATTTGAGGGTCATCCCATTTCTTTAGCATTTCTAAAAATACACATTCACTTCCACAGAGCATAAGAGGAGTATAAATAATCATATAAATCTTGATCTGGTCTTTTTATACCATCATAAATAAACCCACTATATCTACATTGATATAAATCTCAAAAACAATCTACGATTAAATTTCAAATCATAGGCCTATATCAAATAATTGGGCTTTTAATTCATCATTTGATTCCAATCTATGATAAAAATATTTAAGTTTATAAAATCAATTTTCATATTTAATAGCTATATAGTTCCCTTTATTAGTGCACAGAAAATTATAAAACCATTCTAGTGCCATTAAATTTTTAAAGAACTTCTTTGTGAGAATATCCTAGTAGTATTTTCACTCTAGGATCTCAAGAAACATATCTTAAAAAGCTGACTCTCACCACAACTAGTTGTTACATTAAAGCATAAAATAAACATACTTAACATTAATAAACTCTATGGTTTTAATTAATTAGAATATCCATCATATTTATTCCAAAAAAAACATTAACACTTGAGGATTTTTGTTTTTTTGAATGGATAGATATTGACAGAGAAGATATTCTGAAGTCCAGCCCTTATCCTGACTTTTATCACAATTTTCCTCCCTAGTCTATGTTAGACAAAGACTTGATAATTAATCAATTAATTAGAGATAATTCACAACTATATTGATAAAATTCTCATCCATAAGAGGATTTTCATGTTGAAAACTATTTGTATCTCTCTCTGAAAAATTTACAAGATGTCAAGGAGGGATACAATAATCTGTTTGAAAAAAACAAAAAAATGAAATTTAAACAAATAAGTGACTTTAATTAAAACCATAAACATTTCATAAATAATAAATGTAAAAATTAGTAACCAAATTAGAAGGATAATAAAAAAATCATATTTCCCATAATGTTCAGCTAATGTGCATGGACTGTAACCTACGAACATTACTCAAGATAAGACATGTGTAAACTCACAGATATTTTAAAAAACTAATACCTTAGATCCTAACTACCCCTATAAACACAATTTTCAAAAGAATGTTTTCTCTTAACCCTTCTTTGTACCTACATCTAGATTTTGGACAATTCTATTACTAGTCAACCAAAACATCCACTGATAATTTAAATCAAAACTCAGATTTGATAACATTTTACCACGAACCAACCTAGGACACCCTAGAATAGGTACTTGATTCATTATTTGTCTAATCCCATAGGGATTTCCCAATACCCATGGATTAAAAATGAGTTTATAGGTGTAAAAGAAAAATAATTGGGAATGGTTTCAACCGATAAATCCAATAATTTCTATTAGTATCCTAACCAAGGACTTGAAATAACCTCACCATACCCTATAAAGTCACGAACTTAGATGAATGGAGTAATGATAATAAGAAGACAAAAATAAAATACATCAATAACATTAAATAATAAAACATCTCAAGGTAAACATATATAGAAATTAATACTATATTTACAAATGCTAAATTAGACAGGATGTTGATTAAGATATATAAATGATGATATGTCTTTGTTGAGATCAAAAATAAACAAAATGAAACGCATCCCTCGGTTCCATGATGGATAACTCCCACCATGTCACATCTTCTAACCCAAAAATAACTATCATTAGAATCCACCACATATAATAGGTTCCATTCCTTTACTTATATCATTCCAAATAAGGTTGATATACACTCATTGGGTGTATATAGGGTGTTAGCATAAAAATCCATACATGATATCAATAAACGTTCTATGAACAAAATATGTTTCATAATATTATAATTATATTATTTATATGAACATATTAAAATACCATTTTATCATTTAAAAGAAAAAAGTGAATCATATTAAATGACTTAAGATTTTAATATTTTTTTTATCTACTTAAATCAAATATATTAGATATCAAGCTCCACATAGAACATTTTGTTTTAAAAGGATGGGGTCGAAGCCTCAATTTATTATTTAAAGCAAGGACCACTTTAGACTGGGTAGAGGGTGAACCATTACATAGCCCAAAGTCCCAAGTCCAGGTGGCATGAATACAAGGCTTGAAAGCCCATTTTGGACCAAAGGACCCCATGGTGAATAGTACTACTACAGTACCCGCGCTTCTACAATACCGCCACAAATACAGTACCTACTATATTCCCTCCTCGACAACAGTGTTGAAAATGCTATAGTCTAGCCAATACTATAGTATCTCTACATTTCCCTACTACAGTGCTGCTACAATGCCTAGAAATTCTCCCCTGCCCGGATTTGATCCTGGGTCTTTTGGATGACAAGTAGGAGCCTGTACCACTAGGGTAAATGCTCGTTAGAAGCTCCACATAGAACAATGAACTAAAAAAGAAATTGGGATATTATTAGACCCTTAAAACCAATATGTTGAATTATTTTGTATGAATAAGAGTATCAAAATTATGAAATATTTATATATATAAATGTTATTTTATACAAATTTACTTAATTAATTATTGCATATAAAAATCAATCTTTTTATGAGTTTTAGTTTTTATTAAATAAAACTATGTATTTTACTGTAAAATGATGATTTGAATAAAATCTAATATTGATTGAATAATTCAATATTTATTATAGTTTTATTTAAATTAAGGAAATAAAAAACAATTATTCTAAAATATTATTTTTTAATAAAAATAGTTTCTTGTTGTAATTAGTATTTTTTAATATAAATTAAAAGATAATTATATAGGAATTGAATTTTTAAAAATAAAACTAATATTTTATTTATATTGTAAATAATAATTTAAGATAAAATTTTGGGTGTTTTGGTAAAAATATTTATTTTTAGGTGAATAGTGGGAAATACTATTTTCGTAAAATAACATAAATTTTATCACAATATGATCATATAATTATTAATTTAACATTCATGAATCCTTTTTTATATGATGAAATATTTATTTTCTTTGTGATTTTATAATTTTCATAATGTTGGTATCAATTTACAAACCCATACTTGACATTTTGGAATATAAGTTATATTAAAAAAATTAATGCTTTATATATTTTGAATTTAATGTTTATTTTATCATAAATATAAATATAATATAATATAATGACCTCTATTTTTTATTCATCATGTGAAAAGTTTCTTATGACAAGTTTTCATTATTTTTCTAAAATATTATTTTTAAATGACTAGTGAAAAGATACAGTTTTTGTAAAAATGACTTTTATTACTTTTTAAATCTATAAGAGGGATATATAATTATTTAATACCTTTTAAATTTTCATATATTTATTTTACTAATGATTTTATTCATTATAAATTATATTTTTTTTAAAAATATATAAACAATGTTAATCCTTTATAGTTAAATTCTAAAAAAACCATTTTTGGACTTTTTATTTAATTAATCATTGTTGAGATAAAATTCTATTTTAGATTCATTTGGAGTTCACATAAAATATATTTTTCCAATAATAAACCAATTTATATATTGAAAATAAAAAAATTGATAATTATTTCCCACACATAAATTTTAAGCTCAAAATCAACATTTTTTAAGAAATGTTTCTTACTGGTTATATATGATAATATTAGAATTTATTTTGGTAAATAAAAGAAAATTTATATTTAAATACTATTTAAATATATAAAATAAAAAATTTAAAATTATGTTATAATTTTAATTTTAATTTTTCCATTAATATTAGTTTCCAAGGGTGAAAGTATAGTTACCAAGGTAATGCTAAATTAGAGTAATAGTGGTTTAACATAATGGAAAGACTTAAAATCTGAAAAAAATATTTAACATTGGATAGTGAATTAAATATAGACATTATATATTTACCAAATCAATAATTTTTGTCCCTTTTCCTTGAATAATTGTGTGATATTATTTAGAAATGATGAGTTTTTACAAATGTTCCCTTTTCTTCACTTATTAAAATAGAAAACATCATACCCATTTATCCAACAATTAAAAATATTTATCTCTACCAAAAAAATCCATATTCTCAACTCAACTCCCTATACAAACTTTTTAATTCTTTTTATAACCAAATTGAAATTCTAAAGAAATTCAAGTAGTTTCCCAAGGGAGCACTTCTAGGGGAGAGGTAATATTTTCATATCGACTTCTCTAGAACTTTTCTTCTTATACACAAATAACGTCCTCTCAATACCTGAATGTATGATTAAAAAAAAATCATTTTTTGTATTATTAATATTTATTATAATAATATAATAGTCATTTTATACTTTCCACAATAATCATTAAGAAAATGGAAATGTCATTATGTGTGTGTGAGAAATACTGCATACATAAACGACATTTTCAATTTTCCATAACCACCTTAATATTTTGTAACAAAAGACTATAAAATTAAATAATTATGTGTTTTTTATACAATTACTTTTTTATAATAATAATATTTGTAATTTATATGTGTTATTAATAAGAAATAGTCATTGTATCTTTAACCACTGTAAATAGACATATGAAGAAACCTTTTATAATTTGCATCTATTTTGGGACAACCATTGAGATTGATTTATGTTTTTCTCTAATGGAATAATTAACTGAATAATTTTAAACAATTTTGGAGATCATTAATTTTTTTTACAACATAATTAACTATGTTCTACAAACCAAAAGTGTTATAAATAAATTAAATGAACAACCCGAAGTAACTGATCTATGAAAAAACTATATTAAAAATAAATGAAAAAAGATAATATATAGACTATGAAAAATCTAATATATATTTATAGGCTTATTATTTATATATCTAATGATCATAATTTAATTATTTTGGATGTTTAGTGAAAGTGAATAATGCATTGGGTCACAATGTAGGTGTTTTCAACTCAATCACCATTCATTGATGCATTCTTTTGATATTATGAACCATCATTAACTTGTATATTTTAACTAATTAACTAATTAAATACAATATAATATAGTATGTTTGATCTATTAAACTTTACTTCTTTCCATGATCCTCATTATTATCAGCTAATATTGATGTCTTCCCTAAAATAAAGGGTTTTCATAACTCAATTTAATATTCTCAATTATAATGTTTCTCCTTAAATTTTGTATATTATTTAATATTTTAAAACCTTATTACTATATTGGAGTATAAAGTTTATTACTTAGATATTCTTTATTGGTGATTTATAATGGTTTTTTGAAGTGAACCTATTTTAAGAATAATTTATATCTATTTAAATGATAGTTTCCCATCCTTATCTATAATTTCCCTTTTCATTACTAATAGACTTTTTAATTAAAGACATCATTATGTTTTATATCATGTGAAAATTAAATTAATGTACTAATATTTTAAAAATAATGTTTTAATTTCAAAATTTATGATGTGGGATTTCAAAAAAGGTATTTTAATGTACAAAAAGGGATCTTCTGAACCACCCTCGTTTCATATAAGTTTGATGTTATCTTTATTTATCCCCATTTTAGTCAATATTATTGTCAAAAAAATCTTAAATTTTTGATAAATAATACACTTATATATATATTTAGTTAAATATCCTTTTAATTGTTTGGGTAATTCAATTTTCCTGTTCCCTTCAAAATTCCCACTTCAAAGTAAACCTTATGTAGTGAAAGTTCTTATTTCTTATCTCATATCAAGTGTAACCCACATAAAATTATTTAGAAACATGAATATATTTCAAAACCATATTTTTTTAGAGAACCATATTGGATAAATTCTGATTTTGTGGAAGAATATATTGTTTCCTTCTTTAAAAAGACCCTGTTGTTATTTCATAATAATTCACCTAAGTGGTTCATTTTTAATCATTTGTATCCAAAATACCTCTTAATTTTTTTCCATGGGTAGTACATTTTCATGACCTATATCCCCTTTTAAATTGTGAAATTTTATAATTATTTAATTCATTCTTCAGATGGGGATATTTATGATTTATCCTTCAGTTATGTTATAAATTAGAATTCGAGAACCCAGTTCATTCTCATAGGTTTGATCATAAATATTATTAATTCATGGTTTTATTTATCCATGTGGAAAACATACGTATGATTTTAGTTTTATTGATGGGTAGGAAAAAAAAATATACAAACATTCAATGCATTGTGTAAAGCATCATATCTCATTAGATTTCATATATGGTATTAAGGTGTGAACCTAATACCCATATGGAATTTTCTCATTTTGTTTATTGGAATGGGTGAGTGAATACAATCTATCACATGAATTTTTTCAATATATGAATAAGGTATGGGGATTAAAACCCTAATTATTTTAATGATGACAAACCTTTTATTATTTCAGCATATTAAATAATTATATAATCTAATGATTTAACATCCTTATTTTATGATTCAATGCTTATGATCATTCTCTTTATGGTATCATGTTATGTATTTTTAATATCAGTTTATGCTTTATATCCATTATTATTTATTTAATGGGATTTTGTTCTAAAACATTTCATTATTTATATTACCCCAAGGTATCCTATATAGTTTTTAATACTTCTGGGAGTTTAGAGCATTATGTGGCGGTTTAGATAAATATTATTTTTTATGTCTAAGATAATTTGTTTATGGATCTAATCTTCCAATAAATATAGACCATTAGATACATGGATTTTATTATTGGGATATGATGTTATTTATGATAAAATAATTTATCTTTAGATAATAGTTCCTTATAGTCAACATTAGAGAAATTCTAAGTAATTTTTATTATTCAGAAGAAAGAAAATCTATGAAAATTAAATCGGATAAGTATTTGTATAGGATAACATCCAAAATGTTTGGTAATTTATATGACTTTGTATTTACTAGAAATTACATCCCTTTCCTGATAAAACAAGTGTATATAGGCTCCAAAACATATATACCTAAGATAAATGACCCTGAAAATTGTGGATTTGGTGTTATCCTGATCATCACCAAGTGCATAGAAAAGAGGCCTAACTACACAATGGGTTTGACACACCTAGGGGATATGATTTCTTTAATCATGTGATCTTTATGAACTAATATGAATTATGGATTTTCTAGTTGCTATTATGGACTTGGTTGATAAGTTTAATAAAACCCACATAAGATAAAATATGAAGAATAAAAATGTATATTGGTTGAATCTAGTATGATATAAGTGGATGTGAGAATAATATATTTTAAACTGGGAATGGTATATTTTAAAAAATAGTGATATAGATTGAGAAACATTTATTATAGGATAACTTCATGGTATTATAAATTAAGAAATCATCTGGTTAAAGTTTACATTAGTTATCCAGGATACTTATTTTATGATGATAATTTTTCATCACTCATGTTAACCACTTTTTGGTTTTTATAATGGCTAAAACTTGAAGGAATGGAGTTAAACCTAGGTTCCTGGGATAAACAAATTATTACCTTAATTATCTACAAATTAGAAGTGTATTTGAACTGAGAAATAAAATTTTTATACCAAACTAAAGATAATAATACATGATTATCAATGTAACCATTATTAATATCTTGAGTTCACCATAGAAGAGTAGGATGGTGTCCCTTGAAAATTAATGAGAAAATATGATGAAGGAAGGGATATTCAAAAATCTATATGAATTTTTTTTAAAAATAAGTGCCAAGGTAATTTCATCAAGGGGACTAGGAAATGTTATACTTTGGGTAATGGTGGTCATCAAGAAAAAATATATCAGGGCAAAAATAAAGATACAGTGAAGGAAGATAATGTTCACCATAAGGATAAACTAACAATTTAATGTTTTTAGGGTAATAAATTTTGGAAATATGCAACCCAATGCACCAATCCAAAGGATAAAGTAGAAGACCGATGCAGACCACCTCTTAAACCATGGGAATATATAAAATCCTATGTAGTGACTATTTTATTTAGATATTTATTTTTTACTCTATATTTTTCGATGACTTATTTCATGTAATATTTGAACAATTAGGTACTGATCTATAAATAAAAAAATTTGTTTTATAATTCTTTTATCCATCATATATAAAACTTTTATAAGGTTTTTTGGAATGTTATTCCATATATATTTGTATCATCTTCTTTTATTAATATTTCATTATAAATAGAATGTCTCTTTTTACAAAAGGATTATATCAAATTTTATATCCAGAAATATCAAATTATATCCTAAGTTGATGCATGATAAAAAACTATCTAATGGTTAATTAAGACATCCATATCTAAATTAATTTGATCATATGTTTTTTAAAATTCAAAGAATGTAATTTACATAAGGGTAGAGAATGTAATGACCCAATATTTTTATATATTATTCCTCTAATTAATTCAAAAATGTTTTATAACATTGTCCACATGTAACACAAACTAAAACTAAACACCCACATGTTTAGATCATTAAAATATAATTTTTTAATTTTGTAGGTATGAATAGTATTAAAGAAAATATGAAATATATTATTATATATGAATATATTTAAATGTTATTTTATACAATTTTACATACTAAAATATCATTTTAAAGACTCCGTATATTTATGAGCTGTAATGTTTTTTGAATAAAACATTATATATTACTAATAAGTGTGTATTTTAACAAAATATAGTATTTATTTTTTAATTTTAGATTTATTATAGTTTTTTAGAAATTAAGAATAAGATCAAAAAATATTTTTAAGACGTTATTTTCCTATAAAAACCATTTATCAATATATTTTATTATTTTAATTAAATTTTAAAATAAAAAATTATAAAAAAATTAATTTAGAAAAAATAACTTCATTTTTTATTTATAATTTAAATAATTGTTTAAGAATAAATTTTTGGGTTTCTAAAAAATGATTGATTTTAGATGAATATTGAAAAATACTATTTTTATTAAAAACAAAGATTTTATTATATTATATAAGTATGAATTTTAAATTCATGGAACTTATTTATAAGTACAAATATGTATTTTATAAATGATTTTATAATTTAATATTTATTTCATTTATTTAAAAACCCATATTTGACATATTATAAATTAAGATAAATTTTTCAAAATAATTATTTTTAATGTAGTAGACTTTTAGTATATGATATTTTATTTTTATCATGTATATAAGTTCAATATAATATATTAACTTCAAATTTTGGATTAATAATGTGAAAAAAAACTAATATTTTTATATAATTTTTCTAAAATAATAGATTTTTAGATGAATATTGGAAAAATATGTGGTTTTCTAAAATACTAGCTTTTTTTACTTTATCATAATATAAGAGAAAATTAGAATTTAAAAAATATTGTTTTGATGATAAAATATGAATTTACGTATTAATTTTATTTATTTTAGATATATAATTGAAAATTTTATAAATCCAATGTTTACCAAAATATATTTATTCTAATAAAAACTATTTCTGGCACATTCATATAAATAAACATTATATTGGTAAAAAAATTAATTGTTTCATAAGAATTCTAAAATTTATGATTTCTATAATAAAACAATTTATATCATGAAATTGAAAAACATTGATAATTTCATCCCACACATAAATTTTAATTATAAAATAAACTTTTTCTAATAAATTGTTTTTATATGTTATATGCGCCAATTCTAAAATTGATTTTTATAAATGGAAAATTTTAAATTTTAATATGATTTATATATTTTAAAATATAGTTTAGAAAGATTTAAATAATTTTAGTTTTAATTTTTTCCATTAAAATTAGTACCTAAGGTTGAAATTGGAGTTTCAAGGAATGGGAAAATTTGGGTAAATGTGGTTTAACATAGTGTGAAAGTTGGTAAAATATAAAAACCATTTTTGATATTTGTTAATGGATATAGGATTAACCTTATCACTTTCATCACAAGATTATTTCTAATTTTTTGAGCCTTTTTCATTGAATAATTGATTGATATTGTTGAAAAATAATGATTTTTAACAAAAATGCCCTTTTCTTCACTTAGAAAATGAGACTATTTCATCCTTATTTATATACCAATTACAATGATTTTTGTAAATTTAAACTATTAAATAGTATCTTTTAATCACCCTCCCCACAACATTTATTGCGTTATCTCAAAAAAATACCAATCTAAGTAACCTTAAGGAGTTTACCAATAGAGAACTTCAATGGGAGAGATAACACAATCAACCCAACTTCTCTAGCTATTTTATTCTCTTACACCCATGAAAAAACCATTATCTATGATGATATGATAAAACTATATATTTCAATATGATGAAGAGTTATTATACTAATGGAATATAAATTTTATATTTTCCTCCAAAATCATTAAGAAAGAGGAAAACATATTCTTGTGTGTGTCAAAACCATCTCCTCCATGAACAACTTGTTTAACATTACCTCACCACCTTAAATGGTTGGTTAAAAAGGGTTATTTAAATTAATGATATGATACATTTCAGACCATTAATATTTTGGAAAAATAATATTCGATGTTCTATATGTGTGATAACAAAGAAAAAATCATAGTAACTTTATCCACCATAAATAGACTTTTCACGGTACCATTCATAAAAAGGATAAATATTATAATAATCATTTAAACTGTATAATTATTTTCCCAATGTAATAAAGAAAATGAAATAAAACTCTAAATTTATAGAGGCAGTGAAATTATTTTATAACACTTTTGGTCATAGTCAACAAACTGAAAATGTTATGAAGACATTAAGCTAATAACCTTGTTCAATGGATGTATGAGAAAAATATATTGAAAATAAATACCAAAAGATAATATATAGAACCTAGAAATTATATATATATATATATAATAATAATCATCATATATCAAATGAAATTAATTTAATTATTTTGGAAATTAAGATTTAGTGTAGAGAACATTTAGACAAGAGCTAAGGGTTTACATCTCAATCCCCATTCATTGAGGCATGATTTGATATTATAAACCAATATTAATTTTTATTCACTTTACATTACCCCCATGAATTATAATATCAAAAAACATTTTTGTACACAAAAAATTTAGTTGCATTAATTCTTTTCATCATTGTGGGATATGATTGGTGTCTTCAATTAAATATAAGGTCCTTTCATAAATCAATATCATTTCATGAATTATAATGTTTCTCCTTGAGTATTCTATTTTATTTCATATAATATTAATAATTTATATCCTGCGAGATCATTTTTTTTCAAATATCATTTTATAGTGAGTTCTAATCCTTTTGGAAAATGTAACTATGTTATGAATAATTTCCATACATTTAAATGATTTTTTTAAATCCTCATATACAATTTCCCTTCTCACCAATATTATCCTTCTAATTAAAACCCTCATTAAGTGTTATCTCATGAGAAAATCATACATTATTTATCAAATAATCAAAATAATTTTTCTATCATATTCTATAATTACATATTTGTGTAATGGTTTTAAAAAAAATAAAAAAGATCTTATGAATAAACATTGTTACTTGTTAGTTTCATTATTTATTTATTTTTCACATTTTTATGAAATTTTAACTTTGTGAGATTATTATAATATTTTATTTATATATCTAAAATATATACATACATAAATGTTTTCAAAACATGAATATATATTAATAACCATAATTATCTTCTCGATAAACTTCTTGGATGATTTTTATTTTTAAATAAAAAAATATTCTCGTTCTTTCTATAAAAATATCCACTATTTATTTCTTTAATTTTCCCTCTAGCAGTTCATTTAAATTCATTAATATACTAAACCCTTATAATCAATTTTTTACATTGTAAATTGATGATCCTGTTTTATTTATCTTTTTAAATTATGAAAAACAAATTTATTTAATTCCTTATTATCCAGGGAATCTATATGATTTAGTCTTCTATTTTTCGATAAATTAGAATTATGAAACCCACTTATTTCTAATCAGTTTGACCAAACATATGATTTATGTATTGTTTATTTTCTTCAGGGGATACGATTTTTATCTATTTGATCGGTGGGACTGTAATTATATTACCCAATAATTAATTGGTTTTTTTTATATCACATCATATGTTATATATGGGGTTAGGGAGTAGACCTACTCTATAATGGGACATTTTCCACTATGTTTATATGAATGGAATAGTGAATCCACCCCCCCCCCCCCCCCGAGACATTTTCCATGTTATTATTATGGTATTCTGAGTTACCCTTTATTTATATTTATGATGTCATGTAATTTGTTTTTTACATATATTCTATGATTACATGATCTTTAGGTTTTATTTCCATAATCTATATTTATTTGTTTATTTTCATTCTATTTATGATATTATTTCCACCTAAATCTCATGTTATACTTTATTTCCAGGATTAATCGTTTTGTAAGATTCCTAGATCACCATTTTCATTTTTTATTTTCCACTATGATATCCCATGAAGTTTTAAAATCCTTATGGGAGTTATGATCAATATTTTAATTTTTAAATAAATCTATAGTATTTAGGATTATGATTTTGTGTTTAGGTATCCAGTCATCCAAATACAGTAAACCTTGAGATCATTGGAATTAATTATTGTATGAGTTTGTTATAAATCATGAAATATTGTGTATTTTATAATTGTGTTACTCAATAATATGAAATTATTTATTACTATTTAATAATATATATAAAATTCATATAAATTATATTACCAAAAAAACATCATGTGATGTATTCTATGGTATTTAAGGTCAAGAAACACTAAGATACATATACTTTATTGCATTCAAATAATTTCTTATCTAGCCACACATTAGCCTATAATTGGGAGTAACATTAATTCCTAGTGGGATCTATGATGTCCAAATCTATCTAGCATCATAACTTGTTACATAATTAATGTTATGGGAGAGTATCATTAATTCCTAGACTATAATTATCATAGATTCCCTAGATTTGTATCCATGGTTCCCAAGACACATAATTTTTATCATAGTATAAAACTTTTCATTTAAAAGCTAATTTCCAATAATAAGGTCATTTTATGAAATATGTGATAACCAAAACTACTTTTAATACATATAACATGATTTTGGATTAATTTCATTTTATATTATCAATGGAAGGATTTGAAAAAAAAACATAACATATATATAATTCATCAAAAATGACATTAAATAGTCTAAATTAATTTAAAATTTTATTTTAAAAACACAAGGACACATGGTTATTAATATATATAAGGGAAGTTAACCACCTAAAATAATCACTAAAACCTTCAAAAACAGGGTTTAATCAACTTGAAAATAAGATAAATAATAATTATAATGAAAAATAATCCCAAGTAATAAAAACCCCATCCATTACGTTCATCAAAAACAAATTTTACTCTAATATATATATATGTGAAGTGAAAAAATACATATAAGGAATTAGTAAAACCAATGAAAATGAATAACACCACTTATAGTTGATTTATTACTGAAATATTCACAATTAATTATAGAAATAGTGGGGTAATCATGGTTTGTATGAGATAAATCAACATGAATTTAATAGAGTGGGAGAAAATATATTAAGGAATTTCATTGATATATTAAAAGCTACAATTTTTAATTTCATTTAATTAAAAAATTAATTTATTTCATATTTTCATAAAAAATGTATATGAATTATGGGACAAGACCTTCCCTATCATTTCATGAAACACCACCCTTGAATGAGGCAGATCCGTGGAATTATTTTTTAGTTTCATATAATAGCATGACCTAGCCCTTTGAGGCATGACACCACCATGGGTATGTCTTTGTAGTAAATCTCCCCCATGTGGTAGACCCCCACACGACACGACATATACCCATCATGAAATTAATATTCAGAATTGGGTTTTCTCAGGATGGAAGTTTCATTTTGGTGAAACCAACTCTTGTTGTTGGGTACCTTTGATAAATTTTCAAATAGTAGGACCTTACAAGAAGGTTACCATAAGAAATATTTCTTTATTATGTGTGGGAAATTGTTGTTTCTGACAATCACATAAACCTATCATGGAAAAACACCCATGGGTTGTATCATGAACAACTCTAGACCACTATTTTTTATTAATTTTATTTTCTTAAATAGGGTAATCCACCCCTAATGTGAGAGTATCTTTTACTCACATGTATGGATACTTTTCAATTTTTGGCCTCTATAAGTTCCTATCTTTGTGAGACCTCCCTGTGCAGTAGTGTGAGCTCCTACAATTAAAAAATAATTAATAAAAAATAGATATTTAATGAAATTAAAATAAAGAGTCCATAAATATCATATTTCATTCTTAAAAATGGCACCATGGTTGTGATTAACTTTATGGTAGATTCATGAATGATATTTCTAAAAAACTATTGTAACTAATTTCCATTATAGTTTAATATCATTTTATTAATGTGGAAA
The DNA here is from genome assembly GCA_963277665.1 of Viscum album. Lineage (NCBI taxonomy): Eukaryota > Viridiplantae > Streptophyta > Magnoliopsida > Santalales > Viscaceae > Viscum > Viscum album. The sequence continues at coordinate 2,044,727,162 of OY728150.1, read as the reverse complement.
CTGAATAATGAAGCATAAATCAGTTGGAAAATATTACACTGTTTAGAAAATTAATAAATTTACAATAAATATATTTATTTTAGAACAATAAAATTAAAAAATCCTAGGATATTAAATAATATATTAAAAAATAATTAATTCAGTGGAAGGAAAATGAAATTAAGAAACCCAATAACATAATGTTTTTGGAACTAAAATCACACAATAATAAAAATTAATGATGTATTCCTTTCATCATTAAATTATTCTACTAATAATATTTTTCAATGTTTTATGATTATAAACAATGAACAACCACATGGATTTCCCATTGAGGTGTGTCCATTTATTGGGTAATGCCCTGAATCTGGATGTCACTAAATGGTGCCCCGAGCCCGGTTGGTCCCATGGCCTCAAGAGCATCTCTTAGAATTCCAAAGGCCTCTAACTAATAGTGGGGGTCTATAGTGTGTCCTTTGGGAGAATAATCCCTCATTACCAGAGTTAACACAACATATACATCACAAAAATTTTAAAAACAGTATCAGTATAATAGTCATAAAATAAAAAAAATAGAGGAATAGATAATTAATGTCAGAAGTATCTTATATACCACGATTATCATGTCACGTGTCCAAAAATAATTCAAAATAGATATACATGGAATCAGAATAATACATGTAAAAAAATACCATAAAAGCACTATCTATTGATAGAATCATGAGACACAACTTGGTCTTGTGATCCCCAACTTCTAACCATGGAACAAAGCCAAGAATCAAACTATGGTATCATGAACGACTCCCTACCTACATCAAAATAGTTGGTCTAGGTACCCAATGGTTTTTCAAACATGGTGTGACATTCAATCATAGTAGGAAACCTACCAAAGGTCTATATAAATATTTTCTGCACAATATAAGATAAATAATATTACATTTTATATCACAATTAAGAATTAATAAGAGAAAAGTTCCCTTTGCATATATATATAAAATAGTTGAAATTTTATAGACCAACAAGGCTCCCTAAAAAACATTGTTTCCATGATCCGAACAATCCACAGACACACCTGATACCCACATAAACTCAAAGGGTATTCACATTGGGCCATAAACTATCATTCTAACTGAAAAAAACCATCTGAACCTCATACAAAAACTCAGGATCTTACAATATTCCCCCCTTACTGAAATTTTCCCCTAAATTTCTCTCTCAAGGGTGGTTATTATTCTTCTACGAATATCTCCATCCACTGATCAAGTACATCGGCCTCCCACTCCCAAGTCTCTTCCTACAAATAGTTATACATCCATAGCACCCGTACTAGAGGAACTGACTGGACTTGGATAACCTTCGTTCGATTTTCAATTATACAAATTGGATGCTCTAGAAAGGATGAATTCACATATAACTCAACCTCATCATGCTGCAAAAACATGAGATGGATCCAAATGATAATGGAATAGTGAATATCCAAGGAAGACATCAAGCCTGAATTAGTACCTCTATGGTAACTTCAAATAGTAGGATACAAACATGACTCTCTCCTGAATACTGAATGGAATGGCATATCATGAGGGAATCATACCCTGTCTCTTGATCTATCAATGTCCCAGCCTCAGTGATATGAAAAAAATACCAGATCCCCATCCTTAATATATGTAGATCATATGTAGTGATTAGTGTAAGATTCATATTGTGACTGTGTAGTATTCATCCATTTTCTATTCAACTAGACCTCCTCCAATTTCACCTTAATGAGACAATGTCCTAGTAATTATAGCTAACCTACATCAAACTAGCACATGTTCCATCGGTAAGGACTACTGTACAATGCCACATAAGGGTTCATCTATATAGTCACTTGATAGCTATTTTTGTATATAACATCAATGAGAGGAATATTCATTTAACAAGAGCCCCCAAAATCACAGATGCATGCTCACATCATGTCCTCAAGAACTCATTTCATACACGCTGATTGGTCATCTGTCTAAGGGTGGTATGTTGTGCTAAGAAGCACATATATACCCAAAACCCTCAACAAAACCTTCTAGAAATGTGACATAAATTTGGAATATCTATCTAAAACTATATTGTGCAGGACCTTGGGAATTATTATGTCACATAGATATACTACCCCCCCTAAAGCTCATCTAAACTAATGGTCAGCTTGATCAGTAGGAAATGATAAATCTTTGTGATTCAGTAAAAAAAACCCCACAAAACCTCACTAACTTGTGGTGAACTTGATAAAACTATCATGAATTCCATCATGATAACATCACATTTATGATGATGAATATGTAACTGTTGTAATAGTTTATCTACTCACTGGTGTTTTTCCTTCACTTATTGATAAGTGTAACACCCCGTAACAAAACTGGCTACCTCATTATTCATACCTAGCCACAAGTACTGATGGAGCAAGTCATGGTACATCTTGTTGACGCTAAGTTGTACTACCCAAACCAAGGCATGAAACACCTTTATTAGCTCCATGTGTATGTACACTAGATCCCAAATGGGACCATGGATACACAAAATCTCATCCTTTCCTATGGTACAACAAAGAGGTGGGACCTCACCTGCCACATTCTCTTAAAGGACTAAGCCCTTAGAATTTGATAGCTACCAGATTCTCACTCTATCCAGTAGGGTATTGGTCATAGATAAGGATGAAAGAAAATATTATCCCTAACTATTCTACACATACAAGTATATCTTATAAAAAAAATCTATGAGCTTCAACTCGCCAATGGTCACTTGAACTGCCTGTATCTGACTCCACCTGCTTGAGCATTAGCCACTGCATTTCCCTTCACATATGTGTAAGAAAGATCAATGTTGATTCACTGTAGGTACTCAACCCACCTTATCGACATCAGAATCAAAACACGTTGAAAAAATATTTAATTGAGTCTTTAATTATTATTCTACTCCAAAAAATGCTCTCTATGAAAGTAATGTATCTAACCATGAAAATCATTAATATCTACAGCTAACTAAAGATCTTTTATCATGTATTTCCTCTCATATGGAATAAAATTATAAGACCAATACTCTGCAACAATATCTCCCTACATCAACACCATTCCTAGCCTAATACCTAATGTTTCTCAATACACAGTGTATCTTCTACCCTTCTCTAGAAGAATCAAGACTAAACTAATGTCAATATCAATTTTAACACTTAAATATTTTTCTCGCAATAATCTATTCATAAAAACTCCACACCCATCTTAGTCAAACAAGTAAACATGGCTTCCAATAATGGGATGTCTAGTATGAATCACCTGAAATATCCATCTCGAACCATGAAAATCTTTATGTCAAAATCATAGTTTTGATTCTCTAAATAAATTACAAATCACACATTTTATTGGTCAACTAATACTCTAGTATATGTGATAATGTGTCCCAGGATGTGAATTTTTTCCATCTAGAAGTGGTAATTTGTGGGCATAGAATATAATTGATTCTCTCTTACTGTATCCAAAATGATCTGAAGTTATTTGTAATGGTCATGTCAATTGTCAGAATACCCCTAGATATCATCCATGAAAACCAAAATAAATGAATCCAGATATGAATTGAAAACTCTGTTAATATGCACCATGAAATCCAATGGTGCGTTAGTGAGACTGGATAGAATAACCTAGTACTCATATAGACCATATTTTATTTGAATGATTGTACATGGAATTTATATAGGTTTAACACATACTTGGTGATATCCTAACTTGAAATCAATTTTCAATAACACAAGAGCACCTCAAAGAAAATCAAATAGTTTATCTATATGCAGAAAGGGATATCAGTTCTTAACCGTTATGTGGTTCAATTTTTTTAGTCATTTACTTTCTAAAAAAACCCCATCTTCCTTGTCACAAAAAGGACCAGAAAAGCCCACAGAGAAGTATAGGTCTTGATAAACCCATTCTCCCCCAAATCTTATTGATTCCCCATGAGATCCTGAAACTTCATTTTAGTCATTCGGTAAAGAGGAATGGATACCATTGTGGCTCCCATCTCTAGATCTATAGAGAACTTGAACTCACTCTTAGGAAATAAACCAGGAACATATTCTAGGAAAACATCCCTAAATTGATCAACAATAAGAGGAATTTCTACCTGATGTGCTCCTTGGTCATCAATATATATGTTTTCTATCTAAGCTATCAGTACACCCATCTCACGATGTTGTGGTCCAGCTCTACTTGCCTAGACATACCATTCAACCTTGGGAATAAATTATCCACCATTTGGTGATGTGAAAGTCTACCTCCGGTGATAGAAATAAACAAAGGATTGAAAAGCTACTCGACTACTCATTCCATGTATGAGGTAAAACCCAATCATCCTAATAATAAAAAGACTCCAAAAAAAGTGATTCCAACCAACCACAAGGGGGGACTCCCTACACTAGATTACACTCTCCATTCTGATCTCCAATAGAGTTTCAAGAATCATAACTCCCTAAAAAACTATATAATTATCCCAAGGCCTTCTGCCACAGTTGAAAATATAAATCTTTGAGAAGAACCTATATCAAAAATAAAGTATATAAAAATTATGGCTATTAAGACTGTACCTCTAAATGTAGATGCCACAACACACTTTACCTCAAGTATACTCTATAAAAAAATATTTTTCATGGAACGTGGACCTATAACTCAACCACAGTACCAAAAGAATGACCACACTTTTGCCTCAGAAAAACTAGTTCATGGATGCTTCGTCCATGTCCACCACCACCTTAGGCTAAATGGTAAGTACTACCCCAACACTATTTTTAATTTAGAGCTATGAAATCATCTCCCAAACATGGTGTTAGATCACAACCCCAACCACTCATTGATGGAGGTAATGTGCTATAGAAACATTGCACATATCAAATCATGTCGTAATCATGGAACATGACTGGGTCACAATCACATTGATTCCTCACATGTCCATATCTCCCACACCGATGAAAGAAAACTTCACTATTAGAACTAGGATCCTAGATGGTACTAATCTCATGGGAAGCCTCAAAACCTTTCTTCCTACCTCTAGAAGTCAAACTATTGGACAAAGAGACTATTCTACTATTCTTCTCACCCCTATCATCCCCCAGGTTCAACTCTTTAATCATCGAATTATATATAATTTCAGAAATAGTTAACAAATATAACATGTTGGCCTAAGATTTAATAGCAAGCCAGAGATATTCCTATAAGACTCTCTCCCTCTATAACTTATTGGTATGATTTTTCATCACAAAACACTGCACTACTATAAATCATGTCGTGTAATCTATTATTGCCACACTACCCTACTCTAGACAAATAAAATCACTATCCCACTCTTCCCATAGATTCTCAGACTAAAAGTAGTTATAGAACATGGTTTGGAAATCCACCCAAACCATATCTTATAGCATGTTATCCTGGTTCAAAACATTCCACCGATGCTTTTTTTCTTGAAGCATATAAGTCATAGATTCAATATCCTCTTAAGAGGTGTCTCCAAATTTTTTAAGATTGATATCATAGTATCAATCCACAAATCCGCAACCTAATGACTTCCATTCCCCATAAATGTGTGAGGATGAAACTTTTGGATCACACAAACCAAATCAACCATATATGAGTCATGGTAGAGTGCTCCCTAAAAATTCTACATGAAGTAGAAAACCCACTTGTAGAATATTGCCTCGGAACTTGTGTCTAGTAAACCTAATAGTTCTACATATGGAACTGAATTAGGATACATTGGTATACTATGGCCCAACACCTCCATAGTGTGGTCACCTCAAACCTCATGGTGTATGACTATAGATCATCATGGTGGCATGTCTCTATAATTCCAAATGCACCCCTCAAAAAATAACAACATCAAAGTATACATATCCTTAATTCATGAAATATCAAAACCTTCCAATAAATAGTTCATACCACACTATATACTCCTAAGACAATGATTGTAAAAATATTCTCAAAATTCACTAGAGACAATACCTCTTTCCCACCCAAAATTGAGGTCTAGTTCCACATCTCTATTTGTCAATTCAGTTTCTAGTTCATTTTCATATTCTTTTTACATTCATTTTAAATGGTTGAATCAAATGGTGTGTTGCTTCTAATTGTTAATAACATATACTCCTCATGAACCAAAATATAGAGCCCATATAATATACACCATAAAACATTCGAGTTCATGCGACTCATGATCCATGATTCAATGTCCTATAATTGGCTTTATAGGGAGTTAGTTGTATCCTAATCAAGAAAACACCATTAAGGTCCCCACATGCACTCTGAGTACCAACCATGTTTCTAAATTCCCCACCAAAAATTATATTACAATTGAAGGTATACCAATCCTGGAACCTATCACAACATCATGAAATTAAGAAATGCATCCTATATTGCCTAGAATAATGCATCGCATTGGAATTATGGAAAATTATAAAATGATCCATCAGATGGAATTACCTCATCTAATCTTGTTGCAAAAAAATAACCCTCAATCTTATCAATAATATAATCACAATTCAATTACAACACCCAATGATGGAATCAAATAATCTGTAGTAGGAAAAATCTTGAAGTCAATAATTTAATTTGAAGAATTTAGATATTTTTTGTATGTGGGTTAGCTACTCACATGCACAACTCGTTACCAAATTTCATTATCTTCCTATCCTAGTATAATATTTCCAAATAATAAACTAGAAATTAAAACACCATAAAATCACTTTATAACAACTCAGACTTGAATGCCTGTGAAACGTTCCTCGAGCCTTGTTGGTCACATTTCCTCAAATGAATCTACCTGATTTCTAGAGGATGTTGACTAGGAATGAGATCCTATGGTGTGTCCAGGGAAAGAATATAATCTCATTAATTCAGTGAACACAAAGGATACATAACAAAAAATAAGATATTAGTAGCAGTGTAAAAGTTAAAAAATAGATAAACAATAGAATCAACGAAAAAATTCCAAAACTATATCATATACAACGATGATCATATCATGTTTATAAAAAAATCCCAAATAGTTATTTGAGCCATCAATAAAATAAATTCAAAAAAAATACATAAAAGACCAATGATCATTATCTCCCAATTGCATCATGTGCCTCAGATCAGTCTCATGCTCTTATTCCCCAAAGCATGGAACAAGTTCATGAAACAAAATATGGGCACATTCCCTAGTCCCTACCCACATCCAAATATTCTATCTGATAACCCATTGGTTCCCAAAATGTGAAGTTAGATACAATTCCACTAGGTAATGATCAAATAGTCTATTAAAATCCTAGTTAAAAAATAGAATTTAAAGAAGAGTTCATTATATATAATAGTTACATAATAATAAAATAATGTGACCATGGAATATATATTACAAACTAGTGATACTGTATCGCCCAACAAGGAATCCTATAAAACAAGGTTCGTGATCCAATATTAATGTAGTATTAGACATATAGAAGTAAATACCATGGTCATTCAATACAAGCATCATATCATATCATGCGAGACCTTTGAATATACTACATATATCAAATCATCCATGGCCACACCATATGACCTGAATTGTCAGAACAATCAAAGTGGAGAAATATAACCTTTAAAGTCACATTTACCTTGATCAAGCTATAAAATCAGAAATTTCAGAACCCTCAGGGATGGATCCATGGTATAGTACAGCCAATCATCATCATCAAGTCCCAAGATAATCTCAATGGAAACTTGATTTGTCTTGATTTAGGGTCCAAGGATCATGTCATCAGAAAATGTCCACTACAAACACACACACAAATATCCAAGGGGTATCAAGGCCTATTTAATACCATATAATTATAATACAAGGATCATAAATTCCCAAGGAATTCTTCACCACTATCATAACCCAGGATACATCAAACCCATAGAATCCTATGAAAACATTCACCATTCAATTCAATTACCATTTCATAACTTGACTTTACCCACTAATTTCCATAATTTCTAATAAATCACTCAAGTAATTCATGTTCTATATAAACCATTAAATTAGAAACAACAACATGCAAATTAGGAAAACCATCTTGTATTTAACCAATTTAAATTATTTCAATTGTTAATATTCATCCTCTAAATAATAAAACACTAATACCCCCTAGAGTGGTTTATAGAGGCATATGAGAGGTAAATTCTCAAGTCACGCCCCATATGTATCCTTGGTTATGGAAACAACCTCCAACACATCTCAATGGAACTAAAGAAAATCCATAATAGGTTCCATTTCATTAAATTTAATTATTCCATTCAATTTCATGGGTATTCTAGATATTCTAGTTGGTGGTAAAATAGAAACTAGGTCTATAAAGAACAAAACGACATAGGAAAAGTATAAAATACCTTCCATAGGACTGTAATAGAGTTCTCATCTAGTATCTGATTCCGATATGGCTCAGATAAAGCAACTAAAGAATATATATGAAAACCCTAAAAATAGGGGGAATATATTGAACCTAAATAGCATAGACAATCTGATGTTAACTGATAAACAACACAATAGTAATTGAGTACTCACCAATGTGGACCCAAGGAGATTATCAGAACTCGGTTCCGAGTTCTGATCAAAGAACCAAAGAATAGACTATGGATTTTCCAAAAAATTATGATATCAAATTCTATAATATACATGGGATATGAGAAATAAAAATTTAGGCTTTAGAGACATTTATGTAAAAAATTAATTTTACACCAAAAATTATGGTCACACGATTTGGCCACATGATTATCAAAACTGTGCACCAACCATGTGCCCAAAGTTGTAAGGAGGGGTATCTCAAAAAGTATTCACACACTGTTTTCCTAAACATGTGTAAAATTTGTCTCATCCCAATTTCAAATAATATTGATTCCACCACATGGGTGTGAACATCCATCCATACAGCTTGAAAAAAACCTGGGGCATGTAGCCCCCCATTGCCTAGCCTTGTAAGGTTAAAAGTAACCATGCAACCTACCCAACAATGTTTTTACTAATCATTCAGCCTACTTGTTCATTCGAAAAATTTGTGTACCAGGATCCAAATGAGATCCTTACATCCATAATACCCCCCATAATATCAAATTGTATTCACAATAGACTGTAATAAAGAATTTAAATTGAAAAAAAAAGTATTTTTACATTGTATGAAGACCTAGGATATTACATATTACATTAAATCAACCAAACTTCTTTGGGTAGGATCTTTTGTTTTCTTCATAATTGTATAGTATATCTATTACAAATGGGGATGTATTAATATCCATTTGGGGTAAGGGGTGTTTTAGGAAGAAGTTTTTTAAGGATCACACACACTATACCCATGGTCGGGATTCTTTTATGTAGTCTATGAAGATTCTCCCCTATCCTTGAATTTGCTTATACGTTTTTCAAATTTATAAAAATTCCTTGGTATATATAAAATTTAACCTATGACTATAACTCTTATCTTTTGTTAATGATATATTATGCATTAAAAAGACTCAAATACTTAACTTCATAACATTTAGGAGACAGATTAAGTCTTGGTAGTGTTAAATGAATCAAACATTTCAATTCATGGAATAATAACTCATTCGTATTATAAAATATTATAAGACTATATAGACCATTAAAATACCACTCTTCCATAAAAAACATCTACCCAATATTGTCTTTACAATTTCTTAATATTTAAAAAAATGATCTATTAAAAAATGGAAATGATACTTTTATTTAAAATGTTTATTAGACTCTATGATACACCCTTTGGAAAAATATAATATTTAATCTCTTTACATCTCAATCATTTCAATAACCCATTTTAACTAAATCCAAAAAAATCATTCCATTTCAACTAATATCATAATATATAAAAAATGTTATGAAATAAATCAAAAACATCTTTTGTATATCTTCTCAAAAATATTTGGAAATCTATCATTATATTCACAATTTATTATATCATTTGTAATATCATCTGAAAATCCAATCTAAAGCCTTTTGGGATAAAAATATAAAATGGATTTAGGGAAACTCCCTAATAAAAAATCAATCCCAATTTTGTGTTCCACAATGTGTGAAATCATGGGCATTATTAGAATTCAAAAACAAATATGAATAACCATATCCATAATTTTAATCAACAAATGGCTTCTAGAAAAGTGTAAAGATTACTCATGTTACAAAGATATCGAGTGTAATCTCCCTTAGAAAATGTATTTGTATTATTATTTTAAATTGATGTATTACATGATAGAAGGAATGTTTAATAATTTTTATTACAACATTTTTTTTACTGAAAAGATGAATTCCAATCCCATATATCTTCATTATGTGGTCTAGACTCTCTAAATATAGACTGATCAAGATAAGTAATATATCACATGTTATTCATCTTTTAAATGATCATATTAAATTTCCATTATCCAAGTAGATAATTACATAATATGTATATTCTAAAAATGGAAACACATTTCCACAGTCTATAATAATCAAGGGCATAGATTTCATACATATCATAAGAGAGTAAAAATCCCATCTTTGTTGAGCTCCAACTGATGAAATGATCTAAAACATACCCAAACCCTTGATAATTATTTTACATATAATATTAAAAATAAGCTATACTTTCCTGATATATTTAAAGGGTTTAACTTTATTTAAATCTTAGGATCAAATAAATTTGGTTTTTAAGATAATTAATTAAAAACTTGACATATAAAACCAATTCAATATAAACTTTACACTTCCACTCACAATCCATTTATCTATAAAAACATAATTCTCAAATTAAGACTCATGTTTCATTAAAAACATGAATTATAGTTATAATTTTATTATATATTCTATTGCATCATTTAAATCATTCATATATAATTTATTTTTATGCAAATGAAATGAATAAACAATAAAGGGTGAGATCAAATACTTGGTAGGGAAATCATACTATAATAGCTATGATAGATCAAATTAATAACGAATAATATGGAATAGATAATAATAATAATAAAATATGAAATATAACTAATTTCATAAAAGGTTAATATATACATGGTTGATATAACAACAAAATTTATCACATGTATAATAGTAAATGATTTAATAATGATGGAATTCATTATGTGGGACATCACATTAATATCACCAAGGCATTATTCCACGATGTCATTAACATACCCTAAAGTCCATGGTGAATAAATCATAAATAATTGGGCTGGAATGCTCTAAATACAAAGGATGGTTTGTATCATAAGACTTAAGGATCCATATAGGGCCTAAAATATTATTGACCATCACTTACCATGTTCAATTCATTCATCATATGTTAGAAATAAATAAAAATTCAATACATAGTCAATATAGTCATTTATATTGAAAAACTATAATTTGAAATATTAATATTTTCAAAAGTGAACCACTATATTAATTTAATCATAATACATCTATAGTAATAAGGAAAATGGTAACATTTGATTATATCCCCAGTAAAGAATATGATTTATCAATGGATGTTTAAATAACATAAAATAATATTAAAATATCACTAGAAAATTTCTTATGGAAAATAATTTTTTCATTATGTAATAAATTATTCAAAATATAATAAATTAAAAAAAATAAGTAAACTTTTTTCATTGAAAATAATCATGAAAAATTGTAATGTAATATTAATGGAAATGTTTATCCATGACCTTGGGAAAATCTATTAATTTGGTAAATGTAAAAACAACGATTTCAGTCACACCTTTTTTAAAAAGTTCCCAATTAATAAAATAATAATACAAATCGTTTCCAAAAATTTTATAGAAAACACAAAATTGATAAAAATTAATTTAAACAGTAATGATAGAATAATAAATAATTTATTTACAAAAATTTAATGAAAAAATTCAGTTGGATGAAAAATATTTTAGACTGAATATAAAAAAAAAATCATTTTTCATTAAAAAAATATTTCAATCATGTAATTACATGGAGGGAGGAAAATTAAATAATTTTTTTTATTTATATAAATAACTATATGCTAATAAAATATTTTTGTTTTAGGATAAAATAATTCATATAATTATTCCCATGAAAACATAAACATAAATAATCTCAAATAAGGATGTGATTGTCACAAAATCCTTAATAAATATTATAACATTGATGTAAGAATTAATCAATAGAGTGATTATCTGTAACAAATATAAGTCCATATAAAAAGTATATATAAAAGAAAAGAAAATTTGATATCATTACCCACATAATATTGAAGCAACATAGTCAGTGAAGAAGTAATATAACAAAATGAAAAAATTGGTTATGAAACCCCTAACCTTGAGTATGAAACTCTGTGTACATTATTTATCATCCATATAATAAACTTATATTAATTTAAACTATTATTAAAAAAATTATCTAGGTGTATTAACTTCTTATTATCAATTTTATTCCATTTATTATCATTCCATACATATAAAATCAATAATGTTCATGTCAGGAATTTTGAGGATGTTCAGATCTCAATAACCAAACATCTTTGGTAGGTTTACCATTGTAAAATGGGTCATGGCTCCATCATATAAAAATTATTAACCATGAAATAATAATCATTTTATTACATTATATATAATTTTATAATCATACATGAATGGTTTATGTGATAAAGGAGTCACATCGTTTCGTATAGGTGGTAGTCCACATGTACACCTGAGCGACATTATATTTTTTAATGGGTGTAAGTATAAAAATGAAATTAATATATTATCTGTCTAGTATCAAATTTATATCATTAATATCATGTATATATTTATTAAATACATCATAATAAAAATTTTTTTAAGGTGGTGATGAAAAATAGACATGTCACTTAATTGATGTTGTAGTCCACATGTACATAGGATTGATGTTTTCATTTCCCATTGGATGAGGATAGATAAGAATAACTTTTAAAAAATTAGAAAAATAATATCTCTGTATAATTTAGAAATTTAAGTTATTTAATCAACATTATTATGATATTATTGAAGGATATAGAAGAATATATAAAATGAAATAATTTGGTAATGTGTTATACCTATTCTATGGGAAAACTCCTTTTTTGTACACATTAATCCTTAATGAATGATTTTTTTCAAGAGAAAAATCCTATAATTAATATATATTATCATAGAAAATAGAATTTAGTAGAGTTTCTTTGAGTTAAATGTCTACATATGGGAGAGAAAGTAAAGATATAGGATTCCCCTTTTTATGTAAGGGGAGTGACACAATTGTAAATATTGATAACATAAAAATTAAATAAATATCATAACCATGTCATGTGTAACAAAAAGAAAATTTTTCAACATTTGGACTTCAAAAAATCCCTTAATACAACATAATTTATAAAAAAATTTGTTTTATTAAAAACATTGTCTTTTAGTGTAACCCCCTTGTTATCCCTTTTTAACATTAATAATAATAACAAAATTTTCACTCTTGAGGGTTATAAATTTACTTCTCAGGTAGGAAGCATCTAAAAATAATCAATGGATGAGATTTCTAAACATTTACGATTAAATTTATTTTATTTAAGTATTGGTTTTATTTATAAATAATTTAATAAAATATTGTTTATCATAACATTTTATTATACAAATTTTTGGAGATATTTATTTTATCTGAATTCAAATACATCAAGAGAGAAATTTAATTCAAATAAAAACTCATTTAAAATACTCAGAGAATACCATAATGCATCTAAAACATATTGATTTAATTATTATCAAAATAAGTTACCATGTTTTTTCAAATTCATGGACACACATTAAATTGGGGTTTCATAAGAGTTTAAAGTTATTATACCATTAGTAAAAATTAAAAATTAAATTACTATTCTAAAATAATATTTTTATGTTCATAATAATATTTTATTTTTTTTCTAGAAATGTTTTTATCTAAATTAAAAATTTAAGATAAATTAAATCCAAGAGGGCGATAATTTTGTAATTTTTTTGTACTTAAAATAAATTAAATTTCATAATCAAAAGAAATTGTCAATAATATGATTTTTTTGGAACAAATGATGATTATGGACGAAAGAAACTAAAAAATATATAGATATGTTTGAGGGGGATTTGAGGTCTTATCTAATAGTTTTAACCTTGTTTTACTTTCTTTACCATTACATAGGTGATAAATATTTACCACGGTTACTATTCATAATGAACAAATATAAAAATGTCATCTTTACCAAATTTTGTATTCCAAATTTTTAAAATGGATTAAATTTATCAATATTGAATTTACATAATTGATAGAAATAATTATTAACATAAGTGTGTAAAACACAAAAAAAATGTTTTAAGAAAAATTGATTTGAAGCCAAAACATGGGCTTTTTCCTAATTTTAATTTGTCCCTAATTACATTTTAATTAATTAATTTATGTATAATAATATATAATTATTTTTATCTAATAAAAAATAAAAAAACATAATTAGGATTTAAAATTACTATATATATAGAAAAGAAATAAAAGTTCATCCGAAATTGCTAATTTTCACTATTCACTCAAAAAATCATCAATTCATAAAAATAACTAAAATTTATCCAAAACATGTTATGAAATATATATTTGAAAAAATGAAATAAATTATTTCAAATAAAATTATAAAATACAAATAAAATATATACAATATCAAAACAAAAAATACAATAACAAGCATTTTTAAAAGAATAAAATGATTTAATTTTCAAGAATTTTATAATAAATATAAATAAATGATATTTAATTCATTAAATTGAATGTATATTCTACTAATTTTATTATAAATATTTATAAATAGTTTTTAATTTAATTTATTATTATAAAACTACATTACAGATGTAGAAATAGGTTATTAAAAAATAGTTTGTTTACCTCAAAAAGATTATATCGTCATTTACAACCAATTGATAATAAATGAAAATTTTATTATTAATTTTAATAAGGAAAATTTTCTACATATATTTCATAATATGGTTATTTTTATTTTTAACCTCTATACCAGTGTCTTGATTATAATGGACATATAATAATATATCGATAGTATATCATAGTTTGTTTATGCTCAGTGTTGCGTATACCCTACACTACATAACATATTACGTAATAAAAATAAATTACAAAAATCTTGGGGTGTTACACTCTATCCAATTATATTAATTTCCTCTTCATAATTTTATCTCATTTATGTTACCAAGTATTTTTTTAAAAAAAATTCAAAAATAATTTCTCAGATGTGGAAGATCAAATATATAATAAAAAAAACATTTTTAGTATTTGAAAATACCATAGTTGATAAACTACCTTATAAAAAGGTATAATATATAATTTTTCTGAAAAGGGTAAAAATTAAATATAAAGGTCATCTGCAATGATGCATAATCAGCTTCCCATATATGGAGATCATTGGTACGAAGTGAAAATATTGAAATTGAGGAGAAATAATATATATAAATAATTATAAACTGATAGAGAACATGATCCTGAGAAGGATAATGACCAAATTAGCATTAATCTTTATAGAAAAAATAAGAACATATATTTATCATTAATGATGGTAAAATAATAAATAATTATTTTAGGATCTTTTATCTAGATTTAGAGGATTCTTTCTACATTAATATAAAAAACATGCAAAAAGATAATTAATTGATTTCATTCCATTCCATTATAATAATTTTATAATTTTATTTATTTCCTTTATTAATTTTTTTCCAATTCTACTTAATCACATTTTATGAATGATATGGGAATAGTTTTTCATGAATAAAGTACTAAAATTAACCTTCAATGGATCAGAAGATCTAAAAGAAGATGAAAAGTTATTTATCCTATTTTAATCCATTAATTAAAACATAAAATTGTTGGAAATAATTTTTCTAATATCTAATATGAATAAAAGATTATATGATTAAATATTAAATTAATCTCTAAATCATAAACAATAACACCCAAAATTCATGGTAAATCATTCAATAAGTAAATAAAAATATAAATCATATAAATATTTGTTGACCAGGTTTAAAACCCAAATATCATAAATATTTGAAAACATATTCACCCAAGATTAATTTAAAATTTATATCAAAAACATTAACCACTCAAAAAGCTATATAATGAAAGAGAATATTCCATAATCATATTATATATATAATATACTAATGTTTTCCAAAAATTGCATAAATTCCCAAAAAATCATGTATCCTTCCAAAAGTTAACACAAATTTTAATCCTCAAATAAAAATAAATCCTACAGAATATTATACTATTTAAATTAATCATAAAAACTTCCCAATATAGTGAAATTATTCATTAACATCTTTAATCACTTAGTCACAAAATCACTTTTCAATCCCATGATTATCTATTAAATAAAAACATTTCCCCAAAATGTAAACACCCTTTTATCTAATTAACCTTAACATAAATGATCATAATAACCCTAAATGGAATCAATGCCTTATGTCCAAAAAATATAAAAATATTAATCCTAATATAAACATTTCACAAAAACACATACTAATCCAAAGAGTTGAGCTCCATTAAGTGCCTCCAAAAAAATCCTTAAAAATATTAAACTCCCATTAAATAAATCTTCAAAAGGGATATTTTTTCATTTTAAAATAAAATAAAACTAATCATTATGAACTCATTATAGTATCTAAAACTCTTAAAACATCCTCATTTGAAGCATTATACCCTTTAATTTTATCTAAAAATTTTATTTGAAACCAACTGTAACACCATGTATCTTAAACAACCAATAGTTACCTGATTTATTACAAGATTTTGACATTTATACATTCCAAGGATCTTTTTTCTGAGTTTTATATGCTTAAGAAAAACTCTTATATATACAAACCTTACAATACAAAGTGTACACTTATAATCATTTTTCATTTATCAACAATAATATTAATAATTAATTAAAATTCATGTTTCATTGAAAACCAAAATTCTAGAGATAAAATTATTATTTATTCTAGTATATAACAATAATAATTCATTGATCCTTTCTTGGTATCTTTTTAAATGAAAAAAAATAAATTGTGGGATTATATTCTCAGTAATAGAAAGAGTACAAAAATTTAGTCATAAAATAATGAAATATTGAATAATATGGAAGATATAAACAATAATAAAATATTTCATATAAATAATATCATATTTTTAAATATATCCACATAGGACATATCAATTAAATTAATAACATGGATGAGAATAACTAATTTCATAATGATATAATGCATAATTTTTTACATTATAATCATGATGTTGAGGACTTAATTTATGATGTCATAAACATACTTTCAAGGAATCATGCCAACACATCATAAATCATTGGGAATGAATACAAAAAATACCAATTATAATTTCCTTCATGAGACATTTCAATGAATCAAGAGTCTATAAAATTCCCTAATAATATAATACTAAGTCTAATAAATTCATCATATTAAATAATGTAATAAAAAATCCTTACATATATAATAAAAACAATCATATTGAAAAATTAAAATATGAAATGTTAATATTTTCCCCATTCAATAATTATAACCACACGATAAAAATACATATATAGAAATATGGTGGATAGTTTCATTAGATTATATCCCATTTAAATTATATCATCCATCAAAGAATACTGACAAAGATGAAAATAATTTAAAAGTTCACTGGAACATTTCATGAGGAAAGTACCCTTTTCATTTGGAAGTAACTTTTTAAAAATCCAACAATTTCAAGAATATTAGGATAAAGGATTTGATTGAAAAATAATTATAGTAAATTTTGATGGAATATTCAAGGGATAAATTATTCATTATTGTGGTAAAATAATTCATGTGGTAAACAAAAAAACAAATATATTTTTTTCACACCTTTGGTAAAAGTCACATCATTCAAACAACTAAAAGAATCCCACTTATAATCCATTTTTTAGAAAGAAAAAAATGAGTAAAAATTTAATTAATAAATAATTGGATAATATTAAAAAAATCAATGAAAGTATTTTAATGAAAAATTGGTAATGGAAAAAAAATTTCCAATCTAATAGAAAAAAATTTCCAATCTAATAGAAAAAAAAGTCATTTTTCTTTTAAAAACATTCATTTTGACTTTTGAGTACTTAGATAAAGGAAAATGAAAGCAACACTTCTAATTTCAATAAATAACAACTAGAGAAGAAAATATATTGGGTTTAAGATGAAAATATTATATAATTCCTCCAACGTAAACTTAAACAAAAATAATCAATAACAATTATGTGATTGTGAAATAACCCCTTAAAAATATCGTATCATTGAAGTAAGAATTAATCAATTGAGCGATTATGTGTAAAAAATTTAAATCCACATAAACAAGTGGAAATAAATATTATAATAATATGAGTCTATTACACAGATAATATTCACATGAAATAGTCAACATATAAGTAATATAACCTAATGAAATGAAATTTTGTTAAGAAACACCTTACCTAGATTCTAATTTTACATTTATGTACATTATATCCTATATAAAAAACATATAATTATTTTATAGTTTATCAATTAATTTTTTAGGTATATTAAATAATCATTATCCATTTTACTTCATTTATTGTGATTCCATATATAGTCATTGAATCAATTATGTTCATGTTAGATGTTTAAGGATGTTAAATTAATATTCAAAAAACAACAACGGTAGGTCTTCCATGGTAAAAGGTTAATGGTTTCATCATATCTATAATATTATACCAGAAATAATTATAACTTTTATATATTAAATAAAACTTTATAATCATCCACCAACGAAATTCCTTAATCATGAATCAAATCACTTTGTGTGGGGATGGTAGTCCATACATATGCACGTGTGATTTTATCATTTCTTAACAGGTGGATGGTTTAATAGTAAGTAATATATACATTTAAAGAATCAAAATTAAATAATGAATTTCATATATATTCTTCAAATCTATCATAATAACCCAAATATTGAGGTGGTGATTGAAAATGAAACACATCACTTTGTGGAGGTGGTAGTCTATGTATACGCATGAGTGATGTTTTCATTTCCCATATGATATAGATGATGAGGGATAAGGGTTATAATATATAAATTATAAAATCTGATTATTTTTTATATTCTGATTTTATTATATCAAAATGTTTATGACATAATTTAAGGAGGTATAATAATGGATAAAATTAATGAACATTGTTATGTGGTATATAAATTTTTTTGGAATCCTCATTTGTTACACTCATTAAGACATCTAGTTTTCTATTTTGGTGAGACCGGAGAATTTAGGTCATGGAGAGAATGAATTTAATAGAATTTTCATATATATTAATGGGGAAGATATGAGGATAAAAATAAGTGAGTAAGATATGATAGTGGGTGTCATTTTATAAGTGAGGGAAGTGGAACAATTGTATATATTAATACCATTAAGATCTACTAAAAATAATTATCATGAGAAGAGGAACAGAATAGCCATTGATTATTTCATAGTGAATAAAAAGGTAAAAATATCTTACAAAATAAAATTTTGACATGTTTATATTTTATTTTGAACATTACCTTATGATTTAACTACCCCATTTTCCCTTTTTAACCATAACCATGGTAGAAAAATGTTAAATTTTTAAAGGAAATAAATTTACTAATAATCTGTAAATTGGATCATAAATGGAACACAGATGAAATTTTATACCATTTAATGTCTTACTTTAATTATTTTCTTAATTTGTTTCTTCAAACCATTTAATAAAATATTGTTTATTATATAAATATCATTAATTTAATTTTTAAAACTATTCAGTTATTTGACATAAATTAAATCAAAAAAATAATGGAATTAAAATAAAAAAATCAATTAATATTATGTTACTATTATCTATTAAATTTTTGGAATACCACCTCATCCAAAACATATTAATTTTATTATTTTTAAAGTCATTTACCTTGTTATTTTTACAACTTCAATAAGAACTATATCATTATTGTGTATGCATTTATGGTAATTATACAATAACTAACAATTTAAGAAATTTAATATCATAAAAAAATATTATTTTTGTTTAATATAATCTTTTATATTCATAATTTACAACTTTTAATCCCAACGAAAACATATGAGATAAATTAAATGGAAGAGAGTGACATTTTTGCAATCATCAGGTATATAAAATTATATAAATTTTATAATCAAATGGAAGTGGGAATAAATTACTGAATATTAGAGTCTTAGATGGTCATAGTATAAAAAACACATAAAATATAACGTTTTAGGTAGATTTGTAGTTATTATCCCATCGTTTTAACTTAATTTTACCCTTACCACGATGACAATTATTTACCAAGGTTACTGTTTATAATGAAAATCAATATATGGTAAATTTTTACAAAATTTAATCATATTGATTCAAAATATGTAATAAATTTTTCAAAATTAAATTATCATAATTCTATGAAATTAATTTCAATATTAATGTGTAAAAGAATGTGAAAAACATCTTTTAGAAAAATGTGTTTTTAAATATAAAAATAAGATTATAACAAAATAAAATATGATGATTTTTATTTTTTATTAATTATGTTTTGAATAATTAAAGGATACCTATGTTATGTTAATACCAAATATAAATAAAACGTAATCATTTAAAAAAATTTATTTAAAAAAAATTGAGATTATAGTTTTTGAAAAATCAACATTTTTCACTATTCACTCAAGAATTAATGTTTTCGTCAAAAATCCAAAATATAAACCTAATAGTATTATGAAAAGATGATTTCAAAGAATATATTAAATTTGTTAAACTAAAAATTATATAATTTTTAGAATTTAATTATAATATTTGGGCCCAAAATGAAATAAAAAACAATATTTAAGAAAAAGTATCTCTGAACGAGAAAATTAATTTAATATTATTACATTTCTAATGAAAATAATTAAATTAATATTAATTAATTTAATTATATCAATAATATACTTATATAATTAAAAGAATTTTTTAATAGTGACTAATTTAATAAATTAAGATGAAAATATATTGCTCACATAGAAACTGTTTTCTAAAAAGTTTCTTTTTATCGTAAAAATATTTTATCATCATTTTAAAAAAATTTATAATAATTATATGATTTTTTATAAATTTTATTAATGACAAAAATTATATATATGTTTTAAAATATGGGTATTCTAATTCATACCCTGTAAATTGATGGCTACTCTATAACGACCATATTATAATATTTTTATATTATGTTATGGTTCCATTAATTTTGGGGTATCAAATACCACAGACTATTAATTATATTTGTTAATGAAAATAAATTATAAAATCTTGGGGTGTTACAAATTAACTATGTTTGAAGTATTTCATAATAAAAAAATCAATGTTTGAAAGTTCTACTACCAGTGATCTCATCAAGCTTATGTATGGGGAATAAAAATATTAATAATGCATCCCTAGTATGTCAATGACATAGTGTATGACACTCCATGTGGTATAATCCATGGGAAATAGAGTGAATGAAATCGGCCCCATGAGGATAATTTGTACAAATATAAAATAATCATTCTAATTCAAAACATAACATTTCATCATAACCCATAATACTCCACACTAACCATCAGTTAGGGATAACTGAATTCATTATTTTAGAGGGTAATTATCATTATACTTCATAAAATTTCTATCTATAGAAACATATATAAATATAATATAAATGACTGATAAATTATATATTTGGTTTTGTATGATACATTTATATTCTTAATATTTTTTAAGAATACTTAAAAAATCCCAACATAAGAACTTACCTAACATATCACATATGATTGGCTACCAGATAAACCTTCTATTTTTCAATTAATGAGGTTTTTTTCACTAATTATGTCAAATTATAATTCTTGTCACATATCTATACATAAATTTTATAAAACCCTACTACTAAATTATTATGCAAGTAAAATCTATAAAGTAATCATTTTTGGACTAACTGTGATACTAAGGAATCGTATCCACAATTTTAAACTCTAGGATCATATTCAAAGAAATTAATATTTCTACATCAATTGTTATGATGTTAATATATTTTATTGTTTACCTAGAACTATATTAAGATCATCATCATCATCCCTGGATAATTAGCCATCAAACATTATTACTTGAAATATTTTTATAAATAATAAAAAATTTAGACAAGGTATTTACAAATATATATTCAAACCCTTTTAGAATATCATGGTATATTCACTCTATTAAGGCAACTAATATAAAAATTACATTTTTTCCATCATATCCTAAACTTTAACATCCCAGATCTGGGTGCCACACAACGGTTGCCCCGTACCCAGTTGGTCACATGAACTCAAGAGCATTTCCCCAAATGCTAGAGGCAACCGACTAGCAGCGAGAGCTTGGACTGGTAGTGGAGAAACTATGTCCTCGTTTCTGAAAGTGTAGCATAGTGGAAACATATATATACATACAAAAGTGGAAGCAATAATCAATATAGACCTGAAATTGACAACAAAACTGATGTAAAAGACAACCAATAGTCCTATTTATGATGTTGATGAAATATGTCACAAATTCTAAGGAAGTGGACAAAATAGGATACACTAGAATCTGATACAATACTACACAAGGTACAAGTACAAAAAAACAAAACCATAGCAGTGTAACAGCAACACAGCATCATTGAAAGCCTAATATCAGTCCCATGCTCTCCTACTCCTATGCAACAATCATGTAGCTGTGTAGGGACCCTTTCCTTTATCGAAACCTGAAGCTGTATAATCTGTTTTGGACTCAGTCATGTCCCAAACAGGGTGTGAGAAATAAATCCCAGTAGGCAACCACCAAATGAACGTGTCCAACTGTCTGTGAAAATGTGCAAGAGTAGTGAGCAGTAATGAAAAGCAGTAAATTAAAAAGTACAAAAAATTAACCATTCCTACCAGTTACATTTTCATTTTAATAATCATTTTTCAATTCAATATAATTGAATTCTGACTTTTTCTGCGACTCATCCAGGACATCAAAATCTCCTACACCAGTTCCATAGTAGAAACCACAATAGGCTATCCAACAAGTAAAAGATAATAATAAAACCAAGAATGTTCTTTATCTTGGCAGGTACAACATAAGAAATTACCCCAGTGAATATTTCCCTCAGATATGTATGTCCTTACCCTTAGGCAAACAGAAACGAAACCCTAAGGTGACTTCCCTTAGGCATAACGAATATTTCGATCAGTCATAACAGATATCACACCCAGGCACAGAAGCTACTACCCTCAGGTATAGGAAACGTTTCCCTTAGGCTGAACAAAACATTTCCCTCAGGAAGACCAAAACACATCCCTTAGGCGTTCCGTAGGAAAATCATGTATCTGGGATGATCCCAATGCCTAATAAAGCAATTTATATATGATTAATTTCAAGAAAACTCAAAACATTCTATAATCACGACATACCCATGGGTATCCTAGACAAATGGATAAACAAGGGAAACACACCCTTGGGGTGGCCCTAGATCAAAGCTAAAATCCCATGCAGCAGTTTAAACTTATTTATTAAATCACCTATGCAATTCTAGGTATCTCAACAGTCAAAGTCTCGGTCATACGACACCCCAAACATGGGTGTGTGGCACAACGTTACACAAAAAAAAAGTCGATGTTTGGAATTAAACACAAGACCACCTACCTCAGTCTCCTCTAATTGATATACGTGGAAGGAACCTCCTGAAACAACCAAGAATGAAGTAGGACTAAGATAAATGATTAAACGTTAATACCTAAATAACTTACCTTAGGGAATGAATTGGAAGGAACGATTCAAGAAGAGGGAATACATTACCCGTGCGGTTCAAACAAGATTGACGGTGGAAGAATCAGAGTCCCAGTGAGCGATGAGGAGCTCCTCCAAGTCTCAGACTCCTCTCCCGCTGCTCCTGGAAATCCCTCTTCCTCCTCTGCTGAATGAGGAGCCTACTTCCTGGTTTTAAAGAAAATAAATAACTACATGGTGTGTACTCTCATGTTCACGACATGTAATATTTTTTTACCTGTTCCTCTGGCGGCTACTTTGAACCGCCTCACTGTTCATCTGCCAACTAATTACATGGCATGTATTACTAATTACATGGTGTGAAGTTAGTTTTTAAACCCTGAATCAACGAAAATATTACACACCATGTATTCTCATCCCACACAGCCAAGGTACACAGTTTGTGTACAACAATACACGACGTGTAGTTAATTTTCACACCCAAGCCTACACGCCCTGTATTCTCATACCACATGCCCAAAGTACACTGTGTGTGTATAAAAGTACATGGAGTGTTCTCATAAATATGGTATTTTTACCACATTTCCCTTGTTTTCTCAAAAACACTTAAGGAAAAGGAAAAGTAAAAACTTGTACCTCAAGAATAAGAACCAGGTTCTTACAAACTTATCCCCTTAAAGAAATTCATCCCTGAATATCCCTTCTAAGGGTGGTGAAGATAAAGCTAAGAACAACTCTGGCCCCTGAGCATGTACGTCAGTCTCCTGCTCCCATGTATCATCATACACTCGGCCATGCTTCTATAACACCCGTATTAGAGGAACTAACAGACCATGGAGAAAATTTGTTCTCCTATCGACAATACAAATCAGATGATCCTCAAAAGATGAATCAACCAAAAGTTCAACCTCCTTAGGCTAAAAAACATGAGATGGGTCTGTGTGATAACGACACAGCTGAGATACGTGGAAGAAGTCGTGCATGGCCCGATACCTCTGTGGTAACTGCAACCGATAGGCAACCAACCCGACTCTCTCTAGAATCTCAAATTGCGTGACATACCTCAGTGAAAGTTTAGTCTGCCTCCTAATCTACATGTGTCACAACCTCAGTGAAACACGCAAGAAAACCTGATCCCTGACCACGAACTACTAGGGTCATCTACAGCGATCAACATATGATTTCTGACAAGACTACGTAGTAGCCATCTACTTCTGAATAAACTGGACCTGTTCCGATGTCTCCTCTACGAGATGTGGTCCCAGTAAATCTACCTCACCTTCCACCAACCAGCACAAGGGTGATCATCATGGACTACCTTATAATGCCTCATAAGGTGTCATCTGAATAGTTTCCTAAAAACTATTGTTGTAGGAAAAATCGACCAGGGGTATTCGCTTCTCCTAAAAGCCCCCAAATTCCAAGACCCATGAACGTAACATGTCCTCTAGCACCTTTATTATACACTCTGACTGGCCATTGGTCTGAGGGTGGTGATCTGTACTCAGAAGCACCTGTGTACCCAGTGC
This sequence comes from Viscum album, assembly GCA_963277665.1. NCBI lineage: Eukaryota > Viridiplantae > Streptophyta > Magnoliopsida > Santalales > Viscaceae > Viscum > Viscum album. The sequence continues at coordinate 2,044,701,841 of OY728150.1, read as the reverse complement.
CCTCTAAAAACTCTACTAGAAATGAGACGTAAAATCGGAATCCCTATCTGAAATGATAGAACAAGGGACCCCATGAAGATGTACTACCACTCAGATATACAACTTCCTAATCTTATCAACACCTAAGGTATCCTTGATTGAAAAAAAGTGATCTACCTTTGTAAGTATGTCCACAAATACCCATACATCATCATTGCCTCGGGGTGACATCGGAAAAAAATCACAAAGCGCATCGAGAAATCATCCCATTTCCACTCTAGAATGGGTAACTGTTGTACCAGTCTGATTGGCCTCTGATGCCCCGCTTTCACCTACTGACAGATTGAACATCTCATAAAAAAACCAGCAACCTCTATTTTCATACACGACCACCAATACTGACGTCTCAAGTCAAGGTACCTTTTGGTAACTCTAGTAGGGTAGAAGTCATAGATAAGGATGAAATATATGTCCTTCCATGACTATCGCGCACCTCCAAAAGCATCTCAGAGAACAAAGCCATAAGATTCCTCTCACCACTGGACTCCTGCACTCCCTGTACTTAAGTCCTTATACTCAGTGCATTAGCTACTACATTACCCTTACTAGGTGTATAGGCTTTCTCAAAGTTGAAGAATTGATGGTATTCAACCCACCTTCAGTGTCTCAAATTCAAGTCACACTGGGTAAAGATATATTTAAGACTTTGGTGGTCCATAATCACCAAAAAATGTTCTCCCAAGAGATAATGTCTCTTAAAAAGTAACACATGAACAACTGTAGCCAACTCAAAATCATGCATCTGGTAATTCCTCTCATGTGGCCTCAATTGTCGAGGCTTGTACGCAGCTACTCGATCTCCATACATCAACACTGCTCCCATCCCAATACCTGATTCATCACAATAAATAGTATAGATTTTCCCTTATTCTGAAATTATCAGGACTACTCCTGATGTTAACCTTCCCTTTAGCTTTTGAAATTTTGTCTCGCAAGCTTCTGACCAAACGAACTTCATACCCTTCTTAGTCAAACCCATCAACGGCGCTGCAAGCGGGAGAAGTCATGTATAAAGCGCCTATAGTAATGATCCATCCCCAAGAAAATCCATATTTCAAACATGTTCATAGGATGATCCTAGGATACTACTGCTCTCACTTCCTCTAGGTCTACTGCAACTCCGTCCTCTGAGATAATATGAACCAGGAAGTGAATCTGGTCCATCCAAAAGTGGCACTTTTAGAGCATGGAATATAACTGTTTCTCTCTCAATGTACTCAGTACGATCTCAAGATGGGTGGCATGGTCATGTCGATTGTGAGAGTACACCAAGATATCGTCCACAAAGACTACCACAAAAGAATCCATGTATGGTTGGAACACTCAGTTCATCAGATCCATGAAAACTACTAGTGCGTTTGTGAGTCCAAACGGCATGACCAAGTACCCGTATAGACCATATCTACTTTGAAATGATGTAAGTGGTATGTTCAATGGTCTAACGTGAAAATGATGATATCAAGATCTCAATTCAATCTTCGAGAACACTTGCGCCCCTCGAAGTTGATCAAAAAGATCATCAATCCTCAGTAAGGGATATCAGTTCTTAACCATCAGCTAGTTCAGTTTTCGATAATCCTCGCAGATTCTGAGTTTATAATCATCCTTTTTAGAAAAAAGGACAGGTGAACCCCAGGGATAAATATTGGTTCGGATAAAACCCTTGGCTTGTAACCCCTATAACTACCTCTTAAGCTCATGAAATTCTGTTGTAGCCATCCTATATAGAGGAATGGACACTAGTGTCCCTCCTGCCACAAGCTCAATAGAGAAGTCCACCTCTCGCTCTGCAGGTAGACCTAAAAAGTTTTCCAGGAAGACATTCCTAAAACGATTAACCACTGGATGGAAATCATTATTGTTGGGACCAAGTTGGATGGAGAATTATGTTTGAAGAGTTATATTTTACATATTGTTGCCTTTTGTTGTCAAAGAAGATAAATCAACTCACTTTGTAAAGGAATGGAAACCAGATGATGGTTTTCTGATATGTATTTCACAAATATCACATGTCAGGAGAACTTGTGATGCAAGCCTTATTATGGAAAAGGGTAAAATTGATGATGCCTGTCATATAAAATTTTGATTAGAAGGAGTGATGCTTCTAAAAGATAGGTATGTTTCTGTACTTTACATTGTAACTATGACGATGTTAAATCTCGTCTATCAAATTATATATATCACGATAGTGGAGTTTGTGATGATAGCTAAAGAACGGTCATGGGACACAGTGAAGAGAGCAATGACAAAAGAATGGAAAATCTGGAGGAGGCACAAAAGAATAGTTTAAGGTGGCTTCGTTTTCCAGTGTTTTTGGAAATTTATGTTGCATGAAAGATTGAATATGGTTCATATTATTTCACACAAGGAAAGATTCAATGTCAAAACATACAAAAATGAAAAAGGCATGCAGTGTGTGAAAAAATGAGCCTACTGCGTAAAATTATGAAAGTCGTGCGAAATATTTTCAGGATGCGTAAAATATCTACGGGATGTGTGAAATATCTACGGGATTCAAAAAAAATATAGTTGTGCATGAAATATCAACGTGTTACGCAAAAAATGAACGTTGTGAAAAATATTGGCGTGGTTTGTGAAATAGAGGAATGAAGTTTTTCACGCAAATGGTGTTTCGAGATCAGAAGCTCAAAAATTGGAAAAGGAATGTGGTGCGTGAAATATTGGAGCATTGCATGAAATATGAAGTTTCATGAAAGAGTTTTTATTCTCACGATGGGAGTTTTATGTGCAGATTAGTGTTTTTCACTTGGGGTCCACAAACAATGTATGTGATTAATATTGACCATGCTAGCACCCAATGATTATAAGGTGAAGTTTAGTGATTATGGTGAATGTGTGGATATATTTTATAGAGGTTCTATACTTGGATCCTATTGCATAATAACCTTAAAGTGATATTGAAAAAATAAAATCATCAATGAATAAATATTTTCAAGTCCATATAATTATTGATCTACTTATAAGTTAATTATTTATTACATGTTATATTCCTTCTCTTCGGGTTCCAATTTTTAAATATATCTAGTAATCTTGATTTAAATCTATATTCTAAGACATCATTCATCATGTCAATCTAATATTATTCTCAAATTAAGAAAATAGTCCACCTTGGTTATACCTAACATGATCTTCTGTTGTGAATGAAACCAACAAGTGTTATCATGTTAGTTACATGGTTATTTTAAAAATATTTATTAATAATTGATTTAATGGTATGCATTTTCAATTTCATTTACTTCATATCTATTAATTTTTTGAATATGAACATTTTTTTCTATTCCATTTGTTTTTTTTCTCAGTAAAATAACTATTTCATAGTTTAAATAAACAACAAAAAACATTAAAAAACACCATATTAATATTCCAAACATTTTGGTAAGAAAAAACAAGAATATATGTTTGTTTAATAAAATAATTGTCATATAACCATGTATCTGAGTTTTATATCTTATTATTACTAGATTAGATCAAATTTAACAAAATTGGATTTAAAAAAATATGAAAAAGAATGCATCAGGTTTGAAGAGATACACATCATGTAAGTCACATACATGATGTGAATCCCTCATGTTGTTTTGTTAGAGAGCATTGGTGGTCTATGTGTATTGTTTTTCTACTAAAAAACATGGGTACAGGCAAACTATGAAACTTCAAGGAAACACATCCTATAGAAAAATTACATTCCATGTACCTCAAAAACATCCATGGTAGAAAAAAAATCCCAGTATCTAGCCATTTGTGGAAGATGCAGGCTAAAGTGATCACATTCTATGTAACCCCAAACATCCCATATACTCTACAACATTCATTGTTCTTAATTAAATGTAGATTTAATAATTAATTATATAATTAATCCTATTCACATGTGTACTTTTTGAAAAAATTTATGGTAAATGTTGTGTCAGATTATGGTACTTTATTTATTAATTTTAATTTTGTGTAAAATTCCAAATCTAGAAGTTGGGTATAGTCCTTTAGTAGATTGTAACTCACAAGCATGAAAACCATCACAATCAGTTTTATTACATGTTTTCCATGTTTAATTTATTTTATAGCACATACCATTTAATTTACCACCACACATATATGATTGATTCTAAAGGAATAAACAAGCACTGGGATCATGTCGGGTAGGCGATACGAGTACATTTCATAGCCTCCAAGTACACTTTTGTACATTGAAATTTTTAATTAATTTTCTTATTTAATTTTATTAAAATATTGTATGATTTAATATCAATCATTTTTAGATATAATTATGATAAATTGAAAAGTTGTTTAATTTTTGGTGTTTTATCTTAATTAAATAATCAATATACATATTTGATAACTATGTTTGATATATGTGTTAATTACATACAATAAATATTATTATTATCTTAGAAAAAACATTGTTATGTGATTGGTTTTATTTTAATTTATTGTTATTTAATTAAAATGGTTTCATTTAATTAATCACATCCTTCTTATAATGTAAGGGTATGTATTTCAATGGTTTATTTTATGCAAAACCCCCTTATGCAATCTATTGGATCCCCTCGCCTATATGGGATTGAAAGATTATATAATGATAGAACTCCCATGTGAGAGTATGTGGTTTGATTCTCACAGATGAGGTGAAACCCATCGAGGCAATACATAGTAGATGAGATGAAATTTTTCAACGCAAACCAAGCTAATGTAAATGATGTTTTCCCACTAGGTTTTAGTGTTATTTTATTATCCACTAGATAAACTAAAAATTGAATAGCATCATGATCATTCCACTTATATTATACATATTTATAGACTCATGGTTGATTATTTAGGATTTTTTATGCTAAATAAAAAATTAATAAATGAATAAAAAATCGGAAAATATGGAATAAAAATAAACATATAAATTTACTATGTTCTAATTTTATCTGACATGGTAAATCACTTAAAAAATCCACCTTATATTAACATGGAATGTGAGAAGATAAAATTTGGCTTTATACATGTGGATATAAATCACTAAAATAAAATACTATGTTGGTATATACTTTTTCTATATAAGTTAGAATTAAACCCATAGTTAAAATTGTTTGACTGCCCTAGGTCGGGGTTCATTAAATTATCATGGAAATTTGAACTATTAGTATAGTAGTAACTTAACTTGGTTAAAATAATGGGTTGACTACCCAATAAGGAATTGGTGTAATAAAGAGGAATGGTTTGAGGAAATCTTTATCCGCGATATCAATATTTGGTATTCTACTCAATAAATAAAGGAATTGTGGATTAATGAAATTGTAAAGTTACTATAAGGAATACACCTTAAACATTAAATATTCTAGTGATTTTAAACGACAATTCACTTATTAAATTCTCAAAAATATTTTTGGTTTATAGTTTTAGAGAATTAAGCCTAATCCGTAAAAAATAAACTCATAATTTATAAGTTGAAACCTACACTCAGTATCAATTACATATATGAAAAAGTCTCAAAATAAATACTTGGTTTCTTTTCATGATCAAATCATCACAATTTAACCCCTGATTTATTTCTTGCCTCAATTCTATAATAAATAATCTGAAAATTATTCTAAAAGTTATGATGTGCACAAAATCTCAGTAAGGGACAAAAAATAAAGGAAATTGTTAGTCCAGTGAAAATTCATAAAAACATTTTCATAAAACATGCATTTTATTTGAAAAACGTATCATCTTTTAAAAAAATATCATTATTTAACCTTTTTAAAATCTATTTATTTTCACGAAAAACAAAATAAATCATATAAAATATATATAGGTAACTTGATAAATCATTTTCTATTTCACTTTCACAAATATTGTACCTCTCTCGGATATATAGGGATTAACCATCATTGTTACATTTGGAATAATCTCCACAACATTATTAATATAACCACTTTGGAGAAACCTAACAGGATAACTCTGTCCTATTACACAATGTATTGGAGATAAATAATGAGATCACCCACCCTAAGATTATAAGGGAATTATACACCCTCATAAAAAATTTCCAATGACCATAACATAATCATAAAACATAAATAATTCCTAAATGAAACATTAAGGAGGAAAATAAGTTTTCCATTTTGAAAAAAATTATTATTTCATTACAAAGGCACACACTCATAAATGAAAAACATTTATTTGGAAATAAAATTTTAAAAATGTAAATGAATATTCAAAAAATTAAAGAAACATGAATGCAGGATATTTTATTCATATCATATATGTAATGAAACATTATTTTTGAGAATGTAACTTTAAAGAGTATTTTTAAAAGAACTGCCCTTACATAAAACATTAAAATGATACCTTTTGAAAATATTTGAGAGAAATTTGAAAATTATTTTTTAAAAAAACATTCATTTGAATAAAACTATTTTCATAAAAATAATTTTAAAAACATATACATGAAATAGAAATATTATGAAAAAGAATCTTTAAACCCATTAAAACGAGGTCTTTTAGTTAAAGAGTCTCTTATAAATATCATATCGTGTAAGTGAGCATAAATAAAATAAATAGAATATATAAAATATGGGTATCCAGTGTAAATACAAATAAAATTTGGAAATAAAAAATAGGATATTTAAAATTCATTTCGCACATATGAGTAGCAAGACATAATCAAGATGTAGAATTTTAACCAAAATAATGTAAATTGGGTTAAGAAATCACTTTATACTTATAATCACTCAAATTATATTCCTAATAAAAATAATAATTACTAAATAAAACATTTTACACCATGAATATAATGAGATTCATGATATGATATATCAATGGTTAGTATAAATAAACCCCACACAATAAATAAGTTGTGAATAAGGCATATATCTCACAGATGTAAATGTGAGATAATAAAACACTTACCTCATGTTTGACTTCCATAAAAGTTTTAAAACCTCATGTATAATGGTTTATATAATTATATTAACTCATTAAATGAATATATTGATATTAAAAATACATTATTTGATGATTTTATATCATCTTATAACCCATTTATTAACAATGTTTCATCGTTTTCATGGTTTTGGCTGTGTTTGTTTCATGGTTTCATGATCGGTTTTACTCATATAAAATTATGGATGTTCTTATAAAATGGAATAAAAAAATATATAAGGGGAATTAAATTTTATTAATTATCTTCCATAAATATTAATTATCCCTTATATAAATTTTATTTATCATTTGAGTATGATTCAATATATTAAACTTTAATGATAAATGTTTAGTTTATTTCAGAAGGTTATCCGAACATTAGGAACTAGTTTCATCTTATTTAATATTATGTTTGTATATTAGTTATCCAACTAAAATATGTTATATTATATCTATTTTAATCTTATTAAACCTAATAACACTTTTATGACCATCCATGAAGGCGTTAATGGAAAAAATCATTATTCACAGAGTCTGTAAACCAACATAATTTAGACAATAGATTCATTTCTTTGAACATGAGGAGATGATAAATAAAAATGGATAAAATATAATAGATTAGAAAAATAAAAATTAATTATATAAATTATTATTTTGTTTCATTGAGTGTATGGATTAATAAGGTGGGGAGAAAATTAAATAAGAAAATAAATTTAGAGAGGTACATTGAGAAAATTACCTCTTGAACATCACCTTATTGATAGATCCCTAAAGACCTTGGATTTGGTATTTTATTGATACATGAAGAACTAGTAAATGGGGATAATGCTTAGAGGAGGGTTGGGAAGAGATTTTAGGAGCTACAAGACTTTTGAGTCAAAATGGGCTGGTGATGGGTAGTATTTGAACTTGAGGAGAGATGGGTTTAAGTGGTTAAAATAATTATTATTTTATATTCAATTCCAACCACATTAGGGTGGAACTAATTTCCATGAATTTAGATGCAAATTATTATTTTATTGTCTAAATAGGTTGTACAAATACTTCCAATAAACATTAAATATTGTAGTTTTCAGTAATTTTAATATTTTACCTTTTTAATGTTAACTCACATCATTATTTCTCTATACTGTAAGAACCTGGTTCTTACTTTTGAGGTATGGGTTTCTTCTTTTATCTTTTACTTATGTTTTTTTGAAAAAATACGGAAAATGAGGAAAAATTCCAATATAAGGAAGTACATGCCATGTACTTTTCCACAAGCCGTGTACTTTTGGGCGCATAGGATGAGTACACAGGGCGTGTAGCCTTGTCGGCAATGAATGGTGTAAAGACCGACTACACGCCGTGTAGTGGTCCCTTACACTCCGTGTAGTCAGTCGGTAGGCGAATAGTAAGGTGGTGGCCAACTATGCGACAGAACACACTGTGTACTCAAGGATACACGCTGTGTAGTCAAGTCAGTAGATGAGCAGTGCCACGCTGGCGGGAAGCCTCCAGAGGAACAGTTTAAAAAATGGGAAGTACACACTGTGTGCTGGGAAATACATGACATGTACTTTGTTTTTTCATATAAAATGGACAGAAGCCTCCCCTGTTCATAGGGAAGGCTTGGAACTGGAAGAGAGCTCGGGAGAGATGGGCTGGAGCTTTGAGGATCCACCGAGTGCATGTCGGGAATACGATTTTTCCTCTATCAATCTCGTTGGAACTGTGCGGGTAATCCCTCTCATCTCCTAGTGTTTCTCGTGCCAATTCTCCCTATAATGGGAGTTATTTAAGTTTAAACTAGTTTTCTACTACGTCAGATCTACATCGTTCTTGGGTGTCTCTGGAATCGAAGATCACGTATATCGTTCTTTGGCGTTAAGGTAGGTGTCTTGGTGTTTATTTCCAATTTTCGTGTGTTTTTTGTTTGTTTTTGAGCTACAAACCCATATTTTGGGTGTCGTGTGGCTGAGGATGTGGCTATTTTAAAAACCTATAATTGCATAGGCAATTGAATGTGATATAGAAATGCTCTTTGGGATCGTTTCATAGATCCAGGACCACCCCGGGGGTGCGTTCCTCTATTTAGCCATTTGGCCTGGATACCCGAGGGTATGCCTTTAAAGTAATGAGTATAGAATTTACATAAGAGGATTTGTTTTTGTACTATTTCATTACATGTAGGGAATGGCCCGGTTACAAGTTTAGCCTAAGGGCAGTATTGTGCTTAGCCTGTGGGCACTGTACTATTTATCTTGTGGGCAACCTCTTCTATGCATGTGGGTAGTTGATTACACTAGTGCAGAAAACGTTTTTTACGTCACCATTTTTTACGTCGGTTATATAAAACCGACGTCATAATATGTTAAATGAGGTTTTTTACGTCGGTTATTAAATAACCGACGTAAAAACCTGTGTTTAGTACACCTTTAACGTCGGTTATTTTTATAACCGACGTTTTTAATCGCGCGGCTTCGTTTTGTACGTCGGTTATACATTAACCGCCGTAAAAAACAGAAGTGGGGGGCGTTTGTTACGTCGGTTATTCAATAACCGACGTAAAAAACACGGTTTTTGAAGGCCTTTTTACGTCGGTTATTTTAAAACCGACGTAAAAAAAGAATCCGCATATGTTTTTGATGTCGGTTATGGAATAACCGACGTAATAAAATGCGGATTTTGAGCCCTTTATAACGTCGGTTATAAAATAACCGACGTAAAAAAAGAATCAGAGGAATGTTTGTACGTCGGTTATTGAATAACCGACGTTATAAATGTTTTTAAAAAATTTATAACGTCGGTTATTGAATAACCGACGTGATAACTCATTTAAAAATTTACCCAGACCCGTGGAATGTCATTCGCGAGTTTACCTTCGACAGTCGCGACTCGTCTCTCTCGCGCGTAAACCCGAATCGGCTCGTCCATTTCGTGGGTTTAGATTCGTTTTGCGATCATCGTTTCTCATATTTAATCTCCTCGGATCAATCATCTAAACTCGCAGCACTCAGGTAATCCTCCCACTCGTTCGTTTTTTTTTCGCGGATAGTATATATATATGTGTTGTGATTTTTTTGTTGAAACTAACTAAGATTCTTCGATTGAGAACCCTTTTAACTCGTTTTGGAACCATAATCTTATTTATCATCCCTAGATCTATTAGTTCGACTTGCAATATTGACTAATTTTATGATTTCACTAATTTTTCATCGTTTTCTATAAATCCCCGAGAGGGTGGGGATTCCAGGGGTGTGGGAGGGCTATCAAGAGGGTTGGGGGGTGTCCAGGGGGGTGTCCAAGGGGGTAGGGTGTGGGGGGTGGTGTCCAGGAGGGGTGGGGGGCTGTCCAGAGGGGTCAGGGGGTGTCCAGGGGGGTTTACAAGGGGGTGGGTGGGTGTGGGGGGCTGTCTAAGGGTGTGGGTGGGTGTTGGGGGGTGTCCAGGGGGGTGTCCAAGGGGGGTAGGGGGTGGGGGGTGGTGTTTAGGAGGGGTGGGGGGGCTGTCCAGAGGGTTGGGGTGTCCAGGGGGGTGTCCAAGCAGGTCGGGGGTGGGGGTTGTGTCCAGGAGGGGTGGGGGTGCTTTCTAGAGGGGTCGGGGGCTGTCCAGAGGGGTCGGGGGGTGTCCAGGGTGGTGTCCAAGGGGATGGGTGGGTGTGGGGGGTTGTCCAAGGGGGTGGCGGCCTGTCCAGAGGGGTCGGTGGGGTGTCTAGGGGGGTGTCCAAGGGGTTGGATGGGTGTGGGGGGTTGTCCAAGTGGGTGGAGGCCTCTCCAGAGGGTATTTGGGGTTGTTCGGGTGGGTGGGGGGGCTGTCCAGAGGGTTGGGGGATGTCCAGGGGGGTGTCCAAGGGGGTAGGGGGTGGGGGGTGGTGTCCAGGAGGGGCGGGGGGCTGTCCAGAGGGGTCGGGGGTGTCCAGGGGGGTTTACAAGGGGGTGGGTGGGTGTGGGGGGCTGTCCAAGGGTGTGGGTGGGTGTTGGGGGGTGTCCAGGGGGGTGTCCAAGGGGGGTAGGGGGTGGGGGTGGTGTTTAGGAGGGGTGGGGGGGCTGTCCAGAGGGTTGGGGGGGTGTCCAGGGGGGTGTCCAAGCAGTTCGGGGTGGGGGGTTGTGTCCAGGAGGGGTGGGGGTGCTTTCTAGTGGGGTCGGGGGCTGTCCAGAGGGGTCGGGGGGTGTCCAGGGTGGTGTCCAAGGGGATGGGTGGGTGTGGGGGGCTGTCCAAGGGGGTGGCGGCCTGTCCAGAGGGGTCGGTGGGGTGTCCAGGGGGGGTCCAAGGGGTTGGATGGGTGTGGGGGGCTGTCCAAGTGGGTGGCGGCCTCTCCAGAGGGTATTTGGGGTTGTCCGGGTGGGTGGGGGCTGTCTAGAGGGTTGGGGGATGTCCAGGGGGGTTTCCAAGGGGGTAGGGGGTGGGGGTGGTGTCCAGGAGGGGCGGGGGGCTGTCCAGAGGGGTCAGGGGGTGTCCAGGGGGGTTTATAAGGGGGTGGGTGGGTGTGGGGGGCTGTCCAAGGGTGTGGGTGGGTGTTGGGGGGTGTCCAGTGGGGTGTCCAAGGGGGGTAGGGGGTGGGGGTGGTGTTTAGGAGGGGTGGGGGGCTGTCCAGAGGGTTGGGGGGTGTCCAGGGGGGTGTCCAAGCAGGTCGGGGGTGGGGGGTTGTGTCCAGGAGGGTGGGGGTGCTTTCTAGAGGGGTCGGGGGCGGTCCAGAGGGGTCGGGGGGTGTCCAGGGTGGTGTCCAAGGGGATGGGTGGGTGTGGGGGGCTGTCCATGGGGGTGGCGGCCTGTCCAGAGGGGTCGGTGGGGTGTCCAGGGGGGTGTCCAAGGGGTTGGATGGGTGTGGGGGGCTGTCCAAGTGGGTAGAGGCCTCTCCAGAGGGTATTTGGGGTTGTCCGGGTGGGTGGGGGGGGGGCTGTCCAGAGGGTTGGGGGATGTCCAGGGGGTGTCCAAGGGGGTAGGGGGTGGGGGGGTGTCCAGGAGGGGCGGGGGGGCTGTCCAGAGGGGTCGGGGGGTGTCCAGGGGGGTTTACAAGGGGGTGGGTGGGTGTGGGGGGCTTTCCAAGGGTGTGGGTGGGTGTTGGGGGGTGTCCAGGGGGGTGTCCAAGGGGGTAGGGGGTGGGGGTGGTTTCCAGGGGGGTGTTATATCTTACTATATTTTGTTTAAAAAATAATATTCAAGCATATTTTTTTAAATACACATCGATTTGTTTTATATTTCAAAATTGTTTACATTCAAATTATGATTTTTTTCATATAAACATATATTTGTCTTATCTAAAAAATATATATATTTTTGCTATTTGTTATAGGTAATAATGAGTCGAAGTTGGATTACGGCACATCGAATGAGCAATGAATATGAGGAAGGTGTTGATGCCTTTTTGGAATTTGCTAAACGAAATGTTCCAAGTAGTGACATTTTTTTCTGTCCATGCCTGAAATGTCTGAAAATGAAGAAGTTGAAAAGTAGAGAGATAAAATATCATCTGATTTGTCATGGATTCAATCCGAGTTACAACCCTTAGATTTGGCATGGCGAAACTGGACAGAATGTCACTGATGATAATGAATCGCAAGATGGTAACTCCGATGGAATTGAAGAAATGATTCTCGATATTGTAGCAGAACAAATTGAGATAGAACCGACAGTTGCACGTCTATATGGTGATGCCGAAAAACCATTATATCCTGGTTGTACAGATTTTACGGTTTTTTCGGAGGTGTTAAGATTGATTAACCTGAAGGCGAAACATGGATGGAGTGACAGAAGTTTTACAGAGCTGCTACAATTGATGAAAGACATTCTTCCAAAAGATAACGATCTTCCAGATTCACATTATAAGGCCAAAAAAATATTATGCCCGATGGGATTGGGATACAGGAAAATACATGCCTGTCCGAATGACTGCATTATATATAGGAAGGAATATGAATTTCTGAAAGACTGTCCTAAATGTGGGACATCACGGTATAAGGTGAAAGAAAAATCACAAACTGATGTAGAGATTACAAATCTCCCTTCAAAGGTATTTTGGTATCTTTCTATAATTCCTCGTTTCAAACGTTTATTTGCTAATTCGCATGATGCAAAAAGGTTAAGATGGCATGCTGATGAGCGGGTATGCGATGGAAAAATACGTCATCCAGCTGATTGTCCACAATGGAAGAAAATTGATGCCCAGTACCCTACATTTGGAAATGAAATTAGAAATCTGAGACTAGGCTTGTGCACAGATGGAATGAATCCATACCGAACCCTCAGTAGCACACATAGTTCATGGCCTGTTTTATTGGTAATTTACAACCTCTCTCCTAAAGTTTGTATGAAGCGTAAATATGTCATGTTGAGTATCATGATCTCTTGTCCAAAGCAACCCGGCAATGATATTGATGTATACTTGTCACCGCTGATTGATGATTTGAAACTGTTATGGGATGATGGTATTAGGGTGTATGATTCTTATAAAATGGAATATTTTCAACTGCATGCCGTGCTTCTATTCACTATAAATGACTTCCCAGCATATGGAAATTTGTATGGATACAGTGTTAAAGGAAATAAAGCATGTCCAATTTGCGAACAACAGACTTCATATTGTCAATTGCATCATGGGAGGAAAACAGTGTACCTGGGTTATCGAAAGTTTTTTCCTATGGATCACCCTTATGGAAGACTAAAAAAGGCATTCAATGGCTCACAAGAATTTGATACTGCTCCAAAACCTTTATCCCCAGATTTGTATTTTGAGAGGGTGAAAAACCTTGATGTGACATTGGGAAAGACACAGAAATCTGGTAATGATAGACATATTTGGAAGAAAAGGTCAATATTTTTTGAGCTACCATATTGGAGGTATCATGAAGTCAAACATAATATTGATGTCATGCACGTAGAGAAGAATATCTGTGATTCTTTGATCGGAACATTGCTAGATATTAAAGGAAAGACAAAAGATGGGTTGAATGCAAGGTTAGACCCTACTATCAATGGGAATACGTTTGGAGTTAGCTCCCACTCCTAAAGGAAGAAGAACATTTCTTCCCCCGGCTTGTCATACATTATCGAAGAGGGAGAAAAGTATCTTCTGTCAGTGTCTTCATGATATCAAAGTGCCTCAAGGTTATTCTTCAAATGTAAAAAATTTTGTCTCATTGAAAGACTTGAAGTTGATAGGTATGAAATCACATGATTGTCACGTCATGATGCAAAAAATTCTACCAGTTGCACTGCGTGGAATATTGCCCATCCGTGTCAGAAAGACTATAATGAGGTTGTGTTATTTTTTCAATTCAATTTGTAACAAGTAGATTGATGTGAATGCTTTGAACATTTTGGAAAATGATGCAATTTTTATACTTTGTCATTTGGAAATGTATTTTCCTCCAACTTTTTTTGATATGATGGTGCATTTAATGATTCATCTGGTTCGAGAAATAAAGCTTTGTGGACATGTATATCTTCGTTGGATGTATCCTTTTGAAAGGTATATGAAAATATTAAAGGGATATGTTAAAAGTCCATATCAACCTGAAGCCTCCATTATTGAAAAGTATATTTTTGAGGAGGTAGCAGAGTTTTGTACGAGCTACTTGGCTACGACGCAACACATAGGTTTGCCTCCATCTCGCCATGAACGGGTTAATAGTGAGGGAAAGGGGATTCGTGGCTTGAAAGTCAAATCACTGTCAGCTGAACATATGAAGAAGTTAGAATCATACATCTTGAATAGCATAGCTGATGTTCAACCGTATATCACATTGCATATTAATGAGTTGAAACAATGTTATCCAAAGAAAAAAGAAATGTGGATTTTGAATGAGCACAACAAAACTTTTTTGCCATGGTTTAAAAAGACCTTGATTGATAGATCAGATGTATCAGAGACATTAAAATGGATAGTGGGTGGTCCATCTTTAAATGTGATAACATGGTCCGCTTAAGACATTAATGGCTATACATTTCATACGAAAACTCAGGACAACAGAAGTGCAGTTCAGAATAGTGGTGTATTGGTGTTTGCAGAAGCAATGCATTTTTCGAGTGCTAAGGACAGAAACCCAATTTCAGAATCAAGTTCATATTATGGAGTGATTGAAGACATATAGGAGGCTGATTACTTTAAAATTAAAGTTCCTGTTTTTAACTGTAAATGGTTTATCGGTAACAACAGTGTCAGACACGATGAATTTGGAATGACACTTGTTAATATGAATAGATTAGAAGACACAGCTGATTCTTTTATAATGGCAACACATGCCAAACAAATTTTCTATGTAGTAGATCAATCAGATATGCAGTGGGCTGTTGTTTTACAAGGGAAAATACAATATGTTGGTGAGGATGAATTTGATGAAGATGCTGATTTATGTGAGATCCCTACATCCATGGAAAGATTAACAGAACATAATGATGAGTATGTTGAAGACATGGTTTGTGCCATAAGGAACGATCACGACGAAGGAATTTGGGAAAACAATCCAACTGTACATTCCTAAAATTACAGGTAACACATGTTTATTTCTTGTTTACATTTAGTTTTTTCATATAATGTTAGATATTGTAAATTTTTTACTTATTAAAACATGTATCAAACCAAAATGATAAATCAATAAAAACCGTAAAGAGGAGAAGTCCTGGGCGCACCGGCTGGCCGGTGGTGGATCACCGGTGGGCCGGTGGTCCAGAGCAAAGCTGTCTGGTCCACCGGCCGACCGGGTGGCGATCCAGCGGCCGGCCGGTGGTCCAGACAGGAAGGCTCTGTCTGGTCCACCGGCCGGCAGGTGGTGAGCCACCGGCCGGCCGGTGGCACCAGGCAGTGGGCAAGTCCACTGCCTGGGTCCTCCGGCAGGCCGGTGAGCTCACACCGGCTGACCGGTGGACTCAGTGAGTCCACTTTTCAGCTTTCTTGGGCCAACTCCTTGGCAACCTTTTGCATGTGTTTACCATGTTTATCATTGTTTAACATGCTTACCATATTACCAATGTTTACTATTATGTAATTTAGTACACTTTTCTATTTTCTCATTAAGTAGTATTACAATATTTGAATTTGTATATTTGTGAACTAATGTTTGTTTTTTTGATTTGAAGGAAAACGACAGATCAATCAGTTGATCAGTCACATGATTCTGGAGATGATCATATTGGTCATACATCTGGGGAGGAACATTCACATGCTCCTATTATGAAAAAGAGTTCAAAGGTTGGTAAGCGTGGGTGCACACGTTTACCAAAATTATCACTTGCCCGTACGAAGGAGGAGAGGATAGTCGTGGAGTTTGATGATGATGATCATCCTAGAGGTCCAAATGCTAAAGATTTTAAGGGTTTTTGTAGCAACTCAGGCTAAGAGCAAAGTAAGCATTCTCTATGATGATTGGAGAAGTGCGGATAAGGCGATAATTTCTCAGCTGTGGGAGACCATTTTGGTAAGATCTTTTGCTATTGTTTGACTGTTATTTAAATGTTTCTAGTATATATAATATTTTTAACCTCTTTTTTATCAGATGACATTTGATATTCCTGACACTGGAGGAGTCAGGAAGAAATGCTTATCGTTGGCTGCTAGGAGATGGAGGGATTTCAAATCAACCCTCTCATCTGATTTCATTTATGGTCATAGGAGTCGTGAGAATCCATGTCGTATATATCCTTTTATAGATGAAGACACATGGAGACAATTTTTTGAATGTAGAAGAAAATAATCATTTTTGGTAAGGGCAATGTATTCTTTTATAAGCTTTCTTATATAAATGATCTTGTTCTTGTTTTGTTAATGATTACTTATTCTTAATTTACAGCAAACAAGGAAATCTCATCAAGAGATCCAATCTAAAAATGTATACCCTCATAGTTTATCTCGGGGAGGGTATGCATTATTGGAAGAACAAATGACGGTAGAATCATTTCAACAACTAAGAGCTGAGTATTCAAGCTCTGGAGAGGTGGCCCCTCCATCCCCTCCATCTAGACATGAGAAATGGAAAAGATCTCGGAAGGGCAAAAAAGGACAATATATTTCGGAAGAATCGAGACTCGTAGTTGAGAGGATTGTAATATATCTATTTTATTTATTTAAGTTTACTATTTTCGTCATATATTTCCAATCATTATAGAAATGATCAATTAATTATTACAGGACTCTCTTGAGGAGAAGAGTTCACAGGGGACATTTACACCATCAGGGAGGGATGATATTTTATCTGTGGCATTGGGAAAGCCCGAACATCCTGGCCGTGTAAGAGGATATCCGGCAGGTGTATCGGTAAGAAAAGTGTTGCCACGTTCCTCAACTTCTAACGTTGAGGTAGTTTATAAAAAAAATAGAATCCTTGGAGGCTGAAGTCCATAATATTAATGCGACAATGGAGGACAAGATTAGAGCATCGGTGCAGTTTATGTTTGTAGACTTGAAAAGACAATTTCAGGGTGCAGCTCCCACTCCACCTCTCCCAGTAGCTCCCACTCCCCCACCTCAGCCTGCGGACCCCATTTTTGATCCTCCTCCTCCGCCGCAGCTACCTACTTATTGTGAGTTGTATGTTGATGATCCTCAACATCATATAGTTGCATATGGGATGGTATATTGTATAGGAGATACAGTTCATCATCAACAGTTAGAGGTAGAGAATCAGAGGGTCACTGTACAGGATATTATAGATAGATCAGCTCGGATACCATTACCTACAGATGAGGTGACGACAGTTGGACATAGTATCAGCCATTTTTTACTTTGGCCATCCAGACTTCTTCGACTCATTAACATAGAGGTATGGATGTTATATCTTTTATTTTATATTTTTATTAATGTTTTATCATTTGAAAACTAATATATTTTTCAATTTATTTTTACAGGAATACTTCAAAGTTAAAGAAATATTGTATAGACAACAACAAAGACAGATAGCTATGACATCAGATACAGATACTAGCAGTCTTGACAAATTGTCAAGATATTCAAATTTGTTGGCGGATCATTATGACTTTACAATGGAAGCTCATGTCTGTGGACGTGAACTAAGTGTGGGGATTATGAAAACTGATATCATGGAGTTTGTCACTGGAGATAAGTTGGGCATCAACGTGGTGCAAATTTTTATCATGTAAGTCTTAACACCTTTTCCTTGCGTTATATTTATTAAAAATGTATACTTATGTCTTCTTTGTATTAGGTATCTGTATAAAATTTGTGAGAGGAATGATCTGACAGATGTATATGGATTCGTGGACCCACAATTGATTTCCCCTGAAGCATGTGCATTGGATGAGGAACAAAGAATGCTTTATATTGCTGATAGATTTGAAAAGAATGTAATCACACAGTTTTGGATGATGCCTTTTTGTGAGAGGTATGAAACACATCCCTCTCAAAGAGTTAATTATCTTTTAACATAAAAAACCACTAACGTTAAATTTCCTTTTATCAGGGATCATTGGATGTTAGGGGTTTTTTTCCCTAGGGAGAAAACACTTTATTGGTTATGCTCTCTCCATGATGATGTGCGAGAAAGTTTTAAGAATATATTGGAAACGTAAGTTTCAATTTCACAATAGTTTTATATATTATAAATAATTTTAAATTTACCCCATTCGTATTATTTTCTAACAGGGCATGGGTCCACTTTCGAAAAAGCACAAAGAAAAGGAATTTCAAGATCAAATATGTACATGCGAAGGTAAATATCCATTTATAATTTGTACATTTTGATTTATTACATAAAAATAATATATTTAATTTACACTCATTCAAACAGAAATGAAATGAGCAACAAGGCATCATCAAATGCAGATATTACATGTTAAGATTTATGTATGAAATAATAACAATTGGGACAGTTCTGAGTTTTGACCTGGTAAGATTTCCTCTTTCTCATAATATTTCAATTTGATTTATTCATTATACAAGTTGACTACTATCCTTTTCCATTGTAGCTTTTTGATGACCCTCAACCCTTTACTGCTGAAGATATCAAACACTTACAAGTGGAGTGGTCAAATTATTTTACAGGTTTGATTGACTTTTAGTTGTTTGTAATGTAAAATGTAATTTTGAATATTGTCAATGTAATTGTGTATTTCGTAGTCGTTTAGGTTGGATTTAGTTTTTTTTGAAGTTGACAGTGTAAGTTTAGAATGTTATATAAGTGAATGTTTAATTTTTCTCTACTTCTGGTTTTGGTCTACTGTTGATGGTTTTTCTGGTCTGGATTTTGGTATGGGGGGAGAGGTTCCAAGGGGGTGGGTGGGTGTTTGGGGGTGTCCAAGGGATATGGGAGGGGTGTCCAAGGTGTGTTTGGGGCTGTCCTAGGGGTCGGGGGGGTGTAAATGAGGGTGTGGGGGGGGGTGTCCAAGGGGTGGGGGTGTCCAAGTGATATGGGAGGGGTGTCCAAGGTGTGTTTGGGGCTGTCCAAGGAGTCGGTTGGGTGTAAATGAGGGTGGGGGGGGTGTAAAAGGGGTGGGGGTGTCCAAGTGGTGGGGGGTGTCCAAGGGATATAGGAGGGGTGTCCAAGGGGTGTTTGGGGCTGTCCAAGGGGATGGGGGGGGGGGGGGGGGTTTCCAAGGGGTAGGGGGGTTTCCAAGGGGTCGGGGGTGTCCAGGGGGTGGGGGGGGGCTGTCCAAGGGGTGGGGGTGTCCAAGGGGTGGGGGGTGTCCAAGGGATATGGGAGGGGTGTCCAAGGGGTGTTTGGGGCTGTCCTAGTCTTCGGGGGGGGGTGTAAATGAGGGTGGGGGCTGTCGAAGGGATGGGGGGTGTCCAAGGGGGTGGGGGGTGTCCAAGGGATATGGGAGTGGTGTCCAAGGTGTCTGGGAGTTCTGTCCAAGGGGCCGGTTTGGTGTAAATGAGGGTGGGGGGGCTGTCCAAGGGGTGGGGGGTGTCCAAGGGGTGGGGGGTGTCCAAGGGATATGGGAGGGGTGTCCAAGGTGTGTTTGGGGCTGTCCTAGGGGTAGGGGTGGTGTCCAGGGGTCGGGGGGGTGTCCAAGAGGTCTGGGAGGGCTGTCAAGCTGTGGGGGGGTGTCCAATGGGTGTTTGAGGCTGTACTAGGGGCCTTGGGGGTGTAAATGTGGGTGGGGGGGCTGTCCAAGGGGTGGGGGCTGTCCAAGGGGTAGGGGGTGTCCAAGGGATATGGGAGGGGTGTCCAATGGGTGTTTGAGGCTGTACTAGGGGTCGTGCGGGTGTAAATGAGGGTGGGGGGGCTGTCCAAGGGGTGGGGGTGTCCAAGGGTTGTGGTGGGGCTCCAATGTGGTGGGGGAGGGCCGGCCTGGTTGTTAGGTGGGTATAGATGAGGGTGGGGTTCAGTTGGGGCTTGGGGGAGGGCTGGCATGGTTATTTTTGTTGTTTGGTTTCTGGTTGCTTTTTGGTGAGAGCAGTGCAATTATTTTAAAAAAAATATCGCTTTCACGTCGGTTATTTGATAACCGATGTGGTAAATAAATCAGTAGGGGTTTATCACGTCGGTTTTTTCGAGAACCGACTTGATAAACCGTTCCCGGGCCTTTTATCACGTCGGTTCTTAATATAACCGACGTGCTAAAACGTTTCCCAGGCCTTTTTATCACGTCAGTTATTTAAGAAACCGACGTGATAATAGGCCCGTGGAAGGGTTTATCAAGTCGGTTATGACATAACCGACGTGATAAACGATATCCCAGGCGTTTTATCACGTCGGTTTAGAAAATAACCGACGTGATAACCCCCCCCCCCCCCCCCCCCCCCCCGCGCATATTTATCACGTAGGTTATTAATGAACCGACGTGATAAACACCACGATGTTAGGGATGTTGCTTCGGGTTTTAAATAACCGACGTAAAAAACGTTATTTATAACGTCGTCCGTATTAACGTCGCCTAAAAACCGACGTAAATAATGAAAAATAACCGACGTAAAAAATGTTTTCTGTACTAGTGTTCTGTGCCTGTGGGTGAAACTTCTTACGCATGTGGGTAATATCCTTATGCCTGTGGGTAGATTCTTGTGTTGGATTCTCTTTACCTGAGGGTAGGGGTTTACATGTCTGAGGATATTGGCTATTTACATTAAATATTTACTCTGGTGATATTTTAAAATTAAATGATTAAAATAAAATGTTAAATGAAAATATAAATGGTAAAGTTAGTTACTTTTTAGTACTTCTTAGTTTATTGCATTTTCTTTTTCACACTTTGATGCATGTTTATAGACAGTTGAGCACGTGCCTTTAGTGGGTGCCTACTGAGAAATATTTCTCACACCCTTTTTGGGTCATGCCTTTCCACCAAAACAGATTACGTTTCTGCAGGTATAGATAAGGGAAAGTGTCCCTATATAGGTTCTTGATTGATGTTGGGGTGTAGGAGAGCATCGGACCGAGCATTGGTTCACGATGCTGTTGGCTATTCTGTTTTTCATTCCTGCACTTGTACTTCAGTTGTATTTTATTGTATTGTAGTGTAACATGTTCTGGCTATTTTCATAGAATTGAGGCATGTTGCAGCAATTTATATATTGGTTGGTTATATCTACTGTAGTTGTTAATTTCTGTTGTGTGTGGTTTACTGCTTCAGTGATGTTGTATGTTTATTTTATATTCTGTTTCGCTACACTTTGACAATTTTGGGCATAGTTTCCCCACTATCAGACCTGGGCCCTCGATGCTAGTCAGCAGCCTCTGGCGTTTGGGAAAATGCGCTTGAGGTCACATGGAGAACTTGTTTCAGGGAACCTGTGGTGTGATAACTGGAACTGGAACGTTACAAAGTGGTATCAGAGGAGTTATTTTCTGTGACATACTGTTTGGAGACGTAGTCAGGGATAGGAGGAGAACGGTAGTTAGTAATAAGTTGTGCTCGGGCGTAGGTAACCCGTGTACAGGTAAATCCCAATTTACCTCGTGTTGCAATTTTTTTGATTTTTCAATTTTACAATTGAATATATTTTCACCGAAGGGTGACACACTTGTATTGTGTTTTTATATTATATTCATGGGTTCTTTGTAGTTGCAACCTGATGAGATGAGGGTATTCCATCTCATGCATCATTAAGGCACATTCTATAAATAACATGCCATGCATAGTTTCCATGCCATGTATGTGCATTATAAATTTCATTTTGTTGTGATAGATGTTGTACTAGTAAAGCATGCTATTGTGATAGCAGCTTGATAAATACCTATTATGTGATAGGGTATTTGGTATGTGCATGTTTCTAGAATGGACGCCAAACATTGGTTTTTGGGGAGTATGGGCCCCCATTTACCGGAATTTGGTGGATGATTGACTATTTATTTTGTTATAACACAGATAAGATGTCAAACATTGATTTGTGTGGAGTATAGGCCCTCACGGATCAGAATTTGACACTTAGGTGTTGTTTTGCGGTATTCTCTGGGTTCTGGGAATGTTTCTGAGGCATACTGTCTAGAATCCTAGTATACAAACTGTGTAGTACCCTAACCACATCGTTTATGGTCTTTTATTCAGGAAGAAAAATAAACTTTTCAAGTACACGCCGTGTACCCCGAGTACACGCCATATAGTCTCTTCACGTGTCACAAACCGTGTGGGCGGGGACACGGGGAAGGGAAGAGCTTGGGGCGAACATGCTGTGTAGCTTCATTACATGCCACATATTGTTGACCCGGTGTCCGTTGTGTAAGTAACAACACGGGCAGAAGAAACCTTAAGACAAACACGTTGTGTCCACTGTGGAACACGCCGTGTAGTCTGACCTGGGATTCGGCCGTGTAACTAACAAACACGGGTCGGTGTAATATTTTCGTGTATACGCCATGTGTATATAGAACACGCCATGTGGTTTGAGCGGTGTATTTGGCCATGTAACTAACAACACGGGTCGGAAGAGCATGTCTAGAACATGTCGTGTACCTGTGGGACACACCGTGTAGTCTTGTCCGAGGAGAGACTGTGTGGAGTGAGCCATGTGGCTGGGAGACAGAGTAGTGTACACACCGTGTGCGGGTGTAACATGCCGTGTAGTTTAAGCCGAGTATCATCCGTGTCACAAGAGACACGGGTAGTTCGAAAATTTCACCATACACGCCGTGTAGATTTTATACACGCCATGTACTTTTGTTCACACGGGAGCTGTGTGGATTAGTCATGTAGAAGGACCCAGGTAGGGGAATGGAAGTCAAGTGCACGCTATGTTGTCAGTATACACGTCATGTTGTCAGGTATTTCAAATCATGAAATGTCTTTTTCCTCCATTTCCCTTTTTGGGTTTCTTTGTTTTTGGTCATTGTTAATCTTGTTCTAAGGTGTGCTTTTTACCATGTAGTGTAATTCCACCGAGATGATCACGAGTTGTTCGCCAGGAGAGTGGTGAAGAATATACTCCATAGATGGGGGACCATGGGATACTAGTTGATCCTCCAGTAGAGCCAGATGCCGCGCCAACTGTTATACCGTACATAGGCACATATGCACAGTTCCGTGAAGGCTTTATACAGTTCTTCCAGACCTTTTAGGGAGCACCGCCGGTTGCCACATCTATGGATGAGGTCACTTGTATATTCCAGTAGTAGCATCCACCTATGTTTTCAATGGATGGCAGACCATAGGCTTCAGAGTCTTGGCTAAGATTGATGAAGACTATTTCCGAGCATCTAGAGACACCTCCAGGGTGGAGGGTCAAGATCGTGACGTATTTGCTGCGTGATTCCGCCAAGAGGCGGTGGGATGTTTCCTCCCAATCAGAGCATCACAGAGACATGGTGTGGGAATATTTTCAGGTAGTCTTCTATGAATTATTCTTCCTATAGATGCTGAGGGAAGATAGATCTCTTGAGTTCATGAATTTGCAGCAGGGCTCTATGTCAATGATGGATAACTCTGCTCGCTTTACTTAGTTTCAGTGCTTTGCACATGTACTGGTGGGTGATGAGATGTTGAGAGCCAGGCGTTTTGAGGATGGTCTCCGACATCACATCTGAGTGCTGGTGAATGTTTTCAGGTTTCCTTGAGTATATGCTATTGTGAACCAGGTGCTGATCACATAGAAAAACCTGTGGGAAGCTAGTGGTGTGGGCCAGGGCGGTTCAGCACCAGTTTCTGGTACTATTTCTAATGGTAAGAGGAAGGAACAGATGGACTTCTCTTAGGGTGGCAGTACCAACCAGAAGAATGCTTCAGGTGTCCAAGTCATGTGCTAGCAGTGTGGTAGAGAGGGGCACAAGAGGCCATAGTGTCCATGAGACCCAGTGGAGTGTCGGGCTTGCGGTAGGATGGTTCATCTAAAATGCTTCTATAGGGAGTTTCCACCAGTGGCTAGTGAGAGGGGTTCTGTGTAGACTCCGTGTGCGGGAGCAGGACCAGCAACTTCTTACCCATCAGGGAACTGGAATATGCTAGGGCGTGCAGGCGGAGATGGTGTTCATGGACGTGGTAGCCAGACACCAGGATCTCAGGGGCAGCAGGGCCGGACAACTCAAGGTAGCCTGGCTGTGTCGCAGGGCCGCAGCACTGGTCAAACACATGTAGTGTAATAATCCCAGTAGGAGTAGGATCCCAGACCTTCAAATGTCAGAGGTACGATTCTAGTAGCTTCTGTTTTATCTTCAGAATTTTTTGATACGGGTGCTACACATAGTTTCATATCTGTACCCATTGTGGAGGGTCTTGGGCTCTGTGTTTCTACTTCTTTTGATATCATGACGCTAGACACTTTCTTGGGGACTAGAATGGCTGGTGTGCATCAGTGCAAGGAGTGCCCCCATGAGGATGGTGGGTGTCACTTCCCTTGGGACCTCTATGTCTTAGAGATGATGAGCTATGACTTCATTCTCAGGATGGACTGGTTGGTTCCCTTTTGAGCTTTTGTGGACTACTATCATCGCAGAGTGAGTTTCATGTCACCAGAGGGTGGAGAGTTTCTATATGAGGGTGAATGGGATGTTCAGGCGAGTCGAGCTGGACCAGAGTATCGCGGGCAAGGTGGTGTCATAGCCCAGATTGCAAGCTTATATCTGGATGATCAGGGGACTTTTCAGACAGATATCCCTATATTGGTTGATCATTTCAGGGATGTCTTCATGAACGACTTCTCAGGTCTACCTCCATAGGGAGAGGTGGATTTCTCTATTGATCTTGTTCTAGGGGCAACACCGGTATCCATTCCTCCATATAGGATGGCTACACCAGAATTGAAGGAGCTCAAGAGGAAATTAGAAGCGTTACATTCAAAGGGTTTTATCCGGACAAGTACTTCTCTATGGGGTTTTCTAGTTCTCTTTGCGAAGAAGTCGGACTGTACCCTCAGACTCGGAGTGGATTATCAGAAGTTGAACTAGTTGACAGTTAAGAACCAATATCCCTAGCCAATGATTGATGATATTTTTTATCAACTTCATGGAGCATGAGTGTTCTAGACGACTGACATGAGATCAAGATATCATCAGTTGCGCGTTAGACCATCTGATATACCTCTCACAACATTCAGGAGCAGGTATGGTCTATAAGAGTATACAGTTATGTCATTCGGACTCACGAACGCGCCATCAGTTTTCATGGGTTTGATGAATCGTGTGTTCAATCCCTATCTAGACTCTTTTGTGGTAGTATTGATGGACAATATCTTGGAGTAATACCACACTAGACGTGACCATGCCACCCATATTGAGATCGTATTGATTACACTGAGAGAGCATAAGCTATATGCAAACGTCTCCAAGTGCCACTTTTGGATGGACCAGATTCACTTCCCGGGTCATATTATCTCAGAGGTAGGAGTTTCCATGGAACCAGAGAAGGTGAGAGCAGTAGTTTCCTGGGAGGATCACAAGAATGTGTTTGGGATATGGAGTTTCTTAGGGATGGTTGGTTACTATAGGAGTTTCATATAGGAATTCTACGGCTTAGCAGAACCGTTGACGGGTTTGACTAAGAATGTTGGGATGTTCATTTGGGCAGAATCTTGCGAGACAACCTTCCAAGAGCTGAAGGGAATGTTGACATCAGCACTAATCCTGATACTCCTAGAGCAGGGGAAGAGCTATACAGTATACTGTGATGCAACAGGTATTGGTCTAGGAGATGTGTTGATGCAGGGCAACCGAGTAGTTGCATACGAATCTCGGCAGTTGAGGCCGCATGAGAGGAATTACCCGACACATGATCTCGAGTTGGCTTTAGTTGTTCATGTGTTGCACTATTGGAGACATTGTCTCTTGGGAGAACATTTTGTGGTGTTCACGGACCACAAAAGTCTCAATTATATCTTTATTGAGCGTGACATGAATTTGAAGCAGCGAAGGTGGGTCGAATACCTTTAGTCCTTTGATTTTGAGGTTTCCTATATACCAGGTAAGGGTAATGCGGTAGCTGATGCACTGAGCAGGAAGACTTAGATATAGGCAGTGTAGGAGTCCAGTGGCGAGTGGCAGCTCATGGATTTGTTCTCTGAGATGTATCTGGAGGTGCATGACAGTCAGGGGAAAACCTATCTTTCATATTTATCTATGACTTCTACCCTCCTGGATAGAGTGAGGATGAGACAACTATCTAATTCAGAAGGCCTAGTTATACAGTGGTCGGTGGCAAGTGAGGACCCTCCACCAAGTAGGACGACATGCGATGATGAGGTTCTGTGTTTCCATGGACGAGTGTGGGTTCCTGGGGATATATACGAGTAGTTGATGCGGGAGATTCATGCTTCAGTTTGGGCAGTTCATCCCGGGGTTACCAAGATGTATAGAGACTTGAGACATCAGTACTGGTGTCCGGGTATAAAGAGTGATGTAGCTGTTTTTGTTATGAGATGTTCCACCTGTCAGCAGGTGAAGGCAGAGCATCAGAGGCTAGCCGAACTGTTACAGCAGTTACCCATCCTAGAGTAGAAATGGGATGATGTCACGATGGACTTTATGACTGGTTTTCCGAGGTCACCTCGAGGAAATGGTGTCGTGTGGGTTGTTGTGTAAAGACTCACGAAGGTAGATCACTTTTTTCTGGTCAAGGAGACATTTAGTGTTGATGAACTTGGAAGGTTGTATATCCTAGAGATCGTACATCTTCATGGGTTCCTCGTTATATTGTTTAAAATAGGGACACCCACTTTATGTCTCATATCTATCAGAGTTTTCAGAGGGAACTGGGTACACAGGTGCTTATGATCATGACTTACCACCCTCAGACCGATGGCCAATCAGAGCGTATGATACAGGTGCTTGATGACATGCTGTGTGCATGCATCCTAGACTTTGGGGGCTCTTGAGAGAATTATATACCCCTAGTTGGGTTTTCTTATAATAACAGCTTTCAGGAAACTATTGATATGGAACTATACGAGGATTTATATGGTAGGCCATGCCGATCACCCTTGTGTCGGTTGGAGGTAGGTGAGACAACATTACTAGGACCACGTCTCATGCCGGAGACTTCTTAATAGGTCCAGTTGATTCAGAAGTAGATGGATACCGCATAGTCTTGTCAGAAATCTTCTGCTGATAGTCGCAGATGACCTTGGGAGTTCGTGGATGGGGATCAGGTTTTCTTGCATGTTTCAACGAGGTTGGGACACATGTGGATCAGAAGACAGGGTAAACATTCACCAAGAAATGGTGGGCCATTTTGATATTCTGGAGAGAGTTAGGCCGGTTTCTTATCAGCTGCAGTTACCACATAGGTACCAATCCATTGACGATGTCTTCCATGTATATCAGTTGCGCTGCTATCATTTAGACCTGTCTCACATCTTTCAGCAAGAGAAGGTTGAGCTCGAGGAAGATTCTTCCTTTGAGGATCATCCAATTCGCATCATTGAAAAGAGCACGAAGGTTCTTCGAGGCCGGTCAGTTCCTCTCTTACGGGTTTAATGGCAGCATGGCCGAGTGCATGACGAAACCAGGGAGCGAGAGACCAAAGTATGTGCTCTGTTTCCGGAGTTAATAATAGCTTTATCTTCGCCACCCTTAGAAGGGAAATTTGGGGACGAATTGCTTTAATGGGGGAAGTTTCTAAGAACCTGGTTCTTACTTTTGAGGTAGGAGTTTCTTCTTTTCTCTTTTCCTTATGTGTTTTTGTGAAAATATGGAAAATGGGGAGAATTCCAAAATTTGGAAGTACATGCGGTGTACTTTTCCACACGCTGTGTACTTTTGGCCCTGTGGGATGAGTACATAGGGCGTGTAGCCATGTCAGCAATGAAAGGTGTACATACCAACTACACGCCATGTAGTGGTCCATTACACGCCATGTAGTCAGTCGGAAGGCGAATAGAAAGGTAGTGGCCAGTTGTGCAACAGACCACGTCATGTACTCAAGGAGACACACCGTGTAGTCATGTCGGCAGATGAACAGTGCCACGCTGGCGGGAAGCTTCCAGAGGTACAGTTTAAAAAATTTGAAGTACACGCCATGTGCGTGGAAATACATGCCATGTACTTTGTTTTTTTTCTCATAAAAAGTGCAGTAGCCTCCCCTTCTCACAGGGAAGGCATAGAATGGGAAGAGAGCTTGGGAGATGAGGGTCTGAGCTTTGAGGATCTACCGAGTTCACGTCTAGAATCCGATTCCTCCTCCGTCGATCTCGTTGGAACCGCGTGGGTAAGCCCTCTCATCTTGTGTTGTGTCTCTTGTGAATTTATCCTATAATGGGAGTTATTTAAGTTTAAATGATTTTTCTTCTACATCAGATCTATGTCATTCTTGGGTGTTTTTGGAATTGAAGTTCACATATATCGTTCATTGACGTTAAAGGTAGGTGGCTTGGTGTTTATTTCTAACTGTCATGTGTTCTTTCTGTGTTTCTGAGCTACAAACCCATATTTGGGGTTTGGTGTGGCTAAGTCGTGGCTATTTTAAAAACATACAATTTCATAGTTAATTGAATGTGATATAAAAACTCTGTTTGGGATTGTTTCTTGGATCTAGGACCACCCCAGGGGTGCGTTCCCCTGTTTAGTCATTTGGACAGGATACCCGAATGCATGCCTTTAAAGTAATGAGTATAGAGTTGCCTTGAGAGGAATCGTTTCGGTACTGTTTGTTTATATGTTGGGCATGTCCTGGTTACCAGTTCATCCTGAGGGCAGTGTTGTTCTTAGCCTGTCGGCGCTGTACTATTTAGCCTATGGGCAACCTCTTTTGTGCCTGTGGGCAGTTGATTTTGTGCTTGTGGGCAACACATATTACACATGTGGGCATTATCCGTATTCTTGTGGGCAGATTCTTGTGTCGGATTCTATTTACCTAAGGATATGGGTTTACGTATCCTAGGACATTGGATTTTTACTAAAAATATTCACTGTGGTGATATTTTTCAAATTAAATGAATAAAAGAAAATGTTATATGGCAATATAAATTGTAAATTTAGTTAATTTTTTGTACTTCTTAGTTTATTGCATTTACTTTTGCAAACTTTAGTTTCATGTTTACACACAATTGAGCACAAAACTATGGTGGGTGCCTGTTGAGATATATTTCTCACACCCTGTTTGGGTCATGCCTTTCGGCCCAAATTGATTACGTTTCTGCAGGTATAGATAAGGGAAAGGGTCCCAATACAGGTGCTTGATTTCTTCTATGGTGTAGGAGTGCATGGGATCGAGCATTGGCTCACGATGCAGCTGGCTATTCTATTTTGCTTTCCTGTACTTGTACATTAGTTGTATTGTATTGTATTGTATTGCAGTGTAACATGTTCTTGCTATTTTCATAGAATTTTGGCATGTTGCATAATTTTATATACTGGTTGGTTATATCTATTAAAATTGATAATTTCAGTTGTGTATGGATTACGACTTCCGTGTTGTTGTATGTTTATTTTATATTCATTTGTGCTACACTTTGACAATTGAGGGCATAGTTTCCCCACAATAAGACTTGGGATCTCGCTACTAGTCATAAGCCTCTGGATTTTGGGGAAATTCACTTGAGGTCACGTGGCGAACCGGTTTCAGGGCACCCGTGGCAAGGTACCCGGAACCGGGACGTTACATATACTACTGTAAATAATTTTTTTACAACATTAAATTTTTTATTCCTAAATATAAAATTGGCTTACAACATAATTTAAAACTGTTTATATCAAATATGGAATCCATTTTACCCAGTTCAATTCACAGAATTAAAAAAAAATTATATTTAAGATTATTCTTCCATACAAAACGAAAAAACGAGTTTTTAATTTGAAAACATCCAAACTTTGAAATGTTTTTATATCCAATTTCAATGTAAAATTTATTCAAATGACCCAAATTAGATTAATTTAATTATAATTTATACATTTATACTTGAAAAACAATTTAAAACATAATTTAACTATACTAGTAAATTTGTTGAAAAAATAGTTTTTAATTAAAATTCAGTATTTTTCACTATTTATCAAAAAATAAATCTTCTTCAGAAAATACAAAAATTTATTCCCAAGATAATTTTGATATTCTAATATCGAAAATAAAGATTATATTTTAAAATAAAATTTATATATTTTTTAATATATAGTTTTAAAACAAGTGAATCATGAAAAGATTGTCAAATTTCCTTTTATAAAAATATCACTTTTTTTATTTAAATAAGATTAATTATTATCTTAAGACTATAAATAGTATAGGATGAATTTAAAAATATTTTAATAAATATGAAACATATAAATTTTATTAATATCTTTTTCTAATAGTAATTATTTTAATTTATTAAGATAAGATGTCCTTATGGGAAAACAATAGTTTCATTTTATAAAAACAAATCCTTTATATTCAATTGGTTTTTTATCATTTATAATATATTGGCCACCAATGAATTAATTTTATAAACATTTTCAAACAATAATATTATAATTAGTTTAATCACATTTATTTATTCCATTCCAATGGCTATGTGATAACTGTCAAATTTAAATAAAAATATTTATTCCTTTATTTCATCGTGATGTGGAATATCATTTATGATATTGTGAATAGTAGTTCATTGTAAAATCATAGTGTGTTACATTCTACCACATTTAATAAATTGTTACTTCTCAATTTTAAATTGGGATAGAAAAACTATGGGGGTTGAATATTAAAAAATAAATTTGTTGAAATCCCCAATAAAAAAAAGGGTCAATACAACCTTTACTAAATAGAAGAGAAACTAATGTACAAAATACACCTGAGAAAAAAAATTATAGGATTCTATTTTGGAAATCATATACCATGAATAAATAATCCTTCTATCAAGTTCTGAAGGGATATTTATTGCAACATGGTCATGAGTAAGTATACCATCTTAAAACTGTAAATCTATAATGTTTTAAAAGGTCCTTGATTTCTTGGTATGAAAAATAAATGATTAATTTGTTTTCAAGATCCAATCATAGTGTTGAGGAATTATTTTACTACCTTGACTAAGAACATAAGGAAACATACTGACTTGAAAATTATAATTTAATTATCATATTTTCTCTAAATGATGATCATTCAAGAAGAATTTTCATACCTAAATCATCAGAATCAACTTCTATAGATCACAAAATCCACAAATGTTTAACTATCTATTAATCTTGTATTTAGGAATTTTCCAAAACCAAAGGAGTTAGTACATGAGAAGTTAATTTAAAAAAATAACAAGCCTTTATATGAAAAAATCTACTTTAAACTCCAAAATTCGACAGTGAGGCCCAATATATCATTATAAATCATCCAATAGAAATATATCTTTAAAATACCTCTAATTAATATGAATTAAAATTTTAAAAAAAATCAGAATGATTTTACCACTTAGTATTCGTATAAACTTTTAATATTTATCTTGAAATAATATCCATCACTCTTAAAGTCTCATAACAAGAATGTAATTTTAGAAATCTCATAACATCCAAGATATGATAATTATTCCCGACTCACAATAAATCTATAATATAATCATATATTCTATAAAATACAACTCAACATTATTACTGAAATAAATTTCTTTAATATTGTTTTTACCTTAATCATATAGTGTTTACAAAATAGTGAGCATCTTCTGAAATTATATTGTTCACTTTATCAGCAAATGTAATTTCAATCTCATGGTTAAAAATACGATAAAACACAGGTTCATACAATTAAAATGACCTTTCTCCATTAGATAGATCAAATAAATAAATAAATTTCATACTAACTATGACATTGCGTATGCCAATGGTATGGGATTAACCATTGCCGCCCTTCAATTGTGGGTTCAATCACCATGGACTTTCAAAATGCCACAGGTTCTTATCCATCCAATGGGTTGTCCTTTTTTAAACTATATTAATATAATCCTACAAAAATTAATGAAATTTCAAAAACATAATAAATATAATTATTAAGAAATTTAACCTCAAATTTTATCTCATATATTTAATTTTTTATCCTAAAAAATATAAACCCATAATTACCTCAAATACGGAGATTATATAAACTAAAAAGACTACCAATACCATCAAACATATCTCCCACAAATTTTAAATAATTTCTCTCAAATAATCCTTTTCATATCATAAGCTTAAGGATTACATGTACAATTAAAATTATCACCTTTTATAACTTTTAAAAGGTATCGATTCCATCTTATATATGTTTTAAAATTTGTGAAAAGAAAGCACACTATATAAAAATACTTAAGTGTTCCATGACTCCCATAATATTTATAAAATATCACTACATCATAAATATGAACACATAATAAATAAAAAGTTCCTTAATTAAAATTTATTCTTAAACCATTAACCATGCTTCATTGTCTTATTCCTTCATAATTTATTCTTAAAATTAAAGATAAGAATTATTTCCTTATGATTCATCAATATCAACACACAAAATATTTCATAATTACTAAATTAAAAAATAATTCATAAATTAAATTCATACATCATAATTTCATTGATATCCCTATTAGATTATCTATAAAATAAATTTTATCTGAGATATAAATTAATCTTGAGAGATCACTTGAAGTAATTCTCCTGGAAAATATAATGTCTATTTTGATAAAAAACAATTTTTTGTAAAAGAAATCATTTTTTTTGGAAACGACATTATAATATTGTAAAGTAAGTTTTAAGTAATTAAGGATTAATTATGGCTGAAAAGATACTCATTCCATATAGGATAAAAAATATTCCTTCCATTCTTTTTTAGAAAATTTATAAAGAACATAATTTAGAAAATTAAAAAAGAGTCCTTTCGTACCATTATTAAGAGAAAATAATATGTTTTTGAAAAAAATATATTTTTAAAAAGA
Source organism: Viscum album (assembly GCA_963277665.1). NCBI lineage: Eukaryota > Viridiplantae > Streptophyta > Magnoliopsida > Santalales > Viscaceae > Viscum > Viscum album. The sequence continues at coordinate 2,044,668,755 of OY728150.1, read as the reverse complement.
GTCCTTTCATACCATTTTTATGGGAAATTTTTTTAATATATTTTTTTAGATAAATTACCTTATAAAAAATAATATTATAGATATGAGATTTAATGAAATGCAAAACCTAACCAATAATTTTTTTGGATAAAAGAAATGTTTTTGATTAGTCAAATAGTATATTACAAGTGATTTAAATAATCATAATGATATCTAAATCATTTTAAAAATCTTTTGAAAAATCATTTTTAATAATAGTGATAATTAAATCATTTGTAAGGGATAAGAAGGTTTTGAAAGATCTTTTTCATTAAATAATGATAAATGATCCTTAATCCATAAAAAAATAACATCATTAAGACATAAAATATTAAAATTAAATATTAATTTTAAATATAATACCCATATAAACTCTATAATCTATTAACCATCAAATCCTTTCTTCCAAAATTTATTAACTTTATAAATAAAATCTCTAAAAATATCATTAATCTCCTATAAATTCATCACTTTAAACAACTAAAGGGGTATCTAATAATTTTGTGTTGTAATCAGCCCTAAACATGTAAACCCATGATGATATCTATAAATATTAAGAAAACCATAAAAGGGAACACCTTAGTCTCCAATGTTTTCTAGACCCACATCTGATACCAATTGTATGTACCTAACATTAAACATGTTATATTCTTGGGATTTTAAAATATAATAAAAATAATTACATTACCTAGAATATTTGTGGCTAATAGTTTTAGATAATTATGACTTATGAATTCAATATAAAACAATACATTATAAGGGGAAACTTATTACCAGTATCCATTTATTCTATAAAAAAGAATAGTTAAAATAAAAACATTGTTTCTTTTCTGACCAAATCATTACAATTTACCTCATGATCTCATCCTTTCCTCTATTGTCTCTTAAATCTGGAGAAACATATTCTAAAGAATATGATGTGCAAAAATGATCCATAAGGGAGACGAGAATGTAAATTGTTAATAATGTGAAAATATATAAAAACATTTTCATTAAAATGTAAATTTTATTTAGAAAAAAGAATCATCTTTTCAAAAAGATCAATATCTTACCTTTTCAAAATCAATTGATTTTCCTGAAAATCATAAACACTAATATCAAATATAAGTAGGTAACTTTGGAAATTAATTTCCATATAACTTTAACAAATATTATTTCTCTCTCGGCTACATAGGGTCTTACCATCACAGTTACATTTGGAATAATCACCACAGCATTATTCATTAAATCTCTTTGGAGAAACCTAATGGGTTAAATCTTTCCCATTACCCAGTGCAATGGAGAGATATAACATGTTCACCCACCCCCAGTTTATTAGGGAACCTTCTTCACTCATAAATAATTACCAAGAACCATAACATAATAATATCATATGAATCTTATATAAAATAAACATTCTAGAGGAAAATAAATTTTCCATTTATTAATCACTTTTCAATTTATTACAATGTAACACACTCATAAATGATAATAGTTTATTTGAAAATAAAATTGTAAAATTGTAAAGGAACCTTAAAAAATTTAATTTATAAAAAATTAAGAAATTCTTCTTATTCCATATATGTAATAAAAAATTATTTTCATAAAAAGGAACATTAAAGAATATTTTTGAAAGAAAGACACTTACATAAGACCTTAAAAATATCCCTTTTTAAAATATATGAGAGAAATTAGAAAATTTTATTTTTTATGTAATGCCCCCACTCTAGTTACCTAGAGACAGTTAATTATTACATAAAATTGGCATGATCACAATTGATCAAGTCCCAAAATACCAATCAGTTTAGCAACCTTGGATGTACAAGATACACGCATAAGTTATACATTACATTATGAAATGAAAATGTAACATTGTTTCTCCTTTGAAAAACTCATCTCCCTTAGGTTATTCATACATGTTAGTCATAATATTCTTATTTACATCCAGAGAAGAATAAAACATTAGAAAGGGGTGAGATCAGATGCTCAGTAATTATAACAATATAGAGAAAACAATCATAAATAAGCATAAACATTTAAGGCAATGTATATGACTAAAAACATATTCCTTTTAAAATTAAACATTATCATAATATCATAAAGATAAATAAAAAAATTCCATTTACTTATTCACCAAGATTTTCTACTTTTCAAATTATGACATGTAATATCCATAGCTAATTTCATAATGATGGAATTCATAATGCCAGACATATTAACCACAAAGTCGAGGCCATGTGCCAAGACCCTAAATATAAATTTCCTCAAAGCCTTATGTTGAGGCACTAGTTTGTCTCAGGAGACCTAATGATGCATCGAGGAGCTATAGAAGGGCTCGACCATCACTTACTATTTTCAATGAATTCTTCATATGAAAATGGTGGAATATCATCTAGACATTAGTTTTATTACTAGAATATGAAATTTCAATAATTTAACCACAAACCATGAATGGTGTAAAAATATCACATCCTCAGTCAAACATAACTCATTTAAAACAATATAGATGATTATATTATAATAAATCAACCTCAGTAAAGAATAAAATATAATGAAGGATATTTACGTAGATTAAAATAATCTGTAAAATTATTTGATAAAAATAACCCCTTTTCATGAAAACATTTTAAAGTCACTCTATTTATCAAAGAATCCGTTTAAAATAGATTTTTGAATCAAACTGTCCCATACCACTTTGAAACATTTGAAATGAATTTCAATTTCAAAACATTCATGTCCATATAAATAAATCCATAAAATAATTTTTAAAACAAGGACATTAATGAGAATGATTTAGGAGAATAAATCTTTAGAATGATATTTTAGTTAAAGAGTTCCTATCAAAAATTAGAGAAACGTGAATACAAATAATTGAAGAATAAAATTAATAATAAAATTATTATATCATTAGAATAATTATATTCATGATATAATATGTCAAAGGGCAGTAAACATCGTATAGAAGTGAATTGGCACAAAATAACAAATAAGTCTCAATGGAATGTAAATTGAGAAGAAACCCCTTGTAATAAATTCTTCCTTAGATTAAGGATAAATCAATGACATAATTATGTGTGAAAAATATAAATATAGTTAATATGATTGGAAATTACTTATAAATAAAATAGAGGAAATTCACACATATTCTTTTAAAAATAAAACCAATGACATGGATGTTTAACTCAATGAATGGAAATTGAGTTAAGATTACTCTTATCAAGTTCATATCAATGACTTGAGAAATTATCAATGGAGTGATTTTGTGTAAAAATAGTGTGTCCACACAAATGGGAGTGGAAATTACTAGATAAAAAAATAAATAGTGATTCCATACATAATCTTAGAGTAAAATAATCAATGAAGTATGCATAAAACCCAATGATTGGAAATTGAAATTTAAAATTCTCGTACCAATTTGATATCTTATGAAACATACAGACTATGAAAGAGAGATCATACAATGAATATGTAAATACCCTAAATTAATGTATATTACCGAAATAATACAATCATGGGTAGTTAACACACAACACAAAAATGAAACGGTTGAAAATATATCATGAATCTAAAGGGAATAAAAAGTGAGATGAAAAACCCTTACCTAGTACTTTTGCTTTGTCGATGGAATGTTAATCTCCTATTCTTCAAGTTCATCCTTTTAATTTTAGAAAAATGGATCCTTAGGATGGATTCATGATCAAATTAGGCCCTTTTGGTCGAAGTGAGGGTATTTGAGAGGATATTTTACCAGAGGTTTTCCAAGACTAATGTCTTTGGAGGCGTGAATTTGAGAGAAGGGGAAGTACCCTTTTATAAGAGAGGCGAGAGGCACTTTAGGAAGAGCTTGAAATATTAATTTATTATAAAATAATTTTCAATTTATAATTTCTCCAAATGAATTTATTTCAAGTTTAATGTGTGTATGGGTCAAAAACCTTTAAACTAATAGGTTTTAGACAAGTTTAGGTCACCATATTTACCTTGTCTTTTATATTTAACTATTAGTTAAATAGGTTAACATTTACCGTGTCCACTTATATTTTTATATTACTTGGTGAATAAACATACAATAAAAAGGCAATAGAACCCAAAGTTGTTTATTATTGACATATATAACATTATATAATTCTTTTCTTCAAATAATTTTTTTTTAAATATTATATCATTTAATAAATTTTATTTGTTTAAAAAAATCATTAATGTCAATTTGGACACTATTTAGTATTTGTTTTTTGTGAAAGTCATCACAACATTATTACTTATAAATAAATACATTTAATTAACCATATCATGTCATATTCACCTATAAAATTCTTTTATGGCATCCAAAATTTCAAATTATATTTATTTTAATATTTATAAAACAATTTATTTCATTCTTTCATTAATAAGGTAATTACTGCATCATCATTGTGTCATACATAAATTTAATTATATGATGACTAAAACTTATAAATAAAATTTCATGTTTTAGGAAATATTTTTATCTTTATAATGAATATTTATAGATGAAGAGATCAATTATATAACTCCATATAAAAATATATTTACAAAAATATATATGTTTATGATATTTTTTTCTTTAATTAACATTAATTGTTATAAAATGTCATTATTACTACCAAGTTGATCTATGGGTCCCAAAATCGACCCAAGGATGCCCCTATTCGTACATATTTTACCCAATAAGGTTAGAACATGTGTTAGGGTAATTTAATATTATTATAATATTAATATTTAACCTTATTTACCAGATTTACCCTTTAACCACGGTAAATACAATATTTACTGAAGATATTATTCATAATGTCTAAAAATAAAAGTTACCTATTTACACAATTTGGAACTTCTGTTTCCAAATACAGAATCCAATTTTTCAAATTCAAAATATAGAAGTTTCAATAATTTATTTAAAATTAATTCTTGTTGTCAAAACCAAAAAGCAGGTTTTTAAGAAGTAAAAACAATTAAAAGATTTACCTGTATTTATGTACAATTTAAATGGGAAATTGCATCCAATAACCAAAATTATATTAAATGATAAAAATATAGTCTAATGATACTTTATAACCACTCAAATGTATAATTTAATACTATAAATTATTTTGATTAAAAAAAGTTGTTTTTATTTAAAATTTAGAATTGTTCACTATTAATCAAAATATGAAAGTGATCAGAAAAGTACTAAAAATTCAACCTAATATAATTTTGATAATCTGAATCTAGAAATCATGTCCAATTTGAAAAATAAAATTTATAATATTTCAAAAGTGGATATTACTATTCAAAACGTTTTTTTTAAACCTCTAGTTTGATTGGTCATGGTGTGATATAACTCAACGTTTCGTACAATGCAAGCACTTGTATTATTCAAAGTAAAGCGTACCATGGAAGCATGAGGTGTTACATTTTAAAAAAATTAATTCCCATATAAACAAATTCATAAATATAATTTTATAAATATAGATACAAAATATAATGATTTATAAAATAAATTATTAAAATATTTAAAATTAGGTCACATAGTAAAACATTTCCTTATAAATATCATATCATGTAAGTGAGAATAAATAAAATAAATTGAATATGCATATTATCTATAAATCCACATAAAAATTTTAATTAAATAGTATTAGTTATCTTCCATAATTATTAATAGTCCCTTATATCATTTTTATTTCATATAAGAAAATGATTCATTATATAAAACGATAATTATAATTTTTTAGTTTATTTTTGGTGTTATTTCTGAACATCAAAAACTAGTTTCATAATATTTAATATTATGTGTTTATATTAGTTATAGAATATAAAATAGGTCATAATAAATATTTTAATATTTTATTAGAACTTAATGGATCTTTTGGGACTATCCATGAAGGTTGTAATGGAAAATGAAAAATCATTATTCACAAAGATGTAAACTGACATAATTTAGACAATAGTTTAGTTTCTTTGAATAAGAAGAAATGAGAAATGAAATGTATAAGTGATAATCTCTTAGAAACATAAAACTCCAATATATAAATGATTGTTTATTTATCATGCATTTAGGGATTAATTATGTGGGGATTAAAAAATATGTTGATAGGAAATTAAGAGAGGGGCCTTGAGAAATTTACCTCTTGAAAATCACATCCTTGAGAGACCCTCTATGACAATTGATTTCTTAATTTTTTGAGAACATTAGAAATAATACTTGGGGATAGTGATAATACTAGTTTATTCATAGATTTTATTAGCTAAAACTCTGATGATTTGAAATTGGGTTGTGAGGGGTGGTGTTTATATTTGAGAAGAGTTGAGATTAAGTGATGAAAAATGATTATTTTATATTTAAATCCAACCACATTAAGGTGGAATTAATTTCCAAGAATTTGGATGAAAATTAATATTGTATAGGATATTTAGGATCAATAAAGACGTCAAAAAACCATAAAATATTTTATTTTTAGGTATTTTAGGCTTTTAGCCTCTATAACTTTAACCCGATTCTTTTTTTAAATATACCAAGGTAAGTAATTTTTTTTACCATGATAATGTTTTTATACATATACATAAAAATTGGCCTTAAAAAATAATTATTACTATAATTCCAGATATGGAATCTATTTTACATAATTAAATTAATAGAACTAAAAAAGTTAGATTTTAAAATTAATCTCGTTGACAAAATGAAAAGGCAGGTTTTAGTGAAGACTTCCAAATATTGAATGTTTTTATTTCCAATTTAATTGTATAATTTCATACAATGACAAACATTTTATTGATTTACGTATAATTTAATTATTTTTACTTTAAAATCAATTTAAAATATAATTTAACTATACAAGTAAATTAGACCAAAAAGTAAATTTTAATTGAAATTTAGTATTTTCACTATTCATAAAATATAAATCTTCTCCCAAGAGGAATAAAATTTCTACCTATGATAACTTTAATATTCCACATTCAAAAAAATTAGTTTTTTTTTCAAATAAAACATCCAAAACATTCAAAATTAAGTATTATAATAAGTGCAAAAGCAATAGGTCATGAAATTGTCTTTTATAAAAAAAAATTCATTATACTCTTAATATAGGATTTATTTGTATCTTAATACAATAAAACTTATTTGAAGAATTTAAAAATATTTTGCTTAATATATAAAATATAAATTTCATTATTATATTTTTATAATAGTAATTAACTTAATTTATTAAGATAAAATATCATTATGGGAATAAAATATTTTCTTTTTATAAAAAATATCTTTTATATTCAACTTGTTTTAATTTTAATTTCTAATTAATTGGAAACAAATGAATTCATTTTATAAAAATGTCTAAATTATATTTTAATAATTTAGTTTATCTCATTCATTCCCTCCATTCTAGCAGCTACGTGACAACAATCATACATAAATAGTAATATTTAGTCTTTTTTTAAGATTAATGTGGCGTATCATATATGATATTATACATGGTTCTCCATTTTAAAATCTTGGGGTGTTACAGTTACCCCTACCTAAGATCTATCAAATAGCTTGTTAGAATAGATTCATGGTAATGATAATGGAATATGGGTATTTTCAACTAGAATATCTATAAAATGTGATATTATAAAATAAATGGTGAGGGATATTAGTTATTGAAAAAATAATGGGACATTAATAAAATTTAAGAAAATAAAAAAAAACTAATCTAAATTTTTATATATGGATGTACTAATTATCAGATCTTGATTTTTTATTAATTTCAGTCACAAAACATCAATAATGTTAATTTGATCTATAATAGATAAGTATAACCTTATCACCCACTTGAAATTATAGGAATGGTACAAGAGTTTATGTGTTATAATATTCCATGAATAGAAATTATACATAATGGAAACCCCACTTTCTGAAACTCTTGATAAAGAGGCTAGCGAGGAAGAAGTATATCTCTACCTAAAATATGGGGATAATGCAATTGATTTCTAAATATTCGTGTGATCCTTCATGTCCAGTGAGATTATAAAGTAATATTAGGATATGGATGCATATAATATCATTTCTCACATTCATGATATTTTTCAGTAGAATGTGAGAAAACTGAGATATGAGATCTCTAACACACTACTCAAATTAAACCTTGGAGAGATGGCATCAGATGGGTATCATTTTTTCAATATTATTTTCCACATTGAATTATTATAAATATTTGGGTTTATGATTCCTGAGTAGTTGCACATATATCTCAATCTATCTTTAATACAAAAACAATGTATCTAGTTTCATTATGAACTATTATATGATCAATAGTTAGAATCCACTTTTTAAACTTATTACTCATATTCCCCATGTTGATAAAAAATGGGGTTTAAAACCTCTACAACAAATATTGTTAATAATAAATAGATAAACAAGTAAATGGTTCTAATGAATCATTCTAAATTCAAAGCTCTAGATCACCATCCATCCAAGATGAAAAACATCCTGACTTAACCAAAAGAGTAGAATTCAGTGTGTATTTGTTATGGAAATCAAGTCCATAAGAAGAGAAATTGTTTCTAAAAAACTAAGGGGTAGATTTAAGTGTGATAATTATCAATTTGAATCTTTTCATACCAATAATATCATTATTAGATACTAAATGTGGTGTTCACATTTTTATTAAAATACTAGAACCATGTATATTCATGAATGTTTCCAAAGGTTAGTTTAATCTAATGTCTTCCAAATGAGTAAGTATAACTACTATAGACATCATAGACTACCACCTCACATTTCCAAAATGGATGAATTAATTTTTAAATAAAAATCATTATATTCTTAGTTTTTACAAGAATATCATCACTTTTTCTAATTTAGAAATTGATGGTTTTATTTTCATTATGGGAATAATAGAATATAATTTTATAAAATAGAATATGTTATGGAATGGAATAGTTGAATAACGATCTATGTGTATAAAATTATGAAAACCAAATATTGGGAACTAATAACGAATCAAATTTATACAATTCACTGCAATCCCAATTATGAAACCACTATCCAGGTCACATAAATGAGAATCATATGATGACACTAAATCATGATGCTTACACAAAAGTTTTTGATAATAAACCACATTAAATATGTTTTTCTTGTTTAAATTGATTGATGAACCAACCACCATTCAATGGACAAGGTTAAAGAGAAACACAGATTCTATAATTGGAGCATAATTATGTGTATAGACCATTTAAAATAGAAATTAAATGTGAATTATCATATTTTATGAATTTTATTGACTACATGAGAAGGTATTGTTTATATTGTTGATGAGGTATAAGTTTAATCATGTGTATATGTTCAAAGAGATCAATAATTATGTTTAGAATAATCTTGATAGTAAGATAAGGAAAATTTTATAAAATCATGTGGGTGAATATATTAAAAAATATTTTATCGATATTCTATAAAAGTATGTGATTTAATCTAAAATCACTCTATATTCTATGACACAGTTGATTAGTGTTAGTAAAAGGAGGAACCATAAATTTCTATACATGGTAAGGTCTATTATGACTCATAACATCCATCTATTATCCTTTTATGGATATGAATTTCACATATAAACGTACATACAAATCCATGTACCAACTAAATTGGTAAATGATATTCCCTTTGAGTTATGGATTGGAATGAACACTCTGTTTTCACATATTCTTACATGGGGATGTGACATGTTTTTTGAAGGATATATAAAGAAACAAACTGAAACCCTAAAGCATAAATTTTATCTTTATATGTTTCCCTAATGAAAAAAATTGATGCTACTAAATTGATCCCTCAAATAAAAAGTTTGTAGTTGTTAGGAAAGTTATATTCCATGAGAGGGAACATATCCTCAAGAAGGATAATGCGGTAAAGATCAACTTATAGGAAGTTAATGATCAATATAAACAAGTTTTGGTATTGTAATAGACTATATTAGTTTTTTGGGAATATGTTGTTACTAAAACACATGTACTAAATTAGATAACCAAGATGTTAGAGAACTGAAAAGATATAGTTTTATAGACATAGAAGATAGTTTCTAACTATTGGATGGAAATAATGACCCTATATCATATAAAGAGGTAGTAGAGATCTAAAAATATTCAAAATTAAAACATTCTATGAACTTTTTGATGGATTTAATGTACTAAAACTGTGTATGGGTTTTTTCAATTCTCTAATAGATGTAAATCCTGTTGGATAGAAGTGGTTATTCAGGAGAAAGATGAATATAGAAGGTCAGGTTAGTACCTATAATGCCTGACTTGTGGATAAAGAGTTTATATATAAATAAATAATAGAATAAGACAAAAAATTATATCTTGTTTCCATATGTAAATCCATTATAATAATTATTTTAATAAAACATTTATAGGACTATGATATTTGGCAGATGGATGTGCCTTCCTTAATGGGACCCTTAAGGAAAACATTTATATAAGACAACTATAATGTATTGTCACCCTAGGAATTTCCAAAATGGAAATAAAGTTCAATATATCCATTTATGGATTAAAGAAACCATCTCGTTCATGGAAAATCCTGTTTGATAAAGAAATAAAACAAATTGGTTTCATTAAGAATGAATCAGACCCATATGTTTACAGTATTTCTAGTAAGAATATAACCACTTTCATTATAGTATATATTGAAGAAATATTGAAAACTGATAATTATATACCTTCTTTATAATTGGTAAATGCATGGATGAACAAGTTATTCTATATGAAGGACGTAGGTGAAGCATCCAACATCATAGGGATCTTATCTAATGTGATATATAAATGAGGGTTCTTCAACATAGTAAAAGTACTTACACTGACTACATATTAAAGATGTATAGTATAGAATAATCCAATAGGGTATTAGTTACAGTATCACCTAATATACATCTCTCTAAGATGTTTTTTCCTCATACACAAAAGAAAATATACTGAATGAGTAATATATAATACTCTTATTCAATATGATCTATTATTTATGTTATCTTAGGCATGAGTATTGATGTTTACTATGATTTATGAATGGTAAGAAGGTGTCAATATGATCCATGTGAACAACATTGGATTGTTCGTAAAGATACCCTTATGTATCTAAGGTAAACTAAGGATATATTACATGAGTGTGGAAGAGACTGATAAATATTTACCTTGGTTATATAGATTCTAAATTTCAGATAGATCAACATGAACTAAATTCTCAGTCAGGAAAGGTCCTCAGTCTTAAGGAAATATATATAAGGTAGACGATTTTTTAGGAGAAAGTTATTTATAATTTTATAGTTCGGTATGAGTATATTAAGGATTATAAAATAGATTAATAAGTGGTTTGGATTCCCAAATATGACCAAGATCATCATGTGGTTTCAAGAAGTCAAAAAACAATCATAATTTGTTTTGATGACACTATTGTAGTAGATTTTTTCTAAGAGTCATGATCCCATCAATGGAAAAATAACATAATTTAGATGTTTTATCTCTTGATTGATTTTTATTAATGAGGTGAAGTTGGATTGATTAGAGTATCTATGTAAGAATACTTGGTATTCCACTTGATGAATAATCTATCATTGTAGAGGCATGAGTATCCAGAGAGAACAAGTAGATTGGAGGTTGTAAACAGTTCTAGTGAATATTGGAGCCTATTCGGGTAGGTTCTTTAGAACTAACTTATAAGTACCTAATGATTACTTGAATTCATATTCTTGAATATTAATTAATTTTCATATCACATAATTATAGAACCCCTATATGACATAATATTTTATAATGTCCTTAGAATATATGTCACATTGAATTTTCATAATAGTTCCCCACTATAATAAGATACAAGAGATGAAAAAACATTATTAATGAAGTTATATATTCTTTGGATGGGTAATATCATTTAATAGAGAAAAAATGAAACAAGATATTAGGGGTGGATACTCAAATTAATTTGAGACACCCTATCATGGTGTGAACCCTTGCTAATATCCAATGTAAGAGATTATTAGAACAATACTGACCAATTAGAAATGTGAATTTATATATCACATTGGATTTTCCTATCCTTGGATGTGTATAGTGATCCATAGATGTAATGATTGTCATTAATGGATGTAAAAAGTCACGTGTATTTATTTATCCACCAAAACATTGATGAAATATTGTTTTTGAAAATAATGTTACATTGGGTTCAATATAAGGGGTGACTTATTAATTTATAACATGAGAAAGGATTTATCCCTTCTATCCCTTGATATAAGTAGATATTTGATTCCCTTTGATTGGAATTGAACATCATATATATATCCATGTCCATGGTGTTATGTGTCATTGTTATATTTTAGAAATTAAAAGACATAGATATAGAAAAAATATATTGATTACACATGTATGAAACCTTCTTTATTAGAAATGTAATGATAATGGGATTATATTATATTGTAATAATTCATATGAGGTTTTTTATCATTCCAATATTAAATTCATTCTTTATGGTTTTCATGGAATTTTTCTAGAATCTATCCTCAAACGTTTGGTGTCTTTACCTATTTCCACTAAGAGGATTATAGGGTAACACACTATGTTTATTTGTAATAATAGTTAAATTAAATGTTAAATTTAACAATATAGAATAAATATTATTCCAATTTTTTGTTTAATAATTATTAAATATTGGATGGTCAATAACATTTAATCGTATTCTTTCCAAATAATATGTAATTTAATAATAATACATATTTATTTTCATGTTTTGATTAATATAATAAATAATTTTTTATATTAGATTAAGGAAGTGATATTAATTTACTAAATAAATATTCATTTTTCAAGGCTTAGTAATTATTAAAGAGGATTAGTAGACCTAGTTTAATAGTCTGATTAGAAAGGATATAAATGATATTTATTTATCATTAGGTTATGAACATGTAAATTGAATAATAAATATATCATTATTAAGACATGGGGTTCAATAAGAAGTAAAGAAGTGTTATGTGGGCTTAGATACAATTAGGCAACCCTAATTGTTTTAATATATATGTTGTTGTATCTTTTTCTTAAGAGACATTGTATGTGAACAATGGATAAAGAGAATATCGCTCAATAGATAGAGAGAGTTCAAGAGTTATAATGTGTTCTCCTTTTTTCTAATATCCCAATCTATAAAGTGAATACCATGAATTATTTTTTCTCAAATAAAATTTATTGTGATCATCTATAGATGATGTCGACGATTGAGATCAAGCATTATAACACCTGATAATCTAAGAATACGTTAAGAGAATATGTTGCATGGGTGGATCACTACTAGAATGATTACGTACTTGGATATTTAAATATAATGATGTTATGATGAGATAGAGTCAACCATATCATCAAAAATGAAATAATTACAAGTTTGAGTAATTTTAGATCGACAAATAAATTAATTATAAATTACATGTGATGATCCTCCACTTCTAGTTTCAATATTTAATCTAACCAAGTAATCAATGATTTAAATACATTGGTTATGAAATAATTAAATTTTAAAAAAATATTTTTATGTTAAGAATAAAATTTGAGTGGTTCATTCAAAATAGGCACTTCCACTGCTCTTGGGACCTACATCTATAGCCTTCAAAACTCTCCTTAATCCGCACACGTATTTGTCACTTTTAACATCAAAAAATGGTTAAAATAGTTTATAAATATTCCCCTTAATCCACACGCATGGAAGTATTAAATTGTTTTCTTATTTTCTCAACTACTTCCATATAGATTATTTTCTGTTTTAAGAAACTATAGTACCTGATAAAGGATATAATCCACTATAAGACCTTCTTTAATCACATACTTCTTGAGTAGGGACTTTTCAATGAGAATAGTTCTATCCATATTGTTGATGTTCCAATTTATCCTATCTATAACCTAATTATTTTAAATATTTCTCATTAATAATACTTGAAGTTGAATCCAATGTTTTTTTGATATTCATCTTATTAGGAAATTTAAAAAACCATTCCATTATTGGTGTGAAATATTGGAATTTTTTACACTAATAATTTTTTATCCTTCTCTCTAATATTTAGTGGTTCACTTATAAACCTTTTTTGAGTAACCATCATCAATAAATCCATATTATGGATATTATAAAAAAACACATAATACCTTTTTTTATCATAAGAGTTTACAGTTATTGCCCCCACACATCCACATGAACAAGATCTAAAACTCTTGATGATTTCTAATTCCTTAAATTGTATGTATAATAAATATTATTACCCTTTTAATTTAAATCAGAGGTATGTAATTTCCACATGTTAGTTTTGTAAAATAACACACTCCATCAATCCTTAAAAACATCAACATGGATTTTTAACTCAAATTCCCAATCTATTGTTTCTAAGACCTATTTTATCCTTCCTAGAAAAATATGCATCATTTTTTTCTAGAATCTAATAAATATTTTCTTTCCTTTTTCTTAATTATAGAAAAAAGGACTCATAATGTATGTTTAATATTGAACCCATTTTTTCCAAATTCCAAAACACTTACTAAGTAACACAAGTAGATCATGGTTAATAGATTCTTGATACACCCAACCACCAAGAGGACCTCTATATTTGTTAGATCCTTTCTAATAAAAATGGCCTCCTTGGAGACAATGAGTTTTAGTGATATAAAATTACCATATAAGAAAACTCCAAATTTTTCATATTTGATTCTAGTGATAAGATAGTTTTTTTCCAATCACGTCAGAGGTATAATCACTATCTAGAAGCCATAAATGATTCTTGTCTATTTATATCTATGAAATATTATCAAAATTTTAATTATAATATCATTTCTTTTAATGACTATTAAGAAACTTATATTGATTATTGGAATTTATTTTTATTCCCATGTTCATCAATTTCCTCCTTATCTTGCGAAATTGATAATCAATTATTACTTTTTAGTTTATTTGTTGATTTTCACAACTTCTTGTTGACACCATTCTGAGTGACAATAGTTTCCTTAATTTAAAAACATGAGGCATAATAGGATATTTTTCTAAACCCTTCACACTAAAAGAAATTATCATTCAAAGTATAAAAATAATATGGACAACTTATTTACTATCTTTTTCATTGGTAATCTCTTAAATACCTATTATTTAAATGAGAACACACATTAAATGTGGACCAATTTAACACAATAGTAACACTATATATTTGTAATGATATTGAAATCCTTTTTTACTGGATCAGAAGCCTTTTTTTCTTCTCTCAATTTATGTTCTTCTATGGAGTTGATGTTTCTTGATTATCATAAGGCATGAATGTATTCTCCTCATGATCATTCTTTGTTATAGGTTTTCATTATAGTTAAATTAATGAACATATGGGATGGGAATAAACTCTTCATTAATCGTAGTAGATACTTCATTAACATCATTTTTTGAGTTCAAATCGACACTCTTCTAGGTATCAGTGTTAGATATTAATCCTAAAGAATTCATCTCTATGCTGTGACTTCATCTTATATTTCATTGATTCTTTTAACCATTTATTAAATAATATTATTCAATACATAAAATATTTTCACATGTTTAATCACTTATATCTTGATATGAAGTAATTTTTTGAGTTTATAGAAATTTGAAAAAATTGTTTTTTTAATATCTACTTTATGCTATGAAATCTCTTCCTTGAATTGTTATATATACATCTTTGATTCATGAAAAACCAAACATTCCTTCTTGGTTTTATCCCATATTTTTCATGTAATTAAAGAGATACCTCAAGCTCGACCTAAAATAAACTCTACAGATAATGTAATCATTTAATAATTTTCATCATCAATTCTAAGCTTGTAAATAATAGCTACTAAAGCATCTTCACTAAGGTCCCCAAACTCTTCATATTTTACATCTTCACAGAGATATGGGTTTTTTTCTTCATGATACTATATATTTTTCCTCTTAAATAATTCCCATTTTCTTTTTCTCCTAATATTAACATAATTAAATTATCTCAAAATATATTATTCATACTCATCACCCTGAATATTTTTAAATCACTAAGTAGTGACATTTCACACCATAAAATATTAAAATAAAGCAAGAAGAAGCTTTCTTCTAGATTTTCCTTTTACAATATAAAGGTTATTGGAAAGTAATGAAATAACCATTTAAAACACATATTTATATTAATATTTATTAAAAAAAACATTTTTTATTTCCTTGAATGTAACCTCCTTAGATTTTTCCTTTATATATGACTCATTTTCATCATTTTTTATTTCATATAAAATAGGTGTACTTTAAAGAAAATCTGGAGATACATTTTTTTGGATCCATGTCATAATGAATAGAAACCATTTCATTAAACCATGGAGTTAGTCTCCCAAATATTATTTTAACAATCATGAAATATTCAATATTTTTATCCAAGACCATGCGTGTATTCTATAAGAGAATTTTTGTGATCAAGTAATGCATCAACAACTTCAATAAGATTTATTGTCAAATATTCAAATTTATTCCACAAAACTAATAGTATTACTTCTCAAACATTGGAATCTCCATTATAAATATTCAGCATATTTTCCCATAAATCCTAAAGGGTTTTTTCAAAACACTAATTTTATATAGATACGGTTTTCCAGAGCTTCACCTAAATAATTTATTGAATGTGCATCCATATATAATTTTTTGTGATTTCTATCTAATAAATTCATAATTTACATGTTTTCTAATTTACCATGAATGGATTCCATGCAAAATTCCATTCCCAATTATGAAATAAATTTTTATATCCTCTTCATAAATATATTAAAATTTCTTCCAATGAATATTAGTATTAATTTTTTATAAACAACCACTACTACAAATATGCTTCTAATAAAGTGAGAGAGAGAGAGAGAGAGATTTCACCCTAAGAATAGTTCCAGGATACCACTTGTTGGTTAGTAATCATTAAATATACCCAAATATGGATGGTGATTCAACTTATTGCAGAATAATTAAAACCAAATCTTCAATATTTATCTTGTTCTGTCAACTTGAGTAATTCATGAATATATCCCTCATAATATTTGCAAGAATTTTGAAATAAGTAAATAACCCAAGTGATTTTACTTATTTACCCTCACTATACTACTCTATATAGGATGAACATAAATGTGACTATGTATTAAAATTAATAAATATAGCTGCTTCTAGATTAATGATTCATAGTTTCCACACTGGACCTATTGGATTTCAACCATGAAGGGATTGAGATAACACTACTTTCCTTCACTAGAGAACTCATCAAAACTCATGATTCTATTTTTTTTCTTAACAATATGTGGATTATAATAACACTACAAAATCTATGATTCTATTTTATACTATTGTGTTAAACTTCTAGAGAGAAAAGATACTCCTTTAACATTGACCTTTTAGAAGAGATATGGAATCCACTTCCAAGTTTTCATTGGGAATTGGAATTACCCTTCTCTTTTCTACTCTATTTTCTATTCACTATAATATAACTCTTTTATCCTGTTTAAGAGTCCCACATTTTAAATATTTTATATCATATGCATATCCATTTATGTAATTGATGAAACATAGTATTGACATAAAAATAGTACCACAACCATTCATAAATAGGTGGTTAAAACATTCTTAATTACATCAATAACTATGAAACATATTCTATGTAAAACCCCCACTATTTTATGGTATGACCTTTCTTAAATTTAATTTTTTCAAAAATATAGGTTTTACACAATACAAAACATAAATGAATAGTTATAAAAAATTATATATAATTATTTTAAATTTACCATTATAACCTATAAATTAAATAGGTAAGAATGAATATTATTACGAAATTTATATATTATATCAATCGTTTTTACAAGAATGAATTCAATTTTACATAATAAAAGACTACATTGGTCTAAAAATAGTTTTACTACATTATAAAGGTGAACATGTTTTCAACATAATTTTATCAATTCTGTTAATTGAATTTAAAAAAAATGGACATACACGGTTGTGATCAGTAAGATATTTATAGTCTAAATGGATAAACTTAATTTTTTTGTTGAATAGTAACATGACCCTTAAGAATAGTAATGTTACCCTTATGAATAGTAATATGAACCTTAGGATTAGTAAATCGGCCAAATTAATAGTGAACTCACCCATTAATGTATAAATAAAATTTATACATATTATAAATAAAGTTATGTTGTAATTATATTATAGTATAAGTAAATGAATATTTAAGAATTTGTTAAATTAAGAATTAGTATTTTTGTAAGTCATAGATATTTACTTACAATATTATAATTAATAAACTGTTTTTAAATAAAATTAACTTATATAAAATTTATTCATAAATTAAATTTTTCATTTTTTGATTTGGGGATATTTTTTATGGCCTTAGTTAATTTTCGAACATTTTATAAAATCAGTTATAGATTTAAAATCTGTATTTTCGAGTAAATGATAGTTTTATTTAAAAATTGAATTTATGAAATTTAAAAATAATTCAAAAAATAGATTACATTTTTGAATTCTACATGTCAAAAAATGGATAGAATTGAATTTTTGGATTTTTATAACATGATTGAATTTTTTGTGAGTAGTCAAATATGATAATTTTCGATAAATGACAAATACATGATTTATTTGAGTTGTGGGTGATGTTTGGTTGTTGTAATAACTATTGGTTAGAAATAACATAAACTTATTACTATATTTAGTCACAATAATAATTATTATTGGTTGTCTATAGAAAAATAATAAAATAATGAAGAAAATAATGAGAAATCACCCCTCTCCTCCACTATAAATACCACCCCTCAACACCACTTCTCCTCACTCCTCTAAGCCATGAAAATTGTAAATTATCTTCCCAATCCTCTTCCCAAAAATCTCCCCCATGATAAATATCTCTTGGTCTAAATAATAGTCCATAACCAATCCTCCTAAGGAGGTTCTCATCAAGGAGTATTCAAGATGTAAAATCCTATTCTCTTTCATTTTAGTTTGTTTTCATGTTATTTTATTTTATTATTCACTCCTGACATCCTCGATCCAAATGAGAATTATAAATCCTGTATCAAATATAACCTATAATGATATCATGTAAATGGAACATCCTCACTCAAAATACTTTCTCCCTTTCTTTTATTTTAAAAACAACATCCTCATCCGGAAGGAGCCGATTTAAAACTTTCATGGAAAACGGATTTTCATTCATCAATTTCTACATCAAGGGTGATAATGAAACCATTTTGTGGATAAAACAAACTATAATATATTTATTTCAAAATTTCTTATATTCTTTATGTAAAATGTTCACATAATACTAAATGAGAAAATAAGATGAGGTCTTTATGATCAATAAACTTTTTAATAATGCAAATGATTATCATAAATATGTCTTACCAAATGATTCATCTCCATGAAATATAAAAAAACATATATTTAACAATTTAAATATATTTAAATTCATTAATATCATATAAATTCAATTTGGGAGAATTATAACCATTCCACATGAACTTCCATAATCATAAACAAGTATACTGATTGTCAAAACCTTGGAAACGAATGGTTCCAAGCAATAAACATTTATCTTATAACTCATAAAAATAGACAAAAATGAACTTAATAAAATTATAATAAATAAAATTTAGGTAGATAAGGTTATAAATTAATTAACTAATAGATTTAATTTTATTATCTATGCTGTTATGTTCAAGTAAAGAACATATTCAGACAAAAGGATAGATTTTTCTCAACTCGCTTTCATTTTAGTGAGATATGCCTTACTCAACACTGTTTATTTTGTGTGGGGTATGTATACTAAACATTGATGTATCATATCATGAATATCATTAATTTCATGTTATTAAATATATCATTGCGTGATTATTAGTTTTTGGGCATATGATTTCATTGATTACAAATTGGTAAGGGATTTTACCTGAACCCCTATTTTTAATTTGGGTTACTCTTTATCTATCTTTACAATAATTTAATGCTTCTTTATTTTTTTATAAATTATGTATATATGTTTGAAAATAATATATCAATGACCAGATCATTATTATTTTATAGAGATATACATTTTTTAATAGTTTTCTTCTCAATTATTCTCTATACAAAAGCTCAATTCAAAGGAACATCCTAATTTCTTAACCATTTTCATGTTCACTCAAAAATATATTTTAATCAAAAAAAATTTTATAAAATGAACCATTTTATCATGAAAACCAATCTCTATTCATTTCTGGTTTTATAAAAAGTACATTCCTTTCTACTTTAAAATATCTCTAATATTTTCCTTAAATTACACTAAAATGTTTTATTTCTAATGTTTCTTAAAAACTATTTTTACATGATTTAAATTAAGTGGGACATCATTTATGACTCAACTAAAATTTCAATGTATGTATCTTTTCATTTATTTGATATAAAATTTTAAAAATATGATTTTATGAAAAATAAAAATGATTTTTTAGTAGTACTCTTCTTTCCGAAGTAAAAGGGTTTTTCCACATCTCACGTTTTCTTCTATGAGATATATGCCTTATTCACCTCACATTCCATGGATGTAGTGTATGTACTTCCCATTGATGTATAAAATCATGATTCTTATTGTTCTTATGATATTATGTGTTACTCCTACATATGGGATTATGAATTAAATGTTTCAAAGTGGTATAGTACACTTTGGAATGTTTAATGATTATCTGTTTCTACGAATTTATCAATAATTTTATAATGTTTTATGTTTCTAATAATTTAAAGTGGTACTGGACACTTTAATTTAAATACATATTTTAATAGACATATTAAGAATTCATTTGAAATAGCAAGTGATGTGTGGGTCTTGATATTTCCCCTCGATTAATCACTAGGTCTCATGAGAAACAAAAAATATGGATTTTGGCCAAGGACTTAACCATTTATTTTCAAAAGACTTGTTAGAGGCCTAGGTGATTGGTTTATGATGTCCGGAATATTCATTCCCTCATTATGATTTTATTAATGTATAAATCATGTGATTATTCGTCTATTAGAATATCCATCAAGAAGTTTCATGTGATTATTTATATTTAATTATTTATTCAACATATATTCCTCCCATATTATGATAAAGTTTTTACATAATGGAATATTATTCCTGTTAGAGGTTCCAATGTATTATTTAATCTTACTGAGCATCTGATCTATCCATTTTTATGTGTTTCTTTTCCCTAGGATTCTGAGAGGTAAATTATAAATGACTTGCTGGGTTAATCTAAGAGTTCGTTGGTGTTATAAATGTAGTTTCTATGTTCTTTTTATTTTTAATATGTAATGTAAAGTTCATTTATTTAATCCAGCTTCCAAAGCTGCTAAAATAATTGATCCTTTAGGATGTGATTCATTGTAATCATACCAATGTAATAAAGTAAGACACCAACATTGGGTTATAAGGGTCAGGGTCTTCACAGTTGGTATTAGAGGAATTTTAGAAGAAACCTTAGAAACTAGATTTATAAAACATAGGTTAGGGAGCATAACCCTTATATAGAATTTTTGGAGAAGCATTGAAGAACATACAATAATTTTAGTAAGGTATTTACTTTTTTTATATTCCTAGAAATATATCACTTTCTAGATAATACAAGTGGATATGGTTCAAGAATAGCTATACCTAGGGGTGACAACTCTGACAAGGTGTCCTAGGCATAACTCGGGGTAACATGGTACATGACAACGGGCCTTACTACGCACTTGGTTTGACACTCCCATGGGATATTCTTAAGATAAGTCGCATTTTATTTACAAACAATTATGAACTATTTCGAAGAAAATATGTCCCCAACAAAACAATCATTATGACTTTGAGGTTTGTTATACAAGAAAATTTAATTTATGTTACTTTATAAATTATGAATTATGATTTATAACTTAATATAATGTATTCCACTAATTGGAAATAGTTCATAGTGGAAAGAATGAGGACTAAATCAAGTTAAACAATCCAAAGAGTAATAATGATCATTTATTTCATGGGTTTAATCCAGTCTTTTGTAGGGAACAAGTCGCTCAAACATTCTCATCATGTGATCAGATAGTATAATGTCCTAAAAATAAGAAGAAATATTTTTCTAAGTATTATTTCTTGAGAGGGAAGTTAGAGTAGAAGAGTAAAACTAGTAAAAAGATAAATAACGGTAATAAAGGAAAAAATTATTTTCTCACATGTGATAATTGTGGAAGGAAACACCATGATATATTCTTAATATTAAATTTTTTTTAATCCATATGTGAAGAAAAGTACCACTATGATTATAATATTATGGAAATGAAAGAGTTTTCCAATGTTTAATTCTTCTACTAAATATAGATGAGGAACTATGAAAAAAATGTACCATGCATCAAAAGAACATACCACAAAATATGATAATAGATCTTGGTCAACATTATGCTACTACCACAGATGAAGAGAAATGATTAATGTTCTATTGTTTATATTAAATAATTATTTCCTTTTATTATTTTATTAGTAATTTACTGTTTATAATAATTATGGAATATATTTGGATTGTAATATAGTAATATTTCATTAAGTACTTGAGGAAGTATGTTGAATAGTACCAAAAAAATGTTTTGGTATCAAGTTAATCATTAGAAAACACATGGTTAAGGAATAATAAACTTTAAAATGTTCCTAGTGAAGAGATAATGATGTTGTATAAATAGATGATTAACATGGATAAAGTAAATTGGATATATGGGAATTTTTTTAAAGTGATAGATCATCATCTTTTGGAATGTTTAACCATTTATGAAATCTTTTAAGTTGATCATTGTATGAGGTTTTATAGGTTAATGTATTACATCACCAAATTATGCTACTCGTGCTAAGAAATTAAGTATAGATAGTTCGAGGCACTAAAAAATGATAAGATTGTGATTACAAAATAGAAATGTATATTTATACTCTTATAGATTGAAATAATTCCTCAAATATAGGAGAAGAGTCTTAAATAAAAGTTTTGTCCTATTATCAGAATATTTTATGATATCAAAAAACTTTTTCATAACCATAGTTTCTGGTTTGGTAATTATTAACTTTAAAATGACCATTTCCTATATAATTATTCATTAGAACATGATGGTTATATTTTTATTTCATATCTACATTTTCAATTCTCAATAATATTCTCCTACATGAAAGTATAATTTTTTGGTGACCACCCCATTTACCTTAACCACTTCTTAAGAAGATATTTTGTTAACCTAATTTCCAATGCGGGTTTTCCACAAGGGAATTCTCAATTATAAACCTTTAACTTTTGATGTTCAATTTCAAATTTCTAGGACACAATTTATTGATGTAGGGGAGAATTTAAAACCAAAATATTTAAGGGTATGAACCTTAATAAATTTTATTTCTTCGAAACAATAGGTTTCACACAACACCAAACATAAACGAATAATGATAAAAAATTATATATCATTATTTTAAAATAACCTCTATAACATAGAAATTAAATTGGTAGGAATGAATAGTGTTATGGAATTCAAATATTATAAGAAACATTTCTTCAAGAATTAATTCTATTTTACATATTAAAAGGATATATTTTTCTCAAAGAATGTTTTCCACTTTATAATGGTAAAGATATTTTGAATGTAATTTTTCTACTTCTATGAAGTGAATTTAAATAAACATACATACATAATTGTGATTAGTAAGATATTTAGAGTCTGATAGGATCAACATAATTTTTTTGGTGAATAGTACCATGACCCTTTCGAATAGTAATGATGCCCTTATAAATAGTAATATCACCCATATGAATAGTAAATTAGCCAAATTAATATTAACCACAACCATTAATGTATAAATAAAACTTATGCATCTTATCTATAATTTTATGATATAATTATATCATAGTACAAGTAAATAAATATTTCAAAAAATGTTAAATTAATTTTTAGTATTTTTCTTAGTCAAAAATATTTAATTACAATTTTATAATTAATATTATATTATAAAAGAAAATTTATTTATAAAACATTTATTCAAAAATTAGCATTTTTATCTTATGATTTTAGGATAATCTTATGAAACATTAGATAATTTTTGAAATTGTTAAAAAATCAGTTATAACATTAAAATTTTTATTTTTTGAGTAAATGATATTTTTAATAAAAATTAAAATTTATCATATATAGAAAATTATTTTCATAAAGTGGAGTTCATTTTTTAATTCTACTCATCTATAATTTGTTAGGGTTAATTTTTGGGATTCTTTTAATGTACTTTATTTTTAGTGAATTGTAAAATATGATAATTTACGATAAATGATAAATACATAATTTATTGAGACATATGTGATAGTTAGATGAAGTTAGAAGCCTTGGATTTAAATCACAAGAACATAATACTGATTTTATTCAAAAGATTCATCATTATTTGTTGTCTTCAACAGAATGATATAATAATGAATAAATTAATGAGAAATCACCTCTTTCATCCACTATAAATACCACTTCTCACCACTACTTCCCCTCACACCTCTAAGCCTTGAAAATTTTCAAATTTCTAACCAATCCTTTCCCCAAGACTCTCCCCCACGTCTAGTAGCTCTTGTTTTTAAAAAGGGAACAAAACCAACACCCTTAAGGAGGGACCCAAGGAGGAGTATTAAAGAGGTAAAATACTCTTCATTTTCCTTTTAGTTTCTATTCAAGTTGTTTTATTTTATTATTCTCTCTTCAAATCCTCTATCCAAATGATAATGATAACTCTAGTATCGTCAATATAATATAATGATACCATCTAATAAAATATCGTTACTCAATCTCTTTACTCTATCTCTTTTATTTTAAAAATGAAATCATCATCTCGGAGGTGTAGATTTACAACCTTCTTGGATGACGCATTTCCATTCTTCAAATTTTCCTTGAAGCCTAGAAATGAAACAATTTGATTTTTTAAACTATACTATAATATATATGTATTACAACATTTCTTATGTTCTATATGTAACTAATTTACATAATACAAAATGATAATTCAAAACGAGTATGTTATGATCATAAAATTTCTTAATAATGCAAATGATTATCACTAAATTTCATATCTCATGATTCATCCTCATACCATATAAAAATTATATATATATATATATATCCATTTAAAATTATGTATGTTCATTAATTTCATATAAATTCAATTCTGTATTTTTATACCCATTCCACATGAACTTACATAATCATATACAACTATAATAATTGTGAAAACAAAGGAAACAAACACTCCCGAGCAATAAAATTGTATCTTAAAACTCATATAAAAGTGAAAAAATGAACTTGATAAAATTGTAAAAAATAAAATTAATGTTGATAATGTTACTAATTAATTAATTAAAAAAATTAATTCCATTATCCAATACGTTAAGGTATAGTGAATAACACATTCATACATAAGGTACGATTTTTCAAAACTCACTTTCATTTCAATGAGATATTCCTTACTCGCCACTAATTCTTGTGTGTGGTGTAATTATACTGACCAAAAATGTATCATATAATGAATTTATTTATTTTTATGGAAGTAAATATATCATTTTATGATTATTAATTTTTGGTCATATGATTCGATTGATTACAAAGTGGTAAGGGATTCTTCCCAAACCCTGGTTTTTTCCTTGAGGTTACTCTTTCTCCATCTTTACTCAAATGTAATGCCTATTTATTTTTTTTATAAATTATATTTATATATTAAAAACTAACATATCCGAGATCAGATCATCATTTTATGACTGGTATATACATTGTTTAAAAAAGGCACCCCTCTCAATTCTTCCTGATAAACAAGTCTGATTCATTGTAACTTCTCGATTTCATACCAATTTTAAAGCGCACTCCAAAATCAATTTTAAACTAAAAATACTTTATAAAATACCTTATTTTCGCATTAGAAACTATCTTTGATTGTTTCTTGTTTTATGAAAAAATACATGCCTTTCCACTTTAAAATCTCTTTAATATATTCCTTAAACGACACTGGAATGTTATATTTTAAAATTTATTATAAACTATTTTGACATTATTTCACTTATGTGGCACATCATTTTTGAATAAAATTTATTTTCAATTTCCTTCCATTTTTTGGGGAAATAAATTATTAAAATCTTATTTGATTACAAATAAAAATTATTCTCCAAATGAACTCTTCTTTTTTAATTAAAAAAGGTTTTCCTCATCTGATTTTTAATTCTATGATATATATGCCTTGTTCACCACTCATTCCTTGAATGTGATGTATATACTAACCATTGATGTATAAAATAAAGTATTTTATTATTCTTATTATATTATATGTTATTAATTCATAGTTGATTAAGATTTAAATGTTTTAATGTAGTGTGGGACACTTTGGAATGTTTAAATATAGTTCGCTTCAAAGAATTTATCCATGATTTTATTAAAGAATTATGAACCAAATATTTCAAATTAGTAAGTGTAACCTTTATTTAAAGATATATTTTAATAGAAATATTAGTAATATACTTTAATTATTAAATTGATGTGTGGGGATTTCTATATCCCCTTGATGCATTGGTATGTCTTATGAGACAACATAGAAATGGAATTTGGCCAAGGCCTTAACCATATATTTTGAAGTCTTAGTCAAGGCCTCGATGATAGGTTTATGATGTATAACATATGATTTCTCTCATTATGATATTAGTAATTGATAAATAATGTGATTATATTTCTATTATAATATCCATGGTGATGTTTCATGTGATATTTTTATGGAATTATTTATTAAACTTGTATTCCGTCAATATTATGCTCAAGATTGTTCTTTAAGAGAACATTATTCAAGTTATAGATTCTCCTATATTGATTACCCTTACTAAGCATCTTAACACTCCAATTTCATGTGATTATTTTTTCCCCAAGATTCTGATAGGTATATTATGATTGACTTACATGGTTAATCTAAGAGTTTTTGGTTGTTATAAATGGATTTTTAATGTAGTTTTTCTATTCAATATGTAATGTAAAGTTCATGTATGTAATATAGATTCCAAATTTTTTATTTTATATATCCATTGGTATGTGACTCCTCGTAATCATACCTATTTAATAATGTAAGGCACTGGCTCTAGGCTACTGGGTTTGAGGTCTTTACATTATATAGATTTTACTGAGTGAAAATCTAAATCAAACACCAATATGGCTTTTTAAATGACACAAAAATTTGGAACGTGTGTCTATATAAGAAACTCCCAAAGAAATTCCTAAGTCCATAACCTATTGGTATGTTTTAATTCCACCGCTAGGATATTAAATTTTCCTTTCATAAGTCCACCATAGTTATAAAAATTTACCAACATTTTTTCCACAAGGCATATCATTCTTCCATAATTATTCTTCTTTAAGACCACTAGAGGCATCTCCACTGCCATTTTGGGAATCCTAATATAACTCAATTGGACTTAGATGCCACCAAACCTCGTGAAATAATTTGATGCACTTTATTTTTTTGTTTGGGAAAAGTATTACTCCAAATAATCAATATAGAATAACTACAATAACACGGACTCCAGTTTCACCACAACATCCATTTTATGCTATTCTAATACACAAAAGTGAAATTATAGACCAAAATGCACACTAAAACGACATGATCATCTCAATAAATATTTACTCTAGCTATTAAAAACAAAAAATATCTTGGATGAGTTCATGGCGGCGTTTTCCACGCCAAGATAAATACCTCCTTGACTAGAATAATCAAAACTTTCAAGAATGCATTATTCTAACAACTTCATCATTCTAGGTATGAATGATTTATAAAATGTTTCCAAAAAAATACCAAAAAATAAATAAATGTGGATTTATTTTAATTTATGTAGGCTGGGAAAGGTCTTATGAAATTATAGGCCATGAAATCTTATGTTGGGAAATTGGAAATGAATGGAATGTCAAACTAGAAAGAGTTGTGTGAAATGTATTTCCTGAAGAATGATCCTAAACAATGTGTCAAATAGATTTGGAAAAAGAAAAAACCATGAAAAAAGATTAAGGTTTAAATAAAATAAAGTTATGAAAAGATTTTTATATTTTCAAATCAATGCATCATGTAGATCTTAAGTTATGTCAAGCTGAGTTGTGAGAATGAAGAATGTTAAATATAATTACATGAAGATGGTGTTGGATGAACCTATATCAATAAAGATACTAAAAGTGTGATATTTTCTTATAAATTCCCATAACCTAAAGGATTAAATAGATACACTTGTCTAAGGACGTTTTTTGAGAGATAAATTATTTAAAATAACCATTGGCTATGTTTTTTGAAAAACGTTATATGAACCACTATGTTTTATGAGTAACTTTTGAGAATCATTTAGTTATTTGAACACATTTTTAGTGTGAACCATAGGTCTATGTGAAGTTTTATCATTAATAAAATAATAATCTTTTATATTTTATTGAATATATAAAGAGACACTTTTATGGATAGGTAATTACACAAAAGTAAATGTAACATATAATGTTTTGTGTTGAACACATACAAGAAGGTGGATAGTAATGTGAGTTTATTAGAGAATGTATTTGTATAGGAGGATATATAACAAATAATATTTTAATGTTAATTTATCATAGTCCCTCAAGTCTAGAAACTAAACATTTATCCAATTATAGTAGTGTTTATAGGTGAATAAGAGAAGTTAGACTCACGTGATCTGTAACCGAGCATATAAAATTTTAATTGAAGTGAGCTTGGATAAGAGTTACCGTGAAAAAACATTGTATCCATATTAAAAGTGAGGCATAAAGGATTTCAAAACATTAACTCGGTTTTGATGTGTGCTCCTAGGATGTATCTCGGTGTGGGTGATCGAAGAAATTATTTTTTCTTATTTATTTTCTATATCATAATATATATCATATCAAAGTTTAGTTAGGTTTTGATAATGATAAAATGTCGATCAATTTGAACTAAGTTCTCACCAAAATGGTAACAATATCCTAAAATAAATTAACATGAAAAAAAAAGAATAAATTGGCCTTCACCTTAATTTACACCCAACCCCTCAGAGTATCTCTAGTTGTAATAGAAATAAATAGAAAATAATATATATATGAATAATTCATGAATTTAGTATGACATAAAAATTTATTAACAAATTATAAATAAATAATTATAAACACTGTATAATTCATTATAATAATTAAATTACTAGATAAATGTAAACACTTTATGTTTACACATAATATGAACTCATTTATATAAATCCTTATATGACTTTAATTACAAATATTTGATGTATTTGTGAAATATAGACATTTTATACATCAATTTCTATTATGTAAACATTTTAAATAATATAAATATCAAATATAAATTCAATTTAATCCTTTAATATTTTCATTTAACAAAATTATATTGATATGGTTTATATAATTTTCAAATAAGTATCTCTTAATTTGAACTATTCAAGTTAAACATTATGAAAATTTCATAATTTTTAAAATATAGACACATTATATTATCCATTATTCTTCTAATTTATAAAATCGATGTAAATTATAATTATAGTTTCCATATAAATAATTTATATCAAAATTATAATTATTTCTATATAATTTTAAATGTATTTTTAATATTAACAAAAAATAATTTGGAATATTTAAAAATAAATGATTCAAAAACACTTAATTATTTAATTATAAACAAATTATAACTAATTTTATTATAAACACTATAAATATATATATATATCCTTAAAATATCTTTTATTATTATTTATAAAAAATTATAAAGAATAAAATTCAATTCAAAAATAAAAATTGAGAAAAACAATGTTTCTCAACAAATCGTTTTTAAAAATATGGGGATATCATGAGTGTGATACAACAATATATTTTACAAAATGTAGGTATCTCATAAAAGTGATATCACACTCTATTTTTTGAAACCTGTGAATTCACTATCATCAAATACGATTAACTGATATCATATGTTGTAATAAAAAAATAAATAGTTTTGTACTAAATATTGGATAAGAAACCCACATGTCCTAAGTTATGATTCAATATATAGAAATTTTATAAATTGTATTTAATGTAATTAATTACAATAATCATTAAAAAATAAAAAATAAAAATCATTTAATGAATGATTTTATGTAAGAAATAGAATGTAAATTCCCTTATATTAGTGATAGGTTTTTTTAATTATAATGATGTGCCTTGTGATTTGGATAATCTTAAATTGTATTTTTTAGTCTAGTGAGACACAATTCATAATAGAGGTTACCTATTTTTAAATGGGTAATGTGATTTTCCATGATACATTAAAACATGGATAGATATCTTCTAGATTATAGCTTAAAATTTTCATGGTTGATGAGATGGTCTTCAATTAAATGAAATGTATAATGTGAGCAAGATATACTATCTATAATAGATTCCAATGATTGAAATAAGGTAAATAATTAGTTGATAAATTTTTCATTGGATATTTATTTTAAGTTATATAAAATATATTCGAAACTTATTCATTGTTTTCCATAGAATCTAGCACTTGAAGAGATTTAGTTTACCAAGGAGACTGAGATGTTTTGTTTTGATGATTCCATCTGTGTGTTAATAATATTTAAGGTTTCTAAATTTATTTTGATAAGTTCACTTTGATGACGAAATTTTAATACTAAAATATAAAGGTAGATAATATCAGGGGAATACTCTAAAATGAGTACTTATATTCTTTAACACCTTGGAACTTTTCTAGAAGGAGTTTTTAATTATTTTATCCATTCCTAAAATTATTTAAAGATATTATTATCTATTTTAAATTATTTTTATTCAGATTGAAAAATATCTATGATAAATTGATGTTCATATGGTTTGAATTTGGTGAAGTGATGATCTTTTTTCATTGTGTATAAATTACTAATTAATCTTATTATTACTTCTACAACAAGATCTTAACTCTTATAAAAATGATGATAATTTATTCATTTACTTTTTATTCAAAATTATACCCTATGATTTCATCAATTTAATATGACTTATGATATATTCATATGAGTTCACTAGTCATATGAAAATATAGTTTTGATAAGTTTGTTAAATTCTAAAATATTTGGTATGACCTCCATATTTCATATGACTTCAATACCTAATGAAATTTATCATAGTCTTATGAATGAGAAATGTGAGCTTTATGTAATTAATATATAAAAAAATTAGAGTATGAAAGGGATATTCTTCATATTAATACATCATAAAATTTTTGTGATTTAAGCTAAATAAAATTGATAGGCTGATATTCATGTAATATTGGATTTGAGGAAATTCAAGATGAATTTAAAGGGAAATTAAATGCCGATATTAAAAATAAATTATGAATTTTTTTAACAATTCTAGTGAAGTGAATTTAACTTATTAACATCATGAAGGTGAGTGAACCCATGATCCAAGCCTTGTATTAAGCAAGACGAAATGAATATGATATTGAAGAGGATCAATGCATTTTTATGAAATAAATTTAAAAGAATTTTAATTTTAAAAAATAATATGGATAAATTTATATCTTTGTTCCAGTTGTTCATTAGAGCTTATATTAGTATGATCGAAGCTGATTTGAGATGAGAGAATGAGATAAAGTTTATTTTTTACTAGTGTGTATATATTCCACTAGAATATGTACATGTTTTCATTTAAAGCAGTCAAATTTTAGAATGAATGAACCACTTTCTACACTATTGTTGCTATATATTATAGAGAATATGAATATGTTTTATGTGGACAATGTGAAGATATTTTTATGATTATTTTAAAAAAATTCGTTGAAAAATAAAATTAAATATTTTATTTTATTGAGATTAAAAATGATAAGAATAAAATTTATTTTTTTATATAATTTCATTGAGGAGAATCAATGAAAATTGAGATACAATATTTTTTGATGTGAGGTTGTTAATTTGATTCATTTATTAATCTTCCATGAATTGCATTAAATATTTTAACTTATGTAAATAATAAAAAAAATAATAGAAAAAAATTTGAAAACACTTGTATATTTTTTTGTGGGTGAGTTTCTTGAGGAAATATATGGTTCATTATTAAATAATCAAAAATATTCTCTCTCATGAAGCGAAGTTGTGGATAGTGAATACCACTAGTAGTAAGTTGATAAAAGGTGAATTATTCTCAAGGAAGAAGAACATAATCTATCAATACTATACTGATAAAATAAATATATGGGTTTCAAGTTTAAATAATAAAAATAGATTGATCTATATTATTGTTCAGTTACATTCAAGGAAGAATAAAGAAGAAGTAGAAGTGATGAAATCAAATATTGAGTATGGTGTGAAAATATTTTATACTAGGGCATATAATTCTTTGTTTGATAGAATAGTATTTGATTTTTTGATTACATGATATATTAAAAAAAAATTAATCTATAAAATTCAGAGGCTGAGTTACACTGGTTATTGTAAAATAATACAATGCAGTCTATGTCCTTAGGATTTTAGGAATCAATTCAATATCTATGTGTGAATAGACATCCCCATATATCATTTTTTGCCTAATTTAATTGGATAATTAATAGATGAATATGAATTTTTATGATTCAACTATGAAGAAGTGTAGTGGGATGATTTATCAATGACATATTTTATATTGTAATATTACATCAATATCGTATGGTGTTATTGGATTTAGGATGATACTTGTATATCCCGACTTTTATTAATGACGACTTTTATAGTGGATAATATATGTCTGATAGGGTGTTGAATAGAATATTGTGTAGTTATTAATGCCAAAATATGTAAATAATACATTCCATATTTACTTGATATCTATTTCTAAATATGGTGTAGTATGTTAGGTTAAAAAATAATTAATTCAAAATTTGTAACCACATAAAAAGGATCACAACCAATATGGTTTTATGTATTTCACGAAAAAAAATTGGTAATTGAATTTGACAACACATAATTCCCACAATCTCTTATGTTTGTTAGAGCATAAAAGTGGTATCATAACATATGTTTCCTATTACTAAATCTATATTTATCAACACAATTAAAATCATAAGTATAGGGTTCCCTCTAAAACATTTTAATTTTTTAGTGTTTTATTTACTGAGATATTTTTT
Organism: Viscum album; assembly: GCA_963277665.1. NCBI lineage: Eukaryota > Viridiplantae > Streptophyta > Magnoliopsida > Santalales > Viscaceae > Viscum > Viscum album. The sequence goes on along the minus strand of OY728150.1, from coordinate 2,044,635,594 downwards.
ATGCATATTTTAGAGTTTTGAGAAATGTCTTGGAATATAAGAATTTACATGCATCCCTATCAGAACATATTCTGTTATTTTAGAAAAGTTCCTAAAAAAAAGGTAATAGAAATAGGGTAGGGATAAAATAAAAAACTAAAATAATATCGACGATACTCTATTAGCTAAATGAAATTATAATAGAGATAATTTACTAGTTAAATATCTTAAATACTATTCTTCTAGTGAATGTTTCTCCAGATATGATATAAGATAAAAATAATCTACAAAGAACTTTCCCTTGAGGATAAGTATTATATAATGGGTTTACATTGAAATGTTCCCTCTCCTAAAATGGATGTGACAACAATGATATTACAACCGAAAATCAGAAAGGCACTGAATCTATAGAGGCTATATTTTCCTGGATAAGGAAATAAAAAACTAGAATATTTTTGATCTGCTGGAGATTTAGGGACATAGATATTGAAAGTTGGAAACATAAATTCAACATATGAACCACAAATAATCCTAGTGGTAAGTTGGAGAAAAGATAAAGTTCAAAAGAATCATTATACAAAGAAATAGGTCACACGCAATTGAATAAATTTATATTGAAAGAACATTTTTTAATTACTAAGAAATTTATGTGTGTGATGAAATATAGGTGGTTGTAACTCTGATGAATGCTGGTACAACCCTTCCTGGTATTACTCAAATGATTATGATAATAAAGAACCACCATAGATTGAAAATATGGTGAATCAAGTAAGTGTCTCTTCCTGAGGAGTTAAATAAGTGAATAAGGATATTGGACCATATCCTCCAAATAAGTATGTGAACAATGGTCAAAATAATTTTCATTCATTAGGAAAAAAACATATAATATTGTATCAAGAGAGGCCACATCATGGATAATTTTATGATATCCATGAAAAAAATTACTAAAAGTATAAATTTGGAAATTAAATGAAAATAATCCATCCAATAAAGAAATTCTAGGATTAGGTCAGTGGTTGACACTCCTTTTGATGAGTTTATGAATCTATGCATGTTGTTTTGGTCAAAATTTAAATAGTATGTGTGTGGAGGGAGTAAGAAGATAGACAACATGGATAACAAGTTTAAAACTATTCTTTCTAGAAAAAATCAGAACAAAGGGAATGAACCTATGAATCCTTGTACCAAAATTATCTATATAAACCATGAGCCTATACAAAAATAGGAGGCCAAACTATGTGAAAATTTAATTATAATTAAATGTCCATATAGGTATAAAAATACAAAAATATATATATGATATTCAAAATAAAGAACGTGTTATAGTTTCAAGAGTTGATAAGATCAATCTAATTGTAAAAAAGAGAAAATTCAAATTAAACCCATGTTACCCATAGGTGAACATATATGGAAAAGTAAGGATGATATTATCATGATCAATTTTTATGTAGGTGGATTATCAATAATGAAGTTACATGGGTTTAGAAATAAAAATCATCCCCACTTCTCCAACTATGAATCTAAAGATACATCTTCTTCCACAATCAGTTTGATTGTGCTTAAATGATGGGAAATAAAGGTGATGAAGTGTATAAATTATACCTTTAGGGGATCCACACTATTCAATGATATAAAATTCCTAGAAATATTTTTATTTTTGATATATTTTAATGAATATAAATGTTGAGGTTTTATTCTATCTTTCTCAACAAAATGTTATATATATATATATAAGATGTTCAGCGTGGGGAATGAATATCTAACTACATAGTGGAATAAATACCGTAAATTTTAATGTTTGGATGTGTATGTTCAAGTAAGTATAGGTTCAAAATATTTCTTTAAAATATATTCTGTCATACCCCAATAATTAAAGATATAATTTGGTATCGAATGGGGTGAAAATATAGATAAATTGTTCGTCTAAATTATCCAATCTTATTTTATACACCATTTCAGCCCAAGTAGACATAGATTTTTCTAGTTAAAGTCACTTCACTAAGAAAAATCATCCATCACCCTTCTCATATGTAATTATTCGATGGATTTTATTGTTTAAGAAAATAAAATGGGGGGAAATAAGAATTTATTAGAATTGTTTTGAACATAAATCCTTCCATTATATGTTGAGAGATTAATAAATGGGGATAATTATATATTTATTTCTACCCTAAAATATCATTTAGGAGGGAAATTTTTCCATCCATTAATTTAATTTTAGTTTGGGAGGAGAAAAGACACATTGAATCACAAAAATATATTTGGAATTGAATGAAATCCAAATGGGGGATATAAGATACCTTGTATTTAGAGAATCATAAATAGTATTTTTTTTAAATTACGGAGAGACAATTCGTATTAGTGGCTTCCCATAACTGCATGGGTAGGGAATGTTTATACTCCCTAAGAAGACCTAGATAAATAGAATCTAGTTTTCAGCTTAATCATTTGTTAATTTGAATGTTTTTCCTTTGGTCAATGATATGTTCTAAGTGAGAGAGTGTTATTTTATATAATAGTTTACAACATTTAAAAGAGGAAGAAAAGTTGGATGTTGAATATATAACTAGAAATCTATAAAAATTTATATTTTAAAAAAAATTGATTTAATTTTTTTTAATAAGCTATAATGTGAGGAGATTTATTTTATATGGTATATTGAAGAGATAAATTGTAATATATCCATGCCTGTGTTAATAAGATATAATATTGTTAACTATTATCTAGAAAATTATCTTTTATGAAAATGTATTGAGGATTATCTATAAGAGAATTTAACATCATATAACTACTCTAAATGGAGTTTTATTCTTTGACACCTTTGAAATAGGCTTAACGGATTTTTGGAATTATTTTTATAATTATTAATAATAGCTGAAACTATTTCAAAGTATTATGAATTGTTTTGAAGATATTAAATAATGTTTAAGATAACTTGAATTATATCTATTTCAAATTTAGATAATTTTGCAACATCAAGTCATATTTTATGAATTTAATATGAAAGTTTATTTTGGATTCCCTACCCTACGTATTCCTTTGGTTGATATTATATAACATTAACAATTTTATATAATGTCAAAGGAAAAAAATTTGGATTTATTCCATTTTGCACAATTCAATTATTTTTATATGAATTCAGATGTTAAAAAAATGAACATTACATAAATTATGGAAAAGGTGTGTAGATTTTGTAAGAATTCTATATTTTTTATGACTTCAAGAATTTGAAAAATTTTGGGAAGTCTGTTGGATGGAAAATGTATTCTTTCTAGATTTAAAAATAAATAAATTTAAATTGCTTGATTAAAAAGGTTTTCTTTATTGATTATAAAGTATAAAAAAATTGTTATTAAAGATTAATAAATTAGAGAAGTAGAGCTTCAATGGTCATATGTTAAGGAAATTATTTATCAATTTAAAGGGAAATAAAATAATGAAAATTTTATGATTCTTTTTTTGTGTATTAAATCTTCAAACATCATGATGATAATTAACTATATGATACAAAAACATTTAATTAGGAAGAAGAAATGGGAAATTGATTGAAGGGGATCAATACCTTGTTATAGAATTTATTAAATTGAACCATATATTTCACAAGTAATAAAGATGAATTTACATTATAGCTTGATATATTCATCATAGCTAATATTGGTGTGATCTGAGTTAAATTGAGATGAGAGAATAAGATAAATCTATATTTCTTCTAGTGTGTACAAATTCAACTAGAATCTATTCAGGTTTTAATTTGAAGCATCAAAATTCAATAATGTAATAGTTTTCATCCACAATGCTGATACAACATTAAATATAGAATGTGAAGATGTTTTATGTTACCTATATAATGACATTTTTTATGAATAATCTATATCTTTTTTAATATTAAAAGTAAATATTATATTCAAATTTGATTCATAGTTACAATAATAAAAATTAAAGTTCAGTACAATCATTTCATAGAGGACACCATTAAAATTAAAATATATGAGATCATGTGATGTATGTCTTTTCATGTGATTAATTTTTTAACCTTCTACATATTACCTGATATATTTATTCTTATTGAAATATTCTATATACTCAAGGAAAATGGTGAAGAGATGTTTTGAATAGTGGACACTACTAGTAGTGGGATAACAGAAGGTGAACTAATCTTAAGGAAGAAGATAATTTTTGGGGATTATTTTTATGGAATAACATGATTTATTTTAAATAGAAATAAAAATAATATGTATATCTGTACTTCTTGTTAAATATAGTTTAGGAAGAAGAAGAATGGTGAAGAGGTACACTAATCATAGGTTGAGTGTTCTTTGATAATTTTGTATATTGGAGCTTATAGTTATATGCCTTGGAGAAGAATATTTTAGTTCAGTGTTTGGATATCTGATACTGAATATAGAGTATCTATATCGATTCTGATGTTGAGTTTCATATAAATATTTTGAATGCTTTGAGGCAGTTAAAGATACTTTTATTTGAGGAAGTAGGTCAATATTATTTTGTGAAAGAGGCATCAATATATAGTATTTGTGATCTAATTAAAGTTTAGATGTCGAATCATGAAATGAACTGGTGGGATGCTGTTATAAATAAATGTATTGGGATACTACATTGATCCCTTTAAAATATTGTGATATTTTTTTCAGGGTGAAACTTGGGAAACTACACTTATACAGATAAAACAATTATAGCTGGGATCACATCTTCATAAGAGTAGAACATTTTATTGGGTTTTTATTATGGTATAACCTTTAAATACTATGTTCCACATTTACTATATTTTTTTACTCTATGTGTTGTTCTATGTCAGTTTAATAAAAATTATCCATATGACTTAATCAACTATATAGGTTCATATGTATAAAGAGTTTAAGTATTTCAAGAAGAATCTTCTTTTTGTAAAATGTTGACCACGCCTAATTTACCCCCTATATTTGGTATGTCTACAATATTCTACTCTGTTTATCACATATATTAATGATTATTTAACAAAAAAAGGAGAAAGAAACAATCAATCCCAATAACAGCAGGAATTTGAAGCTAAAATAATATAATACTTGAAATGAAGTATGTATACATTTACCTTTTTATTTTTTCACCAATGATTTCATCCAACATTTTAGGATGATCACTATAAAACAAAAAATTAGTCCTTACCTCTAAGGTTTAACCAGATATTGAACTATCTTGCTAAGACCACTATAGGAAGGATCATTTATTTTCTGCATGAAATTATTTTGTTTTAAGGATAAAGAAGGTAGGAAGAATAGATATTCTAGGTTATAGGATATTTGGATAGAGGTTGTTTTAGAATGATAGGCATAGGACCATATTCTTGGCTCACATTATATAGACTATGAGGATGCTCTTTAGGCCACGAATTTAAACGTACATTTCTTAAACATATTATTAATTCCTTTGGATATATGTCATGAAATATATAACTATAACTCTCCGATTCATTTAATGAAAAATTTTGTGTTCGACAGAGTCAAACACTAACTCCTTAATGTTTTGGTGGCTGAATAAATTCTATTAGTGCCCAGTAAATCAATCGTTTCAACTCATGGCACAATTACCTACTCATATCTTATAATACAATAAAACGATGCATCCCTATATAATATCACCCTATCATAAAATATGATTTACAAATAAATCCCTTTGTATGTACCAATATTTTCATATATTATGTTGGAATTGGATTAAAAATAAGAATTTTTTCATATATGAATTATACACTTCAGTACACCCCAGCATAAAATATAATATTTAAAATCATTAGATAACATTCCTTTAAAACATTTAAAATCATCATCACTTTACTAGAATGATGTAGTTTCAATTCTTTTTGGAAAGAATCTTCTTGGGTAGGTATTGGTAATGGGTTATGGAAATACCCCATACAATGTTTCTTGTGTCTCATTGTTAGCATTTATGTCATACAATTTAGTGGGAGTTCATATAGTGTCAATGGTCATGAATAACATAATGATATTTCAAGGATAAAAGAAAAATTGAAAGCTTATGACTCATATAGGAAAAAATGATCAGTTATAATCAATAATGGGAAATGCCTTATTTTTTGTATTCTAGATTAAGATAGGTATAATGTATATAGAAATTTCTATTCATTTAGATCATCCTATAGAAATAAATTTTAAATATGATTCATTGTATTTTTAAATTAATGGTTTGTTTATTATTATGATTATATTGTGTCTTGTTGGAGTTGTATTATATTAGAGGGATTTTGGGTGATGTGAGATGAGTGTTCAGTTATAATTTTTTTATTATACTAGAATAATAGTTTTAAATAGAATTTAATGTTGTTGAAATATATTCTAGAATGTTCAGTGTCTCGTGAAAAATTAGGTAGAGTAATTTCCAATTATTTTTGACTTGTATGAATAAGTTGCATTCCAATTATACTTATAATTTGAGCACAATTACTAAAAGTGGTATTTTCTTCTAAAAAATGTCTATACCTTAACATGATAACCACTCACTATAAAGAAATAATGATATTTTATTTTATTTAAAATATAAAAAAAGTATTTGAATAATTTGTGACTAGTATGAGCTAACTACAAAATAAATTTATGTTGTGGTTTAGTTAGAATAATATAAAATGAATTTTTAAACTAGAAACCCAAACCACAAATTAAAAATAAAGGCATCCTTTTAATATTCTTATGAAACTATATGATAACTATATTTGACTCATTTACAACTTATCATAGTAAACCACACAATAATCAAACCTATAGTTTTTTTAAAATGATCCAATTTTTATTTTGAGTCAGAAAAAGAATCAACATAAATGTTCATTAGACACAAAGAACAATGAAAAAAATATAAAATTCTTATAAAACATTAGCTATATTTTCTTCAAATTATATATAACTTATAAGAACAATCAATATCTCATTTATTCTTATGGTTTATAAAAAATGACCAAAAGTGAAATGTTTAGGTTAAAAATATATTTGATAATTTTAAAAACATACCCCACACTAAATATAATATAAATTATCTTAGATAATAATAAAACTACACCAGAAAATATTAAAATAATTAATTTTTTTTGATGATAAAATCATGCCAATATAACGTTTGTTTTGCTGGGAATATAATAAGGTAAATTTTAGACTCAAAACATGTGTTTCACAGAAGAAATGAAATAAATAATCTTGTATTATCATGAAATATATAAAAATTATACATCATTATTTTTTTAATTTTTTTAATAAACCTCACACTATTTTGAAAAATGATTTTTTAAAAAAATTTCTCAATGTTAATTTTTAGATAGAAAAGTTTTTTACCTAAAAATGAGTGAAATGATATAAACTAAGAAACAAATCATTTATTATCATGAAATTGTAGTTAGATTTTATTCAAATTATTTTTTTTCTAACATGAATATACTTATTTTTAAATAAATTTCCAAAAGTGAAAATTTAATATTATAAATACTTTAACTTTGAAATGTATATCACACATTAAGAATAAAAAAAGTCAGTGTCATAATGAAAATATATAAAAATAATATTCAATAATTTATTGAATTATATACTCTTAATGAACACTAATATGATGCAAAATTTAGTGATAAACATATAATTTTTTTAGGATGCTATTTTTAATGGCCAAATTTTATACACACTTGTTTGACATGTATTGTGGGTAATTATATTTATATATTTTAACTCATTCAATAAATTTTATATGACATGGAATAAAATATATCTAAAAATATCTATTTTTCATTAAATAATATTACAAATTTTGTGTTAAAAATAAAGAATATATTGTCAGCCTACCATTTTTTACAATTAATTTTCATAAATGTTTTAGTTTTGTATTTCAAGAGATATATTTCATTAGTAGATAGGGGGATGATCCTTTTTATCAGTTACACTCTTCGAAAGGTATTTATCAAGATTTACAGTTGTTGTGGTATGGGTAATTGTCATTGTATATTCTCCTATAACATTAGTTTCTTAGTCAAATTGTTTATAATTTATATTCTATATTTGTTTCAGTTTATATGACTATGATTCAGCCAATTCGATATACAGAGAGGGTAGTCATGACTAAAGTGGTGGTAAAATTCCTTGGAGGTTGTAGAGTATTTGATGTGATAGTTTTGGTTAGATGTCTATTACACATATATATATATATATGTATGATAATTGAATTTATAATTGATTTGTGAATGGTTTTTATGTATACATATATGTATTATATATATTGGTTTTATGAACAAATGGATTATGTTGATTTATTTATTAATATTTAGATAAATTTTGGTAATGCATATTTTGTTTATGTTGTTTTATATTTTATTTTTCTAAATGGGCTTTTATTAGTTTTCTAGTATTATTTTATATACTATGTTTATTGGGGGTTATATAATTTTCGTCACTAATTTTAAATAAATATATACACTTCCACTAAACTAAATATATTTTTTATATTTATATAAAAATATATATGTATACATTTATTATTTTTATATATACACCTATATTGTAATAATAATATTTCTATACAATATCAAATATCAAAATATATATAAGGAATTATAATATTATTCATAAAAACATTAATTATATATATAATTTCCAATATATTTTTAATATAATTATTATTTAAAAATAAAAAAATAATTTTTATTTTGGTCCATTGATTTCATATATAAAAACCCAAATCCCACTACTAAAAAAGCAATCATTGAAGCTCCCACATAAGTTTAATCTTGTTTCCTTATCTTTGAATGATTTTTGATGAATCAAATCCCAAAATTGAAGGTATACAATTCAAAAATTATTATTAATATTTTAATTATTATCAAGAGATAATTGAGGGAGACATTGTAACATTGTGGAGTTTTCTAATACCATAGGAGAAGTTTGTTGATATCATGCTAAGAAGAAACACCTAGAATTATGGTCTTTATTGAATAAGAAGATGTTTAGGAGAGATTAATTGGATTTATTTTTATATATATTTTTTATTTTCATTACATAAATCATGTTCAAACACACATAAAATATAGATTCACTTCAGGTGAAGGCAATTTCTAAGTCTTAAGATGGATTGATGATGTTTTTATTTGAAATTCTAATGTTTATAATATATTCTAGTGATGAAAAATAAATCACATCACAAAATGTGTAATCATATTGTGGATAAGTCTATGTGTGATTAATTTATAGCGTAATGAACTCTACGCACTTTTAAAAAAAATCGTTTAAAGTAATAAACTTTAAGAATAACTGATAATGGTCTAGGGGGACTAGCTAGGATACATGATTTTAGGTTCCCTCGTAATCTGATTTGAGTACTCTGAGTGTAGATAACAACCAAGTGAGGAGGCTCTACATTCAGGTTAGGGACCTATGAGAGGTGTATAAATCATGATTTCTTGAACATGAATTTTAAATGAGTGATCCTGGGGTGCTAATTTAATTATCCTTAATAAAATTAAATGCTCCCCGGATTATAAAATAAATATTTTACTTTAAATTATGCCTCTTGGATGCCATTTCAATGTGGTTTAGGATATTAATTTATAATAGGTTTTCACATTTTACTATCAAGGGTCAAATAGTTTGAGGAGGATGATCAGTTTTAGAAGATGTTTCTTTTATTTTAATGGTATGATTTAGTGGATCATGAGGGTAAAATCTATGACATGGTGATAGAGTTCTAATTGAAGAATATCAATATCACCTTGATAATTATTCTTGATGAGGATGAGTATTTTGTTTCATTATTAATTATTTTGATGGGGATACAACTCATGAGTGGTTGGAATTTTATCTTGGGATGTGGAAGGAGGGAATTGATTCTTAGGATTATTTACTGAAGTAGTTCTAAGTGCAGATCCAATCATCCACCTTAAAGATAGTGAATATATAGGAGCTTCTTTCTATCCATTATGGGTGTATGTATATGTGAGATCTTGGGAACAAGTTAGAGGATATTAAACATTTATCATTTATCATTTCTCAGTTAAGGAGTCTCATGCACAATGCCTTGAGGAAGCCCTATACTCTTCTATCTAGTATATAGTTACTCAATTTATGCTTCCATTATAATTGTAAGTATATATTTATGCCTATTTGATCAAGTGAATGGACATTTGATGAGGGATATCATGAGAGGGAAGCTAGTATGTTTCATTAATGAGTAGTTTGTAGGAAACATTCCTCAGGTGATAGATATTTCAAGGATCCAAATATTAGGGATACGACCCAACCATTTTAATTTTCAACCATCTGGGGCCATTAGCTTCTATAATTCTCTTGGGGGATTTGGACCAGTGATGTTTTTTTGGGGATGTGGATATTTTCATAATTTTTCCCTAGTTATAATTGGGTCTTTTCATAATAAAGTTATCCAGGTTCAACCCTAGGCTCAACTACAGTTTCTGGAGAGGCTATTTTAGAAGTAGGAAAATTAGTCCAATGATCCACTAAGAGGAAATATGGAACACATGGGATAACATCAAGATAATTCCTAAAATAATATATCCCAGTCTAAGCGTGTTTATGGATGTGACCCCAAGCGAAGTGGAATGTGAACCATGAATAAAAGATTGTATGATATGGAGGTTCTAACACTAGAGTATTCAGATATTATTAATTGTATGATCATCTTCTTTTATACCCCTATTCGTACCTTATTGGATTTCGGAACCTCACACTCATTTTTTTTTGAACCCTCCTTATATCATACCTTATGAATGGATATAGAAAGGGATATCATGAATTTGTTGTTGACTACACTAGTCAAAGGTCAGTCACATCTTGTTTCATGTGTACTAAGGGTATCAGAAGATTATGACGAAGAATTAGTCATGTAGGTACCTTTTCTTGAAACATATTAATCCATAATATTTCATTCTATCCATTTATTATTTGTATTCTATACATATAGTTATAGAATACTTCCATATAAAGGTCACATTCTACTATTTGGATGGTTAGTGTATAGTTTTAGTTAGTTAATGGGATTTCCTAATGGATTGTAGATTTCTAGAACCCCTTATCTCTTTTATTTAATAATGTTTAGTGATTTCAATGGGCACTAGTAAGATGGATTATTCCAGATTCATTAAGGAATTTCTTGATGTTTTTTTTAGTATCTTATATCATAACCCCATGATGTGACGATGAGTTTAGTGTAGAGTTAAAAAAATTGTCACACTATTTTCAATGGATCCTTATTATATGGAACCTTATGATTTGTAGGATTTGAGTATTTACATTGATGACCTTATATAGAAGTACTTCATCTTACCTAGTGTAACATTGTGGGGTGCTTCATTGTTATTCACCAAGAAGCTAGATAGTATATTTAGGTTGTACATAGAATATATAAGGTTGTATCAGGTAATTGTCAAGATCTATATCTTATTTAAAAGATTGAAAATATTTTTGATCTATTTATATGAGATATTTATATCTCTAATATCAATCTGTGGACTGGATATCAAAAGTTGAGGGTGAATGAGGATAATATCTTGAAGAATTATTTTTGTTATAGGTATGGGAACATTGAATTCTCAGTGATGAAAATCATTCCCACAAGTTCACCATAATTGTTCCTTTGGATCATTAAATCCATGTTCAATGAGTTCCATGAGCAGTTCATAGTTATTTTCATTAATTACATCTTGTTCTAATCAATGTCCAAAGAGGGGAATGTTAATCATTTTAGAGTTGTCTTAAATGTCCTTTAATTCCACCATCTATATGTAAATTTTTACAATTGAATGTTTTGTACAAGATAGGTTCATTTACATGGAAATATTATGTCCCAATAGGTTGTGGTTGTGAACACATAAAAAACAAGGAAGTTTTCTCTTAGTAAACACATGAGAATGTGGTAGAGGATCATAGTTTCTTTAATCTTTCATTCTATTAATGGAGGTTTTTTTATTTCTAACAGATTATGTCCCCACATAGAGCTCTAATAAAGAAATATCACACCTTTATCTAGACTAATAATTGTTGGGAATTTTTTGTCTACCTAAATAAGATATTGATCAGTGTTGTAGTGATTCAGTTTCTAGAATATGGGTTGATGTTTTAGGTTTTGTGTAACACATCCTATCAAGTATTTGGATGTGTCATGATGTTGGTAAATGTGATGATATATTATGGTTCCATGCATTTATGTCCCCATGAGAGTAACTATATCTCCCATGATTTGGAGATAGATATGTCTGTGTTTGAACTATAGCTATGGCAATATTACCTTATCTTACAATGCATTATATTATTTACTAATCAAAAGATCATGAAGAGTATTTTCTCTTATTGAATCCTAAATCTAAGACAATATATATGATAAGAATTTATCATGGACTATAATTCTTATATTTCCTACACCTTAGGAACATTTAATGGTGTAGCCAATGAACTAAGAATGAATTCATGATGGGATTTTTCCTAATAGTTTGGGGATGTTTGGAGGGTGATGGGGTAAACTATATCCATGAATCTAGATTTATGCATTTAGATAGTGGAGGTTAATTTTTTAGATGAAAGTAGAATCATATCTAATATAGTAGGTGGGAGTGTCTATGTTGGTAGACTCAGTGGTAGTGTTGATTCATGACCAATTTGACCATTGATGCTCTAGAGGTATGGTAGGAGGATGGTTAGAACTGCATATTGTTTCATGTTAGGTTGTTTGTTCTTGTGGTGATTCATGAGGGAGTCATCTATGAGGAGAAACTATGAGTGTCTAAGATGTATCATGGTTTAAGGGTATTTTTTGTGACATGGGAAAAAATAGTTTGTGGTAGAGTCCATGGAACAATACCTAGTTTTATAGAATGTTAAGGAAGAACTTTTTGATCCAAGTGATTTGGTTTATCCCATGGATTTCCTAGAGTTTAAGTGGGATTAAATCTCAAAGGATTTCATCCTGATATTTCCCTAATATCAAGGAGGATATGATTCTATATGGGTAATCATTGACAGACAGATGAAAACAACAGACTTCTTAGAAATCAAGGAGTCAATCATTGTGCATGTTTTAGTGAAGAGGTATATAGATGAGCACGTGTAGATAAATAGAGTTCCAAGGTCCATCCTATTAGACCATAATGATCATTTTACCTCATGAGTCTATATAGGATTACAAACATTTATTGGTACAAAGTTATGTATCAACACAGTATTTCACACATAGATTGATAGACATATAAATCACACCATCCAGACACTATTGGAATGTTGCAAGCATGAATCCATGATTTTGGTGGAACCAGGGTGAATTAATTTCCTTTTTGGATTTTATATAAAAAAAATAACATCCATCCTTTTTCATGTCCACATTTAAGGAAATTTATGGGTGGCCATTCCAATCACTATTATGTGGAAATGAGGTTGGGGAGTCATGAATTCTAAATCTTGATGTTGAGAAGTGTATGATAGAGAATGTTCAGATAGTTTATTATTTGATGAAAGTGAAATAATAATGAAAAAAATCATCGGTCAACAATAGAAGTAGGCCCTTAGAGTTTGAGTTTGCGGACCATTTTTGTTAGAGTTATCTCCTCATCGGGTGAAAAAATGTTTGTAAAAGGGAGAAAGATTTCTCTCTAGTTCATAAGACCTTTATAGGTGATGGATCATGTTGGCGAGGTTGATTGTTGATTGGTTATTCAACTACATATTGAAAGGATCCACAATTTCTTCCACTTATCTCTGATCCTTCAATATCTTCATTATTACTCACGTATCATTGACCAGGGATAGTTGGATATCAATAATAGCAAGAAATATATATAGAGACCAGTAGATATTTAAAATCATTGGGGAAATTATTGCATGGATGAACCATTGCCTTAGTTTTTGTGTTTTGGTGGCATAGAGAAGAGTACTTAGGAGTGTAATATTTAGATACAAGTCTAGTACACAGTTTCTTTTTTGATTTCTCCTTTATCATTTTACCTTCATGGTGTAATGATTTAATTTTACTCAATCATGACAAGTGTATTATTTTTCTTGATGATGATGTGTGTTATTTATTTAATAATATGTTAAAGGTAAACCTTTACCTAATCATGATGTTTTATTTTTACGACACATTATAAATCTATGAAAGAAATTCAATTCCACCCAAATAAAAAAATATCTTGATAGGGATAGAAGTTTTCCTTCACTCGTGTAATTGAGGAAGTATTATGTTAAAATTTCTGTGGTTGTTCGATTATGGATGGTGTGTGATGTTTTTGTTTTTAGTTGTGTAATGAAATCCCAATTACACTACTGGAAAGATGATCTTTCCCAACACTTCTATACCAACGGTTTGTAAAAACCGTTGGTATAGCTAACCTTTCCCAACGGTTCATCAAAACCGTTGGGAAAGGGCCTAAAAACACACCCTTTCCCAACGGTTTTGGTGAACCGTTGGGAAAGAGTGACCTTTCCCAACGGTTCACCAAAACCGTTGGGAAAGGGGTGGATTTTTTCCCACTTTTTCCCAACGGTTCATCAAAACCGTTGGGAAAGAGTACCCTTTCCCAACGGTTCACCAAAACCGTTGGGAAAGGGTGTGTTTTTAGGCCCTTTCCCAACGGTTTTGATGAACCGTTGGGAAAGGTTACTCTTTCCCAACGGTTCTCAAGAACCGTTGGGAAAAAGTGGGAAAAAATCCAGCATACAACTTAATAAAAATACATCCACCCAGAACCTATCCCAACGGTTGTCAAAACCGTTGGGATAGGTCTATCCCAACGGTTTTCAGAACCGTTGGGATAGGTTCATTGATGTTTTTCCAGATCTACTAACGGAGAACATTATATAAATAAAAAATTTATATAATTATGATAATACATATATATATTTATGAAATTATGTTTACAAAGTGATGTTAGCCTAGTGGTTAAGTCGTTCTATTATAAACGAGGGGGTCCTGGGATCAAATCCCAGCGGTGATTTTATTTTTGGAATTTATATACCAACGGTTCCATTACCGTTGGTATAGATTTCATATTACCTATACCAACGGTTTCCAAAACCGTTGGTATAGGTCTATACCAACGGTTTTCGGAGAACCGTTGGTATAGACCTATCCCAACGGCTTACTTGGCTACGGTTCTCCAAACCGTTGGTATAGGCTATACCAACGGTTTTGAGGCCTATACCAACGGTTCCAAACCGTTGGTAAAGGTTGGTTTTCCAGTAGTGTTAGGTATCCCATAGGTGGTTTTTCAAACACATACCTTTCATTTTATGTATTATTTACCATTTTAAAGTATAAGAATTGATTAATAGGTATCTAATATAATGGTTTGGGACATCTAAACTGTTTCCTTTTTATAATTTAGTTGGTGATTATGTTTGGGGAACCAAAAGTTAGTTCAGAATTGTATAGTGGAGTTATAGAAGAAAATTTAATATGTAATGATTTTTTGGTATGTGGGATTATACTTCACCATAAACTGGGTTTCTATGGTGTGGAGTGATCAGTTGTGGCATAGATCCTTTTAGGTGGAGTTTTGATGGTTTTTTTATTTAATAGTTTTGGCATGGATATATAGGCTATATTTTGGGGTCCAATAGGGGGGATTCTTATTATTTATCTTTTTCTCGTATATCACACCGTTGAGCAGTGATTCAGTGTGTTTGTCTTCATATTGGATGGAATCTGGGGTGTGTTGATTTTAGATGTGAATATTTTTCATTCCTAGTTTATTGATAATAGATGGTGAAGATTACCATGTTTCTGAAATTCATCATTGATAAGCCCATTATGTTTTCCACACATCCAATATTTTTATCCTTAACCTATGTTGGCACCCTTGCACAGTGGTGAGGGGTGTAGGATTTTGGTATTCGGTTCATATTTTTCTTATAAATTTCCAAGCCCCCAAAAAACCCATTTTCTTCCAATAATTATTCACTTCCCTATAAAAACTATAAGAAAATTTTTAAGAGCATGTTGCTCTCTCCTTGTGGGACTTGACTCTTGTAATTAAGAGATCAAGTGTTGCCAATTATATGTGGGCTTCTTTCCATTCTCTTAAATATTTTCTCCACATTAATCATATGGAGAGGGATGATGATAATAGAACAACTAGTTGTGTCAATTATTTGGTAATATAATTATGTGGGCTATTGTGTTCTAGGTTGATTTTGGTTCTTCCTTATGGTGTGTTTTCTAAAGGATGTCTACCACTTGTTAAATCCTTGTTCAACAATTCAAATAGATTTGTTTGAGGTTAGAGATCATTCACCTCTTTTTATTTAGATGAAAATATAGGAATATCATGATTTTTTTGAACTTTGGATAAATGTTATATATATGATCACCAAATTTAATTAATTATCTTAATTGAAATATATGGGTTGGGGAAGAAATCACTTGACATTTATTTATTCTTGTGATTTTTCCTTTATGGTTGAGCATTCTATCTATTCGTTCCATCTTTGGCTAAACATTCTGTGGATTTTTAATTGGAGAAAAATTTCTTTCTTGTTTATTTGAATCATCGCACATGAAAAATGCTAAGAACAAATATCTAGATAATAAACTATCCTTCCATGGAATCTAAATATTTTTGAGAAATCCCTTGAAAATATCAAAATAATGATGATTAAATCAGTTTTCTAAACTGAAATGTGACGTGTAGTAGTTTTGATGTGCGGTGGTTGTTATGTGTGGAGTTATTTTAATAATATAAGGTTATAAAATGTGGTGGTAATGATGTGAGGAATTTTTAAGTGGAAAGAATGTGTTTTGTTGGGTTATTCAGTGTTGTGTTAATTTATCTATATTGCTGAAATGGAGTTTTAATGATGAAACTAGAATTTCATGAGTTGGAATTCTTAATAAAATCTTGAGATTAAATGGGATGTGTGGTTAAAATTGTTTTGTTAAAAAATTACTAGGATTGTTAGAGAAAGATGGATAGAAATTAGAGGAAAATTTGTAAATGTGTTAACATAACAACAGAAAAATGGAGTTTGGATCATAGTTGCGGATTTCATGTGTGGTGTAATGGCTTTAGATATGGTAGAAGAAGTTGTGGGGGATGTCAAGACTTGGGGTTACATTGTTAGTGGTGATTGAGATCTTGTTAAAAATCTATAATTTTTTTTATATGTGTGACTATCATGTGTTATATTATCATTTTTATTTCTATATCCACCAAGAACACCCTCCTGGTCAACGGTATGCCTTATTTGAATTTTTATTTACTTGGGATTCTATTCCTTGTGTTCTTAGGTTACGAGGGTTGGGAACCAATGTATTTGAGGAAAAAATACCATCGTGTATGGTTTGTGTATGGGTTTTCTAATCATATTCTGAACATTACAAAGGTGGTGGCTAGGGGGAATGATTTTTGGCACAGATTGAGAATGGTTTTTAAACCCATGCAACATTTTTGGATAGAAAGTGACCCTTATATGGTTAGCGAATTATTTTCATAAACATGCTGCCTAACTTAGTGGCTTTCCCATGCCATTAAATTTTTTATAATTTCCCTTTTATACGTTAAGATATTTTAATTCCCCACTCTCATTTCTACTTTCCCATGAATGCATACCTATCATTTGGATGGGATCTCCTCCTCTTAGATCATTGCTAAATTTATCATGACTTATTAGTGTCGTTTTTAAGGTAACCATATTTATTTTGTGTTTCTCCACTTAATCACCGATTGAACCATTATTCATCTATTTTTATAGAAGGAGGAATCCTATATACCATTTTGGATGAACCTAGGGTTAATAATGGGCCTTTTTCTTTTTATTAATGGTGTTTTGGGGTATGAGGACCTCTACTCCTTGAATCTAGTGGTTTTAATTGATGGAGACATGTTTTTGAATGCTCTTGAGGTTGTTATCCCAATATAAGAGATTTTTTCCAAAAATAACCTTTGATTCTTATGGCCTTTGGTTTTTGTTTATTAAATTTCCATTGAATTGATTTATGAATTACGCCATATCCATGTTTTATGTGATTCATGATTGAAATTATATATTTGATGTTTCAAGTGGTTTTTCTGAAGGGGGTTGGTTTTAATACACCCTAAGTGTTTGATAACATGGATCAAAGAGATTTATTAATTTCAATTGGGGTTTTAAACAGGGATTTTAATGAGGTATGGAATGATGTAAATGATTTTAAAATTATTGGTATAAATGGTATATAAATTTGGTTTTTAAAAGGAAAATATGAAAAAAAAAATTATGGAAGTAAATATATTTTTAATGTGTAGATTTTTATAAGGAATTTTTCTTGAGGAAGGAATTTTATAATAAATGGGATGTTTTACCTTGGGGAAATATGTTGTTTTAAAATTGGATAATTGGATTCATAAATTGGTTTTTGAAATGGATTTTATGTGTTAGAATGTGTTATTTCTTATTGGCTTGTCATTAAGTAGCGTATGTGATACCTTGGTTGTGTTTTTAGGGACTTAAGAATTAAGTTCTTAGCTTATATTATGGAATATCTATGGTGTGTTTCTTAGGGTATTGAAAGAGCCTTTGATGTGGAAGACTGAGAGATCTTCCAAAATGATAGTCAAGGGGATGGGTATATAATTATAGGAGGATGACCAAGTGAGATTCCAAAATGTTGTTTAGGGGACCGAGAGACCCTTTGAAGAGGATAATAGAGTAATCTTCCAAAAACATTGACTAAATTCCAAGAAATATATTGAATGTTTTTTCAAGGGAATTTCGTGAGAGCTTCTAGACTTGTTATATTATTCTATCCATTGAGAAAAAAAATTAGGCTATGTCACACTAGATGCATATTTTTAGAGTCTATAGTACACATTTTTTTGGCCTGATTTATTTTATATTCTTTATACATGATGTTTAGTTCCATGTTTGATTATTATGTTCAGGGTGATATTTATCTCAATTTCGTTTTTAGTTAGAAAAATGATTTTATTCTAAAAGAATCAGTTCAAAACAACATTTTTGTATAAATGAATTCACTAATGTTTATTCTTATAAATCCATTACATTCTTATGAAAATGGTGTTGTATTTATGTTCATGTTTATGCCTTGTTTGTGTTCATTAAGAAAGCTATTCCGGGTGGATTTTTTTTATTTTGATCAATGTTATGAATTGTTTTTGAAACTCATTTTTTACCTTGATTTAGAAATATAGATTGTTTTTATAGAAAACAAATGTGTCAATAAATTAATTTTTTCTAGTGATATTAATTTTGAAAAAAATCAGTTTAAAAATGGTACTAATTGGTTTATATATAGAAAAATCCTTAAATAGATTGATGGTTTTATCTTAATGGAAATTGTGCATCACTGCCTACATATTCCATTAAGAATATGTCAAATATGATCTCTAGGATATTTGTAAGGACAAAACAATTAATATTTTGGTGGATCTTATCGATTATCACCATCTTGTGTTGAGAAGTTAGAGGAGACGTCGTCTCAAGGGGTTTATCTCATGAGGAGATATATTGAGTTTTTAATTATCTTAGATGGTAATGTATAAACTTTTCTAAAGATTACATGATTATGAGGAGTTAATGTTTAATGAATTATGTACCTCATACTTAGGTATGTGATGTTGTTCTATTTTATTCAGTCTCTAGTTTCTTACATTTATTTGTGAATCTTACACTGATGTATTTATGGTGTCATTGATGTTTTTGTTTATTCAGGGTCTAAATCCTTCCCATAAATTATTTTCTGATATATTTGGACTAGTTTATATCATATGTTGAACTAGAATGAACCTTTAGTATGTACCAAACTGACTAGAGATTCTTATGGATTGGAATCTATGGTTGTTTCAGAAAGAATGGTATCAGAGCCTACCCTCTTTTTTTCGGGAAGTGGTGGTTCAGTCTATAGATTGGGATCATTATTAAGACATAGGTGGAGTATGTGGATATAGTCACATCCATCTCTTTATTACACCGAAATTTCAGTTTCCATGGTCGTATCGGGCTTGATTCTTGCTCTTATGTTTATATATGGATGGTATTAAGTATTTTCTATGGGTTTTTATGATTTTGTTATACCCATTGAGTGTATCAAAATTTTAAATGATAGGTTTGAGTTATGGGGGTGGTAATGGTGAATTAAATCAGGTTTCATGGTTATAATTCATGGTAGGAAAAACTGTGTAGTGTCCATGAAGGGTAGTTATATAACAATGATAGTTCCTAATGAATGTTCAATGCATGTTTCACTGACCCATGCATCCAAACCATGGACATTGTTACTTATCCTCTGGAATTATCATTCATCCTCCACTTCTTCTCATATTGATTCCAATTGAGTATTACACTAGTTTATTAGCATATAACTATTTTTTATTGCGTTGTTTATAGAATTTTATGTGATTGAATGTGGCTTGATTTACAAAAATTTCATGGTTTTTCCCCTTTGGGTATTTTCATTATGAAATGGAAAAAAAATGGAAGGTAATAGAGATACTCCATGAGGTTTTTTTAAAACCATTTTGTTCTATTATAAAGAAAACTATTTGGTTTTGTTAAAAAACGAATTTTTGAATTGTCATAAAAATTCTATCAAAGGAATTTTTTTAAGAGATATTGTAATTTATGTATGAAAGTATAATTTTGTGAAATATTTTAATTCTTAACCAAATCATTTAAGAATTGGTTTATTAATGTGCTTTCCATGATGTGGTTTATTTCAGAAGGTAGTTTTGAAATTATTTATGTAATGAAAAATTAGATTAATTATCAAGGTATTTTTTTCATTATTTTAATGTGTATAGAATGTTTTAAATATTTATGTTTTTAATATATGTCTAAAAATGGAAATTTTTGTAAGATTTACTTTTTGTAAAAAGTTATATATTATTTTTTAAAAATAAACGGTTTAGTCCATGGATTAAAGGATTTTTTTAGACTAATGGGTCTTAGTATCTGGTTAGTTGGAAATGGTTTTTTTTTTTGAATTATTTCTTCAATGCAGTTTTAAAATTTATTTTTAAAAGATGTTTTTCAGATGTGTGATTTGATTTACTTCCATTATTGGGTAAATACTATTATTTTTAGTGTGTGTCGTTAGTCTCATGTCCCATGTTGGTTTCTATGTGTATCCTAGAAGAGTCTTGTTAGAATATAGATTTGTTACCTATATTTATCCTTTTATGATTTCATCCACCTTTTGGATTTTAATTTTTATATTCATGACATCACACAAAACATTGGTAGATTTGGAGGATCCCTTGCGGCATGTTGGAGAATTCAAAAATATTAGGATATGACTTCCATTGTAATTTATCCTTCAACTGGGGGTAGATTTTAATTAGTTCCTTGAGTACTTGGTAGTTTTAAAATGCCTAGTTATTAATGTTAACCCTCATGTGAGGGGTTTTTTGGTTTTCAGATGTATTTGAGGGGGATTTTTCCTTTTCCCATGGAAAATGGATTTCAAAATGATGTTCATGCGGGACATGAAATAAAAAGTACTATAAAGAGTTAAATGTTTATTTAATGGTGTTTGTGGAATATTAATTGGTTATTAGTACCGATTAGGTTATGAAATTAAATGGGATGTATGGTTTTAAAATTATGAAATGGTTTTTCCAATTATTCAAGAATTGTATTAAATTACAAAAGATTTTGAAATTATTTAAAAAATTGGTTTAAAAGGGTGTAATGTTTTAAAATTATTCAACCCCGGTAGGGTCATTTTATGGATTTAATAGGGAGTTATAATCCTTTTGAGAGTTTGAAATGAAAATTTTTTGTCTATTGAAAATTTTCATACATTGGTTTTGTAATGACTTTTTTAAGAGGTGTTTAGAAAAAAATTCAATATCATTATTTTAATGAAAGGATTATAGTGAAACTTAAACTATTGAGAAATGTCTTAACATTACATGTTTTTTTGTTACTTGTGTTTCTGGAACATATGGCGATTTATTAAATGAATAAGTGAGTGGGAGACCCTCTTGAGTTCTATGAGTTTTCCTATGATTCATTTTTATTATTTATTACATAATTTAGTGGATTATGATTATGATTATTTATCTATATCCCCTACTATTATTTCTATATGGAACCCATGTTTGGAATTTATCTTCAGAAATTATTATTTATTTTAAGTTCCATTTTGTATAACAATTTTTTAATTAGTTTCTTAATTCACTTTCTAATTAGTTTGTGGAAATAATTCGGAAGTTAGTCATGAAAATAAAGTGTTATTGTTTTGAATGAGTTTTAGGAGAAATAATTGAAAGAGGAAGAAATGATTTTTGGTTTGTTTCATGGTTACTAATAAAATCTTATATTTCAGTTTTTAAAAATGTTTTATATAGAGGCCTTAACTCCATAATTATTTTATTAGGAAGATCGGGGAATTATTTTATAAAAGGTTATATGGCTAAATAAAAAGGTTTTCTTAGATATTTTTTTCATTTAATCCAAAAAAAGTGTTTTTATAGATATGTGCTTGTGTGTTTTTTATTTTTAATTCTTCTATTATTGGTTGTTACATTCTATTTTTTCTGATTCCTTTTGGGTTTTAAGGGTTTTTTTATTTGGTTTATTCTTTGATTTTTCAGTTTCAATACTTTTAATATTCTATTATTTTATTAACCTATGACCATTATAAGTTTAATTTTTTTATGTGGGTATGATTTACCTTTTCATCAGTGCTTGGGTAATTATGTTATGTGTGTTTATTTTAGTTTTATGACCCCTCAATAGTGTCAACTTTGTGAGATTATATATGGGATGGTGTTATGAGTTGAGTTCCTAGTTTTCTCAAATATTATGGCAACCTAGGTTGATAGTCCATTTCATTTCATGTTATAGAATTATTAGAAGTTATCACTTGTAGAGGTGAGTGATAAGATCATTGATTGTTCAACCATATGGGTGTGTGTTTCATGATGTTGGATTTCCATTTAGGAAGTGAGAATAGGTATCTTAGTGGTTCTTGAGTGTTCATAGGAATTGTTTTAGATTCTTTCCTTTAGTGCGGTCTTGAAGGGGTGTTCTATTTAGTTACACCATTTAAGAATGTGTAAATGGTTTGGAGAACTCTTCTTGAAATCCTTTAACTTTTGGGATCATATATCTATAGGAATGGTTGGGTTCTAGTTAGATACATATGGTGGTTGTGTGAATTTATGATTCCGTTTAGTGGAATAATTTGTGTTCACTATATTTTTTCTTATAACCTCTATAACGGTTTGGATCCTACTCAAATCCTTTCTTGAGATGTGATTTTTGGCTCATTAATTTTTATTCCATATTAATAAGGGAATTTTTGGGGATAGAAGGTGACATCGTGGGGGGATTTTTGACACTCACTAGATCACCAGTATTGCTCATTTTAGATCTTTGGTACTCTTTCCTATTCTTTATGGTGTTCATGGGTGTCAAGTGTTAATAAAATATTTTTTTGCATGAAAAAAAACACAGAACATGGTTATTGAATGGTTTTTATAACCTTAAGGATGACTATATGAGGTTGATGGTTAGGGGGATTTCCATTTATCATGTCTTGAGAACAATTTTTCAAACTGTGGGAGCTTTATGAGTAACCATAAAGCTATTTTTCTTGGTAGATAGTAACTCTCTTAGAGTTTGTGAATTGGTTTCCAAATATTGAAACCAAATCATCCAATTTATCTAAGACATTAAAAATTTGGGAATTACTAATTTTTACTTATTCAATTTTAAGTTCCCCAATCTCATTTTTCATTACCCACATGTGAAACCCTCCCCATTATTTTGGTAGATCCACTTCTTGGATCCTTGGTGAATTAATCTTGATTTAATGGTTTTCTTCTTGACATAATCATATTTCGTCAATGATTCTATATATCTTCTCCCCTCTTCCCCCATATTCTTATATTTCTAAGTAATATGTGTCACTAGATTTATTTTTCTCTAAACCTAGGGTTAATAATAGGAGTTTTTGTTTTTTTATTGGTGTTTAGGTGTGTGAGGACATATCCTCCTTAAATATAGTGGTTATCATCAAGGGAAAATAGTTTTGGAATAATTGAAAGGTATGTGTCTCAATTTAACAAATATTACATGACTATCCGGGGAATTTTAGTTTCATTTGTTTTATTTATAACATTTTCAATGAAAAAAATTATGAATTATTTTTTATCATTTTCTGAAGTGATTATTAATTTTAATTAGAAATTAAATTTTTAAAATGGGTTTTATAATGGGAAATTTTAATAATAACCCAAATTTGTTTGATAAAATGACTTAAAGTGATTAAATAATTTCAATTCAGGATTTTAAATGGACTTTAAATGAGGTGTTTTATAGTGTTAGATTCTTGAAAAATTATGTGCATTTTGGGTTTATGAATATGGTTTGTAAATGGATTGTGTAAAAATAATTTGGTATGGATTTAAATGTATTTTTTAGTATAGTTTTTAAATTTTTATTTCATTGATGAAGAAATTTAATTATAAATGGACATGTTTTACTATGGGGAAAGGTATTGCTTTAAAATGGGAAATTTATCTTCATAAATCTGTTTTTGAAAAGACATTCATATGCTATAATTTGGGATTGTTTTGTGTGTTTGGAATTATATTGCACACGGAAGACTTTTTTTTTGTATGTTGACAAATTAATTGGGACCTTTTCTTAGGTTTTGAACTATATGTGGTGTATTTTTTAGGGGATTAAGAGTTCCTTTTAGGAGGAAGACAAAGTGAACATCCAAAATTTTTTCTAAGGGAATGAGAGGGAATTTGTGGTGGAAGACTAAGTGATCATACAAAATGTTCTTCAAGGTGTTGGGAGAGCCTTTAAGGAGGAATTGCAAGAGATATTATAAAAATATTGACCAAGGGACTGAGGGAGCTCTTGGATACTGATCCCAAGGAAGATTGTGGGAGGTTCCAAACATGTAAAGATAGTCTATTCAGCTAGAAAACCTTGTTTAAAACACATCACAAAAGACCCATATTGGTAGTTCCTATAGTTCACATTACTAATACCTGGTAAATTTTATATTCTTTATGTATGATTTTAATTCAATGTTCGATCAGGATTCTCATTTTTCTTTTACACTTATTATCCTTTTGATTGATAAAATTACATTATTTCCATACATTTATATTAAAACCCTTTTTCATAAATTATTTTTCTTATGAATTTCTATATTCTTCTAATAATTACTTATACATATTATGTTAACTTTATTCTAAAGTTATTTCCATGTTTTGGTGCATTGAAAATTATTTTCTAGGTGGAATTATTTTTTTATTTTGAACCATATTGAGAAATTCTTTGGAAACTCATCTTATTTAGTATGTTTTGAAAATATGATTTGTTTTTTAGAAAAACCAAATTGATTTGATAAGTCTTTTATTAATGTTAATATAGTTTTTAGAAAAATCTCTTTCACATTGGACTTACTGGTTCATATAGAGAAAAAAAAATACCTAAATAGATTAATAGTGGTATCTTACTGGTATATTCACCTCACACCCCATGTATTCCTTTATGAGTATACAAACATTATTTTATAGGATACATTTAATATCAAGGGAACGTGATTTTTTAGTTGATCTTATTCTCTACTATCATCTAATGTTGATATGTTGGAGGAGACATGGTTTCCTAGATTTTATCTCATAATGAGTAATTTTTTACTAGAATGGTTCTACATCAACATTTATAAAGTAATTATTTATAATAGTAGTTAAAGTTTATTCATTTATATACCTTATACTATGTTATGTAATTTTATTTTATTTCAATCTGTCACTAGTTAATTTCATTTATGTGTATATATTTATCTGATGTACTTGTGGTTTCATTGATTTTTCTATTCATTAAAGGTTAAAATAATTCCCAGTGATTATTTGTTGAGATGTTTATACTACTTCAGAGCTTGGGATGATTGTGAATTCAACTCAGCTATGTATCAGAACCGTTCAAAATTGAAATGGATGGAAGTATCAGGTTGGATTCCTACAACACCCCACCCATTTTGAGCACTATGTTCGAAAACCAAAATGTTTTGTGGGGTGTTTTTCCCAAAATACATGTTGGTGAGGATAGATTTCGGGCTACCCCCTCTTTTCCACTCTATATTCCAAGTGAGGATCTTATGCATGGTTAGTGGTAGCTTTCTTATATAGGGAACATATATTTTGGATGATTATGTTGATGAGGATTCTCATGGTGGGGAACTTTCATAGTAGAGTGTGGGCATGAGGTTGATTTACATCATGTTAATGATACCCTAATATCATGGATATATGGAGGTGTTTATCAAAGGAGGTGGTTTAATTTGTGTCTTTGAGAGGGATATCAAGACCAGTTGCATGCAAGGTTCTTGGAATGATATTGTTTCTTAGGATTATTCACACTAGAGTCTACATAAGTTATATGAGTGCCAGGATATATGACATTGGGGTTTGAGAGTGGAAAATTAGTGGTAAGATGGTGTAGGTTAACCTTATTAATATGATTGTAATTATGTTATTATAAATGGATAAATTATTTAGTTATCATTCCATGGGGAGGCTAAGATTATTTAGTTGACCTACTTAGGTGCATGTTGGTTCTTCTATTTTCTACTGATGAATTAGTATGATCGTTTCACTTATACAAGATATAATTTTTTATAATGATACTATGTTTAGATGTAATAATCATGCAACATATTTAAGAATTTTTTTTAGTTTTATTGGAGGATTTTTTTGAATAAGATATCCATTACTAAACCAAAAATAAGAGTTATTGTTGAGTCACATCCATGTAATTTTTTGGGGTATTTTTTGGAGATCTTTTGAATGAGTTTATTTTATGCATTCATTATACGATCGATTTAGTTTTATATTTGTTATGATATTTATTTTTTTATTTACTATTATCTTATATCCCAATCCAAATTTATCTATTGAGAGTAATGTATTCCATATGTGATATCATTATACCCTCGGTGCATGTCACCAAGTCGGGACCTACTAAAGGCAGGACATGGGGGTCATCAACTCACTTCCTTCATTGTTGGACTAGGAGGGGTACCATTTTAGGGAAGGGGTCATGAATCATTCGATGATGTTTTTTTGGTTGGTTATAAAATATCTGATTCGAAAAACATCTTTCCATTGATGGTTATTTTATAACTAAATTGAAACACATAATTTCAATGTGAATTATAAAAAACCCAAAGTTGAAAACCCATTATTTTTTAAAAAATAATTCCTTATCTAAACATATCTTTATTCCCTTGATCCGAGAGACACTTCCACAGAATTTTCGAAACTAGACCTGATTTCTCTATTTGTGTGACCAGTATCTCTAAAAATCCTTCAACCATTAAGGATCTTCATTTCCTTTAACTTCTTTATTTGGACACCAAAATCATTCATCCATGATCTTAATCCTTCATATTCATCTGTCTTCCTTCACCATCCACATTCATTTCAGGCCATCTTCATCATAGTTTGTCATCATTGACCATGAATCAAATACATATTTTCGAATTTCATTATTATAATTTATTTTTTATTTATTTTGACATCTGAAACATTAATTTCATATATATTATTTATAAAATTATTTTATATAATATTGTTATGATTGATTTTTATATTTTCATCAAAATATATTCTTACTTATATTTTTATTTTTCAATTAATTTGTCATCTCCATTTCAAATATTTTTTTAATTCTAAAAGATATAATTTTCTTTAATTAATAAATATGAATAATTATTTATTGATATATTAATTATTATGATTTAATGTATTTATATAATTATTAAAAATATAAAATATTTCTATGACATATATATATATATATATATATATCTGTAATTATTTTATTAGTAATATTATTTATAATATTAGTATTGATAATAATAATAATAAAAATAATGTTATTTTTATTAATATTAATATTTTTTAATATTATTCCAATTAATATTATTATTACTAATATTAATATAAATAATATTGAAAATATTTTTAATATTAATAATAAATAAAATGTTATTTGTAATATTTATAATTATTATTTTTAATACTAATGTTAATATTAATATTAGTGTTAATATTATTAGTATTATGTTTACTAGTTCTAATATGTTTCAAATTACTTATATTAGTGATGACATTATTACTAATTATTTCAGTGTTAATAATATTAATATTAGTGTTAGTGTTAATGTTATTAATATTAATGTTACTATTAATATTATTAATATTAATGTTACTATTAATATTATTAGTATTATTGTATGAATTTTTAATCTTATTTCTATAATTAATAGTAGTCATAACATTATTAAAATTATTTTTTATATAATCAACATTAACATAACTAAAAATAATATTATATTTGAAAAAATATACTAGATGGAAACATTCGTGGGTCATGGTAGGTGGAAGTAGTGGATACCCAAAGCATCACCACCAACAAAAAACTTACAATAACTAGGTATGGCTCATAATATGGTAAACTAAACCACTCTCTCCTATGGACTTCCTTTATTGGATAAGGCATTAGCCACATGATTACTTTCTCTATAAGTAGGATGACATAGATACTCTAGTTTATTTATTCCTTGGATCTCAAAATAATATTAGACAAATCAAAAAGAGAATTGTCTTTAACTTCAGGAAGCCCAACCAACACTAAAGAGTCTGATTAAATATCCTTAATCTAGATATTATGACACATTCAAAGCATATGATCCATTCCCATATCTCTTTACTCTTCTCTAATAAAATTAGATTAACCATAAAAAGAAATGAATCCCAGGAGCACTGATCCCCAATTGTCTCTTACCAGAACACCTCCTCTCATCCTGCCATCAATATATGAACCATTAAAATTTAACATCAACCTCATAATGAGGGGTTTCCATTTAATTCATCAACCATGAACACTCTAGATTACTGCTCTTAAGTTCATGCAAAGACCTAGTATAAGACTTATTAATAAATTAGGGTTAATACCACCATTAATTAGAGCCCCACCCATTTCTTCAACTAATGACTTAACTATTACTTGAAGAAAAATAATAGAGTGATTTCTTCCATATTTTCCATGTTATTTAATTTCCATAGTATCTAATAGGTAGCCGAATATTCCATGGACCAGACATCAAGGTTGAATAAAGGATAAACTAGGAATGAATGGAGTGACAAATGTTTTATATAATTTCTTTAACAATTGAAAAACATACTTCATAATGATAAAAATCATAAAGATTCCAAATATATTAGATAAATATTATGTATGATAGGATTAGGGTACAAGAAGATATATATATACCCTAAAAACAATGATTTATATATGAATTAATTCAATAGTCTGTCAGAGTGTCCAAAATATGGGACTTCATAGAACAAGTTGAGAGAAAATTTATAGATTGATTTACCTATTTTGCAGAGCCCCAAAATTCCTATTATAGAAATATGGTATCTTTTTATGATTACTCATTTGAATTATTTTAAAGTAAAGTTATTCCATAAGTTTATGAAGGAATATATCTGAGAAAATCTCTAATGACAAATCATACAATCAAAATGATATTCCACAAAGGAATAAAATTGATCAAAAATTTCATACATTCGTAAATGAAGATAAAAAATATTAGATATGGAAAATGCACAAATATAATCAATCAATAATAGTTACGTAGTATGAAACATAGTTTAGGGACTCTTTTGTCGGTAAATTACAATTATCTCTACTATTTTGTATAAAACAAATATATATAATTTTGATTATAACGATTTCTAGACCAAAAAAGTATTGGATAAAAAAAATGATGTTTATTTTTCACTAATAATTGATGACATAAAATATTAAGAGAGTAAGGTATTGGATGATACAATTATTATAGAAAGTACTATTATAAATCACTTGAAATCATTGTGTTTACTATAATTAACATCTAGGAATGAAATTGATGGATATATATTTTACACCAATGACGTGGAAAATAAAAGTGATGTCTAAAATACAGTTGTATTAGTGTTCCTTGAAAAAAAATCATTTTTAAAGTGGAAATGACAAAAAGATCTCTATCTCAATTGTATTTTCTAGAGTTATTGAAGCTCTATGTTAGATTTATGACATTAAATTTTATGTTCCTATTTTCAGTTGTAAATGGTTTATTAGTAAAATTATTTTCAAACATGATGAATTAATAATTATGTTAGTATATCTAAATATATTGGTATACATAAAAGACCATTTTATCATGGAAACATATTAAAAAGTAATTTCTTATGTTCTTGGTCCCTTAAATGCCATGTGGTCTTTTATTTTTCAAGGAAAAACAATATTTTCCTGACAATAATGTTAACAATACGGATGAATTATATAAGATCCCTACATATATGGAAATATTATATGAGGATATTTATCCACAAGATATAGGCATGGTTCATCCCATATTGAACATTCATGAAGATGGAATATAAGAAAACAATACATTATTAATCTTCTTATATTAGAGGTATAATTTACTTATATCATTCCTAAATTTTCAATATTATAATAATTTGAGATATATTATTTTCAAATGAATTTTTTATTTATGTTAATTATTTTAATAAATACAATAATTTTTTTACATAGTACTTAAAAACAAATTAAATATAAATAATAATTTTATTTGATATTTCTAACATTTTAAATACTTCTTAAGTTATTTTTTATTTTATCTATATCATTTCATGTCTCATAAGTGTTGTAAATATTATATTAACATATTAGTTTAACATCTATAATTAATTTGATAAATTATGTGTTTATTATTGTTTTTATTTTAGTATTTTCACATTTTTAATATGTCTTATATGTCAATTGTTGAATTTTTGACACCCGGATGTATTTATAAAATATTTTCATTAAATAATCATAATTATTTAATAACCTTCATTGCATGAAATAATGAGTTTAAATGAATTGGGATAAACCCTTAGTATAAAATTACCATTATAAAGTAGCTATTAGGCTAGCAGGAATATATATAACTTATGAAAATGTATTTCGACTAAAAAATTTAAATTAATTTTATATTTTTATTTTTTGTTAAGAAATTTTAAATTATTAAATGAAATTAATGAAATATATATGTTATATACATAATAAAATATTTTATATATTAACTCAATTGATATTTTTTCCACGAGGTATGAATAAACCCTATTTTATGTACAAAAACATATATTTATCAAAACGGTAATTTTACCACCTTTTAATGAAAAAACCTTTTTAAATTAAACTTTTGACTCATTAATATTTTTTATATGAAAAATTTAAAATATTATTTGTAATATGGGCATAAAAATTTACTTTTTATGAATTATCAATATTTTTATGATAACATTCAAGTTTTGATGAATAGTGAAAATACAAATAATTTAAATTGAAAAAATCTTTTTTCATAGAAATAATTTATAATGATAAATTATATTATTGAATAGTTTTAAAGTATAAATAGAATATATTTTTACCATTTATTATAATTTATTTCATTGGAATTAATTTTACATTGAATTCAGAAGTAAATACATTTCAATATTTTATAATGTTTTAACCATTAAAACTCGTTATCTCTTTCAGAAAAAGGGATTAATTTAAAATTAATTACTGAAAATTATGTATTTTAAATTTTTAAAATGGTATTCTATATTTAGAATTTTTAGTTCCAAATTATTTAGATATATTTCTTTTATTTTTTGGCATTATGATTAGTAACTTCGGTGATTTTTATTTACATGATAAAAGGATAAATCAGGTAATAAATAGTAAAATTAGTATTATAAAATTACCCTACCACTTTTACTAATATAATTAGATAAGGTTTTTTTACGTAAATTATCCTTGGGTTGAAATGGTTTCCATTCAAATCCACTTGGATCATATTTTGACATTTTATTTATTTTATTTAAAGAAAAGATATATATATCTCACTCAAATTTTAAAAACTAGATCATTTTAATATAAGGTTATATAGAAGATAAGTAAAATTATAAATAATAATTTTAATGATAAAATGTTTTCATTTATCATCATAATTTATTTTTAATTTTTAGGAAATAATTAATTCAATTAAAAACAGAAACCTTAATTATGTAAAAATTAATTAATTGATGATAAATCAATGAAATAATTATTATTAAAATGATAATAACCATTAAAAGACTGAAACACTTTACCAAATTTTATATTTAATTCATATATTGACCATAAACATACATGGGTTGAGTTATTGACCATTAGGATCCTTGTAGAAGAGATTATGAAACTTATATTATTTAATTTGAAGTGATGATAAACTTGTCATATTTTCCAAAACATATATTATAATAATAGTATTATTCTGAAATATATTCGATTTATATTAATTATAGTATTTTATTTTTAATTTTTATTCAAAAAATTATTTTGTTAAAAAATTACCCAAAATTGTTGTATTGGTTATTTAATTATAAGGAAATATCAAATAAATGTTATTAAAAATATTAAACTAAATAAATTTTTTTTCATATTAATATATATATAATGAAATTTATATATCACCTTGACCTATTAGGAATATAATAAAATATTTTTTTCAATTATAACTTGATATCTTAATATTTTCAAAAATCAAGGAATTGAATAGTGTCAAAATTGACACTATTGATTATTTATAAAAATAATGTTTTATTAAAATTATATGAAAATCATAATTTTTTTTCTAAAAAAATATACTTATTATTATAAAGTTTTAAATTTAATGAATTATTTATTTTTAGTCTAATTGACATCAAATAAGAAATTATTTACTCTTTTAGTCTTGAAATATTTGTTACCCTAGTTTAAAAGTAATATGAATATCTAAGTGTTAATTAAAATGATAAGTTTTAAGTTGAAAAAATTACACGTCTAAAATTTATTTTTTGATGATATTTCAACCTTATATCTCTCATCATTTATATTGGGCCGTTTTGGGTGTTTTTGGATGTGGATTGACTTTATTATAAATTAATTTTTTTGGAGTTTCAAAAAGTGTCCCTCACGTCAATTATAAAAGGAGAGATCCTCCATATATTATATTAAACTCATTAATAATTAATGATCATATATAATGTTACCTTTTCCATTATCATCTTCTCTAGTAACATTATATAGGTTCTGGTCTTCTCTAGTGACCAAATCTTGTGATTTAAGAGAAGATTTTGAGAAATCACGTTGAAGAAGAGGTAATCTCCTCTACTGATTCATTCAAACTTATTTCTTATACTAATTTCCCATTATGAGTTGTTTCAATATAAATTAATAACTCTACTATCAATTATAAACTATGATAATATTATAATTATGAAATAACCAAATTCCATCTTCTATCCATCCTACAAAAAATGAAATCATACCGTGTGCTTACGTGCAGCATACCGTCTCCACATCGTGGTGTAATCTATTTTTCACCACCACCATTATTGGATGGTTATAATGATGGAAATAATAACTCTATATTATTATTATAACATTACATTTATTCTTAAATATTATACTCCATCCACTTCAATACCATTCAATAGTTAAGAGAATGATATCGTCGCTGGTGTGTACGTACAGCCAACCATCTCCCCGATGCGATGTGAATCATTATATGTGATATTAATTAAATAATTATTTCATAAATTAAAGGGAATTAATAAATATGATATATATTATAAAAATTTCATTCTTCTAATTATATAACTACAACGTAATAATATTAATAATATCTTATTTGAACAAAAACTTGTGAATGAAAATAAATAAGTTAACACCCGATGGATGAGTAATAATATTACTAACAAAAGGAATATAATATCATCATAAATAATATAAAAATGACTATTATTCTGAAAAAAGTCAATGAACTTATTTAAATCATTATACAGGAGGTTCAAGTATATACAAAGGAAATCATACTTAAGGTAAGGTATAATTTCACAATCTCATTAATACCTGAGAATGTTTATACGAAAGTATTAAGTAGGTTTTATTTATCATCCATTACTTGTTTCATAATTTTGTATTAAAAAATGTTCTTTCTATTCATATAAAAAATTTTAGAGTCAATTTTACCCTTTGGTAAATTTTTATTAACTGGTATGAAAGAATCTTTTGTTTTTTTCAATATGAGGTACATTTTGACTTTTATAAAAAAATTATTAGGAGAATGTTTTTTCTAACTTATACGAAATGAACATATTTTTATGTTTTTATAATTACTTATATACATGAACCTTCCTTTATATGATTTCAAATTTCATTTCAAATAAATTTTTTTCTTTTAAAATTTAACGTCATTTTGATAGAATATAATGTTTTTAAGAAGAAAGGATTTTTTCTCAAGAATTTATTCTAAGTGTTATATCAAAATTAATTTCCATATAAAATGAAAGTATTTAATAGGGTTATGTTTCAAGTATAATATCCTTATTGTTCCAATGGTTTGATCATATTTGTGAAGGGATTAAATTTGTGAAATCCATTTGTTTTACATGGATTATTTTATAATGTTTAATTAAATCTATTTTATTCTTTTGGATATGATGAATGACTTATGTTATTATGTAAAACATTATTATGATTTCATTATAAGATGTGTGGGACCTATACCTCCCTACCCTTCAATGGGTAATGATTTATATCTCATGATATAGACATGTATAGAATAGGAAATGATCAAGATTTAGTAGTACATGGATGGAATAATGAGAGAACTCAGTTCAGTATTGAACATTCTCCATTATGATGGTATTAGAAATGAGCCTTGACTAATATGATATGATTTTCTATACTAATGTCTGTGCCACAAAATGCCATGACTAATGTTATGACATTCGAGATTATGTTCACTGATTCTTATGAACTTTTGTGATTTATTGCATAGAATGATATCACAATCTTTCATATGTAAGATAGTATTTTCAAATGTTCTGTTATTATGTCTTATTATTAAGATATTATTGAAATATCCATTTTTTAACCTTACTATGAATCTGATCTCACACTTTCATATGATTCTTTTCCTCGGGTCAAGAATAAAGGTATTAAGTAAGATAAGACTAAAAGGGGTCTAGTTATGAAGAAATAAGTGGAATACAATGAGGATTTCTTATGAACCAGTTGTTTATATTTCTCAATTTCTAAATACATTGTTCCTATATAGTCTTGCTATGGAATTGGTTTTTATTATACTGAATATTCATAAATTTTGAAGTAATATCAATGTATGTAAATTATTTGTCTTTAGAGTTTATATTGGAAGAATGGTTATAATTATCCTTTGGAAACTAGGGTGAGAAAACCATAGGAAGATCCCTAAGAATATGTCTAAGTATTGGTTAAAATCAATGTGTTTTTTAAATGATAATGAATAACTTAGGATAAAACCTAAAATATCATAAATTTAAATTTTATTCATTATTGTGTGGTTTTACCATTAAGATTGTTGTTTATCATATTATTCTTCTGGGTTTTAGTCAAATGATGGAACCTATAAGAACTATGTTAATGCTAATTGTGATGGGTAATGCGATGATTATCCTCCTGGGTGATCAAAGTTTATGGTAGAATTAATGAAAAATCATGTAGTTATGATCACAGAACATTCTCTAGATATGAATCATGCAGGACTTCCAAATGATCAATGGAAGAAACAACATTCTATTGAGTCCTTCATGAGGTAGCGTCCACCTTCTTTTAGTAGGTCTTATAATACATTGGTGGATAAAAAGTGGATCAGTGGTAACACCCCAAGATGTCATAGTGTGTTACTTCTTCAAAATAATTCAACAACTTTCACTACACGCAACACCAAGTTCAAGTGCACCATGACTTACCAAACAAGCTGTTTAAAAGAGGTTATGAATATTATTAACTAAATTTTTAACTTTATATAATCCCTATAATTTTATAATACATATTATGAGTTTCTTAGACAAAATTTAAGAACAAATTTTTTTTAGATAAAATAAGTATTTTTCAAAAATGCACTTTTACCAACTTTTTATAGTGAGCCCTTTTTAAATCCAATATTTTAAAATTTTATATATTCAATTTGAATAAATAAATTTATTTTCTAGAATGGGTACATCAATAATTTACAATGAAATACCCCAACATTCCGTGGTACGCTTCTCTTTGAATAAAACAGTAGTGTGTGTTGTACGCAACTTCGAGTTCTAACACACACCACAACCAATCAAACTAGCCGTTATGAATAGTAATACCTAATTTTTTGAATTTTATAAATTTTTTAACTCAAAATAGACTTCATTTTTGGATTCGTAATATTACATTTATCCTAGGTTGAAATTTTGGTACGTTTTAGATAACTTTTATATTTTGATGAATTGTAAAAATTACTAAATTTTAAATAAAAACAATTTTTTAAACAAAACAATTAATAGTAATTAATTATGAATTTGAGTGGTTTTAAAGTATATTTAGAATATATTTTTACCATTTAATACAATTTTGGTCATTGGACATTTTTTCACAATTAAACCGGACATAAACAAGTGTCAATGTTTTGATAGTTATTATATCTTAAAAAGACGTTTTTTGTTTTGACAACGAGAACTAATTTTAAAATAATTTATGCCAATTCTGTGTTTTGAATTTGGAAAAATAGTTTTCATATTTGGAATCAGTATTTCTAAATTTTGTAAATAGTTAAATTTTATTTTTAGACATTTTGAATAATTACTTCGGTAAATATTTTATTTACCATAGATAAAGAGTAAATCTGGTAAATAAAGGTTAAAAAATAATATTATAATAATAATAAATTACCCTAAAACATATCCTATCCTTATCTATGTATACACTTCCAACCATGGTCATCTTTGGGTCGATTTTTGGGACCCCATGTAGCCACTTGTAGGTGATAGGGACACTTTATTTTAATTTAAATAAAGTAAATACAAAAATTACATAAGATTATATATTTTAGAAAAAACAATTTTAACATAGGGTTATATATGTAATATCTTCGATTATAAATATTAATTAGAAAGCTAAAAATATTTATTACATAATGATAATTTATTTATAATTTTTAGACATTGAAAAAGTAAAAATGTATATGACACAATAATGATGCAGTATTTTCCTTATTAATGAAATAATCAAATAATTGGTATTATAAATGTTAAAATAAATATAATTTGAAAGTTTGGATGACATAAACTACTTTTATTGGTTAATATGAAATTTTAGGATTGCTTAAATGAATTTTTTTCGAATTAATAACGTTGTTAAGATTCTAAAAACATCAATTATTCAGTATTGTCAAAATTGACATAAATGATTTTTTAAAACAAATATCATATTATTAATTTATATTCTACTCATAAAAACCTAAGGCGGTCCGAAATGACTTATATCATTATTTTTGTATCATTAGTGGACCAATTGGGGGTCTCTTGGATATATACAGTATTTTTATTAACTATATATTATACAAATACAATGTGACATGGTAAGTGTTAAACTAATTAACCAAGAGTTAAAACTATAGATAAGGTTAATAAAATGACCCAAACCTATCTAAAATATATTGTTTGAAAATATTTAGACCAATAAAAACCTTATACTTAGAATAATCAACTTTGAATCCATTATAAACCGAATATGATTTTATTATAAAATAATACTTTATGTTTTTCCTAAAGAGCCCCTCACCCCTCTTATAAAAGGGCACTCCCCCTTCTCAAAAATTCACACCTTCAAATCCATTTGTCTCAGCCAAACCCTACCCAAATATCCTCCTAGAATCCGTAACATCATCATATAGGCCTTAGTTTGATCAGAAATCCAACCTAAGGAGCCATTCTGATCAAATCAAAAGGAAGAACCCGGCGAAGAGGTAACGTCTTCACCAACGTCTTTAAAGATCCTTTCTTCATCAACTTATTCATTCCTTGTTATTTCCATTATAAAATAATAAATACAGTACCTTAAATATACTTTTATTTTATTATAATTATGGAACAAAAAAATTCAATATTCTATCCATCCCTTGAATGACATGTCACCATACGTGCGTACGTACGGCCTACCATCACCACGTAGTGGTGTAATTGTTATTTAATATACAATTATTTAGATGGGTATAATAATGATGTATAATTCATGTAAATAATAAATATAACATGATAATGATTCTGTCTATTTGATATACCATCCAATTATATATTATTTTAATATCAAAATAATGATATTGTCGCCTGTGCGTACGTACAGATTACCGTCTCCACAAACGCGATGACATTCATTCCCCATTGTATCCATTCAAGACTAAATTTTATTAGATGATTAAAAATAATATTTAAGGACTTAATATCATTCTGGAAATGAGTATGATACAACCTATCCATAAAAACACATCTTATATAAAAGAAAATGAGTAAGTTAACAGCTAAAACGACGATAATACTAAGATTTTATTTACAAAGCGATGTTAAAAGATCATATATGATATCATATTAATATATATTATTATTTTATAATTCAATAACAATTATTTCACCACTATACAGGAGGTTAACCTACCATCAACCAAGTAAAATTACAAGGTAAGGGGTTTTCATCTCACTCCTTATTCCCGTGAGATTCATGCCATTTTGCCACTATTACCTTTTGTGTGGTGTATGTAATTCCCATAATTGTATTCTTTATGTAATACAATTTAATTTTGTGTTTATTTACATATTCATTGTATGATACCTCTTTCATGGGTGGTATGTTTTGTAAGTTACCAAATGGGTAAGAATTTAATTCACAATCTCTTCATTATCCGAGGTTGTTTATATGTAATTATCTACTGGGACCTCTCTATCATCCACATCCATGTTTATTAAAAATGTATTTCAAAACATTCTTACTATTTCTCCGAATATGGGTTAAAGTCATTTATACATTTTTTTGAATTTTTATAAGACGTTTATATAGGAATCTTTCTGTTGTTTTCCAAACAAGGTCCTTTTTATCCTT
The DNA here is from genome assembly GCA_963277665.1 of Viscum album. Lineage (NCBI taxonomy): Eukaryota > Viridiplantae > Streptophyta > Magnoliopsida > Santalales > Viscaceae > Viscum > Viscum album. The sequence goes on along the minus strand of OY728150.1, from coordinate 2,044,596,607 downwards.
TTCGACAAAATTAAGGTAAGAATGTTTTTTTAACTTATACGGTGGGTGTAGTGATTTTCCTCTATTATAACATCCTCGAAGATTCCCTTACAATATTATAATATTATTTTCAAAATAAATATTTTCTTTACGTGACTCTTAAATGATTTCAAAATATAAATATATTTCTCCCCAAAAAAAGGTTTTGATTTCATATATGTCAACATAATTTGAGGGATTTTAAGCTTATTAGAAGTTGATTTATTATGATAAAAAACTTCCATATTTTATTGAATTTTTTGTGATATGTTTGAATGCGGATGTGCTATTTTTATACCATTCATTTCTTATGGTTAATGTATTGACATTTCGTATGATAGTTTTAATATGAATGGTTATGATATGTTTAAATCTTTTCGTGTGAGGAATGTATTGGACTTAGTAAGTGATGGGTAGAGCCCACTATAGCTCCTCAATGCATTGGTAGGTCTCATGAGACAACTAGACATGGAATTGTCTGAGGCCCTTTTCCAATTTGATTTATGGTTTTGGCTAAGGCCTTAATAATTTTAGACATCCTGGCCGAGGCCTTGAAAAAATGTTTCAGAATGTCTGGCATTATACATTCCCTCTTTATGGAAATAATATTGATGGTTCATGTGGTCATTCGTCTAGTAGAATAACCATGATTATCTTTTATTATGGAATTATCTACTCATCTCATATTTTTTCCATAAAAGTATTCATTTTTATTATTGGTAAGGGGATGTGGTTTCAATTATTTACCATGCTTAATATTTATGTCATTTTCCACTGTATTACTTACCCTTACTGATTGTTTGAGCTCACCCCTTTCAATGTTTTATTTTTTCCAAGATTCCAAGAAGTGTATTGTGATTGATATGCAGGGTTAATCCAAGGGAATAATGTTGTTCATAAAGTTTATTTATGTTTTTTTGTATGTATAAATGTGCAATGTAACATTCATGTATGTAATCTATTTTCTGAGACTGCTAAACTGATCAGTCCTTCAGGACGTGATTCTTTGTAATCATTCCAATGTATTAAAATAATGTACCGACTCTGGGTAAATGGGGTCGGGCGTTACAGTTGGTATCAGAGTAAGTTTATAAACAACTTTGGAAACTAGATTTAGATAAACTCTAATTAGATCACATTACCCTAAGATATAATTTGAGGATTTTTATAGAATAACTTCCTAGAATTTTGGTATTGTATTGATTTTGTGAGTTTTCTGAGCAATAAATCTCTGTCTAGATACGAGCAGGTAGAGGCGGCTCTCGCACAGTTGTACCTAGGGGTAAAACCCAAAAACATTTCTTTGATCTAGACTCAAACTAGAACTGGTACATGACAACGGGTCTTGCTGGACTCTTGGTTATGACACTCCCGGGGGATATTATTAGGATAATTATCATTTTCATTACAAACCGATAAGAAGGGTTTATGAGTATATACCTCCTCAAAGAAAACATTTTTGTGATTATGGATTATATCCATAAACTATTCAATTTATGTTAGGTATTTTACATGTTTGGAATTATTCATTTCCATATATAAACTGACCTATTTTTTTCTATTGTATAGAAATGGTTCCCATTAGAATGAATGTGAACTCCAGTAATACATATGATCCAAAGAGTAAGAAGGATCATATCTTTCATGGTATTATTCCATAATTTAGAAGGGAAATAGTCTCCCACATATTATTATCATATGAATAAATAGTAACATGTGTTGATAAGATAAGTAAAGAGTTCTCTGAGTCCTATGGCTTTGAAGGGAAGCAAGAGAATAAAAGGATGGAAGAGAGAAAGATGGATAAAGGGAAGAGGGAAAAAAAGAATTTTCTCATATGTGATAACTGTGGGAAGAAACACCCTGGAACTTTTTTGAAAGGAATGGGTGTTGGTTATAAATGTGTAGAAAAAGGACACCACGTTCATTATTGCGAGGGTACGAAAAAGGTTGCAAATGTACAATGCTTCATCTGCAAGGATTGGGGACACTACGCGAATAAATGTTGAAATAATCAGAGTATGCCCCCAATGATGCTATTGGATAATAATAAAGTTATGATACTACCACAGATGAAGTGGAATGACTAGTGTTCATATGTTGTTATTAAATAATTATTTCATTTGAGTGTTGTATCAACGATGTACTGGTTATATGAATTATGGAGATAAATAAGGATTATACTGTAGTACTATTTCATTGAGGATTTGAGATTATATGGTACTATATAAAGTGACTCAATAGTAAGTTAATATTTTTTTAGAAAATACATTGTAGAAGGAAAGGTAATCCTTCATATGGTCTTGATAATGAGGTAGTAATTTTGGAATAAGAGATGGTTTCTTTGGATAAATTATATTGGATGTTCTCGACTACCTTGGCACGGATTAGTGGTTTGTTTATTTCATCATTGTTAGAATATTAAATGTTTTTGGATATAAGGAATATATCTATTATTCTATAAGTAATAAGGGAGAATGAATGTAATAAATAAGGATTTATGGTAATTCATGGTGTTACCATATTTTAAAAGAATATAGGATGATGGTATTCACATGTTATTACATGGAAAAAATACCTTCATTATATTTACCTTCCTTATAAATTTTGTATTGTGAGTTTGGATAGAGGTAATTTGGATAAGTCTAAAGGTTGTAATGGATTATATTTGACATTTGATACAATTCATAAGGTTATATCATTTCTAAATATTATTTTTGGACTGTTATAAAATGGACAACCCTGAGGTCGGGCGGCAACCCATCGCGTACGGCAAGGCCGTGAGACTTGAACCCACAACTGAAGGGCGACAAGGGTGTATCACCTACCACTGGTCCACGAGATGTCCTGGATTAAATGAAGTAGTTTATTTTATGGTCTAATAGATGAATTATAAATTCATTTTTTAACCCCAAAATAATAGGATAAATAGAATGTTTTTTAAGTTCTACTATCTTTTAGAGTGAAAGAAGAGTTTGTGGTAGAAACTAGTTAAAGGATGGAACTCTACTTATCATGTATATATTTTTCTTCTCCTCTTATTCTATGAAGAAATTAATTCTTATACATTATTTAAGGTATCTTAAAACCGAGATTTTTTTATCCTAATACCTTATGTTTTGTTGAACCGATGGTATTTTAAATCATCATAGATTGATGAATTTAAGGACCTCAATTTTAAACTTGTTTGTGATTGATGACATCAGTCACTACCAATATATATTTATGTTTTTCCTTTAATTATATGTCTCTAATTTCCACCAATTTTATCTTAATCAAGATCGTAATTTGGTGGTGACCCTTTTATTTCTCTTTTCCTCTTATTAAGACTAAATTTTATTAACCAAATTTCCGATGTGGGTTTTCCCACAAAGATATTTTCTATTTTCAACCATTATTTATGAAAAACAATATAAAATTGTGAGGACGCAATTTATTGAATTGTGGAATAATGTAACACCCCATGATTTCATAGTGTGTTACTTTTTCAAAATAATTCAATAACTTGCACTACACGCAACACCGGGTTTAAGCGCCCCATGACTTACCAAACAAGCAGTTAAAAAGAGGTTATGAATAGTATTAACTAAAATTTGAACTTTATACTATTTTTATTATTTTATAATTCATATTATGAGTATCTTAGTCATAAGGTAAGAACAAATTCATTTTTTTCAGATAAAAGAAGTATTTTTCAAAAAATCACTTTTACCAACTTTTAATAGGGAAGCCTTTTTAAATCCAATATTTTAAACTTATATATATTCAATTTGACTAAATAAATTTATTTTTTATAATGTGTACATAAAAAATTTACAATGAAACACCCCATGCGTCTTTGGTATGCTTCTCTTTGAATAAAACAGTAGCATGTGTCGTATGCAACTTCGAGTTCTAACACACACCATAACCAATCAAACTAGCCGTTATGAATAGTAATACCTAATTTTTAAAATTTTATAAATTTTATCTCTCCAAATGGAATTCATTTTTGGATTCAAGAATATTGAAATTAGCCTAGGGTGAAATTTTGGTACTTTCGGATAACTTTTATATTATGATGAATAGTGAAAATTACTAAATTTTAATTAAAAACAACTTTTTTAATCAAAATAATTAATAGTGATAAATTATGAATTTAAGTGGTTTTAAAGTATATTTAGAATATAGTTTTACCATTTAATACAATTTTGGTCATTAGTCATAATTTAACAATTAAACCGGACATAAACAAGTGGCAATCTTTTAATTGTTATTATATCTTAAAAACACGCTTTTTGTTTTGACAGCGGGAATTAATTTTAAAATAATTTCTGCCACTTATGTTCTTTGAATTTGGAAAAATGGATTCCATATTTGGAATCTGGTTGTTCAAATTTTGTAAATAGGTAATTTTTATTTTTAGACATTTTGAATAATTACTTTGGTAAATATTTTATTTACCCTGGTTAAAGGGTGAACCCGGTAAATAAGGGTTAACAAATAATATTATAATAATAATAAATTACCCTAAAACATGTAATAAGCTTATTGGTGGATACATGTACGACCAGGGGCATCATTGGGTCGATTTTTGGGACCCCATGGAGCCACTTGTAGGTGATAGGGACACTTTATTTTAATTAAGATAAAGTAAATACAAAAATGACATAAGCTTATTTCTTTTAGAAATACAATTTTTACATAGGGTTATATATGTTATATTATAGATTATAAATATTCATTATAAATATAAAAATATTTCCTACATAATTATATTTTATTTATAATTTTTAGACATTGAAAAAGTAAAATTATACATGACACAATAATGATGCAGTATTTTCTTTATTAATGGAAGAATCAAATAATTGGTATCATAAATGTTAAAATAAATATAATTTGAAAGTTTTTATGTCATACACGAATTTTATTGGTTAATATGACATGTTAGGATTGTTTAAATTAATTTTTTTCGAATTAATAATGTTTTTATGACTTTAACAAAAATCAATTATTCAGTACTCTCAAAATTGACATAAATGAGTTTTTAAAATAAATATTATATTATAAATTTATATTCTATTCCTAAAAACCTAAGGTTCGGCCAAAGGACTTATATCATTATTGGTGTATCATTAATGGACCACTTGGGGGTCTCTTGGATGTATATACTAATTTTATTACCTATATATAATAAAAATACAATGTAACATGGTAAGTGTTAAACTAATTAATCAAGAGATAAAACTAAAATATAATGTTAATATAATGACCCAAAGCTATCTAAAATAAATTGGGTGAAAGTATTTATACCCATACCCATCTTATACTTTGAATAATCTACTTTGGATCCATTCGAAACAGAATATGAATTTATTATAAAATAATACTTTATGTTTTTTCTAAAGAGCCTGTCACCCCTCTTATAAAAGGGCACTCTCCCTTCTCATTAATTCACACCTTCAAAGCCATTTTTATCGGCCAAAACATGACCAAATATCCTCTCAACTTCCCTAAATTCATCCTAGACGCCTTATTCTAATCAGAAAGCCAACCTAAAGATCCCTTTTGATCAAATCAAAAGGAAGAACCTGAAGAGGTAACGTCTTCACCACCCTCTTTAAAGTTCCTTTCTTCTTCAACTTCTTCTTTACTTGTTATTTCCATTCAAAAATAATAACTCCAGTACCTTCTATATACTTTGATGTTATTATAATTATGTAACTAACAAATTCATTATTCTATCCATCCCTTTAATGACATGTCACCATACGTGCATACGTACGGCCTACCGTCTCCACGTTGTGGTGTAATTGTTATTCAATATACTATTATTTAGATGGGTATAATAATGATGTATAATTAATTTAAATAACAAATATATCATGATAATGATTCAGTATATACGATATATTATCCAATTATAGATTATTTTAATATCAAAAGAACGATATTGTCGCTCATGCGTATGTACGGATTACAGTCTCCATGAACGTGATGAGATTCATTCCCCATCGTATCCATTCAACACTAAATTTTATTGGATGATTAAAAATAATATTTAAGGACTTAATATCATTCTTTATATGAGTATGATACAACCTATCATTAAAATAAACAGCTTATATAAAATAAAACGATTAAGTTAACACCCAAAACGATGATAATACTAAGCTTTTATTAACAAAGCGATGTTAGAAGATCATATATGATATCTATTAATATATATGATTATTATATAATTTAATAACAATTATTTTACCATTATACAGGAGGTTAACCTACCATCAACCAAAGAGAAGTACAAGGTAATTGATTTTTATCTCACTCCTTATTCACATGAGATTCATGCCATATTTCCACTATTACCTTTTGTGTGGTGTATATGCTGCCCATAATTGTATTCTTTATGTAATACACATTAATTTATGTGTATTTACATATTCATTGTATGATACCTCTTTAATGTGTTGTATGTTTCGTAAGTTACCATATGGGTAAGGGTTTACTTCATAATCTCTTCATTATCTGAGGTTGTTTATATGTAATTATCTACTGGGACCTCTTTATCATCCACATCCATGTTTCTTAAAAATGTATTTGAAAAGATTATTAATATTTTACAGAATATGGTTTAATTTCCTTTATACCCTTGTTTTACTTTTTATAAGAAGTTTATAAAGTAATCTTTCTGTCGTTTTCCAAACAAGGTCCTTTCTATCCTTTTCGACAAAATTAAGGTAAGAATTTTTTTTAACTTATACGGCGGATGCGGTTATTTTACGCCATTATAACATCATCGAAGCTTCCCTTACAAGATTATAAGAATATTTTTAAAATAAATATTTACTTTATGTGACTCTTAAATTATTTCAAAATATAAAGAGATATGTCTCTAAAAAGGTTTTGATTTCATCTATGTCAACATCCTTTGATGGATTTTAGGTTTATTTGAAGTTGATTTATTATGATATAAAACATCCATATTGTATTTAAGTTTTTGTGATATGTTTGAATACAAATGTGCTATTTTTATACCATTCATTGCATATGGTTAAAGTATGGACATTTCGTATGCTAGTTTTAATACGAATGTTTATGATATGTTTAAAAATTTTAATATGAGGAATGTATGGGACTTATTAAGTGAAGAGTGGAGCCCGCTATAGCTCCTTGATGCATCTGTAGATCTCATGAGACAACTAGACGTGGAATTGGATGAGGCCCTTTCCCAATTTGATTTATGGTTTTGGCTGTGGCCTTAATCATTTTTGACATCTTGGACGAGGCCTTGAAAAAAAATTTCATAATGCCCGGCATTATACATTCCCTCATTATGGAAATAATATTGATGGTTCATGTGGACATTCGACTAGTAGAATACCCATTATTATGTTTTATTATGGCATTATTTACACATCTCATATTCTTTCCACAAAAGTATTAACATTTATTAATGGTAAGGGCATGTGGTTTCAATTATTTACCATGCTTAATATTTATATCATTTTCCGCTGTATTACTTACCCTTAATGAGTGTTTGAGCTCACCCCTTTCAATGTTTTTTTTCATGATTCCAAGAAGTGTATTGTTAAGGATATGCAGGGTTATTCCAAGGGAATAATGGCGTTCATAAAGATTATTTATGTTTTTTTGTATGTCTTAAAGTGAAATGTAACATTCAGGTATGTAATCTATTTTCCAAGACTGCTAAACTAATCAGTCCTTTAGGTTTTGATTCCATGGAATCATGCCAATGTATTAAAATAATGCACCGAATCTGGGTAACTGGGGTCAGGGTGTTACACTAGTACTGCTAAATAGATATTTTCAATTATTCTAATTTTCAGAACCTGATAAATTCATCTTAGTATTCTTTCTTATAGAAGGTGAAGCTAATCAATGGTGGACCATTATCAAGAATACGAGGCAAAGAGTTGAAATTGAATCCATGGAAATGGATTAGTTTAATAACTAATTTTTCAATAATTACATTCCTTGTATTATTAAAATAATTATGGAGAATGTGTATGTTGAACTTAATAAAAATGATGATGAATCTTTTGGTACCTATGAAGAAAATTTTACATGAATTGTAAGGTACACTTTTGTAATTATTAGCCAACTTGAGTGTAAAATTGATAAATTATTTATTGAATAAAAACGAAGTCATAGAAGGGAATTAGCCATAAGGATCTTCAATAGCTACAAAGAAATAGTTTGATGTGCTCTCAAGGTTGGGATGGATATTATAGTATCCCATCAGTCTTATGGGTTTGATAAGAAGAGAAAATTGTAATTCAAGGGAAAATATAAAGACCGCACTAAAAATAAGATGATTTTTCCCTTACGCTCAATGTTTAGAATCGCACATGGAGAAAATTTTATTAGAGGGACTAGAAAATGTTTTAAGTGTTGAAGAGAAGTTCATCAGGAAGTTGAATGCCAAAGTTATTGGAAATGATGTCTACTGATGTGAATATAGAAAAGGATACACCGAATTCACCTACCACACTTAAATTTTTCTAGTTCAAGGAAATAGATAATTGTAACAATAAATGACATAATCTAGGGGCTATTGATGAGGATCGATGTTAGACCACTCATAAGTCCAAAGACAAAGGCAAGTCACATGTGATAATTATCAGTGAGGTAGATTATTATAATTATGTGGTGTAAGGTACATTTACCATCCACATTAAAGTATAAAATTTTTAATTTGATTATAGATCCACCCAGTCATTTATTTTTGAAGAATTTTATAAGAGTATTGTTTTATTTCCTCAACATTTGGATGTTTAGTTAGTTGTGAAAACTACAAATGGAATAACGATCGTGTCAAAAATTTATAATTATTTTCTGTTGAAGTTTGTGGGAAATTGCTTCCTAAAAATATTATTATCCTTAATATAGTGGAATTTAATGTGATTATTGGCATGGATTGGATTTATCTATATAGATATCATGTCAATTAACAAGGAAGAGAATCTGTATTTCATATTTTGGAACAATAAATGATCATCTATCGATGCGAGGATGAATATAAACTTCTAATAGAAATTACTTCAATATTATGGGTCTTGATTCCTATAAATGAAATTTATCTGTCTCAAATGGTTGGGGAGAAACTCACAATATATAATAAACCCTTTTTACTGGAGTTTGATTATGTCATTCTAGAACAATTACCAATTCTCCCACAAAATTGGGAAGTTGAGTTTTCCGTAGAACCCATACCCGTTGATATACCTATTTCAAATACACATTATAGTATGTCCCTAATTGAGTCTTAATAATTGAAGAAGAAATTCTGGGATAATCTTGACAATGGATTAATAAAAATTATTTTGTCACCTTGTTGAGCACGTGTTCGGTTTGTTAAGAAGAAAGATGGATCAATGAGACTCAACATTGATTATTGAGAACATTGAAAGTTCAATATCAAGAAAAAAAATCATCTTCCCGGAATTTCTGACTAATTCGACCAACTACATAGAGCTCCTTACTTTTCAATGATTGATCTTCATTTAAGGGATCATTAATTAAGGGTCAAGAAAGAGGATATACCAAATATGATATTCCATACAAGGTATCGATACTATGAATTTATAGTTTATCCTTTTGGTCTTACTAATTCCCCCCTATCTTCATAGATCTAATGAATAGTCATTAAAGACTATCTTGATTAGTTTTTGGTAGTATTTAGAGATGATATTCTTATATATTCAAAGATAAAGGAAGGTCATGAAGATCACTTGAGAATTGTAATAAAAACCCAGGAGAAAAGAGACTTTTTACGAAAAATTTATCAGTTTTTTTTCTTCAAGAAGTTTCATTTTTTTGTCACATAATCTCAAGATAGGGAATATTTGTGGATCCAGAAAAATAGAAGTTATTGAAAGTTGGTCGAGACCAACAATGGTAACTAAGACTGATGTTTTCTTGGTTTGGATGGTTATTATCAATGTCTTGTAAATGATTGTTCACAAATATCTAATTTACTCATCAAGATAACTTGTGATGAACTTATGTTTGTGTGGACATAGGAATGTGAATATAATTTCAAAGAGATAAGAAGAAGGTTAGTCAGTTCACCTGTGCTCACACTACCTTATAGTGGAGATAAGATTTTAATCTATATATATGCATCCAATAAGTGGTTTGAATGTGTTCTCATGTAAAATGATAAAGTGATAGCTTATGCCTCATGATAATTCAAAATCGACGAGAAAAATTATCCAAATCCAGATTTGGAGTTAGCTATAGTAATCATTGCACTAATGATATGGAGGTATTATTTTTATAGTGAAAGGTGTAACACTTATACTGATCAATAATGTTTAAATTATATTTCAAAACAAAAGGATATGAAAATGAAACACAGTTGGTGGTTGGTTCTTATTAATGATTAAAAATTCTCAATACATTATCACCCTAGGAATGTCAATAAGGTGGCATATCCTTTGAGTTAAAAATACCATTCTAGCATATCCATGATAAGGATCACAAAATATTGAATATTTATGGATTTTGAGATGATGGATCTCAAATGTTAAAAGGAATAGCAGAAATATTATCATTCTGAAATGAGTTTTAAAAAATTTATACAAGTGAAGATTAATGAGACATATAATGAAGATGTAGATCTATAAAACAAGGTATGAAATGTTACTGAATTCAACCTATATTATGATTGAATAATAAGGTTTAGGAACCAGATTTTTATTCCTCCCATACCAGAATTAATGAAGGATATATTGGATGTTGCTCATAGTTATTCATTCTCTATTCATCCTGGAATCACAAAGATGTATAGGGTAATAAATAAGAATTCCTAGTGGGATTTCATAGAAAGAGATGTTTTCAAATATGTCTCTCAGTGCTTGGTTTATTAGAAAATAAAGGCTGAGAGTTAAAATTCTAAAGGGATGTAACAACAATTATCCATACCAGAATGGAAATGGGAAAACATCACTATGGACTTTGTTGTCAGCCTTCCCAAAACATCTAATGTCCATAACTATACATGGGCTATATTTGATTGCCTTACAAAGTTGGTACACTTCATTTCGATTAGATATGATTTCTCTCTTGATCAGCTTTCTAGGATATATGTAAAGGAAGTGGTAAGATTACATAGAGTACTCTCTTCCATTATATATGACCAGGGTCTGTGGTTACCCTCAATGTTCTGGAGAAGTATTCAGCATTCTATGGATACAGAGTTAAATTTCATAACTTCTTATCATTCTTAGACAGAAGGTCAGTCTGAGAAGAAAATTCATACTCTAAAAGAAATGTTGACAGCTTTCTTTATGGATTTCAATGGTGGTTGGGATCAACACCTGAATTTGGTGGATTATTTTTTTTAAAAATAGCTTTCAATATAGTATTCATATGGGTCCTTATGAATCCCTATATGGAAAGAAGTGAAAAAATCCAACATTATGAGATGATATTGGGGAATGAAATATATTGGGACTTAATCTTATTGATGAAATAGAATAAAAGGTAAAATCTATTCAGTAACACGTAAGGGAAACACAATGTCATTATAAAAGATATACTAATAACCAAATAAAATACATAGAGTATGAATTGGTTGAAAAGTTATTTCTATTAATATCACCCTAGAAGAGACTAATGATATTTAGAAAGAATGGTAGGTTGAGCCCTAGGTATATTGGCCATTTAAAATTCTAGATCATATTGGGAAAGTAGCATATCGATTGGAACTTCAGCCAAATATCTCTCAAATTCATGACGTGTTCCATGTTTCATTCCTTAAAAAATACATACCTAATCCTTCACATATACTAAACTCAAAAGTCATACCACTGGATCAAGATCTTTCTTTTTAAGAACAACTGATAGAGATTCGGAATCGTAGAAAAAAAAATTCAAAATATGATCACTCGCTTGGTAAAAGTTATATGGAAGAACCACCAATTTTTTGAAGCTACATTGGAACTTGAGGATGTGATGAGGTAGAGGTATCCATGTCTGTTTGTATCCAAGTGATGAATTTTGTGGGCGAAATTTAGTTTAAGCAGGGTAGAATGTAACACATAGATGTTTTTATGAAATATTTTCTTTAAATAATTTTAATTTTTAAATATCTTGCATTGAATTAAATCATGCGTTTTAATGAACTACAATATTACTTTATTATAAAATGACCATTATAACCTAGTGTTTAGGTTAGAGGGAATAAATATAACTAACTAATGAAAATGTATTGTGAATGAAAAATATAAATCAATTATATATTTATATTTTTTTTAAATGATTTAAAATTAGTAAATGAAATGAATATATTGTATATTTTATATACTTAATAAAATATTTTTTATATTTATCCAATATATATTGTTTTCATTGGGTATGAATATACAATATTTTATGTATAAAAACCTATATTTCTCAAAAGAGAAATTTGACCACATTTTAATAGAGAACAATTTTCAAAGTATAATATTTGAACATTAATAATTTTTATATGACAAATAAAAACTATTCATTAGAAGTGGTATATTAAAATATAATTAGGGTGAGTTTTTGATTTTTTATAATAACATTCAAGATTTTATGAATACTAAAAATACACTAAATTTTAATTGAAAACAAATTTTTTAATCAAAATAATTTATATTGTTAAATTATATTATTGAATAGTTTTAAAGTTTAAATATAATATATTTTTATCATTTATTATAACAAAGATCATTGGTATTAATTTACCTTTAATTTTAGATATAAAAAATTTCAATATTTTCCAATGATTTAACCTTTAAAACTAGTTCTCTGATTCCAGAAACAAGATTAATTTTAAATTAATTACCACAACTTTTGTTTTTTTAATTTTTTATAATATACTAAATTTTTGTAATTAATATTTCCAAATTATGTAAATGGTTTTTATTTTATTTTTAGGCATTATAAAATGGTACTTCAGTAATTTTCATTAATACAGTAAAAGGGTAAATCAGGTAATTAAGTGTAAAAATAATATAATAAAATTAATCTAACACTTGTTCTATTATCATTGGATGAGTTTTTTTTTCCTAAATCATCCTTGGGTCCATATGGTATCTATTTTATTCCACTTGGATGAGATTATGACATTTAATTTATTTTATTTAAAGAAAAGTTAAATATGTATCACTCCAATTTTATTAAATAAATAACTTTTTATAAAATTATTTACCAAAGATAAATAATTTTATAAATAATCATTTGAAATATAAAATGTTTTTATTTATCATGGTATTTTATTTGTAATTTTTAGAAAGTAAATAATTACCCTAAATACTTATATTTTAATTATGTCCGAATTATTTAAATGATGATAAATCAATAAAATAATTATTATTAAAATAATAATAATATTTAAAAGACCCAAAAACATGACAAAATATTAATTTTAAAGTATATAGTGTCAATAACTATCCAACAGTAGATTAAGTGACCATTTGGAGCCTTATTGAAGAGATTATAACTCTTATATTATTTTATTTAAAGTGATGATAAATTTTTCACATTCATGTTTTAAAAAGTATAACATTTTTCAAGATGTATATTAATGAAGATATATAATAATATTATTATTATTCTAAATTATAGTAAATTTTATTCATCATTGAATTATATTTTTAATTTTTATTAAACAAATAATTATATTAAATAATTAGACAAAATTGTTGTAGTAGTAATGTTTTATTGGAAATATCAAATAAATGTTATTAAAAATATTCATATAAATATAATTTGGGCTAATTAATATTTAAAATGAATTTTATAGATTATATATACCTCTTAGTAAGATAATAATGTAGTTTTTTTGAAGTTAAATTGTAATCTTAATATTTTATAATTTTAATAAATTGGACGGTGCCAAATTGACACTATTGATTGTTTATCAACATAGTATTATATTAAATTTATTTTAAAATAATAAATCATTTTTTAAAAATATATATTAATTATTATATTTTAATAAATGGTCTCAATTATTTATTTATGGTCTAATTGACATAAAATACGCAAATATTTCACCCTTCTAATACTGAAATATTTGTTACAGAAATTTAAAAAGTAAAATGAATAACAGTGTTAATTAAAATGATAAGATTTAAATTGATAAATATACTTGTCTAAAATTTATTGGATGATGATATTGAAACCTTATTTCATACAATCTTGTAAATTTGTTCATTTTGGTGGTTTTTGCATGTGGGTTGATTTTATTATAAATTAATATTTTTTGAGTTTCCAAAAGTGCCCTTCACCTCAATTATAAAGGGGGACCTACTCCCTCATTTCTTCACAACTAATTGTGCCTTCATGCTCTGATATCCCATGAATTTTTCCATTATCATCTTCTATAGTAACATTATATAGGTTATAGTCTTCTACCAACAACAACTCTACAGATTTAAGAGGATATTTAGAGAGAACACGTCGAAGAAGAGGTAATCTCCTCTAATGGTTATTTCAAACATCATTCATCTTATACATCCAATTATTGTTTTTTTAATTATAAATTAATATATCAAGTATTAATTATACACTTAGATTTCATTATTATTGTTAAACAACCATATTCCACCTTCTATCCATCCTATGAAGATTGAAATCATCACGTCTGCATAAGTACGACTTACTGTCTCTATGCCATGGTTTAATCTTATATTCACCACCACATTAATTGGATGGGTATAATGATAGAAATAATAGATATATATTATTATTATACCATGTTATTAATTCTTAAATATTATACACCCCCAAATAAAATTTAATTCAAAAGTTAAGAGATTGATATCATCGCTCGTGCGTACGTACGACCTAACTTCTCCATGATGTGATGTGATTCATTCAACGTGATATTCATTTAAGAATGATGTTATAAATGAATGTAATGAAAAAATATGAGATATATTATTCTAATATAATTACTTATGTGATATTATTACATACTAATAAGAGGAACAAGAACTTATCTAATAAGACATGCCCAAAAAATAAAGAAGTTAATACCCGATGGATGAGTAATAATGTTACTAACAAACTGATGATAATATGATAATATATGATATATTAAATATTAATATGATTCAGAAATAAGTGAATGAATTTATTTGATTCATTATATATAAGGTTTGGATACATACAAAAAAAATTGGACCTAAGGTAGGGGATAATTTCACAGTCTCATTATTAACTGAGATAGTTTATACAAAAGTATTTACATGGCTGTATTTATCAACCATGCCCATGTTTCCTAATTATAAAATCAAAAATATTCTTTATATTCTTCTAAAATTGTTGAGATTCAATTTTGAAGATATTTAATTTTTTAAAATGGTGCGAAAGGAATCTTTTTTCGTTTTCGATACGAGGTATTTTTTGACTTTTCTGACAAAAGTACAAGGAGATTGTTTTTTAACATATACAAAATGTAAGGATTTTCATGTTTTTATAACTCATTATTTCCATTAAGCTTACTCTATAAGATTCCAATTTTATTTTCAAATAAATTCTTTTCTATTAAAATTTCTTATCATTTTATGAAAATAAATCATTTTTTAAGAAGTAACGATATTTTCCTCCATAATTGATTTCAATTGTTATATCAAAATTATTTACCATCTAAAATGGAATTATTTAATAATTTTATGTTTCAATTATAATATCCATATTTTTCTATGGTTTTACTGTGTTTATTATGGAATGTTGTTTATTAAATCAATTTGTATTACATGGATTATGTACTAGTGTTTAAAAAAACACATTTTAATATTTGGGTAATGATGAATGATTTAGGTTATTATGGAACACGTAAGAAGGATTTAATATGTGATGGGTGGGACCAATATATACCTCCAATTAATTTGGTAGATATTTATATCTCAAGATATAGACAAGGACGGAATGAGAAAGGATCTTGGTTCAGTAGAACATGGATGGGATAATGAGTGAACTTAGGTCAGTAATGGACCTTATCCTATATGATGGTCTATGCAATGATCCTTGAATAATATGAAATTATTTTCTATGATTATGTGTATGACACAAAATTTCATGTCATATTTTTTGACTTTCAGGATTACGTTCATTGATACTTATGAAATTTTATTGTTAATCCCAAGGAATTATATCACGATATTTCATATGTTGGATATGATTCTCAAATGTTATGTTCTTATATCTTTTGATTATGATATGATAAATATCTTTATTTTCTACCCTTGCTAATAATTTTAGATCACCCTTTCATATGTTTCTTTTCCCAGGGTCATGAAGAATTGTATTAAGTAAGATATTTTTAAAATGGTTCTAGTTATGATAAAATAAGTGGGAGAGAATGAAGGTGTCTTATGAACCAATTATTTATGTTTGATAGATTATGAAGATGCTATACCTATATAGTCCTATCATGGATTTTTTATATTTTGTAATGAATATTATTCAATTTTGAATTAATACCAATGTATGTAATGTATGGGTCATTATAGAATTTGTATAATATTTTAACATTTTGAAATTTATTGAAATGGGTCACAACATATAGTCTAATCAAATTAATCTTCTTGGTAGGAACCTCTATAAACTTTTATAGAGGATCTTTCCCATTCCACTATACATGATCCTCATACTTCTATAAGAAAATATACGGCTTCACGGGTTGGTAAACCAGGTATCATTAGTTTACATAAATTATCACTTACTCATATAATTGAGAAGAAGAAACCTATAGAAATTAATGGTAATTGTAATCCAACATGTATAAATATAAATTAATTTAGAAATTTTTTGTCGAAGAAATCTTGAGAAAAATATATGTTTTTTATTTATGATTGAATAATTTCATACCAAAAGTAGTTTTCTCATCAATGGGATTCCATTTTTAAAAGTTATTTATGATTAATTTATCTATAATGGAATTTTTTTAGGGATATAGATCAATTTTTTCCTCGCACTTTAAGATGATATATGATTTAATTGATAGTAATCATGGAAATAGGATATGATTGTCTTTTTTTCATGTAGATGCGGGGATTTTAAATCAATAATAACATTAATTTAACTTTTTTGTTTAATAAAAATTGAAAATCCATGTCAACTATAAAATTTTTAGATGAGGATACATGGAGGTAGGTTTTTAAATTAGATAACAAAAATAATTTTTAGTAAATGAAGTGTCAACGGTTTGATGTGATAATTTTTTAATCACTAAAAATAGTCATATTATGGATTTTTTTACTCATAATTAACAAGTAACTAAGGAAATATATCATGACCCCGTCCCAAAAAAGACACCACAATGAGGGGAGAGATATAATGACCCATGTGCACTACCTCTAGTAGGCCCCATATTAGAGACTAGCACAGAGGGCATAAACATCTAATGAAATGGAAGGCATTACCATCTATAATAAAATAAGATTGGTAGATAAGATGAATCATCCATAAGAAACTACATGAATTAATTTATAAATAAACCAAAACCATCCCAAAATGCTTGTATAAATAAAAATCATATTGATAAAATTCTCCAAAGTAAATACCCAAAAGAAAATATAGAGTAGTGACGTAGAATTTATCCAACTGTTGAAGCTATTAATGACAAATAAAGTCGATGTAAACCACCTGGAAACCTAAAATAATTTTTATAAATATGGTGAGCATACAAGTATACTTAGTAGGAAAACTAATGTCTATCATGCACATGTGAAATAATTATATTAATGAACCCTTGAGAAAATAGAAGAATCAGCATCACCTAAATAGGTCCACTATCCAACCCATCCTCACCAACTAAATATCACTAAATAATGAAAACAAAGTATAAAAACATAATAAAAATAACATAGATCGAGGTTACCCTACACTACTTTCCCACTGATTTGCTTCTCTCACACCCCAAACATCATATATCCTTATGCTCATATCTCCAATAAATAACATATACCACCACCCCACAACATGGTCGCATCGCATCATGCATGAAAACACCTAGGTCACCAACCCATATTATGATTATATAAAATCTCACCAAAAAACACATGATCATCATATCACATCAAATTCTATTACCAGAGTAGTAGAATATATTGAACATGATAGACATTAACATCATGCCCTCCTCCACCCCTAAAAGACCCCCACCGAAATATTCCTTACATCATGGTCATATCATACCTCCTCTAAATACACATAGGCCACCACCCCATGGAATGATCATAACACATCATGTCCATAAATAACTATTTCAGTGCCCCATGGCACAATCATATCACATCCCTCCAGAAAACACATGGGCCACCACCCCATAGTACGATTATCCCATCTCTCCCGAAAAACATGGTCCATCATCTATTGCAATAAAATACCTTTATCCATCATATCCTATTCATATCTACTCGTATGTAAGAGATATAGGGAGAGAGAAAGTCTATATACCCATCCACATCACTTTCATGTTGGGGAAAACACCCCCCACGTGACTATACAGGTGTCTAAACATAGTGCTCGATGTGGGTTGGGTGTGTATAAAAATTAAAATGATTGTAAAATAATATACATATAGGCACAAAAAATCCCAAACTATGGTTTCACAACCAAATAATAACCAACTCACAATATCCCAACTTTCAGTGCCACCTATGAATGCTTAACACCAAAAAACATTCTACAATCCCCAATCTTCATTTCCATATAAATCCTTTTATCCAACCCATTCATTTCATTATTAAGAATAAACCACATAAACTATCATTTATTTTTTTTATTATCTATTCCCATCCCATTAAACGAACCAAACTCGTTATATATAAATAAAAATTCAATAACTATTTTTTGTATCACTGCCCATGCATTTAGCATAATGAAATCGCATATCACATGAATATTTTTATTTAGAAAATACAATTCTCTCACTTCCCCATAATCATGAAGAAACAATCACCACCTCACATCCCAAAAAGTGTAGAAAAACCCACCACCTCGCCACCCTAAAAGCATTACCAAACAACCAGCACCTCAACACCACAAAAGCACGGCCAAAAAACCACCACCTCACCACCCCAAATTTATGGCCACACAACCACCACCTCATCACTCCAAATAACATCCAAACAAACACCACCTCACATCACAAAAATAACAACCAAAAAACTACTACATCACCACCCCAAAAGCATGGCCACAAAACCATGACCTCAATGCCCAAAACGAATGACCACATCTCACCTATCGGGATGACATTGAATTTCAACACACATCATCTCCCAACAAGCATGGAAACACATCCCATCACATAAAGATAGTTTTATAGGTTTAAAAAGGTGGTTTTATCAAATTTTATGTTATTTTAGGGGTGTTATCATGTAATCCATAATCCAGGGGAAACCATTTTGTTAACTAGATATAAGTAGTTATCCAATTTTTATTTTAGGGTGATATCATAATAATCATAATAGACATAGTAGTCACAAAACATATCTTTCGAGACGAAAAAAATCCCTCAATATCCATAATTTTAAGTGAGAAATA
The DNA here is from genome assembly GCA_963277665.1 of Viscum album. Classification (NCBI taxonomy): domain Eukaryota; kingdom Viridiplantae; phylum Streptophyta; class Magnoliopsida; order Santalales; family Viscaceae; genus Viscum; species Viscum album. Next base: position 2,044,577,050 of record OY728150.1, on the reverse strand, counting down.
TTCCCATGTAATTTATATTATCATAATAATAATAAGGTTGTTAAAACATGAAAATCATTCCACTTTTCCCCATTCAATTTCTATTAACCCATTATTTGTCTTTTATTAATAACCATAACCCATAGATAAATGAGAGTAAACCCCTCCTGTATGATACAAAATATATTGAAATGAAGGATTTCCTACCTCTATAAATCATTTCGAACTCATTTTATGCCATAGGGTTAATAAGAAACACTTGAAATCCATAACCACACAAATAAATATTGGGTCATCATACACCAAACCAAAGATACATAAAAATCTCAAAAAAACCCCAAATAAAAAGAACCCCATCACAAAAAAAAACCCCAATAGAAGAAAAAAAGAAAAAGAAGAAGTGTTAAGTTATTACAACTGATCTCCAACATCCATCAACCAAAATCACCAAATCAGTGTGGGAGGAATAGGGAAATAATATCCAATATAGGGAACCTAGTATTTTTATGTAATGGTTGAGAGGGAAGCCACAGTCAAATGAAAAAAAATCATCCACAAAAAGAAAATAAAAGATGGAAACCATACAATTTCACATCTTGTACTACATTTGAAGTCTTGTAATTCATGTTTTCCCCAAAATTTCAATTTTCTCAACAGGCACACAACCAAAATATTTATTTAATATAGTTCATGAATTATACATACACAAAATGTAATCAATCATGAAGCCTCCCTTATTCACATTCAATTTTTAAACCATCCAACCACACAAGCTGGGAATCACGTTTACACGTCATGAATTCCACTTACACAATGTGAACATTTTTACAGTTTCTCTAATGTAGCTCCATCCTCCACCAAAAACTCTCAGATCCTCCCTTGAATGCATCCAATAAAAAAATTTAAAAATGTAACCATAAAATAAGGAATGGAACATTACATTATATACCTCTCTAATGATTCTGACCCTCAAGAATCCAAAATCATTCTTAGATGGAAAGGGGTTAGAACAACCACCCCACGACATGCCTCTTAATGATTTCAACATACCTCAGACACAACCACCCACCCACCATGATACAAAAGGAAGCAAAACATGTCATACAACCTTTTCATCACATCCACACAACCTCTATATAGCCCAACCCAATAACCATTTCCACCAACAAACCTCAATACCCCAAACATACAAATCCTAAATTTCCATCCTTCATGTCAATATATTATCCACTATGGGCAGCAATGACTCCCATGTACATGTTTAATTTCATCATAGAAGATTGTGTCTCTATTAGGAATCATTTATTCCCCTATTCATATGTCATAAATTTATTACACATCATATATAAAATATAAAAACATATCATAAAACAAGAAGGTTCAAACATCACATCACAAAGAAAAATATAGAAAAGAAAACTCAAAACAACTCTGGGTACTGGTCACATGTCTATGTCTCCTGCTCCCAAGTACTCTCCTCCAAGACATCATGTCTCAACTACAAAAAAACCAAGGGACAGGTCCGTCCATGCAATGAATTCACTTAGTGACCCTTGAAATATACTTTCCACTCCACAAACATCACATAGTCCTCAATATTAAACTCTCTCTAGTAAATGAAATGGGAGTCATTCTGATGAAACCAATTAAGTTGAGAGATATGGAAGACATCATAGATCCTACCCATCCATGATGTAAATTCCAAATGATACACCACCTTTCCAACTCTCCCAAACACCTCAAAGGGCCCAACAAACCTTGGGGAGATCTTACACCCCTACCAAAACTCATATTCCCAACTAAAGGGGTAACATTTAAGAACACACGTTCTCCAGATTCGAAAGCCAATGGGTCTCCTCCTTGATCAACATAATGATTCTGCTAGTACTACACTACTTTCATTTTTTATTAAATTAACTAAAACTATTCTATTATTCTATGCACCACATTGTGACTAATAACTACTAACTCCCCAACATCCATCCAAGACAATGGATAACTACATAGTCTCCCATACAAATCCTCAAAAATATATATACCAATGAAATAGTGATAGCTGTTTTTTTAGGAGAAAGTCGACCAAAGGTGGCTTTTATACCCATGATTCACCAAAGTCCAATATGCAAGCCCACAAAATATACTCTAGTATCTAGATGGTCCAATCTTTTTTCTCATCCCTATAAGGGTGGTAAGAATTAATGAATCATGGTTGATTTGAAAATGTATATAGTTATCCCATCAAGAATTTTGAAGAAAATTTTATTTCCTAATACAAGATAATGGATTTCAGAACTCTATACAACTCTAACACCTCATCCATATACCTCCTAGAAAAATAATTAACTTTACCCAACACATGATTTTGTCAGATATCCCATGATCACGCAAATAGCTTCACATTCTCCCTGTTCTTGGGGTAACCCAACTATGAAATTCATCAATATGTCATCCCATTTTCAATTGAGAACATCCAAAGGCAACAGAAAACCAACATGAATATGATTATTTTCCTTTACCTACTAGAAACAAATAACTCTGCACAAACTCATCCACATCGATTTTCATCATAAACCACCAAATCTACAACCTCATACCATGGTACAACTTGTAAACTCTTGATAGTATGAAAAAAGGTGAGATATGAAACTCATGAAGGGAACCCTCATGCATCACTGCTAAAATAAATAACCTCCCTCTAATAAAACTCTATCATGACCCACTCCCACCAAAGATAATGCAATGTGGGGAGAAAGAAAATGACCCCCTAGTCCCACCTCCAGAAGACCCTAAGATGATGACTAGAACTGAGGGAATAAAAATCTAACTAAATGGGAGTAATTAGCCTATATAATAACATATGATCAAAATATAAGATGAATCATCCAAAATGAACTCAATGAAATAATATTAAAAGAAACCAAAACCATCCCATAATGCCTGTATAAATAAAAATAATATATATATAATAGTATCCAAAGTAAATACCAAAAATATAATCTAAATCAGTGATACAACATCAATATTATGTTCTGAGCTAGTAATGTCCATCATGGTCCATATAATACTCCATGAAACCTAAAAATCAGTTCATATATATATGGTGAGAATACAAGTATAATCAGTAGGAAAACAATAGTGTCTCATGAATATATGAAATAAGAATACAAATACACCCATGAGAAAATAGAAGAAGAAATTGAACCTAAATTGGTCAACTATCCCTCACAACCTCACTAAGGAATGCTCATTATATAACATATACCAAGTATAATAACATAATAAAATGCATATCGATCAATGGTACCCCACACTACTTTCCCACTAATTTTCCACTCTAACACCCCAACGTCAAACATCTGGGCACTCACATATCTTCAAAATAACATATACCACAACCCCTCAACACAGTCACATCACATCAACTCAACAGACACATGGTCCACCACCCCAAAAAACGATCATACCACATGTCATCCAAAAACACCAGGTACATCACATAACAACCACTAACATAACCAGAGTAGTAAGTAATCATGAACATGATTTAAATAAACCCCATTCCCTCATCCTTCCATAAATGATACCAAAATATGTATTCTCATATCATGGTCATACCACACTATGCTTGAAGACACATGATCCACCACCCCACAGAATGGTCGTATCACATCCTTCCCAAGAACACATGGGCCACCGCCTAACAACACGACCATATCACACCCTTCATAAAAACACCCAGACCACTACCCAACAAATGCATTATAAGAACTTTCATGAAAACACATTGAATGGCACCTTGTTTATAAAAAGTCCTCCTTTCATCATATCTTATGCATATCTACCTGTCTGGAAGAGATACCAAGGAAGAGGAGGTAGCCATCTAGCCATATTAATCACAATTATGTTTTAATAAACACCCACTACATGAATACGTGGGGTTTGACACCTAGTGATTGATTTAGAAGTGGTGAATATAGAAAAAACAAGGAATATAAATGTATATACATATATCCCCACACAATCTAAACATATGGGTTCACAACCAAACACAAACCAACTCACAACATCACCACTTTTGATGCCGCCTCAAAATACATAAAATATTACAATAATATGCAAGCCTCATTTCATATTTCCAACCAATTAAATTGTCCAAAATTTTCATTTAATTATTAAGAATAAACCACATTAAACTACATAACTCATCATTTGTTTATTTATTATCCATTTCTACCCTAGTCTACCTCCACCAAACTCAGCTCAGGGATCCACTAGGAATCGGTTCTAATGATGACCATGAACCCCATAACCAGAACAACATCATCATATAGAACCCCCAAGAGAATAATGAAATAAAAGTAATAAAAATTAAGATATTAACACCTATCACCAATGAGAATCAATTGGAATCAATGGATCAATGCGGGAAAGAAGAGGGATAGAAGATCCTCCTTGGAGTGCTTAGGGTTCACCCAGAATGACAAGTAGGGGATCCATAACTGAATATAAGAAATTGGAAAATAAAAGAACATAAAACATGGAAAACTTCCAGATTCACATCATCTAATACATTACATTATGTATAATTTAGAGGTTTCCCAAAATTTCAACATAAAAAAATTGTGTCACCTCAACCATTATTTAAAACATGTTGTGAGTTCCACTTACACAATGTATAATCCATATCTTGTGTTCTTCCTAAGAAATATTTAAGATATGAACTAGATGGACACATAATATGTAAATCACCATTACACATCACTAATTCCACTTATGCAATGTGTACTTCATGAATTAGCTCTACTACAGCTCTAGCATCCATCAAAAACATCTTGAACCTCCCCAGAATGCCTCCTACCACCAAAAATAAAAATGTAATATGCTAGGAAGGCACCGACCACTAAATAAATACCATATTATGATCTAAGAGAATAATTTATACCATAATAATTAATCTAGTGGATGTTTTCTATATTATGAATATCAAATGATAGTTGTGATAATTAAAAATTTTAAATCCACGTCTTTAGGATCTGTACATATTTCCCCCCTTCCCACAACTTGACATGACCAATGGGAAATTAAACAAATGATTAAAAGGGGTAAATATATTAAAGAATTATTAAAGAGAATAGCTGAGATTTTTCAAATAATTAATTTAAATTATTTCTAAATTTTTTATATTTCATAACACTGATAAATTTTTTGAGTATTTTTTATATTTGTCCCTTGAGAAGTAGGGAATACAGGGGAAAATTATACAGGACTGAAGGAATGATATTTTGAAAATCTCAATTGAAAATGAAGAACACCCTATTTATGTTCTAGAATACGAGGCAAGGTTACCTATATAAAATTTTTCATTCTCGTTAGTACTTCTTTAAGAGAGGAATTATATATGGAAAATGTAGACTCTTTTAAATCTAAAAATTAAGTGATGGTTGAGATTTTGGAGGATTGGATTATATTATCATTACAATCTATTTTTTCAGTTATGAAGAAATTATTTTAGCATACATATCCTTATCCTCCACCACATCCTTTGTAGTTTTTCATCCTCTGAGATATATATTGAAGATCCCTGGTATCCTATTATAGAATATGGGATCAAAAAATATATTAGGGATACCTACATCGTCATCATATGGAGATTTAATTGATTAAGATATTGTTTTAATATGTTATAGATGTATTTTCTAGAGTATTGTTCCTTACTGGAGATTTTTATATAATTGGAAAGTGTGTCGAACTCTTTTTTACATTGGAAATTTGAAATTTTATGATAAATTACATCTATGGAATGTATAAATTATATCATTTATTTAATAAGTTATTAAATTTATTTAAACATTGAAATATATATATATATATATATATTTCTATGAATACCTTAAATATAAATACCTAATATATATAAAGACATAACATGTTATGCCTACATTGAATTCACATACTACTTGTTCTAAAGGACATGATAAATTATCATTATTAACAATCTTGTTATTAGATGATTATGAGAAAATAATGATTGTAGATTTTTATGGCCATGATTTATTACTAATGAATTATAGGAAAGATATTGTGGATCTATTAAATGTACATATGTTAAGGCTCATAATGATTATTTATTTTCCATTTATGTTTATCATCATATTTATTATAATTATATAAAATATATGTAACTTAATATAGTTCCCATTAAATAAATATTATCATATGGGTGAATAAGTGAATAGTTTTTCATTTCCATTCCTTTAGGATTTTTTTATGAAATCAACCTCCATAAATTTTTAGAGTGATCAATCTAGCTACTAAACTCACACAAATTAAGGGAACCCATAAAAGGGACACTTGATGTTAATGGTTCACTACTCAAAATGAGTAACTAATACCTGTAACGATATAGATTAACATGATACAATAAAACCTACTATAATCACCACCATAGATAAAATTGAGCATAAAATATCTTATACTCATTATACAAGAATATAACATCATTGTATGCTATTAATTCACCAAAAAAAAATTCACAACTATATTATATTATAGACGATTAGAATTTTATTCTATTTATAATGATTATCTCTAAAAAATATTAGAGTGATCTCAAACTTATTTTCTTTTAAGATAAGGAGTGGATACCTTCTTCTTCACCACAAAATATAGATGTTATAAAAACATAGATATAAATGTGTTGTTACTCTACTTTTTCTTCTTCTACCAACACTACAACAAGAAACCTTCCTAACATTCTCACTTATTCTTGTGCACACAAATAAACACACACTCCTTTTACACAATTATATTTTTATTCAAAATAACATGAAATGGTCCTATTATCCATTCACTCTATATTTCATACAAGTAACTTTTCATTTTAATCTTTCACAAATCAATATTCTCAAGAAAAATTGAATTTTAAATTAAAAATTCAAACAACCAACTCCCTTTAACTTCATATATTAATATATTGTATTCTTTGTTTTACTTTATTCTTAGGTGGAATTCATCATAAGTTATGGAATGGATCCAAAGTAAAATCAATCCAATTTTCTAAATGTAAATGAAGCATATAGTTCCTTTATGGTGTGAAAAACATCAAAAAAATTATCAATATTTATCTGGTAACAACTTGTATTTTCTATGTATTATTTTAGGATATTTTATTGATTGATTTTGAGACTAGGCGTTGAGACATTGTGTGATTCTGAGATCCGGTGTTCCCAGAATAAAACATTCAAAAATATTTAGAATATTTATTTTCACACTTCCCTGATTTTCAAGAAAATGTTGGATAACTCTTAAACAGTTTCTAGGATCACAAATCTGATGGTACAATTGAATTCAAAACAACAGTTTTACCCTAGGCATGACATAACTTTTTTCAGTGAGTGTCATCTATAGATATAGTCACCAAGGATGTCACTATAAATAAAATTATTAAATAAAATTATTTTATTTTTTAAATCCTAATAACCAATAAATGAGAACTTATATAGGAAATTTGGGACCACTGTTGAGTTCGTATTGGGATGTTTTCCCTAGGTGTGACATAACCTTTGTCAGTGAATGTCATTGTGAGAAAAAGTCATCACAGTTGTAAATAATATATATATATATATATATATATATTATTTTTATTTGATGACATAGTGACCTAATAAAACCTATTATAAGCCCAATTATAACCATGTTTTTGAGTTGTCTTCATAACCTTGAAATTTGAGAGAGAAGCCGATGGAGAAGCTTCTCTGGAGGAACACCAACAAATTGTGCACTGAATATCAGTGTGCCAATGGGAATTTAATATCTCACCAATAAAAAAATGATGTCGATTAATTCTTCATCATCAATTGATCCAAATAGAGATATGGAGTGTGTTTTAATTATTTTATTCCATGTTATTAATTTCTAAAATGAATGTGAATCAATCTACGAATGGATAAATTTACAAATTGTGTGTATTACGGGAAGGGATTTATTTTGTGGGGATTTTATTGAGATAAGTTTCAATGGATTCATTCAGTGAAAGATTGTTTTCTGTTCTAATGGAAATTAACCAAGATTAAAATTAACACTAATGGAAGTTTGATCCACTTTATTTATTGTGCTTTCCCCCCCCCCCAATTTCTGGTTTCACCATGGGCATTCTTCATTAGACCAAGGTTTGATACATCCCGGTAAATCGATAGTTGTGTACCCGGTACTTAGCTCAATGGTCTGATATCGTAGATTTTGGATCGACACGGAACAATGGATGTGCGGAATTAGAGATAGAGCAATTCAGAATATAGATGATTCTTGAATTCATGTTCTTTGGAATTCTATGGCGCACAACGAAGAATGATGATCTAATCCATTTTTTACGATATCTGATGATGAGATGCATTTTTTGATGGTATAAAGCCTTATAATAGCTAGGATTTTAGATTGTTTGATCTTTTGGGCCTTATAAAAAGCATGGTAATCTTTGGAAGGGACCATCGGCAAGGGCGGTAGTGACCAGCGAGGCGGCGGTGCATGGCGATACAGGTATCAATGCTGGATGAGGCGACAATGTTAGTGATTAAGGATATGGTAGATGTGGTGGATCCTTTGGATACAAACCATGACATGTGGTAGTGTTGATCCATGGTGTTGGACACAGAGGTGGCGGTGGGGCTGGCGAACACGGATGCAGCGGTGAGCTGCATGAGACATAGCGGTGATCGGAGTAGGCCAGAATAGCGGGACAGGCCAGGGTGGGCTAGGTTGGTCCAGATGGGCCGGGTAAGACTTGGGTTAGAATTGGGGAAACCGAGGAGTAGTTGTGTTGTCAACCACAATGATCGAAAGTGGCTGTCAACTGCACGGTACGGTCGACCGTGGGGTGCGATCGACCTTGTGCGAAGATTGATCGTGAGGTGGAGAGATCGGTGGACTGACTGTAACGGTTAGTCCACAAATGTTTGGCCCACATGGTAGGTGGACCAACCATAGTGGTTGACTATGGCAATAGGTGGTCCTACCGTAGTGGTATTCTGTTATACCACAGTAGGCCTACATGCGATTTTGTTCCTGTGATCATATCTCTTAAAGAGAGGATCCAAATGATGATATGTTTATGGTATTGAGACCCTAACATTGAGATGGTCACTTTGATACAAAGAGTGGGGTTTTTTAGTTTGGACCAGTATAGTTTGGGAGCTTTCCATGGTCCTTTTCTCTAGGTTTCAGTATGGCATTACATCCACATCACTTGGTTGTAATCCCCTCTAGGGGCCCAGTCTCTGATAGAGTATGGTTTCCCTCCTCAAGACTAGAGTGTGATCCTCTATCACCATTATTTGAGTTATGGAAGAGTAATAACCTCTGAGAATAGGGATTTGTTCCTCTATTAAGTAGGACACATTGGTAGGGTCTGTGTAATCCCCCAACTATTCTAGGCATGATCTCTTACATAGCGTGTTGATCCATATTGGGTTTGCGATATCCCTCAATGGTTCTAGACATGAAACTCACTCTATGTATCATAGTATTCCTTGACCAGTGCAGTCTCTCTGAGGGATTCCTAGAGGATCTATACCTCATTATCATGTGTCACTAATGATATCATTGCTTGAGGAGTATGTTCTCCAAGAACGATCTTGCTTCGATAAGTATTTTGTAGCTGGAAGTTGCTTATGACTGCCTCATGGTGTGGTGTATCTCTTGAGTATATATAGGTTTTTCTCTAATCCTTGTATATTTTATATAGTGTTAAGTATTTTATTGAGATGACTATACATGGTTCTTCATGTTTACTTTCTTCAGGGTGTCCTATTGAGTGTTGTTATACTCACCCATGTACAGGCTTTACCCACACGTATCGTGTCTTGTATAGACAAGAGTCCTTTTAACGGTGTCCTAAGAGGAAAATGAGCAGGAGGATCATAGATAGAGTTGGTAAAATTGATGTGATTTTCGAGATCATAGCTTTTATATAGTCCTCACCCTTAGAGAAGTTTGGGATTTTTATAGTTTTAGTAAGATTTGTGTTCAGACTATTTGTGGTCGGATTGTGTTTGTCCATGTTTACTTTACTTTTCTTCTTATCGTACTATGGTTGCGGGGTATAGTGGTTTTCATCGATTGTAAACTTATTATTCTTTTATTTCACTATTTGTGGCTTGGATATGTGTATGTGTCTAGGTACTTTAGTCTAACACCTCCCATTTGTGGGATATGCCTACTCGGTGCTAGTCTCCAGATCCTAGCCTATTAGAGGTGGGCATGGATTAGTCACGTCATGGTCTCCTCAAGGATGGGTAATGACATATACCTTATAAAAACTCAGACATTAATTCCCATGGTTTCTCATCTTGATGCAAGTAACGTATTCTCTTCTCAAATAATCCATGGTCCCAACATTATATAATTTGCATTGAATGATTTATTTTCTTCCATTATATGAATAATGATTTCTCTTCATGGAATTTTATCCATAAATACCAGATTAAATATCATTTGATTTTATTTAAAAATTATTCAAAATATCCCAAAATAGTCCCTTTAAAATTACATATTTATTTCTAAAACTTTTTTATTATTAAATCTTAGAAAATGATCAGAATTAATCATAGAAATCTCTTATTGTTTCAAAGTTTGGAACCCTTATAATATATATAATAGACTCTTACAAAATGATCCGAATTAATGTTAGAAAATATCTATAAGATGATTATAAAATGATAGGCTTCCAATTTCATAATATCTACTGTGGATGACTCTAAAAAAATTAGATTAAATCTTACATTAGTTTAGAATGACTTACATTTTCCCTTATCCTTAAGGGTGACTCTTATAGAAATTATAATAGACTCATATAAAATCTAATAGTTACTCTTATAAAATTCCACTTATTTAGAGATGGCTTACAAATTCTGAAAGTCACTCATATGATATAGTAGATTTACTCTTCTGGTCTATATTGTTTCATATTTTTTTTGGACTACTTTAATTTACCAATATTCTTATAAGGAAATTACCTTGTAATACTAATTTTTAGACTCTAAGTTAGATTAAAAATTAAAAAAAGGATATAAAAAATCATATAAATCAAATACATGGTTGTAAAACATATATATTTTAAAATAGCACTATACTTGATTGCATATATTACACGCAACACCAATATTAAACCAATGAAAACAATATTGTTATTTTAAATATGATTGACATAACCTAGCCATTGAATTGGAAGGTATGAATGGTATTACAAAACTATAAAATATATATAAAGTACCTAATTAAAAAAAATTAAGTTTATAATTATTATGAAATATGTTTTAAATTTTCAACAAAGGTATTTTATGCTTCAGAAATAGCTTTTCTTAAAAAATAAATTTTTATATATTTTTGTGACAAAAATATTATATTTACTTTTAGGATATTATATAATTTTAATTTTATAAAAATAATATCATTTTTAAATCAACATATCAAAATTATCTTTGTGTAAAATTTAAATATTTCTCTAAAAATATTTTTTTCATTGAATAGTGAAAAATACCAACTTTTGTTGCAAACTGAATTTTTTCAAGAAATCTAAATGTCATATTTTGTTTTAAAATTTATTAAAAGTAAAATTAGTACTATTATATTATTAAAAATTCGATCATGTTTATTGGAAATAGTTTTTTGAATGAAATTTTTATAATAACATTTTATACATAAAAAGACATTTTTCTGAAAAACAGTTTTTCATTGTGTTTTTCATTTTGATTTAAAATTAATTACTACTACTTATAGAAATTTAATTTTGAAATTTATATTCAATATTAAGAATAAATAATTAAATGATTTTAATTTTATTCCAATTTATATTTGTTCATTACGTATATCGAAACATAAATAATTTTCAACAAAGTCATATTGAACACAATAATTATGGTTATTCATAAAATGATAAGGATTTAAAAATAACACTAAAACATGAATTAACTTCATTGTATGAACCTAAATTATCCATAATAACTAAATTTTATGTTATATGATCTTTTTTTATTTGGATGTTATTTTTACCTCTGCATTATTTTATTTAAACATAATTGAAAAAACATCATTCTTTTTATTTTATTATCATTAATTCATTGACACAAGTATAAAAAGATGATATATTCCCCTCAAAATAATTATTTAAAAAATAAATTTATTTTTTCATTGAAATTTATTTCTAATTTTCAGTGATTAAGTAATTATATTAAATCGTTACACAACACGAACACAATATTTATTCAATTAATAAAAAATAAGAAAAATGGTTTTTAAAATATTAAAATTGATATAATTTGAATCAATTAATCTGTCCCAAAAAATATATATATCAATATAAAATTTTATGGAATTTTTAAAGTATTATATTCTAATTAAATTCTTATATTGATTTATTTATAGTCATATAAAATTCAAATTCCCAAAACTGACAATAATAATAATTTATAATAAATAATACATTACTAAATGATTTAAAAACCATAAAAATATTATATTTTGAAAACTTATTTTCATATGGTTTAAAACAACAACCATGTTACGTTAATGGTTCTATTTTCCATTTATGGTAGTATTGAGGATCCTAAAAGTGTATAAAATATTAATATCACAATATTTTCTAAAAAGGTTAATGGGGAGTTAAAACAAAATGATAAGGGTTTAGACATCATATAACCCTGTAAAAAAATTATAGGATGAGTTTATTTTGATTGATAATTATAATATATTCTAAATATATCAATTTTCTCCATTTATAAATGAAAATTAAATTTTATTAATTTAATACATTATGAAGTTTGAAAAAAGCGCCCATCCCATCTCTTATAAAAGGAAACCCCTTTTATCTTCTCTCGTCACTTCATGTGTAATTTGGATCCACTGATAATTTTAAAAATACCATGCTCCAATATATACAAAAATTCTAGATGTCTTATCTTTGTCATAATACCAATCATATGGGGATACATGTGTAATGAAAAGGAAGTAGTTCAATGATGTGGTATAGTTCATAACCGAGCATTTTCATATGATTTTTAACTCTAACTCTATCAAATATTTTCCAAACATGATGAAATAAAAACATAAGTATATTTAATATACTAGTATTATATTATGTATTTTATGTAACCTATATCCATCTCCTTTCAATTAAATTAAAAACAAAACTATCATTTGAGTGTACAGTAGACTACCGCCTTGCAAACTGGTGTAATTCATTTTCCATCACTACCTCTCACCGATGACTATAATGATGGATTTTCAGTTTATATATGATATTAATGACATTTTTATAATTATAAAATTATAATATATCATATAATTTCTTACATTACCTTCCCTTGAAAAATGATAACATGGTTGGTGCGTATATGTGGACTACCACCTCTATGAAGCGATATTATTATTTTTTCATTCCCAAATCACATGGATGATATATATAAGTTCATTTATATTAATAATATTGTACTATGATATAATTATAATTTTTTAAATAAAAAATAATACTTATATTATATCTATCATGATCATTGAAAAATTAAAATGTTACTCAACCGTGCGGACATCTTACAACCCCGGTGATTATAACACAGTTCATTTTACATAACCTTATTTCATGTGTGGTTATACAAGAATAATTTGTGTTTATAAATTAAAATTATTTAATTATTATTATTCTAAATATTATGTAATAATTAAATATTTTACCACAGCCAACTTACTATAATCATTCTGTACATATGAATGAAATATCATCAACACATCTGACGTGAACTAAATTGATTAATTAAATAACTAAAATATTGTTAAAAAATAAAATAAAATTAACAATACACTAAAAACTGTTTTAAATTAAGTGATTAATAAGCAAAAGTTTTTTATTTTGGAAGGTAAATAAAATATATCCGGGGTTGGACCTGAGGTAAGGGATTCTGTCTCAATTTCCCTTAATTAATGAAAATTTTAATGTTCAATGCCTAATTTAATTTATATTGTGTAAATGATTCCCTTTTTAGTTATTATATCATAAACCTTTCATAATTAATGATGTTTTAATATTAAATTCATATTATTTCATTTGAGTGTATTTGATTTAGAAGTGACCAAGTGGTAAGGGGTTTTATAACTCAATTTATTTTCAGTGGGTTATATTAGTTCTTTATTGTATTCGATATTATAAGATTATATGTTTAATGAATTTAAATTATTTTATGATTTATTTAAAAATTTATTTTGATTATTTAAAATTTTTACTCATAATCAATTAATTTATTAATTCTCACTTCAACGGTATGATCTTTGTAAGAGATTTAGCCTCAATTTCCACTCTACTGAGACATATTTTGTATAATGCACCTATTTATTTTTATAAGGAGTAACTACATTACCATTGATCTGTAATATTAGTAATATCTTTATATTATTGGTATTTAATGTTTTAATTGAATTTATTTCATTCAGGGGGGTATGGTTCAAAATTTACAAAAGTGGTAAGGGTTTATTTCACAATAACATCATAATATAGGATTACTTATATCTGGGTATCTAATTGGTGAATAGTATGATCTTTCTATATTAAATCAAAAAAAAATTATTCCCCTATTTCTATTTTTTGAAATTATAAGGTTCACATTCATATTTCAATATTTACATACTCAATATACCAAACTAATGCTTTTGAGGAAAATTGACTTTGTTTTTCTCCTCAAATGGGAATATTTTTATTCCATATACATATTTTCCTTAAATTATTTAATTGAATTTTTTAATATTATAAAATTATATATTAAATACATTTTTACCCATGTATTATTTTTATTATTTTTTTAAGGAATCTTATTTTCATTTTCTTAAGGATGTAATTTTTGACATTTTTACACAAGTGTTAAAGGGTTTTTTTTAACTTATAAAACATTGATGGAATTTCTCTATGTCATGAAAATCAAGTAATTAAATCTTATTTTACATTTTTCTATTATTATTTTCAATGAATACATTTTTAATAATATTTTATAGATTTTCAGTTTTCAAAAGTGATTTTCATATTAAAAAGGTTATTTTCATCAAGAATATATTGTAATAATATTTTAATCATATTGTTGTTCATAAAAAACAACAACCCTTTATTATATATATAATCATTTGTGGATATGTTGTAATAATTACATCCATTATGTTACTCTTGATGGCATATGATCGTATTATATTTAATTATTATAGAAATTATTAACAATTTGTTTGCTAATTTTTTAATATGAATGTTTTTGTTGTTTATTTTCAATGCATTCACTTGATGAATGAATTGGATGTATTACCTGATTTTCATGGAAAACTATATAACCTATATTCATTAGTATTTCCATTGATACAAACTAGTGTGGGTATCTGGCCATGGCCTTTCCCACTTATATAAAATTTCTTAGCATGAGGAATTGATAATATGTTTATGACATCATACATTACTCATTCCATAATTATGAAATATGTTATTAATTTCCATTTGATTACAATAATGGTTATGATACTAATTTATATGTTTCAATCTCATGTGATTATATATATGGAAATATTTGATCATCGTTTTTCTACCTTATTATTCTTTGTGCTCGTGTTATTGATTAAATGGATTATGTTTTTAGTTATTTACCTTTGCATAATTATAATTTTTATTCATGATGTCTTCTAATATACATAACACTTACTTATTATTTTTTCTCACCATTATTTTATTCACTTTCCCCAGAATATAAATAAAGGTTCTTTGAATGTGTTCAAGGATATAGAATAATTATATTCAATGTGGTTTATATTTTATTTCAGATGTAAAATGGGAGGTATGTTTGAATATATTTTATATAGACTAAAAAACTATTCTGTCCTTTGGAATGAAATAAATTGTATCTAGTACCAATTTAATAATGAAACTACTATCTCTAGGACACTAGAGATGGGGTATTTATAGTTTCTATTAGAAAAGGTTTAGTAAAAACAGTGGAAACGAGACATAGGAAATCATATATTAAGGAATATAAACTTATGAATCACTCTAAAGATATGTATATGTATAATATAACATCATAAAAATATATAAATGTTGATGTTATGCGGTTTTTATATAAATAAATCCCTATCTAGATACTACATGTAGACATGGTTTTGGAACAAATGAATCTAGAGGTAATGATTCCCAAAAGAGTTGATTAAGCATATCTAGACCAACATTCTAGTTCATGGAGTGTTTCCCTTACTAAAAACCAATTTTGACTCTTCTAGAGGATATATTTCGGTTAAATCACATATTCATTTTGACCAATTATAAAGGATTTGAATAGATAATAACTAAAGATGACATATTTCAAAATAGATGTGTAATAGAGTAAAAAGTATTTTTCATGATTTAAGCATTCAAATAATGATATTTCATTATTTTACACTGTGATTAATATTTTTCATACTATGATTTTTGTTTTTATAAAATGTTTGGTACAAGAATGTACTAGGTTAACATTGAATTTTATGGAAAAAATAGTGATTATGAGAAACTAGATGAGATGATTAATGGATTGACAGATATTTTGATTATGCATTATAATTTATCATCATATATCATTAAAAATTTACTTTTTTAAGAAATATTAGACTCTAAAAGGAATAGATGGATAGAGATCACTATGATCATAGGTAGTAGAGACTATGCAGGAAAGAAGGAAACAATTCCTTCATTTTAGAAATATGGAAAGAAAAAACTTGGAAAAGGAATTGTAAAATGATTTATGTCTGGAAAAAATGGTCATAAATAAATGAATTATTGAAGAAATATAAATACAGAAATGGGAGGGAATAAATTATATAAAACATCATTGGTAGATCAATGTATAATTTTTGGGAATTTGGTCATTATCTGATTTGATGCCCTAATTTTAGGGTAAAATCTTAGACTGTGGAAGCTCTAATGTTATAGAAATTGTTTAAGTTTAAGGATTAAACAATTTATGTATTGGTATTTTATAAGTTAGAAGAATTATTTCAATGATACTTTAGATATAAGAATCATTAAACAAATATGTATTCTTCTATGGTAGTTTTTATTTAAGGATTTGAAAACATATATAGAATGGAATCGATAACCTAGAAAAGTGATTTAGTGATAAAGTGATATTTTTGGAAAACACATGATTGAGGGAATGATAACCAATGATATGTGTTTGATGTTGGGATAAACCTAAAGTTTCTTACAATGATAATTCTAATTATAATCATAATTTTAAAGGCGTAGAAACCCATTTTGAGGTTTTATTTGATGGGATTATAACATTATAAAGGATATTTTGGGAGAAATTTATAAGAATACAACCCTTTTATTTGATATATGTTTTAGGGAAAAGGTTATTCAGGGAAAGTTTCTTTTTATTTAATTTAAATAATTTTAAAGTTATGGATATCATTTAGGTATAATTTGATTTTTTAGGTAAAGTTTTTTTGGATTATTACGATAAACGAGTTAGTACATTTTGGGAATATATCTTATATAAAACCATAGTGGTTAAAAAATTAATTTTATGATTAATGTTAATTTTGATGATTTTCATAATATTCGTGGGGATCATAATTTTTTAGAAAAAGGAAAACCCATAGTTCATGAGACAACCTATCACATTCAGCAAGG
The DNA here is from genome assembly GCA_963277665.1 of Viscum album. NCBI lineage: Eukaryota > Viridiplantae > Streptophyta > Magnoliopsida > Santalales > Viscaceae > Viscum > Viscum album. The sequence goes on along the minus strand of OY728150.1, from coordinate 2,044,559,391 downwards.
CTGCGGGAACCCACAATCGAATGGTGATTTGGGTGTTTCACTTACAAATGACATACGTATTTTCCTAGCTATTATGACATTACTCGTACTTAAAAAAATTCATGGAGAAATATTAAGTTGATTTTTGGAAAAATATTATAGGAACAAATAATTTTTAATTTCTGGAATTTTGAGGTGATTAATGAAATTATGGGAGATATTTTATTATGTTAAGGTATATATAACATTTAGTTTTACCACAAAGGATTTCTTAAGAAGATCACTGTTAAATATTTGGCTGAAAGGTATGAGATACCATTTGAGGTTAAAATTTTCGTTAAATTTGATTTAATTGAGGTTATTTTGGATTTTATTATTTATTTGTGAAATAATCTAACATGATCTGTTGATATTATTGTGGATTTTTTAAGTAAAATGTATTATCTCTTCACATTAAGGATTGCTCATTTTGGGTATTATCTTAAATTGGGGTAAACATTTTTGTTTTAGATATTGTCTAATGATAAGAGGAATATATATTTTTCCTATTGTGGGTTATGTGTTCCATTAGAAATGGATTTTAGTGCTTAAGGAATAAAAAATTATTCTTTATTACTCATCATTTGATAAAAAATATGAGATTGTGGTGAAAATTGTTTAATGGATGAAATTATACATGTCAAGTAAGTATATGTCCATTAGTTATTATTATTGATGTAAAATGTATTCTTAAACTCTAGGAAAATGATATTGAAATAATAATTTTATTCTATTTACTTAATTTTTATGAATCGATGGTCTTTTTCCCACCTCTTCGGTTTGTGGTTTTGTGGTCATTAACTTTCCCATGATCAATCACATTATATTGATCAATGATCTATTTCACTCTCCATTATTATATGAACACTGCTCTTTTATTCCATTTTCAAATATTAACTTCCCACTATTTTTCACATATTTTTAATCCTAGTTATGTGTCACTCTAGATGACCGTCATATTTTTATTTCCCTCTTTTCATGAGGAGCTTTTGTTAACCCTTTTTTCAATATGGGTTTTCCACAAAGAAATATTCAAATGTAGAACCCTTGATTATTGACAATAACATAAAATAGAAATGGAAAAAATTATTTAGGGTGTGGGAATATAAAACCCTAATATTTAAAAAACCTTTATTTGATATCATATACGATGCACAAAATTTAACCTAAATGAAACAAATAAAATTATATTTCAAATATGATTGTTATAAAACAGAAATTGAATATATGGGTATGAATAGTATTAACAAAATTTTTAAATATATAAAAATTACCTAATCCATTAAAATTTGTTTATTAATTCTTAGGAAATAGGCACTCAATTTTCAACAAAGTTATTTTAATGTTCGAAAATAATTTTTCTTTAAAAAGGTTTTTTATTGTTTTTGGTGAGAAAATATTAAATCTAATTTATGAAAATTAGAAAAATATATTTTATAAAAATATTATAATTTTTGATATCAAACTATAAAAATTAGTATATGGTGATATTTCATGAATTTTTCTGAATAGATTGATTTTCTAGTGAATAGTGAAAAATACATATTTTTGTTGAAAATTGTATTTTTGTTTCATGAATTTAAAAGGATTAATTTTATTTTGAAATTATTGAAATGTAAAATTATTAATATCTTATTATGAATATTCTAATTATGTTCATTATAATTAATTTTATGATTGAATTTGGTATAAAATAATTGTACATAAAAATGATTTTTTTTTAAAAAATTATTGTTCAGTAGGTTTTGAATTATGATTTTAAATTAATAACATAGAATTATAGAAATGAAATAATTAAATTTTGATTATATTTTTTTAATCATGAGTTTTAAATTTTTTAAATTGGCCCCATTTATTTTTGTTCATTATAAATAGTAATCATATTAAATAATTATCACCACCGTAAGGGAAAATTAGATAATGAAAGTTAAAAAATGATAAGGACTATAAAATGTTCCTAAAACTTGACTTAATTTCATTTGGGGAATCTATTTAATCAATTAGAATACAATATATTCAAATATAATCTCTGTTTCAATTGGCTATGACTTTTACCTTTATATTATTTTATTTTAAAAAAGGTAAAAAAATGTCATTCTACTAGTTTTATTATCATTAAATTTATAAAATAAAGATAATAAGAGGTTATGTAATGTTCTAAATTGTTATTTGCTGGATAAATAATTTATTTTCATCATGGTAATTTATTTATGATTTTCAGTGATGAAATAATTTTCATAAGTTCTTATGAAACCTGACATGATATTTATTCACTAAGTAGAAAAATAAAATAAATGATTTCAAAAATATTAAAAGTTATATAATTTGAATGAATTAATATTTCCCATGAATTTTAAATAGCTATATGACATTTTATTGAAGTGTTAAAGGATTATTATATAATTACATCTTTTTCATGATGTAATTAAATTCATATTAAAGTAATAGTGTAAAAATGACATTAATAATATTTTATAATAATTAATAATAATTAATAATTAATATTTTATAATAAATAACATTTTATCCAATTATTTAAAATTTTAAAAATATTTTATTAGGGAAAATTAATTGTAAATATTAAAAAAAATATCAACCATAGTCCATTTATGATACTTTTTACATCTATAGTGGAATCATTGACCCATAAAGTGTAGAAACCATTAATATCATGGTATTTGTCAAAATGGTTTATAGGGGTTAAAAAATAGTAGGGGTGAAAACATCATCTAAAATTGTCAAAATGTAATTTTATCAGTGGATTTAGAAAATTATTAATCTTAAATTCTAAATATATCTATTTGGATACATTTTTTCATTGAAATAATTTATATAAATTTATTACTTTATGAAATTCCAAACGTTACCCTCCCCTATCTTATAAAATGGAATCATTTATTCTATTCTATACTATTTATTTGTTCCATTTTGTTCACCTAATAATTGGAAAACTAAATTTATAACATCCCTCATCACATTTGTTGTTCTTATTTAGTTGAATTTTAAAATTATAAGGCTTAAAGTTTAAATAAAATGAGTTTTTCTGATAAAAGAGTTATATCCCTTAACCAATCATATTTGTTTTGTTTCATATTATACATATTTAAAATAATTTAGATTCATTACAATAAAATAAAATCAGTGTATTATATATATTGTGATTTCATTGTGTTATTTACATAACCTCTATCCATATTCAATTACATAAAAATTGAAATGAAACTGTCATTCATGTGTGTGGTGGACTACCGCCTCATGAACTGATATGAATAATTTTCCATCACCGATTCCCAATAATGGTTATAATTATATATTTAATGTTTTTATATGATATTAAAAAAATATTTCCAAGAAGTTAATATTTTATCTAATTTCTTACCATTCCATTCATTAAAAAATGATAACATCATTCATGTGTAGGTGTGGACTGCCATCACCATGAAGCGATGTAATTCATTTTCTATCACTACGTCGTGTGGATGATATATATATTTCTTATCTAACATCATGTTACCTTGATTATGTAATTTCCCACATTTTTTATGTTCATGTTCAGTTAAAAATCCTTTAATGTGATTTTTTAGGGTTTACTATACACTATAGAGTAAGTACACACCATGTACCTGAAGTACATGTCATGTACGTTGTGATCGTTGAGTGTCATGGACTGGGAGATCATGTTATGAATAGGTAGATCATGTCGTGATCTGTTACACACCATCTTCTTAAGTTACACATCGCGTTGATATTAAATATAATTTTATAACCTATGTTGATTGGTTTTTCAGAGTACTTATCCAGTGTGGTCTACACGTCATGACCCATTGGTACACCCCGTGACTCTACCCACTCCCACCCATAAGTAATGTGTCTGGTAGTGACACTCATTCTATTATTCCCATAACTCTTGGATATCAACTCTAGAACATTCCTAGTTATTTTTCAAAGGTTCCCCTCCATCCGATTCGATTGAAACATCTTCAGATCATTGCTTCACATGTGCTGCCATTCTTAGATAAGGGTTCTCTTGGGTTTTCTCTCTTTCTTCATTTTCTACACTTTCAATACTCATGGGTTTTTAATGGATCATCTAGGGATTTATTTATCTATGTTTGTGGTGTGGGATCATGTTTCTAGGTTGTGCTTCAAGGTCTCCATTGCCTTCGATCTCGTAAACGGGTGTCCTTATGAGTGTTGTTCTTCTAGAAATAAGTAGGTGGTTCTATCCAGATTTTCCAACTTCATTACCATCGTATTGGATGATTACTTTTAACTGCTGAATTAAATTTAAATGCCCAATAATTCTATCTATTTATTTGATAAAACCCAAATCTGGTGAAATAGTTTTGGAACAAAAATTTAGAAAACCTCTAATTCCTTTGAATTGGGGTGGGATTGTGGAAAATTTTCTGATTTTGATTTTTTAATTTAAATTGTCGATTTGGTGAAAGTTTTTTTAATTGAATTGTTCAATTTAATTGTAAAAAGTAATTGTGAAAATGATGGATTTTGTTTTAAATGAATTTAAAACCTTTGAATGCCTTAAAAGGATATGGTATAAACCCAGTTGTTTTATCTTGTGAAGAAGGCATGTTTTTGAATAAAAACTATTTTGGTTTTAAATGTTACAAAAATTGATTATTTTTGAAGTGGAAGAATGGGATTGATCATATTTTTACGAAGTATAAAATAGTTTTACCATTATTTATGATATCATGCAAGGCTTATGTATTCAGTGAGTTTTTTGGATTCACTCTACATATGAAAATGTTCTAAAACATACATACAGTGGGTCACATCCCTGAAGGGTTGGTGACGAGTATCATTTGGACAGTGTCATTTGTTCTTGTGTATACAAATTTTTCCAAGTTCTCTTAGAGGTTTTGGAATCCTAAAACTTTTTAATACTATAGTATGTTCTGTCAAATATCTATAATTCATGTTTATTTGTTTATATTTGAGATAAAAATGGAAACCAATGTTTGTTTTAACTTCTTTACTTGCCTGATAAAATTATGTAAACTTTTTTATATAAATGTTTTACTTAAACCTTTTTTTATAAAAATTACATCTCTTGTAATGTTAGTCATGTGATTTAACTATATTTCCATCATTTTGAAAAAGAATAGAAACTTCTATATAAATATGATTTTTAATTGGAAAACATATTTGTTCAAAAAAATTCAAATCTTTTTTTGGATAATATATATTTGGAATCTTTTATTGAATTTTTGTTTATATCCTACTAGTCATAGGCTCACACCCGACTTTTTCATTCGGGTGTTGGTATACTTTCTTCTTCCAGGATCGGCCCAATGGAAGGGATCTCTTAGAGGTGGATCCAACTATTGGGATTTGGACATGCTGAGTTGTGTCCTTAGGGACCTTGGGGTTGTTTTCCTATTCAGTACTTTGGATTATAATAATTTTTATTTTATTTATCTTTGTATTCTTATAGTTTTTTTTCCAGTGGATTTTTCCTTTTGATATGCATACTTTCTTTTATCGTGGACTTCGTGTTCTTATGGAAAAAATAATTCCCAATTGTATATTTTATGATGCTTAGTACTAGTCACCAACCCGTGGGGATCAAAAATTATTTTCGGGTTATGTGAAGACTTGTTCAAATAATGGGTTACTAGGGTAGCCAGTTTGGTTCATAACAAATTGATATCAAAGGAGGCTGTTGATCTTTTTTTCTTGAAGTTAGTATGTATTTTGAAATCTTGTCAGGACTTATGAGGTAGTTGTGATTTACTTCCAGGCCATCTCTCACCACAACGAACCGTAAGTCACCAGGGGTTGTTAGGGAAAGACATCATGTGGATGTTTTTGAGTCTTTTTCATATTAAGATTTGGATAGAGAGAAATACAAACCTTGTTTTCCTTTTCTGTTGATAATTTTTTAATCTTTCTATTCGGTTTAGGTTTCAATATAATATATTATTTTATCCTCGAATGATTCTTGCATCATGACTCTGAGAAGAAATTTGAATCAGATACTAGAAAAGGATTTTGATTAACCTCATCAAGAAAATCATGTTGTTGATCCAAACCACGTTGAGGTGATTTTGCACACTGTCCAAGCTTTGGGATAAGCATCACCTCAAGTTCCCACTCAAGCTCTGGTTATGAATCCTTAGGTATATGTTCTTAAGAATAATTATCAAGAGTTCATTCACCATATGAGACCAGTCATCAATGGGTCCACTGATCCTAAACATGCTAAAGAATTTTTGGTCAAGATAGAACATCTGTTTGAGTTCTTGGAGATGACGGAAGTGATCAGGGTTAAGTTAGCCACCTTCGTGTAAGAGGGGCCGAGAAGATGATGGTGATACACAATGGTGGTGGAAGAGATGTATTAGGGCATATAGTGGAAATACTTGATGGTTATATTCACTAATCAGTTCTATCCAGAGTTAATGGTGTTGGCAAAGGCTGTGGAGTTTTTCAATCCTGAGAAGGATGAAATAATCATTACTGAGTATGCAAATCACGTTACTAAGCTAGTGTAGTTTCATCTGAGATAGTATCTAATGAGAGGATGAAATCTTGATGGTTCTATATGGGACTTCAATCAGATATTCATTCTCATGTTTTCTTACTGAAGCTTCCCACTTATGTTGATGTGATGGATATAGCGATGATGGTTGAGATGGACTTGGCTGGCAAGTCTAGGTATATGAGAGTTTCTTTTTCTCCCAGTGGTAGCATTGGTTCCTTCAAAATAAAATGTAGGTCTGATAATCCTCATGAAATTTTTAGACAAAAGATTAATTCCAGACCTCTTACAGCTCTAGGAGGAAGTTTATTGGCTTTATAATAGTGTGGAAATCTAGGAAATTATTGGAGTGTTTTCACTGAGGCACCCAAGAACTGTATCTCCTATAGACATTTAGGACACTTACAGTGGTTCTTCCATCACTTCTCTACTCTGTGTAGTCGAACAAGATCATCAGCTTTTCTTAGCACTGCGGGCCAATCAAATGTTTCATTTTCAAAAAAAATTCCTACAAATACCATCTGGAACAATGATTATTTATGTAGAGGAAGAGTCTCCAAAGAAAGCATACACAGGTCTAATGACTCTGAGAGGTACCATTACCATTGCTTCATTATTATTGACTACTCTTTTTGATACTATTGAATCACACTATTTTATTTCAACTTGTATTGTTACCCTACTAAATCTTTCTATGGAATAATTATATTTTGCAGTGGATATTACTACACCCCATGGTCTGAAAAGAGAGCAGGGTCTCCGTATTCTTGTATGTTCCTTCTCTATATTAGAAGTTGAGCGATCTTGGGGTTCTCTAGTTCTTAATATGAAATCTTTTGATGTCATATTTGGGATGGATTGGATAATTTCCAACAGAGCCCGAATTGATTGTTATCTTTGATGAATATACATTACTAATCCCAGTGGTGTGCCTCTTATTTTTCAGGGATAATGGGACGCAAGGTCAAGAAGAGCTGAACCTTCTTATCCATATTTGAGGAAAGTGATATCATTGTTTGATTTTGACATATAGATAGATTCAATTGTTGGTGATCTTCCTTTAGTTGTCTCCACATTTTTTGATGTGTTCCCCTTAGATTTCCTTGGACTTCCATCAGTGACAAAGTTTGAGTTTTATGTTGACTTAATGCTTGGAACTCAACCAATATATATCCCCTATTACATCAAGGAACTATTTGAGTAGAAAAAGATAAATTATCAGTTGAATTATCTTCTTGAGAAAGGATTTATTCATCCATGTGTTTCATCTTGGGAAGCACCAGTTCTCTTTACTAATAATGATGATGGTTCTCTTCACCAATGTCTTTACTATCAAAGTATAAATGATGTTATGATAAAGAAAAATTACCAATTTCTATGTATTGATGATTATTTTTTATCAGCATATAGGTATGATGAGGTTTTAAATGACCGAACACTGATATGGTTACCATCAGTTGAGGATAAAAGAATCAATCATTCAGAAGACCGCCTTTAATAGTAGGTATGGGCACTTTGAGTACCTTTTTATACCCTTTGTCCTGAAAAATGATCCTGTTGTTTTCATGGATTTAATGAAAATGATTATCCATGAATATCTGGCTACCATTGTGGTAGTATTTGTGGATGATATAATTTTTTAATCAAAGTCTAAGGAGGATCATGTGCAACATCTGAGGTTAGTTATGAATCTACTAGGAAATCACCACATATATTCTATGCTTTCAACGTTTAATTTATGGATTCTATATGTGAAATTCATGGGACACATGGTGTCTAAAAAGGGTGTATCCATTAATTCTGAGAATGTTAAGGTAGTTATAATGTGGGAGAAACCATGAAATGTATTTGATATCTGATGCTTCTTTGGATTATCTAGATGTTAATGTAGGTTTGTGAAGGACTTCTCGAAGTTGTCTTTATTGATGACTACACTGACTTGAAAGGGGGTGAAGTTTGTATGGGATGATAAATTTCAGATTTCTTTTGTTGGGATGAAACATCTATTGATTACTAGACTAGTGTTGACTCTTCCAGAATCTGGTTAAGGCTATGTAGTATTTTGTGATGCATTAGCTTTAGGGTCTGGTTGTGTTCTTATGTAGGGAGATCATGTCATAGCATATGGATCTTGTAAGCTCAGGCCACATGAGAAGAATTATCCTACCCAAAATATAGGAAATTTAGCTATGTTTCATGTGCTAAAAATTTTGTAGCACTACATTTTTGGTGAAAGGTTTACAGTGTATTTAGAATACAAAATCCTAAGTTATATCTTCTCTAAAAAATATTTGTATCCTCGGTAGAGGCATTGGGAGGATTACCTGTAGTCATTCAACATTAACATCATTTATACCCTAGGGAAAGAGAATTTTATTGCATATGCTTTGAGTAGGAAAATTCCAACCCATACGGTGAAAGAATCTTCGAAAGAGTGTAGTTTGATGGCTCTCTTAGGACAGTTACATATTGGAGTTTAGGAGGAAGGGGATGATGTTTATTTGGCAAGTTTGAACTTTATGTCTACCCTTCTCATGATGATTCTTTAGGATCAAGAGCTTGATGATGAGTTCAGTATCTCTATATAATCCTATTATGGTGGGGATATAGTTTCTAAGTGGTCATTCTGCAAAGAGGGTGTTCTATGATATCTAAACTAATTTTTTTTTTCTGTTAGCGGTGATAATGTCATTTATGGGGGATTTCTATAATTCATTGTGGGATGTGCACCCGAGAACCACTAAAATGTTCTATGACATCGGGAAAATTTTCTAGTGGCCGAATATGATATGGGACACTTCAGAGTTTGTCTCTCATTTCTATATGTGCCCAATGGTGAATGTCGAGCACCCGAAAAAATCGGGTTTACCTCAGTCACTTCCAATTCCAACTTAGAAGTGGGATGATATCTGTATAGACCTTGTGTTTGGGTTACCTCATACCTAGATAAAGATGAATGAAATATGGGACTGAATCGATAGGTTGACCAAATCGGCTCACTTTATACCCATTCGAGATACAACCAAATATGAGGAGTTGGTAAATATATAATTGAAATAGATTGTTCCTTAACATGGAGTTCCATCTACTATAGTCTTTAATAGGGATCCTCATTCCACTTCTTTCTTTTGGAGATGCCTCTAGGTGGAAGTGGGATCTCAGGTTTTTTTATCCTGGCCTATCATTTGCAATCAGTTGGGAAAACAAAAAGATCTATAAAAATTATTGAGGATTTTTTTTCACTTGTGTCCTTGAATATAGTGGGTCTTAGTTGGGGATGGTTGAGTTCTTTTATTACAACAGATACTAGTCTGCGATTTGAATGTAACCTCTTGAGGTCTTGTTTGGTCGGCCATGAAAATCTCTGTTGTGTTCGTTAGAGGTTGGTGAATGTTCTTTTGTTGGACAAAGCTTGGTGTAGGACATGACAAAAAAAATTCATCTGATATGTCTGAGGATGCTGATATCACAGATCCGATATAATTTTTATGCTAATCACCATCATATCCATGGTAGTTTTGGGTTGGTGATTAGGTTTTCATGAAAGTTTTACTCTAGTTGGGTCATCGATGACTTGGGAATCAAGGGAAGCTTACTCCTCACATGTGGGACCTTTTGAGGTTATTGAGAAGGTGGGGAAGGTGGCGTACCATTTGGAACATCCACTACAGATGAAGTCGATACATTACATGTTCCATGTATCGTAGTTGGGAATTTATTTCTCTGGACCCACTCATGTCTAGAGTTGGAGTGATCCAAAGATCGATCCTAATTTATCTTTGATTGAGAAACTAGTCAGGATAGTTGATTTTGAGAACAAGTTACTTCATGGGAGTATGATACATTTTGTGTGTGTGTTGTGGTATCATGGTGCTGATAATCAGAAGATATGGGAACGTGAGGCCCTGATGATGGAGCAATGGCCTCATCTTTTTGGCATGGAAGCTTCTTCATAGCCTTTCTGGGGACAGAATGTTTTTATGGTGGAGATTTTGTAACAATTTGTTACCTTGATTGGGTATTCTTCCAAATTTTCAATCTTCCTGTTTAGTTAAAAATCTTTTAATGTTATTTTTTGGGATTACTACAGACTGTAGAATAGGTACGCACTATATACCTGAAGTACACGGTGTGGACTTGGTGTTGGTTACATGTTGTGGACTGGGAGATCATGTTATGAATGGGGATATCATATTGTGAGCAGGAACACACCGTGAACCTATGGAACACATCGTGTAGGTATTAAATAGCCTTTTTTAACCCCTGGAGATGCATTTTTTGGCAGTCTTTTCCATCATGGCCTACACGTTCTGACCCCTTGGTACACATCATGAATTGGCCTGCGCCTAGCCTTATGTAATGTGTTTGGAAGTAATGCGTGGCCTATTATTACCATGCCTCATTTCTATCAACCCTAGACCCTCACTAGTAATTTTTTAAAGACTCTTATCCTTTCATTTAGATCCGAATAGTTTTAGATCATTTCTTCTCTAGCAATGTGATTCCCAGTTAAGGGTTCTCTCTTATTTTCTCCCATTCTTCAAGTTACTCTCTTTCTTTCCTCTTGGGTTTTTAATGGATCATCTAAGGATTGATTAATCTAAACTGGTAGTGTGGTATCATGCTTCTAGGTTGTGTTTCAAGGTCTCTTTCACCTTCGATCTCATTGATGGTTGTCATTGTGAGTATCGTTCTTCAAGAAAGATGTAGGTGGTTCTAACTTGATTTTCCAAATTGATTACCATCGTATTTCGTGATTTATCTCATTGGTAGATTTAAAATTAAAATGCTCAATATTTCATCCAATTTCTCTTATAAAACCTAATTCTTGTGAATTTGGATATTTTAAATGGTTTTGGGCCAGAAATTTGGAAAACCCACAATTATAATGAATTTGGGTGGGTTTTTGGAAAATTTTCTAATTTAGATTGTTGAATTAAAATTGAGGACATGAAGGAAATATTTGTTATTGTATTGTGGAATTTAATTGTAAAATAAAATTTTGAAAAGGATGGAATTTGGTTTTGACTGAATTTCAAACATTCTAATTGCTTAAAATGATTTGATATAAATCCAGTGGTTTTATCTTGTGATAAAGGCATGTTTTTGAAAAAAAAACCTATATTGGTTTTAAATGGAACAATTTAGGAATGTTTTTTGAAATGGATGAATAAGATTGATCATATTTTTAAGAAGTATTAAAATAATTCTACCATCATGTAATAGTGAATGCAAGACGTATGTGGTTAGTGAGTTATTTCGATACACTCGTGGCTACGAAAACATTCTAAAACATACATGTGGTGGGTCACTTCCCCAACAGGTTGGTGATGAGTCTCCTTTGGACATTGTCATAGGGACGTGTGTATTAACATTTTACTGAGTTCAGCTAGAGATTGTGGAATACATTAACTCTTTATTACACTCATATATTTTGAAAGATGACCATGTTTCTCATTTTTTTTATTTATATTTGATACATAAAAATATGCCAATGTTTATTTAAACTACTTTACATTTCTGTACAATTTATTTAAATTGTTTTATATTAATTTTTTACTTAATCCTTTTTTTGGAATGTAACATATATTTTAATGTAAAGTAAACTCTTTGAATGTATTTTTCATCATTTTGAAAATGTATAGCATGTTTTTGTTAAATATGATTTTAAATTGATAAACATGTTTGTTCTAAAAATTGAAAACTTTTATTTGGATAATCTATATTCGGCATCATTTAAGGAATCTATGGTGGTATCCTACTAGGTCGATGCTCACACCCTAATTTTTCAATTGGGTGTTGGTAGACTTTCTTCTACCAGGCTTGAGAAAGGGGAATAGATCTCTTGGTGGTGGATCTAGCTATTGATATTTGGACATGGTGAGTTATATCATTAGGGTCCTTGGGGTTATTTTTCCTTTTTAATACTTTGGGTTGTAGTACTTTGGATTTTATTCCTCTTTGTATTCTGGTAATTCTTCTCCCAATGGTATTTTCTTATTGATATGAATACTATCTCTTATAATTGCATACATGTTCATGTGGCAAAACACATTCCCAATTGTATGTTGTATGATGTTAGGTGCTAGTCTCCGGCCCATGGGGATTGGGAACACCCTTATGGTTATGTCAGGACCGGTTTGGTTATCGAGTAACCAGGGTACCCGAGCCATTTCGTGACATTTTAAATAAATAATATTGTATTTATTATATAATTATAATTATTTGAAGATTAAATAATACTTATATTATTTACATTATGATCATTATAAAATGGAAATATTACTCATGCGTGTGTACAACTTATCATCTTTATGATTTTATTGTAGTTCATTTTTCATATCCATATTTCATTTATGGGTTTTAAAGTATAAATTATTCATAAAAGTTATAGTTTTTTCAGATTACTATTTTGGATATGATTTAATAATTACCACTTTGACCATACTCAAATTACAATAGTTATTTTTGGACACATGAACCAAATATCATCAAAATATTCGACATAAAATTAATTGATTGACTAAATAAAACTAAACATCACAATAAATAAAATAAAGTTAAAAATAAACTTCAAATTTTTATTAAGAAGTTATATAAGTAACATATGTTAATTATTAATGATTATAAAGAATTTTTGTGACAACTATGACCTGAGGTAAATGATTTCATTTCAATTTCAATTTATTGTGGAATATTTTAATGTTAGGAACCTCATTTATATTATATGATATATATGTTTCCCATTATATATTTTATATCATGAATCCCTCATACTTCAAGGTATTTTAAGTTCCCATTAAAATTATTTCATATAATAGTATTTGACTTGATAGTTACCAAATGGTAAGGGGTTTCATAACTAAATTTATTTTCATTGGGTTATACTACTCCGCATTTTATTTGATATTATAATAATATTAATATAATTAATTTTGATTTTTTTATGATTTATTTTAACTTTTATTATGTTTATTTTCATTTTTTACACATAATAAATTCATTGATTAATTTTCATTTCAATGGTATGGGCTTCATAATATATTTCATCACAATTTCTCCTCTACTATGACATATTTGGTATTATATACCTATATATTTTTTCTAGTTGTACATAATACCCCTTTTATATGTCGTATCATAAATATATTTATATTCATGGTATTTAAGGTTTTATTTGATGTTATTTATTTCATGGGTGTTTTGATTCAAAAAGTTACCAAAGTGATAAGGGTTTATTTCATAATATCATCATTATTCAGGATAATATTTGTATAATAATTAGATGGGGGAATTATTTAATATTATTATATTAAAACCAACATATTTTATTCTTATATATTTACTTCTATAAATTATTAGTGTTCATTTCATTTTTCAATCATTAAGTACTCAGAATACCAAACTAATGTTTTTTAGTAGAACTAACATTGTTTTTCGACTCGGTCATAAATCATTTTCTTACATATACATTTTTTCCTTATAATTATTTAAAAAATAAATTTAATATATTATAAAATTATTTATTAAAAAAATATTTACAAATGATTATCTTTTTTAAAAAAAATATTAAAAGGAATATTCTTATAATTTTTGGAACAATGTACTTTTTGAATTATTTTAAAAGTGAAAAAGGAATGTTTTTAAACTTATAAAGAATCGATGGAATTACATGATATCATTAATAATAAATGTTTTGAATCATTCATTAAAAGCTAAATAAATTTTATTTAAAATAATTTTGTCAATAAGATTTAAAAAAATAGTTTACAATAAGTATTTTGAAATTGAAAATTTTATTTTCTGTAATAATATAAGGGCCCAACCCCAGTTTCCCAGAGTTAGTACCTTATTTTATTACATTGGAATATAAACAAGAAATATACATCCCAAAAGACCTAGTATTTTAGTATCTTTGGGAAACCAGATACATATAAAAGTTCAACATTACATCATGAATGGAAATATAACACTAGTTAATTCCATTATAGTCATCCATGCCTCCTAGATTATGCTTGCAAGTCATTTATAATTTACATTTTCATATCATATGAAAATGAAACATAATAAGTGGTGATCTCAAACACTTATTAAGAGTATGATAGACATCAGAATATAACATAAACATAAACATTAGGCATGGTGAATAATTTTAAACACACGCCTTTATAATTAATAAACTTGAATACATTATCATAGGAATATGAGTTGAGTAAATAATTCCATAATAAAAAATTATCATGGGTATTCTACTAGTCAAATAACCTCATGAAATTTCAATTACCTGCTTCATAATGAGGTAATTTCATATTCTGATAATTCTGAAACAGATTTTCAATGCCTCGGCCAAGATTTCTAAAAATGGTTAAGGCCTCGGCCAAAACCATATCTCAAATTGGGTCAGGGATCTGTCATGTCCACGACTATTTGTCTCATGATACCTACCAATTCATTTAATGGATATAGAGTAAACCACCCATCACATAATAAGTCTAATTAATTCCTAATATGAGTGGTGATAAACATAAAAAATATAAGAATTCATATTGAAAGTCACATATGAAATGTAAATAACTTTCCCCAAACATTAAGCTTAAACACTAACCATTCAGATTAAATTTGGTGAATGGTTTTAGAATAGCACATCCACAACCAAAATAGTCATAAAAAATCCAAATAAATATGGTATATGACATCATAAATGATTAAAAATAGTAATATATAATAATCAACAAAAGTGTTGAAATCGAAAAAATACTCTTTTAAAATCATTAATTAATTCTTGAGATAAATACAGTTTTATTTTAATAAGAAGAGTTCCTTTTAAAAAGTCATTGTATAAAACCATAAATAATGAAAGAAATCATTTTAATAATTAAAAGAGTTACTTTATAAAAATAATTGTTTATAAAAACATAATATAGAGTTCTCTTAAAAATCGTTAAAAAATTTAAAAATTCCCATGAATTGGGCTTGTATTTCATAAATAATTGTGAAAGATCATCTTAAAATGTGTAACTCCCCATAAAATAAGGAAATCTTTTCATTGGGACACATATATAGTTCATTAAAATAGAAATTATTTGGGAATAAATTTTAGTGAATAACAGTTTAATTGTAGTAAGTAGATTATAAAAGTAGCCTGAATGAAAATGGAGGTTCGGGTGAAAAACCCTTACCTTATGTCTGAATGCGTTCTGCTCTTGAACATATAAACTTGGAATATTAAATTAGATATATTAATAACATAATTAAAAAAAATTACATTATTTTAGTTTATCATGATTTTATTAAGTTCATTATGTCCTTATTGATTCGTTATAAGATTGAATTTGGTCATTCTGGAGTGTTTGTTTTCTTGATTTTCATAATCAGTGCAATTGTTTTTATATAATAGAGTTCATGTGGAATGGATGTAAATATCCAAAATTTAATTTACATATTATTTATGAAAATTTCAAGGTTCTAATGGTCATTTATATCATTTACCTTCACTTTTGTTTCCTCTACAATCTCTGGACACACAAGCTTATTTTCTCCAACTTCATCACAACATGTTGGTGTATGACATCTCTTTCCGTACAATGCTTCATATGGCACAATTTGGATACTTGAATGGAAACAATTATTGTAGGAAAACACAACTAAAGGTAAGTATTGATCTTACATAACTTATAAGTCATGTAAACATGATAGTAAAATGTTTTATATGGTTTGGATCATCTTCTCTGGTTGCCCATCAGTTTGTGTGTGGTAAGAAGTACTCAATCGATGTTCAGTATCCAATTATTTCTAAAGACTCTTCTATAATTTCTATTTAAATCGTGGGTCACGATCAAAAACAATTGAGAGAGGTGTAACATGAAGTCTCACAACCTCATTGATATAGATTCCTGCTAAGCACCCCAATGGGAAATACTCCCTTAATGTGAGGAAATATGCAGACTCCGTAAGATCATCAATAATTACCCATATTAAATCATACTTCCATGGAGTATTGGGTAATACAGTGACAAAATCTATGGTTACATCATCCCATTTCCACATAATAATTGCTATAATATGCATGAATTCTTTCGGAAGATTCCTTTTGGCCTTCACTTGTAGATAGACTAAACATCTTGATACATAATCCGCAACTTCCCTCTTCATATTATCCCACCAAAATTATTTCTTAAAATCTATATACCTGTTTGTGATACCCGGATGTATATAGAAATTTGGTCTATGGGAATATTCCAATAACTCCATTTTTAGCTTGGGTATAGCTGGAGCACAAAGCCTCTTCCCAAATTTCAGAATTCTATCTTCACATACAATGTCAGCCAACTTCCATTCTTTCACAGCATTATTTTTCTTTTACAGGTTCTCGTCATCAGGCTGAGAACTTTTAATCCTTTCTAATAAATATTGTTGGATAAATAGATGAAAATTAGTGATTTTCACCTTATTTGATAATTTCTATATCCATCCTCACTTGATCCATGTACAAAGGATCCTTTTCAATCCTCATTTTGTGGAGAACCCCCTGATCCTTCCTTCTGAATGCCTCAAATACCATGTTTTCCATGTTTTGTGGTATTGTATAGTACAATAATTATCCTTGAGTAGTTCGACCCATCTCTTTTTCCTCATGTTGAGTTATATCTGTGAGAAGATATACTTCACACTCTTGTGATTTGTATATATCTCACATTTTTCATCATAGAGATAATGTCTCCGTATCTTTAAAGAAAAGATTACTGTTGAAATCTCAAGATCACGAGTGGTATAGTTATGTTCATGAATTTTTAACTACCTTGATGCATAGGTAATAACTCTATCATTCTATCAAAGGACACAACTATGTTCTTTATTAGATGTATCGCTACAGATCACAAACTCATCATTCCTCGATGGAAGGGTTAGGATCAGAGCATTAAATAATCTCCTCATAAATTCTCCGAGACAGTCCTTGCATTATTTTTTCTAGATAAACATAACCCCTTTAGGTGTATGCTTGGTCACTGAGTTTTCTAAAAAGGTAATGTTTTAAACAAAACACCAATAATAACCTACTAAACCAATAAAACTATGTACTTTAGTTATATTCATTGGATTAGGCCATTATTTCATATCCTTTTCTTCGTGGGATCAAAAAATATTCCATCTTTAGTGATAATGTGGCCCATAAAAGAAACGGATTGAATCCAAAATTCCCAGTTTCTTAACTTTCCATATAATTCATTTCAGCTATGAGTATTCAAAATAGTGGACAAGTAATTTTAAAGATCATCATCTCTTTTATAGTATACCATGATATCATAAATAAATACCACCACAAATTCATCCAAATATTCCTTGAATACTCAATTCATTAGATCCATTGATATAGAGGGTGCATTTGTCAGTCCAAAAGGCAGTATTGTAAACATTTAATTCCCATACCTGGTTCGAAATACTATTTTTGGAATGTTATCCTTCCTAATAATAAACTGATGACATCTGAATCAAATATCATTCTTTGAAAAACATTGGGATCCATGATGTTGATCAAATAAATCATCAATGCAAGGTAGGGGATACTTGTTCTTTATTTTTATAGTATTGATCTCAATATAGTCAATGCACAACCTCATGGATCTATATTTTTCTTAATGAAAATAACAGGGTCTTCCCATGTAGAAACACTAGGTAGAATAAATCTTGTATCACTCAATTATTGTAGTGGTTTCATCAGTTCCACTAACTCCACAATGTCCATTCTATAAGGGTTTTTTGATATGTGCATGAATTGTTGGAACCATGGTTGTTCTATGCATGAATTGGAGTATGGTTTGTCTTTATTGTCAATCCTCAGTGGAAGTTCAGAATGTGTGCTAGAAAATTGATCATACAGAACAAATAGATAACAGTATTGAAGGTAGCATCATTTTCCAGTGTTTTCAAAAATTTTGGGCCTAAAAATCAAAAAATGGAGAAAAGTGGTTTTGGAAAAGAGACTTGCGCATCGTTGACATGATGGAGAATAATCTTGTGGGCCATATGTTTTTCATGATCAGAACATGAAAATATGGCAAAGGGATAAGGGCACCCCAAGTTTTTTGTTTGTTCATGCAAGTGACATACGCGACAGAGACTTGTGCACCATTGCGCAGGGTTTCCAAATGCTTATAAATAGAGGTCCGCCCCTTCCCATTCAGTACAATGTTCATACTTAGAGAAATTTGTAGCACCTTTCGTGCTAGTGTTGTGGTCACGCAAGTTGAGGTTACACGATACTTGTTTGCTATGCGTCCAAGGTGTTTTGGGCGAGAAAGGGTGTGAGTCGCCCAAGTTTTCAGATGGTGGTGGAGGTGTCGCGCAGGTGGTTTGGTGACACTTACATGCCAGAATTTCAAGAAGCGCGACATTTGACAATTCTGCGCCAAAATTGGTTGGGAGTAAAAGGATGTGTGTTGCGCAAGTTTTAAGTTGAAGAAGTGATTGTCATGCAAGTGGGAGAGGTGAACTTGTGTGCCATATTGAAACTTGCGCGCCGGGCATGGAGAAGTGCGCCGGGTGTAGTTGAAGCATGCCAATCATTTTGGAGCTGCACAAAAGTTGAAATTTTACCCAATATCTTTGGTGAAAGGTGAGATTCGTCTATGGGTGGAAGTTGGACTTAAACATAGCATCTACATACAATGGATGATTTCTTCATTAGTGATTATGAAGAGACTTTCACATCTATAAACTGGGTAGGACTTCACTAAAGGCAGTGAGCCAGGGGGAGTCAACGGAAGTGACCCGAGGGACACAGTGGTTTATCCCTGAACAGTTGCAAAGGTAGTGAGCATGGGATAGAGTGACTATTCTGGAAAATTTTTAATCCATAACTAGTGAAAAATATTCGAATTTGGTACGACCAGAAACGTGTCGGTTTATGTTCCTTGGACATAGCCCTTAGCGGTGAACCAAGTAAAAATTGTTGTTTTATCTCTTTTCATGTGAATGTTTCATTGCTGATCATATCCATCATATAGGTTTAACAAGTTTCTACCAATGTGGGAACAAGATCCTTGTTTTTAAAAGAAAAAGATGACACCCTGATTCACCCCTCCCCTCTCAGGGTGTCTCGGGGTCCTATAAGTGGTATCCGAGGGATGTTTCTTGTGTTAGATATGTCCTTTGTCATCATGGAAAATTCATCCAGTGTTAGTGGGGTCCCCCTATTTGATGGAATTAACTTTCAGATTTGGAATAACAGAATGAGATCTCATATAAGATCCCTTGTAATGGAAGTTATGTTTTCTAGTGTGCAAGTTATACATGTTTCTGATCCAACAGGATTGGTTATGACTAATACAGATAGAAAAATTCTCGATGCAGATGCTAAAGCAAAGAATGCTCTCACCGCGACCCTTTATGATCATATCTATCTAAAAGTGATGAGTTTCACCTCAGAAAAGTCCATGTGGGATAAACATGAAAATATTTATGAAGTATATGACAAAGTAAAGGAGGTGAAACTATAAGTGTTGCACAATAGTTTCGATGATCTGAAGATGATTCCTAATGAGAATGCAGACTCCTTCTTCAATCGAATTACTGATGTGGTTGGGGAAATTCGGGGCCTAGGAGAAGAAATCCAAGATGTTGACATTGTGAAGAAAATACTGAGAAGAATTTCACCCCTATATGATGAATAGGTGTTAGCTCTTGAGGAATAATATATTTACAAACATTCTCTAGATGATCTATTGAGCAGCCTAGTGGAATATGAAATGAGAGTCAAACCAGAAGATGCTACGACTCAAGTGATAAAGTAAATGGAAATCAAATCCATTGAGAAACTGAAAATACCAAAATATAATAGTGGATAAGATGATAAAGTAAAAGAAATTATTTATCTCATTGCAAATAATTCCCATAATGGAAAACTGGAAATTCAAAGGGAAGTTACCTCTATCTTGCTTTCGTTCTGGTAAAGTTGGTCACTTTGCCTCTCAGTGCTTACGAAATTTTGACGATGAGAATAGTGATGCTGAAAACATTGAGAAGCCTTAGAAAAGAGTTTTCAAAAAAGGAGACTTCAAAACAAGATGGAAAGTACCAAATAAAAGATTTGTCTCTGAAGAGGAAGTTGATGATAATGAATTCTGTGATGAAGAAGAACCAGAATTTAAATCTAGAAACCATGCTTCCATGATAGCTACCATTGGAAACTCAGAACCCCCGATCAGTAAAGGAAGCGATAATAAGATTACTCCTAATAGTGATCCAAATATTCAAATTAAGGATGCATTTTCCAAGCATTAGAATAATTGTAAGAAATGCAATAAGTTTAAGGAAATGGTGAAAGTATCATCGGAATATGTTGATGAGCTTGAAGCAGAAATTGAACGAGTAGAAGAACTAGTGAGAGTTCAGTCTTCAATCCTTGAAATCACAGATGACGTTGTGGAACTAAAGCATAGAATTGAAGAACAAGAAGAAGTCATAAATGACCTTTCCTCTAGACTAGAAGAGAAGTTCAAGACTTTTGAGTGTCTTGAAGAAGAAGTTGTTTCTATTAGGAGTAAAATTTAATGTCAATCAACCACAAATGAGGGTAGGAAGAAAATTCATTTTGGAAGATTCGCATATGAAGAATTACAAGCAATATCCAAGTGTGGATCAGATGGGGTTGAAAAAATCTTGACTGATCAAAGACCTGGTTGCATGGGAATGAGTGGAATTGGCTGTGAAGCTAGGACATCAACTATAGGAACTAAAGGGAGCCAAATGAAAGACAAGATGAAAGTTGGATATGTTGAAACATTGGATGAAGTGCTAAAAAATAGAACCTCAATCCAAACTAAAAGAAGAACTGAAAATTATTCTCAAACTTTTAGAAATGATAGGCAGTCTAGCTATTCTCCCAAGGAAGATGACATGAGGATAAATTCATGTGGGAAGACATTTACTCTCATAAGTGTCTGTTCTATGGCTATTTGGGCCATACCATGTCATCTTGCGAAGAGGTAAGGAGCTACCTGAATGGGGAAGATCAGGGACGTCAACAATGGAGACTGACTTCATATCCTCCATCTTATAGAAGAAACAATTTCTATGGATATTTTTTTCATTGTTCTAACTGTAACACCCCAAGATTCCACGATACGATTCTCTTTCAATAATGCAATAACTTGCATTGTACTCAAGTTCGATATTCTAACACACTGTGACCAATAAAAATACCTATTATGAATAGTAATACCCACATTTGGAAATTATATAAATTTTAGATTTCAAAATGGAATTCATTTTCGGATTCAGAATATCCAAATTAGCCTATGTTGAATTTTTGGTATTTTTCTGAGAACTTCCAATTTTTGATGAATAGTGAAAAATACTTAAAAACAACTTTTTTAATCAAAATAATTTATAGTGATCAATTATAATATTGATTGGTTTTAAAGTATAATTAGAATATATTTTAAGCGTTTTATCCAATGGTGGTCATTAGAATTAATTTCACATTGAAATTGGACATAAACAATTGTCAATCTTTTTATATATGTTGTTTCTTAAAAACATGTTATTTTTTATGACAGCGGGAATTAATTATTAAATTAATTAATTTAACTTATATGTTTTTAATTTTTTAAAATAGACATCATTTTTGAATTAGTAATATCATATATAGCTTAGGGTGAATTGTTGGTATTTTTCTGAAAAACATCAATTTTTGATGAATAGTGAAACCACTAAGTGGTAGTTAAAAAACTAATTTTTTGTTTAAATGAAACTTTACCACTTATGTGAATTAAATTTCAAAAATCCTACATACATGGTTGTCATAGGTATGTAAAATGTGGTTCAATGGGACGAAAATAATTTTTGGTGAATAGTAACTTTAAAGTTTTATTAATCGTTATTAAAGGTAATTAGTGTAATTTAATGTAAATATAATATTATAATAATATGAAATTACCTATACAGTTGTCATACCCTTATTGGATGAGTCATGGACGACCAGGAAAATCAGTGGGTCATCTTGGGGACCCCATGGAGCCACTTCGGTAAGAAAATGACATTAATAACTTTTTATTTAAAGTAAAAATAAAATTGTCACAAACATCTGTTGTTTTACTAAAAAAATAATTACATGGGGTTATATAAGTTAAAATTTAGAATATAAATATTCATTGAAAAACTAAAAATATTTCCCACATCATTATTTTTTTATAATTTTTAGACATTAAATAAATTAATTTTTTATGACACCGTGATAATGTAGTGATTACCTCATTTATTAACGATTTAAATAAAATTAAAATCTAACGTAAAATCTAAGAATTACACTTGTAAAAAACCTATTGGATGAGTATATTTCGAACCATTATCACCTTATCCTTGAAATATATAATTTTGGGACCTTTAATATCTGAAACTCATTATATAATAAAGTAACATTTCTTGGCTTTCCAAGAGTGCCCCTCCTCTCCTCTTATAAAAGGATGACGCCTCTACCACCTTATTCACACCATCAAAGCAACTTTTCTCAGCCAAACTCTGACCAAATACTCTATAAACTTCTTTATCTTACTCCTAGAAGCCTCACTTTGGGCAGAAGTCTTCCCAAGGAAGCCTTTGGCTCAAATCAAAAAGAATTACCCGATTTAAAGGTAATGTCTTCACTTGTGTTCTTTTGTTTTATTTTGCTTCTCCAACCCCCCTAAAATCTTTTTATTCTTTTCATTTGTAAAAAAACCAGTATATTTAATATAATATTATGTTTTTATGAGAATTATTTGATTTACACTTACACACACCTTTGTCTAATGGATAAAATCATACTGTTTCTGTGGGTGGCGAATTACTACCTCACGAAACGATGATTGTTCAATATTCGTTTAACAAATCTCATGGTGGCCATTAAGATGTCACTATATTTATATATGATATATATTATGTTTATGTTTTACTTATACTTCTGTATTTTTCATTTATTTCATACCTTTATGATTTCCATTATGGGTAAACGCGATAATTTCATTTTAGGAAGTGCGTACTACCGCCCCCTCAGAGTGATTTGAATCATAAATGCCATATGTGGGACGTATAAAGGATGGAGTAAATGATATTATATATGATATTATATTGGAATTAAAATATACCTTTATATCATTATTATTTTATTCAATTAAATATGAAATATAAATGAAAGTAGCGTTCATGCGTATGTACGGCTTACCGTCTCCATGAACCGTGCATTTCATTTCTTACATATAAATGTTATGTAATATTATAAATGAATGTATATATTGGATATGTATGATATATATGATATCTAAATCATGAATATAATTCTGGATATAATGGATATTTTATTACATGAACAACTTGTAATTATAAGAACTTTATTTTTGACTCAAGTACCAAAGATCGACAAAACGACCGTTATTAACTTAAATAATTACATAATGTTCATAACATGTTAATAAGTGATATAAAAGGAATAATGAACATAAATAATGTTCTTGAGCATGTATAAATTAACTCTAGTTTATTATTTAGGAGATTAAAGAATGATCGAGTCAAGTCGGACACGAGGTAAGGGACTTCGTCTCAATCTTCTTTCATTGAGGCATATTTTATTTTATACACAACTTTCTTTTATATGGTCTATAAACCCCTTTTACTTTTACTTTGATTCAAAAGGAATAGTTTTATATGAAATGTATTACTAAAGGAAAAAAAGAATGTTTTGTCTTACGTATGTGGTGACAACGACTTCTCCGCCGTCGTGACCATTATTTGAGTTCCGGCTTCCTCTGTAAGCCATAACTTTTTTAAAATGAAAAATAAATACCATGTTTTAATTTTCTTTTATTTTGGTATTGAAAATGGTTTTGATAATTTTTTTATTATATAAATGTGTTTTATTGATATCTTGTGATTGAAATGTGGAAATTTTATGTTTTTTATGCATGTTTTATGTGATACGATTATGTTATGGTTTATGATATGTTTAAACCTTTTCACATAAGGAATGCATTGGACTTAATAAGTGACTGGTGGAGCTAGCTATATCCCCTTGATGCATCGGTAGGTCTCATTAGACAAACTAGTGTCTTGGCACGAGGCCTTGAAAAAATCTTATTTGTAGTCCTGGCATGAGGCCTTGGCTACGTGGTTATGATAGTCTGGCATTATACATTCCATCATTATGAAAGTGGTTTTTGATATTGAATGTGATTAATCGACTATTAGAATATCCATGTTAATAAGTAAATGGAATTATTTAATTTTATTTTTTCCATATTATTCTGTTGTTCAAGTTTAAAAGGCTCATGTTTTAGTTATAAATTTCCTTAAATGTTTATGTTTTTTTATGAAAGTTTCACTATATTGTTATCCTTACTAAGCATCTGAGCTCACCCCTTTCAATGTTTTAATTTTTCCAGGGTGTGAAGGAGCATTTTATGAATGACCTACAGGGATAGTATGAGGGGATATTAAGACAAGATGTTGTAGTTTTGTTTTACTTTATGATATAATGTAAGACTTATGAATGTTTCTAGTGTTTCCAAGGCTACTAAACTAATCGGTCTTTCGAGACTTGATCTTTTGTGATCATTCCAATATTACGTAATAATGCACTGACTCTAGGTAACTAGGGTCGAGGAATTACACTAACTTTTGTCATAAAGCTGTTAATTGCAGGCCGATAAGGGACATGGACACCTCATATTGGAGTTTGATGCAAGTGAAATATCGTCAACTTGATTGTGTTGCTCTTACAAAAAAGTTTTCTCCTCTCTAAGAAGACTTCATCTATGATGAACCAATGTACACGAATGAGATAATTGAAAGGCCATCAGTGATCATTAATTGATTGAATTACTCATGGAAAGAAAGGAAGAAAATTGATAAATACATCCTTGCAGAGGTGGCCCTCAATGCTACAAAAAACAGTACCTGGATTATGGATAGCAGTTGTTCATCTCATATGATAGGTAATGTTGTCCTGTTAACAGATAAAAAAGGAAGGTTGACAGTACAACATGATTTGGCAATGATGGAGCTCTGAAAATCATAGGTAGTGGAAGTACTTAATTATCTAATGGAGAGATAAAGAATAATGAAGTCCTTTATGTAAATGGCCTACGTCATAATATACTCAGTGTGAGTCAACTCTGTGAATCGGGACATATAGTTACATTTAATCAGAAAGGATGCACTATTAAGGGAAATACATGCAATTCACTAATGAAGGGATGCAGAACAGAAGACAACTTTTATCCAGTTGATAGTAAAGAAAATTTTTGTTACATGACTGTTGAAGAAAAAAATAATTTGTGGCCTTGGAGACTGAGACACATCAATCAACAAGACATGGAGAAAATATCATAATTTAGGATTGTCATGGACATTCCAAACCTGAAGTGTGAGTGTGAAAAGTCTTGTGATTCTTGCCTTCGTGGGAAGCTGGTCTGCAGTTCATATTTGCCAAAGAAAAAAGGGCATCTCATATTCTTGATCTAATTCATAGAGATGTATGCGGGCCGATAAATGTTGTTGGAACTCATGGATAAAGGTACTTTGTCCTTTTCATAGATGATTACAGTATAATGGCATGTGTAATGGTCATTAACAGGAAACGACAAGTGCTTGACTATATGAAGACATATCAGTGAATCGCCAAGAATGATACTGGACAAACAATCAAAGTGTTTTGATCTAACAATGGAGGGGATTACATGTCCATTGAATTTGAAAATTACCTAGAGAAGCGTGGAATAAAACATGAGGTAGCTGCTATGAGAACCCCACAACAAAATGGTTTTGTTTAATTTAGGAATCGACATGTGAACAAAATGGCATGAACTATGTTGATTGAGAGTTGTATTCCATGACATTACTGTAAATAGGATGTTCATGCTGCAATGTATATTCAAAATCGAACAAGGCTTTATATGGGTGAGACAAAGACACCATATGAATTATCGCATGGAAGGAAGCCCTCTTTGAAATATGTTTGTGTTTTTGGAAGTAAATGCTTCATCAATAACAAAGAATGAAATCAAGGGAAGTATGGTGAAAATGTAGATGAAATAATTTTCCTTGACAGGTCATAGAGCTTAAATGGAGTTACGAATCCAAAGTTATGACCATCAGAAGTTTGATATTTTTTTCGAGGATAGATTGAATGAGGCAACCGTAGCTTCATCTTAGAAAGAATTTTTGAATCCGTAGGGGGATTTGTAGTTTTACCATGATATAAACAATCATCCATCATTATAATAAATTAATAATTGTTAAATTAATGTTATATCAATCTAGGAAATTACTCATAGAAAATATAAATCATGGGAAAATAATTACAAATACCATGACGAGGACGCGGAAAAACGAAATTGTTGATTCAAGTGGAAGATCAAACAAGTTGATTCGGTGAAACGATGTTGGTTGAATGAAATGATCGTAAAATGGTATATTTATTAAGAAAAGAAATAATAAAAACCCCAAATCGTCGATATATGATTAAACATACCTTGACGAGATTGCGGAAAGAAGAAATAATTGATTCACATTGAAGATCAAACGAGTTGATTTAGGGGAATGATAATGGTTGAAATATATGATAGTTAAATTATGATATGTGTATAATGGAAACATATAATTGTGATGCTAAGAGAAAACGTGGTATTAAAAATTTTAGGTGGCAATTTAAAATTTTGATCCTGCAATTTAAAAAAATTGAAATTTTGCGTACGCGGGATAATAAATTATATGTCATTTCAGTTTCATGATACCCGACGTAAATAGATATTAAAATTTACACTTATTTTTCACATTGGTTATTTAATAACCGATGTGAAAAATCTATATTCTTCACTTTTTCACGTCGGTTATTAAATATCCGACGCGAAAAATAGATTTTTATGACTTTTTCACGATGGTTATTTAATAACTGACGTGAAAAAAATTTACAAAGATGTAGTTCATTTCTAGAGCATTAATTTGACAGCTCACGGAGCTCAAACGGATTTACGGATTAAAAGTTATGGCCTTCCAAAGTTTTTCATTTCTAAACGATGTCTTATGGAAGGCCAACTTCTGAAGGCCATAACTTTTAATCCGTAACTCTGTTTGAACTCCGTGACCAGTAAAATTAAAGCTTGGAAAATGAACTAAATTTTTGTATTGTTTTTCACGTCGGTTATCAAATAACTGACATAAAAAATCTATTTTAACGTCGGTTATTAAATAATCGACGTGAAAAAGTCATAAAAATCAAATTTTCACATCGGTTATTTAATAACCGACGTGAAAAATATACGAAAATTTTAATATATTTTTATTGAAATGGATTTTTCACGTCTTTTATTAAATAACCGACATGGAAAAGTTATGTACATTTATTTTACACGTCGGTTATATAATAACGGACGTGAAAAATCAGATAAAATGGATTTTTCACATCGGTTCTTATATAACTGACGTAAAAAAATAGCAAAAATGTATTTTGACATCGGTTATATAATAACTGAGATGAAAAATCATTTTTTAGATATATTTACATCGGTTCTAAAAAACCGACTTGAAAAAGGGTGACGTAAAAAAAGGTTTTTGTACTAGTGAATGCTTCAAGGACGTCATATTCTGATGTGATAGAATGTGAGGTATAAAGTGAACATGGAGAAAATAGAAATACAGAAATAGAGGATGTTTTACAAAACACTCAGCAGTCACATCGTGATGTTGACTCAAAAGAAGAATCAGAAGAAGAAACAGTGGCTGGAGAGAATGCAACTGAACCGCACAGGAGAAATTGTAGAGCGGAGATTGATCCATCTAACATAATTAGGGACATGAGTGCACCCACTCAATCAAGGAGTATGAGGAATAATACGAAATTTACATTTCTGTAAGTTTTGTAGCCATACTAATTTGAAGAATCTACAAAGGATGAATCATGGGTGAAAGCCATGAATGAAGAGTTAGATCATATTGACAAGAATCAGACATGTGATCTTGTACAGAGACCTGAAGGTCACAATGTGATTGGTACAAAATGGATCTTCAAGAACAAGTTTTATGAGCATGTAATTGTTATTAGAAATAAGGGATGACTGGTATGTAAAGGATACTCTCAAATTGAAGGCACTGATGTTGAAGAAACCTTTGCTCCAGTGACTAAACTGGATTCAATCCGGATTTTTCATTCCATGGCACTCCAAATAGGATATAAAGTATATTAAATGGATGACAAGACAACATTCTTGAATGGTGTACTCGAATAAGAATTCTACAATGAATAACCAGTGGGTTTTGTTCTTGGTACTGATGAAACAAAGGTCTACAAACTGAAGAAAGCTCTATATGGTTTGAAGAAGGCACCACGAGCATGGTATTCCCGGATAGACTCATATCTCAAGAAGCTGGAATACAAAATAAGAGGAGTAGACCACAATCTATACGTGAATAATTCTCCAAAAGATCAGTTCATTCTTCTAGTCTACATTGATGACATTATATTTGGTGGCAACAGGCGGAAATCAGTGGATGAATTTTCCAATCACATGAAATCAGAATTTTAAATTTCTTTGATTGGGGAGCACACATATATCTTAGGGCTTCAAGTGATTCAATGTTAGGAATACAATTTCATTTCTCAGGAAAATTATGCAACAGATCTCTTGAAGAATTTTAATATGCAAGACTCCAAACCAATATCAACTCTAATTGCAGTTGGAACCAAACGTGGAAAGAATGAGGATGGGGAATCTATAGACCCTACTATGTACAGAAGGATAATTGATAGCCTAATGTAACTGACAGCGACACGAATAGATATTGTCTTTGCAACCTGTCTAGAGGCCCACTTTCAGAGTAATCCATAGGAGGAACATATCACAACGGTAAAAATAATCACGAGATATATTCAACGTACTCACAATTGTGGCTTATACTTTGTTGTAGGAAGAGACAATGAATTATCAGCATTTTCTAATGCTTACTGTGCTGGAGATGTAGTTGACAAAAAGTCCACCAGTGGTGGAGCATTCTATAATGTAAATAAATGTGTTGATGGTTGAGAAAGAAACAAGAATGTACTTTTCTTAGTACTGCTGAAGCTGAGTATATCGCCGGCACAAAGGCATGAACTCAACTACTATAGATGAAGCAACAACTAACATATATTGGTGATGAGGTGAAGCAACCAATGGTATGTTACTATGATAACAAGAGAAAAATTGATCTTACGAAGAATCTGGTTCAGCATTCTTGTACAAATGATTTTAAAATCAAGGATCACTTTATCAAACAAAAAGATGAACAAGGCATGATTAGAATGGATCTTGTGGTAACTGATGAGTAGGTGAATCATATCATGACCAAGCCACTGTCAGCAGCTTTGTTTGAGAAGCATCGGTTTAACCTTGGTGTTCAACCACCTCCCATTGCATAAAGAGGTTATGCAAAACCCCTCTCCCTAGTTATGTTAATTTCTTTTAATCTATTTATGGATGCGATGCAGGTTTTTGGGGGAGATACTATCCAGGGGGAGTGTGGATTGAGCAGATCAATGAACAATTTCACTATTTGGGTTTATTTTCAATGGGGGAGAAAGGAATAAATTCATACATGTAAGTCTTTTGTGACCCATTGAGAATTCAATGTTGGTGATATGATGGGAATGACTACACTGGACATGTAATGCTTCTATGACACGGTAAAATAATTTCTTAGGTATCATTTAGAATTCCAAAACACGGGAACCCAATTCAAACTTCCTCTCTTGTTTTCTGTACTATGAATTTCTCACGTAGACTAAGAGTGTTGGATGAGTTGATTCTTGCATTTATGGTTTGTCTATGGATGGTGCTCTATTGACTTAATTTACTGATTTCCAACATACCCAATGGGGGAGATTATTGGAACCATGGTTGTTCTATGCTGGAATTGGAGTATGGTTTGTGTTTGTTGTCAATCCTCAGTGGTAGTTCATAATGTGTGCCAGCAAAGTGATCATACGGAATATGGAGATAATATTATTGAAGGTGGAACCATTTTCTAGTGTTTGTCAAATCTTTGGGCCCGAAAATTGACAAATGGAGAAAAGTGGTTTTGGAAAAGAGACTTGCGCGCCGTTTAATTTAAGGAGAAGAAACTTGTGAGCCATATGTTTTTCAAGATAAGAACATGAAAATATGGTAAAGGGAGAAGGGCTCCGAAGTTTTATGTTTGGTCATGCAAGTGAATTACGCGGCAGAGACTTTCGCGCTGAAACATGCACGCTGAGGGAGGACTTGTGCACTGTCACACAGGGTTTCCAAATGCCTATAAATAGACTTCCACCCCTCCTCATTCAGTACGAAGTTCAAACTTAGAGAAATTCAGAGCTCCCATCGTGCTAGTTTTGTGGTTGCGCAAGTGGTGGTGGGTCGCGCAAGTTGAAGTTATGTGACGGTTTTTTGCTACACATCCAAGGTGTTTTGGGAGAGAAAGGGTGTGAGTCACCTAATTTTGTAGTTGGTGAGGGAGGTGTCGCGAAGGTGGTATGGTGACACTTCCACTCTAGGATTTCAAGAAGCGCGACAGTTGACAGTTGCGCTCCAAAACCGGTTTGGGCGTAAAACGATGTGAGTCGTGCAAGTTTGAAGTTGAAGAAGTTATTTTCACGCAAGTGGGAGAGGTGAACTTTTGCGCCATCTAGAAACTTGTGCACCGGGCATGGAGAAGCATGTCGGGTGTGGTTGAAGCATGCTAGTCTTTTTGGAGCTGCGCGAAAGTGGAACGTTCGCCCGATATATTTGGTGAAAAGTGAGATTCACTTACGGGTGGAAGTTGGACATCGACATAACATCTACATACAATGGAGGATGTATTCATTAGCGATGATGAAGATACTTTCACATCTATAAACTGAGTGGGACTTTACTAAAGGCAGTGAGACAGGGGGAGTCAACGAAAGTGACACAAGGAACACAGTGGTCTATCCTTGAACAGTTAAAAAGGTAGTGAGCCGAGGAAAAAGTGACTGTTTTGGAACCTTTATTATCCACAAATATTGAAAAATAGAGTAATTTGGTATGACTGGAAACATGTCAGCATGTGATCCTTAGACGTAGGCCTTAGTAGTGAACCAAGTAAAAATTGTTGTGTCATCTCTTTGCATGTGAATGTTTTATTGATGATCATATCCATCATACAGGTTTAACTAGTTCCTACCAACGTGGGAACAAGATCCTTGTTTTTAATAGAAAAATTTGACACCCTGATTCACCCCTCCCCTCACAGGGTGTCTCGGGGTCCTATAAGTCGTATCAGAGGGCGGTTACTGGTGTTAGATATGTCCTTTGTCATCATGGAAAATCCATCTAGTTTTAGGGGGGGTCCCCCACTTTGATGGAATTAACATTCAAATTTGGAAGAAAAACATTAGACCTCATCTATGATCCCTTGAAATGGATGTTTTGTTTTTCACTGTGCAAGGTATAAATGTTTTTGATCAGACATGACTAGTTATAACTAATGGAGATAGGAAAATTCTCGATGTAGATGCTAAAGCACTGAATGCTCTCACCAAATCCCTTTCTGATCATATCTATCTAAAAGTGATTAGTTTCACCTTATCAAAGTCCATGTGGGATAAACTTGAAAATATTTATGAAGTAGATAACAAAGTGAAGGAGGCTAAACTACAAGTGCTGCACAATAGGTTGGATGATCTGAAGATGCATCCTGATGAGAATGTAGACTCCTTCTTTAATCGAATTCTTGATGTGGTTGGAGCAATTAGAGGCCTAAGAGAAGCAATAAAATATGTTGACATTGTGAAGAAAATACTGAGAAGACTTACACCCCTATACAATGCAAAGGAGTTAACTCTTGACGAAAGAGATCTTGCCAAACATTCTCTGGATGATCTACTGAACAGCCTGGTGGCATATGAAATGAGAGTCAAACCATAAGATGCTACGAATCGAGTGAGCAAGGAAATGGAATTCAAAACCATTGAGAAACTGAAAATATCAAAATATATTAGTGGTGAAGATGATTAGGAAAAAGAAATTCTTTCTCTCATTGTAAATAATTTTAATATGGGAAAATGGAAATTCAATGGGAAGTTACCTCTAGCTTGCTTTCGTTGTGGCATAGTTAGTCACATTGCCTCTCAGCGATTAAGAAAGTTTGATGATTAGAATAGCGATGCTGAAAACATTGAGAAGCCTCAGAAAAGGTTTTTCAAAAAGGGAGACTTCAAATAAATAAGAAAATTACCAAAAAAGATCTTTGTCTGTGAAGAGTAAGTTGATGATAATGAATTTTTTGATGAAGACGAACCAGAATTTAAAACTAGAAACCATGCTTTGATGATGGATACCATTGAAAACTCATAACCCTCGATCGGTAAAGGTATAGATAACAAGATTACTCCTAATGGTGATCCAAATATTCAAATTAAGTATTCTTTTTCCAATCATGAAAATAAATGTAATAGATGAAATAAGTGGACGTAAATGGTGAAATAATCATCCGAATATATTGATGAGATTGAAGCAAAAATAGAACGACTAGGAGAACTAGTGAGATTTCAGTCTTGAATCCATGAAGGCACAGAAAACGTTGTGGAACTAAATCGTAGAATTGAATTACAATCAAAAGTCTTAAATTACCTTTCCATCAGACTAGAAGAGAAGTCCAAGACTGTTGAGGGTCTTGAAGAAGATGTTGTTACTCTTATGAGTAAAATAGAATGTCAATCAAACAAAAATGAGGGTAAGAAGAAAATTCCTTTTAGAAAATTCTCATATGATGAATTACTAGCAAAATCCAAGTGTGGTTCATATGGGGTTATAAAAATCTTGAGTGATCAAAGACCTGCTTGCATGGGAAAGAGTGGAATTGGCTATGAAGCTGAGACATCCACTACTGGAACTAAAGAGAGCCAAATGAGAGAAAAGATGAAATTTGGACATGTTGAAACATTAGATGAAGTGATGAAAAATAAATCCTCAATCTAAACTAAAAAAAGAACTTAAAATTATCCTCAAACTTTCAGAAATGACAAGTAGTCCAGCAATTCTCCCAAGGAAGAAGGCATGAGGAGAAATTCAAGTGGGAAGACATTTACTCTCATAAAGTTTCAAGTTGGTGGCTATTTGGGCCATACCATGTCATATTGCAAAGAGGGAAGGAGCTACCTGAATGGGAAAGATTTGGGACGTCAACAAAGGATACTGACTTCATATTCTCCATCTAAAAGGAGAAACAATTTTTATGGATATTGTTTTCTTTGTTCTATATTTGGTCATAATGCTGTTAATTGAAGTAAGATAAGGGACATGGACACCTCATACTGGAGTTCGAGACAAGTGAAATATCATCAAGAAGATTGTGTTTCTCTTACAAACAGGTTTTCACTACTCTTAGAAGACTTAGACTATGAAGAACCAATGTACGCGGATGAGATAGTTGAAATACCATCAGTGCTCTTTACTCAATCGAATGTCTTATGGAATGGAAGGAAGAAAATTGAGAAATCCAACCTAGTAGAGGTCGCCCACAAAGATACAAAAAGAAACAGTACCTAGATTCTATATAGCGGTTGTTTATCTCATATGATAGTTAATGTTGTCCTGTTAACAGATATCAAAAGGAAGGTTGACGGTATAGTACGATTTGGAAATGATAGATCTCTGAAAATCAAAGGCAGTGGAAGTACTGAATTAACTAAGGGAGAGATAAAGAATACTGAAGTCCTTTTTGTAGATGGACTATGTCATAATCTACTCAGTGTGAGTCAACTCTTTGACTCAGGACTTATAGTTACTTTTAATCAAAAAGGATGCACTATCATGGGATATACATGCAATTCACTTTTTAAGGGATGCAGTAGAAAAGGAAACTTGTATTAGGTTGGTACTAAAGAAAATGTTTGTTACATGACTGTTGAAGAATAAAACAATTTGTGGCATCAGAGACCAAGACACATCAATCAAGAAGACATGGAGAAAATATCAAAATTGGGGATTGTCATGGACATTCCCAACCTGAAGCGTGAGTGTGAAAAGTCTTGTGATGCTTTCATCCTTGGGAAGCTGGTTTGCAGTTCATATTGGCCAAAGAAGAAAATGGCATCTCATCTTCTTGATCTAATTCATACAGATGTATGTGGGCCGATAAATGTTGCTGGAAATCATGGAGAAAGGTATTTTGTCCTTTTCATAGATGATTATAGTATAATTACATCTATAATGGTCATTTTCAAGAAACGACAAGTTCTTGACTGTATGAAAACATATCGGCAAATCACTAAGAATGATACCAGAAAAACAATCAAAGTGTTTAGATCTAACAATGGAGGGGAATACAAGTCCATTGAAATTTAAAATTACCAAGAGAAGCATGTGATACAACATGAGGTCGATGCTGTGAGAACTACACAAAAAAATGGTGTTGTTGAACGTAGGAATCGATAGGTGAAAAAAATGGCACGAACTTTTTTGATTGAGATTCGTATTACACGACAATACTGGAATGGGGTTGTTCAAGATGCAATGTATATTCAATATCAAACAAGACTTTATATGGGTGATACAAAGACACCATATAAATTATGGCATGGAAGGAATCCCTCTTTGAAATACTTTCATGTTTTTGGAAGTAAATGCTTCATCAGGAACAATGAAGGAAATCATGGGAAGTATGGTGACAATGCAGATGAAGGAATTTTCCATGGATAATCAATGAACAAGAAATCGTTCATGTGTTTCCACAAACAATTAGGAAGGATTGTTCATAGCAGAGATGTTGAGATAATTGAAGAGAAAACCACAAATGCTTCAAGGACGTCATATGCTGATGTGATAGAAAGTGAGGTAAAAAGTGACCGTGGAGAAAATAAAAATACAGAAATAGAGGAAGCTGTACAAAACACTCAGTAGTCACATCATGATGTTGACTCAGAAGAATAATCGGAAGAAGAAACCGTGGCTAGAGAGAATGCAACTAAACTGCATACGAGAAATCGTAGAGCTAAGATTGATCTATCTAACATAATTGGGGACATGAGTGAACCCACTCAAACAAGGAGGATGAGGAATAACATGCAATATTCATTTCTTTAAGTTGTGGATCAATCCTTATTTAAAGAAGCTGCAAAAAATAAATCATGGGTGAAATCCATGAATGAAGAGTTAGATAAGATTGACAAGAATCAGACACGGGATCTTGAATAGAGACCCAGAGGTCACAATGTGATTGGTACAAAATTGATGTTCAAGAAGAAGTTTGATGAGCATGGAAGTGTTATTAGAAACAAGTCAAGACTAGTATGTAAAGTATAATCCCAGATTAAAGGCATTGATATTGAAGAAACCTTTGCTCCAGTGGCTAGACTGGAGTCAATCAGGATTTTCTTTGCCATGGCACTCCAAAGTGGATATAAAGTATATCAAATTGATGAAAAGACATCATTCATGAATGGTGTACTCGAAGAAGAAGTTTACATTGAACAAATAGTGGGTTTGGTTCTTGGTATTGATGAAACAAAAGTCTTCAAACTGATGAAAGATCTACATGGTTTGAAGCAGGAACCACGAGCATGGTATTCCTAGATAGACGCGTATCTCAAGAAGCTGGAATTCAAAAGAGGAGGAGTAGACCACAATCTATATGTGAAGAATTTTCCAAAAGATTAGTTCATGGTTCTAGTCTACATTGATGACATTATATTTGTTGGTAGTAGGCAGAAATCAGTGGGTGAATTTTCCAATCACATGAAATCAGAATTTGAAATATCTATGATTGGGGAGCTCACATATTTCTTGGGGTTGCAGGTGATTTAAAGGTAGGAATACAATTTTATTTCTCAAGAAAATAATGCAAGAGAGCTACTGAAGAAGTTTAATATTCAAGACTCCAAACCAATATCAACTCGGATTGAAGTTGTAACCAAACTTGGAAAGCATGAGGATGGGGAATCTATATACCCCACTACGTACAGAAGGATCATTGGGAGCCTACTGTACCTGATAGCGACATGGCCAGATATTGTCATTGCAACTTGTCTAGCGGCCCACATTCAGAGTAATCCAAAGGAGTAACATATGACAGTGGTAAAAATAATCTTGAGGTATATTCAACGTACTCACAATTGTGGATTATACTTTGCTGCAAGAATAGATAGTGAATTATCACCATTTTTTGATGATGACTGGGCTGGAGATGTAGTTGACAGAAATTCCACCAGTGGTGGAGAATTCTATATTGGAAATAAATGTGTTGGCTGGTTGAGCAAGAAACAAGAATGTACTTCTCTTAGTACTGCTGAAGCTGAGTATATCGCTGCCACAATGACATGCACTCAACTGCTATGGATGAAGCAACAACAAACAGATATTGGTGATGAGGTAAAGAAACCAATGGTAATTTACTGTCATAACAAGAGAACAATTGATCATACAAAGAATCTTGTTCATCATTCTCGTACAAAACATATTGAAATCAGGTATCACATTATAAAAGAAAAATTTGAGCAAGGTGTGATTAGAATGGATCCTGTGGGAACTGATGAGAAAGTGGATGATATCTGGACCAAGACACTATCATCGGCTTTGTTTGAGAAGCATCAGTTGAACCTTGGTGTTCAGTCATCTCCCATTGAATAAAGAGGATACGCAAAACCTTTCTCCCCAGTTATGGTAATTGTTTTTTATCTGTTTATGGATATGATGCAGGTTTGTGGGGGAGATACTATCTAGGGGGAGTGTGGTTTGAGCTGATCAATGAAAAATTACCAGTCTTTGGGTTTATTGTCAATGGGGGAGAAAGGAGTAAATTCAGGCATGTAATTCTTTTGTGACACATTGAGAATTCAGCGTCAGTGATATGATGCGAATGAATACACTGTACATATAATGCTTCTATGACATTGTAAGAGAATTTCATAGGCATCATTGGGAATTCCAAAACACGGGAACCCAATTGAAGCTTTCTTTCTTGTTTTCTACCCTGAGCATTTCTCACGTAGACTTAGAGTGTTGGGTGAGTTGATTATTTTGTTTACGGTTTGCCTATGGATGGTGCTCTATTGAATTTATTTACAGATTTCCAACAAACCCAAAGGGGGATATTGTTGGAACCATGGTTGTTCTATGCATGAATTGGAGTATGGTTTGTGTTTCTTGTCAATCCTCAATGGATGTTCAGAAAGTGTGCCAGCAAAGTGATCATACAGAACATGAAGATAACAGTATTGAAGGTGTCATCGTTTTCCAATGTTTTCTAAATTTTTGAGCCTGAAAATCGACAAATGGAGAAAATAGGTTTTGGAAAAGAGACATTCTCGTCGTTGACTTGAAGAAGATGAAACTTGAGTGCCATATGTTTTTCAATATCAGAACATGAAAATATGGAAAAGGGAGAAGGGAGCCCAAGTTTTATGTTTGGTCACGCAAGTGAATTACTTGGCAGAGAATTTTGCACGGAAACTTTCACACAGAGGGAGGACTTTTGTGCCGTCATGAAGGGTTTCTAAAT
Organism: Viscum album; assembly: GCA_963277665.1. Taxonomy (NCBI): domain Eukaryota; kingdom Viridiplantae; phylum Streptophyta; class Magnoliopsida; order Santalales; family Viscaceae; genus Viscum; species Viscum album. Next base: position 2,044,521,365 of record OY728150.1, on the reverse strand, counting down.
GCCTATAAATAGAGGTCCACCCCTCCTTATTCGGTATGAAGTTCAAACTTTGAGAAATTCAGAGCTCCCATCGTGCTAGTGTTGTGGTCGCACAAGTGGTGGTGGGTCGCGCAAGTTGAAGATACGCGATGGTTGTTTTCTATGCGTCCAAGGTGTTTTGTGCGAGAAAGGGTGTGAGTTGTCCAATTTTTTAGTTGGTGAAGCAGGTGTCGCGCAGGTGGTTTGGTGACACTTGTACACCAGGATTTCAAGAAGCGCGACTATTTACTATTGCCCACCAAAACTGGTTTGGGCGTAAAAGGATATGAGTCACGCAAGTTTGAAGTTGAAGAAGTGAGTGTCACTCAAGTTGGAGAGGTGGACTTGAGTGCCATCTAGAAACTTGCGCGTTGTGCATGGAGAAGCGTGCCGGGTGTGGTTGAAGCACGCCAGTCATTTTGGAGCTGTGTGAAAGTTGAAAGTTCGCCTGATATCTTTGGTGAAAAGTGAGATTCGTCTACATGTGTAAGTTGGACTTCAACATAGCATCTACATATAGTGGAGGATGTATTCAGTAGCTAGGATTAAGAGTTTTTCACCTTTATAAACTGAGTGGGACTTCACCAAAGTCAGTGAGCCAGGGGGAGTCAACGGAAGTGACCCGAGGGACATAGTGGTCTATCCCTAAATAGTTGTAAAGGTAGTGATCCTGGGACAGAGTGACTTTTCCGGAACCATTGTAATCCACAACTAGTGAAGAATAGTGGAATTTGGTATGACCGGAAACTTGTCGGTGTATGCTCCTTGGACGTAGCCCTTAATGGTGAACCAAGTAAAAATTATTGTGTCATCTCTTTTCATGTGAATACTTTATTGCTGATCATATCCATCATACAGGTTTAACTAGTTCCTACCAACGTGGGAACAAGATCCTTGTTTTTAAAAGAAAAATTTCACACCCTGATTCACCCCTCCCCTCTCAGGGTGTCCCGGGGTCCTACATGATCTTGGAATTATGTCAATGGAAAACTCAATTTTCTGCTCTAGAGGATATCCAGAAAAATTTTATAGAATGAAATCAACATATCCTTACACAATAGGTACATCCTCTATCTGTACATTTCCATCCTCACCCATAGTTATTGCATTCCCTTCCTCTCCAATAAATTAATTTTGTAGAGCTATTGGAGATGGATCTAGATGAGAATTAGATGGAGATGTTTCTACCCTAATGATAGGGGATTTCACATCATCCCCAAAAGTTGTAACCTCCTTCCTCTTGCAATAAATTTTCGCATCATGGTTTGAAAGACAATCTATACCATGGATTATATCAAATTAAATCATGGGTATGACAATAAAATCAATAGATAAAGAATGTTTATATTCCCTAATGGGGGCTGCCTAATTTTACTTTGTTGTATTGATAATTCCTTTATGTGTTTTGACTGTCAACTCCCTTATAAAATCAAAATAGAAATATCTAATTTTCGTAGAAAATTTGGAAGATGTGAAATAATGCAATGGTCCATAATAAAATAAAGCATTGGATATGTTTAGGAAATGATTAATGTACCTGACACCATATCATTAGGAACTTAAATATCCTCGGTTGTGATCGCATAAGCTTGTCCCTGATCCCTTGGCCTTTTCTGTTGCGTGTTTCCTTGATGCTTCGGAAAATCATTAGCATAGTGTCCCAATCTCCTCACAATTATATAATTGAACATTAATGAATTATTTCTTCCCCTTAAAATCACCAGCAAGATATCCTTTCTTTCCAAATTTGTAGCATACTAATTTTTCTTTTAAATAGGAATGTGGGTGTTTCCTTCCACTATTATCATAGGGTGGAAATTATACTATTCCCCTCATCCACATTTCCTTACATTGTTTTCAAGATATTTCAGAAACCCTCTTCTTATCTTACTTTCCCTTAATATCATAAGACTTAGAGAATTCCTTTTTTTCTGGATAGCACATGAAGATACATCATCATATGATGAAAAACTTTGGGAGACTAGTTCCCATAGATAGGAATGGATTTAGCCCATCAAGGAATCAATTTATTTTCTCCTTGTATTTTGTATATTTACCACAACATTTCTTTCAAACCTTGTGATGTTAGATTCATACTCTGCAATATTCTCATCTTTCTTTTGACTCAAATTCAGAAACTTCCTTTCCATATCTACTCATTGTTCACGAGGAATGTATTTCCCTAGGTAGACTTCTTTAAAGTCCCTCAATTTCATGCCTTTTAACTCTTCCTTGTACTTTTTGTTTTGGATTAATGACCACAACGGATCTACGTCTCCCAACAGATGATAAACTACTATGATGAACTTCTCTATTTAATTACATCCCAAAATGAGAAATATCTTTTTTAGGGAACTTATCCACTACTCTGCTACAAATGAGTACATAGTCCCATTGAATGATGGATGTATTTGTCGCATAAAGCATACTAACAAAGCTTTTCCATGTGGTAGATCCAGATTCTCCATACAGGTAAGGTTATTGTTTACAACCAGAGTAAGTTTCATGAGTATACTTATAAGTTGCTCTGCACTAGTTGCAGCACTAAATCCAACATCATTATCTTGTGTCTGAGGGAAATCCCTACATAGGAAATGTGTATTATTGCGGTTTCAATTTCTTCTACTATGTGCCATTTTTAGATAATGGAATACACTAGATTTATTTATGAATCATAATGTATAATATTAACTTAGAAAAATTCTTCACATAAATTGAAATATTATGCATGGTAAACCCCATAATCACAAAAATGTTTTCTTTGAGGAAAAATTACATTTAAATCCTTCATAGTGTCTTGTAAAGAAAATGTTAATTATCCTATGCATATCCTATGGGAGTGCCCAAAAAGGTGCACATTAAGGCCCATTTTCATTTTCCTAGATACTCTGGTTCATGACCCAAACACCTTGTCAGGGTTCTCACCCCTAGGTACATTTGTGCCAGAACTACGTCCACTTGTAGTATCTAGACATGGATTTATTTTCTAGACATATCCACATAATATATTAATTACCAAAATTAGAAGATGTTCTTTTTTTTATACTCAAAGACTATAATAGGTATTTTTCCCCTAAACTACATTTTCTAAATCTAGTTTCTATGTTTTCTATTAAACATTTTATGATACCAACAATAAGGATCCGACCCCAGTTTCCTGGAGCAAGTGCCTTATTTTATAACATTGGTGTATAAACAAGGAATATGTATCCTAAAGGACAAAGTAGTTTATTAGATTTTGGAAACAAGATACATATATAAGTTCAAAATTACATCATTAAAGGAAATACACACAAATTAATTGCACTAGAATTGTTCATGCCTCCTAGATTATGCCTAAATTCATTTGTAATTTACTTCTTCATATCCTAGGAAAATGAAACATAAGAAAGCGGTGAGCTCAAACACTTAGTAAGAGTAAGAAATATAGAGGAATATTACATAAACATATACATTAGAAATTGTGAATAATTAAAAACATGCGCCTTTACAAATAATAAATTTGATCACATTATGGAAGGAATATGAGCGGAGTAAATAATGCCATAACAAAAAATAATCATGGGTATTATACTAGTCAAATAACCAAATTAACTTTAAAATACTAGAATCATAATTAGGGGAGTTCATATGTCGTATATTCTGAAACATATTTTCAATTCCTCGTCCAAGACGTTTATAAATGGCTAAGGCCTTGGCTAAGTCCACGTTTATTTGTCTCATGAGACCTACCGATGCATCGAGGGTCTATTGTGGGCCCAAAAAATCAAATAATAAGTCTAATTAATTCCTCATATGAGTGGGTATAATCATAAACAACATATAAATTCATATTAAAATTCACATATGAAATGTAAATAACTTTCCCTGAATAATAATCTTAAAAACTAACTATTTAGAGTAAATTTGGTGAATTGTTTTAGAATAGCACATCCAAAATAAAAATAGTTATAAACCACGAAATTAAATATGGTAGATCATTTAATAAATTATTAATCCCAATAATATATAATAATCAAAAATATTTTTGAAACAGAAGAAAATACTCATTTAAAATCATTAAGTAATTCTTGAGATAAATACACTTTTATTTTGAAAAGAAGAGTTATTTTTGGAAAATTGTTGGTATAAGACCAGAAATTAAGTAAGATAGTATTTTTATAATAAGATTATTGATTATAGAAATATAATGGTTTCTAAAAATAGATTATAGAGTTCTCTTGAAAATAGGTAAGAATTTGAGAAATTCCCTTGAATTGGGTTTGCATTTCTGAAATAATTTTGAAATTTTCTCTTACAATGCGTAAATCTCCATAAAATAAGGAAGGATTATGGTTGGAAAAAATATATATATCATTAAAAACAGAAATTATTAGGATTGAAAATGAATGAATAATAATTTAATGGAGTAATTTAGATAATAAAAGTAACCCGAATGAAAATGGAGGTTATGGTGAAAAACCCTTACCTTAAGTCTGAAAGTGTTCTTCTCCTGAACATAAGTTGATGGAACATAAAATTAATCTTATTAATAACTTAATTAAGAACCTATTAGATATTTATTTAGTTTATAATGATTTAATTATGTTCATTAGGTTTTTATTGATTAGTTATAAGATTGAATGCTGTTGTTCTGGAGTGTTCATTTGCAGGATTTTCATAATCGGTACACTTGTTTTTATGTAATGGAGTTCATGTCGAATTGATGTAAATATACATAGTTGAATATACATATTATCTATTAAAATAAATCGGTTTTAAGTATCATTTATATCATTTATTTAAATGGAATGAGGATGATTCATTAGATGAAATATTAGTGACATTCACTTAGATTATTTTAGTGGTATTTTGATTATTGTGAACTAGTTTGGTCACATGATTTAATAACATGTACAAATAATGGTTAATGAATATTAAATAGGTTGTAATTCATATATTATAGATTGTTTCAACCATAAAAATGGTTTTATGACAAGTAATTAAGTAGAAATTGAAGAATGAAATTTCGTCATCCACGAAGGTTGTAAATTGGATCCTTACATATGATAATTTTGTTTACAAAATAAAATAGAGTAAGAATATTGATGATATTCAATTAACATGATATAATTCAAGTATACAGATGATACAGATGTAATCATGGTCATTTTTATAGAGGAGGTTCGGAGAGAATAAGAAATGAAGATAAATTGAATTGAAACTAAATAAAAAAGAAAGATGATATACCTTTTGTACTAACCTCATTGAGAAACTCTTTATGGGAATGGGTTTTGGTCTTTTAGAAAGACCATGAGATTTTTGGACATGGGGGGGGACTAGGTAAGGTTAATTGTTCATAAATTGGGAAATCTATAAGGCCTGGAGGAGTGAAGGGTAGAGGGAGTGAGGGGCGTTTATAGTGGAGGGGGGAGTGAATTTTGAATAATATATTCATTATTTTATCATTTCCCTCAAGACAACCAATATTTTGGTTTCATGTGAACTTTAATAGTAATAATGGAATATTGTTTCGAACCAATAGGCCTTATATAACTTATGATGACATAAATAGTGTATTTAATTGATATTTTTTATATACAGTATTTTACAGTATTTCAATATTCATGAATAATTCATGAATTTCAGAAAAAATACCAAAATTTCACCTTAACCAATTTTCTATGTGTAGAATTAAAAAATGAACTCCATTTTTCAAAAGAAAGTTTTTAAATATTACTAATTTAATTTTTAGATAAAATCATATTTAATTCAAAAAATAAAAATTTTAAAGGTATAATTCGTTTTATATCACATTGAAAAATTAATTAATTTCTCAATATCTTATTACCATATGAAAATAAATTAGTATCATTATTTACTATTAATAAGTGTCATATTATTATTCATAATTGTATGTTACTACTCACCAAAAATGTTGTTGGTTTATTCAGACTACAAATGACTTACTGATCACAACTCTAGATGACTATTTTTAAAAATTCAAAACATAGAAGAGGCGAAGTTTTGTTTAATAGATAGATTATAAAATGCATTGTTTTATAGGGAATTAGTGTTTCATGAATTCAATAATAATTTTCAAAACCATGGGGTGTTTCAAATAATATTTTTAATAAACTTTTTATGGAATTTCTATTCATAAATTTCCAAAACCCTTTATTAAATATATTATACACTGGGGATATTTTTTAAGGATACCATCGACTATGTTACTATTGATGGACTTTTTCCATGTTGTACATATTTATTGGAGAATGTGTTAACATTTCAAATACTTGTTTTTCAATTCAAATGATTATGTTGATTATATTCTCCCATTTATAATAATTAATGAATTAAACATAATAAGTGATGGATAGAGCCCTATACAACACCTAGATACATTTTTAGGTCACTTAGGAGATACTAGTTTGGGTAATATGTTAAGGACTCACCCACTAAGGTAAAATATCTTGTAATAAGGCCTTGATGATAAGTTTCTGATGTATTACATTATGTATTCCATTATTATAAAATATAATATTTATGTCCATGTGATTTTTGAAAAAGTTATGATATCTATTGATATGTTTCTAGCTCATGAGATTATTTATATGGAATTATTTGATCATCATTTATTACTAACACATTACTCTTTATGCGAAAGTTATTTATTAAATGGACTGTGTTTTTTGTTAATTATCTTTCCATATTGATTATAGTTACACATGATATCTTCTGTTGGGCATAACTCTTACAAATAATTTGATCTCACTTCTATTTTTTCATTCTGTGGGATATGAATAAGGGATCTATGAATGTGTTCAAAGATGAAGAATGACTATTTTTACTATGTTTTTTATTTCCAATATAAAATGGGAGGCATGCTCATATCTAGTTTACCAACACTACTAAACTATTTTAACATTTGGTATGGGATCACATCCTTCTAGTACTAATTTAATAAAGTAAAAACCAGTTTTGGGATACTAGAAATGGGGTATTTACATTACTAAATTATTAAATCTAGATATATTCAACTATAGAGACCACAAAATAACTTAAAACACTTCTAAACACTCTATAAACACTAAAACACCCCCTCACGTAATATAATAATCTAATATGATATTCAATATGGTTAATTTATTAACAAAAATGATAATATAATCAACATATTCACTTATTATATACTTAGTTTTATCTTGAAAACATACTAAATCCTAGAGGAAAAAAATTCAACATCAAATCTAGGATGATATTTATTGGGTCTTAAAATTCCCACCAATGTCTTTTTCTTTTTCATAGGCTCAATAATCTCCCAAAAACATATTTTGTTCATGATAATCTACTCATTTTATTTTTTTTATACCAAGGAAGACAAATCACTTTCAAACTCATCATACTTAATAATAAATAATCATTCAATAATTATAAACCTACTTGAGTGAATTCTATGATATAAATAAGAACATTGAGAAATAATACCATGTTTTCCATAACAATTACTTAAATCATCTCTTTTAACCCGTGTAACCTATTGATACCAATACGTATGATACCATCTGAGAATAAACTATTCATTCAACCTCCCATCTCAAAGAACTCTATTAAAATAATGTATAAAATGTTCCTAATAATATTCCCACAAAACATCTTATAATAATTCACATGGTGAATTAACAAATTGCCACATTTAATAACTCTCTCTAAATATATGTTCCCACTAAACTAGAGTTCCATCACCCATTAATTAGAACACATATCTTTGGATTCTCTAAAATTTTGAAGTTCTCTCCCATTATAAAAAAATTATGTAATAAACATACAATAATGGAAAAGAATATTTTAATGTTTTTTTAATATATTTTTAACATCTATTTCTAACTAACATTAATGTTGGAGATGTTAAAAATAATAGTTTTGTCAACATTATTTTTGAAAAATATCACAAAAACATGAACTAAAAGTGGATTTATGATATATTTCAACATTAGTTTTTTTTAAAAAAAACTAATGTTAGAAATACATTTCCACTTCTGTTTTTTAATGTTAACTAATGTGGAAAAATCCTACCTTTCGACACTATTTATATAATTAAACAAACATGGAAAATTCCTATAGAACTTTATATAGTGTTTTTTCTATAAAAGAGATGTGGAAATTAGATTTTCACGTTGTTTTTTTACCCAAAACATATGTTGATTGGCCCATAAAAATAATTCCACTTCTATTAATATAATATACATCATAGAAATATATATATATTTTAAAAAACAATGACTAAATTACATTCACCCAAAATTTTGTAACATTGTACAAACAAATAAAAAATTCCTACAGAAATCAAAAAATAATTATCTAAATACTCATTTTAAAAAAATTATTTAAAATCGACATACCTGATAATATAAAAGTTTAACGTACATAAAAAATAGTTTTCAAAAATCATTGTTGATGGGTATAGTATTCACTCATATACGACTCGATAAAATTTAAGATATACAATAACAATGAATGTTATAATATTAAAAAACACAATATTTAGATATAAAACCTAAAATATTTAATATAACTAACCTTATAAAATTAAGTCATCACCCTTATTTTTATTATCTCAAACATGTATATTAAAACATAATAACGACATTATGCCCTTTCATTTTGGTTATGAAACTATGGTTATGAAATAATAACATGAAAACAAATATTATCATCTATATATTTATGAGAAAAAATATTAGCTAATATAAAATATATTTACCTTTAAATTCATGTATTGGTTTTCTAATGTATTGAAAAGTGATTATCATTAACATTCCTCAATAGCCCATATTTCCATATATGAACTATAAAAATAGTAATAATTAATAACAATTAATAATAAATAACGTATAAAAATAATAATAAAACTATATTGTTTTATAATTTTCAAAATGTTTTATGAACTCCCCATATTAAAGAGAAAACCCAAAATAATGTGCATTCATATGGGAAGAATATGCCTAACATCCGACACCACTATAATATAAAATGTTTAAAATTAATGAAATTATAATGAAAATTATTTCGTAATTTTCAGCCTTCTTACCAATCAAGAAATGAAAAAATGGAAACCAATATATGTATTTTCTAATATATCATATATATATATATATATAAATCTAGCATCATCATCAAGATTTTTCATAAGCATTTAAAAGTATTATGGATCAAAAAAACCATTAATAGTAGTGGCCTCATTTTGAATGAAAATAGTTCAAATATACTTAATTAAAGAAGAAATAAATTATGTCACATGAAGTCAAATTTATATCAAGAAATAAAAACTGAAATCTAAATTTACATACATGTAAAACAACTACAACATAGTTATGGAGAGCACATTAAAAGTAACAGGATCTATGATATATTTTTTGAATATTTTAAATTCATATTCTATTCCATGGATAATAGACGTAATCGAAAACACATAAATATTATTCAAGAAATAAGACATATGGGACAATCATTTATCCCATAAAAATATCAGAATTATCCAATGTTTTTGGTTACTGAACCTTTTGTTTCTTTTGTATTAATTATGTCTATTTTATAAACTCCTATATAAATTATATATAAGAAAATATTACAAGTAATTCTCAGTTAAATTTAACTAATATTTATAAAAAATGTGTACATCATATGTGAAAGAAAGAAGAAGGCTATTAGGCAAGAGTAAAAAATAACCCACACAATCTTCATCTATCGTAACCTACTCTATAGGCAATGGACCTAGAGAATTTGAATTAAAAATTTAATGTATAGATAATCTTACCTAACCAAAATTTATAGGCTGGTGATATATATAATCCACCAAAAAATATACAACTTTATAAACTACAATATGTACTTAGGTGATCTCTATTATAAAACTCACAGTAGAAGGCAAGGTCCAAATTACATGATCTCTAGTAACTAGAATATACATCCCAGCCTTAGGGATAAAAGTCCCCTTTTTTCTTTCTCCTGATTTTCATCATATGATGATAAATTAAAATTCAATATTAGTGTAATTAATTTTAAAAAATATAAAAAATTTGGGAAAAATAATAATTTCTCACAATTCTGTCAGATATTTATTTAAATATATATATATATATATATGATGATTTTGATTTTTTTCCTTCTCACTCATTTTACATTTTTGGGAATGTATGGGGAGATGGAGGACCGAATTGGGCTTATTTTGAACCTCAATTATATTTATCCCTTAATGAATCAAATTTTTTGAAATCATTCGATCCTCCACTAAATGATGCCCTCCTTGTTATAATGAATGAGGGTCCAAATTCTATAATTTGATCTCTTTGTGTGATCTCTGTGAGTTCTATTACATAAAATAAAATAATATTTAATTATTCAGTTTACAAGAAATTTTATAATATAAAATAATCATCATACCATAAATTCTTCATCATGCCATCTTGTGAAAAAATTATTCAATGTCTCCACTTCTAAAAAACAATAATTTTGGTATAGGTTTTCATTCAGTAATTTCCCAAAAACATAATATTTTACAATTTTGATATAAAATATCTCATTTATACCTTCTATTAAATATATGCATCTTTTCTATATTTCATTCAATCCTTGAATTCCAAATTTCATCTATAATTGAATACATTATATATTTGTCATAGAAAATATAAAAGTTTCATAAAATGAAATAAAAATGAATCAATAGATGTATTTTAACTTTATAGACACCCACATCTTCAATTTTATCATCTTGAGGATGTAGTTTCAATCAGAATATAAAATGATAATCCTATAATGGCTTCAGATAATAATATAACGTGTAAACTTCATTTCAATTTGGTCCAGTTGGGTTATTATTATCATCAAAATTCATATGAATCCTCTAATCCCTATTATCAATTGAATTTTTCAGTAAATGAGTAAATCCACATCTATCATATCTAAAAAACTTTTTCACTCTAGAAAAATAATAAGACACCATCATATGAGGTGCACCAGTAGTCCTAAAAATATTATTTGTAAATTAAAAGTTTACTTTCATTAAATAATTTTTTAATTTAATATTTAATCATGTGAAAAATAGACATAAACCTTAGTAAATTTATCACTTACTCTGTATATATCATTTAAATAGAGAAATGTAATGATATTATGTGTACCCTCATATTATTAGAAAAATAAATAATTAAATATATATATATATATATATATAAATAAGTAAGTAAAAAATGTCACACATGTGTAAGTATCAAAAGAAATTTTTCCAAGGTTCTTAACCTAAAAATATGTATCATAAGTTATTAAATATAAATATTAATTCTAAAATTATATAAATGTTAAAAATTTATAAATTCAAATATAACAGTTTAGAAAATGTTTTTTATATGCATAAATTTAACCAAAAAATAATAATTTTTGACATGTTTTTCAGTAAAAAATGTTTAACCATAAATTTCGATAATAAAATTTAACACAAAAATCAGATAAATAATCAATTTATAAATAACAAAACATAAAAATTAAAACAAATATATTTTTTACTCCTATAAATTTCAAAATATAAATAAAATGTTAATATTTACTTGAACAATTTGGATAGTAATTTATTGTTTTCACATGTCCCATTAACAAGATCAGTTTGTACAACATGTAATTTTTCCACACTATAGTCATTGATATCATCAAAAAATCATGTAATAAAAGAATAAATTTCACATAAATCCATTACATATTCATTATCCTCATTTAAAAAAAGAATTATTTTTCCTTGTATGTAAACATACCACTAATCATTAGATGGGTAAATAACATAAAATATTTTCTTTTCATTTGTCTCCATTATAAATGGTTCCTCTTTGTTACTAAATCTACCCAAATCAGTGAGTTTAAATTCATAATAATTCTGTTTCACACCACTATTACTACTAACCAAATTACTCTTAAGCATTGTTACAAAACATTTCTTATAATAAATTTCCCATATATCCCCACGAATTCCAAAATATTTCATTTTGTTGGAAATTGGGTTGTTATCTTTTTTAACATGAAATGTTCTTCAACAATGACCATTATCCCCACTATTTTGAATTGAAATTTTTTCATGAAATTTTTTTTTGTAAAATGTTTCACTATTAATATAGAAGTAGACCATGTGATCAAATTATGATATGGTCTTCTGGCCAAAAATTTTATTTTTTATGTTATTGATAAATAAATTTTAATTTTCTCATTAAACCATTAAAAAAATGTATTTGCATAGTCAATAATCTACCACTTCTAATTTGGTTTCAGATATCGTACATTTAATTTAGATATATGTAATGATATATATGGTTGAACCTTATCAGTGTTGTTAAAATTTAAAAAATTCTCCTACATCACATCTCATGTGAAATGAAATTTACCTTTAATCCATTACACCCTCTACCTCAACTAAAAAATGTCAAATTTTAAGATACATGGAGACAAATATGCTCCAATACATACAAATAATTAGTATTTGAACTTAATCAACTCTACCAATATATATATTTTAATAATAAAGCCTTCTAATAGAATATAATTTTAACACATCCCTTCAAAATTTTCATATATCATTTCAAATGAGACATTCAAGACAAATAAACAAGCCCACATATTTTAATATCATGCACCAAATAAATAATAAGATGAATCATTTTTTTAAAAATATGACTGTTGGAAATACATTTAAAGATGAGAAATTATTAGGGAAGTTTCATTATTTAGAACCTATAACAAAATTGGATCCAAAATTTTTTAATAAATGTATTTGAAAATATAATATTACATATTGATAATATTTATGATTGGTTTTGTAAATATTTCATATATTGTGATTATTGGAAATTGTCACATCAATACATGATAGACAAGAGATTTCATAAATATTAATTTAAAATCATTCAACAACACCAAATTCATCACATTTGATGAATATCTATTGGTTACCTTAATACCATACAATTATTGAGAGGAATTAAACTTCATACTCTTGCTTAATATATGAAAAGTTGAAGGTAAGTATGGTATGTTTCCTTTCATAGTGTGAGGTAACTCTAAATTTATTCCCATGGATATTATGTTCAATCTAGGAAGAAATCCATTATTTGTTTTCTTTAATTTCAAGAACATTTTCAAAAAAAATGTCACATATGTTTTTCACAACATATATAATTTCAATGTTAATTTTCATCTCTAAAAATATCCAATAAGGTAGTTCAATTATAATATAATGTTTCTTACTAATTTTTTTATGACCAGAATGCCATTTATTTCCAAATGTGACATAAATATTTTTCACCATGTTGTAATATTATTAAGATGAAAACTCTTGTTTAGAGAGATTATAATATTATAAACCATTAAATAATTTTTTAATCAATGATATGTTTGATCAATTAGAAAAAAATATACGATGACCCATATATTCTAGTTTTATTCTATTATGTAATCGATAAAATTTAGTATTTTCTTCACAAACTGGACATGCATTATTTCCCTTAGAATTGTATATATTTTTATTTCCATATGCGGTAAATTAATTTAAAGGGAATAATATCATTGAATACAAAATAAATTACTCTTTCATGGATTCATGAAAATTTATAACAGATGTCTCCCATTGAGGATTCAAATCATCAATTAATGGTGAAAGATACACATTAATATCCATTACTGGTTATTTTGGTCCAAAAATTATCTAGATCATCATAACATATTTTTTAATCATTCATATCTATGGGGAGAAGTCATATTCTACCAAGCAAACAGTCAATTATAAATGTTGACTAATGAGGCTTTGATATAGATTTATTTCATTTATGAATAGTCACATTTTGATATTTCTTGCATTACTTAAAAAATTAGTAAATGTTGTATCAAATATATTTTGTTATGGTGAATCAGTAGGGTGATGAATGTTTCCATCAGAGATGCACTCATTTGTAAGACATCATACCATTTTTTCATGATTTTAATTTTGATATTGATTCTTCAAAGGAAGAATTACTAAAAGGCTACAAATTTATTTATCAGGATTCTTGTTTTTAGTAACTAATAATGAATCAGAGTAGAATTTTTTATTCATAATATATCATGATGTCCCACATTTAGGATATTTTGATAAAAATTCATATTTCTTCCAAAACATCACATAATATACTCAAATCCCAAAGGTAATAATATTTTATTTTTCTCATAATCATAATCTGGAATCCAGTTTACTTCTAGAAGTAAATATTTTATAAGTTCACAGAATTGAAAAAAACTTTTATCACTTTACCAATTTATTACTTTCAATTTAACTAATCATGGAACTATTGATAACATTGTAAATTATTATAAACAGAAAATAGTGGTTTCTTATAATCTCTATACAATCAGCTAACAGCTTCGGTTTTCAGATGGTTTCTATACCTACATCATGAATTCATTTTTCAATATGATCTTTTTTCTGATTCTGAATATTTTCATCAACATTAAATGTTGAATTTATGTATTTCACCATTCTATATACAATATATATAATTATGGTTAAAACTATAATAATAGATATGATCCTTGATTTCTCTAGAATTTTACTTTCTCAAATTTATACACTTCACACATAGATAAAAAATCATATCGTAGATTTAAATATATCATTTAAAATAATCCATGAAATCACCAACTCATTTTTCACATTCATTAGTGGTTTTTTTAAATATATCCAATTCTGATCCACTAATTTCATTAGATAAAAATATAAAAGTTCAATATATTAAAACATAAAAACATTAAATATATATATATAAGTAGATAAATTTTATTCATAGAAACATATAATAAAAATAATCGATTATCGATAACTACTTGATAATAAAAAAGCAATAATACATAATGATCAAAACATATCATTGAGAAATTTAAATACATGTGATTAAGATTCTATTAAAATAGACTATTTATATATGCATAAATTATTAACAAATAATATTTCTTAAAAAAAATTAAAAAATGAAAGATATGGTAAAGTAACAAAAATTTAATCATAAATCATTTTAACAACAAAGACAGTTTATAAATGATATATTTTGAAGGAAAAGGGATTTAAAAAATAAAAAATTATAACAAAGAAAATAAAAATAAAAATAGTTTCAAAAAATAAATTTTAGTGATAAAAAATATATAATTAGAAAAAATTTATAACATTAAATAGGTTTTAGAAAAATATAAATTTAATAATAAAATCTATAAAACAAATGAATGAATGAATCAAATTTATAACTAAAAGATAATTAATTTATCTTAAAAAATAAAAAATTAACTTCTAAAATTTAGAGGTTAATAATGAAACTAGATCTTAATTTTTCATAAATTTACTCGATTTTGGTGGCAATAGTGTGAATATTAAAAAATTGAAGAAAAAAGTTTTCAAACTGATGTAGAAAAAATAAGTAACAAAAAAACATAAAAACAGTTGGGGGTTGACCAGAATAGGGTTTCCGTGGGCTTAATAATATCTAGGATCATGGATGAATGATGAATAATAGAATAATGAGGATAAAAAATCTTAAAAGATGATGAAAATTGTCTATAATAGAAGTTTTACGGTTATTGGCTTCCATCAAATGTTGTCGAAGCTAGGAGGAGGGTTTCCAACATAAATAACTGAGGGTATCCATGTGTCAACGTTTATTAAATATGTTTAAACTCTATGTTATTGAAAATATATTTTAAAATGATTTTTTATTACCCTTAAGATCATTTTTTATGAAACTAATATAAAAATGATTGTATAATTATCATTGGAGCCAGTTTTCAATAAAACCGATGTAAAATCTAATTCCGAAGACCTTTTAACCTGGGTGTTATAAAAAACCAATGTCAAAAGATTCCCTAATAACATTTAAAATTGTTTTTTAGAAAGTTATTAATGATGTCAAAACCATTATTTATAGATTTGATAATTATATATTTCTATCTTATTTCTCCTATATTTCTAACAATATCCAAATAACATGAACAAATGGGGACAAAATGATCATACCATAGTCTTTGATAAATTATGGCTAATAATTCAACATAAACCTCCATAGCTTGGTATATAACTCTTTTTATGTCTGAGAACTAGATTGAATAGTTAATTTCAATTTTTACTCCCATTTTTTATTGGGAGGAAACTTCTTTTTCATCACTTGGGAAATGTGACATTCGAAGGACTTTTTCATATTACCACTCTATACCTTTTCAATTATAGAACATTAACACTACTATACTAAAATAGTCCAAACATATTCTTCATAGTTTCTCTAAAATCATATTCTGGAGATCATTTCATTAGCCTTATTTTTATTATAATTCTTTTTCAAATCCCTTTGGAGTCAAAAATATAAATGGTATTCTTAATAACTTTATTATTCTTCATACAATGACTTTTTTTCTTCACTACTATGAGAACATGAAATAAGTTTACTCAAGCATACTATCATATCATAATAGCATATCCATCATATAATTTCATTATAAAAAATTGATTTTTCTCAAATAAAATATCATAAAATTCATCATAGATTTGTGACACACTTATTTATTTTTTTCCAACACTTCGAAAAATATTGTGTTATTTAATACAGGCTTATCTTCTTTAGTGATTTTTTAAACAATTCCACTAATTTAGAGTAAAATTTCATTATAAATGGTTACCAAGTATTTCTATCTCTTTCTGACATGCAAGAGAAGCTTAAAATTTATTATTATATGATATGAAAATTAATTTTCCAAAATATGTGGATGTTTCTTTTGCGATTCTTGATGTGAAACTTCAACAATAAAATATGTCTCCATTATATACACTTTATTATTGTAATAATTATATGTATTATAATTCAAACTCTTATAAGAAGTTAAAATGGTGATATGTTCTTCTCCAATGTGACCTATATAGTAACAACATCCATAAAAAACATCTAATTTTTGAAACTTAATCTCAATATTTTTTTATATTTTTTATATTGATTCTTAATTTTTCTTCTTTTGGTGGACTAAAGATCCCCCAAAATTCATCTACCAAATCTTCTAGATTTACATAAATATTATTAAATAAACCAATATATCCATCCCATGTCCAAAATCATCCATAATTACAATTATATCAAAAATATGAAAATTTAACTTTTTAAAAATATCTTATTCTTGTGACTTTGACACTTTATAATATTACATCCTCTAAATAATAATCATAGATAATTTTTTTAAAAAAATTATATACTCACAAAAAAAATTATTAATACTATAAATATTTTTATATATTTTAATATAAATTTTTTTAATAGTTTCGTCTTTAAATTATTACTCATAGAATTCCTATATTTCTGAGAATCAATTTATTTTTCAATAAATTTTATTTTATTCAATTATGACATAGAAAATATATTTTTTCTAATATCTATAAAATATTTATCAATATGTTAAAGTAATATTTGGTAAAATTCATTAATCTTATCAATAAACATAGCATTCCTTGAATTTTCTCTAATATCATGAATAAAATTCTAAAAATTGAAATTTTAGTTGTCCAATTCATTTTCTTCTTTGATTAATTTCCTTTGGAAAATTTTTTCATCCTTCTCATATTATTTTAAATTCATTTTCATTTCAAAATCATTCTTATTATCTTCATCAAGAGTATTTTTCAACTTAAAAATTCTACTTATCATCCATAAATATTTTTTAGAATTGAAATTTTTATTATTTAAATGTAATTAAAAATCCTTATTCAATGTTTTTTCCCATTTACAAGTGTAAAATATTCGACATATACTCTTTATTTTCACATTTCCACATGAAATCTATCCTTTTATATTATCCATTTTCATAATTACTATAATCATTGTGTTTTTATTATATTTTTTTAACATTACAAAAAATATCCTTTCACCATATTCTTAGAAGACTCTACTTATTCATTATCCATAAAAATATAACTTCCATCAAAGATAGTCAAGAACCTTTTCCTCTTATATTTTGAGAAATTATTAACTTTACCCTTAGAATAATATTTTGATTCATTCTACTACAAGTAAAAACTGGTAATTTTATATCTATCTTATTCTTATATTTAACTCATCTGATTCTTTAATAGTTTAATAAAATATCTTAATCATATAAAGAATTAATCTTGAAAAAACTTACTATCCGCATTTCATATGATATAAGAATTCTATATAGAATATAAAAATTTTGTGTTTCTAAATATGGCTCTTGAAGTGGTGAATCATTTACATAAAACCTATCCAAAAATATTTAAAATATGTATTGAATGGTAATATAATCCTATAGATTCTCAAAAAAACACTGACAATGCTCACAATATTATTTAATCTAGTGAAGAATTTATCCATAGTTTCGTCATTAATCATCTTGAAATCGTCACATATAAATATCAAAAGAAAATATCTTCTCTTGATTTAAATTGTAATTATCTTCTTAGATATTATCTAATTTATCTCATATGTGATTTTTTATCTCAATACCATTTTTGTTGAAAACTTTCTTTTAAAAAATATATATAAGTATGAAATTTTGAGAAAAATCGTCATTCTAAAAATTTTTACTATTTATTTTTCCTATAAAATTAATTTTATCACGATGAATAAAACCTTTAGTAGCATCCTCCAAAATAATAAAACAAATAGAAAATAAAATTATAAATGTATCTAATATTTCCATATTTTTTTATTCCCATCAAATATGGTAGTCCCCTTACACATTGTGGAATTATAATTGTATATATTTAAAAAAATAGAGATAAAACCCGAACTATAGAGAGGTAATTTCATCAAAGAAAAAAATACAATTTTGTTCAAAATAAATTCCAAAAAGGAAACTAACAACTAATAGATCGTTGGAGGGAACCTAATGCACTGATTCCCATATTGGTAGCCCCAAAAATTTTAATATTTATTGGGGGTATGATTATATAGAATTAGTTTATTTATTTTAATTTATTATTTTTAGTTAAATTAACCACTATAACCTATTTGAGTGATCAATATCACTACATTAATCACACAGACCATGGAAATAAACAAAAAAGGGATATATTATTTATAATTTTTCCTACATAAAATAAGTTTATAATAATTGTCATTATATGGATTGACCCATGTCAGTAAGATAAACTATATTCACTTTCATGGATATAAATTACAAGGGTATATCCATTACTCATGATACCATAATAAAAAATCACTTCTTCCAAACTAGTATCTTGAAAAAAAATATGATACTATATAATATTTTTGAGATAGATATTTCCCTTTTTCATCTACTAGATGTATTCTAAAATCAATATATTACTCCATTACTTCCTCTATGTAAAGAGATGATGTTACTTCATTTTTCTTCACCATGTGATACAACTATGATGATGATACCAAAATCAGTGAGTTCTTTATCTTCTTTAACTAGAACTATAACATATACCCTTCTTCTGATTTTCATTCTTCTTATTCTCAAATCACTATACACATTCCATTCACACTAAACTAGTTTCTTCAATACAACACACAAATTTACATGAATCTCTTTGCTACATCTTTCATGAAAAAAACTGTTAATTTTTATCTTATATATACAAAATACACTCTTTAATATTTTAATTTCAAATTAATATAAAAATATACCTTTAACTACTTCTTAAAATTATAATATTATTTCGACTTCACTAGTATGTTTTGATGTTTGTCATTAGATTAGTATAGGTTGTCTTAGGAAAAACTCATGACATGGTAACTCAGTGTAATCAATCATTTTCCCCCAAGTTAATAATCATATTCTATTATCATGGTGTAAAATAATTATTCATGGTGTGAAAATTATTACCCTTTTAGAACAAACCATAATTTCATTCTCATGGTTGCTTATTGTGGAATAAGTCTATTATTTTTATCTCGAGGACTTCACAATAAAAGTGCAATATAATTTTATAATTGTGATCCATTTTATTCTATTAAATAATTTTTATTATTCAGATATTATATCCTTAATGGTCAACTTCAACATTTTATTATTTAATTTCTAAATTATCCTAAAAATCCAAATATAATTCCCCTAAAAAAATTCTTTCTTTCTAAAAAAATTCTATATTAAATCCCAAAATTTCTACATTTTGTATACGTCTAGAATCATTTTCATATAAACAAATAATTCAAATAAAATTTCAATAAATAATAATCAATGATCAGAATAAATATTTTTAGGCCTTTCAAGGAATAATATGGAATAAGACTTCGGAAACTTTTTGGTATCTGATTTGGATTACACTTATGAAAATTTGAATTTATCATATAAGAGAACACAATGGAAGTAACATTTTTTATTCTCCTTGAAGATGAATCTTGTAGAAATTATAAATGATACTTATGGAAGATAAGATTTACTTAGAAAAAAATATATTTTTTATAAATATGATTTATAACTTTTATAAATCACAACAAAAAAACATCAAGTTTACACTTTCAAATTATTTACACATCCATGTTTTCATTGATCTATATATAATTACCTTTACAATTACTAGAAAATATTTTTAATTTGTTGATTTTTTTGGCTCAATATTATATGGAACCATACAAATAGAAAACAATGACTCTTATAAATTTGAGACCGAATATATTTTCTAATCCAGATCATCGAAACTCATAAAACCACTAAATATCATCAAATATCATCTAAATAGTCTATATCCTCGATAAAATATGACCCTAATATAATATAAATAGTTAATTTCAGTTTAAATATGATTTATATATTCAATAAAATCTATCTCAGTAATCATATCCAATTCCACTTTTTCAATTCTTCTTCTCCAGACAAAATACTTAATGATAGAGTAAAAATCATTAACTTCAAATATAAATAAATTATTTATAGATCCCAATAATATTCTTAATGTCACATTTTTCTTTTTGTAATAAAAAATATCCCCAAAAAATCTCTTTTACTCAATAATTTTTATCTATGTTTTATTTTTAGGATTCTTCATACACTTTTTAATTCATATGATACAACGTCACATCTAGATTCATAGAAAAAAAATTATCTAGTGATGAGAAAAATGTGTTCTAGAGAATGAAATAAACATATTTGTCAAATGATTCAGGATAAATAATTATGTATTGGATTATTTATTATATTTTGAGATAAAAAACATATATTTAATTATAATAAATTTTCTTTTAATTAAATAAATAATCACATCATATTTTTGTATACTAGTGTACCTTTGATATTGCATATATTTTCCATATGAAATTTCCATTATTGGTTATGATCCATACATGTTGAAATTTTATTCAACATTAAAAAAGTTTTAGGGAATTAAGTTTTATTATATTTATTATTTTATATTATTATAACATTTTAACTTCATTTAATACTTTTGATTATTTCTTAATTTGGAATGGAAATACTATCAATAGGTTATAATATTAAGAAAAATATATATATATATTTTGTGTTCAAAAAGGCAAATTATTTTCTAATAATTTAAATTTTCAATATAATTAAAATTTTATTTTAAATTTATATCTTCTTTTTTAAATGGAATATTTTCATTAAAAAGGAGGAGATGAATGTGGGAATTAAATGCAGCTATGTTTATATAATAAAATTAATACTTAAAAAATTACACTGTTCAGAATGGTTAGGATTTATTAAGAATTTTATTTTTATTTATCATATTATTATAATGATATTAAATTATAGATAATTTCTTTTTAATTTATAGATTTTTTATGATCCTCACCTAAAACATGGAGGTGATTAAAAACATATAGGGGGATTAAGATAAAATTATTCCAAAATTTTGATTCAGTTTTAATTCATCTATTTATATTTTGTAATATATATTTTTTATTTTAACTTTAAAATTTTAAAATTATTGTTGTTGTAACAAATTTTTCATATAAATAATATTAAATATTCTTATTCAAGTTTTACAAAAGGAATTATTCATTTTATTGTTATATTTTTATTCTATGTTTTTATATAATTGTTTTAATTCAATTTATTTTTAATGAATATATATATGAATATTAAGTCATGTTTCATTATAATTTATTTGTCAAATATATTTCTAAATGATAATTTTATAATTGATGTAAAAAGTGATAAAAATTCTAATTTCATTTCATTTTCAATGCCAGTTATAATAATATTTGATAGAAAATTTAATTTTCTTATATTTGATTAAAATAATCAATGTAATAAATTTATTGACAACATTAATTTAAAATATTATATTTTTTAAACATATATTTAAAATGAATAAAAATATATTTTAAAAAGAATATTGTCTTCTAGTTATGTAAGATTAACCCAGATATGATAAAATCCATTAAATATTAATATCAAGAGAGGCTGAGTCCTGTCACAAAAAATTGTCATTCGCAACATTATAGTAAATAGGTAAGAATGTTTCATTCTAAATTAATGTTTTAGAATATTAATAAATTTTTTAAGGAAGATTAAATCATAATATAATAAAAGGTATCAACTAAGGATTAAAGCTACCAACGATTAATATATATTGAAAGAAAAATGAATCACACCATAACATAATGATTTACACAATTAATAAGAAATTTAAATCTATCGATTATCAAAACTAGTCTATAAAAATAATGATTTTTGATAGAACTGTAAATCTGATATTTTTCATGTTTTCTCAATTTTTTAGAAGTATAGGGAGCCATATTTTAAAGGTGTAGTCGATGACATAGTATTAGATGATTTTTGTTTTGTTGTATGGTATTACACCATGATGAAAAGTCATGAGATTTAATCTTTACACTATTTTGAGGGGGATAAATTTATTATGATACAAAATATGATTTCACACTACAATCTTTTTGACATGAAGAATAAAATATGATCTTTTCACAATGAATAAATTTATCTGACAATAAAGGGATAAGTATATTTATAAGGTATTATAGGAAAACCGGTTGAAAATTCTCTAATTACTAATGCCTTGTTGTTATTTATTCAAGTGTCTATAAATTAAGGATTTGATGATGTAGATAATTTGGTTGTTAATGGGAAATACCAACTTAAAAAATAGTCATATAACAATATCTCTGTGTGGATAAAATTCTTTAATTCTTAACTAGAGGTGGGATCAGTTAATGGATGTTTTTTCCATAAATTTAAATTTGAAATATTCAAAAAAAATTAGAGATAGAGTTTTGATTTTGAAATAAAAATATAAGATAGAATGTATCATGGAAGATATTGAAAGTGGGAAGATAATGAGAAGAATGATTATTGTTATTCAAGAATGGGAGAAAGAGTAATAGGAATAATGATAACTTGATTAAAATCAATCGTGGTTAAAGACTTTCATGTTGTTAAAGTCCCATATTTTATATCACTCTTTGTGTATGACCAAATTACAAAATTACAGAGACACATTGTGTATTATGTGTTTATGGATGATCATTACTCATTTATAATCCTCAAGGCGATTCTTATAGAATATAAAATTATATGTTTAACTAGATCATTCCAAGTAAGTAGATATATGTTTTTTGTAGTGAACCTTGTATAAATATGTTCTTCTTACAATATTTGTGTTATATAGTGTGTCTGGTTTGTATATATGGATATTCTCATGCACTTTAATTGATGTCAAATGTTTTTTAAAGGATTAATATAAAAAGGATTGAATTCAGTAATTTTTCTCATCTCTTAGTGAATTTTTATTTTCCATGAGGGACCTTTTAGCAGGTATTAGAGTATATGAATTCCCTTTAAAGACAAGAAATTGTGTATATTTTGAATAGAATGTGTTCCTTTGTACTGAAATGTCCACACACAAAATTTATTTTATAATAATTTAAAACATTATTTCTATAAAACATTCTAGTATTTCAATTTTCTATGGGAATAATTTTTATATTTTCGAAAATTCTATTTTGTTATATCTTATGTTAACCAGTTTTGATTTACTATTGGCTTTTATAAATGGTCTTAATATTCATTATATAGGTTATTTTATTATATTTTTAGATATAAATAATTTTTAATTTGAAATTCATGGTCAAAATTTCATCCCACCAACTCATTTAAGAAATGATTTTCTCAACTATAAACAGATAAAAATAATAAATAGAGTTTTGGATAAATTTAAAAATATCTGTAAATGAAATTAAAAATTAAATAATGATAAGATAAAAAACATAGATATTGAATCATGAATATATCAAGATGAATGATGATGAATTATTGCATTACTTCTTCACCCATGTTAATGAAATATTGATATAAATTATAGTTTTTGGTGAGATGTTAGGGGAATTTATGGTTGTTCTGAAGATACTGAGAATATTATTGGATAGTTTTTATGAAATTTTTTTAAATGCGAATATTGAGATTCAAAAACAATTCAATTCAATGATTTTGGTATTATCTTAAATTCTTATAGAATGAAAAATAGGAGTTCTCTAAAGAATAATTTAATCACTGACAAAGAAATAACATTTAATTTTTTGAAAGAATACAAGAATACGACATATATTAAATTTAAATAATAATACATTGATAAATATGGGGATATTGAAATTAAGTTTTTTAAAAAATAATTCATTTAAAGACGTGTGCAATGTGGTAAAGGAATTTATCGAGGAAAGTTATCATGAATTGCCTAAATTTAAGAGATATTCAACATTATATAAAAAAATTTTACAATATTAAAATATGGTGAAGAGTGTAGATATTTGGATTATAATTTAAGAAGTTACTCATGAAAAAAAATCAAGATTTGATAAGTAAAATATTGCATCTAAGGGGAAATGATAGAATATTTCTAAATTCAAAAGGGGAAATTCCTTATCAAAATATAAAGAATGATTATAATGGGGATGATAAATATTTTAATACTTTTGTGAATTTTGAGTAATTAGTTAAATTAATAATGTGAATGAATTGAAGTGCAATGTGTTGCATTTGTTGTCAATGAGACATGTTGTTGTCTTAGAATGAATGGATGTCAAGGAATGTAAACATGTGAATGACAAAGGTTGTGATGGTGTAGGTGAGGAATGGAGAATGGCCATGGTACTAAGATGCATGTCACTTAGGATATTCACTAAGTGGTATTGGAAATTGTGGTTGAAACATTCTCCATGCTCATCTGACGTTTGCTGAGATGCTCTTTAAGTTCCAAGAACTTGTATCAACTGGATACAATGTCACAACAATGTTTGACGACCATGCATTGTATTGACAATGCATGATGAGATGAAGTGATCCATCCACAATGACTAAGTGGATGAAGTGGTGCTAATGAAGTCCATGTACTATTTCTTAGTGCATGTAAATTTGAAGTTGATCCAATTGATCTCTGATTAGATCAATGAAGTTCATTGAAGAATTTATGTGGTTAAGGAGCTCGGTTGAAGATAAAGACCCTTCAGGAATTCCATTCCTAAGTAATAATTAAATGTTGAGGACATTTTTGGAATTCATAAGATGAAGAGAAGAGATGAAATGAAGAGGAAGATGGCTTGAATGGCACTTGGTTTGGCAATTTGTATATGGAGTACTTTGTTTTTATAAAAAGGATTCATTCTTTCCTTTGTCAAAAAATATAGCCACCAAGGAAGGCCAGCCGAGGGTCATCAACCAAGGCTCATGTGGGACTCGAGGTCACCATGCCCATGGGGAACCCTCAGGACAAGGCAGCATGTCCCTGAGGCAGAAGGGTTGGGGCCGTGTATAAGCCCCGAGGGCACGCGGTGGTGAAACTCGCGCACCCGAGTGTGCATAGTGGGCTCTAGGAGCGCGCCCGCAGAGGCGAGAGTGGGCGCAGAGCGCGCCCGCAGGGAGAACTCGGCGTGGGGCGGCACCGAGAGGGTTGGAAGTTCAATTGGTGAGTTGCGGCAGCGGCATATTGATAAGCCGCGTGAAAACCGCGAGAGGTTTCGATGTGGGACGCGCAATTTTCACCTGGAGCGAATCCCGGCCATCCGAGCGATCTCGCGCTTGATCTGCGCCGCACGATCCATCCGCGGCGAGGCGATTTGATCCAGGCCGTCCGAGGATAATTGATCGCCTGATCCAACGGTGAATAGCTTGTCTCCTCCCTCGAGCTCGAACGTAGCCACCCGCAGCCTCCGTTCGAACCAGGCGCCTCCCGGATAAAGAATTCGAGTTTCCGGCCACCTCCGATCGAAGTAAAGCGTCCTTGAGGATCGTCTAGCCACACTGAACACAACCATGCTATAAAATGGGCTTGCATGTAATGTATGGAGAATTTCGAACAAGGCCGAGGGAAAACGAAGTTTCCGAGGCTTCGGTGTATTCATGCTTTGCATGGATTGGAAGAGAATAGGCCATGCACATGTTCGGCGACGCATGCATTTGAAGAAGGCCGAAGAAAATGGAACCCGCGTGAAATAAAAAGAAAAACAAGATTTCACAGAATCTTGAAATAACCGAAAACTTCGGGAATTTAAAGATATCACACGCGGATGATACGAGGCAGCCTCGCCTATAAAAGGAGCACCCGAGGCTCTCATTGAGTTTTCTGAAGTTCTTGTTGAAGATTTGTATCCCGTGAGAGACTTTGTGCCTCGCGAAGATGAAACCTCGCGCACACTTGCGCGGTTGAAGTCCTGGTGCCACCCGAGTCCCGAAGGTCCCCTGCGCGCCTCCTTTGGGCGACAGGAAGAACCCCAGCCGCATCTCCTTGCGCGCTCGAGGTTGGCACCCTCACTGCCCGTGTACCTGCGTGGCAGGAGGAAGTGCATGAGGGTGTTGCACTTGCATGCCCCCCGGCCAGTGCACACTTGCGCACCCTTGGGGCCTTGTGCACTTGCGCGGCCAGTGACACCCACACCCAACGTGGTGTTTAAAGTGAGAAGAAGGCCACACCACTTGCGCGCATCTTTGGGTTGGTGTTCGGGTGTGAGCAAGAGAAGGCCGAGCCTTTGTGCTTGTGTGCCAAGTGAAGGAAGAATACCTACGGGTTGGTTGCATGCAAAAGAAAACAAAGAGGCCATAGCCCTTGTGGTTGTGCACACTTGAAGATTAAAAGAGAAAAACAATGTGTGTGTGCAAAGTGGAAGAGTACAAGAAGGGAAGAAGGTCATAGGCATTTGTGTGTGAAAAAGAACTAAAAGGCCGAACCAAGTGTGTGTGAACTAAGTGAAGTGAACACACTTAGAAGAAAGAAGAAAGAGGAGACCCTCACACTAAAGTACAACACACTTGTGAGTGTGTAAACAAAAAGAACAAAGTGTGAAGAAGGAAGAAGGTGTGTGTGATAAAAGTATTTACACCCTTTGTGGGTTTATCACACCAAGAAGAAGGAAAGGGAAGTGCATGCATGCATGCATGCACGCGCACACTGAACAAGCTTAAATCAGTGGTGTGCGTTTGAGTTGACCAAGACTTGAAGATCTTGAAGAGATTTGAGAAGGCCATGCAGTCAGTGCATGAGGAAGCAGAGTTGCCATGCACTCAGTGCATGAAGATGATTTGAAGTGAGACTGGACCAGACTGAAGTTAAAGATATTAGTTGTCTGAGTATTCAGTAGATTGAGACGAGCCTGATCAAGTGAAGTGATCAGAAGTTCTGAGCAAGACCAACAGACCTTTCAGAGGTTGTTGAAGATTCATGAAGAGTCAGGCCAGGTCATCCTCAGAAGAAGGAGATAAATCCTGAGCAAGATGAGAAGACCTGTTCACCACAAGTGAGCAGAGGTACCGAGCAAGGCCAGCAGCCTTTATCCCAGGCTACTGAAGATACTTGAAGAGATGAACAAGAAGAAGAGCTACTCGTGTGACTCGAGAAGCCAGGAGAAGACCCCTGTGAGACTCAGGGTGGAGGAAGTCTCCAGTGGGATTCTGGAGCAGGCCAGTGGGACTATGGTAACACTGTGTGAAGCAGTATAAAGACCCTCCTGTGGGACTCAGGAGAGATACAGTGAGTCTCTGTATCGACCATTGTAATACTAACCGATTATAATGGGAGAATCCATGCTGGGAGAGCATGGCAAGGATGTAGGCCTTTGGTGCCGAACCTTGTAAATCCTTGTGTCCTGTGCCTTTTCATTACTGCATTATCCGGGAAAGGTTGAGAGACATAAGAAGAGTGGATCGAGGCCTTAACAAGCCATAGAGGTTTAATTGATTAAGAATCAATTAGTAATTTTTTTTAAAGGATCACTGATTCACCCCCTCCCCCTCTCAGTGATTCACACTGATCTGGGAACTTCAATTGGTATCAGAGGGAGGTTCCCTCTAAAAGATCCAAGGGAGTCTACATGAAGTGCAGATTTGAGGAAATGAGTGACTAGCCTCAAATGGAGATATCTGCCAAGACTCCGAAAAACAGAATGAAGAAACAGGGTAAGAAAATGAAGAAAGCATGTCCTAGCTGTGATGTTGATGGAACAATTCATGATCATCAGAATGCACTAAAATATCTTCAGAAGACTGTCCCCATGGAAGTGTCAAAGTGTATAGTTACAGGCATCCATGATCTTCGAGAAGAAAAATTACAGCTAGAAGAAGAAGCCAATGCAATGGAAGATCAGATGGCTAAAAGGGTTGGCATAACCAACACTCTCAGAAAGCTGGTGAAGGCTAAAGATGAAACAATATCTCTTTGCAATAAAAGATATGAAGACACTACTGAAGAATTGCAAAGAAGCCTTTCTGAGAAAGATTGTTTTAAAATAGTGGTGAAAGAAGTTTTCCATGCACTCGAAAAGCTGCACAAAGTCTCAATAGTTGTCAAAGATGCTCAGCTAGAAGACAAAGAAAAAAGGGTGAAGGAGCTTGACAATTCATTTCTTGAATTGAAGAAAGTGCATGATGACCAAATGAATCAGCTGAAAGAAAGTTTGGAAGGAAAGCTACGAGCTGTTGAGGATAAGAAGAACTCCCTTAACATGAAGTGCTTAGAACTAGAGGTGATATTGACAAATCTGCAATCACCCAAAGCTGAATCCTCCCAGTCAGCTGTAAGAAGAAATGTTGCTACACAAGTATGCATTGAGAAGGATGATTCTAAAAGAAAGACATCCTCTAGTGAAATTGCAACAACTTCTAAAAAGATGGTACCATCCATACCATCTTGTACTAAAGCTTCTAATTGGGTTTCCACAAAAAGTGCAGGATGGAAGAATGAATCCAAACAAGTATGGATGAAGAAAATGAAGAAGCAGAGCTCTCCTGAAACAACACAACAGCTCAAGAAAAATGTCCAACAACCAAAAGGACTCAAGGAGTCAATATTTGTGGGACAATGTTGGTTTTGTAACAAGTATGGGAACTGTGCAAAGGATTGTTGGTACAATCCACTGAATGTCAATGCACAAAGGAAACTCATGCCAAGGGGGAGCAAGCCAGAAGAAAAGAAGCAACATCCACAGGTCCAGAGACATCTGTTTACTGCTAACAGATTTGGATTGCTTGACAACATCTGGGATGGTTGCAAAAGTGGTCAAAAAGTTGATACATATCAATCTCCGAATGTATCCAAAGCTGGAATGAAGAGAAGATCACTGAACCTAGCTAAGAGAGATTCCTTGGGAAGCAAGCAGAAGAAAGTGGAAGATGCTCCCAAGAAGAGTTTGAAGAATGAAGAGAAGTCCATGGAATTGAAATCCAAGAAGGGTGATGCATCCAGAAGGACCATCAAGAAAACATGCTTCTACTATGGAAAGAAAGGACACATCATGGACCTTTGTAAAGAAGCCATGAAACTGAATAGAAGCAGACTGAACTCCAAAAGACAATCAATCCAGAAGAAGAAGGGATTGATTGAAAATAAGTTGCCTAAGAGAGGTAGCTTAGCAGCATCCAAAGAACCATGTGGAACTTCCAAAACTGAGGCCACACTTCCAAATGATTTACTAGTCATATAGCCGAATCAGTTGCAACTTGCCAAAGATCTGCAAAAGCTGAAGATAAAGTTCTGGAAATTGCTAAGGCAAAAGGGAAGAAGAAGATTTCACATGAAGATGTGTTGAGATCCACACCAGCAGAATCATCACTGAAGATCAAATGTGCAAGTGTGAAGACTGGTGAAAATGGCACATCTCGGTTGAGAGAATCTTCTCAACCTTGTTGTTCACATTGATGAACCAAGGAGGTTCCATCTTATTCCCTAACAACTTGTGTTTACATGTGCTAACATTGCAGGGAATTGAAGATGATGATCATTCTCAGCTGGAGGATGGTTTGGACAGAATGGAGTGCACCCCTTGAGGGGGAGCAAATCTGAAGAAGATGATGTTCTGAGATTAATATCATCTTAACAAAATGGATGAAAGGGGGAGCTTTATCTTTGCACCTGAACATTCTAATGTGTTTTGTGAAGTTTGTGCAGGATTCAGCAATTCATTGAATATCTGAAAAAATTTAACCCCTAAGCATGATATCACATGTATTGTGAATGTTGGACATCATTGAGTTCCTTGGTTATATCACTCTTGTTTTCTACACCGGGTTAGCCCAAGTAGACTTAAAGTTGATCTACTAAAGGTTCTTTGCTAAAGAAGAACATGTGACATCATCCCTCTCTTAGTGATTTTCCAGAAAATACTATTCAAAGGGAGGAAGATATTTTTGGAAGATAACCACACCACACCTTTGCATTTGATAGCCAATAAGGGGGAGAAAATATTGGCACACATATTGACCCATTCATATGTGCTGAAGTTGTGTATTGACAACAAATACAAAGGGGGAGATTGAAGGGCAATGTGTTTCATTTGTTGTCAATGAGGCATGTTGTTGTCTTAGAATGAATGGATGTCAAGGAATGTCAAGATGTGAATGACAAAGGTTGTGATGGTGTAGGTGAGGAATGGAGAATGGCCATGGTACTAAGATGCATGTCACTTAGGAGATTCACTATGTGGTATTGGAAATTGTGGTTGAAACATTCTCCATGCACATCTGACGATTGTTGAGCTGCTCTTTATGTTCCAAGAACTTGTATCAACTGGATACAATGTCACAACAATGTTTAACGACCATGCATTGTATTGACAATGCATGATGAGATGAAGTGATCCATCCACAATGACTAAGTGGATGAAGTGGTGCTAATGAAGTCCATGTACTATTTCTTAGTGCATGTGAATTTGAAGTTGATCCAATTGATCTTTGATTAGATCAATGAAGTTCATTGAAGAATTTATGTGATTAAGGAGCTCGGTTGAAGATAAAGACCCTTCATGAATTCCATTCCTAAGTAATAATTAAATGTTGAGGACATTTGTGGAATTCTTAAGAAGAAGAGAAGAGAATAAATGAAGAGGAAGATGGATTGAATGGCACTTGGTTTGGCAATTTGTATATGGAGTAATTTGTTTTTATACAAAGGATTCATTCTTTCCTTTGTCAAAAAATATAGCCACCAAGGAAGGCCAGCCGAGGGTCATCACCCAAGGATCATGTGGGACTCGAGGTCACCACGCCCATGGGGAACCCTCAGGCCAAGGCAGCATGTCCCTGAGGCAGAAGGGTTGGGGCCGTGTATAAGCCCCGAGGGCACGCGGTGGTGAAACCCGCGCACCCGAGTGTGCATAGTGGGCGCTAGGAGCGTGCCCGCAGAGGCGAGAGTGGGCGCAGAGCGCGCCCGCAGGGAGAACACGGCGCGGGGCGGCACCGAGAGGGTTGGAAGTTCAATTGGTGAGTTGCAGCAGCGGCATATTGATAAGCCGCATGAAAACCGCGAGAGGTTTCGATGTGGGACGCACAATTTTCACCGGGAGCGAATCACGGCCGTCCGAGCGATCTCGCGCTTGATCTGCGCCGCACGATCCATCCGCGGCGAGACGATTTGATCCAGGCCGTCCGAGGATAATTGATCTCCTGATCCAATGGTGAATATCTTGTCTCCTCCCTTGAGCTCGAACGAAGCCACCCGCAGCCTCCGTTCGAACCAGGCGCCTCCCGAATGATGAATTCGAGTTTCCGGCCACCTCCGATCGAAGTAAAGCGTCCTTGAGGATCGTCTAGCCACACTAAACATAGCCATGCTATAAAATGGGCTTGCATGTAATGTATGGAGAATTTCGAACAAGGCCGAGGCAAAATGAAGTTGCCGAGGCTTCGGTGTATTCATGCTTTGCATGGATTGGAAGAGAATAGGCCATGCACACGTTCGGCGACGCATGCATTTGAAGAAGGCCGAAGAAAATGGAACCCGCATGAAATAAAAAGAAAAACAAGATTTCACAGAATCTTGAAATAACCGAAAACTTCAGGAATTTAAAGATATCACACGCGGATGATACGAGGCAGCCTCGCCTATAAAAGGAGCACCCGAGGCTCTCATTGAGTTTGCTGAAGTTCTTGTTGAAGATTTGTGTCCCGTGAGAGCCTTTGTGCCTCGCGAAGAAGAAGCCCTGCGCACACTTGCGCGGTTGAAGTCCCGGTGCCACCTGAGGCCCGAAGGTCCCCTGCGCGCCTCCTTTGGGCGACAGGATGAACCCCAGCCGCATCTCCTTGCGTGCTCGAGGTTGGCACCCTCACTGCCCGTGTACCTGCGTGGCAGGAGGAAGTGCAGGCGGGTGTTGCACTTGCGTGCCCCGCGGCCAGTGCACACCTGTGCGCCCTTGTGGCCTTGTTCACTTGCGCGGCCAGTGACACCCACACCCAACGTGGTGTTTAAAGTGAGAAGAAGGACACACCACTTGCGCGCCTCTTTGGGTTGGTGTTCGGGTGTGAGCAAGAGAAGGCCGAGCCTTTGTGCTTGTGTGCCAAGTGAAGGAAGAATACCTACGGGTTGGTTGCATGCAAAAGAAAACAAAGAGGTCGTAGCCCTTGTGGTTGTGCACACTTGAAGATTAAAAGAGAAAAACAAAGTGTGTGTACAAATTGGAAGAGTACAAGAAGGGAAGAAGTCCATATGCATTTGTGTGTGCAAAAGAACTAAAAGGCCGAACCTAGTGTGTGTGCACTAAGTGAAGTGAACACACTTAGAAGAAGGAAGAAAGAGGATACCCTCACACTAAAGTACAACACACTTGTGAGTGTGTAAACAAAAAGAACAAAGTGTGAAGAAGGAAGAAGGTGTGTCTGCTAAAAGTATTTACACCCTTTGTGGGTTTATCACACCATGAAGAAGGAAAGGGAAGTGCATGCATGCATGCATGCACGCGCACACTGAACAAGCTTGAATCAGTGGTGTGCGTTTGAGTTGACCAAGACATGAAGATCTTGAAGAGATTTGAGAAGGCCATGTAGTCAGTGCATGAGGAAGAAGAGTTTCCATGCACTCAGTGCATGAAGATGATTTGAAGTGAGACTGGACCAGACTGAAGTTAAAGATATCAGTTGTCTGAGTATTCAGTAGATTGAGACGAGCCTGATCAAGTGAAGTGATCAGAAGTTGTGAGCAAGACCAACAGACCTTTCAGAGGCTGTTGAAGATTCTTGAAGAGTCAGGCCAGGTCATCCTCAGAAGAAGGAGATAAATCCTGAGCAAGATGAGAAGACCTGTTCACCACAAGTGAGCAGAGGTACCGAGCAAGGCCAGCAGCCTTTATCCCAGGCTGCTGAAGATACTTGAAGAGCTGAACAAGAAGAAGAGCTACTCGTGTGACTCGAGAAGCCAGGAGAAGACCCCTGTGAGACTCAGGGTGGAGGAAGTCTCCAGTGGGATTCTGGAGCAGGCCAGTGGGACTCTGGTAACACTGTGTGAAGCAGTATAAAGACCCTCCTGTGGGACTCAGGAGAGATACAGTGAGACTTTGTATCGACCATTGTAATACTAACCGATTATAATGGGAGAATCCATGCTGGGAGAGCATGGCAAGGATGTAGGCCTTTGGTGCCGAACCTTGTAAATCCTTGTGTCCTGTGCCTTTTCATTACTGCATTATCTGGGAAAGGTTGAGAGACATAAGAAGAGTGGATCAAGGCCTTAACAAGCCATAGAGGTTTAATTGATTAAGAATCAATTAGTAAAATGTTTTAAAGGATCACTGATTCACCCCCTCCCCCTCTCAGTGATTCACACTGATCTGGTCACTTCATGAATAATAAAATAAAAATAATGAGAGAAGAAATGATGGAAGTAGTGAGGAAAAATGAATTGAGTTCATTAAAAAGAGTGAAATTGAGGAATGGATTTCATATATATTAAGGATGGAGAAAACTATATTATAAAGAAAAAATTTCAATTAGTAGTCAAAAATGAATCCTTTCAAATTAAGAAGATTTAATTTTGATAATTGAAATTTACAACATGAAGAAGATACATTCTAAAGAGAAAACATTGAATGTTTTCATTGAAAATAAGGGCAATTAAATGTGGAAAGGGATTGAAAATGATCAATTGAAATTGATAAATGTGGAGAAATAGTTTGACATTTTAAAATGAAAAAATCAAAATTAACTTCAATAATTGAGAAAAATAATGAAGAAGAAGTTTATTGAAAATGTTTATACAAATACTAATAAAGAAAAGGATAAATTTGTGGCAAAATAATAGAGTTTTTAAAAATCATAAATTTTTTTAAAGGACATATTTAAGAAGGAAATGTATGAAAATGTTATTAAAATGAATATATAAATAACATCATAATTAATAAGGTATTTTTTGTAGTTAAATATAATTTCTAATGAGAAAAATGATCCATGGTGGATGGTCAAAAACTGGACAAATAAAACAATTCTACTTCAGGTCAACAAGATACATTCAAAGGGATATATTCTTTTTTTTAGATACTAGTAGTACTATATAAAATGTGGGGATATAGAATAATATTTGGGTTCAATTATCAATGTTTCAGTGATCCTAGATGATTTTGGAGGGAACTATTATCAGTTAGTCAGTCCTCTCAAGGTAGAAAAGTTCAAAACTAATCATACTAATTTGGAATGAATGATGAAAAATTTAATATCATTAGAAGAATTTTATGGATGTTTTGGTAAAATAAGTAAATTTTATAATTTCCCTCTCACCATAATACCTACTCAACTAAGTATTTGTTACAATATGCAAAAACCTATGAAGAATAATGTTAAAGTAAGTGATAGGTAATTTGTTATTGAAGTCACACTCAAAGCTTACAATAAGGAATATCCATGGATCATAGATTGCAGATGATCACAACATATGGAAAGACATTTAAATCTCTTGAAATATTTTGAATTATTAAATTATAGTTTCGTATCCTTTGTAAATGACATGTGACTCAATATAACGGTATTTGGTTGATCATCTATTAGAGAATAAAACATGAAGTTAAAGAATAATAAACTTTTTTATGGGTTAAAATATAATGTAATAAGTGTATCTCAAGTGTGTGATAAAGTAAATTAAAATATCTTTTTAAATTTTAAATTTTTTCTAAGAAATAAAATCTGGATTTATATTGATGAAATCATAGATTCCATGGGGAAACATGAACCAGGTTTTTGATTCCTAAAATTCTTGATACTTGAGAATAAGAGATTAAAATTAGTTGTGGCATCGAAGACATGGCCTCATTAGTTAAATGAACATCAGAAATACTATATGGGAAAATAATTTTCTTTATATAACAACTATAAACATAGAGAAATTAGATGATTTCTAAATTCTAAAAGTGGGATATTGTTATTTCTTCACATGGGAATATGGGTATTTAAATGTCTCAACCATTGGAGATCATTCATTTATCTGTATATAGTCATATTAAGAGTTAATCAAAAAATAGATTTACGTATTTAATTTAAACTATGGATTATTTCAATTATACTATATTTATTATCTCTATCAAACATAAGATTAATTTCTTGAAAAAGTTTATAAATTTTAAGTTAACTGCTAGAAATGGAGTGTAGATTCTCTAAGAAGAAGTCAAAGATAGATAATGGTGTTGAATATATAAACGTAAGGCTTAAATAATAACTTAAAAAACCTAGGGCTTTTCTATGAATTCAATACACTATATTCCCTATAACATAATGGTTCGGATAAAAGGAATAATATAATTTTGTTGGAAATAGATTGGACCATATTGGTAGAGCATGAAACATCTCAATTTTCGAGAGGTATGAAATTGGTGCAGTAGTGTAGATTTAAAATAATTGCTTTTGAAAATCAAATTTTTTAATGAATATATCTGAAATATTTTATTAGAAGACCCCAATATTGATAAAAATTAAGTTATTTTGTAACCCTAGTATTATCAAAGGGAAAGGTGAAATATATGGATGCTTGATCAAAGTGAATTTGATGTTATACTCCTCGGTTATACACACAATACAAGAGGATATGATTAATAGAAAAAATTTATAGGAAATATTTTTGGATAATTTGGATGTGATGGTGATTGAATACTCAATGAATGGAATTACATATCATGATTTAATTTTCTAATGTGATGATGATGAAACAGAATTGGTTAGTATGAAATATTAGGTTTCTAAAAAGGATATAAATTCAAATAAAATGCAGGTTAAATATGATTCATCCATTTTTCAGTGATATAGAGAAACCATTATCAAATCATCCATGACTGGGAAATAAAATGGATGTCCAATATATTAATATATATCAAGAACAAAAATTAAAATTGGAGAACATTGAGGAAAAAAATTTATACTTTAATATTTTCATAGGTTTAATGGAAGGATGTGAAATAATCATTACAGTATCAAGGGTTGATTAATGCCGTGAATGAGAAGTTATATCAAAATAATTAAAATGAACCATGAGATGTGGACCAAAACTGATAAACAATAATTTATTCAAAATGTAGTTCTTTTTTAGTAATATACTGAATGAACAAGATGATGTGATGAGAAATAAAAAAAGGACCCATGTGGAAAGGATAAGGAATTTAATTTAATAAAAATATTACATCATTTTATAGGTTTGAGACTATTTTAATTTTTCATATTATTACATCCCAAAGGTGATATAAGATATTCCAAATGTGTATAAAGTCATCCTTCCTCAATGGATACTTTTAAGAGGAAGTGAATACTGATAAACATGATGGATTAATGATTAAGGAAAAATAATGATATGTTCTTATATTGAAATATCCATTTTACATATCAAATAAATCATGAAGGTGAGGGAACTCAAATGTGTATTCATAATTTATGTAACAACCTGACCTGAATTGCTCTATAGTAACCAGACAAGAGATCCATGTGACCTTAGTAATTCTTCCCCATAAACTATAGGTTTCCAACTAGTAGCATGAGTCTGATAATATCATGTGTATATTATAAAACTTTTTTTAAGTAACAATAAATAAGAGTTGAAATATTAACAATAACATCCATCAAGATAAACCAAAAATAATAAAAAAACATAGTTCTATGTTGTATTTAAACAATATAATCCTATATAATATGAATTTTGTAACATGTAATACAAATCATAAAAAAATAACCATGATCCTTCATGGGAAGATCATATACATCGGGGCCCAAAATAACCCAAAAATAAACAAAACTTGTGACATAAAAAAACTGTTCCAAAATGCTGGTCTGTTTCTAGCTTCTAACCATGATTCAACTATAAAACACACCCATAAATTATAGGTCCATTTCCCTTGTCTATACCAACAACAATGAATTATTATCATGTTTGTATGGAAACTACTTCGAGTGTGAGTACAAAATTGTAGGCCACCAACAATGATGTCTCAAAATATATTCAGCGTAAATAGTTTGCATGCTATTGTGTAACAATAAACTACTAAAACACAATAAGATAAATAATTGTCTATCCTTAAGTTCTAATGTGATAGTTGGTATCAACCATGCCATGGTTTTCCATTTCTGTATTTCCCTAAATATGTAACATAACCCAATCAACGGTAATATTGACACTCTCCCATTATACAATCATATATCAGTACGTATTAGGGGAATTAACACCCACCCTAGATACCACCATATATCATATTGTATTTGGAGGTATATCTTAACCCTTTATATCATTATATATCATAATGCCACACTATTTTTAACACCCAGCTGAGAAATAACTGTATATTATAGATCCTTTTGGAGAGTAAATCCCACTCAAGATACCATCATAGGGAATAAATACTTTGGGGTATGATAACCTTACCTAGATACCACCATATGTCAAAAATCATAGGTGTATATGTTCCCACCATAGATACATCTATATTTCATAGAGTCTTAGCAGGATTAACATCTACCCTATATACCTCCATAAATCACAAACTCTTGGGGGTGGTACCTACCCTAAATGACACTATATAAATTTTATTTAACAATCATAATAAAAAATTTCTTATTGATTCCAATTAAAATTTAAAAAACCTATATATACCCCTTAAATTCTTTATTTACTATTTATTAATGTCAGATCAATTTTCAAGATCAAATGTTTAAATTTTGTAACTATTTTTTTTCAAGTTCACATTTAGTTCACATGACAACACATCACAAAAACATATAAATGAGGTTATACCATTGGGTTATCTTAGGGTCCACCTACCTTATTCTAATAGAAATATTCCTATTGAATATAATTAGTTGATTTTTCATGAATAGACAAAATCTATAAAATATATGTAAGGTCAAAAAAAATAATACTTGTTAACATCTAGAGTATGTCTATGAAATAGTGATAGAAACTAAGAATTTATACATAAATAAATATAACATTACTCATATCCACTCCCTTAGATAAATGAAATGAAGAACATCCAAAAATTATGAATATCCTTTAGGATGGGATGAAGAATGAGGGATAGAAGATTATTAGGTAATAATGTTTTCTCTTTTGGATGAAATTGTTTAAAACCATTCTTATATTTAACTTAAATAATTAATTAATTATTTTATTAAAAAATGGACATAATTTATGCAATTATCATTTTTTGTTAAAGTATGGATTTACCATTACATACTAAGAAACCATGATGTATGCTCCTTACATATCATTCCTTACTTATCAACCTTTATAATTCAAATAATTTAATATTTTGTTTTTCCATATCAACACTTACCCATCATAGGGTAAACTATCAACCCTTACATGCAAACCCTTATGCATCACAATGTTATCCCTTATGTTCCATAGGTAAATTCGTCAACCCTTAAGTATCAATAGTTATAAATCATGACGAGAAATTTTTAAGCCTTATATATGATATTGATAACCATTATATGTAAGAAACTAAACCATTTCTCCAACCCTTATGCATTAGAGTATCTATTTCATATCATAAGGGAATTTTTTTATTCAGATCTATAAAAAAGTGACAATTACATGTTACCATAACATATTGAGTACCCTTATATGTTTAATTTTCTATAGGACCAAATATACATATTTTATTTTCCACATGGAAACCCTTATGAGTGGGGAATTAAACAAATTTATAAATGAGTTATGTACCTTTAAGAATGAGGACATTATCCTTACGAACAAGGACACTTTCACATTAGAACTTAGCCACATTTCTGAGTGATTCATGTAGCCTTCTACATAAGGAATTAACCCTTATATAAGTGTGCCCTTATGAATTAGGAAATAGAAAATTTT
Organism: Viscum album; assembly: GCA_963277665.1. Lineage (NCBI taxonomy): Eukaryota > Viridiplantae > Streptophyta > Magnoliopsida > Santalales > Viscaceae > Viscum > Viscum album. Next base: position 2,044,481,788 of record OY728150.1, on the reverse strand, counting down.
CTGAGTTAATCATGTACCCTTGTGCATAATGATCCTTACGCTTGGGTACTTTAAAAAATTAGCCTTGACCTACAATGCACCAACCATTTACAAATTTCATCCGAAGATCCTCCATCCTTCTAATAGAATACAACTCACCTGATATTGACATAAAACTACATAATAATATCATGATATAAAATATTCTTATTATGAGTTTTAACATGATTCATGTATTGAAAATAAAATCCAAAACAACAAACCACAACACTTGCCTAACATCTACCCTTAATAGCCCCTTTCTACTTATACATATCACCAATAATTTCATGCTTCCCTTTGGCTATGAATTTACTAAAAGTCCAACCTATTACTAAATTACATCCCCAATATTAGTAAAACATTTACGAATCAATCCCTTACTGACATTGGCACACCCAAAAAATCTACAGGGTTCAAATACACATGATCAGTCTATGAATTGACTCTAATTACCACTTCTGAATACCCTACGAAAACATGAAAAATTATAAACCTCTAGAAAACATGGGGTTTTTTAAAAATTAAAATAATTATATGCCTCAGTATGGTTTTGGGTGTTACAACCTCCCTACTATATAGCTTCCCATCCCCAAAAATATTACAAAATAACCTTGGGAAGAAATTATAGACACTAAGCCTATATAAAGGACTCTATATCCCATATATCCTCTTATATATTCCCATGAAACCCCTATACTCATATAATAGGGACTATATTATCATGTAGCATGTTCTCACTCTAGTGTACTATACGAATAAAAATATCCTCAAATGATGTGTCAGTGTGGAGCTTGATGTCATCCGTACTAGTCACCTAGGATGGGATGGCATGATATCACTTAAGCTATGACACATGATGCACATCATGTATATAATTGGAAAACATAGGTAGAGCTAATTGGTTTTCCACTATACTGACCTACTCCAAGAACTCAAATGAACCCATATACTTGGGGTATGACTTATTTTATAACTTAATATAATAATTCCTAAATCTAGGTGATACTCATAATAATAACTAGTCACCAACCATGAATTTTAGAGGATGAAATTGTCAGGCATTATATGACCTCTTATTACTCTGATTAGTCCTAACCACTTCATTATCATATGGATATTATTTAATGTATCCAATAAAATTCATGTTTTAATGAATATATAATACTTTGGTTCCAACCAATATAGTGTTGATCAACATTACATACTATATAAGTACATGAAATGTGATATATGAATTAAATCTTGATAAATACTATTTTTAGAAAAATCATAAAGAGTTAAATAGTTCTTCCATGAATCCATGAATTCCAAGACACACTCTCCCAATATGTTATTTAATATTTGTATCATAAACATTAACTTCCATTCTTTTTTATGATGATGATAAGTGATTAGATTCACTTACATGTAGAAATCCTTATATAAAACTTTCCAAAAGTGTGATTTAAAATGGGAATACTAGCCAAAAATTATCCATAAAGGAATCCCATATAAATTTTTTATCTCACATACATATAAATTTCCTTTATCATCGATACACAAGGTCTCTTATATTTGATGAAAGTGACAATACTAAGTTAACTGATACAAAAGTACCCAAATTTAATCATTTATATAGGTTTTCCATGATAATCCCATCATGAAATATATTGTCACATTATATTACTTCATATTAAGTATTGGTGATGATTAGACAATTCCCTTAGGTAATTGGTGTCTAACAATCACTCATTAGAAGGTGGATAACATTGTATTAAAGCCTAATATATCCTTCTTTATCCACGGTCACCAATAACTTTTTAAAATATCATTATACATCTTGATCAAACCTAGTTGAACAATCCATATCAATGTATGTGAATCCCTAATTAGATCCTCATACATTTTTGTAGGGGATACAATAAATCTTTTGATTCAAAGGATCTAAATAGAATCAAGAGTTACTTTATGGGTGGCTCTCCAGCATATAGATTGTCCCTCATCAGTAGATTATCTAATTCCTAGATAAGAATATCATTCACCGTGATGTATACTGAAGAGGTGATAATCATGTATTTAACGGTATCTTGACCTTGATAATCATGAATATCAAGTCAAATATTATTGTATAGGTCTATCATCCTTTAATCACTTCTCAATTCTTGCATCACCTATGTATGTGTGTTCCTACTTAGTGCATTAGTAAGGACATTTCCATTTTTATAATGTATATACCATCTCAAAATCATAAAGCTATAAGTAAATGTCAAACCCTCACTAATAAAGGTTCATGTTACACTACATGAAGATATATCATAATATTTTATAGTTTTCATATACCATAAACCTCACACACTTAAGATAGTGATTCCAACACCTCATGTTGTGCACCATTTATTCCAAATCAAAATCGTGTATCATGTTGTTACACACATGAAACCATAACTAACATAAGAACTAAGTTAAAATAAGACCATATGAATTAAAAATGGCCCAAAAATCAAATAATTATGCATAAATATAAAACCTATAATTTATACACCACTTAGGTAATGTAAGAACCTGGATCTTCATTTTCATGTATGTCTTTCCATTTTCTGGAGTTGTTGAGAAAAATGAAGTTTCTTGATATTTTTGAAGTACAAATTGTGTACTCTTTTCCCGCTCGAAGCCGTGTGCTGGTCTTGTCCGGGCCACACACATAGTGTATAGGGGTGACGTGTAGGCCAATTTTTGTAGATTACAGAAAGCCCTAGTACACGCCATGTACTATAAAAGTACACTCCGCGTACTTTCTTTTTTTCCATTAATCGGACCGGGGTCGCGCTCGATCGCCATAAACGTCTTCTTCTAGGTCTGGTTCAACCGAGAGACATCGTACATCTGCGAAAATTCTCTGTATTCCCGAGCCTCCATTTGTTGTCTGATTCGACCACCGTCGATTGCGTTGGAACCACAGCAGTGAGTTCTTCCTTCTTCTTGAGTTTCATTCCTTGACTCTTCCTCTATATCAAGTTATCGTGGTTTGAGAGTTTTGGAATTTTTCTCAGATCTATGATGTTCAAGGGAGAATCAGTCATCGTGGTTCAAGTATATCGATCTCTTAGGATCGAGGTAGGTGGTTTGTGCCTTACCATTCATGGTCTTTGAGTTTTATGTGCAAATTACACCAATACCCGTGAACGGGGTATTGCGTGTTTACCTTTTTTCCCTTGTTGTTTTCATGCCTTGCTTGTATGCTTATGTAGAGGTAATTTAATCATGTTAGAGGATAATTTTTTTGTGCTTGGATGTTTTGCCCATGATTTTCTCTATTTACCACCATTGGGTCTTTTTAGCCTCTGGTCGTTATGACTATTGTAATGCCTTGTGTTTATAGGATGGAGTGTTTTGCATTACTTGCATGTTTCCTTGTAGACTGTTATCCAAGTAGCTTTATAGGTGTACTTTGGTTAGCCAAGTAGCTTTGTAGGTGTAATATGTCCTTATAGCATTATCATGCATTGACTGGCATGGGGCTGTGAGAACCTTGTGCTATAGACTACAAGGGAAAGACTGAGTGAGCTTCCCAGAGATTCCTTGACATTACAGACTATAGGAGGTTAGACCGAGTGAGCTTCCTCAGTGAGTTTTAGTCATTATAGGGCATCTGGGATAGACTGACCGAGGTTCCCAGAGTGCCTTCAGATTTTATAGACTACAGGAGGGTAGACCGAGTGAGATTCATCATAGAGTCTTACCTTGTTTGATTTCTCTTTAAGAACCTTCCCAGGATAGGGGAGGAATTGACCAAGTGAGATTCCTCATCAATTTTGTGGTATAAATGAGGCTATAGGATGAATTGAACGAGATAGATTCCTTAGAGAGTCTCGTGACCTTGGGGCTAAGAGGGTTAGACCGCATGATCTTCCTTAGAGAGTCCCTGACTGCCCTGGACTATAAGGGGAATTGACCGAGAGAGCTTCCCTAGAGAGTCTCAAAAATTTATATGAACAAGCCAGAGGGGTTAGGCTGAGTGCACTGCCCAGAGGGTTGTGGTACTTCTTGATTAGGACCAGAGGGGATGGTTGTGGGTACTTCACAGAGGGTTTCCAGTTTATGTTAGCTGATTTTCTCACTGCTATTGTTGGTTGTGGATTGATTACTATTGTGTATCATCCTGCTTCACTACTTACTGTTTACTGCCTACTGATTGTTTTTGTTGTTTACTTCTTATTGTACTTTTACCTGCCATATACTCAATGAGTTTTAGGTACAAATCTTTGGGTGGTTTCATACATGTATTTTATCTCACACCATGTTTGGGCTATGCTTTTGGGCCCAAGATGACTATGTTGTTGTAGGTATCGACAAGGGAAAGTGCCCTTTCACTTCCGTTACTTGATTTCTTGGAGCAGGAGAGCATGGAACCAAGACTTGGCTTGCGATGATGAGGATATGTTTTACATTATTTTGTACTTGTTTTGGTAATGTGGTTTTTCTGGCATTGTGACTTATTTGGATGCTTTCCTAGATATGTATCATGCATTATTTCATATATACATATGTGCACCAGTTTGTTGATTTAGTCTTCCAATGTTTATATTGTTGGTTATTAATGCTTCCGCTATTTCATGTTTATTTATTTCCACTGTGTACTCTACCAATGAGGAAATAGTTTCCCCACTTTTTTCACCCAAGGCCCTCACTGCTAATCGGAAGCCTCTAGCATTTGTGGAAATGTGCTTGAGGCCATGTGACCAACCGGGTATGGGGCTCCTTTCAGTGGCTTCCGGAACAGGGACATTACAAAGTGGTATCAGAGGGATTATTTTCTCTTGATTTAATGTTTGGAGCCTTTAGCCAGGGATAGGATGGATTCGGTACTTGGTAATAAGTTGTTCCCGGCAGTAGATTACCCGTGTATAGGGAAAAGCCATACTACCTTGTTTATTAATGTTTTTTGTTTTGGAGATTTTAAAGTTTATATGATGTCACCTAGAGTGATTCACATGCCTTGTGCTGTTATTGTTTTGATATTACGGTTCTATTTCTGTTGCAACCCAATTAGATGAGGGTATTCCATCTCATGCATCATATAGGAACTTGTTAGAAATAACATGCCATGCATTCTTGCCATTCCATCAAGGGTTCATTAGTGATTTCATGTTGTTGTTATAGACACTGTGTATATTATGTATGTTGTTGTGATAGATTCTTGATAGAATCCCTACTGTTGTGATAGAGAAATTGATTGTGTGGAACTTTGCTTAAATGAATGCCAAATTCTGATTCTTGAGGTGTTATGGTACCTCTTGAATCTGAAGTTGGTGGATCATGATCCTGTTTTCTCATATACATGATGGTAGGAGATTCCAAGCATTGATTCGCGGGGAGTATGGGACCTCATGGATCAGAATTTGGCACCACTTTTCCTTGTTTTCAATGTTTCTGGGATTCTGTGAAGTTTCTGACCTACTGCCCAAAAAAACCCAGAATACACGACGTGTACTTTCTAGATACACATTGTGTAGTTTTCAGGATGTGTCACTAACTGTGTGAGCAGAAACATGGTGTTCTGAAAATAACTGTAGGAACATTCCGTGTATGGTAGGTGCACGCTGTGTAGTTTAGTGTCATGTACTCGGCCGTGTCACTAACAACATGGGTCGGGGAAGCATGAGTAGAACATGTCGTGCTGGTAAAGAAAATGTCGTGTAGTTTTGTCCCAGGTACCCGGCCGTGTCATGAACAACAGGGGTCGGTGTTATCTTCTCCAATACACGTCGTGTTTGTTCAGAACATGCCATGTAAGGGCAGCCATGTATATGGTCGTGTAACTAACAACACGGGCTGCCGAGACCGTGTCTAGAACACGTCGTGTCCATAAAGAACATGCCGTGTAGTCTGGGGTTAGTTTGGACTGTGTGGGTTATCCAAGTGAGGAGACTCGTGTAGTGGTTTAGAGTTCAAGTACACGCCTTGTGTGGGAACAACACGCCATGTAGTTTGGGGTGTTACACGACCAGTAGTTGCGTGAGTATACGCCCATGTTAATGGATAAAAGTACATGCCGTGTAGGTTTTATACATGCCATGTAGTCGTTTTTGTAATACTTGATAGTTTCTTCCCCCTGTTCCCATTTTATACTCCAATGTTTTTAGTCTCTTTTATCCGGATCTAATGTGTGATTTTGATCTTTCAGAGTTATGCCTCCGAGACGTCCTCCAGTCATACTTCAGTTGTTGGACGGTGACCAGACACTAGATATGGCCAATCGAGGACCTCCTTTTGATCCTCCTACTGTACCATCCTTGGTACCAGCATTTACACCCATCGCAAGTGTCGATACACAGTTCAGGGAGGAATTTCTGAGGATGCTATAGACTTTTCAGGGAGCACCTCCTCTTACCCTGTCGATGGCTGAGTTAAAGAGGGTTTTTCAGCAGTAACATCATCATACTTTCTCAGGGGATAGAGGACCCCAGTCTGCAGAGTCATGGTTCGAGGCCACCCTAACTATCTCAGAGCATCTGGAGATACCCCCAGAGAAGAGGGTAAATCTGGCCACCTATATGCTCCGGGACACCGCCAAGAGGTGGTGGGAGGTGATCTCGTAGTCAGGACGCCAGCAGAGTATTTCATGGGATGAGTTTCGACACACCTTCTATCACTACTTCTATACGGAGACCCTGAGGACTGATCGAGCCCAGGAGTTTATGAGTCGGCAGCGGGGTGCTCTTTCTGTTATGGAGTACTCGTCTCACTTCATTGATCTGCATCTTTTCACCCAGATACCAACAGGTGATGAGTTGTTCCTTGATAGGAAGTTTGAGGACGGTCTCAGGCAGGAGATCTGCTCCCAAGTAAATATCTTCCAGTTGACTTCTATATCCTCCATTGTCAACCAGGAATTGAAAACTGAGCGCAATCTGAGGCATTCTGGAGCAGTGAGCCAGGGTGGTTCGACATCCAGAGCTGGTGTTCCTCCTACGGATGTTAGGAAGTGTCGTAGAGAGTCTTCTCGAGGAGATTGAGGTTCACGGGATGCATCTTCTGGCTACCAGGTTGTATGATACCAGTGCGGTAGGAGTGGGAATACTAGGCCTATGTGCCAGAGAGATCCAATGGAGTTCTAATCTTGCGGCAAGATGGGCCATCTTTAGCGCTTCATTCACATCTTCTCACCTTCAGCTAGTGGTAGGGGTTCTTCTATGACCCCACATTCTGGAGATTCTTTTCCAGTTTCCCACCAGTCTAGAAACTGGAGTTCTTCCGCCCGTTCAGGCCAAGCTGGAGGTCGCGTCTACGGTGGTCAGTCACCAGGTCATTAGCGACAGCAGAGTGGATTAGCTGAGAGCGGTTAGCCAGGGGCGCAGGGTCGCGATGAAGTATAGTCTTTCACCATGGAGCATACCTATCAAGAGTAGGATCACAGCCCTTCTAAAGTTCATGGTACGATCTTAGTAGTCTTAGATTTGTCTTCATCACTTTTCGATACTGGTACTTCGCATACCTTTATCTCTATTGATATTGTAGAGATCCTTGGGCTCTATATATTTTCATCTGCCGACATGTGGACTCTTAACACGCCGTTGGGAATGAGGACATCTAGCGTACGTTAGTGAAGAGAGTTCCCTCTTGAGGCAGTTGGGTTTCAATTCTTATGGGACCTCTATGTCCTAGAGATAATAGGCTATTACGTCATTCTCTCTATAGACAGGTTGGTTCCGTTCTAGGCAGTTGTCAATTGCTATTACCACAGGGTGAGTATCGTATCACTATAGGATGGATCTTTTCTTCATAAAGGCGAGTGGGATGTCCAGGACGGTAGAGCTGGACCCGAGCATCATGGGCTAGGGGAATTTACAGCTCAGATTGCCAGTCATTATCTGGATGACCTGGGGACTTCACAGTTAGACTTTCCCACAGTGGTGGATCGTTTCATGGATGTTTTTTTAGAGGACTTTTTAGGTTTGCCTCTGGAGCATGAGGTAGACTACTCGATTGAGCTCGTTCTAGGAGAGGCATTGATGTCCATTCCTCCTTATAGGATGGATACACCAGAGTTGCAGGGGCTCAAGAAGTAGTTGGAGGAGTTACATGCAAAGGGTTTCATCTTACCCAGTACATCCCCTTGAGGTTCGCCTGTCCTATTTGAGAATAAGGAAGATAGTACCCTTAGGCTCTGTGTGGATTATCGGAAGCTGAACCAGTTGATGGTCAAGATCTAATATCCCTTTCCAAGGATTGATGAACTTTTAGATCAGGTTCAAGTATCCCAGGTGTTCTCGAAGATCGATTTGGGGTCCGGTTATTATCAGTTGCGTGTTAGACCATTAGATATACCTCTGACAGCCTTCAAGAGTAGGTATGGTCTATACAAGTATAATGTCATGTCGTTCGGTCTCACGAATGTGCCTGTAGTTTTCATGGAACTGATGAACTGAGTGTTCTAACTATATTTGGACTCCTTCTTGGTGGTCTTCATGGATGATATCTTGGTGTAATCTCACACTCGACACAACCATGCCACACATCTTGATATCGTTCTGACAACACTAATAGAGCATCGACTGTATTATAAACTCTCAAAATGCCACTTTTGGATGGATTAGATTCACTTCTTGGGTCACTTCATCTCAGCGGTAGGAGTATCTATGGACCCAGAGAAAGTTAGAGTTGTAGTTTCCTAGGAGCAACCAAAGAACATTTTTGAGGTATAGAGTTTCCTAGGGATGGCTGCATACTACAGAGGCTTTATATAGGACTTTTCACGCCTAGAAGCATCTTTGATAGGTCGGATCAAGAATGGGCGAAGTTTTTATGGTCAGATTCTTGTGAGTCCACCTTTCACGAGCTGAAGAGGATGTTGACGTCAGCACTGATTCTAGTCTTTCTAGATCTAGTCAAAGCTACACTGTTTATTGTGATTTTTCAAGTGTCGGGCTAGGAGCTGTGGTTATGAAGGGAGATGGAGTCTTTGCGTATGGGTCTCGATAGTTGAGGCCACATGAGAGGAATTACCCTAAGCATGATCTATACTTGGTAGCTGTTGTTCATGACTTATGCTATTGGAGACACTACCTTCTAGGAGAGCACTCTGTGGTTTTCACCAATCAGATGAGCCTCAAGTATATCTTCAATCAGTGTGATCTGAATCTGAGACAACCTAGGTTGGTCAAGTATCTTCAGTCTTCCGCCTTCGAGCTCACCTATACGATGGGAAAGGGAAACACAGTGGCGGATGCATTGAGTAGGAGAACCCAGATTCAGGCAGTTCAGGAGGCCAGCAGTGAGTGGCAGCTGATGGCTCTGTTCTATGAGATGCATCTGGAGGTGCATGACAGACATGGACAAACTTACCTATCTTCTATAGCTGTTACCTCTATACTACTTGATCAGGTATGGATGATGTATCTATCAGACTCAGAAGGCTTAGTCTTGTCGGAGAGTGTTTCAAGAGGGGACCCTCTTCCTGGATGGACAGTGGGCGAGGATGAAATCTTGAATTTCTAGGGATGTGTATGGGTGCCAGAAGACATACGCGTGGAGCTGATGCAGAATATCATTCCTCAGTTTGGGAAATTCATCCTGGCATCACCAAGATGTATCGTGGCCTACACTTCCAGTACTAGTGGCCAGGTATGAATAAATATTTTTTTGGTTTTTTCATGAGATGTTCTACTTTTCAGCAGGTGAAAGCAGAGCAACAGCAACCAGCAGGGCATTTAAAGTCGTTACCCATTCCCAAGTGGAAGTGGAATGATGTCACGATGGACTTCGTGACCTGGATATCGAGGTCACCTCGGGGAAGTGATGTTGTTTGGGTTGTCATCGATAGACATACGAAGGTTGCCCACTTCTTGCCGATCAAGGAGACCTTTAGTGTTGATGATCTGGGACAGTTGTACATCCAGGAGATTGTACGTCTACATGGAGTTCCACACTCCATTGTTTCAGACAGGGATGTATGCTTTACTTCTCAGTTCTAGCAGGGACTTTAAAAGGCTGTGGTTACATAGAAAATTTTGAGTACAACATACCATCCCCAGACATATGGCCAGTCTGAGCACACGATCTAGGTGCTTGAGGATATGCTCCGAGCATTCATTCTAGACTTTGGAGGTTCTTGGTAGAAGCATATCCCTCTTGTGGAGTTCACCTACAACAACATTTTTAAGGCAACCATTCAGATGTAACCATACGAGGATCTGTACGTTAGGCCATGATGATCACCCTTATGCTGGATGGAGGCAAGAGAGGCAACTTTGTTGGAACCTCGTCTTGTTTAGGAGACCTCAGAGCAGATATAGTTGATTCGAAATAGGATGGATACAACACAGTCTTGATAGAAGTCTTATGCTGATCAGCGGAGACGACCTCTGGATTTCGAGGGAGGATATCAGGTTTTCCTGCGTGTCACACTGAGTTTGGGACATAAGAGGATTTGGAGACAGGGTAAACTTTCACCGTGGTTCGTCGGGCCGTTTGAGGTGTTGGATAGCTTTGGGATGGCTTCCTATCGGTTGCAGTTACCAAAGAGGCACTGGGCTATTCACGACATCTTCCACGACTCTCAGCTCCGATGTTACTTTTCAGACTCGTCTCATGTCATCAAACCCAAGGAGGTTGTGTAAAGACCCGTAAAATTCAAGGGAAATTTTTTTCTTAATTTTCTTTGGAATTTTACAAGAGCGCGGTTTCTGACGGCACCTGATTCCGAGGCCCGGTGTGCCCGGAATCAATTTCCGATGTTTGGCTCGGGTACGTTCAGTGAACGAACGAGCGGGAATTTCTAACTTTTTATCCGGTGCTCAGAATTGAAATCTGAGGACACCGATGGACTCGCAGCGCCGATATTCGCTTAAGGAGACCTTTTCCGAAGTTGCGTTTATTGCCGGACGAAAGTTAGTTTTTTGGAGAATTATAAGAAGTTAAATAAAAATGTGGAACACTTTTTATTTTTCTTACTTGTTGGTTAACTCCTCTCAAAGGAAGTTAAAGGTGGGACCCACATCCACTTAACCTCCCTTAGGAGGATTAAGTGTTGTGGGGCCCACACGAAACCCAACTTTTCATCTCCTATCAAAACTCCCTTAACTCCCCTTTTAAATGATCTTGACAACTTAGCATATTAATTAGGTTGAGTTGTTTAATCTTTTTCAAACCTTTGAATTTCAAAAGGTTTGGTTGAGTAAATAAAATAAGCTATTAGCTTATTTTATTTGGTTAGAATTATCTATCCTCTTGAGAGATTTGAAGCCTTCTCCTTCTTCTTCTTCTTCTTCTTCAAGCTTGACGAAGAACGCGAAGAACCTTCAAACTCCGACGAAGAACGTCGCTCCTCTCTTCTTCATAGCTGTTGTTTCCGAAGATCGACGACGTCTTCCGTGTCAACGAAAGGGAACACCGCTTCCTCCTCGGACTTCCTTCGTCGGCTTATGAAGATTCTCCAACGACGTACCTCTTCGGACGTACCTCTTTGTCATTGGATTTCACGAATGATTACCGCAACGCCCGACCTCCGCGACATTGTCTTCCGCGGGTCGTTGACGATCTTCGATCTTGAAACCAAAGGTAGGGGTTGTTGATTATTTATTTATTCTCGTTCATGATTTTTAATGTCGTACTTTGAGGATAACAAATAATTAATATCATTTAACGTGAGGGGGCCGGACCGCACGAACACGGCCGAACCCCCCTCCTTTGTTCTTGTTGATTTATCTTGCGGATGAAACAAGATAGCGTGGTTTCGTCGCACCACGCGGAAATTCGCACGATTATATTGTGCGACGCCGTCGCGTCGCGTCGTGGAAGGATCATCACGAACGCGACGCCGTCGCGCCGCGTCAAAGAAAACCGAAGGCGCCACGGCCGGAGCAGGGCCGCGGCGGAGGGGTGCGGTGCTGTCGCACCGCGCCTGACGACGGACACCGCGGCCGGTTCCGGGCCGCGGCGGGACGAGAAGACCGGCGGCTCGCCGGGCCGCTGTTGTCGGAAGCCGGAAGGGGGCCAGCCTTGCCGGTCCCGTTAAAGAAGGACCGGCCGGCCATGTCGGGCCAGCCGGAAGGGAGGTGCTGGGGGAATTAATTCCCCCGGCTGGCCACAAGAAAGCCCCCCACGTGAAGGGGGGGGGGGCGGTTCACAAAGGAGGGGGGGCAGCGCCCCCCCCCCCCCCCGTTTTTTTTAAACGGTAGGCCCCCACGAGGGGGGCCGATTTCTTCAAAAGGCGCGGCTTAAGCCGCGCTTCCAGCCAACACAAGTGGGGGCCTTGCCCCCAGCGCGCTGCACCCGTGCGGCGCCAGGCCACACCGCCGCCGGCCGGACCGCGCCGCCGCGCCGCTGGCCGGGCCGGGTCGGCCCGGACCCGGACCCCCCGTTTTCGAATTGACTTCGGTATTTTTCTCATAACATGAGCTACAGACATCCGATTGACTAACCGTCTATGGAAACGCGATCCTTGGATCGAGACGGTCGTTTCGGTATATTACACCTAGGGTTTCGGAATACTTTGAGTTCGCCCGGGTTGGTTCGTACACGAAACCAACCGGGCCTTCGGAGCGGAAACGCTCATATCTTGAGCTACAGACGTCCGATTGACCTGCCGTCAGCTCTGTTGTGTTCCTCTTAGTGAGAAGGATCTTTTGGCATACTCCACCCGAGGTTTGGACGCAGGTGGAGTACGGTCGGGTTTGTTTTTCCCTAGAAACCAACCGGGCCCCTCGGACGAAAAAGTCAATAACTCTCAGACCGGGCGTCCGATCGACGCGCCGTCTGTTGCGTTGAGTTCCTGTTGACGATATGGAAATTTTGGATACATAAACTCTGGACTTTGTGACAGTTGATGTATCAGCCTCTCGGCTCGTGGAGCGGACCCTTCGAACGAGCATGCTGTATGCAGGAACCCTAGTGCTGGCTGCGACTGTGACTACTACTGCTACTGCTACTGCTACTGTGACTGTGACGGCGACAGTACAGAGATCCTGTGTGGATTCGACGACTACTACTACAACACTCAGCGATCCTACGTGGATCAGTGCTACAGGTCATGTGTGGGCCCGATCCTGTGTGGGTCCGATCCTGTGTGGGTCTTTGTGCTCAGCGGTCCTGTGTGAACCAGCGCCTACAGGTCCTGTGTTGGCCCGATCCTGTGTGGGTCTTTTGCGGGGGTTAGTTACCTATCGATCCTTCATGGGTCCGACAACTAGATGGATCAGAGATCATCTTTATCGTCCATTGAAGAAGTATACCTGAGTGAGATGAATCCTGTTGCTTTCCTATGTGGATTGTGTTGTGCTATCCTATGTGGATTACGTTTTGCTTTCCTGTGTGGAATATGTTTACTTTCCTGTGTGGACTGAGTTTTACTTGGGCTCGGAGGTTGGAGCGTATTTGAAATTGATGACTTAGGTATATGTATGGGCATATACCTAAGCAGTGTCGGTTGTTACTTCGTGATTGTACCTTTCTTTGTGGTTTATCCTTTGTGGATTTTGGGAGACCTTAGGGGGTCTCGGGGTCCCTACTGAGCATCTTATACTCACCCCTGCACGGGCTATGCCCGCACTACGTTGTGTTGGTTGCAGACGACGGACAGCGTTGATCGTGGCTGAGGCTTGCAGAGCAGGACGGTACCTGGAGGTGGACCACTGGGCAGGATGTGTTCGGAGCGGACGGCGGGACCCAAGTAGTAGTGGAGCTATCTGTACCCACCCTTCAGGTGGGATTTCCAGTTGACAGCTTGGAGTAGCGGCTTTTACTTTACAGTTGTTGTTTTCCCTTTCGAGTTGTACTTTACTTTCAGTTTGGGTTTGTATACTGGCCCATTTACTTTTCCGCACTTCAGTTGTACTCTGTTTTTACTTAGTGTTGCTTTTCCGCTTGCTTACTCTGTGGTGGTTGTTTACTTTTCAAAGGCAATGTCTTCCCTTTTTGTAGGAATTTACGCCTTGGTGCTAGTCGTCAGCCCCTGGCCTATGGAAGGCAGGATTGGGGTAGTCACGACACGGGCCCTGAGGGCGGGTCATGACAAATTGGTATTAGAGGAGTTCGGTTCTACCGCGAACTCTGATCTTTTCTATGTGAAGCAATAATGTTTAGTGTATTGAATGTGGTTATCAGTCCAGGGAGTCCAGTGTTGGTGCGGCGGCCGACGTATCCGTACACCAGGACCCTGACTTATGATTTCCGACTTAATGCATGAAAACATTGATTGCGTGTGTGTTTCAAAGTTTTCTTTGTGATTACTTTATGTATCAGCTCACCAGGTATACTGTTCTAACCGTGGCGCACCTGTTTCCTATTCAAGATGGCCCCATGACGGCAGCCATCTAGGGTTCTGAGAGTCGAGTGTGACGACAGCCTACCGAGAGACGAGGCCTCGGTGCAGGGCCCTTTGTCAGCAGTGGCACCGGCGGTAGCTCTACCCATCGAGCCACCGATACTTCCAGCACCAGCCGCTAACGATGCACGTCACCTCAGCGCACTGCATGAGTTTCAGCGCCAGTGACCACCCATGTTTCGCGGGGAGACAGATCCCCAGGCAGCCGAGGACTGGCTGGAGGCAGTGGTACGTGTGTTTAGGCTAGTGAGGACACCAGCAGACCTCATGGTGATCCTCGCTGCGAGCCTACTACATGCAGCAGTAGGACTGTAGACGCCGGAAAAGTCCATTGTTCCCAAACGAAGCTCCGGATGCGGAAAGCGAGGTCATATTTGGAGTCGGAAGAATGTTTCAGAGGGCCCGGAGGCCTTGCGCGGAATTTCAGAGGTCTGCGCGCAAAGATGATGATCCGCGCGCAAAACCCCCGGGATGCGCGCAACTCCCTTGCGCGCGGTGCCCGATTCCGCACCCGCGAGGAGAATTCCGCGCTCGCGCCTTGGATTCCGCGCCCGGGGTTGCCTATAAATACTAGGCGACCCCCAACGTTTCAAAGGTTGCTGAAAGTCGAACGGTCTCCCGCGCGCGCAATTCAACCCCTTCCGCGCGCAATGCCGATCTTCAGGTAACCTCCTTTCTTTCGCGCAATAGAGCCTTGGGGTCCGCCTTCGCGCGCAATCCCCTTGGCTCATTTCCTTTGAATAAATTTCAACCCGAAGGCCTTTGCGCACAAAAGAAGCCTCTTGCGCGCAATTGCCCCCGGGTGCGCGCAATCCAACCCGATTGCGCGCACCCCCCATCTTCAAAGTGGCCATTCGTTAGAGAATGAGCCGTTGCCCACGCGCGCTACCCGAAGCCCGGTGCGCGCAATCCCAATCATCCGCGCGCAAAGCGCTGGCCCAATTGCGCGCCAGCCCGCCATTTTGCGCGCCGATCCGCGGTTTTGCGCGCAATCCGCCAGGGTCGCCTCCCTTGACCCCCTGCGGGTACCCGCCTGCGTGGCGCCCGATGGTCTTCATCGCATGTGCTCGCACCGTGCGCTGTCTTCCCGTGCAGCCTTCCAGGCTCGTGCGAAGTGACACGGACCCGTCGGCGGCAATCATTCGTCCAGCATGACGTTAAACTGCATATTCGTCCAGCATGACGTTAAACTGCATATTCGTCCAGCATGACGTTAAACTGCATATTCGTCCCGCATGACGTTAAACTGCACATATGTCCAGCATGACGTTAAACTGCATATACGTCCCGCATGACGTTAAACTGCGCATTCGTCCAGCATGACGTTAAACTGCCCATACGGCCAGCATGACGTTAAACTGCACATTCGTCCAAGCTGCACGACGCTAAACTGCCTAGCCCCCCATCGTCCGCGCTGCAAGACGTTAAACTGCCAAGTGTTTCGTCCTCAACACACGACGTTAAACTGTACTTCGTCCGGCAAGACGTTAAACCGTCCGCTTCGTCCTCAACACACGACGTTAAACTGTACTTCGTCTGGCAAGATGTTAAACCGTCCGCATCATTCGATCCCGTGGTCTGCACGCAGGGTCTCCCCCGGTTTGGACGTGGCCCCCACCCGCTCGTCTCTGCAGAGATGTCGGGATTGTCCCCCTTTTGGGACGATTTAATGGGAGTGGCTTTTCCCTACGGGGGCAGGGTATTACAAACCCCTAGTTTCTCGTGGGAGGCTGCACATGTGTATCTCCATTGCGCCTCCCCACTGCCGAAGCCAGTAGAGGGTGTGACTGGGATCGAGGTGTCTTCTGCTTTCGGTCCAAGTCCCTTCCAACTGAGTTTTGTCGCATCCGGGCTGCCTCAAGTGCGTAAGTCCTGACAGAATGAACTACGTGGACTTTGATCCCTGTCTTCTATACAGGGTACGTAGGAAGCCTCCCTGAGGTCCAAGCCCGCCACCTGGTCGTCCCGGTCGTATTTACATCGGTTCGTCCATCAGTGGACCCCTCCAGGGTTCACGCTTGCGTCGATTCACCTATGAATCCGCCCCTGTGGGAGACTGCCCGTGTGTATCTCCACTGTGCCTCCCCACAGCCCCTTTTTTCCATCGTCCAGCATGACGTGAAACTGTGATCCACCCGGCCGTTCCATCCCCCTCTGTGCGAGGTGGTTCGGTTCAATCCTCCGCCCGGCGGCCTCGACCTCTTCGTGAGTCGGCTTGCCGACGTCCAGCATGACGTTAAACTGTATACCCGATCTACGTTGACTTTGATCCGTGCTAACGCGCGGTACGTAGGAAGCCCCTACGGGGTCCAAGCTCTTCACTCCATCATCCATCCTGATCCTTACCCGGGCCGCCACATCCCGGTGGGGTCATGCCACTTCACTCCACTCCACGTTACTTGGGAAGCCGCCCATGTGCTGGCCCCAGCGTCAGAGGTTCCCCGCAAGGGGTTCTCTCATCTGATCCACTTTTCGTGTTGTTCGGTCCGATGCCGTCCCCGCTGGACGTTAAACTCGCGGCATACCCCGTGTTAAACATGGGAAGCTGAGGAAAACCTCAGGTGACACAGTTCCCCGCACCTAGTACGGGATGCCTCAGGCCATCATGCCTTCGAGAAGCCCTATTAGGGACGGAAGACAGACGTGCAGAGCCGCAGTGCTACGACACGCCCCCAGCACCCAGAGCCACCCGGCCTTCTCACCGCAGGTTGCTGCCCCGACCAGTCTCCTTGGAGCGTCCGGGCGGAAGCAGCGTAATTAACCGGTGTCCATGAAGATATGGCGCCGGGAACGAGATTCACGAACATTCTTAAGTCTATGAGGGAGACCCGGATTAGGCGACAAGTTCCGAGGAGACATCCAAGGAAGGAGGATCCGACATCCCATCATCCCGGTTTCGATCAAGGAGCAGACGCCCCTGAATAAGGGACGAATGCCGCCCGCCCTGGGAAAGCGGGACTGCGGGACCACAAGCCGCGCGCCCATCCCCTCGGGTTGACGGGTGCACGCGCGAACGCGTCCTGGCGGAACAGCGTAACCCGACGCACATCCGCACCGAAACAGAAAAATGGTGAACCCGACGTGAATCTCTTCTCCTAGATACGAAGACCGATGGCTTTCAGAGGTGTTGGAAGACCGGCGTGTTGCCCGGCCAAGCATTCAGTCTTACCCGCCAGGGGCTGGGGAAGTAAAATCGGGCACTCCGTCTCGCAACGTCGAGGGCCTGGGTTCCCCCCACGGAAGGCGTCGTGGCGCTAATGGTTGGTTGTCGATTCCTTTTTCCTGTCAGTGTTAATGGGTCATTCTCCGTGCTTTCAGGAATCAGGTCGCCCGATCCAGTGCCCGATCGCCACCCGCCCACTGGCGCAGGGATAGGGGAAACACCGACGCGGCTCCTCCGCGCGGTCCCGCCCATTCCACAGCCATCCCAGCAGCCGCAATTGCGGGACGACCACGCCCTCTCTCCCCCTCGGAGGTCATCCAGAGAAGGGTGATCAACACCCTGGTGCGGTGATACGAGGAAGAGGGAGTCATCCCCACTAGGGAAATGGCTCGCCTAGACCTTGAGGAGGCTGCGCCTCGCCACCACCGCCTCCCCTGAGGGCCGCGCAGGGAGGCACCGCTGCCTACCTCAACGTCCAACCACTTCGGGAGCTTATCCCCGGAGCGCTCTGACAGTTCCCTTCCCTACGCGGATGAGGTGGAAGAGGCCCGGGATCACCCTATCCGGGATTCGCTCCAGGGATCTACGGTAAGGACTCCCGCCAGGCCACGACGACACCGCCGCCAGGCCTCTCCAGTCGAAGAGCGGGCTCTCCACCTGCCCGCGCCGCTCATCCCGACTCGTCTGTCTCGACGCCAACGTCGGGCACGAGCGGAAGAGGATGCCCACCTTGGGGCTCTAGCAACAGCGGCCGCATTGGCCCAAGCCACTGCTGGCTCCAGTCGCCAGGCCTCTGCGCATCCTGAGCAGGGGAACTCCTATGCCCGACCTGGATCGAGGCCCCGACCGCCCCAAAGGCAGGTTGGGTCGACTCTCCCGGTTGTTGGCACTGGCAGTAGCCACCGCGGACCACCTCGCGGTAGCGCTATTCACCGGCAGGATCTACTCTGTGTGGCCGATCCAGGAGGCATGGGTCATCCCACCTTCCGATCCCGGCCCGGAGTCCTGCCCGGAATCATCTCTCCCCGCGTCCCCTTTGATATCTGTCCCGGTGCCCCTCGCACCTTGGTTCCCAGTCCTCTTGGCCCCAGCACCAGTGCGGCCGGAGGACGCCAGGACAGAGATCAGCCCTGCCCCGGAGAACCACCCAGGGGCAGGAAGGCAAGGCGTCGACGCCGAGGGAAGAATGTTACGGAATTCCGGACAGAGATCCGACCGGTTCGCTTCTCTGATTCAGAGGCGGAGTACGATTCGGTGACAGAGCCCTTTCCCCAATCCCGCCAGTCAAGGGCAGGGGTAGGAATGCGGCACGTCAGCCTCGTGCTCCCCGAGAGCGAGATCGTTGTGATCCCTGCTTCTCTCCGAAGGTATATCCGGAGTAACGAGGGCCTGGTAGACCCCCAAGGATCAAGCTTGCGGTTGGTACCGGCCCCTCCGGAAGTGCCTTCCGCCTCGATCGGAGAAGCCAGAGACTTTTTCTGGGGATCGACGGTCGAACCACGATCTGGTGCACCCTCGGCGAGCACCGATGCTACGGCAGGATGTTCGCTCGCCGGCCCGTCCTATCGTGATGTGGTAGCCAGGGCACCGCCACCCTCAGAGGGCGGCCCGGGATATGGAGGCCAATCGGCCTGTTCGCCGTATTCACCACCGGCCAGCCCGTCGGCCTGGCGGCCCGCCTCGGCACCACTACCTGTTCCCCGTCCATTCCCAGCCATTGAAGAGGACCAAGGAGATCTGGGTCCCGAGTTTGAGTCGTGGAGCTTCTGGACCGTCCTTGCAGAGGGCCACTTCCCTGAGAAGTTTTGGCCAGTCGCAGGACCGGGCTTTGATGCACCCGAATCGCTCACCCCGGATGAGTTTGAATGCTTCCGCCGAACTCTCCGGGAGACTCGCTCCTGTCTTCACCGCCTACAAATGCCATACCCCGGGAGTCAAGCGCACCTGGAGGATATTGGTGAGCAGTGCCGTCAAATTGACCTGGCCATGCTCCCCGCGGTTCGGCACCCCGGGTCATTTGAGCGCCACGAGGCCCTCCAACAACGATGCGTTGAGTGCTTTCAAGTACTCTGCAAAGTTATCGAGGAAGCCACTCCCCACGTGTATATCCGTGGATGGGGGCAGTACGCTTCCCTACGCTTCAGTGTGATCCGCCGACAGCCCGATTCGCTGGGTGGCCCTGAGGGTATATCCCCAGGGACAGGAACGATCAATATGGCTGACCTGTCGGGAGAGGGGAACGACTTGGAACTTCTCGACGGGGGCTTCCCCCCCGAAGACAAGCCGTCGTCAGATCCATCGGTGAGAGTTACTCGTCATCAGAGGAACCTCCTGGGGCTCCCCGCGCCCACTGAAGCACTGACATTGAGCCGAAACGTCAGCAAAGGAAAAGAGCACAGCGAGGCTATAAAGCCCGCCGACCCATCTGCCTCCATGCAGAGGGCAGAGGAGGATCCCGAGAAGGCTACGCTACGTCAGCAGCTTGCCGAACAGAAGAAGCTGGTTGACCAGCTCCTCGCCGAGCGCGCTGTAGAACGACGGCCTGACTACGGTGATCCTAGGCCAGGACAGCAGGGACCGGAACAACCGCTCCTCGACGAGACTCTCCCGGGCAACCGTGATTACGCCGTGTTCGCCGACAGGAGAGAGGCCATTGCCTATGGCAAGAGGGCGCGGTATGTTTCGCCACACCCTCCCGAGCGGCGTGACTACCTGAGAGATCCCGCTCAGATTCCTCCCGCTGCCCCAAGGGCCGCTCCGCCCGCCATCCCACGAGCTGCCGAGTTCGACGACCCGGTCGACGACCCGATTGAAGGGCCATGCAATGCGCTCATGGTTAGAGATCCTCTCCAGGACTGGAACCCATGTCCGGACGATCCGATGGCGGCACTCATTGCCCGCATGGAAGCCTTGGAGACTCGGCAGGTGGCGATCCCACCGGACGGCAAGCCCTACCCAGCATGGGTGGATGACATGCCGGCGCCTCCGGGATTCGGGAATCCCACTTTTTCCCCCTTCAACGGGACTGGAGATCCGCCACAGCATTTAGCCCACTTCAACTCGAGGTGTGGGCCTATGTTGGGGACTCCGGCGCAGCAAGAGGCCGCTAAGCTTCGCTGCTTTGTTCAGACACTGGAAGGGCCAACATTTGTCTGGTACAGCCAGCTCCCCATCGGGTCGGTAACCAGCTGGGAGGACCTCCGTAGACAGTTCCTCTACCAGTTCAGTTCCACGACCCGGAAGACAAGTATCGCAGACCTCTTCAAGTGCAAGCAGAGGCCTGATGAGCGAGTCGCGGACTTCGTCGCCCGATGGAAGGGTCTCACGTATTCCCTTGACATGCCATTGACTCAGGAGCAGTTGCTGACAATGTGCGTCGGGAACGTCAAGACCGAGCTGGTCCATTCCCTGATCACTCAACATTACCCCGGAGGGTTCAGGGACTTCTCAGACAAAGCTCAACGTCTTGAGGAAGCCCTGCAACAGGCCAGCCAGGCACACCTGCTGCCTCCTATGATTCCTGCAAGGAGAGTCAGCAGGGCTGAGCCCGCTGCTGTTGCCCAGATAGAGGCCCCCAGGCCGTTGGAGCTGCTGCCGGTGAGGCCAGCTCCACAGCCTCACAGGAATCCGCCTCCACGGGCTCAGTTCCCGGCCCAGCAGCGGCAGCCTCAGAACCGGCCGGCCCCTCCGCGTAATGTACCGCCGCAACCCAGGCGAGATAATCAGGGTCCACCTCCTCGGCAGGCCCCTCCAGCCCCTCGTCAAGACCACGCTCCCAGGGGCCCGCGCCACCTGACTTACTCATTCCATGAGGATCAGGTCCCCGGTTATTTCCGGAGCGCCCTGGAGCAGAGGATTGTGCGACAGCCTGAGTGTTGGAAGCCAGAAGAGGCACATCTTACGAATAACCCCCGCTACTGCCCCTACCATCGGGCCCTGGGGCACACCATCCAGCGGTGCTATGTGTTTAAGGATTGGCTCCAAGACCAGATTAACAACAATGTGATCAGGTTAGGCCCAGCTCCAGCACAAGTGGCGGGCGTGTTCGTGGGATCAGATGACGATAGTGGCAATGAGGACGAATGGCAGCTGGTCTCCGACCGCGGATCCCAGAAGTACAATAACTGGATGGCCCGCAAGACGACCATTCGCGCCCATGGAATCATCCGTGCGCGCTTGAATCGGCCTGAGCCCCCAGAATCTGCGGGTGCTGCTTCGGCATCGTCGTCCCAGCCCGCCTCTTCCAAGAGGAGCAAACGGCGGCAGCGCAAGAAGGAAGAGCGCGCCCCGCCGGTTCCGCCACTATCCCGCACTCTCGGCGATTTCTTGCCCCCGGAGATGGGGGTCCCTCCTCGGATCTGCCCGGTGATGGATGATTCGTCCGATGACGGTATTGGGTACGCTTCGGTTAATACCGTCGAGCTGGTAAATCCCTTTTCGGTTCCCGACGTTGAAGAACACCAGGTGGACCTCCCTAGTGTCCCCGGTCGTCGCTACCATCGGAAGAACCGCAGCAACAGGAGTCGCCGGGGCACAGCCATTGGTACCTCCAGCCAGGCCGTGCACGCCACTGAGACTAGGCAGCAGGCTCAAAATCGAGCTCAGCGCACGCAGCCCCCCCATCCGGGGATGACGGATTCGCCTCCGCCACTGTTTGTGGTGTGGGACCAGGCAGAACCGCCTCATCCGCGTCGCGACCAGCTCCGCCCTGCCACAAGTCCATCCCGGCCTCCTGACTCCAGTACGGTGACCATTTCCCGGACTGCGACCAGTGAACAGCGAGATGTGCCAAGTACCAGTCGGCCGCCGATCCAACCGGCAAGGCCCGTCATGCCACCAACCGCAGAGCAACCTCCTACAACCAGGGGATCGCGCTTGGCCAAAAAGTATGATGTCCTGAAGCACTTGGCCGACATCCCAGCAAGGCTCTCCATCCTTGAGGCTCTGCGCATGTCATCTGAGATGCGCGAGGCACTCGCTGAAGCCCTGAAAGGCCCCCTCCAGTTTGAGACAGAGGTTGCGGCTGCAGAGGCCTTTCACGCCGAAACGATCGAGGACGCCGAATGTCAGGCAGTTATCTCGTTCTCTGGTAAGGATGAAGACCCTCCTATACAGGGACACATTCGTCCGCTGTATGTCACTGGCCAGTTGAATGGCCTTGAAGTCCGGCGCTGTCTTGTCGACACGGGGTCCGGGATTAACCTGATTCCAACTCGGACGCTCCGGAGATTGGGGTTGTCTGAGGATGACTTGATTCCCTCCGACCTCAGGATCCAGGGGTACGATCGCACCGAGCAAACCCCGGTCGGCAAGATACATTTGAAGACCCAGTTCGGTGACTTGGTTGCCAACACCGAATTCATGGTAGTCTCTCAGGACACTGCATACAACGCATTGATGGGCAGGCCATGGCTCCATCTTCACGCGGTGGTTCCCTCGTCATACCACCAGTGCCTCAAATACTCCCTTAATGGTCGAGTAGGTGTGCTTCAAGGAGATGCCTCTCCTTTTGCCTCGTGTGAAGCCCGCTATCTGGACGCGGACTATTACAAGAGCAAGGATAAGCAGATCCTGGCAGGTGAGGTTGAGCCTGTCGCTGTTGCAAGTGATCCCTAGGCAAGTCTGGATGACGCTTACGTCCTCCCGATTCAACGGTTGGACGTGGCCATGGTCTCAACGGCCCGCGAGTCTCCTAATGAGATGACCGCGACCGCCCGTGCCAGCACCAGTGGCCCAGCAGGATCTGGTAGCCCCAATGCAGTTGCCAACGCAGTCTCTCCCGTGGACGATCCCTCCCCGAGTGGAGAGGACGTGGAAGATGCACCCCCAGCCTTTGAGGAGGGCGTCCCCGCCACGGTCGATGAGTTAATACAGGTGAACCTTGGAACCGAGGCCGATCCAAGACCCACATTGGTTAGTGTCGCCATGCCCTCTGAGGAGCGGCAGCAGTACGTGGACTTTCTCAGGCAGCACCGTGATGTGTTCGCTTGGGGCTATGACGAGATGCCGGGGCTAGATCCTCAGGTAGCTGTCCACCGCCTTGGTCTCCCGGCGAACCATCGCGGGTTCAAGCAGCCTCCCAGGAAGATGCACCCATCCCACGGTGCCATGGTTGAGGCCGAAGTTGACAAGCTTATCAAAGCCAACTTCATGAGGGAAGTTCAGTACCCCAAATGGCTGGCCAACATTGTGCCGGTCAGGAAGAAGAACGGGCAGATCAGAGTCTGCATCGACTTCCGCGATCTCAACCGCCACTGTCCGAAGGATGATTTTCCCCTTCCAGTGACAGAGCTGTTGATTGATGCCACGGCAGGGTTCCAAGCCCTCTCCTTCA
Source organism: Viscum album (assembly GCA_963277665.1). Taxonomy (NCBI): domain Eukaryota; kingdom Viridiplantae; phylum Streptophyta; class Magnoliopsida; order Santalales; family Viscaceae; genus Viscum; species Viscum album. The sequence goes on along the minus strand of OY728150.1, from coordinate 2,044,457,968 downwards.
TGGATGGATACTCCGGATACAACCAAATTCGGATGGCCCCTGAGGATGAGGAGTTCACTGCCTTCAGGGCCCCCCAAGGTACCTTTTGCTACCGGCACATGCCTTTCGGCCTGAAGAATGCAGGTGCCACCTATCAACGGGCGATGCACCGCATATTCAAGCCAATCCTCGGCACACTGGTGGAATGCTACGTCGACGACTTGGTTGTCAAATCGCGCCAGCGTCAGGACCATCTCAAAGATCTTGAGAAAGTGTTCAGCTTCCTCCGGTCTCGATGCCTGAAGATGAACCCGTTGAAGTGTGCCTTTGGGGTCACCTCCGGAAAGTTCCTTGGATTTGTGGTAAGATACCGGGGTATTGAGATCGACCCAGAGAAAATCAGGGCGATTAGCCAGATGCCTCCCCCAGGTACCGTCCGGGAACTGCAAGGGTTCCAAGGCCACTTAGCCTATATACGCCGATTCATCGCCAATCTGGCCGGAAAGTGTAAGCCCTTTTCTCGGCTCATGAAGAAAGGTGCCACCTATGTATGGGATAAAGAGTGTCAGACCGCTTTCGAGGAAATCAAGCAGTACCTGCTTCAACCTCCGGTCCTGATGCCGCCCGTATCCGGAAAGCCGCTGGTCCTTTATGTGACCGCCCTGGAACGGTCCCTGGGTGCCCTTCTCGCCCAGAAGAACAACGAGGGAATAGAGAATAGCCTCTATTACCTCAGTCGCATGCTCCTCGATGCGGAAGTTAGGTATTCCCCCATCGAGAAGAGCTGCCTGGCGCTCGTATTTGCCGTACAGAAATTACGGCACTACTTGCAGCACCATGAGGTACAGTTGGTTTCTCGGGTAGACCCGTTGAAATATATCCTGAGCCGGCCTATGTTGAATGGCCGCCTAGCGCGGTGGGCTGTTATTCTCCAGCAGTTCGACATCAGGTATGTGTCTCAGAAGGCCATCAAAGGACAAGCATTGGCAGACTTTCTGGCAGCTCACCCGACCTCCGCGGATCAGCCGCTGGATCTAGGCTTTCCTGATGAGACCATTCTCTCGGCTGATCGAGCCGATCCATGCTGGCAGATGCACTTTGACGGTGCCTCCCGGAGCCCCACCGGTAGAAGACTCGATAATCCTAAGATCAACAGAGTGGGCTTGGGCATCGTCTTCATCACCCCGGAGTAAGCCGTGCTGCCATACTCTTTCCTGTTGTCAGAGGGTTGTACCAACAATGAGGCGGAATACCATGCCCTCATCACCGGCCTCGAGTTGGCCCTCGAGATCGACGTGCCCCGTCTGTGCGTGAAAGGGGACTCCGAGTTGGTCGTTAAGCAGATCAATGGTGACTACGTTGTCAGGAAGCCAGAACTTGTGCCATTGTTGGAGTGCACCCTCCTTCTGATGGCTCGGTTCCCTTCTCGGCCGGAAATTGTCCATGTTCCCCGGTCGCAGAAAGGTCGAGCAGATGCTTTGGCCAGCCTTGCTGCGTCACTTGCGGAGCCCGAACAGGACAACCTGATCGTCCGCGTGACGCGCCGCAGGCTCATCGCTCCCGTTATCCCGGAAGAAGATCGCAGCCCGTTGGTAAGTAATCTCACCACGGTTGCCCCTATGCCCGGAGACCCGAGTACCCCAGATATGACAGTCGGATCAGCCCCTGATTGGAGGACGCCTTTGGTTGAGTACCTCCAACATGGCATTCTTCCATCGGATCGGGCCGAGCGCGAGCGAGTTTGACGCCGCGCATCACAGTTTGTCCTCCAGAGCAGTCCCGGCCTGGAGCAGATCCTCTACAAACGCGGATTTGATTGTGTTCTCCTCCGTTGCCTTCAGGGAGTTGAGATCCCACGAGTCATGCAAGAGGTCCATGCTGTTTCATGCGGCGCCCACCAGACTGGGCCGAAGCTGTCCCACCAGATTCGGAGGTTGGGATACTTCTGGCCCTCTATGATCCATGACTGCATCGAGTATGCCAGGAGGTGCCATGCATGCCAGGTTCATGCGAACTTTGTGCATCGGCCGCCGGAGCCTCTCTATACCACAAGGTATTCTTGGCCCTTTGCAGTCTGGGGACTGGACGTTGTGGGACCTTACCCGCCGGCGACAGCTCGCCAGTGCCGGTTCATTCTGACCGCCACGGACTTCTTCTCCAAATGGGCAGAAGCGATTCCGCTCAGAGAGGTCAAATCATGTTCGATCGCTGACTTCGTGACCTCCAACATCATCTATCGATTTGGAGTGCCTCACGCTATCCTCACGGATAACGGAACCAATTTCCGAGCAGCCGAGTTGAAGAAGTTGTACGCCAAGTATAACATTCGCTCGAACCATACATCTCGCTATCATGCGCAGGCGAATGGACAGATCGAGGCGTTTAACAAAACCCTCTCTAACATTCTGCAAAAGATGGTTGGTCAGAACAAGAAGAGTTGGCCGGACAAGCTCCCCAACGCCCTCTGGGCTTATCGGACGACGACTCGCAATTCCACCCAGATGACCCCTTATTCCCTGGTGTATGGAGCTGAGGCCGTCCTGCCCATCGAGATCCAGTTGCCGTCCTTGCGCACTGCGGTCTACGACCAGCAAGCGCCGGACAGAGTTGCTGAAGCCCGTCTAGTCGAGTTGGAAGCACTGGATGAGAATAGACTTCGCGCTTTTCACAACTTGGAGAGGCATCAAAGCAGAATGGCTCGAGCTTTCAATAAGAAGGTTCGCCTCCGCTCCTTCCTGCAGGGTGATCTAGTGCTAGCCCTAAGAGCACCGATGATCCCCGGCAGGAAGCCACCCAAGTTGGAGCCCAAGTGGGAGGGACCTTTTATTGTCCACAAGGTCTATCCCAATGGCGCGTACTCCCTAGCGACTATGGATGGTGAGCGTGTCACTCCTCCCACCAACGCTAGGTTCCTCAAGCAGTACTTTGTCTGAGTGTACCAACGTCCAGCATGACGTTAAACTGCACATTCGTCCCGCATGACGCTAAACTGCACTTCGTCCTGCATGACGTTAAACTGCACCACGTCCTGCACGACATTAAACTGCATTTGTCCAAGCTACAAGACGTTAAACTGTTCAGCATTCTTCCAACATGACGTTAAACTGTACCTCGTCCAGGCTACAAGACGTTAAACTGTTCAGCATTCGTCCGCGCTGCAAGACGTTAAACTGCCAAGTGCTTCGTCCTGCATGACGCTAAACTGCACTACGTCCGAGCTACAAGACGTTAAACTGTTCAGCATTCGTCCTGCATGATGTAAAACTGCCCCTCAAGAACTACGTGCGGCTTGATTCCCATCCTTATGGGATACGTAGGACCGCCTGAACCTTCATGTTTCAGGCCCAGCCCCATCCTTCGGGAATTTCCATCCCATCTCGGGCCCTTGGCCCAGTTGCCCCCGGGTGTGCGGCGTATGGTGTGAGCACGGGGCTATGCCCTCATTCACGTCGGTTTTCTCGTCACGCTGTACGCCCCCCCACGTTTGGGGATGCCTTCTGCTCCCCCCTTCCTTTTTCTCTCTTTTCGTCCTGCATGACGTTAAACTGCCTCTCAAAGAACTACGTATGGCTTGATTCCCATCCTTATGGGATACGTAGGACCGCCTGGACATTCATGTTTCAGGCCCAGCCCCATTTCCCGGGAATCTCTATCCCGCGTTGGGCCTCTGGCCCCAGTTCCCCTCCTTTTTGTGCGAGGCGTATCGCGTGAGCGGGGGATTATGTCCTCATTCGCGTTGGTCTACTGGCCACGCCGTATGCCTCCCCCCGTGTGTGGGACCACCTCACACCTCTCATCGTCCTGCATGACGTTAAACTGCCTCTCAAGAACTACGTGCGGCTTGATTCCCATCCTTATGGGATACGTAGGACCGCCTGGACGCTTGTGTTTCAGGTCTAGCCCCGTCTCTCGGTTGATCATGGGGATCTTCCCTCTTTTGGTTGCTCTCAGGGTGAGTCCTCCGACCCTTTCCGGAGATCTGTTAACATGTTTTGGGTACTTCGGTCTATGACTCGTAGTGTCAGATTCAACCCCGACAAGTCCTGTGTTGCTTGTCAGGCCTCGCGCTTCCTCTTGTTCGAGCCTTCACTCAAAGGGATCCTCGTTAGCGGTTTGGGTACGATGCCTCAGTGCTCTCCTACCGCTCCGGGTCGATTTACCATCGGGTCTTGGGCCGCAAATCGATATGAATCCTGCGATTGAGCGGTCGATGCTCGTTTGCTTGCCCCGTCTTAGGCTGACGCGATCGGATGTTGTGTTGCGAATGCGTCAGCAACATCCTCGATCGCCATGTCAGCTCTTTCAGGCTCTGAACATTGGATTGCGCAGTCCTCATCACACTCCGCCTTTATGCGTTGTAGTGGAATCTTGACACTCTTTTCATACTGACCTTCAGTACACCTCTGCACGTTAGGCAGACCAACCAAGGTAATGATGTCATTCGAGGCTCCCATGATCTGAGCACCAAGGATATATGCGGATATCCTCCCTAAGGGCCATGCGTAGCTGGACCCTCGTCCCCATAAGGAGGAAGGAGTCGCCCGAACAATTGCGTTCTGGGCCCAGTATATCTGGAGGCTAGCATCTCTGCCCCTCGGGTGATGGACATACGCAGGCCCCTATCCCAAGACTCTTCTCCTGGAGTCGTGCGTGACCGCAGGGCTGGGTATGTTCCCACCTCCGCCGTGTCCGCCGTACCGCGGTAAATGGATTCCTCCATGGTCCGAACCACACGACCGTAAAACTGTGTTGTCTGGTCCTACCACACGACCGTAAACTGTGATCGTCTTGGCCGCCCGACGAGAAACGGCACTGCATCGTGATGTTCCCCTCAGGGGGCACTCATGTTGGGCGCTGGTTAATAACCACGCCATTCATCAATGCCTTCCGTGGCTTGATTATTGTGGCGACGCCAGAGATCTCTCAATCACAGGCATGTCGCCGCACAAAGAAAAACCATTCATCTTTAAGGACAAACAAGAAATATCAAATGCCGCTCCTTCTGTGTGCGAGGGTCAGACCCGCACTCTTCCCCGTGCTGGTGCCCGATTGTGTTGCACCGCGCTTCAAGAACTACGTGTGGCTTGATTCCCATCCTTATGGGATACGTAGGAACGCCCGGATGTTTGAAACTTCGGGTCCAGCCCCCCACCTCTTAGAGATTCCCCCTTCTCTGGGGAATCCACCGCCTTCAGGTCACCCTCAAGGCGTGTTCCCCGACCCCTTGCAGTGGTCCACCGGTGTCAAGAGTACTCTGGTTTATTGCCAGGAGGGTCAGGATCCGCTTGGTCAGGTTTCCTCCGCTTTTCAGGCTTCGTGCTCCCTTTCATTCGGACCCATCGTCTACGCCCTGGGTGGAGCCCCCGTGAACGGTTCGGACACAATGCCTCAGTGCTCTCCCACCGACTCGGGCCGGTACCCCCAATGGCCTCGGGCAGCAAGTCGATATGAATCCTGCGATTGAGCGGTCGATGCTCGTTTGCTGCCTCATTCCACCAACGGTTAGTGCGATGTTGATGCTGCTTTTCCGCCACGGTCGGCAGTACTCTCATATCGTCATGCCGGTGCTCCCGGTCCTCGAGTGAATGGCCGCATGATTCACATTTCCCACCTCCCATTCTGACCAGGCGAAACCTCGACACTCTTGACACTATCCCTCAGTGCATCTTCGCATATCCAGGGGATATGACCAGATGCGGCGTACTTTGAGGTCTTTATGGTCCGAGCTCTAAGACCTTAAACTAAGATCTCTCTTTATGGTCCGAGCTCTAAGACCTTAAACTAAGATCTCTCTTTATGGTCCGAGCTCTAAGACCTTAAACTAAGATCTCTCTTTATGGTCCGAGCTCTAAGACCTTAAACTAAGATCTCTCTTTATGGTCCGAGCTCTAAGACCTTAAACTAAGATCTCTCCTTATGGTCCGAGCTCTAAGACCTTAAACTAAGATCTCTCTTTATGGTCCGAGCTCTAAGACCTCAAACTAATATCTCTCTTTATGGTCCGAGATCTAAGACCTTAAACTAAGATCTCTCTTTATGGTCCGAGCTCTAAGACCTTAAACTAAGATCTCTCTTTATGGTCCGAGCTCTAAGACCTTAAACTAAGATCTCTCCTTATGGTCCGAGCTCTAAGACCTTAAACTAAGATCTCTCCTTATGGTCCAAGCTCTAAGACCTTAAACTAAGACCTAGCCCTTATGGTCCGAGCTCTAAGACCTTAAACTAAGATCTAGCCCTTATGGTCCGAGCTCTACGACCCTAAACTAAGATCTCCCCAAATGGGGTCCTACGTCCTGCATGACGTTAAACTGCACTCTCAGAACTACGTGTGGCTTGATCTCCAGCCTGATGGAGTACGTAGGAACGCCCGAGCATTCCGACTCGGGTCCAGCCTCAGGGATCGTTAAGTCCCGCCCCTCCTCGTCGCCGGCCGTCTGGCCTGACTTCGGGTAGAGTGGTGCAGTTGTGATATTCTCCCCGATTCAGCTCGGGATGCCCCACTGCAATGGTGGGAAGTGACGGTTTCCTCGTCAGAGAGGTGCTGTCTGAGAATTGAGGTGACTCACGGCCAGATTAGTGCATCCGCCTAATACGTTTTCCCCACGGTGGCGCAATTTTGAGAGCGTTGGATTCTATCCGAACAAATCGTCACTTCGCCCCACGCTTCGCATGCCCTGTTGATCTGGATTTTCCACCCTTGTGTCTGAAGGAACCCCAAAGCGGTATTCATGATGACATGTGGTCCGCCTCCTGCAATATGAATGATGGCCTTTTTCGGTCCGTCTATTGCAGTTGTTATGGTCGATCCATTGTCCGCCTACCGTCTTGGGCATTTCCTGGAAGGCCGACCGTTGTGGATGTCCGGATTCGGGACACGCGATTCACCCTTTCTCATTTCCCTATGTTCGGATAAAATCTCAACGCCCCTAGCGTTGTCCCGCTCGTGTGTTGGAACAATTTGGGGGATGATACATTGATTAGGTCTGAGGTCTCCTTTCCTAGGAATGACCTCCCTCTTTTCTCCAGAAATCCAGGCCCAATTATGGATGCCTGATGCTTGGTTAACACTCCTGCAAGACAACGAATTGTGGTTGAGCATGTTAAGCCAAAAGATGCAGATAAATATATTGATTCATACAGATGGATCAAAGTAGCGGAAGAAAATGTTTTGGGAATGGCAAAACAAAGCCCTTATGGATTAGCGTGCTGAATGAGTCTTTCTAATGCCGCTACCCTTTGGCTGGTGGCCTCCAGAGCTGCTTCTCGCTCTCTGCGAGCCCTCTCTTCGTCGGCGGTCGCAGCACGCAGTTCGTCGATTCTGGCCTGTGCACGCTCCCGCTCGACTTGAATTGTCACCATCTGTTGGCCCGCCTCCGTCAGCTGTACTTGGGCGTCAACCAGCTGAGCTGCTAGTTGCTCCACAAGCTCGGTACACGTCGCGACGAAGGCCTCCTTCTCTGTCGCCTGCCCTTCGAGACGCCGGACTTCCTGCTCCGCCGCGAGGAGCGCCCGCGTGCTCTCCGACATGTCCCGACTTTGTGTGACGTCGGCACGCCGGCAGCTCTCGCGCATCTTTTCAGCCATGAAATCACGGACCGTTAGATGGAGGCGTTGAGCATCAGCTCTCCCGGCACACAGAAAGCGCAGCCAGGTTTGAAGTGATCCCATGCGCCCCAGCCACTCCGACGGGTCTCTCTTGAGGAAGCACTGGATGCACTTCCACCCCCTGCGGTGCGTTATCCGGCTCTCCTCGACCGCCTCCGTGTCTGAGTCGTCCATCTCCTCGGGATCGGCAGGCCGGTAGGCAGGGAAGGCAGCCAGCAGGTCTGCTGCAGGGTCTGCCCCTGGGAGGTCCTCACGAGGGATAGGTTCCCCAACATCCGGGCGACCTTCTTCTCTCTCCCCAGCGGCGCTGACACCCTCGTCAGCCCCCAACCTCTCTCCGATGTCAGCACCGCCGATGTCCGGAGCCCCTTGATCAGCAGTTGGTGGGGCCGGCTCGGTTTGGGAAGTCTGTTCCGGAGCAGGCGGCATGTCTGCCACCGGTCCACTCGTGGAGGGCCCGGGTTCGGCAACCCGATGAGCCTCCAGTGTTGAGGTCACTGCGCAGGGCATGCCATGGTTAGTCACGGATCGTCAACGGCAGGCACCAGCAGTAAAGTAAGGAGACTTACGGGAGGTCAGAGTGTCATCTTCCGCTATCCCGGCTGCCGCAGGAACAGTTGCAGCAGGGGGCCCTTCCGCGCTTGTCAGTTCGGTAATGGGTGCCTGGCCCCCGCCTTGTCCTGCTGGCGCCCCTCCTACTCCCGCTGAGGATGCCTGACCAACATCCGTGCGCTCCTGAGAAAGATGGAGAAATGGGTTAGAAGCTGCATAAGAGAGTGGATGAAGCAGATTGAGTAGGGATAGAAGCGGACCTCGAGGAGCTCAGTGACATCAACGTTGTCAGAGCCGGCCACCTCGCCGCTCTCCTGTGGGCTCCCCTGATGGGATCTTCCCTCGGAGCCTTCATCCTCCCCCATTTCCTCCTCTTCTTCGGAGTCGTTGCTACTGTCGTCTTCTTCCGGCGGCATCTGTTCCGGAGCGGGCTCGAGACCGAGCATCACCTTCACCAGAAGGGATGGCTCCGCGCGCTGACCACGTTGGCGCGCGTACTCGTCCATGGCCGTCAGATACGCATACTGCCGGTTGAAGTCCACCCTGTCGGCAATGTGGAGGCGCCCGACCTCTGGCAGATGGATTCCTTCTCTGAGAATCTTTCGCCAGATGGCGTCGGTCCCCAGTGACTGCCGCAGGGTCATCCAGGCCGACCACAGCGCCGGGAAGACTGCATCGTGGGAGGGTTCAAGCAGACGTCTCACCTGCTTCCCGGGCCGCTCTTCGACCGCCGCATGTGCCCCCTCTCTGGGCGCCGAGGTCGTAGCGGCAGCCTGCGATGTGCCCGCCGCCGAAGTCCCTGCTCGCGCCGGCCCCGCTGCTTGGCGCGCCTCCGTTCTCCCCCGTGTGGCGGCGCCTCGCCTCCTTCCTTGACGCCCGGTCTCCGCACGGGTAACCTCGAGCCGCCGAACTAGCTTCCGCAAGAGCCCCTCGGGGTACGCGATGGCCCAGTGTTCGGCGTACTCGGTTGCCAAGCCTGCGTCAACTCCGGTAGGAGGGAGAGTGATGACGTCGCCAGAGCCGAAAGCGGCAAACATCAGCCACATCTGGCGAAGGACGCCAGGGTTCGTCTCCTCCCGGACAGCAGTGAATACCCTCTTCGGCATCCGTTGAAGGCACCCGAACTGCCTGGCGAAACGGGTCGGCACGTAAGGCTCGCAGATCACCTTCCCGTCGATCCGAGCCACGAGCACCCCGCCCCGCATGTTCAGGAAGTATTCATGCTGCTCCAGCGGACCCTGCCCATTGTCGATCATCTGGCCGACGGGAGTGGGGAACGGACTGAAGTTGAAGTTGGCATGATTTCCAATCCGGATCCGCACGCCCTCCTCACTTAGGGTCATCGGAGTGACCCCCGCGATGTTCAGCAGGGAGGGTCGCAGGGCGTTGCCCGGAGGAATGATGGCGTTCGGAAACGTGTACCCACCGAGGTGAGAAGCCACCCAGCCGTGGAAGAACTGAAAGGGCCCACAGATCCTTCGTGGCGACCCCCCTCGTGAGATGCGTCCCAGGATGGCATACAGCCTCGCCAGCACTGGGACCCCGAGGTTGTATCTCTTGTTGGCGGCCATAGAGCCCGCCACCGCCAGTGTCGCCGGGCGAACGCCCATTCTCGCGTCCCGCACTGGCAGGAGCCACCCACTCAGAAAGGCGGCCAGGAACGCCGCGTACCGGACATTTGGGTCCCGGGCCTCGATGACGCGGTACCCCCATGAGTGGTAGTCACCCGTCTCCAGGACCCGCCAGTACGACCCGTTCCGGCTCCTCTGAGCTGCGGTCGGGCACCGCTTCCCCCTGCCTGGCATCTTGACCGCCGGGTCATGCTCCAAGAACTGGCCGAACCATTCCTTGTAGGCTATGTCCTTCTGGAAGTCTTTGATCCCGAGCCGCTGCGTAGCCAGGTCAAGCAGATGCCAGGTCAGGATGGGAGTCCGTGACCTGTCCTCCCAGGTGTTCTTCGGTGGCAGGAACTCATCGTATTGGTAGCCCTCCAGCGGGATACCTCCGATGCAGTGGATGTCCCAGAGACCGATGCCGACCTCCCCATGGTGAAGATGGAAGGTGTTGGTATCCGGAGACCATCGGGTGAACAGCTCCGGCCCGAGCTCGGACTGCTGGTAGAAGTGGAACTGCGACGTCCACACCGCCTCGAACAGGCCGATGTACCGCAGCTCCTCTGCGAAGTGATCGCAAGTGTGGCGTACCCAGAACGCCCAGGCCCACTCGCTGGTGAAGTTGCCCCCAGACCGCAAGTCCCAGTCCTTCAGCCAGCCCTTGGTGTCGTCCGTGACGCTCTGGCGATATATGCTCGAGTAGAGGGCTGGAGAATTCTCCGCAGTAGGCTCACCCCCATCAATGGTTCGCGTCCTCGGGTTCAGGACATAGACATCCAAGTGTCTGGTCTCCCTGGCAGGATGCCCATTGTTGGTGATGTTATAGCGGAGAAGCTCGTCCTCCCGGGTCACCCAGGTCCGCGGCGCATCAATCTCGAACCCTGGCACCGGAACCTCATCTAGGATGCCGAAGTTCCAGAGCGGCAGGTTGTCCGACAGTGGATATGTCTTCTGGGCCGGCGTTAGTAAGTCGAACAAGGATTGATTGTTGGAAACAATCTCATTGGCTCCGTAAACCTCCTCGTTCGTCGCCATCTCAGCTCTGCGAGTGGCGGCATCCCCCTCATTTCCTCTGTGCGCGGCCATCTCAGAAGTTTCGGGAGTCGTGCGGGTTAAGGGATGAAGCGTGCGGGATCGGACGAGGCTGGTAGAGAAGTTTGAAGGTTGGCGCGCAATCCAAGTGGGCGGCGCGCAATTGGGAAGACTGTCGCGCAAAGTTCCGGGTTTTCGCGCAAAGACAGGCGAAATCCGGACGGTTTTGCGCGACGAGCGGGCGAATTCCGCGCCGGAAAAGGCAATTTCGCGCACGAGAGCAGAGATGCTTATCGCGCGGAAGGCCAATGTACGGCACGGAGGGACCCAGTGCCCCTATTTATAGGCGAGGCCAGGGTCCGCGCTGCGCGGAAAGCGCTTTGCGCGACCGCAGCGGCGAATTTCGCGACCGGCGCCCCTTTTTGCGCGCCTAAGTCCCGCGCCGCCCAGGACTTCGGCCTTCCGGCGTCTCCCTCGGAACCCGATCGTTGCGACCTCTCGCCGATCAGATTCCGAGGGGGGGCTTTTGTAGACGCCGAAAAAGTCCATTGTTCCCAAACGAAGCTCCGGATGCGGAAAGCGAGGTCATATTTGGAGTCGGAAGAATGTTTCGGAGGGCCCGGAGGCCTTGCGCGGAATTTCAGAGGTCTGCGCGCAATGATGATGATCCGCGCGCAAAACCCCCGGGATGCGCGCAGTGCCCGATTCCGCGCCCGCGAGGAGAATTCCGCGCTCGCGCCTTGGATTCCGTGCCCGGGGTTGCCTATAAATACTAGGCGACCCCCAACGTTTCAAAGGTTGCTGAAAGTCGTACGGTCTCCCGCGCGCGCAATTCAACCCCTTCCGCGCGCAATGCCGATCTTCAGGTAACCTCCTTTCTTTCGCGCAATAGAGCCTTGGGGTCCGCCTTCGCGCGCAATCCCCTTGGCTCATTTCCTTTGAATAAATTTCAACCCGAAGGCCTTTGCGCGCAAAAGAAGCCTCTTGCGCGCAATTGCCCCCGGGTGCGCGCAATCCAACCCGATTGCGCGCACCCCCCATCTTCAAAGTGGCCATTCGTTAGAGAATGAGCCGTTGCCCACGCGCGCTACCCGAAGCCCGGTGCGCGCAATCCCAATCATCCGCGCGCAAAGCGCTGGCCCAATTGCGCGCCAGCCCGCCATTTTGCGCGCCGATCCGCGGTTTTGCGCGCAAAGCTCCTCTTTTGCGCGCAATCCGCCAGGGTCGCCTCCCTTGAACCCCTGCGGGTACCCGCCTGCGTGGCCCCCGATGGTCTTCATCGCAGGTGCCCGCACCGTGCGCTGTCTTCCCGTGCAGCCTTCCAGGCTCGTGCGAAGTGACACGGACCCGTCGGCGGCAATCATTCGTCCAGCATGACGTTAAACTGCATATTCGTCCAGCATGACGTTAAACTGCATATTCGTCCCGCATGACGTTAAACTGCACATATGTCCAGCATGACGTTAAACTGCATATACGTCCCGCATGGCGTTAAACTGCGCATTCGTCCAGCATGACGTTAAACTGCCCATACGTCCAGCATGACGTTAAACTGCACATTCGTCCAAGCTGCACGACGCTAAACTGCCTAGCCCCCCATCGTCTGCGCTGCAAGACGTTAAACTGCCAAGTGTTTCGTCCTCAACACACGACGTTAAACTGTACTTCGTCCGGCAAGACGTTAAACCGTCCGCTTCGTCCTCAACACACGACGTTAAACTGTACTTCGTCCGGCAAGACGTTAAACCGTCCGCATCATTCGATCCCGTGGTCTGCACGCAGGGTCTCCCCCGGTTTGGACGTGGCCCCCACCCGCTCGTCTCTGCAGGGATGTCGGGATTGTCCCCCTTTTGGGACGATTTAATGGGAGTGGCTTTTCCCTACGGGGGCAGGGAATTACAAACCCCTAGTTTCTCGTGGGAGGCTGCACATGTGTATCTCCATTGCGCCTCCCCACTGCCGAAGCCAGTAGAGGGTGTGACTGGGATCGAGGTGTCTTCTGCTTTCGGTCCAAGTCCCTTCCAACTGAGTTTTGTCGCATCCGGGCTGCCTCAAGTGCGTAAGTCCTGACAGAATGAACTACGTGGACTTTGATCCCTGTCTTCTATACAGGGTACGTAGGAAGCCTCCCTGAGGTCCAAGCCCGCCACCTGGTCGTCCCGGTCGTATTTACGTTGGTTCGTCCATCAGTGGACCCCTCCAGGGTTCACGCTTGCGTCGATTCACCTATGAATCCGCCCCTGTGGGAGACTGCCCGTGTGTATCTCCACTGTGCCTCCCCACAGCCTCTTTTTTCCATCATCCAGCATGACGTGAAACTGTGATCCACCCGGCCATTCCATCCCCCTCTGTGCGAGGTGGTTCGGTTCAATCCTCCACCCGGCAGCCTCGACCTCTTCGTGAGTCGGCTTGCCGACGTCCAGCATGACGTTAAACTGTATACCCGAACTACGTTGACTTTGATCCGTGCTAACGCGCGGTACGTATGGAGCCCCTACGGGGTCCAAGCTCTTCACTCCATCATCCATCCTGATCCTTACCCGGGCCGCCACATCCCGGTGGGGTCATGCCACTTCACTCCACTCCACGTTACTTGGGAAGCCGCCCATGTGCTGGCCCCAGCGTCGGAGGTTCCCCGCAAGGGGTTCTGTCATCTGATCCACTTTTCGTGTTGATCGGTCCGATGCCGTCCCCGCTGGACGTTAAACTCGCGGCATACCCCGTGTTAAACATGGGAAGCTGAGGAAAACCTCAGGTGACACAGTTCCCCGCACCTAGTACGGGATGCCTCAGGCCATCATGCCTTCGAGAAGACCAATTAGGGACGGAAGACAGACGTGCAGAGCCGCAATGCTACGACACGCCCCCAGCACCCAGAGCCACCCGGCCTTCTCACCGTAGGTTGCTGCCCCGACCAGACTCCTTGGAGCGTCCGGGCGGAAGCAGCGTAATTAACCGGTGTCCATGAAGATATGGCGCCGGGAACGAGATTCACGAACATTCTTATGTCTATGAGGGAGACCCGGATTAGGCGACAAGTTCCGAGGAGACGTCCAAGGAAGGAGGAGCCGACATCCCATCATCCCGGTTTCGATCAAGGAGCAGACGCCCCTGAATAAGGGACGAATGCCGCCCGCCCTTGGAAAGAGGGACTGCGGGACCACAAGCCGCGCGCCCATCCCCTCGGGTTGACGGGTGCACGCGCGAACGCGTCCTGGCGGAACAGCGTAACCCGACGCACATCCGCACCAAAACAAGGACGATGGTGGAGCTTGATGCTCCAGGTGCACGATGAGGCATCTCTACTTTGGACGGACTTTGAGAGCCTCTTCCGCTCGGAGTTCGTCCCAGCCACCCTTCGTGCGGTGCATATCCAGGCGCTTCTCCAGCTGCGGCTGGGCAGCATGACGGTCGCTCAGTACTCGGCGAGATTCACTGATCTCTCACACTACTCGACCGACATGGTACGAGACCCATTCTTTCGGGCCCGGACCTTCGAGCAGGGTTTGAGACACGAGATCAGGGCATCGCTGATCTCCCTCAGCATACCGACCCAGACAGGAGTACTGGAGCGGGCCCTTTTGATCGAGAGTTTCCTTGCTGAGTCTACACCAGCACCGAGACCCACCGCAGGGCGGCACGTGGCAGAGTCATCTGCAGCACGCAGTCGACGGATGACTCAGGGGTCCAGGCAGACCAGACCTTCAGTCAGACGACCTCAGGACACTGGCTCAGTAGTGCGGGGCACACAGCGAGGAGCCGGTCTTTCGAGTGGAAGACAGTGCTATGCATGCGGCGGGCAAGGCCACATGGCTCGTGACTGCCCGACCCGCCATGCAGAGGAGCATCAGACGGTTGAGGAACCACCTAGGAAGAGGAAGAGGGTCGACCGTGGCGGTCCGCAGGGAGGAGGCGGACAAGGCAGAGGAGCTGGCCGAGCAGCAGGTGGTGGGCGACGTTTTGAGGCTCTACCACCACCACCACCAGGAGGTCCACCCCGACCTCAGGGGAGAGCACAGCTTCAGGCAGCTGAAGCTTACGATCATGGAGCTCCGGAAGCGGGTGGACCAGTGTGGGACTAGCTCCAGGCATATAGGCCTTTTCCCATAATGCCTCTAGCTTCGTAGTTTGTGTTGCTTTGTGTCCTTGTACTTTAAGTTGAAGTAATAAAAGACACTTGCCTTGGTGACTTTTGTTTTCTTGTCTTTTGTTTGTTTTTACTAAGAGGTGCCGGTTAAAAACTGTTGACTTGACCCTCACATGCGAGATTCTTACTGGAGGAAGCCCAGTGACCACACACTGATTCCGACAGTGTGACTCAACCCTTGGAGGCGAGAGTAACGGTTGGATCTCTTGGTAGCAGCGTCGAGGCCTTACGACGTCATCCATGCCATGAATTAATTAATCATGATGGTATTGACTGTATTAGGCAAGGAACGTGGTTCATCCAGGGGATGAGACCAGATTTCACTTTTCGTCAAAGGAGAAATCTTTGCAGCTTCGCCGTATGTTAAGGAGGAAGGGGAAACCCTTCGTGTGGTAAGACAGATATCAGCAGAGCTTCCAGGAGCTGAGACAGAGGTTGACTAGCGCACCTATCTTGAGGTTGCCTGAGAAGGGAGTAGGGTACGTAGTATACTGCGATGCATCAGGGAACGAGCTCGGATGTGTTCTGATGTAGGAGCGGGTAGTGATCGCCTATGGATCACGTCAGTTGAGGCCGCATGAGCAGAACAACGCTACCCATGACCTGGAGTTAGTAGCAGTGGTCTTCGCTCTAAAGACATGGCGACACTATCTGATGGACGAGCGCTTTACAGTCTATTTTGATCATCAGAGTCTCAGGTATATCTTCTCGTAGAAGGACCTGAACCTGAGACAGCGGCGATGGCTCGACTTCCTCCAAGACTATGACTTTGAGATAGTATATACTCCTGGGAAGGGGAACGTGGTAGCTGATGCCCTCAGCAGGAGGACGGGCATTCAGCTACTTGAGGAGGCGATAGAGCAGCTAGCCTCTTTACAGATATCCTTCATGGATAGAGATGGAGCAGCCTTCCTCCAGTCTTTCACAGTCACCCCTCCACTACTGCAGTGGGTTAGAGAGGCACAGTTTTAGGACGCTGACTGTGAGACACGGCGTGCACAGATATCCTCGGGACATGCACCTGATGGTTTCTTCCTTGGAGCAGAGCACGACATCCTTTTCAGAGGACGTACCATGGTACCAGTCGCTTTATGAGAGGAGGTTCTGAGAGAGTTTCACACTTCTCCTTTGGCGGTACATCCTGGAGTGGCGAAAATGCACCAGGATCTCAGACGATAGCACTAGTGGCCGGGCATGAAGAAGGCAGTAGCAGAGTTCGTTTCTCAATGCCTCACCTGCCAGCAGGTGAAGGCAGAGCATCAGGTACCAGCAGGCTTGTTACAGCCCTTGGAGGTCCCAGAGTGGAAGTGGGATGACATATCTATGGACTTCATGACTGGACTTCCACGCACTTCCAGAGGTCACGACTCCATCTGGGTGATTGTTGACCGACTCACCATGTCGGCACACTTCTTACCCATCAGAGAGTAGGGCTCAGTGGAGAGCTTGGGACGTCTCTATGGCTCCACGGTGTGCCATCATCTATCGTCTCCGATCGAGTTGCTCGCTTTACTTCCTGGCTTTGGAAGGGGTTACAGGAGGCGTTCGGGACGCAGCTACGTCTGAGCACAGCTTTTCACCCTCAGACGGATGGTCAGACGGAGAGGACCATTCAGACTCTCTAGGAAATGCTCCGTGCATGTGTCCTCGACTTTGGTCGTAGCTGGGAGGACCACCTACCCTTGGTGGAGTTTTGCGTACAACAAAAGCTACCACTCCACCATCGGGATGGCACCGTACGAGGCGTTGTACGTCCGACCTTGTAGATCTCCTTTGTGCTGGACAGCCCCTGGGGAGTCAGCACTTGTGGGACCAGAGATGGTCCAGGCCACGACAGAGAAGGTCTAGGTCATCCAGGAGCGGATGAGGATAGCTCAAAGTCGGCAGAAGTCATACGCTAATAGGAGGCGGAGGCCACCAGAGTTCGAGGATGGCGACCACATCTTCATGCGGGTCTCACCTCGACGTGGTATTCGGCGATTTGGCCGAGGTGGCAAGTTACCTCCGCGCTTCATCGGACCCTTCTAGGTCCTCAGCAGGGTTGGCGAGGTGGCTTATCGCCTGGATCTGCCACCTCAGTTGCACCGGGTGCACGACGTCTTCCACGTATCCCAGCTGAGGAGATACGTGCACGACCCGACGCACATCATTGACCATGGAGAGCTTGACATTGACGATGGGGCGACTTTTACGGAGGTCCCGGTGGAGATAGAGGATCGACAGGAGCGGGTCCTACGTGGCTGATCGATTCCTCTTGTGCGCATCATATGGCAGCACGAGAATCTCTAGGAGAGCACATGGGAGCGGGAGGCTCAAATGCGTGCTCAGTACCCTCATTTCTTTCCCTAGTTTTTGATTTATCTTTACGGGGACGTAAAGCCCTGAGGTGGGAGTAATGTAAAGACCCGTAAAATTCAAGGGAAATTTTTTTCTTAATTTGCTTTGGAATTTTACAAGAGCGCAGTTTCTGACGGCACCTGATTCCGAGGCCCGGTGTGCCCGGAATCAATTTCCGAAGTTTGGCTCGGGTACGTTCAGTGAACGAACGAGCGGGAATTTCTAACTTTTGATCCGGTGCTCAGAATTGAAATCCGAGGACACCGATGGACTCACAGCACCGATATTCGCTTATGGAGACCTTTTCCGAAGTTGCGTTTATTGCGGGACGAAAGTTAGTTTTTGGGAGAATTATAAGAAGTTAAATAAAAATGTGGAACACTTTTTATTTTTCTTACTTGTTGGTTAACTCCACTCAAAAGAAGTTAAAGGTGGGACCCACATCCACTTAACCTCCCTTGGGAGGATTAAGTGTGGTGGGTCCCACACGAAACCCAACTTTTCATCTCCTCTCAACACTCCCTTAACTCCCCTTTTAAATGATCTTGACAACTTAGCTTATTAATTAGGTTGAGTTGTTTAATCTTTTTCAAACCATTGAATTTCAAAAGGTTTGGTTGAGTAAATAAAATAAGCTCTTAGCTTATTTTATTTGGTTAGAATTCTCTAGCCTCTTGAGAGATTTGAAGCCTTCTCCTTCTTCTTCTTATTCTTCTTCATGCTTGACGAAGAACGCGAAGAACCATCAAACTCCGACGAAGAACGCCGCTCCTCTCTTCTTCGTAGCTGTTGTTTCCGAAGATTGACGACGTCTTCCGTGTCAACGAAAGGGAACGCCGCTTCCTCCTTAGACTTCCTTCGTCGTCTTATGAAGATTCTCCAACGACGTACCTCCTCAGATGTACCTCTTCATCATCGGATTTGACGAACGATTACCGCAACGCCCGACCTCCGCGACATTGTCTTCCGCGGGTCGTTGACGATCTTTGAACTTGAAACCAAAGGTAGGGGTTGTTGATTATTTATTTATTCTCGTTCTTGATTTTGAATGTCGAACTTTGAGGATAACAAATAATTAATATCATTTAACGTGAGGGGGCTGGACCGCACGAACACGGCCGAACCCCCCTCATTTGTTCTTGTTGATTTATCTTGCGGATGAAACAAGATGGTGTGGTGCCGTCGCACCACGCGGAAATTCGCACGATTATATTGTGTGACGCCGTCGCATCGCGCCGTGGAAGGATCATCACGAACACAACGCCGTCGCACCGCGTCGAAGAAAACCGAAGGCGCCGCGGCCGGAGCAGGGCCGCGGCGGAGGGGTGCGGTGCTGTCGCACCGCGCCGAACGACGAACACCACGGCCGATTCCGGGCCGCGGCGGGACGAGAAGACCGGCGGCTCGCCGGGCTGCCGGTGTCGGAAGCCGGAAGGGGGCCAGCCTTGCCGGTCCCGTTGAAGAAGAACCGACCGGCCATGTCGGGCCTGCCAGAAGGGAGGTGCCGGGGGAATTAATTCCCCCGGTTGGCCCCAAGAAATCCCTCCACGTGAAGGGGGGGGGGGGGGGGCGGTTCACAAAGGAGGGGGGGGGGGCAGCACCCCCTCGTTTTTTTAAATGGTAGGCCCCCACTAGGGGGGCCGGTTTCTTCAAAAGGCGCGGCTTAAGCCACGCCTCTAGCCAACACAAGCGGGGGCCTTGCCCCCCGCGCACTACACCCATGCGGCGCCCGGCCGCACCGCCGTCGGCCGGACCGCGCCGCCGCGCCGCTGGCCGGGCCGGGTCGGGTCGACCCAGTTCGGTTCAACCCGGTTCGGGCCGACCCAGGGGGGTCGGGCCGGGTCGGCCCGGACCCGGACCCCCCGTTTTCGAATTGACTTCGGTCTTTTGCTCATAACTTGAGCTACGGACCTCTGATTGATGAACCGTCTGCGGCAACGATATCCTTGGATCGAGACGGTCGTTTCTGTATATTACACTTAGGGTTTCGGAATACTTTGAGTTTGGCCGGGTTGGTTCGTACACGAAACCAACTGGGCCTTCGGAGCGGAAACGCTCATATCTTGAGCTACGGACGTCCGATTAACGTGTCGTCAGCTCTGTTGTGTTCCTCTTAGTGAGAAGGATCTTTTGGCATACTCCGCCCGAGGTTTGGACGCAGGTGGAGTACGGTCGGGTTGGTTTTTCCCTAGAAACCAACCGGTCCCCTGGGACGAAAAAGCCAATAACTCTCAGACCGGGCGTCCGATCGACGCGCCGTCTGTTGCGTTGAGTTTCTGTTGACGATACGGAACTTTTGGATACATCAACTCTGGACTTTGTGACAGTTGATGTATCAGCCTCTCGGCTCGTGGAGCGGACCCTCCGAACGAGCTTGCTGTGTGCGGGAACCATAGTGCTGGCTGCGACTGTGACTACTACTACTACTGCTACTGCTACTGTGACTGCGACGACGATAGTACAGAGATCCTGTGTGGATTCGACGACGACGACTACAGCACTCAGCGATCCTATGTGGATCATTGCTACAGGTCCTGTGTGGGCCCGATCCTATGTGGGCCCGATCCTGTGTGGGTCTCTGCGCTCAGCGGTCCTGTGTGAACCAGCGCCTACAGGTCCTGTGTGGGCCCGATCCTATGTGGGTCTTTTGCGGGGGTTAGTTACCTATCGATCCTTCGTGGGTCCGACGACTAGATGGATCAGAGATCATCTTTATCGTCCTTTGAAGAAGTATACCTGAGTGAGCTGAATCCTATTGCTTTCCTCTATGGATTGTGTTGTGTTATCCTGTGTGGATTAGGTTTTGCTTTCCTGCGTGGAATACTTTTACTTTCCTATGTGGACTGAGTTGTACTTGGGCTCGGAGGTTGGAGCATATTTGAAATTGATGACTTAGGTATATGTATGGGCATATACCTAAGCAGTGTCGGTTGTTACTTCGTGATTGTACCTTTCTTTTTGGTTTATCCTTTGTGTATTTTGGGAGACCTTAGGGGGTCTCGGGGTCCCTACTGAGTAGCTTATACTCACCCCTGCACGGGCTATGCCCGCACTACGTTGTGTTGGTTGCAGATGACGGACAGCGTTGATCGTGGCTGAGGCTTGCTGAGCAGGACGGTACCTGGAGGTGGACCACTGGTCGGGACGTATTCGGAGCGGACGACGGGACCTGAGGAGTAATGGAGCTATCTGTACCCACCCTTCAGGTGGGATTTCCAGTGGACACCTTGGAGTAGCGGCTTTTACTTTACAGTTGTTGTTTTCCCTTTCGAGTTGTACTTTACTTTCATTTTGGGTTTGTATACTGTCCCATTTACTTTTCCGCACTTCAGTTGTACTTTGTTTTTACTTAGTGTTGCTTTTCTGCTTGCTTACTCTGTGGTGGTTGTTTACTTTTCAAAGGCAATGCCTTCCCTTTTTGTTGGAATTTACGCCTTGGTGCTAGTCGCCAGCCCCTGGCCTATGGAAGGCGGGCTTGGGGTAGTCACGACATGGGCCCTGAGGGCGGGTCGTGACAGGTTGAGCTTGAATCAGATGCGTCGTTTGTGGAGCATCCTATTTGGATTGTCGATCATAGTACGAAGGTTCTCCAAGAGCGGTCTATTCCTTTAGTATGGGTGCTTTGGCAGCATGGGCGAGTATAGGATGAGACCTGGTAGAGGGATGCCGATTTACGATCGCAGTGGCCGGAGCTGTTCGAGGCTTCACCTTCTACGCATCGCTAGGGAAATTCGGGGATGAATTTCTTTAAGAGGGGATGTTTTTAGGAACCTGGATATTCATTTTCAGGTATGTCTTTCCTTTTTATGGAGTTTTTGAGAAAAATGATGTTTTTATAAATTTTTTAAGTACACGTCGTGTACATTCTGAGTACAAGCCGTGTACTCTTTTCCCGCTCAAATCCATGTGTTGGCTGTGTCCGGGCCACACACACGGTTTGTAGGGGTGAAATGGAGGCCAATTTTGGCAGAGTACGGAAAGACCTAGTACACACTGTCTACTCTAAAAGTACACATCGTGTACTTTCTTTTTTTTCATTAATCGGACAGGGGTCACGCCCGATCGCCATAAACATCTTCTTCTAGGTCTGGTTCGATCAAGAGACATCGTACGGCCACGATACGTCTCTATATTCACGAGCCTCCATCTATTGGCTGATTCGAACGCTGTCGATTACGTTGGAACCGCAGCAGTGAGTTCTTCCTTCATCTTGAGTTTTATTCCTTGCTTCTTCCTCTTTCCCAAGTTATCATGGTTTGGGAGTTTTGGACATTTTCTCAGATCTACGATGTTCAAGGGAGAATCAGTCATCATGGTTCAAGTATATTGATCTCCTAGGATGGAGTTAAGTGGTTTGTGCCTTACCATTCATGTTATTTGAGTTTTATGTTCAAATTCCACCAATACCCATGAACGGGGTATTGCCTGTTTACCTTTTTGCCCTTGTTATTTTCCTGCCTTTCCTGTATTCTTGTGTAGAGGTAATTGAATCATGTTTGAGGATAAATTTGTTGTGCTTGGTTGTTTTTCCCATGATTTTCTCTATTTACGACCTTTGGGTTTTGTTAGCCTTTGGCCGTTATGACTATTTACCTACCTTGTGTCTATAGGATGGAGTGTTTTGCATTACATGCTTGTTGCATTGTAGACCGTTAGCCAAGTAGCTCTATAGGTGTACTTTGTTTATCCAAGTAGATATGTATGTGTACTTTAGACTTATAGAATTATCATGCACTAACTAGCACGAGGGTATGAGAACCTGGTGCTATAGACTATAAGGGATATACCAAGTGAGCTTCCAAGAGAGTACTTGACATTATAGACTACATGAGGTTAGACAGAGTGAGATTCCACAACAAGTCTTAGACATTATAGGCCATGGGGTATAGACCAAGCGAGCATCCAAGAGTGCCTTCAGATTTTATAGACTAAAAGAGGGTAGACCGAGTGAGCTTCCTCAGAGAGTCTTACCTTGTTTGATTTCTCTTTAAGAACCTTCCCAGGCTAGAGGAGGAATTTACCAAGTGAGATTCCGCAGAGATTCTGTGGTATACCTGAGGGTATAGGAGGAATTGACCAAGATAGCATCCTCAGAGAGTCTCTAGACCATGGGGCTAAAAGGGTTAGACCACGTGATCTTCTTCAGAGAATCCCTGACTACCCTAGACTATAAGGGGAATTTACTGAGAGAGCTTCCCCAAAAAGTCTCATAAATCCGTATGACCAAGGCATAAGAGTTATATTGAGGGAACTGCCTAGAGGGTTGTGGTACTTCTTGGTTAGGACCAGAGTAGATCGATGCGGGTACTTCCCAAAGGGTTTCTTATTTGTGATAGCTGATTTTCTCACTGTTGTTGTTGGTTGTGGATGGATTACTATTGTGTATCATCCTACTTCACTACTTACTATTTACTGCCTACTTCTTACTGTTGCTGTTTACTGCTTATTGTACTTTTACCTTCCATATACTCACTAACTGTTAGGAACATATCTTCTGGTGGTTGCCTACTGGGATTTTATCTCACACCTTGTTTGGGCCATGCTTTTGGGCTCAATCAGACTATGTTTTTTCATGTATAGACTAGGGAAAGCACCCTTCGACTTCCGGTACTTGATTGCTTGGATCATGAGAGCATGAGACCAAGCATTAGCTTGCGATTTTGAGAAGCTGTTTTACTTTCTTTTGTACTTTATTTGGTACTGTGGTGTTTCCAGCATTGTGACTTGTTTGGCTGCTTTCCCAGATATGTATCATGCATTATTTCAAATAAAAATATGTGCTCCAGTTTGATGATTTAGTCTTCTAATGTTTATATTGTTGGTTATTAATGCTTCCAATATTGCATGTTTATTTATTTATGTTGTGTACTCTTCCAATGAGGTCATAGTTTCGTCACTATCACACCCAAGGCCCTCATTGCTAGTCTGTATTCTCTGGCGTTTGAGAAAATGCGCATGAGGCCATGTGACCAACCGGGTACGGGGCGCCTTTGGGTGGCTTCCGGAACTGGGACGTTACAAAGTGGTATCAGAGGGATTCGTTTCTCTTGATTTACAGTTTGGATCCTTTAGCAAGGGATAGAGTGGATTATGTACTTGGTAACAAGTTGTGCTTGGGAGTAACTAACCCATGTATAGGGAAAATCCATACAACCTCGTTTATTGCAATTTTCTAGTTTTGAGATTTTACGGTTGATATGATTTCACCTATAGTGATTCACATGCCTTGTACTATTATTGTTTTGATATTATGGTTCTATTTCTATTGCAACCTGATGAGATAAGGGTATGCCATCTCATGCATCATATAGGAACCTGTTATAAATCACATGCCATACATTCTTGACATACCATCTAGGGTGCATTTGTGATTGCATGTTATTGTGATAGACTCTGTGTAGATTATGTATGTTGTTGTGATAGATGCTTGATAGAATCTCTGCTGTTGTGATAGAGAAATTTATTGTGTTGCACATTGCTTAAATGAATGCCAAATTCTGATTCTTGAGGTGTTATGGGCCCTCTTAACTCAGAAGTTGGTGGATAATGATCATGTTTTCTCTTGTACATGACTGTAGGAGATGCAAAGATTTGATTCGTGGTGAGTGTGGGCCCTCACATATTGGAATTTGGCACCTCTTTGCCTTATTTTCAGCATTTCTGGGATTCTGTGCAGTTTCTGAGCTACTGCCCATAAAAACACATAATACACGACGTGTACTTTATGGATACACGTCTGGTAGTATTCAGGCCGTGTCACTGACCGTGTGAGCAGAAACACGGTGTCATGAAAATAACTTCAGGAACACTACGTGTACAATAGGTGTATGTCGTGTAGTTTAGAGCCGTGTACCCGGCTGTGTCACTAACAACACGGTCCAGGGAAGCTCGAGTAGAACACTTCATGTTGGTAAAGAACACGTTGTGTAGTTTTGTCCCAGGTACCCGACCGTGTCATGAACAACACGGGTCGGTGTTATCTTCTCCTATACACACTGTTTTTGTTCGGAACACACTGTGTAAGGGTATCCGTGTAGACAGCCATGTAACTAACAACACGAGCCGTCGAGACCGTGTCTAGTACATGACGTGTCCCTAGGGAACACGCTGTGTAGTCTGGGGTTAGTTTGGACCATGTGGGTTATCCGTGAAGGTGACTCAAGCTGGGGTTTAGAGTTCAAGTACACGCCGTGTGTGGGAATAACACACCGTATAATTTTGGTTGTTACACAACCAGTAGTGGTGGGAGTACGCACCCATGTTAATGGATAAAAGTTCATGCCATGTAGGTTTTATACATGTCGTGTAGTCGTGTTTTGCAAAACATGATAGTTTCTTCCCTTGTTCCCATTTTATACTCCTGTTTTTTTCAGTATTTGTTATCCGGATCTAAGGTGTGCCTTTGATATTTCAGATCTATGCCTCTAAGACGTCCTCTGGTCATACGTCAGTTTCCGAACGGTGACCAGACACCAGATATGGTTGATCAGGGACCTCCTGTTGATTATCCTTCTATTCCAGCCTTGCCACCAGTAGTTATACCCGTCGCAGGCGCCGATATGCAGTTCTGGGAGGACTTCCTGAGGATGTTACAGACTTTTCAGGGAGCGCCGCCTCCTTCCCCATAGATGGCTGAGTTGACGAGAGTTTTTCAGCAGCAGCATCCTCCTACATTCTCATGGGATGGAGGACCCCAGGCTGCAGAGTCATGGTTCGAGGAAACCCTAACTATCTTCGAGCATTTGGAGATACCCCCAGAGAAGAGGGAAAATCTGGCGACATATGTGCTCCGGGACACCGCCAAGAGGTGGTGGGAGGTGATCTCGCAGTCAGGACACTAGCATAGTATGTCATGGGATGAGTTTCAATGCACCTTATATGAATACTTCTATCCGGAGACCCTGAGGGATGATCGAGCCTGGAGTTTATGAGTCTGCAGTAGGGTACTCTTTCTGTTATGGAGTACTCGTCTCGCTTCACTGAGCTGCAGTGTTTCACGCCGATCCCAGCAGGTGATGAGTTGTTCCTTGATATGATTTTTGAGGACAGTCTCAGGCTGGAGATCCGCTCCTAGGTGAATATCTTCCTGTTGACTTCTATATCCTCCATCGTCAACCAGACGCTGATTACTGAGTGCAATCTGAGGGATTATGAAGTAGTGTTCTAGGGTGGTTCGACATCCAGAGCCGGTGTTCCTCTTATGGATAGTATGAAGCATCATAGAGAGTATTCTCAAGGAGATTGTGGTTTATGGGATGTGTCTTCTGGAATCCAAGTTGTATGCTACTAGTGCAGTAGGAGTGGGCATACTAGGCCTCAGTGCTAGAGAGATCCAATGGAGTGAAGATCTTTCAGCAAGATGGGCCATTTTCAGTTCTTCTGTCACATCTTCTCACCTTCATCTGGTGGTAGGGGTTCCTCTATGACCCCACATTCTCTAGATGCTTCTCCAGTTTCCCACCAGTATGGGAACTGGAGTTTTTCTAGCCGTTCAGGCTGAGGTGGAGGTCGCATCCATGGTGGTCAGTCACCAGGTCATCAGCAACAGTAGAGTGGATCAGCTCAGAACGGTCAGCCAAGGGCACAGGGCCACAGTGCAGGCCAGTCTTTCACCGTGGGGCAGACCTATCAGGAGCAAGATCTCGTCCCTTCTATAGTTTGAGGTATGATCTTAGTAGCCTCAGTTTTATCTTCAGCTCTTTTCGATACAGGTGCTTCACATAGATTTATCTCTGTTGTTGTTATGGAGATCCTTGGGATCTGTATCTTTTCATTTTCCGACTTGTTGACTCTTGACATGCCATTAGGAACGAGGATATCCAGCGTGCGTCAGTGCAGATAGTGCCCTCTTGAGGTTGTGGGGTGTCATTTCTTATGGGACTTCTATGTCCTTGAGATGACGGGCTATTATGTCATTCTCGGTATAGACTAGTTGGTTCCCTTCGAGGCAGTCGTCGATTGCTATCGTCGTAGGGTAAGCTTCGTATCACCAGAGGGAGGATCTTTTCTTCATAGAGGAGAGTGGGATGTCCAGGTGGGTAGAGCTAGACCCGAGCATCATGGGCTAGGGGAAGTTATAGCCCAAATTTCCAGTCATTATCTGGATGGCCAGGGGACTTTACAGTTAGACTTTACCCTAGTGGTGGATCATTCCAGGGATGTTTTTCTAGAGGACTTTTTATGTTTGCCTCTGGATATTCAGGTAGACTTCTCGATTGAGCTCATTTCGGGAATGGCACCGGTGTCCATTTCTCCTTATAGGATGGCTACACCTGATTTTCAGGGCTCAAGAAGTAGTTGTAGGAGTTACAGGCAAAGGGTTTCATCTGAACCAATACTTCTCCTTGGGGTTCGACTATCCTGTTTGCGAAGAAGGCAGACGGTACCCTTTGGCACTGTGTGGATTATCGAAAGCTGAACCAGTTGACAGTCAAGAACCGATATCCCTTGCCATGGATTGATGACCATTTCGATCAGCATCGAGGATCCCAGGTGTTCTCGAACATCAATTTGAGGTTCAATTATCATCAGTAGCATGTTAAACCATCAGATATACCTCTGATATCCTTCAGAAGAAGGTATGTTCTATAAGAGTATACATTCATGTCGTTCGGTCTCACGAACGCGCCTATAGTTTTCATGGCACTGATGAACCGATTGTTCCATCTGTATTTGGACTCCTTCATCACGGACTTCATGAACGATATCTTGGTGTACTCTCACACTCGACACGACCATGCCACCCATCATGAGATCATTCTGAGTACACTGAGAGAGAATCTACTATATGAAAAATCTCGAAATTTCACTTTTGGATGTATCAGATTCACTTCTTGGGTCACGTCATCTCAGAGGCAGGAGTATCTGTGGACCCAATGAAAGTGAGAGTTGTAGTTTCCTAGGATAAACTGAAGAACATTTTTGAGGTACGGAGTTTCCTAGGGATTTCTGGATACTACAGATGCTTTATATAGGACTTTTCATGCCTATCATCACCTTTGAAAAGTCTGACCAAGAAGGGGGTGATGTTTTTATGGTCAGATTCTTATGAGTCCACCTTTCAGAAGCTGAAGGGGAGGTTGATGTTAGCACTGATTCTAGTCTTTCCATAGCCAAGAAAGAGCTACACTATTTATTGTCATGCTTTATGTATGGGCTATGAGTTGGGCTTATAAAGGGAGATGGAGTTGTTTCGTACGGGTCTCGGTAGTTGAGGCCACACGAGAGGAATTACCCTACACACGATCTGGAGTTGGAAGTTGTTGTTCATACCTTACGTTGTTGGAGACACTACCTTCTGGGAGAGCACTTTGTGGTTTTCATTGACCAGAAGAGTCTCAAGTATATCTTTACTCAGTGTGATCTGAATCTGAGACAGAGCAGGTGGGTTGAGTATCTTCAGTCTTTCGACTTCGATCTCGCCTATAGGTCGGGAAAGGGCCATGTAGTGGTGGATGCATTGGGCAGGAGAACCCAGATTCAGGCAGTTCAGGAGGCTATCAGTGAGTGGTAGTTGATGGATCTCTTCTCTGAGATGCATTTGGAGGTGCATGACTGACAGGGACAGAATTACATATGATCTGTAGTATTTACCTCTATACTACATGATCGGGTACAGATGAGGCAGCTATCAGACTCATAAGGCTTAGTCTTGTGGGAGAGTGTGTCAGGAGGGGACCATCTTCCTGAATGGATAGTGGGGGAGGATGAGATCTTGCATTTCCAGGGATGTGTATGGGTGCCAACAGACATACGCGAGGAGATGATGTGGGATTTTCATTCCTTAGCTTGGGAAGTTCATCCTGGAGTCACCAAGATGTATCGTGACCTACACCGCCAGAACTGTTGGCCAGCTATGAAGAAAGATGTTCCTGTTTTTGTCATGAGATGTTCTACTTGTCAGCAGGTGAAAGCAGAGCATCGGCGACCAGCCGGGATTTTACAGCAGTCACCCAATCCTGAGTAGAAGTGGAATTATGTCGCAATGGACTTTGTAACTGGGCTACCGAGGTCACCTCGGGGAAGTGATGTTGTTCTGGTTTTCATCGATAGGCTTACGAAGGTTGCTCAATTCTTTCCAATCAAGGATACCTTCAGTGTTGATGATCTAGGACGGTTGTACATCTGGGAGATCGTATGTCAACATGGAGTTCAACACTCCATTGTTTCGGATAGGGATGCACACTTTACTTCTCAGTTCTGGAAGGTTCTTCAAAAGGCTTTGGGTACACAGGTACTTTTGAGTATAGCATACCATCCCTAGACAGATGGCCAGTCTGAGCACACGATCCAGGTGCTTGACGATATGCTCTAAGCTTGCATTCTATACTTTGGTGGCTCTTGGGAGAAGCATATCCCTCTGGTGGAGTTTGCCTACAATAATAGTTTTCAGGTGACCATTCAGATGGCACCTTACGAGGCTCTGTAGGGTAAGCCATGCCGATCACCCTTATGCTGGCTGAAGGTAGGAGAGGCAGCTTTGCTGGGTCCTCGTCTTGTTCAGGAGACCTCAGAGCAGATAGAGTTGATTCGGAAAAGGATGGCTACAACACAGTCTTGACAGAATTCTTATGCTGATCAGCGGAGACGACCTATGGAGTTTGAGGTCGGAGATCAGGTTTTTCTGCATGTCACACCGAGGTTGGGACACAAGAGGATTCAGATATAGGGTAAACTTTCACCGCGGTATGTCGGGCCATTTGAGGTGCTTGATAGAGATGGACTGGTTGCCTATCGGTTTCAGTTACCCCAGAGGTACCGGGCTATGCACGACTTCTTCCACGTCTCTCATCTCCAACGTTACTTTTCATACCTGTCTCGTGTCTTCCAACCCGAGGAGGTTGAGCTAGAAGCAGATGTGTCATTTGAGGAGCATCCTATCTGGATTGTCGATCATAGTACGAAGGTTCTCCGCGGGCGGTCTGATCCTTTAGTACAGGTGCTTCGGCAGCATGGGTGAGTATAGGAAGAGACCTGGGAGAGGGAGGCTGATGTACGATCGTAGTGGCTAGAGCTGTTCGGGGATTCTTCTTCTACGCCTCACTAGGGAAATTTGGGGAAGAATTAAGGGGGGGGGGGGTGTTTTTAAGAAACCTGATCTTCATTTTTAGGTATGACTTTCCTTTTTCTAGAGTTTTTGAGAAAAATTAAGTTTCTAGAAAAATTTGTAGTACACACCATGTACTTTCTGAGTACACGCCGTGTACTCTTTTCCTGATCGAAGCTGTGTGCTGGTCGTGTCTAGGCCACACACAGGGTGTGTAGGGGTGACGTGGAGTCTAATTTTGGCGGTGTACGAAAAGACCTAGTACACGTTGTGTACTCTAAAATTACATGCCTTGTACTTTCTTTTTTCATTAATCGGACCAGGGTCACGCCTGATCCCCATAAATTTATTCTTCTAGGTCTGGTTCGACCAAGAGACATCATACTGCCCTAAAACGTCTCTGGATTCCTGAACCTCTATCTGTTGGCCGATTCGACCACCGTCAATTGCATTGGAACCACAACAGTGAGTTCTTCCTTCTTCTTGAGTTTCATTCCTTGATTCTTCCTCTTTCTCAATTTATTGTGGTTTGAGAATTTTGGAAGTTTTCTCATATCTACGATGTTCAAGGTAGAATCATTCATCGTGGTTTAAGTATATCGATCTCATAGGATCGAGGTAGGTGGTTTGTGCCTTACCGTTCAAGGACTTTGATTTTTATGTGCAAATTCTACCAATACCCGTGAACGGGGTATTGCGTGTTTACCTTTTTTCCCTTGTTGATTTCTTGAATTTCTTGTATGCCTGTGTAGAGGTAATTTAATCATGTTAGAGGATAGTTTTGTTGTTCTTGGATGTTTTTCCAATGCTTTTCTCTATTTACGACCTTTGGGTCTTGTTAGCCTTAGGCTGTTATGACTATTTCCATGTCTTGTGTCTATAGGATGGAGTGTTTTGCATTACATTTTTGTTGCCTTTTAGACTGTTATCCAAGTAGCTCTATAGGTGCACTTTGGTTAGCCAAGTAGCTCTGTAGGTGTACTTTGGCCTTATATCATTATCATGCACTGACTGGCACAAGACTGTGAGAAACTAGTTCTATTAATTGTAAGGGATAGATCGAGTGATCTTCCTAGAGAGTCCTTGACATTATAGACTACAGGAGGTTAGACCAAGTGGGCTTCCTTAGTGAGTCTTAGACATTATAGGCCACAAGGGATAGACCGAGCGAGCTTCCCATAATGCCTTCATATTTAATAGAGTATAGGAGGGTAGACCGAGTGAGCTTCCTCAGAGAGTCTTACCATGTCTAATTTCTCTTTAAGAATGTTCTCAGGATAGAGGAGGAATTTACTGAGTGAGCTTACTCAGAGAGTCTATGGTATACCTAATGCTATAGGAGTAATTTACCGAGATAGCTTCCTTAGAGAGTCTCTAGACCTGTGGTAATGAGGGTTAGACCGCGTGATCTTCCTCAGAGAGTCCCTGACTACCCTAGACTATAAGTGGAATTGATCGAGTGAGCTTCCCCAGAGAGTCTCATAAATTCTTATGACCATGATAGAGGGGTTAGGCTGAGTGCACTACCCAGAGGGTTGTGGTAATTCTTGGTTAGGACTAGAGGGGATGGTTGTGGGTACTTCCCATAGGGTTTCCTATTTGTGTTAGCTGATTTTCTCACTACTATTATTGGTTGTGGATTGGTTACTATTGTGTATCATCCTGCTTCAATACTTACTGTTTACTGTGTACTACTTGTTGTTGTTGTTTACTTCTTATTGTACTTTTACTTTCCATATACTCCCTGACTGTTAGGCACAAATCTTAGGGTGGTTGCCTACTAGGATTTTATCTCACACCCTATTTGGGCCATGCTTTGGGCCCATGCAGACTATGTTGTTGCAGGTATAGACAAGGGAAGGTGCCCTTCGACTTCCGGTACTTGATTGCTTGGAGTAGGAGAGCATGGGACCAAGCATTGGCTTGTGATGCTGAGGATCTATTTTACTTTCTTTTGTACTTGTTTTCATATTGTGGTGTTTCCATCATTGTGACTTGTTTGGATGCTTTCCAAGATATGTATCATGCATCATTTCATATATACATATGTGCTCCAGTTTTTTGATTTAGTATTACATTGTTTATATTGATGGTTATTTCTACTTCTGCTATTGCATGTTTCTTTATTTCTGTTGTGTACTCTGCCAATGAGGCCATAGTTCCCCTCTATCACACCCAAGTCCCTTATTGCTAGTCGAAAGCCTCTGGCATTTGGGGAAATGTTCTTGAGGCCATGTGACCAACCGTGTATGGGGCTCCTTTGGGGGGCTTCTGGAATCGGGACGTTACAGGTAAGGTCAAAATTGGTACAATTATCGATCTCTCTTTCAGCTCGTGAATTTATCTCTCTCCATTATCTAACTAAATAATCTTTACCCTTATCTTGGATAGAATTTTAATTGATGCTGAGAATCTAGATAAATCTTAAATAATCCTCTGGTGGTAACTTGGCATACCCAGTAAACTACATATCACAAAAATATTTTTGGGGACCTCCTACGAATCCAAAGTGTGTTCCATCTTAGATTCTACTAATATACCATCCTCTAAAACATTATGACCTAAATGATGTATATCATATATCAAACACTATAAATTAGAGATATTTAAATAAAACCAATTATCATTAAGTTTAAAAATAAAAATATACAAATTTAGAGAATGATCCTCCCTTGATAAGGAGTAAACAAGAATACCATCAACAAAAATGACAAAAAAATAATCCATGTATGGATGAATAAACCCATTCACTAGGACCATAAATAGTATCAATATATTTTTGGAGACATAAACATCAAAAATTCTTCATATAGTCCATACTTTATTCTAATATAATTATGAGTAATACATGAGAGTCTCACCCATAGCTGATGGTAGGCTAATCTCAAATAATTCATCAATAACAATCTAGACTCTATTAACTAGTCAAATAGATCATCAATACATGTAATTGGAAACTATTTTATGATCTAGATCTAAATCAGCAGTCTATAATCCACAAAAAAACCTCATAGAACCGTCAACCATGTTGGGGAACAATTCTGGAGCACCATAATGGGACATACTGTACTTTATAAAACCCATTGTCTATGAATCCTTTGTCTAAGATTTTGTATCTCAAATTGATATTGAATATTAATTATATTGTAGAATAGATTTGGTATATATGCAATGAAAAAGATCAATTATATACTCAGTATCACGATCTTGTGTAATCCTTTTGAAACCTTCAAGAAATAATTCATGATACTTGTCAACTATGGGAGGAAAACCTACCTTATCTATCCCAAAAACATATAGAGTGACACAATCCTACTAGTTCATGATATCGCATAGTTGATTATAGTTAGTACCCAAATGCCCTTCTTGCATATCTCACTCCTGAATTTGGGTATAACTATAAACCTTGATCGAAATAAATGATACTCATTAACAATAATAGTTTATTTGGTTTTGATAATAATCCAAACAATCCATTTTAAAGACAAAATCAAAACTTTTCCTAAAAAATATGATGAATCCCACAATGATTATAAAATTTCCAATTAGTAAGGAATAATTTTGACACTTCTAAATACCAATAATTGTTTTCTTGAATGTGTATTGATTTAAATCACCAAAAATGGGTATTCTAAAACTTGTGTAAAGAGATCAAAAAATTGAGTAGTCATAAAATAATGTAATTTCTCTATATCAGAAAAGAATATTCCATAGTATAATCTAAAAAAATCATATCTCAAACCATTTATTTCTCAACATATTGGTCAATAAAAGTTAGTTCAATGGAATTCACTTAGCCAGAATCTTGACCATGAGTTCCTACCAAATTCCCATGAAAAGTGCCTCCCTACATGAATTATTCCCCTCACCTTCAAACAAATATCCCTAGAACAAACTCAATATCCCATGGAACTCAATATACTACTCTAATATTGTACAATAGAACCATCTCCCAAACCATGTATCTATCCATATCCCTTTCTACTACAAGATTGAAAAGAAAACCTACCATATCACTCCAGGTTCCCTATCCTCCCATAAAATCATTACTAGATAGATTCCAACATGCATTCAGAATGAACATGGCTAGAACATCTATACTAGGACCACTCCAAAAATCCTCAACTCCTTGGAGTATATGATAAACCACCAATCAAGGTAATTTTCCCATCAATACTCTAGTATGAACCATAAAATTGAAAATTACTACCACCAGAGGACCCATTGATGGTCTCCTCAGTAGAATCCAACTATCCAATACCTCTACCCTTATTAGGTTTCCCCTTGGATATAATACTATAGTTCATGAAATTAGATAAATAAGATAGTAGGATTATCTTCTACCATACTTGAGTCACATACCTCAAACCATCATCAAAGCATCTAGCCCTATATGCCTTACTCCTTTTTTTCATCAGGATAGAAGTCTAATTCTACAAAAATCATGATACATACTACATAATAAACTTCCCTCTATTTTTGAGATTCATTGAATCACAAAACATACCCACCACTAATTTTTATATGATGAAATAATTATAAAACAGTACATGAATGTCTTCCTTGGATAATTCAACGTACATGTCTAATAACACTGGGATGTCCCACCAGTTCTTTTTTGGGCCATGAAACATAGATACTACTAATTTAACCTTTACCTTAGGGTGCATCTCTAATTGATAAAATAACTTTTATTTTCAACTCCTCCTAATGATCAGTATTCAGGTGACCTACAACACCATTAAATGACGGTGTATTATGTTTCTAAAACTCTCATGGAAACTCATGCATAGAAGCTATAAATTTTTGAATATCTCTATCAGTCAACTAAATAACCTATTATAATCTTTTAAAGATATGATCATCCATAGTCAATGACAGAGATATAGGGGGTTTCGACCCATCTATTTCTGGGAAATACTCTTCCCCACCATCCCAGAGCTCCACTAGAGGTCATTGTGGTGGAATATCACTATAATTCCAAACTTACAACTCTAAACATGATTTTATCATAGATCATAATATCAAAGTTCATGGAAAATAGTTTTAATAATATCATCCCATCACACTATTTACAACCCATATAAAAAAGGAATCATAACCTGAGAACTCTACCAAGAATTGTATACCATTAATTAAGATCAAATATATATACGGGATCCTTATTTAATCAATTCATTCTTTATTTACCTTCTTTTCATTATAAAAATAGAGCTAAAACACTTTTTTAATTAATTGAAATTATAATAACAAGTTATAGAATAAAAAGTAATATACATTATTATAAACATTTAATTTAACTAAAAATATATAAAAATATGTTTAATAAATCATAGTTAATAATAAAACATTCTATGTGAAAAATAACTTAGATAAGATGAAATCATCAAGATAAAGAAGAAAATTTTATATAAGTAATTATGAGTAATTTAGGTAACAAAACCCTATATGAAAACTAGAGTGACCAATCATAGAAAGGCACACAAATGTCATGAATATCCTACTTTCTTGGTATGTTAAATTAATAGACATCATCTATACTTCTTGAAACCAAATTAAAATCACTAAAATAATGAATACAAATAGTGTACATCATATTAAATATTGTAACCAAATAGTAAAATATGAAACCAAGAGCTATAATCCCTTGGAAAGTAAACACCACTACACTTATACATGGGTTAGTTATGCTTGTGAAAAAGGTCTAGTTCATTCTAATATAAAATTCTATATATAGTACACCATACCTCAGAAATAAGAAAAAATAAGGAAAAAATTCTTTGATACAATTTTGTAGCATCCTAATCTAGATCACAATAAAATAATTCAATCATAATTCCACTTGACCTCATAAATTTCCGACAATATGACAGAGGTTTTTAACTATTAGGAAGTGGTTGATAATAAAATTGGGAGGCTATAACATTGTTAATACCCATCGAATTCATAAATATTCTAAAATACCAAAAACAATTATAAAATAAATCTCTATAAATAGCATATCCCGACACATGATTAACGAGGTCCTAAATTAGAGGAATTGCACTGTGTGCCTATTACCCATTGGAATCACCATATAATCATACCTGAGAAATTTGGATATCTGGTTGACATACATAAAATGGTTAAATAGTATACTTGGTGATTGAAAATGAATCATTTGAGCCCCTACTTACTATAAAATCACAAATCCCCTCAATGTTGTCATTATTAGCACGATCCCTTTGTTATTTTTCATAATAGACCATGTGATTAGATCCACATATGGGAAACATTGTGAAGATCCTTCATTATAGTGATGTTTATCCACATAGCCATCAAAGGAAAATGGACTATGTAATATATCCTTGATTATTACATGATATTTCATCAAATCAATGTTGCGATGAGGACCCACACAACCTCTCTCAAATAATTGAAACAACAAATTTGGCGTATAGATACCCCCTATAATTCCTTTAATTGCCTATATCACTTATTTAGAATCACAAAAAAATATAAGGATAAAGGAGATAGAGTAAAGGTTAATAATTGTTTTTTATGCACTTGGTAAATAATTTGATGTAATCCCATTTCCTGAGAATGTGTGAACAAAATAATCCTTGAAAACAAAAGTAGAATAATCTCACTAGGTGATCATTTCTAGGAGTGAGTAACTAGGTTAACTCCATCACAAGGAAAATTCACTATGTGGTAATAGAACCCTCATCTCTTTACCCATATTGGTGTACATGCGCACACCATACGTAATACATGAATGAAATTAGGTGAAGTGCATTAGGTGATCTGATTACAATTGGAAGTATGATAAATTATCTATACGGAAATATTTCATGTGGTACATTTCTTATGGATGTCACATTCATAGTGAATAATATGATATTGGAAATGGATCCACTAACTACCCCTGAAATGGGATGGCAAACATCCCTCATGTATTCACCTTCATCCACGATATATATTCAGATGAAGTAACTCTCAAGGAATTTTATGGATTAATTTATCTTGGATAAAAACCCTAAAAATTCCAATTTAAATCCTTCTACAAAACCACATGACATATGTTATTAGGGTATACACACTCGTATACACACATTTTACCATTTATTCCCTTGACAAAAGGAACATATCAGATTTTTCTCCCAAAATTAAAAGACCCTCAGGAGATCATGTTCTTATATTACCTTAATAATGTTGTTCGTGGTTATGAGTATATCAATATGATACCTCATGATTCACTGAGCATAACTTAGTAGAGTCCCAAAATATATTAGCTTAGGTGCCTAGTTGATTTATTTTTTCACACTACTGGAAATCTGACTTTTCCCAATGCTTCTATACCAATGGTTTGTAAAAACCGTTTGTATAGGTCCCCTTTCCCAACGGTTTGGCCAAACCATTGGAAAAGCCCACTTTGATTCCACATTTCCCAACAGTTTGGCCAAACCTTTGGGTAATGTCCACTTTGTGGTCACCTTTCCCAATGGTTTGGCAAAACAGTTGGGATAGGTCCCCCAAATATCAACCTCCCACCTAGAATTGAATCTAGAATCAGGAACTGTACCAACAGCTTTCAAAACCATTGGTATAGACCTATACCAACGGTTTTGACAACCGTTGGTATAGGTCCTTTTAATTTTTATCAGATCTTCTTACCGAGAACATTATATAAATCAAAAGTTAAAATAATTATGACAATACATATATATATTTATGTAATTATGTTCACAAAAGTCATTTTAGGTTAGTGGTTAAGTCATTCAATGATAAAATAGGGGGTCTTGGGATCAAATCTCAGCGAATGTTTTTTTAAATACATATACCAATGGTTCCATAACTGTTTGTATAGAATTTCATATTACTTATACCAACAGTTTTCCCAAAACCGTTGGTATATACCTATCCCAATGGCTTTCTTGACAACGGTTCTCCAAACCGTTGGTATAGGTTAGTTTTCCAGTAGTGTCAATTGATGAATAATGAGAAAAAGAGAATCCTTTGGGTGTAATTCCAACATTCATGGTCAATGATGGATTTATTTTCCTCATTTAAAAGATTGATAGATAGGATTTATATTAAGTGTAATCCTATAAATCTGCATGCCTTCATCTAAACCCCTTATTGGTCTAGGTAATCCATGGAAACCTCATATTTTTAAGTCACACCCAATATTGCATTATTTCACAATTAATGAAACATAAATAATTCCATCATGATGTTAAAATATTTGGATAACATTCAGGTCACATGATATTAAACTTTATGAAAACATATGAATAGAATGTCATTAAATAAAAATTCTAATATCCTTACCACATGATGCTAAACTTCATGTTATAACCCTATAAAATGACCTTATAATACAAACCTCAAAAAATATGGGATTTGATTATTATCATATAAGATATGTATGACGCCACCAAATGGGTCCAAAAGAACATCTTCAACCATCACATACCTATCATTATGAGACTATATTCCTCCTTAAACTACATTTATCCTTCCTCAATGGGCTATATTCCTCCAGAGTTTAGAATTTGGTTTTAATAGGGACATATTCCTTTTCTAATCACCTCATTGGGATATATTTTTAATGAAGCCATGCTCCAAACAGAGTTCTATATTACATCCAGTTATCATCGTATGTCCTTCATTGGGATATATTTTTAGGAAACCACATTCATCTTAGTGGGGTCATATTTCTACAGGAAATATCAATTCCACATCCCACATGCATATATTCCTTATGAAAACTAGATAACATAATTTGGACATCTTCATTTTGAGGTTAATAAGGAATCATCTCTCATGCATAAGTCCCACACCAACCATTTATAGGTACCTTATACTTATAAGTCTAGTCTGTAAAACAATTAAATTATTGGAATCATTCAATATTGAACAACCTTAAAAGACATGAGTTTACCTATTAAATGGAAATAAAATATGTTAGTCTTGATTCTTTCATAGCAATATAAAGGAATCATTTCCATGGGCACAATCTAAACTTCAAAACTTCTCTCACCTTCCTAGATGGTCATGAACTGTACAGAACCTAGTTGTGTATGAATGAAACCATATCCCCAAAAATTCCACATAACTCATATATATATATATATATTAACAATAAATAACCATTAATGTATACATATGTTCAAATTGATGGATCATTTTGATACATAATTAACATAGATAAGGAAATGATTCCTGCACTCAAGATTTTGGATGGATTCATGAAAATGTCATAAATGTATAAGAGAGTCTTGGAGAAGGCACTTATTCTCCATAAAAGGGAGAGATGAACACAATTTCCCATCCTCTTGAATAATGTTAATTGAAAAGAATTACTGGAAAGAAGCCCCATTTAATACATTCCTTCATAAAGTATACAAGAAAATATGTTCACACTGGACCATCATTGATGATGAAGCACATTAGATTTTCTATTAGAAATAAAGAGTGAAGTCGAATAGAATTAATCAGTAACCCAAAAAACTCAGTTTTCTACAAATCAACACATATTTTTTTCATGTCCCACACAAAAAAATGTAAAACCTACATGAATCCTTTATCTATGAAATTTCTCAATTGAATATACTCTTACTATAGATATTACACTTATTTTTTTTTATTTATATATGTTATTTTTTCAATGAGGTAGAGAGAGGACTCAATATTCTTGAGTCACTTTTGATCCAAATCTTTGGATGTATCCAAAAAATAATTGAATTCCATGAATTCTTCCCATCTAATCACACCCATAACCAAGATGACACACTTGACTCCATAACATCTCCACCAATGACATCACCTGAAATAATAGTTGGTTCTCTAATGAAAAAAATAGAAAATTTAAAGTAAACATAATATACTAACTACTAGAATGTAGAATATTGTTTATAAAAACATTATCCAATGAAGAAAGGGGTTACAAGACTACAATAGTTCTTATGATATCATGATTTAATTAAAACAAAATTTACTAAAATATCCAATAGGTTAGTTTTGACTGAATAATAAATAATTTAATGTGGAAAATGAGAGGATTGTTGATATTGAAGGATATTTTTAATAAATTAAAAAAATTAAATCATGAATCATGAGGTTTCATTAAAAAATTTATCACAAGTATTCTTAAAGTATCTAGCCAGGGTTTTCAGCATCATTTAGAAGAACTAAAGTCTTATGAATCTTCTCTCAAGGTATGCTTATAACTAGATTAGGTTCATTAATTCTAATATTTAGGTGAAAGGAGAAGTTAATATCGCTCAGTATTTCCACTTCCCTCAATTACATTAGTTTTCCTCTCATAATTACTATCAATTTTGATAGGAAAATAGGGATTTTATTATGTTTTTTCTCAAGTTAATAAAATTTAATTAGAAGAATTTATAGTCATGGATTAATAAAAATTAAGGTACTCATCTTATTTTATCAAAATTACCCCTCCCAAAACATTATCTATTAATACCAACTATTAGGAATATGATGTAATTAGAAATTGGTTGAGGGGGAATAAAAAATTTATATCCAAAATAAACATTCCATAAAATAATTAAAATGTATTTGCATCACTTTTTTAATCAACCTATGAATTAAACATTACACAAAAAAATAGATAAAGTGAAATTAAAATCTCAACTACGCAACCTTATGGTTGAAGACTGCCTTTCTCATCCACTATCACATTCTATGATGAATATATTTATCTCACTTGATTTATATGTTATAATAAAAAACTATTAGAGGAACCACCTTTGGTTTTATGAAATAAATGGCTCTAGGTCTCTTGAGGTATGGATATATCAAGCTGAGCAGTGTATTATTCTATTAACAAAAGAAAATTTATCTGACATTGAAGTTTGAATTTATTATCTCACTCTAATTCTATTATCTTCAAATTTTTCTTCCCTTGGTTAATTTCATGAATTCCCTCATGTAAAAATAACCCTTTTATATATTTAAAAAATTCTTCTTATCTTTGAGTGAGTGTAGGGAGGTGGCTGAGTCCATTTACAAAAAACACCTTAAATCCCATGTTCAACCATTTTTGATTTGTTTTTGTGGGGTTGTTTGGACTCCTTCTTATTAGGTGAATCCTCAAACAATTATTTCTTATTTAAAATCCTATAATCATGTATAGTATCACATGATATCCCAAAAACATCAAGTATTTGAAATTGTAGAATCCCCTAACCATAGAACATGGAGTAGACCATTTTAGAACAACCCTCCCCATGGTCTTTATATCCTATGATGGAATACATTATCCATGAATTCAGGATTATTCCACATCAATTTCTATACAGTACTTATTTCATCACCTCTATGTCACATTGGAGACCCTCAGTATAACATCTACATGCCTTCTTTAATTTAAAACCATCCAAGATGTAGTGGTGGTCAACAGTGACAAAACATCATTTTATCCAGTCTATGTATATATGGACTACAAAACAATGGAGGGAAAAATACTCAGTATTCATTGGTTTAGGCTTCCATAGTCATTATGTTGTATATCCATGGCTGCAACATAGTGAATCTTAAATATCTAGTGGCACCCAAGCTCTTATTTCATCATCCATGGTAGTAATATGGAACATCAGAGGTGGATATGGTTAATTATTTGTGGAGATGGTATTTTCTAATGGTTTTATGGATGGTTGGGTGTATGGAAAGTGAGAGAGCACATTACAGGTCACGTCCCGCAAAGGAGACATGGGTGAGGTAGCCGGATGATGATGTTTCAGTAAGTGGTGAAGAGTTTATGCATAATCATATACCCCATTATAAATGAGGATATAGATCTTATGATACTTATATTTTCCACATCCCTTGTTAGATCATTAAGAATGATGGGGTCTTGATGTCCCCAAACACTATCGTGTGCCACCCTGCAATGATGATAACATCCTCCCAATATGGTATAGACCTAACCCCCATTCACTGGTGTGGTTATAAGTTCCACTACATGCACATGCATTTCATGATCTCTACTCCTACAAATTCATGTATCCAATTTTACCTTTATAGTTTCATCTTTGAAATCCCCCTTATTGGGGTTCTTGAGTGTCATTTTTTCCCATGGGTTAAGTGTTAGCAAATTTTCTATTTGAAAATACATAAAAATTAATTAGAAATTTATAACATCCAAATACATCTTTTTTTTTCAAATTTATTTATTTATTTAAAAATTTAAGAAAAAAAAAATAGAAACTAATATAAAATTACAATTAATTAATGGGAATAATAATTAAAAAAAATGAATTTATCAAATAATATTTCAAAAAAATCATATAATCAACTCATCAACCTATAAGTCAAATATAATTTTCTGAGGGAGTACCGACTCAATAGTTTTATCACCACCCCAGAGTATTTTTGAGAGAATCTCTAAGTGTTAAATCCGTATAAGTCACCTCTCTGATAGAGGAAGGTTTTAATAAAGTTAATGGAACCTTTGAACACTATGAACTACTTCTGGAGACTATCGCTAAAGTTGACAAATTCCTACCAACCTAATCATTGGAAGGTGTATTAGGAATTCCTATACTACTTCGACACCATCTAGGATCTTCCAAGAATTGATCTCACTATATTTTGCCTCTTCAGATGCCATGAATCACTAAATCATCTAAAACTTGTTCAGGATTCTACCTAGGAGTCTTGTCACCAGTCAAATAGGACCACACACCCAAGTTATATTGATAAAGAAAAAAAG
The DNA here is from genome assembly GCA_963277665.1 of Viscum album. NCBI lineage: Eukaryota > Viridiplantae > Streptophyta > Magnoliopsida > Santalales > Viscaceae > Viscum > Viscum album. The sequence continues at coordinate 2,044,415,936 of OY728150.1, read as the reverse complement.
TTATTAGGGGTCAGAATCATATTTATATCCCAATTTCCACAAAAAAATTGGTTGAAACACTATGGTGATGACTGAGGAGAATGATTATATCTCTACCTAGGATGAATAATCCTCCCAGTATATTTTAGAAGTGTTTGAAGGAATAAGTTGGCATATCCAAAAGAAAAATGAATGATTAGAGTAGGATAATATCTATACCATCACCATGGAATGGGATAATATCTCAATTCATACCATAAAAGAACATAATAATATCTTAGAAATAATATATGGGAGATATATATTCCCTCCCTTTCCATGTAGAGTTTCTAATAGATTCGAGCTTAACAGAAGCAGTAGATAAAACCTTCTAACATATTCTTGCGTCCAATAGGAAAGTATCATATCCTTACCCTAGAAAATATTTAAGTAGCACATGAACATATTTCAGGTTCCACCTAGATGTGGGCTTATATCCCCACTCCCATTAAATAGGATGGCCAACATATTTTATGGAATAATGAATTTTAGGATATGGATCATAACCTTATTTCAACTACAGTAGACTAACATGTTCTGAATCCCAATTTAAAGAAGGCTCATATTCTTAAAAAAATAATTTAAATTTTTAACCATATTCATTCATTTTATTAAGATAAATATTATATCCCTAATCGATCAATTCAAGGATAGAAAAAAACATATCTTAGTGGAATCCAAAAGGTTTCCCACATCCTTGTCCATGACAAGGAGTCCCACTAATATTTTCTGGTGGACTGCAAAGGGTAGGATAATTTCTATTCCCACACTAAATATTTATATCAGTATATTTTGATATAAACATATAAGTTGTCGAGGAGGTCTCCTATATGTGAAGATTATTTTTCACAATTATCCACCTAAACTACCCAACTTATAATGTCTAAAAGGAGATCTCATTGTGGGAAATGAAAAACTCATTAGTTGGATCATATTCATATCGTGGTTGATGATGATGTTCATGAGCCCTTATAATGTCATTCAAAAAAATCTATAAATTATAATAACTTCTCTTTGGATATGGGACACTATAATAGAAATTAAGGTCCTTCCAATAGTGATATAATCAACAATTCAAGAATTGATCCCAAGAATGTAATCCATGATGGACACTCCCATGGAAACTAATATGAAGGTCATCTTCATAGATGAATCTCAATCTAAATAGAAGTACCTATTATTTTTTATGTTACCCCTATGAAACCCTCACATTGACAAATTCATTACTGATTGAGGCCAAATAAATTGGGTACCTTCTCAAAACTAGTGATTGTGTAACTTGATAAATGGATAGTCTAAAGAAACCATTATTATATATTCCTCCATCAGCATGCCTGTCACAAAATGAAACTGAGGATGTATAAAATTTTCCAACATCCCTGGATAAGGAGGTCAAGAAATAAGAACTTTGATTAGGTCATTTTGATGATTATATTTTTAAGGATTGGTGAAATTATATAATCATTAGGAAAGAACTATTGGGGAGAAATATACGATTTATGTTATTTCCCAGGGATCCGCCTAAGTATGATATTTTGAAATATTTGATATAGGAATTCATGCATTGTATTCAATTGAATCCTGGGATAAAATATCACTATTTTAAAGAAAGCCATCTATATTATTGAAATTACATTGACTATATTAATATAATTGGATAATTGTACCATCATATTGACTTATCTGCCATTTCTATATTGTATAACCTAAAGATAGAGAGGAAACACAACAATCCCCATAATTATTTAATTGGTTCCCTAAAATAAATATATTATCTAGTAAATTATTCCTCTTATAATCTAAATATCATAGGATGGTTCTGTCATAGAGAATTTGATTTCATTTTTCTCCTTATCCATCAGAGTCCTCCTAGAAGGAAACCATACAATTTTATCTCCTCAGGATGAGTCTTAGCACTAAGACTTATAAATGATGACAAGACTCTATAGAAGAATATTAATACTTCTAAATCCGAAAACACTATACTTGACTTGAGTGGTAAATTTAATAATTGTTGTTTCTGATTTCAGAAAATTTGGAGAAAGATTCACATCTGAAGTGGAAAAAATATCCAGCCACAAAGTATTCATTTATAGTCACTAGTTCATATCCAAAATGATCCTTACATCCAAATCATGATCATAAAATATCGTATAATATTAATAGAGTTGAATTAATAACATTTATCATAGATATCAGAAAGGATGGGGGAATTTTCATAATGTTTTCCACTACCACCACCCTTATGTACATTAGAACCCCAAATAATTCTGGATATTATGGTGGAAATAATGAAAAATCTAGCCTATAGGATTGGGGAAAATTATATCATAAGACCTCATATAACAAGGATATCATTCTTCTATATATTTAGAAAAACATCACAAGAAAATCCCTACCAATTCTTTTAATATGTTATGCACATCAATCTTTTAGACCATGATCTATAAGGATGGTTAATGGCTCCCTTAGAATCAAAATAAAAAAATCTCTTCTAGAAGACAACTCAATTGGAGAGTTTAACCCTTATAGAGGTCACAAGGACAAAAGGCCTATTAATAAGGAAATCCAAAACATAATATTTTATCCTATACCTGAAAAAATAAATATGGGATAACATATCCCTTTATACTTCAAATGAAAACATGATCCCAAAGTAAAATTACACCCTGGTAAATATCATTAATATTACCACTGCAGATGAATATGAGTTATGTATAAAAATATATTATTAAGATGAGGAAGATAATTCTAAAAATAAGATCCACACTAATACATTTATTGAGTATTTCATACATATAACCGAAGATAGAATTATAACCTTGGTCATCATATAGACATATAATTCCTACTCACTAGATACGAATTTTCCAATAAAAAGTGGGTGGGTGTTGATATATCCCACCAACCAAAATAGGAGACCAAGTATCTCATTATTTAATATTGGTTCTCTAAATATTAAGGATACTATATTAATAATGAGGAAACTCAATGAATAATTATTAAGAGGAAACCATCCTATTGAGTACATCTTTCAGGTGGAGGACAATATTCCCCTGTTTATACACATCCAACATGGGAAATATGTTTAGTTGAAACAAGTAGGACATAATAATCCAAAATATTATAGATATAGGATATTAGGGAACTAAATATTGATAGTAAAAATTTACCAATAATTCCCTCCCCTCAGGTACTAACCAGAGCTGGGTAGGATGAATTATTCCGAGAAAGGCCATGTTGTGAATTGACAGCAGACATATGTGTGTTGAGCATATCAGACCTCTCTTATTGATTCTACTTAATAATATAATCATCTGACCATCCCTATAGAACTATAAAACACTATCAAATATCTAGCTTCCAGATTAGAGGCAATTGAATGGCATCAAGAACTAGTAAAAATGGGAAGGAAGACTTTCCCTGAGTATGTGGGAAACACTCATTCTTCGCCCTATTTTAAAAATACATCATTTTATATATTCAATAATTATTGACCATAAGCATAACCTCTCAAATAATATGTCCCAATGTGCCCCATGATTGTAACCATCAAGCTATAATAATATGATAAACTAAGATGCTTTATGTAAACTCTGAAAGGGCTGAAATTGTTTAGTTTAGTAGACTTGAAAATGGGACCATTATAGATTAGAAAGACCTAAATTGGTATCACCTTTTAAATTTAGTTTAATTATAAGAAATAGTAATGTCATATACCTCTCAAAATATAAATATCATAATAATGGAATAATCTCTGTCATAATCACCTAATGGAAATGTTTGACATACTCACTCAATATGCAGCTCCCATGGGAGAAAGTATTAGAGGGTTGTGTATGGAATCTATGTGGTGAGTAATAAATGCAATTAATCCAAATGAATCATCCTTTTGGATTCTAAGATATAGACAAATTTTTTAAATTAATAATGTAATATACTCAACTCAAAAATTACAAGCCTAAACCAAAGAAAATAAATAATGAAAAGATAACAAGTAAATTAGAAATGACGATTATTATAAACAAGTTGGAACGAGTAAAATCCCAGAAAACTATGTTCATACAACATCATAAGGTGAATCCCTTTAAATGGTAGAAACAACATTAACATATCTATTAGGATCATAGGATTTCACAATTCAATCCATTCAAGGATTGAAAAAATGATATATTCATTCAAAAAGGACAAAGTTTAATGATACTTTATTACAACAAGATAATATAATTATATCATGTTATAGAGCCTATAAAACCTATAGAGGTTTGTCTAACTAACAATATAGATGATTTATTCATCAATTGGATGTGAGAACACAACATCCGGGGGTACTTTGTATCTAAATACATCATCTAAATGATGGTTAATTATAGACATATAAAATTATGAAATCTCAGGGAATAGGTATCTCATGTTTATTTCATTTTAGTAGTTGATAAAGGAGAAGCATCTGAAATCCAAATAAATAATACATGGAATATTGATGGTTGGATGATCAAAAAATCAATTAACCAAGCATTAAAAATTTTCAAGACCCAACTAAAATAATCAATTTGGGCCCTATATTCTACAAAAACGTATAAGCATACCCTTCAACATCAAAAACATCCATGAGTCAATAAAAATGCCATGGAAATGTAAATTAATATGATTAATAAATTGGACTAGTGACCAATCTAGTCTAGACTCCCCAAGACTATACTCCACTAACATTATAATCATGGGCACTACCCCACCAAACATAACCATTATCACATAAAGTGTTTTTATATGGATTAGTAAAAATCATCAATATAACACCCTTGATTTTAGGTAATTTAAAATTTTATTATGTACATTGAAGTTATATAATAATTGGATTAGATTTTTAGAGTTTCTATATGGGTTTTGAGTGTATTGGATGGGTTCTTAAGTATGCATGGTTTTAGTATGATTATAAAAAATTGTGAATTTTTCCATGAAGTTGTACAATGAGGTTTTGGGAGTTAGTGGGAAGGTATATGGTTTTTACAAAACTTGCGACTATCCATGTTGTATGGGAGTATTTGGATAGAAACATTTCATGGTTGGTGCATCGTTTTATAATACATATATCACAACTGTGAGTCTCCTTGGGTGATGTATATTATCAAGAACATAGTTGGTGCAAGGTTTGTTAAAACATATATCCTAACCCTATAGAAGGAATAAAAATCTCAAAAAAATAATTTTTATTTAGCACCATCATATTTTATGAAATATATTTTCTGATTAAATTTATGTTCTTTGATATCTTGTGTTACATGCAACACTGAGTTTTAACGGACCATGGAATAATATTATTATTACTATTTAAATATGGTCATTATTACTTCATTATTAAACATGGAAGAACAAATATGAAAAAAAATTAAATTTTATTTATAATTGTTTTAAATAAAGAAATCATATCTTTAAATAAGCACTGAATGCATATGTTGTCTTTATATTTTTCAAAAAAACTGTTTTCTAAAAAAAATGTTTTTGGCGAAAAAATAATAAAATTACTTTTTTGAAAATTTTAGAAAATTTATTTCAAAAAATAAAATTAATTTCCTAACAAAACATGTGAATATTTTATTAGATTTATGTTTTGGTATTTTTTTGAATATTTTAATTTTTCAATAAATAATGAAAAATATTAGTTCTTATTGAAAAATTAAAATTAAATTAATGAATGTAAAATGTTGATTATGTTTTAAATGGTATTAAAAGTAAAATTATTTAATCTATATATTTTATAGTCTAATTCAAGTAATTTTAATTAATTTTATTTTGAATTTTGATACAAAAACTATGCAGACATTTGAACATTTTCACATTGAAAAACTGCTTTCTTGTCACATCTGTGAGTTTAGTTTAAATTTAAAATTTTCAAATTCTATGAATTTAATTTGGAAAAACCGATTAGATATTTAGAATCAGAATAATCTAAATTAAATAATCATGGTAACTTAATCTTTTTTAAATTTTATAGTAAAAAATAGTAAAAAATTAATTATCGTGATTAAAGTTTAAACAGGTTTATTGAGGGTTTAAAATAAAATATGGGGAATAAAATGACCAAGAAATATGTCCATAACCAATAGTATAACATAGTAATACCTTAACACCTCTAATTTTAGATAATTTACTATTTTGGAGATTTTTTAAATGTGTACAATGTGGTGCACTTTATTCTTCTAAAAAATTACATGTGTGTTATCTCCCCCACTTATAAATCGTCACCCCATATCCTATACTCTCAAAACATAAAAACCCAAGTCGTTCATCCAATTAATTAAAACATATATTTTCCTTATATCCATCCCCACATCCTATATTCCTTGGTGAGATAATAAAACCAATCTATAAGGGATTTATGTTAATCCTAAAGAGGTTTTCTAAAGAACTTGTAATGTTTTAGACTATGTGTCTTTGTTTTAATTAATATTATAAATCATTAAAATATTATTAAATTATATTGATATAATTACACCAATATCTACTGTATAATAAATAATTTTTATGTTTATGGCATAACATATTCCACCTCATCTTCTATCAAATGGGAAACGAAATCCTCGATCATGTGTACGGAGGAATACCGCATGGAAAAGTGATAATATTCACTTTCCATCACCAACTCTCACAGTTAGATATGATAATGGATTTAATATTTATATATTATATTTATTATATTATTATACCTCCCAATGTATAACACAACAGTGATTTTCTTTCCTCCCAACTCGTTTGAAAACAACAACACGACTCGTGTGTATGGTGGACTACCACCTCGAGAACCGATGTGATGTGTTTTTCATTTATATGTTACATGGATGCTAATAATGATATATTAAATTAATATATAATATATTTGATGCATAATAATACTTATTTAGTTATTATATCACCAATACCGTCTTACTTTTTAATCCATGGGGGTTTGATAATATCGTTATTGTGTACGGCGGACAACTGCTCCATAAAGCGATGTGTTCATTTTTCACTAATAATTTTACTAGAACGTAATTAGGGTAAATTTAATGAATAAATGTGATATATATGAAATAAAAATTATTCTAATAAGGTAATAAATTATTTACCTGTCTTTAATTTTATCCATCAAGAAAATGGAAATTATATTCATGCATACTTACAGTCTATTATCTCCCAAAATGGTGTATATCATTTTTTATCTCTAAAATTTATGGATTAATATAAATAAATATCTACTGAATATATATTATATTCATATAATTTAAATTTCTTTGGATATTATGCATCTTTGATCAAATTAAGATAACAAAAAATAACAAATTAAAACATACATGGAAAAACAAACTAGTTATTGCCTAAAACGTGATTTTAACATGGCATTGTAAATAAAAGCGTCATAAATGGTTATAAGTAAATAATATATGTAAGGTTATATATATCAATGGTTCTTTAATAGAGGTATAATAATAATATATTTATTATAAATTATTTTTCAATGTGTGTAATGAAATTCAATAGTTAAGGTAAGAGATATTTTTTCTCAATTTGTCTTATTTGGTACATAGGATATGTTATGCCCCTATATTATTTTATGAGGTATATATACATCACCTTTGACCTATAATATCATAAATTTATTTATTCTAATTATATTTTATGTTACTAAATGATGGATTTTATGATTAAATTTTAACAAATTTGTAAGGGTTTTATGATAAAATCACATCGTTTATCAAGATTGTTTATGTTTATACCTATTATGATGAAATATTATGAAAACTATCTCAAAAAATTCATGATTTTTCTTATCATATAGTAATTTCTTTTCAATAAATTTTTTTCCCTCAAATTTCTCACTTTATATAATCTTGATTCCCAAATTATTTTTTTAAATAAAATTAACTTTATTTTCTCATTGATCACAGCCCTTTTTTCATTTCCATGTTTTCAAAAAATGTATTGAAAAATGTTTTACTGTTATTTTGGGATTGTTTAATGTCATTTTTATACTTTCTAAATGTTTTCTAAAAAAATTAAAATGAATCTTCATGTCGTTTCAAAACAAGCCTCATTTGACTATTAATGAAAATATGAATGGAATTTTTGTTTTTACATGTATAACATTTCACATCATCAAGAATAATAAATTTTTCAAAGATTTGTAATATTTTTAAAATTTTATTTTCATATAAAATTATTGACCAAATTATTTTATTTTTAAAAAATAATTTCTAAAAAATGTCATTTTAGTCATGAAATATTTATAGTTTCCTTTCAAAATCATTTTTATCTATGATGAAAAATATATATATTAATTATGATTTTATATAGATGTGATCCAATGATACCATTCTTAGTATTTATTTATATGTTTTATTTATAAGAAGAAAATTTGTTTGTAGAATCCTTATATTTACCATGGGTTATAATTAGATAAAATTATAATGAAACTCATTTCATTTCATGGGACCTAATATAATGAATGTTGTATGATATTATGGAACACAAATGTATGGATTATGTGATCAATGAGAGATGTAAATCCCTCAAATGTATTAGTTAATGACTAATTTTGTATGTGCTTAGAGGGTACATAGGAGGTTTTCCCAATCCTAAAAATATTTCACATGGGAGGTTATCTTAACCCCAAAGAAATTACATGAGTGGTTATCTCAAGCCTAACATGTTATTAATGTCTTAGTGGATATCCTTGACACAAGGTTTTCCATGCTCATGTGATTACCACAACTTTATAGATTATATTAATGTTATGCTCTCATGTACTATTTTAGTTTATTCCTTCAATATTTATCTCTTATAAACTAGAAAGATTTATGAAATGACTAAATTTTATGATATTTTATATACAGGTTATGATTTTTCAAGTATTATTCTACTGTTATCAGGTGCTAATGTTCTTGTTATGTTGATATATTCCTTATTTACCCTTATTGAGCATCTAATATCACTCTTTCTTATGTTTTCTTTCCACAGTTTATAAAGAATGTTATTGTGTATGATATGTCTAATAATGGTTCTATTTATGAAGAACATATTTGGAGATGATATAGACCAATTATGAACCAGTTTCTTATGTATTCATGTATCTAAAGACACTATTCTTAAATTATTCTCATGGGAATCATTAAAATATGTAATTTAAAATTATCTGTTAAAAGTTAATATTAATATATGAGATGTTTGGTTTTCAATAGATGGTATCATATCAATTTATAGTAAAATCTTTGAAAACAAGGATGAGAAAAATTTAGTGGGAACCATATGGATAATTATAAGTATATGATAATATCCTAGAATTTTGGAGAACAATAAATTGGGTAGTTTATAAGTGATTATATGCATATCTAGATAATACAAGTGACCATGGTTCTAGAATATATATACTTAGGAGTAATAAATCTAAAAAATGTGTTGTGGGCTTGAATCATGCTTTACATAACATATGAAAGTGGCCCTTAATATGCAACTGGTTTTACACTCCCAGGGGCTATGTTTTGGAAATACACATACTCATTACAAACTATCATGATGGATTTGAATAATGAATATGAGTGACCTAGGATAAACCTAAGGTTCCATAGATTAAAAATAATGTTCCATGATTATGACATCCTATAAGTGATTTTTATGTTTATCTGGTTTCCCAATATGATTAGTGTTGTTATCACTATTCTTTTTTGGTTTTATTAAATGATAGGATCTTGAAGGAGCCATGTTAATAATTAATGAAACAAAAATTCTATGATTATATCCCTAATCAATAAAATGTTATGCAAGCTAGAATAAAAAATCATATTACTATTCTCACACAGCTTTATCAGGCTATGAATCATGATAACCGACTAAATGGGTAAGGGAGGGAATAATGTTTTGTTGAGTCATTCATGCGGAAATATCTACCTTATTCTATTATTTATACTTATCCACTAGCTATCGATAAATAGATCAGTAAAATTGAAAAGATATTTTCTATTCTACAGTTTTTAGAGAATGAAAAATTCATTTTACACATCTATTTTTTAGAAGGCGAAGCATATCCTTTGTGGATTCTTATCAAGAATAAAATATAGTAAGATAAAATATAATCCATTGTGTGGGATGAGTTTAAGAGTATATTTTTTAATAATTAATCCCCTTATATTATTTATATATAAATTCAAAAATAATTCCTTGAGCTAATTAAAACTAATGATGAATTAGTAAGTACCTATGAGGCAAATTTTGTCAAGAATTGTCAAATTTGTTTCTGGTTTTTTCATCCAACCTAAATGTAAGGTTGATAAATTATTCAATACATAAAAACAATTTTTTAAAAGGGAATTATCCAAATGATACTTTATTATCTATAAATAAATTGTTTTTTTGTGATATGAAGGTGGAAATAGAGTTTGTATTGACTCAAAAATAGGATTGTTTTGATAAGAAAAGAAATATGGAATTCAAGGGAGAATCAAAAAATCATAGAGAAAAAAAGATGATATTTCCATAATGATTGAAGTGTGGAAGGAAACACGGAGGAAATTTTCTTAATGGGAATACTAAATATTTTATGGGTGTAAACTTAGGTCGTTGAGTGGTTGAATGTAAAAGTCATGGGAAGATGTAAGCTAATGCTATGAATACAGAGTAAGCTCCATAGAATGAACCACCCACACTTTAGCATTTCAAATGTAAAGGTATCAATAATTATGCTGACAGGTTCCCAAATATGAGGGATGATGAAAATGATCAATGCCATAAACCTTTTATCCTAATGGAAAAGTGGGAATCTTATGCGATAACTATTTCAGATGTTGGTGTGATAACGATGTGATGGAAGATATACTTTCCATCTACTATAAAACTAATAATGTATTATTTAACTCTAGATCTATCCAATCTTTTTTATCTTTTTCTAAGGTTATCAAAATACCACATCAACTATTAGATGTCAAATTATCACTCAAACCACCAAATGGTACCATGATCCCATCCCAAATATATGACTCATCTCCAATAGAAGTTTGTGGGAATGTGCATCCTAAAAATATTTTTAATCATCCTATGGTTGAATTTTATGTTATCTTAAGTATGGGTTGAATTTTTATTCATAAATATAATATAAATTTATGATTAAATGAATTAATTTTTGATATTCTAAAATAACCTATGATTGCCTATCTATGCAGTGATAAATGAAAATTTCTGATGGAAATCAAATTAATTGTATGGGTTTTGATTCCTAATCAAAGAGGAATTTATCTCATATGGTTGGGGAGAGAATAAGAAATAATGATATTCTTATTGTATGGTAGTTTTCTTATGTCTTTCTCAAATATTTTCCTAGTATTCCATCGAATTTTGATGTAGACTTCTTAATAGAGATCATACCTTATACCACACCTTTTTCAAAGACTCTCGATAGAATAGCCCTAACAGAGTTCTAGGAATTGAATAATTAACTTCATGAGAATCTTAATAATGGATTCATTCATCCTAGTGTTTCACCATGGGGTGAAAATATACTTTTTATTAAAAATAATGATGGATCAATGAAAATTTGTATTGACTATCTGGAGCTAAATTAGATCTCGATTTATAACATGTATCCTCTACCCCACTATGATAACTTATTTTATCAAATACATAGAGATCAATAATTTTCCAAGATTTACCGTCATTTTGGATATCATCAATTATTGTTAAATAAGTATTATATATCTAATAAAACATTTTGTAATAGGTAGGACACTATTAGTATATAGGAATGTCATTTGGACAAACTAATTCTACTGCTGTCTTTATGGATTTAATTAACAGAATCATTAGAGATATATATGATCAATTTTTGGTAGTATTTATAAAAGAAATTATTATTTATTCAAATAACAAGTAAAATCAAGATTATCACATGATAATTTTACTAAAGGCAATAAGTAAATAGAAACTATATGAAAAATTTACAAGGTGTAAATTTTTTGCTAGAAAATGATTCATTTCTTGTCATATAATCTTAAGAGAAGGTATATCGGTTGATAAATAAATGAGGGAAGTTATTGAATGTTATCCCAAACCAACCATTATAACTTTAATACAATTTTTTCTTGGTTTGGATGGATAATTTTTATGACTTTTAGATAATTTTACAGGACTATCAGATCCACTCACCAAGTTAAGTCAAAAGGTATCCAAGTACTGTCATATTGATGAATGCAAGGAAAATTTCAAGAAACTAAAGAAAATATTAGTTATTTCACTCATGTTTACATTACCTTGTAGTGTAGAATTATTTTTAATCTAAATTTATTCATCCATGAAGGGATTAGATGCATTATTATGGAAAATTACATGGTTGTTTCTTATGCCTCATGACATTTGAGGGTTAGAGAAAAAAATTACCCAAATCCTAGACTAGAGTAAGCATCGTTAAATTTTTCATTAAAGAAATGATGAAATTATATTTATGTGGAAATTTTCTATATAGATACTAATAAAAAATATTAAATTATATATTCACATAGAAGGAGTTGAACATATTCTAGAGAAGATGGTTGGAGTAAATTATGGATTATGACTGCTATATAAACTACCAACCTAGGAAAGAAAATAATGTGGTTGATGATTTGAGTTGAAAGGATCATGAAATATTATCCATGATGAGGATAAAAAAAGGAAAAATATTTCTATATTTACAATGGATGGATCTGGAAATCCTGAAGGAAGTAGATAAATATTATCTTTTTCAAATGAGGGATGAATAATCTATCCCTATTAAGATTAAAGATGAACGAAAAGAAGATATAGAGCTACATAAGAAGGTGAAAAATGATCATTAGTCTAGCCTTGATTGTGAAGGAATGATAAGGTTTAGGAACTGTGTATGTGTTCCATCCATACCATGTTTTTTGGAGTTGTTAGAGGAATCTCGTAGTTATTCATTCCCTATTCATCTTGAATGTATAGAGATGTGTAGAGATTTTTACAAGTATTTATTGTGGGATGGAAGGAAGAGAGATATAATAGAGTTTTTATCATGGTATTTTTTATGTTAGAAAGTTAAGACTTAATGAAAACATTTTAAGGGGATGTTACAACCATTTCCCATACCAAAATGAAGATTGGAAGAATCACAATATATTTTTTCATTAGAATTCCAAAAAGACTGAATGAAATAAAATTATATGGGTTATAGTTGACCACCTTATAAAGTCATTACACAATATCACAATCAGATAAAAATTATCTCTTCATATTCTTTCTATAATATACATTAATTAAATGGTAAGGTTTCGTATCATATCACATTCTATTGTATTTGATCGGTATGTTATATTTACCTCAAACTTCTGGAGAAGTATTCAGTAATCTCTTTATACGAAGAATATTTTAAGTACTACATATAATCCTTTGATAGGTGGTCAATATTATATAATAATTCCAACCCTAGAGGGTATTTTGATATCTTATTCTATGGATTTCAATGGTATTTTCAATTAAAACCTTCCTCTAGTTGAATTTTCTTACAACAATACTTTCACTCAAGCATTAAAATGGATCCTTAGGTATTCCTCTATGAAATGTAGTTTTGAAATATAATGTGTTGGGATTAAGATGGAGAAATAAATATATTGGGAAAATAAATGGATGAATAAATGGAAGAAAATGAAAGATCTATTCAGTTGCATATAATGGAAGTAGAAAATCTACAAAAATGTTATGCTGATAATTTTTAGAACCACAACCGTTCTATGAAAGAAATGGGGTTTGGTTTATGTTTTGTTTCATTCCATAATGTATTTTTAGAATGATTTCTAGAAAAGGGATCATACAGTTCATGTGGACAACATTACTGAAGGTGGCACCATTTTCCAGTGTTTGACAAATTATTGGGCCTAAAAATCAGAAAATGGAGAGTTGTGTACTTTGCAAAGGAAGGTATGGGAAAAGCATGGATAGTGCGCTAAATTTGTTTTTCATTTCTTCATAAAAGGTGTTTTGTGATCAGAATTTATTAAAATGGAAAATTCATAAGTTGCGTGATAAATATGGAGTTTTCCCAGAAAACGGATCCTGTGTGAAAAACAAATTGCGCAAAGAATGAGTGGTTTTGCATGACACGGTGGGTTTTTTGTGTAGGGTTTGGAAACACCTATAAATAATATGTGACCCTCTTCATTCGATATAGAAAAATACTTAGATAATATCCATGTTATGATGTGCGTAAAAGTTTCACAAAAAAATGGTTGCGTGAAAAAGTTAGAGTTGCGTGGAAATGATATTGTTTCATTGAAAATTTACGGCTATGCAGAAAAGTTAGAGTTGCAAGAAAAATTAATATTTCATGGAAAATATTTAATCTACATGCAAAAAGTTACAGTTCCACGTAAAGGGTGTATATGCATGAAATTTTTTCCACCCAAAAAGAAAATCTTGCACGCAAAAGTTAGATCTTGCGCGCACATGGTAGGTGTTGCGTGAAATTTTCAGTATAGGATAAATGCATGTTCTTAATATCCAATTTAGAAGTTCAGTGATTTCAAGTGCATCAATTCATGACTTTGAAGAATGAAGTTTCTCATGTGAAATAATGATAAAGACTTCAATGAAAATCTATTGAAGCGACCATGAAGTCGATAAACTGAGTTTGACTTCTCTCATGGTAGTGAGATAGGAGGAGTCAAGGGAAGTGATATGAGAAATGTTCTGAAATATCACTAAACATTTGTAAAGGAAATGTGTCGGGAATAGAGTGACTATGACCAAATATTTTAGTCCTCAAACTAGTAAAGATTAGTGTATTTAGGTATGACTGGCACACTATCGGCGTATGATCCTAGGACGTATCCCTTTGCGATGAACCAAGTAAAAGTTTTTAGTCATCTCCTTGAATTAATTTGTATGATAGATTTAACATGTTTCTACCAATGTGGAAGAAATATCCAAAACTTTAAAAAGAAAAATTTGACATCCTGATTCACCCCTCCTCTCTCAGGGTGTTCTGAGGTCCTTTAATAATCGTCGACATGATCTGAAATTTGAATATGGTGAGAAGTTTCTCCATTGAATTTTCTTGAGGAAGAAGGTAATGATATTCATAAATAAGGGAATACTAAAACCTATTTATATTGGTCCCTCTCTATCCAATGGCCCGAAGGACTTCATTGTTCATTTATTTTTTATAATCCAACATTAAATGGGTAAGGTGGAACCCATATAATTCCCGTTAGCATTATTATTACATGGCCCTATAGGCCTTAGAGGAATTCATTGCTCGTAGGCTTCAAAAATTACATAAAACCCTGACTAACTACTTGGAACTGCTCCTCCCATCATCTTCATCATGAAATCATCTCTCAAGTTTCACAAGGCTGTTCAGATATGCTATCCTATACATGCACAGGCTTTTCCCAATGGCAGGTTCCATACCCTCTCGTTATTGCAACTCGTGTAGCTTCTGCTGTGCTGAAAGCTCATTGCTCATCCTCCCATAGAGCTTGTTCCTTGTAGGTTGTCTGGTTTTCATCTACACTAAAGGTGTCCCGAAGGCCTTGAGGTAGCCCAAAGGTCTTACTAAACCAAAGGCTTGGGTGTCCTTGAATGCCTTAAAGGACTCTAGGACCAAATTGGTGGCCTGAAGGTCCAAAGGGAGGAAAATTTATGGCCGCTATAGTGTCATACAGTTCCTGCTACACCTCCTCTATAGTACCTGCTAATATAATACACATTACCCGCCACAGTGCCACTACAGTACTACTACAGTACCAGAAAATTGTGGCTCTACTGAGATTTGATCCAGGGTCGCTTGGATGCACTTAAGAGTCCTCACCAACCGGGCTGAGGCTCATATGCGTTTATATTGGTCCTTCTAAAATTTTTGATCATATCGGGATCATAGGTTATCGTTTATCCCTTCAATCAAACATCTCTCAAGTTCACAATGTGATCGATGTATCTTTCCTGAGGAAGTACATAACTAATCCATCACACGTGCTAAACTAAAATATCATACAACTAGTGAATGTTATTTCTTTTGTGGAACTACTGATGGATATTTTTGATCATATAATGAAATTTTTACAAAACGGGACCACTCACCGTGTCAAAGTTTTGTGGCGAATCCACAAACATGGGGAAGCTATGTGGGAACCTGAGGATGTAATGGGATGAAAGTATCCTAAATTGTATATAATAATGTGATGAATATCTAGGGTGGATTTAATTTTAAGGGGGTAAATTATAAAACCCTGAGATTTTATGAAATAATTTTTTTTGAATAAATTTAATTTCTTTGACGGATTTTATTACACGTGACACTGAGTTTTAACAGATCACGACATACTATTAATATTATTATTTAAACATGACCATTATTACATAGAAGATAAACCTGGAATAATGAATATGAATAACCATATATTTAATATTTATTATAAAGGCTTTAAATAAATAAAACTTATTTCTAAAAAAGTACTTAATTTTCTGTAAAGTCATTATATATTTCAAAAATAATATTTTATCAAAAAATAATATTTATGAAAAAATAACGAAATATATTTATGAAATTTTTAATAAAATTAAATTAATTTCTCAAATATAATTTTCAAAATTAATTAGGGATAATTTTTGTGATTTTTTTGAAAAAGTGATTTTTTATGGATAGTGAAAAATAATACTATTTATTGAAAACTCCAATTTAATTTAAAGAATATATAAGGTTAATTTTGTTTTAAAATGGTTATAAAATTAAAATTAGTTAAACTATATATATTTTAATATAATTTAGTTTAGTGGAATCAATTTAATTTATAGTTTTCATGTAAAAACTGTTTCAACATTTCAACATTTTCTCTTTGGAAAACAATTTCTCATTACGTCTGCGGGATTAATTTTAAATTAATATTTTCCACTTATATGAATGGAATTTATAAAAATTTATTCCATATTTAGAATAAAGATAATTTATATTAAATAATAATTTTTACATAATTTTTTCTCAATATAAATTGAAAAAAGAATAAGAAATTAATTAATTTCGTTAAGGCTAAAACGGGATTAACAGGGGTCTAAACTAAAAGGATAAGTGGTAAAATTAACTAGAAACTTTTCATATACAAATTGGATGGATTATTTCAACCTTATCACCTATAATATTAAATAATGGCATATTTTCTATCTTTTTGTCATTTTAAAAATATGGGTTCACATTATTCTTTTCAAAAATTCCATGTGTGTCATATCCCCGACTTATAAAAGGCCACCACATCTCATCTCTACTTATCACTTAAAAAATAAGTTTTTTCATAAATAACCTACCCAAATTTTATTATAAAATACCTCTTTCCATTTTATAGGTCAATTTATATTTAAAATCCATTCTATAAAGTCTTTAGGATAAACCTAAATAGGTTATTCGAAGAAGAAATAACGATTGAAGCTATGCATTTTTGTTTTACTTAGTCTTTTAAATCCAAAAAATATTTTACAATTATCATTATATTATGATGAAAATATTTAAAATATAAATATATGCTATTATTTCATTGTTATAACATATATCTATATCCTTTTCCATAAAATATGATACAAAATCATTGATCATGTGTACAGCAGACTACCGTCTCACGAACCAATGTTATTTATTTTCCATCACCACCTTTCAAAGAAAGATATAATTATGGATTTAATATTTATATATTTTATTAATGATATTTTTATAACTTTGTAATTACAATACCACATCTACCCTCTTACCTCCAAACATATTGGAAAACAATAACATCACTCCTATGTACTGCAGACTGCCGAACCGTGAACCGATGTGATTTGTTTCTCATTACTATTTTAATTGGATGGTAATAATGATATATTAAATGAATATATAATATATTTTTAAAATAATTATACATACATGATTATTATATCACATAAACCTTCTTAATTTCTATTTTATGGGGGATACGATAATGTTGTTTGTTTGTACAACGGACCAGTGCCTCACTGAGCAATGTGATTCGTTTTTCACTATTAATTTACATGGAAGGTAATTCTGGTAAATTTAATGAATATATGTAATATATACGACATAAAAAATATTTTTCAAATTTATGTATTTATTTAATTTTCTTTAATTTCATCCATAGGTAAAATGGAAATATATTTCATGTATACATACAACCTACTATCTCTATGAACAGTGAATTTCAATTTCTATCTCGAACATTTATGGATTACTATAAATAATTATACACTTAATATATATGATATTTATATCATGGTTAATGTTATATATATTATGGAACCTTGATCAAATTAAGAGTAATGAAAATGAAAAATCAAAACAAACATGAAAAACAAAGCAATTATTGCCCGAATCATGGTTTCAAAATGGAATTGTTATTAAATCGGTAATAAAAGGTCATAAGTAAATAATATATGGTATGATATATATAATAACAATTATATAATTTATTAATATTAAACTCATATTTATTATATAGTAGGTTTTATTGTCTACTAAGTAAGTTGAGAGTTAAGGTAAGGGATTTTTTGTAACACCCCAAGCTTCCACAGTACACTTCTCTTTTAATAATACAGTACCGTGTGTTGTATGCAACTTTGAGTTCCAACACACAACACAAAAAATAAAAATAGCCGTTATGAATAGTAATACCCACTTTTTGAAATTTAATAAATTTTATCTTTCAAAATGGACTTCATTTTTGGATTCAGAATATCAAAATTATCTTAGGGTGAATTTTGGGTATTTTTTTGAAAACATTAAATATTTGATGAATAGGGAAAAAACACTCAGTTATAGTTTGAAACCTAATTTTTATTTAAATAATTATTTATTTTATTTAAATTTAATTAATGTCAACATAGATAAATAATACCTATATATGTTCAATGTAATTCATTGGAGTTAGTTTAGAATAATTTATGATATATAAAAATTTTATTGAACTTTTCACCGTCTTTTACACACCTCCTAGGATAATTTAAAAATTCACATTAAAACATAATTTTACCGCTTCTATGAGTGGAATTTCGAAAATCTGAGAGACATGACTAATATCAAGGAATAAAATGTGGTTCAATGAGATGAAAATAATTTTTATTAAATAGTAACTTTTTACTTTTATTTACCACGTTAAAAGTAAATAGGGAAATTAAGGGTAAAAATGATATTCATATTACCCTAAAACATGTCGTAATTCTATTGGATAAGTGTATATCGACCACAAACAACCTTAGGAATAAAATATTTTCATTTAGGTCTACTTGGAATAGATTAGGACATTTATTATTATTTAATTCACAGAAGAGTTAAAAGAGATAAAACCAAAGATTAATAACTAAAACATTTTTAATATAGGGTTATACATAAGATAAATTCTATTATAAATATTAATTATAAATATAAAAAGATTTACCACATAATGGTATTTTCTTTATAATTTTTAGACATTAAATAATATAATTTATTTATGACACAATGGTGATGGAGTAATTATCTAATTAATGAAATATTAAAATAATTGATATTATAAATATCAAAATAAATGTAAATTGATACTTTATATGAATTCCACTAATTTTATAAGTTAATATGAAATATTAGGAATGGTTATATAATTTTTTTTTGAATTAATAATGCTGTTATAAAATTATCAAAAACAAAATACCCAATAGTGTCAAAATTGACATAAAAGTGTTTTTAAAAAAAATATTATATTATTAATTAATATTTTATTCCTAAAAATCTACGGTTTGGCCAAAGAACTTATATAATGATATTTTTATCATTAATTGACCACTTGGGGGTATATTGAAGGTATATCGTCAGTTTATTAACTATATAGTATAAAAATACAAAGAGACATGGTAAATGTCAAACTAATTAACTAAGAGTTAAAACTAAAATATAAGGTAAATAAAGTAATCCAAACCTGTATAAAACCTATTGGTTGAATTGTTTTCGACCCATATCCACCTTATCCTAGAAATAAATCAGTTTGGAGTCATTAGAAACCGAATATGAATTTATTATAAAATAATATTTCTAGCATTTCCAAAGGTACCCCTCACCCCTCTTATAAAAGGGTACTCACCCTTCTCTCTAATCTACACTTTAGAATCATTTGGTCTTGGCCAAAATCTACCCAAATATTCTATAAAATTCCCTAACTTCAACCTAGAGTCCTTAGTTTGATCAAAAAGTCGTCCTAAGGAGCCCTTTTGATCAAATCAAAAGGAAGAACCCGAAGAAGAGGTAAAGTTTCCACCACCCTCTTTCAAGTTCCTTTCTTCTTCAACTTCTTCTTTCTATTTATTTATATTATAAAATAATAACTCCATTATCTTCTATATATTGTGGTGTTATTATAAATATGTTACAACCATATTCAGTATTCTATCCATCCTTTGAATGACATGTCACGATATCTGCGTATGTACGGCTTACCGACTCCACGTCGTGGTGTAATTGTTATTGAAAACATTATTATTTGTATGGGTATGATAATGACGTGTAATTTATATAAATAAATAATATAACATGATAATGATTCTATATATATGATATAACAACCAATTATATATAATTTTAATATCAAAATAATGATATTGTCACTCGGGCGTACATACGGACTACTGTCTCCACGAACGCAATGAGATTCATTCCTCATCGTATCCATACAAATGTAATTCTAATTTTATGATTAAAAATAATTTTTAAGTACTTTATATCTTTATGTGTATTAATAATGTACAACCTATCCATAACAAACATGTCTTATGTAACAAAACATATAAAAGAAAATGAGTAAGTTAACACCTGAAACGACGATAATACTAAGATATTATTAACAAAGCAATGTTAGAAGATCATATATGATATCATATTAATGTATATGAATCTTTTATAATTAAATAACAATTATTTCACCATTATATAGGAGTCTAACCTACCCTCGACCAAGTAAAAAGTACATAGTATGGGGTTTCTTATCTCACTTTTAATTCCGTGAGATTTCCATTGTTCACCACTTATTTATTGCATGTGGTGTGTGTACTACCCATGTTTGTATTCATTGTGTAATATATCTTAATTCATGGATATTTAAATCATCATTTTATGATCCTTATTTCATGGGTTTATGTTTTGTAAGTTACCAAATCAATAAGGGAATTTGAAATTTCAATTTCCACTCATTCAGCTTTACGCATACTTCATTAATTATTTTACTCCATGATTATGTGTGGAATCACTATTCATTTTCTTATGTCATAATTTCTACTCCCCTTTATATGGATATACATTTTATCCACATAATAACTCCATTGATAAATTCTCAAGTCATTGGTATGAACTTGATACGATTAATTTTTACTCAATCTCCATTTGTTGAGTTAAACATCCAATTCATTGGTGTTGTTTTTACAAGAATATGTGTGAATGTCCTTTGATTGTTTTACACTGAATATCCAATCATATTGAGTGTATTTATTTTTGTCACACATAATTATGTCGTTGATTTTTCCTTAACCTAAGTATACGGTCTTTATATGAAGTTTCATCTCAAATTAAATTCCATTCATACTTTTTTGTTGTTATACACCAAATCACTTTTATATGGTGTATATAATGTACTTTGACATAGTATATCATGAATCCCTTTATTATAATGATATTACAAAGTTTTTATTACCTCAATTATGTTTATTCATGTGTCTCTCTTTTGGTTAGAAACTCTAACTAAAATATCATTTTTAAATGTTTTAAAGATTTATTCTTTTAAATCTTTCTCATTAATGTCCATGTTTTAGAAATAGTTATAAGGATTTATTTATATGGACAATAATGTTTTAAAATTAAAATTACTTTTAAAGGATTCAAAGTGGTATGGAAAACGTTTATTCAAAAATCTATTTTAAATGGATTCTTGACAAATAGTGTGACTTTTAAATGTTTTCAAGAAAAATGGGTATATTTCTCTCAATAGTTTGATGATTATTTATGTCAATATCCTTCATTATTCTCGATTGAGGATAATCTGATACAGTAAAATCTTCCATATTGTATCGAATGAGTTATGTTTGACTATGGATGTGCTATTTTTATACCATTCATGGTTTGTGGATAAAGTATTGACATTTCATATGCTAGTTTTAATACAAATGTTTATGTTATGTTTCAAACATTTCATATGAGGAATTCATTAGACTTAGTAAGTGACGGGTGGAGCCCTCTATAGCTCCTCGATGCATCGGTAGGCCTCATGAGAAAAACTAGTGTCTTGGCACAAGCCCATGAAAAAATCTTATTTGTAGTCTTGGTACAAGGCCTTGACTATGTGGTGATGACAGTTTGGCATTATGCATTCTATCATTATGAAAGTGGTTATTGATATTTCATGTGATTATTCAACTAGTAGAATATAAATGTAAATAATTAAATGTCATTATTTCATTTTATCTTTTCCATATTATTCTTATTTTCATGTTTAAAAGGATTTTGTTTTAGTTATACATTTCCTTCAATGATTATGCTTATTTATGAAAGTATCCTCTATATTGTTATCCTTATTGAGCATATGAGCTCACCCCTTTCATTGTTTTATTTTTCCCAGGATGTGAAGAAGTAATTTATGAATGTCCTATAGGAATAGTATGAGGGGATATGAAGACCATATGTTGTAGTTTTTTTACTTTATGATGTAATATAAGACTTATGAATATATCTAGTGTTTCCAAGACTACTAAACTAATCTGTCTTTCGAGACTTGATCTTTTGTGATCATGCCAATGTTATTTAATAAGACACCGACTCTGGGTAACTGGGGTCGGGTGTTACAGTTGGTATCATAGGAATTTTAGTACAAACTTGGAAACTAGATTTAGATAAACCCTGATTAGAGCACATAGCCCTAAGATAAACTTTGAGGATTAGTATAGAAGAAATTCCTAGAATTTGTTATTGTATAGATTTTGTTAGTTTTCGAAGAAATACATACCTGTCTGGATACAATCAGGTAGAGGTGGATTTGGCACAGATGTACCTAGGGGTAAACCCCGAAAACACTGCTCTGAGCTAGACTCGAACGGGAACTGGTGCACGACAATGGGCCTTGCTTCAATCATGGTTACGACACTTCTAGGGGATATTCTTAGGATAATTTACATTTTCTATACAAACAAATTTTATGTATTTTAATATAAGATGAGAATAAATGACCTTGGTTAATCCTAAGGTGTTTTAAATTGAGAATATGGTGTCATGATATTCTCTAAATGATTTTATGACTACTGTTACTCACACAATGCTTTCTGGTTTTAGTCAATGGCTGGAGTCCAAGGAAGTCATAGTAACATTGAGAATGATGTACAAGGTGGTAACGGTGATAGAAATGAGAAAAAAATGGAATGTTGATCGGCGTAAAAGATATTGTGTTCATGCCAGATCAGTTTTCCAAAAATATGATCAACAACATATATATTAACCAAATCTCAGACTCAATAATGAAAATAAATGTGATGAATGATAAGATCTATAGTAGTGGAGACCATGAAGAAAAGAATCCTAAATTTCCATTATTCAGGAAGTGTATAAGGAGACACCCAGGAAAGTGTCTCAATGGAACAATGAAATTCAATACGTGTGGGAAAGAAGGACATAAAGTGAAGAATTGCCACGGAAAAATGAAGAGTATTACGGAAGAAAACAAAAAATGGTCCCAAGAATCCATTTACAGTTATTTTCCATAAATGTAGGGGACCTGGCCATTACCCGAGTGAATGCCCTATTCTATAGGATATTTTCTTGGACAAAGAAGAATCTATGTGGAAATAAATGGTTGGAGAAATGTTTAATAGTATTAGTTATCCTTGTTGATGGGATAAATTTGGAATAATTTTCTCTTGTATTTGTAACCCCATAGTTCTCCATGTGAGAATGATATTTGAGGAAGACTTATCTTTTCCCTTTTGGATATAGTTATAAATAACCATTTGGTTTTATATGATCCTTTAATTTTAGGCAATTACAAGTTACAATATTTTGGGATGAAAATGTAAGGTATGAGATATCATTTGTGGTTAAATTATGTTATGGTTATTTTGAGGAATTTATCTCATTTTGGTAATGTTATAATATATAGTTTTTGAAAAAGTAAAACACACAGACTGTGTGACACCCCATCGCGTCGGACAAAGCTGTGGGAATCAAACCCATAACCAAAGTGCGATTGGGATTTATCAGCTACCAATGGACTACGTGAAGTCCCTAATTAGTGTGAAAAATTATTTTTATTTAAATTATTTTATTGATCAATAACAAGTTGATTTGGGTTTTTATGTATTATCAAATTAATAATCTTAGTATAGGAAAATGATTTGTTGATTAAGTGATAAATTTTATTTGGAAGATGTTCACTTTTTGGGGAACACTATATGCCCAAGGAAACTAGAATACTATGGGATTTCATTTGAGGAGTAGTGGTGGATTTTTATCTACGTTTTTATTGTGGATTTATAGTGATTTGGGTTATTTAGGGAAATGATTAACCTATAATAGATTATATGTGATTAAGTTAATTACATTTAAGTATGTGACTTTAAGAGTTGTTGATGTAATTTAGAGATACAATTTAATGTGGAAGAGTACATAACCAAATTCTTCTAAGTTTTGGGTTTCAATATTATTTTGGATTATATTTAAGGATTTTAAGTACAATTGTTTATTGAATGGTATTTATTTAACTTTGGGGTATTTTTGGTTTAATTTTAGAAATTAAGATTGGTGTTTATTTCTCTAAAGGAATATCCTTTTGGGGAATCATCAGATCATGTACTAACCGTTTTGGTTTTTATTAATCTCTAAATACAAGGTAAATATATAGTTTATCCTTCATGGATCATGTGATTCTATAGAAGTTTATTCTAGCTCATCTAGTGTGACCAAAACATCTTGAATACTCGTCGTTTAAAAAAAATGATTTAGTGGTGGAAAATTATTATAGAATGAAACTATTCTTAAAATGGAAGTATATCTATTTATTTTCTTAGTCAATCTCATAAATCAATTCCTCATCTTTATGTATTGTATCTTAAAAAAATGTTGTCCATAAACATTTCCTACTGTTAAACTAATGACCGTTTGCCCCATCACAAGTTTGTGGCTTTCTTATTGTTAACTTTCTCCTGATCATGTTTTTTATCCCTCTCTATCAGAACTTGACACTTAGTTTATCTTCCATGTACCTGTTTTCCTACATGGAATCCAAGTATGAGTTATCGTGGGTGACCTTTTTACTTCTCTTTATTTCTTTTAAGGTGATAGATTTATTGTATCTTTTTCTGATGTGGGACTTTCAATTATATTCCCAATCCAAATTTTAAAAATTTCGAGGATGAAATTATTTGAAGGAGGGGAGAATGTAACACCCCAAGCTTCCAAGGTATGCTTCTCTTTGAATAATACAGTAGCAACTTTGAGGTCTAACACACACCACAACCAATCAAACTAGCCATTATGAATAGTAATACCCACTTTTTGAAATTTTATAAATTTTTTCTTTCAAAATGGACTTCATTTTTGGATTCGGAATATCAGAATTAGCTTAGGGTGAATTTTTTGTATTTTTCTGAACTCATACAATTTTTGATAAATAGTTAAAAAACACTCAGTTAAAGTTTAAAACCGAATTTTTATTTAAATAATTATTTATTTTATTTAAATATAATTACGGTCAAAATAGATAAATAATAACTATATAAGTTCAATATAATTCATTGATGTTAGTTTAGAATAATTTTACATATATAAAAATTTTATTGAACTTTTCACCGTCTTTTACCCACCTCCTAGGAGAATTTAAAAATTAACATAAAACATAATTTTACCACTTCTGTGAGTGGAATTTCGAAAATCCGAGAGACACGGTTAATATCAAGGAGTAAAATGTGGTCCAATGAGATGAAAATAGTTTTTTGGTGAATAGTAACTTTTTACATTTATTTACCATGGTTAAAATTAAATAGGGTAATTAAGGGTAAAAATGATATTAATATTACCCTAATACATGTCCTAATTTCATTGTACAAGTTTATCTCGACCATAAACAACCTTGGGAATATAATATTGTCATTTAGGTCCACTTGGATTAGATTAAGAGATTTATTATTCTTTAATTCAAATAACAGTTAAAAGAGATAAAACCAAAGTTTAATAAATAAAAAAAATTAATATAGGGTTATACATAAGATAAATTTGATTATAATTATTCATTAGAAACCTAAAAATATTTCATACATAATGGTATTTTATTTATAATTTTTATACATTAAATAATTTAATTTATTTAGGACACAATGGTGATGCAGTAATTACCTAATTAATGAAATATTAAAATAATTGATATTATAAAGATCAAAATAAATGTAATTTGAGAATTTTTATGAATTGAATTAATTTTCTAGGTTAATATGACATATTATGATTGTTTATATAAATTATTTTCAAAGTAATAATTCTTTTATCAAATTATCAAAAACAAAATACCCAATAGTGTCAAAATCGACATAAAAGAGTTTTTAAAACAAATATTATATTATTAATTGATATTCTATTCATAAAAATATATGGTTCAGAAAAAGGACTTATATAATGATATTTATATTATTAATGGACCACTTGGGGGGTCTTTAGGAGATATATAGTAGGTTTATTAACTATATAATAAAAAAATACAAAGAGACATGGTAAATGTCAAACTAATTAACTAAGAGTTAAAACTAAAAGAAAAGGTTAATAAAGTGACTCAAACCTATCTAAAACCAATTGGTTGAGTTTTTTTTAACCCATACCCAACTTATCTTTGAAATAAATCCATTTGTAGCCATTAGAAACAAAATATGAGTTTATTATAAAATAATATTTCTAGCTTTTCCAAAGGTTCCCCTCACCCCTCTTATAAAATAGTACTCCCCCTTATCTCTAATTTACACCCTAAAAGCATTTTGTCTCAGCAAAACCCAGACCACATATTATCTAAACTTCCCTCACTTCAACCTAGAGGCCTTATTTTGATCATAAGGCCAACTTATGGAGCCCTTTTGATCAAATCAAAAGGATGAACCCGAAGAAGAGGTAATGTTTTCACCACCCTCTTTCAAGTTCCTTTCTTCTTCAACTTCTTTTTTCTTTGTTATTTCCATTATAAAATTATAGATCCAGTATCTTCTATATATTGTGGTGTTATTTTAAATATGGTACAACCATATTCAGTATTCTATCCATCCTTTGAATGACATGTCACCATACGTGCGTACGTACAGCTTACCGTCTCCACGTCGTGGTGTAATTGTTATTCAAAACATTATTATTTGTATGGGTATGATAATGATGTGTAGTTGAGTTAAATAATAAATATAACATGATAATGATTATTTATATATGATATACCATCCAATTATATATTATTTTAATATCAAAAGAATGTTATTGTCGCTCGTGCGTACATACGGACTACCGTCTCCACGAGCGCAATGAGATTCATTCCCCATCATATCAATACAAGTATAATTCTCATTTTATGATTAAAAATAATGTTTCAGAACTTGATATCATTATGTATATGAATAAGATACAACCTATTCATAACAAACATGACTTATGTAACAAAACATATAAAAGCAAATGAGTACGTTAACACCTGAAACGACGATAATACTAAGATATTATTAACAAAGAAATATTAAAAGATCATATATGATATCATATTGATGTATATGATTATTTTATAATTCAATAAAAATTATTTCACTGTTATACAGGAGGCTAACCTACCCTCGACCATGGAAAAAGTACAGAGTAAGGGGTTTCTTATCTCACTTTTAATTCTGTGAGATTTCTATTGTTCACCACATATTTATTGCATGTGGTGTGTGTACATCCCATGTTTCTATTTATTGTTTAATATACTATAATTCATGTGTATTTACATTATCATTGTATGGGCCTTCTTTCATGGGTGTATGTTTCGTAAGTTACCAAATCAATAAGGGAATTTTAAGTTTCAATTTCAACTCATTCGGCTTTACGCATACTTCATTGATGATTTTACTCCAAGATTATGTGTGTAATCACTATTAATTTTCTTATGTCATAATTTCCAGTCCCCTTTCTATGGATATACTTTCAATACACATAATCACTCCATTTATAAATTCTCAAGTCATCGGTATGAACTGGATACGAGTAATTTTTACTCAATCTCCATTTGTTGAGTTAAACATCCAATTCATTGGTGTTGTTTTTACAAGAATATGTGTGAATATCATTTGATTTTTTTATACTGAATATCCAATAATATTGAGTGTATTTATATTTTTCACACATAATTATGTCATTGATTTATTCTTAACCTAATGATATGGTCTTTATACGATGTTTCATCACAAATTACATTCCATTAAGACTTCTTTGTTGTTATACACCAAATCACTTTTATATGGTGTACTTAATGTACTTTGACATAGTATATCATGAATGCCTTTATTCTCATGATATTAAAAAGTTTTGATTACCTCAATTATTTTTTTCAAGTGTCTCTCTTTTGGGTAGAAACACTAACTAAAATATCATTTTTAAATGTTTTAAAGATTTATTCTTTTAAATCATTCTCATTAATGTCAATGTTTTAGAAATATTTTTAAGGATTTATTTATATGTAAATTAATGTTTCAAAATTAAAGTTCCTTTTAAATTTTTCAAAGTGGTACGGGACACTTTGATTCAAAAATCTATTTTAAATGGATTCATGACAAACAATGTGTATTTTAAATTTTTTCAAGAAAAAGGGGGATATTTCTCTCAATAGTTTGATGATTATTTTAATATATGTCAATATCCTTCATTATTCTCAATTTAGGTTAATCTGATACAATACAATCTTTCATATTTTATCGAATGAGTTATGTTTAACTGTGGATGTGCTATTTTTATACCATTCATGGTTTGTGGATAAAGTATTGACATTTCGTATGCTAGTTTTAATACGAATGATTATGTTATTTTTCAAACTTTTCATATGAGGAATGCATTAGACTTAGTATGTTATGGGTGGAGCCTGTTATAGCTCCTCGATTCATCGGTAGGTCTCATGAGACAAACTAGTGTCTTGGCACAAAGCCTTAACAAAATCTTATTTGTAGTCTTGGCACAAGGCCTTGACTATGTGGTTATGATAGTCTGGCATTATGCACTCCATCATTATGAAAGTTGTTATTAATATTGCATGTGATTATTTTACTAGTATAATATCCATGCGAATAAGTAAATGGCATTATTTCATTTTATCTTATCCATATGAGGCAGAATTTCATGTTTAAAAGGATTTTGTTTTAGTTATAAATTGCCTTAAATTTTTATTCTTATTTATGAAATCTTCCGCTATTTTTTTATCCTTACTAAGCATCTGATCTCACCCCTTTAAATGTTTTATTTTTCCCAGGATGTGAAGAAGTAATTTATGAATGACCTACAGGGATAGTATGAGGGGATATGAATTCAAGATGTTGTTGTAGTTATTTTTACTTTATGATGTAATATAAGACTTATGAATATATATACTATTTCCAAGACTACTAAACTAATCAATCTTTTGAGACTTGTTCTTTTGTGAACATTCCAATGTTATGTAATAAGGCACCGACTCTGGGTAACCGGGGTCGGGGCATTACATTTGTTTCTCAATTTCCCTTCTTTGGGATATAATTTATGTTATGCCCCTATCTTATTTTATGAGTTGTATATACAAAATGCTTTTCATGTAATATCATGGTATTATTTAATCTATTTATATTTTAATTTTTATTTATTTTATTCTTTCATGGGGCATATGTTTCAATGTCACCAATGTTATTAGGGTTTTATGATACATTCTCATCATTTATCGGGATTGTTTATATTTATACTTTTAATGAGAAAATATTATAAAATATATCACAATAAATTCATAAATTTTATTCCCATATAGTTATCTATAAATAAAACATTTTTTACTTCATTTTCCTCTCTTTATGTACTCATGATTCCAAAATAATATTTTTAAAGAAAACTGATTTTATTTATCTTTTTGGTCGAAAACCCTTTTTCCCTCAATACCCATGTTTCCTTAAAATGTTTTCATAATTGTTTTAATTTTCCTCTATGATTTTTAATTACATTTTATAATTTTTTTAAATTTTTTCCAAAAACAATTTAAAATTAATATTCATGTCATTTTCAGAATAAAGCTCGTTTGGTTTTCACGAAAAATGTGAATGGAATTATTTTTAAGGTTTACAAAATTTCATGTCATCATGACTAGTCTTTGTTTTAAATATTCCTTTTTATGTTTCATAGTTTATTTTCAATAAAAATTATTTACCAAATATTTTTAGTTTTAAAAATTAATTTTAAAAGAGATATCATTTTCCTCAAGAAATGTTCACAATGTCTTTTCAAAATCATTTTCTATCTAAGATATAATAATATTATATTAATTATACTTTACTATGGATATGATCTAATGATACCATTATTTGTCTTTATATTGATGTTTTATGTATATGTTATCCAAAAATACCTCATGGTGACGCTTTTGGGTTGATTGTGTTTTTTAATAAGGTTTGAGGTTTTTGAAAAAGGTTGGTTGTCCAATAAGGCATAAAGATTTAGCACGAATTCTGAACTGAACTCTTGAAGTATGAGTGCAGTATTGATATTGAAATTTGATCATGCATGTCACTCATATTTTTGTTTGGAACTCGTGATGGGTCATGAATATAATTAGAATACAACAAAATTTAAAATCACAAGATTGTGTGTGATTGAATTTGAGTCTCATTGTGAGATATCGCTTAGAGCACATGATTTTTATTGGATCTCTCAGAGGGATCTCACATAGCACACTTAATTGTCTTCGGAACATGTGATGAATCATGAAAATCATTCGAAGACAACAATATTGAAAATCACATGATTGTTTATGATTTAATTTGAGTCTTGAAGTGAAATCTCAGGCAATTCACATGATTGTATTTGGATATAACATAGGGATCTTGTGCAGTACTCATGATTGTATTTGGATCTCATGAAAGGATATTGTGTAACACTCATGATTGTCTATGGAGATCATGCCCTGATCTTTCACGAAGTGCAAATGGGAGTCGCGCTCAGGACTCCTGAAATTACATGAAAATAATGGAAAAAATAGAAATGATGGAAGGGGTTCACGTTCATTGAAGATATTGTGAAGTGCATGATTATTTTTAAGACTCACATCAGGGGTTCACGGAGCTTGAATAGAAATCACACTAGGGGTTCGTGGAGCATGAAAAGGAATTGCACTAGAGACTCATGCCATGCGTTAATTTCAAACAGGGACTCATGAAAAACATAAGTTTGAATACCGACCAAGGACTCTCACTAAGTGTGGATGTTGAAAGAGGAATCATGTTCGGATCTCATACAAAGCATGAGAGGATCATTCACCCATATCTTGTAGAGAACGTGATTCCCATGAGGTTGAATATTGTCCATGATTTTTGGAATTAATGTAGTTCACAGTCACCTATTGATACCCCAAGACCCATCCTCAAATATTAATTTTTTTTTCTTACAAGATTGATCATAACCTCATTTAGAGAAGAGACTCACTGTGAGATCTCATGACATAGGTTTGTGGAGAGGTATAATATGTGATTAACATCATTGACTGGTCACATGATCTGAACAAGGTCATGTGCAAAGAGCGAAAGAGGACTCGCGAAAGAGGAGCCATAAAAATAGACTTTTGGGAGAAATTTTTGTTGAGTGGGACTCATGCAAAGTGTGAATAGGGTTTTATTCCATGGGTTTAAGATGAAGAAGCTTCACACCAGGGGTTCACAATGAAGGAGGTTCACACTAGGGGTTCAAAAAAAAGGAGGTTCACGTTGGGAGTAAATGGTTAAGGAGGTTCACACCAGGGGTTCTTGGTGAAGGAGGTTCATGCTAGGGGACTTGAGAAAGGTTCTAGGGGTTCACACTAGGGGACTCGCATGAGGTGAGACTCGCTCAAGGCACTAGGGGTTCGCACAAGGGAACTCACACATGGCGGGAATAGTGCTTGGTGCCAGGGGTTCGCTCCAGGATATCACACAAGGGTACACACCAAGATCTCACACAAGGAGTTATACTCCAAGTTCTCACATAGGGATATCACACTCGAATATTGTGTATAGAGATAAGCACTTACATTACCCTCTAAATAGTATCATTTCCACATCTGAAATCCAAAATAGAAGAAGAATGTAGTGGATCTTCACTATTCAAAAATACTTACAGAAGGAGGTTATTCACTACAAAATTCAAAGAAGTTAAAGGAATACATAGTACCACTTGACTATTTTTTCAAAACTGAGGTAATAGTTGTGTCTATAGTAAAGAGAAGTCTATTCTAGTTGTCTATATAGTAGAAGTGTTTCATCCATGTTTTTTCATAGGAGTGAAGGAGGAACCTAGAAAGTTGATTAACATGGAATCTATATGTGTTTGAGGGTACATTCATTAGTGATAATGAAGGTACCTATAGGTCCATACACTATGTGTGGATTATTTCCTGAGTATTGAGCAAAGGAAGGGAAAAGCAGTGATCCTTTCCACCAGAAGTGAGTCAGAGAAAGGGACATAGGGAGTGAGCCCTAGGAAAGTAGTGAGCTGACCCTAAACAATGTAAAGGCAGCGAGTTGGGGCATAGAAGTGATATAGCCTACAAATTATTATTAGTTGTGAGACTTAGTGAATTTGGTACAATCACCACACTGTCATTGTATCCTCCTTAAACGTAACCTAGTGAGCTTGAACCATGTAAAATTCTTCGTGTCTTGTGCATGATTTAATTTTTGTTCATATAATAATATGTTATAAAGAGAGAATAGTTTTTTGTTTAATGATGAAACAAGATCTGAAGGGGTTATGGTTTTAATCTGCCATACCCTGATTCACCCCCCCCCCCCACTCAAGGTATTTTACCTAATTTGGATAGAAATTGGTATTTGAGTTAAAGGTTGAAATTAATTGGTTCTATTTCAGTAGATGAAATAGAGATTTTCAATCATAAATTTATTTCTATCTATGATGGAAATAACATTGAATTATCAAAGAATCAGATGCAGCACTACTTCCAATATTTAAGAATGAATTTTTTTATGGAAACGATCTATGTAATTTTAGCTAGTATCGATAGGTGTGAATTATGAGTAGTATGATATAAATGAATAAATTGAAAAATTAGAGTCTTAAATAATGGATACAGCAGAAAGGATCAGTGAGTACAAGATCAAAATTTAATAATAGAAATGATTAATTGATATTTTTAGTAGCACTAGAAAAGATCAAATACAACATATCAAAGAACATGAAAAATAAGTAACCATTATGTGATGAAAAGTGAAATATCAAGATATACACTTGATTCTAGAAAATTATGATACAATTATGAATGAAAATATAAAATGAGAATTCAGATTTCTAGTTAAGTAGACAAATGTGTGGTAGGAAAGGAAAATGATTAATCAGAATGATACAAGTGTTATATAGCTTAATCACAAATAGAAATAAGTAATGGTTGATGTTAGACCAAAATATCTCACTCGATGATTTAATATTTATTTGGGTATGAATCAGAATCATAATATTCAAATAACCCAAGGGAGAACTTGTAGCGCATTATTTCCACATTGGATTGAACCCAGCATTAGATGTTATCGTTTTGGGGGAATGGGTCACTCACAAAATGTATGTTCCACTGACAATAGGTATTGAAGGGAATAAAACCAAAAGATTCAACCATAAAAAGATCAATATTCGAGGTCATCATTTGATGGTCACTGTTTCTAGTGTAGAGGATTTAGACACAAAGAAAGATATCTCTCATCAGCCATTCCAAGGAATGTATCAAAGATTTCTAAATTTGATCATAAGTAGAAGCTAAATATATCATCAAATGAAATGAAAATTAAAAAAAATTGTAGCACTATAAGATGAAGGTGGTCCATAATACTTAAAAAATTATTAAGATCATCAATCTGTACTAGGTTTCAAGTCAAAATCATGGATCAAAAATAAGAGAGATGAATAGGTAGTGGTGGAGGAGATTGTTTTTAAAGCATCAGATCACATTGGAATATAGATCATTGATAGTGGGTGCACCTCTCATATGATAGGAAATAAGGATTAAGAGACCAGAATAAACTACGATAAGGATGGTATATTAATAATTGGTAATAATGAAGGCAACAAGATTGTTGTATATAGAAAATCCATGTTTGGGAGAAGAGACCTGAGATATTATTTTTTCTTATTTGTTGAAGTTCTGAGTCCCAAATTTCATAGTGCTAGTCAACTATGGGATTCAGAACATTCCATTAGAGTTTCCAAGAAATTATGTTGCATCATGGAGAAATATGGTGCATTTGTTTTGTAGGGAAATCATATGAAATGGAATCTCTATATTGTGAGTGGAGAAGAATATATGAGATTTTTGTCCAATGAAGAAGAAAATAATTTATGGAATAAACGTCTTGGTCACATAATCTAGACATACTTGGAATATCTGATGAAATATGATGTTTCGTGACACCACCCTAGGTTATCATGTGATCATACTCATATATGTGATTCCTATCAATAAGGGATGATCATTCAAAAGTCATATAAGGAAAAATAGCACATGTTAAAGAATGTGCATGAGTTCATGCATATTGATGTGTGAGGACATATATCACTAAGAGATATTTATGGGATGTGATATTAGGTTATATTCATTGATTATTTTAGAATAAAAGCATGGGTTTCAATAATCAACCACAAAACCGAGGGGTTTAGTTTTATAAGAACTTATCGAAGGCAATTTGAAATGATGTTGGGACAAATAATCCAAAAGATCTAATCAAATAATAGAACAAAATTAAAAAATATCCTAGTAGATGATTATCTTGAGAAACATGGGATGAGGCATCAAGTTTCATATGTAAGAACTCCATAGCTTAATGGAGTAGTTGAGAGAAGAAATCGAATTATCCCCAACATGGATAGAAAATTTCACATTAAGAAAGGTCTTTCAAGGAGATTTTGGAAATAAGCAGTGATGAAATCATTATACACATAAAATAGAGATTTATTATCTCCAAAAATAATATATGACCCTATATGGTCTATGGTATGGAAAGAATCCGACTTTGAAGTACTTTTGAGTCTTCAGAAGTAAGTGTCTCATTTTCAATATGGGGAAACATAAGAAGTTTGAATCTCATTGATATGAGGGTAAATTTTTTGGATACTCACTGAAAAGAAAATCATATATATTATTCAATAAGTTGTTTGGAAAGATAGTATAAATCCATGATGTAACTAAAGTAGATAATGAGAAGAATCATCAGTAAATATATGATCGGTCATATGAGTACAATGATGAAGAGAAGTAGATTGGGGGATGTTCCGGTTCCAGAGGATGAATTAGAAGAAAATTCATATAATTAGAAGGATGTTAAAAAACCACTTTCTACACAATGATCAAAAATAAGATTCTAAATTGATAAATATAAAATAATTGTTGATCAGACCACACTAGTACATACAAGGAAGATGAAGAATCTACATCAAGAATTGTTCTTATCATATGTGGAGCCAATTTTTTTGAAAAATCAGTTGTAGATGAAAACTGGGTTTTGGGTATGAATGAAAAAATCAACCAAATTGAGAAGACTTAGACATGGGATATTGTTTTGAGTCTAACAAATAAGAATTTCATTGGTATCAAATGGGTCTTCCACAACCAGATAAATGAAGATGTAATAGTAAGTCGAAACAAATCATGATTGGTGTGAAAAGGGTACTCCCAGATAGAGGGTATCGATGTTAATGAAAAATTTTCACCTATTTCTAGACTAGATACAATCAGATTATTTTTATCTATTTCATTGCAAATAAAGTTCAAATTTTTCTAGGTTGATGTCAAGTATGAATTTTAAAATGGGGTTCTAGAAGAAGAAGTTTATATTGAGAAGCTAAATGGATTATTTATTAATGAAGATGGGAAAAGATCTTATTTAATGAATAAGGGACTATATGGGTTAAATAAAGATCTAAGAGCTTGGGGTTCAAGACTAAATCAGTTTTTTGAAGAATCTTTGTTTTCAACGTGGTGGAGTTGATTACAATATACATTAAAAAAATTATAGTAATGAAAGGATGATGGTGATTTTATATGTCTATGATACAATATTCGGTGGATCATATGAACCTTAGTGAAATTAGTTCACGTAATTCAATAAAAGTGTGTCGGAAAGTTAAATGATTATTGAATGTACGTTTTATTTGGTTTATAGGTGAAAAAAAGAAAGAGTGGAACATTTATTTCTTAAGATAAATATGCCAAAGAAGTGTTGATAAGATTTGGAATGGGTGATTCCAATGAGATGATAACTCTGGTGGTTACCTAGTTGAAACTATCATGGTATGATGAAGGCAAAGTGGTTAATGAAACAGAATATAGTAATATCATTAGAATCATCTTGTACTTAATAGTGACATGACTGGATATTGTTTTACCACATATCAAGCAACATAGTATCCATGTGATCCCAAGGAAACTAACATGCATTCAGTGAAAAGAATAATTTAGTATATCAAAGACAGAGTGGATTTTGGTTTTCAATATAATGAAAAATCTCAGTAATAATTATTGGACTACACATATTCAGATTGGGTTGGATCAGTAGATGATAGAAAATCAATGTAATTTGGTGCATTCTCTCTTAGATGGTTGGGTATTTCTTTGCTAAGAATGAAACAAGATTTTATTTCCTTGAGCACCGCATAACCTAAATACATTGAATTCACTAAATCATGCATACAATTATTATGGGTGAAGTAGTAGCTTGATGATATTGGAGTTAAAGTGGTGTCACAGATCAGAATCCATTGCAATAATTCAAGTGCAACAAATCTTATAAAAAATCGAGTTTATCATTCGATGACAAAGCACATTGAAATAAAGTAACATTTTATCAATGAAAATTTGTAGTAAGGGATTATGAAATTAAATTATCTACCTATAGAACTACATGTTTGATATATTCTGACAATGACATTACCCAAAGAAGCATTCAAATAGCATTGATTGGCTCTTGGATTCCGTTAGACTCCCCACTTAGGAAAAAGTGTGGATTTGATATCCCCTCTTTTTGAGGTATGGTTTTATTTCCCAATGTTGTAATATGTGTTCTTTACCCTATGGAAGACCAAAAAGAAGTGACTTTTAGGTTCATTGAAAAATGGGGATAAATTGTGCTATAAAAGGGATAAATTTTCTTAATCAAGATAGGGGAAGAAGCCGATAGGGTGAGCAGTGAAGTAGGGGGGTTTTAAATCTCATGATTCAAGAGATGATTGATCAATGATAATATATCATGATAGATAAAGATTGTTAGGAAATATGAAAAATGTTTTTTGAATTAAATGAAGAGTTTCATTGATGAACTTTTCATTATACTCTTCTTTCTCCTATAGATCATGGATCATGTGGCCTTAGAGTTTATGTTAAGTAAATATATGATTTCTTTTGTAATCGCAAAAAGAATTGTTTTTAAAAGATGATTTAAGAAGATTTATTGTGGTATAAAAATGTGAATAGTTTTAAAAAAACCCAACGGGATAGATTGTTAGCCAAAAATCCTTCATGGTGGTACTTTTTGGTTTATTGGTTTTGTTGATAAGGTTTCAATTTTTTTATAATTGATTGTTGTCAAAGAAGGTATGAAGGGTTATCATGAGTG
Organism: Viscum album; assembly: GCA_963277665.1. Classification (NCBI taxonomy): domain Eukaryota; kingdom Viridiplantae; phylum Streptophyta; class Magnoliopsida; order Santalales; family Viscaceae; genus Viscum; species Viscum album. Next base: position 2,044,378,055 of record OY728150.1, on the reverse strand, counting down.
TTGAATCAAACTAACAAAGCATGAGTGCTGAATTGATCTTGCAATGTGATCATGCATAGAACACATAGTTGTATTTGGATGTCATGATGGGTTATGAAAATCATTGGAATACAAAAACATTGAAAATTTCAAGATTCCTCATGATTGAATTTGACTCTTGTAGTGAGATCACGCAAAGTGGACATGATTGTCATCAGATATCATGGAATGATATCACGCAACATGTATGATTATCTTTGGAACTCATGATGGATCATGAAAATCATTGGAAGATAACAATTGAAAATCACAAGATTGCACCTGATTGAATTTCTTTCTTGTAGTGATATCCTACACAATGAACATTATTATATTTGGAACTCACAGTGGGATCATGTAAAGCACTCATTATTTCTTTTGGATTCATGGATGGATTCAGAATAATAGTCATGATTTTATATGGATCTTGTGCGTAGATATTACACAAAGTCCAAATACAACTCACACTTGGGACTCATGAAATCACATGAAAATAAAGGAAAAATTTGGAAATTATGGAAGGGTTTGCAGTCATTAAAGATCTTGTGAAGCACATTATTGTCTTTAAGAATCGGTAAAGGGGTTCATAGAGTGTGAAAAGGACTCATATCAGTGACATGTGAAAAGTGTGAATATTGATCAGGGACTCACACAAATCATAAGCGTGAATACTGACTGGGGACTCATGCAAACTATGGATTTCATAAGAGGAATCATGCCCAAATCTCATGGAAAACATGAGTAGATCACGCACCTGGATATTTCAAAGCACATTATTCCCATGAGGTGTTTGGTTGTCCAAGATTTTTCAAATTATGGTGGTGGGCACTCACCTATAAATACCCCAACATCCATCCTTAAAGATTGAAGATGTTTTTCTAAGAATATTTATCTTATATTCGTCTGGAGAAGAGACTCACGGTGGGATATCACAATAAATGTTCTTGTAGATGGAGAACACATGATTGACATCGTGTAAGTGTTGTTCATGATCTCAACAAGGACTTTTGAAAATATAAAATGAGGAATCAAGAAAGAAAACTCGTGAAATAGATTTTCGTAGAGTGGGACTCGTGCAAAGTGAGAACAGGAGTTCACACCAAGGGTTCACTGTGAAGGCGGTTTGTGCCAGGGGTTTTTGGAAAAGTAGTTTCACCCCAGTGGTTTATGGTGATGGAGGTTCATGGTAGGGGTTCACGGTGAAGGAGTTCCATACTAGGGGTTCATGATTAAGATTGTTCATGCTAGGGGACCCATGCAATGTGATAGGGGTTCACGCTTGGGAACTATTACAAGGTGAGAGTCGATCAAGGAACCATGTGTTAATTCTAAGGTGGTCTAGGGTTTTGCTCTTGGATATTGTTCAAGGATACGCGCCATGATCTTGCACAAGGAGTTATTCACTAGGGTCTCTCATGGGGGCATCACATTGTAATATTTCTCATTGAGATACATGCTTACATTTCCCACTAAATAATATCATTTCCACATATAAATTATTAAAGAGAATAATAGGATAGTGTATTATATATTTTCATCAATAGTTGAAGAAGGAGTTTATTTACTTCAACATTTAGAGTAGTGAAAGGAATACATGGCATCAATTGAAGATCATGAAAAAACAGAGGTAATTATTGTCTCTATAGTAAAGAGAAGTTTGTTGCAGTTATTTGGAATGTAAAAGTGTTTCATCTAGTTGTTTTCATAGGAGTGAAGGAGTATCCGAGAAATAGATTCAATAGAATATCTACCTATAGTTGAGGATATATTCATTATTGATAATGAAATGACCAGAATTTATATAAACTATGTGTGGATCATTTTCGAAGCAGTGAGAATAGGATGATGAAGACGACGATCCTTTCCACTAGAAGTGATCTAGAGAAACAGACATAAGTAGTGACTCATGGGAAAGTAGTGATCTGAACCTAAACCTTATAAAGGCAGTGATCCTAGTAATATAAGTAATATATCACAAACATCATTATTGGAAGTGAGAATTAGTGAATTTGGAACAATCAAAACACTACCATTGAATGTTCCTTGGGAATTCTCAGTGGGGGTGAACCAAGTAAAAATCATTGTGTCTTGTGCATGATTTCATTTTTGTTAATATATTTCTAAGGGAAGAAGATAAAAGAGTGCTTTTATGTTCAAATATGATTTGAAGGGGTATTTGTTTTAATCTGTCATACCCTGATTTACCCCCCCCCCCTCATGGTATTTAACTTAATTGGGATAATATTATATGATTAAAAATGTTTATAAAAACCCATTTCATTACCATAGGTTACGGTATGAAGAAATTTTTTTGAAACCCATTTCATTTATTAGGTTTTAATATGATGAATGTTTTATGATCTTACGGTGAAAAATGTATGCATTATGTGATGGGTCGGACCTATATCTACATCTAATGGATTGGAATATGATTAATGTTCTATGAGCTTAGAGGGTATGCAAGAGGTTTTATAAATCTAGAAAAGAGGGTGCATGGGTGGTTATCACATGCCAGAAGTAGGTACACAGGTGGTTAGTCCAAGCCTAACATGTTGTGAATTTCTTGGTGGGTAGCCTTAACATGAGATTTTCTATACGTATATATTTTCCACAACTCTATGTCATATTATAAAATTATTCACTCATTGTCTATGTTATTTTATTCCTTTATTATTTATGTCTTATGAACTTCCATGATTTATGCCAGGACTCGAGTTTATGTTCTATGATATGTAGGGTATGATTTTTTGAAATTTATTCACATGTAATCATCCCCTTATGATCATGTTATATTTATATATCCCTTACTTGCCCTTACTAAGCATCTTAGCTCACCCTTTATTATGTTTCCTTTCCCCATGTTATGAAGAAATGTATTATGTATGATATGTCTATAAAGGGTTCTATTTATGGAGATCTGAGTTGATGATAATGTAGTTTAATTATGAATTAGTTGTTTATATATCCATATTTACAAATTCACTTGGATTAAATGATTCTAGAATAGATCATTATGATATCTAATGAATATTCATATATTAATATGTAATATTTATGTATGAGATATTTGGTTCTCTACAGTTGGTATATGAGTAAGGTTTAGTTTAAACTTTAGAAACTAGGATGAGAAAACATTAGTGAGAACCATAATGGTAATTTTTTTATAGTAAAACATCATATAATTGTGGTAAAGGACAGCGCAAGTAGATTCCAAGTGATTACATCCCTATTTGGATACTAAAAAAACATGTTTCTAGCATAGATGTACCTAGTGGTAAAAAAATTGAAAATGCATGTTTGGATTGACTCGAGTGTTACCCGATATACAACAATGGGCCTTACTATGCACATGTTTTGACACTCCCATGGGATATATTTTTTAAATTAACAAACTCATTATTAACCATCATAAATTATTTGAATAATGACTAGGAGTGACCTAAGATAAACATAGGGTTTCCTAAATTGAAAATAATGTGTCATTATTTAGACAACCTATAAGTTATTTATATGATTATTTGGTTTCCCACTATGATTAGTGTTTTTAACACTATTATTTTTAGATATGCTAGTGGATGGAGCCCTATGGAACCATGTTAATGTTGGATTAAACAAACAATGTAATGATTTTATTCTTAAGAAAATTAATGTTATAGGATATGGAATGAAAAATATTATTGATATACTAACACAAATTTATATGGATTTGTATCATACAATGAATCCAAATTATAAAAGGGTAGAATAACATTATTTATAGTCCTTTGCGATATCCTAGACCTAGTTAACTCAATAGTAACCGAACTCTAATGGCCACATGGCCTCAAACATGCCTCCCCACACGCTAGAGGTTGCTGACTAGCAACATGGGTCTATGGTGGACTAGTGGAGAAAAAATACCCAAATGATTTAATTGTATCACAATGTTATAATCATAAAAACAATAGCAGAATCATATGTAATAACTAAACAACTAAAGAATAAACAACCTTTAAATAAATAACCATGTAATCTCATCTAACATTTTCATATTCAAATAATGCTCATGGAATGCTATAAAAAATACATTTAATACATAGAAATTGGAATCCACCACAATACATCAATCAAAATAAATATATATCAAATGTAAAATATCCCCTGATGACATCATGATTCATATCCCAATCTTGTGCTCCCCTACTCTTATGCATCAATGAATAAAGATTCACCAAGCGGGAACTTTCCATTTTCTATACTTGCATTCATGAAGGTTGTTTGGGAACCCAAAACAATCCTAAATTGTCTGTGAGATAACACTCAATATTCATCCACTAATAGTGTGTATAACAAGTCTTGTTTGTGCATATAAGCTAAATCACAGTGCATATATTATAGAAGTACTAGTAAAAACAATAGAATTAATATTTTTTAGTCTTCCAAGACTCACTATGTTTGAGAAACTAAATCAAAAGGGATATCTATAAAAACAATATCATGAAACAACAATATCCTACACCATGTAATCATGTGTCATGCATATATGGGCCATGATCTAAGGAGTAGAAACTTCCAAGGAAAACGAGAAAACTTAGTAAACCATGTACATAAGATCCAAAGACTATGTATATCCATGTATTCCTAATGGGTTAGTTATAAGGAATAAAAGTTTAAAAGGAATCCAAGTAAGAAAGTTAAAATAGATCAAAGGAGTATAAATTTCTATAACATTCAAATAAGCTATGTGTACTGAATCCCTGGAGTATAAATTTCCAAGGAATACTTAAAGGCTGTCGGATACAGAGAGTATAAATTTCTAAGGCATCCTAATAATTCATTAGATCCGACGAGTAGAAATATCTTAAGAATCCTAATAAGTCATTAGATCAAAAAATTAGAAATTTCCAAGGCATCATAATAAATCCTCATAACTAAGGATTATAACTTTCAAAGTCATAATATCAAATCAAGTTAATCAAGTAATCATATCTATGGATTATAAATGTCAATAGCATCCATGTAATCTAATTAAATAGGATCCAAGGAGTGAAATTGTTCAAGGAATCATAATAGGTCATCAATTCTATATCTTGAACCCTTTATTATGATTATAGCTAGCTCATTAAACCATAATAAACCATTACATTAATAATTTCCTTAACACGATCATAATCATGAAAAATTATTATTTTTATTATTAATGTAATAGAGTGGCCACCGTCACACAATAGACACATTGAAAGACCCTAAGGGGGGAAGAAGTGGTGGAAACGAAGAGCATCCCCTTGTAAAAATTACATATAGACCATGTGAAGCAACCCGATACTATTGTAAATAGCAAGAAGCTTCTTCACCCTTCCTAAGCCGGTGAGCGCATCAGCAGCAAAGTTAGCTCTCATACACATGTGATGGACATGTTGACCCTGAATCATTTCCAAAGAGCACCTCCTGGATAAATAGCAAAGGTACTCTGAAACCTCACAGCTCCCCTTGACCATGTTGACCAAGGCCTCCGAATCAGACTCAATCACTTCTGCCTGCATCCCCAACCTCATGCACACCATGAGCCCTGTGAGAAGAGCCCTCATTTCAGCCTCCAAAGAGTTTTCCGCCTCAAAGAAAGCACTAAAATACGCCAAAATAGAGCCACTCAAATTGAAAATAAGGCCCCTTCCTCACATAATCCCACTCCTGTAGGAACCGTCCACTTTCATTTTCATCTCGTGCATGGGGGGTCTCCAACGAACCCATCTGCCACCAATCCCACCCGACGCACCGGCCAAGTATGGCTGGTTGAAGAATCTACAAAAGGTGGGTGGGGATTGTCCACCCTTGATGACCAAAACCCACACAAAGCAGAGCGCCTTCTCCCACATATGAAGATACCGCACCGAGGTACGAGCGCCCCTCCTCACCTGGTTCCTTGCCTCCCACAATGACGAGCATATGGAAGAGATAACACAGGACTGAATTTTGGTCTCCATTGCGCTGCCTCCCGCCCCACTAATCCAGGGGGTCAGGTACTCGTGTAAGGATGCATGTGGCCAACTACCACTGGATTGAGGGGTGAGCATGGACCAAATATGGCCAGCCCAGTCGCTTTGAAAGAACAAGTGAAATGTTGATTCCTTCTGTGGGTGCTCGTAGCAGATACAACGAGACACCATGGGAATGCCTTTCCTTTGAATATTTTCATCTGTCGGCAGAGCAACATTCCTAATCCTCCAAAATAGTAATTTCATTTTATTGGGGAAATATTTGAACCAAAACTTCGAGGAGCACTCGTCCAGGGTTGCATCAGTAATATGAAGCCGATTGAAATCCCGGATAGAGAACAGGCCTGAGGTCAACCCTGTAAAATAGCACCTATCCACCTCGTTATTCAGAGTGATTCTCTCAAAGAGCTCCCTCTGGTCCGGACTGAGAATGGCCTGGATAAATGATGGATATCTGCACGCCTCCTTGAAAGAGAGCGCATGTATGGGAAATCCAGGAAGGAAGAGCGGAACACCCACCTAATTAGATCTCCAAAATCTAACGTCTCCGCGACCAATAATCCAATGGGACACCCCCTGATCAACTTCCAAATTTGAAAGAATGCCCTTAGCAAGCATAAACATGCTAGGCCCATAGCACTCCAGTGACCCACCATCCCACCCATACCTTCCTCTGAATAAAGAAGCCCATAAGGAATACCCCTTGATAACCTCCCATGCCAACCGCAATTGCAACCCTTGCATGGTACCAGAGATGTCCCGAAGCCCCACCCAACCCTCATCGACTGCCCTCACCAACCGTATCTAGGAGTCCCATAAGAAATCCCCCTTGATAACCTCATAGGATTCGATGAGAATAAAAATAGTTAAATAGGCCTAAGGAACTAATAACTCAATGGAGGATATCCAACTAGATGAAGAACTCATGAATCAGATGTTGTATGGTGCAGATGTCACAAACCCTAGGTAAAAGGATTAAGATCTCTCAATAGAGGAATAAAGACCTCGTTTATGTTATAAATAGAGGAAGAGTAGGTTTACGCTACTGAGGGGTGATTGAAAAAATATTCATTACTCCTTTAAGAAATTGGTCACACAGTTTGGACACATGGTTAGAAAAACCATACACTAGCTATGCTACCTACTCTTCCTCAATAACCCCTCACACATGCATGGTGCACGGTTAGACAAACCATGCATTAAACTTGTGTTTCTCCTCTTTTAAAAGGACTGCAACCCAAGCGTGGGCATGTAGCCTGGGTGTAATACCTAGAGATTTTTAAGAAATATTTTTTAAAATAATTTTATTTCGTTGAGAGATTTAATTTCATACAACACCATATTAAAATTGAATTACACGCAACACTATCTTAGCTTGTGTTTCACACAACACTTAGTTTCTATGAAACATCCTGTTATAATTGTAATTATTTAACCAAGAAAATTTTAACGTGGCTATTAGAATGGAGGGAATGAATAGTGTTAACAGAATAATTAAATTATGGTTTATGCATGTATATATAATTATTTTAATAATTAATTATAAATTAATTTTAAAGCCTTTTTAAAATAAAAGGAAATTCTTTTCAAAAAAACTATTTAAATATGGACATCTGTATTTTATACCATCAAATAAAAAAATAACTCTTGTTGGATTATATTAATTAAATATATATATATAATATATTCAATGTAATTTTTAAGATTCATATTATTTATTTTTTAGACATTATATAAGAACAATTCCAATCTTGTGCATAAAAAGAAGTGCTTTTCTAAAAAGATAGTTTTTCCTCCTTTTGATAGAACACGTGTTAAAAATCTAGATTTAGAGACTTTTATAAATTCTATTTGAAAAAATAAACTTTTAATTTGAATTAACAATAACAAAATTTACTTTGTTTTAATTTTTTGTATTTTTCTGTTATGTTTTCTATTTTGATGAATATTAAAAAAATATTGCATTTAAATTAAAAATAATGTCATTGTATAAATAATATATAGTGATAAATTATAATTTCAATTGGTTTTAAATTATATTTAGATAAAAGTTTTTTCATTTAATATAATTTAGGCTATTTGAATTCAATTTCAAAATGAAATTGGATATAAAAACATTCCATACTTTTGAACATTTTTGCTTAAAAACTCATTAATTTTCCTCATCTACAGGATTAATTTTTAATTAATTTCTAACAAATATGTGAAATAAATTCTTAAAAATGGATATAATATTTATAATAATGATGTCCAAATTTATTTAATCGGTTTCATTTCTGTTTGGACAATATGAATATTATCTTTAATAATTTTTACTACCATAATTATGGGTAAAACAAGTAATTGAGGGTAAAAATAATTTTATGAATATTATAAAACTACCATAACACTATAACAACTATTATTGGATGATTATAATTAAAACCATAACATTTAAAATTCAAATTGAATAATTTAATAGACACTTTTCCATGAAAATGACTTGGATATTATTAAAATCTAAGAGAGTGGGAAAATGTGATATTCATACTTATAATAATTATAATATTTCTAAAAATTGGATAAGTAGAAGATATTATTCACTATTTATATTATTATGAAATATAAAAGGATTTTATATATCATGGTATTTTATTTTTAAATTTTGGGGAATAATTCATTTTCATAAATAATTACAGAATGATGATGTAGTAATTATTCAATTAATGAAATAATCAATTAAATGATATTAAAAATATTAAATGAAATATTATTTAACTTAATTAATGTGTTACACTAATTTTATAGGTGAATAAGACAATTTATTGGTTTATTAAATTAATTTTATCTACGTTATATTGCTTTATTGATTTTTTTGAAGTCAATATTACGAGTACTGTCAAAACTAACATTAATGATATTTTATGAAAATAAAATTTTATTAAATATTTTAAAAATAAAAATAAACATAAATAATAAAAAATTGGATAAATTATGTTCTAAAATATCATAAATTGACCATTTATGGTTCAATTTACACCTTAAAAGTAAAACTCTCAACCTTTTAATATCAAATTTGTTTTTACCATAGTTAAAATTAAAATAGGTTAACTAAGGGTTAATCAAATGGATAAGGTTTAAAAATACACCAAACCTGTATAAAATCAATTGGTTGATGGTATTACCATCATATACCGAATTATGTTTGAATAAAGTTTCCTTTTTATGGATATTTATTGATATTTAATCTTTTATAATTTATTCTTTTGAGAAATTCTAAATGTACACCTCACCTTCATTATATAAGGACACATCCTACTTCAAATAATTTCACCAATTTTAGTCTTCTATTTAGACCCAACTCTACCAAATTATATTCTTCACTTCTTATACCCACATTCTAGAGGTTATTGTCTTCCCAAAATACCAACTATATAGTCCTTTAAAAGAGATCTGAAGGAGCCATTTGGAAGAAGATGCAATATCTCTTACCGATCACTATTATTTTTTTACTCTTTGATACCACCTCTAAAATTATAATATATATAATAATATATTATCATCGGAATCCTAAATATTATTAAATTTTATAATAATTATGATCTACCCATTATACATCCCCTTTCCATAAAACAATAAGTTAAAGTATTGTTTGTATGTGCGTACGTCTTACTGTCTCCACGTAGCGATACACTTTGTTTTCTTTGACCATATTTTATGAATATATATGATATATATAATATAAATATATTATTAAATGATATTATATCATATAATTTTCTTTCTTTTAATATGATAAGAAAATGAAAATAACATTCGTGCGTACGTACGGCCTACCATCTCCATGAATACTGTAATTTATTTTCTACCTATAACTTTTATTAATCTCCATGAATAAATATATACTAAAAATATATGTGATATTGATAATTTTTCTAATTAATTATATTATTAAATAATGATCTATGTAAGAGAAACATGGATTAAAAGTCAAAACATGTACGAAAAACAAAGTGGTTAATACCTTAAACATTACTTTAACAAAGAATTGTTTACAAGTGGATAATATAAAGTCATAAGTAAATAATATATAGTATTATATATATGAATATGGTTCTGTGGTCTATGTATAAAAAAACTATATTTATTATACATTTTTTAACATATATTAATGAAATCAATACTTAAGTAGATGGAATTTCATGTAACTTTTTATATCATTGAGATAATGTCATATTCACCACTCGTTTATTTTATGTGGTGTACATAATGAACTATAAAATGATATATCAGGAATTTAATTTATTTAATTATATAATAAGTTTAAATTTATTTATTTCATGTATATCATGAATCAAAAGTTACTCAAATAGTAATGGATTTTTGTCTCACTTTTATTTTTGTGGTACAAATGCCTTATGAATACTTATTTCTTCTCCATGGTGTATATACTAACTAGGAATGTATTTAATGAGTATCATTATGAATATTATGGTATTTTAATATCTATATAATTTTATTTATTTCCTCAGGCATATGATTCTACTGATTAAAAATTGATAAGTATTTATTCAACAATTTCATCAATATTTGGGATTATTTCATTTTAAATCTATATTGGAGAATATTTATCCTCCAAATCCATGTTTTTGGAAAAAAAATCAATAAGATTGTTTATATTATCTAGTAAATATTTATTTTTATTTTTTCTTATATTTTACAATTAATGAAACAGTTTGAAAATAATAATTTTTTCATTTGTTGAATAAGGATCTTTGGGACTTTTCTAACAAAAGGAATGGTTTTTTAACTTATAGTGTATGAATTTATTTTTCCACATTCATGACACCTTAATTTATTAAATCATCTTTTACAAAATTACAATTTTATTTTAAAAGAAATTTTTTTACATTAAAATTTCATGAAATTTTAAGAAGAAAAATTTTCAAATAAGTAAGGATATTTTTCTCATGATTTATTTCTAAATGATCCCTCAAAATTGTTATACATCTATGATAACATATTTTGATGTTAATTATTGATTATTTGGGATATGTTTCAAGGATTATATCCTTAATATTTGTATAGTTGGTTTATTTTTATGATGGAATGATATTTTTCAAATCCATTTATTTCCCATGGGATATGTTATTATTGAGTGATGTTTATGAATCCCATTTCATTCCATGGGTTCTGATATGATAAATGATTTATTTTATTCTAAAACACATATATATGGTTTTAATTATTTAAATTGTGGGACCTATATCTCTATATAATGTATTGGGTAATTATTTATATATCATGAGATAATGATGGGAAATAATTCGACATGCTTGGTCCACTATTTGAAGAAGGGTAAGCCCAAACCACTTTAGGAATATGGAGAAACCTGATCCCTTACAAGGAATGGACAATGATTGGGGATGGTGGTGTGTCCCCCCCCCCTTGGTGAATCCCCCATGAAGTTCCCTGATATTTTCTAGCAATGAACCTTGACTTATAGGGAATAATATTACATGTTTATATCCCAACCACAATTTTGTGTCTATTCATATGTTATGTTTTCATGGAATATGTTATTAATTCACTTATTATTCATCTATTATGATCTGTCAATATTTATGCCATGATTAATGTTTATGATCTTTGATATCAATGATATGATCTTCTAATGTTATTCTCATGTTCTCACATGTTTATGTTCATGATTATTCTTCTGTAACTCCCTTTTTTACCCTTACTGAGCATCTGAGCTCACCTTTTTCTTATGTTTTCTTTTCACTAGGTTATGAAGAAAGGTTTTAGGTAGGGGTAATAAAGGGTGTAATCTTTGTGGGAATATCTGAATATCCTTTATCAAACTATAAGATTTTGTTCCAAGTTTATAAATTCACTAAACTAATACGGTGTATGGGGTTTGTTTGTGTATTTCAAAAAAATTATGTATTTCTATATGTGTTTAGCTCAGGTCTTCATAGTTGGTATCAAATAAAAGGATTAGGGATCCTTTGGAAACCTAGATGAGAAAACTTATTGAGATTCCAAGGTATATTTCTAAATATATTTCTAGTTATTTATATAATGATAAGCCTAAGGAGTCATAGATTAAAGAAGGTGTCCACTTTTAGACATTTAATAGGTGATTTTTTATAGTTTAGTGGTTTTACTCTGGTAAGTTTTTCCCATGCTATGATTTATGGTTGATTAAATGGAAGGAACCATAAGTAAATGGGTTAAAGTTGAATATGATGAACATTTTTCTATTGAGAAGATAAATAGGATGGTCACTGTAGTGAATGAATTTTTGATCATGCCTAATCAGCTTTCATGGAACATGATTTAAAATGTGTACCTTAACAAACTCTCAGACTCACATAGGAAGAGAAGGAAATAGTTTTCAAAAAATTATAGTAATGGATACCATGGAAGAATTAAGATACAGTTTCTTTTATGCGAATTATATGGGAATAAACACACAAATGGATGTCTTGGAGGAAGAAGAAAATGTTTAAACTCTAGGAAATAAGGACATGAAGAAATTAACATTAAAGGAAAAATGAAATTTTCAGTTATCATAATGGATGAAATATTTTCTTCCCTATGGTACTATAAATTGATGAATTCTTTAAATGTGGAAAGAATGGGCATTATGAAGATAAATCTTCTAAGTGGAAAGCTCATGAAGAAAATTAGGATGTTGGTAAAATTAATTTATATATTAATGATGATGATGATACTGGATGTGTAATGTGAAAGGGAATAGTTATTAAATAATAGGAAGAGGTAGCCTTGTTAATTCTTAAGGATTAAGTGAAATAATCTAACTATTTATGTATTTGGATTCATCAAATTTGTGAAATATATAAGGACTGTTTAGTTTATGTTATTCACTAAGGATTTAGAAGAATATATGGAATGATTTCTATGGACATGAATAGTTATTTAATGGAATAATGATATTCATAGGAAAAACATGATTAATGGAAACATAGCCCTTAATATGTTACTAATGTTAAGATAATTATTTTTCGATAAAATAAATTTATCTGTATAGATTACCATGGAATTGATTAACGACTTATTAAAAAAGAGTATTATTCTGTCATTGATGTAGTTTACATTATTTTTTGGATTCAAGGAATATATCCAATAATATTTTGAATAAGTAAGAAATCATGTTTTCAATAAGGATTTAAAGTGATTTAGGTTATTATCATATTTCCAGAGAGTACCTGATGAATGTTTTCATATATTTTGTATGTGACTAACACTATCTACTTTATGATATATGGGGGATTAATGTTAAGTATATTTTGAGAAATGTTTTCAACTTATTTCTAAATTTCTTGACTTTCATATTTAAAAAGGGTTACATTTTTAAAGATTTATGAAATTATTAATGTTAAAAATTTAATGAGGTTATAAGGATTAATTTATTCTCTCAACATATGAAGATTTATTAATATCAGACAACCTTTGATATCAATTTTGTTATGATAAAGATAGATGGAATGATATTTCATTCTATTTATTGATCTCATGATCTACTAATAATTTAGTAATGGAAATTTCACCTTTATTTCATGAAATAATAGATGAAGTGTAAATTGATCGATGCATAAAGAAGGGTGATATTGAGCTGAAATAAAGTAATTATATGTTCTCATAACATTAGTAAAAATGGTCTTAAAATAAAATGTTGTTCCATTATCATAATTTTTTATGATATCAATGATATTTTTTAATCCTCTTTCGGTTATGGCTTTTTGATTGTTAACTTTTTCCTAACCATGTTCTCTATCACTCTCTATCGAAATTGATAGTTAGATTTATATTCCATTTCCATGTTTTCAACTTCCACTTATGTTTTACAATGTGTAAACCTTGTTATAAGTTAAATTGGGTAACCATTATGTTCTTATATTTTTCAAATGTCTTTTTTTGAAATTATTTTTATGGTGTGGGTTTCTACAAAAGGAACATTCAAGTATTAATCCTTTGATAACCCTGAAAAATTTCAAGAGTGGAATTAATTATAAGGGGGTAGAATGTAACACCCTAATATCTTTATTAAATATTTATTTTAAATAATTTTATTTCATTGATATATTTCACTTCACCCTGCACCATATTAATATTTCATTACACACAACATCAGCTTAGCTTTCATTACAAGCAACATTGAGTTTTTATAAAACATCCTTTTATTATTGTAATTATTTAAACAAGATAATTATAACCTAGAAAATAAAATGGAGGGTATGAATAAGATTAAATAAATCATGAAATTATTATTTATACAAGTATATAAGATTTTTTCACTAATTATTTATAAATGAATGTAAAACCTCTTTTAAAATAAAAGTAAACTTTTTTCGGAAAAACAATTTAAAAATGAAAAAGAGTGTTCTATACAAATAAATGAAAACATAAATATTATTGGATTATAATAATGAAACATATATATATATATGTATATAATATTAAATATAATTTTTAATATCTATATTATATTTTTTCTATACATGATATAATAACAAATACAATTTTATGCAGAAAAGAAGATTATTTTAAAGACTGTTTCACCACATTTTGACGGTGAACTTGTTAAGAATCTAGTTTTTGAGACTTTTATAAATTATATTTGAAAAAATAAAATTTTTATTTGAATTATTAATATCAAAATTTACAATGGTTGAATTTTAATGTTTTTCTATTAAGTTTCATGTTTTGATCACTAGTAAAAAAATATTTTGCATCTTAATTGAAAGTAGTCTTTTCGACTAAAGAATTTATAGTATTAAAATATATTTTTATTTCGTTTTAAAGTATATTTTGGTCAATCTTTTGTAATTTAGTCCTATTTAGGTAATTGGAATCAATTTTACATTGAAATCGGATATAAAAACATTCCTAACTTCTGAACATTTCTACTTAAAAAACATGTTCTGTTTCTTATATAGGATTAATTTATAATTTATTTTAAAATTTTCTATGAATATAATATTGGAAAAATGGATTCGATATTTGGAATAATAAGGTAAAAAATTATTAAATATGTTCCTTTTATTTTTGGAAAACATGAATAGTGAAATTAATAATTTTTATTACCATAGTTAAGGGTAAATCGTGTAATATAGGGTAAAAATAATATTATAAATATTCGAAAACTACCATAAAAATCCAAAATTTAAATGGATTAATTTAATTAAAAACTTATCAAAAAATTATCTAAATTGAATAATTTAAGGGACAATTTACTCTAAAAAGGATTTGGATATTATTAAAATTAAAGAGAGTGACAAAATGTCACAGTCTTACTTTTAATAAGTATAATATTTTTAATATGTGTTTAATTATAATATATTCATTATTATGTATATTATAATAAAAGATAAAAAAAATTCTATATCATTTTTTTTAATTTTAAATATTTAGTGAAGAAGAAAATTTCATAAATAATTATACAATGATGATGCAGTAATTATTTAATTAATGAAACAATCAATTAAATGATACTAGAAGTGTTAAATGAAATATAATTTTACTTAATTATTGTTATCCATGAAATTTATAGGTGAATCTAAAATTTTATGGGTGTATTAAATGAAATTATTTGATGATATCTTGTTGTATGTATTTTATTAAAGTTAATGTTATAAATTGTGTCAAAATTGATAATAATGATATTTTATAAAAATAATATTTTACTAAATTATTTAAAAATAATAAATATCCTAAATAATTAAATGGGGATAAATTATTTTTTAAAATATCATAAACTCTCCATTTATATTTCAATTTACATCTTAAAATTATAACTCTAAACCTTTTAATATTGAAAAATTTGTTACCATAGTGAAAATTAAAATAAGTTAAGAAATGGTTAATAAAAAATGATATGGTTTAAAATTATAAAAAAACCCATCTAAAATAAATTTGTGTAATTTTATTACAAAAATATACCACATTATCATCAAATAAATTTCCTTTTTAGTTATTTTGATTGATATTTAATTTATTATAATTTAATCTTTTGTAAAATTCCAGAAGATCCCCTCACCTTTTTCTAAAAGGACACCTCATCCCTCATATCATTTCCCCTCATTAAGTATTAATTCAAGAAAAACTCTACCAAGTTATCTTATAAACTTCCCTATATACATTATATAGGTTCTGGTATTCCCAAAATACCAACTATATTGTCTTTTAGAGGAGATCAAAATGTGTTGTTTCAATAGGGAGGGAATCTCTCTAACTGATCATTATCTTTTTATACTCATATATACTTTCTCTAAATCTATTATATATATCATAAAATAATAAATTAATAATCCTAAATATTCTGAAATTTTACTATGATTATGAAAACACCATTACACATCCTCTTTCCCATCAAACAAGAAGTGAAAGTATCACTCATGTGTATATATAGCTTGCCGTCTCTACGTAGCGATACAATTCATTTTCCATCACTATAATTTATCATTCATAATTATGATAAGTTTAATTTTTATATATGATATTTATGAAATTATTATACTTATGTAATGATAATTTCATTTCTTTCTTTTACCACCAAATATTTTAGGAAATGAAAATGTTGCTCGTGCTTACGTATGGCTTACCTCTCCACGATGTGATGTGATTCGTTTTTCATCTATATTTCACATGGCTGGTAATAAGGGAAATTTTATGAATATATATGATATATAAAATAAATAATTATTCTTTAATTCTAATATATCATATATTTTTTTCTATTATTATGAAAACAAAATGAAAACAACGTTCATGTGCACGTAAGGCCTATCATCTCTATGAACATTGTATTTTTTATTATATATCTAAATTTTATGAATATCCATTAATACATATATAATGAACATATATATGATATTTATATCATGTTTATCATTCTTTATATGAATAAATCATGATCTATGTAAGAAGAATAAGGATAAAAAGTCAAAACATGTATGAAAAACAAAGTGGTTATTACCCGAAACATAACGTTGACATTGAATTATTAATAAGGGAGTAATATAAAGTCATAATTAAATATTATATAGTATTATATATATAAATATGGTTTTTTATTATATTTATAATAAACATATATTTATTATATATGAGGTTTCAACATATATAATGGAATTCAAGGATTATGGTAAGGAAATTTCATCTCTCTTTTTATATTTGTGATATATATTCCATATTGACCACTCATTTATTTTATGTGGTGTATATAATGAAATATGACATGTTATATCATGAATTTACTTTATTTATTGATATTATTTTGTTTCAATTTATTTTACTCTTTCATGTATCTCATGAATCAAAAGTTACTCAAGTAGTAATGGATTTTTGTCATGCCATTATTTATGTGTGGTACATGCCTAATACACTACTTATTTATTATACATAGTGTATATACAACCCATGGATGTATTTTATGAGTATAATTATAAATATTATGGTATTTTAATATCCATATAATTTTATTTATTTCAAGGGGTATATGATTATACTGTTTATAATGTGATAAGTATTTATTCTACAATTTCATCAATATTAAAGTTTATTTTGTTTTAAAAATCCATTAGGGAATATTTATCCTCCACATCCATATTTTCTAAAAAAGTTTTCAAAAAAGTTTTTAATATTCTCCGATGAGTATTTAATTTTAGTTTTACCTATTTTTAATTTTTACAAAATGGATTAAAAAGAATAATTTTTTGATTTTTTGAACAAGTTTCATTGTGACTTTTTTAAAAAAAGAATGTTTTTATCTTATTCCACATAGACTGAATTTTCCAATTTAATAAATAAATAATGTATTTAAGCATACTTTAAAACATTAAAAAATTATTTTTAAATAAAATTTTTTATTTCTAAAATTTCATGGCATTTTAAAAAGAAATATTTTCAAAGAAGAAATGATATTTTCCTCAAGAATTATTATCAAATAATCTCTCAAAATTATTTTAAATCTATGATAACATTCTATGATGTTACTAATTATTTACTAGGGATATTATTCAATTATATTATACCTAATATTCGTATGGTTGTTTTATATTTAAGATGTAATAGTTTTTATGAAACTCATTTATTTTCCATGGGTTATATTATGATTGAGTTATTTTTATGAAACCAATTTCATTACAAGGGTTTAGATATATTGAATGATTTATTTTATTGTGGTACACATATTTTATGGTTTTCAATATGTAATTGGTTTGACTTACATATCCCTCCAATTCATTGGTTAAAAATTCATATCTCATGAGATTGTGATAGGAAACAAGTCAATGGGCTTGATTTACTATTGGAAGATAGAGAAGCCTTATACACTATGGGATTATGGGGAAATCAATCCATTATAAGAAATGGACTACGACCCAAGATTTTGGTGTCTCCCAACCAGAAAGTGTATCCATCATTAAGTGCACAAATATGTTTGGGAAATATGTATTGACTTAAAGATAATGATATTACAAGTTTTTGTGTTTGCCACAATTTCTTATCTTATTCCTATATTTTGCTTTCAGGGATTATGTTTTTCATGGATTATGTTCTTGATTCTATTTTGATTCATGTCTCAAGAAATGCTAATATTTATGATATGATTCATTTTTATGATATTTTATATTAAGGTTATGATCTTCTAATATTATTCTCATGTTTTCATACCCTTATGTTTATGATTATGTTTACGTAACTCCATTGTTTACACATATTGAGAATTTAAGCTCGACCTTTTCTTATGTTTTATTTTCCCCAGGTTATAAAGAAAGGTTTCTGGTGGGGTTACTAAAGGGGGGGATATTTTTTGAAAAATTTAAATATCTTTCACCAGAATATATATTTTTTACATATGTTTTTAAAGGCACTAAACTAATGTGATCATTGGGAATGTGTTTTTGTATTATTAAAAAATGATGTAATATCTATATAGGTAAATCTTGGGTCATTATAGTATGTCACATGATCATGTAAACCATACACTCTTTACCATTCTTTGTAATACCCCCACACAGTTTACTATAACCATGTGGAATGCTCTACACAGTTTCTACTAACCATGTAGGCCAGTTTTTATCTCCAAAACGCATGGATCTAGGATCTGAACTAGCCTCATACACCCTTTTTTCCTCTATATCCTCACCCGATATTCATATTAGGTCAAAACTAAGTTATTAAATCTAAAATAAAAATGTATATGTACCTCATATAAAACCCTATATCCTACAATCATCCCCCCTTAATAAAATTCATCCTCGAATTTCCCTTAAAAGGGTGATAATGAATATTCTGAGAATAGCTTCAACCACCAGTCTCATACTTCAACCTCCCTCTCCCAAGTCTTATCCTGCACATTTCTATCTTTTCATATAACCCATACCCTAGGAACTTACAAACCATGAATAATCTTTGTTCTTTGATCAATAATATGAATATGATGATCCTAAAAGGAGGAATCTACGTCCAAATAAACCTACTAGGGATGAATAATATGCATAATATCTGAATGATATCCATGAAGATGAGATGTGTGGAAGACGTTGGACATGGCTTGGTACCTCGAAGATAACTACAACCGATAATCTACCAGCCCAACTCTATCCTTAATCTTGAAGGTCCCAACATAACAATTTGATAGCTTACCTTGTTTTTGAATCTTTCTATGACTCGATATAGGTGATACTTGTGAGAAAACAAGATTCACCACCTCAAACCCTAGTGTTAGTTGGAGACTATTGACATATGATGTCTATATAGAATGATCTATAGACATATTATTTCTAAAAAGTTGAACCTGCTCCAATGACTCTTAAACAAGGTGAGGACCTAGTAGCACTGGCTCTCATCCCTCTAACCAGGGTAGGGGTGAATGGAACAACATGTCATATAGGGCCTCATAAGGAGCCTTATATATGTTTTCCTAGATGATATTATTATATTTGAAATTAGTGAGAGGTTAGTGTTTATCCCAATAACCTCTAAAATAAATTAAACCTTCATAGAGAATTTCCACAAAAACCTATATCATATGATCAGACTAACCATCCATCTATGGGTGATAGGATATACTTAGCAGTACTTGTGAACCCCATTACCTTTATAATCTATATGATAACTGGGATGTGAAAAAAAAATCTCTGTCTAATATAATTGAATATGGAGCCCTGTTGTGGTGTATAATCTCATGAATGTAGATCCTCCCAATCTCACCCTCTAAAACAGTCTACCAAATAGAAAATAAATGGGTGACCCTTATCAATATTTCAACGAGCACCCTTACGACATCACTGCCACGAGGTGATCTAGGTAGTCCCATTATGAAACACATAGTGACATTATCCTATTTCCACTAGGGAATGTAGGATGGATGAATGATTATAATTAGTCTCTATTTGTTCACATTCACCCACTAATAGGTGGAACACCGAGTAGAAAACATAGTTATCTCTCTTTTCATCCTCGACCACCATTATTGGCATCACATGTCATGGTACATCATTTTAAAACTGGGATGCACAGCCCATATCGAGGCTTGAGAATCTCACATAAAAACCTATTAGAATTTTTTATGAACCCATATGAATATCAGAATGCACAAGATCTCATTCTAAAAAATTACCCATCTAGGAGGCATAACATCTCCTATAATACTCTCCTCTAAGACCTAGTCCTTGTAATCTGATCACAACATCATATTCACTCTCTCTATAAGTGAGTATTTCAGTGACAACGATATATGACTAGACTATCCATGATGGTATTGAACCTATAAATGCATCCCAAAAAATAAATCCACAACCTTCCACCCTCTACAGGGCTCCTAAACTGTATGTGTCTGAGTCCTTCTGATCAATGCATTAGAAACTGTATTTCACTTTTTGAGCATATAGGAATGATCAAAATTTAAGGACTGATAGTACTAAACTCACATTCATTTCCAAATATGAAATTCAAGCTATTTAAGGATGTACTTGAGGATTTTTTTGGTTTGTATACAGAAATAAAAACCCTTCTAGTAAACAATTCCACCAACAATGTAGGTAATAAACAATCGAGGATAACTCGAGATCATGTGTTGAGTATTTTATCTTGTTTGGACTCAACTAATGAGACCCATATTACATGATTCACTCCTCCTACATCAATGCTACTTCTTGGAAAACACATTATGCATCACAACAGATTGTATAGATTCTTTCCCGGCTCTAGAAGAATCTAGATTAGTGTTGAAGTTATTCTTTCTGTCATCTCTTAAAAGTTTGTCTTGCATGCTTCATTCCATAAGAACATCACACCCTTCTTAGTCAATATTATAAGAAGCGATCCTAGGCATGATATTTTGTGTATTATGTTCCTTTAATAACATGATATCCCAAGGAAACTCCATATATCAAAGTCATTCTTGTCATGCTCTAAGGAAAATATAGCTCTCACCTTCTCTGGGTAAACTGATACTCCTATCTCACAGATAATATTACCTAGGAAGTGAATCTTATACATCCAAAAGCTGAACTTTGTGAGCTTAAAATATAATTGACTCTCTCTGTTTTATTGTATTCAATACAAACTCAATATGTTTATCATGATCATGTTGAGTGCGATAATACACTAAGATATCATAAATGAAAACTAGTACAAATTAATCCTTATATGGATGGAAAAACCCAATTCATCAGTTCCATGAAATCTACTAGTGCATTTATCATACTGAATGTCATAATAAGATACCTATATAGAACACACTTACTATGGAAATATGTATGAGGTATGTCTGATGGTCTTACATGCACATGATGATAACATGATCTCATATAAATCATCAAAACACCCAAGATCCTCTACACTAGATGAAAAGATCATATATCTAAGGAAATGTATATTGATTATTAATCACAAACTGGTTGAATTTCAAATAATCCATGCATAAACCAAGGGTTCCATCGGCATCCATTGTGAAAATGACTAGCGAACCCCATGGATAAGTGTTGGGTTCTATAAATCCATTTTATTACTAGTCCTATAGAAACCTCTGGATCTCTTAAAACTCAATAGTATCTATCCTATAAGGAGGAATGGATACTTCTAAATATCTAAGCACTAACTCAAGGAAAAACTACACCTATCTCTCTGGTGATGGTTTTGAAAGGTTTTCCAGGAAAACATCACTAAAATGATCTACCGATGGAGGGAAATATTCCCAATGCATTCGTTAATCAACCATATATAATCCAAAAATACATTATATCCTCTCTCCTATCCTAAAATGATTAGTTCCAACTCTGCATTCCTTGACATCTCATTCCCCCTTGTAGATAAAAAATCCACCCTCTAGTGATGTGAAGGACACACTTCAATGATAACAGTCAACATAAGCATGATAGAGGACCAACAATTCAATCCTTAGAATGATGTAAACCCTATATTCTTGAGTATAAAAAGGCCCCATATTAATATACACCCACCTATTTCAAGGGTGAATTCCCTAAAATGGAATATACTCTTCGATTGAAACCCCAAAAGAGTATCGAGTTTCATCAAGCCACTGGAGAACTAAACATTGAGCCCTAGGATCTCCATAATTGGTAGAAATATGAAGTAATGAGATGAACCTATATGGAAAAGTGTAGACACAAATATAGAGGCTACCATAATAGTACCTCTCATTGTAGAAGGTCTTGACCTCAACTCCTCTACTATCTACTATGATGCATACATCTGTCTCGATCTGAGGCCCAAAGATATAGCTTGGCTACACTGAGTAGGTCCACTCTACTTTCACTAAAAATCCGGTGTCTGGATGCCTTAGCCAAGACCACCACCTCATCTTGATCATCTGATCACACTGTAGCTGCATTTATAATGAGAATCTATTGACCTCACCTCTAAATGTGGAGTCGGTGTAGAACCTCTCTCATTGGATGGTAGAGTAAATTTCCTACAAAACTATTGTATATAGAACAACCTACCGTAAACTAGGCACTTGATTGGGTTTCTATCACACAAGCTCCTCATGTTTCTCTACCACTCACAATAGTGAACGAATAGAGAACTACTATAAATTACACATTGTCTTGTATTCCACTCACAAGAGATCTCAAAATGCATCTTTCTATAACCTAAAACTATACCACTTGGTCGAGTGGCTAAACTACCATATTTCATTCCCCTGTCTTTCATCAGGTTACATTTAGTAATTAGTGCCTTATTTACTTTTTCAAATATGGTATAAATTCGAAATACATTCACCTATAATCAGATGTCATACCTGAGACCATCCTCAAATTTTTAATATTTTGATAACTTTTCACCCAAAAAAGGTTATGAAATACTAGAGCTCTATATAATGGGAATAATAGTACATAATTGATAATGTGACGAATTCTATATGCATAAAAATTCATACTCTATCATCCCTCAATGTCTCGGTATAGAAAATATCATAGAAGTTCATCTAATAATATCTCCAATCCATATCCTGATGAAGATCCTTAAGATTAATTACGTCCCACCATCTCTTGGTGGAATCTCAAAGAATATACATAGAGGGCTTCACTATTCTATAAATATGTGTCTCAAGATTCTAAAATAATTGATAGCATGTCATCTTTTCATGACACTACTGATTTTTTTCTTCCATCCCCCAAAAACATGGGCAGATTCTACTACTAAAACTCATGATTCAACTCTTCCATAGTCAAAGTAGGTTTCAGGGCTCCCAGAATAGTCTACATAAATCATAGGAACTCATATTTAAACTAGGAATCAATAGCCATATCATGAATAGTAGTCTGTGCCACAAGTAGGACTAATGGAGGTTTTATTGATGGAACTAGGCCAACCACCTCTATGGAATGTTATTCTCCACCCTCCTAGCACACGATTGAAGTCTTTTGTGGTATAACATCTCTATAAATTCAAAGAAAATGCCTCATAAAAGATTTAGTAATATCAGGATCACAATTATATGAATTGAAAAAGTAAAATCCTTTCTATATACAATTCATTCCCATATTACTAATACTAATTCCAGGTATAGGTAACATATATATCATAATAAAAATCCATAGACACTTCCGACATCCCACTACTAAGGTCGATTCATGATCAAGTTCTATACTACAGGTCAAAGGATTTGGTATACATAGTTTCAATTGCAATTTATAGAGGAAATCACCCTTGAAATTACTATTTTTATCCTCATTAAATAGCGATGATTCATTTCAGAAATCAGTTTCATTTAAATTGTTTCAAATTTATATAGGAATTATCCTTAAAATTTTGAACTATATGGATCACCACATACAATTTAAAAGGTCCAACACACCTTATAATAAGATGCACGATGAGAAAAATCCATTCCATTCTAGGCCAAGGGTAAAAATAAATAATCACAAGGAACAAAAAAAATAATGTGCATCACCCAATCGAAAATTAAAGGAAAATTTAATGAGTATAATCCAAATCAACATTTACCATCCCATGTAATTTAGTATTTCCCTGTACATTGGTTAGCTTCTCCAAGGAACAACTCATTACCAAAATCAGACACATTATTAATCACCTATCTAATATTCCCAAACAATAAGACAAAAGAAAATAAATTTTCTTTAATACCACTTTGTGACATCCTAGACCTAGTTCAATCAATAATAACCAATCCTGATTGGATACATGGTTTCAAGTGTGCCTCCCCATACACCAATGTTTTTTTACTATTAGCGAGGGACCATGGTGGAATATTGGGGAGACTATACCCTCATGATCAGTGTGTATCATAAATGTATAATAATAATAATATACAATACTGGAAGCAAAATTAATAACTGATCCTATGAACAATAAACATCGATCATGTAAATAACCAAGTAATCTCATCCAACAGTGTCATAAAAATTATGGTCATCTCATGCTATACGAAATATTGGTAATACATGGAAATAGGAAGCTAGTGCAATACATGTATCAAATAAAAAAAGTAAAAAAAGAAACTATCACTAGAATGAATCACAAGACATAGCGTAGTCTTTTGATCTGGTACTACCATGCAAAAATTAATAAAACATCACCAAGAGGGACCTTCCCTAGCCCCACTTGCATCTATGGAGTATTTCTAAGTACCCAATGGTTATCCAAACAGGGTGTGAGATAACACTCAGTAGTCCACCACCAATTATGTATATCATAATCCCAGTCTATTCATATAAGCAAAAGTAGTGTGTATATATAATAAGAGTACAATTAATAACAATAGAAGAAATATTTTTAAATCTATAAAGACCCACTATAATCAAGAAACAAAATCATAAGGGCTATTTGTGAAGCATTTAATGTAACAACAACAGACACTTCCATGTAATCGTGTATTTGGCCTACATTATCTAGGGTAAAAAGAGTATAAATGTAAAATGAAATTGAGTAAATTAAGTAAATTATGTAAATAGGATCCCAGTAGTATAAATGACCAACGCAGCCTAATGGTTTGGATCCAAGGAGTAGAAATTTCCAAGGAATCCTAGTAATCTAATTAAACTACATCCAACGAGTAGAAATTTCTAGGGCATCTAAATAATCTAATTCAACTAGATTCCAAGAGTATAAATTTCCAAGCCATCTTATTAGGTCATCATATCTAAGGAGTATAATTGTACAAGGCATCCTAATCAAATATAATGAGTAGAGATGTTCATGGAATCCTAATAAGTCATTAGATCTAAGGAGTATAAATGTACAAGTAATCCTAATATAAAATCAGATATAAAGAGTAAAAATGGCCATAAAATCCTATAAAATCAAGTAAATCAATTATTTGGATCTAAAGAGTATAAATGTATATGGAATCCATGTAATCTAATTAAATATGATCCAAGGAGAAGAAATGTCCAAGGCAGCCTAATAGGTCAATTGTGTCAAACCGTGAATCCTATATTATCATTATAACCAATTCATTAATCCATCTTAAACCATTAAATAAATAATTTCATTAATCCCTTCATAATCATACACAAGACAATTGATTCACCATTTCATACCTTTAATCTACAAATGATGATGCACTTTAATGTGATTAGAGCCTTTAAAAATTCACTTATTACCATATTCAACCACAAATAATTTAAGGCAAGCACAACACACCCCTAGGGTGGTATAATCACAGAAAGAAATAAAAATCCACCCCATGGATATTTTGGGTTTTGCTAAACTACCTACAACTATATAATATGGTTTCATGGAATGTCTAAAAATGGAATTTTTATATTTAACTCAAGGTTTTGTTGATTTAGAAAGCATATCCTAGAAGTTATGGTGTGAAACATAATGGAAACAAGCTATAAAAAACTATAATTTTAGAGAAAAGGTATAGAACACCTACCTTATGCACGTAGAAGATTCCACATCTAGTACCAGTCTATGATTTGATCAAGATTAAAAGAAAATGGAATAATGGATAAATTCAATAAAAATAGGGCATAATATCTTGCACCAAAATAAATCTCTCCATGAGAATAGAAAAGGTTATAGGGACCTAAGGAATGAAGAACTCATTGACAGATATCAAATGAGATGGACTGCAGTTCAAACAGACATTAGACAGCAAAGATATCACAAATCCTAGGTTAAAGGTTTACGATCTATCAATGGAGGAATAAATAACTCTTGTACATTGTAAATAATGTAGAAAGAGGTGGTTTAAGATAATAAAGGATGATTGAAAAATGGTAATTTAACCTTTAAAAATTGGTTCGCATGGTTTGGTAGCAAGGTTATCTAAATTGTGCACCAAACATGATCCAAACTCTACCAGAAGACCCCATATTGCATGGTCATGGTGCATGGTTAGAAGAACATTGCATTTAATATGTTTTTATCTTCTATTAAAATGTATGAAGCACACACACGAGAATGCATCCTAGTTCACACAGTTAAGGAAAACTGTGCATCCTCTGCTATACTCTGAAATACCCCCACATGATTTACTCTAACAATGTGGAGTGGGAGGCATGGTTTCTAATAACCATATATCCTATTTTTCTGAAAAAAAGGGCTCAAGGCTCTAAAAAATATCCCAACAGTCTTTTTTATTAAATAGAATCACTAGGAATTCATTTTAGGCCAAATACAAGGAATTAAACTCAAAATAAAAAAGGTTAAAAACTTCATAGGATCCCCAAGATCTTACATCCTTCATGAGGTAACATCCACCTTATTTTAGTGGCTCTACTAATACACTAGTTTTTCAGAAATGGATCAATAACATCGAAAATATATTATCTATAATATTGTGTTTCGAGCTTGAAAAGTTCATTTTTTCATCAATCTTTTGGAAGGAGAAGCAGATCAATTGTGGAATCTTATTAATAGTACGAGAAAACAATATAAAATAGAATCCATGGAGTCGGATGAGTTTAAGAGACTATTTTTTCAACATTTAATTCCTTCATATTATTCATACAATGATAGAGACGAGATTTCTTGAGGTAAAGAAGAAGGATAATGAATCCATTGGTACCTATGAGGAAGCATTTACATGAAAAATGAGATATGCTTTAAGTATTATCATGCTACCTATAATTAAGGTTGATATATTATTATGTGTATTAAAACCTAGTCATTCAAGGGAGTTATCAATTAGGAACTTTGGTAGCTATGAATAAATCATTCATCATGCAATCAATGTGGAAATAGAGATTATAGTGACCCAACAATCACATGGTTTTGATATTAAAATAAATATGGAAATTAAGGGAATCTCTTAAAATAATGGGGATAAGAAGATGATATTTCCATTATGCTCGATGTGTGGAACAAAACATGGAAGAAATTGTCTTAAGGGAACTAATAATTTTTTTACTGGTATAAAGGAAGTTAATTAAGTAACTAAATACCAAAGTGATGAGAAAAATATAGCTAATTGTAAAAATAAAGACAAATATCCATAGAATCTCACACTTTTGTGTTTCAAATGCAAGGACATTGGGCATTATGATAAAAGGACAAAATTTGAGGTTTGATGACAATGATCAAAATCATCAACCTTTTATGTTGAGGTACAAAGGGAAATCCCATGCGATAATTATTTTAGATGGGGAGTGTGATAAAAACTTGATGAAAGGGACACATTCCATCTACTCTAAAACTACTAATGTCTTATTTGACTCTAGTTATATCCACTTGTTTATACATGAAAAATTTTCTAAGGGTATAAAAATACCACCTTAATGATTAGATTTTGAATTATTAGTGAAAAATCAAAATATTACAATGATCAAATCACATATATATGAATCATCTCTGATTGAAGTTTGTGGGAATGTGCTTCTTTTAAATCTATTCATTATTACTCTGTTTGAATTTCATGTTATCATAGGCATAGATTGGATTTCACTAAATATTTCCAACATCAATTTCCATAAAATATAAGTCACTTTTGATATTATAAATCAACATATCAGAATATATAAGTGTGATGATAAATACAAACATCCAATGGATATCAAATCCATTTTATGGGTTTTGATTCCTACTTAATGGGGGAGTTTATCTTGAATGGTTAGGGAGAAAATCAACATTGATGATAAGCCTATTTTATGGGGGTTTTATTTTCTTAATCATTTTTCTAGTCTTGCAATGAATGGTGAATTTGAATTCTCAATAGAACCCATACCAGGTGCTACACCTATTTCAAATACTCTCTATATAATGGCCTTGATTAAGTTATAGGAATTGAATATGAAACTCTATGAGAATATTGATAAGTGATTCATTTAGATATTTTATTCACCATTGGGTTCAGTTATTAATTTTTTTAACAAAATAAGGATCAATGGGACTCTACATTGACTATGAGGAGATAAACAATTTCACGATCATGAACAAGTATCCTCTACCCCACATTTATGACTTGTATGATCAAGTGCAGAAAACTCAATACTTTCCCAATATTGGACATCATTTTGGATATCATCAATTAAGGGATAATAAGGAGGATATACCCAAGAAAACATTGTATACAATGTACTACACTATGATTATATTGTAATGTCATTTGGTTTTACTAATTCCCCTATTGTATTCGTGGATTTAATTAATAGACTCTTTAAAGATTACATTGATCAATTTGTGGTAGTATTTATATATGAAATTCTTATTTATTAAAATAAAATGGAAGAGTATGATATCATTTTATAATTTTATTGATGGTCCTAAGGAAGGGTAAACTACATGAAAAAATTAAAATTTGTTATTTTTGGATACAAAAGGGTTCATTTTTGTTTATATAATCTTAAGATAGGGTATATCAGTAGACCCATCAATGATAGAAGTTATTTATTATTTTCCCGAACCAACCATTGTGACTTAAATCCAAAGTTTTAATGGTTTGGATTGATATTGTCCATGATTTATAGATAATTTCTTGTGACTATATAATCCAATCACTATGTTAAGTTTGAAAGGTGCTAAGTTCCTTAGGATAGGTGAATGCGAGGAAAATTTCAAGGAACTAAATAGAATATTAGCTAGCACAGCTATGCTTACATAAACCTATAGTGGATAGGGGTTTCTAATCTATAGTGATGCATCCAAAAGAGATTGGGAATAATTATTATGAAAAATTTCATGGTTGTAGTTCAAGACTCACTCCAATTGAAGTTTCATGAGAAAAATTACCCAACTCATGATTTAGAGTTCATTATAGTAATTTTTTCATTAAAGATATAGAGGCGTTATCTTTATAGGGAAAATTGTCATATATATATATATATACTTATCACTAAATTTTAAAGTATATATTAAAAAAATGATTTGAACATACACTAGAGAATATTTTTAGATCTAATTAATGATTATAACATCTCAATACATTACTATTTTGGAAAAAAAACAAGCTAGATGGTTCTTGGAGTTGAAAATATCGGGTTAGCTTATACAAGATACAGATAAACAATATCAAATATTTCTATATCTGAAAATGATGGATCTAGAAATCCTGAAGTAAGGGTAATAATATTATCATTATAAAATTAATGTTCATCCATCTAACTATGTGATGATTAAGGGGGGATAGAAGAAATATATAGAGATGTGGAAGAAGGTGAGAAATTTTCCTGAGTTTAACCTTGATTAGGATGTAATGATAAAGTTAAATAACCATGTCTGTGTTCCATCCATATGAGAATAGAAAAAGGTGTTTTTATAAGAATCTTGTAGCTCATTATTCTCTATTCATCTTGTAAGTATAAAGATATATAGATATTTGAAAGAGTATTTCTGGTGGGATGGAATGAAGAGATATAACACAGTTTTTTTATCTTGGTGTCGGATATGTCAGCATGTTAAGGATGAGAGACAAAATCTTAAGGGGTTTTTATAACCATTAACCATTCTATAATGGAAATATAAAAACATCACTAATGGATTTTTCGTTGGAATCCTGAATACCCTTAAAGGGAATAATGTGAAATGTGTCATATTCGATCACCATACAAAGTCATCACACTTGATCACAATTAAAGAATACTTATATCTTGATCATATTTCCATATTATACATTAATATTGTGGTAATATTGCATAAAGTACTATATTATTTTGTATTTTATTCAGATATGGGGTTTACTCCAATTTTCTGGAACAACCTTCAGAAATATCATGATACAAAGTCCAGTTTCAGCAATGTGTATCATACTAAGATAGATAATTTGTTTCAAATAACCATTCAATCCCAAGAGGATATGTTGAAATCAATTTATATGGTTTTAAAGGTAATTTTTCATTAACACCTTCTTCTAGTTTAATTTTTCTAAAGTAATATATTTCAATTGAGTATTCAAATGACTCTTTATGAATCCCTCTGTGGATAAAAGTGTAGAACTTTATCTTATTAAGATGATATTATATAAATAAATATATTGGGACTATAAATGTCGGAATAAATGAAATATAAGGATAAATCCATTCATAAATTCTTAAAGGTATCAAAAGTAATAAAACATTTTTTACTGACAATCGTTGATGTGATCTGAAATTTAAAGTTAGTGAGATGGTTTTATTATGAATTTCTCTATGGATGAAGGTGATGAGATTCCAAATTAAATGAAAAATAATCATTAGGTGTATTGTTTCCTTGGAAAGTATTTATTATATGGGGACAATAGCTTATCATTTGGCAGTTTCACCGAACCTCTCTCAGGTCCATGATGTGTTTCATTTATGTCTCTTGAGGAAGTATATACTTGATTCATAACATGTACCAAACATAGAGGATGTACTGATAAATAATTATATTTCATATGAGGAATAACCGATGAATATTTTAGATCATACAGTGAAAGATCTAGGAAGCAAGATGACTCACCTGGTATAATTTTTGTGGTGAAACTAAAAACATGAGTATGCTATGTGGGAACGTGAGGAAGTAATGAGAATAAATCATCTATAGTTCTTTACTCCACAGTGATGAATTTATAGTTTGAAATTAATTTTAATGGGGGTATAATGTAACACACCTAAATTTTATAAAATATTTTTTTCAAATTTATTTTATTTCTTAGATAGCTTGCATTACGTATAATACCAAGTTTTAACAAACCACAACAAACTATTAATATTTTTGTTTAAAAATCATCATTATTAAACAGATGATAAACATGGGAGAATTAATAGGAATAAAAAAATTATATATTAATTTTAATGGTTTAATATAAATAAAACATATAGATAAAAAAATTACTTTATTTTATAAAAAGTCATGTTATGTTTTGAAAATATAATTTTCTCAAAAAACATGTATTTTATGAAAAAAATAATAGAAATAATTTTTAAAACTTTTAGATTATTTATTTAAAAAAAATCTTTATTTTTATAATATACATGTAAAAATTCTTTTAGGGTGAATTTTTTGGATTTTTCTTACTAGATGTATTTTTCAAAAAATAATAAAAAATTCTAGTTTTTGTTGAAAAATGTCGTTACATTTAAAGAATTCATAAGGTTAATTTTGTTTTAAAATGGTTTTATTGGTAAAATAATTTCAATTATATATATTTTTAATCCAATTTAGGTCATTATAATAAATTTTCTTTTTTATTTTTATATAATTATTTTTTAAACTTTTGGGCATTGTCTGTTTGGAATACCGCTTTCTCATCAAGTCTACGTATATAATTGAATATTAAAAACATTAAAAGTTTGTGAATTGGAATTGAAAAAATAGATTCCATATTTATATTAAACATTATACATATTTAAACATAATTTCATAATAATTTTTTTTAAAATTAATAGATAAAACTTTTAAAAAAATTATTAATGTGGTTGAGGTAAAAATGAATGTACCGGGTGGTTAAACTAAGTGGATAAGGGGTATAGTGACCTAGAAACTTCTAAAAAACACATTTTATGGATATATTTAGACCATATAACCTATAATATTCACTAATGGACCATTATTTATATTTATGGTAAGTGGAAAACTTTGGTACACTTAATTCTTTTCAAATATTCCATATATGTTCTCTCCCCAACTTATAAATGTCCTCCCCCTTTCCTCTCTTATTTACACTTACAAAAAAACATAATCATAAAAAACCTTCCTAACTCTATGAATTTCATACCTCCCCACTTTTTAGAGGCCTTGGTGAGATCCAAATTCCAATCATGGAAGGTATTAGGTTAAACCAAAAAAGGTTGTCTTTAAAAGATGTAATGTTTTAAACAATCCATTTTAGTTTTATTTATTAAAACAAATCCATAAAATATTATTTAATTATTTTGATATAATAAATAAAATATATCCAATATAATAATATTTTATTGTTTTGGATTATTAACATAAATCCATCTTCTATTACATAAAATTGTAAACTAAATCGTCGATCGTGTGTAATGTTGTATGCCACCTCATGAACTGATGTTATTTGTTTTCCATCCCCACCTCTCACGGAAGGATTTAATAATGGATTTTATATTTATATATAATATTTATGATATTATTATACCTATGTAATTATAATACCATATCTAAAATCTTACCACCCAACCCATTGGAAAACAATAATGTCGTTCCTGTGTATGGAAGACTACCACATCTTGAAATGATGTGACATGTTTTTCATATGCGTTTTACTTGGATGGTAAAAATAATAGATTAAATGAATATATATGAAATTTTTTACATAAGTATACTTATTTTATTATAGTATCACATATAAATCCTTAAAAGTTATTTAGTTGGAAATATGATAACGTCATTCGTGTGTATGGCGGACTACTACCTCGTGAAGCAATACGATTC
This sequence comes from Viscum album, assembly GCA_963277665.1. NCBI lineage: Eukaryota > Viridiplantae > Streptophyta > Magnoliopsida > Santalales > Viscaceae > Viscum > Viscum album. The sequence continues at coordinate 2,044,344,759 of OY728150.1, read as the reverse complement.
ATTTTTCACAAACACATTGAATAAAAGAAAATTAGGGTAAATTTAATTACTTTATTTGATATATATAAAATAAAAATTATTCTATAAATTTAATATAGTTTTTACCTTTCTTCTATTTCATCCATCGATAAAATGGAAACAACCTTCATTCGTCATACGGTCTAATTTATCCATGATCAGTGCATTTCATTTTCTACCTCTATCATTTAAGGATTACTATAAATAAATATATAATGAATATATGTGATGTTTATATCATTTTAAACTCTCTTTAGATTATTTAACAATTATTAATTTAAGAAGACTGAAAATAACCAATAAAAACATACATGAAAAACAAAGAACTTATTTCCTGAAACATGATTTTAAAATATAATTATTAACAAACTGGTAATAAATGTCATATGTAAATAATATATGGTATGATATATATGATTCTATTATATATTTATAATAAAATTATTATTATTATACAGGAGGTTCTAATGTGTATGATATAATTCTAGACTTAAGGTAATGCATTTTGGTCACAGTTTTTCTTCTTTGGGACATACATTATGTTGTGAAAATATCTTATTTAATGATGTGTATATAGATTCCCGTTGACATGTAATATCTGAATTTATTTATTCTCATGAAATTTAGATTTTAATTCAATGTTACTAGATCTTGTGTTACATGATTCAATGTTTCCAATGTGTTGATATTTTTTGGATACAATATCGTCATTTATCAGGATTGTTTATGTTTATGATTCAGATGAAGAAATATTATAAAAAATCTATCAAGAAAATCATGAATTTTATTCTCCTCTTGTTATTTTTTAGAATATATTTTTTCTCTTCATTTTAATTATTTATATAGTCATGATTCCAAAATAATGTTTTCCAATAAAACCAACATTATTTCTCTCTTCGTTTGAAATCCCTTTTTTATTCCATATCCATGTTTTATAAAAATTTGTTTAAATATGTTTTAATATTCCTCTATGTATTTTTAATGTAATGTTTACCGTTGTTTTATATTTTTACAAAAAAGATAAATTGAATCTCATATTTTAAGACAGACTCATTTATTATTTACTAAAAATGTGAACCAAATTCTTCTTTTGACGTGTACAACATTTCACACCATCAGGACCACTAAATATTTTTAATATTAAATTTTATGTTTCAAAGTTTATTTTAATATAAAATGATTTAAAAAATATTTTTAGTTTTAAAATTATATGTCAAAAAAAATTTATTTTCCTCAATGAATGTTCTTAGTGTCTTTCCTAAATCATTATTCGTATAAGATGAAATCATCTGATGTTCATTATTACTTACTCATGATAATATCTAATAATACCATTATTAGTATTTCTATATATAATTTGTGTTTATGATGAAAAAATGTTTATGAACCCCATTTCTTACCATGGGTTATGATATGATGAAATGTTTGTGAACCCCATTTCATTTCTTGGGTCCTGATATTTTGAATGTTTTGAGATCTTATATCACAAAAATATGTGGATTATGTGTTGATTGAGACCTATATATCCCTTTAATACATTGGGTAATGATTAATATAGTATGAGATCAGAGGGTACATGGGTGGTTATCCAATGCCCGAAAAGATTATACATAGGATGTTATCCCATTCTCGAAGCAGGTACATGGGTGGTTATCCCAAGCCTAAATTGTTATGAATGTTATGGTGGGTATCCTTGGTATATGGTTTTCTATGATTATGTGTTTTCCACAACTCTATTCCATATGCCAATTTTATGTTTTCATGGACTATGTTCTTTGATTCCTTTATTTTTCATGTCTTATAAACTACCAAGAATTATTCCATGACTCATGTGTATGATATATGATATACAATGTGTGATTTTTAAAATCATAATATCATGCTCTCATTCCCTTATACTCATATTATGTTGAAATCTCCCTTGTTTTCCCTTATTTAGCATCTGATCTCACCCTTTCTTATGTTTTTATTCCCCATGTAATAAATAAATGTATTATTTATGAGATTTCTAAGAAGGATACTAGTTATGAAGAACTTAGTGGGAGATAATGTAGTTCAATTAAGAACAAACTGTTTATGTATCAATGTTTCTAAAGGAATTGGTCTTAAACTATTCTAGTCGTATCATTATAAAATGTAACGAATATACATCTATTAAGATATAACATTTATGTGTGAGAATTTTGGGTCTCTTCAGTTTAACTTGCTCTTACACCCCAAAACTCTAATTTTTTCTTCTTTTCTACCAATCTCTTAGACTCCACTCCTATCTTAGGCATTCATGGGATTTTTTTTGTTTTTAAAGAATATTAATTTGAATTAGGGTGTGTTGGATCTTCATAATCAATGGTAACTCCTTATTTTGGATTATTATCTCTATATATACTCATCTTGTTGCTCATGAATATATAGAGATAATTTTTTATAAATAGATACATGTCCTATTATGTGTATTTTGATGAGATCATTTCGGTATTTATTATAGGAAATAAGTTTCAAGGCCAGATCTAGTGGTTTTTTGAGTCGTTCTTCATTTTTGTTAATTTTTGATTGATAGGTGGTTTATCTCTTAGTCTAACTAATCTATAACATGATGTTATGATTTCTAAATCACTCTCTATTGTTAGTTTTTAATATTTTATAGGTTTTAGAACTAAAATCGTTATTTTTTAAATTATAAAAATTAGGTGTTTGATAAATTTCTTGATATAAAATGATTTTCAAATCAAATGGTTTTGGTTGAAGAACATGGAATGTGTGGTTGGAATATGTTCATGAAATTTTATTGTGGGGAATTATTGATTTATACATTGGGATAGTTTCAATGTGGAACCTGGTACATTCTATATGGTGATAACTTGGTGATGGGAAAGGTCACTCCTCATAAGTATGGAGAATATTATTGGGCATGCATGAGTGTTTGTGACAAATTGAATGAAATTTCCGAGTAGTTGTGGTTTTGAAATACGGTTTAATTTATGTATCATGTAAATGGTTAAAATTTACTTTATCTTAACTATATATATATATATGAAATATAAAATGTTTTTTTCCTAGTGGTGTGTGTTAGAAATTATTTGGGTTTACCTAATGAGTGTTATGCTCTCCCCTTACTTCGGAACTTTGGTGCCATTATAGATATTATTAACTAAGATACAGGAAAATGATTTGTGTCATAATTCACTACTGATGTATCATGATGCAGTTGGATTGGGGATTGAGAGTTAGATCTTGGATCCTATTTTGGGTGATGATTGGGTTGATGCCACTTTTTTTTCTTTGAATTTTTCATTCCTTTGTTGATTCAACATTGTATCCTTTTATTCCATTTTCTACTCTGGTGTTTCATTATAGTTTGATTTGTGTTGTATTAATTTTACTGCATCATAAAAATTTATTTTTCTCAATTTCATATTCATCAGTTTTTTCAAATTTCTAAAAAAAAATAATCCCCCATCAACCTAGTATTCCTTTGTAACTTATTTTTGGCCATTGGAGTCTTGGGTTCATCATCTATGGTCAGTATAACTTCCATCCCAGACCCCAAAAAGCGGTTGGTAGAGGATTTTACATTTGTTTTCATTTTTGTTGGTTCTATAATCCTGTAATTCTATAAAGGAGATAGATTTTTAGAACCTGAAATGTATAGCATAAAAATATTTATCTAACCTATTTTTTTAAACATCATGATACCGAAGTGTTTTGTGTACTAATAGTTCTCTAAGATATATATAAAGGAATTTTCATCTCATTATAATATTTTTAGCTTATTATTGTATTAGATCATTCATTAGTTATGGGCCTTCATAATAGGACTTTTTTTCATACTATGGTTCAAGATTTTTTTAAAAATTTTGATAATGATTTTTTTAGATGATTTGGAATATATCAGAATACCGATTTAATTTAGTGATGACTAAGTGGTATTTTATTCTACATTTTGAAATAATTTAACTAGTCCAATGTTTAATGATCTCACTATAAAAATTATCTGAATATGTGATTCAACTTGAGCCATAATTAAATCAATAGTTCCTCATGGGCATAGTCTAGGAATTTCAATCCATGGATAGGGGGAATCAAAATCCACAACAACACTATGAAAATTTTTCCATGTAATTTATGAAAAAAATATACTAATAATTCAGGGAGATTATGGAAAAATATAACAATAATCATGTCTAGGAAAGATTAATGGAAAAAATCCTGGGAACCTCACATGAAATGAATTTGTCCTCTATGTTGATTTACTGGAATATCTTTCTATGAATTTTCAGGATATTATTATCTATAATAGACACTATAAGAATCTGACATGGCCAAGAATTGATAATTTTATATAAAAAAATATCCCCACACATTCAAGATAATAGGGATGAAATATTACATTACTTTGAAATAGGAAAATATGTATATGATAGAGTATGATGCTCAATTATTTAGGATGAATCAATTTTCTCCTGAATATTTCACTCGTGAGTAGTTGAAGGTAAGGATCTTTGAGGTTTATATATGACTTGTGATACTCTCCGTGTAGATTTTATTATATATTGAAAACTATATGAATATTGTTAACATGTCGATGGTTGTAGAATATGATATCTTGAGAACCAACATTGGGGGAAACCCTTTTACCTAAATATGTACTAGTGGGTACTTCAATATGGTGAAGACAAAAAAAGAGGGAAAATTATTCTCCAGCAAACAAAGCACATGGAAACTGGTCGGTTGGTTTTTTATCCTTTGGACCTTACCTCGGTATTCAGCCATGATGTTATCATTATGGATATTATAATCATACAAAGAGAGAATTGACAACTATTCAATGGCAATTCAAAAAATGTGATAAGTTGGGACATTTGAAACATTATTATATGATGAATCTATGTTTGACTAATGGAAATGGCTTAAACATGTTCCATGATTTTTATTCTCATATAGGTCGATGGATATATACTTGTAATTTCCCCTAGAATCGAGTGATCTAGGGTTACTCTCATGTCACACTAAAACCTCAAAAATCATCACAGCTATAACAGAGTAATAAATAATTATTTTTTAAATATTGTAAATAGTTTAATGGTGTTGAGGAGATGATCGTGGAGTTCAATCTGGTCCTTTTATGCTGCAAGTTAGTGTTATCTTGAACTATACTGTCAAGAAATCATTGTTTGATACTAGTTCTCCCCAATATTTTATTGCATCTCATGTAATGGACCATATGGTATTTCATGTTGAAATGACGCCTCGTGTATTGAATAATCAAACACCAAAAAACAACAAGTGGGTGGTTACTTTTAGTGTAAAGTGTATTCTAAAACTATTAGTGAGGTTTTATTTGTCTTGGATTTATCTATTCTTGATATGGACTTCTATAACCTAATTTTGGTAATGGATTAGTTTTTATCCTTCAAGGACCACATCAAATTTTATCAACTGTAGTTTAGTTTCACATCATCAGATATCATTAAGAATCTCTTTAAAGGATGTTGGGATGTAAAAGCAAGTAATGTAAGACCTTTAGTACTAGTGGCTGGGAGTATCTATTACTAGTTAGAAATATTTACTTTGTTATTTGTAGATATAATCAAACATATAGATTTCCCAATGATCATGGATCACATTCTTAACATATTCTTCAATAATTTCTCTAGGTTTCCACCCAAAAGGGAATTAGAATTTATGATTATTTTCTTACAAGTGATCAATACAAATTCAATTCCTTCTTATAGGATGGAACCAAATGAAATAAAGTAATTAAAGTTTCAGTTTATAGATTTGGAAAGCAATGGATTCATACATATCCAATGGTAGTACTGGTTCTTTATATAAGGTAATTAGATGACACTCTTCATCTTTGTAAGGATTATCATAAGTTAAAAAAGTTATTATAAAGAATCTGTCACAACCCAACCTCAAAAAATTAATTATTTTTATGATTTTTATTATCACTTTATATTTTAGGTCATCATGGGTTAAATTTTAATATTCTCTAGAATAGTGGGGTCTTGTGCATGGATTTCACATGATTTAGAATAATTGTGTGAAATCTGTGTGGGCTGCCTATGTTCAGAAATAAAATAAATAAAATAGAAATAAAATATAGAAATAAAATAAAGTCAAAGAATGTGTTTTTATAACAATAATGATTATTATTATTATTGTTGTTGTTGTTGTTGTTATTATTGTTATTTTTATTGATATTATTATTATCATTATTGATGTTATTATGAATCTGATCATTTGGAATAATAACTTGATGACGAACAGGAATGGCTACAATAGAAGCTCGTGAATGGATACTTTGCAAACCATACCTCGTGGATCTCAAAGATGACTTCTTCTTGGATTGATAAATCTAGATTCTAATGGCCTTCATTGATCCAGATTGGGAATGATCTTTCGAGCAAGATGCACATGTTGTGAAGGTTGAAAAATCTCCTCCCAATGATGTCATTTGTGATTTGTAGCAACCAACAAATGAGATTTCCTTCGTCGAATCTCTCAAGGGATCAAATCAACAAAATAATTCCTCAACGATGCCCCCAATAATTAAAAAAAATGATGATGGAGGATTTTTTGTCGTAGCGGGCCCTGATGCACTACAACATATAGATAAAAATTATAAGTTTTCTAATCTTGTTGCATTTCATACCTTCAAGGTCAAAAAATGTGGCTAGTTAATGAGATAAACTCCAGGATTATCCATTTATGGGGATCAAATAATTTGAAATTAGTTCCAATTGGGGGATGTTACTTCCATATTATTTTTTATTCGCGAGAGGAATTAAACCGGGTCTAAAATAATGGAAATATACACCTAAAACCAGGTGATCTTTCCTTGACCACATGATACTATGCGCTCAACCTGTTTACCCACTGAAAATCCATAGCCAAGATATGGGTTCGCTTAAATGGAAAAATCTGGTATTTTTTGCACCCAATAATTTTGAATGACCTTACCTCTTGTATAGGAGGTCCTTCCAAAATTGATTGGAGGGAATTTAATGGTGAATTGGGTCAATATGAAATATTCATGGTGGAAGTTAATCTAGAGTCAAATTTGACTCATGTCATTGCCTTTAATGCTAAAGAATAAAGGACTGAGGCCATGATATAATTTGAGCATAAGCCCCCTTTTGTGATTATTACAAGATCATTGGCCAAAATATTTTCAATTTATCGTGTGGTAAAAACTAACATCCACCCCTACTAGGAATGATTGGACTGAAGTCAAGAATAATATGAGGGATAATAAGACTGCCTTATAAAACTCTAAAACAAACATGACCCAAAAAAAAATGGATGAGAAAGGATAGTGACCCATCTACCACAAAATACCCTCCCAAGAAATCATGTGAAGGAACGTTGAAATGGAGAAATATGAGAAGGAAGAGAATTAAATTGCTGGAGAAATAGACTCCATGGTTTTGGACACTGTCAAACATATCATTTAAGTAGATAATACTGAGTTAAAATAGAATGGTATGAAGTACACTACTGTGAATATGTACGTTTCCCAGGAATTGCATATGCCCTCAGAAACTGGTACACGCTTAGTTGAAGGTTAGGTAACTGGTCCCAAGATGGATGGTACCTCTGCTAATTTAAATGTACCTAATATTCTCAATCTTGTGCACTCTTGTAATTCTCAAATTTAGTCACCTAAATAGACGATTTCTAGGTATCTGTTTTGTAAGAACAACAACTCCAATGTGAATTCTGAACTGGCTTCCACAGATGACACCCAAGCCTCCAAAAACACCAAATTTGAAAATATTAATATAGAGGAAAGTTGTATGCCTCAGTGCATGAATAAATATATAGATGGCATGTCATTTTTTTCTCAACAAAGTAGGGAGATGTTATTTATACAATGAATATAGAGGTAACACCTAAGAATAACAACCCCAATGACCATAGTCTAGGGCCCCTCCCACTACACAGAACTAATCCATCCTAGATAAGAAGACCATTGATGGTGACCTATAACCTTATGAAGTTTCCAATATATCTATTTATCTTTATTCTCCCCTCCTTCCTCCTTTGGATACAATACATTGGAAGCCATTGCACATGAAATGTATAGGCACTCCCTACACAATGCTGAGATGAGCACCCCTATCCTAATACATGCTCCATCACAATTAAACTATATGTAATGATTGGGAATTGTAATTTTATGAAAAAACAAATAATATTTATGGAGATATAGGATTTATATTAAAATAAACAAATACATCAAGAAGAAGAATTAATGGGTATGAAAATTAATCATATTTATCCAAACCCTTCCATGGCATTGTAGAGAAAAATGAAATAATAAATAAGATGAATTCCATAAAACAATTAAATAAATTCAAATAGAGAAAGAACTCTATGGGTAACAAAAATATGGGTTCCATCCCAAAACATAAGTATAGATGAATTTTTTTTAATATAATTTTAAGAGTATTGCTATCCCTGAAACCACCACAACTTTAGAAAAATTATATATATGCATAAGCAGATAATCACTGCTATCATTGAGCCTAAAATCACCTTTTATTATATATTTAATAGTATGAACAAATATAACTATAATTTTATAAGTTCAAATTCTAATAATATCACTTCCTTGATTCCTTGTGGGACTTTTCTCATGTCTCTTTAAGTAAGATTCATATTTATAATTCTAATTCTCAATCCTATACATGTGAAATAAAATTACATAATGATACATTCTTCTGTACTTTTATGTATAACTAAAATAGATACCAAGAAAAAAATAACTCTTTTTCACAATATATCTTCCCTTAACAACAATATTCAAGAACCTTGGGTCATTGCCAGTGACTTCAATGCTATTTTGGGACCTAGTGAAAAGATGGGACTTTTTCAATCAAGTATCTCCACAAATGAGTTTAAAAATCTGTATTGATGGCAATAACCATATTGAGATTAATCTTTTTGGTGCTAAATTTACTTGGTATAAAAGACTCTATAATATAATTTTATCTAGTAAACTACATTGAGACTTTACAAACTTCAATGCTCTAGATAATTGGAAAAACATCTTGAGGATTACTTTGCCCAAGCTAAATTCTGATCATCATCCAATTTTGGTGAACCTCAATACTAGAGACACCAAATATATACTTTCTTTTAGGTTCAATAATGTTTGGAACAATATTTTAAATTGTAAAAAAACTATCAAATATACTTGGAATTTGATTAACTCGAATGATGACTTTTCCGGTATAATGAAATTAAAAATTCTAAAGAAAAAAATAAATGCTCTGGTGTAGAGATAGAGTCCATCAAACTGATAATGAAAATAAATCCCTTGAACATTCCCTCGATAAAATTAAAATTTATTCAATCCATAATGATTTTAATATAAATCTAATCCATGAAATAGATCTTAGTAATAAGCTTAACTCTCTTCTTTCCTTAAATGAAAATATTAGGAAAGAAACCCTCAAAATTGATAGGCTTAAAGATAGAGATAGAAACTCTAAATTTATTAATGATCTAAAAAGGACTAGAAATTTCATTAGACCTCTTTTCTTACATAAAGCAAGGGATAATATCATTGATAACGAGGAGAGACTAGCCAATCATGGTACCTTCTACATTAGCATCATTTTTAATGGTATAAATTGGAATTATAATATCATGGTTGATATCATTCTTATACTAGTTGGGGAAAGTGATAATAAACACTTGAATAGTATTCCAATTTACCATGAAATTAAATAAGTAGTTTTTTAATGTTTGATAGTTCCCTTGGTCTTAATGGATTTCCTAATGCTTTTTTCCAGCACTATTGGGGCATTGTTTGTAATGATGTTTGTCTCCTTGTAAAATAATTTTTCACTAATTTCTACTTTTCTTATGGTATTAATGCTCAATTTCTAACCCTCATTCTTAAAGTGGATAATACATGGGAAATACACCTTTTTAGGAAAATTTCTCTTATCAACATAGTGTATAAAATTATTTCCAAACTTTTTTCTATGATAATGGCCCCTATTGCCAACAAAAATTTTTCTTAGAATGAATTTGGATTCTTTAAAAGGCGTAATATCAGAGATTTCATTTTCCACGCCTCAAAAAGTATAAATTTTTTAAAAAAGAATAAAATAGTGGAAACTGTCTCCATCAGGATTGATATTAGGAAATATTTTGATACCATTGAATGAATTTTAATCTTTAAAAAAATTATATTTTTGGCTTTAATGATAACATGGTAAGAAAAATAAAAACCCTTTCTAACTCTGCTCACATTTTTACTCCAATAAATGGTTCCTCAAAAAGATATTTCACTTCTATAAAAGGAGTTTTACAAGGAGACCTCTTTCCATACTTTTTTTCTTTTTGAAGACTACCTCAATAGACTTATCAAAAATTCAATCAATCAGGCTGCTATTAAGCCCATCATTACCTATATCACTCTGACTATTCCCTCCCATATTTTATATGATGATGATATAATTTTATTCCATCACGGGGATTAAAAAATATAAAGAATCTTAATTATTTCCTCTCAAACTATGATGATGTCTCTGTTCAATCCATAAACTGGATCAAAACCTTCATTTTCTTTGGTAAACATTTCCCCATCCCCAGAAAAACTGATACCATGAATGAACTGGGAATAAAAGATGGATCCTCCCCCTATACTTATCTTGAGGTCCCTATCTTCTTGGGGAAGCACAAAAACTCTTAATTTTTAAATATTTTTTTATCAAATCAATAATCAACACTTTCTCTGGAAAGGAAAAACATTAATGATGGAAGGTCGAATTTGTCATTTCAAATAAACAATTTTCTCAAAAATTGTTTACCCTATGATGGTGTATAAATGTCCTTCTGATTTTCTAAAAAATATAAATAATATAATAAAAAAAGTTTCTAGAGTGGAAGCACTCATGAAATAAAACTTTTCACAGTTCTCTAGAATACATGTTTCTCTCAAATTGATAATGAAGGGATTGGTATTAAGATCCTCATACATTTCAATGATTCTATTCAAGCCATACAGACTCAGAATATTGTGAACAAAAACTCCTAGGCTAATGTGTTCCTTCTTGGAAAATTTTACAACAACCTTAGAAAAACAATCACTTATCTATGGACTCTTCTATATGTCCTTCCATCAAACACACATTTTTTAAAATGTTGTCTAACTCTAGATGGATAATTAAAAGATATTCCTCTCTAAAATTTTGGTTGGATAACTAGAATGGAATCCATCATTGTAGAATGATTGATCCCATGCAATTACCCATGAATATTAATATCTCCATTAATGACTGTTCGGTCTCTCCCAATGTTGATTTTCATCATGAAATATCTACTATTATTATCAACTACACAGTAGTCAACACTAATGATTTAATTGTTTGGGAACGAGATTATAATGGAATCCTAACCTATAAACTCTACTATAATCATAATGTCTCTACTAAAAACAATTAAATCTACTTTTCAAATAACTTAAAAAAATTGGGTTAGACCCTACTGACTCACCCCAGTTTGGATAATTTCTCATAATAGAATTCACACTGATTTCAATCTTTAGATGTGTGGTATACAACATTTTTTTAAATGTCACATGTGTACTCAACATAGAGAGGATACTGATCACCTATTTAGGACTTATGCTACTGCTTCTGCTTTATGGAAATAATTTTTTTTCATTTTTTATCTCATATGGATAGGTTTGGACTCTATTGAAATATATTTTCAGAGATCCACTATTATGCATACATTTCCACAAATTAATCATATTTTCTATAATACTATGGAATAACTGATACACCTTATTTTGTATGAAATAGATTCTGTTATGCACAAAAATAAAACCTCTAATTTTCATGAAGCACATATAATGATCGACAAAGTGATCAAGGAAGCTGGAATCATACAAACAAGGACCTACAACAAATCCATTAAGGATTTTAGTATCCTGTGATGGATCACGATCAAAATAAGATATAGCCTACCAAAGGTTTTACTAAAAGTATTCTGAAACCCAACTATTCTTGATTGGATCAAAATTAATGTGGATAGTTCCTCAAAATAAAATCCAAGGCCTGCAAGCTATGGTATCATATACCGAAATCACAATGGTTAGGTTCTAGGATGTTTCTTTGGTACATGTGTTCATTCCTGCAACCATGAATCAGAGATGTATAGTGTCATCAATGCAGTTGAATTGATAAGGAAATGATGATGGAACAATGTCTGGATTGAAATTTATTCAATTACCATCATTCAGGCTCTTAGACATGGAATTATTCACCTTGTGTGGACCCTCACTGCTAAATGGATCATCTACCTCCAACACCTATCAGAACTCAATCATATTATCACTCATTCCTATAAAGGGGAGAACAAGGTGGTGGACACTCTTTCTAATAAGGGTGTCTATAGGAATAACATGTACATGGAGAACCTTCCAACTAAGTTCATCCCCTTACATCTAAATTATTCTAATAAATTCCCATCCTTTAGTCTCTTGTAATCTTTTTATATTTATATATTTCAGTGCTTTATTCCATTGACCAAGGCATCATAATTTATGAAAATTGATAATGTTATTTTTATTGATATTATTATTATTATTATTATTATTATTAAGTAGGCTTTCTATTTTTTACTTTATTTTCTTTTCATTTATTTATTTTTTGTTATTTTTAGTCTTTCTTTCATTATTTTTATTTATTTCTTTATTTTTCTTTCTTTCTCCTAGTTTCTTTCCTCCCTGTGTGAGACATTGTTGAACCACCCTCCCCTCCCCTCTCCTTCAATGCACATGGATCCCCTCCCTTCTCCCTTGGCTATAAACTTACCACAATCAATCTCCCTATGGTTTTTTCTCCTTGCACGGTTGGCCTTCTCCCATATAGAGGCTCCTACTCACGCGACCCGGTTTTGATCCGGCACACCACTTCTCCCTTGGCCATCTATTTCACTGAGGATTTTGGCAGAATTCCTCCTGGATAAGAATTCGACCCCTCAAGGTAACTCTTCTCCTCCCTCTCTTCTCTATATTCTGGTTGATTTTCCACTCTCCTCATTTCCTTTTATGGATCGGATGAACCCTAGGGTTAGGGTTAACTAATTTTTCATTATTTATTCTGAAGTTAGATTGTGTGGAAGTCATAGTGGTCTTTATTATGTGTGTTTCGATGATCTCCATAAAAGGTGATGTGTTTTGGGTTGTTTCAGTTCATCGCTACCAGCCGAGGTGATGTTGTATTTGTGTTGTTTGGATTTCCACCATCCAATTTAGTGTCTTATGGTTAATATGAGTCCTTGGTAAATTAATTAGAGTTGTTTTGGACTTTTTCACCTTAATTTTGGGTACCTTTGATGTTATAGTGAGTTTTGGTCTATAATAGAGGGCTCACATGCATATACTTATGTTTTGTATATATATAATATATAAATTTCTACCATGTATGTACTCCTTCATAGAACGTGGAATATGTGCATTGGATTATGTATATATTTATTTATTAAGCTATGTGCATGTGAGTGCATGCCAGTTACGAGTGGTTATCACATAATTCGTCAAGCGATAATGTTTTCGACATGGACCAGTTCCCTTTTGAGGTAGGTGTCTCCAAGTATTACATTCCCAGGGCATTTCTTTGATATTTTTATTTTTAATTAATTTTATAAATTTGGTTAAAACCTATATGGAACCCATTTACAACATGATATTGAATTTTGGAGTTGGTTTGGTTTATCAAAAATATGTTTTCAAAGCGATTTGTGTGAAATGTCAACCTATGGAACCTAGGGTGATTATTTTAAATGATGATTTTCTTCTATTGTGATATTTTGTTTTTTTAGTGAAATTTTTTTCCCATGTGATGTTGTGTGGATATTTAATGGTTGTGAATTTGGTTTGGTGTACTTGTTTGGAATGATATAGTTTTTTATATGCATTGAAGTGTTTTGGAAAGGGATTTTTGGTTTTAAGTGGGGATAGGTTCATGTCCCCTAAAATAATGTGGATGGTTGGTTATGGTTTTTTTAAAGAAAATAATGTTTTATGGAAATGGTTATTAATTAACTATTTGAATTTGTCTTCAAATGAATATGATGACTTAAATTAGTTTCTTATGTGAATCCTTGGTTTCCAAAACGGTTATCCTCTCCTGAATGGTGTTGGGCTCTTTTGTGTGGTTTCTAAAAATGGTTTAATGTAGAGCTTTAAAGCATGTTCCTGTTTGGATATTCATGTGGGTTTTAGAGAATGCTCGGTTTAAAGACCCATTTGGATTTGTAACTAAAAAAGCTGTGTTGGTATGATGTTTTGGGAGTGAATTTAATTATGTCCAGTATAAATGCTTGTTGGGCGCTTTGAACTCAAAGGTGGTGTTTGTCCAAATTTTTAGTAAAGGAGGTTGTTTGGAAATTGTGTGTTCCCGGTTGGAGTTTTAAATATATTTTTTAGAATGGATTTGATATGGACATGATGTGACAGCCTGTTTGACACCAAAATGATGTTTTGTTTATATGCACATATGGGGAAAACTATAGGATTGATTTCCCTTAGGGGTAGTCATATATTGGTGTCCGTGTTTGGTATATGAAAGTGTGGTGGTGGAAAATAAGCTGAGTCACACGTACGAGGGCATCCCACTTAAATAGTTTACTTTTACCATTGGTTCCTATGTTTCTTTTAGATGGTCGAGTGAAGGAAAATTTCTATCCCCGATTAGATGGGTTAATACCCCCCTGGAGTTGTAGATTGGCTAGGAGGGATGTTCCACTAGTGAGTCCAGGTTAGGGTAGCTAGTTGGTTATTGACATAGGGGATTCACCAAACACTGGAAGGTGGTTCCGAACTGAGTACGTCATGGGGTTGTGTAGTGTTGTTCAGTATCACCCATGGTTATTATTTTCATTGCTTGTTTACTATATATTGTAACATGATCTTTTTTTGCATCGTTTATTTAGTTCCTATTTGCACTGCCCTAGTTTTCATAGTTTTGAAATTATGATTTCAAAATGGAATTTAGTTTTTGAATTAAATGTGTTGTGTCTTGTTTCCTAAACTTATGGAAAACCCAATTTTTATAATTGTATTCTCAAACTAGTGTCATTAGATTGTTTTGGGAAAAGAAATAATCGGATTCAGGGGTTAATTTTTGGCATCTCTACTAATCATTTCCCTGAATCATTGGTTTCATAAATGGTTATCATCTTCTAAATTATGTTGGGGTCTTCTGTATGGTTTCTAAAAATGGCTTCACGTGGAGCCTTAGAGGGTGTGCCCATTTGGATCTACATTTGGGTTTCAGTGAATTCCCAGTTTAAAGATCAATTTGGCTTTGTAATTATAAAATTGTTTTTGGAATGATGTTTTGGGAATGCATTTAATTATTTCATGTTTAAAGGTCCATTTGGAACTTTGAACTCAAAGGTGATGTTTTTATAAATTTTTTTGTAATGGATGTGGTTTGGAAATTTTGTGTGCCCTGTTAGAGTTTTAATTTTTTTTAAAGGTTTTGATATGGACATGACTTGATGGCCCGGTTGGATCCCTAATGATGTTTGGTATATATGTGTATATGAGGCACCTTTATAAGAGGGATTATCCTTAGGGGTAGTCATATATCAGTTTATGTGATTGGGGTAGCCATGTTCAGTGGTGGCAGGTAAAGTGAGTCATGCATGTGAGGTCCTCCCACTTACATAGTTTACTTTTACCATGGTATCCTGTGAATATTTTAGATGATCAAGTGATAGCTTTTTACTATCCTTGATTAGATGGTTTAGTACCCCCTAGAGTTGGAGAAATGCGAGGAGGGATGTTCCACAAGTGAATCCAAGTTACGGTAGCTAGTTGGTTATTGAATTAGGGACTTAACCATACACCAATAGGTGGTTCTAAACTGAGTATGTCCATGGGTTGTCTGGGTGTTTTCAAAATCACCCATGGTTATGATTTCCATTACTTGTTTACATTCTATTTCAATAGTATATTTTCTTGCATCGTTTATCCGGTTACTATTTGTAGTACCCTGGTTTTATTAGTTTTGAAAAAAAAATCAAAATGGAATTTAGTTTGTGAATAAATTGTGTTGTGTGTTTCTTTAACTTATGGAAAACATTATTTTTATAACTGTATTCTTAAACTAGATTTATTGGTATATTTTAGGAAATGAAATACTTAGATTCAGTGGTTTATTCTTGGAATCCCTCCTGATCATTTTTTTTCTCACTCTTATTTTATCATTTCAGTTGCAGGTTCCCTTTTCTCAGGTTCTCCTTGGTTAGTTTCTCATTATTGGAGCATGATTTTCCATTGGCGGGGTGGTGACTTAGATGGTCACATGGTGGTATGTGTAGTTTATCATCTTTCTGCTGTTAGCAGTTTTTTGTGTTGTTCAGTTTTAATTATTTTATTTATTATTCATTAATTTGTGGTACAAATCATTCTGACATGTTAGTTTTGATTCTCGACACTAGTTGTTAGCCCGTGGGGATTAGGAATGCCCTTCGGTCCTTACCACAGACTGGTTCAGGAGACCAGTTCATGTTTGACTAATGTTGGTTCCTGAAAATATTGTATCAGAGGAGGTCCTTTGTTATTTAGGGAATCTGGTAGTTAGATAGTAGGACTGTTATGACTCGAGATGTAGGTACGGAAAGGGCATCGCAAACTCTTTCTCGTTCTAATACTAGAGTTTCCAGGGTTAGTCTGGTATTGGAGTATCTGGTTTTGATTTGTGTTGATGGGGGTGACTAAGGGAGTGAGACAGTGATAAATTGGGGACTTACATAAAGTAGTAACCCATATAGATCCCATGTTTATGGTTTAGAAACTATTAGTGGTTGGTTCTTACATAGAACAAGGTCTGCTAAACCATTTATCCGAGTTATGCATGACCACTAGTCCCTTGTTTTTTTAATTTTGAAATGGATGGTTCATGGTCTCATTTTGGTTAATGTGAATTTAAAATTGTTTTGAGTTGTTTTTGTTTACTCTAATTAGTGGTATGAATTGGTTTTGTGGTGCTTTCTTGAGTTATGGAATGAGGTAAGATTTTCCTATGTTGGATTTAAAAAATGAAAACCATGGTTTGTTTTGAGAATGGAAGGGAAACAGAAATGAATTTTCAAATGTTTTATAAAATGTGAAATGATAGTTAAGCTGTAAATGCATTGTTTGGATAGTAAAAGGGTATGTGTGACCGATGGTGATCCTTATGTATGTTTACATATGTGAATGTGTTTAGGGAATGTGTATGTTGGAATGTAGGTGTAGATGATATAAGTGGAAGTGGGGACAACACATATGTTATAGTTCATAGGATACCATGGGTGAGTATTTAAAAAAAAGAAATGATCTTGTTTTCCAAAGTTGTTTTTGAAAAGGAAAATGGTTTCCGATAAAAGTATTCTTCTTTTATAAAGATATTTGGGGTTTTAAAGGGAAAATTGTGATGGTGTTTTGAATTATCAAGTGGATGTACTGGAATGATCTTTGCAACATAAAAAAAATTATTTCAAAAGGGGGTTAAATTTGAAAGTGCACGAATTTTGAAAATGGTGATTTTAAAAAGAGGATAATTGTCTTGTTTTGTGATGTTGTTGTGGTTTTATTTTTGGTTGAGATTTGATCTGGATTTAATTTTGTTTGTGATTCTTTGGTCTATGATTTTTGTATTTGGTTGGTGATGTCCCTTTTTGATGAGCTTTGTTAGGGTGTTTATTCAGTTTTGTATTATTTTTTTCTTTGAATTGTGGCACCCAAAAAGGTTCTAGATGTTTATTGTGTATTTTTTTCATTTTAAATGCCTAGAATCTTAGTGAAGTGGTGGGATTGAGATCATTTTTCTTGTTTTCCATTTTCAATGGTGATCGAGAATTGTTAGAAGTAATAGAATGGATCGAGGGATTCAAAAGTGTTTTTTGGAACTCTCGAAGTGGTGAGGGTTCAAGGTGTTTTGAGTTTGTTTTGAATTACAACTTTTGATCGATGGAGGGCGGTCATCCCAATATTGTAGCAAGTCGGTTCATCATGGGGAGTGTTTAAGACTACAATAATCTAGAAATGTGTGGCTAAGGAGGTAAAGTTATGGAATGTGATGGGGCTTATGATAATTCAGAATGGTTAGTGTATGATGAAGGCTCTTATTGACCAGATTGGGGAGTTGGTTTCCATTTCATTGGAGGTAGAGTCAGAAGATAAATCTGCTAAGTAGGTGGATGAAGAATTTTTAGTGTAGTTGGTTTCTGAAGAAAAGATAGTTAGAAATCCAGTGTCTCTTGATTCCCTTGAAGGTTCGCTATCTAGAGATAGGAGTGTGCCAAAGGATAAATTTTTGGAAGGGCCGCCTTTATTGAGTCTAATCTCGTGTTATTCGGAATATTAAGTTGTTTTCCACCAATGAGCCTATTTAAAGCATTTGAATTCTGTCATGTGAAAATCCTTCAGATGCTTGTCATTGATGTGGTCATCTGGGTCACTTGGGGATGTTTTTAATGTGGAGTCATTTAGAAGGGAATGACTTGGCCAGAGGATGTCAGTGCCTGACTGTGAGGCAGGATATGCTTCTGTCATCATGTCTCTAGCCACAGGCCTCTGAGTGAAGCTCATGCATAGTATGGTAAATGTCAGGGGAGCGAAAAACCCTGGCCCAATTTCTAGTATCCAGTGTTGGAGTAGAGGCAAATCCAGTATCCTTTGTAATTTTCTTCTTATTGTGAGTTTCTTATATCTATATAAGGGACCTAGAAATCATATCTTCTCATAATATCATCTCTGTGTTATGAATGTGGCGCCTTAAATCAGTCACCATTCCTAAGGGTTTCCTTAGCCCTCATCTGGGTAGGTTTGGGTTTTAGTTGTCCTCATTTCGAGATGTGTCTCCTCGTGGAAATTGATCTATCTAGTTTTGTTCAAGTTTTCCAACTAGTTCAAGTTTATATTTTGTGGATTTATACCCTTGTGTAGGGACCATGGATCATATAAAAATTCCTCAATGACAGTTGTGGTGGTGTTTTTCTCATTTTGAAGAAGTGAGATGAGTTCATGTTGGGAGTTCCCCAATTTCCAGTTGCATGATGGTTTTTTTTTTGGAAAGGTTTGAGAGGTTGAGATAGTTCTTGAGGTCCCGATTTTATGTGTCTCTCCATAGTGGATTTCATGTTTTAGTCCTGGTGGTGTTGTTTGAGTTTTTAATGTTTTTTTTCTATCTATGTTCTTATGGTAGCGAGACCCCCTTGTGTTCTCCCCTCATTCTTGTGACGTAGATATTTCTTGATTGGGTGGGTGTGAATGGTAGAATGAATGGTCACCTTGAGTTCTTGGTTTCATTGCCTCTATTCAATATTAAGCATCAGTTTGATTCCTCATTTAACTGGGTGACTTTTGGGGGGAAGAATGTTTTTTTGGTGGGGAGAATTGTCTCACCCCGACCTCAAACGAATTAATTATTTTTATTATTTTTATTATTTTTATCATCACAATTGATTTCAATCTGGTATGGGTAAAATTTTAAAATTCTCAAGTGAAGTGGGGTTATGCGCATGAGTTGTACATGATTAAAAATAACCATGTGACAATCGTGTGGGATGCCTTTGTTCAAAAATAAAAGAAATTAAATAGAAATAAAATAATGTTAAAGAAGGTGTTTTAATAATAATAATAATAATGATAAATATTATTATAATTATTATTATTATTATTGATATTATTATTATTCTTAAGTAGGTTTTTCATTTATTTATTTATTTATTTTTCATTTATTTTATTTTTTTTTGTTTTTTTGTTTTTATTCTTTGTTTTTTTTCTTTCTCTTTGTTTCTTTCCTCCATGTGTGTCGTACCGGTGAACCACCCTCCCCTCCCTTCTCCTTCAACATGCATAGATCCCCTCCCTTCTCCCTTGGCCGAAACCCTACCATGAGCCACCTCCCTCTAGCAGTTCCTCTTTGACGGCTGGCCTCCTCCCATCCAGTGTCTTCGGCTTTCATGACACAATTGAGATATCACGCACCACTTAGCCCTCTCCCTTCTCTTTCTATGGAAATTTCATCAAGATTTTTCCGGATCATACATTCAGCTCCTCAACATAAGTGTTCTTCTTTATCTATTATCTCTATTCCAGTGGATTGTTTCATCTCCCCATTTCCTGGTATGGATAGGTCAAACCCTAGGTTTAGGGTTAAGAAATTTTTCTTTTTTTCATCTAATGTTAGGTTTTTTAGAAGGCCCATTGAGTTCTTTTCATGTGAGTTCTAGTGTTCATCATAGAAGGTGTGGTGTTTTGGGAAATTTCGATTCGCCATCACCATAAGAAGTGAAGTTTTATTCTTTTTGTATGGATTTTCACCATCCGATATATTGTCTTATTGTGTATATGAGTCCGGTAAATTAATTATAGGTGCTCTGGTCTTTCCTACCTTAATTTTGGTTACCTTTTGTTGTGATTGTAAATTTTAGTCAACGATAGAGGGCACACAACATAACACCCGGATGTTTTTATGAAATATTTTCTTTAAATAATATTTCTCCTTCACTGGCTTTATTTTAATGAAATCTTGAGTTTAAATGAAACATGATATTCCCTTAATATAAAATTATCGTTATATCCTATCAGTTAGTTTAGAAGGAATAATTATAACTATCTTATGAAAATGCATTACGAATTCATAGTCTATTAATTATTTATGAATAATATAAACCAATTTGATATTTGTTTTTTCAATTAAATTTTTTAATGAAATTAATGATATATATACTTAATAAAATATTTTTTATATTCATCCATTAGATATTTTAGTCATACGATATGAATAAAACCCTATTTTATATATAAGAACCCTTTTTTGGTTAATTTTACACCATTTAATGGGGAACCAATTTTAATTTAAGACATTGGTAAAATAATAATTCATATAATTCAATATAAACATGTAATTTTGAAGCGGGATATAAAATTTTACTTTGGAAGAATTTATGATATTTTTTTGATAACTATCATGTTTTGATAAATTTTATAATTATACTAAAAAAAATTTCAATGAGATAATTTATATTGTTAAATTATAATATTTAATGGTTTGAAAGTATGAATAGAATATTTTTTTCCATTTAATATAATATATGTCATTATCATTAATTTTATATTGAATTCGCTGGTAAAAACATTCCAATCTTTTTCAATGTTTGAACTTTTAAAACTCGTTTTCCCATTTCAAAAATGGTAATAATTTTAAATTAATTACTACAACTTATTTGTTTTAAATTTAGAATAATGAATTCCAAATTTGGAGTCAAAAGGTCCAAATTTTGTGAATATAAACCTTTTATTTTTTGATGTTATGAATAGTAACTTCAGTAATTATTTTATTTACCATGGTTAAAGGGTAAATCTGTTAAATAAGGGTGAAAAATAATAATATAATTATATAAAAATTCCCTAAAACATTTAATAACCCTAATGGATGATACATGTCTGACCATGATCATCTTTGGGTCGATTTGGGGACCCCATGGAGCCACTTGTAAGTGAAAATGACGTTAAATTACTTTTAATTTAATGTTAAGGAAAATATAACCTAAACATGTAACTTTTACAAACACAATTTTCATATGGGGTTATATAAAAGGTATCATTAAATATATATAATAATTATAAATATAAAAAGATTCCATACATCATGATATTTTTTTATAATTTTTAGAGATTATATAAATTGTTTTATTAATGACACAATTACGATGTAGTGATTTCATCATTATTGAAAGATTCAAATAAATGTATTTAAAATTATTAAAATAAATATATTTATAATATTTTTATGTCAACTATGAATGTTTCACAATACATTGACATATTAAGGATGATTTAATTCCTTTGGTACGATGTAATATAGTGATTATAAATTTCTAAAAAAGTCATGTATGAATAGTGTTCAAAATTGACACAATTCATAACATAAAACATAAAATAGTTTATTAAATGATATTCAATTCCTAAAAATAAAAGATTCATCCAAATGGTTAATATAAGTACAAATATTTCATAAATAACTTTTTTTGGGCCTTTTGACACGAAATAGTAATTACACTAACCCACAAGGTGTAAATAACAACATATCACAGTAAGATTAAAAAGGATAAAATAAGGGTTAAACCAAAAAATATAAGGACAAAAAAATATCCAAAACATGTCCAAAAACTATTTTATGATATATATTCGAACACAAGTTATCTTATATTGTAATTAAAAAATATTTGGGCAATTTTTAGTCGAAATTGAATTTATAATAAATTAATATTTTGAAGAGTTTCCTAAAGTGCGCATCTCCCCTCTTATAAAAGGGAACCTCCTCCATCTCCTCTTCACTCCATTTTGATCCTTCATGATCTGAAAACCCAGGATAATTTCTATTATAAAAATCCTTAGTTACATTCTAGTGGTTCTATAATTTTTAAATACAAACTCTAGTTCCCTAAGTGGATATTTAAATGAGGCATGTCGAGGAAGTGGTAATCTATTCTACCAATTCATTCATGTTCCTTTATTCTTCTACCTCCTTTTCAATATTTGTTTCATTATAAAATAATAACCTCAGTATAAATCATTTACTTATATGTTATTATAAATATTAATAAACCCTATTTAACTTTTCTATCCATACTACATAAAATGAAGTCACCGTGCATGTGTACGTATGGCTTACCGTCCCCACACCATGGTGTAATCTGTTTTTCCACCACCATCATACATGGATGGGTAAAATGGTAGAAATAATAACTATATATGATTATTATGAAATGATAATATTTATTAGATATAATATCATCCACTCCAATACCATTCTACAATTATGGGAATGATATCGTCGCTTGTGCGTACGTACAGATTACCATCTCCACGACGTGATGGGATTAATTATTCATGTTAACCATTAAAGAATTATTATAAAGTATATATATAAAATAATCATGAAATATATGAAATAATAATGCTACTGGATCTATGTATATATATTTTTCATTTACTTACTTCCATTCAATTCAATAAGGAAATAAAAATAGCGTTCATGTGTACGTACGACCTACCGTCTCCATGAACAATATGTTTCATTTAATTTATCAATATACTATATATATAATTGTATAATGAATATATATATAAATTATGTTTTACATTTTGGATGTATTAAAATCATAATATAAGTAATAATTTCAAGAACAACAATCCCAAACACATACGATACATGAACCGATTATTAACCAAAACATTACTTTAACAAAGAATTGACAAATGAATGGGTAATATAAAGTCATAACTGAATCATTTATGATATAATAAGTGTTATTATGGTTCTGTTACAATTTAATAATATGTTTAAACCAACTATACAAGTGTTTTGGACATATAATAATAAATCAGATGTATGGTAAGGGTTAATTTTTCAAACTCATTTTTATCCGAGATTGTTTATACGTTAGTTTCTTGCTGGATATATATTCATCATCCAATTCAATGTTTTATAAAAATGTTTTCTTAAAATTTTTACTATTTGTATATGTATTTTTAAAGTAATTTTTACCCAATTTTGACTTTTACTACAAGGTATGGAAGGAATCTTTCTATTTTTACCATACGAGGTACTTTTTGACTTTTCTAGTACAAGTATGAGGAGAATGTTTTTTAACTTATACGGAATGAATGTATTTTTACAATTTCATAAATAATTTTCTCTATGAATCTTTCATAACAAGTTTTCATGTTTATTTTTAATTAACTTCGTTTATTTCAAAATTTCATGACATATTGTGAAAAGAAAATGTTTTTAAAGAAGAAAAGATATTTTCCTCAAGAACTAAGTTCAAGTGTTTTATCAAAATTATTTTATATATATGATGATATAGGGTTTTTTTTCTATCCCTATTAATAATTAGATTTTATTATGTTATGATGGAATTATTTTTATGAAGTCCATTTATCTTATATAGATTATTTTATGATGGCATGATGTTTATGAATCCCATTTTTTTACATCGGTTATGCTATGATGTATGATATATGTTTTTGTGGAACACATAAGAAAGGTTTCAATATGAGTTGTATGAGACCTATATCTCCCTCTAATGCATTGGGTAAGTATTTATATCTCATGATATATACATGGCTGGAATGGTCAGTTAATCTGGTTTAGTGATACACGAATGGAATGAGGGGTGAACTCGATTAGGTAATGGACTTTGTACGCTATGATAGTCTTGGAAATGAGCCTTGACTAATATGAAATGATTTTAAATGCTTATGTGTGTATGAATCAAAGTTCCATGTCTTATGTTATGATTATTGGGATTACATTTCACTTCTATGATTTATCCCATGGCATGATATTAGGATCTCTTATACAGGAAAAGATTTTTAAATGTTATTTTCTTATGAGTATGATATGATTTATATTTCCTTTGTTTACCAATAGTGATCATTTGAGCTCACCCTTTTGTATGTTTCATTTCCCCATGTCATTAATAAGGGTATTAAATATGATATGCCAAAAATGAGTCTATTTATGATGAAATAAATGGGAGACAACGTAGATGTTTTATGAACCAGTTGTTTATGTTTCTCATTTTCTAAAGACACTATTCCTATACGGTTCTATCATGGATTTGTTATATGTTGTAATTAATAATCTTCAATTCTGAAGTAAAAAAGAGTGTATGTAATGTATGAGTCATTATAGTTTGTATTTTAGGAAAGTTATAGTTATCTTTTGGAAATTGGGACGAGAAAGCCTCTGTAAGAACCATAAGGTTATGTCTAAGTATAGGATACAGTACTAGTGTTTAGAAATAACCTAATCTATGATAAAATATAATGTGTTCTATATTGATTTTTTTTATTATGTGGTTTTACCTATTATGATTAGTGTTTCTCATGATATCTTTCTTGGTTTTAGTCAATGGATGGAACCCAATGCCACAACGTTAATGTTGAATGTGATGGGAAATGAAATGATTGTCCCCTTGAGCAACCAAATGTTATGGGAGAAGGAATGTAAAATTTTGTAGCCATGCTCACAAAACATTGTCAAGATATGAAACATGAAAGACTTCTAAATGAGCAAATGAAGGAGCAACATTTTGTTGAATCCTTCATAAGGCAGTGTTCGTCATCATTCAGTGGGTCTTATAAGACATTAGTGGATGAACAATGGATCAATACCACTAAAAAGATATTTTTAGTACTTAAATATTATGAACAAGATAAATTCATCATAGCAATATATCATTTGTAAGGTGAAGCTGGTCAATGGTGTATTATTATTAAGAATAAAAGGCAAAGAGATGAAATTGAGTCCATGGAATGGGAGGAGTTCAAGAACATATTTTTCAATAAGTACCATCCTCTTATTCATTGAAAAAATATAGAGAATATATTTCTTGAACTGAAGAAAAAGTATAATGAGTCTGTTGGTATCTACGAAGAAAATTTTGCAAGACTTACAAGGTATGCTTTTGGAATTATTATCCAACCTGAGAGTAAGATCAGTCGATTATTTAGTGGAATAAAACCAAACATTTTAATGTAATTATCCATAATGGGCTTCAATATATATGAGTAAATTTTTTGATATTCTCTCAAGTTGAGATATAGATTGGATTAACCCATCAGTCATAATGGTTTGATAAGAAGAGGAAAATGTAAATCCGCATAAAATCTAAAGACCACACTGAAAAGAAGATAAGTTTTCCCATATACTCAAAGTGTGGAAAGAAACATGGAGGGAATTTTCTTAAAGGAACTAGTAAATTTTTTATGTCTGGAAAATAAGTTCATCGAGAAATTGAATGTCGATGGGATGGGAAAATGATGTCTAATGATGCAAATAACTAAAAGGCTACACAGAATGAATCTCCTACAATTCAATGTTATAAGTGCGAGGAAATGGGGAATTGTGTGAAAAAATTACTTAATACAAGGGTTGTTGATGATGATTGACATCAACAAACTCATAGGGCCAAATACAAAGGAAATTCACATGAAATTACTATCCGTGATGTGGGTTACGATAATGATTTGGTGAAAGGTACACATACCATACACTATAAAGTAGAAAATGTTTTATTTGATTTTGGATCCACCCAAACTTTTATTTCTAAGGAATTTTCTAATGGTATAGTCGTATTTCCTCAATAATTAGATTTTAAGTTATCTGTGACAACTCTTAATGGAATAATGTTCGCATCAAAAGTTTACAATTATTCTCAAATTGAAATTTATTGGAAACTACTTCCTAAAAGTCTTTTGATCCTTTTGATAGTGTAATTTGATGTGATTCCTTGCATATATTGAATTTATTTATATAGATATCATATCAATTTCCAAAGAAGGAAAGTCACATTTCATATTCTAAAATAATATATGATCATCTATCGGTGCAAGGATGAATATAACCATCCAGTTGAAATTTCATCCACCATATGGGTCTTGATTCCAATAAAGGATGGTTATTTATCTCAAATGGTTGGGTAGGAACTCTCAATTAATAATACGCCCATTGTACAGAAGTTTGATGATGTCTTTATAGAGTAATTTCTAGGTCTTCCACCAAATCGTGAAGTAGAGTTTTCAATAGAACTCATATCGGGTTTTATGCCTATTTCAAAGACACCTTACAAAATGGACCCAATTGAGATGTAGGTATTGAAGAAGAAACTCCCATAGAATCTTGATAATGGATTCATATGCGTTACTATGTCACCTTGGGGTTAACCTGTTCAATTTTTTAATAATAAAGATTGATCAATAAGACTTTGCATTGATTATGAAAAACATAACAAGATCACTATCAAGAACAAATATCCTCTCCCATGCATCAATGACTTATTTTAACAAATATGTGGAGCTCAGTAATTTTTAGAGATTGATATTTTTTTAGGGTATCATCAATTAAGGATCACAAAGGAGGATATACCAAAGGTGACATTCTGTATGAGGTATGAACACTATGAATTTATAGTGATGCCTTTTGGAAATACTAATGCCTTAGTTATCTTCATGGATCTAATGAATATACTATTTAGAGTCTATCTTGATCAGTTTGGGGTAGTCTTTATAGACAATATTCTTGTCTATAGAAAGATCAAGGAAAAACATGAAGATCACATGAGAATTTTATTGAAGACCCTGGGAAAATATAATATTTATGGCAAATTAACCATGTTTGAACTTTGTCTTAAAAAAGATTCATTTTTGGGTCACATAATCTAAATAGAGGGGGTATCTATGGATCAAGCAAAACAATGGTTATTGAGAGAAGGTTAAGACCCACAAAAATAACTAACATCCAATGTTTTCTTGGTTTTGCTGGATATTATCGACGTTTTTGTGAAAGATTTCTCCAGATTATCTAATACACTCACCAAGTTGACTCATAAAGGCATTAAGTTAATTTAGACGGAGGAATGTAAAGTGAATTTCAAAGAGCACAAAAGATGGTTTGTCAGTGCACCTATGCTTACACTGCCTTATAGTGGAGAAAGGTTTTTGATCTATAGTGATGCATCAAAGAAGGGATTTGGGTGTGTTATTTTGAAAAATGATATGGTAAAAGATTAAGCCTCAAGACAGTAAAAAATCCATGATCAAAATTATCCATCTCATGATTTGGACTTAACTACGATAATATTTTCATTAATGATATGGAGGAATTATCTTTAGGGTGAATGGTGTGACATTTATAATGATTATAAAAGTTTAAATTATATTTTCACACAAAATGATCTGAATATGAGCCATATAATATGGTTGGATTTGATTAAAGATTAAGACTGCTCAATACATTATCACCCTGGGAATGTAAACCAAGTGGCGGATGCATTAAGTCGACAATAACATGCTAGCTTATCCAATATAAGGATCACGAAAGTTCCAATATTTATAGATTTTAAAAGTATGTATCTTGAAATTATAATGAAAGGGGAGAAATATTATCTTTCTCAAATGAATATTCAACCATCTATACAAGTGAATATTAAAGAGTTACAGACGGAAGATGTAGAGTTACAAATGAAGGTGAAAAACGTTCCTGAAATCAACCTTGATTGTGATGAAATAATAAGTTTAAGGAATCAGGTTTTTATTCCTCCCATACATGAATTAATGAATGAGATATTGTATGAGGCTCATAGTTCTTCATTCTCTATTCACCCTAGAAGTACAAAGATGTACAGTGATCTGAAAGAGTACTTCTGGTGGGATGGAATTAAAAGTGATGTTGCCGAATATGTTTCTCGATGCATGGTTTGTTAACAAGTTAAGGTAGAGAGATAGCAATATAAGGGGATGTTACAACCATTACCCATACCATAATGTAAATGGGAAAACATATATAAGTACCTTGTCATTAGAATTCCCAAAACATCCAAAGGAAATAATGCTATATGGGTTATATTTGAACACATTACAGTGTCAGAACACTTCATTTCAATTAGAGAGGATTTCTATCTTGATCATCTTTCCTGGATATATGTAATTTAAGTGGTAAGATTGCATGGAGTACCACTTTCCATTATATATGATTGGGATTTTATGATTACCTCAATGTTTTGGTGAAGTCTTCAGCATGCTCTGGATATGGAGTAAATTTTTAGCACTGCTTATCATCCTCATATAGATAGTAGGTCTGAGAGGAAAATTCAATCTATGGAAGAAATGTTTAGAGATTTCTCTATGGATATCAGAGATTTTTGGGATCAACACCTACCATAGGAAGAATTTTCATACTATAATAGTTTTCATTCATGTATTTAGATAGATCTTTAGGATGTTCTCTATTGAAAGAAGTGTCTAACTCCAACTTACTATGATGAATTTAGGGAAAGAAATATATTAGGACCTAATCTTGTTGATGAAATGGCAGAAAAGGTTATATTTATTCAACAACTCATAAGAGAAACCCAGATTTGACAAAAACATTATGCTGATAACCGTAGAAAAGAACTACAGTTTAAAGTGGGTGATAAGAGATTAATGTGATTTTCATTGAAGGCCAAGCTGAGCCCTAGGTATATCGGTCCTTTTGAAATATTGGATCATGTGGGGAAGGTAGATTACTGATTTAACCATCAACCAAATCTCTCTCAAGTTCATGATGTATTCCATGTATCACTCCTGAGAAAGTAAATACCTAATCCTTTACGTGAACTAATCTAAGAAGTCGTGCCGCTGGAGCAAGATCTTTCTTATGAAGAACAACCAATAGTGATTCGGGATCGTAGCGAAAAAGTTCTACCAAACAAGACCACTCGCTTGGTTAAAAATTTATGGAGGAACGACTAATTAAGAGAAGCTACATGGGAACTTGAGGATATGATTAGAGAGAGGTATTCTCATCTGTTTATTTCCATGTGACGAATTTTGAGGGAAAAATTCATTTTAAGGGTGTAGAATGTAACACCCGGTTGTTTTTATGAAATATTTTCCTTAAATAATTTTTATCCTTTAGTAGAATTCATTCCATGTATTCATGAGATTAAATGAATAGCGAGATGACATTAATATAAAATTACCATTATATCCTAGTCGTTAATATAGCAGGAATATTTATAAATAACTTATTAAAATGCATTATGAAATTGTTGGCTATTAATTATTTATGAAAAATATAAATCGAATAGATATTTTTTTTAAATGAAATTTGGTAATGAAATTAATGAGATATATATTTATAAAATATTTTTTATATTCATCAAAATATATTTTAGTCATATGGTATGAATAAAATTCCATTTTATGTATAATAACCTTTTTTACGTTTCTTTTACACCTTTGAATGAAGAACCCATTTTAAATTAAGAATTTGGAAAATTAATAAATTATATAAGAAAAAATAAACATGTTATATTGAAGCGGGAAATAAAAATATACTTTGAAAAAATTTATGATATTTTTCTGAGAACATGCATGTTTTGATCAATAGTAAAAACTTGCTGTATTTTATTTAAAAACAACTTTTTCATCGTGAAAATTTATATGGTTAAATTATAATATTGAATGGTATTAAAGTATAGAAATAATATAATTTAACCATTTAATAGAATTTATTTCATTGTCATTAACTATACATTTAATTTGTAGGTAAAAACATTTCTATTGTTTGCAATATTTTATCTTTTATTACTTGTTTTCTCATTTCAACAATGTGAATAATTTTAAATTAATTACTGCAACTTCTATGTTTAAAATTTGGAAAAAATTATTCTATATTTAGAATCAGAAGGTCCAAATTTTGTGAGTAGGTACCTTTTAGTTTTGTACATTATGAATAGTAACTTCATTAATTATTTTATTTACCATGATAAAATGGTAAATTGGGTAAATAAGGGTAAAAAAATAATTTAATAATATAAAACTACCCAAAAACATATCCTAACCCTATTGAAGGATACATATCAGACCATGATAATCCTTGGGTCTATTTTGGGACCCCATGAAGCCACTTGTAAGTGAAAATGACCTTTAATAACTTGTAATTTAATGTTAAGGAAAATATAACCTAAACATATATCTTTTACTAAAACAATTTGTATATGGGTTTATATAAAAGATATATTTGACTATAAATAGTCATTATAAATATAATAAGATTTCATAAATTATGTTATTTTATTTATAAATTTTCAAGATTATATAAATAGTTTTATTTATGACACAATTATGATGTAGTCATTTCTCCATTAATGAAAGATTCACCTAAATAGATTTATAAATATTAAAATAAATTTAATTTTAATATTTTGATGTCATAAAAAAAATTTGGATGACATTGACATATTTGGGATGATTTAATTCCATTTTTATCAAAGTAATAAGGTTTTTATTAATTTTTAATAAAGTCACGTTTGAATAGTGTTCAAAATTGATGCAATCCATAACTTAAAACATAAAATAATTTATTAAGTGATATTAAATTCATAAAAATTTATAATTAAAAAAATTGTTAATATATGTCTAATTATTTCATTACTATATTTTTTTTGGTCTTATGACATGATATGTTAATTACACTAACCCAAAAGGTGTAAATAACAAGATATCACAGTAAGATTAAAAAGGATAACATTAGGGTAAAACAAAAAATATAAGGATAAATAAATATTCAAAAACTTGTCTAAAAATTATTAGATGATGGTAATTCAAACTAACAGGATCATATCTAATAATTAAACAAGTTTTGGGCAATATTTAGTTGAAATTTAATATATAATAAATTAATATTTTGAAGAGTTTCCTAAAGTGCCCCTCTCCCCTCTTATAAAAGGGAACCTCCACCTACACTCTTCACTACATTATCAACCTTCAATATCAGCCATCCCCTACCTTATTCTCTTCTAATCTTTTATATTTACATTCTAGAGGTTTTTTTATTCTCAAAATACCAACTATAGTTCCCTAAGTAGAGATTTAAAAGAGGCATGTTGAGGAAGAGGTAATCTCTTCTACTTATTCTTTCATGTTTATTTCTTCTTCTACTTCCTTTTATTTCATCGTTTCATTATAAAATAATAAAATCGGTATCAATAATATACCGATATGTTATTATAATGAATAAAAAACCATATTTCATATTTTATCTATCCTACGAAATATGAAATCACTATGCATGCGTACGTACGACTTACCGTCTTTACGCCGTGGTGTAATCTGTTTTACAACCACCACTTTACATGGATGGGTATTATGGTGGAAATAATAACTATATATGTTTATTATAACATGATACTAATTCTGAGATATTATATCATCCAATCCAATACCATTCAACAATTATGGGAACGATATCATCGCTCGTGCGTAGGTACGAATTACTGTCTCCATGATACGATGAGATTCATTTTCCATGTTAACCATTCAAGAATGATTATAAATGATATATAATAAATAATAATTAAATATATGAAATAATAATTATACTAGATTTATGTATATATATGTTTCATTTACTTACTTCCATTGAATTCAATAATGAAATGAAAACATCGTTCATGCGTATATACAGCCTACCGTCTCCATGAACGGTGTATTTCATTACAATTTTAGATCGATTATATATATATATATAATATATATATATATATATAATTTTTTACATTATTTAAGTGTGAATATCATGATATACGTAATAATATCAAGAACAACAAGTCTAAACACGTATGATGCATGAAACGATTATTACCCAAAACATTGCCAAAACATGGAATTGACAAATGAACCGGTAATATAAAGTCGTAAGTGAATCATATATGATTTCATAAAAATTATTATCATTCTCTTAAAAGTTAATAATATGTTTAAACCCACTATATAGGAGTTTTGGAAACATAATGATGAAATCAGACTTAAGGTAAGATTTGATGTTTCAATCTCATTTTTATCTCTGATTGTATATACATAACCATTTTCTGGGGATATATTCATCATCCAAGTCCATGTTTTATGAAAATGTTTTCCTAAAATTTTTACTATTATTCTATGTATTTTTAAATTCATTTTTACCCATTTTTTATTTGTACTACATGGATGGAAGGAATCGTTCTTTTGTTTACAATATGAGGTATTTTTTGACTTTTCAGATAAAAGTACGAGGAGAATGTTTTTTTAACTTATACAACATGAATGGATTTTTATGCTTTTTTAAATCATTTTTTACATGAACCTTCCATTAAAAATTTTCATTTTTATTCTCAATTAACTTATTTTATTTTAAAATTTAATGTCATATTGAGAAAAGAAAATATTTTTGAAGAAGAAAGGATATTTTCTTCAAGAACTAAGATTAAGTGTTTTATCAAAATTATTATCCATCTAAGATGATATAGGGTTATGTTTATATCCCTAGTATTTATTTGATTTTATTATGTTATGATGAAATTATTCTTATGAAGACCATTTATCTTATATGGATTATGTTATGATGGCATGATGTTTAAGAATACTATTTTATTACCTCGGTTATGTTATGAAGTATGATTTATGTTTTTGAGATGCAAATAAGAATGGTTTAATTATGAGATGGGTGGGACCTATATCTCCCTCTATTGCATTGGGTAAAGATATATATCTCATGATATAGACATAGTTGGAATGACAAGTTAATCTGGTTCAGTGGTACATGACTGGAACGAGGAGAGAACTCGGTTCAGTTATGGACTTTGTCCACTATGATTGTCTTGTAAATGAGCCTTGACTAATGTGAAATGATTTTATATTCTTATGTTTGTATGACAAACAGTTTCATCAATAATGTAATGATTATTTGGATTACATTTCACTTTTATGATTTATCCCACGACATGATATTATGATTTATTATGGAGGATAAGATTTTAAAATGTTATGTTCTTATAAATATGATATGATTGATATTTCCTTTGTTTACCATTACTGAGAATTTGAGATCACCCTTTTGTATATTTCTTTTCCACGGGTCAGGAATAAGGGTATTAAATATGATATTCCAAAAAGGAGTCTAGTTATAATGAAATAAATAGGAGGCAATGTAGATGTTTTATGAACCATTTTTTATGTTTCCCAGTTTCTAAAGACACTAAATCCATACAGTCCTATCATGTTTTTTTATATGTTGTAATAAATAGGCTTCAATTCGGAAGTAATAACAATGTATGTAAAGTATGGGTCATTATAGTTGGTATCATAGGAAAGGTATACTTATCCTTTGGAAACTAGGATGGTAAATCCTTAATAAGATCCATAAGGATATGTTTAAGTATAGAATACAATCCTAGTGTTTTAGAAACAACCATGAATAATATATGATAAAATCTAAAGTGTGCTAAATTGAAATTTTATTCTTGATTAGGTGTCTTTATTTGTTATAATTACTATTACTCACACTATGCTTCTTTGTATTTGTTAGTGGATGGAACCCAAAGGAGCCACGCTAATGTTGAATATGGAAGGAAATTCAATGAGTGTACCCCTTAGTATCCAAATGTTTTGGGAGTAGGAAAGAAAAATCTTGTAGCCATCCTCACACAACTTTCTCAAGTTATGAATCATGCAGCACATCCAAATGAACAATGGAAGGAGTAACATTCTGTAGAATCATTCATGAGGTATTGTCCACCATCATTCAGTGGGTCTTCTGATCCATTAGTGTCTAAACAATGTATCTATACCACTAAAAATATATTTTTAGTCCTACAATTTTTTGAACATGGTAAATTCATCTTAGTAGTATATAAATTGAATGGTGAAGTTTAACAATGGTGGAATCTTAAAAATAATACAAGGAAAATAGATGAAATTGATTCCATGGAATGGGACGAAATCATGAACTTATTTTTCAATAAGTACTTCCCTCGTATTCTTTGAAAAAATATGGAGATGGAGTTTCTTGAACTGAAGATAAATGATGATGAATCTGTTGGTATCTACGAATAAAATTTTACAAGACTTTCAAGGTACGCTTCCAGAATTTTTATCCAACATTAGAGTAAGATCAATCGATTCTTTAGTTTCTTAAAACCAAGTACCTGAAAGGCATTAGTCATAAGGGAATTCAAATTCTATGAGTAAATTATTCGATGTGATCTCAATGTTGAAAAGGATATTGGAGTAACCCCTCAGACATATGGGTTTTATAAGAAGTGGAAAATGGAATTCAATGGATAAACTAAAGACCACACTCAAAAGAAGATGAGTTTTCCATTATGCTCAAAGTGTGGAGGAAACATGGAGGAAATTTTCTAAAAGGAACTAGTAAATGTTTTATGTGTGGAAAAGAAGTTCATCGAGCAATTGAATGCCAAAATGATGGGAAATAGACGTATGATAATGTGAACAATGAAAAGGCTACACAAAATTCACCTCCAACACTTCAATGTTACCAGTGCAAGGAAATGTGTCATTATGTGAATCAATTCCCTAATCCAAGGATTATTGATGATGATCAACGTCAACAAACTATTAAGGCTAAAGACAATTTAAAGTCACATGCAATTACTATCGGTGATGTGGGGTATGTTAATGAAGTTGTGAAAGGTACACATACCATACACTCTAAAGTAGAAAATGTTTTATTTGATTCTGGATCCACACACTCTTTTATTTCTGAAACATTTTCTTCCTGTATCTTTGTATTACCTTAACAATTAGATGTTGTGTTAGCTGGGACAAATCCTAATGGAACCACATTCACATCAAAAGTTTACAATTCTTCTCCAGTCGATGTTTGTGGGAAATTAATTTTTGAAAATCTTTTGATCCTTCCTTTAGTGGAATTTGATGTGATTCTTGGAATGGATTGTGTTTATTTATATAGAGATCATATCAATTTCCAATAAAGGGATGCCACATTTCATATTTCAGATCAATCTATGATCATATATCTGTGAAAGTATGTATATAACCTCCAAGTATAAATTTCATCCATCCTATGGGTCTTTATTACAATAAATGAAGGTTATTTATCTCAAATGGTTGGGGAGAAACTCACAATTAAGAATATGCCTAGTGAATGGGAGTTCTATAATATCTTTCTGGATGAATTTTTATGTCTTACACCAAATATTGATGTTGAGTTTTCAATAGAACACATACCGGGTTTTATGCCTATTTCAATGACACCTTACATAATATCCCCAATTAGGTTGCAGGAATTGAATAATTAACTCCAAGAGAATATTGATAAGGGATTCATAATCCCTAGTGCATCACCATGGGGAGAACCTTTTATTTTTGGTAAGAATAAAGATGGATCAATGAGACTCACCATTGATAATCAAGAACAAAAAAATATCACTATGAAGAAAAAATGTCCTCTCACACACATAAATTATTTATTTGGCCAACTATGCAGAGCTCAATACTTTTTCAAGATTGATCTTTATTCAGGGTATCATCAATTAAGGGTCAAAAAGAAGGAGATACCAAAGATGGTATTCTGTTCAAGGTATGGACACTATGAATTGATAGTGATGCCTTTTGATCTTAATAATTCCCCCATTATCTTCATGGATCTAATGAATAGAGTCTTTGGAGACTATCTTGGTCAGTTTGTGGTAGTCCTTATAAATGATATTATTGATTATTCAAAGAGAAAGTAAGAACATGAGGATCAATTGAGTATTGTATTGAAGTCCCGAATAAAGGATAAGCATTATTCCTAATTTACGAAATGTGATTTTTGGCTTCAAAAAGTTTCATTCGTGGGTCACATAATCTTAAGAGAGGGGATATATATGGATCCAGCCAAAACAGAGGTTATTGAGAGATGGTTGAGACCAACAAGAGTAACTCATATCTAATGTTTTCTTGTTTTGGATGGGTATTATCGAAGTTTCATGAAATATTTTTCTCCATAATTGAATACATTCACCAATTTGATTGGGAAATGAGTTAAGTGCGTTTGGATGGAGGAATGTGAAGATAATTTCAAAGAGCTAAAATGAAGGTATCCAGTACACCTTTGCTCACACTGCATTATAGTGGAGAAAGGCTTGTGATCTACAGTGATGCTTCCAAGAAGGGGATGGTGTGTGTTCTCTTGAAAATTGATATGGTGATAGCATATGCCCCGCGACAGTTGAAAATCCCGAAGCAAAATTACCCAACTCATGATTTCAAGTTTGCTGCGGTAATCATTGTATTAAAGATATAAAGGAATTATCCTTATGGTGAATGGTGTGATATGTATACTAATCAAAAAATATTAAATTATATTTTCACACAAAATGAGTTGAATATTCTCTGAAGAAGATGGTTGGAGTTGATTAAAGATTACTACTACTCAATACATTATCACCCTAGGAAGGAAAACAAAGTGTCATATGCATTATGTTGACAAGAGCATTCTAGCTTATCCATGATGAGGATTAGCAGAGAACCAATATTTATGGATTTTAAATGGATTGATTTTGAAATTATAAAGGAAAGGGATAAATATTATTTCTCTCAAATTAATGTTCAACCATCTTTATAAGTGATGATTAAAGAGTTACAAGAGAATGATGTAGAGTTACAAAAGAAGGTGAAAAAGGTCTCAAAATTCAACCATGATTGTGATGAAATAATAGGGTTCAAGAATCGGGTTTTTATTCCTCCCATACCAAAATTAAAGAAGGATCTATTAGATAAGGCTCGTAGTTCTTCATTGTCTATTCACCATGGATGCACAAAGATGTGCATGGACCAAAGGGAGTACTTCTTGTGGGATGGAATGAAAAGAGATGTTTCCAAATAAGATTGTTGATCCTTTTTTTCTACAAATTAAGGATGAGAGGGAAAATTATAAGGGGATGATACAACCATTACCCATACAAGAATAGAATTTGGAAAACATCACTATGGACTTTGTCATCCAACTTCCCAAAACATCTGAAGGCAATAATGATATCTGGGTTATAGTTGATCACCTTACGAAGTCGGCACAATTCATTTCAATTGGAGAGGATTTATCTCATGATAAGATTTCCTAGATATATATATAGTGTTAATATTGCATGGAGTACCACTTTCCATTATATCTGATCAGGATTCAAGGTTTACATCGATGTTTTGGTGAAGTCTTCAGCATACTCTGGATATAGAGTTAAGTTTTAACACTGCTTATCATCCTCAAATAGACTGTAAATCTGACCAGAAAATTCAAACTCTAGAAGACATTTTGAGAGCTTCCTCAATGGATTTAAAAGGTTTTTGGGATCAGCACTAACCATTGGTGGAATTTTATTACAATAATATTTTTCACTCTAGTATTTAGATGGATCCTTACGAAGCCCTCTATGGAAAGAAGTGTGGAACTCCAACATGCTAGGATGAAGTTCGGGAAAGAAACCTATTAGGACCTTATCTTACAGATGAAATATTGGAACAAATAAAATCTATTCAACAACACGTAAGAGTAGATCAGATTCAAAAAAAATTTATGCTGACAACCGATGAAAAGACCTAGAGTTTGAAGTGGGTGATAATGTGTTCTTACGAATATCTCCCTAGAAGAGAGTAATGATATTTGTAAAGAAGGTAAAGTTGTTCCCATGGTATATCAGTCCTTATAAAATATTGTTTCCCATTGGGAAGAGAGCTTACCAATTGGTGATTACACTAAATCTATCTCAAGTTCATAATGTGTTACATATATATCTCTTGAGATAGTACATACCTGATCCTTCATATGTACTATGTTCTGAAATCATACCGGTGGAGAAAAAAATTTCTTATGAAGAACAACTAACAGAGATTCTAGATCGTAGTGAAAAAGTTCTACGAAACAAGAACACTCACTTAGATAAAATTTTATAGAGGAACCACTAATTAGAAGAAGTTACATGGGAATATGAGGTTGTGATGAGGGAGAGGAATCCTCATCTTTTTATTTCAATGTGACGAATTTCTAGGGAGAAATTAAATTTAAGGGTGGTGGAATATAACACCTGGATGTTTTTATGAAATATTTTCATTAAATAATATTTATCTTTTAGTAGATTTATTTTCACACAATCTTGAGTTTAAATGAACCGCAAGATGCACTTAATATTGAATTATTGTTATAGCCTAGCAGTTAGGTTAGCGGGATTAGTTATAACTAACTTATGAAAATACATTATGAATTCATTGGATATTAATTATTTATGAAAAATATAAATCAATTAGATATTTGTTTTTTATTACATTTGGTAATGAAATTAATGAGATATATACTTAATAAAATATTTTTTATATTCATCCTATGGATATTTTAGTCATTGGATATGAATAGAACCCTATTTTATGTATAAGAACATTTTTAGGTTAATTTTACACCTTTTAACGGAGAACCCATTTTAAATTAAGACTTTGGAAAATTAATAATTTATATAAGAAAACATAAATATGTTATTTTGTATCAGGATATAAAAGTTTATTTATGAAAAATTTATGATATATTTCTGATAACTTTCATGTTTTGGTGAATAGTAAAAATACGATAAATTTCAATTAAAATCAACTATTTATATCAAGATAATTTATATTGTTAAATTATAAGATTTAATGGTTTGAAAGTATAAATATAATATAATTTTCCCATTTAAAATAATTTATGTCATTGTAATTAATTTTACATTGAATTCAGATGTTAAATCATTACAATCTTTTGCAATGTTTAAACTTTTAAAACTTGATTTCTCATTTTAACAACGAGAATAATTTTAAATTAATTATTGAAACTTATGTGATTTGAATTTGAAAAAATTTATTCCATATTTGTAACCATAAGGTCCAAATTGTGTGAATATGAACATTTTATTTTTAGACATTATGAATAGTAAATTCAATAATTATTTTATTTACCATGATTAAAGGGTAAATCTGGTAAATAAGTGTAAAAAATAATAATTTACTAATATAAAACTACCCTAAAACATGTCCTAACCCTATTTGATGATACATTTTTGACAATGGGAATTTTTTGGTATATTTTGGGACCCCATGGAGCCACTTTTTTCGTGAAAATGACACATAATTAATTTTAACTTAATGTTAAGGGAAATATAATCTTATCATATATATTTTACGAAAATAATTTGTATCTGGGGTTATATACAACATATCTTCGAATATAAATACTCATTATAAATCTAAAATACTTCATACATCATTTTATTTTATTTATAATTTCTAGATATTATATAAATAGTTTTATTTATGACACAATTATGATGTAGTGAATACATCATTAATGAAAGATTCAAATAAATGAATTTATAAATATTAAAATAAATTTTATTTAACATTTTCATGTCATAAACTAATTTTTTGATGAAATTTATATATTAGAGATTATTTCAAGCATTTTTTCTATTTAATAAGGTTGTTATGAAATTTTAAAAAATTCAATTATGAATAGTCTTCAAAATTAACACAATTCATAACTTAAAACATAAAATAGTTTATTAAAAGATATTAAATTCTTAAAAATATAAGATTCAGAAAAATGGTTAATATAAGTCCAAATATGTCATTAATAACTTTTTTTGGGACGTTTTATGTGATATGGTAATTACACTAACACATAAGGTGTAAATAACATGATATCATGGTAAGATAAAAAAATTGTAAAATAAGGGTCAAAGAAAAAACAAAAGGTAAAAAAAATATTCAAAACTTGTTTAAAAATTATTATATTATAGTTATTCGAACAAAAATCATATTATATTCTAGGTAAATAAGTTTTGGACATTTTTTAGTCGAAATTGGATTTATAATAAATTAATATTTTTGACAGTTTCCTAAAGTGCCCATCTCCCCTCTTATAAAAGGGAATCTCCTCCCTCTCCTCTTCAATCCATTTTTAACCTTAAAACTAGGCCCACCCCTGACCATTTCACTTCTAAACATACCTAGTAACATTATAGAGGTTCTGGTTTTCTCAAAATACCAACTCTTGTTCCCTAAGTGGAAATTTAAAAGTGGCACGTCGAGGAAGAGGTAATCTCTTTTATCGATTCTTTCAAGTTTATTTCTTCTTATACAAACTTTTTGATTATTTGTTTCATTATAAAATAATAACATAAGTATCACTAATATACTTATATGTAATTATAAATATGAAACAACCCTATGTCACCTTCTATCCATCCTACAAAAAATTAAATCACAATGTGTGCATACGTACAGGTAATCGTCTCCCCACCGTGGTGTAATCTGTTTTTCCACAACCACCTTATATGGATGTTTATAATGGTGTAAATAATAACTATATATGATTATTATGACATTATACTAATTCTGAGATATTATACCATCCAATCCAACACCATTCAACAATTATGGGAATGATATCGTCGCTCGTGCGTACATACAGATTACCATCTCCATGACACAATGAGATTAATTCTCCGTTTTAGACATTAAAGAATGATTATAAAGTATATATAATAAATAATATTGAATAATATGAAATTGTAATACTGTATTTAATTATATATATGTTTCCTTTACATACTTCCACTTAATTCAATAATGAAAAGAAAACAACGTTCATGCATACGTATGGCCTACTATCTCCATAAAAGGTGTATTTAATTTTATTTATCTATCTATTGTGTATATATATAATGAATAAATATATATATCTTTTTTTAAATTCTATAAGTATGTAAATCCTGATATAATTAATAATATCAAGAACTGTAAGTCCAAACACGTATGATACATGAAACAATTATTACCCAAAACATTCATTTAACATGGAATTGAAAAATGAACGGGTAATATAAAGTCATCATGGAATCAAATATTATATAATAAATATTATTATAGTTTTGTTACAAGTTAATAAAATGTATAAACCCACTATACATGATTTTTAGATGGATAAGAATTAAATCGGTCTTATAGTAAGTGTTAATTTTTCAATCTCATTTTTATCCGAGATTGTTTATACGTAAATATTATCTGGGGATACATTCATCATCCTAGTCCATGTATTCTAAAAATGTTTTCATAAAATGATTACTATTCATATATGTATTTATAAAGTCATTTTCACCCATTTTGACTTTTACTACATGGTATGGAAGGAATCTTTCTTTTGTTTACCATACGAGGTACTTTTTGAATTTTCTGGTAAAATTATGAGGAGAATGTTTTTTTAAACGTATATGGAATGAATGTATTTTTACACTTCCATAATTAATTATTGACATGAAGCTTCCTTTATAATTTTTCAAGATTATTTTCAATTAACTTATTTTCATTTATGATCTCAAGTCATATTGGCAAAATAAAATGTTTATGAAGAAGAAAGGATATTTTCATCAAAAACTAAGTTCTAGTGTTTTATCAAAATTATATTCCACATAAGATAATATAGGGTTATGTTTCTATCCCTATTATGTCTTTGATTTGATTATTTTATAATCTAATTATTTTTATGAAGTCCATTTATCTTATATGGGTTATGTTATGATGGCATGATGTTTAAGAATCCAATTTTATTACATGGGTTATTCTATAATGTATGATTTATGTTTTGGAAGAACACATAATAATGGTTTCATTATGAGATGGGTGGGACTTATATTTACTTTCAATGCATTGGGTAATGATTTATATCTCATGAGATAGACATGGCTAGAATGGCATGTTAATCTGGTTTAGTGATATATGACTGGAATGATGAGTGAACTAGGTTTAGTAATGGACTATGTCCGCTATGATGGTCTTTTAAATGAGACTTAACTAATATGAAATGATTTTCTATGCTTATGTGTGTATGAAACAGTGTTTCATGTCTTATGTTATGATTTTTGGGATTACATTACACTTCTATGATTTATCCCATGACATGATATTAGGATCTCTTATACATGATAAGATTTTAAAATCTTATGTTCTTATGAATATTATATGATTGATATTTTCATGTTTTACCCTTACTGAGAATTTGAGATCTCCATTTTGTAAGTTTCTTTTCCCCAGGTCAGGAATAAGGGTATTAAATATTATATGCCAAAAAGGAGTCTAGTTATGATGAAATAAATGGGAGCCAATGTAGATGTTTTATGAACCAGTTGTTTATGTTTCTTAGTTTATAAAGACACTAAAACTATAAATTCCTATTATTTTTTTGTTATATGTCGTAATAAATAAGCTTGATTCTAAAGTAATACCAATCTATGTAAATTATGGTTCATTATAAGAACACATATACTTAAGGTATGTATATATATAACATATATATATATCCCCTATGCATGCATTCCCAAATGGCATGGGGAATGCATGCATTGGATTATTGATATATGTATATATATGCATACCTATATATATGTATGTGCATGAAAGTGTGGGCTGATTATGAGTTTTCACTACCTAATTCGTCAAGTTCCAACGTGTTTGGTATGGCTCAGTTCCCTTTTGAGGTAGGTGTTTCCAAGTATTAATTTCCTAAGGCATTCCATTGATGTTTGATTTTTTAAATAAATCTATAAATTTTGTTTTCGCCTCTATGGAACCCATATTCAAATTGATATAACATTTTGGATTTGGATTGTTTTATCAAAAATAGGTTTTCTAGCTGATTAGTGTGCAATTTCTAGTTTTGGAACCAAGTGAATTTATTTTAAATGATAATGTTCATCTATCGTGAAATTGAGGGTTTTGGTGACATGTTTATCCCATGTGATGTTGTGTGATTATTTGTTTGTTGGGCATTTAGTTTGGTGTACTTTCTGTAATTATATAGTTTTTTATATCTATTAATTTGTTTTGAAAGGGGTTTGGTGGTTTTAAGGAGGGATTGTTTCATGTCCCCTAAAATAATGTGGATGGTTGGTTATGGTTTTTTTTAAATCAAATGATGTTTTACGGAAATGGTTATTGAGTGATTCTTTGGATGTATCTCCAAACAAATATGATGACTTAATTGGTGTTTTCCTTGAATCCATTGTTTTCTAAATGGTTCTTGTCTTAAAAATGGTGTTGGGGTCTACTGTGTGGTTTCTAAAAATGGTTTAAAGTGGATCTTTAGAGGGTGTTCCCATTTGGCTCTTCATGTGTGTTTAATTGAATTATTGGTTTAAAGAACTGTTTGGATTTTTAGTTATAAAAGTGTTGTTGGTATGATGTTTTCGGAATGAGTTTAATTATGCATAGTTTAATGTCCCATTTGGCACTTTGAACTCAAAGGTGATGTATGACTAAATTTTTATTAAAGGATGTGGTTCGGATATTTTTTGTGCGTAGTTGGAGTTTTAAATGTTTATTTAAATGAGTTTGATATAGACATGACATGATGGCCCGGTTGGCGCCTTAATGATGTTTGGTCTATATGTGTATATGAGGCACCTTTATAAGATGGATTCTCCTTAGTGGTAATCGTGTATTGGTGTCTGTGTTTGGGGTAGGCAAGTGTGGTGGTGGTAGGTAATGTGAGTCATGCATGTGAGGGACTCCCACTTACATAGTTTTCCATTACAATGGGTTCTTCTGCATCTTTTAGATGATTGAGTGATAGAATTTTTCTATCCCTAATTAGATGGGTTAGTACCTCCTGAAGTTGTAGACAGGCTAAGTGGAATGTGCCACTAGTGAGTCCAGGTTATGGAAGCTAGTTGGTTATTGACTTTGGGGATTCACCATATGATGGAAGGTGGTTCCTAAGAGAGTACATCCAGGGGTAGGCCATGGTTGTTTAGGATCATCCATGGTTATTATTTACGTTACTTGTTTACTTTCGATTTTAGTAGGATCTTTTCTTGCATCATTTATCATGTTCCTCTTTGCAGTTCCCTAGTTTTCTTAGTTTTGAAATTTTGATTTCAAAATGGAATTTAGTTTTTGAATTAAATGTGTTGTTTCTTACATTGTAAACTTATGGAAAACCCA
This sequence comes from Viscum album, assembly GCA_963277665.1. NCBI lineage: Eukaryota > Viridiplantae > Streptophyta > Magnoliopsida > Santalales > Viscaceae > Viscum > Viscum album. Next base: position 2,044,300,355 of record OY728150.1, on the reverse strand, counting down.
ATTTTTATAACTGTATTCTCAAACTAGTTCCATTGGTCTATTTTGGGAAAATAAATAATTAGATTCAGTGGTTTGTTTTTCCACCCCTACTAAGCATTTCAGTGCTCATTCATATTTTATCATTTCAGTTAAAGTTTCAATTTTCTCTGGTTCTCTTAGGTTATTTTCTCATTATTGGTGAAATGTTGGTCTTTGTTAGGGGGTGATCTAAAAGGTCACATGGAGGTATGTGTAGATTATATTCTTTCCACTGTAAGTAGTTTTCTATGTAGTTCAATTTTTATTATTTTATTTATCGGTCTTATTATTTATGGGAAAAATTGTTCCCACATGTTAGTTTTGATTATCGTCACTAGTTTCCAGTCATCAGGGATCAAAATCACCCTTAGAGCCTTATTACGAAGCAGATAGGGTAACTGGTTCAGGGTTGACTCAGGATGGTTCGTGACCGAATCGAAGACTGATTTGAAGAATTGATTTTCTATTTGATCAGTTGTGGGGATTAAAATGGTTCTCAAAGATTTATTTATGATTAGGTTATCATAAACATCATGTTTCGAAAGTGGATATTACAAAAATATATTTCCAATGTTTCTATAGTCATAAAGAATATGTGGTTATAACCTTTAGCAATGGGAATACACCAATAATGTTTATAAAATAGATGAATAAAATATTTCAGAGGTATCTTAACTCTTTTTTGGTTGTATTCGTCGATGATATTCTAGTGTGTTTGAGGATTAAGGCTGAACATGAACAACACTTTGGGAAAGTGTTGGGTATCTTATGGGACCATAATCATTGTGTTATTATTTTAAAGTTATAATTCTATATATAAGTGTTATGTTTCATTGGCCATTTCATTTTTGAAATAAGAGTCTCAGTAGTTCCTAGAAGGTTGAATGTTGTTACCTCCTAGAAATCACTAAATAACATGTTTAAGATACATAGTGTAATTTTCTTATAAAGGTATTAAAGCTGATATTTTCCAAAATTTCATTTATGATTATATATTTCATATTGATACTAATTACTTTAAAGTAGATTTATGAGTGTCTAAAATATTTTCACTAACATAATGAGAGGATTACATCAGTAGCCAACCTTATATATCTAGAGTCAAGAAAAGGCTACGTGGTTTGTTTTTATGTGTGTTGATCTATTTTAGGATGTGTTCCCATATAGGGAGGTCATGTTTGTTCATATGATTTATGACAATTACAGGTGCATGAGAAGAATTACCTAATGTATATTTTACATTTATCTGATGTATTCCATGCCTTGATAACCTACCATCATTATCTATTTCACAAAAAAATCATATTGTTAATGAATTATATAATCTTGAAACACAACATCTCATAATGATACTTGAATCGAAGGAAATGAAGATGGTTCAAAACCCATTATATGTTTCTCTTGTACTTGATGTATATATTGGTTAAAGGGAATTCAATGGATAATTAATTGACTCGGAATACATGTATTCATTTTCATAATGATTATTTAGATCATGTGAAGATGATGATGGTTATAGTTGATGTTCATCTGGATTATGATGAGAAAGGTGATGTTGTGAATCTATTTCTATAGAATCTTGTAACTAATTTTATTGAGAAATTTAAATATGGTCATACACCTAATCCTGTATGTCAAACCATGATGTTGAATATCATTGTTGAGGATAAAATTGAGGTATGTATTCTAGAATGGGGATCTTTGTTTCTTTTTAGATATGGGATAGTGGTTCCTCGAAGATTTTTAGAACATATTCTCTCTACCTTCAACCACGTGATACGGGATGTTCATCTTGGAATTGAAAATACTTATAAGGTGATGAGAACATTGTTCTGATTAGTTGGAATGAAATTAATGGTCATAGAGTATGTATTGAGATTTCTAACATGTCAGTAGGTTAATACGGAGCACCAATAGCTTGCCGGTATACAATAATTTTTACCTATTTTAGTGTGGAATTGTGAACAAATAGATATGGATGTTATCATCAGTCTCCTAATAGTTGTTTACAAATAGGATTTAAGATGTTTGATTCTGTATTGGATCAAAAATTCAAATCACTTCATCCTTATTAATGAATACAATATGGTAGAAGACTACTCGAAACACTATATTTGAGAGGTTATAATCTTCCATGGTGTTATAGCATCAATTTTTATGATCAAGACCCTGGGTTTACATATAAATTTTGGAAATCCTTCCAATAATCCCATGGAACCCAATTGACCAATGATCACAAATTATCTTCCTCAAATGCATGGATAGTTCAAATAAATTTTCCATATGTTGAGAGACTTACATAGGTATTTCATTATGGATATTTGTGTTTTATGGTAAAATAATATTCCATTGGTGGAATTCATATCAAATAATAGTTATCATGCCTCAATACATATGTCTCATTCCAAATCATTGAATGGTCTTTCTTATTATTCCCCACTTCTTTTAGTATAAAAGTGTAAGACATCACTTATCAAATATATCTTTGTGTTCGAGATTATAGATCCAAAATAAATGACTGGTATGAGGATGTAGAATGCTCAGCGCTTTTAGAAATCATATGTGAATCATTTTTGTTAGCCATTATCATTTTATGTGGGTGATTAATTTTCTTGAGAGCCTATATAAGGCTAGGATATAATCATTTTGGTTAGTAAGGTAAAATAAATTTTTAATACATTATCCCTTTTAGGGTCCTAAAAAAAATTGGTGATATGTCTTATCTACTGGCAATACTACAAATATTTATCTCTATGCACAATGTATTTCATGAATCTCAATTGAAGATGTGCCAACCTAATCATAGTCATATTATTTGATGGTACTATATTTATCTTATGATTGATTCTATATTTATTCATGTGCTAATATAGATTATATAAATATAGGTAAATCTCATACATGGTAAAAGTACCAGTTCGGTAGGATTCATATGGTTTCATGGTCTGATTTTGGAAGATACATGGTAATGAGAAGACTTTATGTTGGATCAATGAATTGAACTTTTCCAAAGCACTGAAAATATCCATCTTTAGAGGGATAGAAATTCTAATGGTGGGGAGAATGTGACACCCCTTGTTTCAATAACTTTACCATTTTACTTTGTATTTTGATGTTATATAATACATTTGTTGAGTATCAAGGTTTTTTTGGATGATTTTTTATAATTTTGGAATGTTTTTTAATGGTACATGGTTTGAAAACAGTTAGGGAATACCATAAACTATTTTAGGGAACTATACATGGATCATTTAAATTTCACTGGGAAGGTGCATGGATAGTGCATGGTTTCAAATAATTGTGTGACTAGCTTGGCATGATGGTGGTATTTGGATAGTACTGGTGCAGAATTGGTGCATTGTTTTCCAAAACATACGGCAAACTATGTGACTTCTTGAGTAATGTCTAGTATCATGCATATGGTTGGCTTATTGTTTGTTAAAACATGAATCCTAACCATGTAATGAGAATTAAATACTCTAAAAATATGTTTTAACTTGGTATTACACCCCAAAAATATCTTTTTTCTCCCATTATTTTAGGTTCTCTAACTCCTATCCTCTCTTTTACTCTCTTAGAAATACTTTTTTATCCAGAAGGTGGTTGTGGAAAATCACGGTGTGCTAATAATCAAAACCGATAGTAAGTCATGGTTCATGATTGTTCTCTATAGATCTACTAATATTTTTTTTCACAGATCCACATATATAATATATTATAGAAAGATTTATGTATGATGATTTTTTTTTGAAGATATCATATTGGGATCTACTAAAGGAGAGAAGTATTAAGGTTATGTCTTGAGGTTTCTTGTGTTATTCTTCATTTTCGGTAGGGGTCTTCTAACCCACACCACTTGTTCATAAACATTATGGATTATTTTCTAAATCACTCTCTCTTTTTTTAGAAGGGTTTTATAGGTTTTATTACCTAAATATTTGGTTTTGAATTGATACACATAAGTTGTTTAATAAATTTCTCAAAGGAAAACAATTTTAAAAAAGAAATGGCTTGTGTTGAGAACTTGGCATGTTTATTTGGAGAGAGCTCATGAAATTTCATGACATCAATTTTTTATTTTGGACTTCAGGATGATTCCAAAGTTGAACATGGTATATTACATCAGGTGGTGAGTTGGTGATGAGATAGGTCACCATTCATGAGTGTTGGGGCTATCATTGTCCTTACATGGGTGTATGAGTTATGTAATTAATGAGAAAAGTGGTTATGGTTTTGGAAACATGTTTAATAACTGCATTACATAAATATCTAAAAGTAAATATTTGTTATATATATACATATGTTTGTGTCTATGTGTTAGCTTGTTCATTTTTTTAGTGGCGTGTATATTGGGGATTGCCTACGAAGTGTTATACCCACCCCCTTATTGGGAACATTAGTGTGTTTATAGATGTTGTATACTAATTTATAGTTAATGTAAAGTTTCCATACATATTTATTGATTCATCATGATAAAATAGTATTGGGAATTAGATTTAGAGCTTGTATACTATTTGGTATGATTCTTGGGTTCATTCCACTTTAGTGTCTTTGAGTTCTAATTTCCTTTGTGGAGTCAATGTATTATCTTTTTATTCAGTCTACTCATTTTGTTTCTTCTTTCCAGTTTTAGTAATATTTTATTACCTTCCATGCCTCATATAATTTTTTTCATCTTTAGTAGGTTGTTCTCGTGTAATGGAAACTCATCCCCCCCGACCTAGTATGCCCCTGGAACTTGTTGCTATCATTTGGTGTCATGGAGGCATCACCTAAGGTCAGTAGAACCTTTGAATTGACCCAAGACAATGGGCTGGGTAGAGATGTTATAATCCTCATGGTAGACCCATTATCTGAGGATGAAATTATAGAAGAATATAAAGTCCCTATTGGATTATATGTAGGAAATCATAAAGGAGAAATAAGGTGAGGATGAAGAGGTTGATAGGGGTCCTAAAATGATATAAAAATCCTAGTCATGTATCCTTTAAATCCATAGTGACTTTTGAAATATGGATATAAACACTTCAATTAGAACAACATGAGAATTGATTCACTCCTGATCCAATTAAAGTCTTGTCAAATCCCATCATATTAAAGGATCAATTTTAAGATGCACTATAGTATGGTCATTATCATACCATGGAAAGATCGTGTGAACCTAATATATGAACAAAATATATGCTTTTAAATATTATCCCTTGAAAGGGGTTGTCATCATAGAAAACATCAATATTTGATCCTTGGACTAGGGAAAACCTCTTGGTAGAAAAAAAGGCACCTTCCATAAACATGTGATATCTTAAAGCATCTCAGTATCATCCTAGAAAATCTACCACTTAAGGATACCCATTACCTTTTATAGGAGATCCAATAATCACACATTGAGTCTATATTTTCCCCTTAAGTGTTCAAGGTTAAGATAATGACAACTAAGGTAAACTATTTAGAGACAAATACCAAAGAGTAACATGCGGTTATATCCTACTTGGAAGATGATATTGAGGCTACCATATAGGTACATAACCTAACATTATACAAGTATAGAAATCTTGACGAATTTGAAATCCATCGATAACTCATTGATAATGGATCAGGGACCAACCTCATAACAATTCAAACCCATTGATGTTTGGGTTATAGTGAGACAAACAGTTCTCTAAGCTATTTCCTGATCCAAGGATATTATAAGAGAGAGTAGAAACCAATTTTCCAAATTAATCTTAGATTATAGTTCATGGATCCTTTCTCTGACTTGTAATTCATATCCTTTCATAAATGCATGGATTTCAATGCCCGATTGGAATAGTTGTGGATTCTTATACATGTTGATGTGCATGCCTCAAGTATACATTCAATTGGAAATTCAGGTTTCTATATGGTCATAACACATCCTTTGAGTCACATGAATATATTAAGTACTCTAAAAATGGAAGGGAATTATCCCACGATTGGAAATTATAATCATATTGTCACTATAATATATGAAATTTATTCATTAAATACATTGAATAAGCTCAATGAGGGATATTGATTTACATTAAAGTAGGTAAAATAAATAATACTAGATATCAAAAATCTATATTGATATATTATATATATCATTCCTTGTGATATCATGTGTTCTTGTTTAAAATTTCCAAATGAAAGAGGGGTAAATTTCTAATAATATTCAAAATTATCCTAAAAATGGTTCCCCTCTATCATTTTCATATTCATAGATTCCATCACATCATCATGTGTGGGGCACAATTATGACTCTCATCTATTTCATGGAGTAAATAATTCCCTCCATTAATTACCCGAATCTTAGGATTTTAGTACATCCACTACCCCAAATAGAAATGAGGTAGGGGTGAAATTGTTTTAGATTACATGGGAGAATAGATCTCCATACCAGGCTTGTTGGATCCTAGTGATATATCTTCATCACACTTAATAAATGATAATTTTCCCTTTCCTCCTTCTAAATCCATTGAGATAAATGAATTGTAGGAAAGAGATCTCATAAATTCCTCTGTATTATTTGAGGAATGTAACACCCCAAGATTTCATAGTGTGTTATTTCTTCAAAATAATTCAATAACTTTCACTACACGCAACACCGAGTTCAATCACACCATGACATACAAAAAAAAGCCATTCAAAAGAGGTTATGAATAGTATTATCTAAATTTTAAACTTTATATAATCCTTATAATTTTAGAATCCATATTATGAGTTTCTTAGTTATAATGCAAGAACAAATTCATTTTCAGAATTGCACTTTTATCAACTTTTAATAGTGAACCCTTTTTAAATACAATATTTTAAACTTTTTGACTAAATGGGGACATCAAAAAATTAAAATGAAACATCCCAAACTTCCACGGTACGCTTTCCTTTGAATAAAACAGTAGCGTGTGTTGTACGCAACTTCGTGTTTTAACACACACCACAACCGATCAAACTAGCTGTTATGAATAGTAATACCTAATTTTTGAAATTATATATATTTTATTTTTAAAAATGGACTTCATTTTTTTATTCGGAATATTGAAATTAGCCTAGGGTGAAATTTTGGTACTTTTCGGATAACTTTAATATTTTGATGAATAGTGAAAATTACTAAATTTTAATTAAAAACAACTTTTTTAATCCAAATAATTAATAGTGATAAATTATGAATTTGAGTGGTTTTAAAGTATATTTAGAATATATTTTTACCACTTAATATGATGTTGGTCATTGGACATAATTTTACAATTAAACCGAACATAAACAAGTGTCAATCTTTTGATAGTTATTATCTCTTAAAAACACGCTTTTTGTTTTGACAGCGGGAATTAATTTTAAATTAATTTCTGCCACTTCTGTGTTTTGAATTTAGAAAAATGGATTCCATATTTGGAATCAGGATGTTCAAATTTTGTAAATAGGTAACTTTCATTTTTAGACATTTTGAATAATTACTGCGGTAAATATTTTATTTACCATGGTTAAGGGTAAATCCGGTAAATAAGGGTTACAAAATAATATTATAATAATACTAAATTACCCTAAAACGTGTCTTAACCCTATTGGTTGATACATGGTCGACCATGGGCATCTTTGGGTCTATTTTTGGACCCCATGGATCCACTTGTAAGTGATAATGACACATTATATTAATAAAGTTAAAATAAAAATAAAAATGGCATAAGCTTACATCTTTTAGAAGAACAATTTTTACATAGGGTTATACATGTTGGATTTTCTATTATAAATATTCATTAGAAAGATAAAAATATTTCCTACATAATGATATTTTATTTATAATTTTTAGACATCAAATAATTTAAATTATTAATGACACAATAATGATGCAATGTTTACCTCATTAATAAATCATTTAAATAAATAAGATTATAATGATTAAAATATTATCTAAAACCTGTCCAATTCTTATTGGTTGATGTTATTTTAGAATATGAGTCATCTTATCTTCGACCTCAATGATTTTTGGACCATTATAAACCGAATACAAATATATTATAAAGTAATACTTTCACTCTTTCCTAAAGAGCCCCTCCTCTCCCTTATAAAAGGAGACCACTTCTACTCATTCCTCACACCTCTCAAGCCACTTGGCTCGTCCAAACTCTGCCCAACTAAGCTCCCCACATCCCTCTCATCCTCCTTGAAGCTTCCCCTTAGGAAGAAAGCATTTCAACAAGTCCTTTGGTTCCAACCAAAGTGAGTAACCTAAATTAAAGGTAACGTTTTCTCTTAAATTATTTTCATTTATTTTGCTTCTTCAACCCCCAAAATATTTTTATTTCCTTTCTTTTGTAACAACACCAGTATCCTCAATATACTAGGATGTTGTTATAAGAAGGATTCAAACTACACATACACACAACTCCATCTAATGGATGATGAACATAATGTTTCTGTGGATGGCAAACTAACGCCTCACGAAACAATGATTGTTCAAATACATCTTACCGCCTCTCATGGTGGCCATTATGATGGAAATGTAATTAAATATGATATTAATGATATATATTTTATATATAAGCTTCTGTAATTCCATTTTATTTCATACCATTATTCGTGTCATGTTGTATATACATACGATAATTTCATTTGAGGAAGTGAGGACTACCGCCCCCTTAAAATGATATGACTCGTTCATACCACACATGGAACGTATAAAGGATGGTGTTAATGAAATTAAGTAACATATATAAAATATTATATTATACTGGAATAGTAATATACCTATGTATCATTTGGATTCGATTCTTTTAAAAAAAAAATTAAATGGAAGTAGCGTTCGTGCGTACGTACGGACTACCGTCTCCACGAACGCGAAGAGATTCATTCTCCATCGTATCCATTCAAGTATAATTATCATTTGATGATTTAAAAATGATGTTTAAGGACTTGATACCATTCTGGATTTGAATAATATACAACCTATCCTTTAAAAACATGTCTTACGTAACAAAACATACAAAAGCAAACGAGTAAGTTAACACCCGAAACAACGATAATACTAAGATATTATTATCAAATCAATATTAAAAGATAATATATGATATCATATTAATATATATGATTCTTGTATAATTTAGTAACAACTATTTCACCATTATACAGGAGGTTAACCTACCCCAACCAAAGAAAGGAACAAGGTAAGGGTTATTTCACAATCTATTCATTATCCGAGGTTGTTTATACGTAATAATCTACTGGGATCTCATTATCATCCACATCCATATTTCTTAAAAATGTATTTCAAAACATTTTTACTATTTACAAGAATATGGGTTAAAGTCATTTATACCCTTGTTTGACTTTTAATAAGAGGAATCTTTCCGTCGTTTTCCAAACAAGGTCCTTTTTAACCTTTTCGACAGAATTAAGGTAAGAATGTTTTTTTTAACTTATACGGAGGGTACGACTATTTACCGCCGTTATAAAATCTTCAAAGCTTCCATTACAAGATTACAAGGATATTTTCAAAGTAAATGTTTTATTTTATAATTATGTGACTTTTAAATGATTTCAAAATGAATATTTTAAGAATTTCAGAAAGGTACTCTTTATCAAAATCAGAATTTTCAATGTTTTAAAGATTTATCTTTCTAAATCTTTTCAATTAATGTCCATGTCTTCAAAATAGTTTTTAAGGATTTATTTATATGGACATGAAATTTTTTAAAAAAATTTAATTCCTTTCAAAAGTATCAAAGTGGTATGGGACACTTTGATTCAAAAATCTCTTTTTAATTACTTCCTTTATAAATGTGTGACTTTTAAATGATTACAAAAAAGGAGATATTTCTCTCAAATAGTTTTGATTTCATTTATGTCAACATCCTTTGATGGATTTTACACTTATTTGAAGTTGATTTATTATGATACAAAACTTCTATATTGTATTGAAGGTTTTGTGATATGTTTGACTGTGGATGTGCTATTTTTATACCATTCATAGTTTATGGTGAAATTATTGACATTTCGTATGCTAGTTTTAATACGAATGTTTATGTTATGTTTAAACCTTTTCATATGGGAATGCATTGGACTTAATAAGTGACGGGTGGAGCCCGCTATAGATCCTCGATGCATTGGTAGGTCTCATGAGACAAACTAGTGTCTTGGCACAAGGCCTTGACAAAATCTTATTTGTAGTCTTGGCACGAGGCCTTGGCTATGTGGTTATGATAGTCTGGCATTATGCATTCCAACATTATGAAAGTGGTTAGTGATTTTCCATGTGATTATTCGATTAGTAGAATATCCATGTGAATAAGTAAATGGCATTATTTCATTTTACTTTTGCCATATTATGTTGATGTTCAAGTTTAAAAGGCTTTTGTTTTAGTTATACATTGCCTTAAATGTTTATTCTTATTTATGAAAGTTTCCGCTATATTGTTATCCTTACTGGGCATTTGAACTCACCCCTTTTCTATGTTTTACTTTTCCCAGGATGTGAAGAAGTAAGTTATGAATGACCTGTAGGGATATTATGAGGGGATAATAGTGTGGACTGTGGAGACATTATGTTGTTGTAGTAGTTTTTCATTTTACGATGTAATGTAAAACTTATGAATATATCTAGTGTTTCCAAGGCTACTAAACCAATCGATCGTTCGAGATTTGATCTTTCTTGTGATCATGCCAATGTTATGTAATAATGCACCGACTCTGGGTAACTGGGGTCGGGGCGTTACAGTTGGTATCAGAGGAAGTTTAGTACAAACCTTGGATGCTAGATTTAGATAAACTATGATTAGAGCACGTAGACCTAAGATGAACTTTGAGGATTAGTATAGAAGAACTTCCTAGAATTTTGGTATTATAGAGATTTTGTGAGTTTTCCAAGCAATACATCCCTGTCTGGATACGAGCAGGTAGAGGCGGCTCTGGCACAGATGTACCTAGGGGTAAAACCCGAAAACACCGCTTTGAGCTAGACTCGAACGGGAACTGGTGCACGACAACGGGCCTTGCTGCACTCTTGGTTACGACACTCCCAGGGGATATGCTTAGGATAACTCTCATTTTCTTTACAAATCATTATGAAGGGTTTATGAGTATATACTTCCTCAAAGAAAACATTTTTATGATTATGGATTATATCCATAAATAGTTCAATTTATGTTAAGTGTTTTATAAGTATGGGATTATGTATTTTGATTCATAAACTGATCTAGTGTATTCCATTGTTTAGAAATGGTGCCTAGTAGAAGGAATGAGAACTCCAGAAATGCACATGATCCAAAGAGAAGGATGGATCATATCTTTCATGGTCTTAAGCTAGAATTTATAAGAGAAATAGTCTCCTATGTATTATCATCATATGAAGAAATAATATCATGTGTTGATAAGATAAGTAACGATTTTACTGAGTCCTATGGCTTTGAAGGGAAGAAAGAGAAGAAAAGGATTGGAGAGAGAAAGATGGATAAAGGGAAGAGGGAAAAGAAGAATTTTCCCATATGTGGTAACTGTGGAAAGAAACACCCTGGAACTTGCCTGAAAGGAATGGGAGTTTGTTATAAGTGTGGAGGAAAAGGGCACAAAGTACGTGACTGCAAGGGTAATAAAATGGTTTTAAATGTACAATGCTTCATTTTCAAGGAGTTTGGACACTACGCGAACCTATGTCCCAGTAATCAGACTATGCCGCAAATGATGTTATTGGATAATAATCAAGTTATGATACTACCACAGATGAAGAGGAATGATTAGAGTTCTTTTGTTGATTATGTCAATTGAGTGTTGTATCAACAATGTACTTGTTATAATAATTATGGAGTATATAAGGACTGTACTGCAGTACTATTTCATTAAGGACTTGAGATTGTGTGGAACAAAGAAAAGTGACTCAATAGAAGGATAAATTTTTGGAAAATATATAGTGAATGATAAATCATAATATAGTTCTGATACTGAGGTAGTGATTTTGGAATAATATGTGATTGTTTTGGATAAATTATATTGGATATTCTTGACTACCTTGGAACTGATTAATGATTTGTATATTCCATCATTGTTGGGGTTTAAAACAGTTTTGGATTAATGAAGTATATCCAGCATTCTATATGCAATAAGGGAGCATGAATGTAATCAATAAGGAATATGGTAATAAATGATGAAGGTATTCATATGCTATTACGGGGTAAAAAGGATCTATATTATGTTTACATTCCTTATAAATGTTGGACTGTGAGTTTGGACAGAAGTATTTTGGATAGTTCTAGTTTGGATTATTTCGGATTGCTATAAAAGGACATCCCGGAGGTCGGGCGGCAACCCGTCGCGTCCGGCAAGGCTGCGAGACTTGAACCCGCAACCGAAGGGCGACAAGGGTGTATCACCTACCACTGGCCCACGAGATGTCTTGGATTAAATAATGTAGTTTTTATTAAAAGATCTTGTAGATGAATTATAAATTTGTTTATTTTGGAACCCTATACGAATAGTGTAAATAGATTTTTTTTTACATTTTATTATCTTTTAGAGTGAAAGATGAGTTTGTGGTAGAAATTTATTAAAGGATAAAACTCTAATTATAAAGTAAGTATATCTCCTTATGATCTTAGCCAATCTCATAAATTAATTCCTCAATATTAAGAAAAGCAACTTAGAACAAAAATGTTTTCCTAGATGGTACCTTAAATCATCACTAATTTATGGCTTTGGTATTGTTGGCCTTTTCATAGCCATGTTCTCTACCACTCTCCATCAGATAATTGATGGTTAGATTTTTCTTCCATATCCATATTTTCCTACATGGAACCCTAGTATGTGTTATTTTCGGTAATCTTCATACTTTCGACTCTTTATTTTAAATAGAGGCCTCATTAATTCATTTTTCGACGTGGGATTTCAACTAAGATATTTTGAAACGTCAAAAATGTGTTATCATAATACCCTATGTTTTGTTGAACCGATGGTATTTTAAATCATCATAGATTGATGAATTTAAGGACCTCAATTTTATACTTGTTTGTGATTGATGACCTCAATCACTACCTATAAATATTTACGTTTTTCCTCCAATTATATGTCTCTAATTTCCACCAATGTTCTCCTAATCGAGATCATAATTTGGTGGTGACTCTTTCATTTCTCTTTTCCTCATATTAAGACTAAATTTTAGTAACCAAATTTCCGATGTGGGTTTTACCACAAATATATTTTCTATTTTCAACTTTTTATTTTCGAAGAACAATTTCAAATTGCGAGGACGCAATTTATTGAAGGAGGGGAGAATGTAACACCCCAAGATTTCATAGTGTGTTATTTCTTCAAAATAATTCAATAACTTGCACTACACGCAACACCGAGTTCATTCACACCATGACTTACAAAAAAAGAGCCATTCAAAAGAGGTTATTAATAGTATTATCTAAATTTTAAACTTTATATAATCCTTATAATTTTAGAATCCATATTATGAGTTTCTTAGATATAATGCAAGAACAAATTCATTTTCAGTATTGCACTTTTATCAACTTTTAATAGTGAACCCTTTTTAAATACAATATTTTAAACTTTTTGACTAAATGGGGACATCAAAAATTTAAAATGAAACATCCCAATCTTCCACGGTACGCTTTCCTTTGAATAAAACAGTAGCGTGTGTTGTACGCAACTTCGTGTTTTAACACACACCACAACCGATCAAACTATCTGTTATGAATAGTAATACCTAATTTTTGAAATTATATATATTTTATTTTTAAAAACGGACTTCATTTTTGGATTCGGAATATTGAAATTAGCCTAAGGTGAAATTTTGGTACTTTTCGGATAACTTTAATATTTTGATGAATAGTGAAAATTACTAAATTTTAATTAAAAACAACTTTTTTAATCCAAATAATTAATAGTGATAAATTATGAATTTGAGTGGTTTTAAAGTATATTTAGAATATATTTTTACCACTTAATATAATGTTGGTCATTAGACATAATTTTACAATTAAACCGAACATAAACAAGTGTCAATCTTTTGATAGTTATTATCTCTTAAAAACACGCTTTTTGTTTTGACAGCGGGAATTAATTTTAAATTATTTTCTGCCACTTCTGTGTTTTGAATTTAGAAAAATGGATTCCATATTTGGAATCAGGATTTTCAAATTGTGTAAATAGGTAACTTTCATTTTTAGACATTTTGAATAATTACTGCGGTAAATATTTTATTTACCATGGTTAAGGGTAAATCCGGTAAATAAGGGTTACAAAATAATATTATAATAATACTAAATTACCCTAAAACGTGTCTTAACCCTATTGTTTGATACATGGTCGACCATGGTCATCTTTGGGTCTATTTTGGGACCCCATGGATCCACTTGTAAGTGATAATGACACATTATATTAATAAAGTTAAAATAAAAATAAAAATGGCATAAGCTTACATCTTTTAGAAGAACAATTTTTACATAGGGTTATACATGTTGGATTTTCGATTATAAATATTCATTAGGAAGCTAAAAAGATTTCCTACATAATGATATTTTATTTATAATTTTTAGACATCAAATAATTTAAATTATTAATGACACAATAATGATATAATGTTTACCTCATTAATAAATCATTTAAATAAATAAGATTATAATGATTACAATATTATCTAAAACCTGTCCAATTCTTATTGGTTGATGTTATTTAGAATATGAGTCATCTTATATTCGACCTAATTGATTTTTGGACCATTATAAACCGAATAATAATATATTATAAAGTAATACTTTCACTCTTTCCTAAAGAGCCCCTCCTCTCCCTTATAAAAGGAGACCACTTCTACTCATTCCTCACACCTCTCAAGCCACTTGGCTCGTCCAAACTCTGCCCAACTAAGCTCCCCACATCCCGCTCCTCCTCCTTGGAGCTTCCCTTTAGGTAGAAAGCATTTCAACAAGTCCTTTGGTTCCAACCAAAGTGAGTTACCTAAATTAAAGGTAACGTTTTCTCTTAAATTATTTTCATTTATTTTGCTGCTTCAACCCCCAAACTCTTTTTATTTCCTTTCTTTTGTAAAAACACCAGTATCCTCAATATACTAGGATGTTGTTATAAGAAGGATTCAAACTACACATACACACAACTCCATCTAATGGATGATGAACATAATGTTTCTGTGGATGGCAATCTAACGCCTCACGAAACGATGATTGTTCAAATATATCTTACCGTCTCTCATGGTGGCCATTATGATGGAACTGTAATTAAATATGATATTAATGAAATATATTTTATATATAAGCTTCTGTAATTCCATTTTATTTCATACCATTATTCGTTTCATGTTGTATATACATACGATAATTTCATTTGAGGAAGTGCGGACTACCGCCCCCTTAAAATGATATGACCCGTTCATACCACACATGGAACGTATAAAGGATGGTGTTAATGAACTTAAGTAACATATATAAAATATTATATTATACTGGAATAGTAATATACCTATGTATCATTTGGATTCGATTCTTTTAAAATAAAACTTAAATGGAAGTAGCGTTCGTGCGTACGTACGGACTACCGTCTCCACGAACGCGATGAGATTTATTCTCCATCGTATCCATTCAAGTATAATTATCATTTGATGATTTAAAAATGATTTTTAAGGACTTGATACCATTCTGGATTTGAATAATATACAACCTATCCTTTACAAACATGTCTTACGTAACAAAACATACAAAACCAAACGAGTAAGTTAACACCCGAAACAACGATAATACTAAGATATTATTATCAAATCAATATTAAAAGATCATATATGATATCATATTAATATATATGATTCATGTATAATTTAGTAACAATTATTTCACCATTATACAGGAGGTTAACCTACCCCAACCAAGGAAAAGTACAAGGTAAGGGTTATTTCACAATCTCTTCATTATCCGAGGTTGTTTATACGTAATAATCTACTGGGATCTCTTTATCATCCACATCCATGATTCTTAAAAATGTATTTCAAAACATTTTTACTATTTACAAGATTATGGGTTAAAGTCATTTATACCCTTGTTTTCCTTTTTATAAGAGGAATCTTTCCGTCGTTTTCCAAACAAGGTCCTTTTTAACCTTTTCGACAGAATTAAGGTAAGAATGTTTTTTTAACTTATACGGAGGGTACGACTATTTACCGCAGTTATAAAATCTTCAAAGCTTCCCTTACAAGATTACAAGGATATTTTCAAAGTAAATGTTTTATTTTATAATTATGTGACTTTTAAATGATTTCAAAATGAATATTTTAAGAATTTCAGAAAGGTACTCTTTATCAAAATCAGAATTTTCAATGTTTTAAAGATTTATCTTTCTAAATCTTTTCAATTAATGTCCATGTCTTCAAAATGGTTTTTAAGGATTTATTTATATGGACATGAATTTTTTTAAAAAAAATTAATTCCTTTCAAAAGTATCAAAGTGTAATGGGACACTTTGATTCAAAAATCTCTTTTTAATTACTTCCTTTATAAATGTGTGACTTTTAAATGATTACAAAAAAGGAGATATTTCTCTCAAATAGTTTTGATTTCATCTATGTCAACATCCTTTGATGGATTTTACACTTATTTGAAGTTGATTTATTATGATACGAAACTTCTATATTGTATTGAAGGTATTGTGATATGTTTGACTATGGATGTGCTATTTTTATACCATTCATAGTTTATGGTGAAATTATTGACATTTCGTATGCTAGTTTTAATACGAATGTTTATGTTATGTTTAAACCTTTTCATATGGGAATGCATTGGACTTAATAAGTGACGGGTGGAGCCCGCTATAGCTCCTCGATGCATCGGTAGGTCTCATGAGACAAACTAGTGTCTTGGCACAAGGCCTTGACAAAATCTTATTTGTAGTCTTGGCACGAGGCCTTGGCTATGTGGTTATGATAGTCTGGAATTATGAATTCCAACATTATGAATGTGGTTAGTGATTTTGCATGTGATTATTCGATTAGTAGAATATCCATGTGAATGAGTAAATGGAATTATTTCATTTTACTTTTGCCATATTATGTTGATGTTCACGTTTAAAAGGCTTTTGTTTTAGTTATACATTGCCTTAAATGTTTATTCTTATTTATGAAAGTTTCCGCTATATTGTTATCCTTAATGGGCATTTGAGCTCACCTCTTTTCTATGTTTTACTTTTCCCAGGATGTGAAGAAGTAAGTTATGAATGACCTGCAGGGATATTATGAGGGGATAATAGTGTGGACTGTGGAGACTTTATGTTGTTGTAGTAGTTTTTCATTTTACGATGTAATGTAAAACTTATGAATATATCTAGTGTTTCCAAGGCTACTAAACCAATCGATCTTTCGAGATTTGATCTTTCTTGTGATCATGCCAATGTTATGTAATAATGCACCGACTCTGGGTAACTGGGGTCGGGGCGTTACAAGGAAGGTGTTTCTACCACAATTAACAATTATAGATATGTAATTCCTGGTATAGAGTACAAATCACAACCTATATTGATTAGTTCCTCTATTCCACCTGAATAGAATGAAATGTATATCTCCTTTTTGAAATATTACCATGATATTTTTTTTTGTAATTATAAAGAAATGGATAGACAAGATCTGGATGGGGCCAACCTCCATTGGGGTATATCGAAAGATCATTATGGTTTCAGGAACAAATCTAAGAGGCTATGCCCACCCCATGATGCTTATGTTGATTCTAAATTTAAAAATATTATTAAATACAACTTCATATGAGATTTTTAATGCCCCAACTGTATTGTTGAAATTATCCATATTAATTAATAAGATGGGAATATCAAAGTTTGTATCAATTTTAAGTATTTCAACTAGAACTTTCCAAAGGATAGTTACTAGGTCCTCTTTATAGATCTATTGATTGATTCCACTACAATCTTCCAAGACCTTTTCATTATGTATGTATAATTAGTGTACATATATATCAAACTTGCATTCATGGATGAATAATTCACTTTTCTCTGAGCACCCAAAGCGATATTTTGTTATTAATACATTCCATTTGGTTTAAATAATATTGAAACCACAAATCAATTCTCCATACACCACATAGTAATTCCCCTCAAGGTAATGATTATAAAATATTATATCAATGATATAATGGTCAAATATGATCAACATTGGGATCATTGGGATATAATTGACATAGTTTTTTAGTAAACATTGGAAGTATATTTTGAAGATGAACCATTTTCTGTACGTTTTCAAGGTGAAATTAGGAAAATTTCTTAGGTTCATAACTTAAAAATTCGGTATCAAACTCGACCATGAAAATACTAGAAAGATCATCAAAATTCATTATCCTCATTACCTCAAAGAGTTTTGAGTGGTTCAAGAACTCCTCACCTACATACTAAATTTTAAAGTGAATATTTTCGTTAAATTTTTCCACTTTATGAAGTTGATAAATAATGGAGTCACCTAAAAATGTGATAAAGTCTATCAATAATCCTTTGAAAATATTATGTAATATTTTCTGCACCTACAAGTCCTAATGCTACTTGAATAAGGTAATCCACTTATCTTATATGTGGCTATTATGAATAAATCATTTAGTTCCCCTCTCACAATGAAAAATTATGTTGGGAATGAAAACATTATCTAATATATTATTGGGAAATGGTACATACTAATTATTCATATTTCAATATTCAAAATAACTTCTTCATACTGATTTTTACATTATAATAGATGAGGTGATCCATATTAGAACCCTGATGAAATTTTTTTTTCTCCAATTTATCCACTCAGGTACATCCTCAAATATTATATGTATACTAGCCACTTGGGTAAATTGGTTGTTGTCCTACAATAGTGAAATGTTCTGTTTTTATCACAAAAGGTAATCAAATGGATGGTTCTTTCCGTTTTTTCATAAAACACCCAAACATGCAATGCATACCTAGAGTATAGAGATCACAAATGATGATATTTTTCATATTAATAAAAATTCTTATATAAGGTATATGTTATTTTAGGAATTATCTTAAATACCTACTAGGAAAATAATAGGAAACACAAAGCTCAATAGATTTGGTATGGGGATTTTTTTAATTTCTCTTGTAAATGAAATTATACTATATTTGTTCCTGTTATACAAGGGTTGCCCAAACAATAAGGTAGAGTACCAAGATCTCATCATAAGCTTATATTTTTCCTAAATCATTAGGTATTATATTTGAATATTAATAGTGAGTCATAATAAGTAATTAAGGATATAAAAGAGTGATTACTCCATCAAGAATGAAGGGCTGGATCCCCTCCTTTGTCACTATGGGGATTAATAGATGGATTCCCCTTTGAACCAATAATGAATTATATCCCTCTATTAGAGAATTCTTGTGATGATTCACTATATAATACCTCCCTAGATTAGGATAATCCGGATTATAGTGATATTTTCTTCCACATCACTAACCACATGGGTTATCCACTATCATAGTTATTTACATGGACGAAATCAATGATATTAAATCCCCCCTAACTAATAATAATCCAATATCCACTTAAACTGAAACCACTATAAGATGGGTGTCCCCTATAATTTATTAACTACAAAATGGGATCATCTTGTGAGATCAAGCCAAGAAGGAACATATCCAATGTTAGGAAAAAAATGTGTTAACTATAATGTTTCAAATTAATTAAAAATCCACTAAAAAAGATGTTTTATGGGATCCTCCATAACTTAATTAAAGGAAGATAGGACCTCACCATTATGTAAGAGTTTCATGTAGGCTCTTATGGTGCTCATATGTTTGAAGACAATGATGAACTTAAAATTAGTAACCATCGATATTTTTTAATGATGATGATAAAAGATAACATGATGTTTAAAAATAAATGATATTCATTCCATGTATATTATAACATCATCCAACAATGCATATAGTTATTTCATGTATCTTGGAATGCTTGAAGATATTAAATATGAGTAATATATATCAAAAGGCCTTATCCCCCTACTAGATCTAGAAGAATCAGGTTTATTTTTACTTACATCAACTTCTTCTCTAAATATACTGAGGAAGTACCCCTCAAGGAAGTTGGAAAAAATTATATCATTGACTTCATAAAGTTTCCCATCATCACCAAATTTAATTTCATTGACACAATATTGATGTAAAATTGAAAAATTTCTTTAATTTTGAGTTAAAAAGGTTATATAAGGAATATTACATCCATTCTAACCCTCATACTACTACCATGAAATGTAAAAAGGATAGATAAGGGCCTTAAATAAGAGTTTTTCAAACATACTCTAGAATGTGATAGGAAACAATCAGGGAAAGATAAACTTAATCATACCTTGTTTGATTAACATTCTTGAATTCATACTTCTATATAATAAACCTTATATTCTAATCTCTATGGAGGAAAGGAGGTGTTTTACATCCAAGTTCAATTTACCTTACACTGCATTGGAATATTTGGTAAACTCTTATAAGATAAACAATATCATATATGAATTGATGAGTAAGAGTGGAGTGATTAAAATAGGTTACACACGATACGACTTGGAATTCTATCATAACTAGATATTTCAAGACTTAAATTAAAAATTCCACCTCAAATTATTCCTCTAGGGAACATTGGTATTAGTTATTATAAAATTAATGATATCTGGGTGGAAGTCGCAAAAACATAAATAAAATTGAGGATGTCCTTATAGAATAAATAAGGTCTTTTCCTAAAGAGATTATTCTATTATCGTCAGAGATGGTTATCACCTCATATTAATTTTCAATGCAAGATTTTTAAATAAATAATTTATATTATTTTATCATTAGGTTTTAAACATCCCTGTTTTATGAAATCAAATTGTTTGATGAAATTCCTAATTATATAAATTTAAATGACATAGAACATTGTCCACCTAACATCACATTAAACTAAATGACCATAATCATCATTCAAGAGGATATTTTCCCTTTTACATTTAAATCCTACTACATACATATTAAAAACTTCAAGTGACTTTATTCTCACTCTCATGGGGTATATAGTGATTACCAGAGTGCTTACTATAGGACAAGCTATAATTACACCACTATCAAAATAAATTTTACACTGATTCAACTATTTATGGTCTAGAGTGGTGTAGAAATTTTTTATCAAAGAATAGAATACCCCTCTCTTATACATGATCTAGATCTACATAGCACCCCTCGATGTTATATTATTTATCCATGAACATATGTTTATGAATATAACTCTTTATCTTATACATATAATCTAGATCTATAAAATGATTCTTAAGAACATTGTGTTTCCTAATTCCTATTCCATTAATATACCGAGTGATGTCATTGATCACCTATACTAGACCCAACAATGGGTTTTACTTAATACTAATCCCTTTCCATTATGAAAAATGTTCAGATTACAATACATTGTGTAATCCCAAATAGTGAAAAGTGTATTTATATAGTAATAAATATATATGGGAATAACCTAGTCCTGTAAAAAACATTAAACTACATGTAATTTTTTCTCTCTCACCTGATGTTAAACAGAATGAAATTATCCTAGTCGCATTCACGAATCAAAATTATACAATATTTTGTTTTCTTAAAAAACATAAACTACACAAAACAACCTATCTCATATTGATTGAATCCATTACATGAGATACAGATCCATGTGAAAACCCATAGTGTATAACTCCCAATTAATTTAGGATATGTAGTGATTCTTGTATCTCTAATCATTGGACCTGTTATAAATTCATCCAACCAAAATGCCTCTTCCTAATGCACAATCAGGATATACATATGTGGATCTAGCATAGACTCACCTATGAACCTAAACTAAGAATGAAAAAAATACTCCCATCCAAGTGTTGGAGTTATCTTAATTAGTATCTGTCCCTTCCTTATATCCTCTTACTCTAGTAATTCGAGAACTATTCTTGTATTAATTCTTATTTTCACAGGATATGTTGTGGTGCATGGATCCCACATCATATAGCCTAACTAAAATTCAAAAAAATACCATTTCCATCATATGATATAGACCAATGTATTAATTTCTCTTCATTAACTACATGTTTCATGATTACCATATATAAATGATACATAGTTCTATGTATATCTCACAAGTTTTGTTCAGATGAAAGATCCAAAATCACTTATCTTTGAGTGTTACATCTGAGTGCTTATCATAGGAATTTAAACTACAATAGGAATGGTATATCCTATATTCCCCTAAAATATTATAGTTTTCCCATTTCAAATAACCCAACTCTACTAAAAAAAGAAATATGAATTTGGGGGTACACAATATATGGGATCACACACTAGGGTAAAAGAATTCCTTATACTATAAAAACAGTTTTTTACCTCCTATAATCATCATTTATTCTCATTCATTTTTAAGGTCCACAATAGCTTAACGATGGTATATTTATGTATATAAATACTCCATCACATTTTCTAAACATCTCTTACTATAAATTATATTTAACTTCTCAAGTGTATTAGTTTCCCACAAACCTTTTATGGATATCGATAATGAGTGTATATATCTCCAAAGGTAGCCACTAATTTTCCGTCATCTTCAATTCCACAATAATCATACATTCAAATTAAATTAATCTTTATCTTGGGTAAAAGGTTCTATAATACCCATACACACTCAAAATATTTTATAGGAACCCATAATTTGAATATAGTATGTAGTAATCCATGAAATATGAGTTGATATCATCAATTATGATATGAAAACCTTAATTCCTAGTTTGAAAAGTCTTCATTTTATACTCAGAATGTATTAGGGTTTTCCTGTCCCTTGAACACCAAATGTAATGTATCTCTTTTGGGAAAATATATAGTATCATAGATTCTAATTTATGTTGGTTATATATTTTCTCTTATGAATATATTTTCTCTGATTTTTTGTTAAATCTATGATACCTTCAACACAATACTTTTTAGTTAAATCTATAAGATCATAATCTTGTCACCTTTTTGTCAATGTTGTATGACCATAAACTATATCCCTTGATGGTCCAAACCACAATACCCTAAACTATAGCTAAAAAATAAATAAAACTTATTAGTTTGAGTTAATTCAAAATAAATACTTATAAAAATTGAAGGCCTCACTCACTAAGATCCCCACTTTCAAATATTTTGAAAAATATATAATTTAAATAACTTAAAGAGATATAAATCTTGAATGGACCACTATATGTCCCTATAAAATGTTGATTCATTCTTTATTGACACACTAGTCTATAAAAAATAATAAAATGTCTTATCACATTTATTCATGATAACATGTTTAATACATGAAAATGTAATCATTAAAGTATCATAACACTCCTTAAATGTCCTCTCTTCCATGAAAACACATCATTTACCAAGTTCATGAATCCCCAGAAATCATCTACATTTTTTAGTAATGAGGTTGTTCGACCCCAAGGGACACATTTGTTTGGATATACATATATTCCCCTCATATGCCTCTACCCATGTTCCCCCAAAACAACCTTTCAACTAGAGGTGTGCTTTCATCCTAATGAGGATCTCCTTTAATCCCAATACATACTAGAAACATTAATGGAAGACCCTTTATTTGAATGTGGTTAATATTATTCATTAATACATGTGGAATCTCATTATCCATGATTTAAAACTCTTTGGGTCATGATTATAAAAACCCTCAATAAAATTATTCAAGAGTATTGCACATCCATGATAGCATTTATTCATGTTTACTTACAATATTTATTGTATGGATATGTTGTCTCATTATCGATCATTTGGGTGTCCTCGTCGTATGAACCTAAACAACATGGAATAAAATTCCATGATTTTTAAACCTAAACTAAATGCATTATATTTATAATATAGTTTACTTTTGAAAAATGAGCCTTCATTTATAATGGGTTTGTCTCTCCCTTGTAAGATAAATGTTGTGTCATACATTAATCAAATCTACCCAACCTTAAACATTAACTATATTATTTCACCTTATATAGCCAAAAACATCGTGAAAAAAAAGTCATGGACCACCCATGGTTGAGAACTATCAATGGTAAGCCTGGGAAAAGGTTAATTCTTCACTCACTATACTTGAACCACATTTTATTTTGGAAAATAAGGACTTTCAAATTGAAAATCCAAAAAACATGTTAGGTTGAAAAATAATCAAGGCTGGAGTATATTAAATATGATTTTTTTTCCACTATTCATCCCCCATGTGAAGATAAGAAAAATAATTAGGGTAATAAAATAAAATACACAGTTCCTATGGGATATAAAATATGACTCCACTAGAAGTAAAGCTTTTTTATATGGTCCCTTTAACCTTGGAAAAATATAGGGCATTCATTCATCCTTTCATCCCTAGTCTATTATTGTACAGGACCCATATGAAATGCACAGGTACATAACATTAGGCTATTTAAACCCTCTTCAGCATTAAAATACTTATTATGAATTGTTTTTCATTATCCTCATCAAATTAATCCAAATAATTTATCTGAATTGGAAAATTATAGTGTTATGATTACTATATTTGTTCCTATACCCATCTATTAGCCTTACCTAGTAAGAAATTATTCATCCAAATGGACCAAATGTAGTGTTACATTGATGATATTTGTGCATATAACCATCAAAGAAGAATTACTAGGAGAAAATAATTTATCCAAATATACCAACTCTAGAGTTATGGTGATGATATTTGTGCCTATACCAATCTATTTGTCACACTCAAGAGAAAATCATTCTAACTCAAGTGTCTAGGATAAATAATTAACTTTTTCCTCTTAAATTAAATGTTCCACTATTTTTTATTCAATATAGTTATACTTTTAATTTTTTCGTGGATTATTATAAAGTGATAATTGAATCATAGTTAAATTTGATATTGGTAAATAGTATAGAACAAAATGGTTTTCATTCAATGATAAAAAATTAGGCAGGGATGGATAATCTAAAATAATAGAGAATATTTTTTTAGTCTAATTAAGTATATCCTTATAAGATACTCCGTAAAATTGATTTATGTTCATTGAGTGATGGTTGGACATGATCAAAAATATTCTATAGTTCTGCTATCTTTATTGCTCCAGCTTCTTTGGTAAGATGGAAAATATTAAACTCAATAAAATCTTTCTTATTTATTTTGTCTAGAATTATTCATATAGTCTTCAGTGTTCTTTTTGTTTATCATTATCAATATGTAGCTACTATTGGAGGTGATATACTTTGATGGATTTCACGAAAAAGAAACATCATTGTGTCATTTTCTTATTCCCTTACCAAGAATCATTTTTAAGTGATATAGATCAAATAATGAACAATTGTGCCTCTGAATTCTCCCTTAAGAGGAATTGATGGAACAAATTCCTTTTTTATTTTCACTGAACTATCTCCTTCATAGAAAGGTGTTCCTCGCAGTAATAAAATCACTAAATTTTTGGTAGATAAATAGATATTAAAGGTTACCTAGTTTACAAATTGGTTAATAAAGTGGAGTTTCAAAAATGATCCTATAAATATTTATCTGCAATAATTTTAAATACCTTTATGGTAATTATGTATCTTTCAGATCTAAATCGAAATTAATAGTAGGTACTGATATATATTTCAAGCCCAAATCAGAAATTGATAAATTGGCTATAAAAACTTTCGGTGAGTTTTGTTCCAAGAAAACTTATGACCTTGTATCTTCCTATTTTTGGTATGTTTAAGTGACAAAATATTCAATTACCTGGACACATGACAATGCTTATGAAATAATATAGA
This sequence comes from Viscum album, assembly GCA_963277665.1. Lineage (NCBI taxonomy): Eukaryota > Viridiplantae > Streptophyta > Magnoliopsida > Santalales > Viscaceae > Viscum > Viscum album. The sequence goes on along the minus strand of OY728150.1, from coordinate 2,044,274,552 downwards.
ATATGATACTCAGGGGATAAAAAAATTAAACCAATGATGAAAATATTTGAATTGACACTGTCGTTAATTAGAGGAACAGTCTAAACCAAAACCTCCTCACTATGGGAAACAATGTCAAGGCTTTATAGTGGAAGAACCTGAATTAAATCTTAGGACACTATGATTTCCTCTTTAGGATGAAGAATTGTTTTTTAAGGGCTCTCTAACCCAGTTGTAGTTTGGTGATTAACCTGAAATATTATACAAAAGTATAAGTAAGGCATTAGTTGATTATACTGTTGAAATGAATATGCAGGTATTAAAATGGAATAATAAATTAATTTATGCACTAAATGTAGTAACATCAGACATAGGATGGTCTTTTAAGTCATTGATATACATAATATTATATTTTAATGTTGAACCAGTTATAGTAGTGGATGATGTATTTATATTGAAGCTTCAATAGAGTCACTGTTGTGTTTCTCCCATGAGATATTCTCTAGATATCCCTTTAGAGAGTTTAGTAATCTCATGTCTTTGAGGTACTAATTCTATTTTAACTGAAGAAGTAAAATAAATTCCAGAATAAATCATTTATATTGTAAAAAAAGTTTAAGTTAAATGTGGGAAATTGTAACCTCTTTGTTCTAAATGAAGAAAAAGTAATACCAGAATAAGATATCTTCACCTTTAAAATTTTATTAGAGGTAATTTTATTGGATGAATTTCTAGTGGAGGAATTGGAAATAATCTAGTGGTATTCAAAATAACATCCCACATGTGATCCCTTAAACTCGATGAGTTTTATTTTTCATCGCTTGAAACATCTAAATGTGTGACCAACACATTAGTTTATCTTATGCTTCATATAATGTAAAAATGGAATGTGATTGAACCCATTCATACTACTAAAATTTTAAAATTAATAATAAACAACTTGATATAAATAAATGAAAAAATATCATGACCAATTGTAAAATCAATTACCATTTTCTTAGAGTAATTTTAATCACTATCATTACCACCATTTAATAATACAAAGAACCATTAATATCACCACTAAACTCATTTAGAAGGTAACATAAAATAATAAATGATTGAGAGATACAAGTTCTTTAATTTATGCCCTCACATCATTAGTTTATTTTCAAGAAGTATTTTGAGAGGGGTCTTACACTTTCAAAAAAAAATTAGAATGACCTTCACCTCCTAGAGTGGTTTCTAAAAATACTTTGATGACAATTTTCCTTCCACGAGTCTCAATCCATCCATGATTCTCTAAATTTGGCATTGGTAAGTTTTGTGGTAAGGGAAATCCTTCTTCTCCCTGAATGTGGAACACTAATATGATTCATTTGTTTTCATAGAATTTGAGATGTTGTTTCCTCTTAAAGTGAAACATTTTCCCAAGTCTCTCAGCTACTAATAGCACCTGAGAAAACCATATTTCATATTTTGGTTGCCTTTAATTGATTATTTGGATCTTCTTCAACCCTTGGGGATATAAAACTATTGAACTAGTGAACCCAATGTTCTAATTTCCTATCTGGGAATGATTTTATCTATGACTAAACTAATTCATCATTTAGATTGATGAAAAAATTTGGAATAAGTGTGGTCACGTGTATTCAAGTCATCTCTCTAGCTAGAATTAAAAAAACTGCCATCAAGTGTTTCATATAACATTATATTAGTTGGGGAATGGTTTATTTCATTATTATGAAACTGAACTACCTTTCAAATTTGTACAATGTGCTCCCTTATAATATTACCTTCCCATTAATTAGAGTATCTATAATTTATTATTTAAGGCATATTAAGCTTCCAAATTCTACATGGACCTAGAATCCATTATCATTAATAGTTATAGTTTGAGTTTTATATGAGATATATATAAATTTATCATTCTAATTTGGATAATTCTTGAAATATCACTCACTTAAGTTTCATGTCTAGACTTCACTAATACTCTACTGGTAGGGATTTAAATGAGAACTGTGAATTTTTACGGCTTTGATGATCTCAGAGCCTCTTATATGTGATGATATCCAACACCAAATAACAACAATGGCCTGAATATTCTTAAAGGATCCATTCCTTTGGAAACATTCCCAAATGGTCAGTACAACTTTGTTAAAACCATCATGGTAGGGTTGATTCGTTATCCACTTTTGAGATATCTAGCAATTATAAAATTTATAATTCTTTCCCTCGTATGCCCTTATATGGGGAGAATGAAACCAATCATGTACATATCTATAAATCCCATCATCATAACCAATTGGTCATACATAGAGGACACTTCTTATCCATAGTTTTTTCCCTCACCCCCATCCAGAATGGGTCATTAAGTGTTATTAATCCCATTTTTTTGTTAATCAGTCATGTTTAGGGACATTGAGGTTCTAACATTTCCTTGGTCACATTAATGAAATGGTCATCCCATTCCCCAAAAGGAACATTGATCGTTAGACAAGTGTATTCTCCCATCATGAATCTCACCATATAGAGAAATTCCTAGGTAATTGATGGAGTCCTAACAGTATTATCCCATCCAGTGACTGGTGAAATAAATTCTTCATACATATCCCCAAGAATCAAATCCCCAATAATAGTTTCTAAATCATATAATCTTATTCCAACTTCTACATATACTATCTAAAAAGTTTCTATATCAGAAATAAATATATTAACATCATATGATATTAGATACATACGTCTATGAGAAAGGGTTTGAGAAACCCTGATGAATTCTTACAGATCTACTACCTTTTGCTTGACTTGAAAATTCTTCTCAACTATGTTATACCCAAAACATGTTACCATGGTCTATTCTTAAGGAACCTTTGGATATAGGATCCTTCCTTAAAGTATAATGAATTATTTGGTAACCCTTTGACCTTATCACAATACATCCATATTTGTGAACTTCTGGTTCTATAACCCGACACTCTTCCATTAATGATAGTGGAGTGTGTAGAAACACATAGCCTTTAGAGTTATCAGTCTATTTGATAATGTTTATAGATTTATAGATATTCACATGAGATACCTCCATATGATTGATGATCAAGATATGTGGTTGATTCCCCAATCACGGTTCAATAAATGGTTTATTTTTTAGAAGTCCAAATGCATACAGTGGTAACATTTATGATAATGCGTAGTCTTGATGGTTGAATCCCATAAAATTAGGTAGGAACTAATAATTAAAGATGATATATTGGCTCAGACTAGGAATTATGATTTAAATTATATATTCCCATCATATAGATATTGATATAGAATGTTGAAATTTCTATGTAGTCATTAGATGCATGAATGGGACATAAATTAAAATACGGTAAAAATGGAATTCATGTATTAACCATGCATGATTGTATAGTTTTCATACAATTATCACCTAAAAACATAGAGAAGTTTCTTAGAAATTACAAGAATACACTTGCTTTTTCAAGATCGCTTGTAATCAATAAGGTTTATTTGGAGGAAAACAACATCATTTCACAATAACTCTCTAGTATGAAAAATTAGTAAATGTCAAACATCGGCTATAGAGTTGAAAATATACATAAATTTTTAATTTTAACATATTTGATCCCCTTAAATTATTATTAGTCAAACATCATCTATAGAACTCCTAAACTCAATGACCCCTCTATATTAGTTTTCAATTATTATTAATATTTTATTTTTATTATTTTTTTATAAACTATGTTTTTTTATCTATCCACCCTAACTCATACAAGAATTGAAAACCATGACTACCACAGTTTATACCTTTAATATCACACAAAAAAGGGACTTAATAGTACCAAAAAATAGTTTCTGTCCTTAGTAATGTTAAAGGGGGTTCATTTATAAGCACTAAAAAAGAACTGATAAAGGCCCACCAACTGCATTGTGCTATTTGAATAATATAACACTATAGAATATACACCAGTATAATAATATATAATTTAATTGAAACAAATTTTACATTAAATATATACAAAACACTACTATATACATTTCAAATATTGTTTTGAATAATTATGTTTTCAATTACTATCCGTAAACATTTAAAAACATTAATTTTTCATCGTCATTGGCACACCTACGACCACCTCTTAAAAAATCCTTACCAAGGTATCAGTTGTGGCACAAACCACCACAACTCGATCAAAATATTCCACATATATGATAAAAAAATCTTATGTTAGTAATACTATAAATAAATAAATTAAACATAAATATTAAAGAATTCATTAAAAAAATGTCAATTTTAAATAAAAGGTCACACTATGAGTCATACCGGTTACACTATGTGTCGTATTGAGGATGATTTGATTCCCACATGTCATAAATGACATATGGATCATTTTACTAAAGAAAAAAAAACAATCTGAATGTGTTTTCTCATTTTTTAGAAAGTCTCTTGTTATTTTTACAATCATTAATGTCAATTTTAAATAAAAATTCACAGTTGGAGTCATATCAGTCACATCGTACATCTGATTTATGTGTGGATAATTCCAACATGTCGTAAATAACATATGGATCATTTTTCTAAAATATAAAAAAAATAGGTTTGAAGTATACCACTTGTGTTTTTTACTGAAATGTCATTTCGAACTAAAAACACTCACTTTGAGTCATACTCATCACATCATATGTCAGTTTGACATGAGACTGTTATTTATATGTCACAAATGACCTATAATTAATTTTCATAAATTATCAAGACAATTGGAGTGTGTTTTTTTAGTTTTCAGTGAGTGAAACACGTTTTGAACTAAAATATCAATTTTAAACTAATAGTGGAAACTATGAGTCATATCGATCATATTTTGGAGCAGATTGAGGTGTGGTTGATTCCTACATGTCACAAATGACATATAGATCATTTTTAAAAAGTGTCAAAATAATACAAATGAATTTTCCTGATTTTTATTATGTCACGTGTTCTTTATACTAAAATTAATGTCAAATTTAAATAAAAAGACACACTTTGAGTCATATCGGTCACATCGTGCATCAAATTTAGGTGTGGTTGATTCATAAACGTGAAAAATGACTTATGTATGATTTAATTAAAGTATCAAAACAATCATAATGTTCTTTCTCAGTTTTCAGTATTTCAATTTTTTTTAAGTAATATGGATGTAAATTTTAAATAAAAAGACTGACATTGTGTTATACTAGTCACATTGTGCCTAATATTGAGGAAGGGTTGATCTCATACCTCAATAATTACTTATGGGCCATTTTCATAAAGTGTCAAATCAATATGAATTTTTTTCCCAGCTCTGAGTACGTCAGTTGTTCTTTTTACTAAAACTAATATCAACTTTAAATAAAAAGACACACATGGAGTTATATCGGTCACACCGTGCATAATATTGAGGTGATTTTAATTCATACACATCGAAAAAAAACTTATGATTTGTTTTTTCTAAATTATCAAAAAACTCAGAATGCTTTGGATATGTTTTGAGTATGTCACTTGAGTTTTTTACAAAAAATTCATTTCAAATAGGAACCCTGCACATGGATTCATACCTGTCACATCATGTGTCAGTTGAATATGACATTTATTCCTACATGTCATAAATGACTTATGAATAGTTTTCCAAAATTATGCAGACAATAGGAACATGTTTTCTAGGTTTTAAGTGTGTGACACATGTTTTGAACTAAAATGTCAAATTTAAACAGATAACAAGATCTTTTAGTCATATCGGTCACACCATGTGTTGGAATGAGGTTATGTTTATTCCTATACATCAAAAATTAATTATGAACTCTTTTCATAAAGTATCAAAATAATCTTAAGGGTTTTTCTTAGTTTTCAATATGTTACTTTTTCTTTTAACTAGAATTAATGTCTATTTTAAATAAAAAATTACACTTGGAGTCATATCGATCACACCGTGGGAACTTCGAGGTTCAGTTGATTCCTACACATCAAAAATGACTTATGGATCATTTTTTAAAGTATAAATACAATAGAAATGTGTTTTCATGGTTTTCAGTATGTCATTTGTTCTTTTTATAAAAACTAATGTTTTTTAAATAAAAATACACACTTGGACTTACACAGATTACTCCATTTGATAGATTAATCCGGGGTTGATTTATAAACATTAAAAATTACTTCTGTATCATTTTCATCTATTATTATGATAATATAAATATGGTTACTCAGTTTTGAGTATGACAATTATTCTTTTTACAAGAATTAATATCAATTTTAAATAAAAAGACACACTTGGAGTCATATCGGTCATAATGTTCACTATATTTAGGTGAGGATATTTCCTACATATCAAAAATGACTTATTTATCAATTTACTATTGTATCAAAATAATATGAATTCATTTTATTGGTTTTCAGTATGTCACTAATACTTTTTCACTAAAATTAATGTCACTTTTAAATAAAGTGACACACTTGGAGTCATATCGGTCATACCATGCATCATATTGAGGTTTAGTGGATTCTTATTCATCAAAAATGAATTATATATCTTTTAATAAATTATAAAAACAATCTGAATTTTTTTTATTGTATTTTAGTATGTCACTTGTTCTTTTTACTAAAATTAACGTCAATTTTAAATAAAAATTTACACTTAGATTAATACCAGTCACAAAGTGTGCAGTATTGAGGTGATATTGATTCATACACATAAAAATAACTTACGGATTTTTTTCCCTCACGTAACAAAATAATAAAAATGTGTTTTGTTGGTTTTATGTATATCACTTGTTCTTTTTAATACAATTAATGTCAATTTTAAATAATAAGACTCACTTGGAGTCATATCTGTGAAACCGTGCACTGGATTGAGGTGAGGTTGATTGTTACACATGATAAATGAATTATAGATCATTTTACTAAATTATCAAAAAGATATGAATTTTTTTTAGTATGTCACTTGTGTTTTTTACTGAAATGACATTAAAAACATGAAACTCGCACATTGAGTCATACCAGTAACATCATGTATTGGTTTGATGTGAGACTAATTCCTACACATCAAAAACGAATTATGAATTTTTTTAACTAAATTATTATGATAATAGGAGTGGGGTTTAATGGTTTTTAGTTAGTCAGACACATTTTGAACCAAAATTTAATTTTAAATTGATAACATACACCATGAGTAATACTGGTCATGCCATGAATTAGATTGAGGTGTGGTTGATTTATACATGTCAAAATGACTTATGGATCATTGAACTAAATTATCAAAACAACACAAATGTTTTTTTTATCATTTTTCAATATGTCACTTATTCTTTTTTCTAAAATTAATGTCAATTTTAAATGAAGAGATTCACCTGAGGTCATATCAGTCACACATTGTATCAGATTGAGGCATGGTTAATTGGTACACATCACAAATGAATTATAGATCATTTTAACAAAGTATAAAAACAATATGAATTTTTTTTCTTGGTTTTCAGTATGTCACTTGTTCTTTTTTACTAATATAAATTTCAGTAAAAAATAAATAGACACACCTTGAATCATATCAACCACAACGTCTGTTGGATTGAGCTACGGCTAATTCCTACATATCTTAAATGACTTATGTATTGATTTCATAAAGTATCAAAATACTCTTAATGTGTTTTCTTGGTTTAGAGTATATGATGTTTGTTTTAAAATAAAATGTAAATTATAAACCAAAAACCTTCAACCCGAGTCATACAGAGCACACTATGTATCAGATTTAGGTATAACTGATTTAGTATGAGATATGCATTTTTGTTTCAACTATCTAATAAAATCTAAAAAATAGAGAAAGTGTTTCATTCTGATGGATGAGAAACCATATTCTCTATGAAATAATTCATGTTTCAGACAGTACAAGGTTTCCTCTTCCATTAAAAAGGAACATGTTCTTTATTTTATAGATATTTGTATATAGTTGAACCCAAAATATGAAATCCCAAAATATCTATAAAAAACAAAATAATTATTAGATAAAAATGATAAGGAAATAAACTTACAAATAATAGATAAAATGATGAAAAGAATAATTAAATAAGTAGTATGAATTCACCTTTTCATGATGGTTGTATACATTCTTGACCCATATCCTTATTTTCAATATCTTAGATGAAGCCTTGAAATCAAATCTCACATGGGCATGGGCATCTTCAAACAAACCACCCAAACCCAAGAAAAAGAATCCACCTATATAAGAAAACAATTCATATATTATTAATACTATATAGACATAATATAAAAATTATATATGAAATAATAAAATAATAAAATTTCAATTTTAAAATGAAACCATATAATTTGATCCATACCAGGTACACCATGTATTGGATTGAGTGCATAATCATAGTATATGAATGATTCATCCTTGTTGATGATATCATTTCTTAATGAACTCTATGAAAATAAAAAAACATGTATTAGATTGAAATAATGAGCAAATTTAATAAAGAAAGTAGATAAAATAATGATAAAATCAACTAAATAAGTTATAGGAAGTCACATCTTCATGATATATGTGTACATTCTGACATAAGGTATGTCGGTCATTCATTTCTAAACAAATCAATTTCATCTTGTGAATTTTAGGACATTAGAATTTCATGGTAGTACTAGAAAAATATAATTACACAATGAATTAGTAAATATTTTAAATGAAATTGTAATTATCTTTGGAAATGCCTCTTTGGGGAAGCTAGTTTGTTGATAGTATATGATATCTCTCATAAATTTGAAAATATAATAACCATCCTTTTCTCCATTAGTTTGTTGCATACAATAAAAATAAATTAATAAAATTAAGTAATTTGTTTTGTTTTCTGTTCTGATGGAGAAATATTATTATATATACCATGATACATGTCCAGTTGTTGAAATTGATAGGATCCTTTTGAGCATGTACTATTTTCATTCCATGATTTTCATGATATTTAAGCACTGTCCTATCATAAAATAATTCTCATTAAAACATAAAATCAAATATTATACTTGAATTTTAGTTTTAAAACATTAGATATACTATATTAAAAATTGAAAAAAGTCATTACATTTGGTCGGTTTGTTGGGAATCTGTATAGGGAATCTATGAAATAAATCATTGGAGTATCCAAATTGACCGCAATGAGTACCCAATTCTACCTAAATAGAAAAAATGAATAAGTAGTGAAAGGAATGAAAATATATTTCATATGATTAAATTATATAGTTTTACCCATGCATTATTGGTAATAATAAGAGTCTATAATTCATATGTTTTCTATCAAATGTTGTGGCCAGGTTTTCCACTATTTCATAAATTTTAGTTGATTCTATTTTGGTTTGTTATGTAGATGTGATGTGAGGACTACCAAGTAATTATTTATGTTCATAGTATTTTCTCTTCAAATAGTATTGATATAGATTGATACATTAAACATGAATTGTATTTTCTCATAATTAATATAGCATATCATCTATTAGAAAAAAATCATGAAAACACACCTCATGTATAAATTTACAATTGAGACACATAGTCATTCATACATTAAGATTTCATTTTCATTCTCAAGAGAAATGTAGTCTGAAATGGCACATCCATACATTTTTTCTTCAAAATCATCAATTTTTTTACTACAACTTTGTATCCTTGTCACTTTTTTAACCATAAATGTTAGTAAATGTGGATATTAAATCATCAGGGTAAAGGTACATTGTGAATATATTTTTTATTGTATGGTTGATCCTTTAGATCATTATGATTTAAAATTTCATTTCAACCTATTCCCTTTGTCCATCTATAATAATAGTCATCAATTTAGTCATTTTTTCATTAATTGTTAAAGATTTTTCTTTAAATGTAAATAGGATATTAATACCTTCATATTGACATGTTTTTTACGTTATCTAATAGTTATACTATGAATGTTATAATAGCTTTCTTTTCCATATGAATATATGAATCATCAAGCGAAACATGTAGCTAATTTTTTCTATCATGAGCTATTTTAATCAGCACTCTCATATGATATATTGAAATTTTTCTGTTCTATAGAGTGGATTATTGAATATTGAATGTAGTATCCCTTGAAACAAAGTGATGGATGGGTATTGATAGATATAAATCATGCTCATTCTAACCCAATAAAATATCAGTAAAATAAAGGTATCATTTCCTTCTTGATTAACATTTCATAAAAACAATTACGAGAATATTTATTACCTCATCTAGGAAATATATTTTATGGAATGGATCTCCTCAAAGCAGGTGGGGGGATCTACATGTAATGGTTGTTCTTGATTTGTTTCTTCTCATTGCTTCCCCCCATTATATTTTCTAGAATCTTAGAATGCTAATAAAAAATTTCTTTAAGGGCATCTAATCATGCCTATATATCTTCCATTTGTTTATCTTTATCCTCCTACTCATTTATTTTATCAAAATATACTTGGGGTGTCACCCCCAAACCCACACCTCTGACACAGTCATACTTTAATGGATGCTTCAAGGCCATTAATAGTAGGTGTTCATCTAGTATAGTTGTTGATGATTCATATGTCTAAGTTAGATAGAAAATATAATATAATAATTGATCATTGTTATATAATAATGATTTAACGAAAAATAAATTATTATTATGTCATACTTACACATTATTTCCAAACTATTTTGGGTTTACATCTATTAGTATCCCCTATTTATTTACATGTCTATAATTCAATAGCACATGATGTGGGATGGAAGTGGCTTTTATTTGGATTCATCAAACTACATATAAAAATACCAACATAATTATGTTATTGTTTCATGTCTCATAAAATTATTATAGTTTATTTAAAATATTTACAAAATTTTTTCAAGTGGGACTCACCCTATCCTTTTTTTATGCTAGGGCTACGTTGGTTTTTCATCCCATTGCTTATTTTCCATACTCAGTTTCTATTTAATAAATTAATAATTATCAATGAAATTGATTAATACATGTATTTTCACGAAATTTCTTACTAGCCACAATGCACCAAAAAAGTTATCTCCCCATGATGGCTAGTAAACACATCCTATACTACATGGATTCTCAGATGTGCATTCATATTTGGTGGGAATGGGTTTATTTTCCCTTCAACGTATTTGAGAATAAATTTTATTAGAATTGTGAAAAATCCTTTATGATCCCTTCCAGTAAGCATTGATACAAATTTATTGTGGGAGTCATCTACTATAAATGCACTCTAAAAATAATGTTGAAGAGTGAGTCAATGTTTCAATATTTTATTTTGTTAATAATATAAATAAAGGATATGATAATATTTCCCTAATATCTTCCCAAATCAGTGTCATAGGTGTCGTAAAAACATAGTGCCAAGAATCTACATCAATTGGAATGTGCATTAGAGTGATGATCCCAATGAAACTATTGAACATGACCATGTTGAGTTTAACATGCTGGTTGAGTGCATTTCATCAAACCTAAAATTTTATGCCTTTATTGTTCACCTTAATAATTTTGGTTAACACCATCAAGATAAGGCACTCTAATTTTTTATGAGACATCAGTTCTTCATCAGCTACCATTACCTCAGGTTCAACATCATAAATATGTTGTTTCTCTTGGTTGGTATCATTGGCATGTTCATAAGTTCATTGTACCTCTACATTAGGAGAAGCAGCAGGTTGAGAAACCTATTATTCTATAGATCTGTAATGCCCTGACCCGAGTTACCCAGAGTTGGTGTATTATTATATAACATTGGAATGATCAGAAAAGATCATGTCTCGAAAGATCTATTAGTTTAGTAGTCTTGTAAACACTAGATATATTCATAAGCCTTACATTACATCATAAAGTAAAAAAACTACAACAACATATTGTCATCATATCCCCTCATACTATCCATGTAGGTCATTCATAAATTACTTCTTCACATCCTGGGAAAAATAAAAAATTGAATGGGGTGAGCTTAGATGCTCAGTAAGGGTAACAATATAGCAAAAACTTTCATAAATAAGCATAAACATTTAAAGCAATGTATAGCTAAAACAAAATCCTTTTAAACATGAAATTCAGCATAATATTGAAAATATAAAATGAAATAATGCCATTTACTTATTCACATGGATATTCTACTAGTCGAGTAATCACATAAAATATCAATAACCAATTTCATAATGATAGAATGCATAATTCTAGACTATCATACCACATAGTCAAGGCCTTTTCCCAAGACTACAAATAACATTTTGTCAAGGCCTTGTGCCAAGACACTAGTTTGTCTCATGAGACCTACCGATGCATCAAGGAGCTATAGCGGGCTCCACCCATCACTTACTATGTCCAATTCATTCCTCATATGAAATGTTTGAAACATAATTAAAATATTCATATTAAAACTAGCATACGAAATGTAAATACTTTATCCACAAACCATGAATGGTATAAAAATAGCACATCCACAGTCAAACATAACTCATTCGATACATTATGGAAGATTGTATTTTATCACATTAACCTCAATTGAGAATAATTAAGGATATTGACATCGATTAAAATAATCATCAATCTATTGAGAGAAATATCCTCCCTTTTCTTGAAAAAATATAAAAGTCACACTATTTTTCAGGAAGCCATTTAAAATAGATATTTGAATCAAAGTGTCCCATACCAATTTGAAACATTTAAAAGGAATTTTAATTTTAAAACATTAATGTCCATATAAATAAATCATTAAAACTATTTCCAAAACATGGACATTAATGAGAAATAATTAAAACTATAAATCTTTAAAACATTTAAAAATGATATTTTAGTTAGAGTTTCTAACCAAAAGAGAGAAAATTGAATAAAAATAATTGAGGTAATAAATGATTTTTTATATCATGATAATAATGGGATTCATGATATAATATTTCAAATTACATTATATACGCCATATAAAAGTGATTTGGTGTATAACAACAACGATGTCTCAATGGAATGTAATTTGAGATGAAACTTTGTATAAAGACCGTATACTTAGGTTAAGGATAAATCGACGACATAATTATGTGTGAAAAATATAAATACACTCAATATGATTGGATATTCAGTGTAAAACAATCAAAGGACATTGACACATATTCCTGTAAAAACAACCCCAATGAATTGGATGTTTAACTCAACAAATGGATATTGAGTAAAAATTACTCCTATCAAGTTCATACTGATGGCTTTAGAATTTATCAATGGATTTATTATGTGTATCCAAAGTATATCCATATAAATGGGAGTGTAAATTATGACATAAGAAAATGAATAGTGATTCCACACATAATTTTGGAGTAAAATAATCAATGAAGTATGCGTAAAGCCAAATGAGTGGAATTTGAAATTTGAAATTCCCTTATTGATTTGTTAACATACAAAACATACACCCATGAAATAAGGATCATACAATGATGATTTAAATATCCATGAATTAAATTATATTAAATAATTAATACAAACATGGTAAGTACACACACCACATGCAATAAATAAGTGGTGAACAATGGAAATATCACGAAATTAAAAGTGAGATAAGAAACCCCTTACTTTGTACTTTTTCCTTGGTTGAGGGTAGTTTAGCCTCCTGTATAATGGTGAAATAATTGTTATTTAATTATACAAGAATCATATACATTAATATGATATCATATATGATCTTTTAACATTTCTTTGTTAATAATATCTTAGTATTATGGTCGTTTCGGGTGTTAACTTACTTGTTTGATTTTATATGTTTTGTTACATAAGTAATGATTGATATGGATAGGTTGTATCTTATTCATATAAATAATGATATAAAGTCATTAAATATAATTTTTAATCATAAATTGAGAATTAGACTTGTATGGATATGATGGGTAATGAATCTCATTGTGTTTGTGGAGATGGTAGTCCGTACGTACGCACAAGTGACAATATCATTCTTTTGATATTAAAATAATATATAATTGGATGTTATATCATATATACAAAATAATTATCATGTTATATTTATTATTTACATCAATTACACGTCATTATCATACCCATACAAATAATAATGTTTTGAATAACAATTACACCACGATGTGGAGACGGTAGGCCGTACGTACGCACGTATGGTGACATTTCATTCAAATGATCAATAGAATACTGAATATGGTTGTACCATATTTATAATAACACCAAAGTTTATAGATGATAATGGAGTTATTATTTTAAAATGGAAATCACAAATAAATAATACGCTGAAGAAGAAATAAACTTGAAAGAGGGTTGTGAAAACTTTACCTCTTCTTCGGGTTTTTTCTTTTGATTTGATCAAAAGGGATCCTTAAGTTGGATTTATGATCAAACTAAGGCCTCTAGGTTGAAGTTATGAAAGTAGATAAAATATTTGGGCAGGTTTTTGCTGAGCAAAAATGCTTTGAAGGTGTAAATTAGAGAGAAGGGGGAGTACCCTTTTATATGAGGGGTGAGGGGAACCTTTGGAAAAGCTAGAAATATTATTTGATAATAAATTCATATTCGGTTTCTAAAGGATAAAAACTGATTAATTTCTATAATAAGGTGGGTATGGGTCCAAAAAAAAACTCAATAAATAGGTTTTCGATAGGTTTGGGTCACTTTATTAACCTTATATTCTAGTTTTAATTCTTAGTTAATTAGTTTGACATTTACCATGTCTCTTTGTATTTTTATATTATATAGTGAATAAACTTACTATATACCTCTGAGAGACCCCAAAGTGGTCCATTAATGATACACCTATCATTATATAAGTCTTTTTTCCGAACCTTAGAGTTTTAGGAATAGAATATCAATTAATAATATAATATTTGTTTTCAAAACTCTTTTATGTCAATTTTGACACTATTGGGTATTTTGTTTTTGAGAATTTTATAACAGCATTATTACTTAGAAAAAAAATTATTTAAATAATTTTAATATGTCATATTAATCTATAAAATTATTTTAATTCATAAAAAATCTCAAATAACATTTATTTTGATATTTATAATATCAATTATTTTAATATTTCATTAATTAGGTAATTACTGTATGAGCATTGTGTCATAAATAAATTAAATTATATAATGTCTAAAAATTATAAATAAAATACAATTATGTATGAAATCATTTTATCTTTCTAATGAATATTTATAATCTAATTTATCTTTTTTATAACCCTATATAAAAAATGTTTTAGTTATTAAACTTTGTTTTTATCTCTTTTAACTCTTCATTGAATTAAATCATAATAAATGTCCTAATCTAATCCAAGTGGACCTAAATGAAAATATTTTACTGATAAGGTTGTTTTTGGTCGGGATAGACTTTTCCAATAGAATTAGGACATGTTTTAGGGTATTATTAATTTCATTTTTACCCTTAATTACCCTATTTACTTTTAACCGTGGTAAATAAAAGTAAAAAGTTACTATTCACCAAAAATTATTTTCATCTCATTGAAACACATTTTACACCTTGATATTAACTGTATATTTTGGATTTTATAAATTCCACTCACAGAAGTCGTAAAATTACGTTTTCTGTGAATTTTTAAATTCTCCTAGGAGGTGGGTAAAAGAGGGTTAAAGTTCAATAAAATTTTTATATATCTAAAATTATTCTAAACTAACTCTAATGAATTACATTGAGATTATATAGGTATTATTTATCTATTTTGACCTTAATTAAATTTAAATTAAATAAATAATTATTAAAATAAAAATTTGGTTTTAAAATATAACTGAGTGTGTTTTCACTATTCATCAAAAATTGAATGTTTTCAGAAAAATACCAAAAATTCACCCTAAGATAATTTTGATATTATGAATCCAAAAATGAAGTCCATTTTGAAAGATAAAATTTTTATAATTTCAAAAAGTGGGTATTACTATTCATATTGGCTAGTTTGATTGGTTGTGGTGTGTGTTAGAACTTGAAGTTGCATACAACACACGCTACTTTATTATTCAAAGAGAAGCGTACTGTGGAAGCTTGTGGTGTTACAAGATCAGGGGCACCATCATGTAAAGAATTAATTATCTACAGAAGTGGTTCAACATTTATTTTATATTACATTAATTAAATAGTTAAAAGAAAATAACATGAGGAAATGCAATGTATATTACAAAAAATATAAACTAATTATTTAACTCCATTTTTAAAAAGATTGAAGGGATTTGATGCCTATATCGATTATCCAAATACATTCATTGTGGTCTCCTCTGACGTACAAGACCCCATCTATATTGGTACCACTGCAAAATTATTGCAACATCCTAATGAAAGGGTTACCCCCAGTTGAATTTTCATCTGACCAGTGGTTTTGATCGATAAAAAAAGATTTGAACACTTTAAATTTACAACATCTGGAACATAAAATACTTGTACTACCTATGATGTCATTATAAATAGTTTTTTTATAACCTTTTTTACAGAAATCCTCATCAATGAGACCTAATTCACCTATTTTAACATCACACCTATTATAAACCCACTTACATTGAAGAATCGGATCTTGGAATGTTGTAAAATTAAACTCTCATATTTTTTTGATGATACCAAATTATGACATATTCTCATAAATTTGATTTCTATCATTGGTACAATATACATGCATCCCTATATCAATAAGTGTAACTCCTTCATTTTCAGCATACTTCCTTCATCCTGTTCATTGGTATAGAATGTATAACCATTAATTACATAACCATTATAATATAATAGATGTACACTTGGTCCTCTGAAAAGAAATTGAAGTCATCCTAAAATTGAATTCATATTTTTATATGAATCCTTGAAAATATGGCCTTGAAACCATCTGATAAACTATTTATTATGTGTAATTGATATGTAGATTTCATCCCATAATGGATTTAGATGCCTAATAATTTATTTGTGGGTTTCAATATATTGGGAAACATCTAAACTATAATAAAAAACATAAAGACTGGAATGATCCAAATATATAATAGGGATTGTGGCAACATCTATTCTAGATATTCCTTCACCTATAATCCACCCAGTGTGATGAGATTTTGATAGAACAATGATTTCAATAATGTAAAGGTAGTCAGTACAGAATTCAGCGGCTTCCTAAAAAATATATCGCTCTGTAATAAAACCCTCTGGAAGAATTTTATTTTTGAAATAACCTTTAAAAATATTCTTGTACCATTTAATGGGGTACATCCATCTATAATTTATATGACAATATGATCGAATCTCTCTCACCTAGTGAACTATCAAGTGAACCTTCATATCACAGAATGTTAGTGGAAAAAACATTTCAAATTCACAAAATATGATAGATATTACTTTTTCCATATTTATAAATTTCATCAGGTCTATTACTTTGTTTTATGTATCTTTGAAAAAGAAACAAATCTTGGTTAATTTATTATGGACATTCTTTGTAAAAATGCAATATAAAGCTATAGGCATTATATGTTTCATCAAAACATGACAGTCATGTGATTTCAAACACTTTAAATATAAATCATTCATTGAAATTATATTATTTATATTTGATGAATACCTATATGGAACCCTGAAATCGTTTATGATGTTGAAAACTGATATCTCTTCATCCTAGAAAGATTGTAAGCAGCTGTAGGAATAAAAGTCCATTTTACACTCTTCACTGGTGCTAACGTTTCATGTATTCCCAGGTCAATCCTCCCCAACCTAGACTTAATTTTATCCTTTGTTTTTTTATGTTCATTTAGTATTGTTCCAATTACATTATCAGATATATTTATTTTAACATGCTTAACATCATGAAAATTTATTCCTATAGACAATTCCATTATGGTAATTCAAAAAAAACTGATCTATTTTTCCAACTGGTTTTCAAAATGTTGTTTGAAAAACGTTTACCAAAATTAGTGTCCATGTCATTTAATTTCACAAATAGTCGATAACCTATTAGTGGACAGGGGGTTTCATTTTCTTTTGAACTCCCATCGGATTATTTCCTCTAAGATCGGTACTTATGTCATCGGTGTAGAACTTTGTGATGTCTTAGAAACATAGTCTTTAATGAATGTTTCAACCTAATTGATTGTGTACCTTGTTCAAAAATGAGAAACCCTTGAGTTACATTAATTCTATATCTTGAAAATTTTATATAAGCAAGAAATTCATTTATTGTCTCATGGAACATAGATCTCTATGTAAAATCTTCATTTTTGTAAGCATCATACAATGTAACAACTAAATCCCACAATGATTTCATATCATTGAACAAAAGATCCAAATAAACATCAATATAATTACCCAGTTGTTTTGGTCCTTATATAAAAATATATAACATAATATATTTCCATTTCATGCATAACCATGGTGGAAACTTATAATTTACAAAAATAACTGGACATGTACTGTAAGTGATACTTTGAAAACAAAAAATATTTACTGCATCTGTGGATAGTGTAAGATGAAGGTTTTTTAGCTCTTTTCTAAATTCTAGATACTCATTATCAATTTTCATACACTGAAGATATTATGTTTGGTGACAATGTTTCCAATATTTATTTCTGGTATCTTTGTAACGCGTTAATTGTATTGTAGTCTCCTCACTTCTATATTGGCAACTAAAATGTAGAATGATTGGAAAATATCATAAAACTTTCATGGGACCCAATTCACCTTTCTTTTATCCATAATTACCACACAATAGGTATTATATAAGTGATTTTTGGTCCTTAAAAAAGTATAAAATCATTTGGACACGAATGTATTATTTCAAATTTCATACCCATCGAACGTAGAATTCATTAAGCATCATATGTCTGGCTAGGAATCTCATTATCTTCTAGAATCATATCATTCAAGAGATCAAGATGTTTAAAAAAAACTAGTGCCATTCCATCTATTTCCATATATTAACATATATAGCTTCTGTGTGACTAACAGTGTAGTATATTTTGTGAAACCAATATAAAATGATGGCTTCTCACAACTCTTTGACTTCTCAAACAATTTTTGAAAATCACAATGTTCATCATTAACTATCATTGTCTTTTCCTCAATATAATCTTCATCATCATTCACACCTATAATCACATCCTTCATATATTCTTATTTACTATCCACACTTGAAAAAATATCAGATGATCCATAAAACACAATGATATCCCAGTCACTAGTTATATTCACTTTTCCCCCTTTTTAGTACAATATTTATAACTTCGATCTATTTTTGGACAGATCGGTTGTTATTCCAACTCCTTTGGACTAATAAGTCTTGAATAACAATAGCGTAAACATAGAAAAAGGATTTTAGAAGGTTAATATGAATGATATTTTGTAAACATGATGAACTCTATCACCCCATCTTCATACTTTTTTGTCATACGATTAACATCCATCAATTTTTGATTCATATCCATCCTAACTGATTCAGTAATATTAATATCTACATAAATAAATAAATACCCAAAAGGGGGAATTTCAAATAAGGGGAACCTAACATTTGAATGTTTCAAATAATTTCATCATGTTATGAAGTTAATGGGTAATTGAATTTAAGAAAAGAAATACTCTAGTGATGGTAGATTTTATCCTCAGAATTCATCCACAATGATCACTGATACCTGGTATGGGATGACTATTTCCCAGGGTTTTTTAGGAATCCTATGTGCGTATTCAGAAGTAATGAAGGATGAGTCTCAAAAAATAAAATGAGATAATAACTATTCAAGAGATGAAGCTGATGAGGATGATAGTTATTATTGATTTTTGTTTCCAAAGACTCATCCCCAGAAAAGTTAACACCAAATCATAGAGAAATGAATTTGTGGAGGACTCCCCTAATTTAAACCATACTGGTGATGTTGGATGAAAAGTATGTTTAGGAGTAGCAATGGGATTAAAAATTTACTCACCTTTTGTGGGAGTGAGGACATGATGAATATCCTATGGGTTGGATAGAGTAAGTTACATGTCATTTTTTGGGGTTATTATCAATCTATATTATGTAGGAGGTGAAATTCTATATATCTAGGATGTCTCAAAAAGTTTATGTGATCATATAAATAGTTTTAGAACCCTTTGTTCTTACACATGTTTGCATTTATAAATATAGATACCACTGATCCCATTGATAGATAATACTACATTATAAAAAAAATAATGAGTATATTCACTTTATTTTCAAATCACAAAACTCTATTTTAAAGTCAATGTAAAATTTAAAAGATCATTTATTTATATCATAATTGAAATTCAAAATGTCATTATCATTCCAAAACATCATAGAAATCCAATATATTATCATTAAAACTAATAATTTTCCCTTGAAATCACATTTTCATTATAAAAATCGATGAAATTACATCTATTTAATGTAATAATGATAATATAACACAAAAATAAAAGCTATATTATTGGAAAACCATTTTCATAATATAAAATATTTATATTGAATATTATAATGGTTTCAAAAAAATTTTACATTTTTTAAAATATTTTCAACCCTGAAATTGAATTTCCAATTATTAAGTTCAAACTCAGATTTTGAAAGAAAAGAAAATTGATCAAATATCATATAATTCACATCACACCTCTTAAGTCTATCAATATTTTCTAATTGTTGAACTGTTTGTCTATTATAGTATAACACATCATAGTTAGTTAGAAATCAAACTCATGTGATATGATAACTTACATCTTTATGAGTAAACCATGATCTACCAATGTAATTATAAAAATAAATCGAATATGTTCCCCCTTAGATACATTATTGAACATGAACTCTATGAAAAAATACAATCTATTTTTTATAGTCATTCAATAGTCGATTAAAAACATATATCCGTATTTTATCCTTTATGATTTAAAACATAAATTATTTCATATAATAAAATAACTCTTAATTTTACAAATGAATTTGTTGAAAAAATAATAATCTTATTACAAAATTATAAAAATATAAAAGTATATTTTTTGGAAATTTTTGTTATGAATGTTTATATGTATTAAACTATTGATAATTTGAAAAAAGTATATAGATATAAAAGTATAAATTAAAAATGGATATATATTTATATTAGTATATAAAATTATATACATATATAGAAATATAAAATTATACATAATTTATAACAGAATATATATTTTAATGAAATATACATAATTTATTAATGTATACAAATTTATAAAACTATATAAAAGTACATATATGTTATAAAATTAGACATAATTTATAGAAGTATATGGTTTATAAAATTATAAAATTATAACATATAAATGTAAAATCTTTGAAATTATAAAAGTATTATAATTTATAATGAATAAAATTATATTTTAATATTAATTATTAAATCAAGAAAACTATAAAAGTATAAATAATTAATACAATTTTATATTTAAACTATATATGTAAATATGATATACTATAAACTTTGTAAAAGTATATAAATTTATAAATGAATAAAACTATAAATGTATTAATATTTAATGAAAATTTATTTTTAAATTATATTTTTATAATACGATATACTATAAAATTTATAATAGTATAGAAATTTAAAATCATATAAAACTATAAAATTATAAACATGAACTACATTGAATATTTCAAATACATTTTCATAGCATGAATTTTTTATTCCAAACTATACTTGAAACACTTTATTACACTTTGAATTTCAAGTATTACTTGAAATTCCAAGTAAAAATTAGGAACCAATTGAAAATTATTTTTGAAGACCATAACACCTTTTTAAATTACACACATCCTTCATAAGGGTCATTCATGAAATTTAACAAACACATGTTGCACAAGAAAATTGAAAAATAATTTAAAACATATATTTGTTAAATCTAAAAACATTTAACATTCATTGGAAGGTAACAGTAAACCTTTCTTTAATAATATGGATTCTACGAACATAATTAATAATGTTATTAAAATTCTTAAACATGAATTAAATGAAAAAGTAATCAACAGACCCCACATTAGAGAGATAAGTGTGGGGAAACCCTACATACAATTCACTTCTTTCAATAAGGAAGGCCTAACTCTACCCCAATCGAGTTGAAGAAACCTATAAGAGAGACCACATATGCTAGTCCCATGAAAAAAATGGAAAATAAATTATCCCTACACCCTATATTGTGGCCTATAACACCCGTAGAAAGGGGAAGACAATAGAAGGAGACGACAGAGAAGGATGAGGACATGAGACTCTTTTTGAGACCAGATACAACATGGATGGTTGGGGCTATATGTTTAGTTCATCGAAAAGAAGTGAGGACGCGTGCAGTAGGGTTTAGTGAGGTGTGACTGAAGAAATAGTGTAGTTGGAGGTGGTAATAAGATAAATCCGCATATACCTTATATTTTGAGATATCAATTTGTTGGGAATGTTGTTCAGCGGTAGCAGTAGGGTCCGACGACAATGGCTGTAGGGCTCTGGTTCAACGAAAGTTTAATGGCTTGAGTAGTGACAACCCTTTGTTAGAGTTCTTTTTATAAGAACTCATATGGCTTTTATCAACACTTTCCAAAAAGTGCTGATAAAGAGCATTTTTTTAAATGCTAAAATAGAAACTGTTAATAAAATTGTTCTTTAGTAGTGTTTTTTACGCCCATAAAACGTATTTTTATCAGCACTAAAATTCTCGCTATGATAAAGGGATGTCTTTATCATCGCTAAAAAACATTGATAAAGATATAATCTTAATAATTTATTAATATTATTACATATGTTTATAAAATTATATATATAATAAATATATTTATTTATTTAGAAATATATTTATAAAGAAACATATTTATAAATATTTGTATATATTTATAAATATTTTTATATATTTATAAATATTTGTATGTATTTATAAATATAATTATATAATTATATATATTTATAAAATTATAAATGTAATTAATATATTTATCATAATTTAATAATTATTTATATAAATATTTATTTATTCATAATTATAAATATAAATGAAATTTTTTTATAAATATTTTATTATAATTATAAATAATTTTATATATTTTTAAAATTAAATATAAATATATATTAATATATTAATGTATATATTTATAAAATTATAATAAATAAATTATTGTAATTTTTTAATTATTTAAATATGTATATAAAAATATATTTATTTGTTTATAATTATAATTATATGTAAATTTATTTAAAAATAATTCTATATGATTATAAATATATTTTTATAATTATATATATTTATATAATTATACAGCAAGGTGCACACTATTTTGTTGTATTTATATATTTATATATATTTATATCTATATATATATATAATATGTTTATTTATTATTTAAATATATTTATTATAATTATTTAATTATTTGATTATATATATTTATCTGTAATTATAATTATAAATAAATATGTTTTAAAAGTATTTATATATAATCATAAATATATTTATATAAATATATATATTTATTAATATATATTTTTAATATATTTAATATATTTAATATTTTATAATTGTTTAAATGTATATATATTTATTTATAATTTCATAAATACTTTAAAAAATATTATTTATATTTAAAAATGTATAATTAAATATTTCAATTACAAATTTTTTTAAAAATCATTTAAATAGGTTACATATAAAATTTCAAACATATTTTAAATAGTAATATTTAATAAATAAAAATGATTAAATATTATTCATAAAAATTACAAACATTTTAAAAATATTATATATTTAGTAAATAAATATTTTTTACTAATAAATATTACAAAATTATTAAATATATATTTAACATTATTAATGAATTCATAATAAAAATGGAAAAATTAAATTAAATAAATTACAATAATTTTGAAAAATGAATTTGTAACATTTACGTGAATTACAAAAATTAATATCTAAACATACACATATACACACACATATACGTACACACATGTATACTAAAAAATACACATACATACATGAAATTATATTGTACATATATTTTAAATTAATTAAAATCAATATAAATATATATCTAAATAAATATATTCATTTATATGTTATATCATTGTTTAAATAAAATATTATTATATTATATTTATTTTAATTATATACACATTTTGTAACCAATATATATATTAGGTACTTCTGGTACAATTACACAGAAACACGCACACACCTCACTCACATGGTCTTAGCTCATATAAAAGTTAACTTCATCAATGCTTTTAATTAGAAATGATAAATGCGAATTTTTTATCATCAATTTATGTTGAGTAATGATAAAAAAATTGTGCCTTGGGTAGTGAATATTGATATATCTCCCAACTTATCAATAATTAATGGTGACATAGTGGTTTGTCAGTTTGTGATATGCGTTCATTAACTCATTAAATAATTTACCCATACATGCATACTCAACTCCAACCATACAAACGTTGTTGTATGTTGGATCTAATGTAAATCTGATATACCCCAGCCCTCCAGTACTGAGCAGATGAGATATGCAAGGTGCCCAACCACACATACATTCAATGGCTTCGACTCGAGTACCAAACCCGCAAGACAAAACCTGAGGTATTTAATGTTGACGCGACATTGGCGAGGTGTGGTGGCGACAGCGGTGTCAGCCAGTGGCGAGGCGGACTCAGGTGGCGGCTTCACCAAGAAGAAGTCCCACTCATTTTTTTCATCATTTTTATTAATTCTATTTATATTATTATTATTTTAAAAAGTATTTATTTATAAATATTTATATATATAAATCACAGATAAGTTCATAAATTATATTAATTTACCATTATATTCATTTTATTTATTACATTAATTTTTCTTTTATTCAAACATAAATTATTATCAATTACTACCGCAATAACTTTTATATTATTTGAATTTATAAACATGCTACTTTTAAAAAGACACATACAATTTAGCTATCTTATAAACAAATATTTTATATATATCATTAATAAATTTTTTATAACTCATAATATTGATAGTCCTCAACAATAATATTTTGTATTTTATTTTTTCACTTATCCTGAAATACATATTCAAATATAGGAGGGTAGTTATTTCGGGTACCATCAAAAATACTTGTATGGAACCCCAAACACATGTGTATCTTGACAGGTAGTGCTTCAGGTACCTTCACAGCCGAAGCCTACAGGTGGGTGTCAGCAAACTAGTGATATTTGGGGAGACATTATTTAGTGGTGCAAGCACATCCTTGATGTTTCTGTTTCCCCATTCATCAGTAATAAAAATTAATTTATTTTTCCAAATATGTTCATTCTTAAATTATCATACAGTCTACATTTATATATCGATTTCAATTTCATAATTTATATACCATTATATTTTTATAAATATTATTATTATGTTAAACAATTTCGATTTTACAAAAACTTTATTTTATTAAAATATAACTCATGTTTTCACGAATAAATTTTGAAATGAAATCATAGATATCTCTTGTTAATAATATATTATTAAACATATTTCTTGGAATATAAATAATTAAGGTCAATGTAGTATATGAATAATTTAATTTACCTTATTCATTAATTTGTTGGAAAATCATATATAACACATATTACATGATAAAATATATTTCATAGTTGTCGTAGTTATACTTTTTGTCATCTAATATTTTCTCAAATTTAAAATAATATTAATTAAAACTCTGGGTGTTACATGTCACCATTTAAAAAAATTTCATCATCAGAGTTAATTATCTATAGTATGTTTACTTTTTAATTAGGTGTATAACATATATATATATATAAGGAAATAGATATATATATATGTGTGTGTGTGTGTGTGTGTGTGTGTGTGTGTTTCCCCTATATGTGACTTTTTTGAGGTAATTTCATCGAAAAACTCTATTTAAAAAAATCAATGAAAATATTTTCACCCTAAAGAGTGTTCTACCAAATCTATGATCCAAAAATATTGAAACCTCACTCAAAATGATTCCCCCTTATATCAAAAGGCAGTAATATTGAGCATCACATAAAATTTAATCCCTTAAAACCGTAATGTCTTGGGTTTTTAAGTGGGCCGAAAGTCTCAAACATGTTTGAATTTTCATGTTGGTGGTGGTTGAACCAACATTCTTTTTTATATTCAGAACCTAATTCCGAGAGTTTTGTTGAAAAAAAACATTGTTTTGGATGGTTTTTAAGTCCTGACAACTGCCTTGGGGTTTTAGTGGTGTTTCTGATGTAACAGGCCCTAGAAACTCAATTACAAGAAAACACATCAAATAGAGCACGATTTAGACAAACTATGCTGCCTCCCAGGAGAAACTGTGCAACCCTTTAGAAGCACTAACATGTTTTGAAAAACTGTGTTGATTGGTGCATACGACTGTGCGATCACCTGTGTAGTTTTTGAAAAAGGGAATTTTCATGGTTTGCACATGGTTTGGAAAAATGTGTGCCTGACTCATGTGTGAGTGGTGCTTAGGAAAAGAGCACCACACACTTGGCGCACGATTATCCAAACCCTGTGTCCCATTAAAAGTGTGATATTGGGAAACTACCCCTCATCCCTTTATCTTAATTTCTTCCTATTTTCTTCCTCCTTCCACCGTTCACACAGGGGGATTCTCCCTTTCTTCTTCCTCCCTAGGCTTTGTATGGTCTTTATCATACGAGCTCCAATCCAAATTGTTTTGGTCAAATTATAAGTGCATTGATAAATCCTTCAATCCATTATCTTCTCTTTTATATTTATCTCTCCATATAGAACGGTAAATCTATGTAATCCCTTTTTCCCTATTTATTGGGTGTTTGTTTAGAATGTAATTTTCTTCTAATTTGGATCAAGTTAGAGGATGATATCAAATGAGTGATCCCATAATAGTATGAGTTATGTGGTGATTTTCTTTTTTCGTGATATTATGAGTGTTTTAGGGGTGTGTTCTATATACACCATGTGGGTCGACCAAGCGAGACCATAATAAATCAATTGTTAGTCTTTAAATTATTGAATGGATGATATTAGATGCCTATGGGAATGCTCTGACTCCTCTATAAATGGTTAATCCAAGTATGGGGATTGGACCAACCTAGGAATATTAAGCCATTGAATTTAATTGAATATTTTGGTTTCATGGGAACATGATGGGCTTGGCCTGAGGATTGAGGTCATGTTAATCACCCGAATTAGGGAAATGTGATTCATTTGGCTGAGGGAATGACCCAAAATACATGGGGTGATGCTGATCACTAGTATGGGTGACATGGTTGTTAGATTGAGGTGATTAGGTCGTGAGGATTAGGTCATGACCCATACGATTTGAGATGGTTCTGACCATTGTGATTTAGCAATATGGTCGCAGAGGCATGATTTTCCAATTTAAGTGGGTTAGGTTATTGGTGATTGTCACTCACTATTTGTCAGCTGATGTGTCGTTGGAGTCTTTTGCACACAATTAGGACTCAGACTGAGGTGGTTTTGACCACTTATGTGGGTGGGGGCCTCATAGATTGTAGCATAGGTGATGGTGATGACCATCAATTTTGTTTGGGGGTCCCCGTCATAGATATCCATATGGATGGCGATGGAGCATTAGTTAATGGTGATGAGACTGTTGGTTGTGGGATGAGGATCATTGATATGCTTGAGGAAGTTGGGCTGATACTTTGGAGGAAAAATATCAATGTGCCTCAGGATGTCAACTATTGAGTTGATGGTGATTATTTATTGGATGATGAATATCACCATGCCTCAGGACAACAGGATGTTGAGCTGACAAGGACTCTTTGAGTGGAGGTCCGTAAGACCTGGATCATATTTATTGGGTGTGCCATATGGATTTCAAATATTTGATTGATGTAACATGGTTATAGTAGGATGATTATAGGTGGAACCTAAAGGCTCACTTGGGATGCATTTCATCAAGGGATGACTTGGGATTTGTGCCATGGATCCTTGAGTGGTTCACTTGGGTTTGATGTAATGGTTATATATTACAGGGTTTTGACCCTTAGCTCAATAAGTAAACGGATGATTGATATGAAAAATGATAGGCACTTCGGATCACATGATGTATGCTTGCATGTGATTGTCATTGGAAACCTGGATTTTGTTAAGAGGGGTTGGGCTATTTAATGTGCTGAAGAAGGATCTAAATACCATTTCTCTACATAGCCTCTTTTGGTGGCATTCTACTTAGATGAAACTAGCATGTGGTTCCAATTATATCTATATGTAGTGCTATGTGATTATATATACAAGTGATATATGGGCTTGACTCTGATAAGTGTACGTAGGGATGCCGATAAGGGTGATTAGTTTAAAGTTTCAACAAAGAAGTTAAATAATGCTTTGCTATACAACCTATTTGGTGTAATTCTACTCAGATACCCCAAATTGACATATGATATGTGATTCATGACTACATTATGAGACAATAAGGGGCCATGTGGTCAGGTTTCATGTGATGCCTAACTCTGATGTGGGTAGGAAGGGGGCCATGAGGCCAGGATTATGATGGATATATTACCCTACCATGGGTAGGTAAGGGGCCTTAAGGATGGATGTCATGTGACAATGTGCGATGGGGGAGTGTAAGGGTGTCGAGATGCACTACCTCTTATTTATTAACCTATTTATGATAAATATATATATATATATATTATGGATGTTTGACCATCTTGATTAGTATTCAGTGGGATGGTACCTAGACCACTTGCATTGGAGCGTCAGGAGGTCGGTGATATGGTGTCACATGAGCGTGCACGGGATGAGGCCACTAAAGGTCATAATGAGGCCCTTGATGTTCAGGCTAATGATGATCCACTAGTATAGTCATTGCTATTGGCTAAAGTATAGGTATAATAGCTGCAAATGACACATTTTGGGTCATGGTTTGATAAGAAGCTCAGAGCGAGCTTTGTTCAAGTTATATATGGTATCGACAAGGGAGCTAAAGGAGCTGATCCGTCTATGGCATATTTGAATTGGGAGTTTCAGTATTAGAACCCGCAACTATTTCATGGTGAGGGTGGACCTCATGTAGAAATTAACTGGATAGAGTCAGTGCAGACTATATTCGACTAGCTTGAGACACCCCCAGACCGGGGGAAAAGGTTGTGACATATATACTTAGAGGACCAGATAAGTGTTGGTGAGATGTATCAGACTATATGGGTAGGCACGTGTGACTATACTGGAATGATTTTGATGCCAGGTTCTTTGATAACTTATTTTAAGAGATGATGAGGGTGGATAGATCCAATGACTTCATGAATCTCCAGCAGGGGGATAATTCAGTCAAAGACTATGCTTCCAATTTCACTAATCTGTTATGATTTTCACTTTCTATGGTGGGAAATGTCATCACCCGTGTGAGGATATTTGAGGATGGATTGCGGTATCCCATCGTGGTATGGTTAAATATCTTCAGGATGACATCTTTTTCATAGGTGGTCAATTAGGAATTGAAAGTCAATGGTAACTTGATGAACAAGTCTTATAAGTGGTGGGTAATAGCTTTAGGTGACCTGAGCAATGATGATTTAGGAAACTAGAATCTGGCCTATGAGGAATCTTAGAAGGGTAGTCTGGCTAGAGATCCAGGCAGACCATTGAGGAGTGGGTATTTAGTTGTGTGTTTCTAGTATGGGAAGCTGAGGCATGTTCAAACCTAGTGTGATCGGGTTCTAAAGGAGTGTCGGATGTGTGAGCAGATAGGGCATCTAGATTGGTTCCATAAGAAGACTTCTTAGATAACAAGAATCCATGGACTGGGGCAGACTCAAGGGTCTAAGGTCAGACCTGGAGTGGTACCAAGATCTAGTAGCAGAGATTAGGCTACATGTAGTGTTCATGTAAGAGATAGTGGGAACTAGCTATGTGGTCAGTGTCTAGTAGATAGAGACGCTCTACAGGGAGTCCTGACCTCAGGTAGACCGGATTCAGGCCAGGTGCATGTAGTTGAGCAGCCAAATGCAAAGTAGACTAAGGATCTGACTACAGTTAGAGGTATGGTGACATTATGGGCACAACCAGGTGCTCCTGTTTTCCTTTCGTTGGATAGTTTTAGTGTATGTGCATGGATGTTGATTTTAGACTAACCAGCCACTGATTAGTATGTTGTAATCAGTTATGTTCCGTTCTATATATGTATAAGGTGCATTAAGACTGGGGATTCATGTGGGCATCAATGTGATACAAGTTCTATGTGCGGTTCATAGGCATCATGCTTTTGATGAGAATCCATATGTATATATGATGCAAGATTATTTTTATAATCTATTAAGATATAGGATATTGGTAATATGATGAGATGAAATACCTCTTGGGTGTCATGTGGGACATGGGAATGAGGAGGGAATCTGATAAGATACAATACATGATGGGTGTCTAGTATGACACATGGGGCATTTTGAGCACCCAATGTCGTTTATGGGATGACTATGTTTTATAGGAGGACTTGTACATTTGGGGATGGTCGGTGGACCAACAAAATTGTTGATTCTGGGCCGAGAACTGACTGTGTTGGTAAATTCTGACATGTGGAGTGCCTTGAGGGGAGTTGACTTGTGACATAATGATTGAGGTATACCAGGTTAATTTTAATTATATGGGTATGTATAGAACCATCTTTGAAAAAGGTTTGATAAAGCAGGGATAAGAAATGTTAAGGTGGGGAGACATTAACGTCCCATGTTTTTGAGAGGGTTAAAAATCCCAAATCTGTTTGAATTTTATTGATTGGTGGTCGAAGAAAATTCATTTTTGATATTTGGAACATAATTATGAGGGTTTAATTGAAAGAAGGATTTTCTTTTATATGGGTTTTAGGTCCTAACAAGTGCCTCAGTGTTTTGGGTGAGTTTTTTGTTCGACGGGGTCAGGAAACATGATTTTGAGAAATCACAGTTATAGGTTCCTTATTAAGAAAAACCATGAGGTCTTCCTGGAGAAACCTTGAGACCCTTTAGCAATAGTGGAACATTTTAAAAATCTATGCATATGGGGGAGCATGGCAATGTGAGAACCTCTTCATTTCTTAAAAGAGTGAAATCCCAAGGTTTTCACATGGTTTGAAAAATAATGCACCTAACATGTTTATGTTTGGTGCTTAGGCCGGTACAACTATACACTTGGAGAACAATTATCAAAATCAGGTGAAAAAAACATGGGAACCATTAAAAAGGTTGAAATTATTAACATACTCCCCTAAATTTATCTTCCTTTCTTCCTCATTTATTCATCCTTCCTTTATGAACACAGGGGGATTATCCCTTTATTCTCTATCCCTAGGCTTTGTGGGATCTTTTCCGTGTGGGATCTATTCCATACTCCATTGGTCTCATTGGAAGTACATTAATAAGGCCTTTAATTTTATAGCTTCTCTTTTATATTTATCTAGCTTTATAGAATGTTAAATCTATGTAATCCATTTTAATCTATTTTTTGGGATTTCATCCAAAACACCATTTTCTTCCAATTTGGATTAATTTAAAGGCCAATATTAGAAGAGTGAGTGCCTACTAATACAAGGTAAGTGGTTCTTAGCTTTCTCCAGGTTTTTTTCTAGGGATTTGGTGGAGCATTATATAAGGGACACGTGGGTTGACCAAGAGAGCCCCTAATAAATTAGTTTCTTATCTTTAAATTATTAAATGGATGATATGAGATGCCTATGTGCATGCTATGGTTCCTCTACAAATGTCCATGATGGGTAAGGGACTTGAACCAACCTGAAAATATTAAGAAATGTGTATGAATTGAATATAATTTAATTGGTCAAATTGAATTACTTGGTTCCATGGGAATGTGATGGGCATGACCCAAGGATTAAAGGGATGTTGATCCCATAAATAGAAGCTATGTGATCCATTAGGCTGAGGGATTAGACCAAGATACATGGGGTGATGTTGATCACCAGGTTGGATGACATGGTCATTAGATTGAGGTGATGATGTAACCATAATTAGGGGATGGACCTTATGATTTGAGATGTTGTTGACCGTCACGATTTAGTGGCACAGTTGCAGGTGCAAAAGGTGATAGATGATTTGGATTAGGTTTTTTTAGGACTAACACTCATATTTTATTATCCAATGTTTCATTGGATTCGTGTGCACACAGTTATGACTCAAATTGAGGTGGTGTTGACCAATCAAGTGAGTGGAGTCCCCCATAGACTATGCGGATTTAGTGATGGTGTTGACAATTAATTTTTTTGGGGGGTTGTCATCGTAAAAATCAATGTGGATGGTAATGGACCATTAGTTGATGGTAATGGAATCATAGATTTGGGGATGAGGCATGATGATATATTTGAGGCCATTGGGTTGAGACTTCTAAGGATGGATATTTTCATGCATTGGGATTTCAGTTGTGGAGCTGAGGGTGATTATTAATTGGAGGATAGATAACGTCATGCCTCAGGATGCAGGTTGTTGAGATGATGGGGACTCTTTGAGAAAAGGTTCATGGGACTTTGATATTATTTATCGGTCCTTCGATATGGATGTTGGGTATTTTATTGTTGGCATGTTATTATTGTGACACGATTATATGAAGATAATGAGGTTTCACCTAGGATGCAATTCATCAGGGGATGCCTTGGGATTTATGACATGAATCCTCACCATTGCAGTTATATATATAAAAATATGTGTTTTATGATATATATATATAACTTGGGGAATGTGTTTAGAGGAAACTGGGGATGCACGAAGTAGGTGATCACTTCCTTGCGGATGATAAGCACAAGGGAAGTGGATTGTTTATTGAAATTTTTATGTGTTTCATTTTTTTATTCTTAGTACACCTCTAAAATCATAGATCTATGATAGAAACACATTAGTGGTGGCCTACTGAGATTTATTATCTCACACTTAATGAGCCCCTCAAGAAGTGTATAGATTTATGTATCTAAGATCTGATAAGAGAACATGATCTGGAGTTAGATCTTAGTGATCAAGTTGGACCTTTACATGGGATGGATGGAAAGGGACCATGGAGGTTCCTTTGCATCAGCTAATGTTTCTTTTTGAATTTTAGCATTCATTTTATATATTTATTTTTATGCTCATACATTAGAGACCATTCATGCCTACTATATTTTATAACTTGATATGATACAAATTATCTACAAATTATATGATTTGGTTAGGTTTATTACAACTACTTTGTATATGCTTCCGCTATTGTTTGTTATTATTTCCGATAAGCATGTCCCTTCATCTGATGATATATTTATTATTGGAAAATTATTATTATCCCTGCCAAAGGGTGTAGTCTCCCCACTATCCCCACACAGTCTCTCACTTCTAGTTAGCAGCCTTCGGCGTATGGGGAGGCACACCTAAGACCAAATGGTTAACCAACTTAGAGAATTGTTTGGGAGGAAAATGAGGTCTAGGAGATATAAAAACCCTAAAAGAATAATTCTAAATCTTATGTTATCCTAAATATCATAATCTAAAAATTTGTATAAACCCTTCATTTGACACAAACTGTGATGCCCTAGACCATCGATCACAGATCTGGTGTTAAAAACAAAGTAGTATTTTATGATAAAAAATATTAAATATCGCTAAAAAAATATAGTACTTACATTTTCTAAGGATTGTTTATGTCTAGAATTTTAATGGACTAGGTAAAACATAAAAAATACTATCCCACTCAATTATACAATTGTTGTATGAAATCTAAACACTTTAATGTGATCTCTATCTTTGTAACATCAAAAATACACATATCTGATACAAGTCTCCATAAAACCCAACTCATCTAGAACATCCTATGAAAAACAATTTTAAAACTTGGTGGTGAGGAAACAACTCATTAATGGTTTATAAAATAAATTTATTCATTTTTTAAAACACCAGAATACTTTCATAAAAAAAATTCCTTCAAAAAATAGAAAACATGGTTTAATATAAAATGATTAAACCTAAAATCCACTTTTCTCAAAAAAATACATAAATTGAACTGAAAAAAAGATAAATTTTATGATTTTTTATAAACACTTTAAATTTTTAAAACTACATTTTTTGGAGAACTAATAATTAATTAAAACTAAAGAAAATATATTTCATATAAAAAAATACTAACTATTATAATTAATTTCTTATTTAAAAAATCATTTGATTTTTTAGTAAAACACTTTTCATGCTTGGGAAGAAAAATGTGGGAAAAAATAGAAATTCGAAGGATATATAGTGATTAACCATCTTGGTGGGAAATGTACCTTAATTTTTAGGTTCAATCCCCATTCCTCCTCATGTTTAAAATGTGAAAGCACTAGATTTTGTTTAAAACATTTTGTAGGTTTCCATTTTCCAATGGAGATTTTAATCATGTCATTAAAATTATGACATTAGAAATATATATATATATATATATATATATATATAATTATATGTATATCATTATTGAATAATATTAACTAAAATATATGTTAATATAACTCTGGATAGTAAAACATAAACAAAACACCAAACTATAATAAATAATACATTGCCATAAATAATTGAAACCTCAATGATGTCTATAAAGAAATTTCTTCTCAAGGATAAAATATTTACTTAATAGAAAAGTTTTAAATAAATAACAAGTATGAGAGTTTCCAATTATAAATCCTTTAAAGAATGTAATGAAAATTTTTAGAACACTAAAATTTAATATTTTTTAAATAAAGATTTATTAAAAAAAAAAATTAGAATAATTTCACATGAAATGATAATATTAGATTCTTTAAAACCAATATTAATATCATAATACATAAACTAATCATGTTTTTAAACAAACCATAAGAGTAATTTTAATACAAAATAAATATAGGTAAGGTTTAATGAATTTCGATACATAAGCCTTCTGAAAATAATTTTCCATATGAGCGCATTTGATTTTCTAAAACATTAATTTCAATTTTTTACACAAATTGTTAACTTTTAAAATGTTTTCTTATTTGAAAGTGGTTTTTGAAATAAGACTAACACATAAAAAATATTTTAAAATATTTCTTGGTTTGAGATAAAATTTTAAACCTCAATAAAATTATTTTTTCAATTACAAATCTTTTTAAAGTCAACCCTTTTTGTAGAATATATATATATATTATTATAATTTGAACATATAGGATCCCCATAAATTCTTTTTAACAAAAAAAATTATTTTATATCTCTTAATTTAAACCCCCATGATCTATCTCTTTACTAATGAATCAAATTTCAATTTTTTTGTGAATGATTTCTGTAGTGAACACATGAGGAGAATTACTACCTTTATAGGTGAAAATATTTTGATATACAAGTATTAATTTTGAATTTTTTTTATTTTATTATCTTTTTGAATATTTGCATTTATATCTATAAAACCCTAGTCATATGATCATTGAAAAACATATCTATATATAAAAAACATCTCAATAGTATATGGTCACCCACTGCTTCATTGAGTTTATTTATTTGTTTTCTAATTTTTTTAAAAATTGTAGTTAATTTTTTTTAAAGAAAATAGGCATGACATGCGGTAGCCCCACTATTGCCTTCCCCCCACCCCACCTCCATTTTTTCAAGATTGGTGACATGGAAAATGTGGTGGGTGGGGTTCTGCCTTTTGCTTAAACAAAACATGAAGGGTGGCACCAGGGATGCCGCCTTTTTTCAGACATAATGGCTATAGGTGACACCAAAAATGCCACCTTTTACATAATTCCCTATAAAAGGGGACACCCCATTTATTCAATCTTATAATTCCACTCATCTCTCTACATTCTAGATTTTCTCTCTCTACAAAAATACTCTTTGTGTGCGGTGGATCTGGTGGTATAAAAAAGTCCCAATTTTTCGAAAACCATCATTTAGAGGTATTTTTATATTTAATTTAATTTAATTTATTTATTTAATTGAATTATATTTAGTTAGTTCTAAATTTTTCATTTATTAAGTAGTTTACTTTGTTCTAAATATTTTATTTAGTTATATATTATTTTAAATAAAAGTTATTATTAGTAATTATTAAGTACAGAATAACTAATGAATAACTTAGGATTATACATTTTAAAATATGGGAAGTATAATGACTGTGTGGTTATCTAAGTAATAAAATCTCTATATGGATACTAACATGTGGATGTGGCCTGACTTTGCTTCGCGATTGTTAGGCGTTGATATTTTGGCCATCCATAGGGCTATAGATGGTCGGTTGATATCTATACCATGGATGAAGTAGCATATTCCACACTTACTCGAGGAAATTACGACCAAACTATCTTTTTTTATGCCTATGAATATATATTACAGATCATTAGATGGACCCTGTGTGCTGATCACTCAGTGGTACATGTGAACATGATGTGTCTAGCCATACTGGATGACTTTGATAAGGATGGGACATATAGTTAGGGATCGACCTTCTAGGCATACACATAGAAAGAATTATGTACGATATCCTGTAGACACTGTACAGATCTTGGGGGGTGCATTATTCTTCTTCAGATGTGGGCATGGGAGCCCAACCCCTCATTCTGCCCTTAGCTTTCTCGTGTGCCACTGCCTATGGAGAGGCTGCGTAACGCTCCGCATAGATGATGGTATGATCAATCAGCTCTATTGGTTTTTGATGCTGGTAGTAGTTATTGAATTAAATTTATCATTATTGATCACTTTATATGTTGTATTTTTTAGGTGTATTGGAAGAAAAAAAACGTCATGGTTAGACACACCATTTGGGTGCATACCGCCTCAAGTTGGATAGTCTCTTACCCAACTGGGTATGTATATACAATTCAATAATTTTCTAACAAATTTAATAATTGAATAAATTTTGGTTTTTAGTAAGGAGATATTTTGAAAAAGGTCGCATGTAATTTTAGATTATATGGATGCCATACAGGGCTATACTAGATCAGTTTACATCATACTGCACTACTGGACTTCATGATTCTATGACTATTGTGCCTCTCATTAACTTCCATATTTTTGAGTGGAAGCAACCTGATAGAGTCATGCATTGGTTTTTTTATGCTCAACCGATTCTATTTCCACCAAGACAGACAAAGGAGCTTCATGGAGTGAAGCTGACATATAGGTAGGATGAGGACTCATGCTGAGTACATGCCAACTATCTCAACCTCTATGGTAGATGTGAGGAGATTCATATTAATAGTATACATATGAGGTGATTCTATCTTTCATAGTATGTTGAGTATGATCCATTGTATAGACTAAAGCCTATACTACATCTTACATGACATGACATAGAGCTTCATAAGATTGTAAGTCGATAAATTCCATTAGTTAGTTTATTGAATTATTTTCTAATTCATTTTGAATCTTTTTACGTCATACTCACTCAGAGAATAATATTCTCATGAGTGACATAGAGGAGGAGAGGTTCCATAGCCGGGAAGTGGTACATGCTACAATGCTAGAGTTGAGTTCAACTTCTCATGGGATTCACAAGAGCATCTTTGAGAGTCAACCCTAGAGAGAGGAGGTTCTGACACTAAAGGAACATCCTCTAGTAGATGCTGGTTGGTAGGATCCATGACGCTGATGACATAGACTTTGTCATCTTTCACGTGAACACTCACCTATTCCACAGAAATAGGTCGACTCTCTGTCTTTCCAGCCTCAACCTATTATGGATGTGAATCTAGAGGCATGAGGTACTTCTTTCTTGACAGGATATCTACAGTTCTCTCCATCTTGGGGTTCACATCCATCGAAGACTTGGTTCCCCACTATGATGATTGTAGGTCATTATACTACCCTAGTGGGAGAATTATTAGGTGAAAAATATGACAAGTATTTGAAACCTACTCCCATAGAAACACAAGTGAGTCATGTGACGATCAATGTTCCAATGCATGAGGATCTTCCCTCTCTAGGTCATCAGACTCCACCCCAGCATAGAGCTCAGTGATCTCGATATGGTTGTACCCTATACAAACTACCATGTGGGTTGAAACCCCCCCATATAAATAATTTATAATTCTTCATGTATATGTTTTATGTATATTAAAATGAAGATATTTTTATTAATCTCAGCAATTTTTACATGTTTATCCAGTGTTTTAGTTTTTATTAATATTTTAGTCACAATTTATATTTTATATCCTTTCCAAATATGGAAAATCATACATAAATTAAAAATCAAAACATTTTGTAATAAAAATTTACATAATAAAGGATATATATATAACCATATCTTGCAAAACATTGTTTTTAGGTAAAAACACATCTTAAAAACACTTTAGTAATATGGTTTGAAAATCATGAACACATGCTCCATCTATTTTATTTTTCTTATACAACTATGATAATTATTAATCCCATGGATGATTACTACTTATATTATTTCAAGTGACATTGGTTCATTTCTATAAGATATGGAGGATGTGTGTCAATTCTATGCACGGTGTGACCACTGTGACTCAATGTGTCTGTTATCTATTTAAAATTGACAGTCAAAGAATGTAACTCACTGAAAACAAAGAAAACATACTTGTATTTTCATGACAATTTATGAAATTGATTTATAATTTATTTGTGAGATTTATAAACTAGTATCATATCAAACTGATACATGATGTGATCTTTATAGGTCAAAATGTGTACTTCTAGTTTAGAATGGCATTTTAGTAGGAAAATGACATACTCAAAACTGAGAAAACACATTTAGATTGTTTTTATACTTTACAAAAATTATTCATAAGTCATTTGAGATGTGTAAGAATCATTGATACCTGAATCTTATGCATTGTGTGACCGGTATGACTCCAAGTACATCTTTTTATTTAAAATTGACATCACTTTTAATAAAAAGGAAAACTGACCTACTCAAAACTAAGCAAACACATTCCTATTGTTTTGATACTTTAGAACATTGATCCATAAGTCATTTGATATGTATATGAATAAGTCATAACTCAATCCATTGTACAGTGTGAATGGTATGACTCCAAGTGTGTCTTTTTATTTAAAAATGACATCAATTAAAAAAAATGAAAACTGAACAACTCAAAATCGAGAAAGATCATCTTGATTGTTTTGACACATTAGGGAAATGATCTATATTTATATCAAATTGAAGATAAACTAGAACTCATACATAGTTTTTAAAAATGTATCAATTTGGAGCATCATAAAATATATTGCTTAAAAACATAACATTTTTACTTTCAAATGTAAATGACATATTTCTAAAAAACAGAAAACCAACACAAGATATATATATACATACCATAATATAAAAATATATATATTTAAAAATATAATAACATATATCCTTAAATTATTATTTTTTATTTTATAAGAAAATAGGAAGGCCCCCTGCTACTGTTCTGGCTTATTTTTAATTTTTTAACCTTCACAGTTTTAGAAAAACGTATTACAAAAAAAAACCTAAAAAATAACACATGCTTTATCTATTTCTGATATGTGCCTATTATGGAAATTCAATAAGTCATCAAATAATTCAACCATACATGTATACTAAATTATATCCATGCACACATTTTTTTATCTTAGATCATATGTAAATTGGATATACCTCACCACTTTAGACTGAGCATACAAATTATTCAATCCGAACCAGATATAATTCATCATCCATCCATCTGTACATTTTGTGGTCTTAGCTCAAGTAGCATCCCAGGAAGACAAAACCAGATGTATTGGACAGACATTATTTATGATGATGGGGCACAGTCTAAGTGTGGTGGAAATGATGACATAGTCTGGTGGTGAGTATTAGATGGTCTGGCAAGATTTATGATGCCGATCTCATTTAAATTTATTACAATTATTATCATCATTATTATTTTTGTAATCGGTTTTTATATGTATTTATAAAATATGAGTTTATATATATTAAATATTTTTTAAAACCCCATCATTCTTAAATATTTAATCTATATTATATATATTTATACATTAACACATTTTAATAAAAATTTATTTACAAATTATTTTAAATTATCTTAATATTCATTTTTTATTACATTACTTTTACTTTTATTTAGACATAAATTCTTAACAATTATTACCACAATGATTATTATATTATTTAGATTTTGAATTATGACCCTTTTAAATTGAAAAATATAATTTATCTATATTATAAAATAACACCCTTCATTTATATCATCAATTAATTTTTAATAGCTAATAATATTGATAGTCCTTCAATTATTTTTTTAAATTTTTACTTATCATTAAATACATATTCATATATGTTCTTACTAAAATTATTTTATGTTCTACATTATATATATATATATATATATTAATATCATAATTTATATACCATTATATTTATATAACTATTATTGATATGTAGTAATTTCCATTTTTCAAAAAATTAATTTTAATAAAATATAAATCATGTGTCTGAGAATAAATTTTGAAATGTGATCGTATAAATATATTCTTAAAAATATTTTATTCAAATTATTTCATGGAATATAAATAAATATATACCCAAAGTAGTATATAAATATTTAAATTTAACTTAAGCCTTAATTTATAATGAAACCATTTATAAAAAATATTACATGCTAACATATATTTCATAGTTCTTTTTGCTATACTTAAAGTTATTTAATATTTATTAAAAACCAAACTATATTTTTTTAAACTCTGGGTGACACATAACCTCTGACTGCCCACCATTTATTTCACCGATTGGCTGCCTTATCCCTTGGACTGACCACATGATAGGTATGCGGACATCATGTATATACCTTAGACCCACCCCAATTCATTACAATAATTCTTGATTCTGAGGGGGGTTATTTATTTTTCCACATGAAATTTTACAAATACCAAATTACAAAAATGTTAACAATGAATGTCTCTATAAGCAGTGTAATCTCATGTGCAATCACTAAGGAACCACACAGAGGTAAATGTCTCATAAACCTAATGACCAGGAGGAAGCACAATAAAATAATTGTAGGGAATGTATGTTATCAGGTCATGGTGAATGAAGTGTTGATGGATGTTATCGAGTGATCAAAAATAGGCAAGGAGGCTCCCGATGGACCACACAATAACACACCACATCAACATCATGGACTCCTACTAGGTTCCGATGTCATTTTTAGTATTGAACACATGATTAGATCCACATATATGAAATATTGATGGGTTTTTTGTTCATGTGATTTGGATCTTCTTACTAATCATAGGTTAATGGACTAAGTGATCTCAATTGTCCAACTGCATGTATAGCGGCCCGAAATTTTCATTCATAAATCTATCATCTTTTTAGATTAATATTCATTACATTAAAAAATTACATACCTAAGGATCCTAAAAAAATCGTGTATCGGGAAACTATATACACAATCTTATTATTTCAAGAATGATCTTAAACATCTCCAATAATGATCTTCCCACATAGTACTTTTCATACACATAAACTTTTTAAAATAAATCATCATAAATTTGGGAAAGGAAACTTAATTAAGGGAGGTCTTATATACTCAATAAGGGAAAATAAGGGAGATATGAACATAACATGATTATAAGGGAATGATAATAATAGATTACCATTTTAAAACCCATACCATATATATGATATACTATAATCTTGAATCATTGCCTAAATCATAACAGTTCATAAGATATGAATCATAATGAAATCAAATAACATGGGACATGAGAGAATAACCTTGGCATAAGAAATTTAATTGTGGAGTACACATAATCATAGAAAATAATTTCCTTATTAGTCATGGCTAACTACCATAATTATCACGGTGGATTGTGTTCACACCCCAAACCCTCATATTAGTCAATGTTCACTCCCAAGACTATCATAGTGGGAAAAGTACCTTATTGAACTGGCTTCACCCCCTTCCTTTACTATTTATCTCCTTAGATATAAATTATTACCCAATTCATTAGAGGGATATATAAATCTGGGATCACCTGTCTCAATTAATTATATAACCACTCACCCTTTTGTTATTATGTAACCACTATACTTGGTTATAACATAACCACCTTTCATTGGTTTATAATTGAACCAAAAATAACATAATAAAATTCATTAATATGTGTGACACAATATCATAAAATATTCTTCAAATACTAACCCACAAAAAATGAGGTTCATAAACATTTCATTATAACATAACCCATGGAAAATAAATTAGATTCAAAAACATTCCATCATTTCATCACAACATATCCTCTGGAAAAGAAACTTGTTTCATAAAAATATTTTCATTATAATCATAAAACATACAAATTAAAAACAAGGATGATACCATTTGATCATACTCTTAGTAAATCATAAAAAACCGCAAATGATTTTACCAATAATGAATATATATTCAATAAAAATATCATAAAAGTATTCTTGAGGAAAATATCATTTTCATCTTGAAATAAATTATTTAAAATTTAAAAATTTCCCAATAATTAAAGAAAACATTTTATTTGAAAATGATATTAGAAACTTGTAAGAAAATATTTAAAACATTTATCATTCATGATGAAATAAAATATTTTTCATGCTGAAGTCTTTAAAAAAATATTCCGTTCACATTTTCTGTAAAAGTCAAAAGTACATAATTTCAATACAAGGCAAGAATATTCCATTTAACCCAATTTTTGAAAATTCAAAAAAGGGTAAAAATTAGTTTTTTTACAATAGTAAAAACATTATATTGAATTTTTTTAAGAAACATGGACATGGAAGAGAAATAATTTTCAATTGAAGAGAGAGATAATGTTGATTCTCCTTAAAAACCTTATTTTGGTATCATTAGTTATTAAAGATAGAAAAATTAAAGGAAAACTTGTATTATACCTATATAACCACTTTATAATAAAATTAATTAGTTTCATGAGAGGTATATCATAATATTTCATAATCAAAAGCATAATCATAAACAATATCGATAAACAATGAGATTATAACATAAATCCCATACCATTTTGGTTGATTTCAAATCATAACACTACCACAAAAACAGTTTTTCGCAGCGCCCCCCTTTATCAGCGCTTTTTTAGCGCTGATAAAGGGTCGAATTCAATAAAAAATTAAAAATATATTAATATATTAACATATAAATATAGTTATATTGTTATATAAATATAATATATAATTTTTAAATATATTTAAGATAAGTATAAATGTACATTTACACTTATTATACTTAATATATATAATATTTAGTGAAAATGACTTCTTAAAAAATTAAAAAAATATTTTTAATTAATATTTTGATAATAATTATGGAGTAATAGTCATTTAATAACAATTTGAGGACTAAAAAAATTAAAAAAATTAAAAAAAGATCCAAAATATGTTGAAAACGCAACTCAAACTTCAAACAGCCATAACTTTTGATCCGGGTGTCCGTTTGAGCTCTACCACATATCAAGTCAAATCCCGCGACAAGATCTACGTCGTTCTGAACCGGGGGACCCTGGTAAAGCGTCTTTCAAGGCCAAAAGAGGCCCAGAAGGCCTCTAAAACTGAGTTTTTTGTCGGGGTACCCAGATTTTTTAACATTTTGTGGATTTTCAAACTCGTTTAAGGGTGTATTATTGGATTTTCTTGGCGGGGAATTAATTTATTCCAAGGTATTACATTTATATTGTTATTATGTCTTTTAAATTTCATCCTTTTTTATAATTAACTGCTATTTATAATCAAATATAAAACTATATGTACATATTTTTTATATATTCGCACATAAAAATTAAAATTTTTAAATAAATAATTAAACATATTTACATATAAAATATATTAGCTTTATCTAAATAATAACTAATATCCATTTTATTTAGAATACCAATATATGAATATTTATATACCTATATATTAATCTAACTATATATATATATTAATCTAACTATATATATATTAATCTAATAACTATATATATATTAATATAACTACATATATATATATTAGTATTAATATAAATATATATATTAATATCACCATAAATATATATATTAATATCACTATATATATATATTAATATAACTATATAAAAATATATTCATATAACTATATAAATATATATTCATATAACTATATATATGTTAATATAACTATATATATGTTAATATAACTATATATATGTTAATATAACTATATATATGTTAATATAACTATATATATGTTAATATAAGTATATATATATATTAATATAAATATTTATTACTATACGAATAAATATAACTATATATATATATATATATAGATATAGATATATATTAATACCACTATATATATATTAATATTACTATATATATTATAATATAACTATATATATATATTATAATATAACTATATATATATATATTAATATAAATATATATTACTATACGGATAAATATAACTAAATATATAAATATATATATATAGAGATATCATGAATTGGAAAGCAAATCAAAATAGAGTAGTGGTAAGGGCTTAGGCGCGCAGGAGGGAGGTCTCGAGTTCAAATCCTGGTGAAGGCAGGGGTGCGCGCACATGGGGAATATTGGAGAAAGCGTTGTTAAAGGGTGGAGGGGGGTGCGTGGGGTGTGTGAGGTGTTGTATAGGGGCCTAAAAGCGTTGTAAAAGGGGGGGTTCAAGCGCTATAAAATCCCCCCCCGATTGGCAGTATTTTTTAAATTTTTTAAATTTTTTTTAATTTTTTTATCTTTTATCAGTGCTTTTTTAAAAGCGCGGATAAAAGGGTCCTTTATCAGCGTTAAAACGAAAGCGCTGATAAAGGGGACCCCCCCCCCCCCCTTTATCTACGCTGACTTTATCAGCGCTTTTCTAGCGCTGATAAATGCCATTTTTAGCGCAGATAAAGGTCGTGTTTGTAGTAGTGTAATCCCCATGAAAGAAAAAAACATGGATGGATATTTAAATAAATATATGTTTTATGAGAAGGATCATAAAAAAATCATGGCCAGTATATACATCACATAATAGAAACAAGTGGTGAATATGACATGTGTCTCATAGAAATAAATATGAG
Organism: Viscum album; assembly: GCA_963277665.1. Lineage (NCBI taxonomy): Eukaryota > Viridiplantae > Streptophyta > Magnoliopsida > Santalales > Viscaceae > Viscum > Viscum album. Next base: position 2,044,229,647 of record OY728150.1, on the reverse strand, counting down.
ATGAAAATCCCTTACATGATTTGGTAACTTTTAAATCGTAATCCCCGTGAAAGAATAATTTTTAATTTAAAATTATATATCTTGAGAATAAATAAATTCAATATATAACATATCAAAGGGACTATATATAAGCCTTATAAAATAATATAGGTTCATAACATAACATATGTCCCAAAGAAAAATAATTGTAACAAAAATATCTTACATAATGTCTCGACTTTCTTTTTACACATTAGAAAATCATGTATAATAAATATATATTTATTATATATCTATTATAGAACCATATTCATATATATAATACCATACATGATTTACTTTTACCCTTTTATCACCTATTTAATAACAATTATTTATTGAAATAATTGTTCTAGGTGATAACATCATAGTTTTTCATGTATGATCTAGTTTTTTAGTATTGGTCCTTGTAAATTTATTATAGTTCCATAAAATAAAGTATGTTAATAATGGAATAAATATAATAAATATTATTATATATTTATTTATAATAATCCCTAAATTTTAGAGATAAAAAACAAATTACACTGTTCATGAAGATGGTATGTCATATGTACCCATGAACATTGTTTCTTTTTTCTCAAACTATTAAAAAAATAAAGGTAAATATTAATTTACATTTATAGAATTATTATTATTTATTTTATATAATATATATTATATAAATACATGCTTATTATAATCTAAGTAAAATAGAAATGAAAAATACCTCACATAGGTTCATGAGGTGGAAATCCATTGTACACACGAGCGTCGTTATATATACTTTAAATCCATCATTATATATATCTTTGAAAAGCGGTGATGGAAAATGAACTACATCGATTCTCGGGGCGTTAGTCAATCAAACACACGATCAATGGTTTCATTTCCCATATCATGGAAGAATAGAAGGATATATAATATAATTTTAAAATAAGAACATATAAGTTAATGGGAGATAATTATGTTATTATATTATCATATTTTAAGAATTATTTTAGGAGGTGGAAGATGAAATAAAATAAAAACGCATGGTTAAGAATGATACCTCTTTAGGTTTGTACCTAAAGATTTATTTGGATGTTAGACTAAATAATATATGGAACCATTTATGTGGGTATAAAATTAATTAATTTAATTGGTTAGGTCTCGGTTGAACCAAAATAATTTTTAATTTTGAAGAGGAGAGGAGAGGGGGTGCCACTTTATTAGTGGGGGAGGGGACACATTTGGAGTTTCTAAAAATAAAAATGTATACCTCATTTTTAAACATATATCAAGGATCTAAAATGGATTATTTTAAAACAATAGGTGATATCAGATTGAAATATGTCCATATAATTTTAATTGTATAATTTTTAGGTCACTTTAACCCTTATTTTTTTAACCCCTTGTAAACCTATTTTGTCCTTAATTATGGTAATTAATTTTTATTGTTTTTATTATTTATTCTCTCAAAACATTAACTTGGCTATATTATATAATATTAATTATGATTACTACAGTTTTGGAATATGTTTTTTCTCAATTCAATTCATATAGGTTATATAGTTTAATTTCAAATTAAACCAATAGTTTTTATGAAAAAATATTTTTCCAAATATACAGATTTTCAATGTAAGAAATGTTTTTATAACAAAATTCAACATAAAATTGATACCAATGACCAAAATTTGACTAATAATAATATAATTGGAAAAATATTTCATTTAAAACATTTTAAAATAATATTTAACTTTGTAAATACATTAAACAAAAATGTATTCTTTAATAAAAATCATTATTTTCACTATTTGTCGAAAACTTCATCATTTAAAAAAATCTAAAAAATTATCCATAAAATAATTATGAAATTTTGATTCAAAAAATTATGTTAATTTTTTATAAGAAATTAACTATATTTTTTATAATTAATTTTCTTATTTGTTCACAAAAAATATTGAAAAATAATTATTTTAGATGAAATGTGTTTTCAAAGTTTATAAAGACATTACAAACAATTATTTACATATTTATCAATATAAAAACCAGTATAATTAATAAAAAAAATTATTCCTATTAATACCATCAAGTTTAATGCAAAGGTTATATTAAACATTTTTAAATATTAATATTAATAGTATATTGTAGTTTGTTAAAACTTAGTGTTTTCTATACAGCAGGCTATTAAAGAAATTTCCTTTATTTAAAAAAATATAGGACATCAAATATTGGTGTGTTGTATTATACCACCAATTAAAATGAATTTGTTACGTGAAATTCTATCACTCTGAAATAAACAACTTAGGATACTTTAGCCTCATCGTATAACCAGGTTCCCACATAGCTTCTTCAAGTTGGTGGTTTTACCACATATCTTTGACGAGGTCACTGGTTTTTTATAGAACTTTCTCTTTATGATCCAAAATATCCATAGGTTTTTCTTTATAGGAAATATCATGATCTATAGTTATAACCACATATTTCATTACTTATCAAGGATTAGTTCCATATTTCCTTAGGAGAGATACATGGAAGACATAATATACTCAAGAGAGGATCGTTGGAAGCACCATGTGATAAGAAACTATCCCTACTCAATCAATAATACAAAGGGGAAAATATACCTAAGTTTTTTCTTTCATTTCTTCCTAAATATCATATCCTTTTTACATACACAAATTCATAGAAACACCTCCCCAACATCAAACTCTAGGTTAAATTGATGAATGTGATCATAACTTTTCTATTAACTCTGGGATACCTTGATGTGTTGTTGAATGAATCTGACTTTCTCTATCATTTCCTCATCCATATCAGGTCCCAATATCATTCTTTCTCTAAATTCATCCCATTATATTGTATTTTTATCTTTGATTTCATATATGGATTCATAAGAATCCATATGAATCGTTAAGTGAATGATATTGTAGTAAGAAAACTCTACTAGAGGAAGGTGTTGATCCAAAATACCTTTGAAATCCATAGATAATGAACTAAACATATCCTATAGGGTGTGAATTGTTCTCTCATAGTGACTATCTATCTGAGTATGATACAACCTACAGATGCTCAAATCTCTATCAAGTACTTGCTGATGAATTCACTAGAACATGAAGGTAATACTAGATTCCTAATCAAATAAAATAGTATCTATTAATCCATACAACCTTAACACATCCTTAATGTGTATTGTAGAAATACAATCAAGAGGTAAATCATATTTTATAACAGTGTTGTTTTCTAAATTTGTAAGGATTTTTAGTAAAAACCATATAGCATTATCCCTTTTATATGTTTTAGGGAGTCTGACGCATTCTTGTCGTGGGGCGTGGAAAAAAAATATTTTATTTACCTAAGTATAGTATAGCAGTTGATCCTAGGTAGTCTCCCGAAGAGGAGTACACACAAAACAAGGTTGTCACTTTTTGTTGGTTTTCATAAAAAGATTGGTTATAATTAATTTGAATGACTATGAGAGAAACAAAAAACATAAATTGATTGATTTTAACAAATGATAAAGACAGTGATCAGATTAGGTTCGGCTAGACTTAGTGTTGTGCCATCATGGTTTCCAAATTTTATCTCTTCTTCTTCCTTAAACTAGTAAAAGAGATGTGATGAGAAGTTTCCTTTCTAAAACCTTAGATTGGTCTATCCTCCATCAAATGTGTTTAGGTTTGTAGATGGTCTCTCGATTAATTAGAGAAATCCTAGACCTAGAATTGTTTTTCCCTAATAAACCAAGATTTCGATATACAATCCTACACACGTGCTTGACAACCGTCGAGCAATCACCACCCAACCCTTATCATGTTCCACTGTATACAGATTAGAATTGGGTGGAGGGAGATGTGATCATCGACCAAAGCAATTTATAATTTCAGAATCAAAACCTTAACACAACCGCATTCGGAATTTAATACTGAAATTAGAATTGGAACCAGAAGAAGAATGAAGAACAAATTTTATTCATTTCAAGCACAAAAACTCAATCACAACACATAGGTCCAGCCTCCCCTCTTTCCGATCACTCAAATGAAACTACCCATCCATGGATGGGGTAAGAGAGATAATGTGGGAGAGGAGAGAAATTTTTAAAATAAAATAAATAAATGAAAAAGCTGAGAAGTTCTTCTCCTTGGTGTCCCATAAGTAATGGGATGGAGAATGAGATGTGTTGAGGTGGAGGAGCTCTCCTCCTTTTATAGCCAGATTTATGATCTCCGAATGTTGTCACGTTTTGGACCCAATTAATGACCTCTTCACGTGTTGAGACCTTCTTAAATGTTTTTCATAATTGTCTTTGACGTGTCCCCTAAAACTCTCATCGGATTTAGACAAGTATGCCTAGAGTTATGACCCTTTTACTCTGATCATTTATTCTGTCCAGTCATAATCTCCAAAACGCCAAACCCCGGATTATGAAGCTTTAATGGACCCTCAAACGGCCGAATCCCACGGTGATTCCTTAATAAAGGATGCTCCAAAACTCTTTGAGCGTCCACCTACTGAATTTGACAAGCTTTGGGCCCACAATGGATGAGCTATGTATCCCACACCAAAACGAGGCATAACTGGAAACAGTTTTCTTGATCCAACTTGTGAGATTCTTTTGAGCTTCCATATGGCCGATTCAACTTTTTATACAAATATAGTAAATGAAGCCCTAGATGTTTCGAATATGTATAAGAAAGAATTTTTCATTTTGGATTAGTGTATATAATTTTATGGCCAAAAGACAGAAATAATTTAAAACTGTTAAAAATCCAAAATGGCCAATTTTTACTATTCAGCTCAAAATAACACCAAAATCATAAAAATGAAACAATTAATCTTAGAGGAACACTTTTTTGAGTTTAAAAAAATGATATTAAATATAAATTAATTGAAAATATTTGCTCTATCAATTCCCCCACACATAAACTATGCTTGACCTCAAGCATAAAATCTCAACATGGAATTCAAAGGGCACCAATGTCACCAATATTTAAATTTCAAATGAAATAAAATCAAATGATTATCAATGTCCAATCAAATTTTTCAGTTCCACAAAAATACCAGTTTAATTTTCCATTTTTCAAAGAAACAATCAATTCATGCATTTTACTTTTCCCCTTTGAAAAATAATGAAGCTTCTCCTTTCATTCATTCAAGCTTCTCAATTTATTATTATTAAACATGCAAAATCATGATCTACCGCACTTTTGAACCTTTTCTCTCATCACTCATTATATAATTAATAGTGGATTTATGCTCATATCATGAGATCATGCTCCTTACCCCTAGGCTTGTAAAGTAACTACTTTCTCCACTTTGTAAAGACAAAACACACATAAAATCATGAGGACTTGAAATAAAGGTTCAAATGACTCTGTGGCTTAGGGTTGGTGGGTAAATTATTGAAATAATTTAAGGCCAGAAGTAGGAGGTTTGACTCTTAAGTACAATTCATGATTAATCAAGTGAAAACACAAGATGAACCTCACTCAAATTTCCTTGAAATTTGAATCACAACACCACTCCCCTTTCAATGACATGGGTCATGAGTCAATAAATGATTACAAAGAATGATATCATCCAAGTTCTCCCTATATTTTTTTGTAAAGCTCCAGAAAGGCACGCCTTTATTTTCTTTTTTTTGTAAATCTCCAGAAAGGCACAACTTTATTTTGAATTTTTTTTTCTTTTTTTCTTCTTTTTTTATGGAGAACTAGATGAAATGAAAGAAGCATAATGAAATGATTACTCATGCCCAATTTTCTAATAATACATTGACCAAAATGATGACGCACACATTACACCACCCAAAAAATGATACATATCCTAAGGAACGCACACGAAATTCCCTTCCCCCACACTCAAACATGAAATAACCATGCAAAAATACTAAAAGTGCGGGTAGGTAAGGAAAAATTAGATTGTAATGTGGCTTAAACCTATAAGGCAATTCATGGCATCTAAGGGATTATTAAGGATAAATGTAAAGGTGGGTCTTGGGATAAAATGTGGCTAGCCAAAGAGATGTCTCAATCATTTTAAATGTGGTTTTGTACAGTCATAGCTTTGACAAGTTTCAATACAAGTTCTAGTAGTTGGCACGTCCCAAGATCACTCAAGAAATATTCTCAAGATAAAATAGGAAATATTTGGTCTAGAAATCCTCTCAGGAATGAGAATATGATATTGGACAATCACTCATGGCATGATTGATAATAACAAATTAATTCACATGAATTTCAGAAATTCAAAAATGAAAAATGGAAGGGAAATTTCATTTACATGAATCAATTAATTCCCTCAAATCATGAGTCCTTATTTCAATATTCTTGCTTCACATTAATCATCCAATTAACCATTTTAATCATTCAATCTCATTAACATTGAAATCGAAAACATAGAATCACTGGATTTCTATGAAACATATGTCTCCTAGAGAATTCAAGTAAAACATGAATTCAAGCATGGTCATGCATTTTTTTGATTAATTCTTTAAAAGACTAAAAATGTAGGGAATAAAGTTGGATAATATAGAATTGAAACTCTTACTCCCCTGTCAAATGGATCATTTTCATCACGACGTATAATCCCACCACACCCTCTTCATTAATGGACCTGAAATAAAAAAAATTAAAACAATTGATAGTGCAGGCCCGTTCAATCATGCTGGTAAATGAGTAATAAGACAAGTGGAAAATGGGGGAAAATGTGGGTTATCTCCCGGTAGCGCCTTTGTTTAATGTCGTTGGCTCGACAAAACAAAACAAAACAAAAATTAAATTTTTTTAAAAATCTCATGGACTACAAGATTCCCTCCCCCACACTTAATTGATGCAGTGTCCTCAATGCATGTAAATGGAATTTTTTATGTATGTTTTAAAAATATGGAGTTACTACATTTAATCAAGTATAACGGAATGATGCAACCTGGTAGCTGTTTATTTGTATTCAGGGTGAAAGAGTGTAACCTCCTCCATTGGTTCTTGAGGTACGGTCCCATAGAACTTCTTCAGCCTCTGCCCATTTATAGTGAATGGTTTTCCTCCTCCTTCCTTTTGAATCTGCATAGCACCAAAGGGATATACATGAATAACAGTAAAGGGGCCTTCCCATCTGGAATGAAGTTTACCTGGCATAAGCTTAAGTCTGGATTTGAAGAGTAACGCGTGATTTCCAAGGTTGAAGGTTCTTGGTTGAATTATCTTGTCATGGGCCATCCTTGTTCTCTCTTTATAGATCATTGAGTTTTCAAAAGATTCCCTTCTAATTTCCTCTAACTCTTGCAACTGCAATCTTCTTTATTTCCTAGCATTCTCAAGGTCCAGATTCATCTCTCTGACTACCCAGTAGGCTCTATGCTCCAACTCCGCAGGAAGGTGGAAACTCTTTCCATAAATCAATCTATAGGGACTCATCCCTATCGGTGTTTTGTAGGTCGTTATGTATGCCCATAATGTATCATCTAACTTTTGGATCCAGTCCTTCTGGTTGGGTTTAACAGTCTTCTCCAGAATGGCTTTGATTTCTCTATTAGAGACTTCTGTTTGGCCATTTGTTTGCGGATGGTATGGGGTAGATGTTCTATGATGCACCCCATACTTCTTCAGCAATGCTTCCATTTTCCTGTTACAGAAATGAGTTCCCTGATCACTGATGATTGCTCGTGGCATGCCAAACCTATATAAAATGTTATCCCTAACAAAATCACAAACAACTTTTGCATCATCAATTCTGGTTGCTTTTGCTTCCACCCATTTTGAAACATAGTCTACAGCCAAAAAAATATATGAATTTCCAAATGAAATTGGGAATGGTCCCATGGAATCTATGCCCCAAACATCAAAAATTTCACAAAAGGTTATTGGTTTTTGTGGAATTTCATGTCGTTTTGATATGTTACCAGAAAATTGGCATTTTTCACATCTTTTACAAAATTCATATGCATCCTTGAATAAGGTGGGCCAGTAGAGTCCAGATTCTAAAACTTTTCGGGCAGTCCTTTGAGGTCCAAAGTGGCCTCCACATGATAATTTATGGAAAAATTCAAACACTGATTCAATTTCACTTCTTGGCAAGTATCTTCTTATCATTTGATCACTACAAATTTTCCACAGAAACGGATCTTCCCAAATGTAAAATCTTGATTCAGATTTAAGCTTATGTTGTTGATGAGAGCTTAGATGAGAGGGTACCTGAGATGTTACCAAATAGTTGACAATGTTGGAATACCATGGTACTTCACTGTTGATGATGTAGAGTTGTTCTCCTGGAAGCTCATCATTAAGTGGGTTCTGCTTTGGTATTTCTGTTTCAGCAGTGTGGGGTAGTCGACTCAGATGATCAGCCACTTGATTTTCAGTCCCCTTCTTATCTTTGATTTCCAAATTGAACTCTTGTAAGAGTAGAAGCCATCTCACCAACCGTGGTTTAGCATTCGACTTTTTCATTAAGTACCTAAGAGCTGCATGATCAGAAAAAACAATAATTTTAGTGCCCAGAAGATATGATCGGAATTTATCTAGTGCAAAAACAACTGCAAGGAACTCCTTCTCTTTGGTTGTGTAATTTATTTGTGTTTCATCTAAGGTCCTTGATGTGTAGGAGATGACTCGAGGCTTGCTGTCAATTCTCTGTGATAGAGCGGATCCCACTTCTTGGTTGGATGCATCACAAATTATCTCTAAAGGGTAATCCCAATTGGGTGGCTGCATTATTGGTGGTGTTACCAGTCTTTCCTTTAATTCATCAAATGATTCCCTATATTCACAATCAAAATTAAAGTTAGCATCCTTAAAAAGGAATCTTGAGAGAGGGAGATAAATCTTACTGAAATCCTTGATGAATCTTCTGTAAAATCCTACATGCCCTAAAAAGGATCTAGCATGTTTGACATAAGATGGATATGGCAAGGAATTTATTACATCAACTTTTTATTTATCAACCTCAACCCCATTTTGTGAAATTATGTGCCCCAACACTATCCCTTTTTCAACCAGGAAATGACATTTTTCAAAATTTAAGACAAGGTTCTTTTCAATGCATGTTTTCAAAACTTTTTCCAAATTTCCCAAGCAATGATCAAATGAATTTCCAAAAACTGTGAAATCATCAAGAAACACCTCCAAGAAATCCTCAATGTGGTCCGAGAAAATACTCACCATACACCGTTGAAATGTACCTGGGGCATTGCATAGCCTGAAAGGCATCCTTTTGTAGGCGAATGTTCCAAAAGGGAAGGTGAAGGTTTTCTTCTCCTGGTCTTCTGGTGCAATTGGTACCTGAAAATATCCTGAGAATCCATCTAAAAAATAGTAATGAGTATTTACAGCTAACCTTTCAAGCATCTGATCAATGAATTGAATAGGAAAGTGATCTTTTCTGGTAACTTGATTTAGCTTCCTGTAATCTATACACACTCTCCAGCTGTTTTGTATTCTCATGGGGATCAGTTCATTTCTTTCATTTGTAACAGTGGTTGGGATAGTTTTCATGGGGACTACATGAATTGGGCTGACCCATTGAGAATCAGAGATTGGGTAAATGATATCAGCTGCTAACAATTTCTCAATATCTTTATTAACGACCTCCATGATTGTGGGATTGAGTCTTCTTTGAGGTTGTCTAACTGGACGAGATTCACTTTCTAAAAATATCCTATGAGAGCATACCTTATGGTCGATTCCAAGAATATCACCTAAACTCTATCCTACAGCTTTTATATTCCTTTTGAGAAGGTCAATCAATGTTTGTTCTTGTGAATGGAATAGGTTATTGGCAATGATTACTGGAAATTTCTCTCCTTCCATTAGGTAAGCATACTTCAATTCACGTGGAAAAGGATTCAGCTCTAAACATGGGGGTTTTTCAAGGGATGATATTGCATTTAGGTTTCCTACTTCTAAGGTTGATGTCTCGGGAATAATCTTACTTCCTTTTAACAAATCATCGAAAAAATCAGATTTTACCTCATCCTCCAACATGATATCAGAATTTTCATGTTCATGGGAGTTATAAAATTCAAATGAAGAGTGTTCTCCCACAGATAAAAAGTCATGAAGCATACCTGACTCTTCAATTGGTTCTATACCTTCATCATGGGAGATTGCATAAAGTGAGTGATTGTTGGACGGGTGTTTCATCATATCAAGAATATTGAAGTGTACCGTACTATCTCCGAAATCCATGGTAAGTGTTCCTTCATGCACGTTGATGATTTTCCTTGCTGTTTTCAAGAATGGTCTCCCTAGGATGATGGGAGATTGGGATGGTGCTCGGCCTTCCTCCATGGTAAGGACATAAAAGTATGCTGGAAAGATTAATCCTCTCACTCCTACATGTACATCTTCAACGACTCCAGCTGGGAAAATGGTGGATCTGTTTGCTAATTGTACCACCACCCGAGTTGATTTTAGTTCTCCGATCTGCAAAGATGAAAACACAGAGTGAGGCATCACATTTATCGAAGCTCCAAGATCACATAGTGCATCAGTAAAATTTAATGAACCGATAGTGCATGGAATAGAGAAAGTCCCTGGATCTTGACATTTTGGCGGTATTGGTGGTGTGATCAATGCTGAGATTCTTCTTCCTAAGTTGATTCTTTCATTTCCATCCAGCCTCTTTCTTTTAGTACATAGATCCTTCAAAAAAATTCATATTTAGGTATTTTCCTGATTGCATCCAATAGTGGAATGTTAATCTCAACTTTTCGGAATGTTTCCTGAATTTCCCATTGATGTCGTTCTTCTTCGCCCTTCTTTGACTCAACCAATGCTGATGGGAATGGTGTTGGAATATCCTTTTTCTCCCTTTTTTGTTTCTCCAATGGTGTTTCTATTCTTTCTTTCTTGAACTTTGTTCTTTCTACTTTGTTGTTGACTCCATCTTTTGGTTGGACAGGACGAACTTCAGCAGGTTCCCCAGATTCATCCTCCTCATATTGTTCTGGTGGTTTGAGCTCTTTCTCGCTTCGGGTTGTGATTGCACAAACATTCTCTTTTTGATTGGGAATTGTTTGTGCAGGAAGCTTACCTTGGTTCTTGGTGAGAGCATCCATAATGCTTGCAAATTGATCAAATAGCTTGTCCATCTTATCTTATATTCCCACAACTCTTGTCTTCAGTTGTTGGTCTTCATTTTTCGGTGCACTTGTGGATGGTTTCTCATAATTTTTCCACTGGAAAGGTGGTGGTTGAAAATATTGTTGTTGTTTGAAGGGATTCTGATAAGTTTGTTGGAATGCTATCAGGTTCTGATATTGCTTCTGAAAAGGTGCTCTAGCTTGGTTCTGTTGAAACCCATACCCTAGTTGGGTTTGCGGTTGGTATTGCCTTTGTTGATAGGCTGCAGCACAACTTTCTGTCCCCTGCACTTCTGGACATTGATCAGTGTAATGATAATTAGAAGAGCATTAACCACATACCTGATTCGGTCCTTGTTGTTCCTTCACATGGTTCATAGCTATTTGTCGCACCAACCTGGTGAGTTCACCCATTTCATTCCTAATTAAATCTACTAAATCAGATGTTCTTACCTCATGGATTCCTCTGGTGATTGTACATCGAGTGCCAAACTGCTGTGAATTTTGTGCAATCTTTTCAATCAGAATTCATATATCTGCAGGTGATTTATCAATGAGGGCTCCTCCCGATGAGGCATCTAGTAGATTCCTGTCATTGTCAAGCAATCCTTGGTATAATCACACAAGGAATTGGTCCTCTTCTATTTCTTGGTGTGGACAACTTGCCCAAAGCTTGTTGAAACGTTCCCAGTATTCATAGAGTGTTTCTCCAGTTGATTAATGGATGACATAAATCTCCTTATTTATTGCAGTGGTCCTAGATGTTGGGAAGAATCTTTGTAGAAAGCATTTTTGTAAATCATCACATTCATTGATCTCCCCTGGTTGTAGATTGTACAACCATTCCTTTAATGCTCCCTCTAGTGAGAAGGAGAAAGCCCTCCACTTCACATGATCTTCCGCGACTACTCGAGGTTTGAAGCTGGAGCATACATAGGTAAATTCTTGAATATGTCAATTCGGGTCTTCACCTGCAAGACCATGAAATTTAGGAAGAACTTGGATCATATTAATTCGCAATTAAAAATCATTTTCTATGGCAGGAATTGCAAGTTGATAATTTTTATTGACAAATTGAGGTGCACAGATGTCACGTAGGGTTCGGTTGGGATTTACATCCATTATTAAAGGTTCAAAGTCTCCACTCAAGGTATCACTTGAATCAGTGAGATTGATTTCTTCGAAATCTTTGGGAAGATTTTGATTTCTCAATTTGGTTATTGTGCGCTCAATTTCCGGATCGAATTCTAATAAATTGCTTTTTGAACTACAGGTCATTCAAAAGAGATTTTTTTTAAAAAGCTTTGAGGCACTACCTCCCCACAAATGGTGCCAAGTTTGACGCACGCCTGTCATGGGGCGTGGAAAAACAATATTTTATTTACCTAAGTATAATATAGCAGTTGATCCTAGGTAGTCTCCCGAAGAGGAGTGCACACAAAACAAGGTTGTCACTTTTTCTTGGTTTTTGTAAAAATATTTGTTTTAATTAATTTGAATGACTATGAGAGAAACAAACAATAGAAATTAATTGATTTTAATAAATTATAAATACGGTGATCAGATTGGGTTTGGCTAGACTTAGTGTTGTGCCATCATGGTTTCCAAATTTTATCTCTTCTTCTTCCTTAAACTGGTAAAAGAAATGTGATGAGAAGTTTCCTTTATAAAAACTTAGATTGGTCTATCCTCCTTCCAATGTGTTTAGGGTTGTAGATGGTCTCTTGATTAATTAGAGGAATCCTAGACCTAGAATTTTTGTTCCCTAATAAACCAAGATTTCGACATACAATCCTACACACGTGCTTGACAACCGTCGAGCAATCACCACCCAACCCTAATCATGTTCCACCGTATACAGATTAGAATTGGGTGGAGGGAGATGTGATCATCGACCAAAGCAATTTATAATTTTAGAATCAAAATCTTAACACAACCACATTCGAAATTTAATACTGAATTGAGATTTGGAACCAGAATAAGAGAGAAGAACAAATTTTATTCATTTCAAGCACAAAAACTCAATCACAACACATAGGTCCAGCCTCCCCTCTTTCCGATCACTCAAATGAAACTACCCCTCCATGGATGGGGTAAGAGAGATAATGCGGGAGAGGAGAGACATTTTTAAAATAAATGAAATAAAAGAAAAAGATGAGAAGTTCTTCTCCTTGGTGTCCCAGAAGGAATGGGATGGAGAATGAGATGTGTTGAGGAGGAGGAGCTCTCCTCCTTTTATAGCCAGATTTCTATCCTCCAAATGTTGTCGCGTTTTGGACCCGATTAGTGACCTATTCATGCATTGAGCCCTTCTTAAATGTTGTTCATAATTGTCTTGGACGTGTACCCTAAAAATCTCATCGGATTTGGACAAGTATGCCGATAGTTATGGCCCTTTTACTCTGATCATTTATTCTGTCCAGTCAAAACCTCCAAAACGACAAACCCCAGATTAGGAAGCTTTAATAGACCCTCAAACGGCCGAATCCTGTGGTTAGTCCTTAATAAAAGATTCTCCAAAACTCCTTGCGCGTGCACCCACTGAATTAGACAAGATTTGGGCCTACAATGGTTGAGTTATGGATCCCACACCAAAACTAGGCAGAACTGGAAACAGTTTTCTTGAGCCAACTTGTGAGGTTCTTTTGAGCATCCATATTGCCGATTAAACTTTTTGTCCAAAAATATTAAATGAATCCCTGGATGTGTATAATATGGAAAAGAAAGAATTTTCAATTTGGATTAGTGTAGATAATTTTATGGCAAAAATAAAGAAATAATTTAAAACTGTTAAAAATCCAAAATGGCCAATTTTTACTATTCAGCTCAAAATAACACCAAAATCATAAAAATGAAACAATTCTTCTTAGAGGAACACTTTTGTGAGTTTAAAACAATGATATTCAATATAAATTAATTGAAAATATTTTCTCTATCAGAGTCCGATGAAAAAATACATGTTGACATTTTTCCATTTCCTCTTTTGTATGGGTAGTGGTTGTAACACCCCCTTTAATTTTTTTTATCTTATCCTTAACATTCCTATCTCAACCTTAACATTTTAACATACTACATAATATCACCCTTCATGTTTTTCCACTATAAATTCTCTGTTAGATATCTATACATATTTTTATGTCCTTGATGAATAGAGAATGAAGAACTATGTGCCTCCACTAACATCTATTTTTTCAAATATGGTACGGATGAAACACATACATGGTTCTTGAATCTTATCATTCCATTGTAAGTAAGATTAAACTCTGGAATATTTTTAACCTTATTCTATATCTCTAAATGATCCTTCTACACCTATTTAATATTCAATTGGATAGATGATTGAACACTCATTTTAGAAAGATAAGATTTTTTCCCATTTCATCCAGATTTCAAGATCCATCCTTTTAAAATCCATATATATTGTACTCTTTTATCCTCATAAAAGATAAGATATCATGATCCTTTTTAACATAATGAATCAACTACCTTGTTAACCTTCCCAATATGTTAATTTATTGAGCGGTCAAAATATTTAATCAATTCCAACAGTCTTCTCTAGTGTATATTCAAATAATTATCTATGAAAATATTCTTTAAACTATTATAATTAGTATATATATTATACCTTTCTCTATAAATATAATTTCTCTATATATTTAATGAATAAATCACCGTATAAAACTATAAATCATGAGTTGGGAAATTTTTCTCATGAAACATCATTTTTCATGACGCATAAGTTGTCACCATATCATTTTCATGAGAATGAATCCCAATCCATACATTGATTCATCATTATATATTACAAACCCTTATCCACTACTAGTTAATGTAAGAACAAGTACATTGACTAACATTCTCTTTAGTTCATTGAAATTTTCCTTACATCCATCCATCCAAAGAAACTTGAATCCCATCAGAGTTAACTTGATGAGAAGATTAGATGGTTATGAAAAATCCTTCACAAACCTTCGAAAATATCCAACCAATCCAAAAAACTGGATATCAATCACCATGGTTGATCTAGGCCAACATTCAATAACTTTTGTCTTTTATGGGTCTACACATATACCCTCTGTTGATATTATATGACCAAAAAATGAATCATTTGGTATCCAAAATAAACACTTGTTAATTTTTTCATACAACTTATGATTCCTCAGGGTCCTCAACACAATACGTTGGTGATCTTTATGCTCTTCCATTCTCTTTGAATATATATGGATATCATATATAAAGTCTAATAAAAATTGATCAGGGTAATCTTTAAAGTCTATATTAATTAATTCCATAAAGAAAATGGGAGAATTTGTAATACCAAATGGAATCACTAAATATTCATAGTGTCTATACCTTGTATGGAATGGTGTCTTTTGTATATCATCATTCTTAACCCTCAAATTATGATATCTATAATGAAGGTAAATTTTTGAAAAATTATCAATATCCACATATTTGGTCATGAAATTCATCTATATAGTGTATAAGATACTTGTTCATGATTGTGATCTTGTTCAGTACTCAATAATAAAAAAAATCACCTCAATCCATCATTATTCTAGAAAAAAAGAACAGGTGCACCACAAAGTGAAAATAATGTCCAAATAAATCCATTTTTAAGATTATCTTGGTGTTTGTCTTCAATTTATACAACTCAAATAGATCAATTATATAGGTAGTCTTTGAAATAGGTGTAGCACAAGGTATGTGTTCTATTGAGAACTCAACTTCATGATTTAGTGGAAGACTTAGAAACACTTCAAAAATGTTCCCAACCAACTCTTGAAAAATAGGCATATCATTGTTTTTTTTTCTACACAACCTTCTAAGATAAACACAACTTTTTAATAGGAATCAATACCCAAAAAATGGATTTAATTTCAATTAAAATTTTATATCCATCCCCACACTAATAAATGAGCATGGGTTCATTTGGTATATGAAATGTGACTTACATACCTTGGAAATTGATATGGGATCCATATAACGAAATCCAATCCATTTGTAGGATCACTTCAAAATCAACTAGATCGATAATAAAAAGATTTGTAGAAAGCACTTTCCGATAACATTTAATCATAGAGGAACCATAGACAAGAGATGAAACCATCATACCATTAGGATTTATCACTGATAACTAAATATCTAATCATTGAGCTGGTGATTCAATACCCATTGAAAATTCCATGGATATAAAAGACGGGGTATATATAGAACAAAATAAGTCATTAGTTGATATATAATGGATGATAAGTGTGCCTTTTACCACATAATTCTTGTAACCCACTTCAAAAGTTGTGATTGCATGAGATTTCAATTTGTATTTGAGCATAAGATGCAATTTAATCTGATCATAAACAACCTTATTATTCATTCATTGGTTGGATACTACCTATACTCTTTTCATTTTAATCATTATAGAATATATGGTGCATTGGTTGGCATCTATATTTACTCTATTGGATCAATTAGTATCTTTACTACCTTTCAAAATTCACTAGATCAATGACTATCCTTCCCACATTTAATGAACATCCCAGTTCCACTCAATCAATTACCATGATATTTTTCCCACATTTATAGCATGTAAGTGAATATTATTTCATTCCACCATGTTATTTATTTGATTTCTCATGAGTCTCGATCATCTTTTTTTATCAAAACCATAGGAACCGTGGGAATAAAAAATTTCCATTTCAATATTCAGTGTACGTAAAAATATTTCAAAATAGATACTAAATCATCTTGCAAATAACACCTTTCAAGGATTTCATTTTATAGCACCAAATAATTGATCAATTTATACATTTGGGATGGTGATTAAACCAGAATTGTACCATTAAATATTGTAAAATCAACTTCATCGATAGAAATTGGTTCATAATCCTTCTTCATGAGATAAATAAATTACTTATACTTCATTTTATGTTGAATATGATGGAATTACTTACTAAACAATATCCTCTTAAAATCATCCCATTCCATGGAGTGAATTTATTCCTCATGTCCCATATTCATAATAGGTTCCCACCATTGATCTTCTTTTCATTCCAAATGATAATCTACTACTATGAATTTTTCATATTATGTGATCTAAATAATAGAAAATATTTTCTCAATAGAACATATCAATGTATCAACAACTATAGGATCATATGATCCACTAAAATAATGTGAATGTTGCATCATGAAATAATCGATAATATATTATTACCTTCTTTGATCGTTTGGAATCTTGGTGTGAATCATGGCATGAGAATGTTGTGTGAAAATATGAAAAATGTTTTTCATCCCATTTCCCATATAATTTTGTTTATTAGTTGAAAAATCATTTCATTGCCTATCACATTCACTATTAATATAGTACCTTCGAGTAACATCCATTGACTAAAACCAAAAAAATCATATTTTGAGCAACACTAATCATAGTGGGAAACTATATAATCAAGAAGAATCAATTATAGTATGTCTAAATAAAGATGCATCCTTTTTAATTTATGAAACCTTAAGTTTATACTAGGTCATCCATGATCATCATCTATTCATATGTCTAATAATGGTTCATAAATAAATGTAAATTAAGGTAATAATTTCCCATGGGAGTATTGAAATAGGTGTGCAGTATGGCTCATTATTGTTAACCCGGGGATAATGGATTCAAAGACTAATGTTCTCTTTTAGGTGTTACTAACCATAGTTAAAATTGTTCCATAACAACATCCACTTATATTTTCTATAAAAGGATGCTTTTATAGGATAAAATACTGATTATTTTACCATAACATAAGAAGTTTTATTATACATATAATTATCTAAAGGGTTCATAATAATATTTTCTAATCCTAGTTTCCAATGGATAACTAAATATTTAACCGATTACAACTAGATAAAAATAAGATTTTCATACAAAAACATTTCATATTTTTAGATGAATCTTCATTATATTACATAAATACATGCTCAAGGATTGTAATGTATTAGATTCTTTTGAGAAGAAATACACAATATTCTTATTTCATGAAATATATACAACATCTCCCATAAATATCTTCCCATAAAATAGTATTCTTATACATTACCATTTCAAAATCAGGCTTCATAACCTGGGGATTGTAAACATAAAAAATGGTGATATCAGATGCTTAGTAAGGGTAATCATGGGAGATATCAATATAACATGAGTATATGGGTATGATAACATGATATTACCATTTTTAAACCCATAAAAAACATATCATAGATCATAATCATGAATCACAACATAAATATAAGTAGTTTATATGTCACAAATAAAACAACATGATCTATGTGACCATAACCTTGGAATAAGGCAAGAATTTGTGGCATACATATAATTATAGAAAATAATTTCCTTAGTAGTAAAGGAATACTTCCAAAATTATCATAGTGGATTGGGTTCACACTCCAATACCTCATATTAGTCAAGGTTCTCTCCTAATAATAGATTTAACTCCCCATTAAATTCCTTTTTATCACATCAGATATCAATATTTACTCAATTCATAGGATAGATATATAATTATTTCCCCACCCATATGAGTTTGTAACATAACCACCCATCTTTGGTTATAATATAACCATTGAACTTGGTTATAAAGTAACCACCATACATGGTTTATAAAAGAACCACCCATTAAATAATAAAAACCATACAAATGTGTTCCACAATATCATAAAACATTCACCATATCGTATCCTATAAAAAATTAATGGATTATGTAATCATTGCATCATAATATAACCCCTGGAAAATAAATGGATTTGATTAACATTCCATAATTTCATCATAGCATATCCCATGAAAAAAAAACATGTTTCCTTAAAAATATTTTCATCATAATTATAAAAAATTTAGAGAAATAATAAGTATGGTACCATTGGATCATATACCCAATAAAACATACACAACAATGAATATTATTTTCATGGATGAATATAAATTCTATAAAAAAATCAACAAAACATTCTAAAAGAAAATATCTTTTCCATCATGAAATCACTTATTTAAAATATAAAAATTTCCCAAATACTAAAGAAAACATTTTCTTTAAAAATTATCTTTTAAACTTGTATGTGAAGGTTTAAATTATTGGAAGGTCATGACAACGGAAAATAATGTTCATTTTGGACATGTTAAAACTAATATTCCATTCACATTTTTGATAAAAAGTCAAAAGTACCTCATTTCAGAAAATGATAAGAAGATTAATTTGAAACCATTTTTAAGAAAGTAAAAAAGGGTAAAATTGAATTTAAATAATAATTTTACAATATTAAAAGCATTATTTAATTTTTTTTGAAAACATAGTCATGGAATTGAAATTATTTTCTACCAAAGAGAGAGATGGAGCCGATTTTCCTTAAAACATTTATTAGGTCTCTTTATTTCATAAATATAGGAAATTATAGGAAATGATGTACTCTATAGAAATAAATATAGGGTAATAAAATTCCCATGTTTCTTTCAATTTATATCTTAATATTAAATCATTCGAAGAAAAATAAAAAAGATTCACGATAAACAATACAATTATAACATAAACCCCATACCACTATAATAATGTTTAAATCATAAGCCCTTTGAAATAAATAATATTATATGGATATTAAATGTACATAAATTTTATATTAATCCTCAAAAAATATTTTAATGGGTAGTATACACACCACATAAAAGAATCAAGTGGTGAGTATGATATGTGTCTCAAAGAAACAAAAGTGAGATGAAAATACATTTCATGTTTTGGTATCATTTGAAATGTATTATCCATGAAATAATATATTTAAATTAAACATTGTATTTAATTATAATAAATAAATTCATGATATAAATTTAAAAGGGACTGTATATATACCTCATAAAAGAAGATATGTTCATAACATAACATATGTCCTAAAGAAGAAAATTTGAGACTAAAATCCCTTACACCAAGTCTTGAAATTGTTCATACATGTTCCAAAATACTATGTAATAAATATATATTTAGTGTATATATATTATAGAACCATACTCATACCTATCACACCATATATGATTTACCTAAACCGTTTTATTAATCATTCATTAAAAATTCTTTATTGAAATCACTATTTGGGGTGCTAACTACATCATTTTTCATGTTTGTTTTGGTTTGGAAGGTTTAGTCCTTGTAAATTGATCATAGTTACATAATATTATATATATTTATAATTATTTAAATATCATACATATTCATCATATATGTATTTATAATAATCCATAATAGTTAGTGAAATAAGAAAATTGCATCGTTCATGGAGACAGTGGGGTATACGTACGCATGAACTCTACTTCCATTTTCTATACATATGGAGTGAAAGAAAGGTAAAAAATAATTCCCTATTAAAAAATAATTATTGTGTAATTTATTTTATATATATATTCTATAAATATATCCTTACTAACATCCACTGATAATTGAAATGGAAAACACCTCACATCGGTTTGCAAGGTGATAGTCCTCCATACACACAGACAACATTATTATTTTCCAAAGGGCTGGAAGGTTAGATATTATAAGTGATATTATAATTCAATAAGTATTATAATGTTATAAATATGACATAAATATTTTAAAACCATATTTATATCAATCCATGAGAGGCGGTGATGGAAAATAAACTATATCGGTTCACGAGGCGGTAGTCTGCAGTACACACAATCGGCAGTTTTGTATTTCATTTGATGGAAGAGGAGAAGAATATATGTTATTATATTATAATAATAAAATATATTTATATGGGATATAATAATGTTATTAAATCATAATAGTTGAATAATATTTGACGGATGTGGAAGAAGCATTAAAATAAAAACACTCAATGAAGAACTATATATCTTCTTCTGGGAACATATTTAAGATTGTACGTAAATCCTACATTGGATGGTTTAATAACCCATATAAAGAGTCTAAAATTTGGTTGTGGAAGTAAATAAGGAATTTGGTCTGAGACTTTCACAACCAAAATTCTTTGAAATCTTGAATAGTAGAGGAAAGTGGGTGCCCTTTTATAAGACGAGGAGGTGAAATATTTGGAAATTTAAAAAAGAGGTATAACAACATATTACACATGACAAAAGGCACCAATATGGATCATTAATGAACCTCATATGAGGTATGGTCTAAATATGATAATAAAATATCAATTTTACATGTTTTAAGGCATTTTAACCCTTATCTTTTTAGTTTATCCCTAGGTAAACACGTTTCAACCTTTACCGCGATAATTAATTTCCACTATTGGAAACATATCCTTTACTAATGGTTTTAAACTATTGGTAAAGGCTAGTCAACCATTGGTATAAACTATAAAAATGATTATCCAAACTGTTGGATATGGAGTCATGTGGATAGATATATCACAACGGTTCTATGATAACCATTGGGATATGGAAAGAAAATGGATTATATACCAATCATTTCATGTAACCATTTGTATAAATCATT
This sequence comes from Viscum album, assembly GCA_963277665.1. NCBI lineage: Eukaryota > Viridiplantae > Streptophyta > Magnoliopsida > Santalales > Viscaceae > Viscum > Viscum album. The sequence goes on along the minus strand of OY728150.1, from coordinate 2,044,208,101 downwards.
ACCAATACATTAAAACTGTTGGAAATATCAAACACCATGTCAATACTAATGATTTTAAAACTATTGGTATAGACTTTTACCAATGGTTCCCCACAAAATATTGGTAAAAGTCTAGTAAAATGTTCTATACCAATGGTTTGTAAACCGTTGGTTTATACTTTTTCCAATGGTTTACATGAAATTGTTGGTATATGTTCTTCTTAGACACATATACCGATGGTTTACAATAGTGGGTATAAGCTTTATACACATGCAGTAAACCCACCTCCCCCTTGTGCACCTACAACACTTCCACCAGCAGGTCTGCCTCCCCCTGTGCAGAATTTATATAGAATTTTTAATACCTGCAGAATACATATAGTATTCTGTATCAATTTATATAGAATTAATCCAACACATAATTTTCAATACATCCAATCCTATATTTATTTACACACATACCTAATTCATAATTCTTAATTCATAGGTTAATTAACAATGAACACATTCAAAATTCAATTCAGAATTCAAAAGTCAATTACCCTATGAAATATATAATTTTTAATTAAATACATACAATATTGAATTCTCTATAACACATACAGAACTGAATTCAAAATTCAGAATGTAATAACCCCTATCTAAGAAAATCATGTTTCAGGTTCGTAATATGGCATTGTTGTTCATAGGCATTGGTGAATTTAGATGATATTTGATTTTTTTTTGATAATGTGGTATGCCATGTGGTAGTAAGGGGTAATATGACATGGGGGTGTCCAGGGGTTTGGGGGTGTCCAATGGGGTAGGGGTGTCTAGGGGGTGGGGGTTGTCTAGGGGGGTTGTCCATGGGGGTGGTGGGGCTATCCAATGGGGTAGGGGGGTGTCCAGGGGGTGACGAGGGGGATGTGGTGGTGCCCGGGGGAGGAGGGTTGTCTAGGGTGGTGGTGGGGCTTTCCAGGGGGATTGGGGGGTGTCCAGGGGGTGGGTTAGGGGGAGGGTGTCCAAGGTGGTGGGGGCTATCCATGGGGGTGGGGGTGTCGAAGGGGTGAGGTGGTGTCAAGGGGGGTGGACGTGTCTTGGTGGGGGGGGGATATCTGAGGGGGTAGAGACTATTCGGGGGGTGGGGGTGGGGGGTCATCCAGGGGTGGGGGGCTGTCCATGGGGGTGGGGTGTCCGGGGGTGGTGGGGGTGTCTAAGGGGTGTCATGGTGTCCCGGGGGGGATGTCCCAGGTGGTGGGCAGGTATCTACGAGGGTGAGATGTCTTGGGGGTGGGGGTCCAAGAGATGGGGTGGTGCCTAGGTGGGAGGAGGGGCTGTCCAAGGGGTTGGGGTGTCTAGGTGGGAGGGGGGGGGTCCAGGGGGTGGGGTGGTGTCTGGGGGGGGCTGCCCATGGGGGTCAGGGGTGTCCAGGGGGTGGGGGTGTCCAGGTGGCGTGGTTTTTTGTCCACAGGGTTGTGGGGGCTATTGAAGGGGGTAGAGGGTGTCTATCTGGGGGGGGTTCCATGATGTGTAGTGGTGTCAAGGGGGAATGTCCAAGGGGTGGGGTGGTTTCTAGGGGGTGGGGCAGTCTAGGGGTTAGGGGATTTCCAAGGGGGAAGGGGGTCTCTAGGGGTGGGGGGCTATCCCTGGGGGTGGGGGCTGTCCATGGGGGTGGGGGTGTCCAAGTGGTGGGGTATTGTACAGGGGGATGGAGAGGTTATATAGGGGGTAGGGGGGGTGTCCAATTGGGTATGAGGTATCCGAGGGGTTGGGGGTATCTTGGGGGTAGGGGCTGTCTTAGGGGGGTGGGGGTGTCTAGGGGAATTTGGGGGGGGGGGCTGTCCAGGGGGTCGGGGGTGTCCAAGGGGTGGGGGTGTCCAGGTGGGGTGGGCTGGTTGTCCATGGGGGTGTGGGCTATTGAGGGGGAGTGGGGGTGTCTAGGGTGAGGTGGGGGTGTTTAGGGGGTGGGGTGTTCTTGGGGGTGGGGGTTTCTAGGGGACGAGGGAATCCAGGGTGTGGGATGGTGTCCAGGGTGTGGGGGGATTTCCAAGGGGGTGGGGGTATCTAGGGGGCGGGGTGGTGTCCAAGGGGTTCAGAGGGCATTCTAGGGGTTAGGGGATGTCCATGGGGAAGAGGGTGTCCGGTGGGGGGTCTATGGGGGTGGTGGTGTCCAGGGGTGGGCATGTGTCAAGGGGGTGGGGTGGTTTCTAGGGGGTGGAGGGGTTGTCCAGGTTGTTGGGGGCTGTCGATGGGGGTAGGGGTGTCCAGTGGGGGGTGTTCGGGGGTGGGGGTGTCTAGGGGGTGGGGGTTTCCTGGGGGTCGGGGTGTCCCGGGAGTGGGGTGGTGTCCAAGGGGGTGCGGGCTGTCCTGGGGGGTTGGGGGTGTCTAGGGGGGTCGACAGTGTCCAGGGGGTGGGGGTGTCAAGGTGGGGTGGGTGGGCTGTCCATAGGGGTGTGGGGCTATCGAAGGGGGTAGGGGTGTCCAAGGGGTGGGGGTGTCCGAGGGGTGGGGGTGTTCAAGGATTGGGGGGTTGTCGATGGGGGTGGTGGTGTCTAGGGGGTGGGGGTGTTTTCCCAGAGGGTGGGGGCTGTCCATTGGGGTGGGGGTGTCTAGGGGGGGTGTCCCATGGGGTGGGGGGAGGGGTGTATGGGGTGTGGGGGTTGTCTAGGGGGTGGAGGGCTGTCCATGGGAGGGGGTGTCTAGGGGTGGGGGTGTACATGGGGCGGGTGGTGTACATGGGGGATGGAGGGGCTATCCAAGGGGTTGGGGGTTGTCCAAGGGGGTAGGGGGTGTCCGAGGGGTGGGTGTGGGGGCTTTCCATGGGGTGGGGGTGTCCAGGGGGTGGGAGTGTTTAGGGTGTTGGGTGGTGTCCGTGGGGTGGGTGTTGTCCAGGTGTTGGGGGATGTCCAAGGGGAAAGGGGGTGGGGGCTGTCCAGGGTGGTGGGGGTGTTGTCCATGGGGGTGGGGATGTCCAGGGGTCGGGGTGTCTAGGGGGTTGGGGTGTCTGGGGGAAGGGGGTGGGAGGGGGGTTGTTCAAGGGGTGAGGTGTCTAGGGGGTTGGGGGGATTTTTTCAAGGGGTAGGTGTTGTCCAGTGGGTGGGGGTGTCTAGGGGTGTGGGTGTTATCCAAGGGGGTGGGGGGGCTTTCCAAGGGGGTGGGGGTGTCCAGGGGTGTTTGGCCTATCAGGGGTGAGGGATATCTATGGGAGGGGTGAATCATTCACAAAAAAACATCAAGTCAAGATTTATTATTTCTAGATAAAGAAATAATGATAATGTGACCTACCAAATCACACATACATTCAGGCACAACAAATCATCAAACATAAAATGTCAGTAATATCAGTCAAAAATTTAATAAATCAATCTATCCCTAATCACCATCACTATCATCACTATCATCATCATCATCCTCACCCATTTCCTTATCATCATCCCCATCATCATCCCTGCCCTCTTCAATTCCCTCCTCCTCTCCCCCATTCTCCGTCTCAGCCTCCTCCTCTTCATCCTCCTCCTCCTCACCCTCCTCCTCTGCCTCAACCTCCTTATCACCATCCTCCTCCAACGCCTCACTTTCCTCATCGCCATAGTATAGAACACCACTAGAACTACCACTCGGTGCACCATATATAGGACAAATTGATGAAATATATTCATCAGAAGCAATTTTGTCCTCTCGTGGAAGTGTTGGATGTGAAACTTCCATTCGTTTCATAAATGCAGTGTTTTCCCTAGCAGTTAGTTATGCCATCTCTGTGGACCTTTTTTGGCCTGCTCCGCCTATGCCTTAACGTTTTGGAACTTAGTTTCACTAAAAAACATACCTAAGGAGGGATAATACCTCGTTTGGACTATACTCTTCCAAGGTCGGCATTGTACTCTGCTAGGGTGCTCATCTTCCAACACCTGATGTAAATGATCGTGTGTCCCAAAATTGTCAGGTTTCTAGGTATCAGCGGTTTCCAATGAAGCCTGTTACAAATATAAATAGATTATTAAGTTACAAAATAGATATTAGAATTTTAAATCAGCAAAGTAAAACATAAAATCTATTTCCGAGTTGGTTCATTAAGCGCACTTCCATCTTTATTCCTTTGACTCGAGTAAAATAGCGAGGCACCCATTCTTCTATTTTTAATTTTTCTCTCTAAAATGAAATTGTCTGTAGGAAACCATAATTAAAAATTGGTTACTAATAATAAATTTCAAAATAAAATTTATATAACAAATTTAACAATAAAATAAATTATGGAGGAAAAAACAGAAAGTGAAAGTCGTAAAGAAAAATTATAAACAACTGTCATACCTACTTCCTCTTATGATCTAACATCGTAGTATGTCAAAATCTGTGGAAGAATAGTTTATCATCAATGTTTTGTTATTTCTTCTAGATGATTCAAAATATAATTAAATAATACAAAAGACAATATTAATGCAAAAAATGAAATTTTTCATTTAAATGCCTTAAATGTGATTAATACCTTAAACTTGGTTTTATTCCAATGAGTAATCATCTACTGATACTGTTCTATTAGAAAATCATCAATGACGGGGACTGCTGTTAACTTTGTACCAACTCTATCACACCATTCAATATACAAATAGTCCTTATAGGTTTTTAAAAGCTCACCTAAATTCTTTAGACGTGCTGGCCATGCACCCTCTCCATCGGGGAAATTAAACCGAAGCGGACACCAAAATATTAATTCATATAAATACAATAGATAAAATTTTTCATTAAATAAATCATATTTTTTACCCATATCTCTACCCAAGCATTATCCTTGACTTCATTTGGAAACTGTCTCTATGAGATCAGGCAAAAAGGAATCATGTCAGAGTATTTGGAAAGTATCACGAAAAAACTCCTACATTGTTCCCCTGTTTTTTCAATCACTTGACTGTCTTTATTAGAGTCCACCATCAACTGTGTGTGGAAGTTCCACACCGCACACATGCATGTACACCCCCACCCCCTCCTTATATCAGTAGATGCATTTGTTATGAAATAAAAACAAATATTTTATCAGTACATGTCATAATGAAAATAAATAAGGTATAAAAATTTGTTAGGGTTGTATAAATATTCTTATTGTAGTTTGATCAATGGGTGCTGCTGGATCCACAGAAACTGAAGGAACACCCTGTACAGGTGGAGTGGGTCACAATGTATGCTCCAAAGGGATAGAATCTAGTGGATAATTAGTCGAATAACATGGAATATAAAATCTCAGAGAGAAGGAAGTAGAAGTAAAAGAAGCTGACGTGGATGACTGGTAGAATGCTGAATGGGGAGTGGGAATCTTCATTTGTTATGGTAAATATGGGTGAGGAAACTCATAAGTAAAGGGTAGTGAAAACATGAGAGGACTAAATATCATGTGCATCCCTAACAATATACCAGGATCAGAATGTGGGATATATGGTCTATTAGTGGGAGGGGAAGGGTCTAATCGGGTATGACGACTAGATCGGCCAGCTCTCAAACCCCCCCCTCGTATGAACACCCTGAGTACTGTGACCACTACTAGGAAACACATAAAATAATTGTCACCTAAGAGGTGGATCCTGAAAAAATGCTTAAAACAAAATTAATCACATGACATTATATATTATTTGAATATATATATATTTGAAATAAAATACTCACTATAGGCACTAGTGGTTGAATTCCCATCTCATCCATGAAATGCTTGTTGTCCATCATCTTTTTCGTTGCCTCTCTTCAATCAGATTCATTTCATGCATTTAAAAACAAATATGGAAGTAATTAGAAAAGGATATCTAATGTGTATAACAAAAAACAAAATATATGAGAGGGAATAGGGGGATTCATGGATAATTTGACTATCCATTATTTTAGGTGAGCTTGAAGGGATATTTAATGAATTCAATAAATAATACAATATGTAATAAAAAATTAATTTTAAGTAAGTTGGTTATTTACTAAGTGTCATAAAACTATATATTATGAATGATTAAACCCTTAAAATAGTTTTAAATAATGAAATAAACATATGAACAAGAAGAAGATATCTACCAGATATATAAGGGGTAAGACACTTGTCAAAAAATAAGGAAAAATTTAATTTCATTATCCCAGGAAGATGATAGAAGTTTCTATACATGTTTTGCTGAATAAGACAAACCATCATGTACATTATCTGGTGAAATGTTAAACGAAGGTCTTAGAGTTATAGTAATTTTATACGTGGTCAATATAGAATTGAAATGTTCACCAAGTTAAAAATGTTGGTTTTGTAAGGTTGAATATAGTTCAATTCTAAATTAGAAAATGAAATTCAAATAAAATAGCAACCAATATACATTTAAAATTCACTTAATGGTCAAGTTGGTTATATAATATTTGTAATCAATATTAAATCAATTTGAATTGTACCAACCTTAACAACCCATGTCGAGTGAATCCAAAATAATTGAGAACATGGATGGATGATTTTATATATTTCCAACAACAACTTCAGGTTTACAGTCAACTCTGAAAATTGATATATTAGAGTCATCAAAAGTAATAAATGGATCATTTTTAATGGTAGTAGGTATGGTTTCAATTCCATCATCACCATCATCAAAAATATTTCTTGGAATTACATTAATAATGACACCAAATTCAGGTCGAAGATGGTCTTTTACATAAAATTTTTTTTTCCATTGATCGAAATATATATGGTTCATCAGTAGAAAGAGTGCAAGTCATATCAATTACTCGAAGTCCACAATAATCAATAAATATGCCCTGCATCATCATCAAATCAAACCACTGGAATTTTATCATTGTGACTCATCCATGAGAGTAATAATCCAATATTATTTTCTTTCAATGACTCTATAATAACCTACATTTTCAAAGCGCAGTCTAATATCTAATGCACGTGCATAAGATTCTATTATGGTAGTAACCATAACACTATCATTGTGTGTTCTCATGTTCTTTTCTCTTTCATTGATAATAAATTTGTACCCATTGATAACAACTGATTTATAGTCATGAACAACGTTATTAGGACCAAAATACAAAGCTCTTATTTCCTCAGAGACAGAGTCAGTAGGAAAACTCAATACCTAAAATATAAATGAATATTAAACTTAATTATGAATTGTTTTAATTATTTTAAACAGTCATATTATTACCTTCAATTTTAACCAAGCAGAAAACTCTTTTCTATCCAAAGTCTCCCTTCTTCTCAAAGATAAAGAATAATTTTTTCTATTTATCATCGCTTTATGTTCCCTGTAGATAAAAATAGGAATAGTTTAATAGATATATATATATAATATATACATATTCAATTTACTTACAATATTTAGTCATTGAACAAATCATAGTTGAACAAAACTGTCTGATGTGTCATCTCCGACTCTTTAATTCTTATTTTCGTCAATGTATATGATTGATTAATTACTCTTAAATGAGGATGTGATAGAAAACTGGGTTCAATTTTATTATACTATTATTATTTGTTTCTTATTGGTCTTTTAATTTTTTTAGTATGATAAGACAAATATATATAGAAGAAATCCATACATTTTTTATCCATGTAACCATTCAGGATAGAACCTTCAGGATGATTCCGGTTTCGGACATATGCCTTAAATGTTTATATATTTCTTTCACATGGATACATAGAACGAAAATATTGGTCCTCTGAGAACTATTTCAGTTGGAATGTGGAGATTCAGATGCAGTATGCATGTGAAAAATGATGAAGGAAATATTTATTCCAACTCAAACAAAATTAATGGGGCATCTACAAACATTTTTTGCATGAAAGACATGGAAAACTATTTATCACAAAGATCACTAAACAACTGACACAACCGAAGAACATCCACCCTTACATTATTGGAGAAAAGATGACATATTTAAATTAGAATCAAATCATTTAGAAGGAAGTGATAATCACGAGTTTTCAAAGATTTTAGCTTCAACTTTATTTTGATGACTAGTTTAGATATATTTCATGAATATCCATCAAGAACTTTAATAGTCTCCTTTACTTCCAAAAATTACTTTTTTTTCTGTAGGTGTCATTATATAATAAGCACATGGAACATGCCATTTATTTTCACTTATACAAACATGATACAATTCTTGTTTAATTCCCCAATCCACCCAGTTATGCCGAGAACATAAATCGCCTTTTTCTTCCTTTCCCTTAACATTTAGAAGAATTAAAAGCAACATTTTGATGGAGTTGGTGACCAAGAACCAAATACTTTTTACTTTATTCATTAATAAATAACATATCACATCTTGATTATTATTCTACCTGAAAATTCATGTGATAATGTCCTAAGGATAGCTGTTGAACTAAAAGGTCATAGTGGATCCCTACTATGATGAGAACTCAGAAGTTCTGTAACACTATTCTTGAATATATGTTCTATGGCTGGATGATGATATTTGAGGGACATAAATAAAATATTCCATTAGGGGTGAGGACTCATAAAACATTGAGTCACCTTTTCATGTTGTGCACCCTTTGTACTATCCAAAAGGATATTATGAGAATGAGACCCGCCAGTAGGAAATCAACATTTCATAGTTTTATTGGATATTGGTATCTAATAATGTGTGTATCAGTCCTTAGATTTTAAGATTATTATTAATGTGTATTACAACTCACGAACATAGATGTATTGAATAATACTGTGACAACACACTTTTTATAGTGAGGTAGGATATGCTGGGTGCGTCACGAGTAATAACGGATTAATAGATAATGCGAGAAAGAATTTTTCCCTTCTATTCCATAACAAATGTAGATATCTCATACCCTTTGATGGAGTTGATATATCCTAGATAAATCAATGTCCATGGTGAGGAATGGTCACATTCAATTCCGAAAAGTCAAATAAATAATAATCGAGCACATGGGTTGATGGCAGCAGCATGAAACCTGCTTGATTCAAGATATAGAGAAAAAAAGATTACATTACACAATAAGAGTTTGATGGAGGTGACATATCATTGTGGATTTAACATCTATCTCTATGGGTTTCTGGGTGTGTTTCCAGATGTTAACCTTTGTCTTTAGGTAGCGTCTTCTTAATGCCATATAGAAATAGGCTTAGAGGGTCACACACTATGTGTGTCGATGTATCTTAGTTAAATATTAATTTAGCAATTTGAATAAAGATTATTCCCGATTATGGTTTAATAATTTTTCAAGGATGCATGATTTAATTTATTTCAACAGTAGTTATTCGAGAGAATATATTGTGTAAAAAATAACATATTTATTAGCAAGTAATGTAGTAATATTTATTTATGAATTAAATAGTCATTATTCAAGGTCTAATAAATGTGTTGGAGGAAATGAAGAGAATGAAAAAACCAAATTACAGGCCGTGTATATTATTATACACGCTGTGTAGTTTTCAGTGGATTTGTGAGAAATAATATTATTTATTTAATTAAATAATATTAGGTGTCATTCATTGGGTGCATGTAAAGTAATAATAATAGTCAACTGTTATCATTAGATATGGGGTATTACTATGAATTTAATGAAATTAATAAATGCTTTCGGGTAATTAATTCATTTTATTATTCTAAGTAATCGAAATCCCAATTATAAAAATCTCATTAGCCTTGGTATTCTTTTTTTGGTTGTTCACAACGGATCTAGAGAAATCTCTCAATCCAATAGAGATTTCCGTTTCTTCTAGGAATTCTCTCTAGCCACGAGAGAGATCCTCCTCCACCAAATCAAGGAGAGTGCTTTTCAATCAGCTCTCAAGGAAATCAAAGGCGGACATCGCAAGTGGATACTCTTCCACGCTAGCACTAGGAGATCCCTTCGGTGACGTCTAGAGTTATGTTGAGCAAGTGTGGATTACTGGTAGATGAATCCTACACTTGGATTCTATTATGAAATTATATATCAAATCGGATTATGACTGGAAACATTAATGAAGAGAGAATTCCATCAAGGTAATTATTGTATTTTAATTAAAATATTTATAACCGACATATGATGATCCTATAAATGGTTATGAGACTCCCATTTTTTCTTTTGTTCTTTGTCTTATTCCAAAGATCTGACGTTATATTATTGTGACAGATCTCGGATTGATCTTTGTTAACAAAAAAATTAATGTTCTGTACACCCACCAACGCACTTCCACTGCGACCATAACCTACAAGTGGTATCAGAGTGGTTATATCATTGATTATAATTATCTATTTTTTTTAATGATTTACACATTTAATAATTTAGTTGTTTCAATTATTGTTAATCGTTCTATAAATCAAAATATCGAGATCTATTCCTCCTCTTTCGTTTCTTAGTCACCATACAAAAACAACGTTTTCTATTAATTTTGATAAAAATAAAACAGAGGATCACATCCAAAGGTTCCAAAGATTCTTGTCCATACCAAACCAGAATACACGGTCTATATTCCATAGTACAAATTATTTCGTAGAGTTTCTAGGCACCAGGATGGTCAACCGAACCCGACCGTGTCATTGCATCCTCTCTAAGTCTTTAAGACTCCGTGTGTTGACCAGAAACATGTGGAATATGGTTTTTGGATAACACGTCGTGTGGCCGACTGAACACGTCATGTAGTCCCTTCGGGTTAGGGTTGGACCATGTACCTCATACATGGCTTGCCTAGCTTGAAACTGTGTAAAGTGAATACTTCATTACTTGTGTCCCACTTAACATGCCGGGTAAACTAAAGATTTCCAAAGTACATCTACACACTATGTATTCAAGTGTGTACTTCGGATGGATGGTGAAAATAATTAGACATCTTGTATTAAGAACTACATGTCGTGTACTCATCCAAATTATGCAGAATTGTTAAAATTTATTATTATATTATACAAACCCTTGAGACATGTACCCCAGTGTAGGCATTAAGCTGAGGTACAACATGTGGTAGGTGTTTTGTATATATGTGTTTAATTTAACATCTCTGTGATGTTCAATTCTACTCATTGGGTAGTTATGAATGGGAATTCACTGGTTTTGGTTCAAGGTATAAGTTACGTTAAAAGATAATTTAAAATGAATTTATTTTTTAAAATTATTATTGATTCCAATGTCAAGTAAATTCAAAAAAGGGTTTATGATAAAAGGATTGATTAATTAAATATAATTAATTGATACGAGCATGATTTATCTTAAACAAGAAAAATTAAAGAATGGAATTCTAGTTTTATTTATGCGTAAATATCATTACATAAATGGATGATTATGAGCTTGACCAAGACCTTTGTATGTGAATGGTTTCATTTAATTTATTTATTTAAATTAAATTTGTTGTCCTACAAGCCTTCTCCTCATTAATATGTTTGACATGTGTGCCCAATGTTTCTTTTATGTAAAACCCCTTTTTACCCCTCACCCATGAGTGAGATAAAATCATTTATAATGGATGGAGATCCTAATATAGTGGAGGAAGATCAAGTTAGGATCCAAGGGAAACAAATAAAAGGAGATACAAAGGTGGACAAGTGTATGATGTAAACATGAACCCAAAAGGATCAAGGTGTTTCTCCCCTACGTCTTGGGTTAGTTTATAAACTACTTGATAAACTAAACAACACAACAAGCCCATGATCATACCATTTATTTTAATTCTATTAGTTGCATGGTTTATTTATTGTGGGTGTGTTGTCATGATCAAACAATTAATGAATTAGAAAATCATGTAAGATGAAACTAAAATAAGACTGTCTTATGCATAAATATTATCCTAGACATGGTTAATCACTTATGTATATCCCAATTAATGTTAACAAGAACGTAATCAAAGATAATAAAATGTTAATTTATGTATAAGGATAAAATCTCTCAAAGAAATATTAAGTCTGTATAGCCTTCCATAATCTTGAATAGAATTGAACCATAGTTCAAAGTGCATGACCAACCCTAGTTGGGGTGGTTTTAATTATTATGGAATTATAATTCATGGTTTTGGGTTGACTTGACTTGGTTCACATCAAGGGTTCACTTCCATAATAGGACTTTGTGTGACCCGGTGGCAATGTTTGAGGAAATCCAAAATAAAAGGATTTCAGGATTGGGGAGTCCACTCATCGGATCAAGGAGCTGCAATTTAATGTAGCTGGAATTGGGAATTCCTACCTAAAACCCTTCATGTTTCTTGAGAAACCCTAGTTAGGGTAATGAAAAGGGTAATATGGCTCCTTTCCACTAGAATATTTAGGAAACAGAATATTCTAAAGTCAATGGTGTTGGCTATTAGATTTAGATAAAATAGTGGGAGACTAATAATTATTAATTTATTTATTTGTCTCTGTTTTATCATAATAATGTAATAAAAATTTTATCATCTTAATTTTTATAAACAGAATGAAAAATAACTTTCAAACATATCATTGTGAACCATAATCGAGAAGTAAAACCTTCTCACCAGCACCAATTTCCAGGAATGGTAGAGGTGTTTACACGCCATCCTTCACCATGAGAGGAAATTGTATGTACTGAAAGATCATATTCCAGTTATTCCTAGAAAATAGGATAGTGATGAGTATATATCTCTCTATATGAAACATATGGATTATTCCATAGATTTCCAACATTTCATGCTATCAGCCATGTTTAATGAGCTCTTAAAGCAACATGAAAACATGGACACCTATAACATGATGTCTCACCATAAGTATCTCTATCAAGAGAATTCAAGACAAGAGAGATATGAAATCTCCAATGATTTGTTTAAAACAAATCTTGGAGTGTCTGTGCCAGCTGGGCCTCAGGTAGTCCAAATTATTGGCTACATTGAATTCCTGGACATCTTAGGTACTATGTTCCCGGATGAGTTGCACACATATCTCATCCTATCATCACTTCCTAAGACCTTCTCTAGATTTATTGTCAACTAAAATATGAGAAACAATGGGAATAGTCTATCATAACTTCTGATCATAATTTTTGAGGTAGGTAAGGACACATAGTGTGACAAACCCACATTCCTTATAGTGAATAAGAAAAGGAAGGACAAGGCCAAAGGGAAAAGGATTCATAAATGATCTAATGCCCTTATGCACCGTCCCCCCAAGAAGGGGAAGATCCATAGGCAGTGTAAGGAACAGAAGGTAGTAAATTTTTCATGTCAAAAGTAAGGACATTGGAAGAGGAACTACACCCAGAAGCATAACCATGCTAAAGGTTCATTCGTTATTGAGTGTAATCTTTCCATTTCTTCACATTGGTTATTAGATAATTCTTATGGGGCTCACATCTGTATTCAAAAATAGAAACCAAGTATATTTAAAAATATTTCCAGAGGAGAGGTGGATTATCGAGATGCCAATGGCACGAGGATGGCTGCATTGTCCATTGGAAATTACCATCTCTTGTTTTCAATTGGATGCTTTTGGTTTTACAAAACTATTATTATGTTCCTAATGTTTCCAAGAACATAATTTCTATATCATGTTTGGATATGTATGTATTTATTTTTATGTTTGAAAATAAGGATTGTTTCTATTAAAATAAGAACACATGTTATGGTATGGAGCATTTAAATAATGGTTTGTATGTATTAAATTACAAAAACCAAGGGTTGGAAAGCGACAACGAAACAAATTTACATGACTCATACAACACCCAATTGTGGCATCACCATCTATGGCATGTAAACGAGAAGAGCTTGACAAAACTCTGACAGGATGGTTATTTAAACTCTACTGAGCTAAATCCAATTGATAGATGTCACACTTGTTTACAAGGTAAAATGACCAAGCCGCCTTTCGGTGGACATGGTGAAAGGGCCATAGAGCTTCTAGGATTGGTGCACACAGATGTGTCTGGACCATTTCTAGTGGAAGCTAGAGGTGGATATAATTACTTCAATACTTTTATTGATGATTTGAGTAGATATGGTTATGTCTACTTAATGAGGTATAAGTTAGAGTCCTTATATAAATTTAAAGAATTCAAGAATAAATTATATAATAAACTTGGTAAGAAGATAAATAATATTTGATCGGATTGAGGTGAAAAATATCTGAACCACGATTTTATCGATCTTCAACGGGAGTTTGGGATTCTATCTCATCTCACTCTTCATTAAACACCACAGTAGAATAGTGTTAGTGAAAGGAGGAACCACAGCTTGTTGTACATGTTGAGGTCGATGATGATTCATTAATATATTCCATTATCCTTTTGAGGATATTAATTACAAAATACATAATAAACATTAAATTGAGTAACAAATAATGCAGAAAATGGAATTCCCTATGAATTATGGAAGATAAATAAAACCATTTTATCACACACACGTGTATGGGGATGCGAAAAATTAGTTATGGCCTTCTCAATAAACAAATTATCACTCTAGGGCACATGGTGTATCTTTATAGGATATCCCAAGGAAAAGAAAGGACATTACCTATATAACCCTTCAGATAATAAAGTGAATATCACCAGATAAGCCGTATTTCATGAGAAGGATCACATCCTCAAAAGGGATAGAGTGAGAAATATTTATTTCGACGAAGTTGATTCTCAAGATACACAATAGGTGGTACAGGAAAAACATCCATAGGTTCCCATGGAAGAGGTTACAGAAACACTAGTATTGCGTAGGATCTCAAGAGAGGTAAGGGGTCCAGATAGATTCCATTTCCTAGTCACCGAGGATGTTGAATCATTATTTTTGTACAATGATGAATCTCTCTCCTATAAATAAGTAGTAGAAATATTAGAATCAGCAAGATGGATAGAAGCTATGAATTTTAATATAGATTCAATGTATTAGAACCAAGTCTTTGTTCTAGTCGATTAGCCAATTGATGTAAAGCTATTTGGATGCAAATGAGTATTCAAGATAGAGTTGGACATGAAAGGTCACCATAGCACCTATAAAGCAAGGATATTGGCCAAATGATTCGGACAACGTCAAGGAATTGAATACGATGAAACCCTATTGCTAGTTTCCATGCTTAAATCCATAAGAATCATACATGATATAATAGATAACATGACTACGATATTTAACAAATGGATTTCAAAACAACATTCCTTAATAGGAACCTTCAGGAAGATGTCTATATGACACATACAGAATGGTTTGTGACACCAGGGGAAGCCAAATGGGTTTTCAAGTTGTATAAATCCATTTATGGATTAAAGAAAGCATCCAGGTCATGGAAAATTTTATTTGATGAAGACAAAATAGAATTTGAATTCATTAAGAAATTATGTCATCCATGTGTTTATAAGCGGCTTAATGTGAATGAAGTTTTTATTCTAGTAGTATATGTTCATGACATATTGCTTATTGGAAATGATATACCAGTCTTACAGTCTGTTAAATACTTGTTGAATAAGTGTTTCTCCACAAAGGACTTGGATAAAGTAGTCTACATTCTAGAGATCAAGATCATTCGTGATAAATCAAAAATGATGCTTGGACTAAGTTAGGGTACATACATTGACCAGATACTAAAGATATTTAGTATAGAAAAATCCATGAGTTTATTGGTTCCAGTGTCACATGGCCTACATCTTTCTAAGAAATTTTGTCCTCAGACAGAACAGGAGAAAGATAGAATGAGTAACATACCATATGCTTCAGCTATAGGATCTTTCATGTATGCCATGTTATGTACCAGGCTTGGTGTTTCCTATGCACTGATCGTGGTAAGAAGATATCATACAGATCCTGTAAAATAGTATTGAAATATTATTAAGACTATCCTTAAGTATTTGATAAGAACTATGGAAATGTTCCTGGTGTATGGAGAGATGAGGATCTTGTCATCAGAGGGTATGCTGATGCTGTATTTTACAAAGATAAAAAAGATCTGAAGTTTCAATCTAGATATGTTTTCTATATTAATGGAGGATCTGTGAGTTAGAAGAATTCAAAGCAACCAGTTGTCACCAATTCTATAGTGGATTCTGAATATATAGAGGCTTCTGATGTAGCCAAGGAATCCATATGGATTCCAAACATTGTCCAAGATCATGATGTGGTTCCTAGTAGTAAAGATCCAATCACATTGTATTGTGATAATACTATAGTGGGAACTCTTAAAAAAGAACCAAGGTAACATCAACCAAAAAATTAGATAATCCTAAATTATCAACTCTTGAGGGATTTCTATCAAAGGGGTGAAGTTGCAGTGAATAGAGTGTCCACGGAAGAGAATGAGGTAGACCCCATGACTAAAGGAATATCTCAGCAGAAGCATGAATATCATGTGAGAGATAGCTGGATAAAGTTTGTTAGCAGTTGGCTCTAGTCTAAGTGGGAGTCTGTTAGAGTTGGTGTCCTAGATCCAACTACATTGTATTTTATTAATTAATAAATACCTTATCACATCTTAATTATTCATTTCTATTACAATGAATGTGATAATTTCCTAAGGATATCTCTTTCACTAAATGGTCATAGCGGATCCCTGCTATGATGAGAACTCAGAAATGCCATACCACTGTTCTTGAATATATGTTCTGTGGCCAGATGATGTTATTTGGGGGACACAAATAAAACAAGACATTAGGGGTGAGGACTCATAAAACATTGAGTCACCTTCTCATGGTGTGATCCCTTGGTAATATCTAGGAGGATATTATGTGAATGAGACCCGCCAGTAAAAAATCCACATTTCATAGTGTCATTGGATGTTCCTATTTGTGGACTTGGGTATTGGTCCTTAGAATTTAAGATTATTATTAATGGGTATTAAAACTCACACACATAGATGTGTTGATGAAAAAAATGATGACACAATGTTCGTAGTGAGGAAGGATATGATGGGCGCATCATAAGTAATACTGCATTAATAGATAATGCAAGAATGAATTTGTCCCCTCTGTTCCAAAAAGGAAGTAGATATATCATGCCCTTTGATGTAATTGATATAGCCTAGATAAATCCATGACCATGGGGAGGAATGGGCATGTTGAATTATAAGAAGTAAAAAAAAGAATAATCGAGCACATGGGTCGATGGCCCCAACATGCGACCCACTTGATTCGAGATATTTAGACAAAGGGATTACATTATACAGTAATCGTTCGTAAGAGGTGACACATCATTGCAGTGTTAAGTTCTTTCTATATGGGTGACTTGGCATGTTGCATGATGCTAACCTTAGAATTTAGGCAGGCTCCACCTAATTCCACTATGAAAGAGGCCTAGAGGGTCACACACTAAGTGTGTCCAAGTATCTCAGTAAAATATTAATTTAACAAGTGGAATAAAAATTATTCTCGATTGCGGTTTAATAATTATTCAAGGATTCTAGATCATATTTTTTTCGATACAAGTTATTAGAGAGAATATATTGTGGGTGAAATAATATATTTTTTAGCGAGTAATGCAGTAATATTTAATCAATAAATAAATAGTCATTACTTAGGGTCTAATAAATGTGGTGGAGGAAATAAAGAGTATTAAAAAACAAACGTACACGTCGTGTATATTAATATAGACGTCATGTAGTTTTTCTATGGATTTGTGAGAAATAAAATTATTTATTTAATTAATTAATATTTTTTGTAATTCATCGGGTTCATGTCATGTAATAATAATATTCAAATATTATTATTAGACATGGGGTCTTACTAAGAATTAAATTAAAGGAATAAATTCTTTCAGGCAATTAATTCATTTTATTTTTCTAAGTAATCAAAATCCCAATTATATAATTCTCATTAGCCTCGACATTTATTTTTTGGTTGTGCACAATAGATCTAGAGAAATATCTCAAGCTAAGAGAGAATTCATTTACTTCCAAGAACTCTCTCAATCTATGAGAGAGATCCTCCTCTACTGGATCAAGGTGAGTGTTTTGCAAACATCTCTCAAGGCGATCAAAGGTGGACATTGCAAGAGAAGGATCTTCCATGAAAGAACATAATGATCCCTTCGGCGATGTCCAGAGATACGTGGAGCATGTGTGGATCACCGCTAGAGAAATCCTATATAGAATCCCTCCTTTTTATCACATAAAATTCCATTACATTTTACAAAACTGGGGATCTTTAAGGTTTAGTGTCTTGGAAACCAGGAACATAAAACACGAAAACGTAAAAAATTATACTTAAAAACTTTAAAGGATTATACTCATGTTCATACTAGGTTCATTAATGCATCTCATAACATGGGGACATACATCAAAAGAAAGGGTGAGCAGAAGTCCCAGTAAGGGAAACAAGGGAAAACATTTAACAAGTGAACTTGAGATACACCAACAATGTCATGAAAAAAAACTTTAAGGCATGAGAAAGAAATCTTGAGGCATATCATAATAAAAATAAAGTATTTCATAACTTGAAGATGTGGCTACAACATTTAATATTGACAATCATTTCGTTTCACCAAGTTCCATCCCCAAGGTGTCATTAAAAATTACAAAGGTTATTCACCAAGGTATCAGTCTAAATGGTCATCTCTAGAGATTAATTCTTTACCCAATGAATTGGAGTGTTATCAGGGTGAACCCTTGAAATGTCTTTATTATCATGTGAGCCACATATATCATCATCAATAATTTCATAAACAACCCATATAGCATAAAATAAATGGGTTTCATTTCATAATCATAACGTTTTAAAACTGCTTTAAAGACATGATCTTTAAGGCACTTTAAACCTACAGAAAGGGAAAGCGGGTCTCATGTATGTAAATCCCAGAATTTAAAATAAAAAAACATGGAATATATGTGAATACCCATATAGAAGATAGAGCTTTTAGAATCCACTTAATAAAATAAATGAACTTTAGAAAAATAGAGAGACATTTTGAGACGGAAATTCTGCAGCATAACGGCTATGTTTCGGGGTTTTAGAAAACATTGAAATGAGAGGGGACATGGGTCAAAAATTCATAAATGAACCATAAAACAGTATAGAGAACTAATATGATGGATATATGAACATGGTAATGAAATTTGAAGGAAATACCATTTGAAATGAAAAACATGGAAGGAAGACAAAAATTAGATTTCTCTTATGAAAATTCGGCAGCCTAACGGCGTCACTTAAAATTCAACAAAAAAGAATTGACGATATCAAATAGAGTCTCTAATCATATTGACATAAAATTTCATAATTATAGATATAGAGATCATACCCCAACATAATAAAAAGGAACTTGAAAGAATTGACATGAAAGTAGAACATTGAAAAATGAGAAGGGTGAAAGAATCCCTTAAAAATTCGGCAGCCTAACGACATCACTTAACCGTCAACAAAAATGAATTGACGAGATCAAATAGGGTATCTCATCATATGAACATAAAATATCAGTATGATAGATATAGAGATAATATCCCAACATAATAAAAAGGAACTTGAAAGGATTGACATGAAAATAGATCTTGAAAACGAGAAGGGGGAAAGAACCCCTTAAAAATTTGGCAGCCTAACAACGTCACTTAAACATCAAAAAAATCAATTGAAGAGGTCAAATAGGGTCTCTCATCATATGAACATAAAATATCAGTATGATATATATAGAGATCATACCCCAACACAAAAAGGAACTTAAAAGACTTGACAAGAAAATAGAACTTGAAAATGCGAAGGGTGAAAGAATCTGTTACAAAACTTTCGATAGCCTAACGACGCCACTTAAACATTCATAAAATGAAACGATGAGAGTAAGAGGGGATCTCTCATGATATTAACATGAAAAGGGAAGTAATAGGAATATATAAGATCATCCTACAACATAATAACATGGATCATAAAAGAAATTCCATAAAAGAGATTACTTGAAAAGAAAGAGAGAGGTCAGATCCCTTACCATAAAACATAACTCTTAAAACTCAAACTTTGGGACCTTGAGGGCTTTGGGGAACCTTGGGAGGATGCCTTGGGAGGTAAGGAGATGAGATATTCGTTGGGGAAGAGTTGGGAGTCGAATGGATTAGAGGATTTCTTGGTATTTATAGGGAAAGTTAGGGGCCAAGGCATTAATGGCCAAGGGACACCTCATTGGTGGTTTTGGAAAACCCATGGGCTTTCCCATGGTATTTTCCCATGGTATTGAAAACTTGGGACACCTCAAACCTTATATTACTATTCATAAGTCTACCATATTGATTACATACTTAATACATCATTTACTAATGTCATTAAACACCCGTAACTTAAACACTGTATTTTCATTATTCATCAAAAATTCAACTTTCTCAGAAAAATCCCAATATTTTACCTTAACCAAATATCAATGCTCTGATTTCAAAAGTGAACTCCATTTTATAAAAATAATTTTCTAAATATTTTTAATTTAATTTTTAAATAAATACATTATTCACCGAAAATTCATTTTTTTCAGAAAAATCCCCAAAAATTACCTTAACATAATATCGACGCTCTGAGTTCAAAAATGAAATACATATTATAAAAATATTTTTATAAATATTTTTAATTTAATTTTTAATTAAATAACACTATTCAACCGAAAAAACTAATACTTGAATAATAATACATTAAACTATTATTTAACCATTTTATTGAATCACATTACTTAATCCAGGTGCCTATATTATATTAATACATTATTTAAGTGAGATTACTAATCCCTTCGGTCACATTACTAATCCTAAGCATAAAATCACTATTCATAATTTACTATTCATCAAAAATTAAGTTGATCTTATTAGACTCTAAATTACATACTGAACATCATTGTAGAAGACCATTTTTTGAAAATCATTGCACATTTTTAATTATTTAAGGTTTACATAAACATTTTTTAAAATATCCTTTTCTCTAAAATTCATCAAAAATATGCATACTATATTTTTCCGTACATTTGAAAAGTCATAAACATCATCATAAGAAGAAATCCAAATTTTTATTTAAAACAAAGGATTACACAAGGCAGTTACGGTCTCTTTACATAGCCCCTTATCACACCAGCATAGGACCTAAGTGTAAGGTGTGCTAAGGTGAGAGAATCTAAGGGAGGCTCGACCAACATCGCACGAGTAGTAATTTCTATCAGTTTGAACTTCTCATGAAGGAGAATCCGTTCTAGCTTTGCACGATGAAGTTCATCTTGGGTTTGGTCCAGAGCAATGCCCAGTGATGCTACCTCTTTATCAAGTTCTGTTAGATGGGCTTCGATCGGTCCAGGACTACTGGGTGAGGCCATCGAATCTTATTTCTATATTAATTAACCAAGATTACTTGTATTTAGAGACAATAATCAAAACGTTTAGTTTCCAGCGGTCATATTGACCAATGTTCATATAACAGTCAAAACCCCAACGATCTCATTTTAATTATAATCATGTTATCAAATGAAACATTTTTGTTGAGTATAAAAAATAAAATAACACACAAAATTAGGAAACAAGATTTATTCAAAATTTCGGGTCGTTACAATCTTCCCCCCTAAAGAAATTGCATCCTTGTAATTTTTAAAATTGGGTTTTGAAATTTCATTGAAAGTCCCACATCGGAAAAGGAGTCAGTAAAACTATTACTTTAAAAGAAAGAAAGGGAAATACAAAGGTCACCCGAGTTAACCCACACTAGGATTCCATGTAAAAAAACATGGACATGGAGGAAAAAACAAAGGGTCAAGTTCTGAGGGAGAGTGATAAAAAACATGATTAGGAGAAAGTTAACCATGTGAAAATAACAAACATATGATGTGTGTAAACGGTCTTTGATTACCTATTAGGAAACTCAAACCAACAACATTTTTGATTTACTCTCCTTTTCATAATTTTGAGGAATTCATTTACAACATAGAACAAAAACATAAGGAAATATACCTACCTTCATGTAGAGTTTCATTCATTAATAAGTTTCTACCAAAACTAATCTTTCCTCCAAACGAGGATAATTCAAAAACACTTGGTCTCATCAAAACACAAGAATCATCTTCTTGAGAGTCACGTAATCCACAAAAGATTAACTATCAATTTCTTCTATCTTTAAAAATTATCCCAAAAATAGAAACAGGTTGATAAAACAACTCTTAAAAAATAAAGAATCCCATAGGAAGGGAAACTACTTTTAAATATTCAAAGTTCCACGGTACTACCCAGAGTTCATCATAGACCATTCCATAAATAATTGTCCTTAAAATTACTCAAAATAACCCAAACTAAGATTGAAACCCAAATACAAGAAGAACTTGATAACATAGTCTTCCAAGATAAACTTTATCGTTCGTCTCCAAACAACATCAACCACTCTTAATATATTATAACAAAAGTAACTAACCTTAACATATTTTCCCCAAGATAGGTCAATCATTTCCATAAATAACCTATAATACCATAAGTTCACCTTAAATTCATCGATTCTTCAAAATATAAGTCAACCTTTACTCCACAAAGAAAATATCGTAGTAATCTATTTACCTCGATCAAATAGGGTTCCCAAAATAGTTAACATCTTCCAAAATATTAATCATCTTTTAATACCCTAATCATCTCTATCATATTAATACGACAATCGTCGCATTTTCTATCACATTGGTTGTTGGGACATGTTCTTCCATTTCCCACTATTAACTTAGAAGAGAAAGTATAATTAGGGGCTTAAATACTTAGCCAATAATCATAAAAAGAAACTTAAAGCATATAAGGATAACTTTTAGAAAAAAAAGTATACCCTAACTTGTGATCCCCTAGGTTTCAAACTAGGTTATCCATGATCATATATTGTTATGTGAATCATTATTTTATTTTATCTTTGTTCATTTAATAATGGTTCATACTAAGAATATGAATTTACCAAAGTATATCCCCTGGGAGTGTCGTAACCAAGAGTGCAACAAGGATCATTGTCGTGTACCAGTTCCCGTTTGAGTCTAGCACAAAGCGGTGTTTTCGGGTTTTACCCCTATGTACATCTGTGCCAGAGCCACCTCTACCTGCTCCTATCCAGACAAGGATGTATTTTCTTGGCAACCCCTTACTCAATACTCACCAAAATACCATGAAGCTTTCCTATATTTAAATTTTTATATAGGGTTCTTCCTAAGGTTTTAATATCCTAATTTCCCCAAATAACTAAACCATCCTCTGATACCAACTATAGCATCCCGCCTTTTTATCACATAAACTGTCATTACATTTTACAAAACCGAGGATCTTTAAGGTTTAGTGTCTTGGAAACCAGGAACTTAAAACATGAAAATGTAAAACATTCTTCTTAAACACTTTAAAGGATTCTCCTCATGTTCATCCTAGGTTCATTACTGGATCTCATAACCTGGGGAAATGTATCAAAAGAAAGGGTGAGTAGAAGGCCCAGTAAGGGAAACAAGGGGAAACATTTAACATGTGAATATGAGATACATCAACAATGTCATTAAAACAAACTTTAAGGCATGAGAAAGAAATCATGAGGTATATAATAATAAAAATAACATTTTTCATAACTTGAAGATGTGGCTACAAAATTTAATATTGACAATCATTTTTTTTCACCAAGGTCCATCCCCATGGTGTCATTAAAAATTACCAAGGTTATTCACCAAGGTATCAATCTAAATGGTCATATCTAGAGATTAACTCTTTACCCAATGTATTGGAGCGGTATCATGGCGCACCCTTGAAATGTCTTTATTATCATGTGAGACACATATATCATTATCAAAAATTTCATAAACAACCCATATAATATAAAACAAATGGGTTTCATTTCATAATCATAACGTTTTAAAACTGCTTTAAAGACATGATCTTTATGTCACTTTAAACCCACAAAAAGGGAAAGTGGGTCTCATGTATATAAATCACAGAATTTAAAACAGAAATACATGGTATATATGTCAATACCCCCATAGAATATAGAGATTTGAGTATCCAATTAATAAAATAAAAGAACTTTATAAAAAGAAAGATACATTTTGAGACGTAAATTCTACAGCATAACGGCTATGTTTTGGGGTTTTAGAAAACATTGAAAAGAGAGGGGACATGGGTAAAACATTAATAAATGACCCATAAAAAGTAGAGAGACCTAATATGAATTATATATGAACATGTTAATGAAATTTTAAGGACATACCATTTGAAATGAAAAACATGGAAGGAAGACCAAAACGAGATTTCTCTTATGAAAATTCGGCAGCCTAACAGCGTCACTTAAACATCAACAAAAATGAATTGACGAGATCAAATAGGGTATCACATCATATGAACATAAAATTTCATTATTATATATATATATAGATAATACCCCAAAATAATAAAAAATAACTTGAAAGTCTTGACATGAAAGTAGAACTTTGAAAAATGAGAAGGGTGAAAGAATCCCTTAAAAATTCGGCAGCCTAACGTCATCACTTAAACTTCAACGAAAATGAATTGACGAGATCAAATAGGGTATCTAATAATATGAAAATAAAATATCAGTATGATATATATAGAGATCATATCCCAACATAATAAAAAGGAACTTAAAAAACTTGACATGAAAATAGATCTTGAAAATGAGAAGGGGGAAAGAACCCCTTAAAAATTCGGCAACCTAACGGCGTCACTTAATCATCAAAAAAATCAATTGAAGAGATCAAAAAGGGTCTCTCATAATATGAACGTAAAAGATCAGTATGATAGATATAGATATCATACCCCAACATAAAAAGTAACTTGAATTATTTGACATGAAAATAGAACTTGAAAATGAGAAGGGTGAAAGAATCTGTTACAAAAATTTCGGCAGCCTAACGACGCCACTTAAACATTCATAAAATGAAATGATGAGAGTAAGAGGGGATATCTCATAATATAAAAATGAAAAGGTAATTAATAGGAATATAAAATAACATCCTCCAACATAAGAACATGGAGAATAATACAAATGCCATAAAACATATTTCTTGAAAAGAAAGAGACATGTCAGATCCCTTACCTTAAAACGTAACACTTAAAACTCAAAGTTTGGGACCTTGAAGGCGTGGGGGCACCTTAGGAGGACTAATTGAAAGGTAATGAGACAAGGGCTTTGTTGGGGAAGAGTTGGGAGTCGAACTGATGAGAGGAATGCTTGGTATTTATAGGGAAAGTGATGAGACAAGGCATTAATGGCCAAGGGACACCTCATTGGTGGTTTTGGAAAAACCATGGGCTTGCCCATGGTATTTTATCATGGTATTGGCCACTTGGGACACCTCAGAACTTATCTTACTATCCATAAGTACACCATATTGATTACATATTTAATACATCATTTAATGATGTCATTAAACACCCGTAACTTAAAAACTGTATTTTCACTATTCATCGAAAATTCAACTTTCTCAGAAAGATACCAAAATTTCATCTTAACAAAATATCAATGCTCTGATTTCAAAAATGAACTACATTTTATAAAAATAATTTTCTAAATATTTTATATTTAATTTTTAAATAAAAACACTATTCACTCAAAATTCATTTTTTTCAAAAATATCCCCAAAAATTACATTAACATAATATAGACACTATGAGTTCAAAAATGAAATCCATTTTATAAAAATAATTTTCTAAATATTTTTAATTTAATTTTTAATTAAAAAAACTATTAACCTGAAAAAAACTAATACTTGAATAATAATATATGAAACCGTTATTTAACCATTTTATTGAATCACATTACTTAATCAAGGTGCCTATATTATATTAATACTTTTTTTAAATTAGATTACCAATCCATTCGGTCACATTACTAATCCTAAGCATAAAATCACTATTCATAATTTACTATTAATCAAAAATTAATTTGATCTTATTAGACTCTAAATTTCGTACTGAACATAATTGTAGAAGACCATTTTTGGAAAATCATTACACATTTTTAATTATTTAAGTTTTACATAAACAGTTTTTAAAATATCCTTTCTCTAAAATTCACCAAAAATATGCATACTATATTTATCCGGACACTTGAATAGTCATAAACATCATCATAAGAAGAAATCCCAATTTTTATTTAAAACAAAGGATTACACAAGGTAGTTGCGGTCTCCATACATAGCCCCTTATCACACTAGTATAGGACCTAAGTGTAAGGTGTGGTAAGGTGAGAGAATCCGAGGGAGGCTCGGCCTACATCGCATAAGTAGTAATTTCTATCAGTTTCAACTTCTCGCGAATGTGATTCCATTATATCTTCACATGATGATGTTCGGCTTGGGTTTGGTCTAGAGCAAAGCCCAGTGGTGCTACCTCTTTCCCAAGTTCTGTTAGATGGGATTCTATCGGTCCAAGACTACTGGGTGAGGCCATCCAATCTTCTTTCTATATTAATTAACCAAGATTACTTGTATTTAGAGACAATAATCAAAACGTTTAGTTTCCAGTGGTCATATTGACCAATGGTCATATAACAGTAAAAACCCCAACGGTCTCATTTTAATTATACTCATGTTATCAAATGAAACATTTTTATTGAGTATAAAAAATAAAATAACACACAAAATTAGGAAACAAGATTTATTCAAAATTTTGGGTCGTTACAACCTACACTTGCATTCTATAAAGCAATGATGGATCACATCAGATCGTGACCAGATAAATCAATGAAGAGAAAATTCCATCGAGGTAATTATTTCCATTTAATTAAATTATTTATAACCAACATATGAAGATCCTCTCTATGGTTTCGGGACTCCTTTACTTTATTTTTTTCTTCGTTCTATTCTAAAAATACTACATTTTATTATCATTACAGATCTCCTATTGATTATTGTTAACGAAAAAATTAAAGTTTGGTACACCCATGAACGTGCTTCCACTGTGCCCGGAACCAACACATTTAACATATATTTTTCAATGTACATTATATCTAATAAATGAAGTAACAAATTGGTTGACCAATTAGGTATGTAAAATTAGATACTTTTATTCTTCTAATTGTAATAGGTTTTAGTGGAAACATTATCTGTCTTTCCAGATTTGATTTAACCATTCTCGAATAAAGAACTGAAATATTTTAATTAATTAAGCACATCAGTTTCAGACATATGCAGAGGTGAATCATCGGTCTCCATGTTATTTTCAAATATTCGACGATTATTTCTATATGGATGGTACATTGGAAAGAATCGTTGATATCCCATAAAACTCAAGCGATAATGATCTTTCAGTATTCATGATCGTGTATTCTTTATACAAACTAGGAAAGATAGTTTTCTCTTCTTGCTCTATCCAGACATCATTTCATTAGCTGGAAAATCATTGATCCTTCACATAATCACAACATGAATCTAAAATATGTCTTTTCAACATGCATCATATGTGTGCACACCCACATCCCAAATAAGTTTCAACTCTTTAATTAAAGGTTTCATGTATAATTCTATATAATTATCGGGATCAGAAGGGACATATATGAGTATACTCATGAAAGTGAAAGGTTTTTTCATGAATAACCATGGACGAAGGTTATAAATGTCTATAAAACCCATCCATATGATGTGCGATGTAAGAATTTTCCCAAATTGATTAAAACCGTCACATGAAAGAACCAGCCTCACATTATACACATCAGCTGCAAAATCAGGAGATAAAGCATCAAATATCTTCTATGAAAATCCATCTGTTGGGTGAACTAACTCATCATTAGTCTTCTTTCTCTTAGTATCATGCCATCACATTTTTATTGATATTTCATTAGAAATAAAAATATTCTGGAGACTAAGGATCAATGGAAAGCGCAAAATTACATTTTGTGGCACATGAGATGGTTTTCCATCATCTTTTGGCTTCCAGCAGGATGTGCCACATTTTATACAATCATTTAATTCAGTAGATTCCTCCTAGAACAAACTGAAAACTTTCGAGCAAGCATGAATTTTTTTCTTAAAATTCTAATTTCATCAACTAACTTCCATGCCATATAGTGGTTTGAGGGAATATTTGTCTCATCTAGATGTAAGTCCATCAAGAAGATAAGAATGTAGTCGATGGAAGTATTATAAATCTTATACATAGTTTTCCTATGAAACAATCGGATTAAAAATTCCATGTTTTTCATTTTACCGCATTGTTGATATACTACAGTCGTGGAAGCATCATTCAATTTTTGCACCCTGAAAAAATCATAATTTTCATTAGACACATCATGTGTGATCATATTGAAGTCTTCTTGGGTCAGAATCCTTTCTTTTTCATGATTATGAATAAAAGAAAACTGGTCATATAAAAAATACTCCAATCCAGTCCTCTCATTTGGATTATCAGAAATTTGATATTTAATTTTCTCCCCATTGTGATACCATAAAGAGTAGTTTTCTTGAAAACCATATTTGGTTATGTGGTTGTTGAATTCTTCATAGCTCAACCAAGGTCTTCCAACACTATTTAAATAGAGGATGTGTATGTGACCACTATCAGAAGCATTATGAAATGCAAAATCTAAAAATATTTCCAAATTGTTTTGAAAATCACTCAAGATCTGAACAATTTCATACATCCAACTTCTATCAATTCTGTAAAAAAATTGATATAAGATATTTTGTCAAAATAAATTCAATAAGATTGAATTTTCATCAAAAAAATATTTATGTAAATGGGAATTGGTCACTTTATATGAAACAATAACTGACACACTACTCTATATTAGAATCATAATATAATAGACAAAAAATTACAATATTTATAAAAAAAATATCATTGAAGAAATATACATGAGTGTAAAACATCATGTACACATGTGGAGGAAATTTTTTCAGGAGTTGAGTAAATTTTAGATCTAAGAAATTTTATATTTTAGTATATTATTTGAGTGATCACAGACACTTCCCAAGGGGGTGGGGGTGTACTGGGGGTGGGGATTGTCCAAGGGGTGGGGGTTATCCTGGGGGTGGGGGTGTCCAGGGGGTGGGGTAGTGTCTGGGGGGGGCTTCCGATGGGGGTGTGGAGTCCTGTTTAGTGAGGGGCTGCCAGGGGGTGGGGTGGGGATGTCTAAGGGGGTGGGGCTATCCAGGGGTGGGGGCTACCCAGTGGGGTTGGGGTGTCCAGGGGGTGGGGTGGTGTCCAGGGGGGGTTGTCCAAGGGTGTGGTTTGGGGTTTCCAAGGGATGTAGGGCTATCCTGGTGGATGGGGGGTTGTCCTTGGGGGTGGTAGGGTGTTTAGGGGGTGTGGGTGTCCAAGGGGGTCTAGGGGGGCCTGTCCAAGGGGATGGTGGTATCCACCCCCAAACTAGGGTCATAGATTCCAATCTCTATCCAATTGTATCATGATATCAATATTATTAAAGATGACCCTAAAGACTGTTCATGTAAACCATGAATATCATACATATAAATCACAACACACCTAATTGTAAACACACCTCCAAATATCATATGTGGATTGGATTTTATCTTCCACACTAAATATCAAACATGAATTCTAAAAAAACACACCTAATTGTAAACACACCTCCAAAGTTTGATCTTGGTATGTGGCTTATTGTTGTCTTGAATGGTAAGCTGAGAGATAATTCTTAGTTGTGATACAAGGTGTATGTTTACAACATTTTATGTGTGTCAAATATGATCCTATGTATGTTGTTTAGGAATATGATCCATGTTTTGATGGGACACTACTCATGGGAGTATGAGCCCTATTATATCATTAGGTGATATGGATTTTTATGAATGTTAAATTTGTATAAGATCAACATCAATAGTTGATAAGAACCTTATTGAGATTTTTATTCAGAGATCACTTCTTCATGGAAGGGTAAGAGTGAGTGTTGGTATGGAAATTCTGGAAGACTCTTAACGTGTGAAAGCAACTATACATTGGTTATATGTGATTCCTATTTTTTTAGAGTATCAGAGTTGACAAACCACCCCCCTCACTTGACATCCCACACCCATACAACCTCAAACCCCTTGAACCCCCCCCCCACAGATAGCCCCCACCCCACCCTGTATATCCCACCCCCTCCTCCCAGGAAATCCCTCCCATAACCCACCTAGATAGCCCACCCCAACCCCTTGGACTACCCCCCCCCCCCTTGACAGCCACCCCCCAACTAGATGGCCCACCCACCACCCCCCTCGATGGACATCCCCCCCTCCACTATAGCCCCTACCCCCTGCAGATCCCTAGATAGCCCCCCCCTCCCCACCTAGAGAGCCCTCCCCCACCTGGACAGACCACCCCCACCCCCAACGGGATAGACCCCCCCCCCCAGCCCCTCCTGGATAGTCCTCACCCCCTCCCTTGAAACCCCTACCCCCTGCAGCCCGCCTAGATTGCCCACCCCCAACTGGACAGCCCCCCCCCCCCAACTGGACACCCCCCACACCCTCCACCTAGTAGCCCACCCCCTCCTTGGACAACCCACACCCCATCACCCACTTGGAAAGCCCCCCCCCCCCAGAAAACCCACCCCCTCCCTAGAAAACCCACACTCCCTTCCTTTCTGCCCCCCCCCCCCCCACACCTGGACATCCCACCTCCTCCCCCACCTAGACACCCCCACCACCCCCACCTTGACAGCCACCCCATGGAAATCCCACACCCCATATTTCACCTAGATATCCCACCCCACCCCCCCAGGACATCCCACCCACCCCCTATATATCCCACCCCCTGGATAGCCCACACACCCACCCCCACCACCCTGGACAACCCTCCCCCCAGGACAGCTCACACCCCCTCCCCCACGTGGACACCCCACCATTACCCCCTGTACAACCCACACCCCTCCTTGGGTAGACCATACCACCCTCCCCCACACCCCTGTAGCCCCCCCCCACCTGGACACCCCCACACCTGGATAGTCCCCCTACTCCCCTATAGCCCCCTTAGGGTAATTTTATTTAAAACCATTTTGTCCATTAAGAAAGGTAAACCATCAAGCCTTATACATTTCATTCTAAACAACCCTTTCAATTTATCAAAACTTGACAAATTCTATTTATGAAAACATGAAAAATTCAATTCATAAGGCCCTATGGGTAAGTTAGGAAATGTAATTGGGTAAAGTGGAAGTCAACTAAATTGTTAATTCATGTTTAATAAATAGTCCAAGTGATTAAGAGGTGTGGTGGTGTCCATGAGGTGCAGTGGTGTCCGGGGGGAGGGGGGGTTGTCTAGGGGGTGGGGGTGTCCATGGTTGTAGAGGATGTCCAAGGGGTGGGGGTGTCCAAGGGGTTGTGGTGTCTTGGGAGGCTATCCAAGGGGGTGGGGGTGTCCAGGGGGTGGGGTGTCCATGGGGGTGCGGGGTGTCCAGGGGTGGGGTTGGGGGTGTACAGTGGTGGGGTGTCCTAGGGGGAGGGGGCTATCCAAAGGGGTGGGGTTGTCCAGGGGGTAGGGCTGCAAGGGGTTGGGGGGGTTGTCTAATGGGGGTGTCCAGGGCGATGGGGGGGGGGGCTGTCCAGAGGGTGGGGGTGTCTAGGGGGAGTGGTGGTGGCTGGGTGTTCAAGGGTGTAAATACCCATAAAATACCATAAATATTACCTATACCCAATCAATCCAACATCACAATTCCAATCTGTCGCCCATCCAATATCCAATTCTTCCTCAATATCAATACCCTTCCCATTATTCCTTAAACAAAAAATATAAATACCAAGTCCAAATCCAATTTTCATCTAAACTAATGTACGTACAAACTAAAATATCATCCCACTAAAAAAATTGATAACCACCTACACCACTACCCCAACCTCCCCCAATCCATTCACATAGACCATCCTTATATCCATTTCCCACCTCAAGACCACATGACTAAACAAACCCTTTACCATTTTAGAAGTTTAGAACAAAAAATATAAATCAAATCAAAGTTTTTGGTATTCCACAGACATCTTGAACTCAAATCTAGCCCAAATAAAAATAAAATATAGAAAAAATAGATGTAGAACATTAAAACTACGGTTACAATTACTAATTCCAAGTGTAGAAATAAAAAATTTATTTATTAAATATGTATCTATGGGTGAATGGAGTTTTTTTTCCATAGAGTAAAGAGAGACCTTTTAGAGGAACTTCAGATTGGGGTCTGAAATCACGTGGAGTTGGAGCTGGGCTTCTATGTATTTGGGGTGAAACATTCCCAATTGTTTTTATAAACCAATGGGAAATCTTCTCTTTACCAATGGTTTTAATAAACCGTTGGTATATATTAGATAAATTATATATTTCCCAATGATTTGAGTAAAATATTGGGAAATAATAATTATAATAATAGATTTCGAATGATTTGAACAAACTTTTACAAAATTCTACCTTTTTTTTACAGTATTCCATTGGTTTCTTCAAACCATTGGTATAAAACCATTGGGGTAACCTCTGTTTCCAATACCATTTTACTATTTTTATTATAAATTAGGATAAAAAAATTAGTTTAAATCATTATATAATATGAATTATATTGATTAATTATATTTAATCCATTTTTCCAAATTCAATTCATAGATGTCATGGAATTTAATTTAGAATTAAACTCGTAGGCGCAAAGAAAAATAGTCTTCTAAAGAAAATCTTTCAAAACTATTAAATGTTTTTTATATAAAATTAAAAAAATAATTTAATTAAAATATCCTAAATTGTATTAAAATATTATAATTTAAATAATTTTACTTTTAGACCATTTTATAATAATATTCAATATTGAAAATACATTAAATGAAAAGGATGTTTTTAATAAAAATTAACATTTTCACATTTCATAAGAAAATTGATATTTCAAAAAAATTCTGAAAAATTAAAATTAATATATTTTCTGAATGTTTATTCATATAATCGAGAACATTTTATAAAATAAATTTCCTAAAATTGGTAAAATTAATTTTATTATTATTTCACAAAAAGCAATAAAAAGTCATTTTTTAGATGAAATATATTTTCGAAGTATATGAAGAGTTTACCAAAAATTACGTACTCTAGTGTGATTGTTCCAATGGTTGGTTGTGATATTGAAGGTGGAGTTTTGGTCTTGGTATTTGGTTGTTCTCACTCTATATTTTTATTTATAGTAGGTTTTTCTTCCGTAGTAGTTGTCGTAGACTTGGAGCACCTTCACTCATCCTTTGCCCTTATTTCCTAATATGTCATGTTAGAACCTATTTTTTATAGCACAATGGATCCTTTGAAGGCTTGGAATTTTGTAGGTGGTTTGATTGTTGATGATTCCTATGTGCATGTTTCACGATTTTTGGGAGACGTTGGCAGATTTCTTTCTAGGTTTCTTCCACTTCCCCAATAGACCCTTGTGGATATAAAGCTTCTCCTCTTTTCTCAGTGCTCAAGAATTCTGGTTATGGTTTTTCTGGTTTTTCCCCCACCATCATGGTTCATTAATGAGGCCTTAGGTCACTTCCTCTCTTATCATTCCTCTTTAACATTCATTTGAGACCACAGATTTGTTCAGTGCGGGAGATTTCATGGTGGATTGGGATGTTTTGACTGATCATTCAAGGGAGGTCTCGAAGCCATGAATTGCGTTGTTGTTTTGATTTTTTGTTAGTGGTGTTCCTATTATTTTATAACGTTGTTTTGTACTTACATTATTATTGATATCAATGTCTTTTGATGTTTTGTTGGTGCGATTGTTTCTTTAATAACTATTTTCTGTATTAGTATGATAAAGGGATTTGGATTTAGTGAGAGGATGGTTCATCTAAATAAAAGGCGATGTCATTAATGACCATATTTTTCAGTTTCTTAGTGTTTTATCCCTAAGGTTATAGATGTTATTTTTAGAATCTGGATATGTAGAATTTCATTTTTGTTAGTGGTTTTGAATGTCTTTGAAGTGGATGATGAAAACTAGATGATGATGTTGGTCACTTCATGATGGAAATGATGACATTGATAATGAAGTGGGCTCGATGTGACATACCACAATATAGGGGTCCTCGAGAAGATCACATTATTTGTAGGGACTGTGGC
The DNA here is from genome assembly GCA_963277665.1 of Viscum album. Classification (NCBI taxonomy): domain Eukaryota; kingdom Viridiplantae; phylum Streptophyta; class Magnoliopsida; order Santalales; family Viscaceae; genus Viscum; species Viscum album. The sequence continues at coordinate 2,044,174,327 of OY728150.1, read as the reverse complement.
TAATGATATGTTACCACGGCACCAGCTTAATTTTGAAATATGGATTTTGGTTTTCAAATATTGTATTTGTGATCATACTCCCATTGATACATCTACAATTTAGATGATGTGAGGTTTCCCACTATAACCTAAAAATGGTTTTACGAAAATTAAAAAAAATGACTTGGAAAAAAAATTTACTACCTATTTATCAATATAGAAACTGTTGTACATAAATTTAAAAATGTAGTTATTTCTATTCATGCTGCCAGGTTTAACAGATAGTTTATAAGGGTCATGTTTGAATAATAATAAAAATATTATATTATGGATTTTTATAACATAGTGTAGTGTGTGATGAAATATATTGATTAAATTAAATTTATTTTAAATAATAACTTTCATAAATTCTTGGGGTGTTACAACTCGATATTCCTACTAATAAATTATGTGACGAGTGCCTATATGGACCCTATCTAATACATGGCACCTTCTACAACTGCAGGGTAAATATACCACCACCCTTACCTATAAAAAAAAATAGATTTCTCCTTTGATAACACACATATAGTAAGAGGATAATGAAGACAAACAAAAGTCAAATAATAGATCATCTAAGCATATGAGAGAGAGAAAGAGGTAAAATTTATTCCCACACACATGTTAAAGAAATAAACCTAGAAAATCTTCACTAGAAACAGTCTACTAGAAGAACATTTCTTGGAGAACTCAACCTTAGATAAAGTTCAACATTTTGTACTAGTTCATGCCCCTCTCCTCCCATACTGTTGTTCAAGTCCCCACTATGTGAATTTTGAAATGAGACTATGTGAACTGAATTAGGATATCTAATTGTAGATGGAATCCATTGAAATGAACTATGTTACTAGATGTAATTCCAATGGTGCACTAGTTGAAGAATTTGTGAACATAGTTAAGAATAAGTGATCCACATTGGCTCAAACATCTACCCCTAAAATAGGATGTAATACTTCTCTCATGTTAAAAACTTCATCTAAGACCTATATTAGTATAAAGGAAATAAAAAATAACTTCATGTATTACTTTAACACAAGATAAACCCCCTAAAATGACAACTTAAATTCTCCCCTAAATCCACTCAACATATATAATTATGGAATTCACATCCATGTGAAATCATTCGATAATGTATTCTATTTATAAAATTCATCTCTTAATTTTCCGTCAAGACTAATAATACCCTATAAGAATACTGATATTATATTCCCTTGAAAATGTGGGTCTTATTCCTTAGGATACATGGACTACCTCTCACTATTTACAAAACATATCTTAGTTGACCCAGGCTCAAAAAAGATCATTCTGGGCACTTGGTGGAAGCCTAACTCTAATCAATAAAAAACTAGAAATAAGATTATTCCATGTGCAAGTATCAACATAATGTTTAATGAATGATTTATTCTCCTCATTGATATAGGTTACCTAAAAGGGCCTCATACTAGGTGTAAGATTCCAACTCTCAAGGACATAACCTGGGCCACTAGTTGGTTTAAATATTCCAATTTAGCCTCATATGATAAGCCCCACTCAAATCCCCTATTGGTGTATATTTCATGAAAAAAGTACTTGAAGTATGATGTTATAATACATTACTAAATTCGTAGTCACATAACCTAAAACTAAATTACAACTTCCCCATAACACAACATTAAACTATGTGACAATCATCCTAACTGCCCAATGATAAACTGCATTTTACATTCAAATCGCATGACCTTTAACTATTCTCCTCGAACTGTACGAGCTTTGATTATTATAAAGTAGGGTATTTAGTATGACTCAAAGAGGTTCAATCCCAACATCTTCAACCCCCATTTATACATATTTATAGGTCCATATTCCTAAAAAATCACCTTTTTCCATCCTCACTGGGCAATATTCCCCATGAGTACAGACATCCCCTTCACTATGGCCATATTACCTAGGTACTCACCTCATTGGGTTATGTTTTTATGAAACCATGACCCAATTAGATGTCTATATTCCTCCCAAGTATCACCATATTTCCTTCATTTGTCTATATTTTTAATGAATCCATATTATGATTAATGAGCTATATTCCTACTCGCCGAATCAATCACATGTCACACAAATCCATATTCTATGTGATAATAACCTAACCTCATTGGGAAATATTCAATTTATGTCTAAAATTTTCTATGTACCTTATCCTTATAAGTTCACTCCACATTTCTTTAAACTACCTAGAATCAATCCTTGTAAAACAAAACTTAAATTAATGGTGTTCCCGATAAAATGGAACTAAAATACATGTGTTTTAATTTCATTCGAATGGATATATAAGAAGGCATACTATGATCCTGATCCTATCTTTAAAATAAACACCTCCCATAGGGATGAAGATAAACACCAAAGAACATAAATATTCTATATTTAAATCATATAACCCCAAATTAAGCAACACTAATAAGTAAATTAATTACATAGAACCTATAATACAAATATTAGTTCACATTGATGTATGATTATGATCCATAGTCTTCATGGATAGGGTAACAACTCTAGTACTAGGGATTCGGAATGGATTCATGAAAGTATCTTAAATCTATAAGAGAGTTTCAAAGTAATAAATAAGTACCACTAACAATGATTGATGAGTTAAAAATTCTATCCACTTAACAAATGCACATTGTGAATATTTTTTTTTATAAAAACCCAGTGATCGCCTACCTTTAAAAAGACAATCTACAATGAAATTCTCACAGAACTACCATATAAGAGGAAGGCCATCAGTGTTTCCATTATTGATCAAGTAAATATAAATAATAGTGGAATAATAATAATAACCATATTTATAAACCAAAAATAAAAAATAACGTAGGTCTATTTTATATGTAAACAATCTAAGATATACTTTAACAATATGAATAATATGAACATTCCATACAAGTTATACATACATAATAAAGTCCCCCCATTTCTGGATAATATACATCGGGGACCAAAATAACCATAAAATAAAAAAATCTAGATATATCCACAAAGCTGGTCTTGATACATCACTTTGTCCCATCTCGAAAATTTTTCTCATATATCAAACTCAACCATCAGGATTAAATCCCTTTCCCTAGTCTATACCTATAATCATGATATTTTATTCGGTACCCACAATTCCCAATATGGGTGTGAGTATTACCTATTGGGCCACCAATAATAGTAGTCCAAAATATATCATGTGTAAATATTATGCTTACTAATATGTAAAAATAAATTTCTAAAACACAATAAGATAAATCACATTCAACACTCTAGTTATAAGGTGAAACTTGAGATCGACCATACCTACTTCAAAAAATCACCAATGACTTCAAACATGATACATAACCCAACTAAGGGTCAGATAAACCCCAGAATAAAATACAAATACACATTACCAATTATCATAGGGATTAACAACCACCCCAAATATGACCATATATCATAGAGTCTTGGGACACCCTAAATACCAACATATGTCATAGATCCCTAGAGGTATTAGTTCCAACCACATAAAACACTATATATCATAGAGCCTCATGGGGATTAGCACCCACCCTAGATACCATCATACACTCTAAATCCTCATAGGGAATAGCTCCAACCCTAGATACCACTACCTATCACAAAGCCTAAGGGAGATTAATGCCGAACATGAATAACACAATATACTAAAGATCCTCAATGGGATTAATTCCCACAAGGGATAAAACTATACACCATAGATTATGAGAGGGATTAGTGTTCCCCCCTGATAACACTATATAAATTTTATTCAGTCGTTATAATCAAATATGAGTTATTGATTCTAATGCACATTTAAAACATTTATCAAGGATTCTTATATTAGTGATTATAATCAATCTGAGTGAATTTGATTTCCAAGATAATCATTTCCATTTTTCCGTAGGATATCCATTTCCCATACAAGGACCCCAACCATGATCACTTATGGACTATCCTATGGAATATACATTAAACCAAATAGGTTTCATTCTCATTAAACTCACCCCTCAGGTTTCCTATAATACTTCCCATAGTGGTTTTTTAAGGTACACCTTACATGAAAAACCAAATTATTAAATTCTATAATTAACTGTAGAATCCTTACGACCCAAAAAAGTGACTCTCACATGAAACTAATGCATAAATCATTTAATTATGTTTTAGGGTAAGTACACTTTAGGTTGGAATGGAGGCACAACATAGACATGTAAAAATGGGGTTATAATTTAGGGATAACATAAGTAAAAACATCTTTATACCTAAATAAATATTCTCATTAAATTTCATCATTTGGTTTGGTCCAAAAAGGATAGAACTATGAAAATAAAATGAACCCCTAAAAATATGCTTATACACTGATAACCAGTGTATGTTAATGAAAATACAATAGAAAAAAATAAATAGATACTCAAGGATAACTAGCATTACTTGTAGGTACTTTTAATGATGAATAACAATAAAAACATATAAAAATTAATAGAGATATCTTAAGAGGGGGAAATAATCACAAAGAAAATAGAATTAGGGAATAATCACTTTTCTATTATCCAAAATTACTTAAACCCTATTTCGTATTTAATTTAATAAATTATTTATTTAATTTAATGAAAACTGTACATATGGAATATAATAATCATGTTTGGAAAATCTTATATTTACCCAAACATACTAAGTAACACTTATGTAGGATCCTCACCTATCAACCCTTACTTATCCAAGTTCATATAGAAAATTTATTACATTTTTTACTATATAGATCATCCCTTAGGCACCAAAAGGACACCTATTAACCCTTATATATAAACTATCACACATAGTAATGTTAAACCTTTTATATTGTAACAACCTAACCTAGAATACAATAAGATAGTTCCCTAAGCTAGTGAGGTATGTGACCTCAAGTGCACCTTCCGATATACCAGAGGCTTCTGAATAGTATAGAAGGTCTAACGGAACATGTGAGGATTCTATACCCTCTTTACCAGAGTAACCCAAAAATGGAAATCATGGTGAATGGAGACATGCAATAATAATAAATACAAAACATCACATCTAAAATATCCAAGATAAGGAAGTACCAAAAAATAAAATCAGTAATTTTTAAGACCCGGAAATTTCAAGGAAACTTTTTTCTTAAATACTTTGGAATTTTACGAGTCCACAGTTTCTTGATAGTGCCTGATTTCAAGACCTGGTTTTCCCAGAATCATTTTATAATGTTTTTTGGGTACGTTCAGTAAACATACGTGCATGTTTTTCTATCTTTTGAACCGGTGCTCAGAATTGAAATCTGAGGACACCGATGAACTCGCAGCACCAATATTCGCCTAAGGGGACCTTTACCGCAGTTGCATTTGGTCGAGAGTGGGAGTTATAATATTTTGGGAATTCTTAATAAATTAAATAAATTGTTGTGTTACACAATTTATTTTATTTGGTGGTTATTTCCTCCAAAGGGAAGTTGGAGGTGTTTCCCACACCCCACATAACTTCCCTTAGGAGGATATAACTAAGGGTGGGTCCCACACAGGCCCTTAACCCTTCAAATCCTCCTTCAACTCCCTTAAACCTCTATCTTAACCATTGAACTTACACATAATGGTGAAGCCTCTCCACGTCCCCCCCATTAATTGTGCCAACACAGTTAATTAAAATATTCTTTAATTAATTTGTTGTGTCTACAATTCTTTTCAATTGTTTTGAATTTCATGGCATTACTAAAATATTGGAGGTTCCTTTTTATTATATTGGATCAGTAGATATTCTATGGTGGAACCTTTGGAGAATTAGGGAGGTAGAATTCTTTCCCGAAGGATGCCTTTTCTATCCAAGTAAGAACGAAAAGACCATCTTCGATCTCCATTCAAGCCTCAAGAGGAGGAGCCGCCCGTGAGGAACGTAGACTACACTTCCTCCTCCGATGCACCCCGACATAAAAAAAATCGACGTCATCTTCAAAACCCCTTCTAGTTGCACCATAATCTGCGACTCTGATTTCCTCGACTACGACAATGTACATAGAATCGAGGTAGGGGTTTTTCTTGTTTAAATTAAATCATTATTCCTCATTTTTATTTGGATCGACTTTGGACATTTGTTAGCACCTTACGAGGAGGGTACGGGCCAAACTAACATAGACTGATGACCCTCCATTGATTCTCTTGAGTTGATCACGGTGGCATAACTGGTATAACATGGTGTCGTCGCATCGCGCCGGATGAAAGAAGGGGGTCGCGACCATGCGGGCCACGACAGATGGAAGAAGATGCGGTCATGCGCCGACTGAATGAAGGATAACCCAAACCCCCAGCCGCGGGCAGCTTGTTGGAAGAACTGGCCTGCTATGCCGACTGGGAAGAAGACCACAGCGCCTCTCGGTGCCCCACTATGGAGGAACCACGATCCGTGCTCCACGGGCCGCTTTGTCAGGCGAACCGGTCGGCCGCTTGCCGGCCGGGTTGAAGGAAGCAGCGTCACCCAAAGGTGGAGTGTGGGAGGAAAGTGGCCCACTGTGCGGGTAGATCACATTGGTGAAGATCGGCTGGCTTTATCCGGTAGGGCAGGAGGGGTAGCGCCGCTTGGCGTTGCTGTTTCAGAAAACTGAGGGGTCGCACCCCCTGCTCCGCTCAGCCTACCGTGGGTCGAGCCGCCTTTGCGCGGGCTAGGCCTCCTACCGCACGGGCTAAGCCATCCTCGTATAGGCCAGGCCACCTTCGCACGATCCTGGCCACAGTGTTGGGCCAGGCCGCGCCCCACCGGGTCAGACCTGCCAAACCCGGTCGGGCCGACCCGCCAGCCCAATGGGCATGACAGGCCGAGCCCATTTCGCTTAAACACAAATATCTTCTAGACCGTGCGTCCGATCGACTCACCGTCTGCGGCATTGGGATCCTCACAATGAGATGGTACATTTGCAATAATCTAAGTGAGGTTTTGTCAACTTTGGAAAAAGGACGGGTTTTGAACAAGAATAATTCCAAATGGGCCCCTGGAATGAAAAAGGCAATAACTCTCAAACCGGGTGCCTATTTGACACGCCTTTAGTCATGTTGGGTTTCTTTTGATGAGACAGAACTTCAGGATACATCTACTATGGACTTCGTGATAGTTGATGTATCGAACTTCTTTTCTTGAGGAGCGGACCCTCCGAGAATCGAGTGTGTTGTGTGCGGTAACCCTAGAGTTGGCTGCGACATTGACGACTACTATACTAGGATCCTCCATGGGTTCGACAACGATGACTACTATTCTTGTATCTTGTGTGGGTCTAGAAGTTTGACCTCTGTACTTGTATCCTGTGTGGGTCTGACAGCTTAGCTGGTCTTGTGTCTTGTATGGGTTCGAAATCTTAGATGAAACATCGATGACTACTGTTCATGTATCTTGTGTGGGTCTAGTAGTTTGGTCTTTGTACTTGTATCATGTGTGGGTCTGACAGAGTAACTGGTCTTGTATCATGTGTGGGTCTGACAGCTTACCTGGTCTTGTATCCCGTGTGGGTCCGACAGCTTAGATGAATCAGTGACTACATATGATCATCTCTATCGATATATGAAATATGTATACCTGTGTGAGCTGAGTCTCGACTTTCAATAATTATCATCAATGTGATTGAATTACTTTTGTGTGTGTACTGGGTTGTGCTTGGGCTCCAGAGATGGAGCTAGATTGTGGTTGATAAATTAGGTATATGTATTGGCATATACCTAAGAAGGTTTGGTTTTAATTTATGGTTGTATATTTCAGGTTTTTCTTATCCTTAGTGGATATTGTGAGACCTCGAGGGTCTCAAGGTCTATACTGAGTATCGTTATACTCACCCCTGCCCAGGTTATGCCCTCACCTCGTTCTGTTGGATGTAGACGATGGAAAGCACTGACGGAGGCCAAGAGTGCCACGACTGGACGGTACCCGAAGGTGGATCTTGCGACGAGTCGGCACACGATGGATACTGACTGAAGTGGGTGCTGAGGTGGCCATCTGTATCTAACCTTCAGGTAGGATAGTCAACGAACATTCCAGGAGCTTCCCTTTTTAGCTGTTGTCCCTTTTTCAGTTGTACTTTCTTTCCGTTGTACCTGTACATTACTGTTGAGCTTGTATTTCCATCCCCTTTACTTTCAAAACTAATTTTTGTATACAATATTTACTTAGTTTTTACTTCTTGTTGTGTACTATGTTGTGTTTTTTTATTTTCATAAAGGAAATTCCTTCCAAGCTTATGGATTTATGCCTTTAGTGCTAGTCGCCAGCCCCTGTCCTATGGAAGGCGGGTTTGGGGTAGTCAGGGCATGGGCCCTAGGGACGGGTCGTGACAAATTGGTATCAGAGGAGTTGGTTCTACCATAGAACATAGGAATCTGATCTTTTTTGTGTGAAGAAATAGTGTTAAAAGTATTGGGTATGGTTTTCAGTCTAGGGAGTTCAGTGTTGGTGCGGCAGCTGATGTATCCATACACCAGGACCCTGACCTCTGATTTACAACTTAGTTCACAGAAACACTGATTATGTGTGTGTTTCAAGAGTTTCCTTTGTGGTATCTTTGAGTCAGCTCACCAGGTATAACTTTTTGACTGTGTCACACCTATTCCTTATCGGGATGGCACTATGAAGACAGGCAGCTAGGGTTCCTAAGAGAGAGTACACGATGACGACCCACCAAGCGACGAGGCTCCGGTGCAGGGCCCTCTTACTATGTTGTCTCCTTCGAGTGGTGTACCAGTAGTACCACCACCCATTTGGTAGTAGATGCCACCAGGTGTACTAGCAGATGGTGCACGCCGACTGAGTGTGTTGCATGAGTTCCATCAGTAGAGGCCTCTGAGGTTTCGAGGCGAGATGGATTCCCAGGAAGTAGAGGACTAGATGGAGGTTATTACTGGAGTTTTACACCTAGTTGAGACACTAGTATAGTAGATGTTGATCTTAGATACTAATCCTTTTTAGCGAGTGACCATGAGGATGGTCCACGTAATGATGAAATTTTGGTACTTGGACCATTTTTGGAGATGGTACCTTCAGGCAGTGTGCCAACTATATCACTACATGTTGGTACTGAGACACTACTAGTGGTACCGGTAGAGGAAACTTGTAGGCTTAATGCCTTACATGTGTTTCAGCACCAGATATCCGTCATGTTCTTAGGTGATACCGACCCACAAGTGGTTAATGACCAGCTTGAGGAGGTGGCTGAGAGTTTTCTAGAGCTTATACAGCTTCGACAGGATGACGTGTTGATAGCTGAGTATTCATCGAGGTATACCGATATTTCCTGGTACTTGATGAATATGATTCGATCAGTTCTTTAGAGCTCAGACCTCTGAGCTAGGTGTGTTTAATGATATCCAATCCAACACTTTTTCCTCTATGCATTCCTACTTATGTTAGGGTGATAGAGAGAACTTTTGTCGTTGAATGTTCATTGGCTGAGCGGATACATCCAGTGAATGTTAATAGTTGGAAATCATGAAACTGACATCTGTCTTAGAGGCTTGAGAATGTAAAATGTTTCGAGAAGAGGAAGTGTTAAGGACAGATGAATCTGTAGGACAGCAGACGTGGAAGTAGATCTAGGAGAGCAGCATGAGGCGGTGAACATTTCAAAATGTTACAACCACCGGCCATTGTAGTCCCCACTAGGCTCATGGAGCTGGAGGGAAGGGGAAGAGAGTATCTGCATGTGGTCAATGAGTGTGACCCAATGTCTATAAGAATGATTTGAGGTACGGACTGTGTCTACTACTAGCTATCATATTAATAGACATAGATACCAATCATTCCTTCCTTCTACAAATCTTGTCCCAGACCTAGAGTTTCCGGTTAAGCCGTTGACTTGACCCTCATATCTGAAAATACCACTGAGAGAAGACTCGATAATATCACTTACTTCGATGGTGTAATCTGACCCTTGAGTCGAGAGTTTCATTTGGAAACTCATTGTGGAAGCATCGAGGACTTACGACGTTAATTTGGGTATGGACTGGGCATCCACAATTCATACACATATTGACTGTATTAGGCAAAAAGGTTGTGGTTTATCAACAATGTTGGGATGAGGTTTTACTTTTTCGGCGAAAAGTAAAACCCAGGCAGCTCAAGATGGAATCATGCATGATTGGGTGCAGTCAATCACTCAGGAGTCGGCCAAACTTACCTTTGTGCCCGACTTCTCCAGAGTTTCAGCACCACTATCAGCTTTGATGAAGAAGGGGAAACCCTTCGTATAGTTAGAGAGATTCTAGCAGAGCTTTCAGAAGCTGAGGAAGAGGTTGACTAGTGCATCCATCATGGGGCTACTAGAGGAGGGTGTTGAGTACGTGGTTTACTGCGATGCATTAGGGACTGGACTCGGGTGTGTCCTGATGCATGAGTGAGCAGTGACTGCGTATGGTTATCAGTATCTGAGACAATGACGATGTCTTGAGTTCCTACAGGTCTATTAATTAGAGATGGTCTATACTTATGGGAAGGGGAACTTTGTACCAGATGCTCACAAAATGAGATCAGGCATTCAGCTGCTAGGAGAGGCGATGAAGTAGCTAGCCACGTTTCAGGTATCCTTTGTGGATATAAATGGAGAAACTTTTCTTCAGTCTAACACAGTTACTTCTCCACTTCTTCAGCTAGATCGAGAGGCACAACATGGGGACGTTGAGTATGAGACGCGACGTGCTCAGATATCCACAGGGCAGGCACCTGATGGATTTTATAAAGGAGGGGAGCACGTCATCCTCTTCAGGGGACGTACCATGGTACCAATTGCACTACAGAAGGAGGTGTTGATGGAGTTTCACACTTCCCCTCTGGCGGTACATCCAAGAGTGGTGAAGATGTATCAGGACCTTAGACGACAACAATGGTGGCCATGTATGAAGAAAGTAGTAGCAGAGTTTGTCTCGCAATGCCTCACCTGTCAGAAGGTCAAGGTAGAGAACCAGGTACTAGTAGGCTTGTTACATCCCTTAAATGTCCCCGAGTAGAAGTGGGATGATATATCCATGTATTTAGTGATGGGACTTCCACGTACATCCAAAGGGCATGACTCTATCTGGGTGATCATTGACCGAATCACCATGTCTGCCCACTTCCTACCAATTAGAGAGAAGGGATCAGTAGAGAGATTGGGATGCCTCTACGTTCAGGAGATTGTATGGCTTCATCGTGTGCCATCGACTATCGTCTCTGATAAATATTCTCATTTCACTTCCCGGCTATGGAAGGGGATACAAGAGGCTTTTGGGAGGCATCTTTGTTTGAGCACCGCCTTCCATCCTCAGATGGACGGTCAGACTAAGAGGACCATTAAGACTCTCGAGGACATGCTCTATGCATGTGTCCTTGACTTTGTTCACAATTGGGAGGATCACTTACCCTTGGTGGAGTTTGCATACAACAAAAGCTACCACTCCACCATCGGGATCGCACCATATGAGGCATTATACGACTGACTTTCCATATCACCTCTGTGCTGGACTGACCCAGGGGAGTCAGCACTTGTAGGACTAGAGATGGTTCTGGCTATGACTAAGAAGGTGTAGATCATCCAGCAGCAGATGAAGACTGCACAAAGCAGACATATGTCCTATGTTGATAGGAGACGGATACCACTGGAGTTTGAGGATGGTGACCACATCTTCTTACAAGTCTCACCTCAACGGGGTCTATGGAGATTTGGCTGTGGCAGAAAGTTATCTCCATGCTTTATCAGGTCATTCTAGGTCCTCAGTAGAGTAGGAGAGTTGGCTTACCGCCTGACACATCCACCTCAGTTGCACCGGGTACATGACGTCTTCCACGTATCTCAACTGAGGAGATACGTGCACGACCCGTCCCACACCATCGACCACGGGGATCTGGACATCGATGATGGGGAGACATTCATGAATGTCCCAGTGGAGATCGTGGATCGATAAGAGTGGGTCCTATTTGGATGGTCGATTTCTCTAGTGCGCGTTCGTTGGTAGCACCGGAACCTCCTGGAGAGCACATGGGAGCGGGAGGCTCAGATGCATGCTCAGTACCCACTTTGGTTTCCCTAGTATGTGTTGTAGCTTTACAGGGATGTAAAGCCCTGAGGTGGGGGTAATGTAAATACCTAAAATTTTCAATGAAATTTTGTTCTTAAATACTTTGGAATTTTACAATTCCTCAGTTTTTGACGGCCCCTGATTCTGAGGCCTGGTTTGCCCAGAATCATTTTCTAAAGTTTTGTTCATTTATGTTTAGTAAACGTGTGTGTGGGTTTTTCTATCTTTTGAACCAGTGCTCGAAATTGAAATCTGAGGACTCTAATGAGTTTGCAGGGCCGGTATTCGCCTACGGGGACCCTTACCGCAGTTTCATTTGGTCGAGAGCAGGAGTTAATTTTTTTGGAATTCTTAATAAATTAAAAAAGAAGTTGTGTTACACAATTTATTTTATGTGGTGGTTATTTCCTCCAAAGGGAAGTAGGAGGTGGGGACCATACCCCACATAACTTTCCTTGGGAGGATATAACTAATGGTGGGGCCCACATGAGCCCCTAACCCTTTAAATCCCCCTTTAACTCCATTAAATCCCTCTCATACCCTTTGAACTTCCACATAATGGTGGAGCCTCTCCACCTCCCTCCCATTAATTGTGCCAACACAATTAATTAAAATATTATTTAATTAATTTGTGGTGTCAACAATTATTTTGAATTGTTTTTCATTTCAGGGTATTATTATAATATTGGAGGAGCCTTTTTATTATATTGGCTGGGCAGATATTCTATGGTGGAACCTTTGGAGAATTAGGGAGAGGGCATTCTTCCACAAAGAACGCTCTTTCTCTCCAACGAAGAACGACAAGACCATCTTCGACCTTCTTCCAATCCTCAAGAGGAGGATCCGACCATGAGGAACGTTGACTATGCTTCCTCCTCGGATGCACCCCGACGTCAACAAATCGATATCGTCTTCGAATCCTCTTTCCGCCACACTGTCATCTGCGACACTGATTTCCGCGACTACGACAACGTACAGTTAATCGAGGTAGGGTTTTTTCTTGTTTAAATTAAATTATCATTGCTATTTTTTATTTGGTTTGACTTGGGCCTTTTGTTACCACCTTACGCGGAGGGCGCGGGCTGAACAATCATGGACCGATGACCCTCCATTGATTATGTTGAGTTTATGACGGTGGTAGAACCGGTAGGGCACGGTGCCATCGCACCGCACCAGAGGAAGGAAGGGGCCCACGACATTTTGGGCCATGGCGGACGGAAGAAGCGGTGGACGTGCGCCATCCACATGAAGGAGAACAATGGAATGCACCCCGCAGGCCGCTTGTTGGACAAACCAACCAGCTATGCCGGTCGGGCAGAAGACCGCGGCGCCTCTCAGCGCCACGCTACGGAGGAACTGCAGCCTGCTTCGGCGGGCGAACCGGTCGGCTACCTGCCGGCCGGGTTGAAGGAAGACGCGGCACCCGAAGGTGCCACGTGGGAGGACTGTGGCCCGCTGTACAAGCCACTTGCGTTGGAGAAGACCATCTAGCTTCAGCCAGCTGAGAAGGAGTGGTGGCGTTGCTTGGTGCGACCATTTCAGAAAACTGGGGGGCCATGCCCTCCGCACCACTCAGCCAGCTGACCGAGTCGCGGCCTGCCGCTGGCCGGGCCGCACCTTCATGGGCCGGGCTTCCTTCCGCATGGGCCGGAACTCCGTCGCGCAGGCCAGGCCACAGTTCCGAGCCAGGCTGCGCCCCACCGTGTTGGACCCACTGAACATGGTCGGGCCGACCCGCCTACCCACTAGGCTTGACAAGATGGGCCCATTTCACTTAAATGTGAATATCTTCTTGACCGTTTTTATGGTCGATGCGTCGTCTGCGGCACTGGGATCCTCATGAAGAGACGGTCCTTTTGCGATAAACTAAGTGAGTTTTGGTAAACTTTGTAAAACAGCCAGGTTTGGAACAAGCGTAAATCCAACCGGGCCCCTCGAACAGAAAATCCAATAACTCTCAGACCGGGCGTCTGTTTGATGCGCTGTCAGTCGCGTTGGGTTTCTTTTGATGAGATGAAACTTCAAGATACATCAACTCTGGACTTTGTGATAGTTTATGTAATGAACCTCTTTGCTCGAGGAGCATACCCTCCTGGAATTGAGCGTTTTGTGTGCGGGAAACCTAGAGCTAGCTGTGACTCCGATGACTACTGTATTGGGATCCTCCATGGGTTCGACAGCGATGATTACTGTTCATTTATCCTATGTGGGTCAGGAATTGTGACCTTTATACTTGTATCTTACGTGGGTCCGACAGCTTAGCTAGTCTTGTATCATGTGTGGGTCTGACAGCTTTGATGAAACTGTGATTACTACTGTTCTTGTGTCATGTGTGGGTCCGACAGTTTGACCTCTATACTTGTATCCTATGTGGGTCCAATAGAGTAGTTGTTCTTGTATCCTGTGTGGGTCCGGGAGCTTAGCTGGTCTTGTATCCTATGTGGGTTCGACAGCTTAGATAAATCAGTGACTACATCTGATCATCTCTATCATTATAAAAAAGATGTATACCTGTGTGAGCTGAGTCTTGACTTTCAATCATTATCATCGATGTGATTGACTTACTTTCCTGTGTGGACTGGGTTGTTCTTGTGCTCGAGAGATGGAGCTGGACTGTGGATGATAAATTAGGTATATGTATGGGCATATTCCTATGTAGGGTTGGTTGATACGTTATGGTTGTATCTTTCATCTATTGCTTATCCTTAGTGGATTTTGTGAGATCTCATGGGACTCGGGGTCCCTACTGTGTATCGTTATACTCACCCTTGCACAGGCTATGCCCGCACCTCATTGTGTTTGATGCAGATGACGGGCAGCATTGACAGAGGCCAAGAGCACCACTACTGGATGGTACCCGGAGGTGGATCTTGCGACGAGTCGGCACACAGTGGAGACTGATAGACGTGGGTGATGAGGTGGCCATCTATACCAACCCTTCAGGTAGGATACTTGGTAGATGTTCTAGGAGATACCCTTTGTAGCTGTTGTCCCTTTTTCAGTTGTACTTGATTTCAGTTGTACCTGTACTTTACTGTTGGGATTTTAAATCTGTCCCCTTTACATTCATCGCTACTTTTTGTATACAATATTCACTTAGTGTTTACTTCATGTTTCGTACTCTGTTGTGTTTGTTTACTTTCATAAAGGAAATTATTTCCCATCTTAGGGATTTACGCCTTTGGTGCTAGTCGCCAGCCCCATGCCTATGGAAGGCAGGCATGGGGTAGTCATGACACGGGCCCTGAGGATGGGTCATGGTAGTAAACATGTCATGTCATGATAGTCTGAAGTTACATAAGAACCCAAAATAAATATAAAAAAGGAAATCCTCAAAAATGGGTCTTGATGCCATGTATGGTTCTATCATCCATGTTTTTTCCCAAATCCCATTTCAACCATCCAACATAGTTCATTTCCCCTTATCCTCACCTATAATCATAATTTATGTTCAGGTATCCAATTAAGTCGTAATCAAGGTATGAGTACAACTCAGTATTCCACCACTAATGGTGTCCACAATTATATACAGTCAAATAAATGTGTATGTTGAAGTTTCAAGAATAATAATGAATACTTCAAAAAAATAATCCAGATTTCTATTAATAATTTTTCATTATTATCTTTTCCCATGGGTTCTACTGGGACACACAACTACTAATTTCCCTTCATCCTATGTCAAAGGTCTAAATAATATACTAGGGGGTGAACACTTTACATCACATGGTCATTAATTTATAAATCCAATTGAACTTGTACATTGGAGATTTAGTATAGGTACCCATCTCATGTATATACCATAGGATCTCAGATTACTATTCTAGTATCCTAAACCATACAATATGTTAGAGGATCATTAAGAATTAGTATAACCTGACCCAAGGAAAAAGGAGACTTATTCCAACTTCCCATCCCTACCATTTATCATTGATTTCATGGTTCATCATCCCTGGCCCTTTTAACCCACAACAACAATAAGGGCACACCTATTCATTTATCACATTACTAGGGTTCATTAGATTCGACTCTCTAATCAATTACATAACTAGACTATTTCAAATTGTTAGAAAAATTATGACCATCACTCACCCCTTCAAACCATTTACCCACATGTACATGCATCTTTAACCATTAATCACTTTTACCCATTAATATGGCATAACTCATTTATCTTCTATAGGTTAATCCAAAAAACCCCCAATATTCCATGTTATCTTGAAAAACATAATTAAAATATGTTTAATCTCATAAACCAATAAATTAGTCAATTAACAACTCAATTTACATGTACAATGGAGTTAAACCCCCCTTGTGTGGCCCTTTTGGCTCGATCACTCATCCTCAATGGACCCAATGGGATCATGAGGGGTGAAACATATCATTCAAAGAGAAAAATTATCATTCATTACCAAGGAATTAAATATGAAACATAATGAAACAAGTACACAACCACATACCAATGGATAAAAAATAATACCAAATGATATAACTTATAGACCACCTAACTCATGTTTATAGATAATATCTCTATCAACCTTAGACCTTGTTAGAACTCAAACAACCTTCACTGCCCAAATATAGAATCCACTATAAAATATGGTTTTCGATTTTTTATCAATAGAAAAAAACAAATTCTTCTTTATTCCATAAAATAGAAAGAAGAGGAGTAGTAGACTCACATTGAGCTTTGATTAACACTAAATGACACTTTAGATGACTTAAAATTGAGGGAGCACAATCATTGGAATAATGAAGAGCTCATGGTTCATCAGTCAAGATACTTGAGGTGGATGGGGTAAATAATCATGTATGAAACCTTAAATCCAAAGGGGGTAAATGAGAAATTTCACTATTTAAATTACTTACACAATTTGGATGCATGTTTGGCCAAACCATGTTCCAGCCGTGCGGTACCATCTATCCAAGAGGTGGCCCTGGTTGCATGATTTGTCTATTCAATGCACACAGTTTGAAAAACCAAATAGTAGACATGTTTCATCCATTTCCAAGGCAGTAAGGCCACATAGTTTCCTATTCCAAGGGGGATAGTTAATACTATTCACTTTACTACCATGCTCCCATCACAGAATGACCTCCTTTCTATATCTTTTCATTCCCCAAACCACCTAAACAACTATGAGACACCAAATTCTCTCAGGAATAAATTTATCATGTAAAAAAGAAGAGTTAAAAAAAATATTAAATAAAATTATACCTTCTAAAAGGGCCAAGATATTTCAACCTCCCCACCTTATAACAACTCGTCTTTAAGCTACATTTTTAATCATCAGTAAACCTCCGAGGTAAAAATATCATGCCATTGGGTATGAATATACACCTAACACTCACATGTTTCTACCTAAACATTACCATGCTATCAAAATACTCAAACTGAAGGCATAGTCCCACCCTGAATGGTCCTTTCACTAAAATCCAAAACATGAACCAGATTCACCTCAAAATACGCATCATACTCAAGCTAAAAATCATCAACATATATCACATGAGAAGGGTCTGGGTGATACTTTTGAAGTTGTGAAACATGAAAAGCATCATACATACCAACATACAACTATGGAAGATACAATTAGTATTCCACTCATTTGAAACTCTCTATAATCTAAAATGGGCCCACATAACTAGGCACTAACATTTCCTATTACTGAATCTGACAATGACCCAATATCAGTGACACTTGAAGGAGCACATGGTCGCCCACTATAAAATCCATATGTAGAAAATTTTAATTATTTTATGACTTATATCTAGTATAGTATGTATCCATATGTTTCTAAATCACTAAATAGACCTCGAATTCTCTTTCACACAACTTGGCCCCAGTAACTTTGAATCCTCTACTTTCATCGAATATAAGGGATATCTAAAAGCCCACCCTATAGTGCCACATATTGTGCCATTTGAATTGTATCTTGATATATTTTTTTATAGGAAACTCAAAAATATCTAATTTTTTCCCACAATATCCACAAAATTCTAAAATGTTGGCCTTTAATAAGTCCTCTAACACATGGAGAGTAAATTCTGATTTCTCGTTTTTCAATGGGTGAAGGTCGTACCCAGAAATACCCGAGTACCTAGTGCCTTATACATAATGTTTTAGAAGAAAAAAGTAAATCATGGACCATGATATGAAATAATACTCCGACGCACCTCATGAAAACATATAATCTCCCGAATGTATAGGTCACCCAATTGGTCAAAAATGAATGTTTCCTAATTCAGAAATAAATAAGCTTCCTTATTCAACTGATCCAAAATCACCCAAATTGTTGCATTCATCAATGTTATCCTCAAAAGAACCTCAAAAAATATAGGGCACCATAATACAACTTATATTTTTGAATATTCAATGACTATAAAAGTCCAACAGGTCACTGATGCTCAACCTTAACCTACTTACATGTGTAGCATCATGTCATGAACCCTACAATCTCCTTTTTCATTCCTAAACAACAATTTTATCTATGAATATCTTAGTATATCTTGGAAAAATTAGAGTTTACTACCCATATAAAGGAACAAAACCCATGATTAATCTCTTCTAACATACAATTAAGCACAAAAACATGATCAAGAATGGAAATAATGTTGTCCTCATAAATCTTCCAATTAGAATGTTTTCCCCCACCATCCAAACTATCTCTCAAAGCCAAAAATTATGAATCCACAAAAATATTATCTTAAGATAGTTTAGAAGAGATGGATTTATTGACAGGGACATATGTGTTATCATCTCATGCTCCTCAAGAACACTATATGAATTTCAGTAAACAAATCCATTATCTTATTGTCGAAACTAGACTCATGAACTTCCTTAGTCTATGTCTTCCGAATCAATGCATCTGCCATAATATTTTCCTTTTCTAGCCTATAAAGTAGTTAAAAGTAAAAAGTAACTATATAATCAACACATATTGATTTTAAATGATTTAAATAACACTGGAAGAATACGTATGTAAGGATTTTATGATCGGTATAAACAAAAAAACTTCTCACCCCAAGGATAATACCATCAATATTTCAAGGAATATACAATTGTGATCAACTCAAGATCATGTGTAGGATAGTTCTATTAATGTGGCCCCAACTATCATGATCCATATTCAATGATTCAATCTACTTACATAAAAACTCCCCAAGTCTAATCATGGATGCATAAAAAAGTATACTCTTTACCCAGATTGAGTGAGATCAAGATTGGTGGAGTGGTCAAATAGTTCATTAGCTTCTGAAAAGCATCCACACATGATTAACACCACTCAAAACTTATACCATTCTTGTTTAAACCTGAGTGTGTTCATTCCAAGTGAGAAAATTATTTTATTAACCTTCATTAATATCCCACAAAACCCAAAAATCATCAAATATCAAAACAATTCTTGAGATTATCTCAATATACAACTTCTTGAACATTCTATGAATACACTAGCACAACTTCATCTGAAATAATATGACCCTAGAAATTTACCACTTTTTTATAGAAATAACAGTTGAATATATTTTATATATCCAATGCTCTCTCAGTTTACTCAATATGATGTCAGGATATTGGTCATGATCATCATGAGTCTCGAAGTTCACCAAGATGTCAACTATAAAAAAATACGAATTGATATTGGTACTAGTGAATTATTCGGTTCATCAAATATATTAATATAGCAGGTATTTTTTTATTATCATGAACAACATTAAAAAAACTCTTATAAACCATACAAATTTATAATATTAATACACGATATATCAGATGTTCTTACACACAAATAATGATACTCTGAACTCAAATTGGTTTTGGAAAACATGCAAGTACCCTTCAGTTGGTGAAAATATCATCGATGCTTTGAAGAGGATACTTGTTCATAATCATCATTTGAATTAAATTTTATTAATTTTAATATAACTGTAATGTTATAACTTCTTTCTCAGATAAAACCTAAAGATCCCTATAGTGATGAACTCAAATTAATAAATCCATTATCTTCTAATTACTCTAGATATGGTTTATTCTCTTAAAAATCTGATGGTTGCATTCTATATAGTGAAATTTGAACTGGATTAGCTCATTGAATCCGTTCAATCATGAAAAATAAACCCTCTCTTGGGCTTCATACCCAAAAAAACATCAATAAACACATCCTGAAACAGATCCACTATAGAAGTTAAAACATACAACTTCACTCCCTCATCTTCAATTATAAGACTTTCCACCTGAGCTATGTGATCACTCAATTTTAGATTAATTTTCCTTGCATGATTTTCCTAGATATTCAATTATCCATGATAAACATAAGTGTCACCTTTAGGAGATGTGGAACTCACTCACCTGTGGTAAAATTCAATGTTAGCCTGGTATGTGACCAACCATTCCATCTTTAGTGTTAGGTAAAAACCTATAATCCCAAACATGTAAAAGTCCCAAAGTAGATGGTACCCACTAACCTCAAGGGAACAATCCTTAAATTAGTGAATAACCTCTAATCATACCCCCAATGATGTTTTTATTGGAATTACCCCAAACATATACTACACTCTCATGACTAAACCAGTTATAAACTAGGAAGATATGAAATAATGTGAGCCTCTTATATCATATAAAAAATTATAAATCATAGAAGATAAAATAATCATACCTTGGATAGTACATAGTCCATCGTCACCACCACCGGGAGTAAGATAAACATCATGTAGCTAATCTATCCTATTTCCATGAGATCCTTCTTCAGTCTAATGCGTTGTGCTTCCCTAAAAATATGAACACTCTAGTTCCAGTGCACCGTACACACCAATTTCACTTGTACAACTAGTAGAACTCCAACTACCATCATGGTATTAGGTAGTATACCCCCTCCCCACAATCTACACCAATATTAAATCTCCATCATATTTTTTTCTACCAAGGGTTCTTACAAAACCTCTATATATGTTATATCCCACCGCATGATTGGAACTCGTCTATTGTTCTAGAAAACTGACCGCACATGTGTCTTGAACTACCACCCTTAAATAGTAACACTTGATCACTACCCTGTGAAGACGATCCTCTCCCTTTACTATTTGTTCCACCACTTACCAGGTGAAATATATCAAAAAAAATTCTCCATAATATATAATGTTCTACCACTAGACCTCATAGAAAAAACCACATGTACACCACTAGAATACACATTTATATTCCCTTCAAAAATGAGGGTCTGATCTACCACCATAGAAAACCTATTTAAATAGAAGATATTAACTTGGGACTTGATCTCACATTTAATTCTATCTTTAAAATATCAATCCATTACTACCTCAACCCATAATAATTCATTAACAAAGTGATGAAATTCAGTGATCCATCCAGCATAATATATCATAAATATCATCCCTTGAGTCATCCTCATTAATTACTCATCTCTATCTTATCATAGTGTCTTCAGATATAAATGTTCCAAAAAAATTCTTGGAAATTTTTCTATCATATTCCATTATATTTTTTATTCTCAACCCAAATGTCCCTCCATCATGTTGATCGTACTCGAAACATATATAAGGAAAATATGACCCTATTATTATGAGGAGTATTTGAGTTTTCTAGAATCATCTATATAAAATCTATCAATAACTATGCTACCTCAGGTCCACCCTATCCAACAAAGGTCATATGGTGATACAACTGAGACTGAAACTTATTTTTTTATTAAGAAAAACACTTTTGTGGGAAAAGTGAGAAACCAAAAGGTTCAACATACAACAAAAACACCCATGTAGAAAACCAGAAACAGACCCGACCAAGCAAAGAAAACACTGCCAACCCCAATGCAGGACCACTCGGCGATCCCATGCAAGCATGGTCCCTCCCGAAGGAAAAGCCCTCCCTCAAATTCAACCAAGTCCCAAATGGCCTGCAAAGTGGACAGAGGTGTGCTCCAGCCCATCAAAACCAGTCTGGCCCTCATACATTCCCACATGCATCAACGGAGATTTCAGAATCATTGACAAACAATTTGATTCTGCTAGATCCCATATCCCTAAAAAGCTTCCACGATAAGAAGGATACCTGATTGTGTGGTTCCTCCCTTAGAAGATCTTCAAGTGCAGAAGTCGTCTTGTTCCATACCTGGATATACTCCTCGAGTTTGATCACCCCCTTGTTGAAGCCGCCAACCAGAATCATATCTTGTTTGTCAACCCATTTATATTCCTCCTCATTGAGATTCACGTCAAAGGTCTGACCCATAATCCTAGCTACATCCTCCTCCGAAGCATTGAGAAATAGAACTTGCTCTTCCACCTCCTCGTCCGAGGACAATATCATGTCCAAGGATGGGTCAGACTTACAAGATGAAATTAACTGACATCCAACCCCGCTGCCCAGCTCCTCGGCCACTGCCCTTGTTGCTGACCGAGTCCTCATAGGAGGTGGCAGGGAGGTGTAGTTCTTCTTACCCCTCCTCCTCTTGTCACTCCTATTGCTCTTCAGACCTTGATCTCCTTCAGAGTAGACTTTACTGACCTCCAAGGATTCTTCATGGGGCTCCTCTTGGTACTCTACCACAGCAAGACTAGAAAATCTGTTGCTTAGATTGACTGGAGTTCGAGTTGAAGAAACTGCTCCCCCTGCCTGAATTCGAGTTGAGGAAACTGCTCCCCCTGCCTGAATGCCCGAGTCTGGTCCCCCTATTTCCTCAACACTAGTTAGGAGAGGAATTTCCAAGACCTCCTCCTGCATAACATCAGATTCGTCCTCCCCCATCCCCTCCTGAGAAGCCTGTTCTGCACTGCCAGCATTGAGAAGACCTTCCTCAAACCGCTTGTCCCCCGCACCAGCCTCCATGGGGCAGCTAGCCACCCATCCTTCTCTGTTATCCACACTCTTCAACAAATTGATTGCCGGGTTCAGAGTTGGGCTCACCGATTCACCAGGTTTGTGTGTTGTCTCGAGACCCCTTCCCATAAACTGGAAAGCAGTATCAAGGTTCAACACCTTGGAGTGTCCAGTTTCCCTCCTGCACATCTCATAATTATACGAAGGTAAAGCTGCAGCATACTCAGTGTATCCCACCCTATGTATCTCTACATAAACTATAAAAAACAATAAAATTCCTCATGAAACTACACTTCACCCTATCTCCCGGAATCATTGGGGGCTATCATCCCACTATTGAAGGATCATTCATAATGATGTTCTCTTTTCACCCAATAGGTAAACACCATCAGGGTGTAATCTCTCAATTATTAAAAAACACATTTTGGAACACATATCTTAAAACATTAAAAATGTATACATATGTTTTCTTACTACTAACCAATAACAACAAATGATGCACACACTTTTAAAATGGAGATAGTCAAATATTTAATACTACTCTCAACCATCCCTATCACACGCCATGTATAACATGAGGTAAAAAAAACTTACATAATCAAAAACCTTTCATCTGACACCATTTCAACCTTTTCAATTTCCAAAAACATAAATCTTTCTCATTTAGGCACCATTTTACCCCTTAAAATTTATCACATTTCAATAAATACAATTTTCAACTTCCTTATTTGGAGCAATTTTCTTTATGCCTTAAGAAAATAAAAAAAGTGTTTCTCTTTCCCCTATCAACCCTAAATTTATTTTTTTACGAGTGTCTAATATGATGCTTGAAACATAAATTCTGATTACCTAAAGTGATTCATACCACATAAATTTCAAGTGCATTAAATTATGCATGCATAAATAAATGCCATTCCATGTCGGGCCATAAATAGAATCTTAGAAAAAAAAGAACATCACAGAACCCATGCATCACCCATTGTGAAATAACATCCAATAGCAACAAAAATCATCAAGAACAATAATCCCGCACAAGGTAATTGGTTTTAACTCCTCGCATGGGAGATCTACTCCCTAGGGTGATCTCATTTCCAAGGCTTGACATATCCTAATATCCTATCAACATTCCCCAAATAAAATAAATAGCAATAATGAAACCCCACTAATAAAACCTTTTAACATCTATGCCATGATCCGCTAATACATTTTTGTGAGTCAGTGTGGTATGTGACTTCATGCATACCACCTCATACGTTATAGGCTACTGACAAGTAGTGAGGGTCTAAGGGAATATGTGGGGATATTATACCCTCTTTACTAGAGTAACACAATATAATAAATCACGATGAACAACGATATGATATAATAATAAATATAGAGCATCACATATCACATTCCCAAGATGAGGAAGTAATAAAAAATTAAAGTAATAAACAAGTCATATCACCAGTCTATAGTGACATAAGAACCCAAAAAAAGGTAAAAAAGTATATCCCAAAAAATAGGCCCTGACACCATGTCCAGTCCCCTCATCTATGTTCCATTAAAAATATCATATCAACCATCAATCATATGGCCTTTCCAATTATCCTAAACTGCAACTGTAAATTATGCTCGGATACCAAATGGTGGAACAAGAAAGGTCTTAGAAAAACACAATAGGACACTACCAACGATGTCTAAAATAATTTGAATTCAAATAAAAGTGTATACAGAAGTGAAAATAATAATAAAAAAGACTGAAAAAAATTAAAACGATTCTTGTTAACAATTGTTCAATAGAATATGGGCCCTCAGGTTCCATTGGGACACCCAACTACAGAACCCACCCCAACCTACGATAGAGGTTTGAACTATACAAAATTGGTCTAACACTTTACATTACATGGTTATTCATTTATCAAACCAATTTAACAATATACCTTAGAGCTTCAGTCTAGGTACCCATCTCATGTCTATACCATATGAAGTTAGGGCATCATTCTAGCAACCTAAACCATACAATATGTATAGGGTCCAAAAAATCCAAAAAAGGGAAGGAAAATACTCTCAAATGTTGGCTGAAGCAAAGGAATATAAATTGGATTGAAAATTTGAGAAGAATTTTGATGAATTTTTTTTGAAAAGGAATACAGCTTGGTTTCATACCATTACCAGAAAAGGTTTACGAAAGGTATAATTCATGAAAAATCATTACATGGGTGGCCTATGATGTGCTGGCCCACAAGGCATTATCCAGTGAATGAAGAAGTTCATGTTAAATTTTCCACCCACAAACCGAAGTCCCTACGAATCTATTTTCCTATAGAGAATCCTACTGATGTACACCCGCACAATATCCCTGTGAATGATGTGGTTCACGCATGAGGAGAAGCCAATGACATACCACACCTCTGCAAATCCGAGTTGATCGAGTCTTCTGTGGATCAAGATATCTATTCACGGGCTTCTGAAAATGGTGTCACATTCCCATATATATGATTTTCCAAAATACTCTATAAAAGGATTGCAGAAGAGGTTGATGAATATAGAGAGAGAGCTACGAGAAGGGAAAAAGGGACGAATAACACAGATGGTGCGAGAAAAATTTCTCTCTCACCCGTAGTAGTTCGCGGACTCCATCTTGTATCTAAATAAATTCACAGATTTCATCCTGTAAAAAATAAGTAGTTTGCAGAATACATCCCGTGATCCATTTGGAGAAAGTAGTCCGTGAAAGTACTCCCTGCAAACCATATTCAAAATATCCTTTTTAGACAACCATAAAACATATAAAACATATAATAAAAATGGTACGTGAACTTCCATATGAAGAAGATAGTTCGTGGATGCTCATATGTGGAAGACATTACGTGAACTACCTATACGGAATGCAGTTCTCAACTAACTTTTACTTGGATAGCACAATATGCGGAAGCCCCTATGCTGAAGACAGTCTGCATACCATCGTGCATGGCTAGCTCATATGCAAACAACCTTAGGCATAAAACCATCTGTGCCCACCTCTCCATACCGTAGGGGGATTTTCCCCCACACCCCCACTTGGGATTAGTGAAAGGCTGCATTCTCGGCCCTTCAGGCTAGTCCCTTCACTAATATCATGGACACCCATGAAAAATAAAGAGTCACACTATGAACATTCGAGCCAGGTTGAAAAAATTTTCCATTGTACCCTTATGATTCCTAAACATCCATCCCTTAAATACCATGAAAAGAGGAACTCCTCATTCACCTCCTGAAAACCCTATCACCAGCATCATATGCGGGGTTGACCGAAAACTCCATAGACAATCACAACCTAAATGTTTCTTGAATTCCTAGACACATCCTTTCCATCCATCATACTTTTTGCCTTTGGTGATTCAAGATCCTCATAAACCTCCTTGGGCCTCAGAAGAGTATGGCCAGTTTCTTGAGGACACCACTTCTAGACTATGCACATCATGACCTAATGGCTCAGCATATGTTGCCCACAAAAACAACCCTAAACCAAAGGAAAATTCATCCATAGGATTGTCCTTTCCTACCTCAGTACGCCTCAATGGTTTCCATTCCCCATATCATTTCTCTTGATCCCAGAATCCCTAAATTCATAGTTTACACCTACCTTACCACTCATGTCTGAGGCATGTCAGAACATCCCATCCCGATTATCCTACATCTAATTATAGATTCAATAACAAGCAGTCCTAACTCTCTAACCATAAACTATGAGTTATCGTCCATACCACATGACATTAAACTATACAATATTATTCCATGAAACACAACACTAAATTGTAATTCCATCATCTAAGATATATGAATTTAAACTGTAGTATACTGGGTGATTTCAGGTCTTTATAAACCTCCCCAACCATCAAAAGCAGAAGGTCGGTGTCCTACATACACCTTTGATTGACTATGAAAATCATGCCCTGGTGGCTATGCATATGTTTCCCCAAAAAAAGACTATTAACCAAAGTAAAATTCATCCTCAGGAGATTCCTTTCTTACCTATGTACACCTCAATGGCTTCTATGCCTCATATCATTTCTTCTGATTCGAGATCCTCTGGAATTAAGGTTTGCACGTTCCTTCCCTCTCATGCTCGAGGCATATCGGAACATACAAACATGATTATACTCTAGTTAATCATATTCCAAGATATATGAAATTAAAATTTAGAATAACTCACCTAACATTCTAGGGCCCTCCTATTGAGGTAAGTCCAAAATCTTCAGAGGTCGAGCCGCATGACCTTAAATTTCATTTCACATTGAAAGGTTCATCGCTCTGCGCCCTTGCCCACCGTCACCCTGACCTCTTCCATTGCAGGCTCTCCCTATCCCACCAATAGGAGATGAATCATGTGGTTAGTTGGATCTCTTGAATACTCTTGTTTCTCACCCAGATCATGACTCATGTGGTCTTAGAGGTTTGTGACGATTACAACATCCACATCATATGAATTATGAGAACTCTGATTCCTGATAAAACTGGGATATGTAGTAAGCCTACAAAAAGGTTCGAGATCAAAATGGTGACCTCCCATAAAGGGTTAACCTAATCATATGAAAATGATAACTCTGATTCCTAGTCATACCAGGATATATAGGATGCATTCTAGAAGGCCCGAGCTCAAAAAGGTGAACTCTTATAAGGGATCACCCATTCATGTTCCCCTCAAATGGGCAGCTTCCATGCATAAGCCCCAGCCATTCCAAATAATGTGGGTTCTGATTCCTCTCCTGAGGATACGTAGGAAACCCATATTATGGGTTCGATCCCAACATCAAATCACCTTCCATCCCCCTTGGATGATGATAAAGTCCAAGGCGCCTTAATGTATGACTAAAATTAGCAGTACCTTCTTAGTATCAAATATATGCATGCCTACGATGATCCTACATACCAAGGGTAGCCTATGGACACAATCTTTGAGTAAGAACCACAAATTAACGAACATAAGCACATGACTTAAATCTATAAGAGAGTCCCAGAGCATGAAATAATCCTCCCCCATAAGGGTGTTGTGAGACTAACTTCCCATCCTCTCGGCCAATGGAATCCTAATGTGTCATTGGCTGAATCATCAATAAACAATTGCCTACCTTTGAAAATTTAGTCTGTGAATCATAGATACTAGGGTTGTTGGGTGTTTCTAGCTCCAAAAATAAACCCATTGGAGACCATCCGAGTTTGTTATCTCTGAGGAGGACTAATTTCACAAGTACTTGACCCCATGCAATCGCCTGCTGGGACTGATTGACTATGGAATATCCTTCGCAATATGAAATGGGTAAATTACCCAGTCCCTGTAGGGTTAATCCAACCTTATTTTAAAGGATAATGATTCCGAATGGGTTGAAAAAAAAATAAATGGTGAATTTGGTAGGAAACTATCTCCGAAAAAGGGGACATGTGACGAAACTCATCAGACCATTTCCTCATCACCTGAAACGCGCCACCTCAAAGGCGGAACAATATATTAGTGGAGACACGATAATCTATCTAGCCTAACCCAATAGAGAGGATCCTTAGTACAAAATATCAACCATTACATTTATCATTGATTCCAAGGTTTAACATCTATGATATATTAACTAATAATAATAACTAGGGTGCACCTCTTTATTTATCACCTTAAAAAGTTTCATCACATTAACCTCTTCAAAAATTTCCATAACTATCCCATTTCATCATTTAGGAACAATTACATCCATTGGTCACCCCCTCCAAACTATTTACCCATGCGGACAAGCCTCTTTAACTTCTTATCACATTTACCCATTAACATTCCATACCACATTTAACTTCTATGAGTTAAGAAAAACTACCACCTTATTCCACATTAGCATGATGAACAAAATTAATATTTTTTTAATCTCATAAAATCATCAATTAATAAATTAATGATTTAATATCCATGTGAAAGGAAGTGACACACCCTTGTCTGGCCCTTTAGGCTCAGTATAATCATCCTCAACAGACCCAAAAAGGCGATGAAGGGTCTAATACATAATTTAAACAACCAAATTCTCATTTAATACTGAAGGATTAAATACAATGAAAAACAACATAATTACACAACAACATACACATGGATAAACAACAAGACTATGAGATATAACTTGTAGACCACCCACATCATGTTTATAGACAAAATATCACTCAACCTTAGCCCTTTATTTAAACTCAAACAACCATCAAATACCAATAATATATTCTACAAGAAAATAATGGTTCAGAGGATTTGGAAGGAGAAGAAACAAACACCATGGTTCCTATAAAAAATAAGAGGAAGTGGAGTGATAGATTCACACAGATCTCTGATTTACACTAAACGAAACATCAAAGGACTCAAAATCAAGGCGGAATGACCTAGAAGTTGATAGTGCTTTAGGTTCTTCCCTAAATTTGTTGCACATAAAAAAGGATGAATATTAATTAAGATACCTTAAATACCAAGGTGTCAAAATGGGAAATTCACCTATTTAAATGAGGCCCACATTTAGCCAAACCATGCATCAACCCTACGACACCATCTGTCCAAGAGGGGGACTTAGAAGCAAGGTTCTTCTGGGCTACCTGAATGGTTTGGAAAACTATGTGGTGGAACTAAAATAGCCACTATAAGAGGGAGTTATTCTATAAGGTCTTCTAGAATAAGGCACACAGATAGTACTAATAGTGCACCAACTGTGATCCTAGTATAAAATGGCCTTATATCCCCCTTTTTCAAAGTCCCAAACCCATAAATCACCAATGATGCCCCTCATTCTCTTGGGAAGAAATTAATCAAATACAAAATGGAGTTAAACAAAATTTTAAACAATGGAGTACCTCCTTACAGGGTTTGGATCTTACATATATCAAAAGGAAACCCATTATTCCTTTTTGTATAAAACCATATAAATCGGAAGGAAAACTCTAGAAAACCTTACATATAATTTGGATAAACATTACGTATTAGACGCATAACCATTTCTCTAACACATACACATCATAGTAAAACAAAAATATAATAAGGTAAATTATTGGCACCTTTACATATCATACACTAACATATACATACTACCCTTATATTTTGAGTAACACTGTGTATTTAATTTGGCAGATAACCACCCTTATATATTGACTCTACCTAATGAAAACCCTTACATATATTGAATTTTATAACTTTTAGAACATCTTATGTACCATTACGCATCTGGAATTTACCATTATATAATTATACCATAATGTGTTTGGACAAAACCCAATTTTCCAACTGAATCATGTGCCCTTATGAATGAGTATTTTACCCTTATGTTAGTTTACCCTTACACATTATGATTTAAGTAAATTTATCCAAATTACCAGGTAACTTATGTTTATGATTCAACATATCTACATTATTTTTTATAGTTTTTGGGTGCATGTTGGAGGCTTTTTCAAGACCAAAATAAAAAATAAAAGATGTTAGGGTCTCAACTCATAACATGGCGATGTTGCCATTCCATCAGCTTGTCAGTGGAGGTGACTATATCCTTGGAAGAACCTATGGATGATCAGCTAGATTATGTAGTTCTGTTAGCTCACTAGAGGCATAAATAATATCCCTAGACTTATCCTAGAGCTACCAACTAGACGGTGGAGCCATTAGCTAACTAGTGAGGACCATCGACCTGCTATTGGTTCCTAGAAGGCCCGATCATTAAGGGAGATTGCATAATTTCTCTCTAATAAACTATTTGAAATCACTCTCACTGGGTTCATCCATCATTCATGTACCGACTTGAAATTTTTAGAAATATTTATTTCCTAAATTTGTGTGTTATTTCATTTTACTCTCAACAAAACTGTGTCCTTTACTTAATGAAGTGAGTATAATTAAATAATATTATTGTGTTATGACTATTATATAACCATTTGTTAATATGAACGTTGAAAACTAAATTCATAAAGTTAAAATTATTACGTATAAATAAATTTTATCTTGGTTAATTATTACAAAAAGAAGAGTTGATGACATCATTTAGTAGACTCGGGCCATATAAAGCCCATCTGTCAGAGCTTGGGAATAAGGTAGCATCACTAGGCTTTGATCTGGATCAATTCCAAGCTGAACTTCAACATGTAAAGCTTGAACGAAATCACATAAGGGAGAATTTCATGCTGATTGAAATCACCCCTTACGAAATTTTGTCTGAGCCCCCCCCCCCCATGATTTTATCACCCTATCACACCTAACACATAGGTCCTATAAAGGTGTTATAAGGGGCTATGTAATGATGCGTTAGTTACTTTATGTAATCATTTTGTATAAATAAAATATTTACTTCTTATAGTGGTAAAATTTTTGAATTTCAAATGTCCAGATAAATATAAGATGAATTTATTGAAGTTCCTTTTTATTGATGAAATTTGGAAAAAGGGGTATTTTAAATATATTTTTTTCTTTAAATAATTAATAATGTGAATTTATTTTAAAAAAAATGTCTTTTACAACTGTGTTCAGTAAAAAATTTAGAGTCTAATAAGATCAACTAGATTTTTAGTGAACAGTAAAGTATGAATTGTAACATAACCATATGAATAGTAATGAGTAGTTATTAATTGTAAATCGACCAAAAAAAAAGGAAACTTCACCCAAGAATGTTTAAATACATTTTAGACATCTTAAAAGTGAAAAAACGATCATTGTATATGTTTTGGTATTTTTTAATGTCATAAATATTTTATTTACAACTTTATAATTAATTTAATAATTTAAAATGGAAATGTATTTACATAAAATTTAATAATAAATTGTTACTTTATTTTCTTATGGTTATACAATAATTTTATGGGACCATTATTACTTTCTTAATGTGTTACAAAATGAGTTATAGTTTGAAAGTTGTATTTTTTGGAATAAATAATGATTTTATTTAAAAAATAAATTAAAAATATTTATAAAATAATTTTCATAAAATGGAGTTAATTTTTGAATTCTGATAATTGATATTAGGATAGTATGAATTTTTGGGATTTTTCAGAAATAGTTGATTTTTTGGGGAATAATAAAACTACAGTTTTGAGTTTCCGGTGTTTAATGAAATAATTAATGATGTAATAATGGTGTAATCATTATGGTAGACTTATTAATATCAAGATATGATATTAGGTGTCAAACTGTCCAATACCATCGGCAATCCCATGGTTTTTCCAATACCACTGATGAGGTGTCCCTTAGAAATTAGTAATTTATTCCCACACTTTTCCTATAAATACCAAACCATTCCATCATTAATTTAACTAAAAAATCCCCCCTAAACGTAGTTATAGTTTTTTTTAACTTCCCAAGTCGTCCTACCAAGGTTCCCTCAAGCCGCCCAAGGTCCTGACCATCATGCTTTCGAAGTTACTCTTCAACTATGGGATCATTTCTCCCTCCTCTTTTAATTCATGACTTCCATTATGTTATGTCTTATAGTTCCATTTTATTATGTGATTGATTTTTTTATATATCTTTAATACCTTAAATTTCATGTCCAAATTATTAGGGACCCTTTTCGCTCTCATCAAATGATTTTCTGAATCTTTAAGTGATGTCATTAGGCTGCTGAATTTTCGTAAAAGAAATCAAGTCTACTCTTTTCCTTCGAATTACATTTTCATATGGTATTTCCTTCAAATATTCATACCAAGATCTTATTTATTTTTATTATGTACCCATACTTTATTATGAGTTATTTATGAGTGTTTGAACCTTTTGCTCTCTCTTTTAAATGTTTTCTAAAAAGATGTTATTTAGCCGTTATGCTGCAGAATTTTTATCTCAAAATTCCTCCATATTTCTCTCAAGAAAATATCTTTTGAATACCTATACCTATTTCATTTGAATGGGTGTTCATAAATACAAAATAAATGATATATTTTATTCTTTAATTGACATAAATATAACCCTAACTCCCTTTCCATAGGTTATAAATGACATAATGATCATATTTTTAAGCACATTTAAAATATCACGATTTAGAAGTGAAACCAAATAATTTTACTATCTCGGGGTTATTTATGAAATGAATGATTATTATCTAGGTGGCTCACATGAAAATAGATACATATTATGGGTGTGACTTGATAGCGCTCTAATGCATTTGGTAAAGTATTAATTTCAAGAGATGACAAATTTCACGATACCTTGATAAATAACCTCGATAATTTTTGTGACACCATGGGGATGAACCTTGGTGATATGTTTATGAATGTATAAATGAAATGTTATAGCCACATATTCAAGTTATGATTCATTTTTAATAATGATATCCCTATTCTTCCATTTCTCATGTCTTTATGATTTTTTATCATGTTCTTATTAATATTTCTCAAGATCACATGTCAACTGTTGCACTTGTTTTCTTTACTGAGCCATCTGATGACACTTTCATTGATGTATGCCTCCAGGTTATCAGATTCAATAATTTTTTACTTAGTAAAAACCTATGAGTAGGCCTTACATGTGGTTTAGAATAATTTTTTATGTTTTCATGTAATTTTTCCCTGATTTCCAAGAAACTAAACTTTAAAGATCCTATGTTTGTAAAATGTAATGAAAAGTTATGTAATAAAAATGGGAGATGCCATAGTTGGTATCAATGGATAGTTTAGTTATTTATGTATATTATTCTATGAAATATTTAGCAAGAATTATATATAATAGTTTAAATATAGGATAACATTTAGTTATTTTGGTGAGTATTGAGTAAGTGCTTTATCAAGAATATACATCCCGGTTTGGATACGAGCAGGTAGAGGCTGCTCTGGCATGAAGGTACCTAGGAGTGCAAACTCAGACAAAGTGTTTCGGGCTTGACTCGGTGTATCCCACTACACAATAATGGGCCCTACTATACTCTTGGTTATGACACTCCTGGGGGATATTTTTGGTTAATCATAAGATTTTTATGAATCATTATGAATGATTTTTAGAGAAATGTAATTGTCTAAAGAAGTTTTAAGATATAAAATCCTTTATAATTAAACTATTAGTAAATGAATCAATTTTCTCACTAAGGTTTTATTCTTTTAGAAAATGGTGGGAAATATGAGTAACCATGAAAATGGTGACCACAATGGAAAATTCACTGACGACCCTTCGATGGAATCTAGAATGGAATCATTCATGTGAATGATGAACCAACTCACTCAGGTTTTGGGAAATAACTTGAATCAAGCTGAGACACTGACCTCACCATGAAGGGAAAACTTTCTATTGAATCCTTTATGCATCAACAACCACTAAACTTTAGTGGATCTATCAACCCATTTATTTCTAAATAGTAGATCTAATCTATTGAGAAGATCTTTTATGTGCTCCAAGGTTCTGAACAAGAGAAAGTTACCCTGACTATCTATCGCTTAGAGGGAGAAACTCATCAATGGTGGGAACTGATTTAAAAAACAAGGCCAAGAGTAGAAGTTGAATCTATGGAGTGGGAAGAGTTCATAGGGATATTCTTCAACAAGTATTTCCCTCGATTGATGAGAACAGTAATGGAGAAGGAGTTTCTCTAGTGGAAGAAGAAGGATAATGAATCTATAGGAAGTTATGAGATGAACTTCACAAGGATTTCATGTTACACCTCTATCATTGTTGTGGATCCAAATGGTAAGGTTTATTGATTTTTCGATGGACTGAGACCTCATCTTTGGAAGAATCTATCCAACAAAGACTATTATAGTAATGAGGAGATCATTCAGAGTGCGATGAATGTCGAACCGATGTTTGGTGTGACATAGTGGTCTTATAAATCCAATGACAAGAACAGATAGATGGATCTCAGCTTAGGGATTACCTTTGATCAGGGAAGAGGAGGAAATAAAGTGGAATGTTCCACATGTAATAATTGTGGGAATAAGAATTTGGGGAACTACCAGCTCTGGAGTGGAAAATTCTATGAGTGTGGAAGAGATGGCCATATTTTGAGGAATTTTCGTAGTGAGCTGAAACCTCAACTTACAAACACTAATGACAAGGGGAAGATGGGATAGGCCATACTTGATGTCTAGTAATTTATGTGTGATGAACTTGGGAACTTTTCCAATCACTATCCAAATCTGAGGGCTATGGAGGGGAACCACCATCATCCTCAGTAGAGGCCAACAGAGCAAGGTCATGCTTTTGCTATCACGACAAATGAAGTTGAAGCTCCAAATGAAGTGGTAGTAGATACTGTTGTTGTTCTCTCAAAGCTAGCACGTACATTGTTTGATACTAGTTCTACACATTCCTTTATTTCCCCCATGATTTCAATGAATTTAGAATCAACACCCTATTTTCTAAAAGCAGATTTATTAGTCATGACCCCTGGTGGGATTATCCAAGAATCATCAGTATTTAGAAACTCTAGTATTTAATGTAGTGGATAGAATCATATCTCAGTTCTAGTAGTCATTCCCATGAAGAAATTCAACATTATACTAGGGATAGAATGGCTCTCAAAGTATAATGCTAAGATTAGATGCAGAAGAAAGGAAATCTTAGTAGTCTTGAATGGAAAACCTACAGTTATCTTCCAAGGAGAGATATCTCAACCTGATATTTGTCTAGAAGAACCTCCTATATCCTTCTTTATAGAGTTGATCAGTCAAAAAGAAGAAGTAAATGAGAGTTTTAGGATAGAAAATGTCCCCATCGTCCTGGAATACGTTGACGTATTTCCTAAAAAGTTCCCCAAACTTCCCCAAGAAAGAAAGGTAGAGTTATCCATTGAACTCGTACCTGGATCTCATCTGATTTCAATGACCCCATATAGGATAGAAAATTTGGAGACATAGGAATTAAAGAAACAACTCCAAGGTATTTTGGAGAAGGGATTTATCTGACTGAGTGTGTCTCCATGGGGATCACGTGTTCTCTTTGTGAAGAAGAAGGATGGATCGATGCAGGAATGCATTGATTATAGAGAAATGAATGGTATCACAGTAATGAACAAGTACCCTCTTCCATGAATTGATGTTTTATTTGACCAACTTCATGGGGATCAATTATTCTCTAAGATTGATCTTTGGTATGATTATCATGAATTGAGGGTGAATAAAAATGATATCCCAAAAACTGATGTCCTATCAAGATATGGACTTTATGAGTTTGCTTTTATGACTTTTGGATTGACTAATGCACATGCCATTTTTATGGATTTGATCAATAGAGTCTTTAAGGACTACCTTGAAAACATTGTGGTTGTTTTTATTGATGATATTATGATATATTCCAAAAGTCGCGAGGAGCATGAGGCTCATATAAGGGTTATTTTGCAAACTCTATGGAAGGAGAGGATTTTTGGAAAGTTCGAAATATGTGAATTCTAGTTACAAAAAGTTTCTTTCTTTGGAAACATTGTTACCAATGAAGGAATCATAGTTGACCCTGCAAAAACAAATGTTGTAGAGGGGTGGCCTTTTCTTACAAAA
Organism: Viscum album; assembly: GCA_963277665.1. Taxonomy (NCBI): domain Eukaryota; kingdom Viridiplantae; phylum Streptophyta; class Magnoliopsida; order Santalales; family Viscaceae; genus Viscum; species Viscum album. Next base: position 2,044,138,030 of record OY728150.1, on the reverse strand, counting down.
ATAACCAAGATTCATAGATACCTTGGTTTAGTGGGATATCATAAGAGGTTTGTGAAAAAAAATCATGACTTTCTAACCCATTAACCAAGTTAACTCAAAAAGGGGTCAAGTTCATCTAGACAAAAGAGTGAGAGGAAGGTTTCTAGGAGCTGAAGAAGAGATTGGTTATTGAACCCATGTTAACTATGCCCTCAAGTGGAGAATTATTCATTATTTTTAGCAATGCATCTCTGAAAGGGATTGGGTTCGTCCTCATGAAAAATGAAAAAGTAATTGCTTAAGGATATAGATAGTTGAAGACTCATGAGAAGAACTATCCTACGCAAGATCTAGAGCTAGTTGTGGTTTTTTTGCTCCCAAGATATGAAGGAACTATCTTTATGCGGAGAAATGTGATATATACACAGACCATCAATGTTTGAAGTATATTTTCACACAAAAGTAATTCAACATGAGACAAAAGAGATGGTTGGAACTTCTCAAAGACTGTGATTGATCAATTAATTATCATCCCAGAAGAGCAAACAATGTCCCTGATGCATTAATCAGGAAAGACCAAATTGTTCTATCAAGGATGAGGATTCAAATTGATCTTTTGATCATTGACCTAGTAAATCTGAACATGGGAATTATAAGTGAAGGGACATCATCAACCCTATCCCAAATGATTTCTCAGCCATCATTACTAGAGAATATCAAGAATGATAAGAAAGAAGATCCTTTGTTATAAAAGAATTTTGAGTCTATAATGGTTGAAACGTTTCTTGAGTTTAATATTGATCATGAAGGTGTAAAAAAAGTTCATTCAAGACTATGTGTTCCATCTATGAACGAAATAAAGAAGGAGCTGATGGATGATGCTCATAGCTCTACTTTCTCTATACATCATGGGAGCACAAAAATGTATAGGGACCCTTGTGATCATTATTGGTGGGATAATATGAAATGGGATATTTATTACTACACTTCAAGGTTCATGGTATGTCAGTAAGTGAAGGAAGAGTGACAACTTCTTAAAGGGGTATTTCAACCACTACCCATACTAACATGGAAGTGGGACAATATCACTATAGACTTTGTCACTAGTCTCCTGAGATCATCCAAAAGAAACAATGCAATATGGGTTATTGTGGGCCGTATCACCAAGACTTCTCATTTTATCTCTATTTGGGAAGATTTTCCTCTTTATCAACATGTCATGATTTACATGAAGGAAGTGGTAACGCTACATGGACTTCCACTTTCTATCATATCTAATCGTGATCCAAGGTTCACATCAAAATTATAGAGAAGTCTTCAACAATCTCTGAGCAGTGAATTGAATTTCAGTATGTCTTATCACCCCCAAACTGATGGCCAATATAAAATAATTATTCATACACTTGATCACATGCTGAGAACATGCTCAATGAAATTTAAAGGTGGATGAGATCAACATCTCCCTTTAGTTGAGTTCTCTTACAATAGCAACTTCCACTTGATCATTCAAATGGCACCCTATGAATCCCTATGTGGGAAGCGATGTGGAACTCCTAATTTTTGGGATGAATCAAGTGATAGAAAGATTCTTGGGCTATATATCATGCAAGAGATGACATAAAAAGTCCATGCCATCCAAAAACACATGAACGATGCTCAGAGTCTAAAAAAAGAGCTATGTCAACAACCGTTGAAGGGAATTGGAGTTTGATGTTAGTGAAAAAGTATTTCTTTGAATATTTCCTTGGAAGAGAGTCATTCAGTTTGGGATGAAAGGGAAGCTCAGCCCTAGGTACATTTCCCCCTATGAAATCCTTGATCGTGTAGAAGCAGTGGACTATCTTCTTGCACTTCCTCAAAATCTACTACAAGTTCATGATGTATTACATGTATCCCTCTTAACGAAGTACATACCTGACCCTTCACATTTACTAAACCAAGAGGTGGTACAAATGGAACATGACCTCTCTTATGAGGAGTAGCCGGTGGAGATCTTTGATCATAGAGACATGGTTCTATGAAAAAAACTACCCACTTTGTGAAGGTGTTGTGGAGGAACAAAAAATGTGAGGAAGCCACATGGGAACCAGAGGAGTGTATGAGGCAGAAGTACCCACACCTTTTATCTTCTTAGGGTATGAGTTAAAATTTCATGGATGAATTTTCTTAAGGGGTGAATAATGTAATGACAAAAACTTTTTAATAATATTTATTTCCTAAATTTGTGTGTTATTTTATTTTTTACTCAAGAAAACTATATCCTTTGATTTATGAAATGAGTATAATTAAATGAGGTTGTTTGGTTCCGACTGTTATATGGCCATTCGTCAATATGACTATGGGAAACTAAATTATTAATGTTATAATTATTTCTTATAAATACAATTGATCTTGGTTAATTAATACATAAATAAGTGTCAATGGCATCATCCAGTAGACTCGGGCCATATGAATCCCATCTGTCGAAGCTTGGAAGGAGGTAGAATCACTGGGATTTTCTCTTGACCAAGGCCAATCGTAATTTCAACATGTAAACCTTGAACGGAATCGCCTAAGGTAGAAGTTCAAGCTAATAGAAATCACCACTTGGGTAGTGTTTTCTAAGCCACCCCAAGATTTTATCACCATAGCACACCTTACACTTAGGACTTATGGAGGTGTTATAAGGGGCTATGTATTGAATCCTTAGTTACTTTTTGTAATCCTTTTATATAAATAAAATTATTACTTGTTATTATAGTAAAATTTGTGATTTTTAAATGTCTGAATAAATATAGGATGAATTTATAAAAGTTCAATTTTAGAGATGAATTTTGGAAAAAAGGGGTATTTTAAACATTTTTTTCGTTAAATAATTAATAATGTGAATTGATTTTCATAAAAGGTCTTCTACAGTTGTGTTCAGTAAAAAATATAGAGTCTAATAAGATCAACATGATTTTTATTAAATAGTAAATTATGAATTGTAACATACCATTATGAATAGTAATGAATATTAAATCGACCAAAAAAATAGAAACTTCACCCAAGAATGTATAAATACATGTTAGACATCTTAAAAGTGAAAAAATGATCATTGTATAAGTTTTGGTATTTTTTGTATGTCATAAATTTTTTATTTAAAATTTTATAATTAATTTAATAATTTAAAATGGAAATGTACTTTCAAAAAATTTAATCATAAATTTCTACTTTATTTTCTTATGGTTACAAGATAATTTTATGGGACCTTGATTACTTTCATAAGGTTTTATAAAATGAGTTATAATTTGAAAGATGTATTTTTTGGAATAAATAATTATTTTTTTTAAAAATAAAATTAAAAATATTTTGAAAATTATTTTCATAAAATGGAGTTCATTTTTGAATTAAGAGCATCGACATTAGGTTAGGGTAAATATTTGGGATTTTTCTAAAATTGTTTATTTTTCGTTTAATAGTAAAAATACATTTATGAGTTTCGGGTGATTAATGACATCATTAAAGATGTAATAATGATGTAATCATTCTGGTCGACTTGTGAATAGTATAATATGATATGAGGTGTCCCAAATGGAAAATACCATGGTAAAATACCATGGCAAAGCCCATGGTTTTTACAATACCACCGATGAGGTGTCCCTTGTAAATTAATAATTTATTCCCTCAGTTTTCTTATAAATACCAAACCATTCCTTCATTAATTTTATTCAAAAATCCACCTCAATGATGTTATAGAATTTTTATGTCTCAGGGTGTCCTCCTAAGGTTCCCTCAAGCCTCCCAAGGTCCCAACCTTCATGCTTTCAAAATTACCCTTCAAGTAAGGGATCCTTTCACCCTCCACTTTTATGTCACGACTTCCTTTATGTTATGTCTTATAGTTTCATCTTATTATGTGAAGGATTTTTATTATATATCTTTAGTACTATACATTTGATTTCAAAATGATGAGAGACCCTTTCTGATCTCATCAAATGAATTTCTAAATCTTTAATTTACGCCGTTAGGCGATCAAATTTTCTTAAAAGATATCATATCTACACTTTTTCTTCTAGTTTCATTTTTATATGGTATTTCCTAAAAATATCCATACAATGATCTTATTTCTTTTTATTATATTCCCATACAATATTATGAGTTATTTATTAGCGGGTGACCATTATCCCCTCTATTTTTAATGTTTTCTAAAAATTTGTTTTCTAGTCATTATGCTGCATAAATTTCATCTCAAAATCCATCTCTCTTTCTCTCGTGAAATTATCTTGTGAATACCCAGACCTATTTAATTTCAATGGGTGGTCATAAATAGAAAACAATGATATATTTTATTCTGGAATTTACATAAATATAACTCTCACTCCCTTTTAATGGGTTATAAATGACATAATGATCTTATTTGTATGCACTTGTAAAACGTCACGATTAATAAGTGAAACATAATTATTTTACTCTCTATGGGTTATTTATGAAATGTATGATTATGATTTATGTGGATCACATGAAAATAAATAAAAATTAAGGGTTCACTCTAATATCACTCAAAATGTATTGGGTAAATAATTAATCTCTAGAGATGACGAGTTTCACGATACCACGGTGAATAACCATGGTAATTTTTATGACACCTTGGGGATGAACCTTGGTGATATGTTAATGAATGTATAAATGAAATATTTTAGCCACATATTCAAGTTATGATTCATGTTTTTTTTTCATGATATTCCTATTCTTTCATTGCTCATGTCTTTATGAATTTTATCTTGTTCTTATTAATATTTCTCAAGGTCACATGTCAACTGTTGCACTTGTTTTCCTTACTAAGCCTTCTGATCACCCTTTCCTTTAATGTATGTCTCCAGGTTATGAGATGCAATAATTTTTTACTTTGGACGAACATATGATGATGTCTTACAAGTGGATTAGATTAATGTCTTGTGTTTTCATGTATTTTGTTTTCCTGATTCCTAAGACACTAGACTTTAAAGATCCGCTATTTGTAAAATATAATGAAAAGTTATGTAATAAAAAGGTGAGATGCCTAAATTTATATAGAAATACCTAATGAGATATATTTATAAATAATTTGATCATTCCATCCTTTAACTTAATAAATTCAATCTCATATCGATCCATTGGCTCCTAAACCATATTTTTCATTCGTTCTGTCATGAATCCTCTCCATATCTTACGAAGGATCACATATCTTATATATGTGGTCTATAATTACATATCCATTCATTTTTAATAGAGAATTATTAGTTTATTGATTGATTGAAGATGAATCAAGGAAATTTTCTTTCTACCCTTGAATAGATCTAGATCTACCATTTTTAGAAGATCACATTAGGAAAGTTGATCAACCAATAAGGCCATGTAAAGTTCCCATTGAATATTGATTCTAGAATACAATTTGTGATTAATTGAGATTGGTTTTATATATTTTTGGTGTGTAGACATTATTTGGTGATGTATCTTGACTATTGACTTCAATGTACTTGAGGTATGTTGTCTGTACCATATAGGCCCATTGAATAATATTGATTCAAATGGATGGAATGTGTGTAAATGAATGTTTAAAGTTGAGAACCATTATGTGATATGGTATACGTGTTATTTATCCATGGTGTGCATGTGTGGATGTTAAGACATATTCAATTTGTGTTATGTTTTCCCCCATTTTTGATATTCCATGTTGTGTCTCAATACTTGGAATATGGAGTTTTATACCTGATATTAAAGTGATAGGTGAGATCATCATGGATTGGTTATCCCCTAGAGGGGTATCTTTTACTAGTGTGACGTGCGATGGTGACAATGATCTGAGTTGGAGATAGGGAAAGGATAAATATCCTAATAGATTGTCATGGGATAAAGGATGGGGCATGATGGACCTATTGACCGACCTAGCATATAGTATTGGGTAGGATATCCTTGTGGGCGAAACTAGTAGAGGAATAGTTATGGTGGTGCAGTGGGCTTACATGAGAATGATCTAGGGATGCAACATCCTTATGGCACGTCCTAGTAGAGGCAGGGTCACAACAACCTTGTGGCCTTACCTATGGCATATCCAGGGGTGTCATGACCTTGTGGCTAGATCTAATAGAGGAATAGGAATCATGGACTTATAACCTATCATTGGAAACAGATTCATATTTAATGAAAATGGTTTCCTATGATACATAATAATTCAATCAATGAAACTTCACTAACATTTTGTGATATTTTATTTTATGGTGGGTTTGTTCTGACTTTTTAAAAATTATATTCATTTTATTTATTACATTACTTTTTCTTTTATTCAAACATAAATTATTATCAATTACTACCACAATAACTAATATAATATTTGGATTTTTAATTATTCTCATTTTAAATTGATAGTATAATTTAGCTATCTTATAAACTAATAACATTTATATATATAATTAAATTTTTTTATAACCCATAATATCAATACCACTCAAAAACATTGTTATATATTTAAAATTTTCACTTATCATTAAATATATATATTGAAATATGTTCATTATTAAATTATATTATAGTTCTATTTCACCTTCATAATTTAAATACCATTATATTTTTATTACTGTTATAAATATGTTAAATAATCTCTATTTTAATGAAACTTTATTTTATTAAAATGTAATGCTTGTTTTAAAGAATAAATTTTAAAATCCAATCATATAAGTCTATGGTTAATAACATTTTGTTCAATATATTTCTTGAAATATAAATAAATACGTTCAAAGTATTATATGAATAATTTAATTTAACTTATTCATTAGTATATAGAGAAATCATTTATAACCGACATTTCAGGATAAAATATATTTCGTTGTTATTTTAGATATACTTTATATCATTTAATATTAATTCAAATTTAAAATTATATTAACTAAAATTCGGGGTGTTAAATCCCCATTAAAAAACTTATATCCTCATAATTAATTATTTATGGTAAGAATACATTATAAGTAGGTGAATAAATATTATATATATACACATATTTTTTCCCATATATTACTAAATAATGGTGATTCAATTGAAATATTATATATTAATAATCCATGAAAATAATTTTATCTTAAAGATTGTTCTACTAAATCCTATATCTAAAAATAATTAAACCATAAAAATTCAATAATATTCCCCTTTAAGTTGAAAGGTATCTAATATTAAGAGTCTCCTAAAATCTAATTACCTAAAACCCGAAATTAATACTTCTAACTCTTAAGTAGTCCTCAACATCCTAACCTCTAAAGTTTTCTAAACCCTTCATTTGACACCAACAGAGATGTCGTGTACCCTCTATCCCAGATGTGGTGATAAAAACCCTAAATATTTTTTAAATAAAATATTGAACATTATAAAAAATATACATTCCTTAAATTTTATAAGGATCGTTTAGGTATAGGGTTTTAGAGGATTAGAAAAAACATAAACAAATACCATCTAACATAGGTATACATTTTTTTTAGAAAAATAAATACTTCAATGACATCTCCAACATTACAACATCTACAATCCACGTATCCGAGACCTATCACTAAAATAACCCACTCTCATATATAAATTCTTATGAAAAACATTTTAAAACTTGGGGGTGAGAAAAAAACTCATTAATGGGTTTTAAAACTGATTTATTCATTTTTTTTAAAATACCATAATGCTTTCTTGAAATAGAATCCTTTAAAAAAAATAAAAAATTGGGTTTATATAAAACATTTCATAAATGTAAAAATAAATTTTCTCACAAAAATACATAAAGAGTATTAAAAATAAGATATATTTTTAGAATGTTTTTATAAAAACATTAAATTATTAAAACAAATTTTATTTTAAACCATGAATTAATTAAAACTTATAAAATCTCTTGTAAATAAAACAATATTAGCTATTAAATTTTCTTTCTTATTTAAAAAAGTTGATTGATTTTTCAATAAAACACTTTGTAAGCTCCAAAAAACTGTGAGACAACATATAATATTAAAGGATATATATGTCCTACCCATCTTAGGGGACTACGTACCTTAATGCTTAGGTTCAATCCCCATTCCTCGTCATGTTTACAATGTGAATGCATCAAATTTTTATAAAACATTTTAGAGATTTCCATTTTACAATAGATATATTAATAATAAATTTAAAATTGAAAATGGAAATATATATATATAATTATATTTATAACATAGTTGTATATTAAGAAACTAAAATTCATGTTAATAAAACTATGGACTGTAAAACATAAATAAATATTGAAATAGAATAAAAAATATGTGGCTATAAATAATTTAAACCTCAACTATATTTATGAAAAAATTTATTCCTTAGGATGAAATATTTACAAGATAAACACATTTTAAATAAATAATGAGTATGAGTGTTTCCAATAATAAAACCTTTTATGAAAAGAAAAAAAAAATTAGGACACTAAAATTTAATATTATTTATAGAGAGATTTATTAAAACATATATTTTAAAAAAATTTAACATGTAATGATAATATTATAATTCTCAAAATCAACATTAATATCATAATTAATTTAATGACCATTTTCTAAAATAAAACATAAGAGAAATTTTAATAAAAAAGAAATATAGGCATGGTTTAAAAATTCATAAAAATGAAGCCTTATAAAAATAATTCATACATGAGGGAGTTTGATTTGATAAAAAATTAATTTAAAAATCCAAATTTTTGCATGAAATGTTAAATTTTAAAGTGTTTTTTCATTGAAAAGTGTTTTTTAAAATAAAATGTACACTTTAACATTATTTAAAAATATAAGATTGTGTTGGGGAAAAGATAGTACTTTAGTAAAATTATTTTTTCCATCAAATGAAATTTTAAATTCAACCCTTGATGTGAAAATAAATATAAGATTATAATTTTAACATATAAGTTCCCCTTACATTATTGTTTATCAAACTTCTATTGTAGAACTCTTAATCTCAATCTGCACCCTGATTTCTCTCACTCTCTCTCTACAACTGATGAAAATTCTATATTATTGTGTGTGTAAGAGATCTATAGTGAACACATGACGAGAATGGCTTCCTTTATATGTGAGAATATTTCGATATTAAATTATTACTCCCAAATTATTCTTTTTCTTATTTTAATTCTATTATTTTTTGGAAACTTTTTTCTTATATCTATGAAGAACTAGTCACATGAGCAGTGAAAAACATATCTATATACCAAACAACTTCTCAATAGTATATGATTACCCACTGAGTATTCTTTTTTATTTTTCTGATTTTTTTAGCTAAACATATGTAATTGTTTTTTGAAAATTATACGAAAATAGTGAAACAAGTTGTGCCGCCTTTCTGATTTATTGAAAGGTTGTAGTGGGTGTGCTAAATTTTCCTATCATCAACCCAGATTGATGAAATGGAACACAAAGTTAGGGGACTTCTATAATTTTCCTAAAATACAGGAAAAAGTAGTTGGGGATTGACATACTTTTGCCTAACGTAAAGGTGAATAGTAGAATCTCCTACTACCTTTCCCTTATGTCCCAATAAAATGGCACCCGACCCCCTCCTCCTTACTCCAAAATTACATCTTCTCTTTGAATTTTACAACCTCTCTCTTTAAATAAAGGCTTCCTTGTCCATGGTGGTCCTGGTGGCCTAAAAGAAGTTCTGATTTTTTTTTGTGAAGCATAATTTAGAGGTATTTTTTCTTATTTAATTTAAAGGTATTTATTTATTTAATTGATTTTTTAGTTAGTTTTAAATGTGTTATTTATTTTGTAGTATAGTTAGTTATATATAGTTTAGAAATAATTGTTATTATTTATCATGATTAAGTAAATAATAACTAATCAATAATTTAGGATTAAAGAATGATTACATACAATGATTAGATAATAATAATTAACTATTGTATATCATATGATCAAAAAAAATATTTTATAATTAATTAAGGATAAATTAATTATTAACTAATTATTAACTAATTAATAAATAATGAAAAATGAATGATTTTGTAATTATTATAGAATGTTAAACTAATGATTAACTAATGATTTAGTAATGATTAAATAATAATTCTGTAATCATTATAGAATATTATGGAAAGATTCAGTAATGATTAAGTAATAAATAAGTAATGATTAATTAATGATTAATGAATATTAAGGAATGACTAAGGAATTATCAACTAATGATTAAGGAATGATTATGTAATAATTAATTAATCATTAAAGAATGATTAATGAATGATTAATTAATGATTATGGAATGATTAACGAATAATTAAGGGATCATTAATGAATGATTAATAATCATTAACTAATGATTAATTAATGATTAAATAATCATTAACTAATTATTAACTAATTATTAAATAACAATTAACTAATGATTAATGAATGATTAAATAATTATTAAATAACAAGTAACCAATTATTAAAAAATAATCAAGGAAATATTATAGAAAGATTACAGAATTATTAACTAATGATAACATAATGATTATGGAATGATAAATATTAGATTAACTAATTATTAAATAATGATTAAAGAATGATTAATTAAGGACTAACTAATGACTAAAGAATAATTTAATAATGATTAAAAATTTATTAACAAATTATTAACAAATTATAAAGTAATGATTAAGGAAGGATTAAGGAAGGATTAAGAAATGATTAAATAATGAATAAAGAATGATTAACTAAGGATTATGTAATTATTGAATAATAATTAAAGAATGATTAAGTAATGATTAAATAATTATTAAACAATGATTAATGAATTATTAATGAATGATTAAAAAATGACTAACAGATGATTAAATACTGATTATCTAATGATTAACTTTGGATTAACATACAATAAACATAGGATAAAGTACAAAATAATTGGATTATAAAGAGTATTAAATTAACACATGATTTGTTAATCCAGAATTTAGATGACTCATCCCTTATCACATGCCTATTTTGTTAATGTTAATGGATATGTTTTAGATGAATAACATTCTAATTATATACTATTGAACAAATATTTAGAAAATTTTAAAATTTTACTATATAAAATTTGTGTCATGTTTTAGGATATAAGAAAACATTCTAAATTTTTTTAGCAAAAGGATTTGGTGGTTATCAATGCAATAAAATACATGTATAGATACTACAAGTTGATGTGGATCTAGATTATATGTTACTAGGGGTAAGACCTAAAAAAAGGTATTCATATAGACTAGATCGAGAACTGGTGTATGAAAACGGGCCTTGATGCACACATGATTTGACATCCTAGGGGGTATGCATTAGATGATTCTTATTTTTTTTATAAACTACTAAAATACCTTTAGGAAGATTAAATATTATACTAAAGAACAATAGTATCATATTTTAGGATATGATAATATGTTATAAAATTTTAGTATCTTAAAGATTATATGATTTACCCTCATTATGAATAGTATTCACAAAATATTTTGGAAACTGAGATAAAAAGAAGATAAAAAATAAAATCAGTTTATTTATCCATGTTAAACTGAAAATTATAAAAGTGAAATGGAAATGAAACAACTCATTAAATAACACATGAATGATTTACAACAGAAAATAAATAACTTTAAATTTTTTAATAGAATAGATATTGGATGAGATAGTTTGACTTCAGAATTGAAATAAAATCTAACTTCTTTTATAGGGGTAGTTTAATAACATCTTATACAGAGAGATGTACTTAACTTTTTAATTTTCATAAGATTTCAGCCTTCTATTGATAGGCCTCCCCATATGGTGACAATTTCCTTAGAAGGTCAAAAGATTTTGAAAATTCAAAATTTATTTACATTCTTTTGGAAAATGTTATTAAGATTCTACTTGAAAGTAAGATTAATTTTACTTCACTTTTGAAGTCAAACTCATTTCATCTAAAATATATTCTTTTGAAAAATGCCAAGGTATTTTTTTGTAACAAATTAATATGTTATTTAATGAGTAATTTATTATACCTTTCACATTATATGAGCATAATTGTTATATTTTCATGGATAAATATACTGATTTTGTGTCAATATTATTTACACTATCATAATCTTGATCAAAAACCAATTTTGACATATAGAGTCATGTTTCCTCAATATAATTCTATAGGTAGGTTATTTAAATTGAGCAAGGATTTTCCTATAGTAAAAAACCAACAACAATGGTTAGGACATCTAATTGCGTAATAATATGGGAACATCAAGATAGAATTTTTGGTTTCATAATTCTGGGACCTAATAAATAGATCAAGTCTATTACCTATATACATTTTAAATTCCCACCTACACTATATAATCTATATGGTCTATTTGTTTCAGATGAGTAGTGGTTCTAAGAAATAAATTCACTTTTCCAATTTTCATATGGTTCCATGATGGAGTAATATGTTGAGTATTCTATGACAAAATAATAACGTCCAACTATACGAAGATGTAGACATACAATAGTTGTTGAAGATGGTATGTCCTATGAAATTAAAGCTCCACCCTATGACTAAGAAGAAGAAAACCCAGATGAACTCTTATATATACATGTAAATCCTAATTCTTATGAGTATTTTTATTAATAATGGAACATACAGGGACAATAGTGATGACGAGGAGGGAGAAACAAAAGCTTGAGAGTATGTTTATATAAATGCAGTAGTTTTACAACATTCTTGACCCACAATATATCATCCACCACTCTTTTCATCTTAGTTATAAGCAATGACACATTTTTACGAATTGGACTATAATTTTCTCATACCTTACACCGAGTTTCTTGGAGTTATAGTGGATAATTTTAGTGTGATAGAAAAAAAATTATATGTTGGAAGAGATTTTCCAAGTAAATATGCATTGAAAAACATAATAAAAAGATTTCATATTGAGAGAAAATGTACCTATTTAGTTCAGTAATCATGAAATAAAAAATAAATAATGAAGTGTGATAAATAAGATAATGATTTTAGATTCTTCTTGAGGGTGATTCTAGAAATTTCATTTGGAGGATGGATAATTTTAAAAAATGAGGCAGCTCATAATTTCATTCAGCGAAACCTGACACAAGATCATACTTTATTGGATGCTGAATCTGTGTCATCTATTATTATTGAGATGATTAGGATTTTACATGATGTTCCTATATCCATTTTTTTAAGATTGTATAATACAATCTTTTAGTTATAATATTTCCAATAATAAGGTATGGATGAAAAAATAGAAAGCAATTGTAAAGGTATATGATGATTGAGATGACTCATATTGGTTGTTGCTGCAATTTCTAGCCATACTAAGACACAATGACCAAGTTATCTTCCATATTCATTTGACTAAATATGTGTCTCAATAAAATAGACTTGATCTATCTCTTGTTCAATTTTATTGGTTGTTCTGAGTATTACTCTCTTACATTTACCCATTTCCTTTCAGGAAAATGTTCATAATGATTGAGGAAATGTTTCTATATGGAAAATAAAAGGGTATATTGTTGATTTCAGCATCCCAATATGGACACTGTTCGCCTCTTCTACTTGAATTTTCCATTTTGGATATGTAAAACTAGGAATTATAGAGTTGGTTTTTTATGTATCAGTAACCATTTCATATGAATTTGGGGTGTCTGTTGGATATTTGATCAGTATCATCCAATAAATAAGCAATTGATGCAGGTCCTGATACATGGAGACCCCCAAATTGACATCATTGGCACTACATCAGACACATTTCTAGAAACGTGTGAAAAACATTCTATAATGAACATACAAAGGAAGTAAATCATGAGGCTTGGTATTCAATGTATTTGTTATTTTTTAGTATTTCAAAGTAAAGATAAAATCGATTTATGTGAAATTTGATCAATTCTATGTAGCATATAAGCTGGTTGAAAGAAGTTTTGAACAACATTTCAAAATAATCTACAAGGCTAATCAAGAAGTGCATGATTATATGATTCATATTCCAGAATAAAAACAGACATTGGAATATGATGGGGGGAAATGATACAAACACATGACCACATACATTGTGGATTTCATCAATGGTGTCTTCAAGGGGCATTGCAAGTAACATATAGCTACCCTATTTAAGGAGACATTTTATTGTTGTGTTAATTACTTCATTGGTAAATAAAAACTATCCACGAACGGAATTCACTTGGGCATGAGCTATGGAATAAACATTCAATGAGAGATTGAAAATAACATTATAGAATATTTTGGTTATGATGTGTGCCTTTTCCACCAAGAATACTCTTTATTTTATGTTCAATAGTGTTTGTACCCCCTCAAAAGTAGATGTAATAAAAAATGGTGGTATTACTAGAAGTGAGGAAATGTCAATGTGGAAACCTCTAGGCATTACAGTTTCAATGCACACATGACATCACAACATGTACCTCTATGAACATATTAGGGGAAGCATTTGTTGATCCATTGTACTAGCTGGACACTATTTCTAACTATTATGATTCATGATGGATGCATTTTTGGGAGTTTTGGTATTTTCCAAAGCCTATAGACCCACCGATATTGATACCTGACATCTACAGGTTGCGTCAATGAGGGAGAGAAATTTCTAGTAAGATGTATAAGGGGAGGGACTGGCATCAAGAAAAAGGGTAAATTTAGAGATGAATTATATGCCACCTAGAAGGTTATAACTGGAAATGATGCCCTAAAATTGATGGATTGAGTTCACACTCTTCTCCAAAAATGATGTATTCAGTCATGTGATCTTCTCATATTATTAATTAAACAGTTTTAATATAAGATCCTTTATTTTGTATAATTTTATGACATTCTTGAATACTTTTACTATCAAATAACAAAAATCATTTCATAGTCACATTAAAAAGAAATATGCAAATTACATGTGAGAAAATAATCATGAAACATACCGTCATGTATGAAATCATACATAAATTAAAAAACACCATTTTATAATAAATTTTTTGATAATGAATAATATATATATATATATAACCAAATCATTCAAAAAACCACTTACTAGGTAAAAAAAGTATATGAAAACGCTTTTAAAAATATGCTTTGAAAAATAATAAAACATTAAAATTTCTTTTTTTAAAAAAACTTCATAAAAAATGGGAATAAACATGTCACGTATTACATTATAAAAATAATAACTTTATGTGGAATATAAAATTATATTTACATTTCACACAGAAGACATATTTCAATTTTTTCCATATAGATGAAGGGTACAATACTAGTCACTAAGAATGTTACAAATGCTTCCTTCACCGCGATAAAGGGTCGTCTGGTTCAATGAATCAGGGTGCATCAAGCGCACCACCACCATCACATGATACTTTTAGTCACCATTATACCATAACAACATTGTGTCGACTTTTATGTCATTGTGGTATTTGATTTCTCATTCATTTATATTCAACTACTACAGATGGAAGATCAATATCTATAAGGTTGCTTGAGATGTACTTTTCACATTTACCCAACGACAGTAACGAGAATACATTAACACATCATGCCCATTCCTATATCATAAAAATAATTAGAGGGACACTGTGTGCTGATCCCTTAGGTATGCATGTGCACATGATGTATCTGAGGCTACTCGAAAATTTTGATCTGTCCGGGACCGATAACTAGGGTTCTACATGCTTGGATAACACTTAAAAATCATTATGCATGACATGATGCACAGATCATATAGATCTTAGGGACTGCATCATCATTTTTCAGATGTGGGTTTGGGAGAGAATGCACTCCCTCAATCCTATTTTTTATGGTTAGAAGATACCTATAGATGTGATACATGATGTTTTATGTGAACACTACTATAATCACTCATATATTTTGGTTTTTTATGTTGGTAGTATTTATTGAATTTAATGTTTTATTATTTATTACTTTCAATGTTTTATTTTATAGGTGGAGTCAATCACAGCGCTTCCTCATCACTTGGACACACCATTTGGATTCATACCATCTCATGTTGGACAGTCTCTTACCCAAGAAGGTAAGTATATACAATCTTTCATTGACTTATGATTTTCATAATATCGTCATTTATTAGTTATCATTAAGATTTTTTTTTGAAATATATCACATGTCATTTTAGATTTTGTTGATTACATACTGGGCTTTATTGGACCAGTTTCCCACATACCGCACTGCTAGACTTAATGAAGCTATGGATTCGGTTTCACTCATTCACATTCATATTATTAAGTGGCACTATCTTGAGAGAGTCATGTGCCAGTTTGGTTGTGTTCAGCAAATTTGATTTCTACTGATATAGTTACAGTAGATTCATTCTTTAATGTTTATGAGGAGGTATGATACTAAATGGTGTAGATGACATGCTCATTTTCTCAACCTCTGGGGTAGAAGAGCATCACTTCATATAGAGGGTGTATTTACAATGTGATTCTGTTTATTACAGCTAGTCAAGTATGATCCATCGTATAAACTGAAGTGTATATTGTATCTTACTCTAAATGATAGATAGATTTAGGATATGTTAAGTTAAGAAATTTCCATTAGTTTGTTTATTATACTATGTTATAATTAATTTTGAACCTCATTACATCAAAATCGATTACAACATATTATCTGCATGTCTGATCTATTAGAAGAGGTTGCTAGCCTGACATCGATCCATGCTACAGCGCAGAGGCTAATGCCATATTATCATGATTTTCATGATATTATCATAGATTTTCAACCCCATGGAGATGATGTTCCTACCAATGGATTATAGGTTCATACTCAAGAAACTTATCTAGAAATTGCAGATGCTGAGGAGTGATGATGATGATGACGTATACCACGTTGTGTTGCAACTATCGTGCTAGATCCTTCACAGGCTATACGGTTTACCTCTAGGATGATGGAAGGTCCTTCTACAACCATAGTGGGAGAAAGATATTGTATGTAGGATTATATCTAGTTGACACCTCCTCCCATTCAGACACATATATAGCATCCGATAGTAGAGGTTCCAGCACCTAAGGATCATCCCTCTCCAGGTCATCGTACTCTACCCTAGTGCACAGGTCTGTGATATTGATACTGGCATCCCATTAATACACCACCATGTGGTATGAAACTTCACTATAGATAAATACTATACTCGTTCATGTATATATTTTATATCTATTAAAATAAAGAAATTATTTTTACTATTAACCATTTTATGATATTTATCTGTTATTTCACATTTCATTTATATTTTAACCATAGTTTTTATTTTATAAGCTTTTAAATTCAACTAATTAATACATTGGTAATCTTATTACATTTCATGGTGGTAACATTAAAATATTATAAAATATAAAATATTAATAAATATCAATAAAACATAAACCATATCCTAAGAATCTAAAATGTTTCTAAAATCAAAATAATTTCATTAATATATTAACTAATTGAAAAATAATGGAATATAAAAAAATTTATAAATACAATTTCAATGGTTAAAAAAAGAATATATCATTCTAGTAAAATTACTTTTTCTTAAAATATTTATGAATTTGGAACATTGTGGATTCTACCACATTGTTTAAAATGAAGTTTTTCATTAACATAATATAATATTATGATAAAGTGATATCAAATTTACTCAATTAGGGAATCATTATAGTGATTTTTTTAATTCTTAAAAAGCCCTACATTATTACATGTTTCATTGAGAGAAATTAATTGAGAGATTGAATGAAAATAGGTCAGTAAGTATATAAACAATGATACATATTCTTATATATATATATTTATTATATTTATTTTTATAATGAATAATAATATTATAGTTACATAATAATAACAAAAAAGTAGTATTTATGTAAACAAAGTGTAGAAAAAAACCCTATATAAGTGGTTTCTAATAAAATAAATTAGAACCAAAATTATTAGGTTAGTTAGATTATCAAGTAACGATACACCTATGAATATAATTGAAAATAAAACAAAATTGGAAATAAAAAAATTTAAATATAATAAGTACAATATAATTTAGTTTTCAATTTTTTTACTTAAAAAATAATATTTTCACCTTCAAATATCAATGACATAACTCTAAAAAAATTAAATAAATATAATATATATATATATATATCATAATATAAAAAACTATATATTTATAAATATATAGACATGTATAATTTTTTAATTTCTTTCTGAAAAGTGGTAAGGCCTCTGCTGCCTTTTCACTTTAATAAAAGGTGACAGGGGCCTTGTCTTCTTTTAGATACAATTTTTAATTTTTTTGACCTAGGATTAATTTTTTTTCAAAAAACCCAAATAAATATCATGACCCACTACTTCATCAATTTTTAAAATGTGTCTATTATGTCCTATCAAAAACTCATCAAATAATTTACCAACACATGTATACAAAATTATAACGACCCCAAAATTCTGTAATGGAAATTCCTCTTGATCTAATTAAATGTCTTATTATGGTTATATAAAATTTTAACTTCATTGGTTTTATGTTTATGGGTTTTAAAATACTGTTATGAATTATGAATGTTGCTAATATATTCGTTGAATAGTGATCACATGATTAGTATAAATATAGGGCTTTAACAAATCCAATTTACTCAGAAAAAAGATGTGATGGCCTCATCCAGTAGACTTACCCCATACGAAGCCCATTTGTCGGAGAATAGAAAGGAGGTGGCGTCATTGGGATTCTCTCTTGACCAAGCCAAACTTGAGCTTGAATACATTAATCTTGAGCAGAACCTACTATGGGAGAAGTGGAAGTTAATATAGATTACTACCTCTGTGATGTTATTCGAGCCACCACAAGAGTCTGTCACCACCGCACACCTTAACATTTGGTATTATGTTAGTGTTATAAGGGGTTATGAAACAATACCCAAGAACTATGACTATGTACATTATTTTTTTTATAATTAATGTGCATTCATTTTATTATTGTTACTTTGTAAATAGTTTTTAAAGGACGAATATAATTTTTAGTTAATATTCAACTAATAAATCTATTTTGAGGTATTAATGGATTTTTGAATTAAACAATATTTTAAGAAAATATTTTTATAAATAAATTAATTTTTATGAAATATAAATGATCATATATTTTTATGAATGCAATCGTAACGTTTATTAAGGTTTTAGAGGTATTTTTGTCAAAACCAATGAATTTTCGATAAATGTTGGTTTTTATTTTTAAAGTAAAAATTCACATATTTAGAAAATTATTTAGATAAGAAGAATATTATTTTTGGAATCAGGATGTCAAAATTATCTAGCGGTGAATTTTTCATAATTTTTTGATATAGTAGAATTTTTGGGAAAACAATTAAACATCGTTTAAATATATAATGTGTTTTATGACATCATAAGGACCCAATAGTTATGTAATAAAATAATATAAAGATTATGATCGGACAATATATATTTTATCATTAAAATAATGACATTGTGGATTTGTTTGATTTATTTTACAGATCTTTAGTGGACCCTTCAAGGCTTATAAAACTTTTTGTCTTTTTAAATTGTTTCCCTTGAGAGTGTGACTCACCTCCACATAAGCAACCCTATTATTTTAAGATGATTGGCTATTGGAATTATAAAATATTGTTTTCCACTCCCCTTTTGGCCAAAACTATGGGCAAAAACCATGATATGGTTTGTGGTTTTGATTAGTTTAATGTGAGGTGTACCAAACCGAAATAATAAAGAATTCCCTCTCCTTTCTTATATAAACCCACCAAAGCTCCCACATCCTCTTCACTATAATTCTTTGGAGTTATAACAACCCCTGAAATCCTCTCCCTATAATACTACCAAGGTTCCCCAAGCTTCCAAGATGCATCCGTCATGCCTCTCCCAAGCCTTTGGGATCACATTTCTATGTAAGGGATTTATTCATTTCTCATTTTTGTCAAATTTTCATTAAGTTTTTATGCCCTTTTGTTTTCAATTACAAATGTTGGGGTATTATTTATCACCTCACCCATACATTCCTATTTATGTTTGGATGATGGGAGATCCCTTTCTCTCTCATTTATGTGTCTAATGTACACCTGTTACCATGCCGAAATTCCATGAGGTATTTATCTCTCCTCTTTTACATCCATGTAATTTTTTTGTATTATGTATCTAAATTACATTATGTTTGTTGAGACATGTATCTATATTACCCCCTTACTTTCCATTTCATTTAAATATTATGAGACACCCCTTTCCCTCTCATCAACCATTTTTTATGAGTTCTTATTTCACTTCGTTACGCTGTCGAAATTACACTACAATTTTCCAAGCCTAAGTCATTGTGTAGTGAATACCATGACAATTTATATATCAAGGGAATTCACATTTATGTACATTTATTTGTTTATTATAAATATTCATGCGTGCATTCCACATCCCATTATCGTGGAAAAAATAATGGTGATTGATTCCTTCTTGTATGATCTGTGTGGCACACATATGCATGAAATGAAATGTGTAAGAAGGGTTCGCCCTAATTGTGCTCCAATGAATTGGGTAATTCATAGTATCATGATACATCATGTACAGTGAGTGTTGACTTATGATGATTCCAGTTAAATTAGGGTTTACTCGTGCTTCATGTTCAATGAGGTTTTACTCATGATCCATGTGCAATGAGCCTTGGCTAATGCTAATTCCATGTAAAGTGTTGTTTCCATATTTCCATGTTATGATTATCATGATTTATCAGGAATTTATGTTCATGATTCTCTTGTTCTCCATTGATATGCCTATTGTCTAACATGTATTTTATTCCTCATGTTATTGCATATTTATTCCCTTAGTAGTCTTTATAGCTCACCCTTTTTTATGCATGTGCTTAGGTTATCCCATGCAATGCTATGTACGAGGGAATGTAGTGGTCATGTAAAGGAAGTTTTAAATAAAGATGATGTGTGTTTTATATTCTACGTTGTTATGTAATGTTCCTAAGCCCCAAATACACTAGACCTATGGATCTTCTATATTGTATCAAGTAAATATTTTATGCAATGAATTAGGTTTAAGTGTGTAATAAAGAGAAGGGTTGTTATAGTTGGTACTATGGGTGGTTTATTTATTTTTGGTAATATGATTATAAAACCCTAGTAAATATTTAGAGACAAGAATAAGTATAATATAAACATTACTATCTATTTTTGAGTACTGAGTAAGTGGTTTATCAAGAAAATTCATCCCTGTTTGGATATGAGTAGGTAGAGGGGGCTCTGGCACAGATGTATCCTAGTGGGAAAGCCCAAAAACACCACTTTGAGCTAGACTCGAACTGGAACTAGTGAATGATGACGGTCCTTGCTACACTCTTGGTTATGACACTCATGGGGGATATTCATTAGTAAATTCACAATATTAGTATGAACCCTTATTAAGGGAATTAAAAAAAATACACCGACAAATATATATTAGAAATTAGATTCTGAATAGCATAGATTGAAGCCTATGGATTCATAAGTTAAGGAAATAAAAGTTATTTATAAGTCATCTGTTTTTTCCTTGGATTACCCTTTATGTTTTACCCCTGAGATTATTTTTATTCCAACCAATGGCTGGTAATATGATGACTCATGCTAACAACTGATGTCAAGATCAATGTGATGACTGTGCTAATGAGATGCCCAATCGGATGGGAGTGAGAATCGTGAAATTTGTCACTCTTCTCTCTCAGTTGACACAGGATTTGAAAAAAAACATGGGTCAAGAGGAACGTTCAACCCCCCTAAGAAAGAAAAAGTCGTTTTCGAGAGCTTTATGAGACAAAGGCCTCCTACTTTTAGTAGAGAATCTAATCCCTTAATTGCCGAACAACGGATCAACTTCATTTAAAAGATGTTGTCCATCCTTCAATGTTCGGAATAAGAGAAGGTTATTCTTGCTACTTATTGTATGGAGGGATAAACCGATCAATGGTGGACGTTGATAAAAAATACAAAGCCTTAGGAAGAGATTGAGGTGTTGGAATGGAAGGATTTATGAAAGATGTTTTTTGATAAATATTTCTCGTGCACCCTTTGACAAAAATGGAAAGGGACTTCCTTGACCTCAAGCAAAAACATAAAGAACCCATCGTAGCTTATGAAGAAAACTCCACAAGTCTTGTACTATATGCCTCTGGATTCGTCATTACCGCTGAATGCATGGTTGACCACTTTTTTGGTGGGTTGAAAACTACAGTACAGAAAGTGCTAGTGATCCATGACTTCGATAGCTGTGAGGAAATTGTCTGATGTTCCCCCAAGGCCAAAATGGAGATCAGAGAATCTTATGGGTATCATAGGGATAAGAAGCGTATGGTGGATTTTAATGTTGGAATTCTGATGGATAAATCCAACGAAGCAAAGAAGATCTAGCACCCCACTTTCCAAAGGTTCCTAAAGAAGCACCCCGGAAATTGCCTGAAGGGGATTAGGAAATTATTTTGGTGTGGAAGAAAAGGTCACCAAGATGCTAACTGCTGACTAGAAAAACATGCTTCTGCAATAGAGGAGAGGAACACTACGTTCGAACCTTAATGTGTTGTTCATTGGTACAACTGCAAAGAAGAAGGGCATAATGAAAATTAGTTCCCTAAGCCAAGAGTCTTCAGAGGCAACTAACAACATCCAAGGCAGCAATAGAGATCTTTTTCCATCACTACAACCGAAGTGAACTCCGACAATGATGTGGTGACAGGTAAGATATTTATTCATTCATGAATTGAGAATGTAATTTTTGATTCAGGTTCTACACATTCTTTTATATCCCAAAAGTTTAGTAGGGCAATCCCATCACCACCACAAATCCTGGAAGTAAAGATGTCAGTGAGTACGGAAAATGGGGAAATCATGGCATCCCATGAATGTAACTCCTCCCTTGTCATAATTTGTGGATTGAATTTACTAGAGAACCTCGTCATACTCCCTCTGGTGGAATTTGGTGAAATTATTGGCAGGGATTGGATTTCCTTATGTAGAGCCAACATAAATTCCTCTGAGAGGGAAATCACTGTCCATGTGGTAAATCGACCCCTAATTTTGTACAATTTCAAGGAGGATGAATTTTCTTTACCTTCATCATCACAAGAGTGGATATTACTACCCTATGAGCACACATATCTGGATCAGATGACTGATTCTAGGGAGGGAACCATCTTTGAAGACATGCCTATTGTGAGGGAATTCTCTTAAGTGTTTCCCGAGTAATTTCCATGTCTTACCCCGAGAAGGGATGTTGAATTCTCAATTGATCTTATATATGGGGATTTTCCAATATCAAATACTCTATATAGAATGGTTTTTGTGGAGTTTGAGGAGCTAAAGAAACAACTATAGGAGAATATGGATAAAGGGTTTATCCACCCAATTACTTCACAATGGGGTGCACCAATCCTCTTCATCAAAAAGAATGATGGGTCAATGCGCCTATGCATTGATTATCGAAAGATTAAAAAATCATTATGAAAGAACAAGTATCCTCTAACATGAAATAATTACTTCTTCGATCAGCTTCATGGATCACAATACTTCTCTAAGGTGGATTAGCGGTCAGGATATTATCAGGTAAGGGTAAAGAAGGAAGATATCCCCAAGACTGCTTTTCGTACAATATAGGAGCACTATGAATTCATATTAATGCCTTTGGGACATACTAATTCTCGAAAAATAATCAGGGACTTTATGAATAGAGTCTTGATGGATTACCTCAAAAAAAATTGTATTCTTTATAGATGATATTCTGATATACTCTAAAACCAAGGAGGATCATGAGGAGAATCTAATAATTATACTAGAGACCATGCGGAAATAGAATCTCTATGAGATGTACAAAAAATGAGAGTTCTGGTTGAAGGAGTTCTCATTCTTGGGCTATATCATCACAATAAATGGGAAATTTGTGGATCCCTCCAAAACAGATGCAATAGAGGGATGGATGAGGACAACATCGGTAACGGATTTCTATTTCCTCATGGGGTTAGCTAGATATTATCAACAATTTATGAGAAATGGCTCACGATTGTCTATCCTTATGACCAAGCTAACTTGGAAGGTAGTAATGTTTTCTTGTATTAATGAGTGTGATGAAAGCTTTAAGGAGTTAAAAAGATGGTTTATCACTATGCCTGTGCTCACATTACCCCCAAGTAGAGAACTTTTTTGTGGTATTATGTGATGCTTCGAAGAAGGGCCTAAGATGTGTGTTGATGAAAAATAAAAAATTCATAGCCTATGTTTCAAGGAAATTTAATGTTCATGAGTAGAATTATCCCCTACATGATCTAGTGTTGGATGCGGTGATCTTCACATTAAAAATTTTACAGCATTATCCCTTTGGGAAGAAGTGTGAAATATATACGGACCACAAAAACCTCAAGTATATATTCAAATAGAAAGAGATTAAAATGTGCCAATGATGATGGTTAGAGATGATAAAAGTCTATGACTACTCAATCCATTACTACCCTGGGAAAGTGAACAAGGTGGGGGATGCTCTATGTAGAAAGGAACCAACAATTATATCATAGATGTGAATTGAGAAGGATCCATTATTATTAGGTTTGATAAAGATGAACATGGGAATCATAAATAAGAGAACATCATCAATCCATTCGCAAATTATTTATCAACCATCTCTCATCGAAAGGATAAAATATCCTCAAAAGAATGATTTGGGAATTCGGAAGAGAGTGGAAGCTATTATAAAAGGGAATTCCTTAGAGTTCAATGTTAATGAAAATGGAATTGTGACATTTGGGAAAATAATATGTGTTTATTCAAGTCTAGATCTGAAGAAGGAACTTTTGGATTATGCGCATTGTTAAAATTTTATTATTCACCCAAGAAACAAAATGATGTATTGAGATCTCCTAGAGAATTATTGGTGATATAATACAAATAAGGAGATCATTATTTATACATCAATGTTCCTGGTGTGTTAGAAAATGATGGTAGAGAGGAAGAAGTCAAAGGGGATGATGCAACCATTGCCCATACTAGAATGTAAATGGGACAACATCACCATGGAATTTGTCACCAGACTTCCAAAGACATCCAAAGGTAACAATACAATCTGGGTTGTTTTCTATCAGCTTACAAAGTCTGCACAATTTATTGAAATTTTGTAGGATTATAAATAGATCATCTTACATAGATATATATTTGGGAAGTGGTAAGGCAGCATGGAGTACCACTATCTATTGTATCTGATCAAGATCCAATATTCACCACTATGTTTTGGAAGAGTCTTCAACATGCTCTAGATACTAGGCTGAACATCAGTGTGTCTTATCACCCTCAAGCAGATGGCCAATCTGGGCGGACTACCCAAACACTTGAGAAAATTTTGAGAGCATGTTTTATTGAATTCAATAGAGGGTGGGACCAACATATTACACTGATTGAATTCTCATATAATAATAGTTTCCAATCAAGAATCCAAATGGAACCTTATGAATCCTTCTATGGGAAGAGGTGAAGAACATCAGCATGTTGGGATGAAGTCGGTGAGCGTAAGATGATAGGACCAAAAATGGTCAAAGAAATGGTGGAGAAGGTGAAAACCATTCAGCATCATATCAGGGCATCCCAGAGTCGATAGAAGAGTTATGCAGATAACTGTTGACAAGACCATGAGTTAAAAGTTGGAGACATGGAATTTCTATACATATTTCTATTTAAGAAGTTCATGTGGTTTGGAAGGAAATGGATGTTAAGTCCTAGGTACATCGGCCCCTTTGGGATTCTTGATCATGTTGGGACTATGGCCTATTGACTAGTACATCCACCAATAATGGCCAATGTACATGATGTCTTTCATGTATCCCTCTTAAGGAAGTGAATACCATACCCTTCACATGTTCTCTCTTCCGTGGTAGTACAGTTAGAGGATGATATTTATTATGAGGAGAAACCAATGAATGTCTTAGATCGTAGTGAAAAATCTCTAGGAAATATGACAATTCCCCTCTTCATGTTGTTGTGGAAAAACCACATGTTTAAAGAAGTGATGTGGGAATCAGAGGAGGTGATGAATCAATGTTACCCACATTTTTTTAGAGTGGTAAAATTATATTTAGAGGGTGAAATTTCTTAAGGGGGGAAGATTGTAATGACCCAAACATTCATTAATGGAAGTTCCTCTTGATCTAATTAAATGTATTATTATGGTTATATAAAATGTGATCTTCATTTGTTTTATGTTTCCGTATTTTGAAATACTGTTATGATTTCTGACAATACTAATATAGCTGTTGAACAATTATCACATGATTAGTATAAATATAGGGCTACAACAAATCCAATTTACTCTGAAAAAGGAAGCGATGGTCTCATCTAGTAGACTTACCCCATACGAAGCCCATTTGTTAGAGTTTGGAAAGGAGGTGGCATCATTGGGCTTTTCTCTAGACCATGCCCAAGCCTATCTTGAATACATTAATCTTGAGCGTAACTGACTATAGGAGAAGTGGATGTTAATAGAGATTGTCACCCTAGCGATGTTATCCAAGCCACCCCAAGAGTCTGTCACCATCACACACCTTAACATTCGGTCATATGTGGCTGTTATAAGGGGTTATGTTACAAGACCCTATCACTATGACTATGAACATTATTTTTTGTATAAATAATGTGCATTCATTTTATTACTGTTACTTTGTAAATATTTTTTAAAGAACAAAATGTATTTTTATTTAATATTCAACTATGAAATCTATTTTGATAAATTAATGGATTTTTGAATTAAATAATATTTTAATAAAATATTATTATAATTAAATTACTCTTTATTAAAATTAAATGATCATATAATTTTATGAATGGAATTGGAATTTTTATTAAGGTTTTAAAGTCATTTTTGTCAAAACCAATGAATTTTCGATAAATATCGATTGTTATTTTAAAATGAAAAATTCAAATATTTAGAAAATTATTTAGATAAAATGAATATAATTTTGTGAATCATGATGTTTAAATTATCCAATGGTGAAATTTTCATAATTTTCTAAGATAGTCGAATTTTTGGGTGAAAAATTAAATATCGTTTATATATATAATGTGTTTAATGATATCATAATTTCCCAAGAGTAATGTAATAAAATAATATAAAAATTATGTTTAGAAAATATATGTTTTACAATTAATGTAACATTATTTTGGTTTTTTTGATTTATTTTACAAATCTTTAGTGGACCCTTCAAAACGTATAAACAATTTTGTCTTTTTAAAATGTTTTCCTTGAGAGAGTGACTCACCTCCACATAATCAACCCTATTATTTTAAGATGTTTGGCTATTGGACTTATAAAATATTTTTTTCCACTCCCTTTTGAAGAAAAATATGGGATATTTTTTGTTTTTGTTAGTCTAATGTGAGGTGTCCCAAACCTAAATTGTAAAGAATTTCCCCTCCTTTCCTATATAAACCCACCCAAGATCCCACTTAATCTTCACTCAAAGCCTTTGAAGTTCAACCAAAACCTTCCCTATATTCTCTATAATCCTCCCAAGGTGCCCTAAGCTCCCAATAAGCCTCTCTCAAGCCTCTCCCAATCCTTTGGGATCACTCTTCCAAGTAAGGGATTTCTTCCTTTCACATTTTTGTCCAATTTTCGTTAAGTTGTTATGCCTTTTTTTCAATTAAAAATGGTGGGGTATGATTTCTCACCTCCCCCAAACATTCATCCCTATGTTTAGATTATGGAAACTAAATTATCTATAATTAATGGGTCCCATGTACACCCGTTACCATACTGAAATTTCGTGAAGTATTTCTATCTCCTCTTTACATCTATGTAATTATTTTGTAGTATGAATATAAATTCCATTATGTTTGTTGGGAAATGTATCTATATGACACCATTACTATCCATTTCATGTAAATATGATGTGACACCCATTTCTCTCTCATAAACCATTTTTATGAGTTCTTATTTCATGACGTTATTCTGCAGAAATTACACTACGATTATCCAAGCCAAAGTCATTGTGCAGTGAATACCATGCCCATTTTTATATCAAGGGTATTCACATTCATGCACATTAAATTATTTATTATAAAGATTCATGTATTTATTTTACATCCCTTTATCGTGGAATAAATTATGATGATTGATTCAATGTTGTATGATCTATGTGGCACACTTATGCATGAAATGAAATGTTTAAGAAGAGTGCACCCTGATAGCCCTCCAATGCATTGGGTAAAGTATAGTACCATGATACGTAATCTGCAATGAGTGTTGACTACTGTTAATTCAAGTGCAAGGAGGGTTTACTCATGCTTTATTTTCAATGAGGGTTTACTCATGCTCCATGTGCAATGAGCCTTGTCTCCTGTTAATTCCATGTTAAGTATAGTTTCCATATTTCCATGTTATGATTATCATTCTTTATCACGCCTTTATGTTCATTATTCTCTTTTTCTCCATTGATATTCCTATTGTATAACATTATTTTATTCCTCATGTTATTCCATTTTTATTCCCTTAGTGGGATTTATAGATCACCCTCTTTTATGCATGTCCTCAGGTTATCCCATGCAATGATAAATACGAGGGAATATAGTGGTCTTGTAAAAGAAGTTTTCAATAAAGATTTTGTGTGTTTTATGTTCTAAGATGTTATGTAATGTTCATAATACCCAATGAAACTAGACCTATTGATCTTATATGTTGTATCAACTGAATATTTTATGTATTAAATTAGGTCTAATTGTGTAATAAAGAGCCGGGTTGTCATATAAATTCTATACATACATATGTTTTTGTATCTTGGATCAGACATAATGTTGATATACCACACTGATTCAGTACTAAGTGAAGAAAATATTCATTCTGAACTAGGTATAACTCATCTTCCAACCTATTTGATATTGTAGGCTCTTTAATCGAGTAGCAGGTTTGTGAGACAAAATCTGATGTATTGGCTCGACATGATTTACGATGATGTGGTCCAAGCTAGGTGAGGTGGAAATGACAGAATAAGCCAGTAGTGAGGCTCATATTGGGGTGGCTACACTACCATGTCAGGTGCTTGTGGTTCATCATGAAACAGTTATGGGAGTGGTTAAAGGCTTGTAGCGGGTGTGAGTTCAGGAGGGTGGTGATGGAGGGTGCAGTGGTGTTAGTCTGTGATATGGGGTGATGGAGTGGTGACCTCGATTAGCAGCTTCAGGAAGAATGAACCCCCAATTTGTTTTGACCATTTTATTGAAATTTTATTATTATTATTATTATTATTATCAATTTTCATATATATATATATATATACATATACAAGACAAGTTCATATATATATATATATATTATTTTTTTTAAAAACCCAAAAATATTAAGTATTTATTCAATTATATGTATATATATATATATTTATACATTAACACATTTTTTACACCATAAAATTATAAAGTATTTCATATATATATATATTAAATTATAAATTATTATAAATTACCATAACATTCATTTTTTAATACATTAATTATTCTTTTATATAAAAATAAATTCTTAACAGTTACTAAAACAACAATTGTTATATTATTTGTATTTAAAATTATAACCCTTTTATTTAGAAACATATAATTTCACTATCTTATAAACTAAAACCCTTCACTTGTATCTTAAATTTATATCTTATAGTTCATAATATCTATAGTCCTCAACAACATTATATTTTTTTAAAATACTTATAATTAAATAAATATTAAAATATGATCATTCATTAATTATATTATGGTCTAAATTTTTGTGTATATATATATATTTAAATATAAATATTATTTTCCATTATATTTTTATAACTATTTCTAATATGTTAATAATTTCCATTTTGTAAAAAATTAATTTTAAAAAAATATAATTCAGGTTTAATAATAAATTTCGAAATGATATTGAATAAATCTATTATAAATAATATTTTATTAAAACTATTTCTTTTAATATAAATAAATATGGGTAATGTAGTATATGTATATTTTAATTTAACATAAAACTTAATTCATAGAAAAATAATTTAATGAAACATATTCTGTGATAAAAAATATTTCATAGTTTTTTAGTTATACTTCATGTAATATAATATTCATTGATAACCAAATTATATTCATTAAAACTCTGAGCGATACATAAGCTCAGACTGCCTAACATCTATTTTTCCATATTGATCGCCTACTCCATTGGTCCAACCACGTGATAGGTATGCAAACATCCATATATACCTCGGTCCCACCCAGCTTTGTGCTAATATTTATCGATTTCGAGGGTGGTTATTTATTGACCAGTATAAGACATTAACACATACCAAAAAAAAAATTTACAAAGGAATAACTATAAGTTGTATAGAACTATTTTCAATCACCAAGGAACAACATGGAGGGAAATAACCATTAGCCTAATGTCCATGAGGGAGCACAATGTAAGCATGATAGGGAATGTTGGTGATCATGTCATGATGTGTATAGTGGTTATGGAGTTCATAAGGTGATGAAAAAATAACCAAGAGACACACAACAGACCACATGATCACCACCACATCAGAATCATTGTCCCCTTCCAGGTTCTTATGTGATTTTTCCTACTAACCACATGATTAGATCCATGCATATACAATATTGATGGGATCCTTTGTGCATGTGATCTGGATCTACTTACCAATCATTGGTTAAGGAACTAAGTTATCTTAATTTACCAACTTCACATATAGATACATGGGATTTTCATAAATAAATATTACATCTTTTTAAATGAATATTCATTACATTATGCAAATACACACCTGAGAATCTTGAATTATTAGTTTATTTGGGGACTAAAAACAAAATCCTATTATTTTATGAATGATCGTCAATATATCCCATTAATATACTCCCAAATAGTATTCTACTTACAGATACCCTATTTAAAAACATTCTTCATATCTTTGGAAAAAGTAACAGAATAAAGGGACAAACTATATGCTCAATAATGGTAAAAAAGGTAGATATCAACATACCATAAGTATAAGGATATGATAACATGCTATTAACATTTTGAAACCCATAATATTTATATGATAAAAAATAATCTTGAATCATGGCATTAAGCACAAAAATCCATAAGACCTCAATCACAAAAAAAATCAAAAAACATGTTCCATGAGAGCATAAACTTGTCATAATATATGTAATTATGGAATAAAAATAAACATAGAATATAATTTCTCTATTATTCAATTATTACATCCAAAATCATCATAGTATATTGGGTTCACACCCCAAACACTCATATTAGTCATGTTTCATTCCTATGACTACCATAATTGGAAATTCCCTTACTAAACAGGGTTCACTCCCCCTATTGTACTATTTTTCTCATGAGATATCAATAATTACTCAATGAATTAGAGTGATATATAATTATGGTCCCACCCATCTAATTTTATTATATAACCACCCACCATTGGTTATAATATAACCACAACCCTTGGTTATAAAGTAACCATGTTCATTGGTTTATAATTAAGACACCCATCACATTATTAAAACCATATAAATATGTGAACATATACCATTAAACATTCATCATATCATAATAAATGAAAATAAAATGGGTTTTATAAATATTTCATCATAACATAACCCATAGAAAAGAGATGGGTTTCATAAAAAATCCATCATTTCATCAAAACATATCCCATGGAAAATAAATATGTTACATAAAAATAATTTATTCATAATCATAAACCATACAAAGAAAGAATAAGGATGACAAATTTTTTACCATATCCACAGTAAACATATACAACACTAATGGTTCTTAATAACTATGAAAAGGAATTCCATGAAAGTTCATCAAAACATTCTTGAGAAAAATATCTTTTTCATATTGAATTTAACTCTTTAAGATATAAATACATCCGAAACATGAAAGAAAACATTTTATTTCAAAATTAGATATGAAAATTGTGAGGGATTATTTAAATAATTTTGTATTAACGATAGATGAAAATATAATTCATGTTGTACACATTTAAATAAGGATTCCCTTCAAATTTTCTGTAAAAATGTAAAAAGTAAATCAATTTAGAAAATGACAATAAATTCCTATTAAAATATTTTTTTAATTGTCAAAAAATGGAAAAAAATACTTTAAAAAATATTTTTATAATAGAAAAAACATTATATATATAATTTTTAGGAAACATGGATATGGAAGAGAAATGTTTTTCGACTGAAGAGAGAGATAAAGTCGATTTTACTTAAAAACCTTATTTTGGTCTCTTTAATATATAAAGAGGTAAAAATGAAAGTTAACATGTATTATAAAATGATAACCACAAGTGAATAAAATTAATGAGTTTCCTTATATTCATATAACAATATTTCATCATTAGAAGAATAATCATAAAAGATCTCGATAAACAATGAGATTATAACATAAATCTCTCACCAATTTGGCTACTTTTAAATCATAATCCCCATGTAATAAATAATAATAGATGGATATTTTAATCACAATATGTTTTATAAGAAGCATCATAAAGTATATTCATTTATAGTATATAAACTATATAAAAAAAAGTAGTAGAGAATATGGTATGTGTCTCAGAAATAAATGTGAGTTGAAAATTTCTTACATGATTTAGTATCCTTGGAATCATTAGCCCCATGAATGAATATTTTTTAATTAAACATAAAATATCATGAGAATAGAGAATTTTGTGTTATAACATTTCAAATGGTCTGTATATACACCTCAAAAAATATGATAGGTTCATAATATAACATATGTCCCAAAGAATAAATTTTGAGAAAAAAATACCTTACGTAATGTTTCGAATGTATTTGGACACATTTTAACCTCATTAATAATAGAAAAATATATGTTATACATCAATTATATGACAATAATCATATATATCATACCATATATGATTTACTTATACACTTTTGTCTCCCTTTCATTGACAATTCCTTAATGAAATAACTATTTGAAGTGATAACTGCTTTGTTTTTCATATATGTTATAGTTCGGTAGTTTTATTCCTTGTAATTTTATCATAGTTACATAATATAGAGTAATTTAATAATGATATTTAATTAATATATATATATATAATAATCTATAAAATTTAGAGATTGAAAATGAATTTCACCATTTATGGAGATGGTTTGTCATGCGTACGAATCAATACAATTTCTATCTTCTCGACCGATGAAATGAAATAAAGGTAAATAATAATTCAACCTTATTGAATAATTATTATATAATTTCTATCATATATATTCTATACATATTTTCTTATTATGAAAAAAAACAAAAAATTAAAACACCTCACATTGGTTCGTGAGTCGATAGTCCACCGTACACGCGAGCGACGTTATTGTTTTTTCATGGAGTATAAGGTAAGATGTTATATGGAATATTATAATTATTAACATATATTTAGGTCATAAATATAACATATATACTTTAAATCCATCATTATATATATACATGATAGGTGGTGATGGAAAACAAACTACATCAGTTCGGGATGTTGTAGTCTGTCGTACACGATCAACAGATTTTCTTCCCATTTGATGGAAGAGGGGAAGGATATAAGTTTTAATATTAAAATTATAACATATATGTTTATGGTAGATATATATGTTATTATTTCTGCATATTTTAATAATATTTTAAGTATGTCGAAGAAGAAATAAAATAAAGATTCTTGGTTTAGAACCATACCTCTTCTTCAGAGAACCTCTTTAGGTTTGTACCTAAAGATTTCATAGGAGGGGTTACATACCAATACATAGACTCTATGATATGGGTAGGGACATAAGTAAACTAGTTAGGGCTTGGGAAAAATAATAGGATTTGGAATTTTGAAGTGGAGAGGAGTTGGGGTTCCCTTTTATAAGTGGGGGAGAAGACACACTTGGAATTTTTGAAAAGAAAATGGTATATTCATGTTTTATAAATGAATCAAGGATATAAAGTGGATAATTATTAAACATTATATTATATAAGGTATAAATATGGACATATAATAGTCTTTTTATAATATTTTATGTCACTTTAACCCTTATAAATTTATTTTAACCTCCAATAAACCAGTTTTAATCATAACTGTGGTAATTATTTTTTTTACAGTTTTTACTATTAATTATGATAAAAAATTAAGCTGAAATTATTATATAATATTAACTTTATTAATTTAAAATATGTATCCCAATTTTCCAAATTCATTTCAAAGAAGTGATATAATTTAATTTCGAATTAATCCCACAAAGTTGATGAAAAAATGCTTTTCTAAATAAAAATATTACAAATGTATAGAAAGTTTGTGTATCAAAATTAAATATAAAATTGGCAAAAAAAAGTAGATTAAAAATAATATAACTGAACTGATTTTTCTTTTAAAACATTTTTAAAAAATATGTACCTTTTTAAATACTATAAATGAAAATATAGTGTTTAATAAAAATAAGTATTTTTCACTTTTCATAAAAATATTAAACATTTCAAAAAATTATATGAAATTCACCCTAATATAATTTTTATATGATTAATAAAGAATGGTGCTAATTTTTTAAAATAATTTATCTAAAAGTGTAAAAAATAAAAAAAATTATAAAATGAAATAATTTTTTTAAAGAAATGTATTTTCATAATATATAAATACTATAGAAAACATTAAGTACGTATTTAAAAATATAAAAACCATTATAATTAATTTTAAAAATGTTATTATTCCTATTATTACCACCATTTTTAACATAATAGTAATTATAGTCATGTTTAAATAATAATATTAATAGTATATTGTGCCTCATTAAAACACAGTGTTGTGTGTAGCACAAGATATTGTAGAAATTAAATTTATCAGGTATAGATATTTTATAAAATTTTGGGTTGTTATATTTTACCAATATTAAAATAAATTTCTCCTTGATTTTATATCACTCTAATTCAATCAAATATGGATACTTCTGCCTTATTATATCCTCAGGTTCATAGGTAGATTTTTCAAGTTGGTTTTTTCACCAAAAATCATTTACCAGGCGGGTGGTATTGTTTTGTTGCACTATCTCGAAATAATATATAATTTGTAAAAGTTTTTATTCCTAGGAAAGATCAGGATTCATAGGTACAATCTTAGAGTCCAATTCATGTGAAGGATTAGGTATATACTTCATTAGGATAGATATATGGAAGAAATCACGGACTTGAGAGTGGATTGGTGGAGGTGCCAAACAATAATCTATTATCCCTAATCAATCCAGAATATCAAAGGGGTAATTATAAATAGGGATCATATTTCGTTTATTACTGAATCTAATAACCTTTATCCATGAGGAAATACACAGAAATACCTCACCATCTTCAAACTTCAGAGCACACCGATGATTGTCATCATAACATTTATGTCAAGTATAATCTGCCTTGATGTGTTGTTGAATGGATCAAAATTTTCCTCATATTTCCTCAGTTATATTAATTCCTAATAGTTTTATTTTTCTGACATAATCCTATTACTTTGGAGTTACACAGTTCCTTTCTTATAAGGCATTATAATGATATATCTGAATTCTGGAGTGAAATATATTTTTGAATAAAAACATAACTAGAGAAAGGTGTTGATCCCAAACACATTTTAAATACATAAAAAAACATATCAACATATACTCTAGGGTTTAAACGGTTCTATCATATTGATCATCTGTTTAAGGATGATAAATCATACTGAAACTCGACCATGTATCAATTTCTTGATGAAAACATCACTAAAACATCATGATAATCCGTAGATCTCGATCATATACAATAGAATGTGGTACTCCATGAAACATTAACAAATAGATAATTTATCTTCTATAATTATAATCACTAGTAAAATCATATTTCATAAAAATGCTGTTTTCTTACTTTGTATGGTGATCGAATACAACCCATATAACATTATTCCCTTTAGATGTTTTGGGATGTCCGATGAAAAAGTCCATGGTGTCCTTTTCCCATTTCCATTATTGTATGTTATATTGTTGTAACCTCCCATAATAATTTTTTATGTCAACCTTAATTTTTTTACATACCAATCATATAGATACATATTCAAATATATCTCTCTTTATCCCCCCCCCAATTTCTCTTTACGATATCTATACATCTTTTTTACTTCTAGGATGAATGGATAATGAAGAACTATGAGCCTCCTCTAACATCTCCTTCTTCAAATATCCCTTGGATGGAAGAAATACATGTTTCACAAACCTTATCATTTTATCATAATAAATTCTAAACTCAAGATCATTTCTAATATTCTTTTGTTGATATATATCATATTTTTGTTCCTCCTTAATCTTCACTTGGATAAATGGTTGAACAATAATTCAAGAAAGATAATATTTCTACACTTCCTTCCAGATTTGAAGATACATCATTATAAAATCCATAAATATTGGATCTTTTGTGATCCTTATCATAGATAAGATATCATGATCCATTAGACTCTAAGTATCGACCACTTTTTTCACTTTCCTGGGGTTGTAATGAATGAAGAAGTCATAATATTTAATCAACTCTAACCATCCGCTTTGGTTCATATTCATGTCCTTCTATATGAAAATATACTTTTAAATATTTTTATTAGTATATATATCATACCTTTCTTCATAAATATAAATCCTTTATATATTTAATGAAAAAAATTTCATAGCTAACTTAAAATCATTAATTGGGTAGCTTTTCACATGAAAAATAAATTTTCATGGGGCATAAGCTATCATCATATCTTTCTACTTGATAATGATTCCCAATAACTTCTTTCATTCACCAATATTGATTACAAACCCTTCTCTACTACAAGGTAATGTATGAAAAGGAATAAAAAATAACCTTCTCTTCAATTCATTTAAATATTACCCATATCCATCTGTCCAAGGGAACCTGGATCCCTTCCAAGTTAACCTGGTTAGTAGATTAGATATTTATAAGAAATTATCTAAAAACCATTGATAATTGTTTCCGACGCTTTTACATTGGGGCACGCGCATGTCCATCATGAGGGGGGAGGACGCGCAGCTTGTTGCCCCGCATTCCCGCTTTCCAAAGGCAGAAGGCATCTATTCCTTGTTCAGGGACATCTGCTCTTTCATCGAAACCAGGATGATGGGATGTCGGTTTTTCCTTCCGTGGATTCCTCCTCAGAGCTTGTCACATAGTCCGGGTCTCCCTCATTGATTTAAGACGGGTTTGTGAAGCTCGTTCCCGGTGCCATATCTGCATGGATTCCAGTTAATTACGCTACTTCCGTGAAGACGCTCCAAGGGGTCTGGTCGGGGCAGCAACCTTCGGTGAAGATAATGGTCATGCTGGGGTGTCGTCAGCGCACCTTGACGCTGGGGGAGTGGCATATCTGTCTTCTGTCCCTTATTATAGGGCTTCTCTAGGGCGCAAAATCCTGAGGAATCCCACATCGAATGTGGGGAATTGTATACCATCCGAGGTTTTCCTCATCTTCCCATGTTTGACACGGGGTATGCCATGAGTTTAACGTCTTACGGAGAAAGATCAGACTGATCGGAACACTGAGAGTGGATCAGATTGAAGGACCCCCTGGGGGAACACCGATGTTGGGGCCAGCACGTGGGTGGCTTCCCATATACTGTGGAGTGGAATGAGGTGGCATGATCTCAACAGGACATGGGGGCCAGAGTAAGGATCAGGATGGATGATGGAGTGATGGGATTGAACCTTGTGGAGGCTTCCTACGTATCCCCACGGTAGAGAATCAAAGTCCACATAGTTCGGTGATACAGTGGGACACCTGAAGAGGTGACCTCTGAGAATGAATGCATGGATTGGAGCCTGGATGAAGTAAGATCTCCAGGCTAGGGCATGAGTTTCCCAAGGCACGTGGGCTTGAGGGGGAGGTCAGGATGAGACCTGGGTGTGAGGCATGGGACTTACACTCTAAGGTGGACCATAACGGTGGGTATGGGTATTACGCTCTGAGGCGGCCCATAACGGTGGTTGTGAATCAACACAATGGGGTCGGAACAATTGAGTGATGGTCTTGAACCTCATGGAGACTTCCTACGTACCATGTGTTAGCACAGATCAAAGTCCACATAGTTCGAGGAAAACAGTTTAACATCATGCGGGACGAGGGCATACAGTTTAACGTCATACGGGACGAGGGCATACAGTTTAATGCCATGCGGGACGAGGGAATACAGTTTAACTTAATGCGGGAAGAGGGAAAACAGTTTAACGTCATGTGGGGAGAGGGAATACCGTTTAACGTCATGTGGGACATGGGAATTTGGGGCTTACACTCTCAGGCATCCCAAAGTGTTGGCGAACCGACGTGAAGAAGTCGGAACGACCGGGTGGTGGGCTTGAACCTCGTGGAGGCTTCCTACGCACCATGTGTTAGCACAGATCAAAGTCCACGTAGTTCACTGGGATGGGGCTTACACTCTAAGGCGGCCCATGGGAGGAGGTCATGGTGGAAGCTTACTCTAAGCTCATGTGAGACATGCTCTATGTGAGAAACAAGAGGCAGCAGGGACCAGACGATCATGTCGCAAAGGGTGCGTCTGTGAGAAGAGGAAAGAGTCTTACGCGTTGAGCGGCCCAAAGTGGAAATAGGGGCTTACGCGTGGTTAGTGGCCCTTGGTGCTGGGACTTACTCCAGGATGGAGGCCCGTGGTGCGACAAAGCACAGGTGGAAAGGGACTCCACTGGCTTTGGCAGTGGGGAAGTACAGAGGTGCATGGGTGCAACCTTCCGCAAGAGAGGCTAGGGGCTTATGCTCTGAGGAAGCCTTTCCCCCATGGACAAACTCCACTCCAACAAGGAGGATCTCATTCCATGTGAGGAAGAATCCATTCCCGTGGAGATGAGTGGGCATAAAGACTGTCTGAGCCGGGAGGGACCCTGCGTGCGAAGCACAGGGTCGGACCACAATTTAACGTCACGTGTTAAGGACGAGGTTCTTAGCAGTTTAATGTCCTGCGGCTTGGACGAGGTGGGTTCTCTCCACACTCCTAGGGCTTACATTCCCAACACCCTCTACCCCCTGTGGGAGGGAAGGCATCGGAAATGCCGTAGTGAAGGGGGCCATTGGGTGAACTATCAAGGGGTCCACGTTAGTATGGCTACGGTGGATGGGGATTACGCAAGGAAGCTACCGAGGTGCCTCTAAGTAGCGGCAATGATGGACGGGGCTTACGTGTGGAAGTAGCCCTTAATTTCTTCCTCATGTCTAGCCATGAGGGCATCCCAACTCACTGGTGGGTTGAGGTATACGCCTATGCGCTGGTGCACAAGCGGGATAATGCCAAGGGCATTGGAATCAGCCCGAACAAAGAGATATGAAAAGTGTGAATCACATGTCCGGCATTCGGAATTCAATGAGAGTAGCATGGCGATAGAGGATAACTGATGACCATGTTCGCAACACAGCATCCTATCGCGTTAGCCTAAAATGGGGACAAACAAATGAGGGGTCGACTGATGACCGTGTTCGAAACACAGCACCTAACTCAAAGTGCCGCCCAAAGTCTTTCGGGGTGTTGGCCCAGGACAGCAGGCGGACCATAGGTCAATCATCCATACTGTGAAAACAGGAGGAACAAAGGTCTATCATCCATATTGTTACAGCAGGCAGACCACAGGTCAATCATCCATACCGTTGGGGGGTCCCTCCAGACTTGGAAGTGGATGCAGATCCGAATAAAGTACATGTAAAGCTTGAGGTGGAGTGATGGAATGTTTGAATGGATTCTAACTCTCTTGTAACTATGCCACTATGATCATGGAATTAGGCATCTTATGCTTGTCACATAAGGCATTTCTCGTTTTTACCAAGAGGCATCTTATTATCTAATGATAGGGCATTCTACTTAGGGAATTGATGATGAGAATCTCAACTCACGACATAGGAAACAAACCAAGAGTAATATGTCAACTCAAGGTGTTTCACAGTGTGCGGAAGAGTATCTCAAATCATGGTATTCCCTAGGTGGAAGGTGAGCGAGCATAAGGGCGCAATGGAAAATCCCGACATCCCTGCTCGAAAAGATCGCGGTGTGACTCTCTATTTTTCATGGGCGTATGCGCGGAAAACACCGGGTCAGTGCGTAATTCAGGGATGCACGCAAAAACAGCCGGGTCGGCATGCAAAGCAAGGGATTGCATGCAAAAGAAAGATTTGTGCGCAATGGAAGAGGCGTGCGCTCAAAAGAAGGATTATGTTCAAGTTGGCTGCCCTGCGCGCAAAATAAGTAATTTAGTGCAAGGGGAGGACCCCGAAGGGGTTGGATTTTAGTTTAAGCCATGGGGATCTCGCGCAAAGGTGGATCCCGAGGCGACTTGGTGCAGAAAAGAACCATAGCTCGAGACCATATTGCATGCACAATTGCGCGCCCGGGAGCCCGTTCAAATTCCTCCACTGAAAAGAAAGGGGTATCCTTTTATTTATAGGCACCCGGTGGTGCATAATCTAGGGTTTCCCGCAAAATTTGCGCGATGGAGGCAGTGGAATGAAATATCAACCGCGCGAGATGCAGGCGTGAAATTATTTTGCACCGGTGCTCGGACATTGTGCGAATCCTGAGTTGCCTTTTTCGCGGGACATTTTTTCCGAGCACTTCACCTAATGTTTTGCACACCACTTTCGGGCCCTCCGGACCGGGCCCCTGAGTCTGAATATGACTTCACTTCCTCAGTTTAAAACTTCCTTGAGGTGTTACAAACCCTTTTTTTTTGGTGTCTACAATAATATCCAAAAAAACCATGAATATTTTGGATCTGCACCACAGAGTTTGGTCTAGGAAAACATTCAATAACTTCCATCTTTGATGTATCAAAAAATTATTATTTTATTGAGATTATATGACCAAAAAATGAAGCTTTTTATATCCAAAATTCACACCTAGTAAAATTTTCATACAATTTGTCTTTCTTTAGGCCCCTTAGTACAATACTTAGGTGATATTAATTCTCTTATTTGATATTCTAATATATAATTTGTTTCTCTATAAATAATAAAACAAGATAATCAAGGTTATTCGTAAAAACTATATTCATTAAATCTAGGATAATAGTGGGAGTGTTTGTAAAACCAAATGGAATCACTATATATTCTTATTGTCCATACTTTTTTTGGAATTTTTTATTGGGTATATCCTCCTTATTAACCCTCAATTGATGTCATCAAGAATGAAGGTCAAATTTGGAAAAGGATTAAGATCCACATAATTGGTCAAAAAAAGTCATCGATATGGGATAAATGATACTTATTATTGATCTTGATCTTGTTTAGTTACTGATAATCTATACAAAGTCTCAAAAATCCATCCTTATATTTAAAAAAATAATATTCGCACCCCATATTGTCAAACTAGACCCAATAAATCCCTTGTCAATATTCTCCATGACTTTCTTCTTTAATTACAATAATAAAATTGGGGTCATTCTATAAGGAGTCTTTGAAATAGGTGTAGCACCAGGTATGGGTTCTATTTAGAACTCAAATTAAATATTTTTTTGGAAGACTAGAAAAATATTCTAGAAATACATTAACAAACTCCCCCACAATAGAAATATCATCGATGTTGTGTTTCTACCCAACTATCTAATATAAACACACCTTTTGAATAGTAATCAGTACCCATACAATGGATGAAATTTCAATTTTAAGTTTGTATTCATTCTCACACTAATAAATGATCATGGGTTCTTTTGTAAAGTGAAATGTGACATATATCAATTGTAAATTAATATATGATCCATATAAAAAATCCAATACATGCTTAGGATCACATAATATTCAACTATAGAAAGAAGCATAATATTTTCAAAAATAACTTTCCCACCAACATTAATCGTAGTGGAACTATAAAGTTGAGTTGTGTCCATCATATCATTAGGATTTTTCATTACTAACTAAAAATATGATTATTGAGATGGTGATTCAATTCCCTTTGAAAATTACTTGGATATAAAATGTTGGTTAGATTTTGAATAAAATAATAAATCACCCGATCTAGAGTGGATGATAAGTGTAACTTTCACTAAGACATTTTCATAAACCACTTCGATGGTTGTGATATTTACCTTTGCCCTTGAGATTAAGTGGATATTGAATATGAATGTTAAAAATATTATTATTTGAGAATGGGTTTTCATAATTCCCATACTCCTTGAATTTAAATCAGTGGAGCAAATATGGTGAATTGGATGGTGTTTTACTTTCCTACATTGGTTCATCTAGTATCCTTACTGCCTTTCAAAATTCATTGGCTCTATTACCATACTTCCCACATTTAACTAACTTTTTAGTTCTACTAAATCAATTTCGATGATGTTTATTCCCACATTTTTGGAAAGTCAGTGACTGATATTTATTTCCACAATGTTATTTATTCGAGCTTTCATGAATCTTGATCATCGTTTTTTTCAAACCCATGTGAATGGTGGGAATCACAAATTTCTATTTCTATATTGAGTGTTCATTGAAAAATTTCATCATATCTACTAAATTCTCATAATGATAATTCTAATTGAAGAAATCATTTTAAGGTACCAAATAATTGACAATATTTTCTTTCATGAATTATGATTAAACCAAAAGTGTACCTTTCATGTCGTGTATAATTAGCTTCATCGGTACCAATAGATTCATCATTCTTCTACTTGAGCTCATGAAATTACTTATCTATCATTTTACATAAAATTTGAGGGTATTACTTACTAAAATATTTCCTATTAAAATAATCCCATTCCATGGAATGAATTTCTTCCCATTTATTCATGTTCTTAATATGGTTCCACTAGTGACATGCTTTTTTATCCAAATGATAAACTGCTAGGATGATTTTTTCATGTTCTGGGAAGTGTAGAAAAAAATTAGTTTCTCATTGGTGTTAATCCATCTCACATCGATCATTGGATCATAAGATCCACTATAATAAGGTTCATGTTTCATCAGGAAAGACTCAACAATATATTGTTCCCTTATTATATCATTTGTATCATCAATATTATTTATGGCTTAAGAAAGTTTTGTTAGCATAGAAACGGTATTTTTCCTCCTAGATCCCATAGAATTTGGTTTATTAGGTGGAAAATCATTTAATTTTCTATCACATTCACTAATAACATGGTTACTTCAGGATCTATTCATTATCAAAAACAAAAAATCATAGTTTTCGAAACACTAATCATAATTGGAAAACACATAATCAAGAAAAATAATTTATAGGATTTCTTAATCAAGATGCAACATTTTCAATCTAGGAAACCTTAGGTTTAACCTAGTCCATACATGATCATCATATATTCATATCCTTGATAATGTTTCATACATAAAATGTTATTTAACCTAATTATATACCCTAGGAGTGTCAAAAAAGGTGTGTTATAGGTCCAACTATCATGCAACAGGTGAAAATAAAGTCAAATCCCTTTGTTTTCTTTTTAGAGTAATTACCCCTAGGTAAAAATGTTCTAGAGCTGCATCCACTTATATTATCATGAAAATTATTTTTATTGGGAAATAACTCTCTTTTATTTACCATAACGTAGGATAATCTCTTATACTTAGGATTATTATAAGGGATAATAATAAAATTTTCTCATATTAATTTCCTAAGGTTAATTAAACCTTTCAATGATACCAACTATAGAGACTCGTGATTTTTATACATAAATATTACATATATTTAGACAAATATTAATTAAATTAAAAAAAATACACACCTAAGAATCGTAATGTTTTAGTGTATTTGGATATTAGATACAAAATCTTCTTATTTTATGAAATATCTTCAACATATCCCATAAATATATTCCTATATATTAATATTTTTATACATTACATTTTTAAAATAATTCTTCATATCCTAGATAAAGAAAAAATAAGAAAGTGTGGCCTTAGATGATCAGAAAGAGTAAACAAGGGATATATCAACATAACATGTATATATGGGTATTAGGACATGATATAACATTTTAAAACCCATACCCTTTA
The DNA here is from genome assembly GCA_963277665.1 of Viscum album. Classification (NCBI taxonomy): domain Eukaryota; kingdom Viridiplantae; phylum Streptophyta; class Magnoliopsida; order Santalales; family Viscaceae; genus Viscum; species Viscum album. The sequence goes on along the minus strand of OY728150.1, from coordinate 2,044,094,088 downwards.
TATAAAGAATCATAATCTTGAATCATGACATAAATATTATCCGTTTTTAAGATATGAATCATAAAAAACTAAAGAACATGAGACATGAGAGAATAACCTTGAAATAAGACATGGAATTTTGGAATACACATAATAATAGAAAATAATTTCATTAGAAGTCAAGGAATACTACCATTATTATCATAGTACATTGGGTTCACACCACAAACCCTTATATTAGTCATGGTTCACCCCCTATACTATCATTGTGGATAATGCCCCTTTTTTATGTGAGTTAAATTCTCATTAAATTTCTATTTATCACATGAAATATTAATCATTACCCGATGCATTGGAATTATATATGATTTTGTGTCCAACCATCTCAATTTATAATTTAATTATATATCCTTGGTTATAACATGACCCCCATCCTTTTTTATAATATAACCACCTATTACATATAAAAATCATACATTTTTTGCAAAAATATCATAAAACGTTCACCATATCATATCCCACAAAAAGTAAATGGGTTTCATAAACATTTCATCATAACATAACCTGTGGAAAATAAATGGGTTCCATTAACATTCCATCATTTTAACATAAAATATCCCCTGGAAAGGAAACATGTTTTATAAATAAATTTTCATCATAATCAAAACCATGCATAGAAAGAATAAGGATGGTAAAATTAGATCATATCCCCTATAAAATTTGAACAACACTGAATATTTTTATTAAATATGAATAGAAATTCATTAAAAAGTTCATCAAAACATTCTTGAAGAAAATATCCTTTCCATAATGAAATCACATCATTAAATTCTAAGAATTTACCAAATAATAAAGAAAACATTTTATTTGAAAATATCATTTTAAACTTTTAATGGAATATTTAAATCATTAAGTGGACATGAATATAGAAAATACCTTTCATTATTTACACATTGAAATAAATATTCCATCCATATTTTTTGTAAAAATTAAATAGTAATTAATTTTAGAAGATAACAAGAAGAATCCTTTTAATTTTTTTCAAATTAAAAAAATGATAAAAATTAATTTAATTTTTTTTATAATAATAAAAAAATTCTTTAAAAAATTTTTAGACAATGTGGACATCTAAGAGAATGTATTTTATATCGAAGAGAGAGATTAAGTCTATTTTCCATAAAAACATTCTTTTGGTATCTTCATTTCTTAAATGGAGGAAAATGAAATGAAAATAAATATTATCTATAAATAACTATAGGATAATAAAATTAAATAATTTCTTGATAGTTAGATCTTAATATTTCATCATTGGAAGTTTAATCATAAAACATCATAATATACAACAAGATTATAACATAAACCCCTTACCACTTTGGTAACTTTTAAATCATAATCCCTATGAAAGAAAAAACATTATGTGGATATTCTATTCCATATAAATTTTATATGTGGAATCCTAAAATATATTCATGGTAAGTATACACACCACAAAAAAGAAACAAGTGGTGAATATTACATGTGTATCAATGAAAAATAAGTGAGATAAAAATCCCATACATGCTTTGGTAACACTTGAATCACAGACCCCATGGAATAATAAAATTAATTTAAACATTAAATATCAAAATAATAATTAAATTAATAATATAAAATGTCAATGGGTCTTTATATATACTTCATAGATGAATATAGGTTTATAACATATCATATTTCCCAATGAAGAAATTTAGAGGCAATAATTTCATACCTCAAGTATTGAATTTATTCATACAAGTTCCAAACTCTAGTATAATTAAAACTAATTTAGTGTAAATATAATAAAAAACCATTTTCACATATATCATACCTTATATGATTTAATTATACCTTTTTATCACTCATTCGTTATAATATATTTATTAAAATCAATGTTCTAGCTGATAACTATTTTGGTTTTCATGTATGTTTTGGATAGGTAGTTTGTTTCCTTGTAATTTTATCATAGTTACATAATATCCAATATGTTTATTATTACAAATATATCTTATATATTCATTATATATTTATTTATAAAAATTGATAAAAAAATTATAAAGAAAATGAATTTCACCATTCATAGAGATAATAGGTTCTATGTATGCATAGACACTGCTTCCATTTTATTGACGGATGGAATGAAATAAAGGTAAATAATAATTAAAACTCATAGAATAATTTTTATATTATGTGTTTTATATATATACTATAAATCAATCTTTATTACCATATATGGAAAATAGAAATGTAAAACACATCACATTGATTTACATGGCGGCAGTCTTTCGTACACACAAGCGAAATTACTATTTTCCAATGGTTTGGAATGTAATAATTTATATGTGATATTATTGTTATATAAATATATTTAATTCATAAATATAACATACATGCTTTAAATACATCATTATATCAATCTGTGAGAGGCAGAGATGAAAAATGATACCTCTTCTTCAATGAACCTCTTTAGGTTTGTACCTAAAGGCTACTTAGGATGGTTTCATGACCAATATAAGGCCTATAGGATGTGAGTAGAGAAGTAAAGAAGGTATATTTTTTATTTCCCCCAAAAAAGGATCTGTATGTTTGTATAGGATAAGATAAGGTTTTTTCCTTTATAAGTGGGGGAGAGGACACACTTGAATTTTTTAAAATGAAAAAGGTATACTCGTGTTTTAAACATGACACAAGGATCCAATATGGATCATTCAAAAACCATAGATTACATAAGGTCAAAATATGAATAGAAACTAAGAATTGGACATGTTTTTAGGTCATTTTAACTCTTTTATTTTTATATTAACCCCAAGTAAACTCGTCTTAACCTTAACCGCGATAATTATTTGCTACTATTTTTACTATTCATTGTGATAAAAAATTAAGTTGACCTCAATATATATTATTTATTATTATGATTTAAAATATTGAATATAATTTTCAAAATTCAATTCCCTGGTTTGGTGGAATTTTATTTTAAATTAACCCCACAATGGTGATAAAAATATGATTTCTGAAAGAAACATATTTCCAATTTATAGAGTTTTATTAACCAAATTTCAACACGAAATTGATTCAAATATCCTAAATTAGATTAATAATAATATAATTTTTTTATTTAAGTTTTAAACTATTTAATAATAAGACATAAAAATGAAAATACTTTAAATGAAATGGTGGTTTTAAATAGAAATTAGTATTTTCACTATTCATTGAAAATTTAAACTTTTCGGAAAATTATAAAAAAATCACCCTAAGATAATTTTAGAATTCGGATTCCAAAAATGATGTTAATTTTATAAAATAAATTTTTTTAAAATTGGTATAATTATTTTTATTATTTTTTTAAAAAATTAATGAAAAATCATTTTTTTAGAAGAAATGTATTTTCAAAGCATAAAAAGACTTTACCAAATCATTAGTATTAATTTATCAATATAAAAAAATTATACATAATTTTAAAAATGAGGTTATTACAATTCATTCCACTGATTTTAGTTTCCATTTTATAATGGTCGTGTTTAAATAATAATCTTAATAGTATATTGCAACTTTTTTTAACTCGGTGTTGCGTGTAGTGAAAATATCAATGAAAATATTATTTTTAGAAAAATAAATTTAATAACATATTGGGGTGCAAGAAATTGAGGCTCATAGTAATAAATTATATAATGAGAGATTACATGGCCACTCTATGACATTTGATGCATTCTCTAACTATTGGGTAAATATACCACCACAATTACCTATAATTAAATAGATTAATCATTCGAGAAGGCACATAGAGAAAGAGGTGAAATGAGACAAAGAAGATTTGAAGAATAATTCATCTGAGCATATGGGAGGGACTCAAAGTTAAAATAACTTCCCATGCATGCATGAGGGAAATAATCCTATAAAAATATACTAGAAAAACCACATCTGGAAAACAAAAATAGGATAACATTTCTAGAATAACTCCGCCAGATAAAAATTTCACCATTTTCTAATAGTTCATGCCTCTGTTATCCCATGATATTTTGCATGACCTCTATATGTGAACTACTAGACTAAGACTATGTGATGTGAACTATAAAAGATGATTTCATATGTAAATAGAAGAAATGAATTATGTTATCAAATATACATCACATGGTGTAGTAGGAAAGGAATTTGTGCACATCATTAAGACAATGTGATCCACATTGGCTCAACCATCTTCCCCTAAAATAGTATGTAAGTATTCCCTCATGTTACAACCTTCATCAAAGAAATATATCATTGTGAAGGAAATAAAAAAAAGGTCATGGATTCCTTTCAACCAAGACAAAACCACTAAAATGAAAACATAAATCTTCTTCTAAAGCCACTCAACATACATGATCATGGAATTCACATCTGCGTCCAAACCGTTGATAATGTGTTCTATTGATAAAATTTATCTCCCAATTTTCTACGAAGAATAATAACATAATAACAGAATCATGATATTATATTCCATTGATAATGAGTGTCCTAGTCATGAGGATACATTGAAGACTTATCAGTATTTATAATACATACCTTAGTAGACCCAAGATCGAACCAGATTGTCCTGGGTAATTTATTGATGCTTAATTATAATTGATAAAAAACTAGAAATATAATTATTCATTGTGTAAGTCTCAAAATCATGCTCAATTATGGATTTATTCACCTCATTGAGATAGGTCTCTATAAGGGGCCTCATACTAGGTGTAAAACACCAACTCCTCTAGACACCACCTAACCCACTCATTGATTTTGGTATTCCAAATAAACATCATATGAATAGGTCCTACTCAAATCCCTCGTTGTTTTAAATTTCATGAAAAAATACATGAATTATGACATTAAACTACATGTCCAACTTCCCATTAACACATCATAAAACAACATGAAAATATCCCCATAACAGAACATTAAAATTCATAGTGAACATATTTACCACATGATGATAGACTTTATGGTACATTATTATCACATGAACTTCAAATATGCTCCTCAAACTATATGGTATTTGATTCTTATCTAGAAATATATATAATAATCCTCCCATAGGTTCAAACCCAATACCTTCAACCCTCCTTTACACATCATTATGGGGACATATTCATCAAGGAACCACCTTCATCCTTTCTCACTAGGATATATTCCCCATGATTTTAGACATCAGTGTTACTAGTCCCATATTCCTTAGTAACCCTCCTAATTGGGATATGTTTTGAGGAAGCCATTCCACACTTGGATGTTTATATTCCTTCCAGGTATTACCATATTTCCTTCATTAAGATATATTCTTAATGAATCTAGATTCTGATCAGTGGGCTATTTTCCTACCATCTAAATCATTAATACATCTTACATGGACATATTCCTTTTGAGAATAACCTAACCTCATTGGTACATATTCAAATTATGTCAAACAATTTCTATGTACCTTCTCATTATAAGTTCACTATGCATGTTTTTAAAGTACTTAGAATCAATCCTTATCACATGAAAATTTAATGAATGGCATGTGATTAGCCACTAAAAGTGGAAAATATTAATTTTCATTGTCTTAATAATATGTTCCAAAGTCCATAAATATTAATTTTAGTGCATTATAGAAATTGAACTTCATTTCTCATCTCAAATGCAATTCATGTTTAAAATGAAAATTTGGGCCAATCATTCATCTATTTGTGGAAAACATTATATACATTTTCTAAATTTTATATTTCTTGGATATTAATTATAAAATTGTTTGGAAAATTTTATCTTGTAGGATCTATGAATGAATCCGAATGGAAGATGGAGATTTTTGGGTATGAATGAAGAACTATTCTGGAGAAAGCATAATTGGGCTAAGGCCCATCAAACAATTGTGGAGCCCCCATCCAGACCCAATGAAGCTCAAATTTTTACAGTAGAAAGAGAAAAATTATGGGATTTTTTATTCAACTGTGTCCAATTCTAATTCCGATGTTTTCATAGAGATATATCGATCTCATGTTAACATTTAAATAGTGGGCCCAACCTGAACACCCATAATGTCCTCCCACAATTTCGATAATAACATCCAAAATGCTACACTAAATTTCCTGAAATTTTTACAACTAATAGAGGACATATGGGTAATAATACTTCTATTCTAAAACCCCTCCGGATTCATCCTCCTTCGATTACAAAATCACTTGTAAAAATGATGGACAAACCAGGATGAATTTCCGGGTCAACTTTGAAATGTCAAATTCCCTTGATTTTCTCATCCTCCTTTTAACTCTCCCAATTAATGGAGATGTAATTTATTGTTGGGGTTGTATCTAAGGCTTTTAATATGCCTATATAAAGATTTTTTGGTGAATGGAATTAGCATATAATATTTTTCTTTGGAATGGATGTTTTTATTTTCTTTCAATTGTATTGTCATGGTTTCATTTTTTAATCTCTTTGTCAATTTCTCCCAGGTATGTTTTTATTTCTCCTTTATTTAATTAATAAAATATCATCATCATCTTCTACTTCTTAATTTATTTTTTCTTTTTCAATATCATGTTGATACCGTTTCCTTAGGGAGTGAGGTTATTCACATTATCTTTTGTGAATCTCTTGACAAAACGGTGGAGTGATTGTTATTTATTTTATTCTTATTCTCCAATTGTACCATCATAAGTCTAATACCCACATTCATTGATATAATAGAATCAATGGAGGGCTAATATTATAATTGGTTGATCTAGGGGAGTATCAAGGGGGTAATTTGATGATATTTCTTAATTTAATAATTCTTAATCAATTCTATTTTTAAGATTTAAATTCAATGATATAAGTTATCCTTTAAACTCGCCAATTTTAAGGATACAAATCTCGGGTTCTAAAATTATCCATTACCTTGGATTTCTCATCAATATGATCCTCCAAGTGTATAGGTGATTATCCTTATGATAGCGAAAACTCAAAATTGGTGAGTGATTTGGGATGGTTGTATTTCTTCAAAGGAAACACTCAAATTTAAGACATTGAAATAATTTAAAAAGAAATTCATCCAATTCACCCATGCAATAACCAAGGATCAACTCATGATTTTATATTAAATTCACTTACGTCTTTAAAATAACAAATAATATAATCAATTCAAACCAAATTTTTCCACTTCATAGCCCATCCTCTAGAATATCATAGTGTCTCAAGGTTACTTTTTGGTCCTTATGGATTTGACCCCTATATGTACTGCATCAACAGCTTTTAACAGTAGGGTAAATTTGGGAAAAACCAAATTTTGGCACTGTTTCTGGGAACCAAGTAAATTATCTTAGACACTATCATCCCTTTCTCACCCCACGTTCTCTATTATCACCCCCATCTCTCTTATCTTAAACCCTTTCTCTCTGTGTGTGTCCTGAGAATCTAGAATCCAACTTTCTATCTTCTCCAATGGAGTATGTTCCAATATACAATGTAACAAAATAATGTTGTGATCCAATGGAAAATCAATATTGGGATTCCTCTAAATTAGAAATTTTCTTTGATCAACCCTTGATTAATTACCACACACCTGGGGACATGTAAAATCATTTGGATGCTGAATATTTAAAGGATAAATTTCTAGCCCTCTCAAGGATGGTTGAAAAGATGAATCTTGGGAATGCCCATGATGATCATCCAAATAAAAATTCTATTCCTCAAACACTGATTGAAAAATTGTGTAATCAAATGGATATAATGAGTTTTGAGGTTTCATCTTTGAGATTAGAACTACAACGCATTAATACTTGTGAGGAACTCATCCCTACAACAATCGTACCTTCCAAAACCATATGTAGAGTGTTTAGTTTCCCAAAATCCTCTCATGAATTTATTGAAGAACCGACCTTTGGATTTAGGGTGGGGGAATTGAATCAAAAAATTGTTGAAGGGTCGTTAAATAAGAAGGAAATTGATTTCATGTATTCACAAGACGGAAATTTGACATCATGGATTGAGTCTCCTATGTATAACTCTATTGATTATTTTTCAGAAACAAGTATCAATGAACCATTGAGGGAAACTAAAAACATTGAGTTCATACCCATTCCTGACACTAATCTCTCTAATTTGGTCGTTGAATCTTCTATTCTAAAGGAACCAGTTTTGTTGAGAAATTTGGAAAATGAAACTATGTTGGATTCAAAATATCAACCTGTGTTTGAATGTCCTATGCAAACCCAATATCAAAATTATTATCCTTCCATCCCCACCCAAATATCCCTTCATAGGGTATAATCAGGAGCTTTCAATTGGAATTAATTCTTCTCGTGAAACCAAAAAAGATGGAATGATCATTGATTTCTTAGGAAAGACTACAGAGGAATCAAGATCAACCATTTCTAATATTCCTTGGATTTTCCCACTCATTTTAGAACATAGGTTTGAAAATGACAAAAATTCTAAACAAATAATCAATCTCAATAAAGTAAAATCAGAGAAATATTGGGTCTTTATAATGTTGAAATTTGGTATTGGGTAAGTTAGGGGGTTCATGTCGAGCTAGCGACATTAAACAAAAGCGCTTCATGGGAGGCAACACATGGTTTTCATGTTTTATTTTATTTAATTAGTACTTTTCACTATTGAAATGTTGTTATTTAATGATTAAGTATGGGTATGAAAGGGGAGCACCATATTTATCCGTGTCATGTGGTGTGATCCCTGAGTAATACATTACCCATAAATTTTAGAGAATACAATTTATCATCTGTTTATTTTATTTTTATGTTTTTGTAGGTTAAAAGAAAAATAAAATAATAATATTTTATATTGTTGACCTGTTATTATTTTATGAGTGAGGATTGGTATGAAAGGGGCGCACCATATTCATCTGTGTCACTAGGTGTGATCCCTTAGTAATATCTTAACCAGAAATTTAAGAGAAGACAATGTATCATCAATTTATTTTATTTTATTTTTATGTTTTTCTAGGTTAAAAATAAAATATACAAAAAAATATATAAAAAAAATTAAAGACACGTGATAGGTCATGGGGAAAATCCCGTCACAACCATCCAAGCCGCTGAGACTCGAACCCAGGATTAAAGGGAGATTGTGGCACGCGCTTTCATCATCAACCACTAGGTGACTTCGTTCAATGATTATCATTTTAAATTTCCTCTTTGAACACCTCTCTCATACCCCCTTCTATGTTTTCTTTAAACACTGTAGATAGTGTTATTCTATGTTGGGGGGAGATAAAAAATGATTTTTTATGAATAAGAACTTGAATTAAAATAAAAATACTATTGCCCTTGAACATGATAACACACATAGCAAACTCCGAAAATTGGATATCAAATAATTTTTCATGCCATGATTCTAATTTTAATGCAAGTTTATGTCTTTGAGCTTAGTTTTTGGAAAGTGCAGTTTCCTGATGTGATTTTTCAAAGTTTACATTTTCATCCTCTTAATAAAAATGCCCCAATGCACGTATACTAGATCTTGGGTGTAAATTTGAGTTCTCGGGTCCCTTTCATTATAGAATAGGGTTATGGGGTCACTTTTATTATAATTAGAGAAATAAAAAAACTAAAAAAATTGAAAAAAATAATGACCACACAGTGCAATGTTTTGTCCAAATGTGGGGCATCTGGCACTTGGGTATCATGACTCCATAGTTGTCTTGCCCAGAGTTAAGCATTATATCTCTATTATTGAGCATGGAATTGACAATATGCATGGCGTCCAACACTTGGGGAACGTGACTCCACAGTTTCCTTGCCCAGAGTTAGTCATTTCATATCTATTGTGGTATAAAAAATCAACAAAAAATCAAATAAAAAAACTTGGATAATCATCTTAAGATTTAATGTGATTCCCACCTATCACTTCCATTTTTAACCCTTGAACAAAAAATGGGACCCATGTCTTTTGTGATGCAAAACACATCATCATGCTTAATTGAAATTCGATGAAATGTGACAATGAATTTTAACAAAGGAATGGGATTGGGCTTGGGATATTATTATGGATCTAGTTTTTTTTAAATAATTTTGATGGGTTTCATACTTTTTGTGGTATGAGGTCTTTGAGTGAGAAATGTGTATTAAAATGTTTTTGGAAAAGGGAATTCAAATTTCATATTTGTAATATATTTTTCTTGGGACTAGAAAAACTAAATTAAGGGGTTTGATTATCCACTTAAAGTGGTTAATATTCATTATTAATATCTTAATAATATGTTCCACATACCATAAAAAATAATTTTAGTGCATTATAGAAATTGAACTTCATTTCTCATCTCAAATGAAATTCATGTTTAAAATGAAAATTTGGGATCAATCATTCATCTATTTGTGGAAAAATTATATTCATTTTATGATTTGGATATTTTGGGATATTATTTATCACTTTTTTGGAACATTTTTTCTTTTAGGATAGAAGGATGAATCCCAATGGAAGATGGATATGTTTGGGTATGAATGCAGATCTTTTCTGGAGAAAGAATAATGGGCCTAAGGCCAATCAAACAATTGTGGGGCCTACAATCTAGGCACAATGATGCTCAAAGTTTTACAGTAGAAAGAGAAAAATATGGGGATCATTCTATTCAATTGTTTCTAGAGCTAATTTCAATGTTTTCATGGAGATATATGGATCTGAAGTTAACAATTTAATGGTGGGCCTGACCTGAATGCCCATAATGTCTTCCCGCCATTTAGATCATAACATCCAAATGGCTACACCGAATTTCTTGAAATTGTTACAGCAAATATATGATAGATGGAATAGAATATTTTTCTTCTACGACCCCTCCGGATTCGGCATCCTTTAATTAAAAATTCTCATGTAAAAATGGCAGATGAATCTGGATGAATTTCTAGGTCAACTTTGAAACGTCAAATTCCCTTGATTTTCTAACCCTCCTTTTAACTCTCCCAATTAATGGAGATTTAATTTATTTTTGGGGGTGTATCTAAGGATATTAATATTTCTATAATAAGAGTTGGTGGTGAATGGAATTAGAATCTAATATTTTTCTTTGGAATAGACGTTTTTATTTTCTATCAATTGTATTGTCATGCTTTCATTTTGTAATCGCTCCGTCAATTTCTCCCCTGTCAGTTTTTCATTCACCTTCATTTAATTAATAAAATAACATCATCATATTATCCTTCATAATTTATTATTTCTTTTTCGATATCATGTTGATACCGTTGCCTTAGAGAGTGAGTTTTTTCATATTATCTTTCTTAAAACTCTTCACACAACAGTGGAGTGATTGTTATTTTTTTTTCTTCTTTTCCCACTCTACCATCATAAGTCTACTACCCGCTGTCATTGATAGAATAACATCAATGGAGGGATAATCCTATAATGGGTTGATTCAAGGGAGTATCAAGGGGTGAATTGGAAGTTATTTCTTAATTTAATAATTCTTAATCAATTCTATTTTTTAAATTTTAATTCAATGATATACGTTATCCTTTAAACTCACCAATTTTAAGGATACACATCCAGAGTGCTAAAACGATCCTCTACCTTGGATTTATCATAAATATGATCCTCAAAGGGTATAGGTGATTAGTCTTATAATAGTGAAAACTAAAAATTGGTGTGTGATTTGGGATGGTTGTATTTTGTTAAAGGAAACACTTGAATTTAAGACTTTGAAATAATTTAAAAAGAAATTCATCCAATTAACCCCATGCAATAACCAAGGATCAACTCATGCTTTTAAATTAAATTCACTTATGACTTTAAAATATAAAAAATCTAATCAACTCAAACCCAAGTTATCCAAATCAACCTCATTAAATCACCTTCTTATAATGCATGTTTCTTAGGTTTCTTCTTAGGTCTCTGAGGATCAATAACCCAAGACATACTACAATGACCACTTACACCATACAATATGGGTAAATGTGGGCCCAACCAGCATACCCCATTAAATGGTATTGAAATACATGGGTTATGATTCCATTGATATGGATATATAGGAAGACATACTATGATCACAACCCCATATTGAAAATAATCATCACCTTCCTATATGAAGATAAACTACAGATCACCTAACTATGTTGGAGTTGAACTATATCACTTCAAATTAAGCATCACTCATTAGTAACTTAATGACATAGAACCTATATTACATATATCTATTCACATTTATCCATGATTGTGATCCATCGCTTTCATGTGTAGGGTAACAAGTCCAACATTAGAGATTTGGTAAGGATTCAGGGAAGCATCTTAAATACATAATAGAGTTATGAAGAATGCAATAATTCCCTTTTATAGGGAGAGATGTGTCCACACTCTTATCCACTCAACCAATGTCCACTTCAATTATTTTTTGGTAAGATACCCTACTAACCACCTAACATTAGAAAGACAACTTATAATGATGTTCACACAAAACTATCACATATGAAGAAGGCCATTGGATTTTCCTTTGGAAAAATACCCTCGATCATGTAAAGTTAAATAAAAGTATACTAACAATAATAAAAACCATCTGGATAAACTAAAAAAAAAATCACAGTTTTATGCCACATGTAATAAAACTAATCTACAATTTAACAATATGAAAATTATAACATGTAATACAATTTAAATGAACATAATCAAGCCCCCATTGTTGTATGATATACATCGAGGTCCAAAATAACCCCAAAATAAAAAAATATAGACACATCCACAAAACTAGTCTTGAGAAATCACTTAGTCCCATCTATAAACTTGTCCCCATTTATCAAACTGAACCATTAGTCTTAAATCTCTTTACCTAATCTATACATATAACCATAATATTTTCTGGGTTACCTATAGTTCCCAAGCATGATTATAGTACAACATAGTAGGACACCAACAATAGTGGTATTAAATATAACCAGTCCAAATATTAAGCATGCTGATATGGAAAAATAAATATTTGAAACATAATAAGATAAATCAAATTTCACCCTCTAGTTCTAAAGAGACAATTGATATTGCCCGTACCTACTTCAAAAAGTTCCAAATTCCTTTGAACATGATACATAACCCATCTAGGGGTCCGATAAACCATAGATCATAATACCAATTCCCATCACTAATTATCATGGGTGCCAAAAACCACCCCTAATACAAATATATACCATAGATTTTTTGGACACCCTAGATACCACAATATATCATAGATCCCTAGAGGGATTATCTTCCACCATAGAAGATACTATATATCATAGAGCCTCATGGGGATTACCACCCATCATATATTCCATCATATACTCTAAATACATTGAGGGATTAGATCAAACACCAAATACTATTATATATCACAAAGAAAAGGAGAGGTTAATTCTAACCCCAAAATTCCATAATATATTATAGAGTATCAAGGGTATTAAAACCAACCTCAGATATATCCATATAACATAGAGTCTCAAAGGGATTAAAGTGAACCCCTAATACCACCATATAAATGTTATTAAGTTGTTACAATTAAATACAAGTTTTTGATTCTAATTAACATTTTAAACATTTATCAATTCATATTATATCAGTGATTAACATCAATCCAAGTCATATTGATTTCCAAGATCACCATTTCAATTTTTCAAGTGGATATTATTTTCCCATCCAAGTATCCTGACCATAAATACTTATATATCATCCTATGGAATCTACTTTCAACCAAATATGTCTCATTATCATCAAGGTCACTCTTTAATTTTACTCTAATACATCCCATCCTGGTGGTTTAAGGTACACCACACTTGAAAATCCAAATTATTAAATTCAATAATTACCAATAGACTCACCACAACTCAAAAATTGTGATTCTCATATGAAACAATTTAATTAATAATTTAATTATGTTTTAGTGTAAGAACACATTAGGTAAGAATAGATTCACATCATAGAAACATAAAAATGTGGTTATACATTAGGCACAACATTGGTACCACCTTATTTATTCAGGAATACATATTATCATTTAGTTTCATATGTTCATTCAGTACCAATTGGAAAGAATCGATAAAATCATAGGAAAGCCTAAAAATATTTCTATAAATTGATTACTAGTGTAAGTATAAGAAACAGTCAGATAAACCATGAAATAGATACTTAAGGATATCTGGCCTCAAATGTGGCTACTACCTTTGAATAATAACAATAAAAACATACAAAACTAATGGATATCTCTTGAGAGGTGAGAAAGAATCATAAAGATAATTTTAGGGAATTATCATTGTTCTATGTACCAAAATTTTCTAAACCCACTTTTTAATTAAATTTAATAAATTGTTTATTTATTTTAATTAAAATTTTATATATGGAATATCATAATCATGTTTGAAAAATCCTGGATTTAACTTAACATACCATGTAACCCTTACGTAGGAACATTACATATCAACCCTTTCTTATCAAACCTTAGATAGAAAATTTATTACATTTTTTACTATCCAAATCAATGATTAGGAACCATAAGGAATCTTATCAACCATTACATATAAAATATTACACATAATAAATTTAATCCTTTTTATTTTTATTGTCTCAAACCAAGATCCACTAAGGTACCTCCCTGAGATGGTGTGATACATGATGTCGAGAGAAACTACCCATATACAAAATATTACAAAATAACAATGAGGGTCTAATAGACCAAGTGGGGAGACAATAACCTATTTACCATAGTGACCCAATAATGGAAATAAAAATGAATAGTGACATGCAATAATAATAAATATGAAACATTACATATCACATTCCCATGTTGAGGAAGTACCAACAAATCAAATAAGTAACCATGTCATGTCAGGATTGTATAAAGTGACATAAAACCCCAAAATAAAGATAAAAAAGTAAATCATATAAAGTAGGTCTTGATTCCATGTCTAGTTCCCGAATCAATATTCCATCCCAAATCCCATATCAACCATCCATCATAGGTCCTTTTATCTTATCCAAACCTGGAACCATAAATTCATCTTGAGCATCTAATGGCGGCCCTAGTAGGGTAAAAATACAACTCAGTAGAGTAGAAGCAGTAATGTCTATAATAATATCAAATAAAATAAAAGTATATGATGAAGTTCAAAGAATAATAAGCATGATTTTGAAAAAAAAAATAAACCAGTATCTTATTAAAAAAAATTCATTATACTATTGGCCCTCAGGTTCCAAAAAGACACAAGACTACTAAACCCACCTTGACCTGTGCTGGAGGTTTACAACATACACAAGGGTGGTCAAAAATTTACATCACATGGGAATTAATTTATAAATCCAATTTAACAATGTACCTTATACCTTCAGTATAGGTACTCATCTCATGACCCTACAATATAGGATCTTATAGAATCATTATAGAATCACAAACTATAAAATATGTCAGTTGATCCTAGAGAATTACTCAAGCCTGAACCAAATGAACGGACCCTCAGTCTAACATCCCATCCTTTACATTTACCAATAATACAAAGTTTTATCATTTGTGTCCTTTTTTACCAACAATAATAACAAGGATAAACCTTCTCATTGATCTCCTTACAAAGGTTCATCACATTCAACTCTTTACTCAATTAAATAAGTATCCCATTTCATCATTGAACCATAATTATGACCATCAGTCACCCCCATCAAACCATTTACAGACATGGACATTCCTATTTAAGTATTTATCACATTTACCCCTTCAATGTCCATAAATAATTTAACTTATACTACATAATCCAAACAACCCCTTATTCCACGTTATCATGATAAACCAAATTAAAATTTTATTAATGTCATAAAACCATTAATTTGTTAATTAATGACCCAATTTACATGTATAATGGAGTGTAACACACCTTGGGTGGACCTTTAGGCTCAGTTTAATGATACTTTATAGACCCAATAGGGTCATTAGGGATATAAAACCTCAATGAAACACCCAAATTATCATTTAATAACAAGTTATTAAATATAAATCCCAAAGACACAAGTACAAAACAACACATTCATGGATAAAAATAAAGACAATGGGATATAAATTGTAGAATTACTACCTCATGTTTATATACAAGAACATACTCAACCATAGCTCTTGATTTAAACTCAATCAACCTTTAAATCCAAAACATATAATCTACTGGAAAATAATGGTTTAAAGACTAATGAAGGAGAAGAAACAAAACACCATTGTTATCCTATATAATAGAAGGAATAAGAGTGATATAATCTCTTGAATCATTGATTTGAACTAATATATACTTCATTAAACTCAAAATTGATGGATAACAATCCTTGGAATAAGGGAGAGTTCTTAGATCATCATTAAAGCTTCTGGAGGTGGAAGGGGAAAATAGATCAGGAAACCATAAATGCCAAGGGGTAAATAGGGAAACTACCCTATTTAAATTAGGCACATAGTTTGGGAATATAAAAATTATATAATGGAAAAATATCCCCACTTTTTCTTATGTTAATAAAATTTTGAGGATGTAATCTCTAGAAGTGGGGGATAACGTAACAACCCAGGTAGTGGTATAATAATTTTTTTCATATTTATTAGTTTTAATAAATTAAATTAATCATTATTAGTGAAATATATTAATGAAATTTATATTTTATATATTCAAATTAATTATTTTATATTCAATAAATAATTTTTATAGGCTTAAGATAGAAATAAATCCAATTTTAAGCTTAAAAGCTATTTTTTATAACATGTAATTTTGCCTCATTTTAATGGTCCACCTATTTTAAATATAACTTTGAAAATTTTATAAATTTAATTTGTGAATATAAACATTATTTTTGAATTATTAATATAAAAATTAACTTAGGGGTGAAATTTTGGAATTTTTGGATATGTTTCTTTTATTGATGAATAGTGAAAAATACTAAACTTTAATTGAAAACTACTTTTTTTCAAATTTATTTATATAGATAAATTAAAAATTAAATTGGATTTAAATTATATTATTTTAATTATTATTATATCAATCTGATTTAGGTTTTTGTAATATTTTTTTTTTAAAATTGAATATAAAAACTTTGCAGATATTTGATCCTTTTATCTTGGATGTTTGTTTCTTTTGGTCGTGTAGTTTCTTTAGACATATTTTTTATTAAGGATTGTTTCCATTATTGTAATGGTTTTCCAATATACCATTTCTAAAAGATTATATTCCTTTCATTCGACAATAAAATGGGGCTTGACCTCTAACCTTTAAAAAACATTGCAAATCCTCTTTCCTACTGTGTCTGTGAGATTAATATTAAATCTAATTTATCTAATTCGGTGAATTAAATTGGGTAATATAGATTAAATATTTATAATAAAAAGAAAAAAAAATTATTTATTAATGTAATTTTAATTTTTATTCGTAAAAATATATCTTGGTAAAAATAATGATTTACCGTAGTATAGGTAAAATAACAAAACATGTAAAAGTTAAAAGGTAAAGGCTTAAAATACCCAAAATCTAAATAATTTAAGGTTTTTTGAAGTGTTTATAGAACCAAAACATAATTTAAAACATTAATTATTATCCTAATTCTTGTAAATTAATGACACCACAATGTGGTTTTCTTTAAATATAAAATAATCATTATTTTGTCTATTAAAACTGCCCCTCCTCAAGAATAAATACCACCACTCACAACCAAATTTCTTCTAAAAGTAACTGAATATCCTAAAATAACTTCCAAAACCTCTTCTACCTCTATTAACATCAAATTACTTCTGGTCTTAAAAAAATAAAAAATCCATGGTCCTCAAGAGGTCCTTCACGGAGGTGGTATCCAAGAGGCAATTTTCACAAAACACCTCTCTTATTTTCTTTTCGTCTTTTATTTTATACTCTCCTCCTTCATCAATAAAGTAATAATAAATATATAATCATGTATATATTAAAGTTATATGTTTCAAATGGAACATATAATATCCATTTTATTTCTCATCCCCTCTTATTCTATGAATCAAATCCATCGTCTTAATTATGGCGGTTTACCGTCTCTGTGGATAATGATTTTTTGTTTTTTATCATCGCCTTAATGGTTGGTCAAAAAAGTAATATTAGTGTTAAATAAGATTAAAATAGGTATATTATAACATATTTCATGTTTTTTAACAAATATACACACATAATATTAAAAAATGAATATACTTCATGGTTTTTTGAAAAACCTCCAAAAATAAATTAAACATTTATTATTAATGTTTTATCTAATGAATCATCATCATAAAAGAAAAAAAAATGATATATGAGACCAGTAATTATTCTATAAGATCATTAATACTATTTAATTCAAATTAAAAGGTTTTAATCCCATATAACAAGAACATCTATAATATTATACAAGTGAACTGACTATGAAACCCTGAAAGGAAATCACCAGAAAAAAATAAAAATAATGAAATATTATTAATTAAAATGTGGTAATATGTTATTTAAATGACATATAAGGTTTTATAAATATGAATATAGTTATTTATTAAATTAATTACATTCTTTAAACCATTATACAAGATTTTTTAACACATTTTAAAGATTTTGAACCTGATGTTCTTTAGGTAAAACTTGTACTTATTGTTTGCGTCATGATAATATTATGAGTGAAATGTATTTTAAATTTTTTGGGTTGTATTTGAACATGATTTATCTATTTTATATTGAATACACTAAATTTATTCATTTTATTAAACCCCACTTCATTGATATAAAAATTTTAATGGACTTTATTTTAAAAATCTTATTTTAAGATTATTTTTTCAAAAAGAATTTTTTTATAAAATATTTGGAATTACTGAAATTTTACAATTTTATTTTGATTTTATATTTTTAATGTCACCTAACCAGTTTATATGGTTTCATTCAAAGAATCTTTTTTCCATTATATATGCATCGCTTTTCAGAATGGGTGATTTCAAAATTAAAAGTTTATTTTCTTCAAAGAGTGTTTTAATAATTCAATCTCTAATGATTTATATTTATGTTATGGTTCTTGGGAATTGATTATAATGATGGGTTATTATGTGATTAACCAATTATGGTTGGTTACATGATATAATAATTATGGTTGGGTACATGATAAACCAATTATGGGTGGTTTTGTGTTAAACCAAGGATGAGTGATTATGTTATAACCTCCATTGAATTGTGTACTCCGGAGTAATATGTCAGATATATTAGTTAATACATTTTTAATAGTGAGGCATAAAATGATTTCCCAAATTACATAATTTTATTTTATATTCTTGTTAATGATTTTTCATGAAAATATATTGATTTTCAATAGGTAAGATATTGATATTTTAGAACGGATGATTCCCTTATTCGAATTAAAATGTATGTTTTCTTGAAAATATTTTTATGGATTTTCCCTAGACAAATGGTTTCCATTACTTTATTTAACATACTGATATTTTGTTCTCGTATCATGTTTTAAAATTTTTTTGATAGGATTTATGGGAGAGTAGAGACAAGGATGTGATCATGGGTAAAATTTGGAAGATTTGATCAAAAAAAGAAACCACATTTTTATATTAAGAACATTAGTTTTATGAATGAAATGGGTACTGAGTATAGTTTTACACTTGTAATTTATTGGTTTATTTTGTAATTTTTTGTCCTAACTATGATTTCACATACTCGGATTCTAGTTAACAAGTGCCCCAAGCCCAGTGGGCCAGATGGCCTCAAGCGCATCTCCTCCACCGCAAGAGGTTGCCTACTAGCAGTGAGGGCCAATTGTGAGTCCATGGGGAGATTATCCCCTCATTACCCGAGTGTATAACATCAGGTAGATATAAACATAGATAAATATCATAAGAAATATATGTAAAGAGAGGAAGTATACTAGTGCAATAGATAAACAAGAGTAACAATAATAGTATCAATTTTAACAACTGATGATGATATTTCATGTCACTAGAAAACTAAAAAACCTGAATATAAGGCAGCAAGAATTACATGTTTCAAATATGTACAAAGATAAACATAATACTATACCAAGCATCCCGAGATCCAACTCGGTCCTCCAATATCAAGCTCCAACCTAAAAAATAGGCAATCATGTGTTCAAATCCTCGTGCATCCATTTGTCAACACTTCGAACCATGTAATCTAATTTGGGTACCAAACTGTGATTGGAGAGGGTATGTGATAATTGTAAGTGAGACACCACCAATGGTGTCTATAACATCCATATCATGTAATGGAATATAACAATGTGAATGAAATAAATATATAAAGTAAAACAGTATAATGTAACTAAACACCCAAATACCTACTTCATCCCTTGGCTGGTGTCTGAACTTCTAACCAATTAATTAATTATCCAATTATTAGTTTGTAATAATAGGTCATGTGAGGAATAACCAACACTGAAATTGTCTCATGATAGTATAGATATAGAGAGTTCCACAATAACAACCAAGGAAAGATAGACCTCAAGGGTTTCTTAATTAGCAATAACTATACCCTGGTTAAGCGTAAGACTGTAATCCAAAGACAATATACCAAGGAATTCCACAATTAGGAGTCTACCACCAAGGAGATAAAGCAGGGTAAAATGAGGCTAAGCAGTGAATGGGCCCGATGGGGTGTAACTGTGGAACCTACATGTCAGTGATGGATCCAAGGACTTCATCTGAGGCATCCTATGATAATATGTAAGGGATCATGCGGTGTCATACAGAGCGTCCAATGAATAGAAAAGGTTCAGGATATATGTAGGTTTCAATCTAAGCTAGCCACATCCTTGAATCAGAATGGGGTTCTCGAGTACACATGGAATTCCCTGATAAGAATCCAAAGAAATATTGAATCATGTCATTTTTATTTCATAATGAAGTTGTATAATAATTAAATTTGTTCAAGCCTTTACTTACATTAATGTGAATAGTCCTAGTAGCATGACACAATTCATTTAATCCAAATAAGGTGTATTATATTACCAAGTTTCATTCTTCTACCTTCCATTAGTTTTGAAAGGGGTGCTAGAGATATGCAATTTATTATTTATTTACATTTAAGGCCTAGTCAAACACTTAATATACTTTCCAATTACAATTTCACATTTAATTATTAAATTAAATTACTTACCTAAGGTGGGTCAATGGGATGGTATACATTGTACATTCCATTATGTAATTAACAATATAAACCAAGCCATTTAATAAAGGAAAGCATACCCTTTGGAAGGTCAATCCACAACACATCCAAAGGTGTCCTTAACGTTTCAAAATAGAAAACGATAATTATGGTATAACATACTACATGGGATGGATGGATTTATGGGTGTAACCAAAAACAACTAAATGCATATTTGAGAAGAGCATAACCATATGGTTCTAATGAATATAAGAATGACATATAATTTCAATAAATGGCACCTGATGGAATCATTGGGTCTCTCATGAATATTCCAAAATCAATTAACATGAGGGATGTGTTATAGTCCACCCAACTTGGGCTTTCACAACTATACTACTCTATTATCGGCCATTGATTTGGTTTAGATTGAAGTAGATCTAAGAAAAAACACTCATACCTTGATAAATAGGTTGATATAAAGAGAGAATGAAAAAGGATTAATATAACTCTATTACTTACCGCTGCACATCCAATGTGATGAACCGAAGGCCGGATAGATTCCAGGTGATGGAGTTACATAAATAACAATATTTGGCCTAAAAAAGCTCCAAAATGAAGGCCATAGAGGTAAACCCTAATGAAAATTGTATTAGGTAAGAAGAGGCAGCTTAATAGAATAGTAATGTAAAAAAGGAAAATTTACCTAGAAGAATAGCCCGTATAGGGTTTGTCTACATGGTTTGATAAATCGTGTGCAAATCATGTACGATTAGATGGGAATAAGGAGCACTGACATGGTTAGGCCACACGACCATGCATCAACTATGCAATATGGTTATGTTTGAAAATAGACCATCTTTATGTTTAGGGAAACCATGTGCCAACTATTAAACATGTCCAGGTTTACCGAAAAGTTCTGTTTTGGACTCCGAACTAGACTTGAACACCACAAAGTCATTTTCTAAAACAAAATGAATCCCCAAAAGTTACAATATATGAAATTATATTGAAATTTAATGTATCCACACCTATGTGAAAAATCAGGTTCTTACAGTCCTCCCCCTTAAAATAAGTCGCCCCAAAGTTCACCTTCCAAGGGTGGTAAATCGATGTATGAGACAATTCTGATCATTGGGCACGTATGTCAGCTTCCCTCTCCCATGTCTCATCTTGTACCTGGCCATGTTTCTATAGCACCCGTTCCAGAGGGATAGACTGGCCTCAAAGAGACTTCGTGCTCTAGTCAATGATACTCCTCAAAGGTAGGATCGGCATCTAAATCAACTTCCTTGAGATCAAAAGTATGATATGAGTCGGAATGATATTTATGAAGTTCTGAAACATGGAAGACATCATGCATGGAGTTATACATATGAGGTAGGAACAAATGATAGGCTACCGACCCGACTCTCTCTAGAATCTCAAACATACCTATGCAACAAGGTGACAACTTTCCCTACTTTTGTAACCATCTAGGCCCTAACCTAGGAAATACCCAAAGAAAAACATATTCTCCAGTCTTGAAATAAAGGGGTCATCAATGTCGATTGACATAAGATTTCTATCTAAACTGAGCAATACTCATACACTTTCCGATCAATTGAACCTACTATGAAGTCTCAAGAATGAGACAATGACCTAGTAGGGCTGCCTAACCAACCTCTACCTAGCACAGGGGTGAACGACATAACCTACCATTCAAGGACTCAAAATGATCCATCATAATTTTCACCTAGAAGCTATTATTGTAGGTTAAATCAATAAGGCTGATAATCTTTCCCAAAAATCATTGAAATCATGGACACATGCTCAGAACGTATCCTCTAGAACCAATATTGTTTGTTCCAATTGTCCATCAGTATGAGGGTGAAAATCTATGATTAAAATCACATGATTGCCCATTGATTTTTGAAAACCCTTCCAGAATAAAGATGTGAAATGATCGTCCCTATGTGAAGTGATATTATGTGGAACTTCATGTAGTCATGTGATCTTTTGAACATACAGTTTCCACAACTCATCAATTGTGAAAGTCTCCAGAATAGGTATGATGTGAGCCACTTTTTTCAGTCTGTCAAGGACAACCCATATATCATATATACCCCTAGGGAGCCTAGTAAAAATGAATAAAAAGTCTTTGGAAACAACTTCCCATTTCCATTCTGATATTGGAAGTGCCTATAACAAGACTGCATGTCTCTGGTTCTCCGACTTCACCAGATGACCAGTGGAACACCTAGTGATAAATCCTACTATCTGATGGCTCATCCCATCCTACCAATACCGGTATCACATTTCCTAATAAATATTAGAGATTCCTAGATAAACTACCCACTGAGAACCGTGGTACTTTTTCATCAAATCCTTTCTCAGGTTGGTGGGAACCCAACTATATCCACATAGATGCATGACATTGTCTCTGTCCATGGACCAACCCTGAGGCCTGTCATTTCTTGATATAATTTCGCAGATAACCAAGCCTTTAGGATCTGAAAACAATATAACACTCACCTTATCAAGTAGGTAGGAGGTAACTGTCATGGTGGAGAGGTGTGACTACTCATGGATGTCATGAAACTCTTGAAAAAATTTATAAAAATAGGGCCATTAACTTCCATTCGTCACTATATTCTTGTACGGCCTCTGTATGAGTTTTCCAACTCAACTTATCAATGAATAAATTTCTCTTTATATGAATATAGGCAAGCTATAAATCAATTTTTTATTGATACTTGACCCATTTCTGTTGTCTGAGGTTCCAGTCACGCTATGAAAAGATATATTTTAGGCTCTTGTGGTCTATTTATAGCACAAATCACTCACCCAATAGATAATTTCTATAACAACATAACCAATGGACAAATGTTTCTTGATCTAGGGCATGTATAGGATATTTTCTTTAATGTGGTATCATATACCAAGATCCATACACAAGACTTTGTCCTCCTACATCAGCACTACTCCCAGGATGATGCATGATGCATCATAGAAGAAAATATAACCCATGCCTGTCTTCATAAGAATTATAATAAGTGTTGATGGAAGCCTCTATTTCATATCTTGAAAGGAATTATCAAATTATTCTGACCATAAATACTTAACAAACAACTTTTTATGTCTAATAATAGGTGAATAAATATGGAAAAAGTCTTGTATAAAATTACTATAATATCCAGCAGTCCCCATGAAACTTTTGATGTCAGACATGTTATTGGGATTCTCCCCGAAAACCACAAAACTAACCTTTTTAGGGTTTAAAGATGCTCATGATTATGATATTATATGACCCACGAAGTGTAATTTTCCAATCCATAATTGGCACTTAGCATTCTTGGCGTAAAGCTTATGATATCTTAGTGTACTCATAATGATCTCAAGATGTTTGGCATGCTCTCTATGAGAATGAGAATAAACCAAGATGGCATCCAAAAAATACCATGAAAAATGCATCTAAATTGGGGTAAATCACCCAATTCCTCAGAGCAATGAAAATGACATGAGCGTTCATAAGACCAAATGTCATAACAAGGTACTCATATAGACCATACATGCTATGAATAGTGTCTAACTCTTACCCGGTGATAAACCGATCTCTTATCGATCTTAGAGAAGACCTTTTCTCCTCAGAGTGGGTCAAAGAGATCAACTATTTGAGGAAGTGGGTATTATTTCTTGACTATAAGTTGGTTCAACATTCTGTAATCCACGCATATATGTAAGACTATATCTACCTTCATGGTGAAAATCATGAGAGAACCCCAAGAGGATGTATTGGGAAATATAAAACCATTAGACTCTAAATCACATGACTACATCTTGGGATCCTCGATTTTATTAGGTGACATCCTATATGGAGGAAAGAACACTGTAGATACTCTTATAACAATCTCGATCGTAAACTATACCTCTCTCGGAGAAGGTAAGCTAGATATGTAATTAGAAAATACATCCTTGAAATGATCCACTACTAGAGGGAAATAAAATTATTGTAAACCATGATCCTTCATGACGATATTTTCAATCTTGTTGGTAACTCTACCTATCCCATGATGTTTTGGTCTCGCTCTACCATCATGGACATCCCACTCACAATTATGTAGATAAAGGATGCCCTATGGTGATGTAAACGATACACTATGGTGATAACAGTATACAAAATCTTAACACTTAACTATCCAATCTATCTGAGGAATGAAACAAAATACCATCATATCAAGAATGAAGAGGTTCCATAAGAAAGGGTAACTAACAACCTCAAGGGAAAAATACATACACTAGAGTATACCCTCTATTAGTTCCCCTAACAACATATCAAGGGTAATTGAACCATAGTAAAACTGTATCTCTAGAACCAGAAATTCCACAATAGATAGAGAGAAAAAAGATTTCTAATAACCTGTATCAAATAAAGTAGATACTATAGTAGATTCCACTAAAATAGTACCTCATAATTGTTTCATCAGGATTTCATGGCATGGAATTGATTCTGATTGTTGTGTTACCATTGTCACTTTTCCGTAAATCTCCCAATGGTTCCCCCATTCGTATCTTGGTACAAACCTAATTTCCAAAGGCTGATGGTCATCTGGGTTTTCAAGCCCAGTGACTCTTGGGGACTCACTTTGTTCGATAGGATGGGATGTCAATGTCATTACACCCTTATAGGGGAATTGATTCCTACTCCAAGACTCTCTTATAGATTTAATATGTATTTTTGAATCGCTTATTAATTCCGATATAGGACCAGTTACCCTAACAAAATGGATATGGTTTATCTCTCATTTATATGGGACAGATTGGGATTTCTTTTGTGAATACATCTATATGTATCTAAGGTTATTCATCATTGTTTTATTAATTATGGGTATCTTATATGATAAAACAATATGACCATGTGTTCTAGGCCATGCTCCCTTTTATAGAGGTGGTTGATATTCTGAGAATGGGATTGAGCTACTCTGAGGTGTCCTAAGTATCCTTCTTATTGCAAGAATCAAAATCCAAATAGGTTGGTTGATTCATGCAGTTTAACATCATGTCGTAAGGACTAATATGGGGGTTAGAACAAAAAATATTTGTGCTTAATTCTAGAAGAGATATCCTATGTATCTTAGATATGGAAAGAAATTAGAGTCATCCTAGTACATTTGATGTTTGGGATTATACACAAAGTATGACCAATGGAATGGGTATTTAATACCTAATGAGGTGTTTGTTTCATCCCTCTAATCCCACATGAGCCATGGTCATTGTGAGAAACAAATGGGGGAGTTCATGATCAACCTCATTTCATATGAATATGGGACCTACGTATGTGGTAAGTCCTTAGAGTGTTTGATATGAATCTCGGTCTATTAAAAAGGTGTACTACACATCTCAGTTATGGTGGGAATCATAGTAATCATAGTTCTCTTGGAGATGTTAGGGCTTACACACTAAATCTACCCTAATGAATATGTGTTTGATGCCTAATGAGGTGTTCATTTCATCCCCCTAATCCCATGTGAGCCATGCTTGTTGTGAGAAACTCGGTTGAGTACACGATCAACCTCAAGGTGTATAGATATGGAATCAGTGTATTGGGGAATTCCATGGGGTGTTTGATATAGAGCTCAGGCATTTAAGAATTAATCCTATGTATCCCAGTTATGGAGGGAATCAGAGTCGTCAAAGTTCTCTTGGAGATGTTGGGGCTTACAAACTGATCCTACCCCAGTGAATAGGCCTTCTTATTTAAAAGGTGCCTCATGATCCTATTGGGATACCCTAGAGGTCATCTCATGACCTGGCTCGACTCATGTAGAGTGTTTCACAGGAGTCATGGCAGTGTGATCTGACGGGTGTTGTGTGTCCTGGATGATACCTCTGGAGGACATCATGGGACCAGACCAACTTGCCCAGAGGGTGTCACATGTCTTGGATGACACCTCAAGGGGACATCACGGGACCAAGTTGACATGTCCAAAGGGTCTTCTATGAGAGCTATATTGTCATGATCAAATGTGTTGACGAGGCTTGACTATCAAGAGTGGGCACTATAATATGAGTCTTGAAGTGCATCTTAAGGATGTCTCTAGTATTGGGTAATGAACCTAGAGGGTTCACAGAATCCAAACGATGTCCGTGAAGGTTCCACAAGCCTTATCCAAAAAAATTTGGGGTGTTCTGCATATCCAAGATGACATTTTGAGGGGATTACATGGGTTTTGGGTGGCTTGATTCGAGGGATGTCATGCATCTTGGATGAAAACGCAAGAGGACATCATGGGACCAAGCTGACAAGTCTAGAGGGTGATGCATGTCGTGGCTGACAACTCATGGGGACATCGAAGGACTAGGCTGAAATTTCTAAAGGGTACACTGTGAGATCCATATTATCATGTCCATAAGTATTGATGAGACTTGGAAGACATGATTGGGTGTTGTTAAATGAGTTAGTCGATGCATCTTGAAGACATCACTCGTATTGGGTGATAATCACATAGGGTTTGTAGAATCCAAGTGGGGCTCGTGAAGGGTCTTCAAGAATTTTCTTGACATGTCAAGGGCATTCTGCGTATCCCCCACGACATGTCAAAATGATATTGGGAGGTCCAGGTGGCGCGAATTGGTTCCGATGACAATTTTTTATTTACACATGTGAAGAACACAGAGGCCTTCAATCATGTCTTCCACTAAGGTTTTACACTTTAAATCTTGGTTTATTCCCTTGTTTTTTGAGTTCCTTGGATCATTTAAGTGTCAGTTTTTTTGGGTCTCATGTGATTTGGAAGACATGTGACATGATTTTCACATGTCTCACCAGAAGTCCGGGTGATATTTTATTGATCATACATAGGGATTTGTGCTTGGTGCATAACTTATCTAGTTTTCCAAAAGAGTATTAATTGGAGAAAAGTCAACCTGACACATGATCTTATGTGTGAAGAAGATCTGATTTTGAGGGCCGATGTGTGTAGCGGTGGTATGGGTCCAAAATTCTAGCATTCAATTATCCAACCAATGAACTAACCAATCGAACCATTTTTCTCAGTTGGAGTATAGAATTTATTGTTTAATCCATCCTCGTAATCACCTATTTTTTCAAGGCATGTAGAGTGAGTCTAGGATCAAGTCGATGTGGGGTCTGGAGTTATGCGATTTCACGGGTCTCTATGGTGGACCGAGTCATGGGAGTTGCCTAATTTTCAATGGTCATAATTCCATCTATCCTTTATCTGATTATTGAATACTATTGAGGAATTTCACTTCTAATGAATTCCATGTCGTCATGCCAATATGTCCAAGGGTCTTCGAGAGATCCAAATAACTATTGGAAGACACCTGTGATCCTTAGACATCTAGTCTTGGGGTCTTGCGGGACCACACCGATGGTGCACTGGCCGCATCTCATGCCCTTCGACTATCATGAACCCTTCTTGTCTTCTCCTTTACTATCTCATTATTTTTATTTGACGAAGGTCAAGAGTTATATGAGATTGTATGTGTGGAATTAAAGGTATTTTCTCTATTTTTTGGAGACGTGTCACATGACTAGTATGGGTTGTGTGGTGAATGATCATTTTTTGGACACGTTATTGAGCCAAAGAGCTTTTATGAGTCCAGGTGGGAATGTCACTGAGGGATTTTGGTGTTGCATGAGTTGTTAGGGGCACAACACATGTCTTTTAGCGATTGTGTTCCCCTCTCAATTCCCCCTTTTCTATCTCCTTTGATTCATTTCACAAAGTTATGTGTTAATGAGGGATTTAATGATCAATGTATTGGTTTAATGACCATTTTTTTGGGTGATGTTTCATTTGACCAATATGAGGCATAAGGAGATCGTGCTAGCAAGTAGAGAAAAAATGTATCGTTGTGTCTTTAGAGCACCACAGAGTTGCCTAGATGCATGTGTGGGATTACAAGTGGTGTGGCTGACAATATGAATAGAATTCTCATGGTAAAGAAGTCATGACACTGAGGTCTCATGGTGTCTCGAAAATTTCTCGAGGCATGCGTCACATGTCTTTTAGCGACCACAGGCTCCACTCGCCTCCTCTCTTTGGACACCCTTTGTTTTATGTGACAAGGTTAGGGAGGTATGCATGTTTTCTCGAGTAATATATGTGATTTTTTACTTGATTTTACAGTGGTGTCTCATGTGACCAATGTGGATCCTTCAAGAGTACATAACTATTCTTAAAAAAACCATGCATCTATCCTTATAGTGTCATGGAATTGTCTAATGTTTTTCATGTGGCATGAATAACGAGATGAAGGGGTTTTGCGAGGCTAACTAGATAGGTTATGGGGAATCAAATGACTTTAAGGGCGTGTTATATGTCCTTCAGTGACCGTGATCCCCTCTCATCTCCTGCTAGTTATCTCATTAATTATTTATGATGAAGGCTCATAGGTATCGCAAGATGTCTTGGATATAATATAGATATTTAATTCTTCCTAATGATGATTTGGTGTTTGATCTGTGTGACCTATATGGTAATATTCCTTTAAATGACACTTCCCTTGATTTTTTAACAATTCCCGATGGTTTTTCAAGTACTTTACAATGATAAACAACATGGTTTGGGGGATTCTTATCCAGCTATCAGCGTTCGACAACTATTGAAAGAGGGTGCTTGTTAAGGAGGACTATGAGGGACTTGTCGTAGGTTAGGAACCACGCGCGGATACTTCACATGACTTTGAAATGGTTACACAATCTTGAGTCTTTAACCATCCTCTTCTTCATTACTATCATGGGGAAAATAATATCCACGTTTGGATGTTTCTTCCTTTGTGGATTTACTAATTCTTATTTGGATGACATCAACAAATCCTTCCCCCCCTCGGGAGTGATGTATGAGTGGACAAGGACTCAGTATTGAGGAAAACTAAATGCCAATAAGATTAATTGGTGTTTTCACAAACCCTTTCTCTTGGGTGACATTCAGTATACCAAGCAACCGTTGATATTCTGCATACCACCAATATATGGGGTGGGAGTCTAGAAGAAATTCCATTGTACCATCTACCTCCTTCTGT
Organism: Viscum album; assembly: GCA_963277665.1. Classification (NCBI taxonomy): domain Eukaryota; kingdom Viridiplantae; phylum Streptophyta; class Magnoliopsida; order Santalales; family Viscaceae; genus Viscum; species Viscum album. The sequence continues at coordinate 2,044,064,032 of OY728150.1, read as the reverse complement.
AGAGCCCTCCCACTACATCATTGTCACAAGACCTTGCCACAAACCCTGATTGTTAATCCTACCCGCGAGTCTACACCGCGAGTCCAGATTGCAACACCTTCTCTTACGCAAGACTGATTTCTACTCAGAAACTCATCTGTCCTCACTATGGACTAAGCTTCAGTAATTCAATAAACATAGGTGGTTGTCATGAGGACTTTGCATGCTCCTCTGGCTCAGTCTCTCGATTTATTTTTCATGACCATGTCTAGGTCACAAGACAGTTATCCTCCATTGATGTCATATGATGCACTTGGGGCCTTCTAGGGGTTATGCTCCCCGTGAGTCATTTGGAGTGAAGGTGGATCACAAACTCCTTGATGTGGCTAATGAACCCTTGGTTGGGTCATGTGATGCACATGATTCCATTAGGGAATTCTCGTGACATTATATTTTCCAAGACATTATATTCCTTCATCAGATATAAGCGACATAGTTATTTTCAGATGGATTCTAGATACTATAAAGGTTCCTTTTCCATGACTAGCCAAAGTGTGATCCTTTCCAGGAATCATAATTCCAATCCCTGCTATCATGTGTGTACTGATATCAAGATTTTGGGGAAGTTCCTTTTTACCAACATCCCTGATTTTACACTATATGACATAATTCTATTGTATGAGTTTGGACTGAGGTTGATTTAGTCATTTCCTCTATATACTTTAATCTTCTGTCTCATTGGGTCTTTAGTTCCTTCAACAGCGTTCAAATGATGATTACTGAGGATGGTAAGATGAAAACAGCCCAACATCAGGGCTTATCCTACTTACTGTCCAACTCTCTCTTGGGATTATATGGTCATGATCTTTCTCAACATCTTATCACCGTGATCTATTCAAGAATATTTAATGCTTCCTTGAATGCACTTGGTGGTGGGTGGTACTCTATGTGGGAACTTCACCACGATGAAAACATGTATTAGGAATTATTGTAGGGTCTCATATCTTACATTGTGATATATGAGCATGAATGTTTGATGTGCATGGAAATCATCCGAGCCAGAGATATTTTCTGAAGGATGCGTGCTTTTCATATCTGTGGAGAGAAACTCATGCGTGATATGGATGTATAGTGAGAATCAATACAATTGTCGCATGCTTTAGTTTGCGGTCTTTTTTCATGGACCTTCAGTTGCTTTAGTTTAGGGTCTTTTAGCTCAAACCTTCTATTGATCTAGTTTAGGGTCATTTAGCTCAGACCTTCTATTGATTTAGTTTAGGGTCTTTTAGCTCGGAACTTCTGTTGCTTTAGTTTAGGGTCTCTTATCTCAGACCATCTATTACATTAGTTTAGGGTCTTTTAGCTCAGACAATATATTTATTTAGTATAGGGTCATTTATCTTAGACCTTCTGTTACTTAATTTTAGGGTATTTTAGATCAGACCATGTGTTGTGATAATTTAGGGTATTTTAGCTTGGAATATCATGGAACATGGGGATGGTAGGCTAGAAATGACTCAAAACACTATGGGGTACTGAGTTCTTCCATAGTATGGACCAGGATCATAAGGATAAGAGTTCATTTTATGTAAAAGGGGAGACACTTCTAGCTGGAAGGCAAAGTCCCTTGTGCGTCGGAGGCATGGATATGAAATTCTAATCTTCATTATTCTCCATGGTATATGGAAGATTCGTGGGGTGAATATGGTTGAGGGTGAAATACAAGAGAATCTAGGCTTACTTTGATAGTTGAAATGTGAGTGATGTAAGTCCCAATCCAAAAGTCGAAGTTGGGTGATATGGAATGGGGTAGACATGATGGGTATGTACCTTAACATTATGGGGTGTTAGGTTCTTCCATAGTGTCATTGAGGCTTTCAAGGATTAGAATGCCCTTTATATCGGGCCATGATATTTTTGGTTGGTGGGTCTGAGACCTTGTATCAATATCATGTCCAAGTGGAGAGATATCTTTTCATTTATATTGGATATGAAATATTTATGAAGGATCAAACATCAAGATGATGAAGTTTGGTGTGGAAGGAAGGCTATCCAGGAAGGGTCTTGGAACCCTAGAGAAAATTAGATATTAATTGAATTGATTTATCCCTACACCTTGTGGTTTCGAATCATGAGGTGTGTGTAATGACCCTAAATTTTGAATAATATTTGTTTCCCAATGTTGTGTGTTAGTTTATTTTGTACTCAACAAAACTACATCATTTAATTATAAAAGTGAATATAATTAAAATGATACCGGTAGGTTTTGACTGTTATATGAGCATTGGTCAATATGACCATTGGAAACTATACTCTTAACATTATGATTATGGTTTATAAATACAAATGATCATGGTTACTTAATACAGAAAGAAGAGACGATGACCTCATCCAGTAGACTAGGGTCATACGAAGCCCATCTGTCAGAGCATGGGAAAGATGTTGTGTCCCTAGGGTTTGCTCTAGACCAAGCTCAAGCTAAGCTTCAACATGTGAAGCTTGAATGGAATCACATAAGGGAGAAGTTCAAGCTGATAGAAATCACCATTCAGGTAATGTTGTTTGAGCCGCTCCAAGGTTCTATCACACTATCACACCATACACTTAGGTCCTATCTAGGTGTTATAATGGGATATGTAACGAGGCCCTATATACTTTGTGTAATCCATTTGTATAATTAATATTTTAATTTCTTATTATGGTAAAATTTTTGAATTTCAAATATCCAGATAAATATAGCATGAATTTATAGAAGTTCCATATTATTTTTGAATTCTGGAAAAAAGGGTATTTTAAAATATTTTTGTAAACTTTAAATAATTAATAAGGTGAAATGATTTTAAAAAAAAGGTATTCCATAGTTGTGCTCAGAAATAAATTTAGAGTCAAATAAGGTCAAGTTAATTTTTAGTGAATAGTAATGTATAAATAGTAATATTACCCTTATGAATAGTAATGTGATCAAAGTAATAGTAACATCACTTAAGTAAAGTATAAATATAATTTAGGCATCTTGAATGATAATGTGATATAATAGAATAAGTAAATAACTGTTTTAGGAATTATTAGTTAAGTATTAATATTTTTCAGAAAAACATTTTTTTTCCGTGAAAATTAAATATATCATAATTAGAAAATAATTTTCACAAAATGGAGTTCATTTTTGAATTCAGAGCAATTATATTGGGTTAGGGTGAATTTATGAGTTTTTTATGAAGTGTTTTATTTTTTGCTAAAAAGTAACAATACAGTTTTTGAGTTTTGGTGTGATTAATGAAATCATTAATTATGTAATAATTATGTAATAATTATGGTCAACATATGAATGGTAAGATATGTTATGAGTTTTCCTAAGTGGCCAATAACATGGTCACGCCCATGGTTTTGCAAATACCACTAATGAGGTGTCCCTTGAAAATTAATAAAATATTCCCTCACTTTTTCAATAAATACCAAACCATTCCTTCATTAATTTCATTCCTAATTCCTCCACATATAATTTCTGGTATTTTTAACTCTCAATAATTCTTCCCAAGGATCCCTCAAGCCCCCCAAATGTCCCAACCTTCGTGATTTTGATGTTACTCTTAAAAGTAAGGGAACCTTTCACCTACCTTTTTTAGTCATGAATTGTTTATTGTTAAGTCTTCTAGTTTCCATTATCTTATGTGGGAGTATGATATTATATATTATTATTACTATAAATTTAATTTATAATTGATGATATACCCTTTCCTCTCTCATAAACTGATTTTATAAATTTTTAATTGATGTCGTTAGGCTGCTGATTTTTCTTAAAAGAAATCACATCTTCTCTTTTCTTTCAAGTTTCCTTTTCATGTAGTATTCCATTCAATCATCCATACCCTGATATTATTTAAATTGTATTCATACATTGTACTATATTATGATTTATTTATTATTGGGTGACCCTTGTTCCCTATCTTTTAAATTTTTTCTAAAACCATGTTATATTGCTGTTATGTTGTAGAAATTTCATCTCAAAACCTTTCCCTTTTTTTCTTAAAAAAATTATATTATTTAATTTAAATTAATACCCAAAACTATTTTATTTCTAGGGGTATTCATAAATACATAAATATGAAATATTTTTTCAATAATTTACATACATTAAACCCTCATTTCTTATCCAGGGGTTATAAATGACATAATGGTCAAGTTTTTAAGCACTTTTAAAACGTCATGATTTTGAAATGAAACCAATTTCTTTACATATTTTTTGTCATTTATGATATTTTTATTCATTATCTATGTGGATCACATGAAAATAAATACATATTAAGGGTGATAACTGATAGTGCTCCAATGCATTGCATAAAGAATTTAATCTCTAGAGATGATATGTTTTATGATACCTTGTTGAATAACCTAGGTAATTTTTATGACACCTTGGGGATAATCCTTGGTGATCTGGTCATGAATGTATAAATTAAATTTTGTAGACTTATATTCATGTTATGATTCATGTTTTTTTATTATTATATGGCTATTTTTTGATTTCTCATTTTTTTTGATTTTTCATCATGTTCTTATTGATATCAAAGGTAAACAGATTCCCTTGCTTCCCTTATTGGGCCGTCTACTCACCCTTTCCTTTGATGTATGTCTCCAGGATGAGATACAGTAATTGTACATAGGATGAACTTTTCATGAAGCTTTTCAAGGGTATTTAAAATAGTGCGTTATTTTTTCATGTTTTATGATCCTGATTTTCAAAGACAGTAGACATTAATGATCCTCTATTTGTAAAATGTAATGGAAAGGTATGTAATAAAATAGTGAGATGTCGTAGTTTGTATCAAGGGATAGTTTAGTTATTTATAAAAATTAAGAGATGAAAAGTTTAGGAAGAACCCTATAGTATAGTTTAAATATAAGAAATCTACCTAGTATTTTGGTGAAATATTAAGTAAGTGGTTTCCAAACAAATAAATCCCTATCTAGAAATGAACAAGTGGATGTGGCTATGGCATAGATGTACCTCAGAATGAAAACTCTTACAAGGAGTTTCAGGCTTGACCCGAGGTATCATGGTACCCGACAACGGGACTTGCTGCACTTTTGGTTTGACACTCCTGAGGAAATGTTTGTTTAATCATATGATTTTAATGAATCATTATGAAGGATTTATGGGGAAATGTAATTTTCTAAGCATGGAGTTTTAAGACATAAAATCCTTTATATTTAAAAGATCTATAAATGAAATAATCTTCTCACTAAGGTTTTATTCTTTTATAAAATGACGGGAAATTGGAGGAACCATGAAAATGGTGACCGCAATAAACCATGTGCTAATGACCCTCCGATGGAAGCTAAAATGGAATCTTTCATGATATTAATGAACCAAATGACTCAAGTTATAGGAAATAAAATGAATCATGCTGAGAGACAAATCACACCACAAAGGGAAAAAATTCGGTTGAGTCCTTTATGCATCAGAGACCACCGAACATCAGGGAATCTACCAACTCATTGATTTCTGAACAGTGGTTCAGCTCTATCGAAACGATCATTTCATTGCTCTGCTATTCAGAACAATAGAAGGTCACCCTGGCTATTTATCGCTTGGAGAGTGAAGCTGATCAGTGATGTTAACTAACTAAAAACACAAGGAAAAGAGTGATGGTTGAAGCTATTGTGTGGGAAGAGTTTAGAGGGATATTCTTCAATAAGTATTTCCCTCATTCCATGAGAATAATAATGGAGAAGAAGTTTCTCGAGCTGAAGTAAAAGGAGAATGAATCTGTGGAATTCTACAAGATGAACTTCACAAGACATTAATATTACACCTCTAGCTTTTTCACGATCCTAATGGTATGGTTGGTAGATTTTTCAGTGGAATAAGACCTCATATGTGGAAGAATCAATCCAACCGAGACTACGATAGCTATGAGGAGACTGTGCGAAGTGTGATGAAAGTCAAAATAGAGTTTGGTGAGATGCAATGGTCTCATAAATCCAATGATAATAAATGATAAATTGTGCTGAGAATAGGGTGGAATTTTGATCAGGGAAGAGGAGGAAAGAAATTGTAACATACCAAGCGTAACAAATGTGGGAAGAAGCATTATAGAAACTGCATACTTGGGGGCGGGAAGTGCTATAAGTTTGGAAAATATGGCCATATCACACATAATATTCTTAGTGATGTAAAGCCCCAAATCCCAAAAACTAACAACAATGAAAAGATGTTGCATTACCTACTTGATTTCCAATACTATATGTGTGGACAACTTGGGAAATTTTCCAATCACTATCCAAATTCAAGGGTAGTGGAGGGGAATCCCCATCATACTCAATATTGGACAAGAGAACAAGGTTTTAAATTTTCAATCACTATGGCTGAAGTTGAAACTCCAAATGATGTTGTGGAAGGTAATTTTATTGTTCTCTCAAAGCTAGAATGTACTTTTTTTTATTATAGTTCTATGAATTCCTTTATTTCTTCTTATTTTGCAAAGAATTTAGAATCAACCTCTGTTTTTCTAAAAGTAGAGTTATCAGTCAGGACTCCTAGTGGGATTATCCAAGCATCATCAGTTTTTAGAAACTCTAGTTTTTACTTTAGTGAGTGCAATCTTATCGCAAATCTAGTATTCATTCCTCCAATGGACCAAAGGCCTTCATTTTTTATTGATTTTTGATAATACACCTTTCAAGGGGTGAGGTGGAACCCTTACAAGGCTCGTAAGTGTAATTATTACATGGCCCGTAGGCCTTAGAGGAATTAATTTCCCATAGGCTTAAACCATTACATACAACCCAGACTAACTACTTGGAACTTCTCTTCCCCAACATCTTCATCGTGAAATTAGCTCTCCACCTTCACAAGGCTGTTCAGGTAGGCATTCCCATGCATGCATCGGCTTTTCCCGATGGCAGGTGTCATACCCTCTCATTCTTTCAATCCCTTTAGCTTCTGTTGTGGTTAAAGCTCCTTTATCATCCTCCATGTACAGCTTGTTCCTTGACGATTTTCTTGTTTTGCATCTGCACATAAAGGTTTCCCGAAGGCCTTAAGGTGGACCTAAGGCCTTGAAGAACTTAGGGAACAAATCAGTGGCATGAAGGCCCAAATGAGGGCATATTCTCAGCTGCTACAGTGCCAAATAGTGACAGCTACAGTTCCAGCTACAGTACCTACTATAGTACTGCACAGTTCCTACTACAGTACTACTACTGTACCCCAGAAATTCTGCCTCAGCCTGGAAATCTCAATAGTCTTGAATGGGAAAACAATAGTTATCTTCCTTGGAGAGATATCACAACCTAATATTTCCCTAGAATAACCTCTTATATCCATATTTATTGAGTTGATTAGTGAAAAAGGAAAAAGAAATATGAATTTTATGATAAAAAATATCCTCATCATCCAGGAATATGTTGACTAATTTCCTGAGGAGTAATGTGAACCTCCCCCAGAAAGAGAGGTAGAGTTCCCCATTGAACTCGTACCTTCATCTCATCCGATATCAGAGACCATGTATAAGATAAAAAAATGTGGAGCCATAGGAATTAATGAATCAACTCCAAGATCTATTGGGGAAGGGGTTTATCCGACCAAGTGTGTCAACATGGGGAGCACCTATTCTCTTTCTGAAAAAGAAGGATGGATCAACGCTTCTATGCATTTATTATAGAGAATTGAATGAGATCACAGTAAAGAAAAAATACCTTATACCAAGAATTGATGACGTATTTGACCAACTTCATGGGGATCAATTCTTATCTAAGATGGATCGTCGATCTGGTTATCATAAATTGATGGTGAATATAGAAGATATTCCAAAAATTCCTTTAGATAAGGATATGGGCCTTATGAGTTTGTTGATGTGCCCTTTTTCTTGACTAATGCACCTGTAATTTTTATGGATTTGATGATTAGAGTCATTAAGGACTAACTTGATAAAACTGTGGTATTTTTTATTGATGATATTCTGATATATTCAAAAAGTCATGAGGAACATGAGGATCATCAAAGGGTTATTTGGGAAACTCTATAGAGGGAGAGGCTTTTTGGAAGGTTTAAAAAATGTGAATTTTGGTTACAAAAAGTTTCTTTCTTGGGGAACATTATAACCAATAAAGGAATCACAGTTGACCATGAAAATACCAATGTTTTATAGGAGTGGCCTCAGCCTACAAGAATAACTAAGATTCATAGTTTCCTTTGATTAGCGGGATATTATAGGAGGTTTGTGGAAAAAAATTTACAACTTTCTAATCCATTAACAAAGTTAACTTAAAAAGGGGTCATGTTCATCTGGAAAAAGGAGTGTGGGGAAAGTTTCCAAGTGATGAAAAAGAGATTGGTTACTACACATGTGTTAACTTTTCCTTTAAGTGGAGATGAATTTTTTATTTTTAGCGATGATTCTCTAAAAGGGAATGGGTGGGTCCTCATGAAAAATGAAAAAGTAAATGCTTATGAATGTCGATAGTTGAAGACTCATGAGTAGAACTATCTGACGCATGATCTAGAGATATCTATAGTAATTTTCTCTATGACAATATAGAGGCACTGTCATTATGTAGAGAAATGTGATATATACACAGACCATAAAATGTTAAAGTATATTTTCACAAAAAAGAAATTGAATATGAGACAAAGGAGATGGATGCTACTTCTTAAGGACTATTATTGTTCAATTCATTATCATCCCGAAAGATCAAACAAAGTCATTGATGCATTAAGTAGGAAAGACATAGATGTTCTGTTCAGGATGAGGATTCAAAGATATCATTTGATCAATGACCTAGTAAATCTAGGCATGGGAATTATAAGGGATGGGACATCATTAACTCTAACCCAAATGATTTCTCAACTGTAATTACTAGATAATTTCAAGATATCTCAGAAAGAGGATCCTTTATTAAAGAATAAGTTTGAGTCTAGGAAGGATGGAAAGTTTACTGAGTTCAATATTAATAAAGAAGGTGTATTGAAATTTCGTACAAGATTATGTGTTCCATCTATTCCGGAAATAAAGATGGAGCTGATGGATGAATCTCATAACTCAACTTTCTCAATACATCCATGAAGTAAAAAAAATGTATAGAGACCTTCGTGATCATTATTGGTGGGATAATATGAAAAGGGATATTGCTGACTACACATCAAGGAGCTTGGTATGTCATCAAGTGAAGGTAGAGCGACAACTTCTTAAAGGGGTATTGCAACCACTACCAATACCAGCATGGTAGTGGGACAACATCACTATGGACTTTGTCATTGGTCTCCAGAGAACATCCAAAGGAAACAATGCGATATAAGATATTTTGGACTGTCTCACCAAGACTGACCATTTTATCTCTATTTGGAATGATTTCTCACTTGACCAACATATAGGGATTTACATTAAGGAAGTGGTAAGGATTATTGGAGTTCCGCTTTCTATCTTATCTGATGATGATCCACGGTTCACACCAAATTTTTTGAGAATTATTTAACATGCTTTGAGAACTAAATTGAATTTTAGTACAACTTATCACCCCCAAATTGATGGCCAATCTTAAAGTACTATTCATACACTAGAGGAATTGATAAGAACATGATCAATGGAATTTAAATGTTGGTGGGATCAACATATTCCTTTAGTTGAGTTCTCTTACAACAACAAATTCCACTAGAGAATTCAAATGGAACCCTATGAAGCTCTATATTGGAAGCGATGTAGAACTCTTACTTGTTGGGAGGAAGCTGGTGAGAGAACGCTTCTTGGCCTGGATCTTTTCCATGAGATGACAAAAAAAGACCATTGCATCTAGTAACACATTATGACTGCTCAGAGTCGGCAAAAGAGCTTTGCCTACAACCATCGAAGGGACTTGGAGTTTCATGTTGGTGGAAAGGTATTTATTTGAATTTCACCATGGAAGAGAGTCATGAGGTTTGGGAAGAAAGGGGAGCTCTCCCATAGGTAAATTAGCCCCAATGAAATCCTTGATCGCATGGGAGTAGTAGAATATCTACTTGGACTTCCTAAAAATCTAGCACAAGGTCAAGATGTCTTCCACATATCCCTCTTGAGGAAGTACATACCTGATCCTTCACATGTACTAAATCCAGAGGTGGTAAAATTGGAAAATGACTTCTCTTATGAGGAGGATCCAGTGGAGATCTTGAATTATAGTAACAAGGTTATACACAAAAATACTACCTAGCTTGTTAAGGTGTTGTGGAGAAACCAAAAATGCCAAGTATCCATGTGGGAACCAGAGGATTTTATAAGGCAGAAGTACCCACACCTTTTCTCTTCTAATGGTACAAGTTAAAATTTTGGGGACAAAATTTCTCAAGGGGGGAAGAATGTAACGACCCAAACTTTTGAATAATATATGTTTCCTAATATTGTGTGTCATCTTGTTTTGTACTCAACAAAACTATATCCTTTAATTGATGATGTGAGTATAATTAAAATGATACCAGTGGGTTTAGATTGTTATACGACCATTGTTCAATATTACTACTAGAAACTATACTATTAATGTTATGATTATTGTTTATAAATACAAATGTTAATGGTTACATAATACAGAAAGAAGAGTCGATGGCCTCATCTAGTCGACTCGGGCCATATGAAGCCCATCTATTGGAGCTGGGGAAGTGGGATGCATCAATAGGTTTTACTCTAGACCAAGACCATGCTATGCTTCAACATATGAGGCTTGAACAAGATAATTTAAGGAAGAAGTTCAAGTTGATAGAAATAACCACTCCGGAAATGTTGTCTGAGCTGCCCCAAGATTCGATCACCATAGCACATCCTACACTTAAGTCTTATATAAGTGTCATAATGGTCTATGTAACGAGGTCGTAGTTATATTGTATAATCCTTTTGTATAAATAAAAATGTTATTTCTTATTATGGAAAATTTGTGAATTTCATATGTTCGGATAAATATAGGATGAATTTATAGATGTTCTATATTATTGATAAATTTTAGAAAAAAGGGCATTTCAAAAATAATTTTGTAAACGTTAAATAATTATTAATTTGAAATTATTTTCAAAAAAAGGTCTTCTACAGTTGTGATCAGTATAAAATTTAGAGTCTAATATGATCAACATAATTTTTATTTAAAATTAATGTATAAATAGTAATATTACCATTATGAATAGTAATGTGATCAACGGAATATTAACATAAATTCAGAAAGTATAAATATAATTTAGGCATCTTGAATGGTAATGTGATATAATAGCATAAGTAAATAATTGTTTCATGAATTAATAGGTAAGTATTATTATGTTTTGGTTAAATAGTGTTATTAATTAAAAATTAAATATCTCATAAGTACAATATTTTTTCATAAAATGGAGTTCATTTTTGAATTCAGACCATCAATATTATGTTAGGGTGAATTTATGTGTTTTTTATTAAATGTTTTGTTTTTTTGGTGAATAGTAAAAATACTGTTTTAAGTTTTGGTGTGATTAATGATATCATTAATAATATAATAATGATATAATTATTCTGGTCCACTTTAGAATAGTAATATATGTTATGAGGTGTCCCAATTGTCTAATACCATGGCCCAACACCATGGGCAAGCGCATGGTTTTTCAAATAACACTTCTAAGGTGTCTCTTGGAAATTAATAAAATATTCCCTCAATTTTACTATAAATAACAACCCATTACTTGATTAGTTTCATTAAAAATTTATCCCCATAGAATATATGGTCTTTTTACCTCCCACGGAGTCCTTCCATGGTTCTCTCAATCCACTCAATGTCCCAACCTTCGAGCTTCTGATGTTACTCTTCAAGGTTAGGGAACCTTTCACCCTCCTCTTTTAGTCATGACTTCTTTATTGTTATGTCCTTTATTTTCTATTATATTATGTGGGAGTATGTTATCATATATCCTTATTACTGTACAGTTTATGTCCAATTTATGATAGACCCTTTCCTCTCTCATCAACTAATTTTCAGAATTTTAATTTGATGCCATTTGGCTGCTGAATTTTCGTAAAAAATCACATCTTCTCTTTTCTATCAAGTTTCCTTTTCATGTGATATGTCATTAAAACATCTATACCATTATCATATTTAAATTTTATTCTTCCATTATACTGTATTATGAGTTATTTATGAGTGGGTGAACCTTTTTTCCTCTCTTTTTAATGTTTTTTAAAACCATGTTATTTAGCTGTTATGCTATAGAAATTTCGTCTCAAAACCTCTCTCTTTTTTTTTCTCTAGAAAATATCTTATTTTATTTTAATGAATAAAAAATAATATTTGGTTTCTATAGGTATTAATAATGACATAAAAATGATATATTTGACTCTATAATTGACAATCATGAATCCCTTATTACGTTTCCATTGGTTATAAATGACATAACGATCATGTTTCTAAACACTTTTAAAAAATCACAATTTTGAAATGAAACCCAATTATTTTATTATTTTTGGGTTATTAATGAAATTTTCATTCATATATATGTGGCTCACATGAGAATAAATACATATTAATGGTGAACACTAATTGTTCTCTAATTCATTGGGTGATGAATTTAATCTCTAGAGATGACATGTTTTATGATACCACGGTGAAAATCCTTGGTAATATTTATGACACCATCGGGATGAACGTTGGTGATATGGTCATGATTGTCTAAATTAAATGTTTTATCCACATATTCATTTTATGAATCATGTTTTTTTTATTATGATATTTCACCTTTTCCATTGATCATGTTTTTATGTTTTTCATCAAGTTCTTATTGATATCACAAGTAAACTGATTCCATTGATTCCCTTATTGGGCCTTATGCTCATCCTTTCTATTAATGTATGTCCCTCAGCAGAGATTATATAATTTTACATAGGATAAAATTTACATGAATAATTTCAAGGAGATTAAAAAGTGCGTTTTATGTTTTCATGTTTTAGGTTCCTGATTTCCAAGACACTAGAATTTAAAGATCCGCTATTTGTAAAATGTAATGAAAAGCTATGTAATAAAAGGTATGATGGCATAGTGTGGGACAAAAATAGGTTAATTAATGATGGGTCACATTATGTCATTAGGAATGAATACAAAACATGGTGATGAAATGTCTAAGATATCATATCTTCTTGGATAGTTTTATATAGAAACTATAAATCATGAGCCCAGGTGTTCGCGTTAGCAGAATAATATAGAATATTAATAGAAGGATGGGTTCATACATTCTAATATGTTGAGTTCTTCCATGATGATTCCAATTCTAATGAGGATTATAATTTCCTTTTTTCAGAAATATGCAATTTTTTGATGTCTATAGGCACTCCTGTAGGTGACATATACTTGTATGAATAGTTAAGAAAGGAGCCCTTGAAGATGGATATCCTTTCCAAGGGATATGGAATGCTATCGTGATTCAAGACACAATTATTCACACTTTTATGTTAGTGGAAAGTGTTAAATCAAAGGAGATTTTGTGTAACCTGAAGTTTGTCCCACCACCTAACGACAAAATTCTCACGGCGAGGAGATGTGAAAAATTATTGTTCTAATTATTTTCCAAGACCAGGGGGTCCAAAAATCATAGTTTTCATTTTACATGGGCTACAATGTAGACCCTATGATCTTTATTATTTGTTAACATGTACCCTAATTTTTACCTAAACTCTATAGATGATGAGATTAACAGGCGATCACTTGACTTTTTCTCAGGCCTCCCTTTACGGGTCTTTGACCTGATAAGTTTTGTATCTCTTTTTTTTGTAGTTTAAGGTCATGTGTTTTGGACCATTGTTTTATAGATTTTATGTTCTTACAACTTTAATGTAGCTCCCTGACCCTAGATTACCAGAGATGGTGAATTATTTTAATACACTCGCATGATTACAAGGAAGCATGCCCCAGAAGACCGACCAGTTTAGCAGTCTTTGAAAATAGATTACATACATGTATGTTACATTACACTTTCTAACATTTAACAAAAAAATAATCCTTTGAGAATACCATTGTTCCCTTAGCTTAACCCTTCATCTGAAACATAAATCAATTCTTAGGATCCTAGGAAAATAAAACAGAAGAAAAAGGTGAGCTCAAATTCTTTATAAGGGTAAATAATTTATCAGAAGCTATAAACCTTTATGGAAATATGTGTAATAAACATAATATGCTTTTAAACATAAACATTAACATGATATAGAAAAACTAAGTCAAACATTTCCATATAAACATGAATATGGATATTCTGCTAGTCGAATAATCACATGTAAAAACTAATTTCATAATATGGGAATGTACAGTACCCGACATTAATTTCTATGTCAATGCCTCATTCCAGGACCTAGGAGAAAACTGTATCCGGACCCCAACTCGGAGAGCCTCTGTAACTGGACTCCAACCTGGAGAGCCTCTACAACTGGACTCCAACCCGGAGAGCCTCTGAAACTGGACTCCATCCCGGAGAGCCTCTTTAATCAGACTCTAACCTGGAGGGCTTACTTTTACATGTTCCCAACCCAGAACATATTAGTCCAATATATTCATCCTATGAAAATATTGAAATATAACATAAAAATTCATATTAAAATTAGCATAAGAAATGTTAATACTTTATCCACAAACCATGAATGGTATAAAAATAACTCATCCACAGTCAAAAATATCACAAAAACTTAAATACAATATGGAAGATTTGTATCATAATAAATCAACTTCAAACATGTGTAATATTTATCAAAGGATGTTGACATAGATGTAATAAAAACTATTTGAGAGAAATATATCTTTATATTTTGAAATCATTTAAGTGTCACAAAATTAGAAATAAAATATTTATTCTTAAAATATTCTTATAAGCTTGTAAAGGAATCTTTGATGATGTTATAATGGCGGAAAATAGCTGCACCTGTCGTATAAGTTAAAAAACATTCTTAACTTAATTTTGTCGAAAAGTTCATAAAGTACCTTGTTTGGAAAATGACATAAAGATTCCGTTAAAAATAATATAAGTTAAAAAAATGGTATAAATTAATTTAGTCCATTTTCTATTAAATAGTAAAAATGTTTTGAAATACCTATTTATGAAACATGGATGTGGATGATAATGAGTTCCCATTATATACTTAAGTAAAAGAAACCACAGATAATAAAGAGATTTTGAAATTAACACTTACCTTGTACTTTTCCTTGGTTGAGAGTATGTTACCCTCCTGTATAATATTTAAATCATTGTAATTAAATTATACAAGAACCATATAAATAATTATGACGTCATATATGATCTTCTAAAAATGATTTGTTAATAATATTTTAGTATTTTCGCCGTTTGGGGTATTAACTGATTCATTTTCCTTTATATTCTTTGTTACGTGAGTCATTATTTTTTTGGATGATATGTTTCATATTCATATCCATACTGATATCATGTCTGTAAAAATAATTTTTAATCATTAAATGAAAATTAGTCTTGAATGGTTACGATGAGGAATGAATCACATCGCGTTCGTGGAGACGGAAATCCGTATGTACGCACGAGCGACAATATCAATCATTTGATATTAAAATCGTATATAATTGGATGATATATTAAATATACAGAATAATTTACATGTTTTATTTATTATTTAAATCAATTATACATCATTATTATACCCATCCATATAATAATGTATTGAATAACAACTACACCACAACGTTGAGACAGTAAGCAGTACATATGTACGTATAGTGACATGTCATTCATAGGATGGATAGAATAGTGAATATGGTTTTACCATATTTATAGTAACATTAAAGTATATATAAGATATTGGAGTTATTATTTTACAATGGAAACAACAAGGAAAGAAGAAGTGGAAGAAGAAAATAACTTGAAAGAGGTGATGAAATATTTTTCTCTTCTTCAGGTTCTTCTTTTTGATTTGATCAAAAGGGATCCTTAGGTTAGCTTTCTGACCAAAGGAAGGCATCTAGGTTTATGTTGGGACAGTTTATAGGATATTTGGGCAGGGTATGGCTGATTTAAATGGCTTTGATGGTGTGAATTTGAGAGAATGGGGAGTTCCATTTTATAAGAGGGGTGAGGGGCGCCTTAGGAAAAGATTAAAATATTATTTTATAACAAAAAAATTTTCGGTTTATAATTGATCCAAACTAATTTTTTTAGAAGTTAAAGTGGGTTTGTGTCGAAATAAACTCAACCAATAGGTTTTTTGACATGTTTATGTTAATATTGTAACCTTGTCATTTAGATTTAACTCTAAGTAAAATAAATTAACGTTTACCATGACTTCATATATTCTTACACTATATGGTTAATAAACATTCTATAAACATCCAAAAGAATGTAAAGTGGTTCATTAATGACATATATAATATTATTTAATCCCTATTTCCAAACCTTATATTTTTTGGAATATTATATAAACCAATAATAAAGTATTTGTTTTTAAAATTAATTTTTGTCAATTTTAACACTATTCAGTATTATGTTTTTGTGAAAGTCATAACAACCTTATAACATCAAAAAAAAATTTATCTAATCAACCCTAACATGTCATATGAACCTATAAAATTATTTTAAATCATAAAAAGTATCAAATTACATTTATTTTTATATTTATAATATCAAATATATTAATTATTCATTAATAAGGTAATTACTGCATCATCATTGTGCCGTAAATAAATTAAATTATTTAATATATAAAAATTATAAATAAAATACCATCATGTAGGAAAACGTTTTTTATTTCTAATGAATATTTATAGTCTAATTTATCTTACGTATAACCCTATATTAAAATGTTGTGGTTATGAAAACTTGAATTTAACACTTTTAACTCTTCTTTAGATTAAATAATAATAAATGACCTAATCTAATCCAAGTGAACCTAAAGGGTCATATATTATTCCTAAGGTTGTTTATGGTATAATTAAACTTATCCAATAGAATTAGGACATGTGTTTGGGTAATAATAATAACATTTTTACTTTTATTAACCTTATTTACTTTTAACTATGGTAAATAAACGTCAAAAGTAACTATTCACAAAAACAATTATCTTATTGAACCACATTTTACTTACAAATATCAACTGTTTCACTATTATTATTGAAACTCAATTCAGAGAAGAAGTAAAATTAATTTTTATGTTAATTGGAAGATGCTCCTAGGAGGTGGGTAAACGACGGTAAAAAGTTCAATAAAATTTTATACGTCTAATTTTATTATAAAAAAGACTCGAGTGATTACATTAAACTAATATTTTTATTATGTATCTATTTTTACTTAAAATAATTTTGAATAAAATAATTAATTATTTAATTAATAATGGGTTTTAAACAATAACGCAATGTTTTCCACTATTCATCAAAAATTGAATGTTTTCAGAAAAATACCAAAAATTCACCCTAAACTAATTTTGATATTTCAAATTCAAAAATGAATTTTATTTTACCAATTTCAAAACATAGAAGTTGAATTAATTAATTTAAAATTAATTCCCGTTGTCAAAACCAAAATGTGTATTTTTAAGAAATAATAACTTTCAAAAGATTGACACTAGTTTAAGACCAATTTCAAAGTGAAAATAATTAAAATGACTAGAATTGGATAAAATGGTAAAAATATAATCTAATTATAAATTAAAACCATTAAAATTTATAGTTTAATATTATAAATTATTTTGATTAAAAAAGTTCTTTTCAGTTAAAATATAGTATTTTTCACTATTCACCCAAATTTTAATGTTATTAGAACGACAAAATTTTTTTATTAAAACTAAATTATTATGAGACTATTATAAATAAGAATTTTATTTTCTCAAATTGAATATATAAAGGTTTCAAATATTTTATTTAAATAGAGTTCTCCATTAAAAGGTTGTAAAATTGCATTTTTTTTAAAAATACTTCTTTTATCTGAAAATAGAAATTGTTCTTGCATTATTTATAAGAAACTCATAATATGGATTCAAAAATTATAAGAATTATATAACGTTTAAAATTCAGTTAATACTATTCATAACTGCTTTTGAATGACTAGTTTGGTAAGTCATGGTGCGCTTGAACTTGGTGTGGCGTGTAGTGCAAGTTATTGAATTACTTTGATTAAAAACATATTATGAAATATTTGGGGGTTACATTATTCCCTCCTTAAATAAATTGAGTCCTCACAATTTGAAATTGTTCTTCAAAAATAAACGGTTGAAAATAGAAAATATCTTTGAGGGAAAACCCACATCAGAAATTGAGTAAAACAATTAGTCTTAATAAGAGGAAAATGGAAATGAATGTTTCACCACCAAATTGTGATCTCGATTAGGAGAACGTTTGTGGAAATTAGAAACACATAATTGGAGGAAAAAAATTAATATTTATATAGAGTGATTGAGGTCATAAAACACAAAAAAGTGTAAAATTGAGGGCCTCAAATCCATCAATATATGATGATTTAAAATACTATCAGTTCAACAAAACGTAAGCTATTTGGATAACACATTTTTAGTTTTATGATACCTTCCCTAAAGATTAAGATTTAATTTATCCATAGAATAAGATGAAAAAATTATATATATATATATATATATACTTGATAAGTTGAGTTTCATCCTTCAACTAATTCCTACCACAAACTTATCATTTACTCTAAATGATTTCAAAAAAAATCTTTTTATCCTAATCGTATAGGGTTCCAAAAATAAGTAATTTATAATTCACCTATCAGACCTTTTAAAAACTGAACTACATTATACAATCTGAGACATCATGTAGGCCAGTGGTAGGTGATGCAACCATGTTTCCCTTCGGTTGTGGGTTCATGTCTCGCGGCCTTTCCGGACTCAACTGGTTTTTGCCCGACCTCTGGGTTGTCCTTTTTATAACAATCCAAAAATAAACTTAACAATAGTATCCAATTTCAAACATAATCCATTCCAAACATTAGACTTATCCAAAATAAATCTATCCAAACTCATAGTCCAAAATATATAAGATAGTTCATCAAAATGAAGATAATTTTTTCCACGTAAAAAGCATTTGAACACCATAATCATATATTCTTTTAAAACATGGTAACACCCTAAATTACCATAAAACGTATTTGATTACATTCATGCTCCCTTATTATTTATAGAATACTAGATATATTTTGTATATCCAAAAATTTTGAATATTCCAACAATGATGAAATAACAAAACTATTAATCAGTTCCAAGGTGGCCAAGAATATCCAATATAATTTATCTAAATCAACCATCTCTTATTCCAAAATCACTACCTCATTATCAGGACAATATTAAGGATTAACTTTCCTTCAACCATGTAGTTTCCAAAAACTGTATAATTTTATTAAGTAACTTTTTTTAGAATCATATAATCTCATATCCTCAATAAAATAGTATTACAGTACAATATTTATTTATCTCCATAATTCATATAACCATAATATTGTTGATACAACACATGAATTAAATAATTCTATAATAAAAAAATAAGTACACTATTCAATCATATTCATCTGAATTTGTATCATAACTTGATTATTATTCACTAGCATCATTTTCTGTATACTCTAATGACTGGGACATTGATTCACGTAGTGTCCCAATGCCATGAAGAAGAAGCATTTTACATTTGAAACCTTGTTTTACCCTTGAAATCACGTACTTGGTGTCCTTTTTCTCCACACTTATAACAAACTCTCATTCCCCTCAAGCATTTACCAGGGTGATTTTTTACACATTTATAACATATGGTAAAATCCTTCTTTCTCCTATTCCCTTAATCCATCTTTCTCTCTACCATCCTTTTCTTCTTTTACTTCCCTTCAAATCCATAGGACTCAAATAATTCTTTATCTATCTTATTAACACATGATATTATTTCTTCACATGTTAAGAATATGTGGGAGACTATTTCCCTTAAAAATGTTGTATTAATACCATGAATGATATGATCATTCTTACTCTTTGGATCATACGTATTGCTGGAGTTTTCATTCCTTCTATTGGGTGTCATTTCTATACAATGTCATACACTAGGTCAGTTTATGAAACACAATGAATTATTCCAAACTTGTAAAATACCTAATGTAAATTGAATATTTTATAGAATATAATCCATAATCATAAAAATATTTTCATTGAGGAGGTATATACTAATAAATCCTTCATAATGATTTG
The DNA here is from genome assembly GCA_963277665.1 of Viscum album. Taxonomy (NCBI): domain Eukaryota; kingdom Viridiplantae; phylum Streptophyta; class Magnoliopsida; order Santalales; family Viscaceae; genus Viscum; species Viscum album. The sequence goes on along the minus strand of OY728150.1, from coordinate 2,044,043,897 downwards.
TAAAGAAAATCATAATTATACTAAGCATATCCCTCAGGAGTGTTGTAACCAAGAGTTCAGCAAGACCCATTATCGTGCACCAGTTCCCGTTCGAGTTAAGCTCAAAGCAGTGTTTTCAGGTTTTACCCCTAGGTAAATCTATGCTAGAGCCGCCTCTACCAACTTATATCCTTAAAGGGATGTATTTTCATATAAAACTCACAAAATCTCTACATTACCAAAATTCTAGGAAGTTATTCTATACTAATCCTCAAATTATATCTTAGGATAATGTTCTCTCATCATATTTTATCTAAATCTAGTTTCCTAGGTTATTGGAAAACTTCCTCTTATAACAACTGTAACACGTCAACCCTATATTCCCATAATTGGTGCATTATTTTAACACATTGGAATGATTACAATGAATAATGTCCTGATAGACTGATTATTTTAGCAGTCTTGGAAAATAGATTACATACATGAATGTTACATTATACATTCTAACATACAACAAAAAAATAATCCTTTGAGAATTTCATTGTTCCCTTATATTAACCCTACATCTCAAACAAAATACACTTCATCGGATCTTGGGAAACTAAAACATAAAAAATGGGTGAGCTCAGATTCTCGGTAAGGGTAATTAATTTAGTGAAATCTCTAAACTTTTAAGGAAAAATGTGTAATAAAAACAATAGCCTTTGAACAATAAACTTGAACATAATATGGAAAAAATAAATCAAACATTACAATATAAACATGCACATGGACATTATTCTAGTCAAATAATCACATGTAATATATAATTTTATAATGAGGGAATGTACAATACCAGACATTTATTTTTGTTTCAAGGCCTCGTGCAAGGACCTAGGGGATATCTTTAACCAGACCCCAACCCAGAGAGCCTCTATAGCCGGACTCCAACCCGGAGAGCCTCTGTACCCAGACTCCCACCCGAAGAGCCTCTGTAACTAGACTCTATCCCAGAGATCCTCTATAACCGTACTCCAACCTAGAGGGTATACTGTAACCAGAACCCAAACCAGAGGTCTTACATTTACCAGTCCCCAACCCGGAATATACTAGTCTAATACATTCATCTTAAGAAAAGGTGGAAATACAACATAAACATTTGTATTAAAAATAGCATACGAAATGTCAATACTTTAACCCTAAACCATGAATGGTATATAAATAACTCATCCACAGTAAAACATATCACAAAACATTAAATACAATATGGAATATTTGTATCATAATAAATCAACTTCAAACAAGTGTAAAATTTATCAACGGATGTTGACATAGATGAAATCAAAACTATTTGAGAGAAATATATCTTTCTATTTTGAAATAATTTAAGAGTCACATAGTTATAAAGAAAAAATTTATTTTGAATTATTCTTATACGCTTTTAAGGGAATCTTTGATGATATTATAATGGTGGAAAATATCTGCACCTACCGTATAAGTTAAAATAATCATTCTTGCCTTAATTTTTTCGAAGAGGTCATAAAGTACCTTGTTTGGAAAAGGACAAAAAAGATTCCTTTCAAAAAAATATATGATCAAATAAGGGTATAAATGACTTTAAACCATTTTCTATTAAATAGTAAAAATGTTTTCAAATACATTTTTAAGAAACATGGATGTGGATGATAAATATGTCCCAGTAGATACTTAAATAAAAACAACCTCAGATAATAAAGAGATTGTGAAATTAACCCTTACCTTGTAATTTTCCTTGGTCAAAGGTATGTTAACCTATTTTATAATAGTTAAATCATTGTTATTAAATTATACAAGAAACATATACATAATTATGATATCATATATGATATTTTAATAATTCTATGTTAATAATATTTTAGTATTATCATCGTTTCGGTTGTTAACTGATTCGTTTTACTTTATATTATTTGATATCTGAGTCATGTTTGTTATGGATGGTATGTTCCTTATTTATATCAAGAATTATGTCTAGTCTTTAGACATTATTTTTAATCTTAAAATAAAATTTAGTCTTGAATGGTTACGATGGGGAATGAATCTCATCACGTTCGTGGAGACAGTAATCCGTACGTACGCACGAGCAACAATATCATTATTTTAATATTTAAATAATATATAATTGAATGGTATATCATATATAAAGAATCATTAAAATGTTATATTTATTATTTACATAAATTATAAATCATTATTAAACCCATCCAAATAATAATGTATTGAATAACAACTACACCACGACGTAGAGATGGTAAGCCGTACGTTCGCACGTGTGGGGACATGTCATTCATAGGATGGATAGAATAATTAATATGGTTGTACCATATCTATAATAACATATTAGTATATAGAATATACTGGATTTATTATTTTACAATGGAAACAACAAGGAAATAAGAAGTGGAAGAAGAAAATAACTGGAAAGAGGTTATGAAATATTTAACTATTCTTCGGGTTCTTCATTTTGATTTGATCAAAAGGGCTCCATAGGTTATCTTTCTGAACAAAGGAAGGCCACTAAGATGAAGGGAGTACAGTTGAGAGGATATTTCGGTATGTTTTGGCTGATCCAAATGGCTTTGAAGGTGTATGTTTGAGAGAAGGGGGAGTGCCCTTTTATAAGAGGGGTGAGGGGAAACTTTGGAAATGATTGAAATATTATTTTATAATAAGATAATTTTTGGTTTATAATGGCTCCAAATTGATTTATTTTGAAGACAAAGTGGGGATGGTTCGAAATACTCTCACCCAATATGTTTTATATGGGTTTAGCTTTCCATTTTAACCTTATCTTTTAGATTTAACTCCTTGTTAAATAATTTAACTTTTACCGTGTCTTCTTGTATTCTTAGACTATATGGTTAATAAATTTACTATAAACAACCAAAAAAACCTAAAGTGGTAAATTAATGACATATATAATCTTATTTATGCCCTTTTTCTAAACCATATATTTTTAGGAATATTATATCACCCAATAATATAGTATTTGTTTTAAAAATTAATTTATTTCAATTTTGACAATATCCAGTATTTTATTTTTGTGAAAGTAATAATAACCTTATAACTTAGAAAAATAATTATCTAATCAACCCTAATAAGTCATATTAACCTTGAAAATCAGTGTAGTGCATCAAAAATCTCAAATTACATTTATTTGGATATTTATAATATCAATTATTTTAATCATTCATGAACAAAGTAATTACTTCATCATCATTGTGTCATAAATAAATTAAATTATTTAATGAAAAAAAATTATAAATAAAATTATATTATGTAGGAAATATTTTTATCTTTCTAATTATTATTTATAGTTGAATATATTATATTTATAACCCTATATTAAAATGTTTTAGTTATGAAAACTTGAATTTAACACTTTTAACTCTACATTAGATTAAATTACAATAAATGTCTTAATCTAATCCAAGTGGACCTAAAGGGTCATTTTTTATTCCTAAGGTTTTTTTGGTCTAATTACACTTATCCAATAGAATTAGGACATGTTTTAGGGTAAAAATAATATCATTTTTACCTTTAATTACCCTATTTACATATAACCGTGGTAAATAAAAGTCAAAAGATACTATTCACCAAAATTATTTGTATCTTATTGAACCAAATTTTACTGACTAATATAAACCGTGTCTTTTGGATTTTTAAAAATAAATTCATAGAAGTGGTAAAATTAAGTTTTATGCAAATTCTGAAATGCCCCTAAGAGGTGGGTAAAAGATGGTAATCGGTTCAATAAAATATTATACATCTAATTTTATTATAAAAAAGTATCTAATGAATTACATTGAACTAATATTTTTATTATGTATCTATTTTGAATTAAAATAAATGTAAATAAAATAATTAATTATTTCAATAAAAAGTCGGTTTAAAACAATAACAAACTATTTTTCACTATTCATCAAAATTGAACGTTTTCGGAAAAATACCAAAAATTCACCCTAAACTAATTTTGATATTCCGAATTAAAATATGAATTTTATTTTACCAATTTAAGAATATAAAAGTTTCATTAATTAATTTATGTTGTCAAAACCAAAAAGATTATTTTTAAGAAATAGTAACTATCCAAAGATTACCACTTGTTTATGTCCAATTTTGATGTGAAATTACATGCAATGAAAAGCATTGGATAAAATTGTAAAAATATAAACTAATTATACTTCCAAAACATCAAAATGTATAATTTAACACTATAAATTACTTTGATTAAAAAAAGTTTTTTTCAGTTAAAATATAGTATTTTTCCCTATTCACCCAAATATAAATGTTATCTGAACAACCCAAAAAATTTATTAAAACTAAATTATTATGTCTTGATTCTAAATAACATGTTTTTCTTGTCAAAATGAATTTATAAAAGATTCAAATATTGTATTTAAAAAGGGTTCACCATTAAAAGGTGGTATAATTGCATTATTTAAAAAATACTTCTTTTATTTAAAAAAATGAATTTGTTCATACATTATGTCTAATAAACTCATAATATGGATTATAAAATTATAAAGATTATATAATGTTCAAAATTCAGTTAATAGTATTCATAACTGCTTTTGAATGACTATTTTGGTAATTCGTGGTGCGCTTGAACTCCGTGTTGCGTGTAGTGCAATTTATTGAATTACATTGAAGAAATAATGTACTATGAAATCATGGGGTGTTATATTTGACCATAGTGTGAGCACATTAAGGTCAGGCCACATGGACCTGGTATGGGTATGTTATATAAGAGGCTCATTAGGACAATTGGGGTCATGAGTACTACAACATTCTACTAAGAAGGTGATATATATGTCATAAATCAGGGATCAAGGTTATCAAGTCATGAATGATGATATGGGACAACAATTCTGGGGATAATCTATAACAAAATGTTTTACTGAGTACCAAAATAGTGATTTCAGGCTCACAAGAATCATAAATCCTTTTATGATGGGAAAATATGTCTACAGCAGAGGGTTCTGAGCCCTCATATCAATTGCATGGACAAGAAGAGAGATCTCCTTTCCTTTTTATGGGTAGTGAAATGTTTTAAATGACCTAAGATACTTGATCCATGAAGTTTGGAACATGGATGGAGGTGATCGAAAAGAAAATGGGAGCACTCCGTTCTTTGGTTGATCGGGGTAAGGCTCTTGTGGCCCTTTGATAAAGAAATGGGGATGGATTATGACCTACATAGTTTATTGTCATGTAGTGAAGACATTCATATCTATATAGTTTAACGTCATTCATTTAAGATGTGAAAACCAAGGTGAAAGGTGATAATTTTGCAACTGGGTCCTCGGATGCAGAAATGTGCGTCACTACATATCCCTTGGGGATGAGAATCAAGTTACATGTAGTTCTCTTAAGATTCCATGTAGTTTAACATCTTATAGTATGAAAAAAATTCACTCATCATAAATTGATGGAGACATGATTCCCCATGCAATTTAAAGTCATGCAACAAGTACATGAGAACCAGCAATAATGGTGGTAATGCTGCAGTTGGGCCTAAGGATGGGAACATGGGTGTCACTATGTATCACATGGGAATAAGAATCAAGAAACATGTAGGTCATGAACTATTGATCAGTTTAACATCATGCAACAAGGAATTACTTCTATGCACTTTAACTTTATAAGGTAAGGATGATGTGGAACAGTTTAATGTTGTGTTGTAGGGACATATGCAGATAGTTTTGGGTCATGTGATTCAGACCATAATATGGAGTCCCTGGTAGAGATTCACAATGGGGTTCCATGATGAGACTAGATATGAATAAAGACCAAAGATGTCTCAGCCACACCACACATATTTCTGATAGGACTCATGCCAATAGGGCCAAAGGAGGTTATACCCATGGCTGGCCCAAAGACAAAATGTATATGTGTCACTACATATCACATGAGAATGATAATCAAATCACATGTAGTTACGAATGTTCCATGTAGTTTAATGTCATGTGTTTGGGATATATTTTCATGTAGTTTAACATCACGTGTTAAGGATGACATATCACCCATATTGAAGGATTTAAATAATATGGTTTGGCCCATAAGTAGGGGTTCGAGTATCACTACATATCCTGTGATAATAGGGATCAATTCATACATAGTTGTTAGAATTTCATGGAGTTTAACATCCCGCAGTAAGGATGAAGATACTCTTTATATTTTAAAATCATGTGGCAAGGAAGAAGTAGAACCAATGTGAAGATGATGTAATAGATAAGGTTCATGAAATATTGGGATTAAACACATAGGGAGGTTTCATATGTACTCGTGCTAGTTGGGAATCAAAGTACACATAGTTCATTGAAAAGGAGGTACTCTACATAGGTCTGGCCCATAAATAGAGGTGGGAATTATCCCCAATTGATAGTTTCATATGTTCCTAGGTTTAGAGATCTAGGCATCACAACGTATCTCATGGGAGTGAGAATCAAACTATACATAGTTCTTATAATTTTGTGCAGTTTAACATCATGCAGTAAGGATGAAGGTGGGGGTATGAGGTCTCGTAGGGGATGTGCATGGTGTGATAAAGAAAACCTAACATGAATGAATACCAATGATATATACACCATGAGATACAACCATGATAGGGGCTCAAGACAATATCCTGAAATGAAGGAAGGTTTTTCGGTACCTGGATTTGGACCAGAGGATTAAATGCATTGGTGTTCCTATATATCCCATAAGTCTAGGAATCAAGCCACATGTAGTTCTAGAAGCATCATGCAGTTTGACATCACGTGTGAAGGAAATATTTGTGTGTATTTTAATATCATGATGTAAGGATGTGGGTCACCCAATGAGAGTGGATATGGATGTCATGTGCCCATGTAGTTTTTTGTCACACAGTAACGATGTTGGCCATGCAGTTTAATGTCTTATGGTAAGGAAATTGGATCACCAGATGTGAAACAAAGAAAATACTATTGATAGGCCCAAAAATACGGGTCTGAGAATCACTAAAAATCATGTGATGATATGAATAAATACATATATAGTTCTTGGGATGCTTGTGTGGTAGGAGACCAACACTACTGATGGTGTTCATCTCGTACAATTTCATGTCGTGTAGGGCACATCGACCATTTAATGCAATTTCATGCAATGAGGACTCATTGTATACCATTAACATAATTTTACTTAGGATGATAATAAGCTCAACCCAAGGATTCATGCCATTATTTATGTAGAGAAACCCTAATCAGAATTCCTAATCTAGCATGAGCTATGCTCGGTGTGTGAAACAAGGACTGAAAAGGGTCCCTTCCACTATTAAAAGGTCAGGTGGATAGGATAGGAGTTTTTTATGTTGTGTGGTGGTTGGGCCAAGATATAGGATCAAGGATTCCCTATGTATCCCATTGTAAATGAGAATAAATATGAACATTATTCTGGGGGGATGTGTAGTTTAAAATCATGCAGTGAGAACGTGCTTGCACCATTTATCATTGGGTACGAGACATTCCATTTAGTTTAACGTCATGTGGTAAGGAAAATTATAAAACTAACACCATCGTGGATGCACATCTATTTTATATTATGCAAAGTATTTCTTTAGAAATCTCACATTGGTGGGTGGGGTGACAGGATCCACATCCATGGTGGCCAGAGAATAGGTTCCATTATGATAGAATTTATGTATGACATTTGGTTCCTCTTACTTGGGTTCCAACATCAGGGGGTTATTTCCCAGTATCATTAGGGTTATGAGAGCTAGCACCAGTTCTCCCTGGAGGAACGAATGGAGGATAACCATTTCATTGAAGGTTCGTGCTATTCAGTTTTGGTAGATCTCAAGCTTATGCAGTGTGTGCAACCTCTTCCCATCTAGCTTATCCAACTCATCTAGCTATTTCTACGCCATTTCATCATCTGAGAGTTGTCGATAAATTGATATTTATAGTGAAGGGAGATAGACCTCTATTGGAAACACTGCCTTGGTCCCATACACCAACAATTATGGTGTCACTGGTGTAGAAAAATTCATAGTGGTACGATAAGACAATAAAGTACATAGGATTTTTTCTAGACAAGAATTATTATCATAGTTCACTATCTTTTAGAGTATGTTTTATAGGGTTTTATTAAAGGTCTATGTCTGTCCATTTTCCACTGAATGATTGAGAGATGAGTGATTGGATTCATTGTTATACTCCTAGTATAGCTTCTTAAACTGTTCTGAACAAAGGTTGGTACAATTGTCCATCAATATCGTGTGAGAGACTCCAAACCTGGTGATGATATGGGACTTTATGAAGTGGATGATATTATTTATTCTATATTCCTTGAGGGGAATCACCTCATACCATTTAGAGAAGAAGTTAGTGGCAGTAAGGATATACTTTAACTACTTTGCAGTGTCTGGGGGATATGGTCCCACAACATCAATCCCCCAAACATTGAATGGCCAAGAATATTTGGCTATATGTAATAATTACGGGGCTTGATAGATAATGTTTTCATTAATCTGATAAAAATGAACTTTTCTAGTGAATTCCATACATTCTTGTATGACTTTCTTCTAGTAATTCCACAACATGCTAATCTGGTGGAAGTGCCTAGTTTCAGATTGGTGGGCACCACATGATCCCATGTGGACATCTTCATTGATGGTGAGGATTTATCCTTTTTCTATGTACCTATGGATAATTTCATCTAAACCACACTTGGTTATTATTTTCTGGTCATTTGGGCTATCATGTAAGGTGAAGTTCATTACCCAGCACCAGATCTATTCATTTCTTGTATGATCTATTAAGAGAGTTCCATACCTATGATAGATGATTATAGGCTTCATCTATCCAGAGGTGTTCATTAGGTTATTTTACTCTGGGGTGGTGCTAATCATATTTATCTCTTTCATATCACATACATGATCAATGTGATCATTCTTCGATGTGCTATGTGGAAGGTTTCTTCATCCTGATAAGGGTTGACCAAGATGGTATTTTTGTTAGCTAGTACGTCGTCATAAGCATTCTAGGATCATGGTATATAATTCAATGTGGTATCAATGGGGAATTCCACCATTACTTCCCAAACATATCCATTGAGGGGGGTTATTTCATCTATCATGATGTCATATTCACCGTCGATCTGCATTATCACTAGGTCCAAATCCCCTTTGATGTTTAGGTAGGCTATGTGAAAGAGTTATGTTTGTTCCAACCCAGTGATGAGTACTTTCTATTCTACCTCATTGATCATGCAGACTTCAGTTGGAGAGAAAGAGTAGGGTAGAACTGCTTTTTCTGGAGGAAAAAATATAACCCCTAGGACAACCCAATTTATCTTCGGATTTTCCATTATTGTGCTGGTAGGACTCTGGGAGGCACTATCAAAATACAAGAGCCCGATAAATATAGGGAGGTCAAGTAAATACATTAGCAGGTCAATAAGAGAGGCCGGGTGCACCCTGTGGTGCTGCAGGTAATTCCTCATCTTTTTTCACTATGAAGATGAGCACAAGGCAGTTCTATTCCACATCAGAATATCTAGTCTTGACACCCAACATAGTTTACATGAGGTAGTAAAGACTACTCTCACCCCTAACATCATTCATCTATGTAAGGACGGATCCTAGTGATCATTCCATGGAATCCAAATATAATATGAGTGGCCTACCTTCCACCAGAGGAATCAAAACTAGTTTGTGTAGTAGATACTACTTGAGAATTTTGAATGATATTTGACACTCATCGTCACATTCGTTGGCGACCCCCTTATTTATTAGCCTCGTGAAGGGGAGGGCATTGCTGGTCATGTTGGCTATCAATCACCAAATTTAGGTGAGGTACCCTTGTAGCCCCCTAAGTTCTTTTAGACTCTTAGGCGGTGAAATTTCTAGGATATCATTGGTCTTCTCTAGGTGTTCCTCGATACAGTGGAGGAAAACCTCAAAACAAAGGAATTTATGTGATATTACCCCAAAAGTGAACTTTAACAAATTCATCTTTAGAATATACTATCACAACATTTTGATGATTTATTAGATATCCTTGAAGTGATCACATCACTTCCAGGATTTGATGACCAGGTCGTCGACATAACACTCGACTATCCTTCCAAATAATGGCTTAAATATGCGATTCATGGCATGCTGATATGTAGAGTCGACATTATTTTATCTGAAATGTATGACCTGGCAGAAGAATATCCCCTGAGTTACCCTAAATGTAGTGAATTCTTATTCATCATGGGCCATTTTTATTTGATTGTACTCTATGTACACATCCCTGAAGGAAAGGTTGTGGAAGCCACAAGTTTCATCGATCAAGAGTTATATAATGGGCAATGGGAATTTATACATTGGGAAATGCTGATTAAGGTCTCCAAAATCAATGCAGACCATAATATGCCTATTCTTTTTCATGACATGGACGGTGTTGGAAATCCATTTTGGATATTTCATTTCTCCAACAATGTAGGATTTGATAAACTTGTCGAATTCCACCTCCATGTTTGTAGCATGAGAGGGGTACATTCTCTCGACCACATTCTTGAAGCCCTAATGATCTTCAGGTATTCTAAGATGGTGTATACCCACATCTGGACACAATCAGGGAATTTCAGTATAGTTCCATGAAAATAAATATTAGTGCAGATTTAGGAATTCGATATACATCTTCTTCTCTTCAAGGGGAATGGAGGCACTAATAACGGTAGGCCAAAAGTCTTCCATTATCCCAGGGATTATCCTCTAGAGCTAATCTATGGTTGTGGAAACACCTTCCTTGAATGCTTTAGGTGCATTTCTTTGATCATCATCGTCTTCTTATATTTTTGAGTAATCTCTCATCATCTATGATGCAATAGAGAGATGCTAAATATGATTTTCGGTGAGGATAAGAGAGACATGTACCTCTAAGACCGTGTATGCTATTTTGACCATGTTTATGGGGAGGACGTAAAACACATTGAGTATGATCCATGTATTTATATGGTCAATCCCCAAACAATTTCATGAAGCAACTTGTATAACACTATTCTGCATAAGTTATTTTCATCTCTTCTTATAGAAGTCTGGTTCATCATGTATGGCTCTATAAGACTCAAAGGGGTGTTGTCGCCGTGAAGTATGCCGACCTTTCAATTGATGGTGTGATTCAAGCATTGATGGAATGTTGATGGTATCACCGAGTGGATATGGGTCTAGGGAATCCCAATCAAGACTTTACATGCAGTGTCTCAGTAGATGACCATGAACATGGCATCAAATGTGAGATCCCCAAATTGGGTGTTTAACATAATCCTTCTGAGGGGCCTTTTCTAACACTTATCATACCCTTGGATAGTCAATAATTATAAGGGATAATTCTTCTTATCCATACCAAAAATGTTGGAGGGTTCGAGCTGGGATGAGTTTAATCCGAAATCCATTTTCAATCAACACACTTTGAACAATGACATTATTTATTTTTACTGAGGCATAAAAGGGTTTGATGAGTCCTTGGATGGAATACTCCTGACCTTGATCAACAAATTAGATGTCGAAATGACATCCTATGTACATGGTATCCACTCAATAGACCTCGGTCACAATGATTTCTATTTCAAATTCATGTGATCTTCATAGGGAATAAAACAGTGCCTACCCAAGTTCTGTCAAAAGGGGAATCACATCAAGGATTCAGATATTGTTTGGGATCACTATTAGCTATTTCATAACATCATAATTTTTCACCAAAGGTTGTGGATTCTCGACATAGGGATGTTGTTTGGAATGTGGCTCATAAGATGGAGTAACTGAGGTCGATGGACTTGGGGCTTGCTTGAATGTTGAGGGAATATCTACTTCTAGTGGTATAGGTTGTTCTAGACTTCCCCATTTCCTGGGTTGATCAGTTAGAACCCTCATTAAGTGGTCATGAATGAAAATCTGGTTCGAGTGACTAATTGAGAGATCTGAGGCACCTCCCAACTTCCATTGAACCTGCCTCAATGATTGCCCCCAGATCATAGCTTTATATGTGTCTTTTGTGGGGATATGGTTAGGATATTGACCATGACCATATTTGTGCTCTCCCCTGTATCCTCATCTTTGTTGCATGCGACCTCATGTTCCCCAATTATATGTGGGAAAACCATATTTGAGAGAATAATCATTATCCGCGAAGCGGCTTGTCAAGTATACTATGTTGATAGAACCGAATATGAGCTCTTTTCCTGATGAATATTCTAGTTGGCAAGGCAGTTCCAATGTAGCAGATGTTTTGTGGAACAAATCTGCAAGTGTTAGAGTCTTTTTTGGATTAGAATATGATTCTTCCTCTTTCGTTTCTTCCTTCTTCCAATGGTCACACTCACCCTTGGGAGGTACATTAGACTTCTCCTATTTGGTATGTCGAAATATTTTGAGTTTTTGCAACTATTCCCTTGGAGAACCATGAAATTGATCAACTATTTTATGAGTCATCCATATTTCAAACTTTTAAGCTTCCTTGGTATAAATTTTCTTCCATCCTTCTTCTTCGTCTAATAGGGAAATAGTTATGAAAGCCACTTGTTTCGGAGGGCTATCTAATGTCACCTATCCAGAGTCAACCATGCCTTGAAGGAAATCCTTAAATATGATACAGTTTTGGATATTATGACCCAGCCTTCTATAGAAAGGGTAGTAATGAAGATGATCGGTGAGTTTGACTTCATCAGGATTCTTGGGTTATAGAAATGTGAACAGTTTTTTGTCCATGGCGGCCAAGAAGTAGCCTAAGAATTTATCATTTCAAAAGGAGTAAACCTTGTTCATTTGTTCTTGAAATTCTAAGAAGCCCTAACTTCTCTATGATTTTTTCTGGGGGTGATTATGTGGCTTCCATCAATCAGTATGAGGAACTAGGTGGTTTGAAGCTTTCCATGGTGCTTGGACTATTGTGGGCATGAGGTTGATAGCTACAACATCCACCCATCCTATATTTTTCCTTATACTATAGGAATGGACCAAGACATGGATTGGGTTCTTTGTATAGCCACTTCAAGATGATATTTTGTTTTAGAAAACTCTCTGAATCCACCTAGATATTCATGAGGATTAGGGGTGTTTAAAACTCATCCTTATGATTTTAATCATAGAGTTCCAATAGTTGTTCTTGTGAGAGAGGGATGTTGATCAAATAGGTTATACCCTTACACATTTCTATGAAGTCAATAAACCCTTTCAATCTCACACTGATTACAGTTTGAAAGGTAGAATATCATCATCTTTCTTAGTGTGGGAATGAATTGGTATAAAACCTAACGTTGGAGGCCTTCCCATCTCGTGATATATCATATGGGTAGATTGTTATACGGGACAAGGGATGGACTTACCAATTTTTGTACAAACCACCTCAGCTTGGTCACCTCCTGCAAATCCAAGGGGACCACCATTGGCACATATCGAGAAACGAAGTGTGTGAGATGTTTTTTTGTATCGCCAGCACCATTGAAGGTAGAAAAAGTAGTATTTCCTAAGTTGGGTGTAGGCAGGGTGTCATCTAACCATTCTGGATATGTATTTTTTCAGGATGCACTAGCAGGTATTTCCCTTCCATGGATTCCATCTCAGTAAATAGGGATTCAATGGTAGTGAGGAATTATGGAGGAACTATTTCTTGAGCCACCTCCCATCCACTGGGAGCAGGTGGGGGCTGATAAGTTAGTCCCATTTTCATATCCCACTGATTCTATATTTTTCCTGTGACAAAGGGGTTACTCGGGCGAGGGAGAGGTTGTCTCCACAACGGGAGGATATCTTGAAAGTTTCGAGATTCCTCATTTATATGGATGATTTTATTGAATCAGATCTAATCTAATATTTAGATGCTTATCTGGTTGGATGATGGACCATTGGAGGGAGAATATATGCCTCTAGCTGGAAATGATACCCAAGGGGAATATTTTCTCTAATTTTATCCACATTGAGCTGCCGGAGAGCTCGTAATTCACTCTCATATTCCGAAAATTACTCTTCCAAAGATAGAAACCAAGGGGTGGTTGATTCTATCCATTTATCTTTAGATATGTTCTACTGAGGAGGTGGTAAATCATTATTTGGTGGGGCTGAATTCTTTATCCTTCGTTGATTATGGGTGAACACAACCTCATTTGGTGTGTCCAAATCACCCTCATCCTAGGGTACATCTTCCCTTTTGTGACCCTCTACATTCAGATCTTGATCGATTTCTTCCATGTTAATAGTGATGATGTTCAAAGAGGTATATCGATCAATGGTGTTTTTGAATTGGTTTCCACATGAAAATATGGTTCTATAAGGCATTCATTAGGGTCTTTATTTGAACCCTTGGCCTTATTGGGCCATTTTGACTAAAAACCCCAGCAGGGCCCAATAGCTTTCACCACACACTCCTCTCCTATTGTTTTATAAATAGTGACCCTGAGGGAATTTCCAATCAAGGTTTTCGAATGAGATCCAACCAACAGTGGTTTGTTTTATGGTGGGAGAAACTACTGGGATGCAGAGCATTGATCTCTTCCTCCCAAATTAAAAAATATTGATTCCCTCGATGGTGTCGATGATGATAAAAATGCCCCAGCTCTATGGGATGGTGTTTATCTTGGTTATAATTATACATGAAGATGTAGATATCCACAACCCATTGGGGTTGAGGTGATCTAGAATTTATGCTGATGTATCCCATCCCATTTAAGGGGATAATAAATTTGGAGATAGAGATTGAGATATAAATTCTCTTAACCCTATGGGTTGGGGATTATCTAGGACCATTGCAAGAAGGTACTGAATTTTATCAGGAACTAATGATTTGAGGGGTGGAGGCTGTTGAAAATATTCTCTTCGTCCATGGGGTTGAGTCCGTTCTTGGAAGTCCATTACGGCTGCTACTACTATGGTCTCTGTGATGCGGCACAATTGTGTTTGTGTGATAGATAGGTGAGGTGGCAGCCCATGATGAGGATCATTCCATGTGGGTAGTTGTCCAGGTGATCACAACATCAATATCTCTATTCAAAAACGTCCTTATATTATCTTGAGGGGCCCATTTTGAAGTCCTATTGGCCATCCTTTGTCCCTATCTGTGATTTATAGGCATTGTTGGAGTTGGGGAATTCTGTTTCATTGACCAACTAGCCTAAGAATTTATTGGTCCCCGAACCTCATCAAAGGCTATAACATTAAATGATGTTGGGTCTGAGGTGCTATATTGTTCCAGGGGAGTGGCAAATTGTAATGATCCATACTATCCCCATCATCAAATTTGGATTCCTGATGTGGCTTCGAAGAATACTTTCTAAAGTGTCATGATGCAATAGTGGAAAGCGTGATGCAAATTTGTGCTTTGATTTTTTGGTTATTGGATCTCAGGCCATAGATATAGAAGCTCGGTCAAGCTGGAAAAAGAGCATCATGGTGGTCTGAAGATGACACCCATATCCTAGATAAAGGAGATGTTTATCCTCCTATAACAACTGATTAGGCCACATATTATGGAATAGATATGGAATGAACTCAATTTCTATCTCATCAGGGATCTCAAATTTTGAAGTACCGAGGGGCCATAACATGATGGGGATGTTGTTTCCAGACAACTCTCTCGATATGTTAATGTTTACCTCTTCTTCATATGACGTACATTCCTCCATCTAGTCACACCATATAAGATGACTCTGATGGTCACCTACTGAGAGGAGTGGAGTGCTACTGGATGATGATGGGGAGCTATATAAAGTTGACCATGGAGTTTCAATCACCTCTCTATATGAAGGTGTTGGTGATTGGTTCACCTCTCTATAAGGTGGTGTCTGGAAAAAGGGAGGAATGCCTTTCCCATGAGAGATATCACTATGGGGTGGTTGAACACTGTTGATGCTAGGATTAGAGTCCATGTAATCCATCTTCACAATACCACGATGAGGTATATCATCATAATGAATGTCTCCTGCTTTTTCATTGATGGTAGAGTTAACATAACCTTTTTTTATAGTGTGTCTTGAAAAACCTCAAGGACTCTGGTATTGAGCATATTAGAAATATGAGTCATGTTCTGCATCATGGTCAGAGTATACTGAACTACCTTTTGTGGTTTTAGGGATATAGGCATGTTGTATAGAGGTTTTTTTAATTTCAATATAACCACCTGGTGATGTGGGGATATGATACCACTAATGAGGAGCTATAAGAAAATGTTGATAAGCTACCTCATTTTCAATAGGGATATGATCATGTCTGGAGGTGTGTTCCACTCTCACTTGATGAGACTTAGTCATGACGGGGGTATAGACATGATCATGATCCTTTGGGATATGTTTGTGGTCTTTGTTGGCAGGAGTATGAGACCAGAATGAGGCATGTACCACATTCACTTGGTTGTCTACGATTGGATGAAGAATATATACCTAGTCTGAATATGCATTCCCTACCAGAATATGTGAACAAAACTTCGGAATGGGAGAAGAAATATGAGCCTCCTATTTTATTGACTTGGAATGATGTTGGCACCGTCATTCGTTGGTGGAAGTTGGAATATTCTCTTTTCTTTTGTGATTTAATAGAGTATTCTGAGAATATTCATTGATAGGAATATGAACCTATCTTGAGGCATGTTCCACTCTCACCTAGTTAGCCTCGACCAAAACGTGGATATGGCTATGATCTTAGGTCTCTACATTATGCCAAAATACTTCTTCAATAGTCATGTTCCCTTCTCTAGAGGCATGTGCCATTATGTCCTTGTTGGCCCTAGTTGGAATGAGATTATGAGCCCAGTCTGATGCCCTACCCTTCATTGGGATATGATGATAATCCTTATGGGAGGGAGCAAGAGTGTGTGATCACTCTGTTACAACCAGTTGATCATTATGATTATAGTGTTGACTCATCCTAACTACAGAGATAAGTTTATGTGCAGGACCCTTAACCAGCAATAGTTACAGAATATGCTGGTGGAGTTCTTCAGCTATTTTTAAAATGTACTGCCATTTTAGAAAAGTGTGTGTAGGGATATAAGTCCCCACGTTTTTCATCTCTATAACCTGCTAATAGATATCTTCTATTGATTCGAGGATGTGCACCCACTTATATCCTCTATGTTCCATCAAAATATGTTGATGGTCTTTACACATGAGGGTAGGAGTATGAGCCTCTCCCATGTTTGCTACAGGAATATGTCCACAGACTTGTTCTGAGAGACTGAGGATATGAGCCTACCAACTGGTCCCAACTAGAGTATGATGGAAGGAACTATCAACAAGAGTGGGGGTATTAGACCTTTTTGGGTATCCAACATCTTCTAGCTATGATGAGTTTTACATAGTGGAGCTGAAGCATGGGTGTATGAGGTGGTTGTCTGTCGGGAGGTACCCTCAGCATGTGACTGATAGGTACCATTATAATGATGATCGTATTGATGATTACCAAGCACCCACCTTGGTAGTGCCTAAACTGTGGGGGATCCTGATCTGGACCTCTGATCACCCTTCATCATGTATTGAATGTGGAGGTTTTCACAATCGAATTAGAAGCTCCCAAAGTGGTTGGTTGAGGTGATGGGGGCCACCAGTTTAGTGAAAACCATAATCGAGTGACACAGTATCACCGGATGATGTGATTTCAGAATCCCACAAGTAGCTTCCATAGTCATGATATTACCCTATCAATGGTACTCCAAAATCATCATATTTTTAACCTTCTTCTGGAGCTATTTGGCAAGTGAGACCATTTTATGACCCGCAGGGGTCACAGTGACAGATGATGTACCAAAAAGAGTACTGGAGGATAAATAAAGTATCTTGGATGGTGATTTTGAAATAATACAAACAATAAGGAACACGGCCACCAATAATTTCCATATCCTGTGCATAATAATGCTCAATCAGATATTCATGGTCAACACAATTGTAATGTAATCCCTTTCTATCCATTTTGCTCAAGTGGACTTATCACCATCAGGATATACTAATATGAATCCCAGTTTTTGATGGTCTTATTTCTTTGTTTTTATATGATTTAAAAAGAAATGTGGCTTAGGAGGTTCACATCGACCCTATCAGTGTTGTTTGCGTATAAGGTGCATGTAACATGTTTTGATAGATTATAACCTAGTTGTTTGTTATTAGAGGGATTCATGCTAGATTCATAATTTTTCATTGCATATGAGGATAAATGGAATGTTCTGATGGATTATGACCTGATCATTTTTTTATTTAAAATATTCACATTGGGTTCACCATTTTTCATTCGTTAGAATTTTATAGTGTGGAATGGATTCTGGTTGTTTGGTTACCATTGTTACTTTTCCCAAAAACTCCCAATGGTTCCCCCATCCATATCTGGGTACAGAACTTCATTCCAAAGGCCAGTGGTCATCTGGGTTTTTAGGCCTATTGACTCTTGGGGACTCGCATTGGTCAAGAGGATGGGGGGTTGGGCACATAAAACCCTTTTGGGGATAATTTTTTCCAACTCTGAGACTCTCTTATATATTTAAGACATGAATCTAAATCTATTCCTAATCCTGATTCAAGACCGGTTACCATAAAAAAATGGATATGGGTGAAATCTATTTTATGTGTGAGAGACTAGGATCTATTTTGTGAATCCATTTGTATGTATATGAGGTTCTTCATCATTTTCCAGTAATGACTGGTCACTTATATGATGAAACCATATGACCAAGTGTTTTGGTCGATGGTACATTTTTTGGAGGTGGTTGATATTCTGATGATCGGATTGATCCATTATGAGGCATCCTATGTTACTTTGTTATTATAGGAAACAAAACCCATGTAGTTTGGTTGATCCATGTAGTTTAACGTCATGCGATAAGGACTAATATGGGGGTGTTAGAACACCAAATATTTGAGCTCGAGTCTGAAAGAAACTTTAAACATATTTTTATTATGGAGGGAATTATATTTATCATAGTTCAGTCGATTTTGGGGATTACACACTAACTCTATTCTGGTGAATGGGTATTTGATCCTAATGAGGTGTTCATTGCATCCCCCTAATCCCACATGAGCCATGCCCATTGTGGGAAACAAGGGATGAGAACATGATCATCCTCATGGAATATGGATATGGGACCTACGTATTGGGGTATTACTTGGAGTGTTTGATATAGGGATCCATCCTTTAAGGAGGCGTCCTACATGTCCTAGTTATGGTAGGAATCAGATTCATCATAGTTCTCTTGGAGATGTTGGGTCTTACACACTGATGCTACCCTAGTGAATAGGTGTTTGATGACTAATGAGGTGTTCATTGCATTCCACTAAGCCAATGTGATCCATGATCGTTATGAGAAACAAGAGGGAGTGCATGATCTACCTCATGGCATATGGATATGGGATCTGTGTATTGGGGAAGTCCCTAGGGTGCTTTATATTGAGCTCAAGTTGTTAAGGATGCATCTTACGTATCCCAGTTAGGAAGGAAATCTGAGTCATCATAGTAATCGGTGATATATCGGGGATTACACACTAAGGAAACCCTGGTAAAAAGGCCTTATTATCTAGAATGTGTCACATGATCTTGTTGGAATACCCTAGAGGTCATCATATGACCTGGCTCAGCACATGTGGAGGGTTTCATGAGAGTCATGGTAGTGTGATCCAAGGGGGTGTTGCGTGCCTTGGAGGAAACCTCGGGAGGACATCATGGGACCAGAACGACATATCTAGAGGGAGTTTCATATCTTTCATGACACCTCGAGGGGACATTGTGGGACCTGGAAGACATGTCTAGAGGGTATTTCTTGAGTGATGGATTGTCAGGTCCAAATGTGTCGACGAGACTTAGTTGAGGTGAGTGGGTGTTGCTATATGAGTCAGGTGGTGCATCTTGAGGATGTCTCTAGTATGAGGGGATGATCTCAGAGGGTTCATAGGATCCATTTGCAGTCCATGAAGGGCCCTCAAGATTATTCCCTACATGTCTGAGGTGTTCTTCAAATCCTAGATGACTTGTTGAGTGGATGTTGTGAGGTTCAGCGGTATCATTTCAGGGGTGTCACAAGTCTTGGATGACACCTCAGGAGGAAAGAACAGGACCATACTGACATGTCCAATGGGTGTCACATGTCATGGATGACACCTCAGGGGGACATCACGAGACTATGATGAAATGTCCATAGGGTATGCTGCAAGAGCAAGATTTTCATTTCCAAACATGTCGATGAGACTCAGCTGACATGACTGGGTGGAATTATATGACTCATGTGGTGCATCTTGAGGACATTTATAGTTTGGGGTGATGAACCCATAGGGTTCGTAGGATCCAAGTGGTGTCCGTGAAGGGTTCGCAAGACTTGTCCTGATATGTCTGAGTTGTTCTATATATACTAGATGACATGTCGAAGGGATGTTTGAAGGTCCAGGTTCTATGACTTGGTAACGTCGTGGATTCTTTTTTGACACATTTGAAGCACGTGGAGTTCAATGATCATGTCTTAAACTTGGATTTGTCACATTTAATTTTGGTTTTTCCCTTGTTTTATGAGTGCCTTTGCTCAGTTCAATGTCAGTTTGTTTGGGTCTCATGTGATTTTAAGGACATGCAACATGGTTTTCGCATGTCACTCCAAAAGTACTTCATGTGATCATTTATTTCTCATGCATAGGGATTTATTCATGGCGTATGGATGCTCTGGTCGTCCACCGGTGTATTACATGGAAAAAATCTAACCAGTCAGGTGATCAAATGTGCGCATAATCCTGGAGTTAGAGCGCCGATGTGTGTTGCAATGGTCTGGGTTAAAGATTATAGCATTATATTATCCAACTAATGAACCAACAAATTGAACCCTTTTTCTGAGTTGTATTGAGAAATTTATAGGAAAATCCATATGCGTACTCGCCAGTTTCTGGAGGGAATAGGGTGTTATTCCAGGTTGGAGTCAACGTGGGGAATGATGTTAAGTGGTTTCCCAAGTCTCTATGGTGGACCATGTCAAGGGTGCATCATGATTTTTAGCAGCCACAATTCTATCTGTACATTATTATATTATTGTAGAATATTGAGGAATTTAACTTATAAGAACTTTTATGTCATCATGTTGACATGTCCAATGGTCTTTTTATAATAAAAATGAATATTGTAAGGAATCTGTGAGTCCTTGGATGGCTTGTATTGGGTTCTTGCAGGACCACGCTGAGGGTGCATCGCATTCCATTTAGTGACTGAAAACCCTGATTGCCTTCTCCTTTCATATCTCCTTTGTTTTATGTGATAAAGGATGGGTTTCATGTGAGATTATACATATGGTATTGAGGGTATTACCTCTATTTTTTAGAGATGAGTCACGTGACCAGTATGGGTTGTATGATGTGTAAGAATTTTTTAGACATTTTCTCAAGCCGAAGGGATTCTTTGTGGTGAGATAGAAATGTCACTGAAGTCTCACAGTGCTGCTCAAGTCATCAGGGGCACACCGCATGTCATTTAGTGATTGAAAAACCCACTCGGTTCCCCTATTTCTATCTCTTTTGTATTATTTCACAAAGTTTTGGTGTTATACGAGATTTAATGATCAATGTATTGGTTTTACGACTGATTTATTGGTTATGTTTCACTTGACCAATATGGGGAATATGGGGATTGTGTGATCATGTAGGGGGAAAGTTGTTCGTCTTTCTTTAGAGTGTCATGAAGTTGTCTGGGTGCACATGAGGGATTTCGAGTGGTGAGGCTAACAAGCCGAAGGGATTTCACGAAGTGAGGTGGTCATGAAACTGAGGTCTCATGGTTTCTCACAGATCTCTCAAGGTACACATTTCAAGTTCTTTTGTGACCACAGACACCACTCGCCTCCTCCCTTTTGACCCCCTTTGTTTTATGTGACTAGGATTGGAAGGTATGTGAGTTTCTTCGAGTAATATATGTGATTTTTACTTGATTTTATAGTGGTGTCTCGCTTGACTAATGTGGATCATATGAGAGTGCATAAGTATTTTGTAAAATACCATGTGTTTATCCTTAGAGTGTCTCAGAATTGTCTAGAGGTTTCCATGTGACGTGACTGATGAGATGAAGGGGATTTATGAGCCGCAACAGATAGGTCTTGTTGCGTCACATGTATTTCCGGGTGTGCCGCGTGTCCTTCTGCAACTGTGATCCCCTATCACCTCCTCCTATTTATCTCCCTTGTTCATTGTCGTGATGTCTCAGAGGTCTCACGAGATGGAATGGATTTCATTTAGGGACTTTATTCTTCCCCATGGCGATTTTTTTCGTGATCTATGTGACCCCCAGGGGTGTCAAATGTCACTTCCCTTGATTTTCAATGGATTCCAGACAGTTTGTCAGGTACTTCCAATGAAAAAGCACACTACGTATGGGATTATCATTTATTTTATAACTATTCAACCATTGGTGAACAAGGGTACTCATTGTGGAGGGATCCACATGACATTCCATGAGTCAGCTGCCTTGTGTGGAAGCTTTGAGTGACCTTACAATGTTCACACATTAACGTGTATTAACCATACTCTTCTTCCGTTATCTCAGGGGGAAAATAATATTTATTGCCAAATGTTTCTTCATTTCTGGGTTTTCTAATTCTAATTTGGAAGGCATAAACAGTACTGTAGATATTCCCACAACATGATCCTTAGGTTTTGGTTGTAATGCATGCAACTGGAGTAACCCACAGTTCTATGCAACAGATTGACTACCACAATCAAAACTACTCTACTGGTGCAACTGGTGATCAGGGGTCTAGGTACAATGGACACAACCTCCTCCTTGGATAGACTTGTCTGTGCTACTATAACTCCCCACCTAATGTAGTGTAAAATAACCTTCTCTTGACGAAGGAGATGGAACTGATCCCTTTCCACTTGAAGCTGGTGAAAAAGATCTAAAGAAACATTTAAGATGGGCTATATGGCCGCAAGACCAACACTCCATTGGGTCTCTATCACAAAGAGGATTCTTGATACCCCCTCATCGACACTGATGATACACCACTGAGTTATAAAACATGATACTCTGGATATCACTTCCATGATGAAAAACCTCGAAGGAACGTTTCTTGCTGCCCGAAGAACTATTGGCCTGCTTTATCACTGATCTTATATACCCAATACTATTTCTGTCCCTCAGGTTATGTTCATTGTTAAGGTCTTGGTTGAATATTATAGAAAAGGTATGTAGGATAAAGACATTCACCTTCACTCAGATGGTGTACTGGATCCCATCCTCAAAGTGTCTAGGATGCAAAATATCATCACCTACTATAATTGTTGCATGATATGGAGCACCATTCATGGAATTCATCAAATGGTGAAACTATCAAGAACATGGGGATTAGTTCCTAGACTAGGTACAATTGGTGGTGCCTTGAGAGGAACTCCTAGAGGTATGAGTGGCGGCTTAGGGCCCACAATATCTGAAGCATGATTGTCTCCACCTTCTTGGCATATGATATGAGGGCTTCATGGTGTCATTAGTCTACGAATGCCAAGAACACATCTCAGAACTAGATTAAGTATAAATAGAGGATTGCTAGATTAATCTAGATATAAGAAAACTCACTACCCAAGGAAGATTATTCCAACTACCCTCTTAGATGGCCAGGTATTAGTAAGTGCTCTAATATAAGTTTCTCTTTTTACATTTAATTACCAGGTTCACTCATTTTCCTTTTATTAGAATGAAAATGTGATATAATGATGTGAAACCAATCCATTTAAGATGTAATTGTATAAATTATATTGGATAGTCATTTCTGGTAAATTATTTCCCTCACACATTAAAACATGAAACAATATCATTTTATTTAGATCATAATGGAACTACTCTGTAAAGTAATCATCCCAACCCATGAGGTCCCATAACACCTCATGAATTTTGAAAGGAAATCACTCAATCAAAACCAGGAATAATACAAGCCTAAGCTAATAATCCCAACATCACTCAAAAATCACATGCATATCAAGGAATGAAAATTAGTGAAATGCACCTATATGACATAGAAATATGTATGACGTGCGAATTCTAGGTGCTTATAATGATGCATGTATCAATGTCCTTTCCCTAATATCATTAGTCAATTGATGAAAGCAAATACACAAAAAGAGTAATAATAAACAACACCACATTGCTTGTGAGTCACCCAATAATGAAATAATGTCAACAATAATAGGAAAAATAGAACAACAATTATATTTTGGGTAACTGGGATTTTATCCCGAACTAGGGTTCGTGACGCCCAATCATGGCTTATTACTAAGTCCCAAGAATTCATAATCTCAAATCTATTATCTAAAAATATTAAATAAAGAAATGAAACCACCTATGATACCACCTTTGTGATGTCCCATACTAGGATTCCACTTAACAAGTACCTAGATCCCGGTGAGACAGAGGCCCTCAAGCATATCTCCCTGAATGCTAGTGGATTCCAATTAGCAGTGAGGGACAAGGGTGAATCCGTGGGGGGAGACTGTGCCCTTATTACCAAAGCATAGCATAATAGATATATATATAAACATAGATAAATATTTGAAGCAATATTAGTAAATAGTGAAAGCATACTAGATCAATATATAATCCATAGTAACAATAATTGTATCAACTGGAACAACTAATGAAGATATGTCATGTCACTAAAAAACTGAAAAAACATGAATACAAGACATTATGCATTACATGTTTCATAGAAGCTTAAAGGTAAACACAAGACTATCCCAAGAATCTTGAGATCCAACATGGTTCTCTGTTATCATGCTCGTACCTAAACAGAAATTAGTCAACTTTTGAAAACCATGTGCTTCCATTTATCATCACCTAAAACCATGTAATATAGTCAGGGTTCCAAAGAACTCCTGGAGAGGGTGTGCGATAAATATTAGTGGGCCACCACTGATAGTGACTATTACATTTGGATTGTGTAATGTAATATAATAATGTCCAAGGAATAAGTATATAAAGTAAAGCAGTATAATTTATCTAAATAACCAAGTACTTGATTCATCCCTTAGATGGTGTCTGAACATGTAACTAATTCCTTAATTAACCAATTACTGGTTTGTAATAATACGTCACATCAGACATGGCCAGTACTGACATCATCTATTGATAGTATATATATTGATAGTTCAAAGGTAACAACCAAGGAAACATAGAACATAATGGTTTCCAACTCAGTAATAGTGGTTTCCTGGCTAAGGGTAAAAGTGTAATACAAGGAGCATATTCCAAGGCATTCTATAATGAGGTTCTTACCTAATCCAAGGTGATAAACCAAGGTAAAATAGGGGTAATCTATGATAGGTCCCAATGGGCTATAACCTTGGCACCTACATGTCTGTGCAAGATCCATGGAGTGTATCTTAGTCATCTAATGATAATATATAAGGGATCCAGTGGTATCATAATGAGAATACAAAGAATATACAAGGATCAATATCTAGGTCAGTTTAAACCTAATAAAGCTAAATACTTGAATCAAAATGGTGTTCTTAATTACACAAGGCATTCTCCGATAATAATCCACGGTGAGCTCGAATCATGCCATTCCTAATTGATAATAATTTCATATAATAATTTAATTGGTTCAAACCTTGTCTTCCATTAGTGTGAATAGTCCAAGTAGAATAAAACCATTAACTTAATCAACTTAAGGCATATTTTATAACCAAGGTTCTATCTGCTACATTCCATTAGTGTGGAAAGGGGTGCTACAGATATGAAAACAATTATTCAAATACATTTAAGTCCAATTCATATACTTAGTATACATTCCAATTCTAATTCCAATTTCTCATTTAAGTATTAAATTAAGGAACTTACCTTAGGCGGGTCAAGTAATTGGAATACATTGTACTTTCAATTATGAAATTTACATTTTAAACCAAGACATTTAATAAAGGAAATCTTATCCTTAGTTAGGTCAAGTCAAGGCACACCCAAATTGTGGCCTAAATGTGTCAAAACAATAAATGATAATTGTAAAATAACAACCTACATGGGATGAATGGAGTTTCATTAATAAAAACTAGCAAATAAATGCATATTTGGGAAGAGAATAACCATACTATTATAATGAATATATGAATGACATATAATTTCAATAAATGACACTTGATGAAATCGGTGGGCCCCACATAAATATTCCAAAATCAACGTACTTTAGGTATGAGTAATAGACCACCGACCATATTCTTTTATGAATATTAGTCTCCATTATTGGCCATTTATTAGTCTTAGATCACAGTAGATATAAAAACAAAGGAAAAATGCCTATACCTTGATAACTATGTCGAGAACAATAGAGAAGGAGAAAGGCTTAAAAGGACTTGAGTACGTAATGTTGCACATCTAACATGGTGAATGGAATCCTGAATGGATCTCAGATGATGGAGATGTTACAATACCTTTCTTTGGACTTAAAGAATCTCCAAAATGATATCCATGGAGGTAAATCTTGCTGTAAATTGTACTAGGAATGAAGTGGAGGCTTAATAGACCATTAAGGGAAAAAAGGAAAATTTACCTAGAAAAATAGAATGTGCACGGTTTGTCCACATGGTTTGAAAAAACATTCACAAACCATTCATGGTTACATGGGAATAAGGGGAAATCGCACGGTTTTTTTGTACGGTCGTGTGCCAATTGTTCGATATGGTTCTGTCTAAAAATAGACCAGCTAGACAGTTATTCCAACAGTGCGCCAACCATGTGACATGGCCAATTTTCCCCAAAGATGTGTTTCGAGCTCTGAACTAGCCCTATACACCCCAAATACCTTTTCTAACCCTAAATAAAGATATAAAAGGTCTAATATATGGGATTAGAATTAAATTTAATGGATATATAACTGAGTGAAAAACCAGGTTCGTACACTAATTCTCTAAAACTCAAAACTGAAAAGATTCCAGGGAATGTAAAAAAGTGAATTATAATTTAAAATCACTAGAATATATAATGTTTAAGGAAGATTCCTTATATTTAATTTATGATTGTGATATATATATATATATATAGTTTTCATGTGTGGACATTTTTATATATTCATTTTGTGCTATATTTTCCCCCTTTTGTACTATGCCATGTTGTGTGTGAATACATGGACTATGTATTTTTATATATGGTATCAAAGTGATATGTTGAATTTTCATGGATTGTTTATCCCCTTTATGTGCATTATGAACTAGTGTGACATGTGATAATGAAAATTATGGGAGTTGGAGATATGGAAATGGTATGGAAACCTTATATCTTGACCTGGGATAGAGGATGGGGCATGCTAGCCTTGTGACCTGACCTTGGATATCGTATTAGGTAGGTTTTCCTTGGTGCCAGACCTAGTAGGTGAAAAATCATGGAAAACATATAGCCTTACATGAGGGTGATATCGAGATGATGAATCTTTGTGGCCTGGCCTAGTAGAGGTGGTGGCACAACAACCTTGTGGCCTTACCTATGGATTAGTCCGGGATGTGTCTGCGTTGTGGCCTAATCTAATAGAGGCATGAGAATGTTTGACTTATGACCTATAAAAGAAAATTAATTCATATTTCATGCACATGGATTCCTATTATACATTTTAATTTAACCAATTAAATATCACTGACATTTTGTGATACGTTATTCTATGATGTGCCTATACTTTATTTTTAATTCACTAACCTGAACATGAATTTTTTTTCTACATGGTTTTGACTATGACTAACATGATGGAAGTAGAGACTTTGGTTTGACCATAAGTAATGATAAGGGTTTTATTCCTTTTTTATGTGGGTTCAATATTAGTATAAAACTTCTAGTGGAAATACCTTTTGTGTGCCTATAAATAACTCCATTTTCTTTATTAAGTTAGTTGTTATTAGCATTTATATGTGTTCATCTATAATTTCAGATTATTTCACATAGGAAAATCCTTATTGGATATAATGGAAAATAATGTTAGAATAACCTTAGAAGAAAATACATTCATTTAATACCACAGAATGTGTAGGAGGATGAAGCTGGGAATGCCCCCACCCCTACTCCAGTGGTCTAGGAAGTATATCCATTTTAGCTTAGAGTTTTAGATAGTGCCTATATAGTGTGTAATAAATCAATAGACAATGGTTGGTTATTATAGGTATTTCTTTATTCAACATCCACCAACATTCAAGGGTACTAGAGGATTCAAGGATACTATGTATTTGAGTGATAACATCAACGGAATATTTGATCTAGTGAATACACTAGAAGATAAATGGACTAAGATGACTTCTTTCATGCTTTAGGTACCCACCAAGAGTTGGTGAGGAATTATAAACCCTATTGGGAGATGTAAGGATTTAACATCAGAAATATTCAAATGTATACTTTACAAGGATAATCTATAAGGTTTTTCAAAGGGAAAGGCTACTAGTAGTAGGTGTTAGGCACCAGGTCCATCGAGGTTTCTAGTAGTAGGGTGTTGACCTCAACAGTTTCCATTACGACCTTCTTGTTAGTGTTCCTTTCCAATGAAGTTGAGAATTTGGTATTTCATCTATGGAGTCCATGTACAAATTTAAAATTAGTGCCTAGTTCCATTTATTTCATAGTATCATGGAGGTGGAAAGGTTCAGGGACTGCCTTAGTAGTAGTTTCCATCCAGTCCATTTCAGCAGTTGGGATAGTAGGCTCATACTCCACCGAGGGGAGACGGAGAAGGTAAGGGATGAACATAAGAAGTTACTCTAAGACCTTGAACCAGGTGTGGTCATGGAGGCAGTCATAAGTATAGGGGAAGAGTAGCTGGGCATGGTCAGTTACACATGAAAGCTCTACCAAGGCCAGAGATCCTTAGAGGTACCGTCAGTTTGTTCAATTCCCTAGGTTGATATTTTTTTGATTCAGGAGATTTTCGCTTCTTTGTCGTACTCACTCTAGCCCATTCTTTGTGACTAGACATATAGAGGCTTCCATTTCCACTGGTGTTGATTATGCCAGTTGGAGGTCAGACCTGCCTATTTGATGTGTGCTATGAATGTAGACTGATGATGGTAATGCATCAGTCCTTTGGGGATATTTTTTTTAATGATGCAACCATAAAATTTCATTCTCACCATCAACTGAATGTATTCTATGAATGTCGTTATCTATTGATTCTGAAGGAGAGTCGTGTTTTAGGATATGGATGATTGATGTGTGGCTTATTTGGGGAGTAGAGATGTTAGGTTGGAAATATGTGTGTAGAAAATATTCTTTCCTTGTTGGTCGAGATGTCAGTGGAATTATTGGATTCTATGGTGGTGGGGGTTCTCAGATTTTTTGAGGACTCTCTAGATTTTTTCTCTGAGGAGGTTGTGACTGTACCCCCTCAACATGACATTAAGTTTGGGATATACTTTCCACCTGGTGCATCTTTAATTTCAATATCAATTTATCAGATGACACCTTTTGAGTTATGGGATTAGAGGATTCAGATTGATGACCAAAGGAAAAATGGATTTATCCATCCTAGTGGTTCACTGTGTGGTTCTCTAATTTTGTTCATAGAAAAGGTAGATGGTAGTCTGAGGTTGTTCATAGAATACCGAAGTTTGAACCAGGTGGCGATCTATAAGCATTACCCTCTTCAGAGGATAGTGAATATTTTGGCTTAGATGAGAGGGGAAAGTTGGTTTTATAAGATCAATCTATGGTTTGGATAACACCAGTTAAAGGGTGAAGGGGGGAGATATCCTGAAGGCTACATTCAGATGTAGTTATGTGAACATAAAGTTCATAGTCATGCCATTCGGTTTTACAAACATAGAGACCATGTTTATAGGGCTTATTAACTCTTTCTTTCATGAGTTCATAGAACATTTCATCATTGTATTCATCAATGATATCCTGATTTACCCAAAGTTAGATGAGGAGTATGATGAGAATCTCAGAACTATCTTGTAGGTCCTTCTACACCACTAGTTATATAGAAAATAGTCCAAGTGTAAGTTGTGGACATAAGAGGTTCATTTCATTGGGCATGTGGTGCCTTAATAGGTTGTTTTGGTTGACCCATTAAAGGATGAAGTAGTTATTTTTTGGGAGGCACCCAAGAATGTGGCATAAGATTTCAGTTATCTTGGACTCGCTGGCTATCATTGGAAGTTTTTACCTGATTTATCTCGAGTTGTAGTTTTTTTGGAATATCTAACTATAAAGGACCAAGATTTTTTGTGGAGTGAAAAGTTCCAAAAAATGATATATTATCTAAAGGGGAGGTTGGTTAGTTATCTAATGCTTTGGTTTCTTGAGTAAGGATTAATGTATGAGGTGTTCTACTATTCTTCCTATCTGGAGTTGGGATGCATCTTGATGCAGCAATGGGTGGTGATCTTATTTGGGTATAGTAATTTATTCCCCCATGAGCCTAACTATGCCACCCATGATCTAGACTTAACAATAGTGACATTTTTGATGAAGTTGTTGTGGCATTAACTCATTGGGGAACACTTTTAAGTATTCACAGACCATAAGAACATGAGGAATATCTTTTCCTAGTATGATCTAAATCTACGGTAGTGGATGTGGATAAAGATTACTCAAGAGTACAATTTTGAGATCTCCTACATCTCTGGGAAGGGGAATGTTGTGGTAGATGATTTGAGAAGTAATTAACATAAGGAGGTGGTTTAGGAATCTGCAGATGCTTGGAAGGTAATGGGGGAGTTATTAACCTTGCACTTGGATGCAATGGTGGATGGTGGAAGAAGATGTGTGTTTCAGTTGATAGTGCAATACTCTTTGATGCAGCAGGTGGAAGAGGATTAGTGGGAAGACTCGGATTCAGAAGAGATGCACAATCAAGTTGACTAGGGTGATGCTCTGAAGGGATGTTCATAGGATTTTCAAAATAGGATATTGTTCTAGTTAAGCTTGTCTGTTCTAGTAAAAATGCTGGAGAGATATATTCATGAGTTTCACAAATCACCTGTAGTGGTATACCCAGGGATTTCTAATATGTACTATGGATTGAGGATATATTATTGGTGGCTCGAGATGAAGCAAGCACTATCAGATTTTTATAGCGAGGTGCTCGATATGCTACCAGGTGAAGGTCGACCACCATGTTCCCAGTGGATTTTTCCATCCCTTGGATGTCCCCAAGTGGAAGTGGGCTAAAATATCAATGTATTTCATCATGAGTTTACCTAGGGATCAGGGAGGATATGATGTTATTTGGGTAGTGGTGAATCAACTGACAAAATCATCTCACTTTTAGCAATCAAAGAGTCAGGCACAATGGATTCCTTGGCTAACATGTGTGTTGATTAGGTGGTGCGGTTTCATGGAGTTATAAGGTCCATTGTTTAAGATCGAGTCACATGTTTTACCTTATGAATATAGAGGAGATTTCAATATGATTTCGGTACCCAATTACACCTCATCACTGCCTACCACCCTCAGACTGATGGGTAGATGGAACAGACCATCAAGAAATTGGAGGATATGTTGATAGCATGTGTCTTGGACTTTGGCAGATCTTGGGTGCGACAATTACCCTTCGTAGAGTTTTCTGACAATAATACATATCACTCTTCCATTGAAATGGCTCTGTTTAAAGCTATGCATGGAAGAACATGTTTTTGAACTTTTTTTTGGGCATAGGTTGGGGGGACAACAGTTCTTGGCCCGATGTAGAGTAAAGCATGATAAAGAAGGTTTATTTTGTTCCTGATAGGATGGAAGTATCACATAACATACTAAATTAATATGAAGATCAATGGATGGGGCCCTTGGATTTAGAGGTTGGGGACCACGTGTTATTGAAGGTTTCCCCTCAATGTGGGTAGAAGAGGTTTGGAAAAGGAATAAATCTTTCTCCCATGTTCGTTGGACCCTACGAGGTGTTGAGATTGGTTGGAAAAGTGGCATACCAGTTAGTATTTCCATTGTATTTTTTGAGGATCCATAACATCTTACAAGTCTCAAAACATTACCTTTATCTTCATGATGACTCACATGTCCTTGACTAGTGATATTTTGATATTGAGTACAATGATATGTACGTGGAGCGGCCAATAGAGATCCAGAATCATCAGGAGATGGTGCTACATGAACATACCGTTCATTTGTTTCATGTGTTGTGGATGAATGGTGGCCTTGAGGAGAGTACTTGGGAGTAGGAAATGCATATACCTTCCCAGTACCCATAGTTTTTCTTTGAGTTTTTCATTATTCTATTTAGTTTTAAAATGCAATGTTTGACCCTTGTAGTTTATTAGATGAGTTGTTCCTTTGATCCGTAGTGTATGATAAAGCCATGAATTATAGAAAAAGAAGGACCTGATTTTTAATCAAGATGAATTAATTGATATATGATTATATCCATGCCATCATGTTAGTGCCACCCAGAGTAGATATTATCTTGATATGGAGGATGAACATCCTTGGTTCATTCATTCAGATAGTGTGGTTGTTGTGCTTCTGTAGTGTATCTTGTGGTGATTTGGGTTGACATGATTGGGCCTCGTCACAGGTGTTGGAGGAGGTGTTCTTAGTTTTTTGGGTTTCCAACCCAACTTTTTAACAACACATGGTATTTTTTCATTGAAATTTAATGTGTTTGGTTCAAGTAGTGTGTCAAGCTTAGAAAGGTCCTTGAGAGGTATCTCACAGGGTGGTAGATCGGACCCCTCTTTCTTCTGGGATTGGTTTTAGATTCTCATGGGTGAGAATAGTTTTAGATGTATGTAGTGTATTGTTATATGTCCTCCTAGTCAATTAAATTTTGAGTTTTTGTGTTTGGAAGTGTTCAGAGAAGATTCATAAGGAATTTAGAGAGGTTTGGTTTCTATAGGCTAGAAAAAGAGTGATTTCATGCAGTGCAACTGTATTACAAGAAGTGAAACCCTACTTGATGGGTTATATTGGAGATTTTACAATGTGATGTTATTTTACATGTAATGAAGAATATTTTTATGGAATGTAATATTTAAGGGTTTGAAAAATAAAATAAAATCGAAAGGTAATGGGTTTTTTTGGTGGAAGTTATCCATAAGGGATTACATAGTGTAAAATGGTATTACACATTGTATAATTCCCCACTACTGTAATTTTTTAAATATTTTCCCAACCACTCAGGTTATCAAATACTATGACAGAAGCAATTTACTATTGACCCTAGGTGACCAAACTACCCCTATATAACATTTTAAAGGTTCTTTCACCTAGGATTAAATCCTATATTATATCCTTAAATCTATAACTATCCATCATCAATCTAAGGTGTGTTCTTCCCCCATTCATGCAGTTTCTACCAGTTTAGACTCTCGTTTTTTCCTATTGTTATTTCCATGTAATGGTAGATGTTATTCCATTATCATAATGTGTTCTTCTTTGGTTGTCGTTGGGGTGGTGGTTCCACTGCATCCTCATGTGGATGAAGCTCTTGCGAGAGGGTTAATCTGAGGATCATTATGTGAATTGTTTCCATGAAAATAACATTGGAACCTTCGAGGTAGGGACATTCACTTCATTTCAATTTTATTTTGTATTATGCTGGAGGCATATACTCTTGTTTTCATACAGATCATGGATGCCCCACACTAATCAAAGATAGGTACAAGGTAAAATTAATTGAAAGGGGTAGAGTGATATAATATGCTTATTTTTCTGGCATTGATATTATTGTGATGTTGTGAATTATATAGGATAAAACCCCCACTGAAAATCATGGTCGTCGGTGGTCCTTACTTGAAAACTAAACAAGTTTGATGATGGTTGGTTACTTTTGAACATTTGCATATGGAGTTAGAAAATCATGTACACTTGGCTAATAAACAGATGCCCTGGGATTTCCCACTTTATTTAAAAACCCCTCAATTAACAAGTTTATTTAAATAATGGATTCCTCTTTAAATATGGGATTTTTTTATGATTTGGAATGTGGGGTGATGTGTTGTGTGGGATAGTTTTGGTTGTGTGTTCGGGACCGACATGAGGTGAAGTGGCTGTGTTGTGATGTGCATGATTGCTCTGGTTTTTGTTATAGCCTGGTTGTGAAGCATGGGTATGTACTATGGATTGGTTTGTTTGATTTTATAGTTGAACTTGTATATGATACATAAACTAGGCTATGTAATGGAATCTATAGCCAAGAAATTCTTTTATGGTGAACTAGATGAGTAGTGTTTTATAGTAGGGCTATGATTGGGTTGTATAGAGATGTGTTGTTGAATGTGGTTGTGTGGACTTGATGATTAGTAATGGAATAGATGGATAAATATTTGATTTATAATGTTTGGGAATAGCTTGGTTTGGTTTTGTTAAGGGAATGAATAAATGCATTGTGAATGAAGAATAGTAATAGTTAAATTACATTGGTCATGAATATGGTTTTGGTTTGTGGATTGTTATGTGGTGGTATGCATTTGGAGACAACAAGGATGTTGGAAGTGTTGTAAGATGGTTGTTTGTTTGAGAACCCAGAGGTTGGGCGGAGTGTTATATATATATACATATAATTGTATTTTCCATGGGATTTCTATACGAACCATGCCCTAGTTGAGCACTATGTTCCGAACACCTTCATTTTCACGGGGGATGGTGTATTTCCAAAACATCTTGATGGGAGGATGTATGGATGGAAGCCTACTCTTCCTTACTCACTCTTACAAGTAGAAATAACATAAGATTCTTTTGGTAGGTTGTGGTTTGTGAGGCCAAGGTGTGTGCGAGCGAGTGGTGTTTCCCAAGTGTATTTGGGTTGAGATGTGTTGTACATTCCTAGGTGTCTTCTGGGTGAGACATGGATTCTATCCTAGGTTTTTGGGGGGGGATTAATGTGACTCGAATATCATGTGATGGAACGAGATGTGGATTGTGGCCATGTAATTTCCCGGATCATGGTGCCTCCGAAAGGTTCCCCAAACCCGGATGGTCACATAAACTCAAGCACATTTCTCTAAATTCATGTGGATGACAACTAGAATCAAGGGAGAAGGTGTGATATTGGGGAAACTATTTCGTCATTGTAAGAGTATACATAGTGGAAAATAGGTAGTAAAACATAGTTGAAGCACTAATACCAAATAGGAATAATAGTGTAAGACTGAAAGTAAATCCAACATAATCCAATATATATATATATATATATATATGATGCATGGAATATGTATCTAAGAAAATATCCAAACAAGTCACAATGCTGGAAAGAAATACAGAAACCAATGTAAAAAAAGAAACAAGTAAACTCTAGCAGGATCACAAGCCTTAGCTTTGTCCCATAATCTTTAGCTCCAACAACAATTAAATACCTAAAGGAGAAGGGAGATTTCCCCTATCTATACCTACAATCATAAAATCTATATAAACACATAACATGACCCAAATGGGATGTGAGGATAATCCCAGTGGGGAACCACCAAAATATCTGTGCCTAACTGTCAATGAATATATACAGTAGGTAATATGAAAAAAATGAAGTAATAAAAAAGGAAGTGCTCAAAATTAAACAATAATATAGTTTTCAATTACATTATATTAATATTTATTATTCATACATTAAATCATTTATGCCTAGGATATAGCCTATGCTATGTAAATCCCACGAAAAGTACCAAAACAAATGTCTTATAAGAACATATAAGCAATCATGTGAGACCTAATACAATCTTGTACTTTGGAATGGTATAAAAATCAAAATCATTCAATACATCTCAAATAACCCTATGGGAAATCTCTTATTATCTAACACCATTAGTCAAAATTGAATCCATTCATTAAAATAATTAAAATCTAGGAAATCACTCACTGTCTAAACCTTTTTGTCCAGCATAGCCTCAATTCCTTAAAACAACAACCCTCTGGGTAATATCTCATAGTCTATCCCCTTTGGGCAAAGTTCTACACCAAGGATGTCATGGTAATATGTAAATAATCTAGGATTACCATCAGTCTTCGTAGTCCAAGGCTCTTATGTTCCATTAGAAAAACATAATATGTATAAGTAATATGGAATCCCCCCCATTCTTCCTTGTCCAAGGCTCTCACAGTCCATTGAAAAAACAATGTACATATTATATCAAAGAAGCTTATGTAATATGAAACTACTACATGGATAAAAATTCACAATTCATATCACATGAATTTAATATAATCAATCAAACTCCATCCTGATCAACCAAGTCATGGAAAATAGGGAAAGCCTAACTAGAATTCTAGACCAAAGAACCATAACCAATCAATCAAGGTAAACACACCCATGGGGTGTCTCGTAAAAAAGGTATTTAAACTTACACATAAACAATGACCCTTATTCAATTAATAAAACCATAAAAGGTAAAAATATGGTTTAATTCTAATTTAAGCAATACAAAAATTGTTGGAATGTGACACTTTTAACATATATAATCCAAATACAAACAACGAAAGGCACAAACCACATACCTCGATGTCCTAAGATAGATATTCTTGAACTTTGGCCATTAAATCGGCCTAGACTGGCATAGATCTACAAGAATGTGAAAACACCCAATCCTAAATATCTCACAAGAGATGAGGAATTAGGAATAAATGTGGTAGTGGTTTTGAGAACTCACCATGGGATTCCAATAGACCTGACATTGTCTTAATCAGAGCGTAGACAAAGAATTTGGAAGGGTTCAGAGTTCTCCATCCATTCCACCGTGCTCTTTTACGAAACACAGGGAGAAGAAAGTGTTTCCAAACATGAGACACAACCCCTTCTGATATATCAAATAAAAAAGAAAATTACACGGAGTGTGATTTTAAAATACACACTGTGTAGTAGACTTAACCATCCCCTGACTTAATCGGGTCTACCAGGTCACCACATAGGAATATACATGGTTGTTGCATGGTCAGTATGCAACTGTGCGTGGCCATTGGGTACACAGTGTGTACATGGAAGTACGAGGAATGTACTCAGAAAACCCAATTTCTTCCTTTTTCCTAAAAAACCCTAAATCATGATACATTCCTGAAAAGAAGATCTAGGTTCTTAAAAACATTTCCCCTTAAATAAATTTTTCCCCGAATTTCATTTCCAAGGGTGGTGAAGATGAATCTATGAACTAATATGTCCACTGTGATTGCACATCAGCCTCCCTCTCCCAAGTTTCATCCTGCACTCACTCGTGCTGCCATATCACCCATACTAGAAGAATAGAACATCCATGTATAACCTTCATGCTACAATCCTAAATCTAAATAGTTTGGTCATCGAAGGAAGCATTCACCTACAACTCAATATCATTGAGTTAAAAAACATGAGATGGGTTTGAAAAGTAATGTTATACATGAAAAAAATGAAAGACGTCGTGCATATCCTGGTACCTCTGAGGTAACTACAATTGATAGGCAACTAGCCCGACTCTCTCCAAAACGTCAAACAAGATGACATATCTTAATGAAAGCTTCCCATATCTCCTATTCCTACTATTTTCCAACCATGGTGTGACATGCAGAAAAACATGATCTCCAACCTCGAACTCTAGAGGTCATCTCTGTCGATCAACATATGATTTCTGGAGAGACTATATAGCAGCTATCCTCTTTCAAATAAACTCCACATGCTCAGCAGTCTTCTGGACAAAATGAGGTCCCAACATAGCTACCTCTCCTACCTCCATCCCATATAGGGGTGATCATCATGGACTATCGTATAAATCCTCAAAAGGATCCATTTGAATCATTACTAGAACAATGTTATTTTAGGAAAATTCCACCATAGGTATGTGTCTCTCCCAAGATCCCCCGAAATCCTGGACACATGGTGACGCATTTCCTCCCAAACAAAAATCTTTCATTTGTATTGACCATCTATTTGGGGATGGAATGATGTACATTGAAGTAACTATGTACCCAAATCCATCTGTAGTCCCTAAAATATATGAGAGGTAAACTGATCATCCCTGTTTGAAATGATAGACAACATAACTCCATGAAAACATGTTATCTCTCGGACGTACAACTTTCCATGATCATCAACACTGATGGTTCCCTTAATCAGCATGAAATGTGTAACCTTTGTGAGTCTATACACAACAACCCATACAACATTATTTTCTCGAGGAGACCTTAGTAAACCTATAATGAAATCAATCACGACATCATTCTACTTACACTTAGGAATGGGTAACTACTATAAAAGCCATGTAGGTCATTGATGCTCCACCTTCACATACTGACTGATGGAAAATCTCATAATAAAACTAACTACATCTCTCTTCATTCATGGCCACCAATTCTAATGATGTAGATCTAAATACATCTTGGTGACACTAGGATGAAATTCCAATACTGAGGCATGAAAATCTAATAACAGCTTCTCATGCATGTTTGCAGAAACCCATACACATCCATGAAAAATGAAAAACCTAATCCTCACCTATGGTCCACCAAGGAGTAGGGTCCCCACCTGAAACACTCTCTCATAGGACTAGGCGTTTGGAATCTGATAGCTGCCTCATTTTCTATCAATCCGGAAGAGTAGAGGTAATAATTATAGAAGAAAGAATCAGTTCCCCCTATTTTTCATGCACCTCCCAATGCATCCCAGTGAATAGATCGATAATTCTCCACTCACAGCTGGCCTCTTAAACATCCTATATCTGAGTCATCCTACTCAATGCATCAGCTACTGTATTACCATTCCCAGGAATATAGGAAAGCTCAAAGTCAAAATACTGATGCTACTCAACCCACATTCGTTATTTGAAATTAAAATCACACTTAGTAATGATATACTTTAGGATTTTGTGTTCCATGTATACAAAAAAACACAATACCAAAAGATAATGTCTCCAACATCACAAAGCCTGCACAACTGCAGCTAACTCGAGATTGTGCGTCAGGTAATTCCTCTCATGTGGCTTCAACTGTCGAGACTGGTATGCAAATAATATTTCCCCCTATATAAGCACTACTACCAACCCAATACATGATCCATCATAGTAAATAAAATAACTCATATCCGGCTCCATAAAAATATGGATCAGTGCTGAAGTCAATCTACCTTTCATCTCCTGAATGGATGAATCACATGAATCTCTCCCCAAGTTCTTCACACCCTTCTTAGTCAGGCTCGTCTTTGGTGCTTCTAAACAAAAAAATTCATGAATAAATTATCTATAGTAACAGTCCTACCTCATAGAACTACATACCTAAAATATATTATTCGGATACTCAAAGAAAACTACTAGTCTCACCTTCTCTAGGTCAACTGTTACTCATGTATCTAAGATGATATGACCCACGAAGTGAATCTGGTCCATCCAAAAGTGGCAGATTGAGATCTTATCATATAATTGATGCTCTCTCAGTGTACTCAATATGATCTCATGATGGGTGGAATGGTCGTGTCGAGTGTGAGAGTACACCAAGATATTTTCCATGAAGACTACTACAAAAGAATACATGTAAGGATAAAACACTTGGTTCATCAGTTACATCAAAACATCCAGCGTTTTTGTGAGACGGAATGACATAAAAAAATAATCATACAGACCATAGATTCTCCAAACGGCTGTATGATGTATATCAGCTGGTCTAATGTGCAATTGATGATAACCGTATCACAAGTCAAACATTGAGAACAACCGGTCTCCCGAAAGCTGATCAAATAGATCATCAATCCTTGGTAAGGGATATTGGTTATTGATCGTAAACTAGTTCAGATTCCGATAATCCACACAATATCTGAGGGTACCATCCACCTTATTCGTAAAAAGGACAAGGGAACCCCAAAGAGAAGTATTGGGTCAGATGAAACCCTTTTTCTGTAACTCCTATAACTTGTTATTGAGCACCTGTAACTCTGAAGTAGCTATCCAGTAATGAGAAATGGACACCAGTTCCACTTTTGACACTAGATCAATAGGGAAATCTACCTCTCACTCTGGAGGTAAACCTGAAAATTTATTTGGAAATTCATCTTTAAAATGACCCAACATTGGAGGAAAGTCCATCTGTGATGTCCCCTGGCCATCCAGATATAAACTAGCAATATGGGATATAATTCCTCTCAACCCATGATACTCTGGTCTAGATCTTCTCACATGGACTTCCCATTCTCCATTGTATAGAAAAGATCCACCCTTTGGTGAGGTGAAACTCAACCTGCAATGATAAAAGTCAACATAGTCACGAAATGAGACCAACAAGTCCGTTCCAAAAATGGAATCAAAGCCTGTCACTTATAAGGCATAGGGGAACCAGAAGAAGTGACACCCAAAAATCACAAGAGGGCTCTCCTTGCACTGTCATAAACTAGCCATCCTAATCCCCAATGATGTTTCTAACTTCATAACATCATAAAAAGTAGATATAAAGAGCCTAAGGATCTCAAAAATTGAAACAAATATAAAACTATTGGAATCCCCTATATGAAAAAGTGGAGAATCTAAAACGTATGTGACTATGATCAGACGTCTAATCCTAGAGGGTCATGGATCCTGCTCATATTGAGTCTACATAATTGCAAATGTCTAACCTATACCACATCCCTATGACCCTACATGGAAACCCTGAGCTGATCTACCCTGCTATTGCTAAAAACAAGTTGTATGAATACCATGACCACGATCACCACCTCATCCTGAACAACATGACAAACTCCAGTTCTCTAACTGATGAGAAACGGGTGTCCTGACTCCTATATGTGGAGACATAATAGATCCTCTCTTACTAGTTTCTGGTGATAACATCTTACAAAAATGATGACTATGATCCATTGTTCTGCAAGATCGGAACTCAACCTGGTCTCTCAGGCACTATGATCTCATGTTCCCACTCTTCCCGCACTGGTATTACCTCACATGGATACCTGAAGATATGTCTTGTGAAATAACACTATGAAACTTCCTATTATTGGTCGAAGGAGTACTAGACCTCGATGATGAACCTCCCTAGATCACCGCACCGAAATCCCTCAGATTAGGCTCAGTAATCAGTGCCTAGTTTACTACAACATTCATCGAATTCATCCTGAAAACAATCACCTATGATCAGATGTCATTCCAAGGACAATCCTCAAATCTCCTAGCCAATGATAAATAGTCACCCCATAGACAAGTGAAAAGTACAGAAGCTCTGTAAAGTGATAAGAGAAATCCATCACTGAAAGAGCACCCTAGGATGAAATCCCAAGATCGATTGGCCCCCAATGTATCAAGGTAGATGTAATCATAGAAGGACCTCTAAAACTCTTCCCAAGTCATATCTCGTTGACATCCTACATATGAGAAAACATCCCATAATATCTTTATTGAATTTCCTAGCATATAGTTTGTGATCTTCAACCTCTTCTCAGGGGGTGTCTCAAGATGCTCAAAGATATAAATCATGGCCTCCAACCACGACTCTGCAGCTTGTGGTCCTCTATCACCTAAAAATGTGAGAGGAAGTGGTTGTTGGAGCACCCACATCAACTCTGTCATTTTCATGGAAGGATGTGGTCCTCCCTGAAAATTCGGCGTCATTCTCATAAATCCTCAACATTACAATTCATTATCACCTACATCCGGTATAAAATTTGGGGCAAAGACGGACACAACAGGAGGATATACTGGTAGTCCTTGATCTACCATTTCCGTGGTCTGATCACTGCCCTGTGCTTGGCGTACAACCAGAGGACGTCTTGGTGGCATGACTCTCCAATGTCAAGCGCACACCTGAAAATGTAATTAACTAAAACTGAAACTCAAAAGTATAGAAATAGAACTTGTGAAGTAAATCATTCATGTTTTCCAAAAGTGGGTTACACTGCGTGTAGAACCACTACATGGTTTGTTCCCATAAGCCTTAACATGGGTGTATACCTCTACCTACCTGGTCATGTAACACCCCATACACATAGTGTGTTCCTCCTAAGACACAACGTGTACTTGAATATTCCCTACTACACTGGTACATCTACATTGTTATAACTACACAACTCTACAAGTGTAACATGACACGATGTGCACGGTCTATACATGGCATGTATAACAAAAGATCCATCCACCTATGTCATTATTTACACTGTCCAATACACAGTAGATTATAGAACGATGTGTAATCCCAATACACGATGTGTTTTACAAAATTTTACCGATCCTGTGTCTCTACTCACACATTCAGTCACACGGTCAACAACTACATGGAATGTACATATGGTACATGATGTGTAATTAAGAAAAAAAATTCTTCCAAAACAGAAGAACACATGCCATGTGTTCATAACATCACACCCCATGTTTTCTAGGTTTTCTAGATAGTAATCCTCCACAACTTGTACATAACCCCAAAAATTGTAAAATTTGGATACGGAATTCCATGTTATGATCCGTTAGAGCCCATACTCTCTGTGAATCAACATTTGACATCATTATTCATCTCATAACTTAAAATAATTCAGTTAATGTTCAAACATGATCCATCAATTTCTGAACCAAGAGGCCCCATAACACCTCAGGGACCAAAGCTTGGTGTACATCTAAATAAAACTTTACACATACTAACAACCTATAAAAAATAGGTATTTAAATCATGACATCATATTTATCTAGCACAACAGCGATCACAATAGCATGAAATAACTAATTCACCCTACATTGCATGAAAAGAATGCATTCCATGTGATCTCTAACAAGTGCCTATATGATGAATGAGATGTAAAACCCTCATCTCATTAGGTTTCAACAAAATAAAATATCAAATAATATTAAATATAACAACAAAATACATGTGAATCACCCAACAGTAAAATCTAATCAACTGTAATAATAGCCAAACTATAAAAATTGTAATATTTAAGGTAACTTAGCCTTTCCCTGTACATAGTTCAGCTTCTCCTGAGAAAAAATTATTAACAACTACTTATTATTTCCTATCCCAGTCTATTGGCTCTAAATAGTAAAGCAATGCAAGAATTAAAGTCCTATAATACCACTTTGTATTTCCCTAGATCTTAGTGCTACCCAAAGGTGCACTAAACCTGGTTTATCACATAACCTCAATCACATTTTCCCCATTTCCCGAGGATGCCGACTTGCAATGAGGGCCATGGTGTGATATTGTGGAAACTATTCCTTCATCCGTAGTGTATAAACAAAGGAATACATATGTAAATAATAAAGGAAACAATAATACCAAATAAGAATAACATAAAAATACTGAAAGTACATCTAACAAAATCTACAATATATATATATATATATATATGATTCATGGAATATGTATCTTAGAAAACAAACAAACAAGTCACAATGCTAGAAAGAAATAATGGAACAAAATTATAAAAGAAACAAGTAAACTGCAGTAGAATTGAAATCCTCAACTTGGTCTCATGCTCTCCAGCTCCAATAGTAATCAAGTACTTGATGAAGAAGGGAAATTGCTCCAATATATACATGCAATCATATAATATGTTTGGGTACAACACATGACCCAAGAAGGGTGTGAGAAAAATTCTTGTAGGTAACCTCCAAAAGATCTATGTCTAACTGTCAGTGAATATATATGGCTAGTAATATTTAAAAATGAAATAATAAACTAGGAAGTACTCAAAAATAAACAATCATATAGTTCCAAGTTACATACATTTAACATTTATTATTCATCTATTAAATCATGTAACCTTGCAATCCAGACTAGAATTTGTATCCTCTAGGAAATGCAACAAAACAAACTTCTCAGAAGACAATCTATGAAATCATGTAAAACTGAATCCAAGATTGTGCTATGGCTTAGAAGATGCATCAAAATAATTCAATTATTTACAAACGACCCTCTAGGAATGCTCTCATAATTTAAAC
Source organism: Viscum album (assembly GCA_963277665.1). Taxonomy (NCBI): domain Eukaryota; kingdom Viridiplantae; phylum Streptophyta; class Magnoliopsida; order Santalales; family Viscaceae; genus Viscum; species Viscum album. The sequence continues at coordinate 2,044,000,196 of OY728150.1, read as the reverse complement.
CCTTTGGTCATACATAGAATAAAATTATTAAAATAAGTCCCTTCAATAAATACCTCACGGTCTAACCCCTTTGGTCTATCATAGCATCAATTCGTTAATGTAACAACTCTCTCAGAAAACTCTCACACATAAACTCTTCGGTCAATATTATACACCAAGGCTTTTATGGTCCTTTGTACATAATATGGATGTCACCTCAGTCTTCCTAGTCAAAGGCTCTCACAGTCCATTGGAAAAACATAACATGTATAAGTAATTTGGAATCCCACTTAGTCTTCTTAGTCCAAGGCTCTCACGGTCCAATGGAAAAAACAGTGGGCATATTATATCAAACCAACTGATGTAATCTAAAACTACTACATGGATAAAAATTCACAATGAATTTCACATGAATTTCATATAATTAATAAAACTCCATCCTGATTGACTGAGGAATGGAAAATAGGGCAAGCCTAACATGACTTCTATACTAAATGGTCATAACTGATCAATCAAGGGAAAGACACCCATGTGATGTCCCGTAAGCAAGGTATTTAACCTTACACATAAGAAATGACCCTTATTCAATTAATCAAACCATAGTAGGGAAAAAACCATATAATTCCCAGTTATTAAATACCCAAAATGTGGTCATGTTACACTTTTCTCATATATGATCCAAAGACAAACAAAAAAAGGCACAAACCACCTTCCTCGATGTTGTATGATCGATATACTTGGTTGATGGCTCTCAAATTGGCCTAAATTGTTGTAGATCTGCAAAATTTTGAAAACAGACAACCTTGAATATCTCATAAGAGATGAGGAATCAGGAAGAAAGGCTCTAGGGTTTTTGAGAACTCACCTGTGGGATTTCAAGGCACTTGATTATGTCTCAATCGAAGCTCAGAAAAATTATCAGGTGGGGTTCAGAGTTCGTTGTCCATTCCATAGAACTCTTGTATGAAGCATGCGACGAAGAAACTATTTTCAGACATGAGATGGAACCCCCTCTCGATATATCAAATAAAAATAAAACTACATGGTGTGTGATTTAAGACTACACACATTGTAGTAGACTTAACTGAACCCCAACTTCATCGGGTCTTCTAGGTCCCCACATGACCTTGTACTCAACTGTTACACAGTCAATACATGGATATGTGTGGCTACTAGGTACACAGTGTGTACAAGGAAGTGCAATGAGTGTACTCAGAAAAAACCCATTTCTTTCTTTTTCCTCATAAACAACCCAAAATAATGATCCATACCTGAATGGATGATCCAGGTTATTACATCCCAAGTGTTTGCTGGTGGGATGTGAGGTTACTCAGGGCTTAGGTATTGGGAAGAGAAGTGGCTTGTGGACCATGTTTGTATGGGTAGGATGTGATGTGACTCGGGGATCAGGTGATGGGATGAGATGTGGTTTGTGGCCCAGGTTTCTATGGGTGGGATGTGATGTGGATTGTGACCATGGTTTATGTGGATGGGTTGTGATGTGGTTCTTTCAGAATAGGGTGGAGCATGAAGACGTTTCCCATTAGGCAAGAGTGGATAAACCAGTCGGAAGTGGTGTGCGGTACCAAAATCATTGATGTGCTTACTATATTACTTTACTTGAAAAATGTTACTTGGTGAGCATGACTTGATAAATATGGGATTGCTAGTAGAACCTGTTAGGTCTTGTTTCATTCCACTATTTTCTTATAGAGGAATTAGTATGTTCCATTTCACTTGTGCACAGTAGACTTAGGTTTTTTCCCAACTAAGTATATATGTATACTCAACCTACATATATAAAACTATTTTTAGGATTTCAAGAAGATTATGTGGACCGTGCTAGAAATTTCTAGCTCAGGCCTTGGAATAGTTACTGAGTCATTGCCTTAGCATCGTTTTGGTACTTACTTTGTATTTTTGTTGTACTTGTAATAGTTATATTCTGAACATGCATGTGGGATAGATTTTTGTTTTATTATATATATATGTCTATCTGGGAGTTTATTTGGTATGAACCATCATATTTACCGATCATGTTGTCCCTAAAAATGGAAATGCCTCCCATTTTTTTGAAATTTTATACCCTTAAGGCTAGTCTCCAGCCCAGGGCCTACAGAATGTGGGGCTTAGGGGTCATTATCTCCCTTTCATCATTTCCTACCCAGAAGGGGTATCTTTGGAGGGAGGGGTCATGGAAACAATTACAATTAAACATATAATATAAAAATAAAATTAAACTACTTCCTTGAAGATTTTTTCAAATATTTAATTTTCATAACACGAGGAAGAAAAAAATAAAATGGTGATCTCAAATGATCAGTAAGGGTTACATATAGTAGAAACATGAATTAATAATAAGTGAATCATAATAAATAATTTATAATCAATATTGAATGGCAAATAGCTAAAAAATACATTCCATTTAATAAAAATAAAAAAGAATGAAAATTCATCCATAGATTTTATCACTGTGAGAATATCATAGACAATAATTACTGAATAAAAAATGATGGAAATGCATAATTATTGGATTTCATGTATCTAGGATATGAACCACTACCATCAATACCTTTTACAAGACGGTTTATGTCTGTGGGTAGAAACTGTATGATTATTCATGGAATCCAATGCAAAGTTTTTTATCACCAATTATTTTATCTCACGAGATCTGTTGATGATTTGAGGGGATATATAATTTCAGACCCCACATATTATTGCAATTCTAAATAATTATCCATAAATTAATTTAATTTTTTAATTTTATTCCTTATCAAAATATCTGTATTGAGTAGAGGACACAAATTTATCAACATTTCCTAATTTCATCAAATAAAATTCAAAGTATGTACCACTTTTAAAAAGGGTATAGGAATTAGAAAATAAATAGATCAATGATTTAGAATATACAGATATTTAATGAAATCTTCAATGATCGATGATAATTAATAAAAGAGTTAGTATATACCCCATAAAAATGAAAATAGGTGGTTTACATAAAAAATATGCCTCATCAAAAGAAAATTGAGACTAAGTACATTTAAAAGATCATATCATTAATCAAATTAATATATTATGTATATTCACTTAAAACATATAAAAAAGTGGAAATAAAACATAATATAATCAAAAGTCTTTTTACACAAAAAATAAGTTTAACACAATTAATGAAAATTGATTTAAGAAATCCCTAACCACTTTGTAACCAATTAATCCATATTACCCATAAATGTAATAATTATCAAATGAAACATTGTATAAAATAAATATAATAAAATTAATTTTATGGTATATAAGATGTTAGTATTTACACCAAACACAAATAATAAGGGTTGAATAAGGAATATTTCTCACAAAAGTAAAATTGATAAGATAAAACCCTTACCACATGAAATCAATCGAATCATGCGCCCCATAAAATTAATAATCATCAAATGAAACACTGAATACCATGAATGTTAATATATTCATGACATGGAACATCAATGGTCAGTATAAATACACTACACACAATAAATAATGGTTGAATAAGGTATATCTCAATGAAATTAATGTGAGATGGGAAACCCCTTAACTTATGTCTGAAAATGTTCTACACTTGTACATAATATCATGTATAATAAAATTGGATTACATAATTAATTAATTAATAACCTTTAAAGAATATATTTTATCTATTATAATTTTATTATGTTTATTTATGTCTTATTGGATGAATTAAAATGTTTAATTTCATTATTCTGGGAGCATTTGTTTCCTGGTTTTATGGTCGGTTCCTTTTTGTATAATTATGGATGTTTTTTTCAAATGAAAGAAAAACTAAAAAATGTTTAATATAATGATGTTAATATAATTAAAGTATTTTAAATATTCCTTATACAATACTTGGTTATATGTTATGAGGATGATTCATTAGATAAAATGTTAAAGAAACATGGTTAGTTTATTTTAGGAGTTTTTACAATCATCATAAACTAATATCATTTTATTTTATATTATGTTTATATACTAGTTATAGAACATTAAATAAGTCTTAATAGAAATATTATAATATATTTTAACCATAAAATGGTTTTATGATCTTCCTTGATTGTGATAATGAAAAATAAAAACCCGTCATCCATGAAGGCAGCAAATCGAAAGCCCACAGACGATGTTTTAATTTTTCAATTAAAAGGAAAAGAGAAAAGATTTGATGATGAATATTAGAATAATAGAAAAAAAATACAATACATATATTATAATTAATTTACCATTCCAATTTGGATAGTAGAGGTGAAGAGATGATAAGAAAATATTATAAATTAAAATGAAAGAAGGTGGATTTTACCTCTCAAATATCATCTCCTTGGGAACCTCCTTATTGAACTAGGATTTGGTCTTTTGGTAATACTAGTAGGTATTTTATAGGGTTAAGATGATTGATAATGTATTTGGTCAGGATTTAAAGAATATTAAAGGATTAAAAGGTGTGAGGATAAGTGGTGGTATTTATAGTAGTAGGAGAGGGGTGTTTTTGATTATTTTATTCATTTTTTTATTATTTTGTCTCAAGAGTATCAATAGTGTTGGTTATTATGAATGAATACAGTAAATAGTGAGTTATATTTTTAAATAATGGTTTATTACATCATATGTAACTAAAAAATTCATGTATTTGTATTACAATGTTAAATACTGTAAATTACCATATTTCACTATTCACCAAAAATTCAACTATTTCAGAAAAATACAACAAATTTACTGTAAATTTTTTTATGTTTATATTTAAAAACTAGACTATATTTTTGGAAAATGATTTTCTAAATGTGAAAAATATATATTCTAATTAAAATCATTAATTATTTAGAAAATAACGATTTTAAAATTATAACTGATTTTATGGAAATTTGAAAAATTAACTAAGGTCTCCTAAAATTATATTATAATTATAATAAAAAAAATTAATTTATGAAACTATTTTATGAAAATAAATTATATTTTAAATAATTATATAAATTTTTAAATTTTAAATAAACATTCAATTTTCATAAAATTACCAACACTTAATTTTTCATTTATAAAACATTTATTTACTTATTATATGATATAAAGAAATCATATTTTAATTTATGAGATACCTAAATTTTATTTATAATTCTATAGGTGGTGTAATTATTCTAATGGCCACACTATAATCCCTAGCGGTCATATAACTATTCCAATAGTTATATTAATATTTAATAGTATATAACGGTTCATTTAATCTCAGTGTTACATGCAACATAATATATCAAATAAATTGAATTTATTTAAGAATATACATAACAAAAAATATTTGGGTGTTATAATTTATAAATTAAAATGATGGAAATTGTTATTATAAGGCCCCAGCCTTAAACCTTACTTAATATTGAATTAAATGAATAATTCACGCCGATGATCTTTTCAGGTTTAGAGTTTTAGAGAATTAGAACATAACTATTACATCTCAAAAGATTACAAAGTAGTCACTTCTACTAAGATTCCATAATAAAAAAAACTCTTAAAAAGAAACGTGTCTAGTTCCATGATTTATATAGGATGACATTCCCTTGATCCCATCCTTGACCTTATTCCACATTAAGTCCTATGAAAACATTTCAAAAAAAAACTTGGGGTGAGCATAAAAAGCTCAGTAAGGGATACAGAAAGAATGAAAACTGTTAGTTTTTCAATCATCAAATAAACCATATATACTCTATCAAAGTAATAACTTCACCTTCATGAAGTAGTAAAAACTCTTCACTGAATAAAGTATCATTACTTACCTTTTTGTAACCAAAGGATTACCATAAAATCCATAAAAAGAACACATAACATATATAAAGGTAACTTGGGACATAAACATACTTAAGTGGAATAACCATACGGTCGACTTCCACACATATCACTTAATGGAATAGCCATACGGCCAATTTCCATACATACTTAATGGAATAGCCATACGGTCGACTTCCATACCCAATGCATTGGAGGTTATAACGTAACCACCCGTCCTGGTATTCACGACACCACCCGTCATATGGTTTATCACGTAACCACCTATCAAATGTCCAAGTACCAATATAAAATCATAAAACATAAAACCAATATAAAGGAATGATAATATTTCCACATCACAATATATCATAATAGAATCCTTTATCAAAACCATTTTCAATACCAAAATACATAAAAGAGTATATGGTATTTATTTTATTTTGAAAACATTACGCCTTGTTGAGGAAGCCAAAGACCAAATAATACTCGCGGCGGCGGAAAAGGTCGTTGTCACCGCATACGTTAAAAAAAACATTCCTTTTTTCGTTTAGTAAAACGCTTCATAGAAAAAGATTCCTTTGTATAAAAGTAAAAGTCAAAGGGTTTTATACACCGTATAAAAGAAAGTTGTGTATAAAATAAAATATGCCTCAATGAAAGGAGATTGAGATGAAGTCCCTTACCTCGGGTCCGACTTGACTCGATCGTTCTTTAACGTCCTGGATAATAAACTTGAATTAATTTATACTTGATTAAGAACCTTTTTAAAGTTCATTATTTATTTTATATCACTTATTTCCATGTTATAAACATTATGTAACCATTTAAGTTAATAATGTTTGTTTTGTCAATATTTGGTTCTTAAGTCGAAAGTGGACTTCTTACAATTACATGTTGTTCATGTGGTCAAAGGTTCTTTATATCCAGAATGAAATTCCTGATTTGGATATCATATATATCATATATATCCAGCATATACATGTATTTATAATATTACATAATCATTAAGAGGTAAGAAATGAAATGCACCATTCATGGAGACGGTAAGCCGTACGTACGCATGAACGCTACTTTCATTTCTTTGTCATATTAATGGAATTAAAACTAAATGAGAGGTATGTATATTTTAATTCCAGAATTATATTCATCATTTAGATATATCATTCATTATATATATCCATTATACACATATACTTTTAATAGTACATTACATTTGGAGATAAGAAATGAAATGCACCGTTCATGGAGACGGTAAGCCGTACGTACGCATGAACGCTACTTTCATTTCTATCTCATACATTAATGGAACGAAATAATAATGATATAGAGTTATATTATAATTCCAGTATAACATCATATATAATAACTTTAAATCCATCCTTTACACGTCCCACATATGGTATTATCGAATCACATCACTTTGAGGGGGCGGTAGTCCGCACTTCCTTAAATGAAGATATCGCGTTTACCCATAATGGAAACCATAAAGGTATGCCCAAAATGAAAAAAAAACAGAAGCTTAAGGAAATCATAAAGATATTATATATCATATATAAAAATAGTGACATCATAATGGCCACCTTTGAAGGTGTTAAATGAATATTGAACAATCATCGTTTCGGGAGGCAGAATTTCGCCATCCATGGAAACCGTATGTTCTTTAACCATTTGATGTAGTTTTGTGAGATTGTAGCTCGAATAAATCTTATAACAATATCCTAGTATATTTAAGATACTGGTGTTGTTACAAAATAAGTAAATAAAAATAGTTTAGAGGGTTGGAGAAGCAAAATAAAACAAATGAACAAGAGAGAATGATTTACCTTTAAAAGTGTAACTCCCTTTTCATTTGAGCCTAAAGGCTTCCTTTGAAAGGATTCTACATAAATGTAATCATCTAGGATGAGGATAGGGATGTGGAGAGAGTAATTGGGTAGGGGTTTGCCGAGCCAAAGGCTTTATGAGTGTGTGTAAGGTGGTAGAGGTGGGGGCCTTTTATAAGAGGAGAGGAGGGTCACTTTTGGAAAGTAAAGAAATATTACTTTATTTGAAAATGTGTTTCGGTTTTAAAAGGTCCCACATTGAAATAATTCGTGGATACGGTGATAAGGGTTCTAAATCCACCCATCCAATAAGTTTTGGACATGTGTAGTTCATAGATTTTACATTATCTTCCCATTTTATTTAAATCATCAAATAATGATGTCATCGCTGCATCATTATTATGTCATAAATAATTTAATTTATTTAATGTCTAAAAATTATAAAAAAAATACTATGATGTAGGAAATCATTTTATATTTTCAATTACTATTTATAAAAAAAAATCTGATCTTTATAACCCCATGTAAAAATTGCTTTCGTAAAACATATTATGTTTGTGTCATTTTTACTTTTACATTAAATAAAAAGTTATTTATGTCATTTCCCAACCAAAGTGTCTCCATGGGGTCCCCAAGTTGACCCATGTGTTGTCTTGGTCGGCCATGACACAAAAAATGAGGGTAGGACATGTGTCAAGCTCATATTATTTTATTAAATCATTATTTTTACCTTAAACTACACTAATTACCACTAATCGCGATTAAGAACTTAATAAGTTACTATTCACCAAAAAATTATTATAATCTCATTGAACCACATTTTACTTCTTAATGACAACCATGTATGTCGGATTTTTGAAATTCAAAACACAATGATGGCAAAATTTCATTTAAACGGAAAATCAGTCTTTATAAGTACCACTTAGTGGTTTCACTAATCATCAAAAATTGAAATTTTTCAGAAAATTACCAAAAATTCACCCTAAACAATATTTGATATTACAAATTCAAAAATGAAGTCTATTTTACAAAATTCAAAACATATAAGACACATTAATTAATTTAATAATTAATTTCCGATGTCAGAGCAAATAGCGTGTTTTTATGAAACAATAGGTATCAAAAGATTGACACTAGTTTGAGTCCAATTTCAAAGTGAAATTGATTCCAATGACCACCATTGGATTAAATGGTAAAAATATATTATAATTTCACTTCAAAACAAATTCAAAAGATAATCTAATCATATAAATTAATTAAATTAAAAAGCCGTTTTAATGTAAAATGCAGTATTTTTCACTATTCATTAAAAAATGAACATTGTCAGAAAAATACCAAAAATTCACACAAAGTAAATTTTGATGTCCCAATCATAAAGAATAAGTTTATTTTGACAAAAATAGTTTATAAAATTGTCAAAAGAGAGATTTAAAAAGGGTTTTCCATCATAAGGCAGTAAATCAATCTTTTAAGAATATTAGTGTATTTCATGCTTAAGATTGGATTTATTTTCATTTTAAGCCTCTAAAACACTATATTAATCATTAATAGACATAGATAAAAATATCTATTATTCATTACTTACTTGGGATGTTACATCCTTCCCCCCATTAGAAAAGTGCGTCCTCACAATTTTATTCACTTATCAAAATAAGTGGGGGTATTTATCCCTCATAGCATTTTCAGATTCCCACGTTGCCTCTTCAATCACATGGTTTTTCCACAAAACCATTACCTGATGAATCACCTTATTCCGTAACACCTGCTCCCTGTGGTCAAGAATCTGGACTGGTTGTTCTTCATAAGATAGGTTCTCTTCCAGCTGAACTACCTCTGGACTCAAAACAGGAGATGGATCTGGCATATACTTTCTCAACATTGAAACATGAAAAACATTGTGTACCTGAGATAAACTCAGAGGTAAAGCCACTCGGTATGCAACTGATCCAACTTTCTCTAGAATTTCATATGGTCCAATGAACCTTGTACTCAACTTTCCTTTCTTACCAAATCTCATCACACTTTTCCAAGGAGAAACCTTGAGAAAAACATGATCACCTACCTCGAAAGATAGATCTTTCCTCCGGTTATCCGCATAACTCTTCTGCCTGCTCTGAGCTGTTCTCATGTGTTTCTGAATCAGCAGAACTTTTTCTGCCATCTCTTCTACCAATTCTAGTCCCATCAACTTCCTTTCACCCACTTCATCCCAGAAAGCTGGAGTTCGACACCGCTTCCCATATAATTCCTGAAATGATTCCATCTGTATACTGGAATGAAAACTGTTATTATATGAAAATTCAACCAAAGAAATATGTTGGTCCCAACATCCCTGATAATCCATAGAACAAGATCGTGGCATATCCTCCAATGTCTGGATTTTCCATTCTGACTGCCCATCTGATTGAAGATGAAAAGCTGTACTAAAATTTAATTCAGTACCCAACGACTTCTGAAGGCCTTTCCAAAAGTTAGAAGTAAACCTGGGATCATGATCTGATACAATGGAGAGAGGAACTCCATGTAACCTGAATATCTCTTTAAGATACAAACGGGAAAGTTCATCAAAAGAGAAAGTATCTCGTATAGCAAGGAAATGAGCAGATTTGGTCAAGCGATCAACAATAACCCATATTGCATTATTACCTCGAGATGTCTTCGGTAATCCAACGACAAACTCCATGGATATATTCTCCCATTTCCACTCTGGCACTGCTAAAGGCTGAAGCATCCCTTTCAGTAACTGCCGCTCTGCTTTAACCTGCTGACAAGTCAAACACTTCACAGTAAAATCAGCAATATCTCTTTTCATTCCATCCCACCAGTAATACTCCTGCAGATCTCTATACATCTTAGTACTGCCCGGATGAACTGAAAACGGAGAACTATGAGCTTCACATAACAACTATTTCTTCAACTGTGAATCACAAGGCACACACAATCTCTTCCCAAATCTCAAAACACAATCATTATCAATGTTGAATTCAGGCAACTTACCTTTCTGAACCATCTCTACCTTTTTCTGCAACTCACTGTCTTGCTTCTATGCTTTCTTGATTCTATCTGATAGAGATGATCTCACTGATACCTGAAACAAAACAGAAGGACTTCTTGCACCAACAACTTCTATGCCAAAGTTCATCAAATCCTTAACCAAAGGATCACGTTCCAAACGCAACATTTTTAATGAAGCATTACTTTTTCGACTCAAAGCATCAACCACTTTATTAGCTTTTCCCGGATGGTAATGAATTGTACAATAATAATCCTTGATTAATTCTAGCAATCTCCTATGTCTCATGTTTAACTCTTTCTGAGTGAGTATATACTTTAAGCTTTTGTGATCGGTATATATTTCACACTTTACTCCATACAAATGATGCCTCCAATTTTTTAAAGCAAAAAAACAGCAGCTAATTCCAAATCATGTGTAGGGTAATTTACCTCATGAGTTTTCAACTGTCGTGAAGCATAAGCCATTACCTGATCATTCTTCATTAGGACGCAACCAAGTCCTTTCAATGAAGCATCACTGTATATAACAAACTCACCATTCCTGGAAGGTAGTGCCAAAACTGGAGCATTCACCAATCTTCTTTTCAATTCCTGAAAACAATCATCACATTCTTTTGTCCAGATAAACTTAACACCCTTCTGAGTTAGCTTAGTCATTGGACTAGATAACCGTGAAAAATTTCTAACAAACCTTCGGTAATAGCCTACCATAACAAGGAAGCTACGAATCTCAGTTACATTTGTGGGTCTTGGCCAGTCTTCCACAACTTTTTTTTTGCAGGATCAACAATTATTCCATCTTTATAAACAATGTGACCAAGGAAAGAAATTTTTTGCAACCAAAACTCACACTTGCTGAATTTCCCATACAGTTTCTTTTCTTTTAAGGTTTGAAAGATAACCCTTAAATGTCTTTCATGCTCCTCTTTACTTTTAGAAAACACCAAAATATCATCAATGAAAACCACCACAAACTTATCCAAGAACTCATGGAAAATATATTCATTAAGTCCATGAATACAGCAGGTGCATTGGATAGCCCAAAAGGCATTACTAAAAATTCATAATGGTTATATCTTGTATGAAACACAATCTTCGTAACATCTGCTTCCTTTACCTTTAGCTGATGGTACCCTGATCTCAAGTCAATCTTTGAAAAATACTGAGCTCCCTGGAGCTGATACAACTTCATTTGATGGACCGACATCTGCTGAAGTATTTGCAAAGGATTTCACCACCCCTTTATGCTTGTAGTCTAACTGCTTCCCTTCATTCAAGCTCTTTGTCGGACACTCGTTTGCATAGTGACCCATCTCATTGCACTTATAACATTTCACTAACTGTAAATAAAATTTGTTCTTACCTTCACCTTGATCCTTTTCAGTGCAATCACGAGCCTTATGTCTCATCTTACCACATCGGTAGCAACTTCTAGAATTCAGAAGACATTCCCCAGCATGTCTTTTGCCACATTTATCACAAACTGGAAACTTAGTTCTCTTACCATCAGACTTTTTTGAAGAATTCTTACCTTTATCCTGCCACCTCGGTCTGTTCTTCTGCTGGTTGTTATAGAACACTTGGTCATCGGAAAACTCCATTTCCACCTTCTCAGCACATCGAACAAGCTTTTCATAACTTTTAAACTCACGAGAAGCTAATGTCCTTCGATATTTTGGCTTTAATCCTGAATAAAAACGATTGATTTTACTATCAAGGTCTCGGATAAAATTTGGAGCATACCTTGCCAATCGAGTGAACCTTTCTTCATAGGTAGCCACTGAGTCTTCATCTTGCCTCAATTCCAAGAATTGTTTTTCCATCCTAAGTCAAACAGCCTTAGGAAAATACTTCTCAAGAAACATACCTTTGAATTCATCCCAGTCAAGAGCATCAATCTCATCGGCGTCCCTGATATTTTTAACCATAGACCACCACTGATCTGATTCACCCTCCAAACGGTAAATATCAAGACTAACCTTTTGATTGTCTGAACACCCCATGACATCAAAAATCTTCTCCAGTGCTTTAATCCACCCTTCAGCTAGCACAGGGTCAGATGATCCTTTAAATGATGGTGGATGTTGCCTCATGAAATGTTCCACCACTGACATGTTCCTCTGCGGTTGATCTGGCTGATCTCGTGCATGGATACCACCACCATTTATCGCTTGAGTCAACTGCGCCATTACTGCAATAAACTGTTCAGTTCCAATTCCGACCATCTCAGGATGCTGATTCGGAAGGTTATTTCCTTCTGCATGCCTTCCTAGAACTGCTTCCCTGTTTCCTCTACGGAAAACCATTCTGAACAAACATGTCTTAGATGAAGCAACATGGTAATCTTAAAATGCTATATCACTTCAATTTGACCATAAAAAAAATATTTTTGGATAATCTTTTAATAGAATTCTAACTCCTAATGTTATCTAAACCGACCTTTGATACCAACTATAAGGCCCCGGCCTTAAACCTTACTTAATATTGAATTAAATGAATAATTCACGTCGAGGATATTTTCAGGTTTAGAGTTTTAGAGAATTAGAACATAACTATTTCATCTCAAAATATTACAAAGTAGTCACTTCTATTAAGTTTCCATAATAAAAAAAACTCTTAAAAAATAAACGTGTCTAGTTCCATGTTTTATAAAGGATGACATTCCCTTGATCCCATCCTTGACCTTATTCCACATTAAGTCCTATGAAAACATTTCAAAAAAAACTTGGGGTGAGCATAAAAAGCTCAGCAAGGGATACATAAAGAATGAAAACTGTTAGTTTTTCAAACATCAAATAAACCATATATACTCTATCAAAGTAATACCTTCACATTCATGAAGTAGTAAAAACTCTTCACTGAATAAAGTATCATTACTTACCTTTTTGTAACCAAAGGTTTACCATAAAATCCATAAAAAGAACACATAACATAAATAAAGGTTACTTGGGACATAAACATACTAAAGTGGAATAACCATACGGTCGACTTCCACACATATCACTTAATGGAATAGCCATACAGCCAATTTCCAAACATACTTAATGGAATAGTCATAAGGCCGACTTCCATACCCAATGAATTGGAGGTTATAATGTAACCACCCATCTTGGTATTCACGGCACCACCCGTCATATGGTTTATCACGTAACCACCCGTCAAATGTCCAAGTACCAATATAAAATCATAAAACATAAAACCAATATAAATGAATGATAATATTTCCACATCACAATATATCATAATAGAATCCTTTATCAAAACCATTTTCAATAACAAAATACATAAAATAGTATATGGTATTTATTTTATTTTAAAAACATTACGCCTTGTTGAGGAAGCCAAAGACCAAATAATACTCGCGGCGGCCGAAAAGGTCGTTGTCACCGCGTACATTAAAAAAACATTCATTTTTGTCATTTAGTAAAACGCTTCGTAGAAAAAGATTCCTTTTGTATAAAAGTAAAAGTCAAAGGGTTTTATACACCGTATAAAAGAAAGTTGTGTATAAAATAAAATATGCCTCAATGAAAGGAGATTGAGACGAAGTCCCTTACCTCGGGTCCGACTTGACTCGATCGTTCTTTAATGTCCTGAATAATAAACTTGAGTTAATTTATACTTGATTAAGAACCTTTTTAAAGTTAATTATTCCTTTATATCACTTATTTCCATGTTATAAACATTATGTAACCATTTAAGTTAATAATGTTTGTTTTGTCAATATTTGGTTCTTAAGTCGAAAGTGGACTTCTTACAATTACATGTTGTACGTGTGGTCAAAAGTTCTTTATATCCAGAATGACATTCCTGATTTGGATATCATATATATCATATATATCCAGCATATACATGTATTTATAATATTACATAATCATTTATATGTAAGAAATGAAATGCACCGTTCATGGAGACGGTAAGCCGTACGTACGCATGAACGCTACTTTCATTTCTTTGTCATATTAATGGAATTAAAACTAAATGAGAGGTATGTATATTTTAATTCCAGAATTATATTCATCATTTAGATATATCATTAATTATATATATCCATTATACACATATACTTTTAATAGTACATTACATTTAGAGATAAGAAATGAAATGCACCGTTCATGGAGACGGTAAGCCGTACGTACGCATGAACGCTACTTTCATTTCTATCTCATAATTTAATGGAAGTAAATAATAATGATATAGAGTTATATTATAATTCCAGTATAACAACATTTATAATAACTTTAAATCCATCCTTTACACATCCCACATATGGAATTCACGAATCACATCACTTTGAGGGGGCGGTAATCCGCACTTCCTTAAATGAAGATATCGCGTTTACCCATAATGGAAACCATAAAGGTATGACCAAAATGAAAAAAAACAGAAGATTAAGAAAAACATAAACATATTATATATCATATATAAAAATAGTGACATCATAATGGCCACCTTTGAAGGTGTTAAATGAATATTGAACAATCATCGTTTCGGGAGGCAGAATTTCACCATCCACGGAAACTGTATGTTCTTTTACCATTTGATGTAGTTGTGTGAGAGTGTAGCTTGAATAAATCTTATAACAACATACTAGTATATTTAATATACTGGTGTTGTTACAAAAGAAGTAAATAAAAAGAATTTAGAGGGTTGGAGAAGCAAAATAAAACAAATGAACAAGAGAGAATGAATTACCTTTAAAAGTGTAACTCCCTTTTGATTTGAGCCTAAAGGCTTCCTTTGAAATGATTCTTCCCAAAGGGAATCCTCTAGGATGAGGAGAGGGATGTGGATAGAGTAATTGGGTAGGGGTTGGCCGAGCCAAAGGCTTGATGAGTGTGTGTAAGGTGGTAGAGGTGGGGGCCTTTTATAAGAGGAGAGGAGGGGCACTTTTGGAAAGTAAAGAAATATTACTTTATTTGAAAATGTGTTTCGGTTTTAAAAGGTCCAAAATTGAAATAATTCATGGATACGGTGATAAGGGTTCTAAATCCACCCATCCAATAAGTTTTGGACATGTGTATTTCATAGAGTTTTCATTATCTTCCCATTTTATTTAAATCGTCAAATAATGATGTAATCGCTGCATCATTATTATGTCATAAATAATATAATTTATTTAATGTCTAAAAATTATAAAAAAAATACTATGATGTAGGAAATATTTTTATATTTCCAATGACTATTTATAATCAAAAATATGATCTTTATAACCCCATGTAAAAATTGTTTTTGTAAAACATATTATGTTTGTGTCATTTTTACTTTTACATTAAATAAAAAGTTATTTATGTCATTTCCCAACCAAAGTGTCTCCATGGGGTCCCCAAGTTGACCCATGGCTTTTCTTGGTCGGCCGTGACACAAAAAATGAGGGTAGGACATGTGTCAAGCTCATCTTATTTTATTAAAGCATTATTTTTACCTTAAACTACACTAATTACCACTAATCACGATTAAGAACTTAATAAGTTACTATTCACCAAAAAATTATTATAATCTCATTGAACCACATTTTACTTCTTAATGACAACCATGTATGTCGGATTTTTGAAATTCAAAACACAATGATGGAAAAATTTCATTTAAACGGAAAATCAGTCTTTATAAGTACCACTTAGTGGTTTCACTATTCATAAAAAATTGAAGTTTTTCAGAAAATTACCGAAAATTCACCCTAAACTATATTTGATATTACAAATTCAAAAATGAAGTCTATTTTACAAAATTCAAATCATATAAGTCACATTAATTAATTTAATAATCAATTCCCGCTGTCAGAGCAAATAGCATGTTTTTATGAAACAATAAGTATCAAAAGATTGACACTAGTTTGAGTCCAATTTCAAAGTGAAATTGATTCCAATGACCACTATTGGATTAAATGGTAAAAATATATTCTAATTTCACTTCAAAACCAATTCAAAAGATAATCTAATCATATAAATTAATTAGATTAAAAAGCATTTTTGATGTAAAATGCAGTATTTTTCACTATTCATTAAAAAATGAACATTGTCAGAAAAATACCAAAAATTCACACAAAGTAAATTTTGATGTCCCAATCATAAATAATAAGTTTATTTTGACAAACATAGTTTATAAAATTGTCAAAAGATAGATTTAAAAAGGGTTTTCCATCATAAGGAATTAAAACAATCTTTTAAGAATATTAGTGTATTCCATGCTTAAGATTGGATTTATTTTCATTTTAAGCCTCTAAAACACTATCTTAATCATTAATAGACATAGATAAAAATATCTATTATTCATTACTTACTTGGGATGTTACAATTATTATAGAATGTATGTGATAAAATATATGATGCAAAGTTATGTCATCCAACTGATTTTCCACAATGGAATAAAATCGATCTGCAATTCTCTACCTTTAGAAATGAAGTTAGAAATATCAGATTTGGATTGTACACAAATGGTATGAATCCATAATAGAGGATCAGTAGAAAACATAGTTCATAACCTGTTTTATTGAAAATTTATAACTTATCTATTGAATTTTATATGATGTGGAAATATATCATATTGAGTATAATGATTTATTGACTAAAATATCATAGAAATGATATTGATGTTTTATCACCACAATTAATTTATAATTTGAATATTTTATTATTGGAAGGTATCACAGTGTATGATTCATATAAAATATAATATTTTAAATAACCTGTGATGATTAGTTTCATAATTAGTTACTTCCCAATATATGGAAAATTTTCTAGATATAATATTAAGGGGTATAAATCTTATCTAATTTGTGTAGAACAGATATTGTATTATCAAAAAAACCTGGGGAAAAACAACAATCATGGCTCATCGATGGTTTTTATCTGTTGAAAACTATTAATAATGATTAAAAAAGTAATTCAATGGCTCAAATGAATTTAATATTTTCCAAAAAACTTATTTATTTGATAATTATTTTGAGAGGATGAAAACCATTAATGTCACCTTTGAAAAGAAATAAAAATTTATTTATGAAACAAATAAATGGAAGAAATGATCAATATTTTTTTGAGTTTCCATACTAGAGATATAATGTGTTAAGAAATATATATTTACTAAAATTTTAAATGAATATATTTAACCGTTCTATTAGAACATTTTATTACATTAAAGTAAAGACCAAATATAAGTCTAATGAAAGAATGGTCTTACTATCATCGTGAATGAAATTAAAGTTATCTTACACTCCTAATATTAGAAGAAAACACCTATCTCAAGCTAATTATACATTATATGAGAGTGATAAAAATATTTATAGTGACTCCATGGTATCAAAGTGGCACAGTTTTATTCTTCAAATGTAAAAAAATAAAATGTCTCTATAAGAATTGAAGTTAACTTGAATTAAATCTCATGGTTATTCTATCATGATAAAAAAACTCTTACTAGTTGTATGACATTGAATACTTACCATCCAGGTTATAATTACTATCATGAAGGTGTGTTATACTTTTAATTTCATTTATAAAAAATATATGGATTTTAATTTGTTGAAATTTTTTGAGAACGATGATGTTAATATATCTTTTCAACTAAAAATGTAATTTTGACCATGTTTTTGTGATATCATGGTGAATTTAATTGTTTGTTTATGCAGAAAAGAATATTTTTGATCTTATATATCTTTTTTGGATGTGAATCTTAGAAACTTATATGAATATATTAAATGGATTTATTTAGAATCTATATCAATAAAGAGTTTACATTATTGAACTGTATATTTTTCAGGAGGTTATATAGTTTTAAAAAAAGTAATTATCTATAGTGTTGAAAATTGGTTTTTTGATATATCACCAGAAATGAGCCTATATTGTGTAATGTGGTATTTATGTAGTGAAAATAAGATCATTTATTGGTGAAAAAATAATATAGGTTTATTAATACATATTGAATAACAAAGATGATTTAAAACCATATATTACATCGCATATTAATCTGTTGAAATGACGTTATCCAAAAAAGAATGACATATAAATAATTAATTATCATAAAAAAACATTTTCACCTGGGTTTAAATATACTATGAATGGTAGAATAGATTCATTAGAAACATTGAGATGGTTATTTGGTGACTTATGTTTAAATTTGATAACTTGATCTAAGTATGATTTTAATGGCTATACAATTTATACCTAAGGATAGGAAATCATAAGTGAATTTTAGAATATTAATGTATTATTAAATACAGAAGCAATAAATTTTTGTGTGAAAAAGAAAATAACATAATCTTTAGGCCAAGTGTATATTATGGAGTTATTGAATAAATACAGGATAATGATTATATTAAATCAGGAGTTCCCTTGTTTAAATTTCAATGGGTTGTCAGTAGAAACATAAAAAACCCTGACAAATTAGGTACGACACTTGTGAATATGAATATATTGGAATTAAAAAAATGAATTTTTGTATCATGGAAACTCATGAAAAACATATTTTCTATGTTCTTGTTCAATCGAATGTGTAGTGCTCTTTAAATTTTCAAGGAAAATATAGTATTTTGGTGATGAAATATTTGATGATGATGATGATGACTTACGTGAGATCCATACCAATATAGAATGATTAAAAGAGAATATTGATGACCATTTTATAGACGTGTTTTTTCCATAAGAAATAATCATGATTAAGGAATATAGGAAAAATATCTTAATATTATAGGTAATATATATTTATTTCACGATTACCTTTTAAATTTCATAAAATGATAGATATACTATTTTTAATTTTTTACTTAAGAAAATTATTTTAATAAATGAACTAATTATTTTTAGATTTAGTTAGTTTATATTTTATTATTTTATAAATATTTAAATATATATTTAAATCTTGTATTTGAATAAATTTTTATATGAGATTTTTTTTCTTATATCAATATCATTTGATGTCTAAAAAATGTTGTCTGAATTTTTTAGCATTATTAACTACTAAATAATATGACAAAGTATCCATTTTAGTTTATTTAACTTTATTTTAGTATATTTTGTATCATTTTCTAATAGTTTTTCACATTTATAAATAACAAATGGATTTATATGATAATTTAATAACTTATTTTCCTCTTTTTATTTTAGTTGATATCAAAAAATTCTCTCAATATATGTTTTAGAATAATTGACAATTAATGTAATGAATATCACAAAGAGATGTTTTTTGGTATTTTTTTGTATTTTTATCTATAATTTTAATTTTCTTATTCAAATTCAAATTTAAAAAATGTATTTGTATATCATTTTAGTTATGTTTTTTATTTTTTCTATATTATCTCATCTTTCATTAATCCTGTCAAAAAAATTTATTGTTTCAGTTAATTAATTTAAAAATTATGAGAAAATATATTTAGTTGTTTTTGAATCATTTGGTTATTTTTTTAATTTATGATTTAATAGTTATATTTTTATATTTTTATACAAATTGTTTGTTATTATTATTTTTATAAAATTTCAAATCAAACAGCTGAGTCACCATGAGCATTTTTGGAGGGATATACACATAATTAAATTGAGTAGCCTCCCAATCCTTCTAGATAATATATTTATCCTTCTATTGGGTATGGGAGGGCCTCTAGGTTTTATAAATTTAGTATCACACATTTACAATGACTATCACATATTTGTAGGGAATACTAAAAGATATATAATGATTTTTATGATTATAGAAACTGTAGTGGTCTTAAGAAGACGTAATATAAAATTTATTTTTCTATAGAATAGTTGGTGAATGTTAAAAATTTTATTTATGATTAGATAAGTGTCAAAAAAGTGATACAATATTATTTGTGGGAGATAATTTTAGTATACTCAATTATAATTATTTTACTCATCATGAAATGTTTTTAATAATATGGGGTTTTCTTCAATTATTATAGGATAATATAGATATTACTAACACTAGTAAAGTTAGAATTAAATGTATTTTTTTGGATTTTATGAAATGGTGGAATATTAAATCAACATTCTCTTTGGATTTCATTTTTGGTGTCAAAAAAAAATGAAAATCCATGTTATATGTATTATTTTTTATGAAACTTCCTAGAAGAATTTTGTTGATAATAGACAACAATATTCATTTTTTTGTAAGTGAAATGTTATATTATAGAATATTTTTGTATAATAATTATCATATTAATGATTTTTCTATTAATTTATAAAAACTAAGGTGATATCAATAAGAGATTCATTCCGAAAATGTATACCATCATACATTATTTAATTGGGGGATTATGTTATGGGAAGAAAAAATGATGGCTGACAAATTTGAAAATTTTATAGTTGAGTATTTCAGCTCAATAGAGACGGAACCTCCTTCCTCAGTATACATAAAAAAATAAAGAGGGCCTAAATGTGAATAAGGGTACATATCTCATAGAATATTTTATGTATTTATCTGAGAGGATTGAAATATGTTATTTAAGTTATTTATGTTAATTCTATTATACGAACTCCTATATACTATTATTCAAAAATAAATTATTAAAAAATTATCTAGAGAAATCCCTAGAGGAGTAGTAAACATAAGGGACCGTTATACCTCTTAGTAGGCATGAAAAATAAAAATCTATAAACCAATATACAATATTAAAATTACTATATTATAAAAGAACACATGATTTATCACATGATATAACAACTTAGTAACCTTGGAATACTAGATATATACTTATTATTCACATTACACATGAAACAAACCATTATAAAAACTCAATAAAAATTCACTATCAATTCTAAAATATGCATGAAATTTACACATACTTCTATTATAGGGAACCATGGGACAGGAAAACAAAATATGGATAAGATCAGTTTCTTAGTATGTTATAGTGTATAATAGAAGCTATCATATCATATGAATGTAATAAATTGTATCTCAAATAACAATGGAAAGGATGAGTCCATATTAAAATGAAATTGAGGCCACACTATATCGATGGAAATAAAATGAATAATGGTTAACAATTACTGATCTCATATGGATGGAATGCATAATGTCAGGCCTCATAAACAAGATGTCATAGCCTTTATCCAAGAAATTATATGTTAATGTGTAAGGAATTTGATAATATGCTATAAAGTTCGTATAATGAGGCTTATCGATACATATATGTTATTTCTATTCATGTCCCCACCTATTATTAATTAATTATAATGCATTCATAATATATGTTAACAATACATTTCATAACATTAACTAAGGAACCTATTACTTTAATAAAGCTAAAAATAAAACAATGTTGGTATGTATAATTGAAATACTGAAAAAAAATATTTTCCCATTTTAATGGAATAATATGGATATCTATGAGAACATACCAACATCAAAATTAAAAATATTTTTTGTTTTCAATATATTAGTAAGTGTCCTCATAAATTAAATAAATATAAGGTATTGAAGATATATCGTTTAACGTACTAGGTTATTAATTGAAGATAGTAATTGAGTTTTGTAGTCTCTAATAATAGGAAACCAATTTAATTTTATGAAAAAACATTATTATGTTTCTTAAAAATACATTGGATTATCCAAATCATATCCCCTTAAGATTGTCTATAAAGGTGTACTATCTTAGGCCCACTCACTATGTATAAAGTGAATATTGAGTTGATATTAATATATCCTTTTTCCAAGTGATTACCAAGAAGATCATTTATACCACATATACATCTACCTTCTAGTGTACAGATAGGTATGTAATTTCCAAGGAAATCACACACATGATTTACATTATGAACTTTTTTTGAGTATTATAATGGCTTAGGTAACATTTAAATCAAAACACCTTTCAAATACCAATCTTCTAAATAGAATTTATATGCCATGAATAAAATAAATTCATTATATAATATTTCAATAAGAAAGTTTACACACATTATAATTAAAATTTGAATAATAATACAAAAAATGTCTCAAGTAAAATAATGCTGAGGCAAAAAAATACCTTACTATTAATCCAAATTAGTTGATTATTCTAAAACTACATATATATGAAAAATAAAAATATTAGTAACCTAGTATAGAACTATATTTCTTCTTATATACTTTTATAAAATTCATTTATAATTATTCTCTAAATTTATATTAACTGCTTACAATCTATTTTCAATATCAAGTGTGAGTAATCTTCATTATTGGGAACTGGTTTTGTAATAATGATTTTTTTCATTATTATAATTTTTTTAATTACTATATCATATAATTTACTATAATTAATGATTTATTATTATATATAATTATATAATTTTATTCTTTTGGAGTTTTGGTTATGATCCTTAATGATGAAATATATAATGAGCATATTTCAGTGATTTTTAATGGGAGGAAATTTTTATCTTTACTAATGAGTTTAATATTAATATTACTATTCTATAACTTAAATAAAATCATTATTTACTTATTTATAATATATATTATCAATAATTAATTTATTATATTCATCAATGATATTATTTTATAGCATTTTCAAGTATGTTTTTAGATTGAACCAAACATGAAAATTACATAATTAATAGATGAGTATGGATATTAATGTTGTTTTTTGTTATTATATAATTATTACTAAATAATCCTGACATAATTTGTATATTTTAATGTTATTGAATCGTATTTAATGATATTTTAGAAAATATTAAATAAAATATTTGAAAAGTGTGAACATTATGGAAAATGCTAGGTAAAATGAATATCAATCACTTTTAGGACATAAAAATATTCATTAGTTAGAATTTATAGAGTTATATTAATTATAATAATATTATTAAAATTTTAAATTAGAAGGAAAACAGATATATTTCTATCTAAATTTGTTTTTCAGTAATTATATGATTTTATTTAAATGATTTTTTTTTAAATTATTAAATTTTAATTTGAAAAATTTAATTTACTTTTTGAATTCATAATGTCAAAATTATCTTAGGAAGAATTTTTGAGAATTTTGAGATGTTATTTACTTTTCAATGAATAATGAAAGTTACTGATTATTATTGAAATTTGTCTTTTTTCAAGAATTATAAAAGTTACATTTTAAAAGAAATTACAAAAAACATTAGGTTAATTATATTATTAATAATCAATTTATTCTCTTTTTAATAAATTTTATACTTTAATTATGATTAAATATGTTTTTAAACTTAAATGAAATATTTTCGAAAAACTATTTTTCATCATGTTTTTTTGGGTATAATTTTAAATTAAATTCTACCATTTATTTTAATTTAATTTTATAAAATAGATTAAATATTTAAATTCATCATAATTAAAATTAGTTAATATATACAAATTAATTTTTGGTCGTAATAAATAATACAAAACTACAAGTTTATTGCTATTGAAAAGTTACAATTGGTTCACCTAGGGTTAAACAGAAGTGATATGGGATAAAATGACCAAGAAACTTGGATAAATTATATTTTATAGCCATATTTTGACCTTATGTTATATATTAATTATATATGTTCCATTTTATAACTAATTTGTTTGATTAGGATATTAATATATTTTATTCTTTGTAAAAATACCAAATATATCTTTTCCCCCACTTATGAAAACTCACCCCATCCTCTTATATCCATAATTCAAGAGACATTTTTTTCAGCCAATTCTCGAAAAAAGAATAATTTCTTAACATCAAATTACACATCCTAGATTACCTAGTTTTATAATAAAACCACTATGGGGAGGATTTTAGTATAACCCTTAAGATGTTGTCTAAAGTAAAGGTATAACTCTTAACCGACTTTTTTCATTTTATTTCATCTTCTACCTCTTCAATTGTTCTTAATTATTTTAATAGAAACAAATATATTCCATATACATAGATATTTTTATGTTAGTATAATAACCTATATACTACTCCTTATTTCATCAAATGGGAAACAGAACCATCATTATTGTGTAAGATGAATTACCGCCTCACGAACAAATATTATTTATTTTCAATCACCGCCTCTAAAAGATAGTTATAATGATTCATTTATTGAATATATATACGTGATATTAATGAAATATTTAGTATTCTTTAGATATTATATACCATCTTCATTCATACCTTTCCATACATTGAATGATGAGAACATTGTTCGTGAGTACGTGTGTATTACCACCACCATAAAATGTTGTGATTTATTTTTCATGAAAACATCACAAGGATACTATATATAAGTGTATTTAAAAAAATAATATTATTTTAATGATATAAAAATTAATCTAGAAACATAAAATTATATTTAACTTCTTTCTCTAATGCTCTTTGAAAAAAGAAATCTTTACTCATGCATTCGTACAAATTACTTTTTCAATGATTGTAATACAATTAATTTTTCATAACCATCATTCATGGTGGTTATAAAAGTATAATTTTTATATAAAAGTTATATTTATTTAATTATTCATATTATATAGATGATGTAATAATGAACACTTTGATCATATCCCACTTGCTGAATTGATTTTTGAAATATGATCTGAATATCATAAAAAACACCTAATATGAATTTAATTGATTATCAAATTGTATATAAAATGGTAAAAAATATGAATTTTAAAATTTAATAATTTTATTATTAATTTAAATAATTAATTTAATTTCACTCTTCTATGTGATTAAGAATATACATGATGAGTTATATTTGAGGTATGAGACACATTACCTTAAGAACCTTGGTTTAAATATTTCAAATATATCTTTTTTAAATTAGTTTATTACCTATAAATATTATTAAAATAATTTAATATATGTATTTATATGAAAATTAATGAATTTTAGAGTAAATTTTATGTTACTTTTTTCTTTCTTTCATTTTTTTTTTCAAATTTAATAATTTTTCCTATATTATATGGAACATTTTGACAATAAAGAAAATGGAATGTTTTATTTTTCCATATGCGACATCAATTATTCATGTCAATTATATTACCATTATTCTATATTTTTATTCCTATAAAATATTTCATGTCCTATTGAAATAAAAATCCTCATTCCCTTTGTTCTAAGTATTTTAATTTGTTTAGTGAAATGGATATTTCAATATCGTGAAATGTTTTCTTATTAGTGAAAAGAATATTTTTATGGGTATGAAAATGGAAATGAGAAATTTCATGAATTATTTTTTTATTGTTCTTGTTAATTTTTTATGATGAAAAGTGAGCCCAATATAACTCATAATGATGGGTTATCCAATATATCTTCCTAATGCATTGGATAAATGGAAAGATTTAACTGTCTATTTTTTTCTTAAGAGATTGTTGTAGTTTACTGGGAAGGTTATTCCACTTATAAGAGTTATTGTAAGAGTGATATGGAAATTATGTCCCATGTTAAATACGTTATTTATCTATTCATGTTATGATTTTTCATATAAATATTAGGTTTTTACGAGGTAAGATAATGATAATATGTTTAATGATATCTTTATACTAATTCATAATGGTTAAAAGTATAACTTTTCGTGAGTTTAACATTACTTACATGAAACTTTTATGTGTCATTTACATTATTATTTTGTATGAAATGTTTTATGAAAATAAAATTGTTGATGAGTTTATTTCTAGGGTAATAAAATGTTTACTGGGAGCTTAAATATTATTTGATAAAAGAATTTTTTTTTAGAGTATTCATGGACAAACAATATTATTTATTTTTTATATGTACCTTACTGATATTTTTTTTCTAATATTGTGTAATAATACTTTTCATTAGTTTTTAAGATTATTAAATATAATGATAGTGTGAGTATTATGATTTTGAAGATATTAAATGAAAAAAACATGTTATATTTTATTTTTATTTTTTTGTAAAAAACAGACACTTAGTGGTAGTGTCCTATTTGTGATGTAATATTTATTTATGTATGGGTGATGACCTAATTATCTAAAAATATAAAACATAAAGATATCTAAGAATACATTGAAATTAAATCTTGTCTAAAGAATCAATTTAATAGATTGTTTAAGGACAGATCCTTATAGATGGTATCAGAGAAAAGTTTTAGATAATATTAGAGGTTGATATAATGTATGTAAATACCCATAAGAGATTATAATATATGGTTATAAGGATATATCATTTAAATATTACCATGTTTTTTCATTTAATCTATGTATATTTAGAATGGTTTTCTATAGATGAAATAGGGCCATTGAAGTAGTAAGGAAAAAATAGGACAATATCCTTCCAAATCAGCAACCTGGAATGGTTTGAATTGGAATTTAGTAGTTTGATTCTGTGATGACTCAGTTGACACAGGATATAAATGGTTGTGGTATCCATGCTAGAGAGAAACAAAATCTACCATATATTAACATGTAAATAGTTGATGATTTTATGAGATAACACCCTCTAGAATTCAGGGGATCTTCTAATTGAGAAATAACTGATGGATTGATTAAATATCTATAAAGGATATTCAATGTTACGAGTTGTTAAGATAATCAAAAGGAATATCTTTACATTTATCATTTTTAAGATGGATTTTATCAGTGGCAGTCAACGATTAAGAATACTAAATAAATATAAGACATTTATGCCATGGAATGAGATACATTTAGGAATAATCTCATTAATAATTTATTCCTAAGGTTGTTTGACTTAAGATGGAAAATTAATTATTGGAATTGAGGTAAAAGGATAAATATTCAATGGTCATGTTTGATGAAAATTTCACACAATTAGAAAGGTATGAACCATGTTTTATTAAAAAAACATGATTGCAAAATTAATCAATATTACTCTGTATGAAATCCAAGATACATAAGAGCTTTGACCTCTCACAAATTTTAATATTACATGAAACAAGTTCACTTTTATGAAAAGGTAGAAATTGAGTATTTTATGATAATGTGTTATATGAAAACATAAAGAAATAAAGATCTAGTTTGTATTAAAATGGGAAGAGTCTATCAAATATATAAGAATTTAATAAAATAAATTATTTAGTTTGTAATATGTGTGGTAAAAATAACCCTCGGGAATGTATTAATAATCCATGAAGTGCGTCAAATATAGTATGTTTAGTTATTTTACTTGTGACTTCAAAGAAAAATATTTTTTTATCAGTAATACTAATTCTGATAACCATTTATTAAGGTTATTTAAATGTAATGATATGTGCCTTTATGAATATTCATCTCTAAATAATAGGAATACTAATGGGAAGAAATTAGAATAAAAGCAAAAGGATATGGGAAAATTGTTGAAACTACATTAGGTTATATTGAAATTTCAAATGAAGTGGAAACATGTACATTAATTGTTTACGCATATTATTCTAATGTATTGTTTGATTTGGGGTCAACACATTCTTTAATTTCTACGAAATTTGTTGAGAAAATAAAAAATTCACCTTACTAAATGAATTCAAAAGTTTTATTAAAAACACATAGGGATATTATTAATAAAAAAAGAATTTATAAAGATCTTCCATTTATCATCAATGAAGTATTTTCCCCTAAAATATTATTGTCTTTACCATTGTATAATTTGATGATATTATGGACATAATATACCTCTATGTTTATCATTAAAAGATAGATTATATAACTTAAAAAGTTATTATATAAAATAAAATTCCATTTTTTACAGGAATCAATTTATATATTTGATAACATATCAATAAGCTGAGAAAATTTTAAGAGATGAAATGAAAGTTACCTTGCTCATATTGTTAAAAATATGTATCTATTTAGATTAATTTACTAAAAGTAGTAAAATAATATATAGATGTTTTTTCTAATGAGTTTCCTAGTTGTATAATTGATCAGGGAGTTAAGTTTTCTGCTAACTTAGTACCTGATGCTAATAGAATTTCAAAACCGTATATCGAATTACTAAAAGTGAACTTATGGAATTGAAAAAGTCGACACATGAGTTTCTTGATAAAGGTGACATTCATCCTATAACATCATTATGGGGCTATCCTATTTTATTTATTAAAAATAAAATAGTTATATGAGGATTTTTATTGATTATAGAGAATTGAATAACATTATTATTATTAATAAGTATATGGTGACTCATATTGATTACAAGTTTGATCAAATCCATGGAGATAAATATTTTATGGAGGATTATATTAGGTTTGAGTTCCAAAAAATAAATTTAATTGTGGATAACATCCCCAAGAAATAATTTCACACTAGGTAGGAGAATTATGTGTTTTGGGTTATTCCCTTTGGGTTGATGAATTCTATAATTGTATTCATGGATCTTATAAATAGTGTTTTATATTAATATTTTTCTATGTTTTTGGTTGTGTTTATTTATGATATTTTGGATTATTCTAAAATTTACGATTATCACGAAAAACATATATGTGTAGGTATGAAATATCAGAAAGAAAATACGTTTTATGGAAAATTTATTAAATGTGATTTTTTTAATTAAAGATTTCATTACATGTAAATATTGTCAATAAAATTGGAATAATTATCGATACGTATAAAAATAATGTGGTTGATGAATGTACATGACCTAAAAATGTGATATAGATTCTTAATTTTATTTATTTAGTCAGCCATTATCATAGTTTTTTTGAAAACATTATATGGTTATTAATCCCCATAGATATGTTAACATGAAATAGAGTTTTTTTATCTAGACAAAAGAACATGAGGAATGTTTCTAGGAATTGAAAATAAGATTAATGATTAATCCATTTTTTCCCTACCACCCAAAAATAAAAAAGTTTTTATTTTCAAATATGCTTCAGTGAAGTGATTGGGTTTTGATTTAATAATATTTTTCGAATAATTAATTATGATTTATATCAGTTGAAAAATCATGGGATAAATTATCGTTCACATGAACATGAACTAGATTTTGTAGTTTCTTCTTTCAAAATTTAGAGACACAATTTATATAGAGTAAATTTTGAAACATATAGTGATCATAAAGTATTTAAACATATATTAAATCCAAAATAGTAAGACATGAGACAAAGTAAATGGATGGAATTAATAGTGAATCATGACTACACGATTCATTACAAAGTAGGTAAATCAAACAGAGTAGAAGATTATTTGTTTCGGAATGATAATGATACATCTACAACATAATCCATTTTTTAATGATTTGCTGAATTTTTTCTTAGAAATTGTTCAAGTAGGAACTTCTTATATTTCTATTTTGTTAGTAAAATCATCTTTTTCCTAAATAAAAACTAATAAAGCTTAGAAAGAAGAGATTTTTTATAGGAAAATGTTTCATTTATTAATAGAATAATGATTCTTGAATTTAAAATTTACATATAATGTGGTTTTAGATTCAAAAAAATGTATGATTTTTCATGTCACCCCTAGTTGAAGAAAGAACTTTTTATTATTGATTATAACTCTTTATTTTAGAATCTTCTTAGTAAAAATTTTTTTTATGGATTACATCAAAATACATTATGGAGGGATGGAATGAAAATAGATATTATTGATTTTACTATGAATTTTTTTTAATTTTAAATAGCTTGAAGATGGATGAAAATTATCGAAGCGGATACTTCAAACATTCCGATGCTTGAATGAAAATAGAAGAATATATCCATGGTTTTTGTGGCTGGATTCCAAAATACTAGTCAAGTTAATAATTTGATATGGGTTGTTATTTATTGATTGAATAAATATTCTCATTTTCATAACATTTGAGATAATATGTATTTGATTAAACATTATCAACTTTATGTTAAAGAGATAATTAAATTACATAGAATCCCTCTCCCAATTGTATCTAATCACGATCCTAGGTTTACCACTAATTTCTATAAATATCTTATAAATACATTGGATACTGAATGAAATTTCAATAAAACCCCTCATTCTAAATAAGATGGATAATCAGATTTAATTATTTAGACAATGGAGGATGTGCTTCAATATTTTTCATTGGATAATAGGGAAGTTGGGATTAATATATAACATTGGTTGAGTTTTAATTTAATAATAGTTTCCATTCTAGTATACATATAAATATTTTGAGGTATTATATAGAAAGAAGTGTTGGAATGTAGAATGTAATGATAAATCCTAGGAAAGATTTTTTTTTTGGACTAGAATTGGTAAAAATGATTGATATGGTGAAGTTGATTCAGAAGCACATGATGATTTCATAGAATGGGAAGAAATGTTGTGCCAACAACCAAAGGAAAAAACTTTATTTCTTGGTAGGTGATCATGCTTTTATTAAATTATGTCTATGGAAATTTGTTATGTGTTTTTGTAAGAATATTATGTTAAGTCCATGGTTCATTGGACCATGTGAGATCTATGAAAAAGTTAGATTAATTTTATACTTAGTGGCCTTTTTCAAAATTTATATTGAGTATATGATTTATTTCATCTTTCATTTTTATGAAAATATATACCAGATGCATATCATGTTTTGAGCCCAAAAGTAGTTTAGTTTGGAGAAAAAGATTCTTATGTAGAATAACCAGTATTGATTTTTGAACATAAAGAAGAAGTGTTTTGAAATAAATTAATTTAATAGGTTAACGTTTTTTAAAAACCTGTAGAGTTAATAAGGAAAATGGGATACTGAAAATGATATAGAGGTAAAATATCTCCACTTGTTTAAGCAATTTCTAAAATTATGTGGTTGAAATTTCAAAATTGGTTGAATAATTTTAATATATTTTTACTGTTAAGATAAATTATTTGCATGTCTCACTAATATTCATAAATTAGATTTTATATATTTCTATTCATTATATGAATATTAGGTAATTTTTCTGCCCAAAGGAAAAAAGATTTATTTTTATCCAAATTGGGTTTTCATGAATTGTATGGTTTAATTTTAAATAATGATTATAAAATTATCAAATTTTAATTTTAAAAAATTAAATTTATTTTTGAATTAATCATTTCAAAATTAGTTTAGAATAATATTTTGGGAAAATTCTAAAAGTTTTTATTTCTCAATGAATAGTGAAATACATTGGTTTTTATTGAAAACTGTATTTTTGTTTCAAGAATTTACAAAGATACAATTTTATTTAACATGATTTTAAAGATAAAAATAGTTAAATTATATTATTAATAATCTAATATGGTTATTTTAATTTATTTTATACTTTATTTTGGAATAAAAACATTTTTATACTTTAAAAACACAAATTTATGAAAAACTATTTAACATCATGTTTTTTGGGCTTAAGTTAAAATTAATTATTCCAATTATAAGAATTTAATTTTATAAAATATATTCCATATTTTTAATCAATCTAATTAATATTATTTAATAATTTAAGATTAATTTAACAACATAATTAATAGTTAAAAAATAAAAATATGTTGCCAACGATAAGGTTAATGCATGTTTATCGGGGGTTAAACTTAAGTGATAAGGGTTAAAATAACCTAGAAAATTTTATAAAATATATTTTATGGAAATATTTCAACCTTTTATCATCTTATATTCTGATATTTTCAATTTTAGATCCATTTTTATGGATTAATAAATTAACATATTTTATTCTTTTTGATAATTCTAAATGTGTCATATCCCCCACTTATAATGGACACCCATATCCTTTTCTATCCACACTTAAAGATAAATTTTATTCAACCAAAACCTACCCAAATACTTTTATATAATCTATTTAAACATCCCATATGAATTTTTTTGATCATAAAACCATCATTTGAAGGAATTAAGTATAAACCAAAAGTGGTTTTCTGAAGAAGAGGTATAGTTCTTAACCGGAAATTTTCGATTTTTTTCAACAACCTCAACTATTATTCAAACATAATTAAATAATAACATAATTATATTCCATATAATGATATTTTTTATGTTTATGGAATAACATATATACTTCTCCCTCTCCCATCATATTAGAAACGAATAAATCATTCGTGTGTATGGCACACTACTATCTCACGAACTTATCTAATTGGTTTTCCATCACCACCTCTCATATATGGATATAATGATAGATTTAATATATATATATACATAATTATTATATTAATTTCTTATTTACTATTTTTATAAGATAATATATCATTATTTTTCTTTCCTTTCCATCCAATTAAAATTGATAATGTCGTTCTTGTGTACGTGTGGATTTCCACTTCCATGAAGCAATGTGATCTATTTTTCATGACCAAAACACATGGATAATATATGTAAGGGTATTTAAATAATTAATATGATATTTATTATATTTTCATAATTATATAGAGATAAAATTATATTAACCTTCTTTCCCTCATGTTAATTGAAAATGAAAACATTACTCATGCGTACATTCAACCTACATGGTCATTGATTGCAACATAATTAACTTTTCATAACCATACTTTATGAATGTATTTTAAATTATAATTAATATAAAATAATTATACTTATTTCATCATTTTTATTATAGATATGATTCAATAATGATTTATTTAAATATTGTAAACCTAAAATACTTATTTTGGATATATGATCTTAATATCATCAACAAAACATACATGAAATTAAATTATTAAATAATTGTATATAAAATGGTAACAAAGAAAATAAAAGGAATAATAAAAATGAAAACGTTTCTTACTAAATTATATAATTTATGTAAGTTTATTATTCTATAATATAAATAATGTATATGATTATTTATACTCGATTTAAGGGACACATTACCATAAATAACTAATTTTAAATGTTCTAAAGATTTATTTTTTATATTTTTTCATGACTTTATTGTTAAAATAATTTTATGGTTGTATTTAAATTTATATATCTGAATTATAGAGGGCATTTTATGTTACTTTTTGACTCTATTTCTAATGTTTTAAAAGGGTCTCTTTTTACATAATTTATATTGAACTTTTTGATGAAAAATTCTAAGGAACGTTTTATTTTAAAATATATATTTTTAAAGGAATTTGAAGCAATGGTAATTATTATTTGATGATTTTCTTCTATTAAAATATTTCAATTTTTGTTAAATAAAAAACCCTCCTTCTCATTGTTTTTGGTATTTTCAAATATTGTTCTAAATGGAATGGATATATTAATATCCTGAAATGTTTTATTATTAGTGCAATGAATTTTTTTCAAGAATATGATAATGGAAATTTAGGATATCATGTATGATTTTCATTTTTTGGTTACTTGGGATTTTTTATGATAAAGGGTGATCATGATATAGCTCATGATTATGGGTGATCCTGATATATCTTTGCAATTCATTGAATAATGGGGTATTGTTAAAAGGATAGTTTTCTCTTAAGAAATTATTAGAATTTATGGGGTGGGTTATTCCATTTGCAAGAGTGACTGTAGGAGTGGTATGAAAATAATTTCCCAACATAACTACATGATTTATCAAGGTTATTTGTGCATTTCCAAGGAAATATTTTTATTTCACAATATACGATAATGAGTTTAAGTTCAAAGAGAATTTAATACTACTCATTATAGGTCAAATGTATATCTTTTAATGAGTTTTATATGATTCAAAGAAAACCATTATGTGAATCTTTTACTTTAATATTTATTATAAAATTATTTAAAAAAATTTGGGGTATATATTTTTATTTATTGGGTAATAAAATGATTATATTTAGCCAAAAGATTATTTTGAAAAAGGAAAATCTATAAGAGTATTTATGGATGATCAGGTTTATTTCTTTATTTTTATATGTACCTTAATATGAATTTTGTTCTCATGATAAATTTTAAAAAAAATCCAAGGGTTTTAATTATGATTAGGGACAATCATGGGTTCAATATGGAAATTCTAAAGATATTTCCTAAAAATAACACTTATTTTGTTTTTAATGTATTGTATCCTGGAAAAAATTGATACTAACAGTAATTGATCACTTTATGATGTAATAATTATTTAGGTATGGGTGGGGACCTAATTATCAAAAAATATAATCCTATAATACCTCCTACAAATTATGGAAATGAATTCTTGGATAAATTTTTTTTTACTGATTATTTAATGATGGGTCCTTATATGTTACTTCATGAAGCGGATATTTCATACAAACACACAAATTTATTTTTTATTTTTCTTAATTGAAAATAAAAAATGTGTTTAATGGTTACAACTATTGTATAAAATCAATCAGAATACTATAAGAACTTAATTCATCATAAAATTCTTGGAAAAATATATTTTCAAGTGAATGATAGAAAAGAAACAATATTAGGGAACCTTTAGCAATTATGATGAAAACATGTGTTCTCTCATGGAGCAAGATTTTGAAATAGAGGGCTTAATTTAACTAAATGTGACCATTATTTAAAGAAAGTGCAAAACAAATCTATGGAATGGAAAAAATTAAGTGAATCATGATAAAACATAAAATTTATTAGTCTTTGAGGGTTGGAGACAGGAATCGTTGAGAATTTGCGAGATATTAATTTTTGTAATCATTTAATCATATTATATTGAGAGAACATGTTTCACATGTCACTAATAATACAAAATTAATAAATAAGGAGTGTAGATATGTTTTAGTAGATTAAATCCTCAAATAGTCAATTAAAAACATGTTTTTAACATGTTATGCCTTTTGTGCCTTTGGACATCCATTTTTACCCTATTAGATTTCACTGTGGTAATTAGTTTTTACACCAGTAATTTGTAGTATATTAAATAAATATAAAGTTACCCTTCTTACATAGTTATCATCATATAAACCAAAATTCAATGTCTATATAATCTAATTCAATTTTTAAATGAGGTAAAATTATCTTTTAAATTAATAAATTTTTTGTATAGAAAATCCCTTTTGATGAAAATTTTGTTTTTACCAACTAATTTTTAATATTATGTATTATAGGTTACTAATTAAATTAGTTTTAATATTTTTATATATAAATTTAAAAATTATATTAGTTTAATGGTTAAAAATATATTTATTTAATTTATTAGTTAAAAATTATTCAATGTTAATAAAACAATTCTTTGAATATAACAGTTTTACTATTATTATAGTAATTTACATTAATCCTTGTAATAGTAATTTTTTCCCTAAAAATGAAATTAAAAATAATACATAATATTAACATGTTTATATAAAATATGAAATCCAATTTCTAAGATTTAATTTTGACATGTAGTGGAAAGTAGTTTTTAATATAATCCAAAAAATATGTTATTTATATAAAACACAATAAACAATGGTTTTATAAACTGAACATAGTTTTTAAAATAAATTATTTTACACCTTAAGTAAATTTTTTATCATGAAAAATTTATTATAATTTTTAATCCTTTTGTACTTATGTATTTAATCATAAGTGAAACAATTCTAGTAAAATATGTGTTTCTCACTATTGAGGTACAAATTAATTATTTGTAGAAAATATTAAAAATTCACCTTGATCAATTTTTGACATGATTAATAAACATACGGTATCCATTTAAAAAATATAAATCTAAAAATTTTATAACTTTTACATATAAATATAACCATATATAAGGGTTCTTTGGAGTTTATATTTTGTAATTTTGTTGGGGTGTTGTGGTCACCTGATATAGTATGGTCTTTGTTGTTATATTCTCCACACATAAAATCAATACATCCTCTAAATTAGAATATAAATAATCAGTTAAAAATGTTGGGAATCCTTTTTTATATCTTCTTTAGGATCCCATTTTTTCTTCTACAATTTTTTATTTCTATAAGGATCATTCACTAGCTATATTTTCGGATTCCAGAACTTTTTCTCTCTAGTTTAAATGATCTAGAAAAGATATTAATTACAAATAAAGTTAGGATCCAACTATATCACCTTCTAGGTGAGTTAATTCATTATATCTAGAATAAATTTCTATAACAATTAAACACATGGTAAATTGTATACTTTTGAAAGGTTGGGTGACAAATCCAATCTTTTGAATACAACTCCAATTTTTTATAAAATTTCAAAAGGCCCAATATATCTATAGATTAACTTCCAATTTATACTAAATATTACTACATTATTACATGGGGACACCATTAAGAATATATTATCAATCCAAAGAAATTAAAAGTCATTCCATTTATTATTAACATATTTATGTTTCCTTATTTGAGCTACATTGATATGATTCTGAATAGTCCATGCATTCTGAGTTATCTCTTCTATATATTTTATGTATACTAGCTTCCTTTATCCAAATTATTTCCAGTTAATTGGTTTATGAAATATATTCCACATAATTATTCATATAGTGTCATATAGATAATTGAATGTAACCTTTTATTTCATGAAAATTACATCAAAGGTTGATAATAATATTATGTTCTACTAAAGTACAAACAACATGATCCTATCTTATCTTATAATTTTAAAATAGTTTTTTCGAACACCCCATCAGTTTAGGGATGATATAGAGTTCTTAAATTTATGTCAGTGTTGAATGCCTTTGGAAGACTCTTCCATAATTTTGATGTGAACCGAGGGTTATGAATAGATACAATTGACTAAGGTTCTTGATAATATCTCACGATCTCATTGATATCAAGTCGGGAAAGGAAAATAATGGGAATGTATACTCTTATAGATAATAAATGAGTATATTTCCTAAGATAATAAATTCAGAACCATATAACAACATTCTTCCTTATAGTCTAGTGAAAATGTCCATTGTAATATTTTTACACTTCCAAATAAGTATAGATAGTGGCCATGCTAATGACTTAGGATAATGTCTTTTAGAATTTTCTGTCTAACATAATAAGAATATGCACACGTAGTTGATAAATTTATACTTCATACTATCCCACTAGAAATTTTATCTTAAATCCATATAAATATTCATTCTATGAGAGTATAAGAAATTTTGAGCAATGTGATTTATCTGGTAGCTTTCTATTCTTATTTAGTATAACCACTTTGAAAACACAATCACTACATATTATAGATGACTTCTATTAATTTTCCATCATTCAATTCCTTAATCATCCTTTACAATTCTATATTATAATTCAATGACATTTCAATATTTTCATTTAAATAAGGTTTAAAAATTGATTGGAAAATTAATATTGGATCCCCATTCCTACAAATTACCATATCAATATTTACTATATCCCAAAATATTCGAGCAAAATTAATCCTCATCTTGTTTATAACTCAATCGTCCATCCTACTTGATGCATCAATTACCCTATTTACAGTCTGAGTGTGGTAGTGAATTGGGAAATCATAGTCCATGAGTAGCTCCAACCATATTATTTTCTTCCAATTGAGATATTTCTCACATAATATGTATGTCAAACTTTTTTAGTCCATGTATATATGGAATATTTCACCAAATATATAGTTCCTCTATATCCTGAAGGAAAATATTAAAGCTTCCATATCAAGTTCATGAGTTGGATAGTTCAATCCATGGATATTTTTTTAATGTTGGGGATAAAAACACGTTTTATTATGAAAGAAAATATATATTTCTATATCATATGTGGGATAACCATTAAAAACATTCATATTTAGAACTTCAAAAAATTCACCACATTTCCTAGACTATGGGAATTTTACCAGATTACATGTTATCTTGGTTAATAAGTTGGTGAATCAGGGAATTTTTTGAACAATTAGATGATATTAACCTATTAAACCAAGGAAACTATGTATATTAAATTTATTTTTCAATCTATAAAATATTTTAACTAGATTTTTTATTTTATTTATCTATTTATTTTTCATTCATGGAGACAATATATCCATGAAAATAATCTTTATAGAGCCAAAACACACCCTTGTGAAATTTCCCAAAATAATTATTTTTCTATGATTGTCTAAAAAATTATTTATATATGGTTATCATGCTCTGTATATATTTTAGAGTATATCAAGATATCATAATTTAATACCATAAAAAATTTAAAATGTTAATCCTTGAATAATTAGTTATTCATATGCCTAATAAATGAATATTTATTATCATAAACTCACTATGTCTATACTTTATATGAAATGCTATCTTCAATATATCCTCTTTCTTCACAATTATCTTATGATAACTAGATTAAATATCTAACTTTTAATATTATTTATCTACTTTATGTTGATCAATTAAATTATCATTGCATGTTAAAGTATACTAATTCTTCATAGTAGTGTCATTTATCTATTTTTAATCAATGGAAAATCTCATAGACCCATATTTCATTTTCCAAATTAAAATAATGGTTCCCCATGGTGGAACAATAGGGAATATGAGTCCCTTATCACACCACTACTATAGTTATTTATTCAAATATACCAAATCTAAAAGTACCATTCTCTATATAGATTTAGACATGGGTCTTTTATAGGATTGAGTTTAATCGAAATATCAACCTCACGCTCAAGAGGATAACTATGTAATTCCACTATAAATACATAAATATATTTTTGAATAATGGTCACATCCTATATCATAATAATTTATTTCCCATCCATATATAGTGTTCTTTATACCTCTTCTCCCATAATTTCTTTGAGGTGTGATATAGGAGGTGGGTCCCGAAAGGACTCGAGTGATGATGTATCTCCCTTGAAAGCAAGGGATTGTATTCCACCATGAGAAATTAGGAATAAATTATTTCATTATACATTGGGATCCATTCTATAAAAACTATTTTTCCAAAATCAACCATAGGTATAACAATGATGTTTACCAATATGGTATATCTATGCATCTTAATAGTGACTTACTAGTAAATCATTGTTAAAAAATATCCAAATAGGTTTATTAATAGAATCTACATTCTTAGATTATTAATTTATTATTCAATGATCTTGTCAAAAATTCATGATATAAAGAATTTCCTATATCCAGAATCATATAAACCATTATCGAACATTTGGTTTTTGGGTCAATGTAGTTATTATCACATTATTTATGACTTCAACCTCAATTGTAGTGAATTCATAAGAATAACCTTTCTCTTTGTGCATCTTTAATCTAAATTTACTTTACATTTAGGTCATTGGATCACATAGTTCCCCATATGCATAAAATTAAATCATTTTACATAAAAAACAACTAACATTACTTTACATTCATAAGATTGTTGGCCTTTTTCTTTGGACATGAAATAAAATCCCATTCCCTTCAAAACATTCCATGAGTGTTTCTTTCCATAGTTATTATATATGGCTAATTTTATCCTTCCTTTCTTCCCATTTTTTATATAATTATTATTGTGGTTCTCATACGATCCCTACTTATACATATTTACTTTTAATAAATAATCCTTTGTTAACTTTAATTCTATATTAATTGTAACTAAAATTATATCCTCATATGGTAAAAATGTCTAAAATACTAACTCCCATAAAAGGTTCAACTTAAAAACCTCAAATAAACGATAAATATTTTTTTAGTATATATAAAATGTATAAATATTTTTCACCTAAACTTCTAAATTTATAATCATACCACCAAACAATTTTCTCATCCTTTTATTTGAGAATTAGGACATACATTTCTATTTCACCACTTTGTTCTTGAAGAAATTGTTTTTTCTAGAATATCTCCTTAATGTTTATCCTTTCCTTATGCCTATATATACATCCTCTTTATTGTTTTTAATCATAAAAACCCATGGATCTAAATCATCCATCATTTTATCTTCTTATATTACTACCATTACAATTTCATCATTTCCCAAAGAAGGTAATGTCTTTTCTAAGGACTTGATTTACTGATCATCGGCCAACAGAGTAGTACTTCCATTTAATGATAAAGGTTTGTTTTAATATGAATATTTATAATATTGTTACACCATATTTTTGATAAGTAGGTTACCATTCATGGATTTATCTGACGCTTTCTTCGGGTGCCTCTGCCTCATGTGTTATCATTATCTGGCATCGTATTGTTGCCCCACATTCCCAGTTTCGAAAGGCGGGTGGAATTTATCACTATTTTGGAAATGTTTTCTTCTTGATTGGAATGTAATGATGTGATTTAAGCTTCTACATCCATGGATTCCTCCATGTAATTCGTTACCTAGTCTGGGTCTCCCTCAGAGATGAGGAAATGTTCATGAAACTCTTTCCCAGTGAAATATTTTGGTGGAGCTCGGTAATTACGTTGATTTTGTTAGGACATTCCAAGTGGTCAAAAAATGAAGAATCTTTTGATCAGGTGAGTACTCACGATGGGTATGATTGACATGTTTGAACACTGAAACATTGGTCACCTATTTTATTCTATATAAGAGGGAATCTCAAGGGCATAAAACCTGAGGGATCCCATGGAGATCATAGGGTATATTATTCTTGAGGCATGTCTTCCAAGGTTTTCCTCGGGCATCCCATGTTTAACAGGGGGTATATTATACCAGAGGCATGTCTTATGGTTTTTTCCTCTGGAATCCCATGTTTAACATAGGTAAGGCCATGAGTTTAATGTTTGAGGATATAGAGTGATAACTTATCATAACACCTCATGAAGGATGATTAGAGAGGTAAGTCCTTATGAGGGAATTCTTGAAAGGTTTACTAGAATGATGGATCATAATGCCTATGGAGGAAGACCAAGGATGGGGTGTCTCCTAAAGAGAAGATTTAACATTGTGAAGGATGACCTGGACACTACTGTAGGTGGATCAGAGAGGGTCACCCTTAAGAGGAAGACACCAAGGTTTTCCATTAGTTGGGGTTGAACCTCGGGGAGGCTTCCAACATACCCTGTTTAGAATACATGGAAATAAACTTATATAGTTTAATGGATTTATTGGGGATTATGATTGAGATTCACTTCCGAAGAGGATTCCTCTTCGTTGGATTATGTGAGGCTTACACATTAGAGTTTCCTAGATGGATGACATGATTCCATTAGGATGTGGCATCCCAGGTATGAATCGAGATGGACAATGGACGAATTGGATGAAGTGGAGTGGATGAATTGTTGAGAATGTTGGGATTGAACCTCGAAGATGTATCTTAAGTATCCTAGTTGATTTATAATTAATGTACACATTTTTATGAGGTCCCAGGAAATTTAACATGATGTGGGGAGGATGAGAGTGAACCAACATGAAAAGGATGGAATGGATGAGATGGATGAAGTGTTGGGATTGAACTTTAATGAGGTTTCCTATATGTCCAAGTTGGTTGGGAATCAGTGTCCATGTAGATTTTGAGTTTCCAAGTGGTCCTCTATGTGTTAAGGTCTCCTAGGTGAGAGGCAGGATCTTATTGGAGACATGACCTAGAGGATACCAAGATGGATGTAAATAACGGTCTTGGACATTGGGGAGGCTTCATACATATCCTAGTTGGTTAGGAATCAAAATCCACATAGTTTTAAATACTATGAGACCTAAACATATAAGAGACCCATAAAGGATGAAACTAGGTATTACTCGAGGAGGGATTCTTGTTAGGGGTGGAGAAAGATGTCAGTCAATAAAAACCTCTAATTTCATTTGAGTCATTCTCGGTGTGAGAGAAAAAATGAAGCAATTGGTGGGATGTTCATGTCATGAAAGGATCATCAATGAGAGATGGTGTGGTGCTTAGGCGTAGAAGCTGTCCAGATGGATCTCATTCCATGTGATGATGATATGATTCCTTGTTAGGAAGATCTCACTCCCATAGTGATGAGTGGACATGGAAAATGCCTAATGGGTGGAACCACATGAGAATTGCATGAGGTGATTCTACAGTTTTACGCCATGTGATGAGGACGAAAATGTTGGGATGTTTGATGTCCTCCAGCAAGAGGAGTAGAAATCACTCTTCACCCCTTGGGATTACATAATCGACACTCGCTATCCCTTAGGGAAGGGAAGGAATCAACAAAATCTAGGTGATAACAGTGATGATGAGTGTTCAATTATGCGGTCTATGTTAGCATGGACATACAGAAAAGTAAAACCCATTATCATTCCCAAGATGAAAAGAATGATATAGGGCCCTGCAAAAAAGGAAATCCTCATGAGGCACTATAAAATAACTACGCACAAAGCCTGGATGGGTGCATAAAAGAAAGTATTGTAAAACAAGGTGCCTCACTGAGAGGTGATTCACAAATCCCAAGTACTTAGTGGAGGATATGGGATTCACAAATGAAAAGGGATTTGCGAAGCTGGGTGACCTGCCTCGAAATGATGTCCTAGGTTAGTGGAAGAGTGCTTCGAAAATGATGCATACTCCGAAAATCCTCGTGTAACCCAAAGGGTATCCCTCCACCATGAAAGGAATGGGTCTATGAAAAAGGCATCCCTACAAGAATTAAAAATATTTAGGAATAAAGTAATGAGGTATCATGGTTCCACAATACCAGGGGTGATTCATTATCTTTCTAGTTGTCAATGCTCAGGTGCTTCGCAAAATGGGAGATTGGAAGATGAATGGTTAGGGTGGCCATGCTATGAGGTGTGGTGATCCAAATATTTATAGGCTACCACCAGCATGATACTCAGAGATGCTCCAAGAAGCATAAAGGTGTTTCGCTAATGGAAGTGGCTCTATTGGTCTCATAGAGCTATCCATAATCTATAATAGTGTTGTCACGGAGGGAAAATAACTCACAAGAGTTTCATTAGCTCCTTGTATGCTCATTATGATGATGGGATCTCTGTTAAGGAATATCATGAGGGAGTCCCTTTGGATGATTTTTCAATTTGTTATGAGCTAGGAGTTGCTTCAAATAGGATTCTAATTCTTATACTAATCTCAAGGAATGTATTTAGATGCCAAAAAATTACCTCCATAGAATGGGAGTCGGTGGGGGAAGGACGGTGAGATTTTGAGTGTGAATCTCTATAACCTGGATGATCATGATGATGGATCAAGATGAAGGACATGTGATGAACACGAGTGTGGAGTCACTGAGAAGCTTGGGAGCACGTAGGCTTCCGCAAATCTCAGTCAGGTATGTGCCTATAAATAGTGCATTAAGACCCCTACCTGTATGGTATCTTCATTCCAAGATCACCCGACCCCTCTTCTCATGACAATCCTCCCCCACAAATGCTATT
Source organism: Viscum album (assembly GCA_963277665.1). Taxonomy (NCBI): domain Eukaryota; kingdom Viridiplantae; phylum Streptophyta; class Magnoliopsida; order Santalales; family Viscaceae; genus Viscum; species Viscum album. The sequence continues at coordinate 2,043,956,682 of OY728150.1, read as the reverse complement.
AACAAATCAAGTTCCCCACACATTTACTATGCAGATGATCTATAGTGAACTGGGGAATTGTGATCTACTATTACATGGCATACCACACAGAGTGAAAGATTCATTGAGATCTAGGGATCCTCAAAATTATCTTTTTGAATGAACATTGTTTATAGGATCATAAAAAACTATGTATTTGATTTTATGGACACCCAAGAAGATTCATGGTAGGTCCTTTTAGATTATACCTGAAGAGATGAAATGGTGTAAAATATCATGATTGGGAAGTATGTTCAGAGTCATTCAAATCATGAATCACTTTTGGAAGTACTGTCAGAATGAAGAAGGAAAATCCCCTATGTAAGAGGCTACCAATGTATGGATTCTATCTGAGGGATGAAATATTAATCCCACCAGAACGAAGGGATGAACTAGCCTACTACCTCAGGGGTACACCGGGGTAGTACCAATGGCATCGAGCTACCGATGGTCATATCAAGAAGGATCTCTCTCCCGTCATAACAGACTATCTCTAAAACCATACCAAAGAAATTAATGGGATGACAGTCTAAGTTGGTGCATCTCTATTTCTATCTGATATAATCTTCAAGGTGGGCCTAAGAAATCCTTAGAAGGGGTGGATTGATGATTGATATCTACACCATTATAGTAACTTCACCAATGAAGGGGACTGTTCCGATTGGGTATGAGTGTCCTGTGCAAACTTTAGAGCAAAGATAAGGAAAGTAGGCCTCTATAAAGTAGTGTGGTAATCCTAGATTTATATCTATAAATCAAAGGGGATCTTGTTGAAACTATTGATTAGATGGTCGTCATTGAAGAATAGATTTCATCTTCATCATGGGGAGGTCAACATTATCTTATGAGACCCCCATCAACTTTATGGGATCCCCATACTATAGGGAATGTACGACAAATTCCTCCCCATAGATAATGAATTGGTGGATCATGAAAGGATGCCATGTCTAGAGATGGTGCAACTAGATTTGTTACCGGGAACCACCAATGAAAATTATGGAATGAGAGACATACAATTCAAATAGTGGTTTGGTTATTTTCTAAACATTTCAATGGAAGATCTAGATGAGGAGGATGAGGAATGCAAGAAACTACCAATAAGGCCCAGACCAATTCGAGAGAAACCCAGAGAGGCAATGATGACTCTTATTAGTGGATCTAGGAGGATATCTAATGATAGATATTGGGGTACAATTTCAAGAATGAGAGTCAACTGATATTGAGGTTTGATGGGTTCATATAATTACTTATCTATTACTGGATTCTACCACTGAGAGATGCACGCATGGGGTAACAGTTAAAAAAATTTATTATAGCAGCAATTCTAGCTTCAGGCTGCTATATCAACCTTGAGATCCCAGTAATGTAAATGATGTAGAAAGTGATATGTCATACTAGTGGGGGAAATAAGCCACTGTTTGTGTGTGGATAGATCCAATTCCTATACATATGGGTGGTGGCGCACATGGGAGGTTATGAATACCAGAACCCTATCATCCATCATGAGATAAACATCTGGTGAAGGATTATGAACATCATGGGGAGTTTTCTATTCATGTTGGGATTGACAAATGTGTTGGGAAGGTTCATACTAAAAGATAGATTTACCTTTCATTTATTCCCTCTACAGATAAGGGAAATGAATGATGATGGAATGAGGGCCATAGAGTAGTGGTCATATCTCATGGTATTCCAAGGTAGAGTGTTGGGGTTGAGGGTGGACCATGAGCCAATATGTGAATCACCACACCAATTCGTGAGGAAGTTCATGTGCCTATAGAGAATAATTATGAAGGTATACCTGGGAGTATATAGTAGAGATCACATATGTGTGATGAGGAAACTCTAGATCATGTTCACATGGGATGAAAAGAAGATGCAGAATGAGCTGCCTCCATCCACTACTGCATATGGGCTGGTTCACAACAATGTTAAGAGCTAGGAGGCAGCCTACCTAAGAGAAATGTTGAAACATAGGACTATCCAAGATACTGATAAAGTGGATCCTCTACCTCAGGTATGTGTAAGATTAGTGGTGAGATAGAAACATGATGGTAGGGAGGTAACACATCATTCTTATAGAGCTGTAGTAGTGGAGTCGATGATTCAATGACCAACAACGGCTAGAGATGTATGAAGGATAGTAGTAGCATCAGGTCCAGTGTACCCAATATAGCTGACTAGGGAGGAACGGGAGCCACTAATGGGGTTTCACAGGGTTCCTACTTCAGATCACCCAAAGCGACTTCACCATGTAGAAATTCTTGATGACACAGTATTCCATAATGATTGGGAGACCTGGGATGTCAACAGACAGTTTCTTGACACATGTAGTAAATGTGATCTTCTGAACATGGATGGGATTTATCTAGTAGGGATAGGCTATTCCAAGGATGGATTCCTCACATCTCAGATCTAAGGGGAATGATATGTGGCATAGTTAGTGGGTCTAGTGAACTCCTAAGGCACTGCACGTCCAATGAAAAATCGAGTGAGGGTGCTTCTAGACAAGAACATTCCTTTGAATCTTTTTGATGCTGAGATGGTGGAGTATTGTACCTTTCTTAATGAATCTGATGTATCATGGGAGGAAGTTTCCAATAAAGTGAGACCGACATAGGATGGCGATGTCATAGACTCAGAGTGATATTTTTGGAGGGATTTGATGAAGCTCTAAAAGTAAGCTTTATCTCATTATCCTATGTTATTACTTTCTTCATGCTTTATATAGATTACTTAACTTACATATAATTGTGTATTAGGATCTTTCACATGGTACCCCTACTGATGGGGATAGAGGTGCAACAATGAGGGTAGAGGACCAAGCCCCATGTTCCATGTCTGGGGTAAAGAAGGTTACTGGGATAATCATCATTGAGGAGGGTAGGGTGGATATCCTAGAATCTTAGGATCCCTTAGTAATATATGGGGGGCCATGCTCTGGTTTCCTGAGATGGACAACCTAAGAGGATGATATGAAACTGCTCAGTTTCTATATGTTCTTTCCTTACGAAACCACATCAGTTATTTCCTGACCAGGTTGACTGAAATGATTCTTTTCCAAACAGTGCTGAGTGTAGTGGGATCTCTGTTATGGGACATGGTAAGTGGACTCATAATATCTTTTTCAATAGGGGTGATGGTACTTGTAGATCTGGCTGATCGAGTTGACCAGGGAATTGCATCATATGGATGGTTGATTATAGAAACTGGTGATACTACTAGTGAGGTAGTTCTCAGGATTGACAAGGATGATATTATCAAGGTGGATTCTAGTGATGATGAATTTCCACACAACATGGATCCCAACCCATCTAACATAATGTTAGAGCAGGATCCTTCTACTACACTCTGGGATGCATTCCATATGTATAAATATATAGATGTAGAAGAGATGGAAAGCTTTGATTTTGATGCATCCAAGGAGAGTCACATGGTTTGACACATGGTGTGGAAGTGCATCAAGAGTTCTATTGACAACACCCTAGAGACACAATTGGTGATACTGATGGTGTAACTTATCCATAGGATGCACAGTATATGCAATATAGTGGTGGATTCTCAAGGTCTCCAAGAACTAATCCATCACTATCTTGTAGAGAATATGTTGAAAGTAGTCAACATTTGGACTCTACATGGTTCTAGGAGAAGTTATACACTATTAAGAATCTTTAGGAGGATAAAGAAGAGATCTATCATCTAGAATAACAAAAAAATGATAATTCATCCTTTGTTACCACTCAATCATAAAATATTATACAATTGACTCTCTAGAAATGGGAAGCCCAAGAGAAGTTGTTGCAATAATCACGTAAATATTTTGATCTATGTTCCAAATTATACCGGGAAAATATTAGGGATAATGATATTTTTACTATGGAATACGATGAGAAAAGGGAGCTCAGGCAGTGACAATAGATTTTTGGGGCCACATGCTAAAGGATGGTTGAGTTGAACTGCTCAATTGAAGGTAAATATGTATAGGGGCTATTTTCGTCCAAACTCATGAAACATACTTTCTTTTTTTCTTTCTTTGAATTGTGTTTATGGGAAAATTCTTGAATTATTAAATTTTTTCATCTCAATTATATTTGTGAGACAACTAATAGTCAATCCCTAATCTCACATGGTTTTTTCCCAATGTGAGAAACAAGGGGAGACCGCATAATTTTTCACATTGTATGAGAGTGTACAATAATCATCGAACACTCATGGTCTGATGTTGTTGACTAACTTCCAAGAGAATTCGAGATAAGAGAGGTTGTGCCAAGAAATTAGGGCTCTTGAAGCATCCAAATTTCCTTTCCCTGTGAGCTCTAGTGCTTGAATAGGATAACTCCAAGGGAGTTAGAATCTATCTTAACAAAATGGGAATGGGATGTGTGAAAATCCAATACCCAAAATTTGTAACATAATGGGATTAGAGTCAAAATATAGGACAACTACTGACCATGTTAAAAACATTCTATCCATATTGATCTTCTTAAAATGTGGTTCGACTGCTGACCATGATCAAAACATTGGACATGTCTCAAATTTTAATCCAAAGCCTTCAAGAACGTTTGCCAAAGATGGTGGGTGAGCCTGAGATAGACACCATTCTGTTAGGGGATCCCGTCAGATGTGGAAGTGGATAAGGATCTAAAAGAGAGGCATGTGAATTGTGGGAACTTTGTGATGGAATGCTTTAATGTATCCCAACAATCTTGGAATTATTCCACTGTGGATTATAACAAACTAGATATACTTATTGGTCTAAGAAAAGATCAACCAATATTCTAGGGGATCATAATCTCAGATTCCATGTGATCGTTGAAGATATGAACAACATGGCATATGAACATCACTGATAGAGAAGAAATGTCATGTGAGGGCATGGGATGCCTTTTAGTTTTACGTCCTATAAATGGGGATAATGAACATTCATTTTAACATCATATGGAGAGGATGATACATTATAATGATTAACATCTTATGATCAGGAAGCATCCCCAGTTTAACATCATGTGATTGAGATGTTGCAAATAGTTTAATGTCATAATGAATTGACCATGTATAATAGTTTAATGTCATTTTATAAGGACCTCATTTCACATAATCATAAAAAATATATGGTATAAAGGCTTCCCAAATCTGGGTATTTGTGGTGCTGTTGAGTGGAAAACCTGACACGCCTCACATTCCTTATGGGGATCTTAGTTTAAGGTCACTGAGTTTGGACCTAAGAACTCATTCATGGATTGAACACATTGATACATGCCTTTCCAGAACTCCTAATTTCATGTGAGAAATTCTCTATATGGGAAACAAATAATGGTAGATGAGTTTTTCTGACATGTGGGAGTTAAAATTAAGGGTGAAACCAAGGATGAAATCCCACAATGATTCAAGGATGTAAAAAGGAGGTAATTTTATAATTCAACGGTCTAAATAAAAGGGGGATTGGTAAGAATGGATCGACCGTTGACCATGTTCAAAACATATGTATTATAAATATACTAGACAAGGGTGGAATGAAAAAAAGTGAAATTGAATGTTGAAAAAATTTGAAACACTGATTCATTGTTTTCTGTCAAAGATCCATTAGGGAATTGGTTCATGATGGTAGAAGATCCAAAGAGGAAGGAGACCATCCCTGTTAGGGGGTCCATCTCGATTTTTAGGGTGATGGAAAACTCAAAATGAGGAGGAATAGAAGTGTTGAATGAACATATCATAGAGTGGGATTCAAACCTAGGTGTGAAAATATGTTATGGTAATATTTCAAAAACTATGGAAAATAGATTAATGTTACATTTCTTAAACTAACAAAAAATGTTTAGTATTATGGTATACACCCAACACGTAGAAGGTAAAACCCAATTTAAATGTGGTCAAGGAGGCTCATGTGATGCTTACACACCATTATATAAACAACATAAAGTTTAAGGTAACAATTCTTGGATCATAACCATGGCCAAAGGTCTAAAAAGTTTAATGAACCAGTGGCAGGGCCCAAATAAAAAATGTGTGAGCATCAGTATGTATTCCATGAAGATGGTAGTTAAGCTGCATGTAGTTCTAAAACATAGTATGGTAGGAGACCAACAATGGTGAGGGAAATTCTCTCTGGAATTGAAGCTAGATCATCCCAATATTACCATGGGGGAATAATGAACTTTTTTAGGGTAGGATTGCAATTCAGTGTCATGTGTTGAGGATGCTAAACCTTTGTTTAAGGTCATAGAGTTTCCATCATAAGGGAGGAACTATAAGAGAAATATTCATAAAGTGATAGAATAAAAAACCGGTTGTAAATGTGGACCCAGGAGGCACACACACACCACATGCTCATTCATGGGGAAGCTCTCATATAGTTTAAAGTCATCTATCTTGGACAATGATAAGGCCATAGAGGCCAGATATCCAATAAACTTGCATTTTATCCTTAATATGAAGTGTCTGGGCATTACTACATATCCCATAAGGATGGTAATTTATGTTATTAATATTTTCATAATTTATTATTTACTCTATTTATTTATTTTATATGAAATGTTCATAATTTTTGATAAATATTAATTTTTAAATATTAAATATAAATTTAGAGTACTATTTGAATTCATCCAGATTCAAGTCTATTTTTTTTACAATAAATCTCGCCCTACTTATCCAAATTTCATTATTATTGTTTTTTAGGGTTCATTACTCAAATTTAAACATTTCATTAGAAGGGATCTTGGGACAATTATTCAATTTGAAGGGTAATATGGTCCACACAAAAAGAACCAAATAATCAGTGATGAAACTGGAAAATCCATGAAGATTGAATTACTGGGATCACTCTAGAAGTATAAATCATTTAATTATCACCTAATGGTCGGGAAAAAATCAATTCATATTGGATAAAAATATCAAGGCCCAACTTCAAAGACAAGGGTCCCAACTGATGAAGTTAAACTCATCCCACCATTCTGGTCGGTAATTAAAATCAGTACAAGATTGATGAAATTTATCCATATTTAGACATCCAATATAGCTAAGATTTCACTCTGTGAAAGACAAGATATGGTGGCCAACTTTTTTAAAGAAAGTTTTCAGATTTAAAGGCATATTCCTATTGATAAATCCATTCACATTTCGGCCTTATAAAAAGTCTAGATTGAAATGAATAGATTACAATTGTTTACTCTAACTGCCATAACTTTGGTTCCATAAGTCCAAATGCCTAAATTTTTTGAGAGTAGTTGGAAAACATTATTATATACTACCTTTGAGGAGAAGATATCTTGAGGTTCAGCTATCTGAATGGACAAACATGCAAGACAAGTGGAGGCACATATTTGGAATGCAAACAGTCCACCTCATTGGGCTATAAATACAACATCCCATTCTCTTTGCGTAGAGTTGGTATTTTAGAAGAGAGGATCATATATAGGCACAAACAAATCCATTCAAAAATATTGGTAGGACCTTCCATACTAATTTTTTCACTTGATACACCTTTCCTACTCTCTTTGTTTTAATTTACTTTTGCAGTTTTCATTGTTTGTAATTTCCGATGTGTTTGTATTTGTAATTATGATTTAATGAAATTATATTCTTTAATAACTCTTAATCTCATCCACCTTATGTAGTTTAATATTAATGTTATTAAAATAGTTTAAATCAAGTTAAAATCCTTTCCCTTCTTTTTCTTCCTCATTCAATCAAAAATATTTTTTTAACTCTCTTTAATGACCATGTGTGTTTGACACACTGCACTTTTCTTATCCCATTCTTTTTGTTCTATTTATAATTCATCACCATAATCTTATATTACCAGATTAATAACCATATTAATGTCTGAGTAAATATACCATTGGGGTGAGTCATTATTAAGAGATGTTAATCCATTGAGATATTTTTCTCGATGAGTATTATTTAATTTAACATTTTGAATGGTGGACTTAACATGTCACAGACTAATGACTAGTTTTGTTTAATGAGTGGTTTCCATGGATTATTGGAACCATAAATACACTACAACCCAAAATATATGATTTATATTATAAATATAAATTAATTTCAGGCTTTAATTAAATCCATAACACTTAAAAATTCTAATCAATGTTATCTTGTGAAGTGGGTGTTAATTTAAATGCAATATAAAGCAATGTTGAAGGATATCACATAATTAAATCCATAAAAATGAAGTCACCCCAATCATTATCAATTTTTTAAATAAAAAACCAATCATTAATTACTTCATTTATTCCCTGTAAACAAACCCCCCAATCAAAATACAATAAACTAAAAACAATGGACTATTAAAGACTATCATCGTTGAGGATTCGAACCGAGTGTTGCTATACACATAAGTAGAGAATTAGAACATTGAACTATCGATAGAAGATAATCGGCCACTCTTTCAAATTTAGAAATTAAGTATTCTTTAATTTTTGGTTGTTTTAAATAAACAAAAAAAAGAAAAAAACACACAGAAAAACCCATCTTCCTCTTTCTTCCAAAATCTATATGAAAGCCCCATATCTTCCAAAAAAATACCTCAAATTTGTTTGTCACTAAAATTGATATAACACTTCACCAACTTATCAGGAATATAAGATATAATCAACTCATTAAAGAACCTATCCTTGTCCAACTAGTTGAATTAGATGTGGCCAATCCTAGGGAAAAAACATTCAAAGAACATTCTTCCCTTGATATGAATTACCATCTGCTTGGTATTAAATATCCACACATAGAGGCTATGTTTTAACTCAAATCGAGTTTGATTCATCTTCTTCCTCATTTTCAGGGGCTAGCCAGTGAGGACCCACATCTTCATCTTAAAGAGTTCTAAGTGGTGTTCTCTACCATGAAGCCTCAAGGGGTTTTTGAGGAACAAATCAAACTCTGAGGATTACCTTTATCCCTAGATGACACTGTTATGTCATGGCTTTACTACCTCTCTCCCGGTTCCATAACCATATGGAATTACAAGATGCATCTTTTCTTAGAAAAATTATTTATTTCTTATCAAACTGCTTCCATCTGAAAGGAAATAAGTGGTATCCATCAATTCCCAAATGAATCACTCCATGGGTATTGGGAGAGGCTAAAAAAGAATGTGAAAAAATGCCCAAATCACCAAATCTCTAACCAAATATTTATCCAATACTTCTATGAGGGGTTATTTGCTATTGACAGAACTCTCATTGATGCCACAAGTGGTGGTTCTCTTATTGATAATACTCCCGCAACTGCAAGAGATCTCATAAGAAACATGGATGCAAACACACAAAAAATTTATAATCTATCTCATGATCAATTAAATCATGATCAAGATAACAAATCTATAGATCCAGACAAGATGACAGAGTGGACGAGTGAACATATAGGTCTTCTGTGACAACTAGTTGTGGCACCAAATCTCCAACCACATCTTCTCCACAATATTTGTTGCCTGGACCTATCAAGAACTGTGGTTTCTGTAGATCCCCATATCATCCAACTGAAACATGACTACAAATTTGAGAGGATACATCTGATTCATCTAGAAAATGGAGCTCAATGAAGTATATTCTCAGCAGAACCCCAACACTCAACGATCCTGTGAGTTTGTTAGAAACTATAACCAACCTTACTCTGAGCCCTTCTCTTCTACCTATAACCCTAACTTGAGATATTGAAATCCCATTTCTCATCCCCCTCAATTCCCTACTCAAAACCCAATCCAATTCCAATATAGTCAAAGTGATGGTAACATCTAACAACCTTGCCCTTTTGTTCCTCAACCTCAAAGGATCAATCCTCCTCTTGCTCATCCTAGATTCCACTATCTTAGTGAGCCTTCCCAATTCTCAAACCAATACAATTTCTTTCCCAAGAAGAAAAAAAAGGTTATCCTAATCTGAGAAAAGCCTCTTCTTCCAAGAAAAAATGGGAAAGTGCAGCAGAAGATCATACCCACTTCGCCTATTCTATCTTAAAAAACATTGAAACCTAAATTGGTCAACTTGTATCCCACCTGAGCCAGCAACAACAACCAAATTCTTCCTAACCCCCAGCTCAACCATTACCCAACCCAATGTGTAATGAAAGTGAAATTTCACTTTAATTGGGGAAGAAGATTTCTATGCCTCAAGATAAGTTCTCAAACCACCATTTAAATGTTGTCCTAGAATATGAAAATAAAAAGAAACTTGAAAAAAATCAGAATCCATCCCTTAACCTTATTGCATTCCCTATAGGAACCCAATTCTTTTTTCTCAAGTTGTTTCTAAGCCAAAGAATTCCTTTGAACCCTATCTTGAAATGCTCGACATGTTTAGTCATTTTGAAGTCAGAATTATCCTATTAGATGCCATAAAACAAATCCATATGTATACCATGTTTCATAAGGAATTGTTCCCATACAAGAGGCAACTTAGGACATTTGAAAATGTTTCCACCCAATATTCTATTACCATGAAGTGAAAAGATATAAGGACCTTTACGGTTCCATGCCAAATTGGATGTTACAAAATTGATGATGCACTCATAGACTTAGGATCCTCAATTAATATCATGCCCAAATCCATCTTCTCCAACCACGGTCTTGGTCCCTTACATCCAACAGGTGTTTTCATTCAGTTTTCCAATCAAAGCACAGTTAGTCCAGAGGGTATAATAGAGGATGTAATTGTTCATGTTAATGATCTTATCTTCCCACATGATTTCTATGTCCTCAAAATAGAAGGTGAGACAACTTCTTTCCAATCTCCTAGGATTCTAAGAATTCATTTCCTTATGACATCTAAAACCAAAATTGATGTCCATTCTGGCATCTTATCCATGGAATTTGGTGACGAACTGGTCAAGTTCAATATTATTAAATCCATGTTATACCCATTATAGAATCAATAAATATTCTCTATCCATGCTTTTGAATGTCTCTCTAAGAGTGTCTTGAATTCCAATCCATCATTTTCTTCTTGTTCTATTGATAAAGGTGTTTGTGAATATTGCATCCTCATTAACCAAGTCATAAATGGAGAAGTTGATGTTGACATTGAAAATTCAAACTCCATTGATATAATTGATCTTGAAAACTATTTGGAATACCATATCACATATGACATCCACTACTCCAACATGGACAATGATGGGGAAAATGAACAAGAATGTTCATTTTTAGATTCAAATCTGATTATACAATATTCATCATTTCCTATCCATGCTTCTAAAAATTCTATTATATGTGAGGTGAAATCTAAACCAATATGTTTATATTTTACCGATGGTAGTGATGTTGGTGAAATTTTTTCCCTAATTAATAAAGTGATCATTGGTGATGTTTAAATAGACAATTCTTTGGAGAATAACATTGATATAAATTATGTTTAAAAGTATATTCACTCTTATGACTCCACTGATCCTCATTACTCTACATCCATAAGTGATGTAATGAATGAGAAAAAAAATTGGGATCACATACTCTGTTTTCTTGTTATCTAAAACATACATAAATGAACCATCAAAATTGAGACATTTTCATGAATTCCCAAGCATAAAAACCCATCACTTTGTTGATAAAATCATTCCTCACATTGAAGAATAAAGGGATGGTAGTCATATTCTCTTTAGAACACCATTTAATTTCAAGTGAAACAATAAATAAGGGATGAAATTATATAATGAATCATCGAGCCTCCCAAAAGGATAAGTTTTTTTAGAAGAATAATGGAGTTGAGAAAATAAGGTGGCCACCATCTGACTATGGGTAGTCCACTACAATTATACAGCTGTAGAAAAATTTAATATAGTTCTTCTTAGGAGGTAACCCATGTTTTCATTTAGTTTTATGAAATTTTAATTTCTTTTTAGTTTTTCATTAGATGAATAATCATTTTTCTTTTTCAAGTAACATCCAATTTGTGGCACATCAACTTCTACTATCCCACTACTGGATGGAGATGGAATCCCACACAATCCAAACAAGGGGGAACTTATTTCCTTTTAACTCTTATTATCTCTATCTCTATCTCATTTATTTCTTCTCCCTCCCTCATTCTCCTTTTGTTTTTTTACCGCATTACTCGTCATATATTTTTATTTACTCTTCCTATTTTATGTCAGTTTTTCTTCATAAAAAACAAAATAAAACCATAAAAAAACAAAAACAATTATAATTTAAAAACAATATGAAAAATCGAGAGCCATTCTTACTCACCTTCTTATTTTAAAATTTTTTCAAACCATTTTTGGGAGTCAAACGATATGGTTTCACCTCAAAAATGTTGTGGTTTCTTTAGAAATTCGGATAATGAATATTGTTTCAAAACCTAAAAATTTTGAATTCTCAATTTTTTATTTGGAAAATGGTTTTCACCACCCATGTGGAACAAATTATTATTTCATGCCATGTCCACCTATGGCCATCTATACAAAATATTCGTTTTTAGCCCCATTTGCGAGTCTTCAATTTGTGGAATTTTGTGCTGAATTTCCTACTTTGGTGTGCATTAATATGATAGAGGCATTTTATGAACCACATGAGAGTCACAATATACAAATATCCTAACATTAACCAAACATTAATCCTCTTTTTGAAATTCCTTTCTAGCCTATTAAACATTTTCTTTGATAACCACAATACAATCCCAATACCTTATCCCACTAAATATTGGCATGTATTTTCATTGTATATATTTTTTGAAATTTATGTATAGGGGGAATGGATTTCATTAAGTGTACCCTTTTGTTGATTTTTACCATGTTATTATTTGATTTAGGGAAAGAATAAATTTATGTTTTTGGAAGAGGTTTTCCATTAGTGTGGTTTGGGAATGTTTATATGTTTATCTTGTACAAATGATATTGAAAAGTGTTAAAAAAAAATATCAAACAAAATAAAATTAAAGTAAGAATGGGTCATGTATTGGGTGGGTCAAAAATCACTATTATTAAACCTTGGATATTTTTATAACTATTTAAATTAGTGTCATGAAGATATCAATCATGAGTTGAGAGATGAGTGTGAGATCTGTTTCCAGTTCAACTTTGGAAAAATGAAAAAAAGAAATGAAAAGAAAAAAATAACATTTATGTCATTGGGAGAAGATTTGTGTTTTGTAAATATTTCACCTTCTAATCCCATTAAAATTTTCCTCAACTTTTGTTTCTTGATTAACATAATTTTTCCCTTGTAAATATGTGTTACCATTTCTTTCAATGTTTTATTTCAAAAATATTGTGCATTGATTTTTCCATGTTGGGGTTTTACCCCCTCTTTATACTCTTTTTAATACTGAATTGCTACCATACCATAGCCATTGGAAAACCCCATAAAAGACCTCTACATTCTTGTGAACTTTAAAATAGGGAATGAATTCTTAGAGCTCTTACAAACTCTATAAGTTTCACTTTTGGTTGGTGATAGAGTGATCCTCCATTAAGGAATTTTATCATCCTGAGGGGTGTGAGTTTTGAGCGTCCACATTTTCCATTTCCAAATTTGATCATGAAAAAATGAATTGTTTTTAAAACATTTTTTCTATATCAACATGTGGTGGTATTCAATATGGATGAGTGATGTTCTCTAAACCTCCCCTGAATAGGGAAAACAGAATTTTAAAATTTTATGGTGAGTGAAAATGATTTTGTTATGTTTTTATAATTATTGCACATGTGGACATGCTAAGAATAAGTGTTTGGGAGTTGATATTATTATTAATTTCATAAATTATTATATACTCCCTTCACTTATTTTATATGAAATGTGAAAAATTTGTGTGAAATATTAATGTTTAAATATTAAATACAATTTTGAAGAACTATTTGAATTCATTCATATTCAAGTATGATTAATTTTTTAATAATATATCACATACTACTTATCCAAAATTGTATGAATCTTGTATTTTAGGGTTCCTTACTCAAATTAAAACATTTAATTAGAAGGGATCTTGGAACAATTTTTCAATTTTAAGGGTCATATAGTCCACAAAAAATGTACCAAATAATCTAGGAGAAACTAGAAAATCCATGAAGATTGAATTATTGGGCTCATTGAAGATGTACAAATCCTTTATTTATCCTCCCAAGTAAGTGGGAAAATTCCATTAATCTTGGATAAAAATTACAAGGGACAAATCCAAAGAAAAGGGTCCAAACTGATGATGTTAAACTGAGCCTACCATTCTGGTTGGGAATTAAAATCAGTACAGTATTCATGATAGTTCTCCAGATATATGTATCCAATATTGCTAAAAAATTTCAGTGTGAAATACAAGATAATTGTGGCCAACTTTTTTTAAAAATGTTTCAGTTTCAAAGACATATTATTGTTGATAAATCCATTCACATTTCATACTTATATGAATTATGGATTGAAATAGACAGATTTCAATTGTTTACTCCAACTGCCATAACATTGGTTCCATAAGTCCAAATGAAAAGAAAATTATAGATTAGTTGGACAACATTATAATCTACAACTTTTAAGAAGACGATATCTCAAGATTCAGCTGTCTAAATGGTCAAAACTGTGAGGCAAGCGGAGGGATATATTTGGAATGCAAACAGTCCATGTCCTTGGGCTATAAATATAACCCCTCTTCCCCTTGCATAGAGTTGGCATTTCATAATATAAGAGCATATTTTTTAATGACCAAATCATTTATAAAGGATTGTGAGGACTTTTCATACACATTTTTTCACTTGATATACCTTTCATTCTCTCTTTGTTTTAAATTACTTTTGAGGTTTTCTTCGTTTGTAATTTAAGAAGTGTTTGTCTAGGTAATTATGTTTTAATGAAAGTTTATTCTTCAATATCTATTATTCTAATCCACCTTCTATATTTTAATATTAATTTTATTAAAATAGTTTAAATCATGTTAAAACTCTTTCTATTTTTTGCTTCCACATTCAATCAAATGTCTTTTTTACTCTCTTCAATGACCGTGTGTGTTCGACACACTATTCTTTTCTTATCCTGATCTTTCTGTTCTATTTATAATTCATCCCCAAAATCATATATTACTAAATTAATAACCATATTAATTTATTAGTGAATCTACCATTGGGGATAGTCATTATTCAGAGATGTTAAGCGATTTAGATCTTTTTTCCTATGATTATTCATTAATTTAACATAGTGTATGTTGGACTTCACATGTCATAGATTAATGACTTGTTTTGTTTAACCTATGGTTTTCATGGAATATTGGAAGGCTAAATACACTACCATAAAAAATATATGATTAAAATTATAACAAAATGTTAATTTAAGGCTTGGATCAAAACCTTAACACTTTGGAATTCCTATCAACATTATCTTGGGAATTAGGTGTTAATTTAAATGCAATATAAAGCAACAATCTGGGATATCAAAATCTTAACTAACTAAAAATGAACTCAAACCAATATTTATCATATTTTTAAATGAAAAACCAATCATTAATCACTTCATTTAAGCTCTCCAATTAAACCCCCCCAATCAAAATAAAACCAACTAAAAATAATCGACTATTAGAATGTATCATCGCTGAGGATTCAACCCGAGTGCTACTATACACATTAACATAGCATTGGAACTTTGAATAGTTGATAGGAAAAATCATCCACGAATTCAGTAATCAAGACACACATTCTTCTATAATTCCTTGTATTCTAACATCACATAGAAAGGATATAGGTGATCCAATAAGAAAAGGGGTGATAATGTTGTGGATGGACCCTAAATTGATGATTCGAGCATCACTAAATATTTTATAAGGATAGGAATTAAGCCACCTATAGATTATAAAGGAAAATATCCATGTTATGTTCTTCCCCATACATAGAGAGGGAGGAAATTATATTTTTACTTTGTTTTTTTGAGTGTCTGGACAAGGATAGAAATCCCAGGTGTCGCTACATATCTTATGTGGACAGGAATCAACCAATACATAGTTCGTGAAAGATTACATGGTGGATGGAATGTTCCAAAGGTGATGTACTCTCTGGAGAGAGAATGACCATGCTATTTCATTTATCATTGTGTGACCGAGATTATGGTTCCATAGTTTGAAGTCATGTGGCAGGACCATCCCATTTATTTTCACATCTAGTGGAAAAGACAATAGTTTCTATACAGTTTATTATCATGAAGCTATGAATTTTGGGGGATAGGTATCCTATAGGGAATTTTTATGGTGTGGTAAAATAACATGACGTGAATGAGGACCACATAGGTTATAACTACACTACGCACTCCCAAGAGAAAACTCAGGACAATGGGTTGAAAAGATGAAATTGTGGCTGGGCCCTATAACAAAATGTTTCAGTATTCCTATGTATAACACGAGGATGAGAATTAATACATACATAGTTATTGATCATGATAGGGGAGAAATACAATTCCATAAGTGATGTCCTTTGAGACGAGGATGTCATTGTGGTGTTGTGCAATTTGGTGTCATATTGCTTGGACTATATGGCTCTTAGTTTATGGTTGTAGAATTATGACCCTGGAGAATGCCTCTCAAGCATATATATGTAGTTTGGTAAGTTGATGAACTCAATGTGAGTGAGGACCACATAATTACATCCCCAAAAAACATATTCCTGGGGAAACATTCATGTATTTTAGATTCACGATGCTTGGGTTATAGGCACTGCAAATAGTTCAATGTCATAATGCTTGGACCTACTACTGATAGTTTAAGGTCGTGTTTTCTAGACCACACACCCTTAAACTAAGGTCATAGAGATTGTACCAGAAGAAAAAAGGATTCAAGTGGATATGTGTAGGGATGTGGTATGGGAAATCCAATGTCAATGAGGACCTAGGATTCAACAACACCATATGACTCAATATGATCAAAATCTTGCATATAGTTTAAAATCATAATTCTTGGACTCGGGAGCCTTGTTTAATTTCATGTGACTGGTATGCAAAATTTTACACAATTTATATTTTTGAAACTAGGAAGATGGGGAGAGGAGTGTTCTCAAGGTAGATATATGGTGCAACTATTATAACCCAATGTAAATGAGGACAAGAGAGGCCCCACACCACACTATGTTCTCCCAAGAGAAACTCAGTCTAAGAGGCTGAAAGGTTAAAATTATAGTTGGGCCCAATGTTAAAATTTCTATACATACCTACATATCTCATATGGATGAGAATCATGTCATACATAATTAGTGATCATAGTAGGGTAGAAGACCAATTCCAGAAGTGATGTACTCTCAGATGAAGAAATCTTGGTGGTGTTGTACAGTTACGAGTCATACAACGTGGAATGTATCATTCTTAGTTTAGCATCATAGAATTTAGACTATGGGATAGTGAATCTTACATATGTGGATACGATACCTACCAAAACTTCTAATATCACATGATTCATGATTGGTTTGGGAAACAAAAAATGATTTCATGCTTTCCATATCACATAGAAGTGCACAACAAGTGTTGGAAAAGCTAGGTGGGAAACTCCCAATAATACTTACCTTCCTACTCAACGTGCATATATGCATGAAGGGGTAACACCATGGGTGTTGTGGTTCCACAAGAACATTGGGAGGTAGAAAATGTGTTAAATCATTTCATTTGAGATTCAGATCGTGAAAGGGGTGACTGGTGGGTAAGGATCAATATTGACGAAATTCAAAACATAGGATCAAATACTACACTAGCCAGGGATATGGAGTGAAAATGTAGAATCATCTGCTGATCATTTTTGAAATGTGGGATTCACTATTCATTTTTAGATATCCATTAGGTTGTTGGACTAGGATGGGAGGTGATCCTAATATACCATGAAACAATCACCCTTAATGGATTTTTCTGGGTATAAAATATAGTGGGGATGTGAATATAGAAATACTCAAAGTATAGTAATGAATTCTGTAAGGGTCCATGTGGAACCCAATAAATTAGGTTTCAGGACCTAGTGCTTCAAAGCATGTTAGTGGTAGGATGTAGATGTGCTCCGAGTAAAATACCCCTGTGTTAAAAATATTTAATGTTTTTTATTGGATAAGAGGCTCTCAATTTATGGTCATATAGTTTGAAACATTAGGGCCTAGTTTGACAACTAGTTCAAGGGACGTGTCCATGTAGTTTAATGTCATATTATTGGGACATAAGGAGGAAAAGAATTCTGATAGGAATGTGTATTATGAAATAGCTATAACCCATTATGAAAGTGGATATAATTAAGGGGATTTTCCACGCAAAAAAATATATAGGGAGAACCCATAACCATTTTAGAGTCACGATGTATGTACTTGGGTTCTCAGTTTACCATCATGATCCTGGGATGTGAAATTTTATGATGTTTACTATTGTGGAACTATGATTATGTTGCATAGTTTTAAACATCATGTGTCATGGGAGTGTCCATTCAATTTAACATTATACGATAAGGAAAATAGTATTCCTTATGTGAAGTGATTCTTGAGGAACATAAAATTGGTCGGAGGAGTAATATGCTCTCCATTCATGGTGACCAAAGAATACACCCCATTGGAATAGAACATGTTAATAATGTCAGGAACATAAATCTTGGGAAGCAACTTTGGTGGCTTCCTACTTGGTATCATCACTATCCAGAGAGACAAAAATTTGTCACCTTAGAGGAAATATTAGAGATGAACCATTTTATTGAATGCTATGGATATCTTATTCTATTTACTTTCTAGAATATGCTTGGCCCGAAGCCTATTCTCATCAAGGTATCCCTTCTCAGATTGAAAAAATTCACCTATTTCTTCTAACATCTACTAATCATAGAAAACTATTAATATTGATGGTAAATGAATCTCTATGGAAAATACTACCTATGTTCCGTACACAAAGGAATATGGGGTCACTGGTTAAGAATTGTTAGTTATCATTCGATAACCCCAGAGAGCATTGGGGAACTTGTCCAACAAAATTTACTTATTTTGGACCACCATCATTTGAACAATGTTAGATAGGGTTTTGTTGAATTCCTCGATCTATACATTCACCTATTCAAGGTAGAGGGATGTATGGTTGGACCAGATGTTTTAATTGGCATATACCCTCTTTAGCCTGACTTCCCAGAAGTTGGTTTTGATGTTGAAGAGAATAAAATGAGGGAATCCAAATTGAAAAATGATTTGGAAGATCATGAATTATATCACCGACCATGCCTAGAATTCCTTGAGAGGTATAACCTCCAACCATTTGGAAATGAAATATGTTATGGTGGGAATGAACCTATAAAGATGATCTATTTCTAGTGGATATGGTCCCATGATATCGAGTCCCTAGACTATAAAGGACATAGAATACTCAGTATTATGGAGATGATCTGGTGGTTTGTGTATGAATATGTAATAAATATGACATTCTTGATACTTTTTGGTGAACTCGATACAGTCATGGACCATGGTAGGGAAAAAGTATCCCAACCTTTAAATTTTAAGGGATAGTTTGAAACCTATTTGATGAGAACCGAATGAAATAGCATGAACATCCTACATAACCTAGGGAATATCATCTACTTTAATGAAGTGTATTATAATTCCATTAAAGCCACATATGTTGAGATTCTTCATAAGGTTGGGACTACTCTGGAGGGTGAACTATGTTGTGCACCAATGGATTCTCTCACGTTCTGCTTTGTCCAGTGATAAAGTCCCATGCTGGATATACTCAATGAATGGAATCATCAAATCAAATGTTTCTTCAGTTATAGGGGGATATTGAGGTTATGATGTGAAGGTATGTTTACTAAGGTGGTTTACCTGTTGGTTGTTATCATCATCTGGAGTTATGGGAGCGATGACAATTTGATGTGCCACATGGATGAATAGGCCATCCTAGCCAGGCATTGGAAGGAAGGCAGCTAAACTGGACATGGCATCAGCTCGACCATTATGTGACTGGTGAACATGGGTGATCTCTAGCTAATAAGGGAATTGTTCTATCAGCTAGAAAGTGTATTCTAGAAAATGCATGAGTTCCATATTCTTAACAATGTAGCAACATTTTATCTGCTTGAAAAAATAGACCAGAGTCCCTTTTCACATGTGGGTGGGGGACATCAATCTTGAGGGCCAGATCAAGACCAGTAATGAGATCCTGATAGTCTTCTAAATTTTTGGTGAAGCCTTATGATAGTAAGAATTAATATTGAAGAATTTTGTGTGTCGGGGAGATGAAGACTATCCTTAGGACCACTCTGTTGAGTCTAGGGTTATCGAGTCTTCTACCAATCGAGCTTTGGAAGGCACCATGAAAATTAATCTTCCAATAGGTAACCACCTGATCCACTATTAGGATCATCTAATTTAAGATATTGAGATCTAGGGACTTCTCTATTGGTTCCCAATGGGTTTCTAGAAAGTCTCTCGAAGTCTAACTCTTGACATCATTTAGTGGGATGAACCTAATGTTGAACTATTGAAAGATCACTTCCCAAATAACAAGAAAACCTATCAATATAGGGTGGCTTAGGATATAATTTAGCAAGTACATGTAGGATACTAGCTGTATCTCATGGTAATATAGATAATTCAACCACATTTTCACTATAAAAACCATTATGAGGAAGCTCTTCTTGATAGGAGATTATATGGACTTTATATCTTGAATCAAGCTACTGAGATGGTATAAACTGTTTTCTATCATTTTTTATTCTTCTAGGCAAGAATGGTTACTATATATCATTCCAGGGTGTTTATGTAGAGGACTAATGGAATCCCAAAAAATGGGTGGCATTAGAAATAGAGTCAGCAAGAGATACTTATTTATCTCCTCAAACATAGTATGACTCTCTTCATCCCATTGGAAGACGAAACCTTTCATTATGTAACTAGAAAAGGTATTACACTTGTCATCCATATTCAAGATGAATCATTATATGTAGGATATGTTTCCTTGAAGTCCTCAGAGCTCACATATGTTACTCAGAGGGGGAATCTAGATGATGGACCTGATTTTCTCTTGGTTAATCTTGATTCCTCTATACCTATCGATCATGCCGAGAAACTTACCATAGGTAACACTAAAGGAACAATTCATGGGGTTCATATTCAGATGGTGGCAGTAGAGGATGCCAAACACCTTCTTAAGATATATGCGATGATCTTGATTATGGTGGAATGTGGCCACCAAATCATCCACATAGCATTCCCCTACTGTCCTAAGGATTGATTTGAATATATGGTGCATGACACACTCATATATAGCTTCTGAAATATTGAGAATGAAATGAATTACCCGATAATAGAAGGTTCCCTGTGGCACTTTGAATATAACAAACAGTTCATCCTCAAGGGAAATTCGGATCTGAATATATTTTAAATAACCACCCATTATGGAAGAAACCTAGCACGTATTTGTGAGTTCAATTGAAATCTCTATCATAGGAAGGGGAAACATCTTTTGAAAAGTGACGGCTGAGGTCCCAAAAGTTGAAACCAACTCAGATCTTTCCATTCTTCCTCCTGCTAAGAAGGATATTGGTGAGCCACATGGGTTACTGAACTTCCTTGACAAATTTGGATTTGATGAGCTTATCCAATTCATCCTCGAACATAGTACCATGATAGGGGTGAATTATTCTAGGAGGCTACTTGAACCCATGATGATTCATTAGAATACCAGGAAGGTGGACGTCAACCTGATGGTATACTCCTGAATTCTCGTTGAATCTATAAGAATATAAATCATGATGTTACTTTATGGAATCAACATACTACATATGTTACTCTATATGAATGGATGCATTGATCAACGTTGGCCTCATATCTATCTGAGTGCCAAGATTCACCTGAACCAACTCATCTATGATGGTGAAGACACCTTCATCACATGCATGAAAAACATTTTACAAATCCTCTTTATCATCTGAGGTAGGGTAATCAGTGGGAAGAGATGGGTCATCCATGCCCACTGATTCCTAATTAACACAGGTTCTCACATAGGTGGATGTGGAGTCCTCACTGTAGAACTACTACTCTACTGAAACAATTGTGATGGTAGCTAGCGAACCAATTCTATCAAGCCTTTGACTGACGGGTCCATGTTTGATGTCAAAGTAATAGTGATAGGTTGGTCTATTTGGGCTAAAAATGGATTAGAAGAAAAGGAATGTATGAAATATAGTTGTATCCATGGGGAGAACATCCCAAGACCTCATGAGAGTAAGAGGTTCTGGTATCACTCATGTCTGACCCATGTTGGAGTACGAGGTAGTCTTCTGATGTTCCTCATACATGGGAATGCGTCTCACCAATTCTCAAAAATGAAAATGAATGGTACAAATTATGGAATTTTGGAATCCAACCGGTGAATTAGGAGGATTAAAGCATCATCCATTTCCATCCACAGGTCGACCATAGTGGTAGAGTTCTCAACCTCATTGGTATGAACTCATTTTACCTTGATCTTATAATAGTCATCATCCAGATAGTGGGCTTCACAAGAGGCACAAGGAGATAAATAACCTTGGAGCACACCCAATCAACTATTGTAGGATTATTTTATACATTGGTGACATGATTATGGATTTACTGCATGAAGATGAAGCCAAGGTGTACCCATCAACACATTGTTTGAAGTGACCTTTGAGATGACCACGAACTTAGTGTTTCAATTAGGCCACATAACTGGGTCTTCAAGTAGATTATTCCACACAACATCTTCTTGGTACTATCATAACCTTATATCTTTAGCTTAGAGGGACTCAAATATTCTTCTATCAATCCCAAATTTTAGAGAATCCAGGTTGGGATAAGGTTGATCTCAGAACCATTGTCAACTAGATAACAACAAAATTCCACACAATTGAACTAGTTGGATGTGTATAATGGGATAATATTTCTTTTTATGAGGGATCCTTCATATTATAATTTTAATGAGATGATTACCTAACATTTTTCTCACTCGACATCCTCAATATCGAAGACATATGTGGATACAACCTCTGTCTTAAACTAAAGGGTACTTCTCAGTGATTATGTGAGGGATTTTATAATGCCTTCTAATAATTAGAGGGAGTGATGAATTGAGATATTCACATGAAATCTAGTCACATGTTTCATCACATAGTACTTTCATTATAGTCACTAATTTCATTTAGAATGAGGTATGGTGGGCATTTCTGGTCAAACCAGTGGTCTGACTAGTGCTGGAAATATCATAATGCTTATCAGCTAAACCACACAAGGTTTATACGAAATGAAAATTAGATGGATATGTACTATACACACCTATATATGAATTGTAGTGCTTCGTCCATGAATATTCTTCTTGGTTGTGTAGGATGATCGGCAGTGGTAGAAAATCTAAAAAGATGGGGTGAGAGGACTCTGCCTGCTGGATCCTACACAGAGGTTTCTACCTAGCCTCAGTAGAATCCACTGATTAGATTGGATAACTAGCCGATGAATCCCAATTATTTTCAGAACCTTGGATCATTTAATGACTATTTCACCTAGGTGCATTAAGAGTACTTTCTCGATACGCTTTGTTGTTGGGAACCATATAGTGATCCATTAACTCGACGGTGTTCACATATGCATGCTATAGTTAATAATTAGAGAGATATTCCAATATTAGGTAGACTATGGTGTTGATCACCATCTCTGGAGGCATGAAATTTCTAAGAGTGTAGGATGACATTTCCAGGGATTGATGTTTTTTTGTTCCCCTGCACCATCGGCGCCCACTCTTTTGAGAGGTGGGAGACTGCAATATGCATTCAAGAGATGCAGAGTCTATATCCATAGTAAGTTAAGTGGATTCAAGAGGTTCAAGATGATTCAAACATTCATAAATGAAACCATGGTTGTGAGCGACTGCTCTGTGATCCAACATGTCATCATACTTCTCAGTCCCATGATGAGATATCTATTTGCACTCACCTTCAATGTCATTGTTAGGCCCTGTAGAAATTCATGCCAGTTGAACAAGGTCAGGTCCCAATATAACAACAATATTATATAAATGGTTCTATAGATAGTCCATGAACACATAACATCACTTGATGTTATGCCCAAGGATCATGTGATAATGGAATTATTCAGGGGGGTCAATGAGATCAACCTTATGGGGTTTCCTACATTCTGGAAGATTCAAAATTCTTTACCCTAGTATAATTCTAAATTAATTGGGATCCTAAGACTCATTGAATGAGTAGGTATAGTTTTTCATATCCAGGAAGGGCGATCTAGGAGCCTATTCCTGAGAGGGGGATGTTGCCTGAATGTCTCATCTTAGAAGCGGTGGTGCATTATGGGGTGGTTCCTTCCAATTCTTTACTGGGCGTTACTAAGCCTGAAGCTAGGCCTAAGGCTCTTTCCATTAGTGAGGCTACATATGAGGCTCTACTGGAATCAACTATAGTGGCATGGGGGCCTCTATCTATGCAACGACAGTAGTCTCTACCTTGGAGGCTCTTATTTATGGAGTCAGAGGAGGCAACAAATGTTCCTTCTTTCCTTGTCATAAGGATTCATCCAACCACTGGGACATGTAATACAAATAATGGAAACTACCTAGGAAGTTTTGAGATATTAAGGTGGGGATTATCTCTATCTTAACATTTTTCATGAACATCATCAGTAACTACTATTGGGTCAATGGCATGTAGAGAGAATATATGATCCCCTTCCATTAAAAGATGATGTATTCTACTTGCTCATACAACTGTTTTTTTTTCATACAAATAGTTCATAAATATTCGTCTTTCATGTGGCAGAGTTGAACTTAGAGAGGAAACATATTTTAAGATCCTTCCAATCAGTAATGGACCTGATTGGTAGCTAGTTGTACCAGAAAAACACTGGCCCATCCAATTTCTACACAAAACATTATTGCTTAGCAGCCAGTTTCTATTCTAGAGTTACCAACATGAGTCTGCAACTTGAGATAAAGTGGGACATATGTGGTAAAAGGTCTCTCATCTCGTTTAAGGGGATCAAATAAGGATTCATGATGTTTGCGGGTGCTCACATATCATCTACCAATGCCGAATACATCTATCCATCTAGTGGGATTTCCAATTATCACGTATCAAAGGCCTCGAGGCGAGTAGTGAGAGCATCTATCAAACCATCCTACCTGGGGTTCCTATATTGATGTGGATTCCTAACCACAAATTCATTTATAAGATCATAAATATGATATATATGCTCAATGGCTCATGGAGTGGCTAGTGGGATGGATGGCGGAGCAGTTGGTGGAACTACTGGTGGAGAGGCTTGATCTAGTTCCCGAGGATGGTTATCAAGATTTTCAAGTGGATTCGAGGACATATACCATGCTCTCATTCCAAATACTCTATTCTCCACCCTATCTAGGTGCAGAAGATTTTCAAGACCAATCAAAGGTAGCTAACGAAGAAGGAAATGTTTTTACCCCTGCATTTCTGGTGGAGAAGGGACATGATTGGGATGAGGATCACCATAATTCAGGAACCACTCTGCAATTCAATCAGCAAGGAGATCATCAGGGAGACTACTTTGAGCTGTGATCTTATAGAATAATGCGACCATAGAGAGATCTACCCATGCCTATTATGATACATCGAACGGGTTGGGTGGGTTGAAGGTCCCAACCAATCCTTTACCCTTTTTGGTGTTGTTATTGATTAGAAGTGATGTGGAGGGTTCTCTAAGGCCATATTCCTTCATTTTCCAATGATTAAGGACACATGTATGGTCCACCAGATTCTGTTCTGCTTCATGGAGTGGGTTATCTTTGTCGAATCTCGTACCAGTGTCCCCGTCCTTATTTATATCAGGGAAAACCATGTTCACTTTGAAGGTTTCAAGAGTCATATCTTCAAAGTCTCCAAAAATGTTTGGTTGTCACTGGATTAGATTAATGTGGAGAGCAGTGTACTACCTCCATCTCTGATTCGACACTTATGGGGAGGACTCTTCAATGATTCTATGGAGCATTGTGAAGGTCAAAACAAATCATTATTGAAGGATCTGTTGGTAGCTAGGTGAGGAAGGAAGTTGGTCCACTAGAATCACTATCAACTCAACCTTTTATAACTACAATACGATGTCATTGAATTGTGCATGAATCTTTGGTTAGACCTCATGATTGTCATGGTGGTGCAAATGGGTTTCCTAGATAGTCCTGGGAAATCACATAATAACATCAAGTGCGAGGGCCTGCGGAATTTCGAAGTCAAGAATTGAAATCATCCAAATCATATCAAACAATTGATCTACATCGAGTGTGTCCCATAATCTTCCCTACTCAAAAGTGGTACTTGGTCCTTGGATTCCCCAAAATCCAATTAGGGATGTCTAGAAAACTAGGAATTACATGGATCTGGACTACTACAGTAGTAGACTAGCTAGTGAATAGACTTCCGAATGCGATGACTAATCATTGTACCCTAGGTTGTCACTCAAATGTTGTAATGACCACATCATCACATCTCTATAATATGGGGTGAAAACCACTACATCATGTTCTAGGGTAGCAATGATCATATGTGGATCTACTAGGTGCTCACGGTCTATCACAACACAAAAAAATTCTCAGTGACCTCATATAGAAGAAGATAATGGAGCTGGTGATTATAGAAAAGACTGATCCATGAGACCCTGGAAGGGAGAGAAGTCTTCTTACTCATGAATATACCTAGGAGGATATTGGGGGACCTTGTGAACTTCACATTCTAGGATGGTGAATTTCATCTATCGAGCTCCTTACCAAGTCTCTGATGTAAAAGAATGTGGAGAAGGTTCCATCATCAAGTCAAACTTGACTTCAAAATCTGAGAAGTGAATGAGACTCACAAAGAACTACCTCTTCCCAATGTTATTCCTTTAGCAATGATGGTTGCGCCTTCTTAGTTGGGATGGACATATGGGTAGGTATGTTTTCTGGCATGACTAGGAGCTTCGTACTGTGGGTTTATTATAGGTATAGTACATTTACATTGATTTTTTAGGATATAGGGAGGACCTCCGTACCAGTCATCCCTGGTGAGGGGAGGAACTCCATTCTTATTGTGGGTGACATGAGGAGAAACTTCGTATGGTTGGTTGTTAACATAGTAGGAAGACGTGTTCTTAAATTAATGGGGACATGAGGAGGACATCTATGTTGGGTGTGGGAGTGGGGAGGACCTCCACTTTGGTGAGATGAGGTGTGAGGACAACATATGCATATATCAAATGGGACATGGGGATAACCTCTATTTTGGTTGGAATGAGCATGAAGAGGAACTCTGTACTGGTCAACGATGAAGTTGGGAGGACCTCCTCATTGAATGGGGAAAGAGTAGGGATGACCTCCACCTGATCTAGAGGATAAATGTGGAGGAACACCATTTCACAGTTGACATATTAGGGAGGACCTCTAATATATGTGGTTTTATCATGGGGAGTACCTCCGTATTGGCTGGTAATAAAGTGATGAGGGACTTATCTTTAGTCAGTGCTTCTATGGGGAGGACCTCTTCTTGAGCTGGGAATGGTTCAAGGAGTAGCTTCATACTAATTGTCCCTAACATGGGGAGGGGCTTTATATTACGAAATGTAGGAATGATGAGGAACATTGTTCTATATGTCAACGAAGTGAGGATGAACTCCTCTTTTATCAGTGCTGGGAACAGAGGGATAACCTCCATTTTTGGTGTGAGATCATGGAGGACCTCTACTCATGATTGACATGGTATGGGGAGGGACTTCGTACTGGATCTCGTCATAACTAGTTTGTCTAAAATAGTTTTCAGAGGTAAAAAGGTTCAAAAGATTCAACCCTATATTAATTTGAGGAAGTTGAGGTCTCAATTTGAATCAGGTGTTGATGAGACCATGATCTATAGTGGTAATGATCTGGTTAAATTCACTAGTGGTGTCATGGGCCATGAGGTCTATGGAAGATGATTCCCCATAGTAGGCATCCTCATGATCATTCACCTGACATAGGCATTGCGGCATTCAGAACAGGGCTATTGAAATAGGGGTGTAGAACACATATTCTGCAACCCAAAGGACTAGTCATTGGTGGCACTGATGAGGCCCAGTGGGAGCCATCCTTATTGAATCCCAGGTGGTGGTCATTGTTGTGGTGACTCGAGCATCCCCTAACTCCTTGGAATAGGGAAAAAACTCATAAGAATTCACTAGGGAGATTCCCCAAAGATGTTGGTCATTGTAGTGGGGTTCAGTGGCTCCCTATTTTACCTTTGGGGCAGTGACATTAATGAGGTACAGAAGCCTCTAGGTCCCAGTGGGCCACATCCCTTGTGGGAATAACCGCTGCTACTCATACTGGTGTACGAGGGTGTCTATCATCCTCCTCTGAATGATTTACAGGAGTGATACTAGGAGTGGGTGACTTGTAGTCATAGTCATTGATGCATTTGTGGAGCAGGTGGAGTCATGATGGTTTCCTCATAATTACTTCTTCTACCCCTATGTCTATGGGTGGGGGGGTAATTGATTTCATATAACATGGGTTATGTAAAGAAGAAAGATTCATCCATAAGTATGGATATCAATAAATTAATTCCCAATGCCACGATATTTCTAATATTTCATGGATGGAGAGATATATGCTTACTAACGATGTCACATACTAGAATGACCGACGATTAGCTATATTAGTCTTTGGTGATTTCTAATCTATACCCGCTATTTGTTTTTGAGGGAACCATCACTAGATCTATGGATATAGTGATATTATTACCTATAGATATGATGTCTTGAATACTAATAATCCCCATGGTTGAAGGAGAAGAGATTCACATAGGTTTCTCTATTTTACTTTTTGATGCTTATGTTAGGGTGAATCCACCTCACATATTACTGTTCAATATTGTCACATTATTTCCCAACTTTCCTCCTTCCAAAATATGGGAAAAATTTATCAATTTCCCGGTGTCTTCTGATCCTAGGTCAAAATGATATGATGGGATGTTGGCTTCCCCTACCATGGATTCCTCCTTGGAGTTTTCTTCCATGTATGGGTCTCCCTCTGTGATTAAAATGTGTTCATGAAACTAATTCAGGGTGACATCTATTTTTGGATGTTGGTTAGTTAAGCTGGTTTTGTTTGGATATTCCAAGGGAACTTTATATGGAAGCAGCCTTCAGTCAGATGAGTAGTCATGTTGGGAATTGTTGTCATGTTTGTACACTGGAACATTTGTCACCTATCTTCTTCCACACAATAGGGATTCTCATGGGAATGAAACCTGAGGCATCCCATAGGGATCACGAGCTATCTTATTCCAGAGGCATGTTTTCCAAGGTTTTCATAAGGCATCCCATGTTTAATATAGCGTATCTTATTCTAAATCCGTGTCTTGTGATGTTTTCCAAAGGCATCCCATGTTTATCATGGGGTATTCAATGAGTTTAAAACGTTGTGGAGATGTTGTGAGAACTGGTCAGAATGACTCATGATGGTCGATAATGGTGGTATGTACTTAGGAAGGAATACCTAAAATCATTACTAGATGGATGGATCTGAATGAATGAAGAGGCGGACCCAGGATGTTGTGTCTCATAATGAGATGATTTCACATTGTGAAGGGTGATCTGGACACTGATGGAGGTGGATCAGAGAGTGTTCAACCTTAGGAGGGGGAAACAAATATTTACCATTTTTTAGGATTGAACATAAGGGAGGCTTCCTACATACCCTGTTTAGAATATGGGGATCAAAACCCGTGATGTTTTTCGGATGGATTAGATATTATGCATGATCTTACCTTCACAAGAGGATTTCTCTTGGTTGAATTGTATGGGGATTAAACATTAGAGATGAATGGATGGATGACATATCTCCACTGGGATGTGGAAGCCGAGATAATAATCATGATGAACTATGGATGGATTGGATGAAAAGGAGTGGATTTATTGTTGAGGTAGTTGGGCTTTAACCTTGGGGTGATTTCCTAGATTTCCCAATTTATTAGGAATTATAGTTCAGATAGTTCTAATGCCCCATGAAGTTTAACATCATTTGATGAGGATGGTAGTGAACTGACATGAAAATGATGGAATGGACCATATGGATTAAGTGTCATGCTTGAACCTTAGGGAGGATTCCTACATATACCAATTGGTTGGGAATGAATTTCCACATAGTATTAGAGGGGATTTTGGGGATTATACCTAAGGAGGATACCAAGATGGATGTGAGTGAAGGGCTTGAGCCTCAATGAGGCTTCTTGCATATTCGTATTGGTTGGGAGTCAAATTCAATGTAGTTATAATAGAGTGGGTCATATGCATAGGAGAGGCCCGTGAATGCGGAAACTTGGGATTACTCTAGGAGGGATCCCCTTCGGGGGTGTAGAAACAAGTCACGATCACTAAAAACCCAAAATACCATGTGATTCAAACTTAGTGTGGGAAACAAAAGGAAGTGGTAGGCCATACGGTTTCATCACAAAAGGTTCATCAATGAGAGATGGTGCAAGGATTACACATATGATATGCCCAGATCGATATCATTCCATGTGAGGAGGATCTGATTCCATATGTGGAATAACTCACTCCCATGGTGATGTGTGGGCATGGAAAATGCCTGAGGCAAGGATCCCCATGGGCGTTGTACATGGTGTGGCAACATTTTAACATCATGTTCTGATGATGTTAGCACCATGCAGTTTTAAATTCTATAGCTCAGGTGGGGAGGAATCACTCCTCACCCTTGGTATTATATAACTAACCCTCACCAACCCTTGGGGAAGGGTAGGCCTCAAAAATTCCTATGTATAATTTCCCAGAGGAGTGTTCAGTTGAGTGGTCTATGTTAGTGTGGATATTTTTAAAAGTAATATCCATTAGAGTTCCTATGCCTAAAATTAAGATGTTGGGCACCTCAACATGGTTCATTTCATGTGGGACCAAAAATCACTATGCACAAGCCTAGAGGGATGCACAAAATAGTGTCTCGGGAAGAATGTCGCCTCATTGTGAGTTGTTTCAAGAAGATCAGTTTCTTTGCAGAGAATAGGGGATTTGGGAAGGAAAGAGATTCATGAAGCAGGGTGACCCTACCTTGGCACGAAGTCCTGGATCAGTGGAAGATTTCTTCATGAAGGATTGATACTCCATGGATCCTCGAGTAAACCAATGGGTCTTTTTTCTCCTTGAAAGTCACGGGACTTCGAAAAAGGAATCCCTACCATAGGTAGAGGAACATAGGAACAAAAAAAGGGGTATTGTGATGGTCCAATAATTTGGGTGATTCATTTTATTTTCAGTTCGTGGTTCTTAGGTGCTTCTCTAAATGAGTGATAGAAAGCCAAAGCTTTATGGTGGTCGTGCCTTTTAGGTGGGGTGAGCATGATATTTATAGTCCACCACTGGTGTGATGATCTAAGGAACTCCAATAAGAAAAAATATCATCCAAAAATGATAGTGGCTCCATCCGACATTTGAAGCTTTTAGTCAACTGAAATAGATTAGTTGTAGAGGGAATCTGAATCACATGAGTTCCATCAGTACCTCGTGTTATCACTATGGCATGGAGATCTCATCAAAGGATATTCATGATGCAGACACATTGGAAGATTCTTGGGGCTGTTATTAGCATATATCTTCTTCAAACCTGCATTGAATTCATCTACTAATCTCAATGCACTTATTTCATCTCCAATAGTGGATGAGGTTATTTATCATGACCAGGGTAAAAGATACTAATATGGTTTTGATCTGACCAGCTCCAATTATAGCCTTATTGAATTTATCAAGAGGAATTTCCTCATAATGACTATGGGTGATAACATGATTTCATCCATTATACGAGTCTTGATATCTATTAAATGTAATACACCCAATTTTTATTCTTAATATTGAATTGTAATGTATAATTAATATTAGTTTTTCTAGAAAATAACCTCAAAATGTTAAGCTTTTTTCATTTTATTTTTGTTTTTATACTAGGTTCCACTAAATATATTCCTCAAGGTTTCTACTAAGCTTTCTCTATTATGAATGTTAACAATACTGACTCCAATAACCTAGAGGAAATAATAATATTATATTTTTAGTATAGAATAAAAGAGTTCCATATAATCTAAAAACTTATCAGTCTTGGAAGACTAGATACATACATATTTTTAAAATTACACTTGGAAACATAAATTAAAATATAAAAAATCTATAATAAAATTATCATCACGTAAATAATATAATTGAATATTACCCATATTCCCCTTCTATATTTCTTTAGGAATGTAAAACAAAATAGAAGAGAACTAAGATGATCAGTAAGGAATAATATACAATAAAGACTATCCCAGAGTAAGCATTGAATGAATAAAATGGATAAAATAAATGGGAATTATAATTCTATATTAAAAGAGAAATATGGGAATTCTATATCCATTCTAGTATATAAAATAATGGCTAACAATTCTTAATATCATATTGATGGAATACAAAATATAAAACATTATAAACATACCATCAAGGCCTTATACCAAGAGATCAAACATAAACAGGTAAGGAAAATTCCAATACCAAATCTAGATTATCATAGAATACCTATAGATGCATTGAGGGGCTATCTATACTAGGCCTCACATACTTATAATTAAATCCAAATCATTCAACATATATGTAAACAAGGAATTTCAAAACATTCCTTAAGGAACCTATTGCTTAATCGGGGATAAAAATAAAATTGTTGATATATGTATAATTGAAATATATAAAACAAATATTTCCCCATTAAATCGAATATTTTATATATATTGAAGAATATAATGAAATTGACATAGAAACTATAGAGAATTTTCAATGTAATTGGAAGTACCCAGATCAATGAAATAAAGATAAGGTGGATGATAGGGTACTTTCAAGGTGTTGCGTAATCAATAGAAGATAAAAATTCAGTTCAATAGTTAGAAATTGTATGATAAAAATTAATTTTTATCAAATTCCTTCATTACGGTTTGTATGTAACATGTGAATTATTTCAATCATATCACCCAAGTGTGTTTAGAAAGGCGTGTAGTCCTAAGGCCACATTGCATACATCGAGTGAATATTTTAATAATATTCATCTACAAATTTCAATGGTGATTAATACTATGTGACTTTCATTCATAGTCATAGCCTCATCCCAATATCCATTTAGAGATTTTCTTTCTAAAAAAACCACACACACAATTTACCAAATGAAATTTATCATTTTTGGGAATTAAGACTACTTATGTAACATTTAAATAAATATACAAATGAAATGAAAATATTTTAATTAAACATAAAAAATAAAATAAAATATAATTCATGATATTATAAATTAAATAGTTAGTATATTCACAATATAATTCAAATTGGGTCCCTGATACAAAACATATCTATCTCATGGAAATTGAATTTGAGATGAAAAGTCACACGCCTTAATCCCTCTTAGCAGAATATAATCTAACATAATATTTGAATAAATAGCTTTCTTAATAACCTATTTTAGATCAATATGCATACCTATATACTTTTAATTGTATAATTTATAATTAATCTGAATATGTATATTATTTAGTTATTATATATTTTCAATACCATGTATGAGTATTCTTGGTTTTTTTAAACAAGAACATAAGAGAGGTATTATTATTCATTATTATATTAAATTTAATCTTTATCATTTCAAAAAGTTATATGAATTTATGATTTATAAATATTAAAAATTATTTATTTTTATTTTATGCCATTTTTTGGTCACCATCCTTAATGATGATGTTGACAACGAGAATGTTTTAGTGTTTTTTAATTAACAAACATTGATTTTTAAACTAATTAGTCTAATATTAATATCACAAATAAAATATTAAAATAAAATAATAATTCAATTATTTAAATCATATATTATTAGTAATTATGTTCTTATAGTCATCCATAATATAATTTTATAGTATTTGTGTCAATTTTTTGGTCAAACCTACCAAAAAATCAACAAACCAAAATTAATGGATGACTATAGTTATGAATTTTGTTACTTTTGGAATAATATATTAATTATATAAGAATAGTTATTTTATTTATATATTTATAAGGGTGTTATTAATATTTAAATATTTTTTAATAAATAAAAAAGAATCTAGATGAAAAGTCAGATATGTTACTTTGTGTAGGTGGTGGTCCACACAAATGAACGAATGTCCTTTTGTTTTTCTTAATGAAAAAGTGGAAAGGTAGTAAATCATTGTTCTCACAATGTAAATAATAGAATAGAATATAAATAATAAATTCATCATGTAAAATTGTTGGAAATATATTTTTAATGGAATGATATAAAGGTAACAATATTAGAGAAATGTTAGTACTTGCATAGAGAACATCAGTTTCCCCTTGGTGCAATCCGTAGAAATAGACTTCTTATGAAACATTATTGTGGAAAGAAGACAAATAAAATAAAAATGGATTTTGGGGGAAAAATGGTATACGTTGAATATGAAACTAATATTTGGGAGTGGTATTGTAGTTCTGGGGAGTGAATCCTTATTTAATTATTGAAATTGATATTTTTTTAATTACTTAATATGTATATAAAGAAGAGTTTTTTTGAAATGAACGTTCTCCCGCCCGTTGCTTGGGCGCCCCCGGGGGGCTTCTCTGCTCCTGTGCTTGGATCTCCGGTGAACAAAGATGGTTTGGACCACGCTCTTGGGATCTCTTTCAAGGATGCCCTGTTGCGGCAGCCTCGGGGAGGAAATCTGGTTCATAGGGCTTTGTCGGTCAGCCCTAAAGTTGCTTCGTCCTTTTCGGAAGAGGGTTTTCCTGTGCTCGAGGTTTCAGTGGACTCTAGTGGCAAGGTTCGGTGCGGATAAGCCTCCTCTCGCGGTTTTTCAAGAGTGTGTTAGGCGTTGGGGTTTAGATCTGCCGGTTGCGGTGTCAATTCTGGATAGAAGGTCTTTCTGCATTGTTTTGGCTTCCAAGGCGGATTTCGTGACAGCATGGTGCAAGATGTCATGCGCAGTGGGGCATTGGAGGTTCTCTCTCTCTCGCTGGTCGATGGACGTCCATGCCGGCAGAGAATGTTCCAGTGCGGCCGTGTGGATCTCGCTTCCAGGGTTACCCCTTCCCCTTATGAATGAGTCCTTGATTAAGGGTATTGGGGATTCGTTGGGGTATTTTCTGTGCGCGGATGAGAGGACTATCAGGTTGGAGGAGGCTTCGGTAGCAAGGATTTGTGTGGAGGTGGATCTTTCTCGGGGGAAAGGTGTGGAAAATGATCTCCCAGAGATGATAACGGAGGCTTCCGCTTCCAAGAATTTCTCTAACGGTGAGGACTGTACTCCCCTCAGTGGTGCTCCGGTTTCTGTCTTTCGAGGCGCGGGCGGAGATCCAGTGGTTCAGTTCCCGGAGGAGGGATCGCTTCTCGTGGGGATGACTCATAGAAATCCTATGCCCTCTTTGCTTCCTTCACAAATCTGAATCTCAGAAAGCTCAGTGATGGAGCTTGAATCGAGTGAGCAGGAGGTCTTTCAGCCTTCCTCGTCTAGGGAACTCTCCCTTCTGACTTCGATTGAGCAGCCAATGGTGACTTCTCCCCCGTCCTCGCCAACACCGTACTATTCCACTTCTCTGCGTTCTCAACCAGTGTCTATGTTGGATCAGAGCAGGCGAGAAGGACATTGTTCTGTGTCTCCAGAAGCCACTTGCAGGGTCCTGTTCGAAGGTGGTGATTCTCCTGTGGCAATCTCCTCGTAGGTGCATTGTGGTGTTAAAACTCATTCTAAATCCAAGATTGGGGCTGGTGCCACTACAATCTTGTGTCACCATGTCAAGGGCTAGGAGTCTGGGGCCAAAGCCAGGCGTGCACAAATGAATGTTTAAAGCCTTAATCTGGAATGCCCGTGGTCTTG
This sequence comes from Viscum album, assembly GCA_963277665.1. Lineage (NCBI taxonomy): Eukaryota > Viridiplantae > Streptophyta > Magnoliopsida > Santalales > Viscaceae > Viscum > Viscum album. The sequence continues at coordinate 2,043,920,890 of OY728150.1, read as the reverse complement.
GTGTCAGGGAAGAGTCAGATATCATCTGCAATGAATTAAGTAATAGGCATGTTTCTTTGGTGGTTATTCTGGAACCAAAAAAATCCTCTAGAAAAATTCAAGAGTATGCCCAGAGGCTTAAGGTTGTGTGTTTTATGCATGGGTATCCCCCGAACTCCAAAATACGACTTTTTTGGAAGGATCACATCAAAGTTGAACTTCTGAGTGCCTCGGATCAGTTTCTGACTACAAAGATTTTTGTTGGGGCTCAAGTGTTTCTCTTTTCCTTTATTTATGCCAAGTGCAATGCTCAGGATAGAGAGTCTTTATGGAGTGGTTTAGAAGGTGTTAATCCAGGGGATGATCCCTGGGTTGTTGGAGGGGATTTCAACATCATTGCAAGTTCAGAGGAGAAGAAAGGGGGTGGTGATTTTCCTAGGAATGCCAGTCAGGATCTTGTGTCCAACATAGCAAGGAATGGTCTTATGGATGTGGGATATGAGGGGAATAATTTCACTTGGTGTAACAACCAACGGGGAGGGAGGCACACTTATTGTCGGCTTGATCGGTGCCTTATGAACGGAGCTGCAATTTCTATGTTTCTGGATTCCAAAGTGGTTCATTTGGTGCATTTTCTTTCTGATCATTCTCTGCTCAGCCTGTCCTTAAGTGGAGTGTCTTCGTGGGAGGACCATGCTGTTTTTTCCAGAACATGGATGGAGGAACCAGGTTTCTCCGAGGTGGTCAGGGAATCTTGGCACTTGCGGTGTCAGGGGAACCCGTGGACCAACCTTCACAATAAACTTAGGCGGCTCAAAATGCTTCTTCACGCCTGGAGAAAGAAGATTCTTGCACGTGATCATGACTTGGCCGAGATAAGTTTGGTGGTGGAACACATAGAGAATTTCTTGGAGCAGGAATGGGATGAGTCCATGTTTAGAGAGCTTAGAATTAAAAATGATAATCTCACCGATTGTCTTCTGAAACAGGAATGACTGGTTATAGAACGTGCACAGGTTAAATGGCTTAGTGAGGGGGACCGGAACTCTGGCTACTTCTATGCGTGTATTAGAGAATGTCGGAGTGTGTAGAGGCCTAACATTCGCAGGGATGATGGATCTTATTCCAATGATCATGAGGAGGTAGGGGACAGGATTAATGGAGCTGTTCATTCTTTACTGGCAGCTCCAATTGCTGGGATGGTGGGGGGGGGGGGGTACCCGAGAGGTATGGCTGAGATTTTTGAGGGAATTCCAAGCAGTGTTTCAGAAGACATGGATGAGGGCGTGATAAGAACCCCAGATGAGGATGAAGTGCGGGAGGCTTGTTGGACCTTGAATCCAAACAGCGCACCAGGGCCTGATGGATTTCCTGGATCCTTTTACCGACAGAATTGAGACATTGTTAAAGGGGATCTGGTGCGTGCTGTTCATGATTTCTTTCAGGGTGGAGATCTGCCGCGCTTCACATGTGCTTCGAAGATGGTTCTTTTACCCAAGGTGTGTAATCCTCAATCCATCGATCAGTATCGGCCCATCAGTATGTGTAACATATTGTATAAGATTCTGGCTAGTATACTCAACAAAAGGTTAGCTATTCACTTGGAAGCATGGATGAATCCGGAAGAACATGGTTTTATTAAAGGGAGGTCAATGTAGGGTGCGATAGGAATGGTTCATGAAATGTCAAGTGTAATTAACAACAAGTACATTAGAGGCAATTTGGTGGTTAAATTAGATATGATCAAGGCTTACGATAGGTTGGAATGGGGATTTGTTCTCCGAGTCTTGGCTTACATGGGGTTCTCCAATTGGACTAGGGATCTTCTTTTCCGTTGCTTCAGCTCGGCGTGGATTGCAACGATGTTTATGGGTAAGCAGTTTGGGTTCTTTAAGGCCTGTTGAGGTCTTAGGCAAGGGGATCCTTTGTCCCCCACTCTTTTCATTATCTCCCAAAATGCTCTCAGCTTCTATATTAATCAGGGTCTCAACACTGGGAAAATTAGACCTTATCATAACAAGAGTGTCACAGGGATTATTATTCACATGATGTTTGCGGATGATACAATTATATTTATCAATGGCAGTATAAGGTCAGTGCAAGGGATGAATGAGATTCTAGAAGAATACTGCAAGTGGAGTGGGCAAGCCGTGAACAAAGATAAAAGTCTTTTCTTTACATCCAGGAGGACCTCGGTGAGGAGGGAGAGGGAATTGGGTGACGGCTTGAGCACGGGCAGAGGGTCCTTTCCCATGGATTACCTCAGGGCCCCGATTAGTCCTTTCACCCTCAGGGTGCATCATTTTGACAAGCCTATAAGCAGAATTACGGGGCGCATCTATAACTGGGAAAACAGATTTCTGTCCTTTAGAGGTCGAATAACTCTTGTTAACAGTGTCTTAGTTTCCATTACCATACACATTCTTTCCACCCTGCAGGTCCCGAAGAGTGTGATTACTAACCTAGAGAGGATTATGGTGTCCTTTATTTGGGATGGGTAAATGGAAGGAAAACATCATTGGGCTTCGGTGAAACGGCTGGCAAGACCTTTATCCAAAATGGGCATTAATTTGAGGAGTGTCTCCGCAACCATGCAAGGGCTTCATGCTAAGCTGTCGTGGGAGGCTTTGGAAGGTCGATCTCTTTGGGGAAGAACAATGCAGGATATTTATGGAACAAATATGAATAATCAGAGAAATCATTCTACAAGGATATGGAAACTGATTTCTCCATACCTGGAGACCTTATATCACCACTCTCGTTGGCTTGTGGGAAGAGAGAATATTAACTTCTGGCAACATGATTGGGGGGCGGGAAAGCTGTGGTTCCCGGGATGTCCCACTCTAGATTTGTCCTTTTTTGAGGCAAGCTGCCATCCTGGGTTTTTACAAGCTATTCATGATGAGAGTCAGCTGGGCATTTTCATCAACATAGTGATGAGTGAGGATCATGACAAACTTATTTTCACTGCTTCTACGTCGGGTGGTTTCCCCACCAAGGATTTTAATCGTGCAATAAGGGACATGTCGAATGAAGATCTTTGGGGGGAGACTCTATGGTGCAAGGAGGTTCCATCCAAATATAATTTTCTACTGTGGCGTGTGAGGAATAAATCCCTACCTACAGATGATAATCTGCAACGTATGGGAGTAAAGATGGCTTCCAGGTGTTGGTGTTGTAGGTCATCCAAATCTGAATCAGTGGGACACCTCTTATATGATAGTGAATGGGCCAGAGCGGTGTGGCAGGCGTTTGGAGCCTTCATTGGTTGGGATGGGTATGATGGGGTGCATGATAACTTCCTAATTTCATGGTATAGGGATGCTGGTACACAGGGGGTTGAGAGGAAAGAAAGGGAGATCTTTCTAATGGCGGCATGCTAGATAATTAGGAAAGCCAGGAATGAGTATCGCCACAAAAACATTGCAGGAACTCATGTGAGTATGATCTTCAAAGTGAATAATACTCTTCAGGATTTGATCAGGCTGAGCCTGGAGTGCCAATCTGCTCTGTTTGTGAGTGCTACTATGCTAAACCGGGGCTGCGACAACCAGACCAGGAGCTTGGGACAGGGTCGATGGGTTCGCTGGTGAGCTCCCAGCAAGGGGTTAAAGCTTAATGCAGATGGTTCGCTGCTTGCTGGGGAGGCTTATGGGGGTGACATTGTCAGAGATCAGGAGGGGTCAGTTCATGCGGCTTTCATGACATCTTATGGTAGAGGAGATGTGCTGCAGGAGGAGGCATTGGCCTTGGTTATGGGACTGGAGGTATGCAAACAAAGGAAGATTATTCTGAAGATGGTGGAGACAGACTCTATGATCTTGTACCAAGTGTTTCTTGGTCAAGGTAGATTTCTTTGTAATATTGTTTATATTGTCAGGAGGTGCACGATGTTAATGGGGAACCAGATGGAGATCTCTCATACGTGGCACCAAGGGAATATGGAGGCTGATTTTCTGGCGTCGATGGCACCCGCGAATCGAAGTATGGTTTCTTTCTTTAACTTGGGATATTTTCCCAACAAGGGGATGATATTTGTTACTAATGATGATATGGGTCTACATTACTTTAGACCACTGTGAGAAATGTAGTCGGGGATTGTTTCAAATAAATAAAAAGTTTATTATCAGTCAATATGTATATAAAGATAGTTAATGTTTCACATGTCAAGAAGACTAAATAATGGAAAATAAGGGGGTGTCGAAAATTTTTATTTGATACAATCTTCTACCCCAAAATTGTAATCATGTGTTTTAACATGTTATTCCTTTTACCCATTTGGTTAACCCTTTTTTCCATTCAGATTTTACTACAGTAATGAGTTTTCACACAAGTAATTTAAATTTTATCCAAAAATATTTGGTAAAAGTTCTTAAAAAAAGTATTTTATGAAAATAAATTTAATACCAATAAAATTTAATCCAATTTTTAAATTCGGTAAAATTAACATTTAAATTTAAATAGTTACTATATAGAAAAACTATTGTGTTGAATAAATTTGGTTTCTACCATTAATTGTTCTTAATCTTATTTATTATTTATTACATATTGAATGAGTGTCAATATAATTATATATCGGTTTAAAATCATATTTTATTAATTTTTATATGATATTATGATATCATAATAGATAAAAACTACACAATATAAAAAAAGATCTTTAAATATAACAATTTAACCAATTTCATGGTAATTAAATTTAATCCATGTCATATTATTTTCCTGTTAAAAAAATTAACTTATTAAAATAATTAAATTTTTTTGTAAAATTTTGAATCATATTTTTTATATTTGATATCTATAATTTATGAAAACAAAATTTTAATATAAGGGCATGAAAATAGTTTTTTAGTATAAGAACAATCAAATAGATGCATAATAAATTAAATATATTTTTTATAATGAATAATTTTACCACCTAAATATATTTTTGATCATTTATTTTTTATTAGTTTTTGAGTTATACTTAAATAATTTATTTAATCATAAATTCTTCGATTCTATAAAAATTAAATTCTTCACTATTCCCATAAAAATCAAATATTTTAAAAAAATTCTCAAAAAATCACCCTAATATAATTTTGACATGTGTATCCAAAACTAAAATACATTTTTCAGATATAAATCCTCAAATTTTATATATTTATCTTTTTAATATAATCATGAATAAAGGCTCATTATAGTGCGTATTGTGTAACAATTTTTTAGCGTAGTGCTCAGCAACTATTGTAGGGTCTTCTGTATTAGAGTAGGAATGTTATTTTATCTACAATAGTAGGAAATATTAAATACTTCATTCATGTTTGAGGATGAAAGGAAGGTTCATTATTTAAAAAATGTATTTTTATTTTCGATTGTCTTCATATAAAAATGTATATAAATAGAAAATATAAACATTTGAAGATAAATAACTGGAGAAGGGTGAATTGATAGACAAGAAAATTAGAGATCCAATATAAAAGATGTTTTAATACATGAAAAGATAGTTTCACGATTAATATACCACTCTTAAACCCCTATCTACATATCACACTCCTCCACCACTTCATGAATATCCAACTCCTACACCTTCTCCTCCATAGCTTCCCAATTACTATGAGTAATATATTGATTATCCCTAATATTCTATTGTTTTTTATGGGATTATATATTATATTGGGGATTATTTACCTCATAATTAAATGATTATGAATCATCATAGGGTAAAAATATAAGATATTATAGATAAATGAGCTAGAGCACCATTCCCAACCAATGAGGCAACAACTGTTGGAAGAAGAATAAACTATTTTTTACTTTGACCATCAAGGCCGGTCCTAAAAAATTACCATTGAGTTATTTATTGATTTTATCCTTTATTCCATATCAGTGTTAAATTTATTTTTTCATTTTAATACATATATATTTAACTATATATTTCTATTTGTATTATATAAAGGTTAATAAATAATTTATAGAAAACAAAAAGTATAGCTTGTTATGACACCTGATACTATATCCTTTGAGCGTTATAGATTTCCCAAATATTTATAATTATTATTTGATTTTTATGAGATTCCTATGGCTGCTAGAATTTTTAGGCCTTATATGACTGTGATGATTTTAATGATAGACATGTAACTACTGATTTTTTGGGAATCAACATGATGAAATTATTTTTAAAGTAAGTAAATCATTATATTTATTCAATTATATCAATTTAATAAACCATAATACTTATTTTTTATGTATATTTATAAAAATTTAATTCAGTAGGATATGACATCAATGTATGGATTTTTTGACCCTAATTTTGTTTCATCAATTACAATGAAAATAAATGAAATTGATAGAATAATATATATTTTGGAATGATTTAAAAATAAATTAATCCTATGTTGAATCATTACTTATCATGAAGGGTTAGAAATATATATTTCCTAAACTTTTATTTTTCCTAATTGAATAAACACTGACATTAAATTTTATTATATTACTATCCATTAGATGTTGTATGTTTTTCACCCAAAAGATAATATAACTTACTGATTATTCTCTATACATGGTGTCATGTGAGAAAACATTATTGAAGTATTTGACACAAAAGATATATTATCTGAATACATACATATTACAATTAATATTTATTTTATTTCATATATATAATTTTTAAATAGGGAAAGTGATTAATTTAGAGTGAAAACTAGAAATGAGAAAGAAATGTTAAAATATGTGGGTAAAAATGTGACTACTCATTTATAATTACTAAATTTTAGATGAAAATACATAAACTGTTATTTTGAATTGAATTTTTTAAAGTGTAATTTTCAACATCAATATAGATTAATGGAAAGTGGATATTATGTTCTATGATTTATGTTTGAAATAATATCAAATGGGTTAGTTACAAAATTCTAGAAGGATAGATTTTATTATAACATTTACTTAAATTTATCTTTTATTTATATTGAGAATATATGTTAAATGATTTAATTTTAGTTGGTATCTTTTTAATAACCATCCCCCTTATTTTAGAGAAGGTAAAAATCATTTTAAAATAAAATGGGAGGATTATTTGATAGGTTTTATAGGGTTTTTGTTTATTTCTAATATATATTTTGAAATTTAAATTTCAAATTTAATTTTTGAGATTATTTGAAAAAGGTGTGTGGTAATTTGTTTTGTTATGACACTTAATTTTTAATTCTATTTCCTAGTTCTATTTTTATGAACCTATATTATACTTTTTGCGTAATGTAATATATTTTTTTATAGAAATTATTTTTTCATATATTTTATTTTATAAAATAAATAAAAATTTGGGAAAGAAAGTTTCTTTTATGTTTGTTATTCAATAATTAATGTAAAAAAACTTCATATTTTTCAGTTTTTTACTTATTTATATGTTGTTTATGAAATTACTAAAATGATATTAAATATTTATTGCTAGTGAAAATATAAAATTTCAAAAAAAAAATTAAAATCTTGTTTTCATTGAATTCTCTATTTAAACGACTTTAAAAAATTAAAAATTGACATTAAAACCCATGTTTACATTGTTCATTCTTACGTCATGAAATAAAAAGAAAGGGTATATATGTGGATCAATCGAAGAATGAAGTTATTAGAGAATCATCCATACAAAACATTAAAATTAAGATATATAGTTTTTTTAGATCCAATAGATATTATCTATTCATTATGTTAATTTATAATGATTATAAAATACAATACTCAAGTTAACATATAAAGAATTTTATTTTAACTAGAAATATAAATGTGAAGATAATTACACAAACCCTATGAGAAGGTTAGTCATCACACCAGAAGTCAGACAATATTTAAATTGAGATTAGGTTTTAACATATAGTGAAAAAGAAAATATAAAATCGGGGTGTTTCCTCTTACATAATTTCATCTTTTAGGCATATTCCTCATTTTAAATAAAGACTCATGAGAAAAAACTATAAGAAAAATTATTTATAGTAAACAATGATAATATTTTCCTTATATATTCAAAGGTAATATATATTTTTGAAAAAAAATATATATATATATACCAATTATTAGATCTTATAATTTATTTTAACACATATGGATTTGAATATTCATCAAAGGAGATAGTTGGAGATGTTTAAGGACTATGACACCTCGACACATTACCACCCTAATAAGGCAAACAAGGTGGCATATGATTTGAGTGGGAAGGATATTGCTATCATATCCATGATGATGATTGAATGATATACAATATTCATGGATTTTCAATGGATAGATCATGATATCATGATGGAAGGGGATAAATCATTTATTTATCAAATAAATTCTCACTCATCCATATATAAAAAGATCAAGTAGGATAAAATGTGGATATGGAGAAATACAAGAAGGTTGAGAATATTTCAATATTATTGTTTGATAATTATCTGATTATAAGATTTAGTAAATGAATATTTCTATAACAATATCAGACATGAATAATGAGTTGTTCAATGATGAAGATATATCATCATTCCCTTTTTGGAATGGATACACAGATATATATAAAGACATCAAGATTAATTTTTAGTGGGATAAAATGAAGAGGGCCATAAAAGAGTATATATATTAATGTTTGGTATGAAAATAATTTAAGGTAGAATGATAAAAATATAAGGGTATAGTGAAACTACTGCACATAACTATATATAAATGGGAAAACATCAACATTGTTTATTATAGGAATTACTAAGACTTATAATGGTTACAATTAAATTTGTGTAGTAGTTGATAGAATTATGAAGTGGGTTCATTTAATTTATATTCAAGAAGTGTTCTAAATTAATTAACTCTAATATATATATATATATAATAAAAATGTTAAGGTTGATGGTGTTCCATTATCATTTTTATTAATTCATTTCCAAGGATTACCTCCTAATTCTCAAAAAAATTTCAATACTAATTGGATACAGTAATGAGTTAAATAATTTATTATTATCCTCATACAGATGGTCAATAATACTATTCAAGATCTATACCTTATAGAAAGGACACACCACCATCCCCAATCACAGTCCATTCCTTATAAGGTGTTGGTGTTTTTTATCTTTCTATAGTGGATCACATTTCCCCATATTAAAATAGAGTAACATGTTTTTCCATTTTCCCATAGTGGAGCAGGACACCTTTTTCCCATTTTGGATTTGGACACAATAATTTACATCTCTAGATCAAGCCCATAAACATGTTTCCCATCATTATCTCATGATATATAAATCATTACCCAATTAATTTTATGGATATATAGGTCCTAACATTCACATAATAAAATCATGCATACATGTTTCATAAGAAAATAAAACATGCATCATATAATAACCCATAAAAAGAGATGGGTTTCATAAACATCATATCATAACCCATAAAAGTAAATGAGTATCCAAATAATTTCATCATACCATCACTTATAGAATAGTGATAGGTATCATAATCATTTCATTAAAGCATAACCCATGAAAAGAAGCAGGATTCGAGAGCATTTAAGCCATGGAGGAGAAATAGGAGTCATAAACATCATTCCATTAAATCATAAACCATGAAATAAAGCATATGAATGGTATTATGTACTGATATCCCCATTAAAACATATCTATAACAAATTTTTCATCTTAAATGGAGTCGTATTTTGAATGATCACATGAAACATTTATTAATGAAAATTACATTTATTGGAAAATATTTTTTATATAACCATTAAAAAATAATTTTCTTATAAATATTTCATTAAAATTTCATTTAAAACATTTCTTGGGGAAGATATATTTTTTGGTATAAACAATTATTTTTTAAAACATAATTTAGTTTGAAAATATTTTTCTATTAAAATACATGGAAAAACCTATAAAGGAAGCTTGAAAATATTTTGAAAAGACTTTTCTTGGAAAATTATTTGAAAACATAACAATATGGATTGAAATAATTTTAAAATACCTTTTATATAAAATGGATTTCAAAAATTATAATTAAATATTTAAATCATTGAAAACATTTTCTTTGTAAATAATTTTTTTATACATATAAATATGCTTTAAAAATCATTTAAAACACTTAATAAATATAAAACATTTTTGAAATCTATTTTCTGTAAACAGAAATAAAAATAAAAATAATTCAATAATATTAGGAAAAAACATTCATTAAATAAATAACCGTATAAATATAAAATTTAGTCTCCTTGGAAATTATTTTCATTACATTAGGTAAGTCTATACATGCCGAACATTTCTATTGTACCATAAAAGTTTGGAAAAGTACCTTGATCAGAAAAAATAAGATTCTTTTGAAAATAATTTTATTAAAATTAAAAACAGGGGTAAAAATTTTCTTTAAACATCATAGGAAAATAGTAAATTATTTTTAACAGTATTTTTAAAAAACATGGTTTTCAAAGAAAACATATTTCCAACTGAAAGGAGAAATAAAGTCTAATTTTCATACAAACATATTATTAATTATATTAAGAACCAAGGATTGGAAACATGGTAATATTTCATGGATATAACATTAATAAAAATATGTTATTAAAATTCATGATATTTCATGATATCTTTATCATAATATTTCATCAATGGAAACATAATCATAAACAATATCGATAAATGATGAATTATAGCAATAAACTATTACTAGTTTGGTAACATTGAATCATAATACCAATGAAATAATAAAATTACATAAAGTGTAACATATAATGAAAATAAGGATATTAAATATGTAATATTTCAATGGTCAGTATATACAACCCATAAAAGAATATAAGTTCATAACACTGTATGTATTGTAATGAATGAAAATTGAGAAAAATTACATTACCGATTTAGTAACTTTTGAGCCATAAAATACATGAAAGAGATATTTTTATATGATTATGTAAATACCCATAAATTCAATTATATGAATCAAATAATATATTCATTTTAAGTATATACAACAAAAAATTAAAATGTTTGGTGAATATTTATTAAGACTCACTGAAATAAAAGTGAGATGAGATGACCCTTATTACTTGAGTAGCTTTTGTATTATGATCTCCATGATAAAATATAATAATAATAAAACTTATTATATCATTAAATAAATTAAATTAATGTTATAACATGTTATAAGGCATTGTATACAGCACATAATAGAAGTAAGTGGTTAATATGTCTTGTATCTCATAGAAATAAAAACTAAGATGAAATTCCCTTATCTTATGTCATGAATTTCATTGTACATGTTAAAAACATCTGTATAATATATATAAGTATATTATAAATCTAAAATAGAACTATATTCTTATATCTCATATAATATATTATTTTTTATGACTTCATATTTCTTTTTTATTAACAAGTCCATGTTAATGTTACATTTCAGGTAATATACACATTCTTTTTCGTATATGTTTTGGCATATTATTCTAGATACTTTTACTTAATTCATAATTTAGTTATTTAATGAAAGTAAATAATTAATTAAATATCATATATATTCATTAAATATATTTATAATAATCAACATAATATATAGATATTAAATTCAACGCACCATTCATGGAGTTGGTAGGTCATACATACACATGGATGTTGTTTCCATTTTATAGTCATATTGAAATAAATAAAGTAAATTAAGTTTATATATATATAATATCATTAAATTATAATTATCATGTCACATATATCATATAATTTTTCTAAACCCCTCCTTAATACAGTCCACGTAGATTGGGAATGAATCACATCTCTTTGAGGTGGTTGTAGTCAACACTTCCCCAAATGATATTATTGTATTTACATAAAATTGAAGGAATGGAGGTATTTGTTATATAAAAATTATAGAATAATATATATATCATAAATATAATATATATACCAGATAAAAATAGAGTGTCCATCATAATGAATAACCATTAGATGTGGTAAAGGAAAAATAAACAATATAGTTTCATGAGACGATAGTTCGCCATACAGAAGATTGATAAGATCATTTAACTTTAGATAACTATGTGTGTAAGTGTAAGTAAAACCATTAGATTAAAAAAAACTCAGGATTTTTAAGAATTTTTGGTTATTATATAATCATATAGTATAAATATTTAAGAGTTGGGATAAAAAAATTAAAAAAAACAGCCCGAGGAAGGATGTTAATTCTTCTTTGGATAAATATATTTAGTTTGCACCAAAGGGACTCATTGGAAGGATATAAACCCATATTGAGTATTCTAGGATTAAGGGAGTCATATTGGGAGATTATTTGAGTAGATTTTGGGTGATCCAAATGGATTTAGAGTTATGAATAAGTGGGATGGGTGAGTGCCTTTTTATAGTGGAAGAGGAATGACATTCTTGTAATGTTTTGAAAATGGAATTCCACATACATTTTCCCCCTAAAAAGTGTAACCAATAATTAATAAAATTATATAAAATGTATTAAATTGTAGAAATTGGGCCAATAAATGAATTCTAAAATTGTTTCTAGCTCATTTTTTCCATGAAGTGTAAATTTTAGTCCCTTATTAAGTTAATTTTCTTCTTAATCATGGTAATTAATTTTTATTACTTTCACTAATATTTTTTTGTCAAGAACTAAGTTGATATTATATTAAATTAAATAATATTATTATTAAAAATAATGATTCCATTTTTCTAAAATCTAAACATATAAGGAAAAAATATTAATTTATATTTAATCTCACACCTGGGATGATAAAGCATGTTTTAATAGTTAAAATTTCCAAATTTTTGGAATGGTTTTTATAAAATTTGAAAATAAAATTGATTAAAATTTCCAAAATTGGTTTAATTGATGTATTATTTATCTAATTTAAATTTAAAACTAATAAAAAATAATATAATCTTATAAATAAAATATACAAAAAAGCAGTTTTGAATTAAAATTAATTATTATTCATTATTCATCAAAAATGAAACTTCACAAAAAAATACCAAAAGTTAACCCTAATAGAATTTTTATGTTCTTATTTACAAAATGTTTTTTATTTTATAAAATAAAAACTATAAAAGTTTCAAAAATCATATTTAAAATGGGCTTTCCCTTAAATGGTGAGAAAATTACCTTTTAGTAGAATGTATCATTTTATTAATAAAATTGGACTTATTATTATCTTATAAATATAAAATGTATTTTATAAATATAAAAAATATTTATTGAAAATATAAAATATATATTTTATTACAAAAAATAATAAAAATTTATTTGTTTAATTAATTGGGATAATAATTTGTTTGTACATGTAAAATTTGTTTTCTTAGAATAATAATTTCTTTTTTTAAATACTTTTGAAATTTAATTCTATTAATTGTTAACAAAAGGATTAATTATATATATGTGCATAAATAATATTTTTACAATGAAGTAAATCTTGGTTGTAAATTCCATTCCAATTGCCGGGTGGTAACAATAATAATAGTTTAATAATAATATTAATAGTATACTGTAGTTTGGTTAAAATATGAATAGTGTGTTACAAAAGCCATATAAGGGACTTAGGTATTGTATGTAATAGAAGGCAAACATAGTGCTATGTATACCATAGTCTAATATGAAAGTCGCACTAAGTGATTTCATATATCAAAATCTATATTCTGTGTTGTGAGGAATTTAAAATATAAAATGACTAAAATCACTGAATAAATAATTCAGAAAATCTAGGGGTGTTACATCAAATTACCATTAAAATTAATCTCCATCCCAAAATTATTTTGGGTTGTTATCGGTTTGATGATTTAATGTCACTTTCATAGAAACCCACATCATAAATTTGAATAATAAATATTCTTTTAAAGGGAATGTTGAAAAAATAATGGATACCCAAACTATCACACAACTAGGTTTTCACATAAGAACACATATGTTTTATTGAAATACTGGACATTGAAAAAATAATAAATAATAATTATATATATTGATAAAGATCACTGATCATAAGAAAGAGGGAAATCTAAAAAAAGATACAAATTGCAAAACCATAAACTGAAAAAGCATGAAATAGTTCTTTGATATGATAAAAAATAATTATAAGAGGAAATTTTTTTATTTCAAGAACCTTTTCCTAAACATGAATGTTTTAATTCACAATAATATATACTTATTTTATTTTATCCCATTTCATAATTAAAATATCAATATTTGGATGTGTCTTGACCAATTTCTACATCACCTCTTTCTCTAAAAAAGATGGTGATTTTTGCATTCCTGAAGAACTAATAGATCATGAGATCCATGATAATTCATCCCATTTTTCTTTAGTTTCTATCAACACAAAGAGTTTAGAACAATTTATATAATGTGAATAAATCCAAATGTTGTGAGATATTATTTTAATTATGCAAACATCATCCAAATTTTAACTCAAAAATTCCATATATGGTTATCCTTGTAAAACATATGAAATATGATAATCCAAAACATTATAAAAAAGGTCATGAAATCAGCTTAACTTTGACCCCCCATATATCACAAAGTATCTCTAGGTTGTCACATTCGAAACATGTGAATACCATCAGTGTATATTCTATTGAAACATGAGAATAACCCGAATTACCATAAATATTTTTGGAAAACATTCATACTTCTTTATTCCAAAGATTACTAGATATATTCTATATAACCATTATGTTTTATACATTATACCTGATGAGATAGACCCCCTTTTCAATGAATAAATAATCAGTTTTAAGTTAATGATCACTATACGATTTATATTATCCATATAAATAATCTCTTTATTCGAGCTAAACACAACTGTCTCAACATCGTGAACACATTAAGGGTTACCGTACACTATTTTAAAACATCACCTTTTAATTAAATCATTATTCAACATATCATTTTCCATCTTTAATGAAAAAATTATACTAAAAATATTAATATATGTCCTTATTGTTATAACATAATCTTTTAATTCCAAAACATATACACTTCAATCATCAAAAATTATTTATTAACCATTACTAGGGATTCATAATATTATACCATAATACCCATTTTCATATAATATTAAATAACACTCATGTATTAAGGATCCACAACCTCAATCTAATCATAATTCTTAAACTTAATGTAATCAATACTATTAGACATCCCAAACATGTCAAATGTCATTTGCGGTCTCATTATTTTCATATATATAACCAATACCCGTACCATCATTCTAATTTAATTCATGGGATATTATGAAAACAATTTCAATAATTCACATACATTATACATCCAAAAAATTCAAGGTTAACCGTGATCCTTCTAGTTATTTCTATTGATTAACAATAGAAATCGTAGTGCGAGAAATACTTACAATGAAAAGAAAATTATATAATCGTGATTAAAATTTACTTATATTATGTCTAAATCCTGACACATAATTAATTAATCTATAAAACCATAAGTTTACCTAGGTTATTCATGTCCATCTTCTATTTAAATACTTCAGGATAATTCATATAGAGTTAGTGAATTCCCAAATCATATCCACCGGTTGTGTCAAACCGAGTGCATAATAAGGCTCATTGTAATGCACCAATTCTTGTTGATTCAAGATCAATATGGTGTTTTTGGTGTTGTTACCACTATTTACATCAGTTCCATAGTGACATCAACTTCTAGTATCTTGAAATAGATGTATTTCTAGGAAATCACTCAGTCTATCTTTTAAAAAAATTCCAGGAAATTTTCTTATACATCAACTTGTCCATAGACTTATCCATAGAGACATATATATAGGATCAAAATAGAATATATAGATGCTCAATTACAAGAGGGGGTGGGGGTGAATTGTAGGTCTAAAATATTTTCCTTCTATGCCTAAATAAATATATGTTTAACAAAGTTAAACCAGGTAAATTCAAAAATCGTCTTTGGTTCTTAACTAAGGAACAATATTTCTTAGGATATAAAAATATGGATCTGAAAAGAAAATTAAGAAAAAATTACTTAGAGAAATATTCTAACTTAATGTGTATAAAATATAATTTATCAAAGTATACAAGTATAATAACTATAAGAATATTATAATTTTATTGTTTTACAAAATACAACAGAAATAAAAACATGTAACAAAACAAGTAAACAAGTATGAGTTTTTTTATCCCAAATAGACGGGTATCCAAAATCCTCAGATAAAGTTCCATTGATTTATAATATCAAGAAATTATGTCTTATCCACACCAATGTAATCCCTCGATAAGAATATAGGAGTTTGTCTTGTTATCCCTGTAATCCCTTGAACCTTAAGGTAGCTGAAACCTCTATCTTCTTATCCCAAGATTTCCTCAAACCTTAAGGTAGTCGTAACCTATATCTTCCTATCCCTGGAATTCCTCGATTGTACATAACAATAATCGGTGTCACACAAAGTAAGCTGAACAAGTTTGTTCACGACTAAACAAAATGGTCAAAAAATCACTCAAGGCATGAGAGTATTTCTCTCTCTAGATATCACTTTATAGAATATAATCCCTAGGAACATCAATAAATTCATTGATACTAATCTTGTTCAAATGAGATCACATTTAAAGGCAAAAAATTTAATGGTTTACTCCATCCTCTAATAGTCATATTTTTCCTTGATTTTCAAAGGGACCTTTACACATGTCACTCAACCAATGGCTAGTTAGAAACCAATTGTACGACTACATTTCCATGTAACAAAAAGATGTGTAAGTAAAATTTATCATGTAAGAAAAAAATTCTTATGTTTTAGAACCTTAAGTAAAAAAGTATCTAATATTGTTGGAACAATATGTTACGAAAATAATGCAGCTTAAAAAAATATGACAAATCCAAATTTAGAAAGTATATAATTATGAGTCTAAATATATGAACATTTAGATTCTAAAAAAGAATAGATATTTGGATTCTATTTTACAAAGAATTACAAGTCTGAATTCTGTAGATTTCAAAGTCTGGATTTTGAGGAATTTGTAGTCTAGATTCTATGGAATTCAGAGTCAGAATTTGGAGGAATTCAGAGTCTAAATTCTAAAGAATTTTGAGTCTGAATTTCAATGAATTAAGAGTCTAAATTTTAGAGAATTCAGTGTCTGAATTTTAGATAATTTAGAGTTTTAATGTTAAATAATTTAAATTCTGAATTTTAGAGAATTCAGTGTCTAAAATCATTAAGACTAGGTAGCTATGGAACTGTAAGATTCCAAGGATTTTGACAAGGATCCGAATTTTTATCTAAAGAAAAAAAATTAGACTTGGTTATAATATGACATTAAATAATACATTGAAAACCCAGGTCTGGATAGAAATTTTCATAGTGAAATAATATTTTCCTTAAGAAAATAATTCATAGAGAAAGAATATTTTCCTTAAGAAAATGTGTTTGTTATTTTCAAAATATAGAGGAATGAAAAATTCATAAGGAAACCTTATTGACTCAACAAACTCCCCTTATTTGGAAAACACAACCAACCTTTCAAAAAATAAAATAAGGAAAAAGGTTTTTTAGTATAAAAATAAATACTTATCTTCCTTTACTTATGAACCCTGATGAATACAACTAACTCCCCCTTAGGTTTTTAAATCACTAAGGATCATATTCTTTTCCTTCTTAGAGATGTTACTTTTTCATGCATAAAAAAAATTATTCTTTATGTTGGACCCCTTTTAATTAATCTCTCCCTCACTTAGGGCATTATCTTCTTTTTACACAATATTTTTTTAGCCATTATTTTCTCCCCATTGGTGATTTTCAAAACGGAATGGAGGGAATGCAAAAAAAATTGAACTTGAAGGAATAGAAATATACAAGAAGCAATGTTGGAAGAAATATTTCATTATGATAGGAAAAATTGTTACATGTAAAAAAATACAACAAAATATTGGATTCTTAGGAAAATCATTGATCCTTCTTTTCCTTTGACATGTGCTATCTTAAGGACACCTCTAATATCTTTAGCATTTTATGATCATCCTCAAACCTTTTGAGTAATTGATCCTGATCATGATACTTATTTTCGATAGCATTTATTTTTCCTTCTCGGGACATCCGAATTGGTACATGGGACTTTAAAACTTCTTCTTGTTATTTGAACTTTTCTTACAACTCTTCCCTGAGTTCCCTTTAACAATTTATATTTAGATCTACTAAATTAATCTTTCCATTTAGATCACTATGTTCTTGCATTTGGTCACCCTGGTCAAGATTCAGATTCTCTAAAAAACATGTTGTAAGGTTTTTGATTATGTCATTGACTTATCAAAAGCATATTTTACTGAATCATAGAAGTCATCCATGATTTTAATATCATAAATTATTATCTTAAAACATTTGGTTTTTTGCTTACATGATCTCTTATTAGCATCATAACCAATATGAAAAGTCTCTAACTCTGTTTCAAGTTTGATAAAATATTCCATGAGCTTTCTTATCGAATATGATTTCAGATTGAATGAATGATGAAGAAATTGACACCTTGAATCAATACATGGAAACAATGGTACTTTGTACACAAATTTATTCATAGATTGATCAACGAAATCCCGACCCATCGAAGATGATGATTTAGAAGCTGATTCCTTTTCTGGAAAGGACACTTTGTCTAACTCTACAACATTATTATTTGATGTTCCAACAATATCTTTCTTAGCTATCACAACCACAACCTTTCATGGTTAGTCATCAACGACCTAATTTCCTTTATCAGATCTAGAAATTTCCATCCCAACATTTGGAGTTTCAGGTTCACTATTTGAGACTTATATTATCTTGTATTTATCAACATCTTCTTTATCAGTATCTCCATTAACATCTTATGGATGAATTAAATCATGATTGATACTCTAATCATCAAAAGGTTTATCAACATCGTCATGTGCATAGCATCCTTACCTTGAGAGATTATTTTAGTTGAATAAACATGGGATGTTCTGATCGATAACTTGTCTGAAGAACCTTCCTTCTCATGGTATTCTTCAACCTGTTTAATCACATCTTCACTTTTTCTTCTTATTCTTATTCTACTTCTTATTCTTACTGGGTTTTCTCTACTTCCACAGAAGGTTCCAAAATTGAAATATTCATTCTCAGATTTTCAACTATAACTGACTCTATAAGGAAGGATCCTGGTACCTAGATCCATTCAGATTCAATATTAGTATTTTTTGAAGTTCTTGGATGATCTCATCTTCCGACATTTTCTTTTTCAACTTCATTTATTTATCTTGTTTTTAAATATCTTATTCTTTCAAAATCATTAAAGACGTCTCGTCAGTATGGTCTAAACCAAAGCTTTCATCTCTATACTTCTTCTTCATATTCTACTTTCTCCACTTTGCTACCACTTCATCAGGAAAAGTTTTTTTTCTTTTTCAGCTTTGGTGGAGCTAACTGAGTTTTTAGAATTAGAACTTTTTCTTTGACTTCCAGTTCATTCTCTATTATTTTCTTATGGGTTTCTTGGATGCGTACTATACATAACCTTTCATGGCTAAAGAATGAACACAAATTTTGAAAATATCATAATACTCTTCTATCATGGTGTTGGAAGAAACTGTCATCCTCTTTAAGTGTTATCACCCAAAATCATAATTTAAAAGGTTCTGGGTTTTGAAATGAATAGTGTTTTAAAGGATTCTAAGAAAAGAACAATGAAATTTGACCAACTCTACATATATATGATTATATGAGAATATATGGTTCCATTCATTATATTACTAACGATAAAGATAATATACTTGATAAGGTTTACCTTTCTTAGATTCAACCCAAATTCCATCATAAAAATATCGCTTTTCATAAGAGAGTCCATGCCTCCCTTTATCAGAATAAGAAAACCCTATAACCACGATTCTAAAAACCTAATGTTTTCCGTAAGATGGTTGATATTTGTTAACCTTACTCCTATGAGTCTATGAATGTCAATTTTATTTACCTTATAAAAACATCATACCATATCTTGGAGCTCCTAAGAGTAGAATATTTCTTCACCTTGATAATGAATACCCTGAATGTTTGCAGTAATGTTGAAGGATAAAGAATATTTCTTTCCATAACTATTAATGGAATACTTTTCCCCTTATACTTCATAAAAACTAACTGAATCAGAAAATTCTATATGAATGTCAAGATAAAATGGATCCTGATTCTTCAGTTTGGATATACATAAACATTCCAATCAATGTATCTTGATATTGTTCATAATCAAATAATTATACCTGGAAAATAAATTTAGGTTGACGAACCATTTTTTTTAAATATTCCAATCCTTGATTTCCTTGTTTTAAGTCATCTGATTGTACGAGTAATCTTATAGTGACATTCATAATGTAAGGAAACATAGAAAACCAAAAGATTGATTTTTAGAGGGGAAGTGGTTCAGTGAAAAACTCATGAAAAACTAATGTGGGACATGAATTGGGGGGATGGGGCTTTATATAGGCTTCGAGATGACAATTTGAATTCTTGATTCATTATAATGGTTGATAAAAGATTTATTTTGTAACACCCGAGACTTTTATGAGAAATAATTTTGTTTTTATAAATCATAAAAGGAATCTTCCACTACACACAACACTAGCATGTCTTGCTTTACACGCAATCGTGACCTTCCTCGATAGCTTGCGTCATACGCAATACCGAGTTTCACTAAACAATGATATGCTATTAAAATATTATTAAAACTAGCCGTTATGAATAGTAATAACCACTTTTTGAAATTTTATAAATATTATTTTTCAAAACGAAATTCATTTTTGGATTTGGATTATCGAAATTAGCCTAGGGTGAAGTTTTGGTATTTTTCTGAAAACTTTCAATATTTGATGAATAGTGAAACCACTAAGTGGTAGTTAAAAAAACTGAATTTTTCATAAAACTTAATTTTACCACTTCTGTGAGTGGAATTTCAAAAATCCGAGAGACACAGTTGATGTCATTAAGTAAAATGTGGTTCAATGAGATGAAAATAATTTTTGGTGAATAGTAACTTTTTACTTTTATTTACCACGGTTAAAAGTAAATAGGGTAATTAAGGGTAAAAATGTTATTATTATTACCCTAACACATTTCCTAATTCTATTAGATAAGTGTAATTCGACCAAAAACAACCTTAGAAATAAAATATGACCATTTAGGCCCACTTGGATTAGATTAGGACATTTATTATTAATTTATTTAAAGAAGGGTTAAAATAGTTAAAATCAATGTTTAATAAGTAAATAATTTTTAATATAAGGTTATACATAAGATAAATTCGACTATAAATATTCATTAGAAAGCTAAAAAGATTTCATACATAATTATTTTTAATTTTTAATTTTTACACGTTATATAATTTAATTTATTTATGACACAAATATGATGTAGTAATTATCTTTTTAATGAAATATTGACATAATTGATGTTATAAATACCCAAATAAATATAATTTGAGACTTTTTATGAATTCCAATAATTTTATAGGTTAATATGACTTGTTAGTATTTATTTAATTAACTATTTTTGAACTAATCATTCTGTTATGAGTTTCACAAAAATCAATTACTAAATAGTGTCAAAAGTGACTTAAAAAGGTTTTTAAAACAAATATTATATTAGTAATTGTTATTTTATTCCTAAAAATCTAAGGTTCGGCCAAATGACATAGATAGGGTTATATATATTAATAATAAACAACTTGGGGTTCGTTTGTCTGCTTATAGTAAGTTTATTAACCTTATATATAAGAACACAAGAAGACACAGTACAAGTAAAATTATTTAACTTAATGTTAAATCTAAATGATATGGTTAAAATAGGAACCTAAACTTGTATAATTCTATTGTATGAGAGTATTTCGACCCATCCCCACCTTATATTCTAAATAAATCAATTTGGAGCTATTTAAAACCGAATTATACATTATAATAAAATAATAGTTTTAGTTATTCCAAAGGTGCCATTCTCCTCCCTTATAAAAGGGAACCACCTCCCCCTCTTCCTCACACCACTTTGAGCCTTCAATCTCGGCCAACCCCTGACAATTTCTTCTCTCCACTTCCCTAGAGACATCCTAGAGGTCCTGGTATTCTTTAAAGACCAATTTTAGTGCCCTAAACAGATGTCTCAAAGAAGTTCTTCAAAGAAGAGGTAATGTCTGTTACCGATTCTTTCATCTTTATTTCTTCTTCCACTTCTTCTTCTTTAGTTGTTTCGTTATGGAGTAATAACATCAATATCACTAATATACTGATATGTTATTATAAGTATGAAACAACACTATTTTTCCATCTATCCATCCTATGGAAAATGAAATCACCGCGCGTGCGTACGTACGGAATACCGTCTCCACGCCGTGGTGTAATCTATTTTCCACCACCACCTTACTTGGATGGGTATAATGGTGTAAATAATGACTATATATGATTATTGTAAAGTTATATTGATTTTGAAATAGTATATATACACTCCAATACAATTCCACAATCATGGGAACAATATCATCGCTCGTGCGTACCTGCGGAATACCGTCTCCACGATGTGATGCGACTCGTTCTACATGATCTTCATTGCATAATGATTATAGAAATGAATTGAATGAATGAGTATGATATATATTACACTAATAAAATTCTGGATATGAGGTGTCTATAACCTAAAAAGAAAAATAAGAATTTATTCGACAAAACACGCATAAGAACAAAAAGTAATAAACACCCGAATAACAATTAGTAATGAAACATTACTAATAAGAAGATACGAATATGACCATATATGATATCATAAAAATAAGTATGATTCTATAATAAGTCAATAACAATATTTAAATCATTATACAGGAGGTTCGGACACTTACGAAGCAAATTGGACCTAAGGTAAGGGAAAATATCACAATCTCATTTTTATCCGAGATTGTTTATACTTTGGTATTTACTGGGGTGTATTTTATCATCCACATCCATGTCTCATCAAAATGTAATATTATTTCTATCCACCTACAATTTTTTAAATCCAATTTTACCCTTCGGTGAGTTTTTAGTAAAAGATATGAATGGAATCTTTTGTCGTTTTTCGTACGAGGTACTTTTTGACTTTTCCGACAAAAGTACGAGAAGAATGTTTTTTTAACTTATACGACATGAATATATTTTTAAAACAATATTTTCAAGAATCTTCCTTTACAAGTTTTCAAGTTTATTTTTAATAAAATTCTTATAGTTTAAAATTTTATGAAATGTTAAGAAGGGAAAGTGTTTTTGAAGTAGAAAGGATATTTTCTTCAAGAATGGAGTTCAAGAGTTTTATCAAAAATTATTTTCCATATATGATAATATAGGGTTCTGTTTCTATCCCTATTATTACATGGATTTGATTATTTTGAGATGGAAATATTTTTGTGAATTATTTTATCTTATATGAATTTTTTTATGATGTCACGATGTTTAAGATTCCCATTTTTATTACATGGGTTATGCTATGATGTATGGTTTATGATTTTGTGGCACACATAAGAATGGTATCATTATGAGATGGGTGGGACCTATATCTCCGTCCAATGCATTGGGTAAAGATTTTATATCTCATGAGATAGACATGGCTAGAACGGCAGGTTAAACCGGTTCAGTGAAACATGACTAAAACGAGGAGTGAACTCAATTCAGAAATGGACTTTGTCCACTAAGATAGTCTTGGAAATGAGCCTTGACTAATAAGAAATGATTCTATATGATTATTTGTGTATGAAACAAAGTTTCATGTTTTATGTTATGATTATTGGGATTACATTTCACTATTATGATTTATCCCACGTTATGGAATTATGATTTTTTTGCAGGTTAAGATTTCCAAAAGTTATGTTCTTATGTATATGATGTGATTGATATTTATTTTTTTTTACACTTACTGAGAATTTGAGATCACCCTTTTGTATGTTTTCTTTCCCTACGTCAGGAAGAAGGTTACTAAGTAATATGTGCCAAAAGGGACTATAGATATGATGAAATAAATGGGAGACAATGTAGACGCTTTATGAACCAGTTGTTTATGTTTCCCAGTTTCTAAAGACACTATACCTATACGGTCCTTTCCTGGTTTTGTTATACGTTGTAATAAGTGTGCTTCAATTCTGAAGTAATAACAATGTATGTAAATTATGGGTCGTTATAGTTGGTATCAAAGGAAAGGTATAGTCAACCTTTGGAAACTAGGATGTGAAAGCCTTAGTAAGATCCCTAAGGATACGTCTAAGCATAGAACACAATCTTAGTGTTTTAGAAATGGCCATGAATAACCTAGGATAAGACCTTAAGTGTGAAATTTTATTCTTGATTATGTGGTTTTCCTATTATAATTAGTGTTGCTCACACTATTCTTCTTGGTTTTAGTCAATGGATGGAACCCGAAGGAACCGTGTTAATGCGGAATGCGATGGGCAATGCAATGATTGTCCCCCTGAGCTACCAAATGTTATGGGAGCTGGAATGCAAAATCTTGTAGCCATGCTCACACAACTTTCTCAAGCTATGAATCATGCATGACTTCCAAATGAGCAAAGGAAGGAGAAAAATTCTGTTTAATCCTTCATGAGGCAGCTCCCACCATCATTCAGCGGGTCTACTGATCCATTAATTGCTGAACAATGGATTAGTACTACTGAAAAGACATTTTCAGTTCTTCAATTTTATGAACATGATAAAGTCATCCTAGTAGTGTATCGTTTGGAAGGATATGCTGATCAATGGTGGAATCTTATTAAGTATGCGAGGAAAAGGGATGAAATTTAGTCCATGGAATGGGACGAGTTCAAGAACTTATTTTTCAATAAGTACTTCCCTCGTATTATCCGAACAAATATATAGAAAGAGTTTCTTGAACTAAAACAAACGGATGATGAATCTGTTGGTACCTATGAAGAAAAATTTACAAGACTTGCAAGGTACACTTTTGGTATTATTATCCAACCTGAGAGTAAAATCGATCGATTCTTTAGTGGCTTAAAACCAAGTCTTCGAAGGGTCTTAGCCATAAGGGACTTCAATAGCTATGAGGAAATCGTTCGATGTGCTCTCAAAGTTGAGATGGAGATTTAAATAACCCATCAGTCATATGGGTTTGATAAGAAGAGGAAAATGGAATTTAAAGGAAAATATAAAGAGGACACTAAAAAGAAGATGAGCTTTCCCTTATACTCAAAGTGTGGAAAGAAACATGGAGGGAGTTGTCTTAAAGGGACAAGTAAATGTTTCAAATGTGGAAAGGAAGGTCATCGGGCATTTGAATGTCGCAATGATGGGAAGAAGATGTCTAATGATGCAAACAAATGAAGATATACACAGAACGAACCTACTACACATCAATGTTTCAAGTGCAATCATATGGGTAATTATTCCAATCAATTCCCAAATCCAAGGGTTGATGATGATGGTCGACGTCAACAAACTCTTAAGGCTAAAGGCAAAGGAAAGTCACATGCAATTTCTATCATCGATGTGGAGTAGGATAACGATGTGGTGAAAGGTACACTTACCATCCACTCTAAAGTAGAAAATGTTTTATTTGATTCTGGATCTACCCACTCTTTTATTTCTGAAGAATATTCTATGGATATCACCGTATTACCTCAACAATTAGATGTTGAGTTATCTTTGACAACCCCTAATGGAACAACATTCACAACAAAAGTTTATAATTCTTCTCCGATTGAAGTTTGTGGGAAAGTGCTTCCTGCAAATCTTGTGATCCTTCCTATAGTGGAATTTGATGTGATGCTTGGCATGGATTGGCATTCTTTATATGAAGCTCATATCAATTTCCAAAGAAGGGAAGTCACATTTCATATTCCAGATCAATCTATGATCGTCCATCAATGAAAGGATGAACATAACCTTCTAGTGGAAATTTCTTCCATCTTATGGGTCTTGATTCCACTAAATAAAGGTTATTTATCTCCAATGGTTGGTGAGAAACTCATGATTAAGAATATTCCCATTGTACGGGAGTTGGATGATGTCTTTCCGGAGGAATTACCGGGTCTTCCACCAAATCGTGAAGTTTAGTTTTCAATAGAACTCGTACTGGGTGCTTTTCCTATTTCAAAGACACCTTATAGAATATCCCCAATTGTGTGGTAGGAATTGAAGAAGAAACTCCAAGAGAATCTTGATAAGGGTTTCGTATGCCGTAGTGCGTCACCTTGGGGAGTACATGTTCTGTTTGTTAAGAAGAAAGATGGATCAATGAGACTCTGCATTGATTATCGAGAACTTAACAAGATCACTATCAAGAACAAATATCCTCTCCCACACATTGATGACTTATTTGACCAACTACGCTGTAGACGCCGGAAAAGTCCGTTGTTCCCAAACGAAGCTCCGGATGCGGAAAGCGAAGTGATATTTGGAGTCAGAGGCACGTTCCGGAGGGCACGGAGGACTTGCGCGAAATTTCAGAGGCCCGCGCGCAAAGTTGAGTCGCGGCGCGCAATCCTCCCGGGATGCGCGCAATGCGCTGGGCCGGCGCGCTATTTTGCGCGCCCGCGGCCTGCGCGGCGCCCTTTGCGCGCTGGGTCCTGATTCCGCGCCCGCGAACCGAATTGCGCGCCCGAGACCGGATTCCGCGCCCGGGGTTGCCTATAAATATAAGGCGACCCCCGACGTTTTGAAGGTTGCCAGAATCCGAAGCGTCGCTCGTTCGCGCAATCCAACCCCTTCCGCGCGCAATGCCGATCTTCAGGTAACCTCCTTTCTTTCGCGCAATAGAGCCTTGGGGTCCGCCTTCGCGCGCAATCCCCTTGGCTCATTTCCTTTGAATAAATTTCAACCCGCAGGCCTTTGCGCGCAAAAGAAGCCTCTTGCGCGCAATTTCCCCCCGGGTGCGCGCAATCCAGCCCGATTGCGCGCACCCCCCATTTTCAAAGTGGCCATTCGTTAGAGAATGAGCTGTTGCCCCCGCGCGCTATCCGATGCCCGGTGCGCGCAATCCCAACCATCCGCGCGCGAAGCGCTGGCCCAATTGCGCGCCAGTCCGCCATTTTGCGCGCCGACCCGCGGTTTTGTGCGCAAAGCTCCTCTTTTGCGCGCAATCCGCCAGGGTCGCCTCCCTTGACCCCCCGAGGGTACCCGCCTGCGTGGCGCCCGATGATCCTCATCTTGGGTGCCCGCACCGTGCGTTGTCTTCCCGTGCGGCCCTCCAGGCTTGCGCGAAGTGACACGCACGTACGTCCAGCATGACGTTAAACTGCATATTCGTCCAGCATGACGTTAAACTGCAGATACGTCCAGCATGACGTTAAACTTCACATACGTCCAAGCTGCACGACGCTAAACTGCCTAGCCCCCATCTTCCGCGCTGCAAGACGTTAAACTGCCAAGTGCTTCGTCCTCAACACACGACGTTAAACTGTACTTCGTCCGGCAAGACGTTAAACCGTCCGCCTCGTCCTCAACACACGACGTTAAACTGTACTTCGTCTGGCAAGACGCTAAACCGTCCGCATCATTCGATCCCGTGCCTCGCACGCAGGGTCTCCCCCGGTTTGGATGTGGCCCCCACTCGCTCATCTCTACAGGGATGTCGGGATTGTCCCCCTTTTGGGACGATTTAATGGGACCGGCTTTTCCCTACGGGGGCAGGGTATTACAAACCCCTAGTTTCTCGTGGGAGGCTGCACATTTGTATCTCCATTGCGCCTCCCCATGGCCGAAGCCAGTAGAGGGTATGACTGGGATCGAGGTGTCTTCTGCTTTCGGTCCAAGTCCCTTCCAACTGAGTTTTGCCACCCGGGCTGCCCCAAGTGCGTAAGTCCTGACAGAATGAACTACGTGGACTTTGATCCCTGTGTTCTATACAGGGTACGTAGGAAGCCTCCCTGAGGTTCAAGCCCGCCACCTGGTCGTCCCGGTCGTATTCACGTCGGTTCGTCCATCAGTGGACCCCTCCAGGGTTCACTCTTGCGTCGATTCACCTATGAATCTGCCCCTGTGGGAGACTGCCTGTGTGTATCTCCACGGTGCCTCCTCACAGCCCCCCCTTTTTCCATTTCTCCTTTTGTCGTCCAGCATGACGTGAAACTGTGATCCACCCGGCCGTTCCATCCCCCTCTGTGCGAGGTGGTTCGGTTCAATCCTCCGCCCGGCGGCCTCGATCTCTTCGTGAGTCGGCTTGCCGACGTCCGGCATGACGTTAAACTGTATACCCGAACTACGTTGACTTTGATCCGTGCTAACGCGCGGTAAGTAGGAAGCCCCTATGGGGTCCAAGCTCTTCACTCCATCATCCATCCTGATCCTTACCCGGGCCGCCACATCCCGGTGGGGTCATGCCACTTCACTCCACTCCACGTTACTTGGGAAGCCGCCCATGTGCTGGCCCCAGCGTCGGAGGGTCCCCGCAAGGGGTTCTGTCATCTGATCCACTTTTCGTGTTGATCGGTCCGATGCCGTCCCCGCTGGACGTTAAATTCGCGGCATACCCCGTGTTAAACATGGGAAGCTGAGGAAAACCTCAGGTGACACAGTTCCCCGCACCCAGTACGGGATGCCTCAGGCCATCATGCCTTCGAGAAGCCCTATTAGGGACGGAAGACAGACGTGCAGAGCCGCAGTGTTACGACACACCCCCAGCACCCAGACCCACCAGGCCTTCTCACCGCAGGTTGCTGCCCCGCCCAGACTCCTTGGAGCGTCCGGGCGGAAGTAGCGTAATTAACCGGTGTCCATGAAGATATGGCGCCGGGAACGAGATTCACGAACATTCTTAAGTCTATGAGGGAGACCCGGATTAGGCGACGAGTTCCGAGGAGACGTCCAAGGAAGGAGGAGCCGACATCCCATCATCCCGGTTTCGATCAAGGAGCAGACGCCCCTGAATAAGGGACGAATGCCGCCCGCCCTTGGAAAGCGGGACTGCGGGACCACAAGCCGCGCGCCCATCCCCTCGGGTTGACGAGTGCACGCGCGAACGCGTCCTGGCGGAACAGCGTAACCCGACGCACATCCGCACCGAAACAGAAAAATGGGGAACCCGACGTGAATCTCTTCTCCTCGATACGAAGACCGATGGCTTTCAGAGGTGTTGGAAGACCGGCATGTTGCCCGGCCGAGCATTCAGTCTTACCCGCCAGGGGCTAGGGAAGTGAAATCGGGCACTCCGTCTCGCAACGTCGAGGGCCTGGGTTCCCCCCACGGAAGGCGTCGTGGCGCTAATGGTTGGATGACGATTCCTTTTTCCTGTCAGTGTTAATGGGTTCTTCTCCCTGCTTTCAGAAATCAGGTCGCCCGATCCAGTGCCCGATCGCCGCCCGCCCACTGGCGCAGGGATAGGGGAAACACCGACGCGGCTACTCCGCGCGGTCCTGCCCGTTCCACAGTCGTCCCAGCAGCCGCAATTGCGGGACGACCACGCCCTCTCTCCCCCTCGGAGGTCATCCAGAGAAGGGTGATCAACACCCTGGTGCGGAGATACGAGGAAGAGGGAGTCATCCCCACTAGGGAAATGGCTCGCCTAGACCTTGAGGAGGCTGCGCCTCGCCACCACCGCCGCCCTCGAGGGCCGCGCAGGGAGGCACCGCTGCCTACCTCAACGTCCAATCGCTTCGGGAGTTTATCCCCGGAGCGCTCTGACAGTTCCCTTCCTTATGCGGATGAGGTGGGAGATGCCCGGGATCACCCTATCCGAGGTCCGCTCCAGGGATCCACGATAAGGGCTCCCGCCAGGCCACGGCGACACCGCCGCCAGGCCCCTCAAGTCGAGGAACAGGCTCTCCACCTGCCCGCGACGCTCATTCCGACTCGCCTATCCCGACGCCAACGTCGAGCACGAGCGGAAGAGGATGCCCACCTTGGGGCTCTAGCGACAGCGGCCGCATTGGCCCAAGCCACTGCTGGCTCCAGTCGCCAGGCCTCTGTGCATCCTGAGCGGGGGGACTCCTATGCCCGACCTGGATCAAGGCCCCGACCGCCCCCAAGGCATGTTGGGTCGACTCTCCCGGTTGCTGGCACTGGCAGTAGCCACCGCGGACCATCTCGCAGTAGCGCTATTCACCGGCAGGGTCTACTCTGCGTGGCCGATCCAGGAGGACGGCAAGCCCTACCCAGCATGGGTGGATGACATGCCGGCGCCTCCGGGATTCGGGAATCCCACTTTCGCCCCCTTCAACGGGACTGGAGATCCGCCACAGCATTTAGCCCACTTCAACTCGAGGTGCGGGCCTATGTTGGGGACTCCGGCGCAGCAGGAGGCCGCTAAGCTTCGCTGCTTTGTTCAGACACTGGAAGGGCCAGCATTTGTCTGGTACAGCCAGCTCCCCGTCGGGTCGGTAACCAGCTAGGAGGACCTCCGTAGACAGTTCCTCTACCAGTTCAGTTCCACGACCCGGAAGACAAGTATCGCAGACCTCTTCAAGTGCAAGCAGAGGCCTGATGAGCGAGTCGCGGACTTCGTCGCCCGATGGAAGGGTCTCACGTATTCCCTTGACATGCCATTGACTCAGGAGCAGTTGCTGACAATGTGCGTCGGGAACGTCAAGACCGAGCTGGTCCCTTCCCTGATCACTCAGAATTACCCCGGAGGGTTCAGGGACTTCTCAGACAAAGCTCAACGTCTTGAGGAAGCCCTGCAACAGGCCAGCCAGGCACACCCGCTGCCTCCAATGGTTCCTGCAAGGAGAGTCAGCAGGGATGAGCCCGCCGCTGTTGCCCAGATAGAGGCCCCCAGGCCGTTGGAGCTGCTGCCGGTGAGGCCAGCTCCACAGCCTCACAGGAATCCGCCTCCACGTGCTCAGTTCCCGGCCCAGCAGCGGCAGCCTCAGAACCGGCCGGCCCCTCCGCGTAATGTACCGCCGCAACCCAGGCGAGATAATCAGGGTCCACCTCCTCGGCCGGCCCCTCCAGCCCCTCGTCAAGACCACGCTCCCAGGGGCCCGCGACACCTGACTTACTCATTTCATGAGGATCAGGTCCCCGGTTACTTCCGGAGCGCCCTAGAGCAGAGGATTGTGCGACTGCCTGAGTGTTGGAAGCCAGAGGAGGCACATCTTACGAATAACCCCCGCTACTGACCCTACCATCGAGCCTTGGGGCACACCATCCAGCGGTGCTATGTGTTTAAGGACTGGCTCCAAGACCAGATTAACAACAATGTAATCAGGTTGGGCCCAGCTCCGGCACAAGTGGCGGGTGTATTCGTGGGATCAGATGACGATAGTGGCAACGAGGACGAATGGCAGCTTGTCTCCAACCGCGGACCCCAGAAGTACAATAACTGGATGGCCCGCAAGACGACCATTCGCGCCCATGGAATCATCCGTGCGCGCTTGAATCAGCCTGAGCCCCCAGAACCTGCGAGTGCTGCTTCGGCATCGTCGTCCCAGTCTGCCTCCTCCAAGAGGAGAAAACGACGGCAGCGCAAGAAGGAAGAGCGCGCCCCGCCAGTTCCGCCACTATCCCGTACTCTCGGCGATTTCATGCCCCCGGAGATGGGGGTCCCTCCTCGGATCCGCCCGGTGATGGATGATTCGTCCGATGACGGTATTGGGTACGCTTCGGTTAACACCGTCGAGCTGGTAAATCCCTTTTCGGTTCCCGACGTTGAAGAACACCAGGTGGACCTCCCTAGTGTCCCCGGTCGTCGCTACCGTCGGAAGAACCGCAGCAACAGGAGTCGCCGGGGCACAGCCGTTGGTACCTCCAGCCAGGCCGTGCACGCCACTGAGACTAGGCAGCAGGCTCAAGATCGAGCTCAGCGTGCGCAGGCCCCCCATTCGGGGATGACGGATTCGCCTCCGCCACTGTTTGTGGTGTGGGACCAGGCAGAACCGCCTCAGCCGCGTCGCGACCAGCTCCACCCTGCCACGAGTCCATCCCGGCCTCCTAACTCCAGTACGGTGACCATTTCCCGGACTGCGACCAGTGAACAGCGAGATGCGCCAAGTACCAGTCGGCCGCCGATCCAACCGGCAAGGCCCGTCATGCCACCAACCGCAGAGCAACCTCCTGCAACCAGGGGCTCGCGCTTGGCCAAAAAGTATGATGTCCTGAAGCACTTGGCCGACATCCCAGCAAGGCTCTCCATCCTTGAGGCTCTGCGCATGTCATCTGAGATGCGCGAGGCACTCGCTGAAGCCCTGAAAAGCCCCCTCCAGTTTGAGACAGAGGTTGCGGCTGCAGAGGCCTTTCACGCCGAAACGATCGAGGACGCCGAATGTCAGGCAGTTATCTCGTTCTCTGGTAAGGATGAAGACCCTCCTATACAGGGACATATCCGTCCGCTGTATGTCACTGGCCAGTTCAATGGCCTTGAAGTCCGGCGCTGTCTTGTCGACACGGGGTCCGGGATTAACCTGATTCCAACTCGGACGCTCCGGAGATTGGGGTTGTCTGAGGATGACTTGATTCCCTCCGACCTCAGGATCCAGGGGTACGACCGCACCGAGCAAACCCCGGTCGGCAAGATACGTTTGAAGACCCAGTTCGGTGACTTGGTTGCCAACACCGAATTCATGGTAGTCTCTCAGGACACTGCATATAACGCATTGATGGGCAGGCCATGGCTTCACCTTCACGCGGCGGTTCCCTCGTCATACCACCAATGCCTCAAATACTCCCTTAATGGTCGAGTAGGCGTGCTTCAAGGAGATGCCTCTCCTTTTGCCTCATGTGAAGCCCGCTATCTGGACGCGGACTATTACAAGAGCAAGGATAAGCAGATCCTGGCAGGTGAGGTTGAGCCTGTCGCTGTTGCAAGCGATCCCTGGGCAAGTCTGGATGACGCTTACGTCCTCCCGATTCACCGGCTGGACGTCGTCATGCTCTTGACGGTCCGCGAGTCTCCTGATGAGATGGCCGCGACCGCCCACGCCAGCACCAGTGGCCCAGCAGGATCTGGTAGCCCTAATGCAGTTGCCAACGCAGTCTCTCCCATGGACGATCCCTCCCCGAGTGGAGAGGACGTGGAAGATGCACCCCCAGCCTTTGAGGATGGCGTCCCCGCCACGGTCGATGAGTTAATACAGGTGAACCTTGGAACCGAGGCCGATCCAAGACCCACGTTGGTTAGTGCCGCCATGCCCTCTGAGGAGCGGCAGCAGTACGTGGACTTTCTCAGGCAGCACCGTGATGTGTTCGCTTGGGGCTATGACGAGATGCCGGGGCTAGATCCTCAGGTAGCCGTCCACCGCCTTGGTCTCCCGGCGAACCATCGCGGGTTCAAGCAGCCTCCCAGGAAGATGCACCCATCCCACGGTGCCATGGTTGAGGCCGAAGTTGACAAGCTTATCAAAGCCAACTTCGTGAGGGAAGTTCAGTATCCCAAATTGCTGGCCAACATTGTGCCGGTCAGGAAGAAGAACGGGCAGATTAGAGTCTGCATCGACTTCCGCGATCTCAACCGCCACTGTCCGAAGGATGATTTTCCCCTTCCAGTGACAGAGCTGTTGATTGATGCCATGGCAGGGTTCCAAGCCCTCTCCTTCATGGATGGATACTCCGGATACAACCAAATTCGGATGGCCCCTGAGGATGAGGAGTTCACTGCCTTCAGGGCCCCCCAAGGTACCTTTTGCTACCGGGTCATGCCCTTCGGCCTGAAGAATGCAGGTTCCACCAATCAACGGGCGATGCACCGCATATTCAAGACAATCCTCGGCATGCTAGTGGAATGCTACGTCGACGACTTGGTTGTCAAATCGCGCCAGCATCGGGACCATCTCAAAGATCTTGAGAAAGTGTTCAGCTTCCTCCGGTCTCACTGCCTGAAGATGAACCCGTTGAAGTGTGCCTTTGGGGTCACCTCCGGAAAGTTCCTTGGATTTGTGGTAAGATACCGGGGTATTGAGATCGACCCAGAGAAAATCAGGGCGATTAGCCAGATGCCTCCCCCGGGTACCGTCCGGGAACTGCAAGGGTTCCAAGGCCACTTAGCCTATATACGCCGATTCATCGCGAATCTGGCCGGCAAGTGTAATCCCTTTTCTCGGCTTATGAAGAAAGGTGCCACCTATGTATGGGATAAAGAGTGTCAGACCGCTTTCGAGGAAATCAAGTAGTACCTGCTTCAACCTCCGGTCCTGATGCCGCCCGTATCCGGAAAGCCGCTGGTCCTTTATGTGACCGCCCTGGAACGGTCCCTGGGTGCCCTTCTCGCCCAGAAGAACAACGAGGGAACAGAGAATAGCCTCTATTACCTCAGTCGCATGCTCCTCGATGCGGAAGTTAGGTATTCCCCCATAGAGAAGAGCTGCCTGGCGCTCGTATTTGCCGTACAGAAATTACGGCACTACTTGCAGCACCATGAGGTACAGTTGGTTTCTCGGGTAGACCCGTTGAAATATATCCTGAGCCGGCCTATGTTGACTGGTCGCCTAGCGCGGTGGGCTGTGATTCTCCAGCAGTTCGACATCAGGTATGTGTCTCAGAAGGCCATCAAAGGGCAAGCGTTGGCAGACTTTCTGGCCGCTCACCCGACCTCCGCGGATCAGCCGCTGGATCTAGGCTTTCCTAATGAGACCATTCTCTCGGCTGATCGAGCCGATCCATGCTGGCAGATGCACTTTGACGGTGCCTCCCGGAGCCCCACCGGTAGAAGACTCGATAATCCTAAGCTCAACAGAGTGGGCTTGGGCATCGTCTTCATTACCCCGGAGCGAGTCGTGCTGCCATACTCTTTCCTGTTGTCAGAGGGCTGTACCAACAATGAGGCGGAATACCATGCCCTCATCACCGGCCTCGAGTTGGCTCTCGAGATCGACGTGCCCCGTCTGTGCGTGAAAGGGGACTCCGAGCTGGTCGTTAAGCAGATCAATGGCGACTACGTTGTCAGGAAGCCGGAACTTGTGCCATTGTTGGAGTGCACCCTCCTTCTGATGGCCTGGTTCCCTTCTCGGCCGGAAATTGTCCATGTTCCCCGGTCGCAGAACGGTCGAGCAGATGCTTTGGCCAGCCTCGCTGCGTCACTTGCGGAGCCTGAACAGGACAACCTGATCGTCCGCGTGAGGCGCCGCAGGCTCATCGCTCCCGTTATCCCGGAAGAAGATCGCGGCCCGTTGGTAAGTAACCTCACCACGGTTTCCCCCATGCCCGGAGCCCCGAGTACCCCAGATATGACAGTCGGATCAGCCCCTGATTGGAGGACGCCTTTGGTTGAGTACCTCCAACATGGCATTCTTCCATCGGATCGGGCCGAGCGCGAGCGAGTTCGACGCCGCGCATCGCAGTTCGTCCTCCAGAGCAGTCCCGGTCTGGAGCAGATCCTCTACAAACGCGGATTTGATGGTATTCTCCTCCGTTGCCTTCAGGGAGTTGAGATCCCACGAGTCATGCAAGAGGTTCATGCTGGTTCGTGTGGCGCCCACCAGACTGGGCCGAAGCTGTCCCACCAGATTCGGAGGTTGGAATACTTCTGGCCCTCTATGATCCATGACTGCATCGAGTATGCCAGGAGGTGCCATGCGTGCCAGGTTCATGCGAACTTTGTGCATCGGCCGCCGAAGCCTCTCCATACCACAAGGTATTCCTGGCCCTTTGCAGTCTGGGGACTGGACGTCGTGGGACCTTACCCGCCGGCGACAGCTCGCTAGTGCCGGTTCATTCTGACCGCTACGGACTTCTTCTCCAAATGGGCAGAAGCGATTCCGCTCAGAGAGGTCAAATCATGTTCGATCGCTGACTTCGTGACCTCCAACATCATCTATCGATTTGGAGTGCCTCACGCTATCCTCACGGATAACGGAACCAATTTCCAAGCAGCTGAGTTGAAGAAGTTGTACGCCAAGTATAACATTCGCTCGAACCATACAACTCGCTATCATGCGCAGGCGAATGGATAGATCGAGGCGTTTAACAAAACCCTCTCTAACATTCTGCAAAAGATGGTTGGTCAGAACAAGAAGAGTTGGCCGGAAAAGCTACCCAACGCCCTCTGGGCTTATCGGACGACGACTCGCAATTCCACCCAGATGACCCCTTATTCCCTGGTGTATGGAGCTGAGGCCGTCCTGCCCATCAAGATCCAGTTGCCGTCCTTGCGCACTGCGGTCTACGACCAGCAAGCGCCGGACAGAGTCGCTGAAGCCCGTCTAGTCGAGTTGGAAGCACTGGATGAGAATAGACTTCGCGCTTTGCACAACTTGGAGAGGCATCAAAGCAGAATGGCTCGAGCTTTCAATAAGAAGGTTCGCCTCCGCTCTTTCCTGCAGGGTGATCTAGTGCTAGCCCTAAGAGCGCCAATGATCCCCGGCAGGAAGCCGCCCAAGTTGGAGCCCAAGTGGGAGGGACCTTTTGTTGTCCACAAGGTCTATCCCAATGGCGCGTACTCCCTAGCGACTATGGATGGTGAGCGTGTCACTCATCCCACCAACGCTAGGTTCCTCAAGCAGTACTTTGTCTGAGTGTACCAACGTCCAACATGACGTTAAACTGCACATTTGTCCAGCAAGACGTTAAACTGCACATACGTCCTGCACGACGTTAAACTGCATTCGTCCAGGCTACAAGACGATAAACTGTTCAGCATTCGTCCGCGCTGCAAGACGTTAAACTGCCAAGTGCTTCGTCCTGCATGACGCTAAACTGCACTACGTCCGAGCTACAAGACGTTAAACTGTTCAGCATTCGTCCTGCATGACGTAAAACTGCCTTTCAAGAACTACGTGCGGCTTGATTCCCATACTTATGGGATACGTAGGACCGCCTGAACCTTCATGTTTCAGGCCCAGCCCCATCTTTTGGGAATTTCCATCCCATCTCGGGCCCTTGGCCCAGTTGCCCCCGGGTGTGCGGCGTATGGTGTGAGCGCGGGGCTATGCCCTCATTCACGTCGGTTTGCTCGTCACGCTGTACGCCCCCCCACGTTTGGGGATGCCTTCTGCTCCCCCCTTCCTTTTTTCTCTCTTTTCGTCCTGCATGACGTTAAACTGCACTTCAAGAACTACGTGCGGCTTGATTCCCATCCTTATGGGATACGTAGGACCACCTGGACGCTTGTGTCTCAGGTCCAGCCCCGTCTCTTGGTTGATCACGGGGATCTACCCCCCTCCGGTTGCTCTCAGGGTGAGTCCTCCGACCCTTTCCGGAGATCTGTTAACATGCTTTGGGTGCTTCGGTCTATGACTCGTAGTGTCAGATTCAATTTCGACAAGTCCTGTGTTTCTTGTCAGGCCCCGCGCTTCCTCTTGTTCGAGCCTTCACTCAAAGGGATCCTCGTTAGCGGTTTGGGTACGATGCCTTAGTGCTCTCCCACCGCTCTGGGTCGATTTACCGGCGGGTCTTGGGCCGCAAATCGATATGAATCCTGCGATTGAGCGGTTGATGCTCGTTTGCTTGCCCCGTCTTAGGCTGACGCGATCGGATGTTGTTTTGCGAATGCGTCAGCAACATCCTTGATCGCCATGTCGGCTCTTTCAGGCTCTGAACATTGGTTGCGCGGTCCTCATCACACTCCGCCTTTGTGCGTTGTAGTGGAATCTCGACACTCTCTTCATACTGACCTCCAGTAAACCTCTACACATTAGGCAGACCAACCAAGGTAATGATGTCGTTCGAGGCTCCCATGATCTGAGCACCAAGGATATATGCGGATATCCTCCCTAAGGGCCATGCGTGGCTGGATCCTCGTCCCCATAAGGAGGAGGGAGTCGCCCGAACAATTGCGTTCTGGGCCCAGCATATCTGGAGGCTAGCATCTCTGCCCCTCGTGTGATGGACATACGCAGACCCCTATCCCAAGACTCTTCTCCTGGAATCGTGCGTGACCATAGGGCTGGGTATGTTCCCACCTCCGCCGTGTCCGCCGTACCGCGATAAGCGGGTTCCTCCATGGTCCGAACCACACGACCTTAAACTGTGTTGTCCGGTCCTACCACACCACCGTAAACTGTGATCGTCTTGGCCGCCCGACGAGAAACGGCACTGCATCGTGATGTCCTCCTCGGGGGACACTCATGTTGGGCGCTGGTTAATGACCACGCCATTTATCAATGCATTCCATGGCTTGATTATTGTGGCGACGCCAGAGATTTCTCAATCACAGGCATGTCGCCGCACAAAGAAAAACCATTCATCTTTAAGGACAAACAAGAAATATCAAATGCCGCTCCTTCTCTGTGCGAGGGTCAGACCCGCACTCTTCCCCGCGCTGGTGCCCGATTGTGTTGCGCCGCGCTTCAAGAACTACGTACGGCTTGATTCCCATCCTTATGGGATACGTAGGAATGCCCGGATGTTTGAAACTTCGGGTCCATCCCCCCACCTCTTAGAGATTCCCCCTTCTCTGGGGAATCCGCCGCCTTCAGGTCACCCTCAAGGCGTGTTCCCCGACCCCTTGCCGTGGTCCACCGGTGTCAAGAGTACTCTGGTTTATTGCCAGGAGTGTCAGGTTCAGCTTGGTCAGGTTCCTTCCACTTTTCAGGCTTCGTGCTCCCTTTCATTCGGACCCATCGTCTACGCCCTGGGTGGAGCCCCCGTGAACGGTTCGGACACAATGCCTCAGTGCTCTCCCACCGACTCGGGCCGGTACCCCCAATGGCCTCGGGCAGCAAATCGATATGAATCCTGCGATTGAGCGGTCGATGCTCGTTTGCTGCCTCATTCCACCAACGGTTAGTGCGATATTGATGCTGCTTTTCCGCCACGGTCGGCAGTACTCCCATATCGTTACGCCGGTGCCCCCAGTCCTTGAGTGAATGGCCGCATGATTCACATTTTCCACCTCCCATTCTGACCAGGCGAAACCTCGACACTCTTGACACTATCCCTCAGTGCATCTTCGCATACCCAGGGGATAGGACCACGATGTGGCATACTTTGAGCCCTTATGGTCCGAGCTCTAATACCTTAAACTAATATCTTCCCCTATGGTCCGAGATCTAAGACCTTAAACTAAGATCTCCCCTTATGGTCCGAGCTCTAAGAC
Organism: Viscum album; assembly: GCA_963277665.1. Taxonomy (NCBI): domain Eukaryota; kingdom Viridiplantae; phylum Streptophyta; class Magnoliopsida; order Santalales; family Viscaceae; genus Viscum; species Viscum album. The sequence continues at coordinate 2,043,882,063 of OY728150.1, read as the reverse complement.
CTTAAACTAAGATCTTCCCCTATGGTCCGAGCTCTAAGACCTTAAACTAAGATCTCCCCTTATGGTCCGAGCTCTAAGACCTTAAACTAAGATCTTCCCCTATGGTCCGAGCTCTAAGACCTTAAACTAAGATCTCCCCTTATGGTCCGAGCTCTAAGACCTTAAACTAAGATCTTCCCCTATGGTCTGAGCTCTAAGACCTTAAACTAAGATCTCCCCTTATGGTCCGAGCTCTAAGACCTTAAACTAAGATCTTCCCTTATGGTCCGAGCTCTAAGACCTTAAACTAAGATCTCCCCTTATGGTCCGAGCTCTAAGACCTTAAACTAAGATCTCTCCTTATGGTCCGAGCTCTAAGACCTTAAACTAAGATCCCCCCCTTATGGTCCGAGCTCTAAGACCTTAAACTAAGATCTAGCCCTTATGGTCCGAGCTCTAAGACCTTAAACTAAGATCTAGCCCTTATGGTCCGAGCTCTAAGACCTTAAACTAAGATCTAGCCCTTATGGTCCGAGCTCTAAGACCTTAAACTAAGGTCTACCCCTATGGTCCGAGCTCTAAGACCTTAAACTAAGATCTCCCCAAATGGGGTCCTACGTCCTGCATGACGTTAAACTGCACTCTCAGAACTACGTGTGGCTTGATCTCCAGCCTAATGGAGTACGTAGGAACGCCCGGGCATTCCGACTCGGGTCCAGCCTCAGGGATCGTTAAGTCCCGCCCCTCCTCGTCGTCGGCCGTCTGGCCTGGCTTCTGGTAGAGTGGTGCAGTCGTGATATTCTCCCCGATTCAGCTCGGGATGCCCCATCGCAATGATGGGAAGCGACGGTTTCCTCGTCAAAGAGGTGCTGTCTGAGGATTGAGGTGATTCACGGCCAGATTAGTGCATCCGCCTAATACGCTTTCTCCACGGTGGCGCAATTTTGAGAGCGTTGGATTCTGTCCGAACAAACCGCCACTTCGCCCCACGCTTCGCATGCCCTGTTGATCTGGATTTTCCACCCTTGTGTCTGAAGGAACCCCAAAGCGGTATTCATGATGACATGTGGTCCGCCTCCTGCAATATGAATGATGACCTTTTTCGGTCCGTCTATTGCAGTTGTTATGGTCGATCCACTGTCTGCCTACCGTCTTGGGCATTTCCTGGAAGGCCGACCGTTGTGGGTGTCTGGATTCGGGACACGCGATTCACCCTTTCTCATTTCCCTATGTTCGGATAAAATCTCAACGCCCCTAGCGTTGTCCCGCTCGTGTGTTGGAACAAGTTGGGGGGATGATACATTGATTAGGTCTGAGGTCTCCTTTCCTAGGAATGACCTCCCTCTTTTCTCCAGCAATCCAGGCCCAATTATGGATGCCTGATGCTTGGTTAACACTCCCGCAAGACAACGAATTGTGGTTGAGCATGTTAAACCAAAAGATGCAGATAAATATATTGATTCATACAGATGGATCAAAGTAGCGGAAGCAAATGTTTTGGGAATGGCAAAACAAAGCCCTTAGGGATTAGCGTGCTGAATGAGTCTTTCTAATGCCGCTACCCTTTGGCTGGTGGCCTCCAGAGCTGCTTCTCGCTCTCTGCGTGCCCTCTCTTCGTCGGCGGTCGCAGCGCGCAGTTCGTCGATTCTGGCCTGTGCACGCTCCCGCTCGACCTGAATTGTGACCATCTGTTGGCCCGCCTCCGTCAGCTGTACCTGAGCGTCAACCAGCTGGGCTGCTAGTTGCTCCACAAGCTCGGTACACGTTGCGACGAAGGCCTCCTTCTCTGCCGCCTGCCCTTCGAGGCGCCGGACTTCCTGCTCCGCCGCGAGGAGCGCCCGCGTGCTCTCCGACATGTCCCGACTTTGTGTGACGTCGGCACGCCGGCAGCTCTCGCGCATCTTTTCGGCCATGAAATCACGGACCGTTAGATGGAGGCGTTGAGCATCAGCTCCCCCGGCACACAGAAAGCGCAGCCAGGTTTGAAGTGATCCCATGCGCCCCAGCCACTCCGACGGGTCTCGCTTGAGGAAGCGCTGGATGCACTTCCACCCCCTACGACGCGTTATCCGGCTCTCCTCGACCGCCTCCGTGTCTGAGTCGTCCATCTCCTCGGGATCGGCAGGCCGGTAAGCAGGGAAGGCAGCCAGCAGGTCTGCTGCAGGGTCCGCCCCTGGGAGGTCCTCACGAGGGATAGGTTCCCCAACATCTGGGCGACCTTCTTCTCTCTCCCCAGCGGCGCTGACACCCTCGTCAGCCCCCAACCTCTCTCCGGTGGCAGCACCGCCGACGTCCGCAGCCCCTTGATCAGCAGTTGGTGGGGCCGGCTCGGTTTGGGAAGCCTGTTCCGGAGCAGGCGGCATGTCCACCACTGGTCCACTCGTAGATGGCCCGGGTTCGGCAACCCGATGAGCCTCCAGTGTTGAGATCACTGCGCAGGGCGTGCCATGGTTAGTCACGGATCGTCAATGGCAAGCACCAGCAGTAAAGTAGGGAGACTTACGGGAGTTCGGAGCGTCATCTTCCGCTATCCCGGTCGCCGCAGGAACAGTTGCAGCAGGGGACCCCTTAGCGCTTGTCAGTTCGATAATGGGTGCCTGGCCCCCGCCTTGTCCTGCTGGCGCCTCTCCTACTCCTGTTGAGGACGCCTGACCGACATCCGTGTGCTCCTGAGAAGGATGGAGAAACGGGTTAGAAGCTGCATAAGAGAATGGATGAAGCAAGTTGAGTAGGGATAGAAGCGGACCTCGAGGAGCGCAGTGACATCAACGTTGTCAGAGCCGGCCACCTCGCCGCTCTCCCGTGGGCTCCCCCGATGGGACCTTCCCTCGGAGCCTTCATCCTCCCTCGTCTCCTCCTCCTCCTCGGAGTCGTTACTGTCATCTTCTTCCGGCGGCATCTGTTCCGGAGCGGGCTCGAGGCCGAGCATCACCTTCACCAGAAGGGATGGCTCCGCGCGCTGACCACGTTGGCGCGCGTACTCGTCCATGGCCGTCAGATACGCATACTGCCGGTTGAAGTCCACTCTGTCGGCAATCTGGAGGCGCCCGACCTCTGGCAGATAGATTCCTTCTCTGAGTATCTTTCGCCAGATGGCGTCGGTCCCCAGTGACTGCCGCAGAGTCATCCAGGCCTACCACAGCGCCGGGAAGACCGCATCATGGGAAGGTTCGAGCAGACGTCTCACCTGCTTCCCGGGCCGCTCGTCGACCACCGCACGTGCCCCCTCTCTGGGCGCTGAGGTCGTGGCGGAAGCCCGCGATGTGCCCGCCGCCGAAGTCCCTGCCCGCGCCGGCTCCGCTGCTTGGCGCGCCTCCGTTCTCCCCCGTGTGGCGGCGCCTTGCCTCCTTCCTTGACGCCCGGTCTCCGCACGGGTAACCTCGAGTCGCCGAACTAGCTTCCGCAAAAGCCCCTCGGGGTACGCGATGGCCCAGTGTTCGGCGTACTCGGTTGCCAGGCCTGCGTCAACTCCGGTAGGAGGGAGAGTGATGACGTCGCCAGAGCCGAAAGCGGCAAACATCAGCCACATCTGGCGAAGGACGCCAGGGTTCGTCTCCTCCCGGACAGCAGTGAATACCCTCTTCGGCATCCGTTGAAGGCACCCGAACTGCTTGGCGAACCGGGTCGGCACGTAAGGCTCGCAGATCACCTTCCCGTCGATCCGAGCCACGAGCACCCCGCCCCGCATGTTCAGGAAGTATTCATGCTGCTCCAGCGGACCCTGCCCATTGTCGATCATCTGGCCGACGGGAGTGGGGAACGGACTGAAGTTGAAATTGACATGATTGCCAATCCGGATCCGCATGCCCTCCTCACTTAGGGTCATCGGAGCGACCCCCGCGATGTTCAGCAGGGAGGGTCGCAGGCCGTTGCCCGGAGGAATGATGGCGTTCGGAAACGTGTACCCACCGAGGTGAGCAGCCACCCAGCCGTGGAAGAACTGAAAGGGCCCACAGATCCTTCGTGGCGACCCCCCTCGTGAGATGCGTCCCAGGATGGCATACAGCCTCGCCAGCACTAGGACCCCGAGGTTGTATCTCTTGTTGGCGGCCATAGCGCCTGCCATCGCCAGTGTCGCCGGGCGAACGCCCATTCTCGCGTCCCGCACTGGCAGGAGCCACCCACTCAGAAAGGCGGCCAGGAATGCCGCGTACCGGACATTTGGGTCCCGGGCCTCGATGACGCGGTACCCCCATGAGCGGTAGTCACCCGTCTCCAGGACCCGCCAGTACGACCCGTTCCGGCTCCTCTGAGCTGCGGTCGGGCACCGCTTCCCCCTACCTGGCATCTTGACCGCTGGGTCATGCTCCAAGAACTGGCCGAACCACTCCTTGTAGGCTATGTCCTTCTGGAAGTCCTTGATCCCAAGCCGCTGCGTAGCCAGGTCAAGGAGATGCCATGTCAGGATGGGAGTCCGTGACCTGTCCTCCCAAATGTTCTTCGGTGGCAGGAACTCATCGTATTGGTAGCCCTCCAGCGGGATACCTCCGATGCAGTGGATGTCCCAGAGACCGATGCCGACCTCCCCATGGTGAAGATGGAAGGTGTTGGTATCCGGAGACCATCGGGTGAACAGCTCCGGCCCGAGCTCGGACTGCTGGTAGAAGTGGAACTGCGACGTCCACACCGCCTCGAACAGGCCGATGTACCGCAGATCCTCTGCGAAGTGATCGCAAGTGTGGCGTACCCAGAATGCCCAGGCCCACTCACTGGTGAAATTGCCCCCAGACCGCAAGTCCCAGTCCTTCAGCCAGCCCTTGGTGTCGTCCGTGACGCTCTGGCGATATATGCTCGAGTAGAGGGCTGGAGAATTCTCCGCAGTAGGCTCACCCCCATCAATGGTTCGCGTCCTCGGGTTCAGGACATAGACATCCAAGTGTCTGGTCTCCCTGGAAGGATGCCCATTGTTGGTGATGTTATAGCGGAGAAGCTCGTCCTCCCGGGTCACCCAGGTCCGCGGCGCATCAATCTCGAACCCTGGCACCGGAACCTCATCTAGGATGCCGAAGTTCCAGAGCGGCAGGTTGTCTGATAGGGGATATGTCTTCTGGGCCGGCGTTAGTAAGTCAAACAAGGATTTATTGTTGGAAACAATCTCCTTGGCTCCGTAAACCTCCTCGTTCGTCACCATCTCAGCCCTGCGAGTGGCGGCATCCCCCTCATTTCCTCTGTGCGCGGCCATCTCAGAAGTTTCGGGAGTCGTGCGGGTTAAGGGATGAAGCGTGCGGGATCGGACGAGGCTGGTAGAGAAGTTTGAAGGCTGGCGCGCAATCCAAGTGGACGGCGCGCAATTGGGAAGACTGTCGCGCAAAGTTCCGGGTTTTCGCGCAAAAACAGGCGAAATCCGGATGGTTTTGCGCGCCGATCGGGAGAATTTCGCGACCGGAAGAGGCAATTTCGCGCACGAGAGCTTTGGAGCTTATCGCGCGGAAGGCCGGAGTACGGAACGCGGGACCCAGGGCCCCTATTTATAGGCGAGGCCGGGTCCGCGCTGCGCGGAAAGCGCTTTGCGCGACCGCAGCAGCGAATTTCGCGCCCGGCGCCCCTTTTCGCGCGCCTAAGTCCCGCGCAGCCCGGGATTTCGGCATTCCGGCGTCTCCCTCGGAACCCGATCGTTGCGACCTCTCGCCGATCAGATTCCGAGGGGGGGCTTTTGTAGACGCCGGAAAAGTCCGTTGTTCCCAAACGAAGCTCCGGATGCGGAAAGCGAAGTGATATTTGGAGTCAGAGGCACGTTCCGGAGGGCACGAAGGACTTGCGCGAAATTTCAGAGGCCCGCGCGCAAAGTTGAGTCGCGGCGCGCAATCCTCCCGGGATGCGCGCAATGCGCTGGGCCGGCGCGCTATTTTGCGCCCCCGCGGCCTGCGCGGCACCCTTTGCGCGCTGGGTCCTGATTCCGCGCCCGCGAACCGAATTGCGCGCCCGAGACCGGATTCCGCGCCCGGGGTTGCCTATAAATATAAGGCGACCCCCGACGTTTTGAAGGTTGCCAGAATCCGAAGCGTCGCTCGTTCGCGCAATCCAACCCCTTCCGCGCGCAATGCCGATCTTCAGGTAAACTCCTTTCTTTCGCGCAATAGAGCCTTGGGGTCCGCCTTCGCGCGCAATCCCCTTGGCTCATTTCCTTTGAATAAATTTCAACCCGAAGGCTTTGCGCGCAAAAGAAGCCTCTTGCGCGCAATTGCCCCCCCGGGTGCGCGCAATCCAGCCCGATTGCGCGCAGCCCCCATTTTCAAAGTGGCCATTCGTTAGAGAATGAGCCGTTGCCCCCGCGCGCTATCCGAAGCCCGGTGCGCGCAATCCCAACCATCCGCGCGCGAAGCGCTGGCCCAATTGCGCGCCAGTCCGCCATTTTGCGCGCCGACCCGCGGTTTTGCGCGCAAAGCTCCTCTTTTGCGCGCAATCCGCCAGGGTCGCCTCCCTTGACCCCCCGAGGGTACCCGCCTGCGTGGCGCCCGATGATACTCATCCTGGGTGCCCGCACCGTGCGTTGTCTTCCCGTGCGGCCCTCCAGGCTTGCGCGAAGTGACACGCACGTACGTCCAGCATGACGTTAAACTGCATATTCGTCCAGCATGACGTTAAACTGCAGATACGTCCAGCATGACGTTAAACTGCACATACGTCCAAGCTGCACGACGCTAAACTGCCTAGCCCCCATCGTCCGCGCTGCAAGACGTTAAACTGCCAAGTGCTTCGTCCTCAACACACGACGTTAAACTGTACTTCGTCCGGCAAGACGTTAAACCGTCCGCCTCGTCCTCAACACACGACGTTAAACTGTACTTCGTCTGGCAAGACGCTAAACCGTCCGCATCATTCGATCCCGTGCCTCGCACGCAGGGTCTCCCCCGGTTTGGATGTGGCCCCCACCCGCTCGTCTCTGCAGGGATGTCGGGATTGTCCCCCTTTTGGGACGATTTAATGGGAGCGGCTTTTCCCTACGGGGGCAGGGTATTACAAACCCCTAGTTTCTCGTGGGAGGCTGCACATGTGTATCTCCATTGCGCCTCCCCACGGCCGAAGCCAGTAGAGGGTATGACTGGGATCGAGGTGTCTTCTGCTTTCGGTCCAAGTCCCTTCCAACTGAGTTTTGCCACCCGGGCTGCCCCAAGTGCGTAAGTCCTGACAGAATGAACTACGTGGACTTTGATCCCTGTCTTCTATACAGGGTACGTAGGAAGACTCCTTGAGGTTCAAGCCCGCCACCTGGTCGTCCCGGTCGTATTCACGTCGGTTCGTCCATCAGTGGACCCCTCCAGGGTTCACGCTTGCGTCGATTCACCTATGAATCCGCCCCTGTGGGAGACTGCCCGTGTGTATCTCCACGGTGCCTCCTCACAGCCCCCCCCTTTTTCCATTTCTCCTTTTGTCGTCCAGCATGACGTGAAACTGTGATCCACCCGGCCGTTCCATCCCCCTCTGTGCGAGGTGGTTCAGTTCAATCCTCCGCCCGGCGGCCTCGATCTCTTCGTGAGTCGGCTTGCCGACGTCCGGCATGACGTTAAACTGTATACCCGAACTACGTTGACTTTGATCCGTGCTAACGCGCGGTACGTAGGAAGCCCCTATGGGGTCCAAGCTCTTCACTCCATCATCCATCCTGATCCTTACCCGGGCCGCCACATCCCGGTGGGGTCATGCCACTTCACTCCACTCCACGTTACTTGGGAAGCCGCCCATGTGCTGGCCCCAGCGTCGGAGGTTCCCCGCAAGGGGTTCTGTCATCTGATCCACTTTTCGTGTTGATCGGTCCGATGCCGTCCTCGCTGGACGTTAAATTCGCGGCATAACCCGTGTTAAACATGGGAAGCTGAGGAAAACCTCAGGTGACACAGTTCCCCGCACCCAGTACGGGATGCCTCAGGCCATCATGCCTTCGAGAAGCCCTATTAGGGACGGAAGACAGACGTGCAGAGCCGCAGTGTTACGACATGCCCCCAGCACCCAGAGCCACCCGGCCTTCTCACCGCAGGTTGCTGCCCCGCCCAGACTCCTTGGAGCGTCCGGGCGGAAGCAGCGTAATTAACCGGTGTCCATGAAGATATGGCGCCGGGAACGAGATTCACGAACATTCTTAAGTCTATGAGGGAGACCCGGATTAGGCGACGAGTTCCGAGGAGACGTCCAAGGAAGGAGGAGCCGACATCCCATCATCCCGGTTTCGATCAAGGAGCAGACGCCCCTGAATAAGGGACGAATGCCGCCCGCCCTTGGAAAGCGGGACTGCGGGACCACAAGCCGCGCGCCCATCCCCTCGGGTTGACGGGTGCACGTGCGAACGCGTCCTGGCGGAACAGCGTAACCCGACGCACATCCGCACCGAAACATACGCACAGCTCAATACTTTTCCAAGATTGATCTTCATTTAGGGTATCATTAATTAAGGGTCAAAAGGGAGGATATACCAAAGACGACTTTCCGTACAGGGTATGGACACTATGAATTTATAGTGATGCCACTTGGTCTTACTAATGCCCCTGATATCTTCGTGGATCTGATGAATAGAGTCATTAGAGACTATCTTGATCAGTTTGTGGTAGTCTTTATAGAAGATATTATTGTCTATTCAAAGAGCAAGGAAGAACATAAAGATCACTTGAGAATTATATTGAAGACCCTGAGAAAGGAGAAGCTTTATGCCCAATTTACCAAGTGTGAATTTTGGCTTCAAAAAGATTCATTTTTGTGTCACATAATCTCAAAAGAGGGGATATCTATGGATCCAGCAAAAATAGAGGTTATCGAAAGATGGTTGAGACCAACAAAAGTAGTTGAGATCCAATGTTTTCATAGTTTGGCTGGATATTACCGACATTTTGTGAAAGATTTTTCACGGTTATCTAATCCACTCAATAAGTTGACTCGGAAAGGAGTTAAGTTTGTTTGGAGGGAGGAATGTGAAGAGAATTTCAAGGAGTTGAAAAGAAGGTTATCCAGTGCACCTGTGCTCACACTTCCTTGTAGTGGAGAAAGGTTTGTGATCTACAGTGATGAATCCAAGAAGGTATTGGGGTGTGTTCTTATGAAAAATGATATGTTGATAGCATATACCTCACGACAATTTAAAATACATGAGAAAAATTACCCAACTCATGATTTGGAGTTAGCTGTGGTAATCTTTGCATTAAAGATTTGCAGGCATTATCTTTATGGAGAAAGGTGTGACATTTATACTGATCATAAAAGTTTAACGTATATTTTCACACAAAAGGAGCTGAATATGTGCCAAAGAAGGTGGTTGGAGCTAATTAAGGATTACGATTTCTCAATCCATTACCACCCTGGGAAAGAAAAAAAGGTGGAAGATGCATTAAGTCGACAAGACCATGTCAGTTTATCCATGATGAGGATCACAAAAGATCCAATATTTATGGATTTACAAAGGATGGATCTTGGAATTATAATGAAAGGGGAAAAATCGTATCTTTCTCAAATGAATGTTCAACCATCTATACATGTAAAGATTAAAGAGGCATAGAAAGAATATGTCGAGTTACAAATGAAGGTGAAAAATGTTACTGAATTCAACCTTGATTGTGATGGGATAATAAAGTTCAGGAATTGGGTTTGTATTCCTCCCATCCCCGAATTAAAGGAGTTACTGGATGAAGCTCATAGTTCTTCATTCTCCATTCATCCTGGAAGCACGAAGATGTATAGGGACCTGAATGAGTACTTCTAGTGGGATGGCATGAAAAGAGATGTTGCTGAATATGTCTCTAGATGCTTGGTTTGTCAGCAAGTTAAAGCTGAGAGACAAAAGTCTAAGGGGATGTTACAACCATTACCCATACCTGAATGGAAATGTGAAAACATCAATATGGATTTTGTCACTGGACTTACTAAAACATCCAAAGGCAATAATGCTATCGCGGTCAAAGTTTATCGTCTTACAAAGTCTGCACACTTCATCGCTATTAGAGAGGATTTCTCTCTAGATTAGCTTGCCAGGATATATGTGAAGGAAGTGGTAAGATTGCAAGGAGTACCAATTTCTATTATATCTGATCGGGATTCGAGGTTTACCTCAATGTTCTGGCGAAGTCTTCAGCATACTCTGGATATATAGATGACTTTCCGCACTGCTTATCATCCTCAAATAGACGTTCAGTCTGAGAGAACAATTCAAACTCTAGAAGATATGTTGGGAGCTTTCTCTATGGATTTCAAAGGATATTGGGATCAACACCTACCTTTGCTAGAATTTTCTTATAATAATAGCTTTTACTCCAGTATTCAGATGGCTCCTTATGAAGCTCTCTATGTAAAGAGATGCATGACTCTAACATACTGGGATAAAGTTGGGGAAAGAAAGCTATTAGGACCCGATCTCGTTGATGAAATGGCAGAAAAGGTCAGATCTATTCAACAACACATATAAGAAGCTCAGAGTCGACAGAAAAATTATGCCGACAACCGAAGAAAAGACCTAGAGTTTGAAGTGGGTGATAAAGTGTTCTTACGAATATCTCCCTAGAAGAGGGTCATGAGATTTGGAAAGAAGGGGATGTTGAGACCTAGATATATCGGGCCTTTCGAAATACTGGATCGTGTTGGGAAGGTAGATTACCAATTGGCACTTCCATCGAATCTCTCTCTAGTTCACTATGTGTTCCATGTATCTCTCCTGACAAAGTACATACCTGATCCTTCACATGTACTCATCTCAGAAGTTGTACCGCTGGAGCAAGATCTTTCTTATGAATAACAGCTAATAAAGATTCTGGATCGTAGCGAAAAAGTCCTATGAATCAAGACCACTCGATTGGTGAAAGTTTAATGGACGAACCACCAATTAGAAGAAGCTACATGGGAGCTTGGGGATATGATGAGGGAGATGTATCCTCATCTGTTTGTTACAAAGTGACGAATTTCGAGGGAGAACTTCATTTTAAAGGGGGTAGAATGTAACACCCGATAATTTTATGAGAAATATTTTTGTTTTTATAAATCATAAAAGGAATCTTTCACTACACACAATACTAGCTTGGCTTGCTTTACACACAATCGCGACCTTCCTCGATTGCTTGCATCGTACGCAATACCGAGTTTCACTAAACAATGATATGCTATTTAACTATTATTAAAACTAGCTGTTTTGAATAGTAATAACCACTTTTTGAAATTTTATAAATTATATTTTTCAAAATGGACATCATTTTTGGATTCAGAATATCGAAATTAGACTAGGGTGAAATTTTAGTATTTTTCTAAAAACATTCAATTTTTGATGAATAGTGAAACCACTAAATGGTAGTTAGAAAACATGAATTTTTCATAAAACATAATTTTACCGCTTCTATGAGTGGAATTTCAAAAATCCGAGAGACACGGTTGATGTCAGTATGTAAAATGTGGTTCAATGAGATGAAAATAATTTTTGTTGAATGGTAACTTTTAACTTTTATTTACCACGGTTAAAAGTAAATAGGGTAATTAAGGGTAAAAATGATATTATTATTACCCTAACACATGTCCTAATTCTATTAGATAAGTATAATTCTACCAAAAACAACCTTTGAAATAAAATATGACCATTTAGGCCCACTTGGATTAGATTAGGACATTTATTATTAATTTATTTAAAGAAGGGTTAAAATAGTTAAAATCAAAGTTTAATAAGTAAATAATTTTTAATATAAGGTTTTAAATAAGATAAATTTGACTATTAATATTCATTAGAAAGATAAAAATATTTCCTACATAATTATATTTTATTTGTAATTTTTAGACGTTATATAATTTAATTTATTTATAACACAAATATGATGCAGTAATTATCTTATTAATGGAATATTGACATAATTGGTGTTATAAATAGACAAATAAATATAATTTGAGACTTTTTATGAATTCCACTAATATTATAGGTTAATATGACATGTTAGTACTGATTTAATTAACTATTTTTGAACTAATCATTCTGTTATGATTTTCACAAAAATCAATTACTAAATAATGTCAAAATTGACATAAAATGGTTTTTAAAACAAATATTATATTAGTAATTGTTTTTTTATTCCTAAAAATCTAAGGTTCGGAAAAATGACTTAGATAAGGTTATATAGATTAATAATAAACAACTTGGGGTTCTTTTGGATGCTTATAGTAAGTTTATTAACCTTATAGTATAAGAACACAAGGAGACACAGTAAAAGTAAAATTATTTAACTTAATGTTAAATCTAAATGATAAGGTTAAAATAGGAACCTAAACTTTTCTAAATTCTATTGGATGAAAGTATTTCGACCCATCCCCACCTTAGCTTCGAAATAAATCAATTTCGATCTATTTAAAACAGAATTTGACTTTATAATAAAATAATAGTTTTAGTTATTCCAAAGGTGCCCCTCTCCTCCCTTACAAAAGGGCACCTCCTCCCCCTCTTCCTCACACCACATTCAGCCTTAAAGCTTGGCCAACCCCTGAAAATTTCTTCTCTCCACTTCCCTAGAGACATCCTAGAGGTCCTGGTCTTCTTCTAAGACCAATTTTAGTGCCCTAAAAGGAGGTCTCAAAGAAGAGGTAATGTTCGTTACCGATTCTTTCATCTTTATTTCTTCTTCCAATTCTTCTTCTTTAGTTGTTTCATTATGAAGTAATAACATCAGTATCACTCATATACTGATATGTTATTATAAGTATGAAACAACCCTATTTCACCATCTATCCATCCTACTGAAAATGAAATCACCGCGCATGCGTATGTACAGAATACTGTCTCCACGCCGTGGTGTAATCTATTTTCCACCACCACCTTAATTGGATGGGTATAATGGTGTAAATAATGACTATATATAATTATTTTAATGTGATATTGATTCTTAAATAGTATATATACACTCCAATACAATTCCACAATCATGGGAACGATATCATCGCTCGCACGTACGTACGGAATACCGTCTCCACGATGTGATGTGACTCGTTCTACATGATCTTCATTGCATATTGATTATATAAATAAATTGAATGAATGAATATGATATATATTACACTAATAATATTATGGAAATGAGGTATCTATAACCTAAAAAGAAAAATAAGAATTTATTTGACTAAACACGCATAAGAACAAAAAGTAATAAACACCCGAATAACATGTAGCGATGAAATATTACTAATAAGAAGCTAAGAATATGACCATATATGATATCATAAAAATATGTATGATTCTATAATAGGTCAATAACATTATTTAAATCATTATACATGAGGTTTGGACACCTACAAAGAAAATTCGACCTAAGGTAAGAGAAAATATCACAATCTCATTTTTATCCGAAATTGTTTATACTTTGGTATTTACTGGGGTGTATTTTATCATCCACATTGATGTTTCATCAATATGTAATATTATTTCCATCCACCTACAATTTTTTAAATCCAATTTTACCCTTCGGTGAGTTTTTAGTAAAAGATCTGAATGGAATATTTTGTCATTTTTCGTACGAGGTACTTTTTGACTTTTCCGACAAAACTACGAGAAGAATGTTTTTTTAACTTATACGGCATGAATAGATTTTTAAAACAATATTTCCAAGAATCTTCCTTTACAAGTTTTCAAGTTTATTTTTAATCAACTTCTTTTAGATTAAAATTGTATGACAAGTTAAGAAAGGAAAAGTTTTTTTGAAGTAGAAATGATATTTTCCTCAAGAATGGAGTTCAAGAGTTTTATCAAAAATTATTTTCCATATAAAATAATATAGGGTTCTTTTTCTATACTTATTATTACATGTATTTGATTATGTTGTGATGGAAATATTTTTATGAATTATTTTATCTTATATTAATTGTTTTATGATGTCACAATGTTTAAGATTCCCATTTTTATTACATGGGTTATGCTATGATATATGGTTTATGATTTTGTGGAACACATAAGAATGGTATCATTATGAGATGGGTGGGACCTATATCTCCCTCCAATGTATTGGGTAAAGATTTTATATCTCATGAGATAGACATGGTTGGAACAGTAGGTTAAACCGGTTCAGTGAAACAGGACTGAAACGAGGAGTGAACTTGGTTAAGAAATGGACTTTGTCCACTAAGATAGTCTTGGCGATGATCCTTGACTAATAAGAAATGCTTCTCTATGATTATGTGTGTATGCCACAAGTTTCATGTTTTAAGTTATGATTATTGGGATTAAATTTCACTACTATGATTTATCCCATGTTATGAAATTATGATTTCTTTTGCAGGTTAAGATTTCCAAAAGTTATGTTCTTATGTATATGATGTGATTGATATTTCTTTTATTTACCCTTACTGAGAATTTAAGCTCACTCTTTTGTATGTTTTCTTTCCCCAGGTCAGGAATAAGGTTATTAAGTCAGATATGCCAAAAGGGACTATAGATATGATGAAATAAATGGGAGATAGTGTAATTACTTTATGAACCAGTTGTTTATGTTTCCATGTTTCTAAAGACAATATACCTATACGGTCCTTTACTTGTTTTGTTATATGTTGTAATAAGTGTGCTTCAATTATAAAGTAATAACAATTTATGTAATGTATGGGTTGTTATAGATTTTATCTAACAGTTGAGATGAATGTTGAGGAAGGATTTGGTAGGTTCTGATCATTTCAGGTTTGAAAGAAAAATCAGATAGAAGGAAAATGAATCTGATATAGTTTTCTTAAAACAAGGTGGAAATACCAAAAAGTAAAAAATAAAATTATTAATATTTAAGTAAATATACACACCTTTTGGATTGCTTAGAAATAATTTTCATAATTCATAATGTTCTTTTAAAAAAACATAGATTCCTGAAAAATTTATTATTGATCTTTTCGGTTCTAAAAATATGTTTTTTGAAAAAAAAGTGGGATTGGATTTTTTTTGAAAGATTAAAAAAGTTTACTCCCCATATGAAAATGAGTTTCTTAATGTAAAGAGATAGGTTTCAAGAAAATTTAATATGTAATATTACCTAAAAGTTATCATTCTTATCTTTTTTAAAGTATTCCAATCTATCAGAGGGTAAATATTTTGTAAAAATGTCTACAAGTTGACCATGAATTTTAATTAATTAAAGACTGATATCTCTATTAAGTGTCTGATCCCTAAGAATGTGATGTCTTATATTTATGTGTTTTTTATGAGAGTTATGTGCATGGTTTTTAGGGAAATGCCTATTTTTTTATCACACAATATCCATGTTTTGTTAAAATTCATGCCATTGTCTATGAGTGTTTGTTTCATCCACAACACGTGTGCACCACAACATCCACCTGTTACATATTCAGCTTTAGTAGTGGAAAGTTCTACTAAGTGTTGCTTCTTGTTTGACCAGAAAACTAATGAATATCTTATGAAATGAAAAGTTCTGGATGTATCATTTCTATACATTCAATATCCACAAATATAAAAATCCAAAAAACAATTTAAAACAATATAATTTTAAGATGAATAAAAAATTACTAAGTCCATGGATCTTTTTTAATCGAGAAAAATTATTTTCAGTATCTTTAAATGAGATTCCATTAAATTATGTTGATATCTTTCACATAAGCTTACTGAAAACATTATGTTTTTATGACCAGTCATTATGTATAATAATCCTCCTCTTATAACTCTAAAAGTTGTTTGATTTACTGGTTTCCCAAATTCATCCAGGTCAAGAGAAATTAAGGTACCGATTAGAGTACATTTACTATTAGTGTTGTCTTATCCATACCTTTTAATAATATCTTTAATATAATTATGTAAAGATATATATGTTCCTTCTCATTTTTGAGAAATTAGAAAACCATGGAAAAATGTTAACCCACCCATCATACTCATTTCAAAATCATATTTCATGAGATTCAAAAACAAATTAGTTAAATATTAGTGAGTTATCCTAATATAATGTCATCAACAAAAATTTGAACAATTAAAACGTTTTTATTTTCTTCTTTTATAAAAAGAGTTGGATATGCTGTTCCCTTATCAGATTTTTTGCAAAAAAAATCATATAAGTATAACGTACTAGGCTCTAGGATCTTTTTTAAGTATATATAATGCTTCGATAAGTCTGAATACATGTTTAAGATGTTTTGTGTCTTCAAAACTGGGATGTTCTTCAACATAAACATATTATTGAACACATCTGTTAAGAAAATCACACTTCATGGCCATCTGAAAAAGTTTGAAATTAAATAATTCTACAAAGGATATTAGAATACGAATAGCTTAATATCTAGATGCTGGAGAATAGATTTCTTCACTATCTATTCTTCTTGTTAATTATATCCCTTATAAACGAATCTAGCTGTATTTCTTACTATGATTCCATTTGCATCACATTTATTTCTGATGAATCATTTTACTCTAATTATAGAAGTTTCCTTAGGTCTTTAAACCAAGGTCCAGAATTAATTCTTTTTGAATTCATTTTGTTCATATTACATAGCGTTGATCCAATCATCATCACCTAATGTTTCATCAATGAGTTTTTGGTTCTAATTGGTAAATAAATTCTAGAAATTATAAATCATTTCTTATAGAACTTCATGTCTTTACAGGTTGATTAGCATCACCAATGATACTATCACTTGGATGATTATTAAGAAACAACTGATTTGGGTTTTGTAAAACCCATTCATTATAATAAGGTAGAAAATATTCTCCGGTAAATATTACAAAAATATTATCTTGGGAATTTTTCTTTTTACAAGATTAAAGGTAAATAATCATTTTTTAAAAACACATCCGAGGATGTAGTTTGGGGTTGTTTAAAAACCCAAGTATCAGTTTAATCAAATTTAACATTTACTACCTTTTCAACAGTACATGATTTTTTTAGAAACTCTATAAGCCTTGGAAGTTGTGGAATAGCCTAGAAAAATTCTTTCCTTGGATTTGGGTGATAATTTATGTAATTTATCTTTAGTATTTAAAATGAATACATTGCATTCAAATATTTTGATGTAAGAATGTCTAGGTTTTCGACTTGTCCAAAATTCATAATGTGTTTTATTAAGAAAGGTTCTGATTAAAACTCAATTTATATTATAGAATGTGGTACTAACAGCTTCAGCACGAAATATTTTTGGAATATAATATTCACTCAACCTGGTTCTAGATATTTCTTGAAGAATTCAATTTCTTCATTTAATAACACCATTCTGTTTGGATGAGAAGTTATGAGTAATGCCTTTATTACAAGAAAATGTTTCTAAATCAGAATTTTGAAATTCTCCCCCATGATCACTATGAATAGTTATTAATGGAAGGTTTATCTCATTTTTAACATGGTCTCTAAAAGCGTTATAGTAAAAAAATTCTTCAGATTTATTTTATAGAAAATAGACCAATGTAAATATGGTATTGTAATAAACTAAAAAAATACATAGTATTTTCTTCTAATACATGTAGTTTGTGTTGGAAAAAAGAGATACACATGAACTAGCTGCAATGCATCAGTGGTTGAGACTTCACTGATTGATTTAAATCTTGACTTATGTTTATTTCCATATTGTCACTGATCACAAACTTTTGGGGAATCAAATCTAAGATCAAGTATATCCTTAATAAGTATTTCATTAGAGGGTTTTCAGAAGTTCCTAAGGATACAATGTCTTAGTCTTTTATTCTATAACCATGATTGATCTTCCATTACAGTAAATAAGGGTAGGTTGTGGATTCTAAGGACTTCTATGCTTAGTGTGTAAACATTCTCATTATTATTATTAGAGAGAATAATCACTTCCTTGAAATTGTGTTCTATGCATTTATCATTCCTAAAATTCACAAGGTAACCTTCATCACATTATTGGGTTATTCTTACGAGGTTTTTCTCAATAACATTGACAAATTAAACATTTGAAATTAATAATTTTATAAAAAGAACAATGTTACATATACCAAAAATTTCTCCTTGAGAATTATCACTGAAAGATAATTTTTTTTTTCATTCGTCTTGATAACATTTTCAAAAAGAGTTTTGTTACCAGTCATGTTCCCAGAACAACCACTATCAATGTATTATATTTTTTTAGTACTTAATTTATTTTCCTGAAAATAAAAGAGTTAATATTTTAGAATACAAACGTACTTGGATCCAGAAATTTCGGAAAGTAAAATCTTAGGTATCCAAATTTTCATTAAAAAATAAGATTTATGAAAACTTAAGGATTATGTTTTATTTAAAGATAAATTGCTCTCCCAACGTCCACCACAATGACACTTTGTGTAATGTTTTCCACTTTGGGGAACAAAATAATTATGACTAAAAACTGGTTTTTTGTGTGTATAACCAAATCTGGAACTATTCTTAAGTGGATGAAGTTGTGAATTTTTTATGAAATTCTTTACTTCCCGAAGTAAAATTTGATAAAAGTTTATTCAAGGGAGAAAATTTTATATTGTAGTCCGATAAATAAATTCTTACTCTCAAATACATTAGTATTAGAACATGGGTTATTCTATAAAATAGTTTTATTAAAAATAATATTTTCAAAATCCTTACAATGTTTATCCTTCTTAGAATTTACTTCAACATTGTTCTTTGAAATATTTTTAAAATCAAGAGTTTTCTAATAAAGATATTTAGAAATATATGATACTTCTTCTATAAGGATAGAAATTATATAATTTTCCTTATCAAGTTTTTTCTTGAGTTTGAAATTTTCATTCTCTAGTAATTTATAAAATCTTGAAATTTATTCAAATTAAGGTAAATTATTATCTTTCAATGACAAAGATTAATCATCCAAATATTCATAGTAATATTTACAAGGAATATTAGAATTTAAATAAATATTCATTAAAGATCTAGTATAGTATACTTTATCCATTAGAAAATGATTTTCAATAGGTATTATGGCTAAAAGACCAATATACTTCTGACCATAAGATTCAAATTATGAAGATTAATCAAAAGAGTCATCACCACTGTCACTCTATGTGTCATTATATTGTAAGACTTTCATTTCCTTATATCTTTTTTACTTATTTCTATTCCTTTCAGAATGTTTTTTCTTTCTATATTCTTTCTTAAGCATAGGAAAATCAGGTCTTATATGTCTAGCTCTTTTTCATTCATAACAAGTTACATTAGAATATTTAATGTTCATTTAATCATTCTTATTATATTTTTACTAAAAATATTTATTTAACACAATGTTTTTTATCCTTCTAGAAATATTGTAATGTTCATTCTCAAACTGATCCTTTTTACTTTATTCAGTTATAAAAACAACTTTTTAGCATTAGATCTAGCTACCCTACAAGAGTCTTGGATATGGATGTAGTAGTGAAAGCTACCTTTCCATTAAAATTTTTCTTCTTATTGAAATCAAAATATCTCTTCAATATTGTTTCATTCTGATGAAGAGTTCTAAATAAGTTATCAAGAGTAATGATGGATACTTTCTTCTATTCATCAATAGTTCTCCTTTTGGATTCCCACTTAGTGGGAATGAAATTATTTATCTTTTCCACAAGAACATCACAATTAATACCTTTCTATAATTCCATCACCATAGTTACCCTGTGCTGTTGAATTATTACATAATAGTGGCATGATCACAAGGGATCAAATCCCGAAAGACTGGTCAATTTAGTTGCCTTGGAATTACTAGATACATTCATAAGATAGACATTACATAATGAAAGAAAAAAAATACATAACATTTTTTCCCCATTGAAAACACTTATATCTTTATCCTATCTATGATGATCGACCATAAAATATTTCATCACATCCTGTGAAAAATAAAACATAGATAGGGGTGATCTTAGATGCTCAGTAAGGATAACAATATAGCAGAGACATTCATTAATAATAATAAAAAATTAAATAATTGTATAAGACTAAAACGTAATCCTTTTAAAAAAAATATTTTGTATAATACAGCCAATAAAAATAAAATAATGCCACTTAATTATTAAAATTGATATTCTACTAGTCGAATAATCACATGAAATATCAATAGCCAATTTCATAATGATGGAATGCATAAAGTCATACTTCAAAAGCACATAGTCAAGGCTTTGTGGTAGGACAAAAAAATGATTTTTTCAAGGCCTTGTTCCAAGACACTAGTTTGTCTAACGAGACCTACCGATGCATCAAGGATTTATATCAGGCTCCACCTGTCACTTACTATGTCCAATGCATTCCTCGTATAAAAGTTATAAAGATAACATAATCATTCATAATACAACAACAACAATAATTTTCAATAATTTATCCATAAACCATGAATGATGTAAAAATAACACATCCACAGTCAAACAAATAAAAAATCCTTCAATACAATATAGAAGTTTTATATCATAATAAATCAACTTTAAACACGCATAAAATCCATAAATGGATATTGACATAGATGAAATAAAAACTTATTTAGAGAAATATATCTTTCTATTTTGAAATCATTTAACAGTTATATAATTATTAAAGAAAACATTTATTTTGAAAATATTATTATAATCTTGTATGGGACGCTTCGACGATGTTATAACAATAGAAAATATTCGCACCCTCGGTATAAGTTAAAAAAAATACATTCTTACCAAAAATCTTGTCGAAAAATCCTTAAAGAACCTTGTTTAGAAAATGATAGAAAGATTATTTTCAAAACATATATTGTAAAATAAGGTTATAAACTACATTGAAACATTTTATACTAAATGTTAAGAATGTTTTGAATTTCATTTTTAAGAAAACACGGATATGGATGATTAAGAGGTCCCAGTAGATACTTACATATTAACAACCTCACATAAGTAAAGAGATTGTTGAATTAACCCTTACACTGTACTTTTCCTTACACGATGGTTTTTTAACCTCTTGTATAATAGTTAAAACATTTCTATTAACCTTTACGAGAATCATATACATAAATATTACTTCATACATGATCTTAGAATATTTCTTTGTTAATAATATTTTTGTAGTATCATCATTTCAGATGTTAACTGATTAATTTTCCTTTATATGATTGGTTAAGTAAGACATGTTTGTTATGGATAGGATGTATTTGATTCATATAATGAATTATATTATGTTCATAAACATTATTTTTAATCATAAAAATTATTCTTGAATGATTATGATGGGGAATGAATCTCATCCCATTCGTGGAGACGTTAATCTGTACGTATGCACGAGTGAAAATATCATTATATTTATGGTAAAATAGTATGTAATTGGATGGTATATCATCTATAAAAAATCATTAACATGTTGTATTTATTATTTATATCAGTTATAATCATTATTATTCCCATCCAAATAATGAAGTGTTTGAATAACAAACTACACCACGGCGTCAATATAGTAAGCTGTATGTACGCACGTATGTTGACTTTGTCATTTATAGGCTGAATAGAATAATGAATATGTTTGCACCATATTTATAATAAAATCAAAATATGTATATGGTAATGGATTTTTTTTTGGTAAGGAAACAACAATGAAAGAGGAAGTGGAAGAAGAAAAGAACTTGAAAGAGAGTGGTGAAATTATTATCTCTTATTCAGGTGTTTCATTTTATTTTGATCAAAAGGGATCCATAGGTTCTCTTTCCAATAAATGTAAGGCCTATAGGGTGAAGGGAGGGTATTGGAGAGGATATTTGGGTAGGGGTGGCCGATAAAAATGACTTTAGAGTTTTTATTTTCTGAGAAAGTGAAGTACCCTTTTATAAGAGAGGTGAGGATTACTTTTGGAAACACTTGAAATACTATTTTATAATATATTTATTTTCAGTTTCTAATGGCTCAAAAGTAATTTATTTAGAAGATAAAGTGGTTATGGGTTGAAAAACACTCAAACAACTAGTTTTAGATAGGTTTACTTTTCTATATTAACATTATCTTTTAGATTTAACTCTTAGTTAAATAGTTTGACATTTACCGCGTCTCTTTGTATTTTTACATTATATGGTTAATAAACTTACTATAACAAGCCAAGAGAACCCCAAGTGGTTCATTATTAACATATATAACCTTATCTATATCCTTTGGCCTAACCTTTAGTTTTTTATGAATTTTATATCAATTAATAATATAGTATTAATTTTAAACACTCAATTATGTTAATTTTGACACAATATATTATTTGGTTTTTGTGAAAATCATAAAAGAATGATTACTTAGAAAAAAATTATTTAATCATCCCTAAAAAGTCTTAATAACTCATAAAATTATTTTAATTAATCAGAAGTCTAATTTACATTTATTTGGGTATTTATAACATAAATTAATTTAATATTCATTAATAAGGTAATTTCTGCATCATAATTGTGTCTTAAATAAATTATATTATTTAATGTATAAAAATTATAAATAAAATACCATTATATAGGAAATCCTTTTATCTTTCTAATTAATATTTATAGTCAAATTTATATTGTGTGTAACCCTGTATTGAAAATTGTTTAGTCATTAAACATTGAATTTAACACTATTAACTTTTCTTTAAATAAAATAATAATAAATTTCCTAATCGAATCCAAGTGAACCAAAAGGATCATATTATATTAATAAGGGTTTTTTGGTTGAATTAATTTTATCTAATTGAATTAGGACAAGTGTTTGGAAAATTATAATATCATTTTAACCCTTAATTATTTTATTTACTTTTAACTGTGGTAAATAAAAGTCAAAAGTTACTATTCACCAAAAATTATATTCATCTTATTGATCCACATTTTACTTAATGATTTCAACTGTGTCTTGTGTATTTTTTAAATTATACTCATAGAATCCATAAAATTAATTTTTACATAAATTTGTAAATGCTCCTAGAAGGTGGGTAAAAGATGGTAAAAAGTTCAATAAAATTTTATATATCTAAATGTATTATAAAATGAATCCAATGAATTAAATTAAACATTTATTGGTGTTATGTATCTATTTTGACATAAAATAATTAAAATAAGATAATTAATTATTTAAAAAAAATCAGTTATAAATAACAACGCAATGTTTTTCACTATTTATCAAAAAATTGAATGTTCTCAGAAAAATAACAAAAATTTTCCCTAAGATAATTTTGATATTCCGAATCCAAAAATTATTTCCACTTTGAAAACTAAAATTTATCAAATTTTAGAAAATAGGTATTTCTATTCATATTGACTAGTTTCATTGGTCGTGGTGTGTTAACACTCCATGTTGTGTACAATGAAAGCTATTGTATTATTCAAAGAAAAACAGGCCATTGAAACATGGGGAGTTTCATTCTCCCATCCTTAAAATAATTTCAACCTTGAAATTTATAGAATATTAACTCTTAAAAAAATATGGTTGGTTCTTCATCATAAGATCCTTGGGTTCCCATGTTGCTGCTTCCATCTTATGTTTTCTCCATAGAACATTTACCAGATGAGTCATCCGGTTTCCCATCATGTGTT
Source organism: Viscum album (assembly GCA_963277665.1). Lineage (NCBI taxonomy): Eukaryota > Viridiplantae > Streptophyta > Magnoliopsida > Santalales > Viscaceae > Viscum > Viscum album. The sequence continues at coordinate 2,043,858,717 of OY728150.1, read as the reverse complement.
ATCTTTTTTCAATAATTTTGACAGGCTATTCAAAATAAGTTAGATCATGTTCTAGTTCAATTTATTCATAGGTGAGTACATTAATTAGGTCAGGCATGTATTTTCTCAATAGTGATACGTGGAACACAACATGACCTTGAGAGAGACATGGAGGAATTTCCAAATGATCAGCTATAACTCCAATTCATTCTAGAATTTCTAATGGTCTGATGTACCTGTGACTCAATTTACCCTTCTTATCGAAACATATAACACCCTTCCCTAGAGATAACTTCAAGAAAATATTTTCGCCTACTTGAATTCCAAATCCATCCTTCGGTTATCGACATAGCTCTTTGGCCTACTTTGGGATGCTTTGATGTGGGTTTGAATAACCTTCACCTTTTCCACTGTTTCCTCAAAAAGTTCCAGTACTATAAGTTTTATTTAACCAACATCATCCCAAATTTTTGGTGTGTGACATCTATTTTTGTATAATGCTTCTTATGGTACCATCCAAATTCTTGAATGGCAGCTATTATTAAAATAAAATTTTACCAAAGGAAAATATTGTTCCCACATACCTTGAAAGTCATGTGGGAAAGATATCAACATGTCTTCTAATGTTTGAATAGTCCTTTTTGATTGTCTGATAGTTTGAGGGTGGTAGGCAATGCTCAAAATATGATCAATATCTAGGGCCTTTTAAAGACTTCTCCAGAATCATGATGTAAAACGGAGATCATGATCAAAAAAAATTTATAGGGATACTCAATGAAGTACTAAAACTTCATTAATATATAGAATTTCCATATGTTCAAGTGGTAAATCATCTCTTATAGAAATAAAATGTGTCGACTTGGTAATGAGATCAACAATGACCCATATTTTATCATTCCTTTTAGGAGCCTTTAGTTTTTCCATGATAAGTCCTTCATAATATTATCCCATTTCCACTCAGGTATGGGAAGAGGTTGCATGAATCCTCCTGGCTATTGCCTTACATCTTTCACTTGTTAACAAACCATACATCTGAACAAAAAATCTGCAATCTCCCTATTCATATTTTCCCAACAAAAATGTTCATTTATATATATATAAATCTTGGTGCTCCCATAGTGTATAGAAAAATTGGAGTTATTAGCATTATCCGTCAATTCCCTTTTCAGATCAAGTATGTTAGAAACACAATTTCTCTTCCCAAATTACACAATTCCATCTTCATATATGAAGTCACTCAATCTCCCATCATTCATAGCTTTAATCTTCTTTTTAAACTCCTTATCATCAGTCTAAGAACTCATTATCTTTTCTAGTAATTATGGTTTTCCAACCATTTGAAAATGTATTGATGTTTCTCCTCTCATGGTTATTCCCATATCAATCTTTACTAGATCCTATAATATAGGATCCCTTTTAACTCTCATCTTGTTCAAAATATCATGAAATTTTCTACTCAAAGCATCTGCCACCTTATTTGACTTTCCTGGGTGGTAGTGTATAGTGCAATCATAATCCTTGAGAAGTTCAAGCCATCATCTTTGACTCATGTTGAGTTCTTTCTGTGAGAAAATATAGTTTAGACTCTTTTGATTATTATAAATATCACATTTCTCACCATAGAGATAGTGTCTCCATACTTTCAGAACAGAGATTATAGATACTGACTAAATATCATGAGTAGTATAGTTTTGCTCATGAATTTTTAGCTATCGTGATGCATAGGCCATAACTCTATCATTCTGAATAATGAAACAACCATGCCCTTTATTCGAAGCATCACTATAAATAGAAAACCCTTTTGTTCCATGGTGGTAGAGTTAAGATAGAAGTATTGACCAATATTCTATTTATTTATTCAAAACATTCTTCACACTCTTTTGTACATACAAACTTAACCCCTTTACATTTGATCTTGGATAATGGGTTATCCAACTAGGAATTATTCTAGATGAAACATCGATAATAACCTGCTAAACCAATAAAACTGTGTACCTCAGTTATACTCATCAGTGTTGGACATTTCTAGATTTCCATGGTCTTTGAAGGATCAATAGAGATTCCATCCTTAGAGAAAAAATTCCCATGAAAAGAAATATCCTTAATCCAGAATTCACACATGCTAAACTTCCCATATAATTCATTTCATCTATGAGTCTTTAGAATAATGCGCATGTTATTTTCATGATCTTCGTATATTTTGGAGTATATCAAGATATAATCAATAAATACCACTAAGAATTCATAAAGATATTCTTTGAAAACTCTATTCATTAGGTCCATGATGATAGTGGGCACATTACTCAATCCAAAACAAATTATTGTAAACTTGTACTACCAGTACCTGGTTCAAAATATTGTCTTCAGAATGTCTTCCTTCTTCATGAACAACTGATGGCATCATGATCGATGGAGAATCTTTGAAAAATATTGTTCTCTATAAAGTTGATCAAAGAAATAATCAATGAGAGATATGGGATACTTGTAAATTATTTTTATAGAATTGATCTCCCTATAGTCAATGCATAACCTCATAGATCCATCTTTAGTCTTGAAAAAAAGGACAAGGGCTCCCTAGGGAGAAACAATTGGTCGAATAAATCCCTTATTACATAATTCCTATATTTGTTTCTATAGTTACACTAATTAAAAAATGACCATTATTTAAGGGGTCTTTGATATGGGCCATGAACTAGGAATTAAATAAAAGGAAATATCAATTTCTCATTCTGGAGGATGTCTAGGTAAATCCTCTGAAAACACATTAATATATTCTTGCACAATAGGTACGTCCTCTATTCAAAAATTATTTTTCTCACCCATTTTTATTTCATTATCTTCTTCCCCAATAATTAAATTTAGTAGATATACTGGGGGTGGATTTAGATAATTATGTTGTGGTGACGTTTATGCTCTAAAGATAACGTACTCCTTATCATCATCAAAAATTGTAACCACAGTCTTCTTATAATAAATTTACACATCATGGTCTGAAAGCCAATGAATTCTGAGGAATATTTCAATTTCAATCATGGGTATGATGATGAGATCAGAAGATAATGAACATTTATATGCCCTAATGGGAACTGATTCAGAAAACATTGTTGCGATGATACTTCCCTTAGGTGTTTTGATACACAACTCCCTTGTTAAGTCAAATTGAAAATATCTAATTTTCATAGGAAAATGGGAAGATATGAAACATTTCAATGATCTAGAATAAAATAAAGAATTTTCTATACTTGAGGAAACCATTAAATTACCTTCCACCACGTCTTTCGGAGCTTCAACCTCTTCAGTAATGATCGCATAAGTTTGGCCTTGCTTCCTTGGCCTTTTCTGAGGTATATTCCCTTGGCGTATAGGACATTCATTTTCATAATGCCCATTTTCTCTACAATTTTAGCATTGTTCATTGACAACCTCTTTCTTCCCCTTTCAATTATGAGCTTGGTGACCTATTTCACCACACTTTTAGCAGACTCCCATTCCGTTAAGGCAAGAACTGGGGTGTTTTATACAACATTTACCATAGGATGGATATTCATATTTTCCATTATTCCCCTTATTTATATTTATAGAGTGTTCAACAGATCTTTTTTTCTCTTGATTTTCTTTAAACATATAAGGCATAGAGATTTATGTTTCCCTCTTGATAGCGCATGAGACTATATCTTCATATGATGAGAAGAATTGGGAGACTAATACTCGATGGGGAACTGGTTTTAACCAATCAAATAATCGATCAATCTTTCTTCTTGGGTTACCTATATAATCTACTGCATGCCTTTCTATCTTTGTAATGTTAGCCTCATAATTTGTGACATTTTCATCCTACTATTTCCCCAAAATTAGAAATCGTCTTTCTATATCCGTCGATGGTCACGAGGAATGTATTTTTATACTAAAAAATCATTAAACTCCCTCCACTCCATGCTCAATACTTATTTATTTTCCTTTGTGTTTTGGATTAATGACCACCATTGATCTACATCTCCCGTGAGGTGATAAACTGCCATAACAACTTTTTACCCTTCGCTACTCCCTAAAGAATGAAATATTTTCTCGATGAAATTTATCCATTGCTCAACTACTAATGGATTGGTACTTCAATTTAAGGTTGGTGGTTGTTTCCAAATGAATATGTCTAATATTGATCCTCCACATTCTGGATCAGGGTGCTTTATATGGGTAAGGTTATTATTTATAACCTGAGCGAGTTGTCCCAGAATGGTGACATGCTGATCAGCACCAGTTGAATCACCAGCTCCACTATAATTATCTTGAGTAGGTGGGAAATCCCTACATGGATTACGTGTATAGATACAATTTACATTCCTTCCCCTAGGAACAATTTCTAATTAATTTCATAGAGTATATTAGTTAATGAATCACAATACATAATTCCAAACTTGTAAAGAACATAACATAAATTGAAAATTTTATGGTTATAAACAATAATAATAAATTTTTTTGAGGATGTATATACTCATAAATATTTCATAATGGTTGGTAAACTAAATTTTAATTATCCTATACATATCCCCCAGGAGTGTCGTAACCAAGAGTGCAACAATGCCCATTTTCTTGCACCAGTTCTCATTTGAGTCTAGCTCAAAGATGTGTTTTTAGATTTTACCCCTAGGTAAATCTGTGCCAGAGCTGCCTATACTAGATCCTATATAGACAGAGATGTATTTCTTTGAAACCTCACAAAATCTATACATTACCAAAATCCTTGGATATTATTCTATATTAATCCCCAATGTATATCTTAGGGTAATGTTCTCTAATCAGAGTTTTTCTAAATCTATATTCCAAGGTTTGTACTAAAAATCCAATGATACAAAATGTAATTCCCTGACCCCAGTTACACAGAGTTGATGGATTATTATATAACTTTTTCATGATCACTAGTGATCAAATCTCGAAAGACTGATCAATTTAGTATCCTTGGAAGTACTAGATACATTAATAAGTTTAACATTACATCAGGAAATAAAAACATCAACAAAATTTTGTCCCAATTTACCACACTTAAATCCTTATCCTATCCTTGTAGGTAAACCATAAAATATTTTTTCACATCCCTGGAAAAAGAATACATAGAAAGGGCTGAGCTCAGATTCTCAGTAAGGATAACCATATAACAGTAACTTTTATAAATAAGAATAAACAATTAAGGAAATGTTTAAGAATAAACCATAATCCTTTTAGACATAAACTTATACATATTATGGAAAATATATATCAAACAATTCTATTTACTTATTTACATGGATATTCTACTAGTCTAATAATCACATGCAATATCAATAACCAATTTCATAATGATGGGATGCGTTATGACAGACATCAATACCACATAGTCAAGGCCTTGTGGTGAGACTACAAATAAGATTTTTTCAAGGCCTTGTGCCAAGACACTATTTTTTCTTATGAGTCCTATTGATGAATTTAGGAGATATAGCAGGCTCCACCCATCACTTACTACATCCAATGTATTGTTCATATGAAATGGTTTAAACATAACAAAAAAATTCGTATTAAAACTAGCATACGAAATGTCAATACATTATCTATAAACTATGAATGGTGTAAAAATAACCCATCCACAGTCAAACATATCAAAAATCCTCCAATTCAATATGTATGTTTTGTATCATAATGAATCAACTTCAAACAAGCATAAAATCCATCAAAGGATGTTGACATAGATTAAATCAACACTTTTTTAGAGAAATATCACTTTCTATTTTGAAATCATTTAAAAGTTATATAATTATAAAATTTAACATTTAAATTGAAAATATTATTATAATATTGTATGGGATGCTTTGATGATGTTATAATAGCTGAAAATAGCTGCACACTCTGTATAAGTTAAAAAAAATACATTCTTACCTTAATTTTGTTTAAAATGTCATAAAGTAACTTGTTTGGAAAATGAAGGAAAGAATACTTTCATAACATATACAGTCAAATATGGTTATGAATTAATTTGAACCATATTCTAGTAAATATTAATAAAGTTTTGAATTACATTTTGTAGAAAACACAGATGTGAATGATAAAGGGGTCCCAATAGATACTTATGTATTAACAACCTCAGATAAGTAATGATATTGTAGAATTAACCCTTACCTTGTTCTTTCCTTAGTCAATGGTAGGATAACATCATGTATAATAGTTAAAAATTTTAAATTATAAAATAATCATATTCATAAATATGATATCATATATGATCTTATAATATTGCATTGTTAATAATATTTTCGTAGAATCATCATTTCAGGTGTTAAATGATTCCTTTTATTTTATAAGCTTGGTTAAGATAGACATGTTTTTTATGGATAGTATGTATTATATTAATATAAAGAATTAAATTATGTTCATAAACATTATTTTTAATCATAAAAATTATTCGTGAATGATTACAGTCAGGAATGAATCTCATCGCGTTCGCGGAGATGGTAATCCGTACGTATGCACGAGCAAAAATATAGTTATATTAATGGTGAAATCGTATGTAATTGGAAGGTATATAATATATAAATAATCCTTAAAATTATATATTTATTATTTACATCAGTTTTACTCGTTATTATACCAATCTAAATAATGAATTGTTCGTATAACAAACTACACCACGACGTGGAGACGGTAAACCGTACGTACACACGTATGGTGACATTATCATTTATAGGATGGATAGAATAATGAATGTGGTTTTAAAATATTTATAAAAAATTATATTATGGATAAGGTATTGGATTTATTATTTTGGTATGGAGGAATGAGATAAAGAGGATGTGGAAGAAGCAAGGAACATGAATGGGGGTGGGGAAATTGTTACCTCTTCTTCGGGTGTTTTCATTTGAGTAGATCAAAAGGTATACGTAGGTTGGATTTTTGATCAAAGTAAGGCCTCTAAATCGAAGTAAGGATAGATTATATGATATTTGGGTATGGTTTTCACGTGACAAATGGCTTTGGAGGTGTGAATTTAAGTGAAATGTATATACCCTTTTATAAGAGAGGTGATAGTCACTTTAGGATAAGCTTTAAATATTATTTTATAATAAAATAATTTTCAGTTTCTAATGTCTCCAAAATAATTTATTAAGAGGATAATGTGGTTATGGGTAGTAAAACTCACAACCAATAGGATTTAGACATGTTTAGGTCCCCATATTAACATTCCCTTTTAGATTTAACTCTTAGTTAAATAGTTTGACATTTACCATGTCTCTTTGTGTTTCTGTACTATATGGATAATAAACATACTATAACAAGACCAGTGAACCCCAAGTGGTTAATTGTTAATATATATAACCTTATATAAGTCATTTTTCCAATCATTATATTTTTAGGAATATTATATAAATTAATAATATAGTATTTGTTTAAAAAACTCAATTATATCAAATTTGAAACTATTTAGTATTCAGTTTGTGTGAATATCATAAAAACACGATTACTTCAAAAAAAATTATTTAATCAACCATTAAATGACATATTAACTTATATTATTAATTTAATTCATCATATGTCTCAATTAAAATTTATTTGGTTATTTACAATATCAATTATTTTAATATTTCTTTTATAAGTTAATTATTGCATCATCATTATGTCATAAATAAATATAATTATTTAATGTATAAAAATTATAAATAAAAAACCATTATGTAGGAAATATTATTATATTTTTAATGAATATTTATAGTCGAATTTATATTCTGTGTAAACCTATATTAAAAATAGTTTAGTTATTAAACTTCGAGTTTAACAATTTTCACTCCTCTTTAAATAAAATAATAATAAATGTCCTAATCTAATCCATGTCGACCAAAAGGATTGTATTTTATTTTAAAAGGATTATTTGGTCTAATTTTACTTATCCAATAGAATTAGGACGTGTGTTAGGGTAATTATAATATTATTTTTACCCTTAATTACACTATTTACATTCAACCGTGGTAAATAAAAGTCAAAAGTTACTATTCAAAAAAATTACTTTCATCTTATTGAACCTCATTTTTACTTACTTATGTAAACCATGTCTCTTATATTTTTGATATTAAACTCACAGAAGAGGTAAAATTATATTATATGCAAAATTTTAAATTCTCATAGAAGGTGGGTAAAAGATGGTAAAAAGTTCAATAAGATTTTATGTATCTAAACTTATAATAAAATGAATCTAATGAATGCCATTAAACATATATAGGTATTATGTATCTATTTTTATCTAAAATAAATTAAAATAAAATAACTAATTATTTAAATAAAAAGTTGGTTTTAAACAATAATGTACTGTTTTTTCACTATAAATCAAAAATTGAAAGTTCTTAGTAAAAATAAGAAAAATTCACCCTACTCTAAATTTGATATTCCGAATCAAAAAATGAAGTCCATTTTGGAAATTAAAATTTATAATATTTCATAATATGGGGGTTTTTATTCATAACGGCTAGTTTCATTGGTCGTGTTGTGTTAAAACTCGAAGCTACGTACAACGCAAGCTACAACATTATTCAAAGGGAAGCGTACCATGGAATCTTGAGGTGTTACAATTTCTCTCCCATAAATTGAAGAATATTGAAATTAGTCATAAATCTTTGTTTCACATTATAAATAGGTTCTCTATAAAGAAATAAAAATCCATGATATTTAACTCTTAACATAGTTGTTGTAGTATCAATCTCTTTTGAAGTTCCAAAGTGTGTAACATCAAGTTTCTTACAAATATAGTTGGAAACTTTACAAGAATATATCTGAATATAGATATTACAGTTCATATAAAACAAAAAATTATTGAGTAACTTGTAATTTTTTAGATATTCTTGTTTTTTTGGCTGGTGAATGTTCTGAATAATTTGTCTGAATTTTGTAATTTTTAGTGAGCATGAAAATGATACCTACTCCCGTGATAATGAAAAAAATATTCATCCTATATCTCCAGTACCCATAGTCATTACCATAAATGATCTGTGGTCTGGTAAGATAAATGTTGTCTATAGAACCAACATTTATTCTTTCCATTTCTATTAAAAAAAACTTTTCCACAAAAATTATTTTACAATGAAAATATTTAAGGAAAAATTAAGCAAGTAATGTTGATAAAGGTATACATGAGAAATAAAAAATATATGCAAGTATAATTATTTTAGATACCTCCTCCAATACGAATTTTAGGATCGAAATAGAATATGTAGTCCTCAATTAAACGAGGGGGAGTGAATTGTAGGTTCAAATTATTTCCCTTTTATACATAAATGGAAATCAATGTTTTGGTACATTCACAAACCCTCATTGGTTATTAAATAAGGAACAATATTACTTAGTATCCAGAAATATGGATCTAGAAAAAAAAACATAAGAAGAGTTTACTGAGAGAATGATTCTACCTTAAACCCTATAGAATCTTATTTATCAGAGTATACGAGTATACGAATGTATAATAATGTTTTAATATCATCCATTAACAAAATACAGTGGAAATAATAACTTGTAACAAAACAAGTAAACAAGTAGGAATAATTTTAACCCAAATAAAAGGGTACCCAACAAACTTGGATAAAGTTCCCTTGATTTATACTTTCAAGAAAATCTATCTTACCCATACTAGGTTAAACCCTCGATAAGAATGTCGGAGTCTATCTTTTTATTCTTGCATGCCCTAAAACTTTAAGGTTGTCAACACCTTAGTCTTTCTATCCTTCAAAGACCTCATACTTTAAGGTATTCAACACCTCTGTCTTTCTATCCCTAGAGGTACCTGATTTTACAAAACAAAAATTGGAGTCGTGCAAAGCAAGATGAACAAGTTGTTTATGGATGAAAAAAAATTTCAACAAATTGCACAAGTCATGAGAGTCGTTCTCTCTCTATAAATCACGTTACATAATTTAATCTCTAAGATCATAAATTGATTCATTGATAATGATCTTGTTCAAATGAACTCCTCTTTATAGGGAAAAACATCAATGGTTGACTCCCACCTCTAATGGTGGTATTATTTTGTTGAATAATAGAGGGACTTATACATGTGTCTCTTAATCAATGGTTAGTTCTAAAAAATCGTATGACATCATATCATTGTAATAAAAACATGTCAAAGTAAAATTTATCACGTAAGAAAAACATTTGTATTTTTAAGAACTATAAGTAAAATATGATCTGATAATGTTGGAACAATACGTTAGAAAAATAAAGTAGCTTAAACAAATAAGAATAATAAGAATTTAGGAAATATATAATTTAGAGTCTAAATATTGGATCAATCAGATTCTAGAAATGAATAGATATTCAGATTCTGTTTTGCAATGAATTTTGAGTCTGAATTCTATAGATTTTAGAGTCTTAATTTTAAGGAATTTAATGTCTGAATGCTGAGAAATTTGGAGTCTTAATTATATAGAATTTAGAGTCAAAATTAGGAGGGATTCAGAGTCTAAATTCTGAGGAATTTATAGTCTGAAATCTAAGGAATTCAAAGACTGAATTCTGAGGAATTTAGAGTATGAATTATAAAGAATCCAAAGACTACATTCTGAGGAATTCGGAGTCTGAATTTTAAATATTTTAGTCCCTCAATTTCAGAGCATTCAGATTATGAAAACAACATGACATGTTAGCTAAAAAACTTGATTAATCTGAGGTTTTTTATATGGATCCAAATTTTTGGCTTATGAAAAATAATAATCATACTTGGTTTTGAGTAGACATTAAATAATACATTGAAAAACAAGGTAATGATAAAATTTTTATTATAGAAATAAAATTTTCCTTAATAATATAATTCTTAGAAAATTATAATTTTCCCTAAGATAATGTGTTTGTGATTTTGAAAACATAGAGGAATGGAAAAGTCATAAGGAAACCTTATTTAATCAATAATACCTAGACATATACTTAGAAATATTTCTAGAGATATCAAAAAAGTTTTATCAACCTAGTTTATAAATGTTGAATAAACATTTCCTTTGATTCAAACTATACTAACCATGGAATAACATATAAGGATATTAAATTTTTTAGATGAATATTTAGTAAATTAAAAAAATTAATTCTTGCTAAAGATAATAGTTTAGCATTATAGGAAACATGTAAAACATTTTTATAGTTTTGTGATATATCTTCAACATCTCCCTTAAGGATTCTACCCTTTATTACTCCTACTTAAAAAATTTCTTCATAACCCTCAGAAACTAAACATAAGAAAATGGTTAGATCAAATGTTCAGTAATGGTAAATAAAGTAATTACATAAGAATAATACAACATAAGGGTATGAGAACATGGGCATACAATTTTAAGATCATACCCTACATAAAAAGATCATAATCAGAAGACATGGGATCAATATTGGTAGTTCATAAGACATGAATCATAATATAATCAAGAATATGAACCATGTGATAATATCAATGGTATAACACATGGAATTTGAGGCACATACATAAACATGTGACATCATTCCTTATAAGTCAAGGATCATTTCCAAAAAACATATTAGGGGACATCATGTGGAAAAAACCTACTGGGAAGGACTCACCACCATCATTGGTTATATTCCATTCCTTATAAAGGATTGGGTTTAATCATCTTCCCATAGTAGATCGGGTTTTCCCATATTCCCATAGGAGACCGGGTTTCCCTATCGTTCCATAGTGTATCAGGACACATCTGTTTCCCATTTTGGATCAAGACACACCTATTTCTCATTCATGATCAAGCTCATTAACTTGTTTCCCATCACTATCTCATGATATATAAGACAATACCCAATGAATTAGAGGGAGCTATATGTCCCACCAATCTCATAAAAAAGTCATTCATATATATGCCACAAGATACACTACCACAAAACTAGGTTTCCATAGTGCCACCCTTTATCAGCATATTTTTAGTAGCGCTGGTAATGGGGGAATTTATCAGCACTTTTTCTTTTTAATGTTAAAGTTTATATTTTAAAAAAATCCATGAAAAATAATTTATAATTATATAATTATAATTATATTGATATAAATATAATATATATTTTAAAATATGTTTTAGATAAGTATAAATAGACTATTATATTTAATATATATGAAATTTTGTAAAAATGGATTTAATATATTTTAAAAAAACATTATTAATAAATAATTTGATAATTATCATTGATTGATAACCATTTAATAATAATTTGAAGACCCAAAAAATCCAAAATATTAATAAAATATCCAAAATAAGTTGAAAATGTTATTGAAACATCAAATGACCAAAAATTTTGATTAGGGTGTCTGTTTGAGCTCTATATCTTATCAAATCAAATCTTGTGACGCGATATATGTGATAACTACCGAATGGAACCTTCTATCATATTTTTAAAGGCCCAAAATACACAAAAGGTCTCTAAAACACAGTTTCTGGTCGGGATACCCTGATTTTTTAACATTCAAACAGGTATAACTTTGGATTATAATGTCATATAGGCCTATAACACATATCATATCGAAGATTGTTTCATTTTCTTCAATTTCAATGGTTGTGGAGTTGAAAAGGACTTTTGGATAAGAATTTATGGTCGTTTTAATATTCTATTTTGTTTCAAATACACATATATATGTATTTATTCATAAATATGTGTGTGTGTGTGTGTGTCTATATGTCTTCCTGTGTGTGTGTTGTATATATGACTGTATTTATTTATTTATTTATTTATAAACACACATAAAAAACATATTTAATAAATGTATTTAAATCTAATCTTATAAATATATATTAATATACAAATAATTATATGGATAAAAAATTAAAACTATATATATATATATATGAATATACGAATATATATATATATATATATACTAATATATGAATAATTATATATGTATTAATATTACTAAATATATTTATTTTAATATGAATCTATATTTATATATGAATAAATATAACTATATATACATAAATATATACTAACATACGAATATATATATATATAAATTAATATATGAATAAATATATATATATTGATATAACTAAATATGTTTATATTAATATGAATAAATATTAATATACGAATAAATATAACTATATATATATATATATTATTAAATAGATATATCGTTAAATAGAGAAAAAATGACTTAGTGGTAAAGGTGCAGGCGTGAAATGGGGGAGTCCGCAGGTTCGAGTTTGGGTGGAAGAAAGGAGGCACACGCAGGCATGTGGGGGATGCGCAGGCATGGGCATCACACGAGAGAGTGGGAGGGGATTCACCTAGCGCTGATAGGGGGGGCGATTCACTGTTAGAAGCTCCCCCCACATATATATATATATATTTTAATTTTTTTAACTTTTATCAGTGGTTTTTAAAAGTACTGATAAAAGTGTCCTTTTTCAGTGCTTTTCTGAGCGCTGATAAAAGGAACCACTATTTTATCTTCTCCTTGAGTAACAGTTCTATTTTTAGCACTGTTAATGCACTTTTCTTGCAATGATAAAGGCTATATTTTTACTAGTTATAATAAAAATAACATCATATCCTGAACATTTAAAAAATATGGTTTTCATAAAAATCATATCATAACCATGAATTGAAATGTGTATCATAATAATTTCATCATATTAGCACCTATAGAAAAGATATTGGTCCCATAATCATTTCATCCATGCATAATCCATGAAGAAAAGTGTGATTTAATAGTATATAACCCATAGAATAAAAAAATGTGTCATAAACCTCATTCCATAAAAAAATGAACCATGAAATAAAGAATATGAATGGTATTATTGGATCACATCCCCATTAAATCGTGACTATAACAAATTATGTCATATTTGATGGACTGTCATTTCTAAATATCACATGAAACATTTCTTTAGAAAAATACCTATTCCTTGAAAATATATTTTATAAAAATACTTAAAATTAATTTTCTTATAAAGAAATATTTATATTATTTTAAAAAAAATTGTTGAGTAATTTATATTTTTTAATATTAAGAAAATTATCGTTAAAACATAAATAATTTTGCATAAATTTTTCTTATAAAATACATTCAAAAACCTATAATGGAATCATTAAAATATACTAATTTTTTTATTGAAAATAAGTTGAAACCCTAAAATGAATGCTTAAAATCATTTTAAAAACACTTTTCTAGAAAATATATTTGAAAACATATAAATAAATCTTGACATCATTTAAATCATTTTCTTTGAAAATAACCTTTTGAAAACATAAAATGGATGCTTTGAAAATTATTTAAAACACTTTTTAAACATATATTATTTTATAACTCTTCAAACTAAATATACATAACAAATATTAGAAAAATATTTTATTTATAAATTAACCCTATGAACATAAAAATTATGCTCCAAATAAACAAAGTTCATGATGGTGGGTATGTCGGTACAAGTTGAACATTCCATTTTCACCTTAAAAGATTAGAAAAGTGCCTTGATTAGAAAATTATAAGAAGATTCATTTTTTAAAATATATTTTTAAAAAGTAAAACATGGGTTATAATATCATTTAAACATAATAGGATAGTATTAAAACACTTTTTAATAAATTTTTATAAAATACAGTTGTGAAAGAACACATATTTCCAACTGAAAAGAGAAATAAAGTCATATTTTCTTAAAATTTCTTTCTTAATTACATTATGTACTAAATAGGGGAAAAATGGTACCATTACTTGGATATTGTATGAATAACCATATAGTAAGAAAATTCATTATATTTAATTAGATTTGGATCATAATATTTCATAAATGGAAGCATAATCATAGACAATCTCAATAAAAGATGAGATTTCAGCAATAAACCTTTTGCACTTTGGTAAATTTGAATCAAGATATCCAATAAATTATAAAAATAAATGAAGCATAAAATATCATTAAAAAAGATATTCATGATATAAAATTTAAATTGATATTATAAAAACTCCATAGAAAAATATAAGTGCATAACATGGCATGTATCTCAAAGAAAGAAACTTGATACAAAATTACATTACCGATTTGGTAACTTTTGAGACATAAACCCCATGGAATAGGGTTCATAAAACAGATATTAAAACTCACATAAATTTAAGTATATAAATCATATAATACATTCATGGTTAGTATATAAAACACAAAAAATGAGTTGTGAATAATAGATGAGTATAACAAAAATAGAAGTGATATGATAAAACCCTTATTTCATCAGTAACCTTGGAATCATGATCCCAATGAAAGAATAAAATAAATTGAAACTTATAAAATAATTAAATAATTGAAATTATTGATATAAAATTTCAAGGGTAGTATATACACCACCCATTAGAATTGATTTGTGAATATGACATGTATCTCACTGAAATAAAAAGTGAGATGAAATCCCCTTACCTTAAGTCTTGTCTTTCTTCATACATGTTCAAACATTCTATTTAATAAACATAATTATATTATACATCTACCATAGAACCATTTTATTATATATAATACCATATATTATTTTTTATGACTTTATATTTCTTTTTTATTAACAACCCTAATTCAATGTTACATTTTGGGTAATATCTGCTTTCTTTTTCGTATATGAATTGGATATTTATTCTTGATAAACTTAATTAAATCATAATTTAGTTATTTTAAAAGGTAATAAATGATATAAATATCATATATATTAATTATATAAGTATTTTTAATAATATATATAATATATAAATATGAAATGAAATACTTCATTCATGGATATGGTAGGCTGTATGTATGCATGAACACAATTATTTTTTTATTGTCATATTGAATGAAAGAAAGTGAATGAAATATATATATATATATATATATATATAATATTTCCAATATAATTATTATGTGATATATATCACATAATTTCCCTAAAAACATCCTTATTAAACTCCATGTTGAGTGTGAATGAATCATGTCTCTTTGAGGATATGGAAATGAAACATCCCGAGATTGTGTGAAATGTTCCTTTTCAAATTATTTTATTCATTTTGTTATTTTACTTATCACAAAACACTAAAAATAGTTTATTTTTTTAAATAACTATGTTTGGATTTCATTATATGTAAAACCAAGTTATTATTTCACTACATGTAACATAAATTTTAGATTGATCTACATTGAACGCCGAGGTTATCTTGCATTACAAACAATAATGACTTTCCTTGATGTCTTGTGGAATACACAAGACCGATTATTTCTGAATAATGATATATTATTTAATATAAAATGAATGTACAATTAGTAATAATCACAAAATTATTTTAAATATATGGTTTACACAAATATAATATGAATTCATAGGATACCAATTAATAATAAATGATATTATAAAAACAGATTGAATATAAAGGATATATTTTTATTTTTATGAAAAAAAGGATTTATTCCTTAATAAATTAAATTAATTAATGAGTGATATTAATGTAAAATATATTTTATATATTCATTAATTTTTTTGATATTAATCCAAAATATTTGATAGACATAAGATAAGAAATAACCAATTTTTTTGCTTAAAAACTATATTTTTACATTGGATATTTTACTACCTTTTAATGGTTAAAAATTTTTAATACACTTTTGTAACTATTATAGATTTAATATGTCAAAATATAATTCATATTTCAAACTGAATCATTAAAATTATTTTAGGATAATATTTTGGTATTATTCCGAGAGGTTTCATTCTTAATGAATAGTTAGAAATACTGAATTTTAATTCAAAACATAATTTTTTTCAAATTAATTTATAAGGTTAAATTATATTTTAATTTTTTTTAAAGTATAATTATATAATTTTTTTTATAAATTAATATAATTTAGGTCATTCAAAAAAAATTCACTTTGAAATTGGGAATAAAAACGTAGCAATCTTTGACATTTCTACTTTTAATACCCACAATATTGTCCTGTCAGTGGAGTTATTTTTTAATTAGATTTCTTGACTTATATTATTGGAATTTATCCAAATGTATTAAATATTTTGAAAAAGAATAATTTATAATTTATAATATGTTTAACATAGTTTTTGACACAAAATATTATTGAAAGTGATTAAAATTATGTACAATGATTAAGATAACTATTAGTTTTAAAAAGTTCTAAACTGTAGATTTAAGACCAAAAATACCTATTAACTTCTCCAACACCAATTGGAACGATATTATTCCGAAATTAAACTTCATTAAAAAATTTTTTTCTTTTCATGAATTTGTTTGGTAATAATGTTGGTGCACCTAAATTGGTTTAAAAAAT
This sequence comes from Viscum album, assembly GCA_963277665.1. Lineage (NCBI taxonomy): Eukaryota > Viridiplantae > Streptophyta > Magnoliopsida > Santalales > Viscaceae > Viscum > Viscum album. The sequence continues at coordinate 2,043,841,465 of OY728150.1, read as the reverse complement.
TCCATGTCTGTCCTTTACCTTCCTTATAAAGGCCACCACCTCTCCCTCCTATTCACACCTCATAAAACCACTATGGGTCAGAAAAAATCATCCAAATAAACTTAAAAAATTAAATAAATTTATCCTATAATAATCCGCATTGGTAGAAACTATTTCAAGGAAGCCTTTTGCAACAAACCAAAAGGAGTTACCCGATTAAGAGGTGACATCTTCTCTCAAGATCCTTTATTTTATTTTTTCTATCCACCCCTCCACTCTATTTATTATATGAATTTATAAAAGGAAAAAATATCTAAAATATAATATTTTTCAGCTAATGTTTCTATATTCACTGACACACAATTCAATCTAAGGGGTAACGAACATACTAATTACGTGTTTGACAAACTATCACATCACAAAATGATGATTGTTCGGTTTTCCCTTTACTGCTTCTCATAATCGAAATTATGATTTAAAAAATATTTTATATATGTTATATATTATATATTTATTCTAATATAATCCCCTAAAAATACATATCTTTATAATTTTTTGGGTAAATATTATAATTTAATTGGAGGAAGTGTGGACTACCACACCCTCAAAGAGATGTGATTCTTTTCACACACTACATGAAATGTTTTAAAGATATGTTTAGTGAAAGTTTATGATATATATGGTAGAATAATTCTAATATTATAATGATATATATATATATATATATATATATTAACAAAATTCATTTTAAACCATTCGTTCAATACAACCATATAAACAGAAATAATGTTTTTGCATACGTATGACTTACCGTCTCCATGAATGGTGTATTCCATTTCATACATAAATATTCTATAGAATATTATAATATAAATAAAATGATTATAAAATATATTTATATCATATTTTATATTATTTTAATCATTATATAAGAATAAGTACCAAAGATATAATAAATTAACACACATGTGAAGAACAAAGAAAATATCACATTTAGTTAAACATTAACATAGGGTGGTTAACAAATGGGTAATATATGGTAATAATAAAAAATATGTGGTATTATATATAATAATATTTATATTAAAAATAATTATAATAAATTTATATATATTATACATGTGGTCAGAATGAGTACGATGAGAGATAAGACTCAAGGTTAGAGGATTTCATCTCATTTTTTATTTCTGTGAGATAATTTCTTTATTCACAACCCATCCCATTTGGGTGGTTTTTATAATTAAAATGGATATATTAAATGATTATTATAACTAAATTTATGGTTATTTACATATCAATTCTATTATATTTATTTCATGGGTTTAATGTTTCAATTGTTTCCAAATCGGTAAGACAATTTTGTCTCAATTTTCCATTTTTGAGACACATGTATTTTTCTACAACTAAATTATTTTTGAGGTGTATATACTTCTATTGTACCTCCTATTACTCCATTATTTGCATTATTTTAATGATATTTTAATCTCAATTTAATTTTATTTTATTAAATGGATATTATTATCCAAATTTACCAAGTGGTAAGAGTTATTAAGGCAATCTCATCATTTACAGAGATTGATTATGATTACACTTTCATTGATGAAATATTTTGTTTTATATCTGAAAAACACTCATTAGTTCTCTTATACTCTGTTTTTCAAGGTATATCCATGTATTAATACTATTTTCCACTATTTGATACTTAGAAAATTTAAGAAAAGGTTTTTTTTAAATCTGACTGTATTCCTCTCTCTAGTCAGAAATCTATTTTATTTCAGAAACCATGTTTCCAAAATTGCCTTCAAAAATATTTTCAAATGTTTCTTGTAGATAATTTTCTAATAAATGGTATTTTAAAAATATTTAATTATTTTCATATCTTCATTTTCAATATTTTAATGGTATTTTTAATGGAAAAGGTTTTCATAAATTTTTTATGTTCAGAGAAGAATTATTTTCAACCCAAAAAATATATTTTCCCCAAGAAATGTTTTTAAAAAATCATTCCAAATTTATTTCCCATCCAAGATAACATCTATTGGTATTACAAAGGGATTTCTAAGGAAGTTATTTAATTTTGTCATTCATATTATTTCACTGAATAGATTATGTTTTGATGAAATGATGTTTATGAAACCCATTTCTCATTCACGGATTATAAGATTTTGAAACACGTTTTTTTCATGGGTTAGGTTTATAATGAAATTATTATGAAACCTATATTTTTCTAAAATTTATGATATGATTACATGTTTATAATACCAATTTTATTTCATGGATTATGATATGATTATGTAAGATCTTGTGGTATATTTATGTATTATTTAATTATGAGATGCGTGGGACCTATATATCCCTTCAATGCATTGGGAAAATCTTCATATCTCATAAGAGAGGATAAGATGGTCTTGGAAATAATCCTTAAATACTAAAGTTTTCTTTGGAGGGAACCATGACTACCAAGATGGTATGAGAAGTGATCTCATGCTACTAATACGACCATGGGAGTGAACCATGACTACTAAGATGTTATGGGGAGTGAACCCATACTACCAAGATGGCCATGGAAGAGATTACTTGGATTCATTGAAAATTATATTATATGATTATGTGTCTTCCATAATTCCATGTTTCATTTCTATATTATTATTTCATGTTTTATGTTCTTTATTTCCTTATGATTCATGTTTTATGATCTATCATGATTTATATCGTCATTCATGTTTATTATCTTATTATAAGTAGGGTATGATCATAAAATGTTATGAACACATTATCAAACCCCTATTATAATGTTTATTCTTAAATTTATCTCTTGTTTACCCTTAAAGAGCATACGATATCACCCTATTTTATGTTTCCCATCCTAGGTTATGAAGATATGTATTAAGTATGATGTGTCTAAGAAGGGTGCTGGTTATGAAGAACCAAGTGGGTGATAATGTAGTTCACTAATGTACGACAAATTATGATTCCAAGTTTCCAAATTCACTACAACAATACGGTATTAGGGCATCTATTTTTTAATACTTTATGTATTTGAAAAAAAGTTATTTCATGTTAATGTATGAAAAGAGAGGGTCTTTATAAGCGGTACATATTCCCACAAACAAAAGTATCATATTCAAAAAAATAGAAAACAAGAAGTTATTTTTTATATAATAATTTAATATTCATAAATATATTATAAATATAATATATACCATATAATACAGAGTTTCCATAATAATTAGAAACCATGAGATGTCGTAATGGAAAGACAAACGACACAGTTTCGTGAGGCGGTTGTTCTCTGTAAACAAGAATTGTGGATTCGTTACCCATTGGATGGAAGTGTGTGTAAGTGTATGTAGAACCCAAATATAAATAACATATCAGCATATTGAAGACACCTAGGTTTTTATATAAGCATGGAATATGAATATTTTAGTGGGTGTAGAATAAAAATAAAAAAGATCTTGAGGAAAGATGATACCTAATATTTGGGAAAATTCTTTTAGTTTAAAGCAAATGGCTTCCTTGGATGTATTTATTACCAAAGGGAGTCTTCAAGGATGAAGGTATGGATGTTGGGAGCTTATTTTTGTAGATTTTTTAGGATAAAAATGTTTTTATAGGTGTGAATAAGTCAGAGGGGTATGTTTCATTTTATAGTGGAGGAGTGGAATTCATGTATATTTTTGGAAAAGGAATTCCACCCATGTTTCATCTATAAAACATGTCTCTAATAATGAACCAAATTATATAAAAAGTAGGATAGGATCAAAATATGGCCATCTAATAGCTTTTTTTAAAGTTTCTAGGTTATATTCACTGTTTATTGTATGGTTTAATCCCTTGTTAGGCTAACTTTCCTCTTAATTATTGTTATTAATTTTAACCACTTTCACTAATATTTTTTTCTTAAAAACAAACTTGAAATTATTTGAGATTATATATTATAATTATTCTAAATATGGAATCCATTTTTCCATATTACAATCACAAAAGTGGTAGAAATTAATTGAAATTTATTCCCATATATAGGACGACAAAGCGTGTATTTAAAGTAAAAATGTTCAAAATTTTGGTATGTTTTTATATCCAATTTCATTGTAAATTGATTAAAATGACTGAAATTAATTTAGTAGATGTATAATTGATTGTATTGAACTTTAAGGCTAAGAAAAACAAAATTAATCCTTAAAATAAATTAAAAAAAATAGTTTTGAATTAAAATTCAGTATTATTTAGTATTCATCAAAAATTTAATCTTTGAAGAATAATAAAATAACTTACCAAAATATAAAATTTATTTTATAATTTGGTAAATTAATTTCATTTTTTCAAATAAAAATGATAAATGTTTAAAAAATAGGATTTAAAATGGGTTCGCCATTTAAATTTTGTAAAATAACCTTTTAGAAGAATACAACTTTATATTTATAAAATTAGATTTAATCTTATATTATAACTACCAATTGTATTGGACGAGTATCAAAAATATTTATTGAATATATAATATATAAATTTTATTGAATATATTAACCAATTATGGATTGTTTTATTTATTAAGATAAAATTGTACTGGTATATAGAAATATATTTTTCTTAGAAAAGTAATTTATTTATTTTCAAATACTTTTTTATCATAACTTCTAGTAACTGATAACCAAAGTATTAATTTTATATACATGTGTAGATAATATTTTCACAATTTTTTTAATCTTATTCATAACTTCCATTCCAACAGTTAGGTGGTAACTATAATAATATATTAGTAAAAATATTAATATTATATTGTATTTTGGTAAAACTTGTCCATGAGTTTAATGCACGTTATCGAAGGGACTTAGTATTGTTTGTAATATAAGACAATCATAGTGTTGTTTATACCAAAATCTAATATAAGTGTTTCATATAGTTCCAACTTGACTTGGTGTGGTGCATAACTCAATCCAAACATAGTTTTTTCATATAAAAAATATATATTCAATGTTTTGTGAAATAAAAGATATAAAAATAATAAGGTAATATGCAAATCACAAAATCTTGGGGTGTATTGAGTTTGGTTTGTCATAATGTTACAGTTAGGTCCTTTATATCACTCAAATGTAGTGGTTATGTTTTTTGTTGAATGATAATTAGATTGGTCAATTGTGTATAGAACAAGTACAATAAATGTTTTGGGGGAATGAGTGGTTTTCCCAAGTCTACTATGTTATGGGAATGTTGTTTGCATAATATATTATGAGTTAAATTTCAAAGAGGTTAGCCTTAAAATATGTTGTGTTTTATATAATTTTGTCAATGAATCATTCTTCTTCATATATAATGTTTTCATATATCATGACTATCGACTCATGTTTTCACAAGATTATTTCTCATGTATTATATTTGAAAAAGCCTTATGATATGAATCATGATGTTATATATATTTTTTATTGACTATGATTCACTTACTTTATGACCATGACCCTTTATAAAATTCACATACCACAACCTCATCATATATTCACTTATGATGTTTGATGAATATATATTATGTTTAACCTTAATAATATTGTGAGATCACAGAACAGAAATTTAAGGTAATTGCGACAGGGTATTTTTGACGGACTCCCACTGCTAGAAGTCATTTACGATGGGAGACCATTGAAAGTACCCCATCATGGATGGTGGCATCACAAATGTGTTTTTTTGTGACGATCAAATACAAATAATATTTTTTTCGACAGACAAAGGGTATTTTGCAATAGGTTAAAAAGGTTATTTGTGACACGTGGCTTCATCCATCGAAAATAATAAATTAAAAAAAATAAAAAAAATAAATTTAATTAAAATTATTTTAAAAATATAAAATAAAATTAATATTTTTTTAAAAATATATTTTTTTTACAAATGGAAATACACAATGAAATAAAATTAATTTAAAAAATAAATATAATTAAAAATAATAATAATAATTTAAATTGTTGAAATTAATTAACATATTAAATATATAGAAAAAAATAATAATATATATATTTAAGAATAATTAAAAAAATTGAAATTAATAAAAATGTTTTAAAAAAATTAAAAAAATAAATAAATATTAAAATATTTTAATTGAATTAAAAAATTATACAAATTAAAATAGACATAAAAGTAATAAATCAGTTAAAAGATAACATGTCTGTCATACCAAATTACCAAAAAAGTCATAAAAACTTCATAAATCATCAATTATCATTTGGTAGAGGAGGACCACTCGAAGGAACAAGGAGAGGCTCACTCAAAGGACCAGGGGAAAAAATCCATACCAATTCAACATTCAAGTCACCATGTATACTCCATCATTTGCTCATCTCTTAGACACTTCTGCTCATGCTCCTCTACGGTCTCCCTCTACATATGGTATATCATCTCCTCCTGATCTCTCTAACTCTCCTCATACTATGTAGCAGATGATGATATCGATGATGACTCTCTATGAGCTCTCTTTACGCTCACTGAAGCAATTGTAGAAGTACCATAATAACTTGTAGGTGTCAGTCGAGAACCAATACCATTCACATGACCTTTCTCGACACGTAGTAAAGTCATTTATATCCAAGCCCCTTCATCAAAACCCAAATTAGCAGTAATATATTTTTCGGTCTGACCTTGATTCTCTCGTGAATGAGAAGTCATAGACTCATTTGTTTCCTTTAAATACAATGAAAAATTATAATATCAATATAAATAATATTCGTGACATTTTTAAATAAAATCACTAACAACATCATAGATCTATCATTCACCTACAACTTATCTTGTACAAGGATCAATATACATATTTTTATAAACTTGAAATGCTGTAATAGATGGTTCAGTAGTGGACAACATAATATAAAAAAAATCTTATTGTTAAAATATATATACATTAATAAATAATATCACTTAGAATATATCGTCGATGTATACCAAATGTACGACTCTCTGCCCTATGAGTGACCTATTGCCTCCCCCAGCTGATGATCACTTCCTAAAAGCCTCTCATAGTCAGAAGGGGAAAAACCCATCACATGCCTAAGCTAATATATATTCGGGATGAAGAGAGACAAAATAATGATAAAAAATGGTAGCACAAGCTTTATCCATATAACACATTCTGATGTTGTGTAGATATTGATGAAGGTGTTCACCTATACAACTATCCCAGTCCTCTAAAATATGACCTCTCTGGCTATCAGAAATCGGATAAAATAAAATATGATATTCATTTAAAAAAGTATGTTAGTAATTAAATAAAATTTTAAAAAAGTATATATTATTTAATAATATAAAATCTAGTGTTAAATGATCTAGTCATGTATGATGATGGGTAGTAGGTCCCACAATACCCTTTGAGTAGAAAATAATTTCTCAGAATCACATTAGCCTTCCCAATAGCTAAATGTGAAAAACTATAAAAATTGAAACAAATATATGATCATAAAATTATTAAAAAATTTAATATAGTTAGTTAATAATAAATAAATATTTTAAACAATTAAACATTCCTATATAAATGAGGATCAAAATAATAGATGATAGTCTCTTTATAATAGGATCCAAAATCAGTAATTGAGCAGACTGTGCCCCCTCCTAGTAGGTGCACCAACCTGAGGAGAAGGATCTGAATTAGGATCATCAATAAGAAGTACAATATTAGAAAGAAAATTTAATAAATTCTCAAGATCATCACCATCTATCTAAAACAAATATTCTCACCTGTGAGAGATTTTTAATAAAGATATGAAATATAAAAAACAAATAAATGTAATAATAAAATAATGTTACATTTATAATATTGTTAATAAAAACATGAAATAAAAAAACAATAAATATTATTATATAATAATTACCTATAACTAAAGACCTAAATATAATACATCAATTGTCATCTTCATCACCATTTTCATTGACATCAATATCCTCATCCTCATCTATAGCATTATCAACTTCCATATGACTTCCAGTTTCATCATCCCTTATTAGTTCATCAACATTATATTTATCATCGTCCTTCAACTAGGGGGGGGGGGGGGTTCATCATTAATATTTATATCTCATTGGGTAAGAGATATTTTTTTGATGTTTCGGGAAATAATTCAATACATTTCACTTCCATAGAACAATTATAATTTTAAATAAATTGATTTTCATGTGATTTTAATTTTATCACACACCAATATCCCTTGAATCTCTCAAAACATCATAGTAATTTTCATTATACACTTTATGTGCTTGATGTTCCAACATAAATGATTAATTTGATGCAATAAAACTGTTATATTTTATATCAATGACTCTATGTCATGAATGAAATCAAAACCCCCAATCAGTATCAAATCATTGAAATTTAAACATTGTAACAAAATTTAGTCTAAGATAACATGACTCAATTATTTCATCTACTATATGATAAAATTCAACTTCACATTCCTTATGATGGTATCATTTCAAACAAACACCACTATTCATTGATTCCATTGAGTAGCCATATATGTGTGTATGGAATCAAAATCCATTAACCACATACCCATTATAAGATTTTACCAATTCTAATGGAGGGTTTTTGAGCACACATAATTGAAAATCAATTTTATTTTCATGTTGTGTTTCTGGTAAAAAATAAAAATAATTATTAATATATATCATTGGAAAATTGATTTAATACTTCATTTAAAGAAACTTATCTTACCAGTCTTTAAAACCAATATGAAAAATTTTGTTTTTGATGTTCTTCAAGAGCAGCATATGTAATTTGTATAATTTTTTTGATATAGTCATCATATATTCTACAAAATAGTTAAGGTAAATATATATGTCCTTAATAATTATTTGATGAAATAATAAAAAATTATTACTTACATCACAGATTGGGTTATTTCCTCACAATTTAGCAGAACATAAGTATGTGCTCAGTGCAGTTCTTCATCTATAAGTCATCAATCATGATAATCACCAAAACCAAGCTTGATCTGATTAAAAAATGACAATTGATGGTGTGTGAAATAATTAGCATTTTTCTCTTTACAACCCATGGGATTATGTTTTTAAGGACAATCTAATGGGAAATAATAAGAGAATAAATTTCAAATTTCCTCTTACAAGTACACTTCTATAATAGACCCTTTAATTAATGATTTGTAATTTATGTTATTCCTTAATTTTTTTATATATCTCTCCAATGGATACGTCTATTAGAATTGTACTGGCCAACAAATTTATCATCATATGGAATATGCAATATTAAAAGTTCTATATAATCATAGAAGACCGTTGGGAATATTTTCTCCAATTTATATAAAATTGAGAAAATATTTTCATTCCAGAAAACGAAATGCATCATAATATGACGTTTCTACACCAATATCTCAAAAAATATGATATTTTGGCCAAAACAACCCATATTGAAGAATTCAACATCCCACTAAGACCAAAAACTAGAAATATTTCATTTATGACGTGATAGTCATGAATTTTGAACCCGATAATATGCCTATTTATGACGCAATGAGACAAATTAGAATCATAGCCATCTGGTAACCTCAAATCTATAATCCATTGATATAATAATAAATGGTTATATTTAATAAGTGATAAAGATTATTTTGGATCCATTAATTTGTGTGATCTTTCATCTTCAAATAATTGAAGTTCATGACGTCTATAAATCTTCCCAAGATCTAACTATAATTTTATATTATCTATGATCAAACCAGGTGTGTCCAATACGGTATAAAAAATGATATCAAAAAAAATATTCTCAATATTTATTACATCTAACATGCAATAAACCAAAATATTAGACAAATATAGAAGGTCCCAAAAAATACCCTATGTTTTCACATTATGATCTCTCCCAAAACCACATATCTTTTTCTCATCTATGGTTGGTCTAAAAGTAACATTATGTGTTGTAGATAAAATATATTTTACCTTATTAATTGAGAGAACTGATGGAGGTGAATCTGTTTCAATTTTACCTTTTGTAAAATTAATTTTTTTCCTTCAAAATGGGTGATAGGTAGGAAGATATATCTGATGATAGTAAAAATAATTATCCTTTATTACATTATCAAGCATAAATGCTTTTATCTCAACCATGCAGTAGAAACATATATTCACACCATGTGTGATTAATACAGATAACATATCATATGCCAGAAAGTCATAGATCATCTATATTTATGAAAAATTCTATATAAAATTATGATATGTAGTAATATAAAATGTAGTCACACTGATGTTCCATAATGAAATTAACTCATCAATTAGTGGCTTCAAATAAACATTAACAATCTTATTTGTATGTACTATAATTAATATTGTCAAATATATATATGGTTCCTTCATCAACATTCAAGAGGAGAGTTTTAAAGAGTAATTAAAAAAACCAATAAGAATATTGATTTTCTTAAGCACCAAATAGACAAAAACCATTAGTAGAATTACTATAATATATGTTATGAGGTTCTGAAGCAAAATAAGGATTAGTTTAATCAAAATGTTTCTATCAATCACCATCACCTAGATGATTTAAGCTTTTTGTAAAGAAAATATTTTATTTATTCCATGTCATCAATCCAGCTGTTTTGAACGACATAAATAAACTTTGTACAGTAGGTTTAATGGGAAAATATCTCAACTATTTAATGGGAACTATGGACTTTATTTATTATGCCTTTTTATACCTCGTTTATCCACATATTTTATAATTAACCAAATATTCATAATAACCATAAAATAAGATTCTATCATTCTAACATGCATGTATCTTTTTTTGATAACTTAGACCCCAATTATAAACCAATATTTTTCTTTCACTGAAACTTGTAGGTAATGTATTTCTATCAGGGAACAAAAAAATAACCAAACAGAAAATCATATTGAAATAACTATTAGACATTCCAAAATTGATTTTAATAGCTATAAATTTTGTAACAATTTCATGTTTTCTCATTTGGATCCCTGGATATAATGCCTCCTTAGCATATTTCAAAAAATTATACAAATAAGAAGGTTTTGATTCAGAATTTGGAATATCTTTTTGATTGGTTGTTTCATAAATAGAGTGACTAGCTGCCTCTTGTATTGAATTCATAAATTTTGGATCTGGAACTAAAAAAATTATATTTTATTCTAATGTCTTTTCTATATGTTGATACCAAAAAATATAACCTTTCCAAAAAATAAATGAAATAAATAATGTTCAATATTGTCAATGTTTCAAATATCTTAAGATCACATTTATACACATCCATTTAATTGATCCTTAAAAAAATGATAATTAGATGATGAAATTGATATAATGGTTTACACGACTTAAATGTAGATAGAAATAAAACTAGATCCCTTTGAATTTTTAAGATTATTTATCCATTAATGATCATGTAATAGATATTGGTGCCTACTTCCAAAGTCTATAGTTATCATAAAAAATAATAAAAATTATTATTGTTGTAAATTTTTACTAGTTGATAATTATTATTATATTATACATATAGATATAAACACAAATGCATATTTACTCTTTATCGATAATTTTGACTAATTAATTTTTAATTATTATAAATTAGGTAAATATTAGTTTTAATTACTTAAATTATTATTAAATTTTGAATAATTATTATAAATATGTATATCATGATTTCATAATTAATATAAATACTTAAAATGTATACTGTTTTTTAAACAAATATACATCTCAAATCTATATATATATACATAAATATATACATAGATATATCATATATATACATATTCTGATGTAAATATATATAATCATATATATATATATATAATTATATATATAGGCATATATAAGCACATATATATATATATATAAGTACACACACACATATATATATATATATCAACTTATATATATAAGCATATACACATATTTAGGTGTCAATATATATAAGCATATATATATATACATATAAACTCAAATTTTTTTACACTTATATATATATATATATTAAAAACATTATTCATCTGGTAAAATGATTGTATACATCTATGTGTGTTTGTGTGTGTGTATATGTATATATTTCACTATATCATGATTTTGTAATTAATATAAAAATGTAAAATATAATCTAACACTTTTAAACAAATATACATATTAAATTTATATAATCACACACATATATATATATATATGTATTCATGTGTATATATATATATATAAAATTACCGGTTTTTTAAACCTTATATATATATATTATCAACCTTATATGTTTTTATTCAATTGAACATGTTTTTAATATATATATATATATATATATATATATATATATATTCGTACGTTAATAAATATATAACCACAAATACAAATAAAAAATAGATAAATAACTATAAATCAATTAAAATAAACAAACCAGACATGATGGACAGATAAATTATTAAACCAGATATGGAATGATAAAAAGATCAGGCATGATAAAGAAATAAACATATTAGGATTGATAAACATATAAAAAGATAAATTATCAGATTAGGGATTACACATTTTTACATGAAAATATTGAATAAATTTTTTTTATCAATCCTAAATACCAGATTAGTCATGATAAATAGATAAATTATCAATCCTATGATTTTCCAAAATGAAAAAATGAAATAAAAGGTATAAAACTAAAATGTGATTTAAAATTAAGACAAGAGGAATCCTTACCATAATGAGTTAAACATGGATCTATTTAAAATAGTGGAAATGGAATTCAATGAAGCGAAATAGAGGTTGGGTGGTTTTGTGGGAAATTTGGAGGGGGTGTGCCACAACTATGCAAGAGAGGGAAAACGATTTTGCAGCATGATGAAGAAATGTGGTGACGCAGTGGAGGGTTGTAGTGGCACAGTGGAGGGTTACATTGGTGTAGTGGTGTTTCATAGATAAGGGGAGGATTGGCAGTGCAGTGCGGAGGAGGACCAGTGACACCATGCAAGAGAATAATAAGAAAAGGAAAGGAGGGGAAAGAATTGTCCATGTAGGTTAAATCATTGAATTTTATGCAATGGAATTACAACTATCGAAAATAGTCATTTGTTCTAAAGTATTTATGAAGGAATTTAAATTCCATCTCAAATACACTAGAAGGAATGACTATTTTAATTGGAATATGTCTTTCATCTCAAATAATCCATCTCAAATGAGTTTGGCGCAAGATGGCAGGAAATCCCACTAAAACAATTTGTGAGAGACTAGTTTTTTCCATCGCAAATGGTGACTATTTGTGATAGAACAGTAATTTGGTTACAAATAGTTCGCTTTGGTGTCTATTTTTTAAGGTTAAATTTTCCATCACAAATGACCCGTTGTAAGAAATCAATTTTCTAATTGGGTATCCCTTTATTTTCTTTTCATTTCTTTGTTTTTTAAGAAGGAAATTATGTATGATGTCTCTAACAGGGAATCATGTAAGACAACTATTTTCATGATATGTTAAAAATTCATTTAAATATATTTTTTACATATCTCATCACCATATACATTAAACCACTAGTTTCTGAGTTGTGTTTTATTATGAGATGTAAAGAATAATCATGAAAAATAATGAACTATGTATTCTAGAAGGGCTTGGGTCACCTTAAACACCCCATCCCTGTCAACTATATAGTAACTAGATTACTTCATTACACTATCTCTGGTGTACACCCCCATATTTTATAGGATTTCAAATAGCATCATGGGTTTGAGGTGATACCATTGGGAGAGTATAACCTCATATTAGGGTAAATAATATTTAAAATAACATACAATAAGTATTTAATACACCTAAAATAATAAATTAACATCATGATAAATTCCTATAGAAATAAATAATAGAACTATACTATATAAAATTAAATATATATAAAATGTTACACTTGTTTAGAATATATACACAATATACCCCATGATATGATCATTTATATCCCAAAACAAAAGACTATAAACTGAATCCCAAACTGTGTTTCGAGTCCCAAACGAGTCTCATATTCAAAAGTTGTCCATTATATTCATCAAGAATGTCCATCATTGTCTATATTACCTTATTTTCCATACTATCATGAGGTGTTCTCAACTACCTATATGCTATGGATACCCTTGAAGCATGTGTGTACAACATACTAGGACACCACTAATGATATCCTTAACAAAACCAATATAACTGGTGCATGAATAATATGTTATTCTTAGAAAAAATCAAATTATTAATGAGAGTGAAACAAATTAGACCACTATCGATCCTTGGGTGCTGTGTTGAAAAACGTGATTGACTAGTCCTACTTAAAATATTGAAGAATATCTTTAAAAAAGTTACACAACCATTAAAGGGGAAATATCAAACCATTATAGAATCCATAAATCCTATCAACAATAGTGGGAAATGAAAAAACCGGTTAGAAAAATCTTTTAAATATCAACATTATGGGGAAATGGTGTCCCAACATGGTAACATCTCATCAATATCATCATTAGGTGGAATGGTTCCCCACCTTGAAACATTATAGAAATATAATCATCAAAGGGAATGGTTCCCCACCGTGTAAATATCTCATTTGTAGCATCATCAGTGGGGTTGGAACCCCACAATATAATCATCTAAGAAATATTTTCATTATAGGGGTATGAAAATCCACCCTGAAATCTCATCAATATCATCATCGATGGAAATTATACCTTAATATGGAATCTCATATAACATACACTTGAGGGTATGCTCTCCCCATATAACCTCATATTTTATTAACTAGGGGTATACAGTCCCCATGAAACCTCATATATCATACATCATCCGAAAAACCATTACCTAACCCAAAATATCACATATTTCATCATCAAATGCATTGTCCAGAAACCCAAACCCAATTTAAATTTCTTATCTTGGCCTATTGTTTACAGAAAATAGTTTTATCACTAACTTCATTCTAGTCTAAAAAAATGGTTGTACTCAATTTTTCTTGGCTAATATTGTTCAAGTTTTATCTTCTTATACTATATTCTATTTGGAAAATATTTTAAAAGGACATGATTCACCCGAACATGATTATTTTTATACTCTATGTCTGAGACAACACCAAAATCATCTTCAGGTTCCACATGAAACTAGGCCCCCACCTTGGTACTTTAGGACACATCAAGGTTTGGAAAACACATATGGATTCCTATTTTTCATTTCCTACTCATGGGATATATCTCTTCACTTTAGAGATGGATTATCACAACAAAAATAGGATCACATCATGGTCTAATCATCCCCACAAGAAATACAAGACATGAATCACACGAATGAGATTGTATAAATCCTATCTCATACCCAATGTCGAAGTAGGACAGTCCTCTAACACACAACCTATATAGAATCATTTGAAAGGTATATTCTTAAGATAAAAATTCTAAACCATCACACTCCAATAATCAATTGGTCTTACAAGAACCTATGTAATGGTCCTTAATATTTTCTCATTTAATTTATTCACCTTCAAGGTATACGTAACCCATAACACACATTTATGATTGAGAACTCAACCATAGATGATTGAGGAATGAAGGCGTTGTTCAATGGTCCATAAGGGTTGAAAACATGTTAATTCTTCTCATAGTAATTTAATTTAAATAATTAATTTATAATTGAACATAAATTTCACATGTGATAAGAAAGCATATAAAAAAAACCCATCACATTATTAAAATACATAATAAAATGTTTTGGAACCATCTACCTCATCCTAGAGTTACCCATTTATATACCTATACATTTATCATCCAAGATCCACTACCTCCCAAGTATGTACCATATGACATGACACCCAAATAATAAATTTTAAAATTTTATCATAATTATTTAATTATAAAATATAGGTATAATGGAATAAAATACACCGAGTGAAATACACTTACTAATATGTTATGTGATGATATCCTAGCATCCAATGGAATGATCTCTGTACTTATATGAATAAAATCTCCATCATGAGACCTCTAACCAGCTAAAAAATTCATTCCAAATTGGTGGATACCCATGAAAATATCATTAGTGATGTGTAAATAGTGGAATGGCATGTAACAACATGTTATTATCCTCAAAGGATATCCTCTATCCACTTTATAGATTATATAAATCTCTTGGGATGTCATCCCCTTTCTTCAATGAAATTTTCATCAAAACCTTATTGAAGGAAAATAAAACTATTGATAATAGAGGGGAGGACGAACAAATTTAAATAGCGAAAATAAAATACCTTAAATATTCTATGTGAATATCCATTTACCACTCTATATTGAGGGATAATAAATGAAGGATGTATGAGGAGATCATTAGTTTAAATAGACCACTTATAAAATCCCTTCTTCTTTAAATCACGAAGGGGACTTCTATTAAAATAGAACACTACCCAAAAATTTGATAATAATGAGATGTGGATGTACTTGTGTCCCCTATAGGTCTCATGAAATTACTCCCATATCTATAATTTGGTCAGGACATGATCCTAAGGGTTACGATGTGACCCCTCACTCACTACCAAATCCTTGAGTTAAGACTCTACCCTTCTAAGTACTGATCATTATGTGAACACAATGGACATAGAGTAACTCACTATTGATAATGAAAACCCGAAATCTATTGGTTATGAATTCCTGGTGTTGACTAAAATTCATGGTGTGGCCTTATCAAATTATAGCATGGCCCATAACCTCCAAAATGAAACCCCCCTTTCAGGGGTGTGGCCTTCAAACTACACACAAAAACACCTCTAATGTCTAGGATTTATAGTTTAACCACTAATCATGTCATTATTTTCAATTATTAATGAAATTTTTGAGGAAATACATGAGGTTCATTAGATCCCATATGTAATGTTCACCACACAAAATTCGTAAGGGAGTTCTCAATGGCATCATAACTATTCCATGACATGAAATCAACATATAATATATTTTCCTTTTCCAAATCCCATAAAGGGTTCTCGTCATAGTGTTGTAACCCATGAAACATTGTGGGTTATTTTTACTTGTATGAATTGATGCCACTAAAAAATCCACCACATTATGAAAACCCCTAGTCATATAATGAATTCATACCAAAATAATATAGTGGTTCTATAGGACATCATATGCTTCTCTATTTACCCCTCATTCTAGTATGACCCTCACACCTCACGGTGTGATGAGCCAGAACCAACAAAAAAGTTACAGAAAGACCACCCAGAACCTGCTATTACTCTCACCAAAGAACTTGAAACACATCCTGAGGTATTTATCACATAAAATAATCTCCTTAATATATTCTAAATCTTGTAACATTGATCCAACACACACACACACACACACACTCACACACATATATATATTCTTTTCACTAACATATATGACGCGTGTCATTACAACCTCCCCAACTTAACACTTCTCAACCTTAAGAAGTATTCTCAAAAGACTTATCTGCAATATCTCGACCAAAAAATATGAATTCACAATCCATGTCATATATTTCTCACTGGTAATATTCCTTCTGACTTGACACCCAAACTAGATCTGTTTCTCAAACTCCACCATCACTCACATCAAAAAACCAATCATCTCCACTAATTAAACAAAATTTACCCACTCTTAATTATATTTCTGAATTCCCAATTCACATATGTCACACACCATTGATTTATGTCACTAGCATATACAAGATCATCAAAATACTAGAATTACACTAAATAATTATCTACCTATTTTCATCATATCCCATAGTCTCATTATATATATTCCATAAAAATCTCCATATTTTTATTCATGTTATCATTATATCTACAAGAGTTGATATTCAAAGAATGTAATCTCCCACTATCTAATATCCTTAACCAGATTCATGGTCATGCCACCATACAATCTTATATCATATAGTGCCTTCGAGTTATCTAACATAGAAAACATTCCTTATTCTCATTTATAATTGATCACATTTGTGTATTTTAAATTTTATGATGATAAATGACATGAATTCATCCAGGTATCATAAAAATCCACAACCACATCTTGTTGGATCCAACAACAAATTACCCATGAAATTTATTAAAACGTGATCAAAATGAAAATCACACTTGTATAATCCAAGGTGTTCTCCTCACCATATGAATTTTATTATCACCAACCCATGAGCACAATACTTCCAAATATCTACCATCAAATAAACACCAATATCCATGAGCCCCACTCATATTTATTTAAAAAATCCACATCTCGAGTCGTATTCTAGGAACCCCTAAATCAAAAATTATTTACATAACCACTACATAATAGTATTAATTTTCATTCTTTGTATACGTAGTCTCAAAAGTAATGAATCAAGGTCTTTGATGTTGATATCCTTAATGAGAGAGTCACGTTCCACCCACTTGTGGGCCCTATCTATTCCCACTAGAAACTGAAAATCATGTTTGTTCTTAACTTATAATTATTAAGGAATCCTTATAATTTCATATCCATCCGAACATTTCATGGGAACCCTTATAAATGAAGAATAACTAGCTGCTGTGACCTCATTTTTAACATTTTCCAAAAATTATAGATCATCCCTCAAATGAGCTGATCACCATGAGATATCTACAATCTCAGAATCATCAATTAAATCTAATATTTTAAAATAATGATCTTACCTGACACACAAGTCATGCATAGGTGATCCAATTATACTAGTCAGATCCACCCAACCAACCCCATGAATAATCCCCAATTTAACCACACATGGAATAACATGAAACGTTTAACAACCTTTTTCTCCTCAATCACAAAAGGGTGTCGCTCACCATTCTAATATCAAACCTTATACAATCAGCAACAATATTTGATAATACACTGATATAATTAATAAACCATAACCCAACTACACGTAGTCAATAAAGCTATGTATTCTTACACCCATCATTAATATACTATTACCCCACAGGGTCCAACACCACAAATGTTCTCAAGGGTCAAATAAACACACCAATTCTTCAAATTAGAACTCAAAATTCACCATATTAAATAAGTTATAATTGAAATTCTTCATTTTAATATCACCTAATGAGTCTAATATCTTACATAACTCCATCACACTATACTAGATATTTTCCATAACACACCCTTAAACATGTTCCACATGTGATCCATGGCTACTAATGTATAATTTAATATTAACTACATATTTAATTGTTATTCCTTAGGTTTCATAAAAAACAACCATGTAGGTAAATAAAAATCTAAATCAATATACCATTGTTAATAGTGTATTAATCTATGTAATATTAAAATCATGCTCAATAGCTCCTATTACGGAAGAAATACATACAAAAGATTTAGAACACCATAGTACTACCTTGTAATGCCACTCAACTAATACCATCTCATGTCATATCCATTTATCTTTAGGATCCCTCCTTGAATATATAAGGTAACCACCTCTTAAAATCATGGTAATATCATAAATTTTGGGCTCACATTCCCAATTAACCTACTAACTATGCCTCTGATCCATGACAAACCTATAACAACAGACCAAGAATCTCCCTTTATTACAGATCAAACATTATAACCATGTAATACCACACATTTATACATCACGCAATTAATAACACCTCCCATGCATCAAATCACACAAATAAACTTCCCATTAATATAATTTATAAGTCACATTAAATAATATGAATAAAAACTATTATGTAACCCTTATACTTCACAAATCATCTAAAAAATAAAAGGAAAATGTCCAGTTACTAAATCATACCATATGAATCATCGATATCCTCAATCACACCTCAAATTTACAAGGCCCTTCACCTAGTCCATAACTATATCATATATAGCTCTCAAATCATATAAAATCATCGACGAACCCATATCAAATTTCCGAAGGTGTCAAATAGACCAAAACACACCACTAGGGTTCTCACACATGTATATTAGGGGTCTCAAAGTAATGATGCTACAAAATCTATGGTAATAATAATCATAATACATTAATGTATTAGAATAACACCTCCAATTTAATGTCCTGAAATTTACTTGTAATTGTTTATCATAATTTGAATGGAACTAATTCGAGACTACACCTTTGAAGACACATTTTTCTGAGGCCCGGTGAGCCCAAAACCAAAATTTTAACTTTTTTAAGGTACCTAAAGTAAACGTGCGACCAAGATTTTGTAACTTTTTAACCAGTGATCTGATCGAAAATTAAAGGGCACCGTTGAAACCAAAATTCTTGGATTCTCTTAAAATGGAATTCACATTGACCAAAAAGGGTTAGATGAAAAAGTTAATATTCATACTTTTCTGAAAATAATAAAATTGCATAAAAAGTTATTTTATTCTATTTTCTCACAATTGATCGTTGGATGGCAGTTCTTCTTTTCAGTGACAAGGCGATGACAAGGCATGTGAAATGAGGATTCTAATGGGTGGTTGTGAAAGCATAACTACTACGCTATTTAAAAAATGAAATAGTGTAACGACTCAATGTCACAGGGTAAAAGAAACACTATGATGTTTTTCTTTTTATTTAATGAACACATTGTAGATATAATAATTAATCCGTGTAAAAATCTCCGACGAACCTCCATTGATATTATTATCTAATAAAGAATGAAGAACACGAATAGAAGGCCATCGACTTCAAAGTACCTCGAAGAACGTTTTCGGTAAGTGATGATTGACATCAACCTAATGAACCACCGAGGATGGGATGCTATGACAACAGATGTCAAAATATGTGTGGGTTTGAACTATTTAATATTTCCCCATTATAATTTCCAAATGACGAACACATATTAACCCATGAGCAAGTTAATCTGTAGATATTGCGTTCATGAGGGATAATGCATATTTTTTTATTTCTCTATTTGGGATGAAATTATCACTTGTATTGGTTGAACAAATAATCCATGGACCTCCCCATATTTTTAAACTTCTAATGTAGTGGGTGTGGGATGACAGGAATAAGGCCCGAGCCCCTACGCATGTGCGTTCATCATGTATGAATTGTCAAAATGGTGGAAATGAAAAGTTAGAGGGCTTCACCATGACAGACGCATCATCAAGATCACATAGGTGCATATGTATCAAGAAATTGACCACCGGAGCAACATCAGTGGCCTACAGGAGAACCCTCTTGTGCCAGCGACGGCTGCCGATGGCCATGGGTAGAGGGAGGTGGCGCGCCACAACATTAGGGGGTCATAGTAGTGCCAAGGTGCGGTACTGAATAGCGCCTCATGGAGAATGTGGCCCACGTATGGGATGGTCGGGTGAATGGTAATGGTCGCGGCCACCGCGACCGCGACACGAGAGACCTGTGCTGCCTCACATGCACCGTATTGACCGAGTCAGCCCACAGAACTGGTCCGTAGGTAAAGTGGAAGGACACAGCTGATCGACTATGTTGAAAGACATGTGTAGTGTGACAAAATACTATCTGTGATATCTTTAACGAGTAGTAAGGGGGGCCCTATGAACACCCATGGCGTAGTAGGAGGGCCGAACATGGCATCTGGCTACTTTCGATTAAGGTAGTGAAATCGGCCCACCGTCAGCAGAACAGGTAGGTTGTGGGCCGCCCCCTTAGGCTTGACCTGCCCCAGTGGGTAGAACCCACCCCACTGGGCTAGACCATCCCAATACGGTTGGGCCAGACCAGATTGGGTTGGGTCGACCCAGAGTATGTCGGGTCAGGTCGGCCCGACCAGGTCGACCTCGACCCAGACCCAATCAGCACCCATTTCACTAAAATGTATGTATCTCTCAAACCTGGAGTCTGACTGATAGGATTCCAGTGGCGTTGAGACCCTTAAAATGAGGTATTTCTTCTGAGATACTCTACGTGAGTTTTGGATGAGGTTGTAAAATGGCAAGGTTGGATCATTCTTTAATCCAATGGGACCCCTTTTATGAAAATGCTCATATCATTCAGACCGTGTGCTTGTTCGACGCAACGTTTGTTACGTTGGGACCCTTATGATGAGACGATAAATTGTGATACAATATGTGGGACTTCAAGGTGTTTGAGTTATGACCAAGGTATTTAGGAGAATAACCTCATTTAAATGAAGCGTGATATGTGAGGGAATCCTATGGCTAGATATGACATGATGAAAATAATAGTGTCCATATGTGGATCAGCACCTAGGGACCCTGTGTGGGTCAGAACCTAGACACTCTTTGTGAATAATCTCTCAGAGAATAGAGGTGGGTCAGCACCTAGAGACCCTTTATGGATGAACACCTAGATACCCTGTTTGAATCAGCTCTTAGGGACCATGTGTGGCTTAGCACATAGAGACCTTATTTGGATCGGCACCCAGATACCATGTGGGAATCAACTCCTAGAGACCCTATGTTGATCCGAAGTAGAGCCTCTCAATATAATAAGATGATATTGATTTACTACTAATCATATTCACTTATATACTTAGGTTGTACATGAAGTGTGTTATGCCTTTTACATTCTACTATGCGTTTGAGATCTTTCATGGTTGTATTACCTCTGTGGTATTTCCTTTTTGGTGTATTCCATTGTGGATTACTGAGAGAACTTCTGGGGTATCATGGTCCCTAATGAGTATTGTTATACTCACCCCTGCACATGATTTTCTTGCACCTATTTTGTCTTGTGCATACGATAGATAGATTAGATCGAGACTTTTGGGATCCAGGGCTAGATGGTGCTCAGATGTGGATCGATAGGAGTGGTGTTCTACAAAGACATCCGATAGTGAGGTATAAATACCTTTTTCATAGGATTCTTTGTGGAAGACCTCTGGAGATTTGACTTCTTTTTCTTTACTTTCCTTTCATTTGGGATTGTATCTTGGCATATTTACTTTTATTTTACACTTTTTACTCTCAGTGATAGTAATACTTTATTTCCTTTTTTGTTTTCTTTGTGCAGTATTCCCATTATATTTGTGTAAAATTTTATGAGAAATTCCTTACCTTTTTGGGATATGAATTTCTGATGCAAGTCACTAGCCCCTGGCCTATGGAAGGAGGGATTATTTAGTTAAGGAACAGACCCTAGGTACGGGTTGTTAAAAATATTGACTCTTAGTTATTATCGTAGAACTGACCTCCCCCAGATACCACTTTTTAACGAACCGTCCCTGGGGCCCGTTCCTTAACTACATAATCCCTCCTTCCATATGCCAGGGGCTAGTGACTAGCATCAGAAATTTATATCCCAAAAAGGGAAAGAATTTCTCATAAACTTGTACACACTTAGAATGGGAATACTGCACAAAGAAAAAAAAATGGAAATAAAGTATTACAATCAACCAGGAGAGCATCACTTTCTACCCACCCCACCAACGGACAATGAAAGCTGACTGAACACGCTTCACGAGTTATAGAGATAGATTCCCCTATGATTTCAAGGTGAGATATATCCTCAAGCAACTAAGGATTTCATGGAGGTTGTTATATGGGGTTTTCTCTTGGTAGAGACACCTAGAGACCAGATGGTGGTCCTAGAGTCTAGAATTTTTAAGGGCATGATATAGATATAGTGGACCTTGAAACTCCATAAACATGAGGAGGTGACCCTTTCCTAGTTGGACTTCTAGATCCTCTTTATGGAGGAGTTCAAACCAGTGACACTACGCTTAGTGTGTATTCAAGAGCTACTACACCTACAGTAGGGAAGCCTAACTGTGGCACAATACTCGGCGAGGTTTACTGAACTCTCATGTTACTCCAAAAATATGGTATAAGACCATTTATTCAGAGCCATGTCCTTTGACCATGAAAAAATATGGGAGATCTGGGTATCGATGATTTCACTCAGCATCCTGATGTAGGCTGGAGTGCTAGAGAAATATCTACTGGTGGACAACTTCATAGCTAAGCAGGCATCGATGGTGAGATCCCCCACCAGATTACAGGTGGGCGAGTCATATGAAGCAGGCAGTAGGTAGACGAAACAGTGGACCAAGTAGGCCAGAAATTTCAGAGGATGACCAGAGGATGCAGGGTCGGAAGTGTGGAGCTCACGAGATAGAGGAGGAAATATGAGGGGTTGAGTTTGTTACGTCTACGACAAACAAAGGAACATGGTTCATGAATGTCTGACTCCCCACATAGATGACCATTAGACGATCAAGTGACCATAGAGGTAGAGGAAAAAGTTTTAATGAGGAGGTCTGTAGGGTTGAAGATGTGGTAGGGTGGTTGGCTGAGCAGTAGGCGGTGCACGACCGTTCAAGGTACTACCACAACCACCCACAGGTGGTCACCCATGGGATCTAGGAGTAGAAAGATCAGGGAGAGGCCAACTTCAAGAAATGGAGGCCAATGACCATGGCGCTCCAGAGATGATTAGATGTACGATCTATGTATACTTCACATTAAATGCAGTTATTATAATAATAGGTTCCAATCACTATAGTCCACAATCCTCGTTCGGGGCTTGAATATATCCGTGGAGTCGTTGTCTTGATCTTTACAATTAGAGACTACAATGTGAGGGGATTAAAAGAGTAAAATAAAGTTCCAATAGTGTTAGATCACTCTAAGATGGGAGATATTTGGGTGGGATCTCCAAGTAGCAGTGTTGAGGCCTTACAAAATCATCTTGGTTATGAACTGGTTATCCACATTCCATGCTCATATCAACTATTTTAGGCACAAAGTGCCCTTTTTCTGTGTGTATTTGACCAAATTTTCCTTCACCGATGGGAAATGAACCTTTATAGCACATGATTTTATTTCTTAGAGGATAGTGCAGCAAATCACTCCCCAGTTGGCTAGCCTCACCCACAGTGCGGTGGACGCGAGGAGTCTGAGTTTTCATATAGTTATGGATGATGTAACACACCAAGCTTCCATGATACGTTTATTTTTGAATAAAGCGATAACTTGCATTGTACACACTTCGAGACTCTAACACACCGCGACCAATCAAAGTAGCTGTGATGTATAGTAATACCAACTTTTTGAAATTTTATAAATTTTATCTCTCAAAATGGAATTTATTTTTTGATTTGGAATATCTAAATTAGCTTAGGGAAAAATTTTGGTTATTTTTGGATAAAATTTATATTTTTATGAATATTGAAAATTACTAAATTTTAATTAAAAACAACTTTTTAAATCAAAATAATTAATAGTAATAAATTTTGAATTTGAGTGGTTTTAAAGTATATTTAGAATATGTCTTTACCATTTAATACAATGTTGGTCACTGTACATAATTTTACAATTAAACTTGACATAAACAAGTGTCAATATTTTGATAGTTATTATTTCATAAAAACAAGCTTTTTGTTTTGACAGTGGTAATTAATTTTAAATTAATTTCTGCCACTTCTGTGTTTTGAATTTGAAAAACTGGACTCCATATTTAGAATCAGGATGTCCAAATTGTGTAAATTGGTAACTTTTATTTTTATACATTTTGATTAATTACTTCGGTAAATATTTTATTTACCATGGTTAAAGGGTAAATCCTGTAAATAAGGGTAAACGAATTATATAATAATAATAATAAATTATCCTAAAACGTGTCTTAACACTATTGGTTGAAACATATCTGACTGTGGGCATCTTTGGGTCGATTTTGGGACCCCATGTATCCACTTGTATGTGATAATGACACTTTATATTAATTAATTTAAAATAAATACAAAATAACATAAGAATATATATTTTAAAAAAACAATTTTTATATAGGGTAATATATATTATATTTTCGACTATAAATATTAATTAGAAAGATAAAAAGATTTCCTACATAATTTTATTTTATTTATAATTTTTAGACATTGAAAAATTAAAAATATATATGACACAATAATGATGCAATAGTTTCCTTATTAATGAAAGAATCAAATAATTGGTATTATAAATGTTAAAATAAATATAATTTGACAGTTTTGATGATATCAATGAATTTTATTGGTTATTATGACATTTTATTATTGCGTAAATGAATTTAATTCGAATTAATAATGTAGTTAAGACTTTAACAAATATCAATTATTAAATATTTTCAAAATTGACCTAAAAGAGATTTTAAAACAAATATTATATTATTAATTGCTATTATATTCCTAAAAATATAAGGTTCAGAAAAATAAACTTATATAATGATAGGTTTATCATTAATGGACCACTTGGGGGTCTCTTGGATGTATATAGTAAGTTTATTAACTATATAGTATAAAAATAAAAAGTGACATGGTAAGTGTTAAACTAATTAACCAAGAGTTAAAACTACAATATAAGGTTAATATATTGACTCAAAACTATCTAAAATCTACTAGTTGAAAGTATTTCGACCCATACCCACTTTATAATTATAATAATAAACTTTTTATCCATTAGAAACCGAATATGAATTTATTATAAATTAATACATTAATTTTTTCCTAAAGAGCCCCTCCTCCCCCTTATAAAAGGACACCACTTCCAACCAATTATTCACACCCTAAAAGCCATTGGTTCGGCCAAACCCTGACCAAATTCTCTCTAAAATTCCCTCAATTCAACATAGAGGCATTATTTTGATAATAAATCCAACCTAAGGAGACATTTTGATCAAATCAAAAGTAAGAACCTGATGAAGAGGTAATGTTTTCACCACTATTTTTGAAGTTCATTTCTTCTTCAACTTCTTCTTTCTTTGTTATTTCCTATCTAAAATAATAACGCCAATATATTCTATATATTCTGATGTTATTATAAATATTTTACAACCATATTCAGTTTTCTATCCATCCTTTGAATGACATGTCACCATACGTGCGTACGTACAGTTTACCGTCTCCATGTCATTGTATAATTGCTATTCAAAATATTATTATTTGGATGGGTATAATAATGATGTGTAATTCATGTAAAAAATAAATATAACATGATAATGATTCTCTATATATGATATAAAATCCAATTATATATTATTTTAATATCAAAATAAGGATATTGTCGCTCGTGCGTACGTACGAACTAC
The DNA here is from genome assembly GCA_963277665.1 of Viscum album. Lineage (NCBI taxonomy): Eukaryota > Viridiplantae > Streptophyta > Magnoliopsida > Santalales > Viscaceae > Viscum > Viscum album. The sequence continues at coordinate 2,043,814,541 of OY728150.1, read as the reverse complement.
CGTCTCCACGAACGCGATGAGATTCATTCCCTATCATATCCATTCAAGTCTAATTATCATTTGATTATTAAAAATAATGTTTAAGGACTTGATATCATTATGGATATGAATAATATACAAAACCATCCTTAACAAAAATGTCTTATATAACAAAACATATAAAAGAAAACTAGTAAGTTAACACCCAAAAGGATGATAATACAAAGATATTATTAACAAAGTAGTGTTAAAAGATCATATATGATATCATTTTAATGTATATGATTATTTTATAACATAATAACAATTAATTCAACAATATACAGGAGGTTAAACTACCCTCAACCACGGAAAAAGTACAAGGTAAGGGGTTTTTATCTCACTCCTTATTCCCGTGAGATTCATGCCATATTGCCACTATTACCTTTTGTGTGGTGTATATACTGCCCATAATTGTATTATTTTTGTAATACACTATAATTTTGTGTATTTACATATTCATTGTATGATACTTCTTTCATGGGTTGTATGTTTCGTATGTTACCAAATTGGTAAGGGTTATTTCACAATCTCTTCATTATCCGAGGTTGTTTATAAGTAATTATCTACTGGGACCTCATTATCATCCACATCAATGTTTCTTAAAAATGTATTTCAAAACATTCTTACTATTTTACAGAATATGTGTTAAAGTAATTTATACCCTTGTTTGACCTTTTATAAGATGTTTATAAAGGAATCTTTCCATCATTTTCCAAACATGGTCCTTTTTTAACCTTTTTCACAGAATTAAGGTAAGAATGTCTTTTTAACTTATAAAGAGGGTGTTGCTATTTTCTGCCATTATAAAATCTTTGAAGCATCCCTTACAATCTTATAAGAATATTTTCAAAGTAAATGTTTTCTTTTATAATTATGTGGCTTTTAAATAATTTAAAAAATATATATATTTCTCTCAAATAGTTTTAATTTCATCTATGTCAACATCCTTTGATAAATTTTACACTTGTTTGAAGTTGATTTATTATGATACAAATATTCTATATTGTATTTAAGGTTTTTTGATATTTTTTAATATGGATGAGTTATTTTTATTCCATTAATCTTTTATGATTAATGTTTTGGCATTTCGTATGCTAGTTTTAATATGAATGTTTACGTTATATTTAATCCTCTTATTAAGATAGATGTGTTGGAATAGAATGTTCTGAGTTGGGGACTTGTAAAAGTAAGCCCTCCGGGTTGGGTTCCGGTTACAGCAGACCCTCCGGGTTGGTGTCCAGTTATTTGAGGCACTCCGGGTTGGTGTCCGGTTATTAGAGGCACTTCGGGTTGGTGTCCCGTTTTTAGAGGAAATCCATGTTGGTGTCTAGTTATTAGTGGCACTCAGGGTTGGAGTACAGTTACAGAGGATCTCTGGGTTGGGTTCCGGTTATAGTTATCCCTTAGGTCTGGGCATGAGGCCTTGAAAATGAAATTAATGTTCGACATTATGCATTCCCTTGTTATAAAAGTCGTTGTTGAAATTCCATGTGATTATTCGATTAGTAGAATATCCATGTGAATAATTAAATGGCATTATTTCATTTTATCATTTCCATATTATGATGAAGTTCAAGTTTAAAAGGCTTTTTTAGTTCAAAATTGCCTTAAATGTTTATGCTTATTTATGAAAGTTTTCGCTGTATTGTTATCCTTACCGAGCATCTGAGCTCACCCCTTTCTATGTATTATTTTTCCCAAGATTCCAAGAAGTAATTTATGAATGACCTACAGAGATATTATGAGGTGATATGAAGACAAGATGTTCTTGTATTTTTGTTTACTTTATTATTTAATGTAAGACTTATGAATATATCTAGTGTTTCCAAGACTACTAAACTATTCGGTCTTTCAAGACTTGATCTTTTGCGATCATGCCAATGTTATGTAATAATGCACCGACTCTGGGTAACCGGGGTCAGGGCATTACAGATGATCATGAGGATGTATTTATAGAAGATGTCCCATGACTACATCCTCACAGAGAGGTAGAATTGTGAATTGAATTGTACCTAGGGGTGACACCAATATCTACACCGGCCTATCAGATGGCTCTCATAAAGATTCATGAGTTGAGGGTGCTGCTGGAAGACTTGTAGAGGAAGGGGTCTGTATGACCCAGTGTTTCTCCATGGGCAGCCCTAGTGTTGTTTTCCTAGAAGGAAGATGGGATCTTGAGGCTATGCATGGACTTCTGATGCCTAAACTAATTGAACGTGAAGAAAAAGTATCCACTACTGAGAATTGATGACTGATTCGATTAGCTGAAGGTAGTAATGTGGTTCTTGAAAATCGACCTCAGATCAGGCTATCATCAGCTTCGAGTACGATATAAGGAATTACTAAAGATAGCCTTTAGATTTCGGTAAGACCACTATATTTTTTGGTGATGTATTTCAGCATGAAAAATTCCCCCATAGTTTTTGTGGGACACATGAATATGATCATACAACCTTACCTCAATCATTTCACGTTGATCTAAATTTATGACATCTTGGTGTAATCGGCATCGAAGGAGGAGCTCACTACACACCTGGGGATAGTTCTAGATGTACTCTGAGAGCACCAGCTTTATGGTAATCTCTAAATGTTCCTATTTTCGATTTTTAGGGTCCACTTTCCAGGACACATAATCTTAGTGGCTGGAGTTGCAGTGGATCTGGTGAAGTTAGAGGCATTTATTTCTTGGGAGCCACCCAAGAGCGTGACTAAGGTGCTAAGAGTTTCTTGGGTTTGGCCAAAAAATCTCATAGGTTCATGAACGAATTTTCAATAGCAGCTGAACCTATGAAAGCTTTGATAAAGAAGGGAAATCCATTTTTGTGGATAGAGAAATGCCATCAGAGCTTCCAGTAGTTGAGGCATATCTTGACAAGTGCTCCCATATTGAGGTTTCCAGAGGAGGGAATCGACTATGTGGTATACCGTAATGAATCATTGAATGTGCGGGGTTGTGTCCTAATGTAGGAGAAAGTAGTGATCACCTATGACTCATGACTACTGAGGAATCATGATTAGAACTACATGACCCATGACCTATGGTTAGAGGCTCTGGTATTTTTTTTGAAGATGTGGTTGCACTACTTTATGGGTGAATGATTTACTATCTACTCTGACCACAAGTGTCTCAGGTATATCTTCTCATAGAAGGACCTGAACTTGAGATAGTAGTGATGGCTAGATTTTCTCTAGGAATAAAACATTGAGATTGTATATACTCTTAGGAAGGGGAAAGTAGTGAAAGACACACATAGTAGGAGGTCTGGTTTACAGCTGATGAGTGAGGAGATAGAGAAGATAGCTGTATTGTAGATATCTTTCATGGATAGTGATGGGGTAACTTACCTTTAGTTGATGACTGTAACTCCTCCACTCTTATAGTGAGTTATGGAGGCACAACTTGTGGATTTTTACTGCAAGGAACGACGTGCTAAATTATCCTCAGGACAAGATCTTGGTGGATTTTTGATAGGTGGAAAGAACATCATCCTTTTCAAGGGACACACCATAGTACAAGTGATGTTATAGGAGGAGGTGTTGAGGGAGTTACATACATCCTCTTTGGCAGTACATCCTGGTGTGGAAAAGATGTACCAGGACCTCCGACGTCAATAATAGTGTCTAGGGATAATGAAAGCAGTGGCAGTGTTCGTTTCATGACGCCTCATTTATTTGAAAGTGCAGGTCAAGCATTACGTCCCATCAAGGTTCGCACAACCACTTGAGGTACTCGAATGGAAGTGGGATAGTATCTCCATGAACTTCATGATGTGGTTACTACACAAGTCTAGGGTCCATGATTCTATATGGGTGACCATTTAACGACTCACCAAGTTGGCTCACTTCCTACCCATTTTGGAGTAGGGATCAATAGAGGTCTTGGGATACCTCTATGTATAAGAGATAGTGAGACTTCATGGGGTTCCTTCGACTATATTCCCGGACCGTGATGCATGCATTACATCGTAGTTTTTAAATGGGAGGTATGAGGCATTCAAGAATCAACTACTCTTGATCATAGCTTTTCTTCCCCATATGGATGGCTAGAAAAAGTGGACCATACAAACCATGGAGGACATGCTTCGCACTTGATTCCTTGATTTTGATTACTATTAGTAGTACCACCTACAACTAGTGGAGTTTTCATAAAATAATACATGTCACTCCACCATTAGCATGTAACTATTTGAGGCCTTGTACAGGTGGCCATCCAGATCACTTATATGCTGGAAAGACCCAAATAAGTGATCACTCATAGATCCAGAGTTAGTACGTGATACCACTGAGAAGGTCCTGATCATCCAAAAGAAAATTAGGGCTGAATAGAGAAGACTGAAGTCTTATGTCGAGAGGAGATGGAGACCCTTTTAGTTCGATGAGGGAGACCATGTTTTCCTTTGGGCCACTCCTCGACGAGGATTGCAGGGATTTGGCCGAGGCAACAAGTTATCCATAAGGTTGATCGGTCCTTTCCAGAATGTTAAAATGTTGGAGAGGTGGCGTATTGCATAACTCTTCCCCCAAAGATGCACATGGTGCATGATATTTTCCATGTGTCGCATCTATGGAGGTATGTGCATGATCCATTGCACCTTTATAAACTGGGGAGAGCATGACATTGATGATTGGGTGGAATTTGCTGAGTTCATAGTAGAGATAGAAGATCGATAGGAGCGGGTACTTTGTGGATGGTTGATTACATTGGTGAATGTTCAGTGACAACATGAGAAACTTTAGGAGAGAAAATGAGAGCAGGAGGCTTAGATTCATGCTCAATACTCCCAATTGTTTGATTAGCCTTTGATTTGTATTTTCAGGATGTAAATACCTAAGGTGGGGAGAAAGTAATGTCCATAAATTTCCATGTAATTTTTTTCATAAATTATATGTAATTATTTTGAGACCGTAATCTTTGACAAAAAATGATTCCGAGGCCCAGTGATCCCAAAAGGAATTTTGAGCCTTTTTAAGGTACATTTATTAAAAATGAGGGCATGATTTTATAACTTTTGAACTGGTGCTCAGATTGAAAATTTTAGGGCACTGTAGAACTCGGAATGCCAAGAATTTCCTATAAAGTACTCAACATTGATCAGAAAGGGTCGAATGGAAAAGGTTATTTATGGACTTTTGGAAAATAAAAAAATAACATATTTTATCACTGTTGAATAGTGGATGGTGGTGGTGTAGTGTAGCGACAAGATGATGACAAAGACTATTAAATCTGGATCCTTAAATGCTTTCTGCGCATGTGCAACCACTACACTGTGTCAAAAATGAAATAGTGTAACAACGTGATGTTGCAGTGTAACAGAAATTCAGCAACATGTTTATTTTTATTAAATATATGCATTGGAGAGATGAGAATTAAACCACAGACAAATCATGGACGGACCTTCGATGAGATTCCTCTCTAATGAAGAATGACAAACACAAGCAGATAGTCATCGACTTTGACATACCTCGAAGAATGAAGCTGGGCAGTAACGAATGACATCGACCTGTTAAACCCTTGAGGATGGGAAGATATGGAAACAAACATCAAATTATGTAGGGGTTTGAACTATTTAAATTTTCCCCATTCTTATTTCCAAATGACGATGATTTATTAGCCCACAAACAATTTATTTCACAGATCATGCATTCTTAATAGAGGGTGACTTATTTTGGGATTTCAATTTTAGGGATGAGATTATCACATGTATTGATTGAAATACAATCACTAGACCTACCCTTGTTTTTAAACATCTAACGTAGAGGGCATGAGCCGAAACAAACAAGGCCCGAGCCCCTCCATATGTGCGTTCATTGTGGATGAATTCTTGAAATGGCGATGAGGTGATTTATAGGCCGTAGTAGTGATGGTGGCAGCCTCACAATCTTGTAGTTGTAGATAGAACAAGAAATGGACCACCAGAGAAACATTGGTGGTCCGCCAAAGAAATCGTTGGTGCACTGGCATCAGTGGTGGGTAGTGGCCCATGACAGCGGCCCAGGTAGAGGGATGCTCTACGCTGGTTGGTGCAGTATGGAGGTAGAGGGCCGCGGCCAACTGGACAAAATAACATGAAGGTGTGGGGCCGACTGGCACTACGTGGAGGCAGCGGCCCACATCTGGTCCTCTTGGGCGAATGGAGGAGGTCACAACCACCTTGGACATGACACGGTAGACTCGCGTAGCATCACAAGCGATGCATTCACCGAGTCAACCCACAGAAATGGTCCACAGGTGATGTGGAAGGACACGGTCATTGGGCCGCATTGGAGGCTATGTGAATCGTGGAATGTGGTGGGCTGTGGTCACCAAACCTCAGAAAAGGGAGGCCCTGTGACGACCCACATGGCAGTAGTGGGGCCGAACATGGCATCTGGTCACGTCTTGGATAACAGCCAAACCGGTCCGCCCTCGACGGACCGAGAAATGGGTGGGCCGCCCCTTTTGGGCATACCTACCTCAGCAGGCTAGACTAAATGTGCATTTTTTGGGTCAACACGAACTGGGTAGGATCGGGTCGATCTGGCCGGGTCGGATTGGACCAGGACCCCATTGGCCCCTATTTCACTAAAACACCCGTTTCTCTCAAACTAAGAATCCAATTAACGTGTCGTTAGTGTGGATGGGACCATTGAGAAAATTTTTTCCTTCTAAGATACTCTACGTGAGTTTTGCTGGAGGTTGGAATATGATTGGCTTAGATCAGACTTGAATCTAATCAGAACATTTTTAAAAAAATTCCCATAATTAGAGACCAAGAGTCCGTTCAACGCACCTTCTATGGAATTGGGACCGTTATGATGAGACAATCCTTTGGATTACTCTATTTGGTACTTCATGGTAGTTAAGGTATGAATGATGGATTGAGGAGTGGATCCTCCTGAAAATCATGCAAGGTAAGTGTGAGAATCCAGTGGCTGGCTATGACGTGAAGCGTAATAGTGACCCTATGTGGATCAACATCTAGCGACCCAATGTGGGTGAGAACCTAGAGACCCTGTGTGGATCAGCACCTAGTGACCCGATGTGGGTCAGCACCTCGTGACCAAATATGGATCAACACCTAGCGACCCCGTGTGGATCATCTCATATAGACCTTGTGTGGATCATCACCAAGAAACCCTGGGTGGATCATCACCTAGCAACCCTGTGTGGATCAGCACCTAGAGAACATGTGTGGATCAGTATTAGAGCCTCTCAAAAGAATTAGATGGTCTTGATTTATGACTAATCATATTTACTTACATACTTAGGTTACTCTTGGTGTGAGCTGTGTCTTTTACTTTGTTCTTTGTGTTTGATATTTTTCTTAGTGGTATTACCTCTATGGTATTTCCTTTGCCGTGTTTTCTTTTGTAGATTAATGAGATATCTTTGGGGGTTTTGGGGTCCCTAATGAGTATTGTTATACTCACCCTTGTACAATATTCTCTATCACCTGTGGTGTCTTGTACAGATGACATGCAACATAGATCGGGACTTTGGGGAGCCAAGGCTTGACGATGCTCAGAGGTGGATCGATTGACGTGCTGTTCAACATAGACATTTAACATCAAGATGTACCCACCATTTAAGTAGGAACCTTGGCAGAAGACTTCCAGATCTTTTACTTATTTTTTTGTACATTCCTTTCACTTGGTCTTGTATTCTGATCCATTTACTTTTAGTTTACACATTTTACTATTAGTGGTTGTACATTGTGGTGGTTGTACTACATTATTTACTTTGTGGTTTGTATTTTGCAGTATTCCCTATCTATTTTTGTGTACGGGTTTAAAGTAAATGCCTTCCCTTTTTTGGATATTCCCTTCTGATGCAAGCCACTAACCCATGGCCTATAGAATGCGGCCTTAGGGTAGTCACCGCACAGGCCCCATGGGATGGGTCGTGACACCTACTATCAATGTAGCATCCATAAGTATATATAAAAATATCTCCTTATGAATATTTTATCCAAATAGATCATAAATGTGGAGTAGTTAAATGAAATTTCATTCAAATGTTATAGAGGATAATGAATTATAAGTTTATATTGCAATTGTACTTAATTGATACTATATGATAAAAATAAAATCTAATAACTGAATGTGATAATAAACAATTTATTTTGAAGTATAATGAAACAATGAAGCTATCTAAAAACCTTTATATAGGTTTTTGTTGACATTTTATATAGGAAAATCTATTTCTTTCACATTATCTAGAACCATTTTCAAAAGTAGACACAAGAAAAAACTTGTCATTTGAACCAATGTGCCTAATATGATACATGAACTCCGAATTTCTTTCCACTATAGGCTAACAGTAATACTATAAATAAGATAACATCAAAACCTCAAATTCAATAATAATACAATCAACTCTAACATCAAAACATGGGAACAACAATCGAAAAACCTTATAAACATGTACATTAACTCATACATGTGCTGACCAAACACACTACATTACATTTATCCCATGTTGTGACCAATATTATCTCTATTATACCATATAAAAATTAGTATTAAAAATAATATACATCACTCAAATATCACTTTTTAATATCCTGACTTTGTTCACTCTATAGTAACAATATTTATATGACCTCATTCACACCTCCCCCTATGATAGAGGATGGTGACTAACAGTGAGGGTATAAGGAGATACGATAAGAAAAATATACCCCATATTTGAGTAAATTTTTTGAAGAAATAACATTAATCCTGTAAAAAAAATTCTGACAGAATAAATAAATATCATTATCAATTGATAAAACAATAAAATTCCAATGCTATAAAAAAATTAACTATTTAAATTGGTAGATGTGTCAAGTAGAAATCCATGAGATCCCCCATGGGAAGATCATTTCTATTACTAACTAAAATAAAATAATCTGGAATCAAAACACGGTGTTGATTTTTAGGCCAATATAATCTTCAAAACATATGAAAACTATCAAATTAAACCAGTCAACAATGGTACTCATTCTTAATTCTAAAAAAATACATCATTTATGCCTTTTTACCAATGCGTTAGGGCCAAAAAAGGAAAGATTGAGTATAAATCTGTAGGAACCCACCAATTATGTCCCTAACTTAACCTATATTTTTAATGCATGGACATATAAATAACTAAAAATTGTAAAATAATGTAAAAAATCACAATAAATTTGACCACAATCAATCATTGAATTATAAAGTGACAATCAAGATTGACAATACTTTCATCGGCTAGTTTATTAAGGGGTTTAACATGTCAAACAACCTATAAGTTGAAATAAAACACTCTATAGAGTCCTTACGTACCATCAAAATCTAAGGGGAGATTACAACCTTCCTTTAAAATATGTCACAACTATCAATATGAGGGGGAATTTGTTCCCCACCCTAGAAACAATTCATCAATATTATCATTTTGGGGAATGAAACCCCACCCTATAAGAAACTAATCAATATCATCATATGGGGAATGAATCCCACTATAAATAAATCTTTTCAATTTAATCATTATAGTGGATGACACACACCCTTGGATATCATTAGTATAATCAACTAGGGGAATTAAACCCCACCTTAAAGTCTCATGTCATATACTCCATACGAAACACTCTCTCTTTGGAACCTCATATTTAATATTCCAAGGGAATTCACTTTCCCCAGAACCTCATATAATATATACCCTTTGGGAAACCGTGATCTACCTAAAAATATTCAATATATTATAATAAAAAGGGTCATACACTTTCATGAACTCGATTCACATCTCATGGGTTGTCCTCGAAAGTGAATATTATATTTATATCAATGCGTTCATACAAGAATACATATATACTAGAAATCATCCCATAATCCTTCTAGAGACCACACATAATTGCGCCCCAACCATGGTCTCCAAGTCCACATAATTTTTATAAATCCAAAATGGTTTCCTCTATCTCATTCCCCACTCTATAGTAAAACACCACCACATAGGGAATAATGTCTCTCAACAAAACCAAGCTTGAATCATGGTTTAATCATCAACCCTCATGATAAAAACCATGCATGAAACTAGAGAGATGGAATAAATCCCATCTTATTTCCAATTCCAAAGTAGGTTGGTCCTCTAATACCCAACATGAGTATAATACTTTCCGTGGAATATAAATAAGATAAATATTTCCAAACCAAAACACTCCCATACTTGAAGGGAGATAAGGTAACCTATCATAAGGTACAATATATTCACTCATTATATTTATTTCCCTCTAGTTTCCTTGCATCATATAATTGATATTTATGATCATGATATTTTTGTGGCTTCTTTCGGGTCACATGTGTTTCATACGTGTTGTCTTCTATTATCGCAAGGTAGTTGGATTTTATCACTTTCATAGGTGATGTGTGATCCTTAATAAAAATGAGATAATGGGATGTTAGTTCCTCCTTAAACATATTCCTCATTGGATATTTTTTCTATTTTGGGTCTTCCTTATCGATTATGTAGTGTTCAAGGAACTCATTCCTAGTGTCATCTCTATGCAGGAATAGATTAAGTATGCTTCTTCTATCTCGATAGGGTAGAAACCTTTGGTCAAGAGACTAGTTATAGTGGAAATCTTTGGGAATGTCTTGACATTGGCTATGTTTGGAACCTATAAATGTACAAATTTTGAAGGTAATATTATATGATGAATATTAGGTGTGTAACCCATGGCATCCCATGTCGATCATAGGATAATTTATTCTAGGGGATTAAGTATTCCAAGGATTTTTACCTTTGTAATCCCATGATTGTTTAATTTGGTAAGTATTTTAGAAAAGGAAATGATTTTACCATCTTGTGGATATGGGATTAGGGTTGATATATTTTGGGGGTAGTATGAGCATATGATTAATTTCTTATGTTGACTGTATGAGAGTAGGTTCACCATCTTATTGGGACATGATACATTCATGTTTAATGTACAACAAGGACATTATGGGCACATGTTTATCATCTTGTGGGGATATGATGGGTACTGCTTTAATATCTTATGGGAAAATTATGGGAAACGTTTTAACATGTTATGAGGAAAGGATGAGAAAATGGTTAAAATTGTGTAGAGACAATATGTGTTCATTTAAACATCTTGGAGGGAAAATATGAGTGTAGGTTTAGCATATTTTAGGGATATAATGAGAAAGAATTAACATCTTATGGGGATAGGATAGACAAGTATTAATGAAATATTCGGATAATATGGGGACATGTTTAATGTCTTTTGGGGATATGATATGTGCATGTTTGACATCATTCACGGACAAGATGGGTGAATGTTTAATGACTTGAGAGGTTAGGATGCATGAAAGTTTAACTTCTTATGAATATAGATTAGAAAACTATATTGATGAGGATAAAGGATGTGTGTCTTTAGTAGGGAAAATGTCACACATGGATGTTAGATCTAGATTCCCTATTGAGGTAGATATTGGAGGTTTGTCCTTAGGAGGGAAGATATAAGACCTGGTTGGTTGATCAGGATTCCCTATTGAGGTGGAACAAATATGTGTGTCCCTGGAGGGAATATGTAACGCTATTATGTTTTATCATTATTCCATATTGTGGTGAATTGAGGATTTGTGTCCCAAGGATGGATGGTGTTACACATGTGTTTACTATTTTTGAGATTTAACCTTAGGGAGGCATCTTATGTACCCTATTTAAGAGACAATAATCAAAAACCATATAAATTGATGTCATAGTTTAAGGTCATGTGATAGGCCCGATCAATATAGTTTAAAATCATGTAGTAAGGACACTCATGTTGTTAAAGGATAATCAACAATGGGTTGTGTGGGGATTATGCGTGGAAGCTTCCCAAAAGCAGAGTTTCATCCCATGGTGGGGAAGATAGTAGAATCCCATGATGATTGTACAAGGGAAAACCTTTGTTCATCACACGTGGTAGGATGTCTGGGGTCATCTCTTGTCAGTCATACACATGGAATCCTTTGTTCATCACATAGTATAAGGATATTGTTTTACATTATGTTCTTGGGATGATAATTATATTTTAATATCATAGGACTAGGCATATAATTCAGTGGTTAAACATTTTTTTATAACTTTTAGTAGTTTAAAATACCATATGTATGGTTTCCTATATTGGGTGCACAATTTCCATTTACCATGTTCCCAAACCATGTGCCCCACATAGGGGTGTCACATGGTTACTCCCAAGAGGTCGCATGGTTTGACAAACTATGAACCAGTAGTGCGATTTCCATCTTTCATGGTTCACATGGTTTAATGGAACGGGTTCACATTTTGGGAAAACCATGCGCCAAAATTGGATTGACCCTCTTCCTTCTAAATTTCTACAATATCACAAAAAACACCCCCAAAATAAATCCCTAACACGATATACTCAAAAAAAGGAAAAATAGTACATGGAAACAAGCCTGAGATATGTCCAGAAAATGTAAGGATCTTACAATATCCCCACCTTATAGCCGATAATCCTCAGGTTATACTCCCAATAATATATATGATTCTAGGGTAAAAATTTCAGGCCACTAAGACCACATATCTACTTCTCTATCCCATGAGTCCTCCTCAACACTCCCATGATGACACAGTACAGGAACTATTAGTACATTCATTCTCCACAAAACATTCTCACTACAGTCCATCAAACATATCAGATGATCGTCAATAGATGCATCTATATAAAGATTAACATCATCCACATTAATCACTTGAAAAGGGTTAGGTTGATACCACTGGAGTTGTGACACTTGAAAACCCCCATTAATATAACTATACAACTGTGTAAGACCCAATCGGTATGACATTGACATGATCCTCTCTACAACCTCGAACGGTCCAATGTACCTAGGAACCAACACCCCCCATCTATGAATCCTATGGTGACCGAATCTAGATGACATCCGAAGGAGTACACAATCATCGTTTATAAACTCAAATGATTGTCTATTTTTATCACCATATAAATTCTATATACTCTAAGATGTATCCTTATTCATTAAAATCATTTATACTTGCTCTAAAGTCATCCATATGAGACTTGGTCCCAATATATCTGACTCTCCTACCTCTATCCAACACAGAGGTGATCAGTATGGCCTTACATAAAGAGAATCCTTTTACACCATATTTATAGTATCTTGATAACTATTTTTATTGGAAAAATTCACTAGTGTTTGGTTCTTCTCCAAATATCCACCAATGTCTTGGACACATGATTGAAGAATATCATCAATCACATGTGTATTATATTTAGACAACTCAAATGTTTGTGGGTGGAAATCCATATACAGTAAAACTTATATTGGATGTGCCTTCTATATGTCCTTCAAGAAGAACAACATGAAATGTGAGTCAAGGTCTGAAACTAAAGATCCTAGAACCATGTCCAGACAGACTATCTCCAAAACATAAAAATTTCCCAACAGGTTCATTAGGAATGTATCCCATTTTGGCAAGAAAAATGATACCTTTATCGTAATGTTGATAGTCACCCAAATCGAAACATTCATATGAGGCGTACATGGAAGACCCACCATTAATTCCATGGAAACGTCATCTGAATTCCTTTCTGGAATGGATAATGGATTAGTAATTCACTTGGGCATTGATGCAAAGCCTTCACCTATTGAGTGGTAAGGCATCAGGTCATGAGACCTGATATCACTCTTTTCATTACTAACCCAAATAAATATCATCATAGGTCATGGTACATTTTGGTTTCACCAGGATGCACCACCGACTTAGAGGCATGAAATTCATACATAATCTAATCATGAATGTCTAAAATAAAAACAAACAGATCGCTACTATAGATGAATTAAACATAATATGTGGTTCAATAAGAAGGTGTATCCCAACCTTCATGTCTTCCCATAAAGGATAAAAATTATCGATCTTATCATTTCATGCCTCTAATTTGGCTCAAATTTTTAAAATCCACTAAAACGGATATGAGAGTCATCATCTCCCAAATCTCCTAAATCACAACATGCATCTCATCCATTAATTTCATCATTTTCCACCCAACACTAGACTACTAAACTTCCTGAGTATGAGTTTATTTCCCTAAGTGTTAGAAATACTATTTCCCATTTCATACATATATGATAGATCAAAATAGAATGACTGCATATAATCAACCCATATATAATGTTCAATATTCAAATCTCATTAAAAAAATAGGTAGCATAATATCTTATGATCATTATAAATCGTGAAATTTTCACCTAAAAGATAATACCACCCACTCGTATTAGAATAAACCACTAATTCCAACTGAAGGTTGTTCATAGGGAAGTTTCTTTCATGTGGCCTCAAATGCCATAACCCATACACAAAAAACCAATCTCCCTATATCATCATTTCTTCAATCCCTATTTCATAAGTGTCCCAAAACACCATATACTCCTAACCTGGATTAGGTGGGATCAACAATGGTGCCCATGTCAATCTCTTATTTAACTAATGGATGTCATTCTAACATGATTCAAAACATTAATAATTTATTACATTATTAGTCAAGATCAAGAGTTGTGCATTTATTCAAGAAAAGTCGAGGATGAACCCTCAATAATATATTTACAACCTCAAAAAGATACAGATATCAAAAATGTTCTTGGGAGGCTCCCAAGAAACCATTACCTGACGCTTCTCTAGGTCCACTAAAATGCCTTCCTTTGATTTAATGTGACCCAATAATTGTATTAGATCAATCACAAAATTACACTTAGATAGATGGGGGGTATAACCAATTATCTCTCCGCAAACTCAAAGATGTGTCATGATGTTGGGAAGAATCATAACATGTATTGGAGCACACCAAGATGTCATCTACAAAAATTACAAACAAATAATCTTGATACTAATGGAATATTATATTTATTAATGTCATAAATAGTACCAGTTCATTAAATCTCCCTAATGACATCACAATGAACTCATTAAGCCCATAAATTCTCTTTAATGTTGTCATTAGTATATCAAAAGCTTATAATATCAACTAATGATACCCCGATATCATGTAAATCTTGGGAAAAGAAAATCTCTACACAACTGGTCAAATAGATTATCGATACATGGAAGAGGATTTCGGTTCTTCGTAGTCATCTGGTTCAACATTCAGTAATTTCATAACCCCCTCCTTACAAAGTGTACAACTCCTAATCCAGCATTGAGAGAAGAGTGATAATGACCCCCATGAGTCCTTCCTCCTGTAGGCCCTAAGTTGACGATTATCACTGAGGGTATAGTAAACATGTAGATGAGAGGCATTACCCACTTAGAGAAACACATATTGAAGAAAGAGACAATACATACACCAAACAACTCCTACTCAGAATAAAAAATAAAAGAAAACCCATGTACATAACTATAATGTCCTAAAAGAACTAATACAACTGAAATGGAAAATTTATAGTAATTGAATAATGTAATTCCAGATGTTACCATGAAGCCCATACAACTCTAGATAAACCCCAAGATAGTATTAACCCGCTAGTTCTCCAACCTAATCCAACTAACATGATAAATGGTTTGTATATACATAGGGTGATTATAATAGTATACTCAGTAGGATCCTCCCTAGAGCCTCTCATGAAAGAAAATGCTAAATCATGTTAATAGTAAATGCTCATGATCCCTAAGGGATAAGAACAACCATGTCCTTAACTCTCTACAGAATAGAATACCAACCAATGCAACCCAATTAAACTTCCATGAATAGGTAGAACAAAAACATACCTCAACCTCCTTTAACCAGTCTTCTATGAGTGCGTTTAAAACTAAACAATCATATGTGCACAAAATCTTGCACTAATTCTCTTAGAGTGTCCTTCTACCGGTGTATTCATCATCGAACTCCACTATGAAGAAATATGTTAGCACATACTTCTGAAAATATTTATCACAAACCTTCTGAAAACATCAACTTGGATTCATTCAAAAAATAAGAACAAACTATTGGATCTCCAAATCATTGAATATGTAATATTTAACATTAGTAAATTAATTATTTCTATTATATTTTTATGGTTAACACCTATCCCACGGTCTTAGAATTATAATAATATCATGATCCTTTCCAGGGTATGTACCATATAAACTATATCACTTAATTTAGTTGGATCAAAAAACATATTGGTTTGTAAATAAGATAATAGGGGGACCCAAATACTATTGTCCCAACTAGTGTCTGAAGTCTATATTTATTTGTAAACAAAGATGACGTAGTTTCACTACCAACCCATACAACCACACCACTACATAATCCAAACACCAACCTATCCCTTGACCCTGATCCTTTGATAACACTTTTTTATGACCCCCTCCCCAGAAAATACAACAATGAGGAGTGAGAGATGGTGACTACCCATGTCCCACTTCTATAAGGCCCTATGTTGGAGACTATCTCAAGGGTACAATAAACAAGCATATGAAAGGAATTAACCTATGATAGAAATATGAGTAATAGAGAGATAAGAATGATAAATCAACTAAAACCTACTCATATATAGATATAAAATAAATCTCACGTGAAAATCGGCAATGTCATTCAATACTAAAACAACTGGAAGGGAAACTACATTTTATAAAAAGGTAAGATTGTGGCGACCATGAAGCCCAAATAGCTCCTACTAAACCTTTATCTAGAAATATGAATCCCGATCACTAAATTGATATGATAATCCTAAAATATAGTTTATATATAAGTTGGGTGATCATAATAGTATACTAATTAGGATCCCCCAGGAGCATCTCATGAAAAAGATAATGAAATCATGCTAAAGCATGAGGAACAATAACGAAATTAACTTGTCACATAAACATGTTAACCATGTTCCCAGCCTCACCATTCTAAACTCTCACCATGTAACACATACAAGAGAGAATATACAATATTAATAAAACCTCATGGGTACCCTGGCTTAGCTTCCCCACTGGATTTCCACTCTACACCATTGTCGCATGTCCTGACCATCTCTCTCTAAAAGTAATCCAAAACAAAAAAAACGTTGAATGTAACCGCCACATGCCTCACATAACCATATAGTGACCATGTAGTTTCTGGGACCCACCATATCCCATATGATTTATATCAATCCTCAGGTATTATACCTCAATCCATTGCAGCCCATACATTGAGTAAGTACCTCAATCTATCAAGACCAATACATGTCATACCTATAATAATCCATTGGATACTATATCTGGTGATACCTACATGTCAAATAATTTCAATCCATTACAACCCTCTACACACATATATAGAGAAACTAACCAACATTCATTCAAGAACAAGTAACTACCAAGGGAAAAGAGCAGGGCTAGAGGTCGTAATCAGGCAACCATCCTCTCACCGAGATGTTAGAAAAAATACCCTCCCAGAGTCCAATTGTTATCAATTTTCCTAACTAACATGGGTGTATAAGTGTATGAAATAAAAAAATATATACATTATTCAATATATCTCACAACCACACTATGTGTATAACATATTCTTAGACTCGACTGAAGCTACCATCACATGGACACCAAGTTTCCATTTTTAAGACCAGTTATCCTATAATCACAAAAGTATTCAGAAGAGACACATTATATTAATTAATTTCATTATAACAGTCACATCAATCAATTAATTCATAATCCATTAATATACCATTAAAATTATTCCCCATAACATTACATTTCATTAAATTAATCATTAGAGTAAAATCTATGCCCTTCTGGTATAATCCAAAATGAGTCCATGGTTTATCAAGATTAACATATTTTGATAATTGAAATCCCTCATCAATCAGCCCGGTGCGGTACCCATTTATTTAAAAAATATTTACATTATTCCATGTTATAATACATTGCATTACATTAATCATTATAGTAAATTCCTTGGCCTTCAGGTATAATCCAAACTAGGCCCATGGTTTTTCAAGATTGACATCTATTTATCATTTTTATTCCATCATCAACCAACCCCATGGGATAATAAATTATTCAATTAATTATTAGTACCATTCCATATCATGGTACTCTTGGTAAACCATCCTAATATACCACCATGAAAAACATGGAACCAAGTACATCAGTTGTAACACCTAGTTGCTTTTATGAAATATTTTCTGTAAATAATTTTAATTCTTCAATAGCATGTTTTGCATGCAATAAAGAGTTTAATTGAACTGTTAGACTCCATTAGTATAAAATTACCATTATAAAAAATCCATTAGGTTTTTGGGAATAAATATAACTAACTTATGAAAATGTATTGTGAATAAAAAATATAAATCAATTATATATTTTTAATTTCTGTTGTGTGATTTAAAAATAGTAAATGAAATTAATAAAATACCTATGTTATATATTTAATTAAATATATTTTATAATCATCCAATAGATATTTTGTTTCATTGGGTATGAATAAACCCTATTTTATGTATAAAAACATATATTTTCAAAAGGGTAATTTAACCGCCTTTTAATGGAGAACCCTTTTTAAGTAAGATTTTGACACATTAATAATTTTTATATGACCAATTTAAACTCTTATTTTTAATTGGGATAAAAAAAATTATTTTTGATGAATTTATCATATTCTTTTTGATAACATTTATGTTTTGATGAATATAAAAAATAAACAAAATATTAATTGAATAAATATTTTTTCATCAAAAAATTTTATATGGATAAATTATATTATTGAATGGTTTGAAAGTATAAATAAACTGTATTTTTATCATTTATTATAATGTAGTTCATTGAAATTAATTTTATAATGAATTCATATGTAAAAACATTTCAATGTTTTGCAATGTTTTAACAATTAAAACTTGTTAACTCTTTCCGAAAACCATATTATTTTTAAATTAATTACGACAATTTCTGTGTTTGGAATTTTAAAAAAATATAATCCATATTTGGAATCATTCGATCCAAATTATTTAAATATCGTTATTTTATTTTTGGGAAATATGAATCATAACTTCAGTAATATTTATTGATTTGATAAAAGGGTAAATAAGGTAATTAAGGGTAAACATAGTATTATAAAATTACACTAACAATTGTCCTAAAATCATTGGATGAGTTTACTTCAACATAAATTATCCTTGGGTCTAAATTTTATCCATTGGAATCCACTTGGATGAGATTATGACATTTAATTTATTGTATTTAAAGAGATATTAAATATGTCTCACTCAAATTTTAATATCTAAATTATTTTTAATATAATTTTATGTAGAATATAATTTAAATTAAAATAACCGATTTAGAATATAAAATGTAGTTATTTAACATGTTAATTGATTTTTAATTTTTAGTAATTATACAATTACCTTAAAGACATATTCTTTAATGGTACAGAAATTATTTCATTCATAATTAAAAATTAAATAATTTCATTAATATTTAAATTTTTTAACCATTAAATGATCCAAACACTTGAAAAAATACTATTGGTCAAGTATATATTGACCATAAACATACAAGGGTAGATTTATTTACCATTTAGAGCTTTATATAATAGATTATGACACTAATATTATTTTATTTAAAGTGATGATTAACTTATAACATTAATGTTTTAAAAAGTAAAACATTTTTAATGATGGATTTTCCAAAATATATATTCTAATAAAAGGATTCTAATTAAATATATTGGATTCATCTTCATCATATTATTTTTTTTAATTTTTATTCTAACAATAAGTTTATTAAATAATTAAACAAAACCACCATAGTAGTTATTTTATTAAGGGAAATATCTATTAAATTTTATTAACAGTATTAAAATAAATATAATTTTGCCTAATTAAAATGTCCAATGAATTTTTTATAAGAAATTTACCTCTGATAAACTTAATTAATTTTTTTCTATGTTAAATTATTATCATATTATTTTAAAAATGAATAAATTGAATAGTCTTATAATAAAAACTATTTATTTTTTATAAAAATAATGTTTTATTAGAATTATTTAAAAATCATAAAACAATTTTAAAAAATATGTAATAATTATAATAGGATTAAAAATGTTCAAAAGTATTTATTTATAGTATAATTGACATGAAATAAGTAAACATTGCACCATTTTTATATTGAAATATTGGTTACCCAAGAAAAAAAGTAAATTAATAACTATGTGTTCATTAAAATGATAACGTTTAAATTGATAAAAACACATCTATCTAATGGCCCGGAGGACTTCATATTTTAAATATTTTTGATATAAATTGATAGAAACACATTTATAAAATTTATTGGTTGATGAGATTGAAACTATGCCTCATATAATATTATAATTAGTGTAATTTTGGAGGTTTTACGATGTGGGATGATTTAATTATAAATTAATATTTCTGGAGTTTAAAAAAGTGCCCCTCACCTCAATTATAAAAGACGAACTCCTCCCTCATTTCTTCACAGCTCACTGAGCCTCTAATCCTATCTATCCCCTTCCCCATATCTTTATCATATTCCCTAGTTACATTTTGGATGTTATGGTCTTCTCTGTGGGCCAACTCTAGAGGTTGAAGTTGAGATTTAGAGGGATCACATCGAAGAAGATGTAATCACCTCTTCCGATTCATTGAAACTTCATTCTTATTCTACTTCCTATTCATGATTTGTTTCATTATAAATTAATAACTATAGTATCACTTACATAAGGAGATTTTATTATAATTATGAGATGACCATATTCAACCTTCAATCAATTATACAAAAATAAAATAATCATGCACGCGTACGTATGACTTATCGTCTCCACACCATGGTGTAATATGTTTGTCAAAAACCACATTACTTGTATGGATAAAATGATGTAAATAATAACTATATCTGATTATTTTAAAATTATATTTATTCAAAAATATTATACACTATTCACTTCAATACCATTCAATAGTAATGGGAATGATATTATCACTCGTGTGTACATACAACCAACCGTCTCCACAATGCGGTGAAATTAATTCTACATGATCTTAATTAAAAATTGATTATATAAATGAATGGAATGAAAGAATATTACATATATTATAATAATATTAATCATTAAATTATGGTACTATGTCCTAAGAATAGGAACAAGAACCTATCTAACATAACATGCGTAAGAAAATAAAACATTTAACCACTAATGAATGATTAATAATATTACTAAAAATGAATGAAAATATGACCATATATGATATTATAAGAATGAAAATGATTTTTAAATAATTTAATGACATTATTTAAATAATTATATAGGAGTTTTGGATACATATAAAGGAAATGAGACTAAAGGTAATGGATAATTTCATAGTCTCATTATTATTCAAGATTGTTTATATGTAATTATTTACATTGGGTATATTTATCATCCATGTCCTTGTTTACCAATTATGTATTACAAAATATTCTTTATATTCTTCAATTATTTTTTAGATTCAATTTTATCCATTAATAATTTTTTTTAAATGCTTTGAATGGAATCTTTTTTAGTTTTCAATATGAAGAAATTTTTTACTTTTCTGGCCAAAGAATGAGGAGAGTGATTTTTTAACTTAAATGGAATGAACGGATTTTTACAATTTCATAATGCCTAATTTCGAAAAATATTAATCTATATTATTTCATGTTTATTTTGAAATAAATTACTTCATTTAACAATTGCACGAAATTTTTAGAAAAAAATCTTTTTTGAAAAAGAAAGTATATTTTCCAGAAAAATAAATTTCAAGTGTTATATATAAAATATTTTCAATATAAAATAGAATTATTTAAAAGGGTTATATTTTAAATTTAATATATTTATTGTTCCAATTGTTTGACTACGTTTATGATGGAATTAAATTTATGAAATATATTTGTTTTACATGGATTATGTTACAATCTTTAATGAAACCTATTTTATTCCATGGTTTATGATGAATGATTTATTTTATTGTGGTACACACATGAATTTATTCATTATCAGATGTGGGGTACATATATCTCATTCCAATTCATTTGGAAAATATTTATATCTCATAAGATAGACAGGGATGGAATGGGAAATGAACTCAGTTAAGTAGTACAGGGATAGAACAAGGATTGAAATAGGTTTTGTAATAGGAATTTCAACTAAGATGGTCTTAGAGATGAGCCTCGACTAATATGAAATTATTTTATATGGTTATGTGTATGCCAAAAAATATCTTGTCTTATGTTAGGATTTTTGAGATTACGTTTGTTTATTCTTATGAACTTTTATGATTTATCCCATGGTATGATATCATGATCATTCAAATGCATGATATGATTTTCAAATGTTATGTTCATATATCCTCTGATTATGATATGATCCATATCTCCCATATCTCCATTCTTTACCCTTAATGAGCATATGAGATAACTTGTTCTTATGCTTCTATTCCCTAGGCCATGAATAAGCGTCTTAAGTAAGATATGTAAAAATGAGATTAGTTGTGATGAAATAAGTGTGGGACAATAAAGATTTATTAGAAACCAGTTGTTTATGTTTCCTATTTTATGAAGACACTATACTTATACAGCCCTATCATGGATTTTTATATATTATAAAGATTTTTTTTCAATTTTTATGTAATATAATTGTATGTAATGTATGGGTCGTTATAGTTTGTATCAGAGGATAGTTTATTATTATCCTTTGGAAACTAGGATGAGAAAACCATTAGAAGAATCCTAATGATATATAGATGTATAGTATACAATCCTAGTGTTTTAGAATAGATAATGAATAAACTAGGTTGAAACCTAATATTTACCAAATGGAAATGTTATTCTTTATTATGTTTATTCCCATTATGATTAATGTTTCAAATACTATGCTTCTTGGTTTTTGTCAATGTATAGAACCCAGAAGAACCATGTTAATATTGATTGTGATGGGAAATGAAATGATTGTCCTCCTGAGCAACCAAATGTTATGGGAACTATAATGAAAACTCTCATAGCTATTATTTCACTCCATTTTAAATATATTAATCATGAAGAAAATATAAACCAAAATATGAGAGAACAATATTATGTTGATTCCTTCATAAGGCAGTGTGAACCTTCATTCAGATGGTTTTCTGATCCATTGGCGGATGAATAATATTTCATTACCACTAAAAATATATTTTCAGTTCTTTGATGTTTAGAACATGGTAGAGTCACGATAGAATTATATAATTTAGAAAGTGAAGTTTATCAATGGTGGAACTATAACAAGAATACAAGGTATAGAGAAGAAATTGAATCCATGGAATAGAATGAGTGCAATAATTTACTTCCAATTAGTATTTTCCATATATTATTTAAATAAAGATGGGAAAAAAGTTCATCGAACATAAGAAAATGGATGATGAATCCTCTGGTACCAGTGATGAATGTTTTACAAGACATTAAACATATACTTCTGGAATTTTTATCTAACCCCAGTGTACAATTTATTTATTCTTTAGTGGATTAAAACAAAGTCTATGAAGTGAATTATCCATAAGGGACTTTAACAGATACATAGAAATTGTTCGATGATATCTCATTTTTGAGATGGATATTAGAGTAACCCATGAGTCCTATGGATTTGATAAGAAGATAAAAATGGAATTCAAGGGAAAATATAAAGACCGCACTGAGAAGAAGATGGGTTTTCCCTCAATCCTGACGTGTGGATAGAATCATAGAGGAAATTTTCTCAAATGGACTTGTAAATGTTTTATGTGTGTGAGTGAAGGTCATTGGGAAGCCAAATTCCATATTAATGGGAAAAAGATGTCTAATTTTGCAAATAGAGAAAAGGATACCCATAATGAACCTACTATACATCAATGTTACATGTGCAATGAAATGGTACATTATACCAATCAATCCCATAATTCACGGTTTGTTGATGATGATCGACATGAGAAAACTATTATTGCCAAAGATTAAGGAATGTTACATGGGATCACCATTGGAGATGTGGTGTACGATAATTAATTAGTAAAAGGTACAATTTTCATCCAAACTCATTTATAAATTTTTTTATTTGATTCATGATCCCCCAACACTTTTATTTTTGATGACTTCTATAAGGGTATCATCGTATTGCCTCAGTAATTAGATATTGATTTAGCTGTGACAACTCATCATGGCCCGTCAGTTACATCAAAAGTTTATAATTCATTTATGGTTGAGGTTTTTTGGAAAGTGCTTCCTAAAAATCTTGTGATCTTTCTCATAAAGGATTTATATGTGATTATGGTCATGGATTGGATTTCTCTATATAGAGATCATATCAATTTCCATGGAAGGGACATCTTATTTAATATTCTAGATCAATCTATGATCATCTATCTCAAATGTTTGGGGAGAAATTCAAAATTAAGAACACACCCATTGTACAGGAGTTTGATGATGTCTTTCTAAAAGAATTACCAGGCCTTTCACCAAATTTGGAGGTTGTGTTTTCAATAGAACTCATACTAGGTGCTATATCTATTTCATAGACATGTTATGAAATAATCCCACTTGATTTCTAGGAATTAAAGAAGAAAATCCAAGTGAATATTGAAAAGTTGTTTATACTCCCTAGTGCATCACCTTAGGGAGAACCAGTTATATTTGTGAAAAAGAAGGATCAATGAGACTCTACATTGATTATCGAGAAATTAACAAGTTCACTATTGGGAACAAATATCCCCTTCCCTACATTGATGGCCTATTCGACCAACTATGGAGAGCTAAAATATTTTCCAAGATTGATCTTTATTCAAGATATCATCAATTAAGGGTCATGAAGGTGAATATAATAAAGAAGAAAGTTTTTACAAGGTATAGAGACTATAATTTTTTAGTTATTCTTTTTGGTTTTACTATTTCCCTCGATATCATCATAAATCCAATGAATAGATTTTTTAGAGATGATATTTCTTTGGTTTTTTCAAAGTCTTTATAGATGATATTTTTGTCAATTTAAAGAGGAAGTAAGAGAATAATGATCACATGATTATTGTATTGACGTCCCTGAGAATGTAGAAGATTTATGAAAATTTTCGAAATGTGAATTTTGGGTTCAGAATGTTTCATTTTTGGGTAAAATAATCTCAATATAGTGTATATCTGTGGATCTAGAAAAAAATGAAGTTGATGAAAGTTGTTTGAGACCAAAAATGGTATATGAGATTTGTTTTTTTTGTTTTGATAGAAATTATCAATGATTTGTGAAAAATTATTCATTATTATCTAATCAAATCACCATGTTGACTCAAAAAGGAGTTCAGTTCGTGTGGATGGAGGAATGCGAATAAAATTTCAAAGAGATAAAAACAAGGTTAGCCAATGCATTTCTACTCACACAACGTAATAGTAGAGAAAGGTGCAGGGGTTGTGTTATGTTCTCATGAAAAATGATATGGTGATAGATTATACCTCACGAAAATTGGAAATCCCTTAGAAAAATTACCCAACTCATGATTTGGAGTTAGATGTTGTAATATTTTAACTAAATATATAGATGAATCTTCTTTTCTGGTGAATGGTATGATATTTTTTCTGATCATATATGTTTAAATTATATATTCACACAAAAGGAGATAAATATTGGCCAAGTAAGATGGTTGGTGTACATTAAAGAGTATGATTTCTTACAATATTACCACCTTGGGAAGGAAAACAAGGTGGGAGATTCTTTGACTCGAATAGAACATTCTATCCTATCCATGACGAGGATAAAAAACGATCTAATATTTGTGGATCTTCAATGTGTGGAGATATAAATCTTATAGGAAGGTGAGAAATATAATCTTTTTTAAATGAATGTTCAAACATATATACATGTGAAGATTAAAGAGATGCAAAAAGAAGATGTAGAGCTACAAAAGGAAGTGAGAAATTTTCCTTAAATCAGCCTTGATTGTGATGGAATAATAAGTTTTAGGAACTGGTTTTTTATTTCTCCCATACAAGAGTAAAAGAAGGTGATATTGTATTAGGCTCATAATTATTAATTATATATTCATCCAAGTATCAAAAAGATGTACATGGACCTGTAAGATAATTTCGGGTTGGATGTTACGAAAAGATATGTTGTCGAATATGCCTATCGGTGCTTGGTGTGTTAGCAAGTTAAGGCTGAGAGACATAAATCTAAATGGATGTTACGACCATTACCCATACCATAATGGAAATGGGAAAACATCACTATGGACTTTATAAACATTATTCCCCAAACATATAATGGATATAATGATATATAGTCTATAGTTGATCTCTTTATAAATTCAGTACACATGAGTGTTATTAGAGAGGATTTCTCTCTTGATCATCTTACCAAGATATATATAAAGGAACTTGTATGATTGCATAGAGTACCACTTTACATTATATCTGATCAGGTTCTGAGGTTTACCCCTATGTTCTGGATAAGTCTTCACTGGGCTCTAGATATAGAGTTATGTTTTTTCATGACCTATTATTCATAGGTAGAAGGTAAGTCTTATATGACAATTTAAAGTCTAGAAGACATTTTGAGAGGTTTCACTATGGATTTCAATGGTGGTTGGGATCGAAATATATCTTTTTTGTGACCTTATTACCATAATAGCATTCACTATACTATTCCAATGGATCCTTATGAAGCTATCTATTAATATAAGTGATGAACTCTAACCTACTGTGATGACGTTATGGAATTAAATCTATTTGGATCTGATCGTGTTAAGGAAATCGTAGAAAATATCAGATATATTCAACAATAAAATGAGAATCTCAATGTAAAAAAATATTATAATGGAAAAATAAGAAAATTTTATAGTTTGAAGTGGGTGACAAGGTGTTTCTACAAATACCTCCCTAGAAGAGAGTAATGATATTTGGAAAGAAGGGCAAGCTGATCCCTATGCATATCAGTCCAATTGAAATTATGGATCATGTTAGGAAGGTAGCTTACAGATTGATGATACTACTTAATCTCTCTAAAGTTCATGATATGTTCCAGTTATCTCTAATGGGAAAGTACATTCCTCATCCTCCACATGTATTATACATAGAATTCATACCACATGAGTATTATCATTCATAAGAAGAACTACCGATAGAGATTTGGGATCATAGTGAAAAAATTCTGTGATATATGATTACTCCCTAGGTTAATGTTTTATGGTGGAACTGGTAATTTCTAGAAGCTACATGGGAACATGAGGATGTGACTAGGTAGATTTATCCTTATTTGATAATATCATTGAGATGAATTTTGAGGGATAAATTTAGTTTAAAGGGGGTAGAGTGTAACATACAGATGTTTTTATTAAATATTATATTTCCATAATTTTAATTTTTAGTAGCTTTAATTCTATATAATCATGAAATTAAACAAATCCAGAGGCACACTTATTATAAAATGACCATTATATCCTAGTCATTATGTTATCAGGAATAAATATAACTAAATTATGAAAATGTTTTTTGAATTAAAAATATAAATCAATTATATATTTGTATATTTTGTTAACTAATTTTAAATTAGTAAAATAAATTAATGAAATTTATAATTAAAATACTTGATAAAATATTAATGATACTCATCCAATAGATATTTTATGTTATTGTGTTTGAATAAACCCTATTTTTGGTATAAAAACCTATATTTTTCAAATGGGTAATTTTAAAGCCTTTTAATGGTGACCCATTTATAAAGTAAAATTTTGATACATTATTAATTTTTATAAAACAACATAAAACACACCATTATAATCTAAATATAAAAATTTACATCGGATGAATTTTTGATATTTTGTTGATAACTATCATTTTTTGATAAATAGTAAAGAGACTATAAATTTTATTTGAGAACTACTTTTTTCATTGAAAAAATTTATATGGCTAAATTATATTATTGTGTTGTTTTAAATTAAAAATATATTATATTTTTATCATTTATTATAATGTATTTCATTGGAATTAACATTTAGTTGAATTCAAATGTGAAACCATTTCAATATTTTGAAATGTTATAACCTTGAAAACTCTTTCTCCCTTTCTAACAATGAGACTAATTTTAAAATAATTACATAAATTCATATGTTTTAAATTTTGAAAAATTGATTCGATATTTAGAATTATTATTTCTAAATTATGTAAATATCTTTCTTTTATTTTTGGGCATAAGTAATAGTCACATCGGTAATTTTTATTGATATGTTAAAAGGGTAAATCGGGTTAATAAGGTTGAAAATAATATTAAAAAATTACTATTAAAATAATCCAAATATCATTAGATCAGTTTGTTTCAACCTAAATAATCCTTCAGTCAAAATGGTATATGTTGGAAGCCTCTTGGATGAGATGAGGACTATTTATTTATTTTACTTAAAGAAAAGATAAGTACATCTCAATCAAATTTTAATAAATAAATAAGTTTTAATATAATTTTATATAGAATATAAATTCAATTATAAATAATAAATTTAAATACCGAATTTTTTTCTATAACTAATTAATT
Source organism: Viscum album (assembly GCA_963277665.1). Classification (NCBI taxonomy): domain Eukaryota; kingdom Viridiplantae; phylum Streptophyta; class Magnoliopsida; order Santalales; family Viscaceae; genus Viscum; species Viscum album. The sequence continues at coordinate 2,043,786,066 of OY728150.1, read as the reverse complement.
AATTTATAATTTTTTGGGAACAAATAATTAACTTAATGACATATAATTTAAGGATTCATAAATTACTAAACTGATAAGAAATCAATAAAATAATTATTATTAAAATGATAATAACCATTACAATACTAAACAACAAGAGAAATTCTTATTGTTCAAGTATACCTTGACCATAAACATCCAAGGGTCTACATATTTTCCATTTTGAGCCTTAAATATGATATTATGACAATTATATTATTTCATTTACAGTTATGATAAACTTGTAACATTTATGTTTTAAAAATTTTATCATTTTTAATGATTGATTTTTCTAAATATATATTTAATTATAAGTATTATTATGAAATTTAGTTATTTTATCTTAATAATATAAATTTTTATTAATATTTATTCAACAAATAAGTGTATCAAATAATTACAGAAAAATGTTATAGTAGTTATTTTATTAAGAAAAATACCAATAAATTTTATTAAAAATATTTAAATAAATATAATTTGGGATAATTAATATGTCCACTGAATTTTATAGACGAACCTGAACTATTGAGAATATAATAGAATAGTTATTTCTTTGGTTAACTTGTTATCTTAATATTTTTAAAAATCAATGATTTAAATGGTGTCACAATTGACACTATTGATTGTTTACAAAAAAAATGAATTATTAAAATTAATTGAAAATAATATATATATATATTTTAAAAATATATAATAATTAATAAAGGGTAAAAAATATTTTAATTTATTTATTTATGGTATAATCGACATCAAATATGTAAATATTTCACTTTTTAAATATTGAAATATTTGTTACCCAAGTTAAAATGTAAAATGAATAACTATGTGTCAATTAAAATGATAATGTGTAAATTGATATCAATTGATGTGTAATTTTTTCTCATTAATATATTTCAAAATAATATCATCTCATATTCTAATTTAAGTCATTTTTTATGTCTTTTAAGTGGGCTGAGTTTATTATAAATTAATATTTGTGGAGTTTCCAAAATTCCCCTCACCTCAATAATAAAAGGGGACCTCCAACCTCATTTATTCAAAACTCAATGTCACTTAAATCTCATATATTACATTCCATATTCCATTTTAATATTCTTCAGTAATATTGTTGAGGTTATTTTCTTCCCCAAATACCATCTCAAGTGATTTATGTTGTGATTTTGAAGGAGCACGTCGAAGAAGACATAATCTCCAATACTGAATCATTCTAATTTTTTCATCTTATACACACATATCATGTGTTGTTTAATTATAAAGTAATTACTATAGTATATATTACATACTATGATGTTACTATGATTATGAAACAACCATATTCCACCTTCTATCTGTCCTACGAAAAATAAAATCACTGCGCGTGCGTACGTACGACTTACTATCTCCATGCCGTGGTGAAATCTTTTTTTCACCACCACCATAATTAGATGGGTATAATGATGGAAATAATAACTATATTTTATTTTCATATCATGATCTTGGTTATTAAAAATTATACACCATCCACTTCAACATCATTAAATTTTTATGGGAATGATGTCATTGCTCGTGCGTATGTACAACCTACCGTCTCCACGATGCGATGTGATTCATTCTATATGATCTTCATTAAAGAATGATTATATAAATGAATAGAATGATAAAATATGATAGTTATTATACTAATATAATTCTATAAATTATATAACTATATCCTTGTAATATGAATAAGAACATATCTGATAAAACAGGACTAAAAAAAGTTAAGACCCGGTGGACGAGTAATAATGTTACCAACAAACAGATGATAATATGATCATATATTAAATCATAAAAATGAATATGATTCAGAAATAAGTCGGTGATATTATTTAATTCATTATATATTAGGTACTGATACATGCAATGGAAATCAGAACTAAGGTAAGGGATAATTTCTCCATCTCACTATTACCTGAGATTGTTTATACGTAAGTATTTACTAGGGTATATTTATCTTCAATGTCCATGTTTCCTAAAAATGTTTTCAGAAATATTATTTATATTATTCCAAAATTTTTGGAGGCTATTTTACACATTGGTATATTTTTATTAAATGGTATGAAAAGAATCATTTTTCATTTTCAATACGAGGTACTTTTTGATTTTTCCAATGAAAGTATGTGTATAATGTTTCATTAACTTATACGACATGAAATTGTTTTTACATTTTAATATAGCCTTATTTCCATGAATACTACTCTATAAAATTTTACATTTATATTCAAAAGAATTCCCTTATTTTAAAATTTTATGACATTTAGATAAAATAAAATGATTTTCAAGAAGAAGAAATATATTTTACTCAAGAATTATTTACAAGTGTTATATCAAAATTATTTTCTATCTAAAATAGAATTATTTAATAGGGTTATGTTTCATGTTTAATATCATTACTGTTTTTATGGTTGATTCTGTATAGGATGGAATTTTATTTACAAAATCCATTTTATACAAGGATTATGTATTGGTGTTTAAGAAAATCAATTTTATTACTTTGGTTATGATGAATGATTTATGTTATTGCGGAACACACAAGAATTATTTCATTATGAGATGTGTTGGACCTATATCTTCTTCTAATGCATTGGGTAAAGATTTATATCTCATGAGATAGACATGGATGGAAAGGTAAATTAAATCAATTTAGTAGTTTAGGGATGGAACACAGAGTGAACTAGGTTCAATAATATACATATTCACCTATGATGCTCTTGGAAATGGGGATTAAATAATTTGAAATGATTTTATTTGAATATGAGTTTTCCAAAAAATTTCATGTCTTATATTATGAATTTCTAGATTGCATGAATTTATTCTTATGATATTTTTTTATTTATCCCAAGTAATGATATCACAATCCTTCATATACAGGATAAGATTTTAAAATATTATGTTCCTGTGTCTTACGATTATTATACAATTTATATCTACCTTTTTTAACCTTAATGAGAATATGAGATCACCCACTTATATATTTCCTTTCCCTAGTTCAAGAAGAATGGTATTATGTATGATATGTCAAAAGGGGTCTAGTTATGACAAAATAAGTGGGATTAAATGATGATTTATTATAAACTAGTTTTTTTGTCTCCTCGTTTCTATATACATTTTACCTATACAGTCCTATAATGGATTTTTCATATTTTTAATTAATATTATTCAATTTTGAAGTAAAATAAATGTATATAAAGTATGGATCATTATATCAAGCCGCCTCCAGCAGCAAGAAAATGAAATAGAGATAAAAAAGACACTCGATAATCAACTACAAAACAGATTTAAGCAATCATACCAGTATTAAGAATCTTAGCTGTGGGTAAGGCAATATTTCACCCATTCCATTACCTATGGTGCAATCCAAAACTCCCACATGCATACAATGATGTATATTTTTGACATATAATTCATCTATTTCCACATCATTCAGTCCTCCATAGCCACATACCATACATCATCTCTCTATGTTTAGCCATACTAGGCCCATATAACAAGGTTTGTCCCCAAAGAACATCAAAATGAAGCAGTAATAAATATAAAAGTAACAAGAAAACTATGACCTCAAAATAAGGCATTGTGCCTTCACATGTAAAAATGTTTTTAAACTGTAACACCGCTAGAAAAGTAGGAATTAAAATGCTAAATGTGATTAGCCATGTCAACAAGGTGCACCTTTATTTTTAGGAGCCTACCTGATTAAAACTCCACGGTTAAGTGTGCTTGGCCTGGAGTAGTAATCATGATGGGTGAACTTCTAGGAAGTTTCCAAGGGTGTGTGTGAGTGAGGACAAACCACACAGAAAAGGACATGTGTTAGCTTCTGGTGACAATCATTAGTCTGATAAGCGACCCTAGTGAGTAATAGCCTATGGTGTGCTGGGAAGGAATCCAAGGTATTACAGGAGACCCATGGGGTTAGATGACAAGGTTCATGGCCTGGGGAGGTGGGTCGTGAAAAAATGGTATTAGAGCCAATACCCAGCTGGAAGTGCTTTGGCACTACCTGGGTTTTAGGCTTCGGGTCCACAACGAGGGTGACGTGCTTTAAAGGGGTGGATAATGTAACACCCCTGGAAAAGTGAAACTTAAAAGGATAAATATTACTACCCATGTCAACAAGGTTCACCTTTCTATTCGGAAGCCTACCTGATTAGAACTCCACAGTTAAGTGTGCTTGGCCTAGAGTAGTAATCAGGATGGGTGAAAATGTTTTGGCGTATGGGGACAATCATTAGTCTAATAAACGACCCAAGTGATTAATAGTCTATGTTGTGCTGGAAAGGCAACCAAGGTATTATAGGAGACCCATGGGGTCAGATGACAAGGTTCATGGCCCGGGGAAGTGGGTCGTGACACAAACCTCCAAACAAAGGCACTCGACTTTCACATGAAAATGTGTAAATTAGGATTTATCAAATTATATTAATCACAAAACTAGTTAATATTTCATAATAAAATATACGATTAATTTTTCAAAAGGTCCCAACTATGAGAAGCCTAAGGCATCAAGCTATAACAAGACATCAGAGGTAAAAATGCTCAATGATATTTTTTCCAGTCTCAAAAAACCTAGAGAAGTACCATTCTCAAATAAGATTCCATTATAATTATTATTAACAGGCATTGTCATGATTCATGCTCCTTAACCAATTCCATTAAACATGCACACTTGTATCAAGTTGATTATGATCAAATTACAACTACAACCAAATTCATAAAACCTTCATCTATATTATCGCCAATTAATTATTAATTAATTTTATCTTTACATTCTTTACCAATTCTCATGATGAACATCCTGATATCAAATCATAATATAAAGATATAACTTTATATATAAAACATGAGGCAACCCACTATCATGGAAGAATGAAATAACATTTCAAAAATGTGATCGCCATCTAATTTCAGTAATCTATATAAAATATTTATTAGGTTTTCTTCCCCATTCAAAAGGATAAATTATGATCAATTTATTATTGCATGTAAATAAAAGATAAGATACAAATACCCTAGTTTAAAAGTCATTAACGCTCTTTTCACGAGAATAAACCATGATTTAAATCTATTATCACCTCTACCGAAATAACTGTATCCATCAGAAGACACCGTTTCATTACCAAACAAATAAACATCTAAGAAAATACCAATAGAAACATGGGAGATCATATTATATCTCTTTTAATGAAGAAAGGGAGAAAAATGAGATCAATCTGAGAGAAACCTCAAGAAAATGAAGTTATATCACACCATAGATCACTACTAATTGAATACAGAAGGGTAATGATCAATACTCAACAAAAAATTCCCCAAACCCCAAAGTGAGGGATACTAGATCTACTATAATTGGGAGAGAGGCACTGATCCCATAGTGTTTGGGGAAAATGTAAGTGGATACACCCTTAAATGATGCACAACATCTGTGAATAAAATTATGTGCAATACCCTTCCATGTCAGGTAACCATCAGTGTTAATATGACTTTAAAAAACACATTGCCTTTTTATTAATTTTCTCTAATAAATTATACATCTTGAACCGAACCTCCACTAGTTGCTAACCACACTTACATAATGTGTAATCTCTTTTCTTTAAGCACTTTCATCCAAACCCCTTTAGATCACTTAGAAGCCTCATCTGAGAACTATAGTCCTCTAAAACATGCATAGGGTAAGACATATCAGATATATGCCTTTACAATATCATGTATGATATTTGAAATGAGAAAACATATATATTAAAGAAACCATGATTGATTATAGAAATATGTTTCTAGGGATGTAGGTGTTACTAGAACATTGAAATTAACATGATATTCAATGTATTATTATAGTTGGAGAGGATTCAAGGAATTGTGATCAATGTAGGATGTAAGACATTTCCATTGGATGTGAGAATCGAGTAGTGTGGATAATTTTTGTATTGAGAATTTTTTTAACAATGACATGATATGGTTGTCTAAGTGTGAAATGGTTTTGTGTGAGAGACTGATGAATTTAATATTTCTCTACTTTTATAATTTTACCAAATGTTTTTAATCAAAAATGTTTTTAATTTTTTGTTTAATTTTAACATTTTATGGTTTTAGGAATAATTTTTACATAACTATGAAAACTGAGTATTTTTTATTTCTATAAAAAACAATCATCTTGGTCATTTGTCCATAAATTTTCCAAACTAATCAAAATTGTGAAATTCCATTTTTTAGGGGTACATGTTTATTTAGAAATAATTAATTAATGTATACCTAAATATTAATCACATCATAGATTAATTAAATAATATTAGAATGTGGGTATTATAAATATATTCCATATATTAATGAATTTCAATGATGGGCTCATATGTCCAAATTTAAAATTATAAATGAGGAAATTTTTTTAGATATAGAGAAGATAGCTTAAAATTTTCTCCAACCATGACTCCATGAAATTCATAACATTTCAGGGAAACTAATTCATTTTTAATTGACGAATGAGACTTCAAATAGTCATCCAAAACAATGTTTTATTATATAATATGATTAACAATTTCACTAAAATTATTTGAAAAAGTTCAATGGTTGTGGGTGGAGAGACAAGAAAAATCCAAAAAAATTCAATAAATATTATATTCCATGATCCTAAAATCTAATGGGACAAACATAATCATATATTAGGATGATAAAATTATAGAAAATCCAATAACCATTATTTCACATAAATCTTTACCTCCGCTTAATTTGAATTTATTTATCAACATTTATTAGAATTGTAGGGGTTCTTTGGTTATAATAGTTTCCATAATATATAATATATAAATATTTTATCTTCCATTCAGTCATTATTTTAACTTTTGTGATCTCCCAATATAACCTTCACATCTATATAAAAATGGATTACTATCCTCTTTTCTAGTTTGAGGGGGGATCAGTGATGCTGATGGTTATAATTATTAGGCTGGATAGTTTCTCCTATTGGTTGATCATTTTTTTTCTTCTTCATTAATCATCAATATTAATTACATTCGATTCCTATGAGATTCAAATGGTGCAGTATTGCATTTGAAGTGTTAGTCTATGAATAAGTATCTGAGACAACATTTGGAATAGAATTATATCACATGTAGAGGTCTTGGTATTGGGTAATAATAATTTAAAAAATGAGGGTTGAGTGTGATATGTCATTATAACTACATTTAATAGAGTATTGATATTTATATTTTTAATCAATGAAGATAATATCAATGTGAAATACTAATAAGAACAATATATTTCTTAATAACTAATTTTTGTATTCTTTTCAATTTTAGAATATTTTTATATTAATCATATATTAAAATTTTTACTAAAACCCCATTGATTTAGTTTTCATTTAGTTGTATATTATGCTTTATAAAAAGAAATAATAATAATAAATGGGGTATATAAACCAAAAACTTATATAATAGAACTTACAGTGTGAAATATTTCATTACTAGTAAATGAAGATTTTTTTATCGGATTCAGGAAAAATCCATCCAATAAATAGTCGTTAAAAGAGTTATTTTATGTGATTTTGACCAGGGTGTGTCCTAATTTGAGTTGAATAAATTTATTGATGTGGTTAAGAAGGTTATCTAGAATGATGTAGTCTAGGTAAGAGTGCTTGAGGAGGTTTATATTTATCTACACCTCGGGTTGGATAAATTAATTTATACAGATTAATGTTAAAGAAGTCCACAACTGATTATATGTGTGGTGGAATCAAGATAACAATATCTATATCCCACGAAATTTATCCCAAGAGTAAAACCTTATTTCACAATCAATATAGAATGAATATCTCTAAGATTATTTAATGTCAATAATCCATATTCTTGGGTTTATGAATAAGAAAAAACATTCATATATTTCATTGAGTATTTTTTTAGGTTTCAATCACACCATTGATTAATTTTTGGGAAATTTCCCTAAAATTTCTTTTAAGAGTGTTTAATGATTTAGTATGAAATTAGATAATATTTTGAATGTTAATTATTTATTTGAAACATAGAATTATTAAAAATAATAACTAACTTAATAATGAATGTTCTAATTTAGGTTTCATGTGCACACGTTTTACATATATTAATCAAAGTAGTTTAAAGAATTCTGGAAGTGTTATAGACAATCTACTATGGTTGCAATTTTACAAAGCATCATCCAATAACAAGTAAATGTAAATTGAAAAAAGACCCAATAAATATTAAAATTTATCTTTCCATACAATCACTTTTCATCCATATGGTTGATCTGTAAACTATTTAGAATAATCTAGTGGTTCGTATATTGTGTTAAGTCTCGGAAACTACTATTATTCAAAGGTTGATCCATCAATGTCAAAAAGAAATCCATAAACCATGAATTCTTTTTATTAAACCACATATTTAGTATATCATGTGGTCTATTTTAGTGATATATCTAAACCATATACTGTAAAAAGAGTTCCATCAACTACACATTCAATTAGTAGACTAGCAGAAGGGATCAGTTGATGATGCCTGAATATTACACATTGTCTTTAAGAAGAATAACAACCCTTCACTCAAAAAAACAAGAATTAAATTTACCAAAAAATTAGTTTAAAAAATGATAAATTGAATACCATATGGTCACTAATATATAATGCAGTCAGTTGGGCCTCACAATCAATATAGTTCATTGTAACCTCACTATTGATATGAAACATTAAGAAAAACAATTTTATGGATGGTTAAGAGAAGGTTATAATGAATAATTTAGGGGAATCATATAATCTTCCTTCCAAATACATGGGTACTATACCAGCATGTTTGCGATCAACTATAGGCTACCACATAGATCTTGATAAGAAATAAATATCAATTTAATAGTAAACAAGAAAGGTTATGGATTTCCATAAATAACTAATCATTTTGGAGATTAGAAGACTAGAAAATTTATAAAGAATTTAATGAATCAAAAATGACAAATCATAATATGTTTGACCAATATTAATGACGGGGGACTGGAATTTCTAAAAAAGAAGAAGGATACCTATAATACAGGGGATCAATAATTAGATATCAATTTCGTTCTTGTGAATTTTGTACTATTTATATATATTATCTATTTACATTATGATTTTTAATTCAATATCATTCTATCTTTAATTATATTACATTTTAAATATATGGAAAAATTATAAGTGATCGGGGAAGGGAAGGAATATCTTTTTCAATTATTGAGTCTAAATAATTCTAATAAAATACTCCTTTTTGTTATCCTATTTTAGCATTAGGAGAAGTTTATAATTTGAAATACATTCAGGGTCGGTTTGGATTATTTATTATATAATTATTTGGTTTCGGATCATCATCTTACTCCAAACCTTTTCAGACTATATATGATGAAATAATATTGGATGAGTGGTAAAAAAGCCATTGGTTGATGACATGTGTGGAATGTATAATAATAATTCATAGATTTCTTGGGAATCACAAAACCATGTCAGGTATTTATTGAGTATGATTGGGATGATATTTTATCGTATTTATAAATTGTAATGAGGGTAGATCCCGGAAAATTTATGGTTTTAGTTCATTAATATCATTACCAATACACTAAAGGTGATAAGTAATGTAGTTTCAGAATATCTCATTCATAATTTAATATGTAGTGAAAACTATGAGAGACTATGAGAACTTTATAAGTATAAATGTGACCCTAAATTATTTAAAATTTCCATAATCTATTTTCATTCACTTATTTCAATTATTTTTTTGTTTTCAAGGTCAAAACCCAAAGAATCCTTTTTTCTCTATTTATGAATACACAACTAATTGTTTTGCACACCACTCTAGGAGACAACCCAAATCATACAATATAACGACATTTGTCTAGGTTAATGAATGTATTTTTAAATGACTCACTAAAGTCACGCGTTGAAAACATAACACAGTTTATAGTGAGGCATTTACCAAAATAAAAAAATATAAACATTAATTTATAGGATCTGAACAGAAAATAAAAAAATATTTTAATTTTGATACATAAATAGAGAAATAATAGACTATATTAATAAATATAAAATTTCAAACTTTAATTTAGTAAATCTATCTTTTATTATTCAGTAAATCCTCATGAGTTCACTTGGAGTCTATCATCATGGAATATAATACTAACCAAACCCTTTGATAACTATGTGCACCTCAATTTTCTAATCAATATAACTAAATTGATATGAATAAATAGAAAAATATATTTGAATTTAAAATTCACATAATCATTTTTTTCTTATATTTCATGTAATTTCATGATAGGACCCTAAAAAATTCATAAATACATTCATACATGTTTTTACTGCTTTGAATCCTTAGGTAGTGGATGAGGAACACATAAAGTAGATGAAATTTTCCTTATCACATGGAGAAGCTACTAAATACTGTCATATTTCCTACAATAAGGTTATGTAAATGACTCTGATTAGATAAAAGAACTCCCAATAAAATAATTATTCAATTCATATAGAATAAAAATAATATGAAATGAATTTTTTTAAGTAGAAATCATCCATAAAACCCAATTATTAACGCTAGGTTTGATTTAAAAATATATCTTCTAGCAATTCACATAAACTTATGGAATAGAAAAAGTCTATTGTTTTATTTTATCGTGTATTGAACGATAATGATAGATACATATTGGATTCATTATCTATAATAGCATTGATGGTCACCAATAAAATCAAAGGAGTACTTTAAAATATTGTTACGAACTCAACAAAATTTGGTATGAGAGGTAATGGAACAAGATTCATACATGTGGTTGAAAATTCATATTCATCTCCACTATTATATACTAAACATGAATATATATCTTGTTTATTAGAAATAGAGATATTAAACAAGTCTATGAACATCCAAAATTAACTATGATTCATGGATTATGCTTATAACCTATCCATTTATCTAAAGTGTTTACTAAAGTACAGTGCATATAATGTCATGAAGAAACCATTCGGGAAAAGAAATTACACAAGAAACTAGGAAAAAGTTATTCTAACATGTTGAATTATATAATTTTTAATTAGTATAACTATGATAGAACAATTACAAAATTACTACAAAAACCATCACCCATTTTACCTAAATTACCAACCATACGAACAGCCACCTCAGTTACAACAACCTTAATAGTAGTCTCAAAACCAATCAAACTAACATACACCCCCATTATCAAAATAATAAATTTAAATTAACCTCGTGATATTAAAAATTAATTGACTCACTAGTTGGAGATATATATATTAACAAAACCTATGATGAAAGTCATATAAAAATGGATTGAGAAAACTCTATCATGAAAAATAGATGTGGGTGCAGAGTGAAATAATCCAAAAAGGTGGGAATAAATTTTTATGTGTATTTTAAGGAATTTGTAATTAATTTAATATATTTAATTAATAAATTGGAATTAATATCCTAAATGGTTAATGATTAGAATCATATCCTGTTTATTAAAAAAGGATCTCATATTGTCAAGGAATTTGGATTTTTATATAGAAATATTTTGGACAATCTCTTGAATGAAGTAAAAGATTTAATTATAGAAATTTTTTTATATACAATATGTTTTTTCATCAATTATTATTTTAGTTCCAATATCTCTTTTTTATCATTTACTTGGAAATTATAACATTTTTATTATATAGTTTTATTTCTGGATTTAGTACAATATGGATTAATTTTGGATATTTAATAATTTATTTGATAATTAGAATAATTAAAATAATACATATATTTTAACAGTGACTGATTTGATAAATGTTTTAGGAGTATGATTGTAACTTTTCAATTTAAAAGTGGTTGTTATAGTTTTGTAAGTGCTGTAGATAATTAAATACAGTTTTAATTTTACAATTTCATGAAGCTCCCAAACATTCACATCAATTGAATGAAATTACCCAATAAATAACATGATTAAACCTTATATGTGGTCAAATTTCTATAATTTGGATGATCCTCAGACCGTGAGGAGGAATAATATTAACTACACATTGATCATGTCATAAATTCACCTATCATTCATACAATCAATCCATTAACTGCAAGATGAGATCCATCAACCATTCCTTCTATTCCACCAATCATAAGTTGAGTATTTCATGTTGTAATTTATATGTCATATGGTCAATCCATTAACCACAATCAGATATCATCGATTGTTACATATATATTTCAACTATAATATGTGTCCCTTAAATAGTTCAAAAAAAATTCATAATGTCGTAATGTGATCACATAAGTATTCAATCAGCCACACAACCATTCACACAACCAATCACATTGTTTGTCAAATAGTCACATAACTCCCATAGGGTTACTCGATTGTCATATTATCACATAAACCACATGGTTGATCATCCCCTTTTCCACCTAATAGTTGATCCAACACTTTTCTAATAATCTATTTATTAAAAAATTTGATTAATTTTGAGATGAGAATTTTGGGGACTTTCCCAAGCATTTATCCAAATATGTGGGTACCATTTCATGGCATATATGATTAATAGGTGTCTTATACATGGTTATTATCATGAAATATATTTTGATTAATAAAAAAATAAGGAATAACTTTTATTTTCTTGAATAATTTATTATATAAGAGATTTTATTTTTATAAAAAATAATAATGAAAAGATAAAAAAAGATGATTGTCTAAGGATTGTCTAGGATTAAAGATAAGGAACATACATGTATATAAATATAGCATGAGATCAATTATGAGGTAGATCAATACATTGATCATGAGTTTATGTTAGAGAATATGGTGTATTTCATCATTATTATATATTTAATTTTAGTTTTTCCCCTATTATTTAACCCTTCTTCTCGTTTTAGATTTAAATAGAGGGTTAACTATTGAGTAATCAGGGAAAAAATGAACATATTTATTAATTATTATGTCTATAATAATAAAATAAATCCCTTATGTTTTGTTAAATTTTTTTCTTTATTCAATAATATAAATAAATTTCAAAAAAAATCATAGTTTTTTATTTCAATTTATTGTACACATAATTTTTCAATGATCATATTCTCCCTCCATATTATTTTAGACTATATATATTTAACAATTTTTTTAGATATGTGGTGATGTTCTTGGTGGTTTCGTGAATGTGATTAAGGTATATAATTTTATTATTATATTTATTGGGAATCAAAAAAACAGGCTAGGTATCTCGTAAATGATCTCGGTGTAAATTTATATATATTATTAAAACCTAGGTAGGATGGTAGGGAGTAGAAAATATATTTGTTAATTTGTTCTTAGCAAAAAAATTCAACCAATTTTATGACATGTTGCTTTGTTTTTACCTCCTATTCCTAATATAAATAAATAAATTAAAATAACATAGATACTCAGATAGAATTAGAAATCAAAATCTAACCTTGACCTGATTATCTTTCTCATTATCTATTTTCATACTCTTTCTTTAGTTTCTTATATTTTATCATTATAATAATCAACATGAAAGATTTTTTTTTCAATTATTATTATTTTAGAAATAATTTTTTATCTATTATCTAGGAGAAAATGATAAGAATCCATTATATCTAAATTTATCATAAGTAATATATTATTTTTTTTCTATGCCTAATGACAGGAGAACATTCAACAATTGGGTTGTCTATATTGGTTCTATAGAGTATTTTCATATAAAATAAATGGATTTAGAACTAACCATGTGGAAGATTCTTTGGTTTAAACTACTGATCATGATGATGATATAATGATTTAATGATGTGTTCAAGTTAAATTTTTGTCTTATGACATATGTTTAATCATAAACTTATTTTCATGATGTAATTCCATTTTCAAGCACTAAATATTAGTTAAATGTTTAATATTGTTAGGGGTGAAACCTTATTGAGGTGATTTGGATCACTGGTGATAAAATTTGTAATATTTATAGGGTTCTAATGAATTATTTCTTTGGTTATATGGGTTCCTCGTTAATGATATCCCCTATGAACCTTTAGTACATTATTATGTTTTTTATTAAATAGAAAATTAATCTTTTGCATGTTTTGGGAACATTTTTTAAGAGAATAAGTTTATTAAAAGAAATACAATATTGTGTGGATATATGAATGAATCGTATCTTTTCTTTCAAAAATATAACAGTTTATTATGGAATTCCTTAGTAAAAGACAAAAATATGATATATTTGGTTTTCTGACCCAACCCTACCCAAGCATAGATTGTAAATTTTTATCATAGAGTATATTTTTATGATTTAATCAATAATATTTTATAATTTTTTTATATGTTAAGATATTGGGTTTTATGGTATACTCAAATTTCATATCAATGATGATGTACCATGTTTTTTATCTAAGGTTTTTTGAGAAATTTAAATTTCATTTACTATTTTGTAGTTTCTATTGATTATTATCATGGAGTTTTTCAGAGTGGATCCCATGGTGTTCCTTGGTTTTAAAAAATGATATATAAATAAGGGAATTAAAATTCATCCATTTCCTTAATCAAACTATCATGTAAGATGTCTCAATGGATGAAAATGTAATGGATGGATAATTTTCAATCCTTTACCCTACCTCTCATTTTTGTTCTCAATTTTCATGTTTTCCTTCCTTTATTCTTTCCACGTTTAATTTCTTTTAAATTTGAAGAAAAATGGGTAGTTATATATATTTCACATTTTTTCATGGTATGTGAATATAGTTCTCCCCATCCATGTAAACCATATAATTCATTTTATATGTTATCACATGGTTGGTGAAAAGTTTAGAAAAATTTGAATCCAAACAATGAAAAATATCATTGCATATGGCCCCCTAAAACATGGTTATAAAATGTTTTGGTAAACCATGAAACTAAACTATGTGAAATCTTCTCGAAATGTCTAATAATGATTGTGTGATTTTATAATGGTTCAATAAACCATGATACCAAAACATTAATATATTAATGTCATTAATATTTCTCAATGTAACATTTTACCCCCATTGACATAAATCATTTATGTCGCTTATTATATTTATATTTATACACTCCTTAACCCATCCATCACCTAACTACATCCCTCTTCTTCTTATCTTGTTTTCAAATGTTTTATTCATTCCATGATGGTAATGCTTACTATAAATTCATCTAATATTTCCATTCTCTTCTTCCATTTCCACTTTGGTTTTTTCCATTTAACTGTGATGCGTTACAAGGATTTAATTTTTCACAAAATAATGTTGGTTTCATCTATTTTTAGGGCTATTAATATCCTTATAGTGTCGCCCTTTACATATTGTAGTGGATTAACATCATGGATAGTGAAAGTGTTGGGTTGAGGTATGATACTTATTTCATAGATGTTAAAATATTAACACATTATTTATTCTTATTTTAATAAAAACATAATTTGGGAATAGTTATTTTGATTGTATCAATTTGATTTAGAAAAAAATATGTTTGTTTCCTTTTTTATTTCCATCATAAATTATGATTCCTTAAATTAAAGTGATAAAATATATTTTCATATAATGATGCACACCCAATGATTATTAAAATTATTAGGTTAATATTTTATAATTAATTCACTAATTTAAAGATTTATGTTTTTAAAATATCTTGAAACATTTACATTAAATTAAGGGTGTTCTTGGATTTACTATGGTTTCGTTATAATTTTATTCAATATTTTGAGATACTTTGATGTTGTTATCATATATTGGATATAAACAGAATTTTTGAACATGTTATCTTATAATGGGTTCCAAATGATGAAAATTCACTTTATAAAAATGTATTTTTAATATAAACATAAAATTAAATGGTTACCCTATTGTTGATCATGAAAAAGTTAAAACAATGGTGATTAATAATAACTGACTAGACCTTCCTCAGATAGGGGACATGTTTATTATATTGAAAATCTTTTAAAAGTATGTAATTATTTTATAATAGGGTCTCCAAGGTGAAGGTGGAGTATGATTATTTTCATTTTCACATATACACTTCATGTTTTTTTGATTTACCAACCATCTCATGAGAAACAAGGTAGTAATGTAGGAAATATTGGTATGATTACTACAATTTTCATGATCATACATTGACTATTGGCCCGATTTTCAAACATTGATCTACTTTGGTATGTAGTTAGGAAACAATAGTATAAAACCATGTGTTATGTAATAAAAAACATAAGATGTTATTTAGATGAATTATTTATTGTTTTTTCTTTCTTGGTAAGAGAAGATTACTCAAGAGAAGAGTAAATTGGGTATTTATAAGAATTTCTATTAAATATTCGATATTTTAAAAAAATTCCACCAGTTAAAAATATAATCTATGTCATATTGTAGTTAATTTATAAGAATCATGAATGTTATATTAATTTCTCAAAAGATTTATTAGATCTCAGCTCTACTAATCTAATGATTAATGTAATATTTGAAATTACCTTACTAGTTCAAAACTATTATAAACACTTGATAAACTAACTACCAGATTACAATTTAGTTTTATGAAATATATGATAAAAATAAATAAAAAATAAAAAATAAAAACATATAGTATATAAATAAGAGTATCAGTATCAAGCTAATACTTAGTACTCTCAACATGGTGATCACCTGCCACCTATCTATTTAAATTGATAAAAAAATTTGATCCACACACTAGATTGGAGTTCACAATAACATACAAGGCTGTCCAGGTCACACTCGACCTCTACCTACATTTTTGGGGGAAAGAAGGAAAAGGTCACAATTGACCTCTTCCATGGTTCTATGTGGGATAGAAAAGGATAACTAGGTAGTGAGTGTTAGGATACCAAGTATCCTCCTATTATTCGTATGATACAGTGTGTGTAACAGACAGATACTCACACTACTCAAAAAATGTAAATAAAAGAATAAAATAGATATAAAGATGTAGAATAAGGTTTAGAAGTCTTTTCTTGTTTTGAAGTGCTTCCCATGAATCATTTGATGTTTTGGATAGGCTTCTAGGCATGTGAAATGTTCATCTTCCAGTTTGATTGATGTTCTGATCTGCTCAGTAGAATTTGGTTCACTTCATTATCTACCCATATGTTTTCCATTTTGTTAGGCTTTTGGAAGTGCAATCAGGAGTTGCAGGAGTTCAGATGATTTTCTTTTCATGCTACACTTATACACTTTTACATGAATTTAATGATCTATCTTGTAATACCTTTATAGTTCTAGGTCTAGCAGAATGAAGAGCTCCCCACATGCATGTACCTTGTACTATTACCTGAATATCCTACAGAAAAAATTAAATAATTCCAGAATCATTAATTTATCTTAACATAACTGATAGATATAAATTTGAATTAATAAATTCAAAATAGTTTTTAAGACTATCGGTGAGTCATATGTATTGGTGACTCATTGGCATCAGACTATAAGAATCAGTCTAACAACATCAGTTTATTAGCATCAGTATGCTTGCATCGGTCTATCTACAACGGTGACTCTCTACATCAGTGAGTCCTTTTAATTGGTATTTGTAACTCTAAGCACTAGTGTGTCCTTTCCAGTGATGTTAGTGACTTGGGGAATCATTGAGTCATTTGTGCTATCAGTCTATCCTGACATCAATGAGTCATCATCAGTGAATCATTTTGAATGATCGTTGGGTCGCCCATCGGTGACTCGTCTATCAGTAAGTCCTTTGAACTGATCGGTGAGTTTCCCATCAGCGAGTCATCCAATGGTTTGTTGTTTGAACTATCAGTGTAATGTTTTTTCTATCGGTGAGTGAAAAATCAGTGTCTTTTTCGATCAGTTACTTCTTTGAGCGGTGAGTCCTCATCGGCGAGTCATCCTTAGTGAGTCATTCATTGGTGAATAATTTGATATATCATTGTCAGGGACATTGAAAAACTTAAAAGGGTCTGTCTTATACATAACATCACCAAAATAAGTGAAATTCACAATTAAATGTAAAAATATTATTGTAAACATATTGAACCATAAATATCCATAGTTTATCAGCTTTTTGATATGTATTATACTATGTGGCATAATTTATCTATTTATAAATATATGATTGCCATTTTTTATAACATAAAATATGAATTATCATGATTTTTAAAGAGGAATGGTTTTTTATTATTAAAGAAACTATCTCACAAAGGGTTCAAAAATATCCAACTTTTTGATAATCACAAATCATGTCATTAATGACTTATATGATATCTTATGGAATTAGAATTACATTACTTAGCATATCTATAGTGATTATGAATTCTCAAAATAACTGTAAGGTATTTCTTTTTAATCTCTCCCTCAATTATTATATCATAGGTTATATATAGAAGGTTCCTTTTAAGTGAGTGATATCAGAGTATTTTCATGAACTCCCTTAGTATGTTGTATGAGTGATTTGTATCAGAGTTGGGATATATATATATATATATATTCTTTTGATAACATGACATCATTACTATTCTAGAGTTCTCCAACTTATATTTTGAATTTATGAAATCCATATCATTATAGACCATCCATTTCCCATCCATTTGGGATTAGAAATATGGTGAAATGAAAAAAAGGATACAAAAAGAGAATAAACCAAAATTTGAATCATATTGAAGTTAAATTTATGTTCATGAAAACACATTCATAAAAAATACAAGTAAAAAACCCTATCAAAAATTGAGCCAAAGAATAAGGCATGTGATTTTTGGGGGATTTCCCTTTGTCTGATGGGTGAAGAGAAGGTGCAGGAGGTGGTGGTTTGGATATAAGAAGGGTTGGTTGAATGATAACACTGGGTAAAGAAACACCTGTAGGAGCATTTTCTATAATGCTTGTTCTCCTATATAATAGAACATGACTCAGTGGGTTCTCTCAAATCATTTTCTAAATCTGAGATAAGTCTTGAAAAACTATCATATGAGAAAAAGGTAGAAAACTATGTCTAATTGAAGCAGCTACTAGGAGTAAAATTGCTTCAGATTCCACATGTAAGTAAGGATTTCAAAACATTATAAAATCATTGACTATTTAACCTACATATTTCATTTACTTCTCAAAATATTCATTGTTCTCCACGAATATTTCCAAGGTGTAAGTAAACAACCTGAACTAACCCAATTACCTATTAAGGGCCTCAATCATAGGTGGTATATTAGGATTCTTATCCAAGTACATGAAGTTGTTGTTTAGATCATTAATGGTATATATTTTGGAAAAATACTTGTCCACCTTCTCTCTAATCTATTTCTAAGCCTCAAAAGCATCATTGGTACACTATCCCACCAAGTTATAAATATGGTTAGTGTAAATGTGTAACTTGGAAAGGGTTTATTTATCAGAATCACTCTGAATTCCCTTGATCTTTTCTATTTCCATTGTTCTGAGGGACTCCATAGCAGCTGCAGGCCTGATAATTTTAGAGCTGGATGCACCAAATATCATATTCCAAATATCATATTTTAAATTATTCTAATATACACTCAGCAGATTTGTAACTAGGTTCCTAAGAATTTCCCTAAAACCACGAAGTGTGGTCTTGAAATCAGTGGTCAGAGATCCCGACTTGTTACCCATTCTCTTCACATCTTCTATTATCAGTGTATTGGGTCTAATGATGGTCTCAACTATAGTGATTAGGTTTGGATAAATATCCTAAATTACTATTCCTGAAATCCTCACAGTATATTCTCTTGAAATACTCATAGATGTGGATGCTTCAATTCTGACTCCATTAGTGGATCTCACCGACTCACATATATCAGACATTAATTTCTCGAGATCAGCCTTGGTGAAATAGTCAATAGGCACTGTCTGTACAACTGATTCATTAGTATTATGTATAGTAGGTGATGTTAGAGCAATTAGTTCCACTTCAACTGGTTGTGGAGTAGGAGGAAGAGGAGCTACTATCTCCTCATACGAGTCATAGTCCAACCCAGACATAATATAATCGTGATTCATATTCCACTCAATAGAACATGTCCAGTATCTAGGACCTAATGTGTCAATAATATTTGTACCTACTTGAGGATCTCTATCATCCTCATCTTCAACATCATAATCATATTACCATCCTCTATTTAAAACAACATTTCTACGCACTGGCACTAACTAATCTTGAGGTTCCACTTGAACTCCATCCAATGCAGCCCCATGAGGATCTCCTTCAATCTGAGGAATAGGTGAAATATAATCCTCAGCCTATTCCTCTTGTCCTCCATCCCTGAAATCATTAATCACTTGAATGATTCCTCGATCATCATTAGGGTGGTCATTCCTGTACTCATTTCCAGCATCTCCATCACCATTTTTATCAGCCTCCTATCCAATATGATCAACATCACCATACCCATTAGCCTGACCATATTCTCTATGCTCATATTCCTCACCAGAACTGTCTTAGATTATCTATACTTTAGTTATTCACTTAAAATGCTCACTTTTATTCTCCTCATCCTCATCATTATCATCATCACTATCTGTTTTTCTTACATGTCCATCAACTCCAGAGACTTCAGTCTCTTCCTCTTCTTCATCACCAAACAATGGTTCTTGAGAGGGCAATTCCAATGGTGGAGTTGTAGGTCCATAATATATATCTTTAGGGATCTAATTTATATCTAGGTCAATCATATGACTTATATGAGACCCCTATTAACTTGGACTATCAGGCTCAACTTCTTTATCAGAATAAAAATCATATTCAAAATGTTTAAGACACAGATTAGTTTGATCCTTTTTTCTAGTAGTATGATCTATGAGATTGTAATCATTATATAGTTTTTCCTCACATGCTACCCACATTATCTTATATGGATTAGAAAATATCTTCATCCTCTTGTCTATTTCCATAGTTAGGAAGAAGCCACTACAGGTAGTGATTACCTAATCAACATCCTCTACACATCCCGACCTCTTTAACATTATAGAGTTCATCCTAGGGTAGTATAAACATGTTTTTTTCATAATAGATTGATCATTTTAGAAATGTGTACCGTAAGGTACCTACATAAGTTCACTTGCACTCCATTTTCATAAAATAAATCAGGTTGACATCCTAATACATCATAGTATTAAAATCTCCCTTTCTTGGGCAGATTTGGTAATGAATAAATTTTAAAAGTAGACTAGCTTCTCTATAAAACTCTGTAGTTTTTTCTCTTCATGGATCCTCATTCCCAGTAAATTCCTTCAATGCATTATTATTATAAAATAAGTTTGAGTTTGGAGGAATGTTACCCTGATAATTAGCATAGATTCTCGCTGGTGGAATCTCTAAACAGTCAGCCCATTCTTTTAATGAAAAATAAATCTCTTTTCCTTTTACCAATGACATCATGTTAGACTACTCATCTTCTCCCAAAGACACATTCAAGATGAGATATAATTGATGAACTAGAATAGGATAAAAGTATCTCTCATTATTTTCAAACCAGGTTATCTACCCTTGAGATTCCAACACTTTTAGAAAAAGATACATGCTCAACAATAACCACTCAGAACACACATTCTTCTCAGTAGTCACTATACTGCTTCCCAATCTCGGCGTTCCATAACTTTCAAAACTACTAGATTCAACTTTCTGATTCTTATCTGAGGGTGATTAAATTGTTCATTCCATTTCACACTTCATTCTCTCAATTTAGAAGGTTATTGTTTAAATATGTTGTTCAAAGGTCGAGGGTAGAGAAGTATAGTGTCAAAAGGTAGAAGGATCAATTGTAGTGAGGATAGTGAGGAGTTTTTGATCGAATCAATTTTATCATTTAGGGATTAAACTTCATAAAACAAAAAATAGAATAACAATAAAATAAGAAACATGAATATATGTAATTTTTTATAAAATATGGCAGATAAAAACATTTTAAAATAAAATTGGTCTCAGTTTCAATGGATCAATATTAAAAAATTGGTTTCACATATCGGTTTCACAGATCTATTTCATAGATTGGTTTGATAGATCGGTTTGACCTGATCGGTTTCACTGATCGGTTTCAATATGATCAGTGTCACATATAAACATATTTTTATATAGGGATAAGATCAGAATGTCATTATAGATTTATCATTCCTAGTTCATGTCTGATGTAGCTCATTCTATCTGTGTTTAAGGGTTTGGTGAAAATGTCAACAAGTTAATGTTCACTCACAACAAACTCAAGAGTGATTAAAATTTTCTGAAAATTATATCTCAAAAATTGATTCCTTAGATCGAAATGTATTGTTTAGAAATGAGAAATTGGATTCTTAGAAATGTTAATAGCACTTCCATAGTCTAATAAACTGTGTTTCATCCATCAAATTTGTGCACAGTTACTACCAGCAGTAATGTACTCTCATTCGATAGTTGATAATTAAATTGACTTTAGATTATTACTAAATTATGAAATTAGAGACTTTCCCAAATAGTGACATGTTAAAGAGGTGCTTTTTATATCTAACAAACATCCACCAAATTCAGCCTCATAACAACTGGCCAAATAAAATTGTTGTCCACTCTTGTAGAACAATCCTAAATTAGTCTTATATTTAAGGTATTTGAAAACTCTTTTAACAAAATTTAAATGCGAATCTAATGGGGTTTCTTAAAATCATGAACACATACACACAGTAAACATGATGTCTGGCCTACTAGAATCTATGTAACAAAACTCCCAATAATTCCTCTATAAACATATTGATCAGTAGATTTCCCATTTTCATTATTATATAACATACATTTAGTTCTCAAAAACTGTTTTACTATTCATAATTCCATCAAATCCATATCTTTTTAAAATATTTATTGTATATTTTCCATGATTTTTTATAATACCTTCTTAGTTTTGAAATATTTGAATTCCAAGAAAATATTTTAGTTCACTGATCAAACTAATTACAAATTCACTTGGCATCATTTTTGAGAAATCATTACCTAAATAATTTTAAAAATATACAATTATGATATCATATACATATATTTGAGCTATTAAAACTTCTTTAGAAATTATTTTTATAAATGAATTTGGATCAGCAACTCCATTTGTAAAAACTTTATAAATAAGAATGTTACATAACCAATCATACCAAGCTCTTTGAGCTTGTTACCAAAATATGAAGATTTTTATAATTTCAAAACAAGATATGGAAAATGTGGATTTGGAAAACAAGGTGGTAGTTCAATAAAAAAATCGTCAGTTATATAACAATTTAGAAAATCACTTTTAACATTACAATGATATTTTTTGAAATCTATGTTTGATGCATAGTAAAATAAGATTAGAGTGCTTTCAAGCCTAGATAACGATGCAAATGTATTCTCATAATAAATTCCATCCTATTGATTATTTCCAAGTGCAACCAATCTTTCTTTGTTTCTCATTAAATTTCTAGATTCATCCAATTTTTTTGTAATCATCGATTTTGTTCTTATGGTCTATGTATAATTTATTCTATCAACTAGCTTCCATACATTATTAATCTAAAACTGGTTATGATCTTATTTCATATCCATCACAAAAAAATCATCATTTCTCGCATTATTGATATTCTTAGGTTCAAGTTGTGATAAAAATGGTTGATGTTAAACTCGATTTCTCCAAAAATTTGTAGTTTGAGTTACTCTGTCTAAATCTCTTACTACAACATCAAATGGATTGTTTTTAAGTGTTCTAGTAGGTCTATAAAAGTTTGGAGTAGTTGTTTCAAATTTATCATTTTGTTCTGGTTCATTATTTATAGATTCTGGAGAATTTCAAGAATTGAAAGTTTTTATAGATTCTTTTAAAGGATAATCTAAAGGTTTAAAATTAACGTCTAGATGAGACATATCTTCTTCAATATTTCCTACTGAATTTTTTGGTTCATGTGGATCTATTTCACCAAATATGACATGTACAGTTTCCTCCACACATTTGGTTCTTTCATTAAAGACTTCATAAGCTTTTCCGAATGTTGAATATCCAATGAATATTCCTTCATCAATCTTAGAGGAAAATTTATGTAGATTATATTTAGTATTAAAAATATAAACATTACATCCAGAAACTCTAAAATAATTTACCTTGGATTTCCTATTATTCCATAACTCATAATGAGTTTTCTTAAGGATAGGTATGATTAAGAAATAATTTATTATAAAAAAAATTTTATTAACAGCTTCATCCCAAAAATAAATGTTAGGTTATATTCATTAAGAATAGATTATGAAATTTCTTGTAAGGGTCTATTTTATCTTTCTACGATGCCATTTGTTCAGTTGTCCAAAAGGCAGAAAAGTTAGGCATATAGCCATTTTGTGAGAAAAAATATTCAAGTCTCGATTACCAAACTCACAGCCATGGTCACTTCTTATATATTTAAATTAAATTCCACCAATATTTTCTATAGATTTAGCATAATTTGACAAATGAGAGAAAGCATAACATTTTTGTGCTTATGAAAATGTCCAAGTATACCTAGGGAAGTCATCTACAAGAGCATACTCATAGTGACTACCATTGAGACTTGAAACTCTTGATGGTTCAAACAAGTCAATGTGAACTAACTGGAGGGGTTGAGAAGTTGTGACTTCATTATTTTGTTTAATAGAGATTTGTGTTACTTTCCCTTTTGACAAGGATTACACACTTTGTTGTCTAGAAACTCTAGTTTGGGTATGTCTTTAACTAAACCATTTATGGTCAACTTATTAAGGTAGTGTATAGTACGAAGTCCTAGTAACCTATGCTAGAGCTAAGACTCTTTTTGAATGGAACTTAGAAATAAACATTTTCATGATCCTAGTATGTCAATGATTATGTAATATACATTATAATTTCTAAAAATAGTAAATACTAAGTTAATCTTGGAATATAATACATGGAATGCATTATTTTTGAACTTGAAATTGAACCCATAATAACATAGTTGGTATATGATAAGCATATTATATTTCAATCCATCAATATAAAGTACTGTTGAAATTGAAAGAGTAAGGGTTACCAATCCGGCCTAAGATGATAATTTTTCTTTTACAATTGTCACCAAATGTGAGATGTCCTCCATCAATCTTGGAGAGACTCTTGAATCATGAGTATTATCCTATCATGTGTCTTGAGTAACCAATTTACAAGTACCCAAGTATTATATTGGAACTCATTAGGCAGTTTACCCACAAAACAATTTATCCAATAAACAATTTTAGTAAACATATTTTTATGGGCCATAAAAATTAATAATAAAAGCATTATGACCCCCACTTTTCCAATGGGTTTTCTATATGTATAATTATATGTATTTGAAAAATAACCGTTATGTGGTGTAGAGAGACATGATGCAATAAAATATTTTGTAGAACTGGAACTTACAGTACAATCATAATTTTTTGGGAAAGAATCAAATTTTACAAATTTAGACGTATAATATGTTTTTGATAATTATTTTTGTCCTGGCTGATACCCAATACTATAAGTGTACTTATTAGATATCTGTTTACAAATAAGTTGAGTAAGAGTATATTTTTTATTATTAAACATCTCTAAATCATTCTTGAATTCCATATTAGACAATTTTAATTCATTATATTTTTGAGCTCTTAAGCGTTATTTTCATTTTCAGTAGTAAGTTTAGATTTAATAGATACAGTAAGAGAATTATATTTCATTAATTATTTATGTGTATACTTTAATTCATTACATGTTTCTTATAGAATATTTCAATACCCAATCAAGTCATCATTTTTTATATTCTCAGATTCAGATTTATCTCTAGAATAATATTCAATAGCTACAAGTGAGTTAAAGAGTACCAACAAGGGATTTTTCAGAAGGAACAAGTTTTCCATATATTCTTTCTCATTCTAAGAAGAATAATATTAATTGTATCTATCCTCACATGAACTCCAGGTGGCCTTCATAGCATTCTTATACTTCCTAACATTATTTTAATATTTTTTCTTTGTATTTTAACTTCTTACAGTCATTTCTGACATGTACCATCCTCTTAAATTAATAGAAAACAATATCCTATGTTTTGTCACTTCTTTTTCAATCATTTTTCCAGTTTCCATTATTTTCATATTTTCCATTAAATACCAATTTCTTGAAGAAATTTTTATTTCTCTTAAATATTCTAAATCTAATTGCTAGATTGAGCATTTACTCATCACTATCTAAAGATGATTCTTTAATACTTTTGCTCTCAATAGTAGCTTTAACATTAACTTTATCTTTTCTTTTAGAATTGGTATTTGAAAATGTACATATTTTTTTAGGTTCATCCTCCTCTTCCTTGTATACAATCATCTATTATTCATACATCAAAGTTTTCCAATGAGTTCTTTGACTATTAATTATCTAAGGTCACATGATTCTCTAATAGAGATAGAAGTTCCTCCCCATCTATCAAGTAAGCATCTATGAATCCTCATATTCTATTCTTTGTAAGTAACATCACTTCCTAAATAAAGCATGGGGTCCACAATATCATTTAACCCAAGCTACATGCCAGATATAGATTTATCAATCTTCTTTCTCAAATTGACATATTTAATAGTATATGTATGAAATCTCATCTCTTTCACATTCGATGTTCCCTCATGGGAAATATACAATGTGTCCTAAATCTCATGGGCAGTTTTACAAGTAGAAATGCGAATAAAAACTTCATCTTCTATTGTACAATATAATGAATACATTTCATTATAGTTATTTTTATTGGTCGTCTTGGTAGGTTCATCCAAAGTGTTTCTAGCAGTCTCATGGATTAAATATTTACTTTCAATTGTAGCCCATATTTTAGATCCCATGATTTCTAAATGTATGTTCATTTTGAGCCTCCTATGACCATAATTTCTTCCACTAAAAAAAGGGGGTCCTTTAGTAGCATGTCCTTCTAATCTACTGTCAATAATATAAATTTTCAAAATATTTCAAAGAGATAAAAAATTATAAATGTCAAAAATTCTATGATATTTAAAATAAAACTACAATCATAGATGAAAAGGTTTAAAATGCTCTGAAAACTGAAAAATTATATATACCCTATGATAACAAATGTTTTTCAGAGTAAATTAATCTAGAGGGGGTGAATTGAGTATCTATAAAAATTTATGTTAAATATTGGATATTAAAAAAAATATTCCCCCAATTATAAATATAATCTTTGTCAGTCTATAATAAATCTATAAGAGTTATGAATGGTAAATTAATTTATCAAAAGATTGTTAGTTCTCAGCTATAGTATTCTAAATATTAATGTAACATTTTAAAGTAACCTACTAGTTCAAAACTATTATAAACACTTTATAAACTAATGATCCGAGTTAAATTTAGTTTTATGATATATATGATAAAACCAATGTAAAACTAAAATATAAAAGCACAATAGAAATAAACAAGAGGTTCAGTTTTATACTAAGACTCAGTCCTCTTCACTTGGTTATCACCTGCCACTAAGCTGTTTAAATTGATAAACAATTTTGATCCACACCCTAGATCGGAGTTCACAATAGTATACAAGGTTATCCTTGTCACACTTCACCTCTACCATGGTTCTTATAAGGAAATAATATAATAGGTCACACTTGACCTCTTCCACAATTCTGCATGGGATAAAAAAGGATAAATATAGTTTGAGTTTGAGTTTATCAGGTATTCTCCAGTTAGGCATAGGAGACAGTGTGTGTAACTGAAATATACAAACACTACTCAGATATGTTAATAAAATAACTCAATAGATCTAATGATGTAGACTAACATTTATAAGTTTTTTTGTGTTATCTAGGAAAGGTATGGACTAGTTTGATGTAGTGAAAATTAAGTTTGAGTCCTCTTGGGGATGTTTCTTACAGAACAGAGTATCATAGCCATTGTGGACTAGATTCCAGGAGAGTAAAATATTTAGCATCCTATTTCAAAGATGTTATGATCTGCTCGACAGGTTTTTTTTACTTCTTGATCTCCCCATATGTTTTTCCTTTGAGTTTTTAGGATTTTGGATGTGTGATAGAGAGTTGGAGGAGTTCACATACATTTCTTTTCATGAAACACTTCTGCACGTTTCCTTATCTTTATTGATACATATTGCAATTCCATTATACTTTGAGGTCAGGCATACACTAATATCTTTCCACATTCATTTAACTTGTACTATCACTTGAATATCCTTTAGAAAACATTACATAATGTTAGAAACATTAATTTTTCTAAATATAGCTGTTATATATAAAATTGAAAAAAAAATAAAAAATAGTTTTTATGTATATTGGTGAGCCATAAGTATCAGTGACTCATTGGCATAAGTCGGGGTGTATCCTTCTATCATCATTGGTCTGTTAGGATCGGTTGGTTAGGACTAGTGACTCTTTGAATCAGTGAGTCCTTTTTAACAATATCAGTGACATTAAGAATTGGTGTGTCCTTTCCATCAGTGTCAGTGACTCGGGGAATCATTGAGTCAATTGTGATGTCGGTCTATTTGGGAATTAGTTAGTCTTTATCAGGGACTCTTTTTTAACAATCAGTGTGTCGCACATAGATGAATCGTCCATTGGTAAGTCCTTTGATCAAATCGGTGCATTGACCATTGGCGAGTCACCCAATGGTGAGTCGCTTGAACTATCAATGTGACATTTGTTCTATCAGTGAGTCCAGCATCAGTGTCTTATTCGGTCATTGAATTATTCGATCGGTGAGTTCTCATTAGTGGGTCATCATTGGTGAGTCATACATTAGTGACCCCTTTGAGATATCGGTGTCAGGGTATTTGAAAAACTTACAAAGTGTATGTCTTATATAAAACATTACCATATTAAGTGAAATTTACAATTACACGTAAATATATACTTGGAAGTATATTGAAACCAAAATATCCATAGTTTATCAAATTATTCAAATGAATTATAATATGTTAAATAAGTTATATATTTATAAATATAATGTTGACATTTGTTATAACATAAAATATGAATTATCCTGATTTGTAAAGTGTAATGGATTGTGATTATTAAAACAACTATCTCATAACGGGTCCAACAATCCTTTAAAATCTTCAGTGATCCGAGTTTTTACCATTATTATTGAATCAAGATTATAACATAACGTTATAGAATGTATTATTTTTATTCAGTTTATAATTTTTTTTACTTCTATAACATTTGATATTTAGTTGTTATATACTAAATTTACAATTCTATTATTCAGATTATCACATTGGTAATTATTATTATCGATATTTTCTTATATTATCTAAATTATTGATTATTAATGTTTTGAATCCTCTCCCTTTTTCATTAAGCATGTATATTACTATAGTAAATTGAAAAAATATTTTCTCTATATCAAATACATAATTTTTTTTAAAATCTTCGTTAATGGTTTTGAATTGAACTATCTAATATCCTTGTTTTAAATTGAATTGATTCAAATGATGTTATCCTATCAATGGGTTTTAATAAATATTAAGAAAATAATCATTATAGTTTTAATTAAAATAATAATGAAATAGATTTTATTTTAAAGGATATTCAAGGGGTGGTGGGAGGATACCAAATGGTATATTATGACAATACCTATCATATTGGAGGACTAACACCTGTTCCTATTGCACGTGGTGGATGGTCCTTTGTTTTTTGTTTGGAATTAGCAATCATTCCATGAAAATGTGTATTTTTTTTGACATGTGGAGATTGATAGTTATAGATTATTTGTTTTTATTTTTACATTTGTTTTATCTGATATATTTATAAATGTAAAAAATTAGGTTCTACATTTCTTTTCTTATTTTTGTTTGAGTTTTATTTAATGATTTGTTTTTTAAATGTTTGGACCTTTTGGATGTGTTTAGGGGATTTTTTTATTGTGTATGAGTTATGGTTAGTATTTTATACTTCATTTAGTTTTTTATTTATATATATAAATATTTATTATGAAAATTATCATCAAACTTCTACAATTATCATGATGGAATTTCAAATGAAAATACCATTTTTTAGATTATGTTTTTTATATTATATAATTCCTAATTATATATGTATTGATAAATTAAAACTAGTTTTAATCCCAAGATGATCACGACTTAACATCGAGCTATATATATGGATGAATTGTTACCCAAAAAGGGGAAGAATCAGTTTAGTCACGACATGACATATAGGAATTATAATCAAATTAATACAATAATGGGTTAGTCTAGTATGGATGAAAGTGATTTTTAAGTGGTATTTTAGTTTTAAATGGATGCTACATAGTCAAATTTAATAGAATTAACTTTTATTATTGTGATACCTGAGGATAAAAATAAGAAATTGTTAGTTTTTATGTAGGAATCAATCACATGTCGGTTTGGTGCACATTTGTGCAATTTTATATAAATAGTGTGTTTTCAATTTAAAAGGTGCATTTTTTTAATATGTGAATCATATAATAATAAATTATAAAAAACCTTCATTTTATTGATACTTGATAAGAAAGATCAATTATTCATTTGTTGCATGTATGGAATAACTACAAATCCATATGAAAAATTGTCTGGCTAATGTGATTAGAAGTATATGTTTTAAATTTAAAAATGACATATATTAAAGTGGAAAAGTTTCATAAACAATTTTAAACAAATAAAAAATGACTTTAATGTCTTGATACTTTATAAAAAATCATTAATATATCTTTGTAATGTATGGAATAGTATTTTGTTAATAGTATGTCACACTGTGATTATTAAGACTGATATTTCATGCTATCAATCCAAAATGAAAATTTTAGTTCAAAAAATGAATCACACAATTAAAACCATTAAAATGATCTTGTATTGTCACAATACATGATGAAATTTTGAATTATTCATTTCGATATGTAGAAATAAACATAACATTAGTCTAACACAAGTTATGCTTAGTATGTCTCAAAATTCATGTATTCAATTTAAAAGTGACATTTTTTCAAATCACAAGTCACATATTAAAAATAGATCAATCGTTATTCAATGTTCATGTTAATTTATAAAAATAATTATTTATTAATTTGGGATATGTAGAAATAGTATACATCAATCTAGAATTCATTTTGGTAGGAAAGTCTCAATGTGTTTGAATTAAATTTAAAAGTGAAATTTTATTTTAAAGCCCATGACATTTAGTTTGAAAAAAAATAAAACACACTTATATTATCATGATTCATGATTTAAATTATTATTAAAATTTTTCTAACTTATTTGAATTAACATCACATAAATCTAACATGTAATGTGTCCAACATGAACAAATTACATGTCTCCAATATAAAACTAATGTTTTAGTCTAAAACATGTGTCACATAGTCCAAAATATATAAACACACTTTGATATTCATGATAATTTAAACAAATTAATATTATATTATATATGAAATATTTTAAATAACTATACATCTATAAAACACTTGGGGTGGTGGATAGGACTAAAAAATTGTGTCTTCAATTTATAATATTCATTTTTTCTAAAAACATTTGTTGGAAAATCAAAATAAATCTAAAATGGTCAGAATTATATTACAATTTCGTAAATAAATCAATAATTCATTTGTGATATGTAAGAATTAATTACATGCTAATCTGTCACATTTTTTTCCTTGTATAACTAAAAGTTCATATTTTTTATTATAATTTATTTTCATTTCGTAATTTAGTTGTACTAATATAATGTCTAATTTTATTAAAGTCACACAATACTTCTATAAAATGATGGATTGATCATTAGAGGTGGTCCCCTCTGAGTTAAATTCATTTTGTGTTGGTTTTAATAAATATTTATATGTGAATTTTATATCAATGTTATTATATTTTATTAAAATGAATTATTATAACTATCTTTATATTAAAATACATCAATTTCAAAATCATTTTCATTATATGTAAATATCTCATTACTATAATTTAATTTTTTGGTATGATCGTCAATAGTCTTCTATTTTTTAACACTGGATTTTAGTAATTGAAATGACCATTTTAAGGATAGTATTAGCGCTGATAAAAGGTTTCTTTTATCCACACAAAAACTGGCCTGAATGAAAGATATATTTATGAACACATTCTTAGAAATGAAATAGATATAAATGATTCATTATTTATTAAATTATTATATTTTTTAAACCCCAATAAAATCGATTATAGATACTTTTGAAATATTGATTTGTTGTGGTGATAACATGTCTAATGATATGTCACATAATAAAATTTTTCACGAATAGAATTAGCGAAGCACAATTGAGAGTACAAATTTTCCTGAATGGTTTTTTTTAATGGATCAAAATAACGTATAATAATCTTTTAAAAACCACAATAAATAAATTATATCATTTAATGATTCTAAACTCAAAAAATTGTTAATTTTTTTATTTTTTTGTATCATCAATAGAAAAATTTACTTTAGTTTCATTTTCATCAGTTGAAAAAATCTGTATTCCTTTGACATTGATTAAATTTTTTATTTAAGAGATGAAGAATTATTTGATCTCCACTTTTAAATAAGAGTTTGAAATGATTCCTTTTCAATTATATAGTGATAATAAGGGGAAGAATATTATATAAAACTAATTAAAATCACTATACTATTGCATTTTGAATCCATACATGTTCATGACTATATATTGATTGGTTGACCACTATATGACCAAAAGACCGATGGTATGGAAATATTAAGAGTAGAAAAATTAATTTTTTTATAAGTATCACAATTACATTCTACCACTCATTATGATTCATATCGAAATAGATGAACTTGAATGTCATATAATGAAATAAAAAAATGTTTATTCGGAGAAATTAAATTATTAGACATAGAAACTAACCATCTACACACTATTATACGAACGCCAATGATTATCACTGATTCAATCATTAAATAATGGTTAAAATAATTAGCATTATCAAAGAGAATTAGAATGTGTAAATCATCAAGGATACTAATCAAAGAAATTATAAAACCCTTTAAAATATATAATATGTATTAGAACTATAAATTTTGGCATAACATATATGAAAAATCAAATTAGTGTGAAATAAAATAATTTAGGGGGATCATAGAACTTAGTTTCCTTACATACCACCACTAATATTCACTTGAATATATAATGATTGGTAATATATCAGGTACAAATTGAAGTAGAGTAACCACCTAGGGAAAGCACAATAACTTTTTTAAGGTATCTAACTAGTGGTCTAGAGTTCCTAATTTGTTTCAGATCTTGACGAGTGGGTGGAAGTTCCTCTATAACATCAACCTTGATAATTTAGTTTTAAATTATTATGGATTTCATTTCATTCAATAATGGTTTCTATTTATTAACTTTTCCTAATATTTTATATTAATAGAGATTTCTGAATAAAAGTTCATGTGATGGAGAAAAATTAATAGAGAATAAATATAAATTAAATTAAATTTGATTATAACATTTTAATCGTTATGAAATAATTTAGAATTGACATGAAAAAAGATAATGTAAATTATGAAATATATATATATCCTAAATTAATATTTTCATGGGATATACAGTGGTAATACCATTTAGCACCATATAATAATTTTGTAGTGTATGATATTAATGTGATACCAAACTGAATGCAACGTCCTTTGAATTGAAATAATGTACTGGAGGTTAATGTATGACTATATCTAAGACCCTAAAATAATGTCATACAACTAATTACATATATTGAAACAATGGGAGAGTGTACGAATGATGGATTACAAAAGGCTGGAACTACGTGAATTTACTCAAGTATAATATAACACATTAGTTAAATTGATATGCTTGGGAAACATCTCTAAGATATTCTATAAAGGTGATATACCATAATGAATGTGTTTTACACTCATTACATGTTCCCTACCAAAATTTTCACCTAATAAATCTCTACTTCATTACTTTTCATTATTAGACTCTAGCACACTATGTAAAGTAAGAGAATCTTGAGAATGTGATAGGTTTTTCAAGAATCCCATTGATATGTCATAGAGAAGGGAGTATGATGGATCCATAGTCATTGATAATCAATAAACTCATGAATTAAAAATGTATATAAAATATCTTTAGTTGATGGTACAAGTATTGTTCTTCAATTTATTTAGTGTCGTGATTTTAGGTTTCACACATAAAGTTCATTGTTTTATGGGTTTCTATTATCTCCACTATAATATACAAGTGTAGTTTTATTGTTTGAAACCCATTTGTATTATCATATCCTTACCATAGAATTTAATCATTAAATAATATTGAGAATAATATATTTTAATTTATATATATATAACAGATCATAATAACTATATTACAATATAGCAAATTTCATAATGTGATTTTGGAATTTATACTACAAAGGGCTTACATAGATGATTATTCATTCATCGATTAATAGTATAGAAGTGGTTTCTGTGGATGATTAGTAATACACGCAATCTCATTCATGCTTAAATGAAATCACTTTTCACCTATGATGTTATATGTTTTGGTTAATATGAGGTATCGTATAAATTATTCCAAACCAAAAATCATATTAATCATACTAAAAAAACATGATTATTCTTATTTTAGTAAAACACATGTTGGAATAACATGGAATTAATCACACACATTTCCCTTTTTAATGTTAAGTGAGGTATACTAACACATAGTTATTAGATTGTGGTTTCTATGAGGAACTTACAAATCATGGACACTGCATCAAATTATAGGAAGTTAATCTAATATGGGGATTCTCTATTAGTTTAATGTCACATCACTCGATTTTATTTCTACACTAGTTTTGTCATATTTAATCCAAAATAGGGCCATAGGTTTAATCATATGAATATTGAGAGACTTTCTTATTATTTTCAATTACAAGTTGAATTCAATATCTTATAAAACGTTTATGCATTATAAAAATGTGTATTTTGGGACATTTATTTATTTATTTAAGTGTCAATTAATTATCTAAAAATAAA
The DNA here is from genome assembly GCA_963277665.1 of Viscum album. Classification (NCBI taxonomy): domain Eukaryota; kingdom Viridiplantae; phylum Streptophyta; class Magnoliopsida; order Santalales; family Viscaceae; genus Viscum; species Viscum album. Next base: position 2,043,751,137 of record OY728150.1, on the reverse strand, counting down.
TCACAATTAATTATTTGAATTTTTTTAAATCATTTAATCAAATAAATAAATATAAAGATTTAATGTTAATATTGAAATACATTTAATAATTATATGAGATGACTAATTACATTGACATAATGTGTTTGTTTAGAAATCATTAACAAGAATTTATAAATTGAATAATAATGCATAAATATTAATGGGTGTATATACCCATTTAGGATTTTTCATAATTTCAGAATTTGAATTTATTGAATTAAATGTATCAATTTTTATATTAGTTCAACTATGTAAAAATATATTTTGAGAAATTTTATATAGTCAAGGATTCAATAATATATATGTTATATTAATATTATTTAGATAGTTTCATTATAGAATTAAAATATAGAATTCTTATGCACATGAGTCTGAGCCCGGTTTGTGGGGACTCTTCAAGGGCATCCAAGTGACCCAGGATCAAATCCAAGAAGAGGCATATTTACGGGGTACTTTAGTAGTACAATACCTGATACTTTTTAGTAATGTATATACCTAAACTATTGATCCGATTCGGGCTTCTGGACCCCGGTTTGGTCATCTGACTCATTAAGGCCTTCGGGCCACCCATGGCTTCTGTGATAGAAATGCTTTCATGCTACCTCACGACTTTCAAGGCAATTCAAGGCCTTTAGGACATGCAACTGCCTTTAGTCTACTTGATGTGTAGATGAAGTCTCTAAAAGGAACATTCTCTAGATGAGGATTCAGAGAAGACACATTCACCAGAGAAAGAGTAACTAGAATTGGATGAATGAAAGCGTACAAAAACTACCATTGGTACCAGGCCTATGAACATTGCATAGGAAAGCTAATCAAACATTCATAAAACATGGGAGAGCTTCAGAACGATATAGACTCTAGGGTGTGGTAGTTCCAAGTAGTTTCTGTGATGATTCAGGTCGTGTGCCTTTAAGTCCTTTGGGTCATATAATGTGTCTCTAAGAATAAAATCCTTATAGGGGTTCCCCTTAGACCCTTAAAAGAGGCATTAATCAATATATAATAACAATATAAGGTTGTCTGTCCATTTAAGAAAATGGTTATATTTTATTTAATATAATTTATTAATGTAAATTATCAATACTAATTAATTTAAAGTGTTCATATATTTATTATCACTTGTTTGAATACCTAAATTGTGAAAATATTTTATATTATATTTATTATTGTTCTTTACTATAATTACTATGTTATTAATTTTTTTTTCTTACACGTTAGTTTAATGTTGGTACACAATATATATAGTTTAACATATATGCATATAAGGAGTTACATTCTTGGTATGATATTGGATTTTGATTTCTTCTTTATTTAATATTTACTAAACTGTTTTTTAAATATGAATTCAGAATTTATTTATTATTTATAAATATTATGAATTAGAGGAGGGAATTTGGGCGGATCTACTCATTGCTCGAGAGGTTGATGCCTATATCAAAAAGTAAGTTTTGGCTATTAGTGGCTCCAAGATTACTAATGTTTAGAACATTGATTTGAAATATTTCTAATCATTTACATGAAAGAGTTTGATAAATTTTTTTTCAGAGTTTGCATTAGTATTTGTATATAAGTACATGGATTTTTATTTGAGTTAGCAACACAAACAATGAGTTTTTTTATATTTAAAAATAAATATGAATTTAAAATATTTGTGTGGTGGAGAGAATATGATTCTATAATAAATCATTTGAAGCACTCATCAATGTGAAGTGAAGATCTAGAGATAATATGGTAAAATTAAACCAAATACAAAATACTACATGTAAGATTCATTCCAAAGTAATCATGAACTTTAGGCAAGGCTTCCTAATGACAATGAGAAATAATACATGAGGGTCACATAGTAAGTGTTTCTATTGGTCTTGATTAAATTCTATTTCAATTTAATTATTTGAATAAATAATATTCTCAAGATTGTGGTATAATTTTATTTATGTTATATTTATCGCATAAATTAAATAAATATTTATTAATCATATTTTGAATAAAATATATTTTTTAAAAAAATTTGTTGAATTTTAATAAATATATATTTACTTGTTTGTGAAAAAAATATTTATTTAAGAGAATAAATTAATTATTCAGGTGTTCAATAAATAAAAGAGGAGTTACAATGGACCGATATCATGTATAGTGATAAATAATTATTTACAAGTCAGTAAATATTTTATATCAAATGTTCAAAAGTTGGCGCACCACAAAATAATAACAATAATAATATTATTATGTGGCATTGGACTTCATTAATGATTATAATTATAATTAATGGCTGTTATGAAAGTAATTTTTTTTATCTAAAATAACATAACTATAAATATATAGCTATTTATTGTTTTGTAAACCCTTAAAAACCAATTCAATGTTTGGGAACATATAATTTTTTCACACAATGAATTCTCTCTCAACACATCCACCTATATCCCTCTCAAGAATGAAAAACCCAAGAGTGTATTTCTTCAACATCGAATATTGAGCAATGATGAATGAAAAATGGAAGATATTTGATAATCTATGATATCACATAGAGAATGAATAACATTTCATAGATTCCATTGGAGAATGTGTGGATAATCATTAGATGGATTCTACCCTTGGATCCTTACAAGAGAAACAAAGGAAATCTTGAAGGTCCTTCTTGGATGATAAAAAATCATCAATGAAGAAGGTTTCTAAGGATAGTTATTAGTTTCCTTAGATATTAAATAAATTAACTATAAATTTTATGTATGTGATCCTCACTCTTGGTTTTGGGCAACAATTAATAAAAGAAATATTAATTTATTTTCCTCCACCACAATGCCTCCACTTCACCCAGAACCAACAGGTTGTATCTGATGGTGTTTATGTATAAATTTATAATTACTTATTCGATTGTTGATCTATGCACAATAATTAGTAGATTTTAGTATCATTTTATTAATTATATTCTCTGATTTTACTTAACATGTTATTGATATATTAATCACATTCGTCCAGTTTTTCATTTTATTAGATTTTGAATAAATAATAAAGAACGACTAGAGATTCCATTGGGAAGTACCAAATATTTGGCCCCTAAAGCTGGGTTAAAAAACCTATGGTCAAAGAACACACTGTATACCCATGTGTTCTATATCTAGATGTTCCAACCAATTAAAAATATGTGGTGTTTTTATTACATATCATGTATTGACTAGAAAAATATGGAACGTGGAATGTAGATACAGTGCTTGTAGATGGCATTTACATACTGTGTAGTCTGGCGGAGTTATCATGTCGAATCCCTACGTGTGTGACTTGGATCTATAGTAACTAATGTACATAGTGTGTAACTGGATGTACACTCCATGTAGTTTTCCATTAATTGAAAAAAAAAAAATTACATTAAATTTGTAATAGTATAGCATTAAAACCTTATTATTGATTGAAACATTGTTGAATGTTTGAAAATTTAATAATGGTTTTAAACAATTATAAGTGCTCAACTAATTTACTATAATAAATATTTAATTAATGGTTATATCATTTATTTTCAATGTATTCCAAAATGATGGGTATCTTTAATTATGTTCATATGATCATTAACAAATCCATTGGTTCCCCTCACATGGATGTGGGTAATAAATATTTGTGATTAATGGAGCATCCCTTGTCATGTAGAGACGGATTATCATAGAACCATAATGACGCCAACTCAGTGATACATAGTTGGACATGTGGAATGAAATACCTCAAGCTAATTTTAGTATAAGGATTTGTTTTCCATAGGCCCTAGGTTGTTTTAATGCTCTCTCATTTAACCAACCATCAGATAAGCTCATGATCTGGTCATTTTATTAATTATTTATTTTAGTCTAATGCATTAAAATTATATTTACTGATGCAAGGCAACAATATCAAAAATGAATGAATTAATATGTCATGAATAAATTTAAATAAAATTGATTATGTGTAAATGTTTTATCCAAATGTGGTTAACTAATTAAGAAGGAATCCACATAAATATTATCAATACACGTGAAGGATAAAACAATATAAAAAATTTATGCATAATAAAATAAAATACCTCAATCTAATATTATGTCAGACTAAGAATTATTTTACTTGATTAGGAACCAAACTCAATAGTTCTATGGGTTTGAACAACCCTTATTGAGATATTTACATTTATAAGGGGTGTTCTTATGAAGGTTTCATGTTGACTAAACAATTTTACATCCAGAGGAGTATCCCTTTCTAGACATGGTGTAATTTCGCAGCACATGTTGTGAAAATCCAATTTAGTATTTCTAGATTAGGGATTCCACTCAATGGATCAAGGAGATTCAATCCCACAGTATAGAAATAATTTCCTACCTAAATACCATCAACATTGATCGACCTACCCTTGTTGGGGTTATGAAAAGTTTAATATAGATCCTTACATCTAGAATGTCCTAGCTAGTAGACATTCCATGTTCATTGGTGAGGAATATTGGGACTTTATAAACTAGTTGTAGATTTAATAAGATCAATTAATTTATTATTTATCAAAAACCTGGTAATCAATAAATTTAAAAATAATATGAGATTTTTTTATCAAATAAAATTATAAAATATTCATCCACACAATCCCTACATTCAGATTTGGATAAAGATAATGTCCCCACTTGTAGTAACTTCCAAGAGTGGTTTAGACACCATTCAGTTGGTTTGCACCATGAAAAGAAATATTACATTCTAGAATCCTCAATTCCTGATATGCCTACTTATATGGTGAGTGATTAAGAGTTCATAGTCTATGAAATAGATATGAACAACATAGTCAACGTTCCGTGTTTGGTGTTTTCACCTATGTCTAGTTAACATTCGAAGTCTTACAAATACATATATTCATATCTCATGCATGAGCACATCTTTAGTATTTACCAAGAGGTAGATAGTCCTAAATGGCTTTAGTTTTCCAAGGAACTCTTTTAGAGTAATCTTGGAGAGGGTTCCCCAGCTAGGCCTCACGTAGTTATGCTCATTGGAAACAATAAGACCCTAGAGGTTCTAGGGCTTAAAATCCATGGAGATTAGGGACCCTATCTCATTATGATATCACTAATTCAGAGTATATATAGTTTTGTCATGAATTTTAATATGAACAACATTGACAAGTATCTACCAGATATTATAATCATCCTGCTCCATGTAGATAAATGTGTGAAGAGCTAAAATCCTTCTATCATTATGGTGAAAAAATGGAAGAGGAAAGCAAAGAGATTTAATCCCAAATATTCTACCCACCCTTCCAAGAAGAAGAAGATCAAAGGAGAATAAAATTAATACGATGTTAATATGTTTTTCATGTGTAATGAAGGGCCACTAGAATAAAAACTGCACCCATATAAAGAAGCAAGGTGAAGATTCAAGAACATTTGTTATAAATTGAAAATTTTATATTTCTGAAAATTGGTTATGAAATAAAGATTGTGGTTCTCAAATGTGTATTAAAATTACGGAATAGAGTAGTTTCAAAAAAATTGACCAAGGGGAAGTTGATATACATCCAGCCAATGGAGCTATGCTTGGTTCTACAACTATCGGGGACTACCACATCACGTTGTCAGCCAGAATGATCTTGCTTTTATAGGGTGGTCATTATGTGCCTTTAGTTACCAAAAAAAATATTATTGTAACTTTAATTTATATGTATTGGTTCATTTTCAAATTTGGAAATAAAATTTTACTCTTTTATAATGATAGTATTAGTTATAGTAAGGCACATTTATGCAATGGTCTTTATATGTTATATTATAAGAACCACATAATGGATATCAATAATGATGTTACTTCACATGAATCGCACCACAACCACATTTGGAATCACTTTACAGATCATGTAAATAGAAAAGACCTAAAAAATTGCATTAATATGTATATTTAGATTCGTTGGAACTAAACCCACATGGTGTATGTCACATAAGATAACAAGTGAAAATGTCTGAAGCCCCATTTCGTGGGAAAGATGAAAGGGATAAAGTGATTATAGAATTAGTTCATACCGATGTGCGCAGACCACTTCATATTAAAGATAGGGGAGGGTACTCATACATCATAACATTTACTAAAGATTTTAGTAGATATGGATATAATTTATTAATGTGGTATACATCAGATTCTTTAGATAAATTAATGGAATAAATGAATGAATTTGAAAACCAGCTTGCTTAGAAGATTAAGAAACTCTCCTCAGACTATGGTGGATAATATCTTAATCAATACTTCATTGATTATATATGAGTTTTTGAGGTCCAATGTTAACTCATTACTCATTACACACCAAAGTGAAACAATTTAATTAAAAGTAGGAATGACATATTTTTGGACATGGTGCGATCAATGATGAGTCACACGAGTCATCCATTATTCTTTTGGGGATATCCATTAAAAAAATTAGAACACATACAAAACCCAATACCAACTGAATCATTAAATGGTTTTCCATTGGAATTTTATAGTGGAATGAAAACCTTGTTACTAAACTTACATCTTTAGGGAAGTGACGCATTTTTTAAGGCCTCTTACTGTAACAAACATGCACCCAGATGAAAAAAATGTACCTTTATTGAATACCCCAAGGATTAAAGGGGATATAAACAATATAAACACTCTGAAAAAAATATTCTAGTGGAATGAAACACTATTTCATATTAGAGGGAGGACATCTCCCAAACAGGTAGTATGAGTAAGATAAACATCGATGAATTCAAGGCTCAAGGAACACATTAGTTGGTACATGATCAGATTACACAAAGCCCTATAAAAGAAGAAACTATTCTAGAGACATAAGTTCTATGTAAAAGTACATGATAGGTTATAGAACCAAAATGGGTTGGTTTTATTGTTATTGAGGATGGAGACTCATTATTAGTTGATAATAATGATCCACTAACCAATAAAGAAGTAGAAAGTGGAATAGTTGTTTCCACGTGGAAAGAAGCCATGATTTATAAAATGGATTCCATGTACCAAAACAAATTCTAGATCGTTGTGGACCCTATATTGGATGTAAATCCCATTGGTCGAAAATTGGTATTCAAGAAGAAACTGGACAATGAGGGAAAAGTCAGTACCTATAAGGCTCGACTAAATGGAAATGGGTTTATACTACATAATGGCATGGAATGCGAAGAATCCTTTTCACCAATTTCAATGATAAATTAATAATTATGCTTTACATTGTGGATTAACATGACTATGATATTTGGAAAATGTATGTCAAAATAGCTTTCATTAATGGGAACCTTCAAAAAGATATCTACATGACACAACCAGAAGGGGTTGTGACTCTAAATGATTCCAATAAGATATTAATGTTTCCAAAAACCATTTATGCATTAAATCATGTATCCAGGTAATATAAATTTATTTTTTGTTAATAAATAACAAAATTTTGTTTTATAAAGAATGAATGAGAGCCTTTTGTCTACAAATTATTAAGTGGTAGTATAGTGATTTTCCTAATAGTATATGTTGATGAAAAATTACGTATTAGAAATGAAATACCAATCTCATAGTCTATTAAGGCGTTGTTGAATAAATGATTTTCCATGAAGGACATGGGTGAGGAACCATATATTTTTGGAATAAATATCCATTGTGATATATCCCAGAGGTTTATTGTCCTATATCGAAGTACATACGTTAACAAGATACTAAATAGATTAATTATGGTATAATCCTAGAGGTGATTTTTGTCAGAGTCACATGTAATTTATCGTTCCATTAAAATTTTTCCTCAACCCCATTAGAAAATAAATATAATTTCATGGATTACATACGCATCCATAACTAGTTCAATCATGTTTTTAGGCTCTATACTAGGTTATATGTCACATATGAATTATGAGTGGTAAGAAGATTTGAAGCTGATACAGGTGAACATCATTAGATGGAAGTCAAGAACATCTTGAAGAATCCGTGGTGTAATAGAGATTTGTTCCTGGTTTATAGAGGAGATGAGGAACTATCCATCTGAGGATATACATATGCTAGTTTCCAAAGTGATTAACACGACATTAAGTCACAAACGAGACACATCTTAACATGGAATGGAGGTGCTCTGAGCTGGAAGAGCTCAAAGAAGGTTGTGGTAACAAATTTTAATGCAGAGTCCGATTATATGGAATATTTTGAGGCATCTAATGAAGTAATATAGATGAACTATTTCATCCTAGATATTATTCTTACACATATAAGTAAAGATCCCATCACACTCTATTGTGACAATATACAATGGTGTATCTCACAGTAGGGATAATGTCACATCAATGGACAAAGCATATACATTGGAAGCATATTATTTTGAGGGATTTTTTTTCTCAGAGATGTGAGGTTGTAGTAAGTAATAATTCCATGGAAGACAATGTGGAGGACCCATTGACGAAATCCTTGACTCAACTAAAACACGATAGTCATTTGAGGTCAAGGGAACTATAATTCCTAGTTCATTGTCTCTAGTACAAGTGGGAGATTGTTTGAGTTAGTGTCCCAGAACAAACTATTTTTACATTGATTACATTAATATTTGATGTATTAAATATTATATTAACCATAATATTACAAATTGTTCATTATTCTATATGATTTTAATGTAATAATCTCATAGACTATTTGTTTCATTGATAAGGTCATAGTAGTTCACTGCTATGATGAGAACCTTTAAGTTCTATGAAAATATTCATAATATAGTTATGTGGTTAGATAACATACAATGAGAAATTTAATGTTCAATTACTATGATATTGAAAAATCATAAAATATGACATGCATAGGGTATTTAATATCAAACTTATAACATTGTGTGGAAATACTATTTTATTGATTAATGTATGATTTTATCCTATACCTGGTTATCCTTATATGTACGTATCTTCATAAGATGAAATTGATGGAGAGTTCATGTATGAAGAATTATGATATATTTTAATTTTATGCATTTACTCATGAATTATATGATACATGAGTAAGTGTGAGGGTCTCGAGGAATGTTTCTACGATCTTATGCAATGATCATAGGATATATGTGAATGTGTGTGACAGTCATAAAAAAATTCTGACCAAACATCTCTCCCTATAACTATATATCCATTATTTCCTTTTCATTATTAAATAATATCACATTGGGGAATGTTTGTTAATCCCGACCATGTGATGTGATGTTTAACTACCCTATGGATACATCATTCAAATAGGATATAATGGAATCCCTTGTGTGATCATAATCATCCTCGTGTATTTAATTAGGTTCCAGGAATTCTATGGTAGAAGTTATACGTAGAAATATTCATTTTATATAGAATCATGATTTGGAGTTTCATGCATGGTGTTCCATGCTTCATGGTTTTTTTTATTATTTTGACAAAATTTATTAAGTTGTATTATATCCTTTTGAAATCCATTATACACATCAATCAATATAAATATTACTAAATAAAAAAAGTTATTATTTACTATTAGTCCATTAATGAAGTGGAGAATATGTATAATACCATTTTATATGATAATATCATAATAACTCTATAAGTATTGAGTATATAATCGAATCATTTCTCAATAGTATATAGGATTAAATCATACCTTAATGACTAAATGAATAGATGATAAAATATGTAACTGATTTGTTAATTAAAAAGAATATGTGAATGAATTTCAATGAATGAAACCACACCATCATTTAAATAACATTAAAAAAATTTAAATTAAATATATTTAAAAAAATTTATTTAATGATAGATAATTTATACAAATGAAACAATAATTTTAAATTCAACCACGTACACTAAAAAAACGAGGAACAATCTTGATCATGAATGTATGTAAGTGAAATTGAACTATAATTTAAATTTAATCTCTTCCACTATATTATCACTATTAGTAATATTATGATGAAACATTTGTAAATAATTCTCTTATAATATAATAATGATGTTAACATTGAAATTTCCCAAATCCAGAGAATTATTAACACCAAACTATAAAGTTTAATTTTTTGAATCCAATATATGTAACAATTATTTATCAAAAAAATAAAATCATCATGTTATTGAACACTGCAATTATTGAAAACCAAAAATTTAACATTTATAAACATGTGATTAAATTATTCATGATAATAGTCAAACATGAATATATTTAACCATGACCAAACATTTAGGAAAAAAATTTATAATTTAAAAAATGATTTTAATTCATAAGATATGTTTATCACAAATACAATAATTATTAAAATTATTTTTTATTTTCTATTACAAATATATTTATTTATTTTATTATTATATAATATAATTATATAATAGTAGAATGATATATGAGTGGAAAAAAGATTCAAGTAGTGATAGGATAACCTTAACCTCAATATATAATGGCAAAGATATTGATCTTTGTTTACTAACTGGAAATGATATTTTTGATCTTCTATAATAAGCGAGTGTGATGCAGTGAAGATGCTAGGGTAAATGATTTTATTGGTAAGAATTCATTATCTATTTTTGGTTAAATTTACCAAATTTTTTATTGATATTGTGGGTAAATCTATAAGAATGATTATTAAGAAAGGGAATGTATCTTGGGTAGTGTCTAATGATAGAGTAGTTTTTGAATGGGTATCTATATGAATGTTTTAAATAATTACTCAGGATATTTTTCCATTGAGAGAAAAACACAATCATTAATAATTTATTCAGAATAATTTTACTGATATTTTGATTTGAACAGTGTTTGATTATTATATTTATAATGGAATACTAAAAAATTAGTTTTTTTGTTGAGATCAACAGTAATGATTGTGGATTTTGTTCCCTTGAATTGAAAACCTTGTACCCTACACATGTATAAATATAATGTTTACATTGATCCATATAATTTCATTTGAATTCCATGTATATATTTCTGTTTTGTTCTATTATCACCATTAGATCTGTTGTAACCTTTATATATTATTTGAAATTTTGTATAGTGTAGTTATTCAAAGTAAACTAAAAAATGATAAAAAATTGTGTTATGATCAATTTTTTGGGAACCTAATTGAGGCATATATTATCTGTTAAATGTATTATAAATTTGAACACAAAATTATTGGAATAAATATAAACATTTAAAATCATTATAAAAATTTCCCTTAGTGTTATAATGATTAAAAAAATATTTTTATTTTTTATTTTCATTAGAATATGATGATGATATTGATATTTGTTACATAAGTTAACATATTAATGGTCATACTGAATCATCTCAAGGAATGAATAAATTAATCATTAAATCCATGTGAAGGATTTATTATTCTTTATCATCCATGTCAAGCTATGTAACTAACTTATAGGATTCCGTTGTTAATATATAGGGGCTGGCCACACTTTCTAAAAGGATATAAAAGGTTGTCCAAAAGTTCATGGATTCTAATATAATGAAAGGTATGGTGACCTTCTACCCTCAAATATGGTAACAGGTGACCCTTATGAAAATGTTGGTGAGGGTAGTCATAAAAATGTCTCTATAAATTTCATCTATTTTGATATTTGTCCATAGATACTTTTAAATAATAGATTGATGGATTTTTCATGTTCTTATGGGAAGGAGATATGTGTTTAATGAACTGAATGCTGATATCACTACTAGGTATTTTACTATATGACTACCTTATTACATTAGAATTTTTTATATCATAAATTGAAACCATTTTAAGGGATGGGATGATAAATTTTTGAAAAATGGAAATGTATCATGATGATAATGATTAAAATATAGAACTTTATAATCTAGAAGAATAAAAAAAGGGTTCCGAAAATAATAGTTATAGGGGAACTCATATGAAATAAATTTTTTAGGATAATAATACAAATAATCACTAAATAATAGGGAGCAGTTATAACAAATTGTTTTCTTAGATTGTAACTATGATGCAATGCAATAATGTATAATTAATTTTTTACACAGACCCTTTTGGAAATATAATGACCCAATTCTGGTATGGATTCTTGAATCTATCAATTTATTGGTGAATCATTATTTTTATTGGAATTTATATGGATTATAAACTAATTATTCATAATATCTATAGTAAATTTATAGTAACCTTATGGGTTTTTATAATCAATGATGTTGTTTAAGGTTTTTGGTGTGGGAGTAGCATGTGATGGGTTGTCCTGAAAATTAATTTTGTTTTTCGCATCCAATGATCAATATGATAATTACATGAAGATAAAAACTGTGATGAATATAATATAATCAAATAATATAGTCAATGGATAAGATTTCATAACTAGAGCCCATGATCATCATATATTATTTATAATTATTTTAAGAATCTAAATAATGAGCTTGTGAGAATTATTTCTTCATCGATTGACCTAAACAAATATATACATCATACCATCATTGTTTTATAGAAATAAATGGAATATTAACTCTAGAGGTCATCCACATATGTACCAAAAATCTCTACATTTTGGTGTAATAATATTTGATTACTGGCATGGAAGATCATATCACTTTCATTGTTCTCCATTGACCGCTTCGAGAATCACTTCTGAATTACTCTTCTTGATCCCTCAAGACTTGACAATGGATGATAGATAAAGTTAATTCTATGTTAATGAGAGAATTTTTGGATAAGGGATCTATCTTGGTCCTTGATAGGTTTCTCCAGATTTGTTGTTTACAACAAAATGAATTTGGTGTTTTGAAAAATAATAACGTCTGGTTTATATCATGCTAGGTTTAGAAATAAATATTTTCATAAGATCATTTTAATATTTATTTATTCCCTTTGGAACCCCATGTCTATAACAATAATAATATTATTTTTTTACATTTGATAAACTTACAAATTTTGTTAAAATATTGATTATTCAAATAATATTGAATATATATAATTTATCTCTAGACCATTAAATTTGGTCCACAAGTCCTCAATAATATATGTTAGGCCTTGAATTATTACCTTGTATTTTTTAATAAAGATCACTTCATTATCCTCCAATAAATAGATAATGTTTACATTCACTAAAAATAAAATATTTATTTACTAAATGTTTTATCTCATAATATTATTTCAAATAACTGGTGATAGAATATATGTGATCAATCCCACATGGACAATTATTAAACCACGTAAGAGAATAATATTAATTCAATTTGTTAAATAATAAATTGTAGTATATTATTTAGCTGATATTTTGGATACACTTATTTTGTTTCCCTCTAGAACTATTTATAAATTTCATCAGGTGAAATGACCAAAAGTACAAGTATAAAATCTAGAAACATTCCAAGGAACCAATATAAAAATAATCTAATCCTGAAATGACGTAATAACTCTTAAAATTGCACATTATGTACTATAATACCTTTATCACTATATCATTTATCAATAAGGTTTCATGCCCGTGTCATCAACCTATGTGATCGATGTTTCTTTCATTTAATTTCTATAAATATAACTTGCATGTAGAACACCATGTCCATGGATTTATTTAGTCTATATGTTTCCAATCAAATCGCCCATTATATCAACTTCTGTTATATAATAGAAGGGGGAAATTATTTCTCATTTTATTCATTATTGTTATATTACTTGTGATGTACACAACATATCCTACCTCACCGCGATGATATGTCATAACAGTTTTCCTCAATATACCAAAATACATGACTTATAATACTCATTAATAATAATATTAAAGTATATTGATCAATACCCAAATTCTCATATAGGAACATCTAATAACACATAATTGTGGATTTACTACTAGCGGGTCTCGTTCTCATAATATCATACACTGGATATTACCATGGGAATACACCATGAGAAAATTACTATACTTTTGGCGAGTCTCCACCCAATATATCTAGAATTCTTTTAGTCACTCAAATTATTTGACATGGGTATTTAATATATATCTAAGAATACTATAATGGAAGTTGTGGGTTCTCATTTTAGTGGGGAACTACAATGAAAATTAATTGTGACAACTACTATTAGGAAAATATCACATACTATATTACGTATAAGAACAATCATGATGATATAATACATATATTTATATTTATAAATATAAATAAAGGTCACAATAAAGTAAATATAATATTTTTCTAGGGAACCAAATCCAAAAGACCCCCACATGCAGTAGAGCTAACTACCAACAATGTTCATTATTCATACTGTCACATGATACACATGATTATACATGGATATTACTTTATTCATGGGTTCCACCAAGTTTTCTACTGTGAAAAATCTAATTTCTACAACCTCGCCCCTATGATAAAAATCCATCATGAGGTGATAATTTTGAAGTTTGTTATTTTTCTACTGGTGCAACCTTAGCCTTATTGAAAGGGAAAACACTGCAGTCTATTATAGTAAAATGTGATAGAGTCTTTAAATCTTGGTTCCAAATTAATCTCATGGATTTTTTTATCTAAAAATCATCATTTGATGTATTATAACTTTCTATATACTTAGAATCCAAAATTGAATCGTCAAAAAATTGTATCTTTGAACTCTTCCAGCTCACAACACATCCATTGAGAAAGAAAACATATCATGAATATGAATTTATATCATTATGATATATTTGACTACTATAATTGTTATTACATTTGATAACCATCACCTAATATCTTCTATACACCAAGAACATATCCTTATTCCTTTTAAGATACTGTAGGACAACCTTAACAACAGATCAATGTATTTCTATTGGATCAGCTTGATATCTACCAGCCATAATCAATACCAAGACAAAATCAATACAATTTCATAACTTGGAATACCCGATTAATACAATAATTATAGAATATTGGATCTTACAAATTCTACCTTTATCTTTTAATTTCTGAGGTGACATTTTCTTTTTAATATGTATATCATGTGAAATAAGAACCAATCCCCACATGGATAATTCTATACTAAATCACTTTAGTACTTGGTCAGTTTATATATTTTTCATTATCCAAAAATCATCTTTGGTTCATCATGAATGATTTATATGCCTAAAATATAAGCTTTTTCAGCAATGTAATTCATGGAGAAAGACTTGTTTAATTAGTCCTTAACATACAATAATACAGGTATGTCACTTCTAATAGGTAATATTCCATTAACATTGTTACCCTAATAAGGTTAAATTCTCTATGGTGGGGGGGATGAACTTGAGTAAGAAAAATGAAAATAGATACCCCTTTAGATCTTGTTTCATCATAAAAAACACACTCCTCTCTCCATATCCCATAGAAGTGTGTGAATAGAAATGAAATCATTCGTGGGGAACTAATATTTAACATTGTCCACCCTCACTAGGTTACATCTATTTAAGAAGATAAAGTTAATGTGCTTATGTACCAAATTCACTAAATCTCATTTCCAAAAGAAGTTTTTAAGTATTCTCATTGCCCCTCCTGATTCACAACCAATTTCAATTTGAATGATCATTACTCTCTCAAATGATGTGTACTCATTGATCCACTAAAAGAACAGTATTTTTATCACTTGAATCAATTTTTTTTACACCTCATTGGGATAAATATTATGTTCTACTTTTATCCACTTAATTAATACAATTTTATAACACATTTGATGGGAAATCAATTCTTCACACTTTCACAATGGTCACTACATTCACAAAGCTCACTACTTTTGTGAACCTCACCCATCTTTTATGAAAATGCAAAAATATTCACAAGAAAATACTTTATTCATGAGTCCCAAAAAATTCAGGAATCTCACCGCTTTCATGAAGCACAATTTTACTTCGTGAATAATACTCCTTTCTTGAAGATAACCTCTCTTTTGCGATGCTAAACAATTTCACAAAGCTCTCTTAGCCTTCATTGGACTTAATTCTTTCATAATGATGATAATATTAGGTTGGCATACACAACCTTTATGAACTATTTTCAAGAACAATATTTGTTAATCACATTTGTGAATTTAGATCCTTTGTATTTTAAATTAGGTTATATCTCTTTCAAATGAGGTAGTAGTGACCTATTTATTATGGTCACCGCCCCCTTTTCAATGATTCCTACCTCTTCATCACCATGTCACGATGATCCCCATTTTTTCATGAACCCCTTATCTTCATCATGTACCTTGGAAATATTCCCATTTGCGAACATCATCATAGACATAGAGATTTAATATTTTTTCATTGAGCATTTTTGGAGATTTACACATTCACAAAACCTGGACTTTATGACACCAGATGCCATTAAAAATCTTTATAACTTCATGAAACTCTAATCTTCATGAAATTCATTCATTTTATATATTTTTATGAGGCATTACTGGAAATTTAGATTTATGAATGCTTGAGTCATCCTCAAGATTTCAGACACATGACCATGTAAAACACTGTAAAAAACCACCACCTTGTAAAGACACATTTTGTACCACCTCTAGATAATACATTCCTTTATTTTGGATCATTGTCAAAATACCTTTTCAAAACTATCTTAGAAAATCCTAAACTATCCTTGTCCATATGATTTTCTAATAAGAGCATTCAACCCTAAAACACTATAATATTAATTTGAGTGATTTTTTTTGCAAAAAACATATAATAATAAGATAAAGAATCCATTTTAACTGAAACTATTTTAAACACATGGCTCACATTCACTATTAATGAAGAAGAGTTAATTTTTAGATAAATATAATCAAATATTCCATGACCTAGATATTTTTATCAATTTATAAGTTGATCTATACAACTTTTAAATCATTTTCACATCACATTATGTCACAAACCCTTAAGGTTATGTCAAATAGGCATCTTAAAGAAGATTTTAATTAACGAAAAAATTTTGACACATGTTTTCCAAATATCATAGTCATATTAATATTATATATAATTTATAATTATAAAGGATTAAAACATAAAAATTAATAATAAGGTTTCATTTAATCAAATACCTTTATTTTGTTTAAACCCTTTAACTTATATCCTTATTTTATAGGTATTTTTTTATGATCTATTTCCATATTTTTCTAGAATATCAATTTTTACCCTATAATCATTTCATCAAATAATGCATTAAAATAATCTAATTCATAGTTATGTTGAATGGAATTAATTTCATAATTCATTGATTCTTTAATCTTACAACTTCTGAGATCTCTACAACCTCTTTATAGGAGAGAGGGTCGTCATTGTCAACCAATAAGGAGTCACCATCTTTAGTGACTATATACATATCTCTATCATTATCTTACCTGTCATGTCCTCCAATAATGTACTTGTCTTTTAAGAACTAATAATACAATTCTAACATATGGAATCTATTCTTATACCATCTCTTTTGTATCTTGAGCATCAACATCATCGAAGAAAATCTTTCTCAAAATATAATTTTTGATGTTCGCCACCCTCTCAAGAACGTTGGATTTTCTGGAAATAATCAATTTCTTATCTAATGGGTTGTATCGGTAGTATCCATTTATTTCCATAGGATATAATATAATGATACTCTTTTTTCCCAGGTTTCTAGTTTGTTAATTTGAAAGGAATTAACAAACATATCACAACCCCAGACACGTATATGTGAAAAAACTAGTTTCCTTGTACTCCCATTACTCAAAGGGAATTCCATTTACCAATTCACATGGTACTCAGTTTAATGTATATTGCAATGTTTGTAATGTATATCCCTAAAAAGATAATGAAAGATATTTATAACTCATCATCGACCTTATGATTTCTAATAAGTTACAATTAACCCTTTCACTAACACCACTCCACTATAGTGTGTAAGGTTGAGTGTGTTGAGATAGAATCCAAAACTTCGATAGAAGTTTGTTAAACTCATAGTGAAGATATTTAAAACATAAATCTCATCAAAACATCGTCATATTCTTTCTATGTTGATTTTATTCTTCATTCATGAATAATTTGAATTTCATAGAGGACGTGAGATTATACCATATCAATTAGACGTTACCATATCTACTCAAGTCATCAGAAAAAGTTGTGATGTATGAATACCTATCTCTAGCATGAATGGGCAATCGACCACACACATCAGTGTGGTACATTCCTAGAATCTTTTTGGAATTTTCACCTTATTCACACCGAATTAAAGTTTTTATATATTTCCTTGTAAATAATCATGAAAATTTCATTCTGTTTTTAGTTTTTAAAAATCTAAATAACCATATTGATAGAATATTTGTTAGATTTTTCTCATTTACAAGACCCGGATAATGATTCCATAGTTGGGTGATATATGAGTCAAATGTACATGATTCCTTATCTATTTCTAATAAATTGTTATCGTAATTTAATACATATAATATTATTTAAATGCGCTATACCGTAACATATGTTCCCTTTATAAAAGAAAAAAAATATATTCCCAAACATGAAAATAAACCCCTATACATATATGAATGATACAAAAATTATGTTCTTGATAATTGTTTGTACATAATAATAATCCCTTAAAAACAATATCATTTCCATTAGTGATGAAAGGATGTAGTCACCAACGACTTGAGCATCCAATATCGCACTATTAGTAGCTCAAAAATCTACCTCCACTCTAGTAATATTTTAGAATCTAATTGGTTATTGTATTTTTATATATATTTGAGAAGAAAAAGCTATATCTAATATCCGATGTGTATACATTGAATTATTACACTAAATAATGAATACACCATTAGATTCTATTTGATTCTGAGTGCAGTTCTTCTTTTATTGGAATTTTATACCTCATTAAAAACAAACTTCCTTATTTTCAAAACCCTTGATCTAGATATTCCACTTCATAGAAGGATGGTTCTCAATATATTTATGATTGTGATAAGTCTTGGGGTCCTTTTATTTTCAATTTCCTTTGTAATTCACCACAAAGAACATGGGTTTTCCACATCGAATGCCTTTATCTACATGGTTAATCAAAGTAAGAAGAAATAAAAGAATATTCTAATCATTTTTCATGTTATAAATAAAAAAATACTAGTTAGGGTGTTGGGTAATGAGAAATTTATAATTTATGTGGGAAAATCATCTTGTAAATTAATACCTAGGATTTATAAGTATTCAACGTAGCCAATAATCATGCCTACATGAGGCACAATCGACACATAATCTCCATGAATAGCTGTAATAAAAGAATTGGATATCTCATATCTATCTTGTATCTTTTATGTGAGATATAGACCTAAAAGGTGATACATCAAGCTAAATTCATCCATGTCCTCATGTTTCAAAAAAAAATTCATTGTTAAGAAATGATATCATGAATAATTGGTCATCTATAGCTTCATTTAAATGTTTCTCATAGAGAGGTAACTATTCCTCAACTACCTCATCCCTGGGTGTAGCTATAATAGGTTCTTACTACACATATAATTTTCTTTCATGGACTAAGATAACACAAAAGAAAATTTTCCCCTCTTGAAATTTTTTTCTCCTGAGAAGGTTATCCTTCTCAAATATGGATCACAGTTATATGTTTGATGTAATTTTTATTTATGATTATAAAAATAAGATGAGTAGATATTTCTTACATTTTATGATAATATTTATAAAAATTAACAAATATTCTATTTATTAACTAGTGACTATTTTATTGAAACACAATATCCCTTACAATTGGACTCAGAATATCTTATTGCTTGTAAATTTTAGTGGAAATGATCCATATTCCCCTTATCATTAACCCAATATTGGTTGGTCAAAAAAATTGAAGGGTTTATCTCAGAATTCAAAATTATAACTTTATTGACCCCTTGTTCCTTGATATATTTAGTGAACTCCCCAATCATAAAATCCATAAATTTAATTTTCTCAACACTTTCCTCTCAACTACAATAAGTCATAATTTTAAAGTAAAACCTTGACGTGAAATAATTTAACTCATCCAAAAAATGATTATTAGAGTTAATTGATAATTGAAAGCACCCTATAATTGGATGGTCTAGAAATTTGAAATATGGTTTGATTTTAACTGATGTAGTATATGGCTATACTAACTAAATATTTATATTTAACATATTTTATCTTATATTTGTATATTAAAAACTATTATATTTGTTAGATTCTTATTAATATAAATTGGAATTAATTATTAGATTAAAAATGGATTAGATAATATTTATTCTTAAGAAAGTAAGTTTAGTACCATCTAGATTGTGTGTTAATTCCTTAATTCATGTGATCTCAAAAAACATCCATAATTAAATAACCATGAAAATTGACTAAAATAAAATAATAAAGTGATATGATCATGAGATTATAATAATTGTTAATTTATCTAGTGGATGACAAAATAAATTTCATCCTTGGGTGTAAATATATTGATCCATTTATGTTTCTTGTTATAGTATTATACCTGCCAACCTATGTATCTCTCTTGGAATTGTTTTACCTCAGCTGCAAACATGAACGACCTCCACTATCTTGGGAGCTCCATATATTACATATTATTTTAAGCATATACAGGTTAAGAGAATGTGATTATATAAAATAAACCATTTGAATTTAGGCCCTTTCATAATAAGAGGAGAGAAGGAAAATAGGGTAAAATTTTCATTTAATATAAAATTAAATGAAACCAATAAAATACAATGGTCTAGGATATACTCATGGTCATTCGTATGCATGAAACCAATTATGAATTTAATAAAACTATAATTCAACTAGTAATCATTACTATTTAAGATAAATCATACTTTAATCAATTAATTATCTTATTTAATTAATCAATTATTTTATCTTAATTATCATTCGATTTTCCTTAGGATTCTCATCCATCCTCATTTTACGCAATTTGAAGAAATATAATTAAAATTACCAACATAAAATAATATGATATGACTTTGAGTAAACACAGTGAGTACCCATCTGAGCTATCCAACATGTATTATACTCAAACACTATTTAATCAAGCGATATGTATAATACATGGAATATCACATACATTCATGATGTTTACTATATACATAATGATTACCCATGTTATATGATTTTTGGTCACATTTTATGCTATAATTCATGTAGAGTAATACCAATAATATGACTCATAAATGATATGTAAATGTATGAATTATGAAGAAATAAATTAAATATTTATATATATTATAACCCATCACATGGAATACATGATAATATTTATGACCAAACTAATGTGAATATTGATATGGGATTCATAGTATAATAAATAAATATCATTTTTACAAAATTTGGTAAAAGTACATAGTCTATAAATCGGAGCGACATGGTGTGTGTTTTTTCTATCCATTTATCAGTGGAACACATCAAGGGGCTCGGTACATAGTCATGCATGGAAAAAGATAGAGTGCACGACATGTACATGGGATACATATCACATGGTATCAAAGTTACATGATCTCTATTTAGGTAGTATTTTTAATAATATACACAACTCATTTGTGACCAAAGGACAACGTCTTATGTATGGAATTTACACAATGTGTACTCTAGCTGACAGTGTGCCTAGGGGCCCCAGTCAATACATGGTGTATATTTAAATGTACCATGTGTAATGAAAGAAAATGTATGGAATTTTTTTCAAATTAATTCAAGATGAATTGAACACAAGTACACCATGTGTGCATCCTGGTTACATAGTGGGTACTCTTGTGTTATCCAGAAAGACTCATTGGAAACACTAGATGATATAATTAAATTTATTTCATTCAAAAATTTAAAATATTACATTTTATATATTAGAAATGAATAGGAAGAAGTATATCTAAGAATTTAGAAAAATGAACAATAAAACGAGGATTGAAAACCTATTACTTATGTATAAGTAAATCAATGATTTTTTAATAATTAAAAATAATTTTTTGACCAGTATTATAAGGCCACAGCCTTAAACCATACTTAATCTTGAGTTATTACAAGATTACACCTTGAAGATCTTTTCAGATTTAGAGTTTTAGAGAATTAGATCATAAAACTTGCATTAAATTCCACATTCAAACAAAGTGGTTACATAAAAGATAGTATTAATTTTTTCCCATCAACGGAAACATATTTAAAAATAAAGCATGGATTCTTTCTTGACACTTCCTTGACACTATCATTATATCATGTACATTTCCCTTGACCTGTGAAAAACATTTCAAAAAACATGGGATGAGCATAAAAAGATCAGTAAGGGTTATAAAAAATATGGAAAGGAAACATGAGTTCATATATACATAAGAATGAAATCATAAATTACTCATTAAACATAGGAACTTTAACATACCTCATCAAATCATGAATAAATCATAGAAATCATAAGACATAAAAGGTAACTTGAGGCATTCATAACATTCTTACATAGGGAGTAACCCTCTTGGTTACGTTTGGAATACCCACCACAGTATATTCCCTAAATCTCTTCGGAGAAACCTTAACATTTCACTTCTTCGTGTTACCCAATGCATTGGAGAGAAATATTGGGCTCACCCACCCTTAGTTTATCACGTAACCACCCGTCTTCATAATAATTCCCAAGAACCACAACATAATCGTATCATATAAAACATGCATAAAGGAAACATAACATTTCCACCTTTCAATCACAAGATATCAATACAACACATTGATATAAAAACATTATGAAAACCATTTTAAATACCAAAATAAAAGAAAAGTAAAACATGATATTTATTTTTCTTTTAAAAAATGTATGGCTTGTAGAGGAAGCTAAAACTCAAATAATGGTCACGGCGGCAGAGAAGTCATTGTCAATGCATACGTATGACAAAAACATTCCCTTTTGTCGTTTAGTAAAACGATCCGTATAAAAAATATTCCTTTTTGGATAAATGTAAAAGTAAAAGGGGTTTATACACCATATAAAAGAAAGTTGTTTATAAAACAAAATATCCCTCAATGAATGGAGATTGAGACGAAGTCCCATACAATGAAGGTATCCTTAGATTAAGGATAAATCAATTATATAATTAGGTGTGACAAACGAATACATGAAATATAAGTGGGTATTAAGTGTAAAAAAATCAAAGGACATTCACACATAATCATAGAACGACATATTCAAGTAGTACAAGTTTATCCCAAAGAATCAAAATTGGGTTAAGAAGTTCCCATGCAAAAATTCGACAGCCTAACGACGTCACTTCAAAATTCAGAAAAAGAGTTGATGAGAGATAAAAAGGGTATCTCATCACTTGGACATAAAATTTACATCAATAAGGATATAGAAGAACATATCCCAACATAACAATATGTAAATTAAAAGACCCAACAAAATAAGACTTTTAAAAAGAGGAGGGTGAAAGGTTCCTTTACTGACTTGGGTATCTTTCAAGACATGCACCCCGCGAAAGAAGGACAATACAACATTTATGTAAATAATCATAAATGAAAGTATATTACACAATGAGTAAAATAATGGGCAGTACATACACCACTCAAAGTAAATTGTGTCAAATGTAGCATAAATCTCACGGGAATAAACGTGAGATGAAAAATCCCTTACAAAAACTCAGCAGCCAAACGACGCCACATAAAACATAAAAAAATGGATCGATGAGATCAAATAGGGTCTCTCATCATATAAAAAAAATGTTTACATCAAGATTAATATAAAATAACATCCCCAAACATAACAAATAGGATCTTAAAATAAGTTACATAAACAAGAGTACTTAAAAAGAAAGAGAGAGGTTAGATCTCTTACGAAAATTTGGCAGCCTAACGGCGCCACTCAAAACTTCCAAAATGGATTGATGAGAGAGAATATGGTCTATCATCATATGAACATAAAAATTACATTTTTATTAATATAAAATAACATCCCGATCACAAGAAAGATGAGCTTAAACGGAATAACATAAAAGAGTGTACTTAAAAAGAAAGAGAGGGGTAGGGTCCCTTACCTCAAGTCCAACTTGTCTTGTTCATTTCATTATATTATTGAATAATAAACATTGTTCAATTTAAAATTTATTAAGGAACTCCTATAATGATTATTATTCAGTTCATATCACATATTTTAATGTTATATTAATTGTTTAATAATATGAGTTCATATCAGACGTTTTTGCAGATGTTTGGTACATGAGTCAAAAATTGAAGTTGTTGGAAAATAATTTTCCATGTAGTTATAGGTACATCATATCCAGAATAGTATTGATGTTTTAAATAACATATATATCCAGTATATATTAATTTATACCATTCCATAGAATTTTGAGATAAAAATTAAAATCACCGTTCATGGAGACGGTAGGCCGTACGTACGCATGAATGCTACTTTCATTTTTTGTCATATTAATGGAATTAAAACAAAATGAGAGATATATATATATGTTATAATTACAGAATTATATCCATAATTTAGATTTAATATATTACATATATATACATTATATATATGTACTTATAATAGTACATAACATTTTGAGATACGAAATGAAATGTACAGTTCATGGAGACGGTAAGTCGTACGTACGCAAGAATGCTACTTCCATTTCTATTTCATATTTAACGGAATTAAAACATAATGATACATAATAGTATTTTAATTCAATTATGGTATAATATATAATATAATTAAATATATCCTTTATACGTACCACATATGGTATTAACGAATCAAATCACTTTGAGGGGGCGGTAGTCCGCACTTCCTTAAATGAAGATATCGCGTTTACCTATAATGGAAACCATAATGGTATGACATAAATGAAAAATACATAAGCATAAGTAAAACATAAACTTATTATATATCATATATAAATATAGTGTCATCTTAATGGCCACCTGTTAAGGTGTTAGAAGAATGTTGAACAATCATCGTTTCGTGAGGCAGAAATTCACCATCCACAGAAACAGTATGTTCATTAACCATTAGATGTAGGTGTATGTAATTGTAGCTTGAATACTTATTATAACAACATCCTAGTATATTTAAGATATTGTATTTGTTACAAAATAAATGAATAAAAATATTTTAGGGGGTTGGAGAAGCAAAATATTACAAAAGGACACAAGTGAAGACATTACCTTAAAATCGGGTAACTCCCTTTGGATTGAGCTCAAAGGCTTCCTTGGGAAGACTTCTGCCCTAAGTGAGGTTTTAAGGAGTTAGATAGGGATGTGGAGAGAAAAAATGGTTAGGGTTTGGATGATCCAAAGGCTTTGGAAGTGTGGGTAAGGAGGTAGAGGTGGGGTCCTTTTATAAGAGGAGAGGAGGGGCACTCTTGGAAAGCAAGGAAATGTTACCTTATTTTAGAATGAGTTTCAGATTTTAATGGTCCCAAATTGATGTGTTTCGATTATAGGCTGATAAGGGTTCGAAATAAAACCATAAAATTGGTTTTGGACATGTGTAGGTCTTAGAGTTTACATTATCCTTCCATTTTATTTAAATCCTTAAATAATGAGGTCATCGCTGCATCATCACGATGTCATAAATAATTTAATTTATTTAATGTCTAAAAAATATAAAAAAACTACTATGATGTAGGAAATATTTTCAGAATTCCAATGACTATTTATAGTCAAAAATATGACTTGTATAACTCTATTTAAAAATTGGTTTAATAAAACATCTCATGTTTGTGTCATTTTTACATTAACATTAAATAAAAAGGTATTTATGTCATTTTCCAAACAAAGTGGCTCCATGGGGTCCCCAATTTGACCCATGGATTTTCTTGGTCGTACATGACACATCCATTGAGGGTAGGACATGTGTCTAGGTCATTTAATATTATTAAAACATTATTTTTACCTTAAACTACACTAATTACCTCTAATCGCGATTAAAAACTTAAAAGTTACTATCCACCAAAATATTATTTTAATCCCATTGAACCACATTTTACTTCTTAATGACAACCATTTATGTTGGATTTTTTAAATTCAAAACACAAAGGTTGCAAAATTTCATTTAAACGAAAAATCAGTTTTTATAAGTACCACTTAGTGGTTTCACTATTCATCAAAAATTGATGTTTTTCAGAAAATTACCAAAAATTCACCCTAAGCTATATTTGATATACCAAATTCAAAAATGATGTCTATTTTACAAAATTCAAAAAATATAAGTTTCATTAATTAATTTAATAATTAATTCCTGCTGTCCAAACAAAAAGCGTGTTTTTATGAAACAAAATGTATCAAAAGATTGACACTAGTTTAAGTCCGATTTCATAGTGAAATTAATTCCAACGAATAATATTGGATTAAATGGTAAAAATATATTCTAATTTCACTTTAAAACCAATTCAAAAGATAATCTAATCATATAAATAAATTATATTCAAAAGATGTTTTGAATTAAAATACAACATTTTTCACTATTCATTACAAATTTCACTTTTTTGGACAAATACCAAAAATTTGAAAAATGTAAATTTTGATGTCCCGATTCTAAATAAGAATTTTATTTTGTCAAATATAACACATAAAATTTTCAAAAAGTGGATTTAAAAGAGGTTCGATATTAAAAGGCGGTTAATCGACCTTTTAAATAATATTGGAATGTTTACACTTAAAATTGGATTAATTCTCATTTTTAATCCTATAACATTTATTGTAAAGAGTAATTTTTTTTGAAAAACATATATAATCATTTTGTAGTTAGTTCTTTTCATTCCCTCCATTACAACGTCTAGGCGTTAACTACCATTTGAAATAATATTATTTTATTATTAGAGTGCAACGTAAGATTCCCAAGAAACTCATTATTGCGTATTGGGTACGCTATCGTGCATAGCGTCCCCTTTAAAGTAATATTAATATTTTATTCACAAATATTGATAAATATGAAAATGTCATACTCTTTATTTACCTGGGGTGTTACATCCTTCCCCCCTTTTGGGAATTGCGTCCTCGCAATTTTAAAATTGGGCTTGGAAACTTCATTAAAAATCCCACATCGGAACAACAGTCAGTAAAAAAATCACTTTAAAATAAAGAAAGATAAGTACAAAGGTCACCCGAGTTAACCCATACTAGGATTACAAGTATGAAAATATGGACGTGGAGGAAAAAATAAAAGGTCATGTTCTGATGGATAGTGATTGTAAACATGTCTAGGAGAAAGTTAACCATAAGAAAATCACAAACTTGTGATGGGTTAAACGATATTAGATTCCCCAGTAGGAAAAGTTAACAGACAACATTTTGTTTATGTTACTTTTCATTGGGAAATTTATTTTTGATCATAACTAAATCATAATGAATCATACTTACCTGTCATGTAGACTTTCAACTTTTACTAGATTCCTTAATCAAACTCATATTTTCTCCAAAAGACGAGTATTTATGAAAACTTGTTCGCATTAAGAGTACTACAATCAATTTCTAGAGAGTCACCTAATCCACAAAAGAGAACTATATACATTCCATGTCTTTAGACACTAACCAAAACCAAAACCCAAAAGGTTAGTACATGATTAGATAATCCAGAAAAGGATAACCCTTTATAAAAATAAAATCTATTCTTAATCTCTAAAATTTGTCCAACAAAACCCAGAGTTCAACGAGGACCATTCAATAAAAAATTTGTCCATAAAATACTTCAAAGTAAAAAAAACTATGATTGAAACCCAAATATTTTAAGGATTTAGTCACATAGTTTTCCATGTTAAATCACAACATTTATCTCCAAACAACATCAGTTTCTCCTAAAGTCTCGTATTGAAAAGTAATTAACCTAATCACATATCCCCCATGATAGGTTAATAACTTTCCATAGATAACCCAAAATCAGCTTACTCTTAATTCATAAAATCATATAACTAAAAAGAATTAGTCAAAATAACCAGGGACTTCACGTAGTCCAGTGGTAGGCGATAAATACCAGTCACACATTGGTTGTAGGTTCGATTCCCGTAGCTTTGTCCAACGCGATGGGTTGTCACACGGTCTATGTGTTCTCCTTTTTACAAAACTATATAATTCTTAAAAAACTCCCCAAAACGAGATAAAATCATTAAAAATAATCATAACATATTTTAAACTCATGTTTATCTCATGCCTTTCATTTTCCATCATAACATATAATAATCCATAATTACCTCAAAAGCAAGGATCATATTAACTCTAATTGTTACCTTTATAATTATTACCTGAACTTCCAAATAAATTGGTCATCTCGTACATGATGCCTTACAGAAAATACCAAGGTTCAAGTGGTTGATCATGACTCCTTGATAGTTGGTTTAGAACAACCACGAGTTTCCTCATTAAATCCCCCATTTTATCTAGTATCCTAATCAAAGAACCACCACAGTTTCCTTCAAACCTGTTGTCTCTTTGGTGCCTTCTAGATCCATCCATTCACTAAAAACAGAAATGTCAGTGTGAGTATATCAACAAAACCATCATGTACTAATGAAGAAGATAAACACTATGATATACTTACTCATTCACTTTATCTAAAACTAGGACTCTTTCTGAAATCCTATCCATTATGGTAATGTCACTTATGCTTAAAGAATACCCTAACCTCTAAAGTTATCTAAACTGACCATTGATACCAACTATACGGCCCCAACCTTAAACCTTACTTAATCTTGAGTTATTACAAGATTACACATTGAGGATCTTTTCAGGTTTAGAGTTTTAGAGAATTATATCATAAAACTTGCATTATATTCCACATTCAGAGAAAGTGGTTCCATAAAAGATAGTATTCATTTTATCCCATCAACGGAAACATATTTAAAAATAAAGCATGGATTATTTCTTGACACTTCCTTGACACTATCATCATATCATGTACCATTCCCTTGACCTGTGAAAAACATTTCAAAAAACATGGGATGAGCATAAAAAGCATAGTAAGGGTTATAAAAAATATGGAAAGAAACATGAGTTCATATATACAAAAGAATGATATCATACTTTACCCATAAAAAATAGGCACTTTAACATACCTCATCAAATCATGAATAAATCATAGAAATCATAAGACATAAAAGGTAACTTGAGGCATTCATAACATTCTTACGTAGGGAGTAACCCTCTTGGTTACGATTGGAATATCCACCACAGTATATTCCCTAAATCTCTTCAGAAAAACCTTAACGTTTCACTCCTTCGCGTTACCCAATGCATTAGAGAGCTATATCGGTCTCACTCGCCCTTAGTTTATCACAAAACCACCCGTCTTTATAATAATGCCCAAGAACCACAACATAATCGTATCACATAAAACATGCATAAAGGAAACATACAATTTCCATCTTTCAATCACAAGATATCAATACAACACATTGATATAAAAACATTATGAAAACCATTTTCAATACCAAAATAAAAGAAAAGTAAAACATGGAATTTATTTTTCTTTTAAAAAAAGGTATGGATTGTAGAGGAAGCCGAAACTCAAATAATGTTCACGGCGGTGGATAAGTCGTTATCGCCGCATATGTATGACAAAAACATTCCTTTTTTCCGTTTAGTAAAATGATCTGTATACAAAATATTCCTTTTTGGATAAACGTAAAGGTAAAAGGGGTTTATACACCGTATAAAAGAAAGTTGTGTATAAAACAAATTATGCCTGAATGAAAGGAGATTGAGACGAAGTACCATACAAAGACGGTATCCTTGGATTAAGGATAAATCAATTATATAATTAGGTGTGAAAAAAGAATACACGAAATATAAGTGGGTATTAAGTGTAAACCAATCATAGGAAATTGACACATAATCATAGAATGACATATTCATGTAGTACAAGTTTATGCCAAAGAATCAAAATTGGGTTAAGAACTTCCCATGAAAAAAATTCGACAGCCTAACGGCGCCACTTCAAAATTTAGAAAAAGAGTTGATGAGAGATAGAAAGGGTATATCATCACTTGGAAATAAAATTTAAATCAATAAGGATATTGAAGAACATATCCCAACATAACAATATGTAAATTAAAAGACCCAACAAAATAAGTCTTTTAAAAAGAGGAGGGTGAAATGTTCCCTTACCGACTTGGGTATCTTTCAAGACATGCACCCCGTGAAAGAAGGACAATACAACATTGATGTAAATACTCATAAATGAAAGTATATTACACAATGAGTAAAATAATGGGCAGTACATACACCACTCAAAGTAAATTTTGGAAAATGTATCATAAATCTCATGGGAATAAAAGTGAGATGAAAAATCCCTTACGAAAACTCAGCAGCCTAACGGCCCACTTAAAACATAAACAAATGGATCTATGAGATAAAATATGGTCTCTAATCATATTAACATAATGTTTACAGCAATAGGAATATAAAATAACATCCCCCAACATAACAAATAGGATCTTTAACTATGTGACATAAAGTAGAGTACTTAAAAAGAAAGAGAGAGTTTCGATCTATTACAAAAATTCGGTAGCCTAACGGTGCCACTCAAAACATCCAAAATGGATTGATGAGAGAGAATAAGGTCTCTCATCATATGAACATAAAAATTACAGTAGTAGTAATATAAAATAACATCCCGATCACAAGAAATACTGTCTTAAAAGGAATGACATAAAAGATTGTACTTAAAAAAAAGAGAGGGGTAGGGTCCCTTACCTCAAGTCCAACTTGTCTTGTTCGTTTCTTTATATTCCTGAATAATAAAATTTGGTCAATTTATAATTTCTTAAGGAACTCCTATAATTATTATTATTCAGTTCATATCACATATTTAAATGTTATAATAATTGGTTAATAATATGAGTTCATATCAGATGTTTTTGTCGATGTTTGGTACATGAGGCAAAAATTGAACTTGTTGGAAAATAATTTTCCATGTAGTTATAGGTACATCATATACATAATAGTATTGATGTTTTAAATATCATATATATCCAGTATATATTCATTTTATACTATTCCATAGCATTTTGAGATAAAAATTAAAATCATCGTTCATGGAGACGGTAGGCCGTACGTACGCATGAACGCTACTTTCATTTTTTGTCATATTAATGGAATTAAAACAAAATGAGAGATATATATATGTTATAATTCCAGAATGATATCCATAATATAGATGTAATATATTACATATATATCCATTATATATATGTACTTATAATAGTATATAACATTTTGAGATAAGAAATGAAATGTATCGTTCATGGAGACGGTAAGCCGTACGTACGCATGAACGATACTTCCATTTCTATTTCATATTTAATGGAATTAAAACATTGTGATACATAGTAGTATTTTAATTCCAGTATGGTATCATATATAATATCATTAAATATATCCTTTATACATACCACATATGGTATTAACGAATCAAATCACTTTGATGGGGCGGTAGTCCGCACTTCCTTAAATGAAGATATCACGTTTACCCATAATGGAAACCATAAAGGTATGAAATAAATAAAAAATACAGAAGCTTAAATAAAACATAAAAATACCATATATCATATATAAATATAGTTTCATCTTAATTTCTACCTTTTAAGGTGTTAGAAGAATGTTGAACAATCATCGTTTTGTGAGGCAGAAATTCGCCATCCACAAAAACAATATGTTCTTTAACCATTAGATGTAGGTGTGTGTAATTTCTGCTAGAATACTTCTTATAAAAACATCCTAGTATATTGAAGATACTGTATTTGTTACAAAATAAATGAATAAAAAGAGTCTATGGGGTTGGAGATGAATAATAAAACAAAAGGACACAAGTGAAGACATTACCTTAAAATCGGGTAACTCCCTTTGGTTTGAGCTCAAAGGCTTCCTTGGGAAGAATTATGCCCTAAGTGAGGCTTCAAATAGTTATAAAGGGATGTGGAGAGACAAAATGGGTATGTTTTATCCAAGCCAAAGTCTTAGGAAGTTTGGGTAAGGAGGTAGAGGTGGGGGCCTTTTATAAGAGGAGAGGAGGGGCACTCTTGGAATGTAAGGAAATGTTACATTATTTTTGAATGAGTTTCGGATTTTAATGGTCCCAAATTGATGTGTTTCGAGGATAAGCGGATAAGGGTTCGAAATCCACCCATAAAATAGGTTTTGGACAAGTGTAGGTCTTAGATTATACATTATCCTTCCATTTTATTTAAATCGTTAAATAATGAGGTCATCGCTGCATCGTCATGATGTCCAAAATAATTTAATTTATTTAATGTCAAAAAATATAAAAAAACTACTATGATGTAGGAAATCTTTTTAGAGTTTCAATGACTATTTATAGTAAAATATCTGACTTGTATAACCTCATGTAAAAATTGTTTTAGTAACATCTCATGTTTGTGTCATTTTTACTTTAACATAAAATAAAAAGGTATTTATGTCATTTTCCAACCAAAGTGGCTCCATGGGGTCCCCAAGTTGACCAATGGATTTTCGTGGTTGGCCATGACACATCCATTTAGGGTAGGACATGTGTCTAGGTCATTTCATATTATTAAAACATTATTTTTACCTTAAACTACACTAATTACCTTTAATCGCGATTAAAAACTTAAAAGTTACTACTCCACAAAAAAATATTTTAATCCCATTGAACCAAATTTTACTTCTTAATGACAACCATGTATGTCGAATTTTTTAAATTCAAATCAAAAAGGTGGAAAAATTTCATTTAAACGGAAAATCATTTTTTATAAGTACCACTTCGTGGTTTCACTATTCATCAAAAATACAAGTTTTTCAGAAAATTACCAAAAATTTACCCTAAGCTATATTTGATATACCGAATTCAAAAATGATGTCTATTTTACAAAATTCAAAACATATAAGTTTCATTAATTAATTTAATAATTAATTCCCGCTGTCAAAACAAATAGCGTGTTTTTATGAAACGAAATGTATCAATAGATTGACACTAGTTTAAGTCTGATTTCAAAGTGAAATTAATTCCAACAAACACTATTGGATTAAATGGTAAAAAAATATTCTAATTTCACTTTAAAACCAAATCAAAAGATAATCTAATCATATAAATAAATTATATTAAAAAGAGTTTTTTAATAAAAATACAACATTTTTCACTATTCATTAAAAATTGAACTTTTTCGGAAAAATACCAAGAATTTACACGAAGTAAATTTTGTTGTCCCGATTCTAAAGAAGAATTTTATTTTGTCAAATATAACATATAAAATTGTCAAAATGTTGATATAAAAGATGTTCTCCATTAAAAGGTGGTTAATCGACCTTTTAAAGAAATTGGAATGTTTACGCTTAAAATTGGATTCATTCGCATTTTTAATCCTATAACATTTATTGTAAAGAGTAAAAATATTTGACAAAAATATATCATCATTTTGTAGTTATTTCTATTCATTCCCGCCATTACAACGGCTAGGCATTAACTACCATTTAAAATAATATTATTTTATTATTAGAGTGCAACGTAAGATTCCAAAGAAACTCATTGTTGCGTATTGGGTACGCCATCGTGCATAGCGTCCCCTTTAAAGTAATATTAATATTTTATTCACAAATATGGATAAATATGAAAATGTCATACTATTTATTTACATGGGGTGGTACATCCTTCCCCCCTTTTGGGAATTGCATCCTCACAATTTTAAAAATGGGCTTGGAAACTTCATTGAAAATCCCACATCAGAACAAGAGTCAGTAAAAAATCACTTTAAAATAAAGAATGATAAGTACAAAGGTCACCCGAGTTAACCCATACTAGGATTCCAAGTATGAAAATATGGACATGGAGGAAAAAACAAAGGGACATGTTCTGATGGAGAGTGATAGTAAACATGTCTAGGAGAAAGTTAACCATAAGAAAATCACAAACTTGTGATGGGTTAAATGGTATTCGATTCCCCAGTAGGAAAAGTTAACAGAAAACATTTTTGTTTTAAGTTACTTTTCATTGAGGAATTTATTTTTGAGCTTAACTAAATCATAATGAAACATACTTACTTATCATGTAGACTTTCAACTTTTACAAGATTATTTAATCAAACTCATATTTTTTTCCAAAAGACGAGTATTTAGGAAGACTTGTTCGCATTAAGAGTACTATAATCAATTTCTAGAGAGTCACCTAATCCAAAAAAGAGAACTATATAATTCCCATGTCCTTA
This sequence comes from Viscum album, assembly GCA_963277665.1. Taxonomy (NCBI): domain Eukaryota; kingdom Viridiplantae; phylum Streptophyta; class Magnoliopsida; order Santalales; family Viscaceae; genus Viscum; species Viscum album. Next base: position 2,043,717,107 of record OY728150.1, on the reverse strand, counting down.
GACTCTAACCAAAACCACAACCCAAAAGGTTAGTACAAGATAATATAATCCAGAAAAGGATAACCCTTTATAAAAAGAAAATCTATTATTAATCTCCAAAATTTGTCCAAAAAAACCCAGAGTTCAATGAGGACCATTTTTATTTCCTTTATTTTCCCTTGCTGAGCATTTGAGCTCACCCTTTTATGTTTTCTTTTCCCCAGGTCAGGAAGATGGATATTAAGTAGAATATGCTAAAAGGGACCCTAGATATGATGAAATAAATGGGAGACACTGTAGAAGATTTATGAACCAGTTGTTTATGTTTCCCAGTTTCTAAAGACACTATACCTATACGGTCCTTTGTGGTTTTGTCATATGTTGTAATAAGTGTGCTCCAATTTTGAAGTATTAACAATGTATTTAAAGTATGGGTTGTTATAAAAAATGTTCGTACAAGATCATATAATCTAGAAAAGGATAACCCTTTATAAAAAGAAAATATATTCTTAATCTCCAAAATTTGTCCAAAAAAACCCAAAGTTCAACGAGGACCATTCGATAAACAATTTTTCCATAAAATTCATCAAAGTAAACAAAACTAAGATTGAAACCCAAATATTTGAAGGATTTAGTCACATAGTCTTCCAAGTTAAATCGTAACATTTATCTCCAAACAACATCAGTTGCTCCTAAAGTCTCATATTGAAAAGTAATTAACCTAATCACATATCCTCCATGATAGTTTAATAAATTTACATAGATACCCCAAAATAAGCTTACTCTTAATTCATAAAATCATCTAACAAAAAAGATTTTTTCAAACTAACCAGGGACTTCATGTAGTCCAGTGGTAGGCGATAAATACCAGTCGCACTTTGGTTATGGGTTCGATTCCCATAGCTTTGTCCAATACGACGGGTTGTCACACGGTCTGCGTGTTCTCCTTTTTCCAAAACTATATAATTCATAAATCATTCCCGAAAACGAGATAAAATAATCAAAAATAATCATAACATATTTTAAACTCAATTTTATCTCATGCCTTTCATTTTCCATTATAACATATAATAACCCATAATTACCTCAAAAGTAAGGATCATATAAAATCTAATGGTTACCTTTATAATTATTACCTGAACTTCCACATCGATTGGTCATCTCGTACATGATGCATTACAGAACATACCAAGGTTCAAGTGGTTGATCATGACTCCTTGATAGTTGATTTAGAACAACCACGAGTTTCCTCATTGAATCCCCCATTTTATCTAGTATCCTAATCAAAGAACCACCACAGTTTCCTTCAAACCTGTTGTCTCTCTGGTGCTTGCTAGATCCATCCATTCACTAAAAATAGAAATGTCAGTGTTAGTATATCAACAAAACCATCATGTACTAACGAGGAAGATAAACACTAAGATATACTTACTCATTCACTTTATCTAAAACTAGGACTCTTTCTGAAATCCTAACCATTATGGTAATGTCACTTATGCTTAAAGAATACCCTAAACTCTAAAGTTATCTAAACCGTCCTTTGATACCAACTATAGGGTCCCAGACTTAAACCTTACTTAATCTTGAGTTATTACAAGATTACACATTGAGGATATTTTCAGGTTTAGTGTTTTAGAGAATTATATCATAAAACTTTCATTACATTCCACATTCAAACAAAGTGGTTACATAAAAGATAGTATTCATTTTTTCCCATCAACGGAAACATATTTAAAAATAAAGCTTGGATTCTTTCTTGACACTTCCTTGAAAATATCATCATATCATGTACCTTTCCCTTGAACTGTGAAAAACATTTCAAGAAACTTGGGATGAGCATAAAAAGCTCAGTAAGGGTTATAAAAAATATGGAAAGGAAACATGAGTTCATATATACATAAGAATGAAATCATACTTTACCCATAAAACATAGGCACTTTAACATACCTCATCAAATAATGAATAAATCATAGAAATCATAAGACATAAAAGGTAACTTGAGGCATTCATAACATTCTTATGTAGGGAGTAACCCTCTTGGTTACGTTTGGAATACCCACCAATGTATATTCCCTAAATCTCTTCGGAGAAACATTAACGTTTCACTCCTTCGTGTTACCCAATGAATTGGAGAGCTATATCGGGCTCACCCACCCTTAGTTTATCACGAAACCACCCGTCTTCAAAATAATGCCCATGAATCACAACATAATCATATCACATAAAACATGCATAAAGGAAACATAAAATTTCCACCTTTCAATCACAAGATATCAATACAACACATTGATATAAAAACATTATGAAAACCATTTTCAATACCAAAATAAAAGAAAAGTAAAACATGGTATTTATTTTTCTTTTATAAAAAATGTATGGCTTGTAGAGGAAGCCGAAACTCAAATAATGGTCATGGCGGCGGAGAAGTCGTTATCGCCACATACGTATGACAAAAACATTCCCTTTTGTCGTTTAGTAAAACGATCCGTATAAAAAAAATCCTTTTTGGATAAATGTAAAAGTAAAAGGGGTTTATAAACCGTATAAAAGAATGTTGTGTATAAAACAAAATATGCCTCAATGAAAGGAGATCCAGACGAAGTATCATACAAAGACAATATCCTTGGATTAAGGATAAATCAATTATATGATTAGGTGTGGCAAACGAATACACGAAATATAAGTGTGTATTAAGTGTAAAACAATCAGAGGAAATTCACACATAATCATAGAACGACATATTCATGTAGTACACATTTATCCCAAAGAATCAAAATTGGGTTAAGAAGTTCCCATGAAAAAATTCGACAGCCTAACGACGTCACTTCAAAATTCAAAAAAAGAGTTGATGAAAGATAAAAGGGGTATCTCATCACTTGGGCATAAAATTTAAATCAATAAGGATATAAAAGAACATATCCCAACATAAAAATATGTAAATTAAAAGACCTAACAAAAGAAGTCTTTTAAAAAGAGGAGGGTGAAAGGTTCCCTTACCGACTTGGGTATCTTTCAAGACATGCACCCTGTGAAAGAAGGACAATATAATATTGATGTAAATACTCATAAATGAAAGTATATTACAAAATGAGTAAAATAATGGGAAGTTCATACACAAATCAAAGTAAATTGTGGCAAATGTATCATAAATCCCTCGGGAATAAAAGTGAGAAGAAAAATCCCTTACGAAAACTTGGCAGCCTAACGGTGCCACATAAAACATACAAAAATGGATCGATGAGATCAAATAGGGTCTCTAATAATATTAAAATAATGTTTACAACAAGAAAAATATAAAAGAACATCCCCCAACAAAACAAAGAGGAGCTTAAAATAAGTGACATATAAAAGATTACTTAAAAAGAAAGAGAGAGGTTAGATCTCTTACGAAAATTCGGCAGCCTAACGACGCCACTCAAAACTTCCAAAATGAATTGATGAGAGAGTATAGGGTCTCTCATCATATGAAAATAAAAATTACAGTAGTATTAATATAAAATAACATCCTGATCACAAGAAATATTAGCTTAAAAGGAATGACATAAAAGAGTGTACTTAAAAAGAAAGAGAGGGGTAGGGTCCCTTACCCCAAGTCCAACTTTTCTTGTTCGTTTCATTATATTCACGAATAGTAAACTTTGTTCAATTTATAATTGCTTAAGGACCTACTATAATGATTATTATTCAGTTCATATCACATATTTAAAAGTTATAATAATTTGTTAATAATATGAGTTCATATCAGACGTTTTTGTCGATGTTTGGTACATGAGTCAAAAATTAAACTTGCTGGAAAATAATTTTCCATGTAGATATAGGTAAATCATATCCAGAATAGTATTGATGTTTTAAATATCATATATATCCAGTATATATTCATTTTAAACTATTCCATATCATTTGGAGATAAAAATTAAAAGCACCGTTCATGGAGACGGTATGCCGTACGTACGCATGAACGCTACTTTAATTTTTTGTCATATTAATGAAATTAAAACAAAATGAGATATATATATATATGTTATAATTCCAGAATTATTTTCATAATTTATATGTAATATATTACATATATATCCATTATATATATGTACTAATAATACTACATAACGTTTTGAGAGAAGAAATGAAATGTACCGTTCATGGAGACGGTAAGCCGTACGAACGCATGAATGCTACTTCCATTTCTATTTCATATTTAATGGAATTAAAACATAATGATACATAATAGTATTTTAATTCCATTATGGTATCATATATAATATCATTAAATATATCCTTTATATGTACCACATACGGTATTAATGAATCAAATCACTTTGAGGGGGCAGTAGTCCGCACTTCCTTAAATGAAGATATCGCGTTTACCCATAATGGAAACCATAAAGGTATGCCATATATTAAAAATACAGAAGATTAAGTAAAACATAAACATATTATATACCATATATAAATATAGTGTCATCTTAATTGCCAACATTGAAGGTGTTAGAAGAATGTTGAACAATCATCGTTTCATGAGGGAGAAATTCGCCTTCCACAGAAACAATATGTTCTTTAACCATTAGATGTAGGTGTGTGTAAGTGTAGCACGAATACTTCTTGTAGAAACATCCTAGTATATTTAAGATACTGTATTTGTTACAAAATAAATGAATAAAAAGAGTTTAGGGGGTTTGAGAAGTAAAATAAAACAAAAGGACACAAGTGAAGACATTACCTTAAAATCGGGTAACTCCCTTTGGTTTGAGCTCAAAGGATTCCTTGGGAAGACTTATGCCATAAGTGAGGCTTCAAGGAGTTATATAGGGATGTGGAGAGACAAAATGGGCAGTTTTTGTTAGAGCCAAAGGATTTGGAAGTGTGGGTAAGGAGGTAGAGGTGGGTGCCTTTTATAAGACGAGAGGAGGGGCACTCTTGGAATGTAAGGAAATGTTACATTATTTTAGAATGAGTTTCGGATTTTAATGGTACCACATTAATGTGTTTCGAGAATAAGGTGATAAGGGTTCTAACTCCACCCATACAATAGGTTTTGGACGTGTTTAGTTCTTATATTTTACATTTTCCTCCCATTTTATTTAAATCGTTAAATAATGAGGTCATCGCTGCATCATCATGATGTCATAAATAATTTACTTTATTTAATGTCTAAAAAATATAAAAAAACTACTATGATGTAGGAAATATTTTTATATTTCAAATGACTATTTATAGTCAAAAACATGACTTGTATAACCCCATGTAAAAATTGTTTTCGTAAAACATCTCATGTTTGTGTCATTTTTTACTTTAACATTAAATAACAAATTATTTATGTCATTTTCCAACCAAAGTGGCTCCATGGGGTCCCCAAGTTGACCCATGGATTGTCTTGGTCGGCCATGACATATCCAATGAGGTTAGGACATGTGTCTAGGTAATTTCATATTATTAAAACATTTTTTTACCTTAAACTACACTAATTACCTCTAATCACGATTAAAAACTTAAAAATTACTATTCACCGAAAAATTATTTTAATCCCATTGAACCACATTTTACTTCTTAATGACAATCATGTATGTCGGATTTTTTAAATTCAAAACACAAAGGTTGAAAAATTTCATTTAAACGGAAAATCAGTTTTTATAAGTACCACTTAGTGGTTTCACTATTCATAAAAAATTGATGTTTTTCAGAAAATTACCAAAAATTCACCCTAAGCTATATTTGATATTCCGAATTCAAAAATGATGTCTATTTTACAAAATTCAAAACATATAAGTTTCATTAATTAATTTAATAATTAATTCCTACTGTCAAAAATAATAGCGTGTATTTATGAAACAAAATGTATCAAAAGATTGACACTAGTTTAAGTCCGATTTCATAGTGAAATTAATTCCAGCGAACACTATTGGATTAAATGGTAAAAATATATTCTAATTTCACTTTAAAAACAATTAAAAAGATAATCTAATCATATAAATAAATTAGATTAAAAAGAGTTTTTGAATTAAAATACAACATTTTTCATTATTCATTAAAAATAGAACTTTTTCGGAAAAATACCAGAAATGTACACAATGTAAATTTTTTATGTCACGATTCAAAAGAAGAATTTTATTTTGTAAAATATAACACATAAAATTGTCAAAAAGTGGATATAAAAGAGGTTCTCCATTAAAAGGCGGTTAATCGACCATTTAATGAATATTGGAATGTTTGCGCTTAAAATTGGATTCATTTGCATTTTTAATCCTATAACATTTATTGTAAAGAGTAATAATATTTTTCAAACATATATAATCATTTTGAAGTTAGTTCTGTTCATTCCCTCCATTACAACGGCTAGGCGTTAACCACCATTTAAAATAATATTATTTTATTATTTGAGTACAACGTAAGATTCCCAAGAAACTCATTGTTGCGTATTGGGTACGCCATCGTGCATAGCGTCCCCTTTAAAGTAATATTAATATTTTCTTCACAAATATGGATAAATATGAAAATTTAATACTCTTTATTTACCTGGGGTGCTACAAGTATGATACAACATGATAGTGCACATCGAAAGCATATGATGGGTTGTCCCAGACATTGGTTTTGGTCCTAATAAATAATCGATATAATATTTTCTCAATGATATATATCGTGATTAACAAAATTGAATCAATTAATATCTAAAATTGATAAATACCTAAAACTAGAGCACATGATCATCACATTTTATTTATAATAAATTAGAGAAATTAAAGAATTACCTTGCAAGAATTATTTCATTATTATGGATCTCAGAATAGATCAACATCATATTATCTTTGTGTTATATGAATCAATGGAAGATTCCCTCTTGCAGTGATCTAGACATGTTACAAAAATATCCAAACATCGTCATAGGATTCTTTAGTGGCTATGATGGAAAATATTATTAATTCATTATTCTCCATTAATCCCCTCAACAATCACTTCCATTGGATTTTTTGTGATCTCAATATCTTAGAGAGTGGTAGATAGAGTAATATTTCCCTCTATTCTTAAGAGTGATATTGGTTAAGGGTTCTCTCTAGTGCTTTGAGATGATTCTCTAGATTCATTATGCACAAAAAATTAATTTTCTCCATTGAAAAATAATATAATTGGGTTATATACCTCAATGGATAGAAATAAATAAAAGAAAAAGTTTCTTTTAATATTTATTTAGTCCCTTTATAACCATATGTCTATAAAAATAATAATATTAATTTTTATAACATTCTCTAAAATTTTGAACTAAAAGTGAATATTATTTTTAAAATTAATATTAAATATATATAATTTCTCATCATACTATTAATATCATCCATCAATTAATCCATAATATTTATCGAGCCTTTAACAATGAATATTTAATTATTAAATAAATATCATATAATTATTTTATAGTAAATAAATAAATATTATATTAACTAAAAAGAAAATAAATATTTATTATATATACTTCTCACATAATATTATGTTAAATAACTGTTGATAGAATATATGTGATCAAGAAAATATGAATAATTATTAATGCACATTGATGATTAGTATTTATCCATTTTTTAAATAATAAATGATAAATTATTATTTAGTTTGGGTTCTGGATACTCTTAGTCTATGATCCTCTAGGACTCTTTCTAAGTGGAATTTGGCGAATCAGCCTAAAGTATATGGTTAGAATCTAGAAACACACCAAGAAACCCATATAGATTTATGTTAATTCCTTAATGCTATAATAACTCATATAGGTTCTCATAGTATATTACAGTTATTTTTTCATGATATCTATAATCAAGAAAGTTTCATGCGGGTACCATCAACCCATGTGATCGAATGACACTTTCATTGAATTTTTAGAAATCGAACATCTCTATAGAATACCATGGATGAAAATTTATTTAGATTATGTAATTTCATACAAAAGTAATGAGATATCGACTTATGCTAAATAACAGAATGTAAGAATCATTTCTCATATTATTCATTAATTCAATATTAATTGGGTTCACCCACCATATCCTACCTTACAAAAAACAAATTCCATCATGGATTTCATCAATATATTAAAGTATGTGACTTATATAATTTATTAATAATAATATTAAAGTATAAGGTTCAATACACATGTCAAAAAATATGAAAATTCAATGAAATATATAAATATTGTTTTCCTACTAGTGGATGTTGTTCCCATATTACCGTACACTAGATATTTACAAGGGTGAACACCATGATAAGATGCTTCAAACACTTATGAGTATCCATCCCTTATATCGTGAATCATTTGTGTCCCTAAAACGATTTCACCTGGCCATATAATATATATTTAATAACATGATCATGACACATCTAGGTCCTCATCATAGTGGGGAATATCTATAACCTTTATGTGTAAAAACTAATACTATAATATTATCATATAAAATGTTACAGAGATGTATAATCATGATGTGATAATATATTTATTAATATTAAAAAATATGAATACATGTTATAATGAAGTACACAAAATGATGTTTTAGGGAGCCTACTCCAACACTGGACTCCTAAATTATTATTTTTATTTCATATAAACTTATAATATGGTTAAAAATGATAATTTTACATTTACTATCTCGGTAATATATTCAAAAACATGTTTTATAAAAAAAGAGTACTTTGTGAGTCTCTGATATATTAGTATTATGAATTATATAGCCTATGGATTATGATGGGAAACATCAACTCAGTTTTGGATCCACATGAAAAAATAAGTATAATATTTTATTACGGATTATTCTTATGTGTTCAATAAAAACTTATTTGTGCTATTCTATTGAATATTAATTTTTAGGGATTGTTTAACTTGGAATGGATTCTTAGATAAAGGAAAAAAGTTAATAATGTTGATAGGACATTAATTTCTATTACATTTGGGGACTTTTATTTATTTCACTCTTTTAATCCCTTTTATAGGAATTAATTAGATCATAACCTCATCACACCCATTATAAAAATGACTTAATAAGGCTTCTCATTTATTAATTTTTGTGATTAATAATAAATCATTCAATAATAATGATTGTAGAGATATTTTATATTAATAATCTAATAATGATGACCTAAGAAATATATTTTAAATATTTATTGAAGATATTAAGTTAATAATGTGTAGAATCAAATCACCTGGTAATAAAATTATAATATATTTAATTTGATATTAATAATGAGTAATTTTAAATATAGGGGTTATAAAATAGGATAGTTGAAAAATATTCACACATTCCTAAAAAATATTTTAGTGTAATGTAAATTAGATTATATATTAATCCTGTAAAATTCATTGATCAGAAAATTAACATAATAAGAAATACTTTCAGTAAAGTAATATAAATACTAGGATATTAATTCTTATTCATAGTTAGAGAATACTCAAAATTAATATTTCATCTCCATACACTGATGATTCAATTTACTCAAATGTTCAAAATCATTCTTATTAAATTTTGAATGAATATAATATACTATTTTATAAATTCAATTAGTATGGAAGCTACTAGTGTATTGTGAATGTTATTATAACTTTGGTGTACTAGATATATAATGGAAGGCTTGTTTACATTCTAATAGAGGAAGAGGTAAGGAATTCCAGTTTTTCTCTCAATACCAATAGCACTGCATGACCATATGACTTCAAAAGTTAGTTTTTTATACATTGTACAAACTAATTCATGGTGATATAATTAATTATGTGAAGTTATTTATAATTTATTATATTAGTACTTAAAGATATAAATAATAATTAATCATAATAATACCTAAATGCTATTGTGGTAAATATGTTAAAAACATTAGTCCCATATTGAATTGTTGAATCTTTCTGAATCTCATTAAAAAATTTATCCAAATAATATTTGTGAGAAATAATAATTTTATTATATATCATAACCAATTTTTTATATCATAGTTATAAAAATTCAATAATTCCTTTAAAATGATTCAAAGGATTTCAATCCCCGACATAAGAGAAATGAGAAGGGAAATATGGTACACAATTTTAATATCAGTAAGGCTTTGACATTAAGAAGTTAGTGTATTTATTTGATGAATTAAAAATGTATGGGGTTTCAAAATATTTTATTAAAAATACGCATGACCTCTATAAAATATTTATGGTATTTTTATGATTATTTTTTTTCCGAAGTGGTATAATTTATTATTGAGGCTGGTCAGGAAATGTGATATATTGGCGACACCTATGATTAGTATTTTTGATTATTTATTATTTTGGTGATTTGTTATATATATTAATATAGGATTTTTACCATCTATAAGTGATTAAAAGAACTAGTGGGGTTTTTCTGATCATATAATGATCTTTTTCAATGGTAGACAACATAAAATATAAAAGGTATATCTTCACGAAAACAATGTGTCAATATTATAAAAAAACAGTGTACCTAAAAAATGAGTTGTAGTAGCTCAAATCATCACCCTTTGATGGAGTGTGATTGAGGGATATTTTGAGGAGTAGTGAACAAACATATCATTCCTATGAGGTGATATACCATCCACATAGATCCATGATCATATATTGATGACATAGAAATACTAAAAGAGTTCTTGATTTTTTTTGCGAAATGATGAAATATATTTTGGGGAGGGAGAGAGATTTAGAAGAGAATAATATACATCCCAAAACCCCACAATTAAATATCTATTCCTCTTATATTGCCTAAGCCTATGGGTCTTCTATTCATAACTCATTGTACACATTTTTGGTTATTGATGTATAATTCAGTAAATGTTTTCAATGAATTTAATTAAAATAAATTTATCCTTTTATAATGTTTGTTTAAATAATTAGTAAAACATTAAAGATAAATGAAATATATATATATATATATTATTCATGCATCACATTCTTGTAAAACACATGAATCATATAAATTATTAAATGTAAACTATATATATAATATTATAATATATATATATATATATATAGTGCATCAAATGGTTGTGTACATGAATCTCGCCCAAGTACATTTTAAGAACACATTCAAAATAGTCCTACATACAGTAAAATCTAATTATGTATTTATATAAAAACATTAGAACTATTTTTGAATCAATCCAAACACATTTAGAAATAATTTTTCCTCAAACACACTTCATTTTGAACAATTTGTTTTTCTAAAATATTTTCCTTATCTAATTTATTCGCTGTTGTGAACCTATGGGCCTTATTATCATTGAAAACAACTATGAAATACCAAATTCATATATATAATCAGATGCTGGCCTCTATCAAATCATATGTGTTAATAATGAAATTAGTGGTTTTTCTGTGATATCAATCAAACATACTAATTTCTATATATGAACATTTCCACCACCATATTTATCATATACATTGTATGAATTCCAATTTATTCCATTTTTTACATTACATAGAGCAACCCCTAGACATGAAACATTCCAATCTTGTATTGGAGTCCCATATTTTTGAGATTATTCAAAAAATGAGTGAGCAAGTATATGAATTAAACACATTTCATTCCTATATCTGATATGTATATAACATGTAACTTGTCGAAGAAGTTAAAAAAATTATATGTTAAACAACTAATAATGATTCTAAATTTTATCAGTCCAATTTAATCAAGGAATTGATTTCATTAACATGTTAGAAAAGTGTAATGAAATTATATATTGGTTGCTCTCCAACCGTTGACATGATCAGGAACATACCCAACCACCCGTATGTTAGTTATGATAGAATGTATGCGTGCATATGTAGGGTATCAACAAATAATGGTTTATATAATCTGTATATTTACAACATCATGTTAAAGGTATGGTAATTAAAATAAACCCTAATTGAATCAATGAATATTTTAAATTCCATGAAATATATTTTAGTGGATCAATATATGTGATAAGACCCTATATATTACCCAATGAATCTATTATTAATTTATTATATAAAAATACATAAAATATATAAGATTCTATTTGCATAAACCATATCATATCCTTATAGAGCACAATATAATATAGTGATCATCAATTAAGGATACCATCAATCCACACATTATGGGAATATTATCATTATACTATTTAGGTGACATAAAAGTTAAATCACACATGAATTAATGATAATTTAATATTTCCTTTATTCTAAAAACATGATACATTATTAACCATTACATCAAATCCCGCATGTGTTCAAAAATAATTAGATTATACATAAAACTAAAATTGTTGTTATCATAATTGTTTCATCAATGAATATACTAAATTATTCTCAATAGAAAACTGACTGAACTTGACATCACCTCTCTCCATGATCTCCCATATGAAACTGTTTTTGAGAAGGATGTGTTTGATCCTTTAAGGAGACCGAGATTCCTTAACATGAAAAACTCTATTTTTTGTAATAATATATATTTATTTATAAACTGGTTCTATGAACCATTGAATTTTAAAAAATTATCTTCTTCTTCCAAATAGCTTCCTTTATATCATTTGATATAGCAATATATTCTAATTCAATTTTCAGGCCTACTATGTTGTCTTTTATGGAACTCTTCCAGCAAATTTCTCCATTATTTAATGAGAAATTAAGCTATATTTTGATTTCATGTTATGTTTCTTGGTTAGTAAATTTTAAATTGTGTAACCCATTATATATTTATCATTTTCTCCTAAAAATATTATAACCATATTAATAGTCATTCTCAAGTATATAAGCATGATCATCATATCAATCCAATGGTTATCACTATGATTATACTGTTATATTCTTTTTATTACTAAAGAATATGAGAAATATGATAGAGTACATACCATGTAATGCGTGATAAATCATATGGTGGATGTATAAGTAATCCTATAAATATTTTTTAACTCTTTATAAGGATCTTAGAATATCCGAAAATTCATTCCATATCCCAAGTGTTAATACCACTTCTTGGAGTTCTCTACATTAAACTTCATTAAAACTTAATCAATATATGTTTTATAACTCCATCCAAAAATACTGATATATTGATCTCTATAGATCCTCATATCAATTATGTGTGATACTTAACCGTTGTCTTTGATTGATAAACTTTAACCCAACCACATCTTTACAGAGTGATGCTTAAATATGCTTTATACAATATTAAGTATATATTTGGATATTATATTAAAAATACTAAAATAATCCCAATAATAATCATGTATAGATATTAATCATCCACATTATTTAAATAACCAAATATTTTATTTCATCATAATATTTTATTACCTAACTTCAAGAAGATTGCTTTAGTCTATAAATTAACTATTGAAACATGAAAAATGTATCATTATCATTAGAAACATAGAAACCCTTAGGTTATAGAATATACACCTCCTCATATAAATTACAATTAAGGAATGTGATTTTTAAATACATTTGTTATATTTTAGAATCATAACATGTTTTATATCAACTAAAATTTGGACAGACATTATCATTGCAATAAGAGAAAATGTCTATTCATAGTCCATAACATGGTATTGTTTGTAATAATTTTACAGTTGGCATGATTCATTGGTACAAAATCTATATTCAACGTCATTTTAATTGTTTAAAACCCACATTGACAAATGGGTCTAACCCATTATATTGTATCCACCACATTCCAACCATGTTTAGTGTAAATGGAGTCCATGTCAAATTTGATGGACTATAACCATTATTAAAAATCATTAATCTTATAATCCTCATGGTAAGATTTATTTTTATCCTACACGATTGTTAATTAGTTATCATTTTCCACAACAAATTAATATATCATATAATCATAACTAATCTAGCTAAACCATTGAGGATATAGTCTAACTTATGTCAGTCCATATTCCCCAACTCTTTGAGGAACCACCTCAACATCCATTTCAAAAACACATCATCATTTTCGATATTAAAATTCTCCATGATCAATTTTAATCTCACTTACAACTCGAAATATGTGACTTCATTCTATGAAAAACCATATCATATCAATGCTTTTACTAAATTGGGTGGTAGAAATTACGTCATTTAGTTTCTTTGGGATAACTAAAGAATATTTCATCTTATTACCTTTATATTATATGTTCAAAATCACATCATCATATAAGTGGTTCAAAATACAAAATCCTCTTAAAATTTATAATGACTTTTTTCCTAGTCTATTTCTCATATAATGTAGTTATGAATGACCTATACAGAGTGCAGTTTTGTATGAATATAGTAGTCTGTAGAGAATGATACCAAAATAAAATAAGAAGGTGTCGTAAATTATTCTAAGATAAAACCATTTAAAAGATTGTATGATTAATATTTTTAGATAGAAACTATCATTGTTGTGTTTCAGGAGGAGTGATTTTTGATGTAATTTTCCAAACTCTCGGATAATCTGTTAATTCATGGCTCATGTATTCATCACACCAATATGATTAATTTAAATTAAAACCTTTTCCTAGATTATTCTATACATCACTCCAAAAATATTAACATTTTAAAAGATTCATATTTTGTTTCATTATAATCCCATACCCATACTGGCCAATGTCATTGTTAAAAGTAACAAAGTACCTAATACCATTAATTTTTTGAATATTAATTGGTCCAGATATATCTCAATGTATGTGATCCAACAATCCATGAGCCCTCAATCATTTTCTCACAAAGGGTGAATTTATCACTTTCACCCATAAAAAATATTCAGACGTATCAGATAATTCATAATCAAATTGGTCCAATATTCCATCAATATAGAGTCGTTGGAATAATTTCTAATTTATATATCCAAAGTGGCAATAAAAACGGTTGGTGGGTTGATAATCAACCCTAATATTTTTTGAATTTTTTAAAATGGTATAATATATCAATAAAATATTAACCACTGATTATATACCCAATGACATAAAATATTTCTTTTTTACAAATTAAAACAACACCTCTATGATCTAGGACATTTGATTAGGTGTGTTTTCATTGAAATTTTTGTCAAACACCTTATAATTTTTTTTTAAAATTTTAACCAAAAGTGGGGAGGGTCCTCAAAATGTCTTAGGGGTTAAAGAGATGAAAATGGTGGGAAAAGGTCTATACTATGCAAGGATCATGGTTTTCAAATTATTAGTACTAACTATTCACTATGATCATGTGTCCTCGTAAGGGGTGGAATAACATTTTTTCAAATAATGTGAGGTGGCCGCAGGGGAACATGTGGTTTAAACACATGTGGACATAGGTATTGGAATGGATAACACTAAGTTTATAGAATATTTCAGGTGTCTAAGAAAAAACATGTAGATTAGTTTCTTCTTAGATAGAGGAGACCTCATGAGTGACTCAGGGTTAGGAAAAACATATGGCCCATACATGAACCCCATTAATTGTTATAAATTTTCCCTTTCCCTATACTGATCCTTTTACAAAATATCTAAAATTTCACAATCATTTTTCCTATAATAGGGTTGTGTAAAAACCAAACCGTCCCTTCTCTCCAAAATACCAATATCCGACATTTATTGTGAATTTCAAGTCCAATTTACTGAGAATCAATTCCATAGGTAAGTCCTCGAGCCCTCTTTCTTAAATTTTCTAGAATATGATTTGTATGAGTATTCATACTTTTCCAAATATATTAAAAAATATTTTTCTTGTTAATAATTAGGTTTTGTGTTATATGTTTTTTAACTCGAATAATGGGATATGGTTGGGAGTGTGTTTGTCTATAATATTGAGGTTGGTGTTCTAAATTATTTATCCCATATTTTTTGTTGTTAATCCAATTATTTTTTTATTTTCCTTTATAAAATTTAAAATAGAGAGAATAATAGTATTTTAATTAAATTTTTAGAACAACCACTAACCCTATCGGGTCTGTAAACGATTTGAGACCAGTCTAGTGGAAACCCATTGGGTGTTCCAATCCCTTGAAAATGGTGAAATGAGATTTTTAATGATGAATTAAATATATAATTAGAATAAACTAGTTATAATTGTTTTTGGAAAGTCATCATGGATTAAAGGGAAATTTTGAATAACTTTATTAGTAAATGGTGTTTTATATGATAGAGAGTGATAACTGGAATTATAAAATGCGGCATGTTTATGTTATTAAATGGCTTTGAAGATTATATAAGTGTTGAGTTATATGGGTTAGTGTTTCTTGTAGGTAATTGGACAATATTGGTTGATTTTATGTGAGAATGGGAATAAATGAATGTAAAAATTGGTGCTCCCTTAATGAAATGTTCATTCATGTTAGACCTTGAGATTTTTTTAATGATGAATTGGTTATTAAAGATTTATATGGTGGTTCCAATCCATGGGTAAGGATGATGGATATTCCACATCTTATCCTTGATATACAATGGATAAACATGGTAATCAACATCTTTGAATGGATGTGATGTACATGATACTTCTTATTATTTTCCATTGTTTTACCATAATTATTATGGAACTAAGAGTTGATAAAAATTGGTAAATGGTTCAATGCTATTTAGTTCAAAATAAAATTAACATATCAATAAATTATATTTTTTTGTTGTTTTGAACCCTATGGATAATAACTATTATTTAGAAACCTATTTAATTTATCTCTCTATTTATTTGTTCCTTAATATTTCTATATACGCTGTTATTACTATAGGACAAAATATTATTTTAAACACTTTTTTGGTGTATTACTATGTTTTAATCACCCCAACATAGGTCACCATGGGTAACTGAGAAGAATTCATCGATGTGGGTCAGACTATGGAAAAATATCATTGTTAGAGAGCAAATCTGATATTTGGATGGAGCATGTATAAGGGAACCAGACCTAATTTTAGGCCCAAATATGTGGATTTTTAATATGTATTTATTTTGATTCATCCTTTGAAATATGAATATTGTATAACATGTAATATTTAATTTATATCTTTTATGATAATATTACTAGTTGAGGTTTTGGTTATGTGATATGTGATGATTAGTTATTTTCTATTCATGTTCATTTTTATTACTCATTATGAATTATATTTTTTCTTACTCTAAAAAAGAGTATATAGTCTCCACTATTCCTCATTACACAATTGTTTTTAGTTGACAACTTCTTGTGTACGAGGACATGCACCTGAGATCGTGTAATAAAATAACTCAGGGAACTAGTTTATTTACTCAAAGGATGGGATGTTAAAATTAATTATCAAAAGCATTTTAATTTCTATTTATTTACTATTTGGGAAATTTATAAAAGAGACAATAATGTTTCGATCCTTAGAAATGAGATGATTCATGTTTGTAGATAACCCATGGGTGTTTGAAAACCATGTTCTCAGGGTGGGACTATTGTTATCAATATTCTCATATAAGTTTGATGTTATTTTACCTTTGTTGATAGATATGTGGTTTGATGCTATAGATTTCTACGATTTTACTCCTGGGATTCTAAGGAACAGAAATTTATATTTATGTATCATTTTTGGAACATGAGGATTTATATAGTATGCATCATGTTAGGAACACATGAAAAAGATGTTTATCACTGGGTAATGTGGAATGAATTTCTTTTGGGGTTTTTTTGTTCAAAATAAATGATTCGTAATAAAGATTTCGCAGTTGACTTAAAGTGAAATGTGAAAATTGAAATTGTTGTAAAGGTACCTAATTAGTTTTTATTAATTTATGAATATTTAATTTTTTTTAAAACTGTTTTATTCAAGCTGTTTATAATTTTAATGTTTGTTTTCCCTATGTTATCTAGGACCCTAGTTAGTGATTTTTGAGGGTAGAGATAGTGTTATTGTTATGACCATATGATAATTGTTTGTAATGTGCCTTTTTATGTCTATTTGCAACAAATATTTTGTTTAAATTTGGAAATAATATGTTATTTTACTTGATATGTGTCTCTTTTATTGTCGAGAGACAACACCGTGATGAAATATTATAGTTGTGAGATAGAAGGACATTGATAATATTAACCCTAAAGCAACACAACAGAAGGTCCCATTGAATCTAGGTAATAAGATAGAAAATAATTTCAAAGAAAATTTCACTCATTTTTTAAAGTTTATAAAATGAGACCTAGGATGAACTTCACAATGTATGCTTTATCTGACTATGTTGTTCTGGATGTGACACCCTCTAATGTTTTTTGATAAGGGTGATCATGAGGAAGATACGTTCTTGATTTAATATATCTCGATTATTTTGGATCACAAGGAGAATCCTCCTGAATAGAGTTTCATGATTAAAGACTAAATATAGTTGTGT
This sequence comes from Viscum album, assembly GCA_963277665.1. Classification (NCBI taxonomy): domain Eukaryota; kingdom Viridiplantae; phylum Streptophyta; class Magnoliopsida; order Santalales; family Viscaceae; genus Viscum; species Viscum album. The sequence goes on along the minus strand of OY728150.1, from coordinate 2,043,698,860 downwards.
CTAATGATGTGCTGGTGGGATATTTTGGTTGAGGATGAGTAGCTTGAGGCCATGAAATTTAATATTTCCCAGAAATGTTTTGTAATCATTTCAACATAGACACACTAAAGAAATTGATAGTTATAGAGTTTTTTCATTTCAACCATGAAAATATATCAGTTATAAATTATTATAGTTGCTACACAAATTTATAGTGTCTTATTCTTGCATTGATATGGATTATACAGTTATATTAACATGTTTTCAAGAAAAACATTTATGTGAGATCATGTCCCAAGTGAATATCATTATCTTGAAGAATATTGTTGAACTAGTAAATAAGGATACAATTTATAAGGGGAACAAAAAATAGGATTCTAGTGGCAGACCTACGGGATCAGCTAGGTGATGTCATGGAATGTTTTTAGATAGGAGGACATAACATTATTGGAGTTTTTACCAAGGTAGAATTGGATAGAGAAACCATGGGATATTATCATCCTCTTAGGGAAGTGTTCAACTAATTTCCTATCAGTGTGTAATGTGTGGTAATATAAAAGGTTGTTGCCTTAGTCCTCTAGTAAATTGTAGAGATTATATTAGTATGGGACACCGATAGTGTTTCAATTATAACCCCCAGCTGATGACTGATGAGAGAGGAGCTAGGTGGATACAGACCACTAATTAGGGTTTTATTACCCAATATTAGACTAGAATTTGGTATCTTATGGTATAAACCTTTTTGGGAGTGGTATGAGGTGATCTAGAGAAAGAGTGTCTATACTAGTAGATTATTGTAGTGCATGAGAAGTAGATATGAGCTCATGATTAAGGAATTGGTCAGTTGAATGAATTATAGACTATGTCTATCTGATGTAAGGTTGGACTATAGATGGTATGAGGTATGATTATTATTGATTCTAAGAATTTAAATGGATTGTTTGATACACGATGTTAACTTTAATTTATATCTTCTCGTTATTTGAATAATGATTCTCATATAATAGAGTTCTTGTCTAGGTTAATTTCAATTGAAATGTAGTTGGAGGTGAGATCAGATGGTATTCATCAATGTTTGAAGTGTGGATTTGAGTTTAGTTGGTACCATCTCCTTATAGAATTTTTTGTTCATGATATTTTAGTTTTTGGACTCTTAATATAAATAAACTATTTATTTTATTATCAGTATGTCATCAACATTACTATTGAATGGTGTCATTCACATCCATTTTAGGCAACACCAATGTTCCCCGTGGGGAATGAGACATCAAGGCAGGCCATATAGGGTATATTTGTTTGTCGTTGGGAGATATAACAACTCTCATTGTGATTCTAATTATTGATGATGAGGGAGTGTAACTATGGATACCCAATAATTTTACATATATTATCACATGATTCAAAAAATAAATATCCAATAATTGTAGTACATTGATCATAAATCCCTATTGTCTTTGGATAAATATGTTCATAATACATAGAAGGAAACTAAAACATGGAATCCTTATTTTATTTCCAATATGACATCGTAAATACATTCATGATCCTAAAATTAAATGGTATAACCTAGGAAATAATTTAATGAATGTGATGATATAAAAATCCCAGTAAAGCAATAAACATGATAAGGAAGCATAATAAGTTGGTAAAACATATAACATGATATCGTAAATTAGAATTCACATGAGTAATAATATGGATGAAAAATTTATATATCATATATTCATCATATCTTGGAATAAAATTAAATTAACAAGAAATATAAAACATAAACTAAACATAAGCCAAGGCTATAATCTAGGATGAAATCACATGGTGAATAGATAATGATAATGGATTAGGTTCAAACCTTAAAACCATAAATGATATCTCAAGAGACTAAATAATTACAAAAATCATTTATGAAAAATATAGAAAATCCCATAATAAATTCTTTATAATATTTGGGTTCCACATAACTAAAATGAATAAAAATTCATAATATAAGAGTTACCCATGGAAAGAAAATGTGTTTCATTGTCTTACTTCGTATCATCATCAACTGAAAATTTCAAATTGAATGAATTTTTGAAATGATCATATAGAAAATATTACCCTAAAAAGTACTTTGTATAATAAGGTAAGTATACATCTATGGGATGCATATACAAAATCTAGAACCATTCCATAAAATTTAAGGTTGTTTTTTTGATGAATGGATATTCATTTCAAATGATTAATAATATTCTTGTGGAAAATTACCTTTCTAGTTTGAAAATAACTTTTTTAGAACTAAAATACAATGATAAATTCATGGAAATATATTTTTTAAATATAATTTGAAAATTATAATTGAAACATTAAGAAAAATAATGTCCATAATAATGGAAAATACCATTTATGTCATGCATGTTAAATAAAAGATTCTTTTCACACATTCAGTAAAATTTTAAAATGTAAAATATTCAAAAAAATGGGATGATTAATATCATAAATTTTATAAAAATAAAATAATTGTTAAAAATTACTTTAAATAACAATAGCGAGACATTTTTTAAAATATTTTTTAAAAAATGTATTTGGAAGAGAACAAATATATAACAGAAGAGAGAAATGAAGAATAATTATCTTAAAAATATTTTCTCAATAATTACAATTAAAGAAGGTAAGAAAATGGTACTATTAATTGATTTTTTAATAAACATATGATAAGAAAACTATATTTTGTTTTTATACAATTATCAAACAATTTCCTTCAAATGAAATTCAATTATAATTAATCCCGATTCAAAGGATATTGAAACATTAACACTTAATCGTTCAATAGATTTTAAAGAATAAGACCCATAAATAATGTAAATAAATTTTGATTTAATATATAAATAATTATATAAATAATGATATAATATGTAAATTGGAAGGACAAAAACTATTTAGAATAAATCAGGTGCATAATATAATTTGTGTCTCAAAGAAGGTTGTTTTTAGATGGAAACCCTTACAAAGTTTGTATCATTGAGGTAAGAGTTAATTAATGGGGTGATTTTTTTATAAAATATATATCCGAAAATATAATAGAAAAAATAAAACATATAAATATAAAAATTATTTTGACACAGAATCAGTTCAGAATATAATCAATAAAGTGGACCTATAACCTATTGAATGGTAATTGAGTTAAGAAACCCCTTACATCACACTTCACATTAGTCAAGTTCTATTTAATATAATTTATATTGGTTTTAGGCATGTTATTAACATTACGTATAATCACATTATTAAATTAAAAAATCATATATTATCTTTTTTATAACATATTATCACGCATTCATTACTATTCATTCTTTATCACAATTTTTTCAGGTGTTGATAACCTTTTTTTTCAATTGCATGTTTTATCATAAAATTTCTGTATCTCAATCATAGGATATAGTAATATCATCCCCATAATTATATTTTTTTTATATTTTTGTTATTATATACATATTTAGAATCATTATTTAATTTTAAACGTGGATAATGAATCACATCTCTTCATGGAGATAGTAGATCATACACACACTTGAGTGGAAATATCATTTTATTAATGGGTGAAAGGGTAAAGAAATCGAATATATATTAATTATGAACAATAAATATCACTTCACATATATCTAATAGTTAAATTAATTATATCCTTTTTTACTTACTATTTATTGCGTTTGTCAAAATGGAATCACATCATTTCACTAGGCGGAAGTCCATCGTAATCAGAATTGACATTATCATTTATTCAATGGATTTTAAGGAATGAAAGTATATTATATATATCATTTATAGAATTATTAAAATTTCATTAATATAATATATTAAAATAAAAATATTCTTTATTTAATTCTATGTAATGTGTATGTAAAAAATGAATCGCATCACTTCGTGAGGTTGTTGCATGTCGTACACAGGAGTGACATTATCGTATTTCCAATGGAATAAAAAGAAAGAATGTATATATGGTATTCTAATTAAAAACATAAAATTATATCATATATATCATCTATAATAATTATATAAGTCATTATATCCATCCATGATAAGCAGTTATGGGAAAAAAATTACATCAGTTGGTGAGGCAGCCGTCTACAGTTCACTTGATCAAGGATTTTATTTCGCATTTGAGGTAGGAGAAGATGGTTTCAAATAAAATTAACATAAATTTATATTTATATTTAATATACTGATTTTATTATATAATCATTGGTTAATAATATTTTATGGAGGTGGAGGAAGCAATCAAATAAAAATCTTTGTTAAGGACATTACCTCTTTTTCGAGAAACTTCTTTTGATTTGGACTAAAATCCTTCCTAGGATAGAATTATTATCAATAAAAGGATTATTGGATATTTTGTGGTCATTATGGAATTTATTATTTCAGTTATGGGTTGAATCAATGATGGTTTTCAAAGATTGAAAAAGAGATAATAGGGGGTCTCATTTTATAAGTGGGGGAGAGGACATACTTGGGATTTTTGAAAAGAATGAATTCCACACTAATTTATATATTGAAAAAATTCCAAATAAATGTATAATAAATGAATATTAGAATCAATAAGATCCAAATAGGAACACACAATATGAGTTATAATAGTTTTCGGTCATTTTTTAACACATAATTTTTTTAGTTTTCCACATGAGAAATCTGTTTTTGCCTTAATCATAGTAAATAAATATACTATTTTCTCTATTCATTATGGTAAAAAATAAATTTGACCTTAATATATAATATAAATTATGATGATTAAATAAATGAAATCAATTTTTAAAAATTCAAATCATATAATTGGAAGAAGTATATATAAAATTAAACCTAAGGAGTTGTCCAAAAAATGGCCTTCCAAAAGAAAAAAATCAAAAGTTAAAAATATTTTTATATAAAAATTAAATACGAAATTGAAATCAATGAAATAATTTGTATTAATTAAAATATTATTGAACTTATTTTACATTTAAACCCACATTAAAATTAATTTTTCCAATTATATTCATTAAAAAAAATCACTTTTTAAAAAGAATTAGTTTTTTTCTCAATTCATTTTAAAAATGCATATTTCAATGAAAATACCAAAAATCACCCTATTATAATATAGAAATGATTATTTATTATGAATAATTAAATTTTAAATTATATTTAATTGAAGTGTTAAAAATTAATTTTAAATTAGGTGTACAAAGCACGACTAAAGCATATTTTACAAAAATGAATCTTTTATGAAATCATTTAATTTTACTTTAAATGATTTTTAATTTATTTATAATTAATGTTAAATAATTTATTTTATTTTATATATTGGTAAATAATATATTTTTCATAATATAGTTTGTACAATTCATTTTTTTCAATATAATGCCTAGTTTATAATAGCCATGTTCAAATAATTATTTTAATAGAGTTTCTCATTTCATTTAAACATAGTATTTCTTGCATCTCATGATATTGAAGAATTTGAATTTATTTATAATTATGTATATAATAATGAATTAAGGTGTTACAATATCTTATATGGTTTGTTTTTTGTGTCATATATACTATAAAATATTATGACCCTCTTTTAAAATATTGGTATTCTATAAGAACATGATGTCTTTACCTCTGTAGGAGACTGGTTTCAGAAAGCATTTACTAATGATTTCATAGGATATTCATCTAAAATAATGATTTTGAGTTCACTATTGATTTGATACCTGTAACTAAACATGTTTCAAATTTATCTTATAGAATGGAACAATAAGAGCTTCAAGGGATAATGACTCAACCAAATGTGTTGGATGATAAAGGGTGTATTTATCTAAGTACATAACATCGAGGATCTCCAATTATATTTTCTAAGAACGTGGATGGAACCTTTCACATATGTGTTTATTACAAGATAATGAACCATATTAATTTGAAAAACTTATATACCATTATTCGTATTGAGGATATTTTTTGACCAGCTAACAAGAGCATGTGAGTTCTCCAAGACGGAATTGAGATTAAGGTATCATCAGTTGTGGTTGAGACCCTATAATACACAACAAACTATATTTATAAGAATGTATGAATTGTATGAGTTAATTTTTTATTTAGGATTAAAACCATTCCTTTTAGGTTTATGGCCCCAATCAGTCTAATATTTCATCCATAGATGGATCAATTTGTTGTTGGCTTTTTGATGACCTCTTAGTGCACTCATAGACTTGGAAAGATCATTTCAAACACCTTGAAATCATATTGAGTACACTTAGAGAGCATAAAATATAACATGATCTACCAAATTTTACTTTTTTGATTGATACAGTACATTAATTCGGTCATATAATCTTTGAATAATGTGTGGAAGTGGTCCTTGAGAAGGTGAGAGCAGTTGTGTCTAAGAATTACACGTGCATGTATTTGATGTTACAAGCCTTTTTATTTGGTAGGTTATTATAGAAGGTTTATTAAATAAGTTTATAGCTACTATGTTCCACTATAGATCCTAACATAGAATGTTATTATGTTTGTATAGTCTGAGGAAGGTGAGAATACCTTACAGGTGCCAATGTGGTTTTTGACCACTACACTGATTCTGATATTACCTAACCCAAGTAAAGAATACACCTTATACAATGATGTGTACAAAAATAGACATGGGGATGTTATTATTTAGGGGGTCTAGTGGTGGAATATGGATTATGAAATTTTAGGACGCATGAATAGAATTATCTTATTAACAATATTCCACTATTTTTGGTGATACATTCATTAATGAGACTGTGGTATGTTCTCCTCAGTGAGAAGTTTGTGGTGTATAATGACCATAAGAGCCTGAAATATATCTTTTCTGAGTGTGATTTAAATCCCCATTAGTGGATGTGGGTTGAATATAGTCAATATCTATGCATTGAATTATCATATACACCTTGGGAATGGGAAAATATTTGTGGATTCATTGGGGTAGGAAATGAGACTCAAGAAGTCCAAGAGTCTAGTTCTAAGTGGAAGATGTTGACCGTGCTTTCTTATATATATATACTTGTTTGAGAGGAGAGGAGAAAGATAAGTCTTGTGTATTTATATATTGATCCCTCTATTTTGATCTGGATCATCTGGATATTGTATGAAATTATTTATTTTTTGTAATCTGGTGATAACGTTGATGGTGGGGAGATACCTACTGATTGGACTCTCAGTGGTGATGATATTATCCATATATATTGCTATTTTTTTCCAAATTGTATCTAAGAGTAGTATAAGTGTGAGTTTTTTTCATAAAATTTTTTGGAAGAAGCTATTTTTATCAAAATATATTATGATATTTGTAGAATGTTTTTATGGAAATGAATAATGAAAAAGATAATATGTTTTGTGACGTGATTATACACGTGTCATTAGGTGAAGGTAGATAATCACTTTTCTTCAATACATTTACATCCATTGGGAATTGTAAAATGGAAGTGGGATGATGTTACCATGTATTTCATGGTGGTATTACCAAGGATACATTGATAGAATGAAATTATTTGTGTGATTGTGGATTGGTTGACAAAATTAGAACACTTATTACTGATCAAGGAGACTTTCACCATCACTCATTTAGGTGAAGTGTAAATTTTGAAGAAATTACAATTGCATAGGTTTCTGTAGATTATAGTTTTAATTTAGGATATATATTTTACCTAAAAATTATATAAATTCATGAAGGTATAACTTGGTACACAATTTTTTTAGTACACCTTTTCACCTTCAAAAAAATAAGCAATCAGGAGTTACCATCTTGGTGTTAAAGGAAATGTTGAGAGTATACATCCTAGACTTCGGTGGATCGTGGGATAAAATACTATCACATTTTGGGTTCTGTTATGATAATATTTATTAAGAAACAATATTGATGGAATCATATTGGAAACTCTATAGTAAGCTTTATAGATCACATTTATGTTGGATGAAAGCTGGATAATGAGAGTTTTTTTAGATGAGTCTCATGTAGGAGTTATTAGAGAAATTTTTTTGTTCTTTATGATTATAAATACAATCCAAATTATAGATAAGTCATATTTTGGATTATTTCATGAACCAAATGATTTTATAATGGGTGATAGTGTGTTCCTTTATTTGTCACCGAGATTGGTTCACTGTTATAATAGAAAACCGACAAAGTTAGCACCCAGGTATGAGGGGTCGTATTAGATTAATGAGATGATCAGTCTCGTAGCATATCAATTTTCTCTCCCATACTGGTATATTTATATATATGATATTTCAAATGTTTTATAGATTTGGTAGTGTCACCATTACTATTATCATGTTGTTATGATTGATTTTATTGAGCATGAGGATAATGTATCCATTGAGGATTATCCAATTCATATTTTGGATAATGGTGGGAAAATTATTTATGGAAAGAACATTATTTTAGTCATGGTTTTGTGGAAGCATGAACCTTTTCAAGAGGAATATTTGGAATGGGAAGCTGATATGGATACCTAATTGACAACTCTTTTTACCTTAAAGGAATATTAATGCTTAGAAAAGTTCCTCAAGAATGAACTGTTATATGGATGGAAGGTGGTCTGATCATGACCCTTTGATGAGGTATGTTTCCATTTAAACATTGGTTATAATACATTTAAATGGATTGTATAATGATCATTACTAAGGGGGAGGATCATGGAAATGTCCAAGTCATCAGGTTATGAAAAATTGGGGAAAAGGACTATATCGATCAATGTTCAAGTTTAGAGAATAGTTCGTACTAACCGAGTTCCAATGACATGAGACCTGGTAAGGGTAGGAAGAACTATTTTTCAAACTATGATTGATGGTCCCATGTGATAATTCCCAACAAGGATTAATGTATCACTTAGATGTGTGTGTGTGAATCAGGGATACAAATATATTTTAATTTTCATTTTTTTAGAAACAACCATCACCTCATGTTATAGATTTATCTCTTCAATGAAAACAAATAATTCATACATCTACTTGAACACAAGTATTTACAAGGTTCACTACTCAATAATAGTGTCCATGTCCTAGTTATTATTTGTAAATATTCTAGTACCACACGATACACTATAAAACATTCCATTTTTGTGGATACAACAAGGAAGATATACCCTTACACTTATGTTTCACAATGATCAACACAATAGTGCATGTAATTCTTCTAGAATGCAAGATGTAATACAACTTTCTGTAATAATTATTGAAAGCATCACTAGTTTGTTAAAAAAAGATAATATCCTACCTTATGAACAACCACATGAATATATGAAAAAACAATTATTGACATTCCTAACTATAATTAGGTAAGAAAAAAATTTATTCCTAATTTTTTTGTAACCACTGTCCAATGGCATAGTCTAATTCATATCTCTGATACCTCAGTCTAGAATATAGATAAGAAATAATACCATAAATAAAGATATGAAAAACATTATGTTTCCCTAAAAAACTCTGTCTGATTGCATGATTTGAGCTTCAACCTCATATTACCATCCTTCATTATTCCTTTTATATTCATATATGTTTCTCAATAAAAAAGTTTCTTCAAACATTCTTTTATCTTCTTCATTTCTCTCTCTTACTGTATATGTGAATAGAAAACGAGTTATTTCTTAAGTACAAACTACTTTCATTATATTGATAGGTGTACCATGAGAGGAATGGGAGGGAACCAAAATTCAGTTTCATAATCAACCAAATTTACATAAAATTGAATTTCATTTACATTTCAAGATAATTTTTGACAATTTAATTGCTTCTCTTCACAAGTTGGTTCTTCTCAAACATTCTCTAATCCTCACACAACTTCATCTTAAAGATGGATTTTTAACCATTATTCAATTTGATAAAACATGGTTATTATGATGTGGTTTATCTTTATGATGAAAACATATAAAATATATAGAGAACTCCTCATTATGATTCTCCATACCAACTGAACATTTTAATGATGATTTTGTTTTTATTAGATATCTCAATACACATTGAAATAAACTTCTTAAAAATAATTAATGAATTGTGGAATTTTTTAGAAGCATCATTAGAATTTTGTTTCTTTTATTTTTCCATAAACATAATCACTACTTATAATGATACTATCTCCCTTTGTAAATGCATCAACATCAGCTTGGAAACCCCTTTTAAATACACTTCCTCAAAAACACTTCTAACTATATTCTGATGGTACTTTATCTGATGAAGTACATCAACTGATGTTCTTATTGGTGTTTTGTTATGTTTGATAAATTAGTATCTAACTCACTATGATAAATTGGTTACAAGTATTTTCTATGTAACCATGAACCACTTTTAAAACAAACAAAATTTATTCTATATCTCTTGACCCACTTGATAATGAATCATGACTTATTTTACTCTTAATATAAATAATGAAAACAAACATTTATTTAATTATAATTGATGACTAAATTATTGATCTTCATCCGGTTTATTGGCCTCTGAATCTATTCTCATTCAAAAGTCCAATCAACTCCATATACTTACTAATATTTTTTAACAGATCTGTCTAATGCTAACTCCAACTGATCAATGGAACCCCACATTTGATGGACTGGACAATCAGTACCATAGTAATACTTATACTTCAGAAACATAATACTCCCCATATTTTCATCTTCTACAATCTTCTCATGTATCACAACATCATCAAGACTTTTAGAACAAAAGGATTGGAATAGTATCATCTGACATTCATTGTAATGTTCTACGACTTTTGATCCATCCAAAATCTTATTCAATATGAAATAAAAAAATATTATCTCTCTTTTATTCATAAGGATTGAATCACAAGTCTCCAAGAAAATATAAGATATTTGAGTATTAAAAAATATCAAATCATCATTATATTTAATGTGGATATTTTCAAAACTTTGGTACTTTACTTGTACCAATTAAAAAGTTCATTCTGAAAAAAGGTGACTTTGAAAAACAACTTCATTCCCAAATAATTTTCAGAATATAAACACTGAAACTGATAAACCTCCCTATCAAATGTGTACATAATTTTCTAATAATTATGAATTATTTCATCAAACCATAAAAAATACAATGTAAAATTATATATTTTATAGAATATATATTAAAATATAATCATAAAAAACTTATTTTAGCTTTTGAAAATCACTTCTATCCAACTTGTCCGCAATAATCCCCACATTGATTTTTTTTCGACCAAGTTTCATAAGTTATTGAAACTTGTAACCTCAAGAAATGGATCACATATATAAAATTCTAGTCCTACGAAATCCAACTCAATACCAAAAATAATAATTAATTACATAAAAATAGTTCCATTTAAAAGTAGTAAATTATGAAACTTATTCATCTTCTATACATTCTATAGTATATCAAAACTCCTTCCACTTCCCTATATTATTTTCTACAACCATCTCAAAAAACTATTTAAACATTTCACACACTTACAGGTCGATTTGACATCTTACCCACAACTCACCATACATACATGCTTACATATAGTGTCTAGAACATATAAGTGGATAGATTTATGAAACATAATTTTCTCCCCATCAACAAAACTATCCAAAGATGAGATAAGATAGGAAAGATAAACATATACTTCATTTGATAGAAATGGGATGGTCTCCCATGTTCAACAACAATATGAAAAATTATTACAACGATTAATGTTTGGAGAAAATTTCAACAACTTGATCTGATATAGGAATATATTCCATCATGATTTCAATATTCTACACATTCAAATTGATGAAATAATATTTGATATCAATATTTTTTTAATTATAATGTTGTATTGATATTATTTTATTATTGATTGAACACTGATTATCACAATGCAAGAGAAAGGTTAACTATAATTCAAAATGTAATTCTTTAAATTGAGACATTATCCAAATAAGATTCATAGTATCCTGATTTTTGGTAAAATAATCATCTTGATTCATGCTAAGAGTTACTGAATTTGGTTTCATAGAATACCAACTAATAGAACCTTTCTCTTGAAATAAAACTCTACTATATGTGGATCTTCTACAATAAATACAAGATCTCTAATAAACATCTATATAACTAAACAAATCAATTATTTCCAACTAATCATATGTGATTCTGCAATCTGTTGTGCCTTTGATATATTTAATAATTATTTTTCAATAAAATAGATTTCATCCATGTGAATGAACTTGTAATCATTCACAAAATTTAATAACATAAATAATTCTATTATTGAGTCATTAAAATACAACAAACATCCTATAATATTCCAAACCACTTTTGAGTAAACATCATTACACTCTCTATCATTTTTCAACATGGTTACAATTGAAATTTGCGTAGAATGTTATTTCTAATATTCCATTCCCAACTTATTTAAAAGATTCTTAGAATAATTTTCTTGATAGAGAAATATGTGTTTCTTATTTTTTGAGATTTTTTTCACTAAAAATTATTTCATTTCACCCATAATTGAATTTTAAAACAACTATTTCTTCTCTTCAATATAACATTCACATGTTTGTTCACCATTCCTATAATTTATAATGTCATCAACATAAACAATAAATATGAGGTAAATATAATGAATTTTCTTGATGTACTGATTATTAGAAACCCTTCATTTCTTAGTATACAATTTTATTAAGAAGGTATATAATTTGAATTACTATTACCTTAATGATTTTTTTAGTCCATATAAGGACTTCTCCAACATGAACAAATAGATTTAATCCTTTCCAATAATAAATAAACATGTTTTTTAGCATAAAAATCTTTGTAATGTTCTACATTCAGAAATTATGACTTCACATCCATATGAAAACATTTATTACATCATTTTAATACCATAGAAAGAAAGATTATAATTTTTTTAAATATTTTTAATCGATAAAAAAGTCTCATAAGTCTCAATACCTTAAATATGTGTGTATATTTTTTATAGTAACATTTCATTGTTTCTTATCACTTTAAAATTTTCATTTAACTTGTTCTGGAATTCTAGCATTATACCAATAGCATTTTATTTTCTTTGTTTCGAGTACACATTCCCAGGTACCATTCTTTTCAATCAGATTGAACTGTTCATTCATATCATGAATCAATTTTGGATACTAAAATTCATCACTAACATATTTCAATCTAAATTCTAAATAAAAATAATAATATGTAATTAATTTTGATGTTATTATTGTTTTATTCCTTTGAAATTGATCACCAATTATGTTTTGAGCTTCCACTTTCTTACTCAGCCTAGGATAATATGAATGATGTTTTTCCTCATCAATGGATAGGTATAATTCTTATTCTTTTTATTTTGTGGGATTTAAATTATTTTCACCCATATTGGTTCTTTAAAAAAAACTATTTCATACCTACCATCTTCATGATCTGGATGTGTTTTTGAAACATTTTCCATGTATTTCTCAATTACATTCACATTAATAGAGCTAACTAACTTTCATTTTTATTTTTTGAAACACTAATATTCTCTTCCATATGGTGCATGTACAAGAAATATACCTACATGAATTATCTAATCAAACATTACAAGGTTTTAATCTCTTTTATTTAGGATGTAGGGACTGTAAATATCTATTATGTTTTTAGAACATTGAGTTTTGTCATTGAATAATTTATATAGATTCATATCATAATTTTTCATATAAAAACACTAGTTCTGAATGTAAAATTTTTTTTCATAGATTTTATCCAAAGTTAATGAGAAACACCAGGTTCAAGTAACATAGTACGCCTAATTTCCACCAAAATTCTATTATTCATCTCATCAACACAATTTTGTTGAGGTGTGTATGGTGTTCTGAATTCATTCCAAATTCTATTTTTCATGATAAATTTTGAAATCATAGTTAATGTATTCCCCACCATTAATATTTTGAAATGTCATTAAAAAATATCCACATTCATTATAAGGCCCAGCCTTAAACCTTACTTAGCATTGAATTTAATGAATAATTCACATTGAGGATCTTTTCAGGTTTAGAGTTTTAGAGAATTATAACATAACTATTACATCTCAAAAGATTAAAAAGTAGTCACTTCTAGTAAATTTCAATAAAATAATAAAAAACTCTTAAAACGAAACATGTCTAGTTCCATGTTTTAGGTAGCATGACATTCCCTTGGTCCCATCCTTGACCCTATTCCACATTAAGTCCTGTGAATAACATTTCAAAAACATGGGATGAGCATAAAAAGCTCAGTAAGTGATACACAAAGAATGAAAAATGTTAGTTTTTCAAAACAACCAGTAAACCATGTATACTTTATCAAAGTAATACTTTTCACCTTTTCGAAGTAGTAAAAACTCTTCACTGAATAAAAGTTCATTACATACCCTTCTGTAACCAAAAGATTACCATAAAACCCATATGAAGATCACATAACATATAAAGGTAACTTGGGACATAAACATACTTAAGTGGAATAACCATAAGGTCGACTTCCACACATATCACTTAATGGAATAGCCATTCGGCCAACTTCCATACATACTTAATGGAATAGCCATACGGCCGAATTCCATACCCAATGCATTGGAGGTTATAACGTAACCACCCATCCTGGTATTCACGACACCACCCGTCATATGGTTTATCACGTAACCACCCGTAATATGTCTAAGTACCATTATAAAATTATAACACATAAAACCAATATAAAGGAATGATAACATTTCCACATTTCAATCAAAATATATCATTTAAATATATTGACATAATATAATCATTTATCAAAACCATTTTCAATAACAAAATACATAAAAGAGTATATGGTATTTATTTTATTTTAAAAACATTAAGGCTTGTTGAGGAAGCCAAAGAACAAATAATACTCACGGCGGCGGAAAAAGTCATTGTCACCGCGTACGTTAAAAGAAACATTCCTTTTTGTCATTTAGTAAAACGCTTTCTAGAAAAAGATTCTTTTTGTATAAAAGTAAAATTCAAATGGGTTTATACACTATATAATATAAAGTTATGTATAAAACGAAATATGCCTCAATGAAAGGAGATTGGGATGAAGTCCCTTACAAAGACGGTATCCTTGGATTAAGGATAAATCAATTACATAATTATTCGTGACAAATGAATACACCAAATATAAGTGGATATTAAGTGTAAAATAATCATATTTTATTCACACATATTCATAGAATGACATATTCAATTAGTACAAGTTTATCCCAAATAATCATAATTGGGTTAAGAAGTTCCCTTGCAAAAATTCGACAGCCTAACGACGTCACTTCAAAATTCAGAAAATGAGTTGATGATAGATAAAAAGGGTATCTCATCACTTGGACATAAAATTTACATAAATAAGGATATATAAGAACATATCCCAAAATAAGAATATTTAATTTAAAAGACATAACAAAATAAGTCTTTTTTAAAAAGAGGAGGGTGTAAGGTTCCCTTACCGACTTGGGTAACTTTCGAAACATACACCCCGTGAAAGAAAGTCAATTGAACATTGATGTAAATACTCATAAATGAAATTATATTACACAATTAGTAAAATAATGGTCAGTACATACACCACTCAAAGGAAATTGTGGCAAATGTAGCATAAATCCCACGTGAATAAAAGTGAGATGAAAAATCCCTTATGAAAACTCAACAGCCTAACGACGCCACATAAAACTTAAAAAATGGATTGATGAGATCAAATAGGGTATCTCATAATATTAACATAAAGTTTATAGAAAGATTAATATAAAAGAACATCCCCCATCATAAAAAAGAGGAGCTTAAAAGAAGTGACATAAAGGAGAGTACTTCAAAAGAAAGAGAGAGGTGAGATCTCTTACGAAAATTCGGCAGCCTAACGGCGCCACTCAAAACTTCCAAAATGGATTGATGAGAGAGAATAGGTTCTCTCGTCATATGAACATAAAAATTACAGTAAGAGTAAAATAACATCCCAATAACAAGAAATATGAGCTTTAAAAGGAATGACATAAAAGAGCGTACTTAAAAAGAAAGAGAGGAGTAGGATTCCCTTACCTCGGGTCCGACTTCACTTGATCGTTCTTTAACGTCCTGAATAATAAAATTGAGTTAATTTCTACTTCCTTAAGAAAATTTTTCATGTTCATTATTCCTTTTAACTCACTTATTAACATGTCATGAACATTACGTAATCATTTAAGTTAATAACGATTGTTTTGTCATTATTTGGTACTTAAGTCAAAAGTGAACCTCTTATATTTACAAGTTGCTCACGTAGTCAAATATCCATTATCTCAATAATGATATTAATGATTTTTATATCATATATATCATATATATCCAGAA
Source organism: Viscum album (assembly GCA_963277665.1). Classification (NCBI taxonomy): domain Eukaryota; kingdom Viridiplantae; phylum Streptophyta; class Magnoliopsida; order Santalales; family Viscaceae; genus Viscum; species Viscum album. The sequence continues at coordinate 2,043,682,586 of OY728150.1, read as the reverse complement.
TATAAATGTATTTATAATATTACATAATCATTTAGAGGTAAGAAATGAAATGCACCGTTCATGGAGACGGTAAGCCGTACGTACGCATGAACGCTACTTTCATTTCTATGTCATATTAATGGAATTAAAACTAAATGAGAGATATGTATATTTTTAAATATAGAATTATATTTATCCTTTATATGTATCATACATCATATATATTCATTATATGTACTTATAATAGAACATTACATTTGAGGATAAGAAATGAAATGCACCGTTTATGGAGACGGTAAGCCGTACGTACGCATGAACACTACTTTCATTTCCATCTCATAATTTAATGGAAATAAAACAATAATGATATAGAGGTATATTATAATTACAGTATAACATCATATATAATAACTTTAAATCCATCCTTTATACGTCCCACATATGGTATTAACGAATCAATTCACTTTGATGGTGCGGTAGTTCGCACTTCCTAAAATGAAGATATCGCGTATACCCATAATGGAATCCATAAAGGTATTCCACAAATGAAAAATATAGAAGCTTAAGTAAAACATAAAAATATTATATATCATATATAAACATACTTACATCTTAATGGACACTTTTGAAGGTGTTATATGAGTGTTGAACAATCATCGTTTCGTGAGGCAGAAATTCGCCATCCACAGAAACAGTATGTTCTTTAACCATTAGATGATGGTGTGTTTAAGTGTAGCTTGAATAATTATTATACAAACATACTAGTATATTGAATATAATATATTTGTCACAAAATACATGAATAAAAAGAGTTTAGGGGTTTGGAGAAGCAATATAAAACAAAAGAGCACAAGTGAAGACGTTACCTTAAAATTGGGTAACTCCCTTTGGTTTGAACCAAAAGGGTTTCTTGAAGAGATTCCTGCCTAAGTTAAGGATTCTAGGATTAGGAGAGGTATGTGGAGAGACAAAATGATCAGAGATTGGCCGAAACAAAGGTTTGAGAGATGTGGGTAAGGTGGTAGAGGTGGGGGCCTTTTATAAGAGCAGAGGAGGGGAACTATTGGTAAAGTATAAAATGTTACTTTATTTTCAAATGGTTTTCGGATTTTAATGGTCCCACATTGCTATAATTTTAGGATAAGGTGATAATGGTTCGAAATCCATCCATACAATATGTTTTGGACATGTTTAGATCTTAGAATTTACATTATCCTTCCATTTTATTTAAATCCTTTATTAATGAGGTAATCACTGCATCATCATGATGTCATAAATAATTAAATATATATAATGTCTAAAAATTATAAAAAAAATATCATGATGTAGGAAATTTTTTTAGCTTTCCAATGACTATTTATAGTCAAAATTCTGACTTGTATAACCACATGTAAAAAATTGTTTTAGTAAAACATCTCATGTTTGTGTCATTTTTATTTTAACTTTAAATAAAAGGAATAAATGTCATTATCATACCCAATTGGCTCCATGGGGTACCAAAAATCGACCCATGGGTTGTCTTGGTCGGCCAAAACTCATACAATAGGGTTAGGACAAGTGTCAATATATTTTCATTTTATTATAATATCATTTTTACCTTAAATCACACTAATTACCTTTAATCGCGATTAATAAAACTTAAAAGTTACTTTTCATTAAAAATTATTTTCATCCCATTGAACCACATTTTACTTAACAGTTAAAATCAATTAAATTGGATTTTTTAAATTCAAATCACAGAAGTGGTAAAGTCTCATTTAAAAGAAAAATCAAATTTTGTACCCACCACTTTGTGGTTTCACTATTCATCAAAAATTAGAGATTTTCAGAAAAATACAAAAAATTAACCCTAAGATATATTTGATATTCCGAATTCAAGAATGATATCTATTTTACCAAATTAATAACATATAAGTTGCATTAATTAATTTTATAATTAAATCTCGCTGTTAAAACAAATAGCGTGTTTTTATGAAACAATATCTTTCTAAAGATTGACACTCGTTTATGTCCAATCTTAAAGTGATATTAATTACAATGACCACCATTGGATTAAATGGTAAAAATATATTCTATTTACACTTTAAAACCAATTAAAAAGATAATCTAATCATATAAGTAAATTAGATTAAATTGAGGTTTTGAATTAAAATACAACATTTTTCACTATTCATTAAAAATTGAACTTTTTCGGAAAAAATACAAAATATTTACACAAAGTAAATTTTGATGCCCAGATTATAAAGAAGAATTTTATTTTGACAAATATAACACATACAATTGTCAAAAAGTGGATTTAAAAGAGGTTCTCCATCAAAAGGTGGTTAATCGACCTTTTAAATAATATTAGACTGTCTACGCTTAAAATTGGATTCATTCGCATTTTTAATCCTATAACATTTATTGTAAAGAGTAAAAATATTTGAAAAACATATATAATAATTTTGTAGTTAGTTCTGTTCATTCCCGCCAATACAATGGCTAGGCATTAACTTCCATTTAAAATAATATTATTTTATTATTAGAGTGCAACGTAAGATTCCCACGAAACTCGTTGTTGCGTATTGGGTACGCCATCGAGCATATCATCCCCTATAAAGTAATATTAATATTTTATTCCCAAATATGGATAAATATAAAAATTTCATATTCTTCATTTACCTGGGGTGTTACATCCTTCCCCCCTTTTGGGAAATGCGTCCTCACAATTTTAAAATTGGGCTTGGAAATATCCTTGAAAGTCTCAAATCGGAACAAGAGTCGGTAAAACAATCACTTTAAAAGAAAGAAAGATAAGTACAAAGGTCACCCGAGTTAACCCATACTAGGACTCCATGTAGGAAAACATGGACATAGAGGAGAAAACATAGGGTCATGTTCTGATGGATAGTGATAGAAAACATGTTTAGGAGAAATTTAACCACAGGAAAATCGCAAACTTATGATGGGTTAAACTGTATTCGATTCCCCAGTAGGAAAAGTTAACAAACAACATTTTTGTTTTAAGTTACTCTTCATTGAGGAATTTATTTTTGATGCTAACTAAATCATAATGAAACATACTTACTTGTCATGTAGACTTCCAAATTTTTCTAGACTCATTAATCAAACTCATATTTTCTCCAAAAGAAGAGTATTTAGGAAGATTTGTTCCCATTAGGAGTACTATAATCAACATATAAAGAACCACCTAATCCACAAAATTTAACTATATATTTCCCATGTCTTTAGAATTTAACCAAAACCAAAACTAAAAATGTAACACCCGAGATTTTTATGAGTAATATTTTGTTTTTATATATCATCAAAGGAATCTTTCACTACATACTAGACTGGATTACTTTACATGCAATCGCGACTTTCCTCGATAGCTTGCATCGTACACAATACTGAGTTTCACTAAACAACGATATGCAATTAAAATATTATTAAAACTAGCAATTATGAATAGAAATAACCACTTTTTAAAATTTTATAAATTTTATTTTTCAAAATGGACTTCATTTTTAGATTCGGAATACCGAAATTAGCCTAGGGTGAAATTTTGGTATTTTTCTGAAGACTTTCAATTTTTGATGAATAGTGAAACCACTAAGTGGTAGGTTAAAAACTGAATTTTGCATTAAACTTAATTTTACCACTTCTATGAATGGAATTTCGAAAATCCGACAGACACGGTTGATATCAGTAAGTAAAATGTGGTTCAATGAGATAAAAATAATTTTTTGATGAATAGTAACTTTTTACTTTTTTTACCGCGGTTAATAGTAAATAGGGTAACTAAGGGAAAATATGATATTAATATTACCCTAACACATGTCCTAATTCTATTGGATAAGTGTAATTCGACCAAAAACAACCTTATGAATATAATATGACCATTTAGGTCCACTTGGATTAGATTATGACATTTAATATTATTTTATTTAATGAATAGTTAAAATAGTTAAAATCAAAGTTTAATAACTAAAACATTTTTAATATGGGTTTATACATAAGATAAATTCGATTATAAATATTCATTAGAAAGCTAAAAAGATTTCCTACATAATTATATTTTATTTATAATTTTTAGACTTTAAATAAATTAATTTATTTATGACACAACGATGATGCAGTAATTACCCTTTTAAGGAAATGTTAACATAATTGATGTTATAAATGCCCAAATAAATGTAATTTGAGAATTTTTATGAATTATAATAATTTTATAGGTTAATATGATATATTAGTGTTGATTTAATCAACTTGTTTCGAACATATAATTCTGTTATGACTTTCACAAAAATCATATATCAAATAGTGTCAAAATCGACACAAAATAGTTTTTAAATCAAATATTACATTATTAATTGTTATTTTATTCCTAAAAATATAAGGTTCGGCCAAATGACTTAGATAAGGATATATATATTAATAATAAACAATTTTGGGTCCGTTTGGCTTGTTATAGTAAGTGTATTAACCATATAGTGTAAGAAAACAAAAAGACACGGTAAAAGTTAAATTATTTAACTTAGAGTTAAATCTAATTGATAAGGTTAAAATAATAAACTAAACCTGTCTAAATCCTATTGGTTGATAGGATTTCGACCCATACCCACTTTAGCTTTTAAATAAGACCCTTTGGAACCATTATAAACCGATTTTGACTTTAATATAAAATAATATTTTGAGATATTCCTATGGTGCCCCTCTCCTCCCTTATAAAAGGGCACCTCCTCCCCCTCCTCCTCACACCAATTTGAGCACCCAAGCTCTTCCAAACCCTGCCAAAATCCCTTCTCCACTTCTCTAGAATAATCCTAGAGGTCCTGGTCTTCTTCAAAGACCAATCATAGTTCCATAAGTGGAGGATTCAAAGAGGCGTTCCAAAGAAGAGGTAATATCCATTACCGATCTTTTCAATTTATTTCTTCTTCAACTTCTTCTTCTTTAGTTGTTTCATGATAAAGTAATAACATCAGTATTAATTAAATACTGATATGTTATTATAAATATTAAAAAACCCTAATTCTCCTTCTATCCATCCTACAGAAAAATGAAATCATTGCGCGTGCGTACGTACGGAATACCGTCTCCACGCCGTGGTATAATCTATTTTCCACCATCACCTTACAAGGATGGGTATAATGGTGTAATGAGTAAATATTTATTATTATAATAAATTAATATTGATACTGAAATAATATATATACTCCAATACAATTCCATGATCATAGGAATGATATCATTACTCGTGTGTACGTACGGAATATCGTCTCCACGATGTGATGCGACTCGTTCTACATGATCATCATTACATAGTAATTATATAAATGAATTGAATGAATAAATATGATATATGTTACACTAATACCATTCTGTATATAAGGTATCTATAACCTTAAAAGAAGAATAAGAATTTATTCGGCAAAACATGCATAAGAACAAAAGGCAATAAAGACCCGAGTAACAAGTAACAATGAAATATTACTAATAAGAAGCTAAGAATATTACCATATATGATATCATATCAATATGTATGATTCTGTAATAAGTCAATAACATTATTTAAACCATTATATAGGAGCTTTCGACACGTACAAAGCAAATTAGACTTAAGGTAAGTTGAAATATCACAATCTCATTTTTATCTGAGAGTGTTTATACTTTGGTATTTACTGGGGTGTATTTTATCATCCACATCCATGTTCCCTCAATATGTAATATTGTTTCCATCCACTTAAAATAGTTTAAATCCAATTTTACCCTTCGGTGAGTTTTTAGTAAAGAATATGAAAGGAATCTTTTGTTGTTTTTCGTACGAGTTACTTTTTGACTTTTCCGACAAAAGTACGAAGAATGTTTTTTTTAACTTATACGGCATGAATGGATTTTTAAAACATTATTTCCAAGAAGCTTCCTTTACAAGTTTTCAAGTTTATTTTTAATCAACTTCCTTTATTTTAACTTCGTATGACATGTTATGAAAGGAAAAATGTTTTTGAAGAAGAAAGGATATTTTCCTCAAGAATGGAGTTCAAGAGTTTTATCAAAATTATTTTCCATCTAAGATAATAAAGGGTTCTGTTTTTATCTCTATTATTACATTGATTTGATAATGTTGTGATGGAATTATTTTTATAAATTCCTTTATCTTATATGAATTGTTTTATGATTTCACGATGTTTAAGATTCCAATTTTTATTATATGGTTTATGAAATGATGTATGATTTATGATTTTGTTGCACACATAAGAATGGTATCATTATGAGATGGGTGTGACCTATATCTCCCTCCAATGCATTGGGTAAAGATTTATATCTCATGAGATAGACATGGCTGGAACGGAAGGTTATTTCGGTTCAGTGATACAGGACTGAAACAAGGAGTGAACTCGGTTCAGAAATGGACTTTGTCCGCTAAGATAGTCTTGGAAACGAGTCATGAGTAACAAGAAATGATTTTCCATGATTATGTGTGCATGACACAAAGTTTCAAGTTTCATGTTATGATTATGGGGATCTCATTTTCACTTCTATGATTTATTCCATGTTAAGATATTATGATCTCTTTTGCAGGTTATGATTTTCAAAAAGATATGATGTGATTTTTATTTCCTTTATTTGCCCTTGCTGAGCATTTGAGATCACCCTTTTATGTTTTATTTTCCCCAGGCCAGGAAGATGGATATTAAGTAGAATATGCTAAAATGGACCCTAGATATGATGAAATAAATGGGAGACACTGTAGAAGATTTATGAAGTAGTTGTTTATGTTTCCCAGTTTCTAAAGACACTATACCTATACGGTCCTTTTTGGTTTTGTCATATGTTGTAATAAGTGTGCTTAAATTTTGAAGTATTAACAATGTATGTAAAGTATGGGTCGTTATAGTTGGTATCAGAGGAAAGGTATATTCAACCTTTGGAAACTAGGATGTGAAAGCCTTAGTAAGAACCCTAAGGATATGTCTAAGCATAGAACACAATCTTAGTGTTTTAGAAATGGCCATGAATAACCTAGGATAAGACCTTAAGCGTGAAAATTATATTCTTGAATTATGTGGTTTTCCTATTATAACTAGTGTTGCTCAAACTATTCTTCTTGGTTTTAGTCAATGGCTGGAACCCGAAGGAACCATGTTAATGCGTAATGCGATGGGAAATGCAATGATTGTCCCCCTGAGCAACCAAACAATATGGGAGCTGGAATGCAAAATCATGTAGCCCTGCTCACACAACTTTCTCAAGCTATTAATCATGAAGGAATTCCAAACGAGCCAAGGAAGGAGCAACATTCTGTTGAATCCTTCATGAGGCAGCGTCCACCTTCTTTTAGCGGGTCTACTGATCCATTAGTTGCTGAACAATGGATTAGTACTACTGAAATGATATTTTCAGTTCTTCAATGTTTTGAACATGATAAAGTCATCCTAGCAGTGTATCGTTTGGAAGGAGATGCTGATCAATGGTGGAATCTTATTAAGAATACGAGGAAAAGGGATGAAATTGAGTCCATGGAATGGGAAGAGTTCAAGAACTTATTTTTCAATAAGTACTTCCCTCGTATTCTCCGAACAAAGATGGAGAAAGAGTTTCTTGAACTGAAGCAAAGGGATGATGAATCTGTTGGTACCTATGAAGCAAATTTTACAAGACTTGCAAAGTATGCTTCTGGTATTATTATCCAACCTGAGAGTAAGATCGATCGATTCTTTAGTGGCTTAAAACCATGTCTTCGAAGGGCGTTAGCCATAAGGGACTTCAATAGCTATGAGGAAATCGTTCGATGTGCTCTCAAAGTCCAGATGGAGATTGGAGTAACCCATCAGTCAAATGGGTTTGATAAGAAGAGGTAGATGGAATTCAATGGAAAATCTAAAGAGCACACTAAAAAGAAGATGAGCTTTCCCTTATGCTCAATGTGTGGAACGAAACATGGAGGGAGTTGTCTTAAAGGGACAAGTAAATGTTTCAAATGTGGAAAGGAAGGTCATCGAGCATTTGAATGCCGCGATAATGGGAAGAATATGTCTAATGATGCAAACAAAGGAAGGGATACACAGAATGAACCTACTACACATCAATGTTTCAAGTGCAAGGAGATGGGGCATTATGCCAATCAATGCCCAAATCCAATGGTTGATGATGATGGTCGACGTCAACAAACTTTTAAGGCTAAAGACAAAGGAAAGTCACATGCAATTTCTATCAGCAATGTAGAGTATGATAACGAAGTGGTGAAAGGTACACTTACCATCCACTCTAAAGTAGAAAATGTTTTATTTGATTCTGGATCCACCCACTCTTTTATTTCTGAAAAGTTTTCTAAGGGTATCACCGTATTACCTCAACAATTAGATGTTCAGTTAGCTGTGACAACACCTAATGGCACAACAGTGGCATCAAAAGTTTATAATTCTTCTCTGATTGAAGTTTGTGGGAAAGTGCTTCCTGCAAATATTGTGATCCTTCCTATAGTGGAATTTGATGTGATTCTTGGCATGGATTGGATTTCTCTACATGGAGTTCATATCAATTTCCAAAGAAGGGAAGTCAAATTTCATATTCCAGATCAATCTACGATCGTCTATCGATGCAAGGATGAATATAACCATCCAGTGGAAATTCCTTCCATATTATGGGTCTTGATTCCACTAAATGAAGGTTTTTTATCTCAAATGGTAGGTGAGAAACTCATGATTAAGAATATTCCCATCGTACGGGAGTTTGATGATGTCTTTCCGGAGGAATTACCGGGTCTTCCACCAAATCGTGAAGTTGAGTTTTCAATAGAACTTGTACCGGGTGCTTTGCCTATTTCAAAGACACCTTATAGAATGGCCCCAATTGAGTTGCAGGAATTGAAGAAGCAACTCCAAGAGAATATTTATAAGGGATTCATACGCCCTAGTGCGTCACCTTGGGGAGCACCAGTTCTATTTGTTAAGAAGAAATATGGATCAATGAGACTCTGTATTGATTATCGAGAACTTAACAAGATCACTATCAAGAACAAATATCCTCTCCCATGCATTGATGACTTATTTGACCAACTACGCGGAGCTCAATACTTTTCCAAGATTGATCTTCGTTCAGGGTATCATCAATTAAGGTTCAAAAGGGAGGATATACCAAAGACGGCTTTCCGTACAAGGTATGGACACTATGAATTTATAGTGATGCCATTTGGTCTTACTAATGCCCCTGCTATCTTCATGGATCTAATGAATAGAGTCTTTAGGGACTATCTTGATCAATTTGTGGTAGTCTTTATAGACGATATTATTTTCTATTCAAAGAGCAAGGAAGAACATGAATATCACTTGAGAATTATATTGAAGACCTTGAGAAAGGAGAAGCTTTATGCCAAAATTACCAAGTGTGAATTTTGGCTTCAAAAAGTTGCATTTTTGGGTCACATAATCTCAAAAGAGGGGATATCTGTGGATCCAGCAAAAACAGAGGTTATCGAAAGATGGTCGAGACCAACAACAGTAACTGAGAACCGAATTTTTCTTGGTTTGGCTGGATATTATCGACGTTTTGTGAAAGATTTTTCACGATTATCTAATCCACTCACCACGTTGACTCGGAAAGGAGTTAAGTTTGTATGGACAGAGGAATGTGAAGAAAATTTCAAGGAGTTGAAAAGAAGGTTATCCAGTGCACCTGTGCTCACACTGCCTTGTAGTGGAGAAAGGTTTGTGATCTAGAGTGATTCATCCAAGAAGTGATTGGGGTGTGTTCTTATGCAAAATGATATGGTGATAGCTTATGCCTCACAACAGTTGAAAATCCATGAGCAAATTACCCAACACATGATTTGGAGTTAGGTGCGGTAATCTTTGCATTAAAGATTTGGAGGAATTTCCTTTATGGTGAAAGGTGTGATATTTATACTGATCATAAATGTTTAAAGAATATTTTCACACAAAAGGAGCTGAATATGCGTCAAAGAAGATGGTTGGAGATAATTAAGGATTATGACTGCTCAATCCATTACCACCCTGGGAAAGCAAACAAGGTGGCAGATGCATTAAGTCGACAAGACCATGCTAGTTTATCCATGATGAGGATCACAAAAGATCCAATATTTATGGATTTACAAAGGATGGATCTTGGAATTATAATGGAAGGGGAAAATCTTATCTTTATCAAATGAATGTTCAACCATCTATACATGTGAAGATTAAAGAGGCACAGAAAGAAGATGTCGAGTTACAAAAGAAGGCGAGAAATGTTCCTGAATTCAACCTTGATTGTGATGGGATAATAAAGTTCAGGAATCGGATTTGTGTTCCTCCCATCCCCGAATTAAAGAAGGAGCTGCTGGATGAGGCACATAGTTCTTCATTATCTATTCATCCTGGAAGCACGAAGATGTATAGGGTCCTGAAAGAGTACTTCTCGTGGGATGGCATGAAAAGAGATGTTGCTGAATATGTCTCTCGATGCTTGGTTTGTCAACAAGTTAAAGCTGAGAGACAGAAGTCTAAGGGGATGTTACAACCATTACCCATACCCGAATGGAAATGGGAAAACATCACTATGGACTTTGTCACAGGACTTCCTAAAACATCCAAAGGCAATAATGCTATCTGGGTCATAGTTGATCGTCTTACAAAGTCTGCACACTTCATTGCTATTAGAGAGGATTTCTCTCTAGATCAGCTTTCCAGGATATATGTAAAGGAAGTGGTAAGATTGCATGGAGTACCACTTTCTATTATATCTGATCGGGATCCGAAATTTACCTCGAAGTTCTGGAGAAGTGTTCAGCATACTCTGGATACAGAGTTGAGTTTCAGCACTGCTTATCATCCTCAGACAGACGGTCAGTCTGAGAGAACAATTCAAACCCTAGAAGATATGTTGAGAGCTTGCTTTATGGATTTAAAAGGAGGTTGGGATCAACACCTACCTTTGGTGTAATTTTTCTTATAATAATAGATTTCACTCCAGTATTCAGATGGCTCCTTATGAAGATCTCTATGGAAAGAAATGCAGGACTCCTACTTGCTGGGATGAAGTTGGGGAAATAAAGCTATTAGGACCTGATCTTGTTGATGAAATGGCAGAAAAGGTCAGATCTATTCAACAACACATAAGAGTAGCTCAGAGTCGACAGAAAAGTTATGCCAACAACCGAAGAAAAGACCAAGAGTTTGAAGTGGGTGATAAAGTGTTCTTACAAATATCTCCTTGGAAGAAGGTTATGATATTTGGAAAGAAGGGGAAGTGGAGCCCTAGATATATCGGTCCTTTCAAAATACTGGATCGTGTTGGAAAGGTAGCTTACCGATTGGCGCTTCCACCGAATCTCTCTCAAGTTCACGATGTGTTCCATGTATCTCTCCTAAGAAAGTACATACCTGATCCTTCACATGTACTCACCTCAGAACCTGTACCACTGGAGCAAGATCTTTCTTATGAAGAACAACCGATAGAGATTCTGGATCGTAGCGAAAAAGTCCTACAAAACAAGACCACTCGATTGGTGAAAGTTTTATGGAGGAACCACTAACATGAAAAAGCTACATGGGTGCTTGAGGATATGATGAGGGAGAAGTATCCTCATCTGTTTGTTACAAAGTGACAAATTTCGAGGGCGAAATTCTTTTTAAGGGGGGTAGAATGTAACACCCGAGATTTTTATGAGTAATATTTTGTTTTTATATATCATCAATGGAATATTTCACTACATACTAGATTGGCTTACTTTACACGCAATCACGACTTTCCTTGATAGCTTGCGTCGTACGCAATACTGAGGTTCACTAAACAACGATATGCTATTAAAATATTATTAAAACTAGCCATTATGAATAGTAATAACCACTTTTTGAAATTTTATAAATTTTATTTTTCAAAATGGACTTCATTTTTGGATTCAGTATACCGAAATTAGCTTAGCGTGAAATTTTGGTATTTTTCTGAAAACATTCAATTTTTAATGAATAGTGAAACCACTAAGTGGTAGGTTAAAAACTGAATTTTGCATAAAACATAATTTTACCACTTCTGTGAATGGAATTCCGAAAATCCGACAGACACGATTGATATCAGTAAGTAAAATTTGGTTCAATGAGATAAAAATAATTTTTTTGGTGAATAGTAACTTTTTACGTTTTTTACCGCGGTTAATAGTAAATAGGGTAACTAAGGGTAAATATGATATTACTATTACCCTAACACATGTCCTAATTCTATTGGATAAGTGTAATTCGACCAAAAACAACCTTATGAATATAATATGACCATTTAGGTCCACTTGGATTAGATTATGACATTTAATATTATTTTATTTAATGAATAGTTAAAATAGTTAAAATCAAAGTTTAATAACTAAAACATTTTTAATATGGGTTTATACATAAGATAAATTCGATTATAAATATTCATTAGAAATCTAAAAATATTTCCTACATAATGATATTTTATTTATAATTTTTAGACTTTAAATAAATTAATTTATTTATGACACAACGATGATGCAGTAATTACCCTTTTAAGGAAATGTTAACATAATTGATGTTATAAAGTACCAAATAAATGTAATTTGAGACTTTTTATGAATTAAACTAATTTTATAGGTTACTAAAATATATTAGTGTTGATTTAATCAACTTGGTTCGAACATATAATTCTGTTTTGACTTTCACAAAAATCATATATCAAATAGTGTCAAAATTGACACAAAATAGTTTTTAAATCAAATATTATATTATTAATTTTTATATTATTCCTAAAAACCTATGGTTCGGCCAAATGACTTAGATAAAGATATATATATTAATAATAAACAATTTGGGGTTCTTTTGGCATGTTATAGTAAGTGTATTAACCATATAGTGTAAGAAAACAAAAAGACACGGTAAAAGTTAAATTATTTAACATAGAGTTAAATCTAATTGATAAGGTTAAAATAATAACCTAAACTTGTACAAATCCTATTGTATGATAGGATTTCGACCCATCCCCACTTTAGCTTCGAAATAAGACCCTTTGGAACCATTATAAACCGATTTTGACTTTAATATAAAATAATATTTTGAGATATTCCTAAGGTGCCCCTCTCCTCCCTTATAAAAGGGAACCTCCTCCCCCTCCTCCTCACACCAATTTGAGCACCCAAGCTCGTCCAAACCCAGCCAAAATCCCTTATCCACTTCCCTAGAATAATCCTAGAGGTCCTGGTCTTCATCAAAGACCAATATTAGTTCCCTAAGTGGAGGATTCAAAGAGGTGTTCCAAAGAAGAGGTAATATCCATTATCGATCTTTTCAATTTCTTTCTTCTTAAACATCTTATTCTTTAGTTGTTTCATGATAAAGTAATAACATCAGTATTAATTACATACTGATATGTTATTATAAATATGAAACAACCCTAATTCACCTTCTATCCATCCTACGGAAAAATGAAATCACCGCGCGTGCATACGTACAGAATACCGTCTCCACGCCGTGGTATAATCTATTTTCCACCATCACCTTAAAAGGATGGGTATAATGGTGTAATGAGTAAATATTTATGATTATTATAATGTAATATTGATACTGAAATAATATATATACTCCAATACAATTCCATGATCATAGGAACGATATCATCACTCGTGTGTACGTACGGAATACCGTCTCCACGATGTGATGCGACTCGTTCTACATGATCATCATTACATAGTAATTATATAAATGAATTGAATGAATAAATATGATATAATTTACACTAATACCATTCTGGATATATGGTATCTATAACCTTAAAATAAGAATAAGAATTTATTCGGCAAAACATGCATAAGAACAAAAGGCAATAAAGACCCGAGTAACAAGTAACAATGAAATATTACTAATAAGAAGCTAAGAATATGACCATATATGATATAATATCAATATGTATGATTCTGTAATAAGTCAATAAAATTATTTAAACCATTATACAGGAGCTTCAGACATGTACAAAGAAAATCGGACCTAAGGTAAGGGGAAATATCACAATCTCATTTTTATCCGAGATTGTTTATACTTTGGTATTTACTGGGGTGTATTTTATCATCCACATCCATGTTCCCTAAATATGTAATATTGTTTCCATCCACTTACAATAGTTTAAATCCAATTTTACCCTTCGGTGAGTTTTTAGTAAAGAATATGAAAGGAATCTTTTGTTGTTTTTCGTACGAGGTACTTTTTGACTTTTCTGACAAAAGTACGAAGAATGTTTTTTTAACTTATACGGCATGAATGGATTTTTAAAACATTATTTACAAGAAGCTTACTTTACAAGTTTTCAAGTTTATTTTTAATCAAATTCCTTTATTTTATCGTCGTATGACTTGTTATGAATGGAAAAATGTTTTTGAAGAAGAAAGGATATTTTCCTCAATAATGAAGTTCAAGTGTTTTATCAAAATTTTTTTCCATCTAAGATAATAAAGGGTTCTGTTTTTATCTCTATTATTACATTGATTTGATAATGTTGTGATGGAATTATTTTTATAAATTCCTTTATCTTATATGAATTGTTTCATGATGTCATGATGTTTATGATTCCTATTTTTATTACATGGTTTATGAAATGATGTATGATTTATGATTTTGTGGCACACATAAGAATAATATCATTATGAGATGGGTGGGACCTATATCTCCCTCCAATTCATTGGGTAAAGATTTATATCTCATGAGATAGGCATGGCTGGAATGGAAGGTTATTTCAGTTCAGTGATACAGGACTGAAACGAGGAGTGAACTCGGTTTAGAAATGGACTTTTTCCGCTAAGATAGTCTTGGCAACGAGTCATGACTAACAAGAAATGATTTTCCATGGTTATGTGGGCATGCTACAAAGTTTCAAGTTTCATGTTATGATTATGGGGATCTCATTTTCACTTCTATTATTTATTCCATGTTAAGATATTATGATCTCTTTTGCAGGTTATGATTTTCAAAAAGTTATGATATGATTTTTATTTCCTTTATTTTTCCTTGTTGAGCATTTGAGCTCACCCTTTTATGTTTTCTTTTCCCCAGGTCAGGAAGATGGATATTAAGTAGAATATGCTAAAAGGGACCCTAGATATGATGAAATAAATGGGAGACACTGTAGAAGATTTATGAACCAGTTGTTTATGTTTCCCAGTTTCTAAAGACACTATACCTATACGGTCCTTTGTGGTTTTGTCATATGTTGTAATAAGTGTGCTCCAATTTTGAAGTATTAACAATGTATTTAAAGTATGGGTTGTTATAAAAAATGTTAGTACAAGATCAGATAATCTATAAAAGGATAACCCTTTATAAAAAGAAAATATATTCTTAATCTCCAAAATTTGTCCAAAAAAACCCAAAGTTCAACGAGGACCATTTGATAAACAATTTTTCCATAAAATTCTTCAAATAAACCAAACTAAGATTGAAACCCAAATATTTGAAGGATTTAGTCACATAGTCTTCCATGTTAAATCATAACATTTATCTCCAAACAACATCAGTTGCTCTTAATGTCTCGTATTGAAAAGTAATTAACCTAATCACATATCCTCCATGATAAATTAATAAATTTACATAGATAACCCAAAATAAAATTACGCTTAATTCATAAAATCATCTAAAATGAATCATTCAAACTAACTAGGGAATTCACTTAGTCCAGTGGTAGGCGATAAATACCAGTCGCACTTTGGTTGAGGGTTCGATTCCCAGAGCATTGTCCAACGCGACGGGTTGTCACACGGTCTGCGTGTTGTCCTTTTTATAAAACTCTAAAAATAACCCTACCATGTTTTAACCTTAATAGTTTCCTTATACCTCTAATTTTCATCCAAATTTGTTACAGTCTCAACATCTTAATTCTTGAAGTCTTATTTCACCACCATAATATAAAATAAAACGATTCCCAAAATGAATAACATCATACCTTGATCATGGCGTCCACTCGGTTTCATCATCATCTTTCTCACGTAGATAGAATTCCCATGAATTACAACAATGATTTAGAGATCCTTCAATATCATTTTCTTCCTCCATCCAAATACACCTTTTACAACATGGGTCATATGGGTGTTCATAGAAAAACAGTTTTGGAAAATAGTCATGTATGACATATAATTCCAAAACATCTGATAAAACATGATTTCTATAAAATAGTCGGATAGAATTTGAGTTGAAACTTTCAATTATTTGTCCTTTTAAAATACCATAAGTATGTGCTTAGAGACTACATTTTAAAATCAAATATAAATAGGTTGCGCAAGGGTCTCCTTCCTCAGCACCATCTTTAAAATCAGAATATGCTTCAAATTCTTGTGATAAGGTAAAATAATTGATAATAACTTGATAATATTTACCATTCTTGAAAATATGAGAATATTGTGAAAATATTATTTTTCTAAAAACAACCCATGATCCATGATGATAACGAGGTATAGTGGAGGTGTTTGATATCTCAAACAACTTCTTTCAAGTGAGTTGTATGCTAGAAAAAGTTTCACAATCATCCGAACATGACTTTGCAATAATTATTGCAAGAATGTCATCAGGAAGAGATAGGAATGTCGTTTGAGATCCTTCTCCTTCAATTCATAATCGACTTTACTTGACATGAAAAAATTTATAAAACAAGGATTTAACTAAAATAATAGATATAGGGACTAATCATGTGTCTAACAAAAACTCATAATCCCTAAAGTTGTCTAAACCGACCTCTGATACCAACTATAAGGCCCCACCCTTAAACCTTACTTAATATTGAATTAAATGAATAATTCACATTCAGTATCTTTTTAGGTTTAGAGTTTTAGAGAATTAGAACATAACTATTACATCTCAAAAGATTACAAAGTAGTCACTTCTACTAAATTTCCATAAAATAAAAAAACTCTTAAAAAGAAACATGTCTAGTTACATTTTTTAGGTAGCACGACCTTCCCTTGATCCCATCCATGACCCTATTCCACATTAAGTCATGTGAAAAACATTTCAAAAACTTGGGATGATCATAAAAAGCTCATTAAGGGATACACAAAGAATGAAAACTGTTATTTTTTCAAAACAACCAGTAAACCATGTATACTTTATCAAAGTAATACTTTTCACCTTTTCTAAGTAGTAAAAACTCTTCACTGAATAAAAGTTCATTACTTACCCTTATGTAATAAAAAGATTACCATAAAACCCATATAAAGGTCAAATAACATATTAAAGTAACTTGGGACATAAACATACTTATGTGGAATAACCATAATGTCGACTTCCACACATATCACTTAATGGAATAACCATTCGACCAACATCCATACATACTTAATGGAATAGCCATACGTCCGACTTCCATACCCAATGCATTGGAGGTTATTACATAACCACCCGTCCTGGTATTCATGGCACCACCCGTAATATGGTTTATCACGTAACCACCCGTAATATGTCCAAGTACCATTATAAAATTATAACACATAAAACCAATATAAAGGAATGATAAAATTTCCACATTTCAATCACAATATATCATTTAAATATATTTAAATAATAGAATCATTTATCAAAACCATTTTCAATAACACAATACATAAAAGAGTATATGGTATTTATTTTATTTTAAAAACATTACGGCTTGTTGAGGAAGGAAAATAACAAATAATACTCACAGCGGCGGAAAAGGTCGTCCTCACTACGTACGTTAAAAGAAACATTCCTTTTTGTCATTTAGTAACACACTTTGTAAAAAAAGATTCCTTTTGTATAAAAATAAAATTCAAAGGGGTTTATGTACTGTATAAAAGAAAGTTGTGTATAAAACAAAATATGCCTCAATGAAAGAAGATTGTGATGAAGTCCCTTACAAAGACGGTATCCTTAGATTAAGGATAAATCAATTAAATAATTATGCGTGACAAAGGAATACACCAAATATAAGTGGATATTAAGTGTAAAACAATAACATTTTATTCACACATATTCATAGAACGACATATTCAAAGAGTACAAGTTTATCCCAAAGAATCAAAATTGGGTTAAGAAGTTCCCTTGCAAAAATTCTGCAGCCTAACGGCGTCACCTCAAAATTCAGAAAATGAGTTGATGATAGATTAAAAGGGTATCTCATCACATGGACATAAAATTTAAATCAATAAGGATATATAAGAACATATCCCAACATAAGAATATGTAATTTAAAATACATAACAAAATAAGTCTTTTTTAAAAAGAGGAGGGTGAAAGGTTCCCTTACCGACTTGGGTAACTTTCGAAACATACACCCCGTGAAAGAAAGACAATACAACATTGATGTAAATACTCATAAATGAAAGTATATTACATAATTAGTAAAATAATTGGCAGTACATACTCCACTCAAAGTAAATTGTGACAAATGTAGCATAAATCCCATGGGAATAAAAGTGAGATGAAAAATCCCTTACGAAAACTCGACAGCCTAACAGCGCCACATAAAACTTACAAAAATAGATTGATGAGATATAATAGGGTATCTCATAATATTAACATAATGTTTATAGAAAGACGAATATAAAAGAACATCCCCCAACATAACAAATAGAACCTTAAAAGAAGTGACATAAAGGAGAGTACTTAAAAAGAAAGAGAGAGGTTAGATCTCTTACGAAAATTCGGCAGCGTAACGACGCCACTCAAAACTTCCAAAATGGATTGATGAGAGAGAATAGGGTCTCTCATCATATGAACATAAAAATTACAGTAAGAGTAAAATAACATCCCAATAACAATAAAGATGAGCTTTAAAAGGAATGACATAAATGAGCATACTTAAAAAGAAAGAGAGGAGTAGGATCCCTTACCTCAGGTCCGACTTGACTCGATCGTTCTTTAACGTCCTGAATAATAAACTTGAGTTAATTTATACTTCCTTAAGAACCTTTTTCAAGTTAATTATTCCTTTTATATCACTTATTAACATGCCATGAACATTATGTAACCATTTAATTTAATAACGGTTGTTTTGTCATTATTTGGTACTTAAGTCAAAAGTGAACCTCTTATATTTACATGTTGTTCACGTAGTCAAATATCCATTTTCTCAATAATGATATTCATGATTTGGATATCATATATATCATATATATATATCATATACATGTATTTATAATATTACATAATCCTTTAGAGGTAAGAAATGAAATGCACCGTTCATGGAGACGGTAAGCCGTACGTACGAATGAACGCTACCTTCATTTCTATGTCATATCAATGGAATTAAAAATAAATGAGAGATATGTATATTTTTAATTCCATAATTATATTCATCCTTTATATTTATCATACATCATATATATCTATTATATGTACTTATAATAGTACATTACAATTGAGGATAAGAAATGAAATGCACCGTTCATGGAAACGGTAAGCCGTACGTACGCATGCACGCTACTTTCATTTATATCTCATAATTTAATGGAAAGAAAACAATAATTATATAAAGGTATGTTATAATTACATTATAAAATCATATATAATAACTTTAAATCCATCATTTATACATCCCACATTTGGCATTAATGATTCAAATCACTTTGAGGGGGCGGTAGTCCGCACTTCCTAAAATGAAGATATCGCGTATACCCATAACGGAAGCCATAAAGGTATGCCACAAATGAAAAATACCGAAGTTTAAGTAAAACTTAAAAATATTATATATCATATATAAACATATTGACATCTTAATGGACACCTTTGAAGGTGTTATATGAGTGTTGAACAATCATCGTTTCGTGAGGCAGAAATTCTCCATCCACAGAAACATTATGTTCTTTAACCATTAGATGAAGGTGTGTGTAAGTGTAGCTAGAATAATTTTTATAAAAACATCCGAGTATACTGAAGATACTGGAGTTGTTACAAAAGAAATGAATAAAAATATTTTAGGGGGTTGGAGAAGCAAAATAAAACAAAAGAGCACAAGTGAAGACGTTACCTTAAAATTGGGTAACTCCCTTTGGTTTGAACCAAAAGGGTTTCTTAAAGAGCTTACTGCCTAAGTTAAGGATTATAGTATTATAAGAGGGATGTGGAGACACAAAATGATCAGAGATTGGCCGAACCAAAGGCTTGATAGGTGTGGGTAAGGTGGTACAGGTGGGGGCCTTTTATAAGAGGAGAGGAGGGGTACTCTTGGTAAAGTATAAAATGTTACTTTATTTTCAAATGGTTTTCAGATTTTAATGGTCCCAAATTGATATAATTTGAGGATAAGGTGATAAGGGTTCTAAATCCACCCATTCAATAGGTTTTTGACATGTGTAGGTCTTAGAATTTACATTATCATTCCATTTTATTTAAATCCTTTATTAATGAGGTAATCGCTGCATCATCATGATGTCATAAATAATTTAATATATATAATGCCTAAAAATTATTAAAAAGATATCATGATGTAGGAAATCTTTTTATCATTCCAATGAATATTTATAGTTAAAATTATTACTTTTATAACCACATGTAAAAAATTGTTTTAGTAAAACATCTCATGTTTGTGTCATTTTTATTTTAACTTTAAATAAAAGGCATAAATGTCATTATCATACCCAAGTGGCTCCATGGGGTAACAAAAATAGACCCATGGGTTGTCTTGGTCGGCCATAACTCATCCAATAGGGTTAGGAAAAGTTTCAATATGTTTTCATTTTATTATAATATCAATTTTACCTTAAATCGCACTAATTACCTTTAATCGCGATTAATAAAACTTAAAAGTTACTTTTCATCAAAAATTATTTTCAACCCATTGAACCAAATTTTACTTAATAGTTAAAATAATTTAAATTGGAATATTTAAATTCAAATCACAGAAGTTTTAAAGTCCCATTTAAACGAAAAATCAAATTTTGTAACCACCACTTCGTGGTTTAACTATTCATAAAAAATTGGAGATTTTCAGAAAAATACCAAAAATTCACCCTAAGCTATATTTGATATTCCGAATTCAAAAATGATGTCTATTTTAACAAATTCATAACATATAAGTTGCATTAATTAATTTTATAATTAAATCCCACTGTTAAAACAAATAGCGTGTTTTTATGAAACAATATCTTTCAAATGATTGACACTCGTTTATGTCCAATATTAAAGTGATATTAATTACAATGACCAAAATTGGATTAAATGGTAAAAATATATTCTATTTAAACTTTTAAACCAATTAAAAAGAGTAAAAATATTTGACAAACATATATAATCATTTTGTAGTTAGTTCTGTTCATTCCCGCCATTACAAAGGCTAGACATTAACTACCATTTAAAATAATATTATTTTATTATTAGAGTACAACGTAAGATTCCCAAGAAACTCGTTGTTGCGTATTGGGTACGCCATCGAGCATAACATCACCTTTAAAGTAATATTAATATTTTATTCAAAAATATGGATAAATATAAAAATGTCATATTCTTTATTTACCTGGGGTGCTACATTCATTCACATATCTTCCCCCAGAACATTTAAACATCTTCATAGCTTCTAAATTATGTTTTAAATACATAACAAACGTAATTTGAGAAAAATCATTAGTGAAAGGAAGAAAGTAATCATCTCGAAAAGTTTTTTATTTTATCATTAACCCAAAAATAGGATAATGAGTGTGTTCAAGGAGTTGACTTGAACGAATATCAAATTTCTTATGCATAGAGTTTTAATCATTCCTTTATGAAAAATAGTGAAACACTAATATCTTTTTGTGACATTTCATTGAAACCTCTTAAAATATCATACATTGATATCATTATAATGATTATTTGAAACTTATGTTCCATACTTTTATTCCATTACTAATTTTCATCAATCATGCTAAATTAACATGGATTATGAAATTCACTAATTGGAAACAAACATATATTTTTGTGTTTCCCTCTTGTAACATGTTTTCCATCATTTAATATGTTCATGAAAAGAAATATATTCTAAAAAAATTATTACCCTTATCAGAATGTTATGAACCACTCAAAAATTTGTGTTTCTACCCATAAAATATTGTTATTTCTTGGATTTAAAATTTTCATCCCCAATAATATAGGATCAAACACATTTAATTATGAGGTATTCATCATTTCCAAATGTTATTGTTATTTATTTAATGTCTTTCAAAATATCCAACATTATTAATTATCCTCACATATGAGAAGAACACACACTATCCATGATCCAAGTTAATTATACTTCTTTGGCTTTGAGAGGAGTTAATAATACAAGGTCATTTTTCCTTCCCATTATCTTTCTTAAATTTGGGATTCTAAATTTTTTTATAAACATATTATTATACTAGTAAAAAATAACAAGAAACCCTTTTGTAAGATGTAAATATTGTTCACATATTTCACAAAAAGCTTCAAATGTTTGGAACCGGTTCTCAATTCTCACAGAAACAATCTAAGGTTTTTTCAAAACATATTTCTCATATTTATTCCTTTGAGAGGATTTAATCCCTTCAAAATTTACCTTATACTATCCATTGGAAAACAATAATGTTTTTTTTGAATGAAAACATTTATTTCTTGTACCCAATCCCACCATAATACCCAAAGTAACCATTGAATGAATTATTTCCATTATAACATTCATAGAGTCCTAAATTGTTAACATGTTTCTCAGAAACTTTTGTCTCTTTCACATAAGACCTTTATTGAGTCTCAAAAATTAAAGCACTAACAAAAAAGTAGTTTTACATAATTCTGAATTCAACCAAACATTTTCACAAATAGTATCAAATTTTATTTCAGAGTCATAATTTTTAGAATATTTCGAATTTTCAACCTTGTGGGTTTAGCCACATACACGAATTTGTGTTCTCCATTCTTCGTAGGAACAAGTTCAATTTTTTTGAACCAATGAGGGAAAATTTTTATTATTATGATAATTTTATTTTATTAAAACTTCACCATCCTTAGAGATATAATTTTTTAAAATTTTTACACCGTTATTTGATTCAGATACATTTTTTCGAACATGTTCTAACAATTATTCATTTACCTTCAGATTAACTTCAAGATGTTCATTCTTATTATTTTACTTCTCAAGAATCATATTTGGAAAATAAATATCTTCATGTAACATTATATTATATTATTCCAAACATTATTAATAGTTTGTCGATAGACTTTCCTTCATCAAATTTATGATTTATTTTTAATGTATCTGAATATTTCTCCCACTTTCTTTTAATTATCTATTCATATGGAATTATAAATCAGTTTCTTCGTCTTAAGAACTACTTCTTCCAAAATATTCATTATAATTTATTTCAATATATGTAATTTATCCAAATACATCAGTAAAATTTATAGTTTTATCTTCATTATCTTCCTCTTCATCATCTTTATACAAAAATATTCTCTTTTTTGATTTGAGAAACATTTTATCCCTTCCATTTGAAAAGGCATTAGACTTATAACCATGTTTCTTACCCGATATTATTTTCATTATATCATCTTTATAAATATATTATTCATTCAATATTTGATAACAATTAGCGACAATGTTCCCAATAGATCCACAATTAAACCATTTAAAGGGAATTTTACCATTATGATTTCTTGTACCTGTTTTCACCTTTTTAGTACATAAGGACAGAAGCTCATCAAGATTGTTAAATAATAAATTTTCAGATTCAAAATTAGTGACATAACCTTCTTTATGAATATTCATATACATTCCTATCATGATATCCTTGATTGAAATTTTTGTATTAGATTTTGTTTTTTTATTTCTTAATTGTATACCATCTCAGTAAATTTTTAATGAGAACATTATAAAGATCATCCAAAGATATAGTTTCAGGATCTATATCTACCAAAGATGCAAATCTACCATCAATATTACTCGAAAGAATTATTAAGATCATTTCAACAATAATTATGTATTCCCAATTCTCACTAAGACATCTAATTGGGCTATTAATATCACTCACCCTTGTAATGAATTCACCAACAGATTCATACTCTCCTATTTTCAAATCATCATACTTCAGCCTCAAAATTTTCAACTTTTCCTTCGTTTTCTTTTTATTACCTTCATATATTATCTTTAACTTTTCTGAAACACCATTAAGAGAAGAAACTACCTTCACACATGGAAACTCATTTTTAGTAAGTGATGAGATTAATGAATTCTTATCTCTTCCATTATTCTTAAGATTCATATTATCAATAGATGTTAGAGGATTTTTTTTAATATATATGAGGATAACCATCCATGGAAGCTTCTAAAACACCATTACCAAGTGACATAATATAAGGAAACATTATATAATTTGTGATATGATAGTTATTACCCTCAAAGATTAGAATCCCTTTATTATTCACATAATTTATATTATCTTTAAAAACTTATCCTGAAAAAACTCCAACAAATGGTAAATTGAGGGGGTGTTTTCTCTAATACCAATTTATAATGACCATCCAGGATCACTGTATTATTAAGAGGGAAAATAGGTGAATATGCGATACATATTTATTTTATAATTACTTTATTTTGAAACAACCTTATCCCCTTAATGATTTATCACATTGCTATAAAACAATTTAAACATCCACAAGACCATAATTATTTATTTCTTTCATGACTAGAAAATAGTTTCTACATCCCTGGTAGGGGTTTTAAATAATATAATACAATAAAATCCACTAAACAATTCTTTAATATGGATACAATAACAGGATATACCCATAACATTATGTAGCACTATGATCCATATAATAGTTCATGTGGTACCTCTATAAAAAAAGGATGTAATACAAGTATGTGTATCAATAAATGAAAAATCCATCATTTGGTTCAAAACAAGTTACAATACTACCATATGAACATCCACTTGAATATATTTAAAACATAATTCTTCACATTCCTACATAGTAGCATGTATGAAAAAACCATATTGGAAAATTTTATGAAAACTCAGTTTGATGGATCAGTCCAATTAATATGTTCAATATGTTAGTACAGAAAATAGATAATAAATAACACCTTAGTATCAATCTTGAACAAATTCCTCTTTCCTTAGAAATCAACATCTGATTTCTCAATCTGATCTGGTATCCTCTTGTCACTATCATTAATTATGATTATTTTATCCAAATATGTTTGTCAAGAAAATCTTTTTCTAAAAACCATCTTCTCTATTCTTGAAACATCTCTTTCTTAATTTTCACGTGAATAATTCAAATGTTAATACTTAAGTAAAATGTATATTTTTTCTATTTATAGGTCTTCCAAGGGAGCAACCAGTGAAAAATTTATTTCACTTTTCCACTCTAAAAAATTTATAGAACATTTAATTTCACTCAAATTTCCAATTCATCATTTACTATTTATGTTCTTCTCTTCACTTATTGATTATTCCCAAACATTCTCTAATTTTATCACAACACTATCTTTAAGCTGGATTTCTAACCATTCATCAACCTGATATCTAATGTTCATTTTGATATAGTTTTTCATTATGATGGAGAAAATTTTAGGATTTAAAAATCCTCATTATGATAGCCCAAAACAAAAAAAAAATTTATATATGAATGAATTTTTATTCCATAGCTACGTACCCACTGAAATAAACTAGTTAAAATAATGAATTCTTTCGTCCATTATCATAGTTTCAACTTCATTAGATTCCCATTTCATTTGTTTTTCCATAAATATATCTGCACCATATAATGATAGTAATACCCTTTGGAAAATATTCAAAAAATGATTCCAAACCCCTTGGAAAAACACTTCTGAAAAAATCCCCAATATATTCTCCTTTACTTATTTCCTTTAGACTAATGATCCTATTTCTAGTGAGGTACAACAAATGATTATAATTTTGGTATTAGAATACATATGACGAACCAATATATATCTTTATTTTAATGATTAGTATCAATAAATGTATAATAAACCTTTTCCCACTTTTGAAAAAAACAACAATTCATCTATCCCTCTTGACAAACTTGTTAAAGAATCATCAATTATTTGATTCTAAACTGAACTAACGTCAAATAAAATTTCTTTAATGAAAAGGGATGAATTCATTGTTGATATTATTCTAGTGGAGTACTCTCTGAATATATTATCCTTTATTGGTCCCAACAACTTTCCTACATACTGATATTCCTTAACAATTCATTTATGTTCTGTCTCTGATGAATAAGTGGGACCCCACATTGAATGGGTCAGACAATCAGTACATAAAAAGTAGTTTGAGTTCAAAAACATAAACCTCCGAATATTTTCTTACTCCATGAAATTATTTTTTCCATGAATTTTAGAACATAAGGATTACAATATAATCACCAAATGTTCATTGATATGTTATATGACTTTCTATAATTCAAGCATCTTCCTCATTCCAAATCAAACACATTTACCAATTTCATTCATAATGATTTCATAAAAAGTATTTAAAAAACATATGATATTTGAGAATTAAAAAAATATAAAATCATCATCATATTTAATATGGATACTTTCTGAACTCTGATACTTTTCCTTATACCAAATGAAACTTTTATTTCGGACATAAGGTTAGTTTTAAAAATATCTTCTTCCTCAAAACTTATTCCGAATAGGAAAACCAAAACTGAAGAAATTTCTTCTCAAATGTGCATCAGATTTTTAGAGTACTATGCATACATTCATCAATTAATAAAATAATAAAAATTGAATTGATTTATTTTCTAGACATGCAATAACAAAAAAGTCAACACAAACTCTGTTCATCTTAAAAAAATCACTTCCTCCCAACTTTGTCCCAAAACCAGGAGACCATGTAGAATGTGATACCTATTTATATTCATCCAAATAGCTACCACATAGTTATCCAAATTATGTGGGTGGATCATAAAATTTATTCGTCTTAGTTTCCTCTTAGAGAGTGGTGACTATATAGTTGGCACATAGTTTGGAAAATCATTCTGCCTTAACATGCACCACATTAAAATCAAGAAATTTTCCTTTTCTACTTCCCAATACTTATTTTATCAAACATTATTACTCCTTTATTTCACACCCAATAGGCTTTTATGTTAAAAAAACCATCCCCTTCCCTCCATGGATCAGTTATCCTTATTTTTAGGCGTTTTTGGTGGAATTAAGTGTGAATTTATGTCCCGAGTAAGTCTATAATTCATATTTATTTATTTTTTCTATAATATTTTTTTTAAGTTGTTACACTTATTCTAAATCACATAAACCCTAAATTTTAAAATTAATTAATAGATTTTTTGTAGATATTTTTATCTCAAATCATGTTCCATGGTTGGAAAATTATTTTTCTATGAGCTAGGTGTATGTGGTTCACTAGATTTCTCCAATATTCTTAATTTTAACATTGTGTATATGGTTGTGAGAATTTCATTCTATACTGCCTATTTATTTAACTAAATAAAAAAAGTAAACTGAGATTTAAATTGAAGTTTGTAACCTTTCATAGAACACATCAATGTTGTAGATTATTTCAGATCAGGACTATAACAAACCATCACATATTTCAATCCCTTGAATATAATGAAATGATTTCTTAAATGTAGAATTATGTAGATTATGATGTTAAACTAGTTATAAGTATTTTTGGGAATATTTTCATGGTACAATGGGATTTTTAGCATAACTATGTATGTAAATTGGATATTATATGTTAAATTGAGTAAATGGGAAATGGAAAAGAGTCATGTTTATTTTATTAAATGGTTTTGAAGATCATTTTATTATTGAGTAAAATGAATAAGTGTTTTAAGTATCTAATTTGGATACATAGGTTGAGTGAATGAGTCAATGAAAATGAATTAATGTTGTAATGGGAACACGACTAATTTAATTATCATGTATGTTGGACTCTTAGAATTTAGGAATAATGAAATGGTTATAGATGATAGACATAATGGTTCTAACACATGGGTATGGATGTTGAACATGTATATCCTAATATTTGATATAGGATGTGTAGACATGAAACTAGGCATCTTTGAAATGATATTATAGACATGAAAGTGAATATTATTGGAGAGGAAGTTGATATGATTATGAAGGAAAACAGATATTTTTTATATAGAATTGGTAAATGGTTCAAATATTATTGGTTTCATGAAAATTCAAATTATATATAAATTTCTACTTTTTTATTTGAGTGTTTAACCCTATGATTTATAACTATTTTTGAGAATTTTTTTGTTCAATAAATATTTTCCAAGTTCATTCATACTACTTTATACACTATTATTGTTATAGTACTAGATATTTTATTAAAAACTATTGGTGGTGTCATCTGAGTTGTACTCAAAATATTCTTTTTCCAACATGGGTACTCATGCATACTTCTTCGTTGAAGTTAAATTCTAGTAAAAAAATCCCATTACATGATGGATGATCAAATATTGGGATGGAGCAAGGAAGAGAGAACTGTAATTAATGTCAAGACTAAATTTTGGTATTTTTAGTGTGCCTTTTTAGTCTTCCTTTGACATATTAAATTTGTATAACATTACATATTTACTATATCTAGTATGTGTACATTTTTCAAGTTGAGGTTTTGGTTATTCGATATGTGATTATTGAATTTTTTTTTATTTTTAATATTGATTTCTATTGTTTATTACTATGGTAAATAGGGTATATCTCCCATGTTCCTCATTATAAATTTACTGGTAGTCAGCAACCTCTAACATATGGGGAGGTGCACATGTTGTCATGTAACACACGAGCATAGAGAATTCATTAGTGGATATAGGGCAGAGATATAACAAATCTTATTGTTGATATTGAATGAAATCACCGTCATGTCCAAACATGATAAAGAAATCAATTTCCAATTTATGGGAGGAACATAATATCATTTTTTTCATTTCTAGGAACATTAAACATTATAAAATAAGATTATAAGTGAAAAACTCTAATGAAAAAAATCAAACTCCATTACTGACACAAAGATCTACCTCACCCTTCATAAATTACCTCTGAACTCTATATTAGAGTTTGTAATCATAATTGTGTGACTCACACTAGGTTCTTAATAATTAATACTCAAATTTATAGAAATATATTTCCATAACACTTATATTTGTGTACTCTTAACATTTCCCTTTGACGATACTTCTAAATCATAGATACAAATATTTAACTATTTTTAGCTCACAACTATTAATTCTCACAATATGATTATCTTATAGTATGTTATAATATGCATCAAATAAAAATAAATTAATGAGTATCATTTTTTATATCTTTTCATTAAGGCCTCTAAATAAAAGTTGTCTCACTAAAAATGAAGACCCTATACATCATGTCAATTTACTAGGAGAAGATCTATATTTCACAAAGAAATAACCCTCTTGTAATGAAACACATTAATCTTTTTTTTAGGTTTGGATTCATCATAATGAAAATAGTATTCATTCTTGGAAAGATATGTATATATCTCTTTATCCGAATCCATAATATGGATACCATCAATTATATTCCATTACCATCTCGCCTATATTTGTTTCCAAGATAAGTGTATCACTATAAACAAATAAAGTACAAGGTGACACGAGATAATATCGGGGCACCACCACTTTGGAAAAAAACTACCTTGTTCTGTGATCGAGGTCTTGAAAAGTGTTAATTGGATTAAATATCAAAAATATATTTGATAAATTTTCTTTTATGGTATATCCAATTTAATATACATTATATTCATATTAAATTCATAAATATTACATCCTATTTGAATTTTTAACTTTTCATGATTTATTTACATTTTTGAATATATGTTTGGAATAATTTTTCTTTGGAAGTCCATATTCCATTCAAAAAATTAATCTGTTTGCACCACATAAATTATTACACTTTATACAACCCCAGAAGCATATGTTACTATCATATAAATTAAAGTCATGTATATTTATAAATATCAAAATACATCATGTGAATAAGGAACATGAACAATTCATGTAATGGCATATAGTAATTTAATAATGATAGAATCTGAATGAATAATCCCAAATCACTAGATAACCAACCCCATTAAAATTTATATCCAAGGCCTCCAAGAAAGTAGGTGGTTCAATAGAAATTCACTCTAATTAGGGAGAAATTACTCAATAGGTAATAAATTTATGTACACTATAACTCATAATATGAATAAAATATGTCAAAAAACTATTCTCCAGATCATAACTAAAACAACAATATGAGGTAAAGATATTTAAAAACTAGTTTATTTGATATCACACCAAGAATTAGGTGCATTGGTCTATCCTAGAAGTAATTTATCATATATATATATATATATATATATATATATATATATATTAGTACACAATATTTATATTCAATAAAAAATTTAAAAGACCTAAATATCTAGTAAATTCAAAAAATTAGTAAAATTTTTATTTATTTTCATAAACATGATACATTTATGAACTATATATAAATAATTCCAAATTATAAACATTTCATAAATTTTTTAGACCATAATATTTATTATTAATTTCAATATGAACTCCTTCACATAATATATAATATTGATTTTATATTATATTTCATGATTTATAAACATTTTATAATTCAAAATTTATTATATAAATATTTTATATAATTTAAATATGATATATTTTGTAATTTATGAACAATTGATAAATCACCTCTCATGATTTATAAATAATTCTTTCATTTCAAGATCATAAGGATTTATATTTATTTTTCCTAAAGGTATTTGAAAAATTAAACCTTTAATATTCTTGAAAATTTTTTCATAAAAAATTATATTAGTAATAATAAAAAATTTATAAATAATTAAAAAATTTATAAAATCACTTAAAATTAAATATTTCCAAAATAGACTTTAATATGATTTATAAAAAATTTATAAATTTTTTCAAATATTTATTAAGTTAAATTTTGTTTTTGAAGTTATTATTCTTATGTTTACATAGAATCCTTATTTTCATAAGGGTAACCCTTAATTACCCATATGAAGTTTCTCTAGGTAAATGTTACATGTATTTTAGAAGCCTCTAAAATTTATTTTAATGGAGACCATTTCAAAACATGATTTAAAAACCACTAAATAAATTTAATAGGCATATTACCTTTACACACCTCACTGTATCATAGGTAGTCCAAATGTTTATCATGTTATGTGAACGTAAACATCAATTACCATAACCCAAGTCCTCAAATACACTTATGAGTATGTGTAAAGGGCCAAAGACATTTGTGAAAAATATATCTTGTAAGGGTAATACCATTACATAAAGCATTTACATAAAGGTAGCACTGAAGTTACTCTTATATAGAAATATTGTATATGGGTATCACATAATGGTAAATCATATTTTACTTTATGCATTGCATCTATTTTTCAGAAATAATATTCATCATTTTCATTTATGTTTTTCAGAAAAACCACAGATGAAATCATGTTAAAAACATAAAGAATCACACTATAATACCACAAACGGTTCTCTTATGATCATCTAGTGAATCATTTTTAATTGAAAATATCCTAAAAAATAAGAGATATA
Organism: Viscum album; assembly: GCA_963277665.1. Lineage (NCBI taxonomy): Eukaryota > Viridiplantae > Streptophyta > Magnoliopsida > Santalales > Viscaceae > Viscum > Viscum album. Next base: position 2,043,651,099 of record OY728150.1, on the reverse strand, counting down.
TATTAATGAAATTAATGTGTTAATATTATAAAAAATAAGTATACCTAGAAGAAATAAGATTTAATAGATTCTATCTTCATCCATTGATGGGGTGTTCATGAGGTATATCATGAAGATATTTAATTGAACATATACACCCATGAAGGTGATATACTATCCACATAGATCTATGATCACATTTTGAGAATTATAAAATGTTTAATGGGTTCTAGTGCTTCAATTGTGAAAAGATAATCAAATTTTTAAGGTGGAAGGGAGTTTCAGAAGAGGATCATATACATATCACAACACAATAAGAGTGGATCTCATTTCTTTATATAGATGAAGCCTAAGGAATCAACAATTCAAAACACATCATATTCATTTCAGGCTGTTGGTGTAAAGACCCCAACCCTAAAAATCCCACAGTCAGTGGTTAGTTTATTTCATTGTCTATAGATACAAGGGATCACATTCCAACTAATCTAATATCATATTAGTGTTAGATAATAACATAAATACATTAAATTCACATTAAAATTGAAAACATAAAATGAAAAATAGTATTTTTTTAGAACACCATTAATCATTTTTGGATATTCATAAAATTTAGTCATAATACACTTCCAAGAAACCTGAGGAATAGAAGCACAAGAAAGGGGTGATATTAGATGCACATTGAGGGTATTCATACATTGGAAGATGTAATGAATAATAAGTAATAATCAATACGTCAAGGTAAATAGCTGAAAACAAATTCTACTTAATCAATAAAATTATCACATAGAATAATATGATTGTAATAAATGATGATCAAATAATTCCATATAAATAATCATATTATCATGGAACATATCCATGGAAATAATAACTAATTAAATAAATCACATCTAAATCCTTTAATAATATCATAATTAGGTAATTCATAATTCCAAACATCATAAACATACCCTTAAGTCCTTATTCTAGGATTTCATACAAAAATAGGTATGTCCATAACCAAATACCTTGGATAGTTTGTCTCATGAAACTTATTGATTTTTTGAAGGGATATAGATGCAAATAACAATATTTTATAAATACTTATTCATTTTTTATATGAAATTGTAGAAATATAATAAACCTAACAATTTATATTTAAAAATGATGAAATTAAAAATTTATAGTTTCCCGAATAAATAAACAAAATAAAAAATAACTATTTTCATTAGAATATTACAATAAAAAATTAGTAAAATTTAGAGTCAAATTTTGTGATTATCCATTGATATAGGATAATATTAATTGATTATATTTTGAAAATTATGTATTTCAAAGTCCATAAACTCCAATTTTATTGAATTTTATAAATTGAACATTATTTTTCATCACATGTGTAATTCATGTTTAGAGTGTGTAAATTTGGGACCAATAAGTCATCTTCTTGTGGATTAAGTTTTTTTCATTATTTGAATTTGATATTTTTAGATATTTTTGTTAAATCGGATTGTAAAATGTTTTTTTTCAATATCAATGTATTAGAAATAACATAATATGGAAATTTTTTTCAGTAGGTGCATACATTTCTGGACAAAGTAAAATGCTCTTTAGTTACAAATAATAACACTGGAGCCCATAATTCAAGCCAAAGAAAGTTGAAAATTCAACTATATATACCAAAAATTAATGGAAAAAAATGATTTAACTATGACTGGAGATAATTCATAGGTTTTCATGGTGATCCATGCATCCCATGTTAACGTTTATATTATAGGCTATATTTCAGGGCCCATAAAAGTATTCCATATCATTGAGAACAGAATAAAAATGGATGATCAAATTATGATTATGTAATGATAGATATTATTGTAAAAGTTTAAAAATATATGTCTATTCTACGACCATCCTAAATTCTTCCACATTTGATGTTATATTTGAACACCAAATGAGGCCTGAATTTGGTCTAAATTTTCTGGTCAACATTGAAAAGTCTAATTTCATCTTATTTCTCACCCACCTTTTACAATCCTAATTAAATGAGATGGAATTTATTGATGTCGAATAGAAAATATGATTTTAATATTAATATTTAAGGTTGTTTAGGGGAAGGACTTCTATTGTTTGTTTTATTCTATCAATTGCAATTTTACGCTTTTATTTTTTAATCACCTATTTATTGTTTTTCCATATAAGTAGTTTTTATTACCTTAATTTATTAATAAAAGATATTATTATTATTATTATTCAAAATTTATATCCTTATTATTAAGACAACCATATTTTTTAGTCAAGGAGTGAATTTATTGACCGCAATAATTGTGAAATTCCTAGCACAATGGTGAAGTGTTTGTTATATATTTGTTTTCAATTTTTCAGTCCTGTTTCATTATGTTGTCTCTTATCTTACATTAATATCATTACATAAATGTATAAATAAAAATTTTATGGGTTAATCCATTGGTTTTGTCTGGGGATCAACTAAATGTTATTTCATGAGGTTTAATATTTAAATCAGTTCATTGTATTATGATTTCTAATCAACAAGTTATATTCTTGATACAAATTTTAAAACCCCTAGCCAATCCCAATGAGTCAACCCTAATATAGTTGAGGTAGTGAGAAACTAAGTACATAAAATCAATATAATTGTTATTGTGTATGCTTGGGGGTTTGTTCTTAGCTAACAACATAAAATTAATGTCTTTTTGGGAGGCAAACTGGCTTCTTTATAGATCTTAATTTATTTTGTGTGTTTTTTTGTTTTTTCTAGTAACCACCATGAGGTTTCTAATTTGATCTAATGTTTCTTATATGGATATTTAATAGTTAAAGAATAATAGTATTTTCCTTCCATGAATATGCTTTATAGAGTTTAAACATCACCTTTATTCATCCATGAGGAGTATACTTGGCACATAAAGACAAAGTGATCGATTTATAATTGATGGGTCATCAAATTCAAAACTTTTGATTTTTATAAATGATTTCATTTAAAATCACATTATCCCCCTATTTCTTCCCAATTCTGAACACTATCTCTTATTTTATTTCAACACAGAGGGTTGTGTTATTCTATGTTTGGGGGAGTAAAAATATGACATGTTATTAATTTTTTTTGGATTTTGTGAAATATTTAATTCAGTATTCATTTATTTGTTATTATACATTTCATAGAATGAAAATTGAATTTTAAATTTTTTTAATTGCATGAGTATGATTTTAATGCATGTTTATTTTCATGAACATAGTATTTTGAATGTTTTTTGATATATGTGATTTTTAATTTATAAATTTTCATCCAATTAATAAAAAATCCACAATGCACGTTTATTGTATTTTTGGTGTATGTTTGAGTTCTTCTAACCAATTCTTTATAAAATAGATTTTGGGGAAAATTTTAGAATAATTTAAGAATCAAAAAAATTAAAAATAAAAAATAATCATGTTAATCATTGTTTTTTGAAATACATGGAATTCACCACATGGGGATCATTACTCTATAGTTTAATTTCCCATATTTAGGCACACATATCTATTTTAGAACATAGAATTGGAGAAAAATGTGTTTTATTCAAAATATTGTGATCATGACTCTATATTTGTCTTGGGACGAGTTGTTCTATTCATCTTTATTGAGGTTGAGAGAAAAAACAAAAAAATTTGATACTTATCTTAAGTTTGAATGTGATTTCCTCCTAGTGGTTCAATTTTTTCCCTCAAATAAGAAAATAGTTCCCATATCTATTGTGATGCACAACAATATAACCTTATTAATAAAAATTGGATAAAATGTGTAAGAGAATTTGAAAAAAACTAATTTTATTGTTCACATATGATTTTGAACTTATCTAGAGATAATTTATTTTGACATGTTTTCATGATTTTTTGACATGATGTGTTTTTTGTGAGAATTGAATGATAATTTTTTTTCAAATAGGACTTCAAATTCTTATTTATGATATTATTATTTCTAAAGAGTAGAAAAACTAAATTTGGAGGTTTTATTAGACACTAAATGAGGCTAATATTCATTTATTATATTTTAATATTCATGTTTTTTAATGTCTGTAAACATCAATTTTAGTGCATTTTATAAATAGAACCACATTTCTAATAATTTGTTCAATTCCTATTTAGAGTGTGTAATGTTAGGCCCAATAAATCATATTACAATGGAATAAATGAATTTAATTTATTAAATTTGATATTTCTTGAAATTATTTATCACAATGTGTGGAAATGTTTTTCTTTTAATGAAAAACTAATGATTAATAACAGAATATGTAGTTTTAGCCACATATGCAGAAATTTTTGGACTAATATTAATGGTACTGAATCCTACCAAATAAATTGGAACCCAATATTAAATCCCAATGTATCTAAAATTTTTAATATATATAGTTAAAATTTTGGGGAAAATTTTATTCAATGATGACCATATTAAAATATGAGGATTTCATGGTGATCCTGGCTGCCCAAGTTAAAGTATAAATAATGAACAAGATTTCAGGGCTTAAAAAACCAGCCAACCATTTGAAGTATAAAATACGAATGACTGATCTAATTAGTAAGAAATTTTGAATGTTGTTATGGGAAAACTATAAAAATATATTTATCTTATATGACCATTTATATTTTTTCATATTCAACATCATATTTGACCTCCAAAATGGGGGTGTATATAGTTATAATTTTATAGTCAACATTGAAAAGTCCAATTCCCTTTTTTATAAACCATATTTTACTATCCTAATTAAATATAATGGAATTTATATAATGGCTATAGAACCTATAATTATTATATTAAAATATAAGTTAGTTTTGGTGAAGGAATTAGGGTAGATGTTTAATTCACTCAATTGTAATCTTAAACTTTCATTTTCTAATTACATGTTTAGTTTTTTCCATGCATTTTGTTAGGATAACCATGATTTCTTAATGAAATATGATATTATTCTTATTATTTACGGTTTTTATCATTCTTATTAAAACATTTATATTGTTCAATCAAGGTGTGATTTTATTCACACCAACAATTGTGAAATTCCTCAGACAACGGTGGAGTGTTAAATATTTAATTGTTTTTAGAACATTAATCTTGATTGGTTAAGTTGAATATCATATTCCATTGAGATATTAAAATTTATTAAATTATAAAACAAACTATGTTTTGATCCGAAATATTTTTTGGGGATAGATTTAATTTTATTTAGTGTTATTTAATATTTAAATCTATTCATTATTTTAAAATTACCTTTTGATGATTTAATTTCTTCTTCGTCTTTAATAACATTAATAATGAAACATTTTATATGATAGTATGATCTATTTAATTTGAGTTTTCATTAAAGCTATCCTCTAAGTTATTCTGTGTTTATACTTGGTATTGTTTAGGGATTAAATTAGTGAATTATTTTATGAAATTATATCATTGTTAGGATATAACATAAATTAGTGATCTGGAATTTTCAATGAAAAAAATACATCTAATCCAGCACTAATGATATCATTTGATCGACTTATACTATTTAATTGTTGTTATTTGAATATTTTGGTTTTTTCATATTAAAATTAAAAAAAATTGGATAATTTATTATTTTAGTTTTATAATTAAAATCATTAACAATTATGGCCACATCATATCCAATCCAATAATGAATGTATATGTTCATTAGTTTCATCTTATGTCTCTATGGTTTCGATCCTTATCTATACTACAATGACTACTTCTAGAATAAGGTAACATTTGAGGGTCCCCAGTTTTAACAAACCCTCCATATAGATAATAAGGGTGGTATCATTTCAAAATATCATTATTGGTGTATAATTACCATGAGCGTTCTTGACATAGAGGAATAGAAATACATTATAATTTTCATTAAATATATTTTTGAGGAAAATAAACATTTATATATTTGAAAATCGCATTTAAGAAATAATAATATCTAAAATAATAGTATAAAATTCTATTTTAAAATAATTATGAAATTTATTAAAATAAACTGTAAATAATTTATTTCTTAAGACAATATAAAATTCAATTCATGTATTCTATGTTTAAAAAATATTCCTTTCACAGTTTGAGTAAAAATTGTTAATTACATTAACAAAATTATATTAATTTTCTTTTTAAAACATTTTATTGAAGGTGGAATTTGGAAAAAAAGATTTAAAATAATATTTTTATACTATTAAAAACATTCGTGAAAATTGTTTTTTTAAAACAAGGACATGGATAAAAAAGGGTTTCAGATTAAAGAGATAAGGAATGGCTAATATTTTTTAAAAACATTCCATTGAAAACCTAAGAAAATAAAAAGATGAAAATGGATGGATAAATTATAATATTAAAAAATAAAAATATGATAATAAATTATATTGTTTGTATCAAAGGGAGATCAAATAATTCTTCTAAAATATTCTCAAACCTAAACAATTTCGTTTAATGAGGTTATTGTGAAATAGATGCTCAACACTTTGGTAACGTTTGAATCATAAGGCTTAATAAAGAAGGAAACATAAATGTATAAGTATATTAAATATTTTTTTTCCAGGTGAAGAATCATAAATGAAATTTATGTTCAGTATATAATGAAGAGAAAATAAATAAGTGTTGAATATGGAAAATGTCTCACATAAGTTAAAGTGAGACGAGAAACACTTACCTCAGGAGAGATTGTCTTTATTCATGTTAAAAAATCCGTTATAATAAATATATATTTATTAAAAATATATCAAATTACAATAATAATATATATTTTATGAATTATTATTTACTTATAACTCATTATCACCCGTTTATTAACAATTATTTGTTAAAATCACTATCCCAGGTGATAACTTCTTTGTTTTTAGGTATTTTTTGGTTATACAGTTTTTGTCTTCGTAAATTTATCATGGTTCCATAATATCCATAATTTTAACAATGATATAAATATCATATATATTCCAAATATATTATTTATTACAGTCCATAAAATTTATAGATATAAAATCAATGATATTTTTCATGGAGATGATATGTCGTGTGTCCACATGAATATTGGTTTCATTTTTGTCAGATTGAATGAATTATTGGTAAATAATTAACCACCCTAAAATAAACACTATTATATATTGTAAATCATATATTTTTATAATAAACATCCATATTACCATCCAATTCAAAATTAAATGAAAAAAATCACATTACTTTGCAGAGGTGGTAGTCTACATGTACACACGGGCGATGCTATCATTTTCCATCGGATTGGAAGAAATGAAGGTAAATGTGATATTAAAATTTAAAAATAATATTTTTTCATGAATATCATATAATTTTTTTAAAAATATCATTATATTCAGTCAAGATATTTGGTGATGGTAAATTAATTACAATAGTTCAGGAGACGGTAGTTCACTATACAAACAATTAACATTTATTATCCATTTTATGGAATATAAGATGAATATATTTTATTTCACTAAAGTAATAATAAATAAATATATTTTAAATTGTTTTAAATTATTTAATCTATGTTAATGAGGATTTTTTGGGGGTAAAAGAATTAATAAAACAATGAATCATGGTTAAGAACTATATATCTTCTATAGATAACCTCTGTAGATTTATAACTAATCTTTTCCAAGATTGGATTTCTAATAAAAAAAGAATATAGTTAATTTTAGTAATTTAAGGAATGTAGTGTTTCTTGTATTGGCTAATTCATAGTTCTCTTTATGTCTTTATAGGAGACATGGGGTCATATTACAAGCGGGGAGATGACATATTTGTAATTTTTGAAAACAATAAGTCATACCCACATTTTACACATGCCAATATTATCTAAAATTGATCATTATCAAACATTACATGAGATAAGGTTAAAATATATCTATATAATATTAATTTGAAATTTATGTAGGTAATTTTAACCCTTATCATTTTATGTTAACGCCTATTAAGTCTCTTTTAACATTAAACATAGGAATTAATTTTTATTTTTTTACTATTAATTCTAAACAAAAATAATGGTTTACATATTATATAATATTAATTATTCTGATTAAAAATATTTACTCCATTTTGTTAAATTCAATTCCTATAATTGAAAAAATTTAATTTACAATAAAACTTTTAGAGGCAATAGAAATGTGGTTTTTCTAAGAAAATGTTTTTATAAGTATAAAAAGTTTTAATATCAAAATTAAATATCAAAATTATTAAAATCGAAAAAATCAAGGTAATAATTATATAATGGAATTCAATGTACTTTAAAACAATTTTTTTAAAATTATTCTTTTTTAAATTCATTAAATAGAATTACTTTTATAAGAAAAATAATTTCTCATTAATTTTTATTGAATTATTAAAATTTCCATAAGATTAAAAAAATTTAACAGTAATAATTTTGCATAAAATATTATTTAAAAATTCGTTTTAATTTTTTAAGATTAATTTTATAATAATGATAAAGATCAATTTTATATTATTTATTCAAAATGCGAAGAATCCTTTTTTTAGAATAATAGAGTTCAAACCATAAAATTAGATTTATTCATCTATGATTCTTAAAAAATTATGAGGAAAATGATTAAATTTTTGATTGAATATTTCATATATTAATTTCATTAAAATAATTTAATAATAGTTAATAATTTAATTTATTATGATATAAATAAATTGGGTGCATAAAAATAATTTTTCATAAAAATATTTCATTTACTTACGAATGTTTTTTATCATTAATTATAAACAATTTATAAGTCATTAATTTATTTAATACATTTATAAAACATATAATTATCATTATATCTTTATTTATATTCAATTCCCCTTATTTAATGGCAATGTTATAACAATTATATCTCTATAATATCTTTCACATGTCGTTTATGCTCGCTGTTTCATCTGTATATGAAATCAAACAAAATATTATTCTTAAAAAAAATCGGGGTGTTATATTATACTATCATTTAATAAATTTTGTGATCACAATTTTATCGTACACATGGAAAAACTAGGGATTTTTATCTAAAATGTCAATTATTGAAATCAATCATCATAAAAAGGGTTAATAAAAACTACTCCTGATAAAAGGGAAATGGATGTAAAGATTCAATCTAAAAAAACATAACTAGGTTTCCATGTTAGAAAACATCACCGGGAAGTGAAATTATGGAAATGAAAGAAAAGTGTAAATAAATATAGGGATTTATAATATTATTTATGATAATAAAGTTAATGATGAAGAGAAAGTGAAGGACTATAAAACCATAAACCAATAACGTGAAAGAATGACTATTGGTTCGTCATAAATGAAGGTAAATGTAATTGTTCTTTAATTAAAGATAATTATATTAAAGATGATGGGTTATTTTACAAAAAATATAAAGCAAAAAAATAAAATACTTACACGATATATTTTTATTTCATAATAATAATTTCATCCCTTGGTTGTGTTTTGATCAATTTCACATTAATTTATTACTTAAATAAATGAATATTAATTATTACATTATATTTTAAATCCCAAATCACTAAAATTATCATTTAAGGGATTTTAAAGTCCATAATAGAGTGAAATGTCCTTCATGATGCCTAATATTTTCCAAAACCAAAATGGTTAGAAGAAGATAAAAAATTTAATGCTTTAATATCTATACCACAATATTAATACCCAATTAGAAACCTAATCCATTCAAAAAGTATTTATGCCTAAAATTGGTCATCTTAAATGCATAAAAACGTAATATAATTTTTCTGGAATAATAATTTATGTTAATCCTAATGGTTAAACCTGTATGTCATGACAACAAAACGTACCCTGAAATATCTATAATAACCCCAGAATCATAATTTTTTTTAAAAAATTGATCATTGTTAAATTTATCAGCCAAATAATATGAATAAAAAAATATCAAATTAACAAGTATATTACAGTCCATTTGTAGGTTTTTCAACCTTAGTTTGTATAAAAAATTGAGTTCTAGCCACACGGCCTTACCGAATGAGATAAATTTTCACTCTACATGTTCGTTGTACTTTTTCTAAATTTATATTAATATAATTACTATAAAATTCTAAAAAAATATGATAAATATCTGTAAAAATTACATTATTAACCAAATAATTTTTTACCCACAATTATTTCATATATAACTTATTTCATTAATAATAATTTACTTTTATTTCAATAATATCAATGATCACATTAAACATAATGAGTTTTAACACTATAAAAGTATTAACCAAAAAATAATGGCATTCTTACTCAAATAACATTTTCAGTAAAACCCATGGTAATCAAAAGAGTTAGGTTATCATTAATATCTCTAAAAATAATCTCAATCATCTTAGACATCCATCAATTAAAACCTCAAAAGTTGTGTTTATGAATTTGAACTTATGAAAATATTAAAAGTCAATAGCTCATGATTATATCTATTACTCATTATTTAATCAACGATGAAGACATATATTGTTCTAAAAATTTACATAAGCCTTATATTTTCACTTTTGTTATGATCACAATACTATTAATGAAATACTTCTACTGAATCATTCAAAAATACCAAAAAATAAAATGTTCAACCTATTCTCTTTAGTTATTGGAGTATTGTATATCCTTCCATGTTCTCAGTGATTTTTATTAATAGAGGGAAATTGATGTTTCTTCTCTATATGATCTCCACCGCTCAATCTATTTATAGACACCATAATTCCTTTTTTTGTAGAGTCCATGAGTTGCTTATGGTATTTGTTGATAATAATATACTAGTATAAAAAATAGGAATAATCATAATATATTTTACTTTTGTAATCATACCATTTGGTTTCACCAAACCACAAAATTTTACAACACCATCACTATTAAAATAATTCATCAAGGCTCCATCCATTTACTAAAACAAAAATTGATGGTCTAAGAATCATTAATCAAAATTATGTAAAATCAGTAATAGGATGTCTGAATCAGGATAACTTCTTTTCAACATATGTCATCCAAGAACATCATCAATTAAAATCTATCATGATGTTTCATAAGTATAATTTTAATTAATAAAATAATATCCTCTAGGAGTGGAAAACAAGTATCTAAATAGGTACAATTGTTGTGAACCTAGTGACAATCAATTAGAATCACAATGATGCTTTTTCAGAGTTATTAACTCTAGGTAAAACAATTCTGTGGCCACCTCCACTTATATTATCTAAACATCCACAAATTACATGAGAAACAACATAATATATTACCTTATAAAACATTAGGATGTTATCCAATACTTAGACTTATCCCCATTTAAAAGGGTTATGTTATCTAATATTTATTTTCCAAAATCTAGTTCCAAAGGTTTATAGTAAAATTTATCTAACACAATCTTTAAAGTTCCTGACCCCAGTATCCATTTGTTAAGTTATACATGATTACATTGATTCTATATACAATCGATCTCATCCCAAAATAAATAATGGATTATTAATATTGGAAACCAGATATACACATGAACATCACATTAAAATTGATAACATGAAATACAACATAGTATTTTCTTTGAGAACACCATTATCAATTTTTTATATCCTTATATATCATCCATAATACACTTCCTGGCATCTTGGTATAAGGAAACATATGATAGGGGTGAGATTATATGTTCAACAAGGGTATGTGAAAATGGAATCTATCATAAATACAAAAGGTATAATCAATATTTAAAGGTAAATAACATGAAAAAAAATTCAATTTAATCAATAAGTTGATCTTCTAGAATAAAATGGAAAGAATAATTTATGATCAAACAATGCCAAATAACTAACTGATCATTCTTGTAACATAACCCCTGATATCACAACTAATCAAATAAATCACATGAAAAACAATAACTAATATCATAATGATGGAATGAATAATTTTGAACACCATAAACCAACCATCAAGGCCACATTTCAAGACATTTTAAATAAATTAGTTAGGTCTTAATCAAATACCCATTCTAGTTTGTCTATTGAGACCTACTAATTCTCGGAGGGTTTATAATGGTCCCCACTATTCACATACAAAGTCCAATGTATTCTTAATATGAAAGGGTAAAATAATAATCAACTTCAGAATTTATATTGAAAAACAAGCATATTGAATGTTAATATTTTTTCTTATCAATATAATTAATCAAAATAAAAATTCTTATTGGAAAACACTCTTAAGAATGTAAATACATTCCGCTGTAAAACATTTCATACACCTTCCATATAAATAATAAGGATGGTATCATTACATTATATGCATAGTGAAGTATATATAAAATAATGGTTGTTTAAATTAGTGAATATAAATACAATACATATGATATTAATGAAATTATTTAGGAAAATACCTTTTCACATTAGGAAATAACTTTTTAAAATGAAATTTTAATGAATATTTGATTATTTTTGTTTGGAAAAATAGTGTAAAAATTTAAATGGAGTTTCAAATAATTGAGTTGTCATCATGCTGGAAAATTCCATTCATGTTGTTAAAAGTAAAAAGGATATTTCCCATAGTAAAGACCCAAACCCTAGTAGCCTAGAGATGGTTGTTACATAAAAATATCAGTTATAGATACAATATATCACATCCCAAAGGACTAAAAATACTTGTAATATTTTATGATTATTTTCATGTTTTAATTTACAATTAAAATTGAAATATAAAATTTAAAAAAAATATTTTCATTGACAACACCATTTTTCCTTTTAGAATAACACTACATATAAGTGATAATACACTTCCTAGGATTTTGTGGAAATGACACATAAGAGAGGGATGAGTTCACATTCAATGTAAGTGTATGGAAAAATTTAAGATATCAAAAAATACATAAGACCCAATCAATATGAAAAGATAAATAAATTGGGAGAAAAAAATGAATATAAACATTAGCTTTGAAAAGATGGCATAGTAAATGTCAATAATTTCCCAATTGAAAATAAACATTTAGAATAGAAACCTAGAATTTCAATATTAAAACACTACCCCATTCATAAATTTCATGAAACATTAATATAAATAACACAGATGGTATCATTAAATTACATCCCTAGTAAAGGATACATTAAATAAGGGTTGTTCACATTAGTGAATTGAAATACCATAAAATTTTCATTAAATAAACAATTGTGGAAAATACTTTTTTTACTTTGGAAAATGAATTTTATAAAATATTAAATTCTAAAGTATTAATAAAACCATTTTATTCAAAAATAAAGATGGACAAAGTAAAAGAATCATAAATTAATTTACTGATTGTTCTGGTGGAAAATTCTGTTCATGCCATGTATATTAAAACACATATTCCTTTAACAATTTAAACAAAATAAAAAGTAACTCACTAAAAAAAATTAAAAGGACATTCCTTTGAAAAAATTTGGTATGAAATAAATCATGGGTAAAAATGAATTTAAATAATATTTATAAAACATTTCCACAGAAGAATTTTGTTTTTCAAATAAAGGGTTAAGGAAATGAATGTTTTTTGAAAAAAAAATTTAGAAACTTGAGTGCATCAAGAAATGAAAATGAAATTAAAACATATAGTTTTATAAAATAACCAAATAAGAAAGAAATATTGTTTATTTTACAATTTATGGACAAATAATTCTTATAATGGATGTTTAAATACACACAATACCGAATAATGATGAGACTATGAAATAAACCAAAACAACTTTGGTAACTTATGAATTATAATATACTTGAGATCTATATATGGAAATTTATATCCCATAATTTTTATTAGGTGAATCATTGGGGACATTAATTGGAATTATATACACCACACACAAAAATAAGTGTAGATTATGATATATATATCATGAAAGTAAAAGTGAGAAGAGATACCCTTATGTTAGTTTTAATTTCATTTGTATATGCGCAAAAATATTTTATAATAAATAAATACATTTTATAAATATGTTAATGAATCATAATAATATATATAACTCCATATGTTATTTAATTATAACTTTGTATCACTCATTTTTTAACAATTATTTGTTAAAATTAATATTTTTGATGGTGAATTCATTTTTTCATGTATATTTTTATTCGGTAGATTTTTTCATTGAAATATGATCATGGTTAAATCATCTATATATTGTTAACCCTAATATAAATAGGATATTTATTCATTATATATGTGTTGATAATCCTTTATAAATGATTGATATAGTGAAATTAGTTATACCATAATTATTGATTGTAGACCATACATACACATGAGTATTGTTTTAATTTTTTTAATGATAAAAAAATAAATTTAAATAATAATTACAACTTATAGAACAATTATTATATCATATATGTTATATTTATTATTTGAAATCTAAGCTTATTAAAATCCATGTCATAAAAAAAGAATACAGAATCACATTTCTTTGTGGAGGTGGTTATCTAATGGTATGCACGAGCGACATTGTGGTTCTCAAAAAGATTGGAAGTTTTGAATATATATGTGATATTATAATTCCATAATTATAAAAATTTCATAAATATTATATACATATCAACTAAATCTAGCATTATATCTATCTAAGATAGGTATAAATGTAAAATAAATTATTTGGGTTCATGAGGGGGTATTCCACCGTACAAATGATTGAGGGGTTTGTTTCCCATTAAAATGAAGAGGAGGTGGACATAGGTTATGAAGGAACATTAGTAACATATCGTTTTGCAAAATATATATGGGTAATGGTTTTAGTATATTTGGAGAACATTTGGATGTTGTAGATGAATAAATAAAACAATGATACATGGGTAAGAACTATAACTCTTCTTTAGAGAACCACTTTATGATTATACCTAAATCCACCGAAGGATGGTTTTATAATTAATAATTAAAAATAGGTATTGGGAATGGATGTAATTAAGGTATTTGGTCTAGGATTGACTGATGTAAAGGGATTATTCTATGTGCAGATTAGAGGAGTGGGGGTGTTATTTTATAAGTATAGGAGAGGACACACTAGGAATTTTTTTAAAAACAAAATATACCCAAATTTTATGAAGTCAAAAAGACTCCAAAATAGATAACTATCAAACCAAATATAATTTAATGTTTTAATATATCTATGAAAGTGTAGTTGGAAAATTATTTTGGTCGTTTCAATTCTTATTATTTTATTCTAACCATTGATAATTGTGTTTTAATATTGACCACATTAATTAATTTTTTATTTTTTTAATATTAAATATTTCCGAAAAATAAGATAGAAAATTTATATAAAATTAAAAATTATTATTAAAAATATTATTCCATTTTACCAAATTTAAATCATCTAATGGAATAATTCAAATAAAAATTAAACCCATAGATGCAATAAATAGTGGTTTTCGAAAGAAAACTTGTTCATATGAATAATATATTTTAATATAAAAAATCAATATAAAAATGATTTATATTAACTATATTGAATTTAAAATGATATTTTTTAACATTTTTTACTTGTGAACTATTTTAAAATAATATTTATCTTTTTAAAATCATTTAATGAAAATGATTTTTTTAGTTAAAAATTTTTACTATTCATTAAAAACACAATCCTTCCAAAAATTTATCAAATGTTCATTATAAGGTTTTTTTGAAATGATGAATTGAAAAACTTTCTTTCCTTTTGAAATATACTTTCTAAATTTTATAATAATTATTGTTAATATAAGTGGGGAAAATGGTAAAATCCCACTTTTTTGAAAAAATAGATTTTAAGCATATAACATGATTTATTTTAATCCTACATTTAAAAAAATAGTTGATTACTGAAATTTTTATTTAATACTTAATTTTTCAAAATTTTAAATTAATTTACAAATTTTTTTAATATTTTTTAATAAGATAAAAGAATTTACTCACAAATAATAGTTTTTTTTTGAAAAAACATCCATTTTACTTTCAAATGATAATTATGTTTATTTTCAATCAATTGATTACTAATGAAACTATTTAATATTTGTATAACCATTAAATTTTTTTATAGTTTCAATATTTTTATTCAAACCCTAAAATTTAATGGCTACTTTATATCATTAAAATTTTAATAAAATCCTTCATGGTTTAACTGGGATTGGTGGTAACCATCATTTTTAATATCAGACACAATTTTTATCTTTAAAAATACTAGGGAGTCACAAGAGGGTAATATATCATTAAAAAAATCATTTAATATAACTCAAATAAATTAATCAACAAATAATAGATTTTAACTGATGAATAATAAATTCAATAAAAATGAATATATATATATATATATTTATATATATATTCACACATCACATACATGAAAAAATATGTGCATGATGTGCATTGTAAAACATAAAATAAATATAATATCATATATATATATATATATAAAATCATACAAATATGGAAAACCATCTAAATCATGTTCATTTTTAGTGCACTTCTAACATGAACTAACTCATAAAAACTCATCTTATAAATATTTGTGAATTTTTTTGTTTTCTGAAGGAGATAATAATTTATTGAATTATATTTGAGATATTATTATTCAATATGATTACATCTTTTGAGCATGTGGTTAACTAGAAAATTTCATGCATCATTTCCTTCCATTATAATATCCATACAATACTCATCATGAATGACTCCATCTTCGGTGGTACCACATGACATCATGTGTCCTTCTCCACGAGGAAAAAAATGTTGAACATGAATTGTCTGGATTACCTCCTCCTTGATGTAGTGACTTTATTTTTACTTAAAAATCTCTAAATGATGGTTTTAATTATGTAATTATAAACAATATAATACATTAATTTTAATAATGACTATGAGGGGTGAATTTTTTATCCACCTTTATCCAATATTATTTTCTAAGAAATTATACTTTTAACTTTGTGTACATAAGGGTTACCACATCAATTTTGTATATTTTTTAAAATATTGTCTGGTATTTTTCATCTTTTCAAAATAATTTAACATATAAGGAAATACCATAATATCATATATTTTACATAATTATATTCCACTAATATTAATATTTTATTAAAATTACCCCATTATAATGGTTTTCCATTATATTATCCATAAATATAACGTAATAATTTTATTATTAAGTTTATATGGCCAAAGGTTATTTATGGAGGTGTATATTAGATTATCTTTACATCATACACAATCATGATATTAACATAGTAATTTGGAAGAGAACACAAGCAAGAAAAAAACATATGGGAGTTTTCCTATTTACTCTTTGAATCCAAGTAGTCTACTTCATTGCTCCCATAATGCCTTGTTTGATATTTGAGATCTTTATTGATGAGCCCCACACACAAAAATTTATAGTTGATAATGGTCCATAGAGTTTATATCATACTTTGGATGGATGTTTTGACTACCTTGGAATCCATTTAAAAAACTTACAATGGTATAACAAGATCAGTTCATACCATAAGGCCATCAAAAACCACCTTAGTATCTGCCATCATCACATATCCAGCGCCATAACAGCTACTAAATTTGATATGCACTAAACCCGTACCATAATGAAACACACCACTTCCACTCATGATACCAAGAATGAATTATCCATCAGTGTTCAACCATAATTCTATAGTGGAAGGATTCTAACCAATCCATATATATTAGGAAGGAATGCCGACCATTGGAGAATGAGGAATCATTCCTTCTATCATAATGATCATTGTGGGAGGATTATCCCCATCCTTTTTAAGCGATGAAAAGTCAAAATAGGTATATATCACATATTTGGATTGCAAATAATGAGCCGATAATATTTTTACTTTGCGATTTTTTTCTTGCATTCCATATACACCAAAAACTGACCAATAGAAACATTGCATGTGCCTTTCTTCTAGTAGAGTTATTCACAACATAGAGGAACTACTTATGATTGAGGGACTACGTATTGCAAAATTGATCTATGAAATTGACGGATTCACCTAACAACAACCACATTATAGATTCCCATCCACATCTGAAAAAGAGATGATCCATCAAATCTTCCCTAGAGAGGATAAAATATTTAATATAATGCTATATAAACAAATTTCTTTTTTATCAACTCATATATAGATATTTCTTTGTTCCGTATACACCATATGAGAAATTGTTTCTTCTCTAAAATTATTTTCACCATTTCCTTCCAACCGAGTCATTTTTCCTTGGTTTTTAGTTAGAGAGTACCTATACATCTTGGATGAGATCACTCCGTATAGAGTGCCTGTGAAGTCCATCATATCATGATCAATGGAAATATTACTGAAATTTACGAATCAACACAGTTAATGATCCATGATATCCTCAGCTAAAGTTGGATGAAAACTATCCAAAGTAAAGGATTTTTTTTGGGATCAGGTATCTGGGGAAGCCAATCACGACACCTAACCAATTTTAATTGGGTCTATATAATCACCTAATTGAACAATGATATAAAATTAAAATTTAGATCACTATGAGAACATTAATACTAATAATATATGAAATAATTAATTAATTAAAAAATTAAATTTTATTTTTATTGGATAATATTAAATATAATGTTCTCCATGGGTTAATCCATAGATACAGATAAATAACACACTATTAGCTCATTACTGGATTCTTATTCACAAAACACCTAAAAAAACCCATGTAATGTAATTTTAGTATTATAGGTATTAAAAAAGATAAATTATTGTACCATTAATGGTTCAGTAAATATAATATTTTGGAGAATAACATCAGTCAACCTCCTAATTATGAATCAAGTAAAATGATCTAAATATAGACACCCAATGTAGAAAATAGGAAAAAATAAACTAATTTATTAAATGATAATTATAGTAAATAAAAATTAATAATTATAACATATATTAAAATTGATATGAAATAGTTAAATAATATTTTTATCTTCCTGATATATATAATAACCATGTAATTTATTACACATTAAAACTCATTTTATCTCCAATAATACTACTTAATTTAACCCAAAAAATCAATTAGTCGAGTGTATTTCGGAATTAGGTAGATAAAATAACATCTTGAACATGGGATAAAATGAATTTATTAAAAACTACAAAAACATGATTTACTGAAAACTTCTTTAACATTATAAAAATACACCTTCAATCATTTAACTATATAGGATAACCTAAGGACACACATAAGAAATGGGTGAGATATAAATCCCAATATGTGAATAAAAATTAAATAAGAGATACATGTTATAAAATAGGTATATGAATAAGGAAAAAACAAAACATGAATAATAAGGCGAGATATAAGAAGATAATCATACCATGGGAAATGTGGCATCAACATAAATCAATAAATCATGAACATATGTTAAGGATAAAATGTAAAGACCACATGGCAGAAAAATTATTTTAATTGAATCTGGTATAACCCTATCCCATCATGACCTGTCATGATACTAAAAATTATCTAATGTGTTGAAGGGATATTTAGGTGCACCCATCATTATTATTTCATTATTATGCCTAAGTGTTCCACATAGATCATATGACATGAATTGATTCATCATAATAATTTATTTACAATCAAGGGATGTGTATTTAATAAATATATGTATATAAGAATTATATATATGTGAATAAATCTGAATAACCTTCATGGGAAAATTGGTATGGTATTCACTACACAATTTTTTTCGCATGGAAAATCGTGGTGAAATTTTGGCCACATCAAAGCTTTACGTAGAAATTTGTAAAAATGGATGATGATATAAAAATTGGTAACTCATTATTTTTACATATATGTGTAGTAATATATACATGGAAAATCATGTCCTAACATTAGAAATTTGGAAATAGAAGGAATATGGTAATGAAGAATCATGAACAGATAAAAGAGTCCTTATGAAATTTCATCATGTTAATGAGTCTACATAAAGGACCATGAGAGGATTAATGAGAGTGAAAATAATATCTCATAATTTTTAAATGAAAATTACATTAAGTGTATTATATAATATCATATCGCATTTTATGAAAATGAAAATTAAAATAAATAACATAACAGGAGTACTTGATAAAAGAGGAGAGTGGAAGATCCCTTACAGAATTTCGGCAAAGTGACAACTTAGGCGAGGGCCCCAATTATGGAGGATAAATGATACCAAATTCAAATAACCTAAAATTTATAGTTATATAATTATTATATATTAATGAAAATATAACCATTCAAAATTTCAAGAACTAATTTCCATGATGATGATTGAATTTGAAAGGAGGAGAGGAAGGTGATGATCCATTACTTCAGTGTGTGACACCAAAGGATTGTTATGTAATTCATGAAATCATGGGTGAACATTTTTATGACTATAGAGAGTTGATATAAGAGTAATAACATGCTATATAGATTTTATGTGATGAAAAATTGGAGCTTGTGTGGGTTCCTATAGGAAACAATGGAGATTTCATTATTATTTTAGTTTCTCCTACTATATTATAAAATATAAAAAACAAAAAACCATAACATTTTTTTATGAAAAATAGAATTGAGTTTTTATTATTTTATATGGTGAAGCATTGAACTTATTAAAATATTACCCTTCATCATGTGGAGGCGAGTCACCATATTAAAGAAATGATTTTAAAATCATAATATGTATTATAAGTCTTGGAGGATTCATAATTGATAAAAAACAGAATAAATAATGAATCATATTACATTACAGTGAAAAATTATATTTTTTCATGGTTCTTATTAAACTACATATTATATCACCTTTGGGTCATTGTGATTCCATAAAAACCATAGTACATTTATACAATATTTCATTTTCACCAAAAAAATTTATTGTTTCAAAAAACTATGATAAATACACAACGAGATAATTTCGGTGACTTGATTCCAAAAATAATATTCATTTTTTTCTAAATAATTTTATTAATATGAGAATTTTTTCTTTTAATATAAATATCATAATTTATTTATAATTATAGTTTTTGTCAAAATAACATTTTTTAACACATAAAAAATTACATATGAATTAAATAAAATTATAAGATCATTTATATTTAGTAAATGTTATTTAATAATCTGATTTTAATAAAGAATTATTTTTTTCAATGATCTATTAATACAAAAAAATGATTTATTAATTAAATTTGAATATTAACTAATAATACTATTTGTGTTTAATTGAATCCAAATAAAAAATGTAAAGAAATAGTAATATGTCGGAAATATATTCATTATTCCATAAAAAATAATATACATAATAATATTTATAGAGTCTTGATACATGTCCCTTTAATACAACATAAAATTACCTATGGTAATAGTGTGTAAAGGTGGGACATTGATGGGGCAGTTTGGAAAACAGGGTTTGGGAAGGGGTCTATATGAGCTTGAACTTCTCTTGTAAATGGTTTCACTTGTGATTAAGTTGATGGATATCAGTTTGAGTTTAGTTAATGGAAAATAATTTAAATTAAATCTTACTTGTAAGATCTTATAAATGGTCATCATAGGGTGTGATCCTACTAGTGGAGGCCATCACTTCCTTTGTCTGTGGTAACTGAATATACTAAAACCCAATATTTCTAATAATCATGTGACCACTTTTCAATGGTTATATTATTAAAAATAATGATACATAATGGTATTATATATATAATAGGAATAATAAGACTATATAAGTACATGAGTTTTTATAACCGTAATATGAATTTTAATAAAAATGAAAGGGGAATTTTATATATAATACTTCAGGTCATTACATTATTCAACAATTAACAAATTTAATGCTCAAAAGTTTCGTTTCCCACACTAAAATAGATTAGGGTAACTCTACTTCATCACTTCCAGCAGTTCCAATGTTCTTTATTTAATCTTTTGGTTTCTCCAAAACCCTTTTACTAAAGAAATTTTATTATTTCGTTGAATTATTTCTCAATGACCTAAGATCATCACAATCTATTACTCATAGGAATGGTCATTCTTCAGTGGTACCACATCTGGATTGAGTACATGTTTGGGGTTCGGTATATACATTCTCAAGATGGATATATGGAATACATTATATACTTGACATATGTTCAACGAGAGTAATAATAGAGAGGCCAAAATTATAATGTGATCATGGATATCTAAAGGGATGATGTATATTGAAATAAGCTTTATCTTTTTCCAAAATCTCATCAAATTATTCCATGTAGATTTTCAGAATAGTAGCATGTCTCTAACGTCAAACTCTATGTCTCGTTGATGTTTTTTAGCATCAGTCTTCTATTTTCTCTGGGAATATTTTATTTGCTGCAACATGGATTCAACCATCTCCACCATATTCTCAACCATTTCAGTACCTAGTATTCTGCATTCAACAACTTCATCCAAAAATGAAGGTGTTATTCATCTATTCCTATAATGGGATTCATTGGGAGCAATTTGGATGTTTACATGATAACTATTATTGTAAGAAAAATTGACTAGAGGAAGATGTTGGTACCATCCTTATTTGAATTAAATAGAAATTTCTCTCAATATTTCCCCTTGTTTTTTGATTTTCTTCTCAGATTGTCCATAAGATCAAGGGTGATAAGTCATACAAAAGTTCAGTTAAGTGTTTGGTGCATGCTGAAAAAATATAGTTGAATCTTGGATCTTAGTTGGACATAATTGATAATGTAACTCCATGAAGTGTTACCACTTCTCTGATGTATATCTATGAAGGTTGATCTAGAGATAAATCCTATCAAATCTCAACGATGTGTGAAATCTTTATCAAAAAATACACAACCTAGATAAATTTTTTCCCATTAAATTTCTTTAGAAGTCAAGATTCAAAGTCCATGGTTGGTTTTTCCCATTTCCATGTTTGTATGGGTAATGGTTGCATCATCCCCATAGAATTTTTCCTTTAATACTTCACTTGTAAAAATATGTGACACCTTTATATATATTCAATAATCTCTTTCTTCATGTTATCACACAAAAATATCTGTTATATATTTCGATACATCAGTGTGTTTCCTAGATAAAAATAGAATTTCAATCTATGTACATCATCCAATAGTTGCTTATTTAACTTCATATTTGATGGAACCCATAGTATTTAACATAATCTCACAATTCATTCTACATTAACACTGAACTCTAAATATTTCAATTTATATAGTGTTTTCATTTTCTTATGAATTACCCAATCATCTTTTTGATCATCCTTCATCATTTCAAGAAGAGATAGTTGAGAAATTCATTGTGAAAAGATTGATGATGTTCCTTCCATTATGATTCCCATGTCCATCTTCTTCAATTCAACCAAGATTGGACCCTTCTCAATTATCATCAATGATAAAATTAAATGACCCTTTCAATATAGAGTATCATTATCATTATTCTCTTCACCAGGATGATATTAAATTGAGTATTTACATTCCCTGATTAGCTCTCACCATCTTTATTGGATCATATTATTATCTTTCTACGTGAATATATATTTGAGGCTTTCTGATCAGTATATATCTCACAATTCTCCCTATAAATATAATGTCACTTGATATTCAATGAAAAGATCACAACTTTAAACTCTTAATCGTATATGGGATAGCTTTTCTTATGAACATTCAACTTCCTTATGGTGTAGGCAATGAATTATTCATTCATCCTTAACACACAACCCAATCCCTTCTTTGAAGCATCGATGAATACTAATAAAAGTTATCTACAAGTACTTAGTTTGGGAAAATAGGTGGTGAAATGGATTATTTTTAAATCTTTATAGATTTTTTCACATTCATAATTCTAATAAAACGTCATGAATCCCTTTCATGTTTTCTTAATAAGAGGGTTGGACAATTGTGAGAAATATCTCACAAATCAGTGATAATACACAACTGACCAAAGGAAAATACTGGAATACGTGATAGATATTGGACCCATCCATCCTTAAATTGTGGGTTTCATTAAAGTATCCATATATATCCAATATCATGTGATGATATTCTACAATAATGAGACTTCATTCACCCAGAACTGACACTTTTTGTTCTTGGAGTAAATATTCTCCTTTCGTAAGGTATTTAGCATAATGATAAAATGATCCTCACGATCCTAATTTATTTTGGGGGAATAATAGTAAATCTTATATAAATAATACCAAATATTTGTCTAGGTAATCACTAATGACCATATTCATCAAATCCATTAATATTTCTAGTGCTTTAGTGTGTCTGAATTGAATCATTATGAACACATAGTTCTCGTACCTTATATAAAAAGTGATATTGTGTATATCATCCTTCTTCACTCATACTCGATAACAATCCTACCAATGATCCAATTTGGAGAAGTATAATTCTCCAAATAGCTGATTGAATGAGTCATAAATCCATGGATTATGATACTTTTTCTTTATTGTGATCTTGTTGAGATCACAATAGTCAATGAAAAGGTGCAGTGACCAATCCTTATTCTTGATGATGTGAACTGGTTCACCCCATGGTGAAGCACATGGGTGTATAAAGCCTTATATAAATTATCATATTGTTGTTTGTTTATCTCAAAAAACTCCAAATAATTTATCATATATAGATTATTGAATATTGGAACCACTATAGGTATAAGCTCGATTGATAATAGATTATCCCCTCCTGGAGGAAGACCAGAAATTTCCCCAGAAAACACATCGTCTTTTTTGCATAATATGCATGTATTCAATGATGATCCTTTCCTTAGAATCAATCATTTCATCTAGATGATGGTGTTAGAGAAGATTAATCCTCCTCTTGGATGTTGTATATGATTGGGGGTCGATTCTCCATATAGAGAGTTATTTCATTCTCATGGAAATTTATGTTGGATATATATAGGGAAATCCATTACATGAATATAATGGTATTAAATTACACTAAATATATAGGAAATGTTTCACTTGGAAATTTAGCCTAGAATTTTTGATAGGGGACGATTTATATACATACGATGTAATAATTTCCTTATTTATCATTTTCACCAACATATAATTCATTGCAGTGTGGTTCTATTTGAATAGTTATACTAAAATTTCATGATACAAAAGAATGTGTAGAATAACAGATTATAAACCTAACTGTGATTTTTTATTCTAGTTCTTTTGTGTCAGATATAGGATTAGAGATGTTTTTCATTTAAACTAGTAAACATATAAATGGGAATCCATTGACATTAATGGGATAACATACAAATTAAAATAATTTCTTAACATATAAATTTATAGGGTTTAATCTATGTTATCCATGATATATTTCCTGATATATATTTTGATTGGTTTTTTTTCTTTAATGGTTGTTCGTAATGAGCTTATGAATTTATAAAATCAAATCCCAAGAGAGTTTCGAACAAGGTTCACAGTAAGACCCATTATCATTTACATGGTTACCCTGAGTCAGGCCCAGAATACCTTGTCAGAGTTTCTACTCATATGTACATATGTTCTAGAACTAAAACCACTCTTAGTATAAAAAATGCATATATGTTCTTGATAAAACACATAATCTATAATTATAATAATTTAGGTACTTTTTCTTATACATTGTCTCATCCACAAGTCTTTTATAAGAGTTCTATAATCCCAATCCAAAAAATAACTAAAATTATATTCTTATACCAACTATAACAACCGTACTTTTTATTACACTTTAATAATTGATTTAATCATAAAATTGCACTTAATAATACAAAAAATATCAATAATCCTGTCTATTTGGAAATTAGGTACAAAACATAATATCTTGAATATGTACAAAACAACATTATTAAAAATTTCCTTAACATGAGTTATTGATAACATCTTAAAAAATCAGGAATACTCCATTGAACATAAAACTGCATGGGATAACCTTCTGACATACATAATAAAGGGGTGATCTATAAATCCCACTAAGTAAATAAACATAGCGTAAGTGATACTTGTTAGACAACATGAATACTAATGAAAAACAAAATGATCATGAATAAATTGGCATGATATATCTTGATAACTATAACATGGGAAGTGTGGAATCAATATAATACATTGAAAAATGAACATAGGTCAAGGATAAACCATCAATACATCATGGTGGAAAATACCCATAAACTAGTCAGGTCCAACCATGTCACAACATGACATATCATGATACTAAACATTGTCAAATTCATTAGAGAACTATCTGGGCACATCCATCATAATCATTTCATTCTCATGCCATGGTGTTCCATATAGATCATACTACAAGAATTAATTCATCATCATAATTTATTCATGATCAATGAATTGAGATTTCATAAATTTAAGTCCCCAATCAATAATTATATGAACATAAACATTGGTACAATTGATATAATAACGAGTATAGTATTCACTAAACAATTGATTTGGAATGGAAAATTATGGTAAAATATGGTAGAAATACTACATTATTTAAAAACTCAAAAAAAGGTTGATCAGAGAGAAATGGGTTTACAATTATTTTGAAATAATATTGGATGTAATAGGAACATGGAAAATGATATCCTAATATTAAAAGGTAAAATGAATAACATAAAATGAGATCTTGATAAAATTGGGGAGCGGAAGATCCCTAAGAGAATTTCAACATAGCAATGACAAGTGAAGGGTATAAATGGGGGAAGATAAATAGCCCATAATTATAGTAACATCATATTATAATTAATTTAAATATTTTAAATTAATTAAAATATATACCTTTTAAATTACAATAACTAATTTAAAAAAAGTTTCTTGAATTTGAAAGGAGAGGAAGGTATGGATCCCTTACTTGAGTGTGTGACTCCAAAGGCTTGGAAGGGGATTAGTTATAGTTTGATTCTATTTAAAAAGACTATATATAGTTAAGGGAATAACAAATAACCACTATATGTAGTTTTAGTGAATATAATTTGTAGATTGGATGGGTTTATATAGGAAAAGCGGGAGTTTTATTTATTATTTTTGTTTTGGCTTTGACATAATCAAATATCCAAAACCAAAAACTATATAATGGTTTTTTCCATGGTTTCAACAAAAAGGGAATTATTAATTAAAATATTAGAAGGCCGGGTTTTGAATATATAAAAATATTACCCTTTGTGATGTGGAGGTGTGTCACACTCTAAAATGAATGATTTTAAAATCAGAAAATATATCATAATTTTTGGAAGATTCATAATATATTTACAAAATAAACATAAAATAATATTAATTTAAATTGAAAAAATATATTTGGTCATGGATCCTATTTATATTAATTATTACATTACTTATGGGTCATTTTGGTGTCATAAAATACAAATTATATTCATTCATTATTTAATTTTTACCCGGAAATTCGACTATCTTAGAAAATAATGAGAAATTCAGCATAGTATAATTTCAATGTAATGATTACAAAAGTAATTTTCATTTAATCTAATTAATTTTATAAATATTTTAAATTTTTACTTTTAAAATAAAACTCGTCATTTATTGAAAATGAAGTGTTTCTTTACAATGAAATTTTTGGAACCCTTATAATTACATTTGAATCCTTAAAAATTATATAATCATTAATATTTTATAAAATTATTTTACAATAAAATTATATTAAAATATTATTTATATTAATTATACATTAATTCCAAAAAATCAATTTCTTAATAAAAAATGTATGTTAACAAAAATACTATTGGTGTTTTATGGAATCAAAATAAAAATCATTCATAAAGAAATAAGATAGAAATATATAAATTATTATATAAAAAATAATATAAATACTCATATTGATATGGTTTTTCTATGTGTCCCCTTAATACACTAGAAAATACCCAATGGGTAAGGTTCGTGTTGGTGGGCCTTTCTTGGGGTTATTTGGCGAACATGGTTAGGGTCATGATCTCGATTAGCTGGAACATCACCCATAAAGGGTTTATTTAATGATTATGTTTTTTGATCTCCCCTTGGTCTTGTTCAATGGAAAATACCAAAAATGATATCTCCCTCATAGGTTATGATTAATGGGCTTCAATGTGTATGATCATACCAGTTGAGGCCATTGCATCCTTTGTATATGAAAATTTTATTTGTTATAAGCCAATATTTTTATGATTTATTTTATCACAATTCAACAACTATTGTATAAATGATATTGATACATATATTTATTTTAAATCAAATGGGCATAACAATAAAAAATAATTCAACATGTTTTTATAACCATAATAATAAATTTAAAAAAACTCATTGAGAATTTTATTTATAATAGTTAGAGTGGAAATTTTATTTAAAATAGTATGAGTTGTTAAAATATAAGTAGTTAATAAAATTATATAAAAATCACTATTAAAGGTAAATTATTTGGAAACTCAATCTTATTTCTTAGATTTTATATTTAATTAATTCTATAATTATAAAAAATTCATTAAATATAAGTTTTAAATGATTATTTCTTATTTATATCTATGTAAAAAGTGATTTTTATTAAAAAACATTCCATGATTGATTTATTTTTAAATGTTTATGAAAAATAATGGAAACTTTTTGAAAATAATATTACTATTATGGAATATACATTTATGCTGACAAAATTATTGTCATGAAATAAATTTTTTTAAATTAGTTATCTTTTTACAATGTATAAAAAGAAATTTATTTCTCTGGTGGATTTATGATTCAAATGTGACCCTCCATGTCTATTTAATTACTGAATTATGTTTTTTTGATCAAATTTTTTGTTACAATATATTTAATTCTTTATGATATTTCATTCCAATTGGGAAATTTTTTTAAGATGATTTTATATCCATAGGTTCTTATGCTATGAAATATAATTATTTTCATTTGTATTATTTATAAACCTAATTTTATTTCTAAGAGTTCATTATGATGAAATAAATGAATCATTTTCATTTGGCACATGTATGTATTGATGAATGATAGGTGTATTAATATATCACCCTCTAACATATTGATGAACATTTTATATTGAATGTTACATTTATATGTTGGAACAATTTAATGTCCTACAAGTGTGGGTGAAAGTGTGTGAATCATGAATATAATGTATAATATAACTATAGTTTTTCCACAAATCTCTAATATTCTTTATTTCTATAATATGGTTTATTTAAATGATATGATCCTATGTTATACAACAACAAGATGTTATTTTTATTCAATGACCATGATTATTTGTTATTAGATTGACTCCATTGGTATTTACTATTCATCTTTTTATAAATTTTATTCCACGACACATTTATGATTTATTAATTTATGGGTTTGAATTTCTAATGATTGATAATGTATATTTTTTACCTTCTGACACACTTTTTTCTTTTACTATGTTCACTTATGTTCTTTGATTTTTATCCCCTATATTTTCTCTTATTGATCATTCAAGCCCATGAGAATTATTTTTTCATATTCCCCATGTTATAAAGATGGGTATTTCATGAGATATTTTATGAAGGAATTATAGATTTGAGAAGTTTTTTCTGTTTTTAATAGTATTGAAAAAAAAATTATTTATGTAACTAACCCTCCTAGACACTAAAACTTTGATTCTCTAATTTTTTTTAACTATTTATCAAATTGAATGATCAATTCAGTAGAAAAATGTTATAAAAGTATTTATTTATCTTGTGTAACTATTTATAGTATTAAAGGTGGGTTTAATTTTTTAGGATAAGTTTTGAAAAAATTAGAAAAAACACTATAGAGAAGTCTTAAGGATAATAATAAGTGTAGGATAACATTCTGAAATATTGGAAAATTAGTGTTTGTATATTTTCCATGAAATATAATCAATTTCTAGACTCTATATGTTGATTGAAGATCTTTCAAAGATGTACTTATGGGTTTTAACCCTAAATTTGGTGTATTGGGTGTTAACCCAATCCTTACTCGATACCCAACTATGGTGCCTAACCTCACACCTAGTTTAACATTCACAAGGTACATTATTTCTTTGAGCATAAAATCATAATAACACATAAAATTTTTTTTATGTTAATTAATTTGAATAATAATTTTGATATACACCATCCAAATGAACGCTATATTGAATCGAGATTGATTTAGGTTGAACTAAAAATTAATTCTGTGGTTCTTAAGTGTAATATTAAAATGGACCGACTAATAAGGGCCCAAATATTCTATGTAAATGAAATCCATAACACCCCAAATCACACATAAAATATTCCATGGGATGGTGGAAAACATCACGTAGGAATATCACACATAAGGGATGACATAGCCTATAGTACATGTACACACACACACATCCATCTACTTTCACCATTGAAGATATAATAACAATATAGTAAATAAAAATGCATGAATAGATATATCTAAAAATAACAGTACTAAAATAATATATTATAAAAATAAAATCCCTCCAAAAATTGAAAAAGAATCTAACTTTCTCAAAATAAGAGAGATTCTTTCAAATACCACCACCGGCACACACCTCGGGCTGTCTTCCACTTTATGCCTTGCTTGCTCTGAGTCCACTTTGGACTCCATCGATAGGACTTTCATAAATATATGAAATGAGATGTTTATCCAGTTCTCATGAATATGTGTTCATAAAAATACCTTGCTGGCACCCAAAAAATAAAAAATAGAAGGGAGAAACTAAAATGAAACTGTCTGCTCACCACCAAGCCTGAGGAGAAAAATAGTGAGAGATTACAAGAAACTATATCCCCACCATTTTTCATCTATACATGAAAAGTTAGATAATCTCACAAATTAATGTCATTAAAGACATGTGACATCACCATAAGGACTCATAGAAAAAACCAAATATACCCATCTTTGATACCAAGTCTCGTGGTTTAAACCATAGATCCTACCACAAGATTCTAATCGAGGACCAAAGGTATCGATCTTCTTGGATTACTCAATCCACACATCTTTTCATACCCATGGAACAAATTTGAGGAATATAACTCATCATGTATATAGATTTATTCTCATATGGAACTCCTCCATGAGATATTAATTTATGAGTATGAATAAGCTGACAGAACAACCTCACCATACCAAATGGAAAACATTTGAGAGAACACAGTCATTGAGTATCTACAGGAAGAATGTCACAATACAACATAGCATATCTAGATACTTCAATAGGGAATAATAGATATCCTTAATGAGAGACTCCAATAACCTTATAAAAATATATATCTTAACTCATTTATTGGGGATCACACCCATAACTATTGGGGGACACCATAAACCAAATTTCCATATTCGAAGTTTATAACACATTGACATAGGATGACACCTAGGACCACTAGAGGACATAAAAACCTGTTTCAAATGATAGAACCTTGATACACATTTCGGGGATCACACTTAGGACCACTGTATGGAATCAATAACCTAATCTAGAACCAATTGATGAATATGAGATGTTATGTTTAATGATACAACAGACCCTAGGGAAACCACCTGATAAGTAGGGGATTGTTCGTATGTTGATATCAAAAAACATATTAGGATAACAATTTATTTAGGAGATATCCTCTTTGTGTATTATGGTGATGATGATACCATGAACCCATAAATGGATGTCTATGAAATATAGGATTTTACCCTACCTCATAGAGGGATACATGAACTTTATTGAACTCATCCTATATAGGGGATCAAAATCTTGTACTAAGGATGCAATGAAACACTATAACACTATAAAATTTGAACATGGAAACCCATCCAAATAATAATTTTACACATTATCATATGAGATGTTTTCAACTAGCATTACCTCATGCCACATCTCTAATTCCATGACTGTGGCCACCAATACATTCTATGTGGAAATCTACTCAAGATAACTTAATTAATGTCTACTAACTATGTCATGAAAATGGAGATCCGTGTGTGAGAAAACCCAAAGGACAGTTCAAGTTATATACTCATAGTAGATAGCATGTATCTCAAAATAATCCCCTAGACATTTACTCAATAATTAAAATATGTTTATAAGAATAATACATGGTGTGTACCCCACATCACCTGTCATGTGACCCTACCAAAAAATATAATTTTGTTACTACCCAAATGACATGGTTCACCATGTATCCATACAGAACAGGGACCCTTCATACATGGTGTGTTCTTGTTGGCTTATCCCAAGTATGTGTTCTTGTTTGTTCTATTATATGAGGGCCTATCCCATGTCATATGGACGTGTACTTCCAGATAACCACGACCATTAACACATAATTTTTGATCATGACCTCATCTACATGGCATGGGATTAATACATGGCATGTACCTCTAGCATACTTTTTATAGTCCTAAAATATCTTATTCCCTTTAATAGAATAAAAATGTACATGTATTCCTATACTACATTCCATATTACTAGGATTTATGAATCGGAAATCCTTGAGAGCCTATTAAAACACCCAATTTCCACCTGAAAATCATAGATTTAAGAATAATGTATTTCTATCATTTTTATTAAACCTAAAAAAACATAAAAATTCAAACCAAGGGGATTGAGATTTAAAAATTTTATGTCTTTCTACCTCATAGAAAAATATGGAAGGTTCAGTTCAAACATTATTCCTGGAAGCCACATCACCCAGATCTGGTGGTGATCAATATAAAAAAAGGGTTTGGCGGTATCAACATACCTCAATTCCTCCGTGGTTCATCCATAACTATGGGAGATAAACTTGAATCCCACTTCTATATAAAGTAAGACAAAGCATAGATGACTATAAATTTACTTTTATTAAATTAATAAAGCTTCATTTAGCCCCTTACTAATAATCACCTCAATCTGGGTTCCTGGCACCGACAAACAAAATCTCGCACCTAAAGTAACACCTATGTTTTGAGCACAACATTGTTCTTAGTGTTACAATATAAATTTTCACTTGGGAGTTATTCCTCATTTCTAGAAAATATATGTGCACATTATATAAAGTTTATAAAATTTTTATTATCACTACACCGATTCTTTCTGGGCCATTAAATCCCACATTGACACACTTACTATCTTGTAAACTCTTCTTAGAAATATTTTGTTTTATTTTATAGAAAATATAGAGTCATTAAACTATCAAAAAATCATTATTTTCTTCCTAAAAACTAATAACCTATGCACAAGGGGAAAAACTGACCTCTCCCAAGGGTTCCAATGATTTCTAAAAAAATCACTAAGGGGATAAAAAATACCAAGAAGGGTGCTATATGGTCATTTCCCATCCACAAATGGGGATCTTAAAAGGACCTTATACACCCACCATCTATATAAAACTATGTCTACATCATAAAACAAAGAGTTATCATGAATAATTATATGTAACTATTGGGCGAACTATAATAACCTAGTCTAACTGGGATAATTGGGTCTAGATTAACACCACCTCACTAATTTGACACAAATAATGAAATTACCTTGTAGAAATTATCTAACACTAAATGAAAAGAACCATTAGCATCTGTCTGTAGAATCAACACTAGGCCCAAATACCCTATCTCCTAACTATTCAGACCAATATAACATTGATATTTTGGGACTCCCGAATGTGGCCAGAAACTATGATGCACCAATATTGGAGCAACATGTGCACCACACCAACATGAATACCATAATAATTATCTCGGTAAACTAAATGGTTTACTATAATAAGAACTAACTCCCCTCTATTGGGTGCACTACTAAGGAAAAAACCTCCTTATAAACTAATATCATAACATGACTGGATTCATTGTCAATAATTTTAAAGTCAACGTACTCACCACCATTGAAAAATCCATCAATAATATCTGTAAAAGATATTGAAAGCTAAAATCTATCAAAAAAATGTATCTCCGAAATATGGCTCCTTAAATTTCTTCATAAATTATGGGTAACCACCAATAACTCGAGTCATTCCACGTCATTATCTCATATAAAGTACTACATCAGTGAGGTAAAATAATTCATTACCATGCTCAAAAATAGTGGGAAGACCCCCCCCCCCCCCACTTTGAGTATCTACTACTATAACCACACCCTTGGGTGTCTCCCAACAACATCTAGGTCCACTATCACTCTTATGTCATAAAAAAATATCAAAATAAGTGGACCTTCAACGACCCTATATATATCTATGAGAGATCCCAAAGAAGATGGTACTCTTAGAAAATGTATATAATTCATCCTCATGTGTCTCACATTAAACTCTAATGATGATCACACAATGGTACTAATAAAGAAGACTTCCATAAATTTATCTAAATAGTCAAAGGATCTGGTCCATAAGTTACTTGTGAATCTCTCAAGAGGACCCACGGATGCCTATGTTTTCCCACATGTTCTTACTAGGACCACCTTATATAATCCTCTATATGCACCATAGCTCAAAAATCATTATTGGGGTCAATCGAAAAAAATATTTATTTGGGTAGTCTCCAGGGGTCATTCTATACAGAAGTCTAACTCTTGGTGGGGAGGTAAACATATCATTTCATCATAGAATACATCGTCAACACCACCACTTATTCAGGGACCTTAATATAATATAATCTATTTAATCATGGGTAATGTAGTCCAAGTGATAAATAGTCTACTATATACTTCCACACATGAGATCATTTGGCTATACCTTGGATGAAATCAAAACAATAGATTATCTTCATCCCAAAAAAAGTAACACTATTAGAACTAATATAAGGAAACATCTAAGCATTGTTGAGTGAAATCAAAACCACAATGAATAATTTTTCTTAGGGCCTCTCTACCATTATAGTGGGTTTCTGTGAAAGGATCTCCCTCCACCATAGTTAGTTCATACTATATGTAGGATTTCATGAACTCCAATCCTCTTTGTGGGTGACTCAAAGAATCTGGGTTGGGAAAAAAGGATAAAAAATTATCAAAATTCCTCTAATATGGTATATAGTTTGAGAAAAAGAGGCTCACGACTTAGAATAATTTCTAGTGAAACATTAAGGAACATGTCATTACCTGAACCACACTGAATCCTCCAGGAAAAACTACCCTTATTCTTGAAGCTCATCATTTACCATTCCTTCCTGTTCACCCCAACCAGGGCCTACTCTGAAACCTCAACACACCAAACTTCCCACCACAAGTATATAAAAGTAACTCATCCTACACACCTCAAAAACCATTCTCTTTGGGTGGAACTGACTCACCCACATGGATTTCTATCACGTATCAAGATTGTGTATCAATGTTGAATTATCCATATTATTATTGTGTTTGAAACCACATCAAACATCAACATCACAAGGATCTATTGAAACCTAACATCACCTGTGATATGTTTTGAGCAAGGAGTTGAATGAAAATGGTTTCTAACACATGTGTCTAACAATGATACAAAAAAATTAGTAATATAAAGATCATACCATTAATCATCCTTAGAGTATCAAGGTCATATGACTCTATATACTACAGTTGTCCTGACCCCTATCCTCATCTTCCTTCACTAGTACAAAAAATATTTTTTACATCGGTTTTTTTTTCTTTTTTAACGTCAGTTTTGTGGAGACGTTTTGTCGACTTTATTGGGACTAATATAAAAAAGATGTTTTTTAACGTCGGTTATTAAATAACCGACATTACAAATGTTTTTTTGAATAGTTTTTCATATCGGTTATATAGAAATCGACGTGAAAGACCATATTTTATGCAAAAAAATCACGTTGAAATGCTATTTTTAAGGTCAGTTATTTAAAAACTGACTTTAAAAGTCAACATTTTTGTCGGTTTTTAAATAACCGATGTTAATTTTTTTTTATTTTGTACATAATTTCCCGATCATAATATTTGAGATGTCATTGAGCTCAAACGGATATACAGATCAAAAGTTATGACCATTATAAGTTTGATGTATTTTTTTCCGAGGAAAGATTGAATGAGCCAACCAAAGCCTCATATGAGAAGGAAATTTAGAATCCAAATGAGGATTTTTAGTTTTAACATTATACAAAAAATGAAATAGTGAATCCTTATAATTAAATTATATATAAATTAAGAAAACTAATCATAACAAAACATAAATCGTGGAAACATAATTATGAATACCTTGACGAGATCGTGGAAATAA
Source organism: Viscum album (assembly GCA_963277665.1). Taxonomy (NCBI): domain Eukaryota; kingdom Viridiplantae; phylum Streptophyta; class Magnoliopsida; order Santalales; family Viscaceae; genus Viscum; species Viscum album. The sequence continues at coordinate 2,043,615,111 of OY728150.1, read as the reverse complement.
GAAATAGTGGATTCACGTTGAAGATCATATGGGTTGAGTCTGTGGAATGATGATGGTTGAATGAAAGGATCATTATATTACGATTTGTGTATAATAAAATCATATAAATTATATGGGAAAATAAAACACGATATTAAAAATTTATGCGGCAACTGAAAATTTTGAGCCCGTGCTGTGAAAAAGTAAAAATCCTACGTCAGCGGGATATTAAAATCATTTTTCACGTCAGTTTTATAATAACCGACGTGAAAAATATTAAAAAAATTTCTGATTTTCACGTCGGTTTTTTAACAACTGACGTTGAAATTGAATGTTTTGTTAAAAATTGAAATCCTGCTTTGGCAGGATATTCAAATCATCTTTCAAGTCAGTTTTATGATAACTGTCATGAAAAATTTTGCAAACTTTCTCTTATTTTTCACTTCTGTTATATAAAAACTGACGTGAAAAAATCAATTTTCACTGGTTTTTTTGTCGGTTCTTATAAGAACCGATGTAAAATTTCAATGTTCATGACTTTTTACAACTTTTATTAAATAATCGATGTAATTTTTTTTACAAACATGTAAATTATTTCACAATATTTAATTTTATAGGTCACAAAGCTCAAATAGATTTACTAAACACAAGATATGGTCCTCTGATGTAGGAATTCTCAAAGACTTCATTTAGGGATGATCATCTTCCAATGGCCATAACATTTGATCCATAACTCCATTTGAGCTCTGTGACCAGTAAAATCGAAGCTTAAAAAATGAACTATATTTATGTAATCATTTTTAATGTCGGTTATTTAAAAAACGATGTATAAAAGTCATGAAAACCCATTTTTACATCGGTTCTTATAATAAATGGCTTAAAAAATCAAATTTCATGATTTTTTACGTCAGTTATTTAATAATCGACATTAAAAATGATTACAAAAATGTAGTTCCTTTCGTAATCTTTGATTTGATAGGTCACAGAGCTCAAATGGAGTTACGGATCAAAAGTTATGGTCCTCTGATGTTGGCCTTCCCTAATACTTCATTTTGAGATGATCATTTTCCAATGGCCATAACTTTTGATCCATAACTCCATTTGAGATCTGTGACCTATCAAATCGAAGATTAAAAAATTTACAACATTTTTGTATGAATTTTTAATGTCGTTTATTTAAAAACAGGCATTAAAAAATCTTAAAAACATGTAGTTAATTTTGTAAGCTATGATTTAATAGGTCACAGAGCTGAAATGGAGTTATGGATCAAAATTTATAGTCCTCTAATGTTGTCCTTCTCTAAGACTTCATTTAGGGATGATCAACTCCCGATGGCCATAACTTTTGATCCGTAAATCTGTTTGAGCTCCACGACCTATCAAATCGAAGCTCAGGAAATATACTACATGATTTTAAGCATTTTGTACGTCTTATATTTAATAACTGACGTGAATAAGTCATTATAAACTAATATTGACATCGTTTCTTAAAATAAACGACGTGAAAAATCAGGGAAAATTGATTTTTTCCATCGGTTATTAAATAACCGATGTAAAAAGTCAACATAAATTATTTTTCATGTCAATTATAAAAAACCAACACGAAATGGGTGATGTTAAGAATACTTTTTTTACTACTGCTGAGGCCTGGCATAGACCACTTAGGAGTGGTGGTGGAAACAAATCGAATAGTATTCCACCTATTATTTATCTCCTCACTCTTCAACCACTTCCACCATCATTAAAAAATCTAGGCTCTTATCATTTTCTCTTCTAGGGTAGTATATAAAAAATATCCCTCTTAGCTGTGAAACCTATTAGAAAATATCACACTAGATTTCATTATCCATCACAAGTGAAAAACTGCCTTTCTCACGACTAACTAGATCTAACAAAGGATAAATGTTTCATGGACTATTTATCCTGTGATCGAAACCTAAAAAATTTCTCATATCCAAATCACAAATACTCCTATAGGATACCTGATGCTGAAGTCACATCAGATGCATTCCAGACACTAACAGATTGAGTATTCTTATCTATAATGTTACTAGCTACCATGTCATGGTCGATCACTCTAAAATAAGTGAGAATGTATAGAGATATCACTGAATCATTTATCTCTCGGTGTAAACTATAATCAGTGGCCTGTTCTATGAAAAATAGAGATCAAACAATATGAATGTATTAAAATGAATGGTATGTGAACCATTCCAAATAAAATTACATATTCATGCTACCTTCCCTATGTTTCATAAGATCCGAAATACACATCAATTTCATTATGGCTGGATACAATTTTAAATGTAGAGTCGATGAAACATTGTGTACATGAGAATCTTCACATCATCTATCTCAGTCACCAGAATCCACAATCCCCTAGCTGATCACTACAGAAGAGTCACTACTTGGATCACCATTTGATCAAGAGGTGTCCCCATAAGTCCAAGAACACATGTGAATACCTTAATACAATAATCAACTACCTATGGTTCTAACTGACCAAAAAACAAGGAATATATCTACCTATGAAAATCATGAGGTTCACTCATCCTGAAAAAATCCACATCCCACACTACTTTCACAACCAACTACTCTATGGGGTTTCACTGAACTGTAAAACTAGCCAATGATACAAACACCTATATTGACAATGAAACTGATACATCATCACTAGGTGGATTATCATCATAGTCATTCCATATAATCATAGATAGATGTCATTATAGTTCCATACTAAATTATAATCAATAATTACTATGTAAAATGAATATATTTGGGGATATGACTCTACAAAGGCATGGGAACCACAATGCATAACTATATGATTCATGCACAAAACATCTCCACACAACCAGTCCCAATATATTCTAGGACAACAAGAATGTTATTAGAGTCCTTGTGATGGGTTATTTCAGACACCATTATAATACAGGAGTCCCTGTCCAGAAATATTAACCCTATATATTTTACATATTCACCATAAATCCCAAAACAACCATCAACATTGGAAAACTTCTAACTTTTGTCCTATGGAATTCCATCCTCTAATACCACTATATAGAGACCTTACCCACTGATGCTCATGCGGTTTATTATAGTCAATCCATCATGACCCTATGATCACCTCAAACAGTCTAGGGGCTAACATTCAACATTGTGTAGGCATATCACACACATGGGTGTCCAGAGCCTATAGTGACTTTATGAATGCACACACATCCATCTCTATAAAATAGTGTGGAGATAATAATACAAATGGTATAAATAAATAAATCAAACAACTATCCCACAATCAGAGTACTGTATAAATGATAGGGAAGAAAAAAATCTCAACAAAAAAACCCATATAAACTCTTTAGACAGAGGGGGATTCTATTAAATGAAACCACTGGTACACACATGAGTCTATCTAGATCGCTATACTCTATATCCTATGGGTCCTCCTGGAACAACATTGAAAGGCCCAGTATATGCATAAGACAAGAAATGTGTTGGTAGATATATTATACGGGTGATTATAATAGTACCTAACTGGATCCAAAAAAACCCAAAATAAAATGGAGCAACTGAATGGAAATAGTCCTCTTTACCTGAAGTTAGTAGAGGACCCAAGAGAGAGAGTACAAGAAACACAATGTTGACCATTATTTGGATATAAATTAGAAGCCACCTCATATTTAAATGGTTTGTTAACAAAGATATGTGACATCACCACAAATACTCCCAGAATAACCAAGATATACTCTTCTTGGACACCAAGTCTCATGTTCTCAACCATATAGTATTCCAGATGATTATTCCCGCGGCCCAAAGGTATCACTTTTCCAAAATTATTTATTCCATGAGCCCTAAAATAACTGATGAAACACCTTTGGGATATATCAATCATCATTTATAGCTCTTCACTCCTAGAAGGAATTCATCTGAAATATATCACTCATCGGGTATGCCTAAACTGATGGAACATATCCACCATCCCTAATAGCATACATATGAGGGAATTTGCTCATTTGGTAATGATAAAATTATATTTTTTTTAAAGAAAATGGATATCAATACATAGATAGTGGAATCCCCCATACCTATTGTGGGAGTATATTAACCCTAATTGAATCTCAAATATCAACTCACAGATAAAGAATCTAATTTACAACAGTTGATGGACATGTACCAAACCCATGATAGTTGGGGACACCATGAACCCAATATAGAAATAACTGATGAATAGGGGAAGATAAATATTGAAATACCATAAACCCTTCATAATTAACTAGATAAATAGGGGATCAAATACACGTCGATAACGCAAACCCTATTGGACTAAACTATTATATATGTGATCAAGAATCTATTTTTGGTGGTAATGATGATCCCACTACCCGTATATTGGATGGATTATACTATAGATGATCCCACCCATGCCTCTATGATGAATGTATAAACTCTATCCAATCTCATTTTGTTGTGTGGATTAAATTACAATACTGAGGACATAATGAAATAATTTACCCTCATAAAAATGAACTTAGGGAACCCACTAAAAATATACTTATAAACATGGTACTAAGAGAAAAATATTTCGAGTATCACCTGAAGTCATGTCTCTAAGGACAAAACTATGGCCACCATCGAATTTCATGTGGAAAACTACTCCTGATAGCCTACTTGCAGACCTCCATCAAAGTCACGAAGATTGATATGAGTGTGGGAAAACATTTCAAGGGGTGTTTATATTGTGTAACTATAGTATATAAAAATTTTCTCTAATACATCCCTCGACAATTCCCCATTTTTATAATCAGTGTGTATTTAGAGAATACATGGCAGGTATCACATGTCACATGATGTGTGAACATGTTCAAACACCTTGATGTGTTCTCTCCTACATGGCTAGGATATCCATGTCTCTATACATGAGCTTTTCCATCCGTACGTGGTGCTTAAATCTTATACCAACCAAATCTCATTTCCTTGTTCGTTCCCATGTATAGAAGCCCATGCCCATGTCATCTAGATATGTACTACTACACAATCATATCCTTTGACATTACAAGTTTAGTTATATCCATGGTCACAGAACCTAGGCTCCATATACAATATGTAAACCCAGTACATGAAATGTAGTTCCCAAAATATCTTCTTCCCTGAATAAGATGAACACATGACATGTTATCTTATAATACAAACTGTGTGTTTTGGATTTTCGAATGAGAAATATGATTGGGCCTCCCAAAACCCATGATTCCCTAATGAAACTCATATATCCACACCAAGGGGATCTATAGTAGTTGTAATATGGAACAATAACCATAAAACAAAAATATTTGGATCAGTATGTTAATAATATAAATATTTATACCTTATAATAAAACATCAAAGCATTTGGTCCAACATGATTTTTGAAAGCTATTTCACCTCTATCTGGTGATGATAGACATCAAAGAACATGGTCTGGAGAAACCTATAATCATTCGGTCCTCCATGGTTTGTCTATATCTATATAATATAAACTCACCTCCCATTTCATATATTTAAAGATAATGGGTGGTGATAGGTGTATTGACTTAATTTAATTTAATTAATAGACTGTAATTTCAACCCACAAAAACAGTCTCCTCTAATCGGATGTCTTAAACTAGCAATGTTATTGTTTTTAAAATGGAAAAACAACTATTATAAACTCAACTATAATCACATATTTTTGATAAAAAAACACTTTATATATTGTATTCTTCATTTCCAGAAAACTTTTATACTAGTAATATATAATGTAAAATATTTTTATATCAATACATTAAGGCCCTCCAGGACCTGGAACCCTGCACCAACATAACAACTATCTTTGGAAATATTCCATGAAATATTACAAAGTCCTACATGGAAGAAATAGAGTCATTACAAAATAATTTTAAGGTTTATTTTATCGACATTATTTATGATAATTCTATTATGATGTTAATTTTTCACTAGTAATGAATAAGCATTATAGTTTTTTATGGAAAAAATTTGAAGGGACCATGTTAACAATTGATTCCATGTAAAATACGAAGATTTTCCCAAAAATCCACATAATGGTATAGGAACTAGTGTATGAGATCATATAATTCTAAAAAAACATCTATCAAGAACTATGATTGACAATGAAAACTTAGTGAAATTCCTAAAAATATGAATGATTAGAAGTATTGAGGCTTAAGAACATTTAAGGGACATTGAAAATAAAGGAAATAATGGTAATTTTCCTTCATGTAAAAATATGGGAAATTGATCCTAGAAAAATATATCAATTAATCGGTAAGATATATTATTAATATTAAAATAAGCTATATAGAAACTAATTGATGATGAAAAGTGAATATATTAGTGGAAAATGTTAATGGGAAAAGTGATTAACCTAAAGTATCACTAAAAATACAAAGTCTAAAATGTGATTAAATATGAATTTATACAATTGAATACACTTATCATATGTATAACAAGGATGATTGACATAAGAAAAATCTTAGTCCTGGAATGTCATATGTAATTACAACTATTGAAGTGTGTTCTAAAAACATTGTGGAGTAGGGAACACTGACCATTAGATAAAGAACATCAAGTGTTGTATTGATATAAAATTCCAACTAATCGTTTATATCTAGTATGCTTTATAAGAACATGATGTCACCCCCAAATGATTAGTTTCAGATACATTAATAAAAAATTTGACTCATATTATTAGTATATCCAATGTATATACCTCCTCTCTTATATTTTATTATATGAATATTCTTTCTAAAAAAACCCTTTTTCCTTCATTTAGTGTAATTTTAATTGACATTATAGAAGGATTGGCATTATTCACATAAAGACCGTTATAATAATCAAAATAATAAAATAAATTCTAATAATCAACCCATGATAAACTATTAATACATTGATTATTATGAACTCAAAATTATAAATTGATTTCATTATATATATTTATTTAACAAATAGTGTTAAATAAAAACTCAATATCAGTTATATTCTTATTATTTGAGATAATATATGTTAACTTGTTTTCCCTATGATAGAATTTTTTTTCATATCATAGAATCTATATTTTAAATCTTGATTATATTTAGATACCATTTTTTATTGATATTAGTAAGTGATATTTAAAACTATGAGGACAAAATTTATTTAAGGGGATAGAATGTAACACCCAGAGATTATAGAATATAAATTTTCCTTGAATAGTCATTGAATCGATTGATATTTTCCCATGTTACATCAAATTAAATTGATTTATGAAATATAATATAATGAAATCATAGTAATAATAAAACGTATGGAATATAAAAAACCCATAATCAATAAAAAAGGAATAAAATATAATATTAGGAATACTTAATGTTTTAAATGTGCGTATTTCAAAAAAATTCTTCTTCTTCATATAGTGTATTATCCTTTAAAAAATATATTTATAAATTCATAAATTTTAATTTTTTCAAATCAATTTATCTTATCAATTTATCTTGTCAGAATTATCTAATGGTGAGTTTTTATGCATTTTTCTAAAATAAAAATTGTAGATAATTAATGAAAAAACCAAAAACAATTTCTAAAATCATGTAATTTAGTCCATTATCAGAATAAAAAAAGTTCAAGATTTCTTTTAAAATTTCTAAAATATGTATTAATGAAATACTGTTTTAATTTTTAGTTGCATGGAATTATATTAAAAATATATATGTTTAACATTATAAACAATGTAATATTTTAATTTTAATAAAAACTATTTTTTATTTTTTCATTTTATTGTATAATTAATTTTTACTTTTATTTAAAGATATATAATATTTTTTCATTTTATCAAAAATCAATTTTATTCTTGAAAATTTATAATGTTGCTGACTATGTCTTATTCATATGTTCTAAACATGAAACCACACTTTTCCTTATTTTTTTCTGTAATAAGGGTATATAATTAAAAAAATGATTCATAAAAATTGAAATTTAGTTTTATGAAATTATTTTAAAAATTATAATTATATATTTCAAAATTGGTAAATTTATTAATTCTTATATTTTTCATTAATATTAATTAATAATTTTGAAAGATAATTACCCTGATCAAATAAAAATGTTTAAAATTTATTCCATAATAGGAAATGACCCAAACATGTAAAAAAATATCTAAATTGAAATTTTAGGTGGGTATCAACCAATCCTCACAAAAGCTTCTATTTTTTATGTTTCTGATCTTTTGGCACTTGAATAGTACCATTTCATTATAGATGATTTATTGTGTGCTTCCAAAATTACCCTCCTCTTCACATGTAAAATAGGATCATTACCACCACTACAAGTTTTACCTTTACCATAAAATTTCTACCTAAAAATCTTCCATTATACATCCAATTAACCTAACCCACATCCTATAGACTTTATCAACCATTAGTTGGAAAATGGATTCCGTTACAAATAATATTTTTAAGAGAAAACATAAACTCATAATGAATGTATTGACACCTTCTCAATCATTTAATATTAATAATCCACTTCAAATACATTTATAACCACAATTATATAATTAAATAAACATAAATAATATACCATTATATTATTAAATTAATAGGGTAAACACTTATTTATTCATTATGATGTAAATAGTAAAATAAACGAACTTTGATTATACATTATGTAAATTATCTCAGCCACAAAGTGATACATTCTATTTTTCATAAATGACATAAAGGGTTTGTATTAATGATTGGAATGAAGAAACTAAATTATATGTATAATTTAATTTTGATTCTGATATGTTAATTTAGTTCTTAACTTTATCTCTTCTAATTTTCTGAGAAATAATATTGTAAACCGTGTGTATGTACGGACTATCGCCTCCACGATGTAATGGTTTTTATTTTCAATATAGTACTTGTATTAATTATAATAATTTTCTAGAATCTAAATAACTATATTAATAAAATATAAAAATTAAAAAATATTATTTAAAACTTATATTACTACCAAAATACACTATAATAATTATATTCTATTTAATTATTATTTTCACTTTTTAGTTCAGTTTAACCACCTACTAGAATAATGATATTAAATTAAGTATTGTATATTTATGTGAACATTTTTATTGATAATATATGATATAAATAAGATAATAATAATTAAATTATAATTATTTATTGATAAAATAAAAAATAAAAAATAAAAAATAAAAATTGTTATAAGGTAATCCCTTGAAATTGATAAATAACAAAAATGTAGTTCATTGTAGAATTCATTATCACAATACATGAAAAAATATTATGTAACCAAATTATAACATTATATGTCATCTAGAATAATAAATTAAAATAAAATTTGACGTTTCTTAAATATGAAATTTTTAATAAGAATTCATTTTGAAATATATGTTAGAAATATAGATTATGGATCAACATATAAACAACCAATATTGGAAATAAGTAAATACAAACTAATATGTATGAATATATTTACTATAAATTAATATTATAAATGTACATATATAAGACTAATTTTATAAAAGAATAAATTAAGATGTTTACAATAATGATATAAAAGATTAAAAAATATATAGTCTAATCAAGAGTAACAAAATAGTATTTGGTAACTCAATATTCGTCTTTTTAATTACATAATATCTTGTTTCACCTATGATTACTGCATTAAATGAAATAATATTTTAAAATATCTCATATCTTATATATATTAGGAAAAACATTTTTCATTCAAACTTAACACTTTTAATAGACTTATTTTTAATTTTTTAGAAAAAATGTTTCCTTTTTGAAAAGGTTCCCATGACGATGACATGGACATTGATGATTAGAGAACATTTTTCTATAATGTTTTTATATTTTGTTTTCATTTTTTCTCTATATATTCAAATCGTCTATCTCTAGAGGAGTAATGTTTTTATTTTTAAACTTCAAATTTTCTTTTATTATCTGGTTATTTTTATTGGTCATGTATATTATGTCAATATATTTAATTCTTGATGTTATTTGATACCATTTGGGAAATGTTCTAAAATCCATTTTCTATCTAGGTGTTATTTATTCCATTAATGTGAAGTTGTTTTGTAAAGGTTTTATAAATCCCACATTATATACATAGGTTATTTATTAGGTGATAATAGAAATATTTTAAATTGGAACATGTTAGTATGGATGAATAATCGGTGGGGATATATATTTATCTATAATGCATTGGTTTAATGTTTATATCTCATGATACATATATTCATGTGCACACCATAGTTGCTCACAAGCATAGGTGAAAGTGTGTGACACATTAAGGAGATATTACCCTATACCTATGGATGTTACAAAATTATTTAGCATGGATTATTCCATTGAAATGATACATTTACCTCATATATTCCAATGTTATACCTCATAAAAATGTTATGTTTTTTAAAACCAATGATTATTAGTTTATGTTTCAACTCGATTATAACTCATTATTAACTATATTTTAATTTTTTATTTCATGAATCATTAATTATCTATGATTTTACAAGTATGATTACCTTATATATGATCTTGTTTTATTATTATGTTCTCTTACCCCTTTTCTCATCTTTTGTTAACTTAGGATCTCCTATTGTTACCTCCCATGTTATCACTTACTGTGCAGTAATGATCTCCCATTTCTTATGTTTATTTAATTCCCTTGGTAATGAATAGGTTATTTCACATGAAATGGTTAGATATAAGATTCGTGTTAAGTTTTATTGTAGAATATTTGATGAGTATTATAAAATGAGAAATTTATATAGCCAATCCTACAATACACAAAGCATTTGGTTATCCAATTTCTGTGAAACATTATAAGATGGAAGGATCATTCATGAAGCATAATTAAATAAATGTGTTTTGTTATATTGGGTATGAAATCATATGGTAATATTTTGATATATTTTTCACATGATATGTCCATTACAAATCATCCTAAGATAAAACATATATTTGAGTTAGTTTTTTATTGGGTGAACCAAATGAATTTAAGTTGTTAGTGTTTGTTATAGTGGCCATTCTATCATGCACCATCACATATAAAACCATTTTCCTAGTTTGTTTAGTGATAATTATTTCCATGCCTTTAATTATTTCTAAATATTAACTTCTTATATATTTAGAAACATAAAGAGAGATATATATTTTTCAATTCCCACCAAAGATAGAATGTATGAATGTTGGGAGAGTATTTTGAATCTCATCACTGCAATGTATCCTTGATTAATTTGTAGTGACGATTTTTCATTGTGTTCTTGAAGGATAATAATGATCGTGATAGTTAAATTCATTATAGTTAATGATGATTTCTAGGTTCTTGGTATTGTTCAATGATTATAGTAGTATTGAAAAAAATTAGTTCTTTTTTAGTGTTATGTTAAATTTATCTTTACTAGGGTATGTTAATTTTTTGACAACTAATTAATTCTCAGTTTCTCTAAATTTTTTTCTTTGGGTTTTTTCCTAATTAATTGTTTTGTATTATTTTTCATTCCACGAACATATGAACAGTGTGGTCAAATTCCTGAAAATTAATTATTTTTTTATTATAAAATGATGATATTTATTTGATTTTATATTTTTGTTGACTATTGATTCTAAACTTTACCCCTATTTTATAGTTCTATATCATCCAATATCATTGTTTTTCATGTAATAAATCTTATTTAGGCCTTATTAGGTAGAGGGTTAGTGTTATACTACATCACATGAGTGAAATTTTTTATTTCATGAATTTACTTCCACAGATATTAGTTATGAAAAAATACATAATAAGACTAAAAATTAGGTATATCTAATGAAAAGTGAATATATAAGGAGAATAATGTAATAAATAAGGAATAATAACATTATCCCTACCCAAAAAGTTCAATTAGGACCGATAAGACCTTGATTCAACCTAAAATAAGGGAGATCTCCCTAGGAGAATAATAATGAAAATTTGAGAGGATATGGAATATATATATATCAAGTGATTAACTTGAAAATCAACATATTTAATTATATTTTACTAAATATATTAATTTATCAATATATAATTTGAGAAGAAATAGAACACAACCTCTTGATTACCCTATTACATGAACTGGGTACCTAATACCTCATTCTGTATCGGCCCTAGGGTCACCAGCCACTAGATGGAACCACATGGCCTTCCCATTATATGTTTAATTATACTTTTTTACTTGTTTTAATGCACCAGGTACCTTGTTCCATCTGTCCTAATGGGGATAATCCCCAATCATAGGAAATTTCCAAAAATTCAAACCTTGTTCCTTCACCAACTCATCCAAATAGGTAAAATGAAAAAATACATAATTTTTGGTGAAACTTACAACACATTAATTCCTTTTAAAAGGGAATGGTGTAACAAATACATCACTATATGGTAGCTCCCCTGGGATGTGACACTATGTGTCACTAACAAACATCACCAACCAATGAAATCACATATTGGCCTTTTACTCCAATGATAACTCCTGAATATTTAAATGTTTCCACTATACATATAAGAGGAACCATATTATATTGGTTGATTTTATCACTTTAGTTCCCCCTAAAAATTGGATTTTCCTCAAATGAAAAATCATATTACAAGTCAAACTCAATGACAACAATCACTTCAGATGGATTCAAATGATATATCCAATTTTGAAATACATGAATTAAATCACCCATAACAAAATATATCATAGTAATCACTAGACTATATACCATCATATAGATCATAATAATAAATTAAAGTATCCAAACAATCATAGGTTCTAGATTCACTAACCTCTATATCCAACAATGTCTTAATCGAGGCTACAATCTCATGAAAGCATTGACACCTCCCTATAATATTAGATGAAATATTTGTTAAACCATTTAAGATCATTTCATTCATTAAGAATTATCCATAAATTTATGAATAAAGAATATTTTATTTTATTTTTTCCTTATGAAACTCAAACGTTTCCTATAGTCATGTGAAAACAACCATGAAGAAACTAACAGGATATATGATTTTTATGACCCATCAATACTATTATGTATGAGATAATATATTGTTGTAATCCCATGGTAAGAAACCTTCTTGAAGGTGTGTGATTATAGGATCAACGCTTCATGAATGATTATTGGGACTACCACAAAAACTCATATAAAAATAATCATTTCATCTTCCATTGTATTATGTGGTGGAATCTCCATACCTTATAAACATTCTTTGATAATGAAAAAATGTAAATTAGATATTTCACAATCAATTTCTTATAAAAGGAGAAATATCATTTTTATAAAAACATCACAGGTAACCATGTAATAATTATCATATATATATATATATATCAATTGGGATTACTAGTGAAGTTTCCCATCAGTGGATACTCACAATTAGATTTTGTAATGACATTTTCTTGAGTCTTTCTACTCACGGTGTCAATTAGAATTATATTTTACTAGGGTTATATTACATTTATAACTAGAAGGAAGAAAGATACTAGAACAATACCCTCTTCCAAAGTATGTTTTCATCCATCTAAAAATTCTATCTTTTCAATCTACTTGAATAATACATATCAAAAACTCTACATAACATAAAAATGTGATTAGATAAGAATGATTGGGTAAATATGTATTATGGCTTCCCAAGTATGGTGCTGGTAAAACTCAGAATGTAACTATTAACACAACCCATATCATGATGAATAAATACAATTTATGTAAATTTGACGTTCTTATATGAAAAAAATAAAAAAAATATGGAAGCATAATTAAATATCCATCATCGATCATCAGGTCCTAACATGACACATGAAGCTGACTATACCTGATTTGGAAAATGTTGAAGTTTTTCTAAGTACATCACCATACCATGAAACAAATATCAGGAAAAATGAATATATAGTAGGTGAATGCACTAATTCATGGAGGGGGGGGGGGGTTACTTAGGGAATACTATGATATATGTCCATAACGAATTCCAATGAGAAATTCATAGTAAATCCAATGTTTGGAAAAAACTATTTCCAAGTATAATGTCAAAAGAAATCAAATAAACATGAAGCTTGAATCCCATTATCTTCCACATTCAACGTAGAGGAAAATAATGAATCTATATGTTGTTCCTAGGGCTGTCAAGATAAATATTCCTCATAGAATAATTTAAGGGTATTTAAAAAGGTATTCAATAGTATTAGGCTGCATAGTAAGATCCTAGGTATATTCCCATGACATCCAATAATTATAGAATAAATTAATAAATCCTCAGAAAAAATGTTCAATCCATATATTGACAAATAGCCTTATCATCAAAATCCACCTAATAATTTCCCTTAAATTATTGAGGGTATTGTATCACTCCCATAATATCTCACAAAATATAACTCATAAGGATTTTCCATCATCCCAACTCATCTCACATAACAAAGGATGCCCTATCAAGTGTGCAACCCATCATCATCAATATATATATATTAGGTTGAAATATCCAGTTCAATTACTAAGGTTATTCTCATAATAGTCTCTGCACATTAATTTGTTGACCCTATACAAGGTCAATATATATCTTGGATACTCACTAGGGTCTCCAAGGTCAAATCACTACAAGGACACCCACATGGGATCCATTATACAATTATCGTCTTTAGGGTCAAAACCTATCACTCAAAGGGAATAACATCCATCGAAACCATAAAAATCATAACATGAAATTATTAATAATGGGACCTATATTGTATAATTGTTATACAATTTAATTGGAAACAGTTACATTTCATTAACATATTAACCAAGGCCGGTCTATACATATCCGAACATACCACAAGTCATACCTAGTATATCTCCATTTTATTAATCACATTTAATTGGAGAATTTAAAATGGTACCTTGATCATCTAAATGTTCTGGGATAGTTATAAAATTCTCATGTTCCAAAAAAAACCTACTTAATCGTATTATCACCAATGTATCACACACCCCACCAAAGGGATCTAAGGGAATATATTCCAGTCCAATATGATCACATGATTCATTTACACCTCATCCCTACCAGTATATATAACTAAAGGTACATAATTATAATCCAATACATGATCATTAGTGGTTAAGGAATCTTGATAATGCACAAGGGTGTGGCACTTGGATCATTATTCAGTCCATAGAATTTAAATAATAATATTTCATTTCATATTATAGGAAAATAATATATTTAAATGAATAGTCAATCTCTATAGGTGAAAATACCACAAAACACATTCCATATATTAATTATTATCTAAATGAGTTAAGATCAAGGAATTTCCCACCTCAAATCTAGAGTTTCCATATTATATAGAAGCTTGTATAACTCTGCTGAATCCCATCAATGATTTCATAATTTCTTAATATCCCATCCCAAGACACATGATAAAAATGATTAATTATAATAATTTATAATTTAATAATAAATTCATTAAATAAAATTTATAAATAATTTATATATTAGTTCAATTAGACATAATTTCCTAATAACTCACTTGGTTCTCCAATCACATCAAAACCACAACCAATGACCCATCAAATGTCTATGAAAAACTCTTGATATCACATTGATAAAAATAAAAAAAAATCACTTGTACATGAAAATAAATTTTATTAAATAAATTCATATGTCAGTGTACCTTTATCAAAATGACATTAAATATAAATCAATCACTACATAGACTCCTAATCTATCTTGTCTTTGAAAAATACCTATTATATTGGATTATATCAATGATACAGAAATGTAAATTACTTCCAAACCCTAACGAGTTTTCATGGAATGTGATTGGAAAATAAGAGAAGAATAATAGAGAATAACAGAATAAAAAATAAACATGAACCATCAATGAAAACACACCATGAAACATCTATATTAGAGGATAATCGAGAGACACCAAGAGAGAGAACATATAGACATTGTGGATCATACCATGTTATAGTGGTCCTCACTAAATCCCAAAAGGGATGAACTATAGCCACTATACAAAATTAAATGATCAGGATTATGGAACTATGTTGTGGTGGTATTCCCTCAGGGGAGCGAAAAGAACTAGAAATGCTCTGTAAGTGTCCCGACGGACCTCCCTAGTCATTATAGCATCAAACCATAGATTCCATTTTGAGGTGAGTCAAGGTAGTTGGCAATATGACCTCAAGAACACCTCCCCATATACCAGATACTCACGACTATTAGTGAAAGCATAGTGTGTGATCATGGGGATACTATTCCATCATGATAAAAGTGTAACACAATGGTAGATAATAATGAAAAGTAGTATAATAATTAATAAGTAAGGAATATCATAATAATAAATCATCCAACAGTGGAAGATAAACCAAAAAAATAAATAAATAGGTGGAAGCATAATTAATGTCATATTCAAAAAATGATGATAACACAATGATTCCATTAAAAACGAAATGTTCATGGGATAGAGGCGTACATCTATATAAAACATTATAATAAATGGTCCAAAATGACTAAAATTGGACTCTACTAGCATCACAAGAATTGGAACATTACATTGATCCCTTAATTCATTCAATTATTTAAAATGAAGCATCATAAGCACAAAACATCAACATATCTATAACTATAGTGATGAATTCTATTTGGTTACCATAGGTAGCATGAACAACGTGTGATATATACTCATTAGGCCACCAGAAATAGTTTCTATAAAAATCTAGTATGTTCATATAAAACAAGTAGTGTGGAAGTACCAATAAAATAAAATGTAATAAATAAAAAAATACATTCAATTGAATTCCTCAAGGGATAACTGACCAAAAATACTTGCTTCAGCCTAAGACAAATATATTTGAACCAAGGGAAACCATAATAGATATGATATTGAGGTACAAATAGTTTCCAAGATATTCAATCAACAATGGGATGAATCCAAGTATGTTATTTGGATTAGAGGATGTGTCATTGGGTTAATATTTATATTCATCAAATCTAATAAAATTCATCATTATATTTAAATAAAAAAGAAACATGATCCCATTCATGGAGGACTATAATATGAATTCAATATATCGCACCTGGAGCACTATAAATACCTAACACTAAGAGTCCTTCCATGGAAATCCATAATAGGAATTCTAATTATCACGCATAGTTTTCTGTAACCACTAACCTATAGGTTTGTCCTATATATCTCATGTTTGAGACTAATTATATCTCATGGTAGGGTATAACTATTTTTTTCAGATCCTATACCATGATACTCTCATAAGGAACTGATATCTCTCTTGGGTAGGTAGGTGATCTACCCTATGAGCCAAATTATGGACTTTTTTAATGAATTTATGTATCAATACCGGTGTATTTATTTCCCACATAACGTATTAATTATAAATAACAAAGATCCCATACATAGTTTCCTTAAATTGAGAGCCTTGTCTCACCTTACGAATATCATGAAGGTTTGGTTTAACTATTATGAATTCATTCTATTTCAATAAATAATTATTACCTTCTTACATTAATAATGTTCACCAATTCATTTTATCCATGTAATTCAATCCATGGAATAAATAACAATGTACTAATACGTATCCACTAATTTTCCTTAGATAGTTACATTCCAATGTATCTATTACAATGAAAAAAAGAAACATATTTTTTTTGACTTCCATATAAACAAGATTCATTAATGAATTTAAGGATGAGAACTTTTAAAGGGTTGGCTAATGTAAATGATATCAACCAATGATGTGGATTTTATATTAGAAAGGACAATATTCTATTTGGATATACATTTAATTTAACTAATTAAGTTTTATGGAGGAAAAACTAGAGGTGTTATGTGTTTTAAAAAACATTAAATAAAATAAAAAAATTGATATTTTATGTTAGAGATCTAGACCACCTAACATGGGATTGTGGATGACCCCACATCCGTTGTCAACCACTTATTTAAGCTAGAGTTGAAGAAATCTAAAAAATAGACATATTACCATAAAATAGTGCTTAGGAACTCAAAACAAATCACAAATAATGAGGTGTGATAAATTATGTAAAGGAATAATAATAGTGGATAAATTACCTAGAGGAATCCAAAGAGATAAAAAGTGACTGATTCCTAGATTAGGTGAATGATCAATAGAAAATACTAGATTCAGATTGTGGAGGAGATTAACATGGGAGAGGGGTATTGTGAATGAGAAATGAGAGGTGGAGGGGAGAAAATAACTTAAGGGTATATGGGGTAACAAGTTAATTTGACCAATATTTAAAGACTTAAAATGGTTAGCTGAACTGTTTTCTAAATAATGCATGAAACATATACCAGTTACCATCCAAGGACTATGGACTACACATTTAGTGGACCACTGTTTTTCTAACTATGCTCCATCCATCCGACCTCCTCTATCTAGGGATCATACCCTAGATGAGTTATAGAAAATTATTATAAAAATCATGTGTGGACCGTCTAATCCCCTATATGGAGAATTATATCACCCAACGTGGTTTTTTGAACTGTATAGACTAGGTGGAAAATTTTTTATTAATAGTGAGGCCAAGTTGTTTCCTTGAACATTTTGGGATATAGTATCTAAACAAACACTGAAAACTAATTATTCATAATTAATGCCTTCTTGTTGATATTTTTACCATCTGACATTTTGAAAAATAATCTATCAAATTATATCGACATGTATTTTCAATTCCTTTGTAGTATATGTACTATTCACTATGTCTAAACAGCCATTAAATCCATCTCATTTGATCTTGTTCGTTAGAATATAGGATGCTAATTTAATTTAACATATGGAGAATAAGTTTATTTTATGTCTTAACAAATTATATTACAAATAAATATTTTCCATATTTAATAAAAAATAAATGACATGGAAAACCCTAGTGCTACCAGTAACATACTGTAAACATGTGTAAAATATTCATTAAAAATTAATATTCAACGTTCTTGATTCTAACATAAATCAAATACTATTTTTTGTAACTTTTACCCCTTATTTCCAATGTATGGGGTCATCATACCTTTATGGTTGTCTCATATATACACCTTCCCATACTCATGGTCATGGAATCGAATAACGAATAAAATTATCATAAAATATAGATAGGATAAGAAAATATATAATGGATTTTGGTATAGGGACTCTGTGTTACCAAAAAATCCTCATAGTACAACACTTACACCATCCAAGTATAGTTTCAATTGAATAGACTCCATAATATTAAAAATACTAATCCCCTGTTATGTAACACATGGAATCCATTATTTTATTCCCATTGATATTTTCAATCATAGTTAGTTTATATATACTATGTACTTTTAGGATTTGTTATTCCCAATGAATAATTTATCACTTGCTATAACAAATATAAAATCAGTTCTATGGTTTTAACCTTCCTATGTAGTATGTGTCTCTAGAACATTCTTTTTTAAAATATCTCAGGTAACTCCATCCAATGACAACTACTTGTACATATCCATCAATGACTAATTTTAATTCAATATTCCACACACTATCTCAAGTAGAGATGTGAAAACATTTATAGAGATACCATATATCACTTAACTATATATTCTCTATCCTAGGGATTTCTGCAATATCCACCGAAATTATAGGACAATTAAATTAGATTCATATTGTGTTTTTGTTGGTATAAGTTGGTATATATCCTTAAAAAATACATTTCACTCAATCATACTACTCATTTGACACAATTTTATTATACCATACATTAAATTATATGATATCCATTTTTCATTATAGTTGGAATATGGTTGTGGGATAACACCACTATTTTTGAATCATGTTTGGAACATAATGGACTATTTTTCATATAATGAAAGCCTCAACAATGATTTAACTTTTACATACATCAAGTATCTAATGTATCTAAGGAACTTCTGTTTTAAGAATTTATCCTCTCTACCTTTTATTGATCATCATTTTTAGGTAAAATTCATCATCAATAATACTTTTTAATATCATAAATTTTATCTGGATAACGTAATGTGTTTTTAGAAATTCATCTATGCTAGATTATGGTAATCAATGAATGACCAATACAGATAAAATTAAGAAGATAGCCGTAAAGAAATATATATCTTCTAGAAATTCATATATATCACTTCACTTTTAAACATCTAAAACCACACTTAAATGAATATTATGAAGTATATTTACCACTATCTTACCCTTGGAATATTTAAAAATCTCCATATGAAATTATTCCAAATTCTATATTTCTTATCTTAATTTATATGGGATTATTTGTCCAAAACTATGTACATATGTGTGTTGACAATTCCCAAGGTAATTTACATTGAAGAGTCTAAAACCATAATGATAATACTAATGAAAAATATTAATTTTTTACTAAAAAAATTTTACATTTTAAAAATGGTTATAAATGCCATAAATTTTTATATTAATCATTTATTTACATTGTTTAATACAGTTTAAAACTATTATTTGAGTATTAGACATGACAAAAATCATTCATTATAAAAATAGAATAAATTATCATTATGTCTAATGGACATGTGATATGTTATTTTTTAGTGACACATTAATAAAGCTCAACTAGAATCAATAAAACTATCAATATAGTGCTTTTGTGGTTCTCACAGCTAGATTATGAACCACCCATTCATTTTCTATTAGAGAACACACCTTTCATCTAATGATGTTTCCATACATTCTTGGTTACAATATTTAAATACACATTTCTAATAGTAATATTATATTAAATACCCAAAAAGTATCATAGAATAAATACTTTAAATTGATGAATATACCTAATGAATAATATAATACTTACTTCTTCATTTCAATTCATTAAATTTACCCACATGGATTTATTTCATATCATGAGAAGAAAAAAAAACCTATTTCATGACCATACTATTTTCATTAAAAGACATTATAAAGGTTATTCTGACATCACACATTTCATTGGACATTTCCCCTTTTCTTTTAACTTCTTCATAACATGAACTACACAATAATATTTCTTTTAGTAACATTCATCTTTGAAAAACATGCGCAAAAGTAATTATAATATTTAAACAATTAATATACATTTTTTATTCAAAAATAACTAGTGTATGTGCGTGAAAAATATATAGTAATTAGATGTAATGAATTATCATGATCCATTATTCATATTTACACAAAACCAATGTAATCATCACCCATTCATATATTTCTTCACTTTTTCCTCTCTAGCTTCTCAAAGATAAAAAAACATGTGAAATCATCAATGGAAAAATGTTTAATCACAACATATATCAATACGTGATGATAAAATAATGAAATAACCATAATAAGTGTCATACATGAGTCTCATATTAGTATTTTTCTCAGAATCATTTTATAATGTGGCTTAATAGTTGTTGGGTACTCCAACACCATGAATCTCCTATATCATAGTACTTTTTGAAAGAAGATGTACTATTTTTGGAAACTCAAGATACTGTGGACATTAAATTTTTCCAAAATAAATCACTACGTGTTTGTGTTACTTCATTCCATTTTCTTAAAAAAAATTCTTGTAGACGTGTAAAATTATCTTGATTACCGATAAAGAAATAATGATTATTTAAATTGTGAAATTTATGCCACTATTTTTTTGAAATATTGAAACCCTCTATACTATAATAGGATTAATCTATCACTTAAGTATAATAGTAGAATGGATACATGAAAAATCTTCTCATTGTATATAGACATTGGTTATGCCCCAAATTGGGGAATATTAAGGTAGACACTAGACTGGAAAAAATCATAATATCATGGCTCCTTAATATGTTGAGTGATATCCCTTCTTCTAAAATCCCAAAGATGATTTACTCAATTCTAGTATCTAATGTTGAAACAAGGTATATTTTGATACTCCTTTTATTTCATTTTCAGTTAGGTTAACCAATCACTCCCAAAATATCTTCATAGTAGTAGGAGGAACCCTCAAATTTGTTTGGTGGGCACCCCATACACTCGTTTTTCTTCAAATTTGAATGAAAGGATGTGATTATGACATAGTATTTCTCTGGGGGTTTCACATTATTTTCAAAAAATATAATCCTTTTTTTACATATGGTTACACTTATATTAGTCTGCTAAAAATTGAACATGCATTAATAGAATATATTCATCATATCATTATTAATTTTTTATTTCTATTATTTTATGTGTTCCCATAGTAATGATACTACTTGAAATAATAAATTATAAATAATGTAAATAAATTAACTAACTAGTCTTGAGAAAATAATATTGGTTGATCCATTGAAACTTGATGGATCAATATTGGAATCTTAACTGATTTTTTCTTGACTTGTAATTCTTCTCATCCCCTATATGGTGTTTCCAATTATCATTTTGATTTCCACTAAACATGATGTGTTCTTCTACATACAACATAATCATCAGTTGTACATCTATACTCACTTGAATGTGAGGGGTTCTCAGGATGCAAAATATGCATAAAAATTTTGATGGTTGTTCATTACCATTATCATATTGAATGAAAGTGGATGATGCATAAAATATAATAAAAATTAAATAATTATTATAAACATGACATGCATTTCTAATATGTAATTCATTAAAACAAGACATGCATGGTCGATGATCAAGATAAGTCTACTAGAAATTTTAATGTGTTAAAAAATAAAAAATAAAAAATAAATGTTAGAGAGAATTTAATAAACATAAGTTATTATTAAAATTAATATAATTTATATTACATTTTCCCATGAAGTTTTTTTTTAAAAAAAAATTTAAATTAATATTTTAGTCAATTAATAAAATTTTATACCAAATTACATATATATATATATATATTAATTTATTAAATATTATTTTTAATCCAAAAATAATAAAATTAATTTTTTGTTTTATGAAAAATTATCTAGGTCCATGACCCACTAAGGATAGTTATGTGGTAGACCAAACCTACACTGGACCATTCAAGGTCATACACACCCCATGCAGTGCTATTATGGGCCAAACTGCACCATCGGGACTCGTTCCAGGTCATACAGTCTATCCTAGTCTTGTGCATGCCCATATAGGGCTGGTAGAACACAATTTAGGATGATGGTAGCCTAACTAGAAAAATAAAAAAAAATGGATTATGGGATAACTATATGGCGGGGTCACCGAAGTTTCCATCTTTGGATGGTAAGGGTAGTGACCTAGTGCAGGATCTAGTGATGGTAGATCTGGGCCAAGAGAACTGGAAATGAGCATGACTAGGTGTGTGGAGTAGACTTGGAGGGTCATATAAAAAAATTAGTGGTTTTTATACATTTGAAGATCTAGTGTCTATAGGCAGTCAGAATGAAAGAGATTAAGGGCATCAACAGGGGGTTTCTACCGATCTTTATATCGTATGGTGTGGATGACTATTCAAGATAGGGAGAAGTTATAGAATCCTTTCATTACATGGCATCATGGCAGTGGTTTGGTTGTGGGGTTTTACTCAAGAGGAAGGGAATACAATGGGAAAGGGGCCATGTATATGGATAGTAAGGGATGAAGGCTGTAGTGGATCCAAGGGGTTCAGCTCGTGAACAACTCTTCTGGGGTGGTGGTCATGAATGTGTGTGGATGTGTTGGAAAACTAGGCAGATGCACGTGTAAAGAATTCCAATATCCGTTTCTATAGTTTACATTTTCAAATAAAAACAAGCAGATAGCCTTTTGGTTTTCCAATTTATATTTTTTCTTTTTTTTGGACCCGTATGTAATGCCAAGTGAGGATTGTTTATTAAATTTAGACAATTTAATTGACTCGTCGACCCCCCTTTATTTTAGTTTTATTTCAATTTTCATCATCCTATTGATATAAGATTAAATTATTACAAGGAATTATATTATAGTTTAGAATTTGGAGAATATAAAACCACTTGATTTGAACCAATACATAAATTGAAAAGTTTTTAGGTCCCTAGAATCTTTTTGAAAAACATAATATATATATATATATACACATATGTGAATGTTTGTTAATTTTTACCCATGATTTCATCCATATTAAAAATTTCATATGACTATAATTTTTCGTTCTGAAATCTAATCATTGCACGGTTGGTTTCGTTGGGATCTAATAAAACCCTTAAATATAAATTTTATGAAAATTAATTTTTTCATAGCTCAAAAAATTCATGAATCCCTTTGATACCAATTGGTTATATCGGGTACATTGTATAAGTTATTGGGGCATGGATTTTTTTAATCACCATTGAAGCAAAACTACATCTTCTAGGGTGATTCAAGCCTCGGTAAAGGTCAAAGGATCTCACATGCCTTTAATAATAACAAAATAAAAATAAAAATGGTTTCCTCATTCAAATAAAAGTGTTCTCAATTGTATCTCATCATTATTTACCATTACATGAGGGATCCAATCTTGAACACCTCTAGATTATCCAAATACATTTCAATAATCCATGTGTCCTCTATTCATTGAATATTGTGTGCAAGTACGAAGCATCGATGAATCCTTCAGTGTCACGATGATCATCTTGATCTCGTCCCGTCAATACATCGAAGGATTTCATTGATCGATCGCTTGGTGAGAGACATTATCTCTCTAATAAGAGGGTGGAATGAGATCTTCTAATTCCATTGGAATGAACTGTCTATAAATGAGAGTCTCTATATTAATTATATTGTAGTAGGCTCAAGTACCTGGAAAGGGTTCCCCTTCATTTGGAAATTCAATGCCAACTAAATAAGAAATAAATTTCACATTATGAAGAACTAATTATGTTATGAATTCCATTTATATTTCATCATATACATTATATATATAACTAATATATTATGTGATAAACCCATTTCATTAAATTAACTCATAGTTCTCCAGTTATTTAACAAACCTTGAATGTTAAAATAATATTCATCCGTATAATATTTTTCCATATATTTACTTAATACCTTTTGAATTATTTTAATAAATAAATTCAACCCAATTATTATATACTCGAATAATAATGAATTTATGAATTTCGCAATTAACATTAATATTTCAACAATTGTTGGACCCCTTGGTCTGGCCCACAATGTTTTGTATTCCTAGTCAATAAAATAGGGATTATATTTGATTATCCAATTGTGTGTGACCCTCTAGGACCTTATCTTGATAAAATAAAATATTATTCAAAAACAATGAGTAGAGTTTAGAAATCCATAAAGGCCCCTAATGATATAAACAATAGTCATTCTGACAAAAACTATCCTATAATTATGAAATGTGCTATATAATCTCTTTGTATTGCAATATCTTATAAATAAGGATGAAAACATGTGTCATAATCCATTTTTTATTTATTATTTATTGATATAAATTGAAATAATTACCCCTTAATGCATTTTTTAAAGTATTTATGATGATACTACCATCTTAACATACTAGGACCAAGATATCATGAACTCAACTAGGATGTGAAAAAATATATATGGACCATTCATCCAATGTCATGACACCAATGACACACCCAACACAAGGTACCTCTGAATGAATTCATTGTTATGGTATCAAAATTTAATCAAATAACACAATAAAATGGAACAAATTGAAAACAATCTCATGCTAGGAGGAAAATACACATATCCATTGGAAAAAACAACCAATAATACTTGAATCATCTGGAGTTCTTAGGATGGAATGCCATCATGATTTCACATACTAGAGATCGCTATGAGCAGACTTCATGTGAATAAATCCCAATGCATATGATCTCCCAACACATGATAGTTTGAAACCAACTATACATAATCATAATGAAATATCTATATCATAGTAAATATATTTAATATTAATGTTAGAGTATCTCAAGGTTCTTATTATAGATTTAGAAATTAATCACACACCCCACCTAAAGGGATCTATAGTAAACTGTTTTATTCCATTATAACGGACCAAACTATTATTAATGTAAATTTATCTTGATCTTATTAAATGTCTTATTATGTAATACGGTTTCAAAAAAAATATTCAATTATTTGGTTTTATGTTTTATGGATTTTCAAATACGATTATGAATTGTGACTTTTTCTAATATATCTATTGAACTGTGATCACATGATTAGTATAAATATAGAGCTTTAACAAATCCAATTGACTCAGAAAAAGTTGTGATTGCCTCATCTAGTAGAATTTCCCTGTATGAATCCCATTTGATTGAGCTTTGAAAGGAGGTGGTGTCACTGGGCTTTGCTCTTGACCAATCCCAAGCTGAGCTTCAACACGTTAAGATTAAACGGAACCATCTTCGGGAGAAGTGGAATTTTATAGGGATTGCCACACGTGCAATGTTATCCAAGCCACCCAAGAGTCTGTCACCATCTCACACATTATCCTAATGTCTTATGAAGTTGTTATAAGTGGTTATTTTATAATACCCTAGAACTATGAGTATATACATTTTTATTTGTATAGAATAATGAATATATATTCATTTTTACTATTGTTACTTTGTATGTTGTTTTTAATGCATAAATAATATTTTTAGTTAACATTAAATTACGAGATATATTTTTTTGAATTAATTTATTTTTGAAATAAATAATATTATAATAAAATATTATTAATTTTAAATAACTTTTTATTTAATATAAATGAATTTATATTTTTTATGAATACAAATGTAATTTTTATTAAGGTTTGGAAGATTTTTTTTGTCAAAACCCATGAATTTTTTATAAATGTCGGTTATTATTTTAAAATAAAAAATTAACATATTTATAAAATTATTTAGATAAAATGAATATTTTATTTTGAAATCAGGATTTCAAAATTTTCCAATGGTGAATTTTTCATAATTTTATGAGTTAGTCAAATTATTGGGTAAAAATTGCATAACATTTAAATATATAATGTGTTTCATGACATCATAATGAGCCAACTGTTATGTAATTAAATAATATAAATTATTTTTTTGCCCACTATATTTTCTATCCTTAAAATAATGTGATTTTTTGGATTAATTTTGTGGTACCTTAGTGGACCCTCTAACACTTATAAAACATTTTATCTTTTTAAATTGATTTACTTGAGAGTGTGACTCACCTCCACATAAGCATGCCTAATATTTTAATAAGTTAAGACATGGTACTTATAAAATAATTATTCCACTCCCCTTTTTTCAAAACCATGGGATAAATATGCGATTTTTTTTTGTTTTTATTAGTTTGTTGTGTTCTATAAAAAACATAAATAATAAAGAATTCACTCCTTTTATCTATATAAATCCACCCAAGCTCCGACATCCTCTTCACTCAAATCATTTTGAGTTCTTCCATCCTCTTTCTACCACTCTATAGAATCCTCCCAAGTTTCCCCATGCAACCAATATGCCTCTCTCAAACCACTCTCGAGCCTTTGGGATCACACATCCAACTGAAAGATTTTTTCCTCTCTCATTTCTGTCCATGTTTCTTTACGTTTCTATACCATTGTAATTTCACTTAAAAATAACGAGTTTTGATATTTCACCTCTCCCATACTGCCCTATTTATATTTTAATTAATTATATACCTATTTCTCCCTCTTTAGTGCCTCTCATACACACCTGTTACAATGCTGAAAATCTGTAATCGATTTCTTTTTCTCACACATTTATCCATGTTTCTTTATGTTTCTATACCATTGTCCTTAAAATTAAAAATGTTGGGATAATATTTCACAACTCCCTAATACATCCCTCTTTATTTTTGAACCAATTATAGATCTATTTCTCTCTCATTAATGTCTCCCATTCACACCCACTACAATTCCATAATTCCATATAGGAATTTTCTCTCCTCATTTACCATCAAGTAATGCTTTTTTATGGTTCTAATTTACATTAAATATGTTGGTAAATGTATCTAAATGTCCCATTATAGTCCATTTTATGTACATATGATGATACACCACATTCTCCATCACCAACTTATTTATGAATTATTATGTCACGATGATATGCTGCTGAAATTGCACCGCGATTTTCCAATCCAAAGTAATTGTGTATTGAATACCATTATCATTTATCTAATGAAATTATTCACCTTTATGCATTGTTAAATATAGATTATAGAGTTTTATTTAGGAATTACACATTCATTTATCATGTAATAAATGATGATGTTTAAATAATCTATGTTACAAGATCATTGTTGCACACTTATGCATGAAATGAAGTGATTAAGAAGGGTGTGCCCTGATAGTGCTCTAATGAATTTGGTAAATATTAGTATCATGAAAAGTCAAGTGAAATGAGGGTTTACTCATGATAATTCAAGTGTAATTACTTTTTACTAATGATCCATTTGCAATGATCCTTGTATCATTCTAATATCATGTTTAATGTTGTTTCGACATTTTTCATGTTATTGTAATCATGATATATCAGGACATCATGTTATTGTTTCTCTTATGATCCAGTTATATGCCTATTTCCTAACATGTGTTGTATTATTTATGCTACTCCATTTTTCTCCCCTACTCGTCTTTATATCCCACCATTTTCTTATGAATGTCTCCCGGTTATCACGTGAAATGCTAATTAAAAGGGAATGTTGTGGTCATGTAAAAGAAATTTTCAATAAAGATGTTGTTTTTTATGTTTTAATTTGTTATATAACGTTCATAAGAACCAAATACACTATAACTATGGATCATATATGTTCTATGAAGTGATGTTTTTATGTAATAAATTTCATTAAATATGGTAGTAAATATTAGGGTTGTTATATCAACTATATTCATGTGATTATTTTAAAACTCACCACTCTAAGATTGTATATCCTAATGAAAATAAATATAATCAATGAAATATCCATTAATGGATGAAGAATCACATCATTTGAAAATTGTCCATAATAGCTGATTGAAATTTATTTTTTCCATACAACATGAATATAATTTTTTTTATTTTAGAAAAAAATTAAAGGGATGGTTATTTTTATAATGTTTCAATAACTCATAACACATTTCACATATAAAAGTGGATACACTAAATGGGAATATATGAGGTGCATCCTAATATGAACATGAAGTTTCCATGCCATTATTTTCTAATGCATTCTAACTAAATTTTATCCATGATCCCATTATCTATCAAGATCCAATATCCTTCCAAATGAATGAAATAGTAATTTATAAAATTTTAAAATTAATTACTAAATTTATTCTAATAATTATAATAATTTTTTTAATTAAATTTTATGTAATTTCCTAAAAACTAACTTTGTGCCTTTATCAAATAAAATCCCAACAAACCACCTAAATAAAAAGTTTAGAAGAGTTGATACACCATCATGGGATAAATAATTACCACGCAACACCAATTCAACCACCAAATAAATTTACTTTAAACCAAACTGATGAAAAAATTAAAACAATGACGTTCCTTCAAAAAAAACTACAACCGAAAACTTGCGATTGTCATATTGGGACAACCGTTATAATTGTAAAGAGAAATACTTATCATATTAAACTATTTCCACTATTAATTTTTGGAAGTCAATACGAAAATCTATTTGGTATGTACAAAATCATAGAGTAAAAAATGGATATTAGAAAAGAATACAATTTGAGATAATCACTATGAATGATTGTCAAATTCTCACCAAGAACACCCTACCTGTGGTGAATACTGAGATATACCAAAGGATAATTCATCCTTATTTAATTCATTTTAATGAGAATAGATGAATAGGTAAGTGGGGGGTATTTTGGAATCAAAAGAAAAAAATGGATATTTAACCCACTTTGAGTGTTCCCCATACCTAACCATCCAATCCCTAACGAAATCAAGAACCACAACATGGTGGTTCTAAATATTTCATTAAGAGAAATACATATATGCCCCATGCTCACTGAAACACCCTAGGTTATAGATCTATGATATAGTTGACTTACCCCATGGGATGCATGATATGGTGAAATGATTGATAAAATCTTGATGAACCCATCTCATTGTGGTGTAAAGAGGTCTCCCACTCAGAAGAAATTAAAATTTTATACATTTTGGGCATCCAATTTAATTTTTTCACAAACCTAATAAAAAATTATCTATGAAACTCCAAAAATTAGTGTTTTCCCAACCCGTTTCGCATAGGCGGACCCCATAATGTTCCAAACTCATAAAAATTCCCAACCATGTTATTTCACCCTATATTTTTTTGATAGAATCATTCCATCAAATTTCATTCCCATCCCATGAACCAAACCCACTAAATTGAGTGTTTCACCTTCAACCACAAGGAGGTCTATGCTATGGGGCTCCATGTTTTCATAAGGACAATCCTCAAGGGATACATGTTCACCCGACATAACACTGAAATTCACATGATCCCACAAAACTCCTACCCATACCTGACACACATACAATTTTTTTTAGTTTTTACAAGCCTATAAATAATAATACAAGCTTTAGATATCAATGAAACATTTTTATCGAAATTAAGAAACAAAATTTCTTTAGATTCCACAACTCAAAATGGGATGGGAGTTTACAACAAATAGTAACTTATATCTAACTAATTATCCAAAATGATAAGATAAATCAAAAAAATGATATAATATCACATTATAATATCTCTATTGTTTTCAAACTGAGTAGCTTTAAACATGGTGGTTGAATATGTCATCATGAATTACTCCATGTATTTTAGAGTCTGTCCATTGAAAGAGTTGGTTTATAGGTGTTAATAAGAAGATTATTACCTTTTGTATATATATCTATGAATATAATTAGATTCATTTGTAATAATATTCAACATAATATATTTTTTAAATGGAAAACATGACATTAATCCACCCATATAAAAATAAGTATCACATGCTCTAATAAAATGAATCCCACTATAATTTCAATTAGTCCTACATCATATATAATATTTCCCATAATCACTTAATGTACTATAATTCTAAAAATAATAAAAAATATAATGAACATTGAAAAATGGGTTTGATCTAAGACCCAATATTGTATCTCATTCCAACAATCTAACTCATCAATCAATCACATGGAACATTCCCTTAACCATTCCATGAATGATGAAGTTTACAAAAATGAACTAGATATTCCCATTTATAGTGTCAGAAAAACTCAACTATAACAATAAAAAATGATCAAAAACACATCCAAGATATGAAATTATATTCTTGATATGGAATTAAAATTAATGAAGAATAACTAAGACCTAAATTAATAAAGCATAATTGAAGGATATAACCATAAATAGTTATTCTTGTTTCATGTATCACTAGAATGGAATAATAACCCAATAGTTTTAAGGAACCTCAATATTGAATTATATATCTCTCATTAATTCATTAATTAGAGAGAATAGATAATCCTCATTACAAAAAACCCCCCTAATGATCACTCCAACAACACACACATTTCATTTAGTGAGGGAAACATCTTCAACCCTTATTCACTAGGATAATGATACATCACTAGTATATATTCTATATAATAATTAAATACAACCATGTCCAATACCCTAGTTGAGAAAAAAATAACCATCGCATCTCTTCTTGGACAGTGACATATCACCGCATCATATTCTCTAGGTGAATGAAATATCACTATCACAAGTCTCACTAGTGAATGAAATATCACAATCACACCCCCTCTTGGCATATAACATATATTTATCACACCTCTTATATATAGATTACATACCATAATCACACCTTCTCCATGTGGATGAAAATACACCATTATATCACATGTATTTTGAGGATGGAGATGTTTCCACCATTGTAAGACCCCAATAGGTAAATGAAATACGTCTGTTATATATTCAATATTGAATGATACATCGGCCCTATAAAATTTTAGTTGAACCACGTACCAACATGATATTATGACTTATAAAGAAATTTACTAATATAAAGGATTAACTTCTAGGCTAGTTAATCCATAATTTTAATCATGTTTCTTCCTTACTATATTGAGGAATAGTATAGGACTCCACACAAGGATACTAAATTCAAATATCAGTCATAGAAATCCATTAGGAGTTTTATATCACATATTTAAATCCTATTGAATAATTTTAATGGAATAAAGGATAATGGTTTCGATGAACCACATATAGAAGAAAACTCATAACACTGATTGATCTTACATTTACCATTATAGAATAAGAAAAAAATTATTAACATTTTTTGGGTATTTAACAAATAACATCATGTAAAATAATTAACACAAACAATGACCCTTTTGGTGATCTAGTTTTCGTGGGATGTGGGGGAATTTTATGATCTTATAAAGGTTTTTTCATTGTGATATTTTTTCTCAATTTTTTGGAAATTACATTGAAAATTTGGATAAGCTATGATAAATCATTAATACTTCTGTATGTAAAAAATAATGTTGATTATATTTCTTATGGATAGGATGTGATAAAATTTTTGGAAGGCCGCGTGAACCTAACTAACACAGGCATGTCAGGATCGATGCATAGAGGCATCATGTTTTGTGGTTCTATTTTGAATTTCAAATATGGTATATGGTTTATGTATCTTCTGAATCATGCATATGGTTTGTGTTTACTGCTTGACCTTAAAGAATATTTTTTATGTAAAAAAATAAATCCAAAAAAAATTCTAGGTTATTCGATAGGGGTTATTCTCTGAGTTGATTGAATACCTCAGAATTCTCGATAATATCTAGATGTATGATTTCCATATATATATATATATATATATATATCATGATAGAAATTAGTTATTAGATTCAATTTCTATAAACTAAATTGTCCATATAGATTTTTAATGTTTCTTAGAATTTATTGATGTCATTTTTTATTTCATATTACAAGAATGATTACAATGATTTATATAAATACTTTTGCAACTAATAGAAATATCATTCCTTGTAAACTCTTCTGAGTTATGGTTTATAGAACATGTCTATCTCCATCGTAGTAGGTGTTTGCCTTAGTGGTAAGCACACATTAATTCTACATGAAATATGGGGGTTAAAACCCATTGGGCACATATACTATAGCAGAAGTGGCACTGTAGCAATGACAGACTCTATAGCGGCGGTAGGGTAATGTAGAAGTGACGGGTTTTATGTGGTACTGTAGAAGTACAGGCACAGTAGTAGTAATGTTCTCATAATGGGCCTTAAGACAAAAAAATGGGCATATGGGCCATGTAATGGGATAAATTCCCTACGGGGCCTTCAGGCTATGTAATGGGTCTCCCTCTACACAGTTAAGGAGGTCTTTGATTTTCTTTAATAATAAATTAGGCTTTGGACCCAAAAATTAAAAAACATTTTTATTTCCATAGAATATTTTGTTAATGATTTACCCTACCAATATAATTATTCCCAAGAAGCCTCCTTCATATAGGTTTTCTTAAATTTATTAAGGTTGAAACATTGATATGGACCTATGTACAAATTTGATATGGGTCATCGATATATGGGGATATTAAGGAATAACTGTGAACTAATAATTTGTCATATATCACTACTATAATGATTTTTAATTTCATAAAACATTTTCATTGCACATAATATGAAGAATAATAACATTTCTTGATCTAATTAGATTTAATAATTCATGGGATTCAAATAGATATCCATCTATAACTAAATTTTTGTATGTAAGTTTAAATTATTCAATTATTGAAGTTCATATTAGATTGAACGATATTGTTATTAACTTATTCCACATTGGTTGTTGGACTTCCAATGATGTGGAATTATTTTACCAATTAATATTTACAATGAAACATTAGACTAATCTTGTTTATTTTATTTTTATGTTTTTTCTAAAAAAATATTTTGAAACCACTGATACAAAAAATTTGGATTCGAAATAGTCTAGTAATTTTTAGTATTTCAATCCATTATAAACCCACCTAATTGTTTCCTAGTTTAGACTCCTCATATATTATTATTCACTTTTTCATCTAGATTCCCCATTATTTATGTTGAATTATGTGTTTCAAAAGCCTATTGTTACTAAACTCCTTTTTTCAATTCACCTCCATTAGTTCCACCTATTAACATGGATTAATATTTTTGGGAAGTTGAAAAAAACATCATTATTTTCATATTATATCAAGTGGTGTCCCCTTTACATAATTTTGAATATAAATATATCATTAGTGATCAGTGGTATCACTTAATGGTCATAGAAATATTATTTTCATCTTTTTTTGGGAATTAAAGTCTCATTATGTTAAGTATGCAATGAGATTTAAACTATTGTTGATATTTCACATTACTAAAAAAATATTATGTTATTTGTATTTTCATTTTAGAATCAGTGGAGGTGAAATATTAATAAGTCTAGATAGTGGAAAACATTGAGAGTGAAATGTCACTAGGAATAATTTTATATAGTGAAAAATAGTGATGAATGTGTTATATAGAATGATAATATCATAAAGGAAATTTTTGGGAGACTAGTGGCTGTCACATATGATAAACACAATGACATGGATGGGAATTTTATTGTGAATATACATTTTGATTTTGTATATTAATTATTATTAGGAATTTATGTGAATAAAATAGTGATGTCAGTTTGTAATTCTTTTATGATGCCTTAAAAGGCTGTGCCACCGCAAAAATAATATTTCTAAAAGATAAAATTATATAATCCTTTGAATGGTATATAAATCATAAAATGATGAATAGATCAACACTATCCATACAT
Source organism: Viscum album (assembly GCA_963277665.1). Classification (NCBI taxonomy): domain Eukaryota; kingdom Viridiplantae; phylum Streptophyta; class Magnoliopsida; order Santalales; family Viscaceae; genus Viscum; species Viscum album. Next base: position 2,043,580,420 of record OY728150.1, on the reverse strand, counting down.
AATTTTCTTTGGTTAGATATTTGGGATATGAATTTGGAGATAATGAATGGGAAACAATGCTAATACAATGTATTGTAAATTTATATATCTATATCATCATCACTCTCACCAACAATATTCTTTTGGATTTATTTATTTTCAATGAAAAATTAATTGTGGTTCTTACAGAAAATAATAAGTGAAATAACAAGTAGGATAGTTCAATAACATTATATAGGGTGAAGGTTTTATCAATATAAAGTAGATGAATGGATTATCATTGTTCATGTGGGAGACAAAATCTGGATAGAATCAAATGGGGGAGTTAGATGAATGTCACATGTTATAGATGTGTTACGAAGGGTTATGCGAAGAATGAATGCTAGAATAATAATAGGAATAGAATGAATAAATAAAATATTTTGGAAGAATCATTTAGAAAAGTGATATATTATCTAGATAAGAAACAACGACTAATGGAGGTAAAATAAATATCAACAATGAATGGATAATTAACTAGGGAGATTAATTTAATATAATGTTTTTATATGAATGTTTTGATCCATATGAACATATCGTTGAAGAAAATCTATATTGGGTAATGAAAACAACTTAAAATCATATTGCTCATTATAATAAATCTGAAGATGAATGATTTAATAATTTGAACCATTAAGGGATCACTCAATTTAAAGTCATTAAATATTTTTTTAAAAAAATTTATGATATATGATTAAAATAACACAATCAGAAATTGTTGATTGAAATTGTGATTTTTGTGGATTTGGGAAAAAATTTGGAGAATATATCGACGAACCCACTTTCATAAATCGATGAAATATATAAAAAAGTGGAGATAATTTTTAGATAAACTATCTTAATGAATGGATTGATGACATCAAAAAAGAAGAAAATTATTCGTATATCAAAACACAACTTTTACGATAATACAAAATTGAAATTTATGTCAGTTCCAACAATTCTATCAATAATCTTTAGTGAGAAAATGTTTTAATTTATAAAAAAATGGTGATTTTTGAGATTTCAACAACATGGAGAAAAGAAATACTAGAGTGTTCTCATTCTGAAATTTGTAAAGAATTAGTTATATTCCAGGTAGGAAAAATTTACATTTCATCATTCAATGATGTTTATTCCAATAGATTGTGGGAGTAACCATTTTAGAGAATAGAAAATTTATCTGATGTAATCAAAATATTCAATATTTGTAAATATATTGAATATATATATATATATGAATATATATATATATATATATATATAAGATAAAGTGTTTTAAACCTAATAATGGAAGAGAATATAAAAGTGATGAGTTTGACAGTTTTTAACAATAGGAAGACATATGTGATAGTTCATAGTGGAATACAAGTTTTTACAGAATAGTATTGTATAGTGTTTTAATATAATCCCATTGAATGGAAAAAGAATTTTTTTTATGATTTTAAGAGATTCAAAGGCGTGATATTTAAATTCATAAAGATAAAATTTTATTAAATTAATCTATCTCCATCTATGGTGGCTGATCCAAAGACTATTATGGAGTTATTGATTGGAAAATATACCGACTATTCTCAGTTACATAAATTTTAAATCCCAATATATGCACTGTAGAAGGACCAATAATGATAAAAATATTACTCAAGATACAAGAAATGTATCTTTTCTAGATATAATTATACTGTAAAGGGGTATCAATTGTGGTAACCCACATGCCAAAAATATATTAATATGAAATATTTTATTTTATTAAAATAATATTTGAAAATAAATACTAATGGAGACAGGGTGAAAGGGAATATTGAAACTAAAATATGGGTGGTAGAGGTTTTTAGGATGAATGTGTTCCTTTTAGGCATTACTAGACCATTATGATCACGTAAAAGAGGAGTTTCTACCAAGACAATCTACTTTGGAGAAAATAGAATCAATATAGAAATCATATTATGAAATAAAGATCAATATTTCATACTAATTATTGATATAGTTTGGAGAGATATATTTTTTACATTGTGGTGACTTAATTTCTAGACATATCCTCGTGAAAAATGGGTAGGTAGAAGAATCTCCAAGACCAACAGCTGATCAAGACATTGGATAAGCTTTCCTTCCCTCATGAAAGAAATTAAATCCTTAAAAAAATCAATTTTATGATCAAGTGGAGTGGAAAGGACAGGGGGTAATGATATCATCTAAGAATTAAGGTTAAAATATATTCTAAACAAATATATCGATATTAATAAAATATTTTCAACAGAAGTTTAAATGGAGTATATGAAAGATGTTTTATGTATGTGTCATACATGTAGTTTACATATTTTGTAACTATAGGTAATGTTATATATTATCTATAAATATATTGATAATAAAATATATATTTATGCTATAGTATGATGGTTTAATAGAATAATTGAAAGAGAAAATGGTTTATAAGAAGAAGAAGATATATGTATGGTCTGAGGTGGGCATCAAGGTGTTATTATTAGATATTTTATTCATATATCAAGAGCGTTGTATAAAAAAACAATATTTATATATTTATATATTTATGGATTCAAATGGTAATTATTTTATTTTTGATATATTTTATGTCAAAGATGTATTACATATAAGCATCATTGATGATCATATCAAAGAGACAGAGACATAATATAGGGTCATTAATATGAGTTTTATGATACTTGTGGGCATGATTCAATGATTGTGGATTTATAAATATAAAAATAATTTGAATAGTTTTCTATCAAATATGAATTACCTAATAGATGTGGTGCAATATTCCAATATAAAAGACAATAAATAAATTTCCATCAATCTTCAAATTAATATCATTTTATCCTAGAGGATGTATACAATATTTAAGAGAGTATGTATTTTAATTGAGTGACATATTAATTAATATTATGGATCTTAATATTTTATTTGATTTTTACTAGACCATAGATTTCACATGATGTCAAATAAGTTAGTTTGTTAATAGATAATCCACTGTTGGTATGATTTGAACATAGTGAAGAGTATTTATAGATATATCAAGGGGACCTCAGATGTGGAATTATGTTATAGAGGATAAAATTTTACTACCATAATAAATTTGGAATAACATTTTATAGGTAATTCTTACTATAAAAGATCTATTATTGGTTATGTGTTCATATTTTCTAAGTGGATAAGTGAGCTGGATTTCAATGTAATAGTTAGTTGTGGATTCAACCATAATCTAGGGAAAATATATGGTTGTTATATAGTATTAAGAAGAGATATTTGTTTGAAAATATAATTTTAGGATCTTAGGAATAGAAAAAAATAACATTCAAGTATGTTTTTGATAGTCAGAGAACCTTTCACATTACTAGGTATCAATCTTTTCATTAAATAATGAGACATATTGGGGGTAAAAAGTCGCATTATTTGAGATAGATTAGAGGAATAATGTTTGAACATGTAGATAATTTCTAAAAATACTAATCAAGAAGATTTCCGAATATATTAAATTGGATTTTAATACATCAGATAGTGTAGGTCATTATGTAGTCTTTAACAAACACGAGTAACATGGTTGGTAAATCAGAATGATGTGTGGAGATTTAATTTTTTTCCAATAAAATATCAAAGTGTGACATATATAATTTTTTCCACCTATATTTCCAATTTCAAAACTCCACCCCTTTAACATAGAAGAGTGTTAGATGGTGGTAGTATTGGTGGGTGGTCAACCTCAACTAACCAAAAATAGAGGAGTGAAAGGAGAGGTTTTTTTGATGTTTATAAAAGTTGGTTCCCATTGTGGTTTTAATATCGTAAATTATCTTCATATCTATTTATTTTTTCTTTCATTGGTATTTTGTAAGGAATATTATTCATTAGACACAAAATAGTGATATTTTGTACCCATATAATACAATAGTGAGAGTATTATGATTTTGTGTGTGTTTTACCTTGTCTTATCTAGTTGTTTTTCCATATTACAGAAGGTATTAATTTTTTAAATTTTGTGTACTTTATTTTTACCTCACATTAATGACCATAACATTTTGATTTTAATTTTTAGTCCCACTATTCAAAAATCATAATTCGACAAACTGGTTTATATAATATTTGGTTTCTTTGACATTATCATAGTTAGAGTGGTGTTCTATTATTAGAGTCCAAAAGCATATCAGTGGAAATATTAGAGGTAACTGAGAGTGATTGGGTCAAGAATGTTTCTGTAGGAAAAGGGGAGAGGAAATATTATATTTTTACATTATTGTTTTAATATTATATATGGGAACAGTATGTTTATAGATACTTTGATGATGATTCACTATAAAAAAACTATTTCCTATTTAATTTAACATGGTTTCCATTTATCCCTATATTATAGATAAATTTAATAAATATATTTAGGAAATGTCTATCAAATTTAATAAAACTATTTTTGGTATTGTTTCTAGGGTTAATATGGGAAATTATTTCCAAAAATAGGTGGGATATGAAGGTGAGACTCCTTATTCTCCTTCCAAGGATGATACTATCTAATTTTTTATTCCATTGACTAATAAAAAATGAAAAAATACACTTGTCCGTGAAAAATGATTCACATAACCAAAAATGAAGAGGAATAGAAAATTCATGGGATACACATTCATTTAGTGGTAAATTTATTCCAGAATATTAGAGGGGTTTCCCAATGAAAACCTTCTTCCTGATTGTGGTCACTCAAATTTAAATAGATTCTAATGTGAATGAGTGATATTAATTTAATATCAAATAAAATGATTTTTTTAGTCATCCTAAGGATAATCATGATTGTATATATTATTCTATATTTTGAATTTCTATAGATCATTCATTCTATTTTAAAGTAGTTACTTTATCTTTATGGATTTCATTGTGTAAAGGTATTTCACTTTATAAATCAAATATTCCTATGTTTTTTTATTTTTATACAAATATATATAATTATATAGATATATATTTTTAAGCATGTTATAGAGGCATGAATTCTAAAAAATTTAACAAATAAATTATTATATATATATATATATGTTTCTTTTTTAATATAATTGTGGAGTTTAAGGGAGAACAACTACTATTTAAATTCTACATGGATAAAAACACTGTATTAAAAAACAATAACCTGATGATTGATGTAGAACATCTATAAAGTAGATAGATTTATAAATAAAAATCGATGTATTTGGTTATGGAAAATTTTTATTAATTTAACAATACAATTAAATTAAAACACACAAAAACACTTTCACATATATTAGCACACTCACAAACATTATATATTAAATTCTAAATTATGTCAATATTTATACTATATTAATATAATTATATTCATGTTTTTAAGAATATTTATATCATACATCTACTATAATAACAAGAATACTAATTATTTACTAAACAATGATTGAGGAAAATAATAAATCAATATTTTAGTAATAAAGAGAAAATTGAAACACTACTTCCGTAACAATTTAATTCAATTCACAATAATCCGGATGTTAAAAAACAATGATTATGAAATTGAATCTAAATTTCAGGATGAATCCAATAATGTTGAAATAATCAGTCATTCTTTTTAATTTAAAATTTTAATATATTAAATTTTTAAAAAATACAATCAATTAAATATATTTTCTAAAATATATATCCATGTTAAAATATTATCGATTCCAAAAATGATAATACAATACAATTTAATTTATTTTAATTAATAAAATGAGGCAACAATATGTAATTAATTTTTTTAAAAAAATAGAGAAATTAATTTATAACATATTAAATATATAATTAATTATTATATAATTTTTTTAAAAAAAATTATAAGAATAAATTAAATAAAAATAAAATTGAAACCATATTCATATTCATGAATTTCAAATATTTTTTAGTAGTAGACTCAACATAACCTTATTTCTTTCGAGAAGGACATGAAGTGTTTAAAAACTCTAATATTTTGCTTCATTACATATCTACGCTCACTTATTTGGTATAAAAAACATTAAAACCAAAATATAATTTAAATCCACAAAAAAAATTAAATTTTTGTATTCTGGGCAGATTTAACTTGATATATCCTCTATTTTAAATATAAAAAATAAAATTTATTTTATTAAGTATAAAATTCATGAGTATTGGTTTTTTTATTTGAAAAAGTTCATTATTAAATTTTTGACTTTTTAATGATTTTTAAGAATTTGAAATTCATTTTTTTCATGTTATCACAATGTTTTGTATTATTATAGAAAATAGTAATGTGCCCGTCATTACAAATATTACATAGGTATTTCAAAAAGATGAAAAATCTCATGAATATTCAAGAGTTACACAATACCAAAACTGATTTATCAACAATCATTTTGAATTAAGTTAAAATTATTTTTAATGATTTTTAAAAAATTGATATCATTTTGGGAGTTATAATAGTTTTCATGACTAGTAATACTTTGAGACAACCCATTCAAATGTACATAATATAGTAATTTCTTCACATTGGATTAGGAGTGATGAATGAGGATAATAATAATAAAATAAATGTAAAGTGCAAGAAATTATTTTTTTAATAAATTCTATAAAATCAACATATTAATGATTCTAAACTAAAGGGATATCAAAGATGAAAAATTAAAAAATCCTTAAATTTTAGTATGAAATGATAGAAAATAATAACAAAATTGTCACTTTACAAAACATGGTTGTTCAAATACTATTAATTAATGTTCTAGGTAAATACTTTTGAAAAAATAATTAGTAAATGTGTTAATTTAAGGATTTTTTGACTAGTGATTACAATAATCTTTATTAGACACCTATTTTTTCTTCATTCATAACATATTATTTAATGAAATATTTATTATTACATAGTTGGGTGACAATGATTGATGAAACCAAAGAGGTAATTAAATGGGTTTGTGAGAAATTAACAGATAAATGAGATTGTACTCTTTTTTTCACTTATCCATGAAAATATTTATCACCATAAAAAATTTTGTTAAGAAAAAATTAGCAGTTGGGTCAAATTATAGTGGTTCATAGTTAATTTAAGCATATTGAGGAAAAATTCAATGTGGGTCTTGATCAAACATTTGAAATGTTAAATATTATTAGAAAATTCTAATGAATTTAAAATTATAAGTGGATTATGTGATTTGAGGCTAGGGAAAATGACCTCAATCATTTATCTAAAATTATTATCATCAAATTATTAGTTCGATGAATTTTTTTTTAAACAAAAAAGAATTCATTTATTTAAATATTTTACAAATTCATATATAGTGAATAACTATAAGGACCTTTCAATTAAGAATAAACACAACTCCAAAATGATTTTTTTTAGGGTTGGAGTATATAAATTTATATTCTATTATAACCTTTATAATGATTTAACATGTTTTAAATGACTTTATGATAATATATGACACTCTACTATCTATTTTTTTATTTTTTATTTGGTTTTTTTCACTCATACAGATAATTAATATACAGTGTGGTTGTTTTTGGTCCTTGAATGTTTATTTTTTCCTAGTGGGTTCATAAAAATATTATATGGTCAAGAAATATAATTAATAAAACCATTTCATGATATATAAATATTTAATAGACATTAATAACATTAAAAAAAACTTAATGAGTAATGATCATTGAGTAAAGATAAAGGAAATAAAATAAAAACACTCAATTGAAAAAAGAAACAACCCCAAAAATTACAAAAAAGCTATTTGTTTATGGGTTTTGACTTCCATAGATGTATGGTATATTAGTGAGTTTTTTAAGACCTAAATAAAACTAAAATAATTTTCAAATTGAATTTCAGATCACTATAAAGATATATAATGTGGTAGAATTTTTTTAGTTTCCAAATGATGTTCCAAATGTTCACATATCTAACATTGATATATACATGATAAATCTATGTATACCAAATTAAAAAATAATTAAATTAAAAACTGGTTTTGAAACATATAAGATTAATAAATCTAGTTAAAACAAAATGTAAAAAAATTAATAAAACAATATCAATAAATAGATGTTTAGGATAAATGAGGAACAATAAATGACACACACCAATATGTAGAATTATGTATAGATCATGTTTTATCATTTTTACCTCTGTAAAAATTAGTGGTTAACTATGGATAAAAAATTAATTTTTGGGTTCTATTGCAACGAAAGGGAATAAACACGACCCTGATGGATGTCATGGTTTACCCTTAGACCTCATGTATAAATCACCTCAAGAAACTAATCCAATTTAATGGAATGGTCCTGATCATGGCCTATTGGAGGTCACCCAAAGATCCATTATTAAAAATACTCTCCATGGATGTGGTGGATTTTTTGGCCAGATAATAAAGGATTAGGTTTTGGAGCTAGGGCCTAGCTAGTGCATTTGTTTGGCCTCGTAGGTGAGGCCACCTTGATGAGTTGGGTAGTAGTAGGGCCTCATAGTGTTGGTTTCAGAATATGAACTAATTGTTTTTTGTATGGTATTTAAGGTATGGTTATTCTATCCATTTTTAATCCTAATAGAGGGGTTTAATGCATATATTAACTCAATTTTTATATATTAAATTTGTTCAATCTCTTTCCTCTGGCTCAGATTTAGGATATTTCATTCCAAGATGGGTTTTTGTGTACTCTTATTCTATCCTATATAAGCTTTGGATATTTAACTACTTCATGGGGGTTCTCGACATATATCAAGGCTTGTGAGACCATATATACTCTTTTGACATCACATGTTTTAAATTATGTTAAGTTAGCTCAATTCATACGAAATTTTACTATATCCTCTAGTCTATATTTTTCTATGCATTGTGTTCTTTTTAATTTTCCTATGGTTTTATTAATGTACATGAAAATTTTAAATTAGTGAGAGGTGAATTTATTTATATGGATATTTAATTGTTTTCTAAAAGTGGTTTTGTTTAAAGGATTTTGAATAAGATGTTGTGTTTGTTAAAAATTCCACAAATATGGGTTTGAAATCATAATGGATTTTCAACCATTAAAGTGGTGTGAATATATATAAAAAATGATTTATGATAATATGATAATTAAAATGAAATGTAATTTCTGTGGAAATTTTTAATGAAATGGGAACTTCTTTCGAAGAACATACTGTAAATATATGAGACAATTTATATTCATTTGGGTACATGGGAAAACTACACATATGTGATCCCTAGTGGAGTAAGATATCCCTTGGGGAGGTACCCAATGTGAAATTATTTCTAGTGTGTTAACCTTCTGGGGGATGAGGTTCTGAGACATTAGAGATAACTTATTATAGCTACTATTTCATGATGGTCTTAAATATGTACAACATTATTTTATGATTTCCCCTGAGTTCTTTGATTATACATTTTGTTCTTGTATATTAATAGGATCATTCTAAAACCTGATACGATATAGCGGTTTGAAACTTGTTTCATTAAAATATTTACAACCCATATATATATATCTGTGTGGATATGTGTAATTTAAAATTTATTATTTTTTTCAATATCGGGTGTTTATTAAATGAAAAAAAATTGTGGTTATTATATGAAAAAATGATTTATTATGGATGTTTTTTAGAAATCTATTTTATATTAGTACAAACAGACTCATGTGGACCGTCACTGTTTTGATACTTGGAGGTATCCTATAGAGAATTAGTGTCTGAACCCTTATTTTCCATCTGAGAATTTTTATCATTGTTTTTATAGGATGCAGGAAAAGTGAATTACACTATGTCGAGTATTATTATCCTAGATCATATTTCATTTCTAGTGGGTTAGGATGGTCATGAAATATGGTCATAAGAAGATGAACACAAGGGATACTTATTGATCTATGATGTTGGTCAATTATATTATTAGTCTAGACCATGTTATTGATCTTTAGATAACACCTTTATGGTATATAATTTTTTGATATATAATTTATTTTGGATATCTATTTTGATACCTTGGTTTTTCCTATTTTACCATATGTCAGTTGAGGGTGAAATGAATCCCATGTTTTTTGTATGATACCCAATATATTTCCTTCTAATTGTTACGATCTAAAATACACTTCATGGATTTTGTATAGATATTTTTGTTTTTAAATTATGGGTTGAATTGGGATGTTGTATTACAATTTTTTTAATGGAGAAATTTATCATTAAATTTTACAATCATTCTTTTATATCAACATATTTTGGTTGGGGGTTGTTGATAGACCGGTGATAAGACTATCTTAACTCAATAAGTAATGTGGAAATGTGTGTAGAATCTATGATATTATAAGATAATTCAATTCCTTACAATATGGGAGTGGTTGTGTTGGTGAATTTTAGATAATAAAATAATTTAAAAAAATTACAAATCTATGTTTCAGGAATGTATGTTAGAAAAATAGTGGTTCTAATATAATTTATAGACATCAATAAAAAAATAGTAGAGAGTATGATCATAATATGTAGCATATAATATAAATAAGAAAATTATTGAAAACTTAATCACAAAGAAGTTTTTTTATAAAATATGTTACAATACTTACAAAACATTTTCATAGAAATGTATAATCTTTTCAGAAATGTGTTATGGAAGTTAGTGAACCAAAATTATAAAATCCATGATTATAAACCTATCATAATGTTTACCTTCCAACACCATATAAGGAATCAATCATATAGAACATTCAAATATCTATATCCATTTCTCGTTAATCCCTCAGTCATATGATTTAATGATAATTAAATTTTTTATTTGGAAAATGACAAGTCATCAAACAAATCTCCCACTCAAGGGGGAAATGGTGAATTCATAGAGTATCACCTCTAGATAAGATCATAAAACTCTAGGTAAATACCCCAAATCAATGTAGAAGAGAAAATGGTCTCCCAGACTACCTCTATTTCCTAGAGCATCTATAACAAAGTTTCACTCCCTCAATGTGTGATTGATGGAGATGTCTTGGTTGAGAAAAAATCTACTAATTATGATTATCCAACTCCACTCCCAAGGATGAATATCCTTCATTTATATAAGTATAATAGTAATAGATGAATCAATCTAAATCTTGGTAATATGAATATTATGATCTCCACAAAGGGTGATACCGACGTTAATGGCTCATTCCTCCTCTAGTAAGGACGATCCTAGATCGTAAAATAAACTGTGGTCAAGGATAATAGAACTAATAATGTCTCTTATAAGACTACCTACTCTCATCATTCCATCATAATTGGATCAATCCACATTCAATTTAGACCCTACTTATAGAGGTTTCCAAAAAATCCAGCGACCCTGGTTACTACACATATTACTCAATCTCAAGTAGGATGTTGGGATGATATTTCCTATAGTGAAATAATCCATCACACATTTTATCAGTACGCCCAGTTTGGCCCCCAAAATTTTTACATGCACTTTCACATAGGTGAGAGACAACATGATATCTTCTCTTTTCATATTTCATTCCTTCTAAAGAACTGAGTAAGTGACTGAAAAAAAACATACCCCTAGCATTGTAATTGGAAAATCATAAATAATTTAAAATAAATACATACAAATATATCCTTTAAAAAAATATCAAAATATAAACATTGAAGTTAATTTAGTAAAAATATTTTAAAATATTTCAATAGAAACAACTGATCCTTGATTTTCAACATGCATCTTATCCTCAAGGATATAATCAATTTTTTTTAAAGTAATCCAATGACTGCATTTGGAAATTATTGAGATCAATTGAAATAGCATTGGAGAAACACATAATCTCAATGATTACATCAAAACATTACTCTTTATGATGTAAATATTTTATAGAACTAATACAATTACAATGATTTTTTTCCTAATTGAAATGATATATTATTATGTAGAAAACATTATATGTATTTTTTTATTGGTTTCGTAAAATATAAATTTTTAGACTATGAATGGATAAGTATGATGAACCATATCATCTTCACTAGTTTTTTATGTATGAGATGTTAAGGTGATTGAAATTGTTTTTATCCTATTGTTATTCTATCATATGGTATCTGAGTAGGAAAATATTAGGTAACTAAGGGTCCTAGAACCAAAGGTGGACGAGATGAGAGGAAAATAACCATTACATAGCTAGTAAATAGATACCATCTAGATAGTTGGGTTCTAGTTCTTCTTTAATTTTTTACAAACCCAATGTCTAGATAGAGGGGAGACAAAATCCATACTGTGGATAAGGTAGAATACCTAGAATTCATCCAGGAACACGGTTTAATTGATGTAAAGGCACCCAACCACCAATGTGTCCCACTCATATATTGGTCCACAATGTCAGGGATGGGTGTATGAAATTCACCCAACAATATTAAATTACACATAGTATACCATCTTTTTAAATAAAAATATACGAACCCCTTTGGACAATTTTTAATTTTGACATGCCCAAATGTTCTTGGATCTCTTTCATTCTTATCCCTTGGTTCTCTAACCATTGAACATTCCAAAAATCCCATGAACGGTTAGTTTGTATCTAGATCATTGAAAAATAATACTTTATTCTTATTAGATAAATACTTCTGAAACTTATTTTAGGTAGCTCAACTACCACATGTTTGAATCACACTGGAATCAAAATTTCATTCCCATCATTCCACCTTTCCAAAGGTGAGAATCATTCATCATGTTCAAGGGTGATGTATTCTCCTTGACCGAAATAGGATGATGGGATATCAGTTCCTCCTTCCAAGGATTTATCTATGATACTTATTATTTAGTCATGGTCTCCCTCATATATTTTATTAATGTTCATGAAACACATTCTCGGTTCAACCTCATTGTGGATGCTGGATAATTATTTTTCGTCTATTTGGACATTCTAAAAGGTAATGAAAGGGAATACACCTTTGGTCAGGACAGTAGTCATGATGGGAATCATCAGAATGCCTGGACATTGGGAACATTGGTCATTGATATTATTCCTTATGGGATGGAATATCATGGAGTCATATTAGGTTCAAAACCCATGTAATCAAGTTTCTATGTCATTTTTTTAATTCTAAATGAAAAAATTCCATGTATTTCATGATGGGGATCCCATGTTTAGCATGAGGTAAATGATTGGGGTCAGACATTTAATGTATTGTGGACTCAGAATTGATTGATCATAATTCCTCATGGGAGGGGGGGGGGAGTTCAAGGAGGTAAATCCATAGGAAGGATTACATAGAATATTTATAATATTATTGGGTGAAAACGCCATATGGTGGCAAATATGGGATGTGTTTCCCATAAAGTGAATATTTCCCACCATTAATTTCGGTCAAGACTCCCTTGGATGTGGATCATGGAGGTTCACCCCTTGGAGGGGAGAATATAGGTTTATTATTGGTTCCAATAAAACCTTATAGAGGCATCCTACACACCATGATTTTAGGAAAGGGGTCAAAACCCAAATAATTCTATTCCATAGTTGAAGGTCATGTGAATGGATCTATCCATTTAGTTTAATATCATGTGGTAATGATTACCACATTACAAAATGAGAATCAATGCGGAATGGTGTGGGGATTACACACAGATTAATCTATTTTCAATAGAATTACACTTGGTTGGATAATATTATGGGGGAATAAACGTTTACATGTCCGCGTATTTCTTGTAGTTGGGATGATATGGATGGGGGATTAGACATGAAATTGGATAAGGGACACAAAGGAGACGCATTATTCATGATGTGGCATGATATTACTATGATGTAGAAGCCTAGGGAGAATCAGGATGCATTTACGTGGATGAAGTGGATTGAGATTTGGGTTTGGACTATGGAGAAGCATCCTATGTTTCCTAGTTAGATGGTAATCAAAGTCCACATAGTTTGAAATAGTTAGGGATTACACATAAAGAGAATTCCCTTGGAAGTGGGGCATGTTGTTGGGGATTAAAAATGGGAGATTTCCATTTGAGGGGACATGATTAGGGATTATGTGTGGGATAAAAACATGGAGAATATAGGTTCAGATTTTGTAGTCGTTTCTAAACTATATGTCTATGTGAGTCATATTTGTTGTGAGAGAAGTTGACCGGACATTCTTATTGATAAATCTGCACCAATGATATATAGTGTGGGGATTATGCATGGATTCTGCTGAAGGAGGATGTATTTTCATGAGAGGAGGATCCAATTCTATACATGTAATATCACATTCTCTATGATTCATATATGGAGAATCCTTTGCCCAAGGAATTGAGTGTGTGTGGGTTAAGCATTGAAAATACTCTTTGGGGGTGGATCATCCCTTGGTGGTGAATTTGAAGGAATCCCATGATGATCATACATAGGGAATCCTATATATATTATAGAGGGTAGAACTGCAATTTGACATCATGTGATAAGGAAGACAATCCTTTCTAGTTTTACATCACACAACATGGACAAGGGAAACTCCCTCCTCACCCCTTGGTATTACATATCCATAAATCATGCACCCTTGAGTGGGTAATTTCTTAATAAATGTTAGGTTTTAATGGTTTTGAGGGGTATTTGATCTTGAGTTCCACACTAGGGTGCACATGTTGAGTAGAAAAATGCATTAGCCTATCCATACTGAGGAGAATGATGTATGAAAACACATGTGCTATAGGTATAGGTGACACCTCACAAGAGACCGTGAAATGGTTGCCCACAGGTTTTGAGGGATTTTTGTGAGGTATGGTGGTTAAACAAAAATGGTGGTCAAACATAATCTATAACATGGGGGGTTGAACATGGAGATAAAAATAAGGGGTGCACACAAGATTGGGTGCTTTCTCAAAAGGTCAACGTTTCATGCAAGAGGAGTTTATTCACACACCTGAACTAGGTTAAATTCATTTGGGAAAGGATTAAAAAATTCTGTGACAACTCGAGGGAGTATCCATAGGGAAATGTACAAATAATATATATAACATGAAGGATCCATTCTTTTTCAATGTCTTGAAAGATCAGTCTTATACACAGTAGAGTGGCGATTCGACATCTGGAAGTTCCCCTTGATCATGGGGGGGAGGTATCAGTATACTTATTTCTAAAAAATTTATAGATGGAACATAATATTCCATTTTCATAAGAGGTATTCCATGATTACTCATCTTTATCCATTGAAAAATATTGTGAAAGGGTTTGGTTGACATATTATTTAGTGCGCAAGAGGGTTGCACATAGATTAGTTTCTAGCATGAAACATAGAAATATTCCACACGGGTTCCATGTTAGTTTTGAGGGGACTTCATAGAATAGATGTGAATGACATCACATTTGGAAGATAAATTCCTTACATACAAATTCCAATCTTATACACACACCTTGAAACATGTGTGCACCACCCTTGTAATTCTTTGAATTCTTTTCAAAGTTGGATGATGGCATTTGTTTTCTTAATGATATAAATTTTTGGATTCATGTGGAATTTAGCATAAAAAATTGACTACATTGGAATATGAGGTTAAAGGGGGCTAGAAGGTCATATTCTAGGGTATAATTTGATGAAAGGGGTATATTCCAGCGGGTTTATTGAAAACAATCTCATTGGAATGTCAGTGAATTACATGTTCATAAGGAAGGCTAGGTACATGCCTATAAATAATTTGAGGATTTCCCGATATATTACCTTAGAATTTCCTTCTGATATGCTCCATTTCACTTATGAGAATAAGTCTCACCTATCTATGTGAAAAATCGAGCATCGAAAAATTCTTTCATGAAACATCCCTAACTTTTGTGAATATACCTTTTCAAAAACATTGCACTTTTTTTATGATGGTTTCCATGTATTATGTGCACTTTCACCTTTTTCATGTTGATTCTTCAATATTACCTAATTCATCCTTATATATATAAATATCATTTGTAATGGTTTATCAACAAAATTCTACTGATACTGATGTTGTGTCTACTACTCGAAGAGTTGATTTGGAGGGAAATCCACAATTCCTTTATTCCAAGAGGGTAGTAGGAAACAATAAAACATTCCTAGGAGAGAAGATATGATCACAGAAGTGGAATCCATTGAGAGACTACCGCCCTCTATGTAACATTAGGATACTAGAAAATGTTACATCACAACCTTTGAGGTTGATTCTACATGATCATAGTTGACACGTGAAGATGATCTGAATTGTTGGAATGTTACATTTTATGGCCATTCTGCAAGAGAGCATTCATATATAACCATTAATCCATTTAATGGGAATTAAATGATGGTCATAGGGGATTATCCTAAGGTGTAATAGTTCCCTTACCACTATGAAAATACCTTCTAGAGTAGCATGTGGGAAACACCATAGGTTGGACTATGAAACAAGTCTTTATGTCCGACGGATATTTCACCAATGAGTGGGAATTAGAATATTTTTTATTATACATATTCTAGGATTATGGGGAATATTTTCACAACATTAGGATTCTTAAAGCTATGTGAATGTCATAGTTCAATTTTTATCATCAACAAGATTTGGTGCTATATCTCATTAATCGATGGTCCCCCGATACAAATACATTCCACATCCATCAGGGGGAAGTTATCATCAGAATGTGGGACATCTATTGCATCGGAATCATTCCAATCATTTTAATTTAATATGATGAGTTCTTTATGTCATAAAATACCTTGAATAACATTGATAAAACTTTTCTCTAGAAACAACATCTTTTGGAGGTTCTCTATAATAATCTATAACTCATGCCCATTTTCCATAAGGATATATTATTTAAGGAATGGTTTGATATGTTCTTTAACAAGGACCTGATTGTGAAGACTCTAGGTCATGAAATCAAATTTTCAATGAAAAAGATAAGGATAAATTCATTGCCTTACTAGTTGGTTCTTGAAAAAGGACAATAAAAGATGTGGGGGTACAAAATGATGCGAGGTAGGGACCCATTGATTGGCATTACTGCATTCCTAGAAACATTTTTTTGTTTGTGGAATCTACCGGTAAGATATAATTGGATGACAATATGTATATGGATAATATAGATAAGGGATATCCTTGCATCATGCAGTAAGGTCAATCTAGAGATAAATATTATGGTTAGTATTTATAGCAAAATAGGACATGTTCCAATGGGAAACATGCCTAGAAGGAACTACCGACCATTCCAAATTTTGAAATGTTGGATCCCTTTACATATAATGGTTTATGATTTCAATGATTCCATCATTCCTATAAATATTGACCTATAGGAAACACTACTAAACAAATCAATGGTCTG
The DNA here is from genome assembly GCA_963277665.1 of Viscum album. NCBI lineage: Eukaryota > Viridiplantae > Streptophyta > Magnoliopsida > Santalales > Viscaceae > Viscum > Viscum album. Next base: position 2,043,563,218 of record OY728150.1, on the reverse strand, counting down.
GTTTGTGACACATGACGAGGTCGATATTGTAGTTCAGAATGAAAGACACAAACATTTCAACTACCACCCATTCAAAACTCAGTTTAGTAAAATGGGGTAAAAACTTCAAGGCACATGGTTTTAGAGAATGAATATATAAAGCTTAAGGGGATGGAATGATGGATGCCCAGATCATCAAAAAGGTTTACAAAAAGTTGTATAGAACATCTCACTTTTCCATGCAGTTTGGGTACCTTCAGTGAGTGGAAAAGAAAGTCTACATGATGGTCTATGAAGAACCTAACCCATGTATTCTTCATAGACTACGGTGCATTATGTTGACTGTGGTCATTGTTGAAACAATCATTCTATCTCTATCTAATGTCGACACAATCTTGTTGAAAGAATATGCAAGTAACATAGTGGAATTACAATCAGATGAAATCCTATAAAAGTGTATTTGTACAGATGAACGATAAATTAAGGAGATAGGTAATCATTGAATTAAGAAGGATGCTCCACAAGAGGAAGTTCAGGCATCAGGGGAATCTTAGGATAGAACTGCAACAGTGAGGACATCAGAGGGTGTAACTGCATCCACCACCTCATTGGAGATAAGGGTCTTGAATGCGGCCTCAAAGACCAATAAGTGTGTCCCTTCGGAATAAATTGAATTACCACTTAAAACCATCTATCAATTCCATATTAATTTCTATCGGGTCCACCTATTGGATTCTATAGACACTAATGTCAACAAAATACATATAAGAGAAGATAAAGTGGGATGAGATAAATTTTCTAGAAAGTCAATCCCATATGGCTGGAGACCATAGTGAACTTCCACGGAAGGAATTCATATTTTGTAGATATTGGAATCTATGCATGTTAGAGGGGAAATTATGAAACCCTTTCACCCAAGTGTGGTTCAGGATTCTAAAATAATAGGATTAGGAGGAGGAACCACTATTTATTTCCCATCAATTGTGGAAGAAATGACAGAATGGAAGGTTGAGAAATCTAGTAATGGATAATTCTAGGGAACATCTTCTTTAATGAATGAAATATTCATCAATGGAATTTCTCACTTATTATAGTAATTTAACATATTTTATAAATAACATTAAATCACTTATATGCAATAATAAAATATTTATAAATGATAAATTAAGGAAATAATATGTATTTCTAGAAGGAAAATAACTTATACCAATGAACTAGTAACTTCTCATTTGGAATAGTAATACATCTCTTATTAATTTTAAACCATAAAAATGAATCGTAACAACACCCATGAAAGTATAAATAAAATTTATGAATCTTATAAATGAAATTATGGTACAATTATATCATAAATTATTTAAATAAATGTTTTAAAATTTATTATTTTTTTGTTTGTATTTTTATAAGTCATAATTAATTAATTAAAATTTTATAATTAATTTAATAATTTAAAAGAACAATAATATTCAAAAAATGAAATAATAAATTTGTATTCTTTTTTGTTATAATTTTATGAAAATTTTATGGGACCTAATGTATTTTTTGAATGTGTTATAAAATGAGTAATAATATTAACATCTGTTTTTTCTGAGTAAATGATGATTTTAATAAAAAAATAAATTTTCCATATTTAGAAAATTAATTTCATAAAATGGTGTTCATTTTTAAATTGTACATTTTGAAAAATGGTTATAGTGAATTTTTTGGATTTTTCTAAAATACTATAATTTTCTATGAATTGTAAAATATTATAATTTTTTATAAATTCTATGTACCTGAATTTTGTAGTCATTTTTGATGTAAGGATGCTATAAGAACCTTAATCAAAAATATACTTCATTAGATTAAAATATTTATAGATAATTAAAAAAAAATCATATTCTTGAGGAAAAATAATAAACTAGTGAATATAATATTGAGAAAGCACCCCTCTTCTTCACTATAAATACCACCCCTCACACCCTATTCTCTTAAAACCTCTCAAGATTTTATCCCTAATGAAATTCATCACAATAATTTTAGCTAACCCCTCCACCATTCCTAGGATCTCTTGGTATCTTTAAATGACCAATACTATTTGTCTTGAGGAGTATCTCAAAAGGAGAATTCAAGAGGTAAATCCTCTCTCTTTTTTAGTTAATTTCCATTCAATCTATTTCCTTAATCTATCCTCAAATACCTTCATCAAAATGGAATTTGAACTCTATTACCTAAAATATTCTATAATTATATCATGTTAACTGAATATACAAAATTATACTCCTTCCTCTTTCTATTTTATATTTCTAAGACTAAATTGTCTCCCATTATGTGATTATTTACCGACATCGTGGGTGATACAATTTCATTTTAATTAAAAACATTCAAGGATGTTTATAATACCATTAAATGGTTTAAAAATTAATGTAAATTGTATTTTATAACCCTATTTATTTTCTAGAAATAACTTATAAAAATAATAATAAATGACAAAATGATACGAGTTCCTTATGAACGAAAAACCGCCAAAATTAACCTAAAATGATCATCATTAACTTCAAAATAATGAATCAGCATCTTGTAATATAAGCAAATAAATTGTAAAGTAATTTTGGAAACTTTACAATCATTAATAACATATAATAAAAATTATGTATTTTCATACTCATTATAAATGAACTTCCATTCATGTATACAAGTGAATCAATCATGTATCCAAGGAAAATGAATGCTCCCGAAGGATGAAATTAAACACTATAAATCATCCAATGGGCCATAATAGAATATAATAAAACAATAATGAATAATATTCATGAATAAATGGTTTATTAATTTCAAATTAAAGAATATATTTTCATTAAATGAATTATTTATGGGAAGGAATCATTCAGAAAAAAATTAAAGGGATTTCTCGAACCAAAATTTCGTCATGGAGTTTTTCCTCTTTCACCATGTATTCCATAGTTTTATTCCATAAAAATATTTCTTCATCATTATATTAACTTTTCATGGATATAAATGTTTTATAATAGAGTTTATGGAAGACAAAATATCTTCCAAAATAATTATTCTTTAAAAAAAGAAAACACGTTTTACTTCTATAGATTGTTTCCTTCACTCAAGGTTAATGATTATTATATAAATAATTTTATTCCACAATTAAATTGGGAAACTAATGTTTATTAAGTTATTATTAGGAAATAAAACTCATTCCTTTAAATGGGTTATTATATGTTCAAGATCGACATATGTTTTATATGGAATGCATGATAATGTAAATATTATTATGTGACAGTTGTGCCTAGAATTTTATTAGACAATGTAAATGTTTTGATGTGAGGGGTGAACCGTAAATTATATTGTAGTAAAATTATTTCGGTAATTTGAATAACTTAATGGGTAAAGTGAAATACGCATGAACATGATTGCAGATTTGGTGACAACTATGTGTGGTATTTGACCATTAAGACATCATGTTAAATTTTTATGTATTTCCATCTTTCATGACTTTATCTTATGTTTCCCCTCATGATTATGATGTTTTTAATATGTTTTGAGATATTGATTATCCTCACCCCATGTTCTATTATGTCATTTTTTTTATTTATCCTCTTATTGGGATTTTAGATCACCTATGTTTTTGTGTATATTCTCATGTGACAATAAGTACTAATGAGAAATCAAGGGACAATAAAAAGATAGAGAATAAATAATTAAATTTATGTTTAATTTTTATTTTATAAATTTTATGTATGGTCCTAATTTTTACAATACACTAAACATTCAGATCCTTGTGGTGTAATTATTTTATGTTTTTTTTCTTTAAAATTATTTAATAAGATATGTAAAAATATAAGTGTCCCTAAAGTTTTCTTTAGATGACATTTTAGTTAATTTGGAAATTAGGATTAAAGAACCTTTGTTAAGACCATTTTTATGAGACTGAATATATGTTAGTACCCAAGTACGTTTTTTAGAGAATCGTAATCATAGAGATCCCATAATATATTCCTTTAGATATAATTTTTACAAAGGTATAAATTATTGATGAATTGTTGGGTTATTTTTATTCTATAATTTTCTATTTTATAAAATGGTGGGAACCAAGAGAAACTATAAAAAACATTTTGAGGGACAATTTAGTATTTCCCTGAATGAAATGACCAATGATTTAAGAGGAGTAGCACCAATTTTCATGGTAATGGTTACCCATTGGTCTTATGTTATGAACAATAACTTGAATAATGTTGAATGGCCTCTTTCACCATAGTGGGAGAAACTAGCTGTCAAGTGTTTTATGTAGAAAAAAACCACAAATATGTAGTGGATCGTTCAATCCACTAGACATGGAGTAGTGTTTAAACTCAATGGAGAAGATATTTTTTGTGCTTCACTATTTCTGGATAGAGAAGGAAACTCTGGTGATTTATCATCTTGATAGAGATTCTGGTCAATAAAATGATTATTTAATAACACCAAGATGATTGAATGAGTTGCAGAGATGAAGTGGGAGCACTTTAAGATAATTTTTATTAACAATTATTTCCCTAAAACTATTCAAAAAAAGGGCGAAGAGTGAATTCATTGAGATGAAGTAAAACGAATGATAATTTTTCATAGCCTATGAGAATAATTGAAAAAGGATTAAAAGGTATGAATCATGTTTTGTTATCCATAATGGTAGAAACAGTTATTGATTATATTTTGGTTTAAAAACACACCATTGAAATTATCCTGAAATTGGAGACATTGTGATTTAGGAAGAAGGTGTTCGATGTTATCTCAAACTGAAGATGAAGTTGGGAGAATGGTACCATGTATATGGTGAGATGAAATGAAATATATAGTTTCATTCTTGAGGATAAAATGGGAAGGGTGGAATGAAAAATTCATCCACAAAAATTTCAAAAATTTGGGAATAAGAATCGTGGTAACAATCTCAAAGGGATTAGGAAATGATTTAAGTGTGGGAGAGAAGGCCACAAAGCTCCTGAATGTTGATAAGAAATGAAATTGTAGGACAATGTGGTGGAGTAAAAGAGAGAAACACCAATGCTATAATACTGGAACTCTTTGGAGAAAGGTAGATATTCAAGAAAATGCACAAAACCTCGAGTCCTAGAGGGTAACATATATCATTAACTACCCAAAAAGGATCATGAAATGTCTTATTCCATGAATTATGTAGAAGTGATGCAAGAGAATGATGTTTTACAATGTAAAGTTTCTATTCACAGAAGAATGGAAAATGTCTTATTTGATTATGGTTCTACCCAATACTTTATATCTCACAATTGTGATAGAATAATTAAACCGAAGCGCTAAAACCCTGATGTTGATATATCTAAAAAACACATAGCAGTGAAATAATTGTAACCAATGTGTTGGACTCTTATCTTATTAGAGTATGTGGGAAGACTCTTCCATAAAAACTCATGATAAAATACTTGGTGGAATGATATATTGTACTTGGAATGGATTGGCTCTAATTATATTTAAAAATATCAACTATCAGGAAAAGAAAATATCATTCCATATTCTGAAACATTCCATAATCCAGTATAAATGAATGAATTGATAGGAATATCCATTGTAAAACCCTTTATTGGTGTGATTGTTGATTCCTTATGAAGAAGCATACCACACTCAAATGGTTGAGTTGATGGAAGGTATCAAGCTATAGGAAATTACCATTGTAAGGGAATGCAATGAATTATTTTCTAACGATCTAACCAAACTACCCACGGATCACGAGGAAGTTTTTTAAAAATAACTCATTCCCGAGCTACTCATTTCTCAAAGTCTCCCTATAGGATGGATCTTATCGAACTAGAGGAGTTAAAAAAGCTGTTGCAGGAGAAATTGGATAAAGGGTTCATACACCCTATTTCATCACCATGGGATTGACTAGTTCCATTTTTCTATAATATGGATAGATCAATGTGGATGAGTAATGATTATTGGGTTCCCAACAAGATAACTATAAAGAAAAAGAATCCTTTTCCACAGATTTATGACTTGTTTGATTAGCTGAGAGGAGAATAATTATTTACAATGGTGGATCTTCATTCATGACACCATCAGCTAACAGTGATGAAGGAAGATATTCAAAATAATTCATTCCATACAAGGTATAAGAAATATTAGTTTATAGTGATTTCCTTCAAATATTCTAATTCCCTAATGATGATCATGGATTTCATGAATAGAGTTTTTAGATATTGCCTCATCAAATTTGTGGTAGTGTTTATTGTTTAAATTCTCATTTATTGTAAGAGAAAGGTGGAACATAAAGAAAATATAAGACTTATGTTGGTGACATTAAGTACGGGGAATTTGTATGCCAATTTTAGAATGTTTTACTTTTTGATGAAGCATTTCAGATTTTTTGGACATGTGATCAAAGGTAGTGGAATTTCTATTGGACATTCCAAAAAAGGATATCTCATAATGGAATAGGCCCTTTAGTGTCACAAAAATATTGTGTTTTCATGGATTTGTAGGGTTGTATCAACTATTTTTGTGAAGTTTCTCATCGTTTTCATGCTGGCTAACCAATTTAACAAGGAATATGTTTAAGTGTGTCTGGCAGAAGAATGCAAAGAATGGTACAAGGAGCAAAAGAGATAGGTGATCACTACACTTATACTCACATTACGAAAAAGTGGAGAATGTTTTGTGACATACAATGATGAATCCAATAATTTCTTGTGTTGTGTACTCCTGAAAAATTATAACTTGATACACCTCATGATTGTTGAATATCCATGAACATAACTACCCGATATATGATTTGGAACTATCCGCTATGGTTTATTTCTAGAAAAACTAGTGGCATACTTATATGTTGAGGAGTGTAACATATATAAAAATAAAAATAGCATAAAGAATATATTAAAACTAAAGGATACCAACATGCATCAAAGGATATGGATATAGCTGATCAGAGACTACGATTTTGTTATTCACTACCATCCAGGCAAGGCGAACAAAGTAGATAATACTATTAGTAGAATAGAACATGCTACTCTATCGATTTTGTGGATAGATAAAGACCATATCTTCATCGATATGAAAAGGATGGAATTTTAAATCAAAATGGTAGGGAATAGATCATACATTTCTCACATTATTTCCCAACCATCTATCCAATAGAGGATTAAGGAGGCCCAATGGGATGATATTGAGTTATAAAATAAGGGGAATATAGTAAAGGAATAGAAGCTACAATAGTTTAATGTCGTTGATGATGGTGTAATTTGGTTTGGAACAAGGCATTCTGTGACATCATATCCTTGGATAAAGAATGATCTATTGGAAAATGCACATAGCTCAACTTTATTTATCTATATTAGGGGTACAAATATGTTCCATGATCTTCGAGAACACTTCTAGAGGTACAATATGATGAATGAAATTAATGATTATATCTCAAGGTTCTTGATATGTCATCAAGTTAAAGAAGAGTGATATAAGTCCAATGGGATGAAGAAACTCTTTCCTATATCCTTGTGAAAATGGGAGAATGTTACTTTGGACTTCTTCACTGGTTTCCTGAGGAAATCCAAAGGAAACAATTTGATATGGTTTTGGGTGGATGGACTCACCATGACAACCCACTTTATCAATATTCAAAATGATCTATAACTTGAACATATTTCTAAGATATATATGAAGGAAGTTGGGAGACTGCATGGAGTTACACTCCCATTTGTCTTTGATCATGATTACCGGTTCACAACTATGTTCTGGACGAATCTTCAACATGCATTAAGTACTGAATTGAATTTTCGCATGTCTTATCACCACAAAAATGATGTACAATCGGAAAAGGCTATTTTGATAGTCAAAGATATTCTAAGATCCTACTATTTATAATTTAATGGTGGATGGGATCATAATCTCCCATGGGTTCAGTTCCCATACAACAATATATTCCACTGAAGTATTCATATGGATATATATGAATATCTGTATGGAAAGTTATGTAAAACTCCAACCTGGTTGGATGAACATGGAGAAACAAATCTATATGGACCTAATATTGTGCATGATATTATAGAAAATGTTCAATACTTATAAAAACATATCAAAGTTACTTAGATTATGCAAATGATATATGCTAACAATAGTCAAAGGGACTAAGAAATCAAAATTGGTGAAAAATACTTCCATAAAATTTCTCCATGGAGGAGAGCAATGTTGTTTGGAAGGAAAGGGAATCTAAGCCCAAGGTACACTGGCCCCTTTGGGATCCATTATCACATTTGAGTTGTGGACTATCTATTTTCACTTCCTCTAAATGTGGATCATGTTTATGATATGTTCCACGTATCACTCTTGTGGAAGTACATAATAGATCCCTAAAATGTACTGAACTCAAGGGTGGTACAACTAGAAGAAGATATCTCATATAAGGAGAAGCCAGTAGGTATTCTGGATAGGAGAGGAAAGGTTCTACACAACCAAAAAACACACCTTTTCAAAGATTTAAGGAGGAACCATATGTATGAATATGAAACATGGGAACTAGATGAGGTGATGAAGGATACATAACATCACTTGTTTATGAAAAATGAAATTCCCTGAGAGAAATTTCAAATGTGGGAAAGAAAGTAATGACCCAGACATTCATCATTGGAATTTCTCCTATCACCTTGTAATTTCATATATAGTATAAATAACAAAAAACCTCTTAGAAACCATAGTAAAAGCATTTTGAATGAATAATTAATGAAATAATTTATATTTCAAGAAGTTAGTGAACCAATACCAATGAAATAGTTACTTGACCTTAGGAATAGTAATATAAACTTTATGAGTAGTAAACTAGAAAAATTAATAGTAACCAAATCCATGAATGTATAAATAATATTTAGGAATCTTATAAGAATAAATATGGTATTATTATATCAATTTTTATGTAAATAATTTTTTTACCAATTATTAATTATGTGTTGGTATATTTTATGTCATAAACAAATAATTAAAATTTTATTTTTAATTCAGTAATTTAAAAGAACATTAATTTTCATAAAATTTATTCATAAATTACTATTCTAATGCTTATGATATTTAGATAATTTTATAAGACCTTATGTAAATTTTCAAATTGTTATAAAATCACTTATAATTTTCAAATTTGTATTTTCCAAGTAAATGATGATTTTAAATAAAATTAAAATAATCTTATTTATAAAAATAATTTAATAATATTGAGTTCATTTTTGAAGTATACACATCAAAAAATGTTAATGATGAATTTGAGGGATTTTTCTAAAATACATGAATTTTTTATGAACAGTAAAATACAATAACTTTCGACAAATGCTAAATACATGAATTATTGAGTCATTATTGATATAAAGATGATGTAAGAACATTAATCTCGAATAATCCTTCATTATTTTAATATATGTATATATAACGGTCATACTATTCATAGTCTGGAGCCAAAATAATAATCTAATGAATATAATACTGAGCAATCACCCTTCTCCTCCCCTATAAATACCACCGCTCACACCCTCTTGTCCTCACAACCCTGAAGATATGATCCTTAGCTAAATTACGCCAAATAATATTCCATATACCCTCAACCATGTCTAATAGTTGTTGGACCCATCAAAATTCAAAGCATAGTTTCCTTGAAGGAGGATCTCAAGAGGAGAATTCAAGAGGTAAATAATCATTCTTTTGCCTTTAATTTCCATTCAATTTAAATTTCTTTTATTAATATCTCCTCACCTCCCTTAATCAAACTGAAATTATTACAAAATTAACATAAATATATATTTATTATATCATATTAATATAAGATCAAATATGAAACCCCCCCCCCCCCCGCTCTCTCTTTTATTTTAAAAATGGAATAGTCACCCGTGATGTTTCAATTGACATACTTCGTGGGTGATACACATTAATTTTCCATAGACAACATCAAGGTTTATAATAATACCATTAAATGGTTTAATTTTTTTAATATTTATTTTATAATCCTATTAATATTATAAAAATAATTTATACTCATAAGAAAAAATAATAAAATGAAAAAAGTTCATTGTGTCAGAAAAACCATGAAAATTAACCTAAAATGATAATCATTTACATTTATCTAATGAATCATCCTAATGTTATATTACCAAATAAGTTGTAGTTAATTTATATTTTATAAGGATCATTAATAAAATATAATAAAAATTCAGTATTTTCATCCTCATTATAAATGATCTTCCATTCATGAAAACAAGGTAACAGATCATTAAAATGATTACTCTCAAACGATGATATTTACCTCTATAACTCAACCAAAGTCCCAAAAAAAACATAACAAAATCATACATAATAATATTCACGTATAAAAAGTTATATAATTGATAATTAATGAATCTAATGTGATTATACATTATATTAATTTTAATTATTCTTTTAGAAAAAATGTAAGGGGATTTCTCGAACCAAACTTCATTTCTTTGGGGTTTTCCTATTTCACCACATATTAATTATGGTTATTAAATTAAAATAGTTTCTTTATCATAAAATTAATTTTTCTGAGATATAAATGTTTTTTACAAGAGTTTATGAAAAAAAATGTTTTATAAATGAAATCTTATTTCATAAATAGAACACACCTTTTACTTCTCACAATTGTTTCCTTCACCCAAGGTTGATGATTCTTAAATCAAGTATGTTATTACCTCATTCATTTGGGATCCCAACTGTTATAGAGGTATTCTTATGAAATTTTCCCAATTCCATTGCATGGGTTATTATATGTTCAAGATAAATATATAATCTAAGTGTCATACACCATAATGTAGATGTTTTGATGTGATGGGTGCACTTTAAATTATATAGTTCAATGAAAATGTTATGATGTGATGGGTGAACTCATAATTATAAACCACTCCAATGAATTTTGTCATTTTAATAACCTTAGGATTAAAGTGAAATATATGTGAACATGATGATATCCTTGTACAGAACTATGTCTGGTTGTTAACCATAAAGGAATGATGTTTCATTATTATGCATTGCCACATTTCATGCCATTACCCAATGTTTCTTCTCATGATTATGAGCATTTTCCTATGTTATGATGACATTGATTATTTTCTCCCCTTTTTTTATTGGTGCATTTTTTTATTAGTCCTTTTTCATGGATTTTATCTCACCCTTTTTTGGTGAATTTCTTCAGGTGTATACATGTACTCTGAAGAATTATAGGGTCAATAAAAATAGAGTGAAGAAGGAATTAAATACATGTTTATGTTTTTTTAGGTAAATTTTATTTATGGTTCAAATTTTCCCTAAACACTAATCTATTGGATCATCATTTTCTAATTAGTATTTTTTTGTTTAAAAATATTTAATACAATATTAATGAAAAACAAGTGTCATTATATTTACCCATCAAGGGAGTCCTAAAGCATCTGGTTAGATTACGGCCATAGAAGTAGAAGACCTACGCGATAACATTGGTTTATGTCTTAAATCACTCACATACTTAACCATTTACCTCTCAAGATCTGTATTATCTAACTAAAACATGTCCTATATAAGAGAATCTTGAAAATTATAAAGGGGCCCATGAAAAATTATGTTAAGTGGAATTAGCGAGTTTGGATGCGCACATTTTGGGGCCTACACCTAGGGAAAGTGTAGCTAGTGGAAGGTTGACTGAGGAGGTCAGGGTGGCAGTTTTAAAACCATAGGCCCTCTATCTTATCTAAATGAGGTTGGTTCCTAGAATACCAATGATTATGTCCACTATTGGAGAGCCAAAACACCTGATACAGATCATCATGGATATCCCGTCTTTTCTAGGTATGATAAAATCTTAAGTCCCTCATTCATGATCAAATATTCATAGAGCCTTCACATCAATGTGAATGTTGTCTATTATTCCTAAACACAATAAACAGAAGTGGTTTATATAAAAATCATTGAAATACCCATTATTTAATGGAATCCTATGTTAGATGTCCCAATATTAACACATGGCCTCAATATGTCGATGCAAAACTCCTAAATATCCTTTTGCATTCATAGATTCATTCCCACTATTTGTTGCTTCGATTGAATGACATGGACCTTTCTTGAACCGCTCATAATGAACCACAAACCCAACAATAAAATGAGTATTTAACATCTAGGAGACTGTTTATGATAGTTGTGACGGTTTATGTGGAGTTGGTCACTGAAGATGACCACTCTATTGTCCCAGGTAGATAGTCCACTGCAATTGTGAGTGAAACCACTTGTGGGGTTGAACTCCGGGCTAGTATAAATGACTTTTTCTAGGTAAGTTAATTTAATGATGGATAACCCCATGATTTGGAGCCCAAACCAAATTAGTGGATTATTAAGGTTGATCCAACTACAAACTAGCTAGCATACTTTCATGAGTATGAGTCTGCACCGCTTTAAGATCAAAAATTCACCAATCTCAATGTTGAAAACGAAAATCATATATTTCATCACATGGTGTGTAAATTCTTAAAATGATTCATAAAAAAAACATAGAATCCTCAACTAGTTGTCCTAATTGGATCGCTCCTCCATTTGTTTTACAATATTCACCAGAGGGGAATATTCTCGAGGTCTTACTGCATTGATTTTTGATTTCCTCCTCAAGTGGTTGAATTAAGAAAACAAAATATGAACATTTCCTGGAATCAAGATAAGTATGATAGTAATGAAAATCTCTATGAGATAAATAAAGAGATATAACATCAATAAATAACAAATAAATGAGAATTCTTATTTAATAAATACTAAATTGAAAGTCATTACCCAACCGATGACTCGACTGAACAATATCAAGAGACAGTGGATGAAGGCATCACATTTAGTAGAAGATCCCCAATATGAGAAGTAATAGGAATACATCAGAGTTGATTGCCTTCACCTAGTGTATGATTATTAGTAACTAAATCTTGGAAGGTGGTATCAAGCCTTAGATGAAACACTCCAACGATTTGAGGAGCTACAGTGCTCAGTCACTATATTGAGATATAGGGTTAATTTTACAAGAACTCATGAGTGGATCCAACATTTAGATGACCCATTCTTCCTTCATTCTTTTGAAAAGTTTTAGTTTACATGGAAAAATATTTTCTCTGGTTTCATTTAATTACCCCACCTCAATCATATTAGTGAGAGAAACAATGAAAAATCCCTAAGCTCACGTTGGACATACCCAATATGAGAAATAATGGAAGACCATGTGATTTATTTCCACAAGAGAATTATAGATAACAATTGATACTCAGTTTATGCTATTGTTGATTGAACACTGAGATTGTTTGGTCTGAGAGAGGATATTTTAGGAGAACATAACTCATAGAACAACCATTTTACTTCCCCAATGGATGGTAGTACACAAATGGGATAACGCCAGTGGAATTGAATTCTGTCTAAATAAAGGATAATGAAAAGTGAAAATCAAAATTCATAAATTCCAAAAAATAAGGATAGTGGAATGGTAAAACATGATAAATCATAACTATTTTTGAAACATAATATCTATTCCAATATCCTGAAATCAGGGCAAACAAACATGGTCCAACTATTAACCATGTTCGAAAAATGGAATCAGTCTCAGAATTATATTTGAAGTCTTCTGGGATGTTAGAACCAGATGAAAGAGGAGCTATAAATATCTTTAGACCAAGAAACTAAGGTTTCATGTTTAAACATTGAATAGGATTAGGTTCCAAATAAGTGGAACACAATTCATGGGAATGGATTTTTGGAAATTTCAAATGGATTACAACAATTGGAATTATGTCACCTTGGATTAGAGAAAATTGGTGTGAGTGTATATGTCTGGAAAATGAATAAACCAATATTTTGATGAGATATATATCGAATATTGAGGGAGGGACAAGGGAACATGAGTAATGTGGTAGATTACAAACAATAGTGGAAAAAATTCAAAGAAATGGCCAAGTATTCCATTAATCTTTATACCATGGAAAATGATGATGTATATGCAATTTCAGTTTGTACGGTGAGGATTTTGAACAAAAGATTTATCATTATACATTGAATAAAAAGTATTTTCTAGTTTGAAATTTTGGGATCCAGATTCAACTCATAGTTTAATTTCATGTGACTGGGAAATTTCATATTCTCAAATTTTTTATATCATTGACTAAGGGAAAGATGCTTCCTAGAATGGGAATATGTGGCCAAATTGTGTCAAACAATGACATGAATGAGGGTCTAGAATGATTGAAACCACATCACACATTCCCAATTAGTCTTTAATATTGTTTAAATTAGTTATTCTTAGACTATTCTTCTAGGTTTAAGGTCATAAATCTCCGACCTATGAGGATATTAGTTTATGGTCATTGAGTTTGGGCCAAGGGCCCCGTTATGCAAACTAAGCACATCGGTAGACACCACAATAAAATTCATAATACCATGTGAATCATTCTTAGTGTGAGAAACAAGAAACTTATGACCATTTTCAAAACATATGATCAACCGTTTTTCACTAGGGATCCATTAGGGCATTAGAACAGAATGGGAGGTGAGCCAAGAATGGCATGAGTCCATCATGATTTGGTTGGGGGAGGGGTGGAATGGAAATATTATGGAGATCCAAACAAATAATTTATCAAATAATGGTTGGTGTGTATCGGATAGTGATAGTTAAACCCAAGTTTCATGAATATTTTAGGGTCATATTTCATGAAACTTTGGATAGATTCTTCTTTAAGGCAATTTTCAGACCGAGAAAAATTAAGTTCTTCACGGGGCCACTTGTGTGGATTTGTGTAGTATGATTTAGTGAAAAACTAACAAGAATGATGACCAAGGGGGGCCATGTTGCACATTATAATCCATGAGGAGAGTCTTGCATATAGTTTAAGGTTGCAGGGAATGGTTCATAGGAAAAATGATTAATGTATTGTTATATATATGGGATTCAAGGGGTAAAACACTCCATGAAAAAATACTAGTACGTTCATGTTCAACATAGAAACCCTACTATTAACTTCATATATGTTATATTTATAATTAATGGATTGTAACAGAGTCCAAGTGGCCTATGTTTTGATTATTTGTTGGCTGGTATGGGAGAAAAAATGATTGGGAATCCCTATAAATCCCATAAATATGGGAAAATATCCATACATAATTCATTAATATATCATGGTGAGAGACCAACAATATTGTGGGATAACCCCTCTATATTGAGGGGAATGAGGCATCATGATCTTATTTAGGGTATGATCATAGTTTAATGTCATGTGTTGCATATGTCAACTCCTAGTTTAAGGTCATATAGTTCATATCATAATGTGTGAAATGCCTCAAGTGGGTATGTGTTTTATGGAATCCTAACATATCCATTGTAAATGTGTCCCTAGTAGGCCTGACACCACATGAAATTCCCCCTTAGAAACCCACATAGTATTTAATGTCTTGATGCTTGAACATAGAGTGAATAGTTATAGGTCATGTTTCTTGGACCATATAGTTCATAGATTACAATCATATAATTTTGACGGTGGATGGATATTAGTTTACATTACTACATCTTGTACCGTTGGGTATTCAATTAAAAAGGGATATGCATACTTTGGTGTCATGAAAAGCACAACGTGAATTGGGAGCAATGAGTCCTACACACCACATTGTTTTTCTTGAGATGGATTTCACATAGTTCAATGTCTTAATGATTTTTTTCTATGAACAATTTATGGTCATTTTAACTTCACCAAATGGTTCTTAGATTAAGGTTATATAATTGAGATCATGCAGTTCTTAGTTTATAGTCATTGAGTTAGGACATTGGACTCCTCAAAAGAACATATGATGCATGGAGGATTGCAAAACCCGATGTGAAAAAGGGATGAAGAATCCTTATCACCACGCCACATATTTATAGGGAGACTTTTGGGATGGAACAATTGGAACCTATAAAAAATAAAATAGATATCTGAAATGAATGAGGGCCACAGAGGCCCTACTATTCAATAAATGGGTCTTTATTGTGAATTTTAGTTTATAAATTTGCATACGGGAAAAAAGATATGATGTTAGGGTGTCTCTAGGTATCTCATGGGGATGGAAATCAAGACACACATATTTTATGATTGAAATACCCCTATGTAGGGCTTTCCTTTTCATAGAGGAAGAATTTTTTTGTGGTGGCTAGACCATGATGTAAAAATCAATGCATCACTACTTATCGTATATGGATGATAATCAAGCCATTCATAGTTCTTGAAATATAGCATAAAAGATTACAGATTCTTAGAATTATGTCCTCTTTGATGAGAAAAGTGTGGTTTCATGTAGTTTTTCATCATGAAACTAGGATGCTCTTTTTTACAATGATTGATGTCATGACACTACGACACTGGAATTATCTAGTTTATCGTCATGTGCCTAAGATGAAAACAAAATAGTTTGACATCATGTTGTTGGGAATAATAGAAGAAATAGTTATAATAATAATTTTCATGGAATGGAAGAAATATCCAAAAGTGAATGATGATATAGGAGGATCGAAAACATAAGAAAAACTCTTAATAATGATAGGAACATAGTTTGAAATCATGATATATAAGAATGAAATTGTAGTTTACAATCATAGTTCTCGAAAAATAAGATGACTATTAATTTAAGGTGTTAAATCTCATACTAGGAAACTAGTCTAATATAGTTTACTTAGGACACATGTACTATTTAGGTTCATGTAAATAGGACCATGGATGCTATACATATTAATGTCACATAACTAGGATGCTAATGCTATGTAGTTTAATGAGGTATATCTTAGACTGTGGTTCCTTAAATGAATTACTACTTGAGGAACTTGTCATTGGTATAAGGATTTATGCCCTAAAATTCCATGGTAATCAAATAGTATTAACCATTGAAATAGACCTTATGAATGAAAAAAGTTCCTTCCCACTTTCCCTCTGACATTGGATGATTCATACAATGTATCATTAAATTTTGAAAGCCAATACCATGTCACCCTATATGAAGGAGTGGAGGAGAGCCTTATTATTGAATTCCCTTAATATAGATGGATTTATTCTATTATTTCTTATGTATGGTAATCGTTGATAGCTTTTTGGGGTGACTGAATCTAAATCTCAATTGATAAGACTATATCTATTCTATATACTATTTAATAATAAGTCACTGGAAGGGAATTGAGAGTCACCAAATGAATTTTCTAGAGAGTATTGTGGATATTTTTTAGAAAATATTTCATGTTATGTCTCACAATCATCTAAAAAATGTTAGAGAGGGTTTAGTTTAACAACATGATCTATCCAGTCATCTGTACATGATATTGGGATGTTTTCCTGGACCAGATAATATACTTTGAATATATCCTCTTCATCTTAGATGCTCTAAAATTAGTTCCATTACAAGTGTAAATATAACTAGGGACCAAAATCCATGGACTATGTGCGAGATCATGAATTTTATCACTGACCAAGCCTTCAAATCCTTAAGAGGAAATGGTTCTTCACACATGGAGAAGAAATCTGTTGTGGTCAGAATGAACTAGCATGATCAAGCTATCACAATAGGATAGTGTTGCATAACATTAATTCCCCTGAAAATGAAGCGACAAGAATACCTGTAGTATATAGATACTCTAATAGTAGATACACATTGTTGTCATGAATATGAAACACGTGACACCTCTTGGAGAACTCGATAGAGTCATGAACCATTGTAGGAAAAAAGTATCCTAGCCATTGAATCTGGAGGGATAGATTCAATCCCCCTTGATGAGAACCTCAAAACCTCAAATGTGCATCCTTCATGAACTGGTGAATCTCACTACATTGAATTCAATAGAGTAGTACACCACAAAACCCATGTTTTTAGAGAGTTTACTCGAGGTAGGGACCACTCTAAATGATGAACTGTATTGAATTACAATAAAACATTTCATTTTCATCTTGGTCTGGTGTGGAAATTCCATCTTGTAGATACTCTACAAGATGAATTTTCTAATGGAATATTATTTATAATATGGGGGATGAGGGGGTCCCAATGTAGAAGCCTTGGTAGTTTTCTAGTTTTACTACTGGCTATCATCATCATCTATGATGATGGATGTAATGAACATCCATTGATACACATTAATAAATATCTCATCTTGGTCAGTCTCTATAGGAGAAGTAGCTATAGTAGACAAGGTTCCAACTTGACTACTCTACAATTGGGGAACATGAGTCACCTTTGGCGGATAACTGAACTAGGCCATTAGCTGGTGAGTAAATTTCCAAAGTGGATCAATATTTGGATTTTTTATGATGTAATAACCATTGATCTATTTGATGAATAATTTGAATTCTTCGTTCTCATGAAAGTGGGGGACATCAATCTCGATGCAATATAAGGATCAGTAATGAGATCTTAAAACTATGCCTTGTTGTGGGAGAAGCCTTATAAAAATAAGAAGAAATATAGAAAAATGACCAACACAATCATGATGGAGATGATTTATAGGCCTTCAATAATGATCATGGTTCCATTAATCCTTATATTGATTGGGCTGTAATATAAACCATAAAAGTACATCTTCTAGAACTGAATAGCCAGATCCACTGAGGGGATAAAGTCACATTGGAGTCCATCATTCATATGAGATTCTTCATGTGTTGGAGGTGTGGATATTAATTATTCATGTTTGTGTCATTTTATTTATTTATATGGAATGAAACTGATATCAAAATACTAAAAGATTACTACCCAACATGTTAGAAGTCTAATAAATATTGTTCTATTCAAGATATACATCAATGAGTTTACTAAGGACACCGACCATATATCATGATGTTGCAGAAAATTCCACAACTCATTTACATTGAATACCAGTGAGAGAATACTATATGTAGTAAGTGAGTATTTGTCCCTCGTTTCATGGAGCATTCCACCGAGATAGTATAAGCTACACTTTCTTCCTTCATTATCATTATAGAGGAGAACGAAGATGAGGTAGCGTTTCAATTTAGCCACATTAAGGCCAAAGCAATCCTTGGGATGGATGGTATCCAAAATATATGTTATATAAGATATATATTAATTTCATAAAATGTTACCTGAAACCATTCATCCCAATAGTATGTAGTATCTTTATTCATGAGCATAGATAAGGGATTACAATTGTAGCCTGATTCAGTAGGTATCTACATATGTAAGCAAAGTGGCCTTGAATTCTTTGGATCTCTTACAGGTTGCTCAGAGGAGGTGTATGGTTGATGGATTTGATCATTATTGGGTAAATATCAATACCTCCATATTTTATTGACTTATCCAAGAAAAATTCCTAAAGTAACCCTGAAAGAAATCATTATGTGATTCTTGTTAAGATTCCAATAGTGGTGGAATCCAAACACTTTAGAAAGATATCTGAGATAGTCCTTATGTTGGTTGGATTTAACCAAAAAATGGTCCACAAAGAATTCCTCTAGTGTCATAGGAATCAGTTGGAAGATGTGGTGCATGTCCCATAAATAATTGGATCTTTTATTCATTAGACTGAAAGGAATTACCTGATATAAGATGGTTCGTTGTGGTGAATTGAAGGAAGTAGAAAATTTATGTTCAGGGTAAAACCAGATCTGATTATATTCATAATATCCATAGAATAATTCGATAGCCTTGAACCTATATATGGAATCAATCAACAAATATATCACTGAAAGAGAAAAACCATCCTTCAGACAGTGGATGTGGAGGTCCAGAATGTTGATACAAAATTTGATCTACCTTTTCTTCTTCTTTAATTGGAAAACATTAGATGAAAAAATTTGGTATTGACCCTCTTTGATGATTTTGGATTTGAAAATCTTACCATTATTATCCTCTGCCATAGCACTAGGAAAATGGTACAATTTTTGGGAGGCATTTTAAACCCATGATTATTCACTTGGAGACTATGAAGATGGATATAAACCTGGGGGACTAGCTATAGAATCTCATCATAAATCCATTAAAATAAATAATTTTGTTAATTCAGGATATAAATGTATTTTTATTGTGGTTCTGGAGGGAAGGATGCAATTATTAGGGTTTCCGTTTGATCATCCCCCATTCGAAGGTTAACATGAACCAACTCATCGATAGTGGTGGAGACACCGTCATCAAACAGGGGAGATGTTTATTTCCAAACCTCTTAATCATCACAAGAAAAATAATTAGTATGAGGATATGGTTTATTCATACCCAATAATTTTGTTAGAACACTATTTTCGACTTGTGAGGGTGTGGAATCCTCACTGGGATACTCTTACTCTACTAAAACAATGGTGAAAAGGTTTGTTGTTCTAAATACATTAGGAATTTGACTATAGGAACCATGCTTGATTTCAAATTAATGTTGATGAGTAATCTTATGTTGGTTATACCCACCTTATAAAACAGTTCAGTATGACACACAATTATAGCCATGGGGAGAACATTTAGGTACATAACAAGGTTCTGGCCGACTAGTATCCATGGGGAATAGCCTATATTTGAATAAGAAGTAATCTTATGATGTTCCATGTGAATAGGAACACGATGTACATTCATCTCAAAAAATAAAAAGAGACATACAATATATATTGTCGTAGATTCCATGTAGTGAATCTAGAATATGAAATCATCAGCCAAATATGTCAATGTGCTAGCTACGATGATGGTGTCCTCATCCTAGTTTGTATTAACATTCATGTCCTTTCTCTTGTAATATAAATAATAAAGATAGAAATTAACTTTAGTTTATGGGGGATGAATCAATCTCAAGCACACTTACTAGACCATTTTAGTGATTACTTTAGCCACTTGTGATACGAGTAGGGTATTGCTTCTTGATGATGAAGACATGGCATACCCATTAATACATTGTAGGTTTTATCATATGATACAGCCCCCCCGTGTTCTCTATCAAGAAACCAAACTCGGTCTTTAACCAGATCCTACCACATGGTCTCCAATCAGTCTCGTCCTAACACATAATCCATTGATCATATGGGTAATAGTCTTCTTTAGTGAGTCCTAACATATAGGGCGCCATTATAAGATTGATCCTGAACCTATTTTGACTACAAATCAATGGACCTCAACACCATTGATCTAGATAGTGATGTAAATCGGATGAATGTTCCCCAATATGAGAGATACCTCATCTTATCCAGAGAAAGAAATGATGTTTTTTACATTCTTCTCACTAAACCTCTTCAGTGTAGATTGTCTACGTGACTGCTACTTCCGTTCCGAACAATAGGGGGAATTTATTTCCTTCACTGGGGACCTCACACATTTTTAATAATAGGAGGTCGAAATTAAGGATCAAAAGATTTGATGGAATGATAGAAAGGTTCATTTACACATTTAACTTTTTGGGCCAATGTATGTTTATCGATGCAGGAGGTCTCTCATTGTATGTATAAATGGAACTACTAACTAAAACACCGGATTCGGGTTGGTCCTGGAATCATTCTGTGGTTAATCAGATTACTAACCTAGAAATACTACAGGCTGACTATCAGTTGACTGAGTCCTATCTCTAGCTAGACATAACTGATCATGATGTGACTATAGTTTTTCTTTGTAGCTAGTTAACATGGTCTTCTATTGTAGCATGTTTGACGGTGCAGAATGAGAGGATTGTGAATTCTATGATTTGGTCAACACTAAAAGTATGGTCTCTATAGAATGCATGGATATTTTTGAAATAGTAAAATATGTATTTTTTTTTCGTTTTCATGCTTCTGACCAACTCTTCTATGGTTTTAGCTGCGAGTACATGGGGAACATAGATGTTATTCCTCATCATCAAGGCCCACAGGGGGATCCTCCAACTTGATGGTAATAATAGATTCAAACACACGATCTTCAATAGAACAATATTCCAATTTTAGGAAGATAGTTGGTGTGATTCCCATCTCTAGGACCATTAAATCACCGAGGGTGAAAGATATCATCAGTATCAGTTGGTGGATTTTAATTCCATCATGATATTGAAAACTAATATTTGGGACATAGAAGACTGTGTTGTGGATGCAAAAATGTCATTTGAAAGAGGCATATAAAATTCATGAAGATTAGGATGGCCAATGACACTCCAGATTATTCCCTAGGTATGAAAAAATACCCAAAATGATATACCATAATCATAAATGTGAGTCCCATAGTTGGAATAATACTTCTAAGGAACTCCATTTTCACTATCAAGAATAGTAGAAATGTGTTCCACCTGCACCAAGAAATTTCCCAAGATGACCATAGCACTGTACCTTTGGTCTTGAAGGTAGTCCTTGTTATAATAGAATTGTTTAATGGTATTTCAAAGGATCATGTAATAAGATAAATGGTCATGATGATATGTACAGTTAGATTCATGAGGTTTGTTTCACTATGGTGGCTTCAGGATCCCCTACTTTAAGGAATTATAGAAATAGGTGGGGACATGTAAATCCATGAAGGAGTATGCCTAGTTTCTCATGTCATTGAAGGGATCTTTGGGAAATTATCCATAATTTGGGGCTAGAGCGACCTTTTCTCGTGAAGGGGATATGCCTTGAAAGGCAGTTACTGTCAGTTCTTCATAGGATGGGGTTGAGGTTTATGAGGGTTCTGCACTCCAAAAGACTCTATTGTGGGAGGGGGAAACAACTCTAGTATCTCTGTGGCCTTCACCTATGCTTTGAAGGAAATCTATTCCTTGTCTGTTCTTTTTCTTGGAGCTGAAAAGGAAGAGGATGTGATTTCATTGCCTTCTACAAGAATTCTTCTTGGCCATGATCCTTTTCAATGAAATTGCAGTGTCCTCCAAGTATGTTGCAAGATCATCTTCGAACGGTTCTCACATGTCATCCACCCCATGCTGGATATGGCTTGTCATCGGGTTGGATTGAAACTTATTTGGGACCCCAAGGCTTCTATATGGGAAGTGAGGGAGTCAATCAAATCATATTGTTATAGGTTCCTATCCTGACATGCATCCTTAACAAATAGTGTGTTTAGAGGATTACTAACCCAATAGGTAGGCCTGGAAGGTCAAGGAACATAACAGTCTCGACCCCAATGAAGATTGTCACACTACTCAAGAAGATTCTGTGACTCATATAATGGTTGTGATCCATAAACTCCCACATCTAATATATTTGGAAGCATAATATTATTAGGATAAATGGGTTGTAACTAGTCAAGGATGACTGTTTGTTTCCCCTACAGCCCCAGTGGAAGAGGGACATCATCTTGTTGAGGAGTTGGATAATATGAGTGTCAAATTGTTAAGAGATCATTGATGATGTGATTCTAATCTATGATCTGCTAAAGTAAGGAAGCAATTATAAGATCATACTATGTCTTTTATACGAGGTATAGAAAATATGAGGGCTCGAGTTGTTCGTTTCCCTTGTTTGTGTTTCCAATAGATGGAAACAATACAGAGAGATCCCTGAGATGGAGTGTCTGCCTTTTTAGGGAAGTGTAGTCACTAGTATAATGGTCTACGAGATACTACACATCCCTAGTTGGTCAGTTTTCTCTCCGAGAACCTATGTCAACACCTGCATCCTTGGATATCTCTTAGATGACCGTATTTACTATGAAGATAGCTAGATAAGAATATTCAATAATAATAGGTAGGTCAGGCTGTCATAGGATGTGGCTGAAGTGGAGAGTAGTGTATTATCCGCAAACCTTAATCATCATATGGGGGATGCATCATACATGATTTTATAGACCAATATGAATCTGTTGACACATCCTTATTTGAGGGTCCTATATTAGCTAGATGATGTGGGATGCTAAGTCATCTGGAGTGTTGGCTACAAAATCATGCTAATTTCATGATTGATATCATCAAAGTTCAATCGACATTGTAGGTAGACTAAATGATGCTCATGGAGAAGAAAACACATATTTTGTATTGTCTTGAAGAAGAACACAACATGATATACAGTGAGGGATTCAATGATTTCATAGTTGTATGTTTCATTCGGCCAAAACATGACAAAATACTTATATGAAGCTAGAGTATCCCATATGCTTTTCTACTCATAAGATGTCCCCTCCTATTGGTTTTCCCAAGATTCAATTTTTTTTATTATGATATTAGTGGTGACACTAATGTAGATCAGTGCGATAGTTTGCCGACTAGTGGAGGAGATGCTATGTTAGTTGGATTTTCCCAACATATTAGGTAATCCATTTGGAGTGGTACCAATGACATCATAACTTCCTCATAGGGCTGGGTGTTCACCACTTCCTCATTTGAGAGGGTAGTAGTGCTAATCAGCGGGATCATATGATACACATATACTATCCCATTACCTAATAGCTCTCTGTAATCTTAGGTAGTGGTAGATATTTAATATGGATATGATAAAAATGGTTGTACTATGTGACCCTAGAAGGAGGAAAAATCATTCTCCACCTCCATATACCTATTGATGGGTTTGGTAATTCTATAAACCTCACCTTTCAGACTAAAAAACTTCAATATATGGGAGGGCACTACATACTATAATGTAGACGACTGGGGTGGAGGATCCATCATTGAATTGTATTCCCCCTTATAATTTGATAGGTGAACAGGATTGATGATTATTTTGTGGTTCCTGAAATTATTCCTTCAATTAAGGTAGGTCACCCTTTTTCCCCAGGACAATTCATTAGGGTTGAGAAAGTCATCAACATTAAGAGGGCCTTCTTTCTAGTGGATGATGGTGTGGGGTGAACATAAACATTTATTGGTTGAGATTCAGGGAGGGACTTTGTATCGATTATCTTTTGATCAGGGAGGACCTCCTCTTTAAATATTTTAGGAGTGGGAAGAACCTCCACTGTGGTTGTTGAAAATGTAATGATGACCTCTTATTTGGTATGTGGGAACATGGGGAGTAACTCCATGCTAATTTTGAGAGTGGGGATTACATTTTCTTTGTTGGGATGAACTGTTAGGTAGGACTTCACAATGAGAAAAATGGACATGGGGAGGAACTCCATGTTGAGAAGCATATATACAAGGGGGACCATTATACTAATTGAAGTATTCACATGGAGGTCCTCCGCATGGGGTGATGTCAGATAAGAGATGAACTCTTATTGACCATTGGAATAACAGGGAAGTCCTCCATGTATACAATTGAAGGAGTGGGTATGAACTCCACTTTGGTTTGATGTGGCATGGGGGGGACCTCTATGTTGGATGATTTTTTTCATGGGGAAGACTTAATTCAGATTATTGATGAAGTAGGGTGGACCTCTACTTTTATCAGTGCTGGAGAATGGAGGACATCCACTTTAGCTAGTAATGACATGAGGAGGATCTTCATGCTAACTAGTTGTGACATGGGAATGGACTCCATGTCGGTTTGTTGCAGCAGAAACGAGAGGAATTTTATACTAGATACCAATGATGATTGGATGGCAACTATTTGGATCATTGGGGACATGGAGGGGACCTCTTTGATGATTGTGAGAGTGGGGAGGACCACCTCATTGGTTTAATATTTTAATAGGAGGACCTCTGTATTTAATATAATTATCATAGGTTGCAACATAACAATTTTCAGTTGCGAAAATGATTGACAGAGTCAACCTATCCCCCATGAAAGGAAGATGATGTCTCAATCCCAATTAAGAAAATACAGAACCCTTATTGTTGTTTTCAAGAATTTGACAGAATTAGTTGGTGGTGGTAGTGTCCACCGACACAATAGAAGTTGAAGTGCCTCGTTAGAAATTCACTTGAGCTTGTGTTCAATGTTTTTACAAGAAGTTTCAGACCAAGGATAGTATAAAATGTGTATAATCCTCATGATTATCTACATAGAAGATCAGCCATTATTTGAATTCATGGGATCTGGTGGGCACCCTACATGAAATTTCTTGGTAGTATTTATAGTCGAGAAGACTCTATCATCCCCAACATGTTTTCCTTAGGAGTGAGAGTATTAAGATCGTCACAGGGGGAGGCTCCCAAAATGGTTCACTATTGGAGTGGACAGAAGAAGCTCCATGAGAGACCCATGGGGCGGCTATGTTAATGAAGAGATAAATCCTATTGGTCATGGTGAACAATATACCTCATGGTTTTTACTCCCTCCTTCTCATACTAGAAGACGATGGTGTCTATAACTATCATCAGGATGATTTTAGTTGGTGAGATGGGGAATGTGACCATTGTAGTTGGTGGCGTAGTGGATTCCATGATGAATGTGGTGTCATGTGAGATTTTAGCATTGACAGTTCACATTCCCCTACATATGCAGGTGTTGGGAGGATAGTTTCCTCTTGCTTGGGTCCTAAAAATAGGAAATATTCAATGGTCAGTATAGAAATATGTAATGAAATTCCCAATGCCCCAATGTCATAAAATATTATATGAGTAGAAAGAAATATTCTTACTAACAAACTCGCATACAATAATTCCCAATGTTTATCCTCCCTAATTTGTGGTGATTTCCATTTCAAGACAACCATTTTATTAGTGGTTCTTGGTGTCCTATTGATTTATCTTCTTACCTGATAATCCAATGATATATTTATTTTTTTGAGTGCACATGTGGTGTAGAAGAGGCACACATCAGGTTCACCATTCTTATTTCTGGCCTGATATCAGCTATGTCTGAGCACGATCAATAATTTGATGACCAACATGCACAGTACCCATCATTAAAGGATAAAAACTTCACGTTAGGTTCACTATTTTTATTTCTTATTCATTCTCTAGAGTGTTCCACGCCCATGTTATTTAGTCATGCTAGCATGACATTTTATTTCGCCACATTCTTGGTTCCAAACGAGGGTGAAATTCATCACTATAAAAAAAATTGTCTACCCCATAATATAAATAGTATGATGTTATGTTGTTTCATACTTCAATGGAGTCCTCCATAGAACATGTTTTCTATTACATGTGAACCACAAATATTTGATTCATGTTTATGAAACTGGTTTCTGGTGCGATCTCTTTGTCAGTGTACATTAATTACACTGCTTCTGTCTATAAATTACAATGGGTGTTGATAGGGAAGCAACCTTCTCTCAAGAGAATAGTCACATTGTGGATCGTTGGCATGTATGGATGGTAGTAAATTTGGTCACATGTATCTTTACACATAGGAGGTAATCACATGGAGGCATATTATTCACATAATCTAATAATTGTAATATCAATCACAAGGTATTTAATACCAAAAGAATATGTTCCATGAATTTCACATCAGACATACCATGTTTAGCATGATTTAGCTAACTATATGGGTGTATATATTCTACGTATTTAACCTCAGACATACCATGTTTAGTATGAGGTATCTATTTTGGGTAACAAGTTTATCATCTTATGGAGACAAAAATGATTGATTAGAATGCCACATTGGGGGAATATCAAGGAGGAACATCCTTGGAAAGGATCACATTGAATGTTTATTATATGGATATATCATAAATTTATTTGGAGAAATATTCAGGAGGTGTTTCCCATAAAGGGATGATGTCACTACAAGAATGTTAGTTAGAAATTCATTATAGCTGGATCAGGGAGGTTCACCCCTAGTAGGGGGGTGCCTTGGTTTACCATTGGCCATGACTAGAAATCATAGAGGAATTATACATACCATCTTTATAATATAGGGGTCAAAACCCACATAGTTTGATTCTCTAGTTTAATTTCATGTGACGGGACAATTCCATTCATTTTAACATCACGCGGTCTGAAAACTCACGTCATGAATGGAGCCTCAATGAGGGATTGTGTTGGGATTACACATGAATTCTTCCCTTTTTAAGAGTACTTATCATGGTTGGTTGATATTTTTAGGATTTAACATATATACTCCTCAAAACTACTTAGAGCAGTGATGATATGGATTGGGATTATATTTGAAATTAGAACAAGGGACATGAAAGATATGTGGTCTTCAGGTAGTGGCATGATTCAAACGAGATGTGGCTGCATAAGGAAAATAAATATTTATTTTAATATATTAAGTTTATTGATTGTATAGATTGGATTTTAGGGAGTCTTCATATGTATACTAGTTATTTGGGAATCAAATCCTATATACATTGGAATGGATGGAGCATACACTTAAGGTTGTTTCCCTAGGAAGTGAAGCATGTGGTTGGGGATTACACATGGGAACGTCCCATTTAAGGGGACATGACTAGGTATTACACATAGGAGAGGCCCATAGATCATGTATGGTAGGATTTCACAGTCCCTTATACTCTCAAACTCTATGTGAATCATGATCAGTGGGAGAAACATGAGGAAGTGGTAGACATGATGTTCATATCATGAAAGATGTGCCAATGAATGATGGTATGAGAATTACCCATGGATGCTTCCTGAGGGAGATTTCATTCCTTGTGAGGAGGATTTAATTTTATAGATAGACTACTATATGATTTTGTCATAGGGTGTGTGGGTATTACACATTGAAGCTGCACTTTGGGGGTGGATCATCCCAAAATGGGGAAGAGGTGGCATCCCATAATGATAATACATGGGGAATACTATATTTATTACATATGTTTCAAGTATAATTTTACATCATTTTCTATTTATGTTGGTTCTAGGACGTTTTATTTCATACAACACACACATTGGGAGATCACTTCTTACCCATCAACATTAAAAAATTGTATATCATGCAGCCTTGGGTGGGGAATGGATTTATCAATTATAGGATATAATAGAGTGGAGGAGTGGTCAATCAAGTGGTTCATGTTAGAATGCCAATAGTGGGATGAAAAAGACCTTACCATACCTATGTTTGGAAGAAAATGGTATTTAAATGTACTAGCAAGTGGCATATGAGACACCTCACAAGGGACCAAGAAATTGTTGCATGTAATTTTGGATGGTAGAGTAAAATAGGTGAGAACAATTCACGAGGGTTTTGTGTAAAGGTTTCTAAAACATTATGGTATAACATAGAGGATCCCTAGAGATATTAAAATAAGTGATGGAAGCTGGATTGGAGGATCAGACACAAGGTTGAGGTTGCACTAAAGAGTAGTTCTCGTAAACACCTGACATAGGCTGAAAGTAGTTGGGAGTGGATTACAAAAATATGGGCCCACATATGAGAGGAACCATGGGGAAACTATCATGAAACATCTCTACCTTGATGGATCCATGATTTCTCTATGTTGTATAAGATTAGTCTTACTCACTATATATTTAGAGTCTGACTTCAGGAGGATCTCCTTGAACAAGGGGAGGTATGGAGAGGGTGGCCTTCAAATCATATAAGAATTTTTTGGTGATATAATAGATGATTACATTAATGAAATATGTCTTCTATGAATCATAATTCTTTTACAAGGTGAAATATATCACAAGGTTCCGGTTCATGTCATATTTGTTGCGCAATATGGTTACACAAGGATTGGTTTCTTGTGTGAAATGTGGATATCTATTGTGTGGATTCCTAGTCCATTTTTAGGGTCCCTTAGGAAATATGGTTGATTTAATTCTTATGTGTAATGTTAGAGTATTGAATGAGATTTAAATAATATGTACACACCTTGAAACATGCACGTACCTCCCTTGGAATTATCTGAATTATTCACAGAGTCAGATGGTGGAATTCATTTTCCCAAAGATGGTCGTTTTCATCTAAATGTTGAATTAGATTCCAGAAATTATTATGGATCTATGGTGGATCAATATTTTATATAATGAAATAATAATTAATATTCCATTTATTCATAGATCAGTGAATAATATATAATATTGATGATGTTTATTAATTAAACCAATGTATACTATCGATAATGGGAGTTCATCGGGTAAGTGTTAATTTTATATTTTAAACCCCTTCATGATAGAGAATTGATGATGGATCCTTCATGAATAAATGTTATCTTGGATGATTGGAGGGGGAATCTACCTTCCAATGCCGACCCCTCTTGACTGATGTTTTAATTATCTATTGAAATTTACATTTCTGGGAAAATGTATATAGATTTATTGTAATGATATATTATTATTCATGAAATCTTCTTGAATATCTTTGTTAATGATGGATTAATGATATATGATTGATATATGTCTATACCTGAGTATTTACTATAGGTTTATTTATGAATTCATGAACCATTCCTCTAAAAACAATGAATATGGTGAATTGGTGTTTCTTCCTTCGACATCTCTCAAAATTGAATCTATTAATGGACTCTTTAAAATAATTGAAACTAGAAATATTTTGTTGAAATTTATATATCATTAGATCCCACTCTAAAAATATATATTGATGAACAAGAAATAGTGAAATACCTCCTTTCATTGTGTGAAAGTTCTTCATGTGTGTGAAACAAGGATAGATCTTCGATTCCCCAATAAACCATAGAGTTATTCATCAAAATCCATTATATAGGAATCTCATTACCTTATAGATGAAATGTATTTTTTAGTGAGCATAATATTATTATTTATGTTTAAATACTATAGTCAATTTTGTGATTGATCACATTTGAGTGTGTTTATGAAATTTATAAACAATAATGATATGCAATGTTTTACTTGTTAGGATGTGTCATTTTATTATTGAGGTTATCTATGGAATATGTTATTTTTTTCCTATATTAATAGTTACAAAGTGAATGGTGGACCCACCATGTATCATTATCCTTAGTGGAGTATCATATTCTATTTTTTTATATGACATAAGATCCTGAAAGTTGTGGAGGTATATTATCATTAAAAATTTGGATTAAATATATTTTTTGATTAATAGAGTGTTTAATTGGGGTTTGAGGATGAATGAGGGTGTTTCGGGTGTTCGAGAAATGACATAAAGGGGAAATAATCACTTCTGTGCATGTTTCATGGCTTTTGAACTATTAGTGAAAACCTCATGGGGTGGATGCCAAACTGCGTGGTTTTGGATAGTGGCATTATAATGTATATTTAATGGGTTTTCAATCCGTGAGGGGATCCTCAGGTAACCATATAACCTCACCCCACGTGGGCAGAGGCCTTCACAGAGTTGGTGAAATTTTTTGTCAAAAAGTGCAGCCAAACGATGCACCATTTAAAATGTAGGAATTTATAGTTTTTCCCCATAGGATTTTAAGTATCATACCTGATTTTTATCATCCTCCATCTTCCTCTATCCCTACTGATGAACCTAGGGACCCAATATTCCCAATGGTGGTTCTCCTTTGATTCATGGATGTTTGTAGTGTCATTGGTTGTAGATCAAAGGTATAGGTATGTCTCATATTCCTCTTTCTTCTCTTTTCAAGATTTGGGCTCAAAGTTTGGTTCTTCAAATTCTGATGCACAAAAAACCACTTTTTTCAAGTGGATATTAGGTTGGGGATTCAAGGGGTTCTGGGATCCTAACACATGGTTAAGTTTTAGAGTGAATTAATCATCTAATTTTATGTAGGTGGTCTATAAGGTATATCTTATAGTTTTTATTTGGATTAGTTAATATGTACTATGTTCTTTATTCTATTTTGTTGTACATTTGCTTCCTGTAGATATATTTGTTAATATGGGTGTATAAATGATGAATGGAACCCCTAATGATCTCCATTAGATTCATAGAGGAGAAATAATATTATTTAGGGCCTCCCATGGGGGGAACCCACATTCCTTCACCCGAAAATTGGAAACATTATGTTTATAGTTGATTTCCGATGATGTAGAGACCTCTATGAACATGTTAATATGATTTTTGAGTAGAAAATGGAATATTGATAGTTGAGTACTAGTTTTGATAATATAATAATGGGTTGTTTGGAATGGAATGGAAATTGGTTAATTTGGCTAAAGCTAGGATATATCAAATGGATTATAAAATTTGTCGAAATGCCTAAGAGGAATAAATCACATGAAATTATTAATATGTAAAATTGGTAATTAAATGTGAATTGAATAATATGATAAATGTATATTAATAAGTAAATTTATGAATATGTTAAATGGGTATTCATAAGGGAATTGATGAATATGCTAAATGGGTTAATATGAGAGAAGTATTGAAAATACCTAATGTTTTGGGGATGCGAATGGGAATTGGGATAAACATGATATGTAATGTAAATGGAAAATGTGTTAATATTGAATGTAGTGATATTAATTTCCATATTGATTTTTAAAAAATTTGTTTTTTATGTGTATTGTTTATGCATGGTTTATGATATGTCATATATAGTTAACAGATATATATAATTATAAGCATGTCTACATGGATTGGTAGTGTGGGGGTATTGATGTGAGGTTCTATGCCCCTGGGAAGAGTTATAATGATGCACTAAGTACATTCCACAATTCATGGATTAGGTAAGGAGATATAAACTCTATTCCCCTAATGACTACACTTGATGTGACCACCTGACCGAGGCTTCAAGGTTAGTGTAATGTATTCATTATGATGTGAGTTTCGTTAGTGAGTCAAAGAATTGGATTATTACCCTATGCATATTTGTTGTTTGGTTTTAAAATAGTGTGTAAATAATGTTATATTTTAACCCATGAGACACATAATGAAAATGGATAAAATAATAGAGATGGTATAAATTATGAAAATGGTAATAATTATAGAAATGGATAAGGTAGAGATTTTTTACTAATAACACCTGTGTTTTCCTTTTTTGCATTTCACTTATTATGTACTTGAATTCACTATATATATATAATGGCTATTTTTTAGACATTATTCATGGTGGCCAACTGAATTTTAATCACACCCTTCCCGAGCACCATTGAGTACAGAGATGACTTCATTCGTGAAGTCATGGACAAGGGTAAAGCCCATATGCTAGGGAGTTGAGTCGGTTATGAGATCTCTAGACTGAGAATCCAAACTATTTTTTGTATTCTTAAATGTTTCTTTATATGGGGGTTTCCAACACTTTGGCACCATTATCATTAAATTGTATATTTATTGTTGGTTTTTCATTTGTACCAGGTTTTGGGAGATGTAGATTATGAATGTTCATTGGTTGTTGCATATTTTTTTCCACTATTTAATATTTTATTTTAAGTTTCTTACTCTTGTAAAGTGATTATAGCCCTCCCTATGACTTCCTAGACCCTTTCAATAGGTCGGAAACCTCTATCATATGGGGAGGCATGCTTGATGTCATGTGGAGACTCATCTCGGGCACCGAGTTAGTGAATCTCAGGTTTGGGAAGTTACATTCTTTTATTAGAGAGGGTATTTTCTATAGGATTATTATTTGAGATAGTATATGGGATACTATGATGTGTCGAGCCTTGGCGATTAACTCATCCTTGAGAGTATCTATCCCATGTTAGATGGAATACCGAATTACCCAGGGTGGGAGTTATAGTTTCTTATATGTGTTTTGGTAATTGAATGCTATTTCACCATTGGGTGATCCAGTTGTTGTGTGATTTGACTATTTCATTATATTCTAGACATGGAAATACTGGCGCGAGGTTGTGCATTCATGCATCATTATAGGCACCTATGTATATGAGTGCACACATCATGATAGTAACATATAGGATGATCATGTGGGACATGAATGGTAGGATTTATTTTTTCTTTTTCAAAATATGAAAAATGTGATGAATAATAAAGATGATACAAATAGTTAAATGGAATGAATTTAAATGAATCGTTTAAGAATAATGGGCTTAAAAAATTATAAACTGGTTTAATGTTTTTGGTTGTGATAAATTACAATGTTGGAATGGTGACTAAAAGAAAAAATATTAATTTTTTGATGGTAACATGGTTAAATAATTTTTTATTGAAGGTTTTTAACGATTTAAAATGTTGGTTAAAAAATGTTGTGAAATAAGATAGGTGTCTAAAATGGAAATAATTACTTTGTAAATGTTGAAATTGTTTCAACATGGGGTGTCTAATGAAATACTAGTATCCACATTTGTTGTATTATCCAATCATAACCACTTACCATGATAGGAATGGTTGATGGTAGTATTATAGATATGATCACGTCTGTTAGGATAATATATATGGGGTGGGTTCAGAATGATGGGTAGTGTATTTCTATTATAGCCTTCACTGACTGTACATCCATTTAGATGTTTGTGGATGAAAATGTTTTGAAATATGAATATGAATATGTAGGTATTTTTATATTATTGGGTGAATAAAATGTTCTAAATTTTGAAACACTAGGTTTTCAAAATGGTGAGCATAATTATAAAAGAATGTATAGTGATGGAATATTTGGTGAAGTAATGTATTGATTTTTCTTTATAATTCATATTAGGACCTTTTATGGATGGTTTGTGTATTGAGGGTTCCTTATGATGAGACGTTTACGGAATTTTAGATAATCTTAGTGGGTCTCGATGTGTGGATAAGGGGGTGTTCATTTTTATGATTTCTGTCGGTCTATGAACTTATGGATTTGATATGTTTATTGATAATGTGAAGATGTTACCCCTTGAATGATGTATGTCTATGAGTTTTACATTGGATTTTAGAGTGAGTTTCTTGGTTGGGGAATTGATAATGATGGTTGTTTTTATATGGTTGTAGTGATCGAAGTGAATTCAGAATTTGTGGGTTGTGTTTTAGACCATAGAGTGGGTGTCTTGGATCATAGACTATACATACACATGTGAGTATTCTTGGTGAAACATAGAGTTATTATTTACCAGGGTATATTGGATGTAGTGTTCTGAAATGGGGGGAGGAGAGCCTCCCATGAGTGGAGACTATTTGTACTTTTTATGTATGTGTCCTAGAGAGAGGGTATAATGACTTTTTTACCTTAACCCTAGTCTATAAGTTGTTATCATTCGATCCTCAAGAAAAATGGTGAGAGTTTTCAGCTGTTTTTTCACAATATTTGGGTGCATGTGGTGTTCGTGGATGTTTTGGTTTTAGACAAGATTAGATAGGCCTATAGGGATATGTGGGATGGTCAATGTTATTGTTAGATGTGACAATGGTAGTGATGATGTGTTGGATGTCTTGGGAAAATCTAGGGCAACCTCATGGAATTTTATCCAAGTGTTGTAGGTTATATGGAATATAAAGCATGAGATATGCTTCAGGTGTCGAATCATTGGATAATGAGTAATATCATTTTTTGGAAATTGGTATGGTTGTACCAAAGAAAATTAATTGGGGAACCCGAGTGCTTATGGTAGGTGTAAGATTATTTTCAAAGGTTTGTATCATTTAGTTGTTTGAATCATGTATTGGGATGATGACTAATGGAAGCCTCAATGTAGATATCGTCCGGACAGGACAAAGATGAAATAATTTGGGTTATATGCTTTCATTTTGAAGGTGAATACTGATGTAAGAGTAGTCATGTGGTTGGGATAGATTTCACAAATGGTCTAATTGTTGGTTGAAATGTTGAGAACTCCTATAGGATGATAGATCTGATGGACTAAGAGGCTTGGAAAGATGAGTATGTGGATAATGTGAAAGGCTATGGGGATGTTTAATTGTGTGATCCAAAGATGGTTAAAGTTGGTGGTTGTAGGAGGTTTTGAGACATTGAGGGTTCTAATGAGATCCATGTGTGGGAACATGCTATTAGAGAATGACTATGATCCATATGGGTGATCATGTCACTCGGGATAAAAGAATGTCACTATATATGGAGAAAAAGTCGGAATATTAGCTTTAAGAGAGACTGTTGGTTTTTATTGGTGCAGTGGACTGTTGTTTTTTGATTTTTAACATCTAGGTTTATGATGGAAGGACTCGAGTGGTGTTGTGGTTGTAGTGGAATATGAATTGTTGGTTCAACAATATTTTCTGGATGGTAGTGGAGCGGTTTTGAGTCCTTGTTAGAAAACACACATGGGTGGTAGTGGCTAAGTGATAATGAGATGTGTGTAGGAAGGGAAGATCAAAACTCTTAGCAGGTCATGGTGTCCTATAGTGGTAGGTGGTGTTATTGTTGGTTAGGTAGTTCTAGTGTTCCTCTACAACTTATTACCATACTATTAGCTAGTGACAATCATGCTAAATATCTTGACAACATCCAAAGTGTGCTAAGAAATCTCTATCATTATGCCAAGTGACATGAATGTGTTATGGATCGATGTGGGTCATCATAGATTTTCCTCTCATGGAGTAGTACATGTGGGTCTATATAGTGGGATGTATATCTTCAACAATTTATGGGTGAGGTCTTCAGGATGGATTGGGAATCGAGGGACGTTGTAGGTACTATTCTCAGAATTTATGATTGGGAACTTAGTGATTCATGTTTTTTTGTTCTGGGAATATTTAGAAGACCACAATGATGTTTTGGGGTTCAATATATGACTTATTCATGAACTGTGGTTTTTTAAGTCCTTGATGAATGTGATGGTGAAGACACTTATAAGGTGGGGACCGATAAGTTTTTCCTGAATGAGCAGAGTAATGTGTAGAGTTTATGTGGTAGAATTAGTATGACAATGGGAATCGTATGAGGTATGAATTGGGTTCTTTAAAAGTGGCTAGGTTGACCCTAATTGTGGTGTTTGAACAAGCAAATCATTGGCTTCATATCAAGGTGGTTCCAAAGGAAATTTTAAATTCCTATATTAAAATCATTGAAGGGCATTGTATGTTCTAGAAATGGTTTGTGTTAAAGGATGTTGGGTCATATAATGCCATAAAAAGTATTCATGGATAGTATTGTGTGTGATTTTGTTACCATAGATTGTCCTTAGGTGTGAGGTCATCATAGTGAGGTGATGTTATGATATGAAAATAGTAAATATGGGTGTTCCAGAATGAGTCTAGTGGGGAAACCCCAACAATGATAAAT
This sequence comes from Viscum album, assembly GCA_963277665.1. Classification (NCBI taxonomy): domain Eukaryota; kingdom Viridiplantae; phylum Streptophyta; class Magnoliopsida; order Santalales; family Viscaceae; genus Viscum; species Viscum album. The sequence continues at coordinate 2,043,526,516 of OY728150.1, read as the reverse complement.
GGAGGTACAAAAGTGGTGAGTTTTCAACTGCCTTTAGTTGATGATTTTTTATGAAAAGTGAATTTCTATAATAGAAATGGGTCCGAAGAAGTATTTAGTTGACCACAATTGATATAATATGATATAAGTGTTTTTTTGTAATTTGGATGGGATCGGTGGAGGACGATGGTATTTTGGAGTATAGTGGATTCTATGACGATGATGTTCCACCAGAAGTTAAAGAATGTCCCCAGCAGGTTCATTTGATGATTGTGAAGGACCTAAAGTAAATAAATTCTTTGAGAAGGTGAAGGAAGGGAGTAAAATTCCAATAATGAATGATGGATTCTCTGGGTCAAACCAGTCGGGGATGTCTAAATTGATATTTTAGAATGAATGGATATATAAATATGTGGTTGACCTTTGATTTGATGTTTATGGTGGCAATAGATTTTAATAAATGAAAGAGAACATGTGTGAAGTCAAGTTCCTATTCAAAAAATGGATAGTGATGGGATGGCCTCCCATATGGTTTCAATGATGTGGAAAGATGAAAACAAAAGGTGATGTACTTATGGATGTTCCGGTGAGGTTAGTTTGGGACACCTAAAGTATGTTACGAAAGTAAAGTTGAGATTATGGTAATCCTTTTTTGACGAGTAGAGGCTAAAATCACTGGTATATGGTGTGGCTGAACTATGGTGTATGGTGGAAGAGAACCATAATGAGAAAGTGTTTGGTTGTTGCCGAGATCAGTGTTTTGGTTTGGATGGACTCGAGTGATTGCTATTTGGGGGACTTTTCCATAATAGATCGAAATAGAGAATCTTTGAATGATTGAGTCTTTTGAGTGGTTTGGTTATTCTTGGACGCTTGATTATATAATGGGAGTAACATATATCATGTTTTAGATCAATTTAATTCATGAAATGTGGTTATAAAGACATGGTGATTCCGTCAGGTGGAGCCAATTTTGGGTCAATTTTAGAGTTTTGTAAATAGGGTAAAATGGAACCAAGTGATTTTCCAATTAGTTTTAATGGGGATCAGACTGATTGGTTGAAAGATGGATCTTACTTGATAGTATGATTCTGTGTTCAAATTTTCCAAATGTTTTTATTTAGGAAGTGTTTCCTAGGCTTCCCTACATTGTTCTTGTAGCTGGTGTTTGGTTTGAGGTTGATGTGTCTTTGTGGAGCATAAAGTTCTCTTTATGGGTTATGATAAGAATTCATTGTATGGAAGGACTACATTATTGGTTTGAGTGATAATGAATCATGGAAGGTTTATGAAGAATATTTGGAAGGGAAATTGTATGTGTGGGTTATGTGTCTTGAATCCTTTTGTTTACAATTCCAGTGGTTCTTGGAAGAGCGACTCAAGGATGATCCATTATAGGGTAGGTATTTTGTAAGATCAAATGCATCATGGAGTCACATTCATGTTTAAATTATTGTTCAATTCCCTATTTTTTTAATGGGGTTATTACTAGTTGTATAACGATTCTTAGGTGTGTTCTTGGGGATCAGGACATGAAAGAAAGTTGAAATAATCGATTCTGTGCATGTTTCACAGTATGTGCATTCTTAGTGAAACCACGCTAGGGGATATTCAATCCATGTTTTCTGGACAATGGAGTTTTTTATTATTCACCCACGGTCTTAAAACAATGTGGGGATCCACAGGTAACCGGGTAACCTCTTCCCTCTTGGGTAGATGCTAGTGCACTGTTTTCACACAGTTTATCAAAATGTGTTTCAAACCATGTTCCCTTTAAAATGTGGGGATTCCCCATTTTCACTATTGAGGTTTTACGTATCCCGCCTAATTATTCTTATCATCCTCTTTCCTCCATACTTAGTGACAATCCTTAGTGACCAAATTTTCCCAGGGGTTGTTCTCCTTCTATTCTTCTTTATTTGGAGCACCTTTGTATACCGATCGAAGAACCAGGTATGTCTAATCTTCTAATTATTTCTCTTTTATTGATTAGGGAACAATAGTTTGTTATTATTATTAGGAATCCCCAAAAAAATATTTTTTCTCATGAGGATCAGAGGGGACTTCTATGGGGTATCATAATATGTACCTAAGGACACGATTGTGGGTGTATTCCTCAATAAATTTGAGGTTAGTGGTCTCCATGTTATATCATGTAGTGTTGATATGTATTTTGAGTGTGTGTTGTGTTCATGGTTCCATTTTGTTATCCATCTGGTGAATTTATTTATATTTGGTAAAATGGGTGTCTAAATTATGAATTGAACCCATCGTGATTGTTGTGGGATGCATATTGAATAATTAGAATGGTTTATGGTTTCCCATGGGGTGCACCGACATTACCGCATTATTAAATTAGAATGGTTAAGTGTATAGTTGACATGTGATATTGTAGAACCATTTTGAACATTTCAATATTGTTAGTTGAGTTGAAAATAGAATATTTATAGTTGTTCTTAGTTTTTGATTAAGGAATATGTGGTTGATTGACATGGACTGAAAATGGGTTAATTGAGTTAATGTTAGGATGTATCAAAGGGATTATGAAATATAATGAAAACACTAAGAGGGTTAGTTCATATAAAATTTTTAATATGTTAAATAGATAGTGAATTTTGATTTTTGGAAAATTTTGAATTTTTATTCATAATGGAATTGATGAATATGTAAAATGGGTATTCATAAGGGAATTGATGAATATGTTAAATTTGTATTAATAATGTATTTTATGAATATGTTAAATTTGGTAATATGATAGTATTATTGAATATGCCTAAAGGATTGGGGCATGAGAATGAAAATTGAAAAAAATGGGATATGTAATGTAAATGGTAAATGTGTTAATTGTTTATGGCACGATGTTAATTAACATTTTCATTTTCATGGAATGTGATTGTTATGTGTAATTTTTGGGTATGGTTTTTGATATGATATATGTGGTGACTGGATATATCTATATATATAATAATGTGAACATGGCGTGGTAGTGTGGGGTATTGAATTGAGGTTCTATGACTAGATGTTGAGTAAGACTGAGGATCTAAACTCCACCACACTATGCATGGATTAGGGATGCAGATGAGGGATCTATTACGATAATGGTTTCATTTTTAGAGACCACCTAAAATTAGGCTTGCAGGTGAGTGTAATGTTTTCATTATAAAGTGGTTCACCTAGTGAGATTGGGAGTTGGCTTATTCAATTATGGCTTGTATTTTTTTGTCTTAAACATTTATTTAAATTATGTAGATGCTAAACCTAGGAGACACATGATGATAATGGATTGTATAATAAAGAGGGTATAAAAAATGAAAATGTTAATAATGAATGAAATGGTCATGGTAGAGATTTTTGACAAACGAAACCCATGTTGTATTTGTTTACTTGTCATTTATTTATTACTTGAATGAAATAATTGTATAGACTATATATCTTATAGAAACTATTGGTGGTGGCCTACAAATAAGTACTTACACTTTCCTCGAGCATCATTGACAACCCGTTATGATTTCAAGGTTGTATGTTTGAATAAGGTAAGCAATCATATTCTATGGATTTAAGGTGGTCATGGGACACTCATGGACGAGGCTTCAGAGTCTAAGTGAATTCCATTTTTTGGATATAGTAGTTTGTCATTGTTTTGGGTTTTCCAGCACATTTGACATTGATAATAGGTCATGGAATATTTTTTGTAACAAATTTTGGGATATTTTGAGTGTTCTTGTTCTTTTGTTTTTTCATATTTTTCTTGATATTTAATTTGTTATTTTATGTGTCTTAATATTGAAAATAGGGTATAATCTCCCAATGTGACTTATTAAACCCTTGGTAATAGATAACAACCTCCTGTGTATGTGGAGGCATGCTTGAGGTGTTGTTTCTACTCAAATTTAGGAACCAGTTTTGTGAATCATTGTTGAGGGATGTTACATATGACACGATGAATGAAATATGATAGATGATGGGCCACAATTTCTAGTGTGTCTTATCCTAGGGCATGATGGTTTGTGTGATCAAAATATTGAGGCAGGAGGGGGAAAATATTTTCTATATGACCTGACCCAAGATATGTCAATAGAGAATGATTGAATATCATTATTTGACATGGAGGACTACGAACCTTACATATATGTGGTTGAAATTATGATAGCTCCTATTGTTATGATGTTTTAATGATCAGTAGTTGTTACTACATCATTGAGATAAAGAAGGAATAGTTGAGGTTCATGGAGGATTTCGTAGCCCACAAAATCATAATATTATTTTTTCTAATATGTTATTTTATTTATTATATGTTTATGCAGTATTATTCATCTTTACATATGTTACTTTCCCATTAGAGGCGTTTTATAGGGTTTTCTAACTCACAGTATGTACATAAATCTCAATATGTGTAAAAAAATCATTCAATAGGATTGAAGAATGAGCATGGGGACTATGATAGATGGTTGTGCGATGTAGGATGGATTTGAAAACAGAACTAAAAATGCTCTAATGGATCCCATAGTGTTTTATTTTTTAACTTATCTACTAGACATTTAATTTTTTTCCATGCCACATTGGGAGATCATTTATTTATCACTATGATTTGTGTTTGATGTGTCCTTAAATTAGTATTTTTTGATTCAATAAGTTACTAGGTTTTTTATTAAATTATTGACCTTGGAGAAAGGACATGATATTTTTGTTATAGTATCCCAATTTATGGAATTTGTACCCTCACTACTTATTGTGATCCTCTTGATTACATGTAGGTGCTCAATAGGTCTTGTGACACACAGACTTAGACCTGGTGGTTTGGTTCGGGGTGTTACCTGAACTATTCCTAATAAAATTTATTAAACTATGTCTAATGGAATCATTCTAATAGACTATATCTGATGGAATCTATTCGATGGACTTTGTTGAACTATGTAAAATGGACATTTTTTGCCTTTCTTCCAATAGACATCATATACATCTATCCGATATAATTTTTACATGTTTTTCCAAATTACAGAGAATACATCCATCACATATACAAGATATATGACAATAAAATTGTATTGGTTGTATCTGTATGATGAAAAATGATTACATTCGAAAAAAATAATTATAAATTTTTAAGGATGAATAATATAAATATTGAAACACAATAATTTGTAAAATGTGATTTATAAAAGAATTCTTAAAAATATGTATTTCAACTAATTAGTCCTCTCATTTGTTTAATAATACACTACTTTTCATAGAAAATAGTTAATTACAACTATTAAAAACATACTTTCTCTTAGTTATAAAACTTTTTCGTGCTCTACCTTCTCCCTCTAACTAATTTTCAAAAATAATTTCTATGAAATGAGAATTTGTATAATTTATTTATAGAAATGTAAAGGAAGTATTCCATAAAAAAATAATGACTGATTAGTAGTTTAAAAAATCATAAAACATATTTAAATATATATATATATATCATTAAAAAAATAATCAAAAAGTATGTTATGTTAAATTCTGACAAACACAAAAGAGTTTTAAAAGATAATTCATTTTTTAAAAAATTATTTTTTTTGTCCTTGGAATTCCTAAATCCTTTTCGAGTGTTCTTATTTAGAGTAAATATTTTATGAACATTGTTCAAATAACTCTATTGTCAAAAATTGTCGATAATTCTCTATGTCATACTAGGTGGAAATATATTTGAGATCATTTACATATTTGTAATATTCTCTCTCTTCAGCATTTTTTTCCAAAAAAACTTGATATAGACTTGATTTCCATCTTAATTACTACTATCTAGTCATTCAAAACCATTATTTCCTCCCTAGATTTATTATTCTACATGATAATATTTATAAATCTTTTTAAATTCCACTAATGATTTTTCGTTTTTATTTTAATACTTAGATTAATTTTTAAAGACTATTATATAAATATTATTAAGAGATATCGAACCTTTAATGACATCCAAATTCATGTGGATAGGAAATTCATATTTTATAAAATCAAGGATTATTTCCATGATTCCGTTAATAAATTAAATTTTTTTATTGAGGTAATTCATATTTATGTTCAAAAAATATAAATATTATTCTTGTGGCCGAGTTTGTTAAATCTTAATAATTTTTGTTGGAAGATATATTATATAACTCTTGGTGGTGAAGGTCACTCTCATCAACAAAAATTGATTGATAAATTTATTCAAATAAATATTTTCATATTTTTTGGGAATTATTATTTATTGGTTGTAGATTATGGCATTTAATTCTTGGAGGATTTTTCTTCCTGAGAGCTAAGATATGCTTCTTCCTCTTTATATTGATATTTAAAAGATATTGAGTTATGAAATTAATATTCAACAATATCAAGATATCTATTTATAACATTCATATATTCGTACAACATTCATAAATACTTCCACTTAACTAGTACTCAAGACGGTCCAATGAGATGAAAAACATCATCAAATTCCTTCTCTTTATCTACAAATTGACGAAAAATAAAATTGTAAATATTTTGGTCAATATCACCCACATTTTCTTTCTATACTAAAAAAATGTATAATTGAAAAAACATCAATAGGAATGGACATACCATAGAGAGAAATAAATAGAAGATAGTTGACCATGAAATAGATCTATATAGAATCAACTATTAAAGTAAAAGAACATAGTCACTCATAATATATATTGGAAGTGGAGTGGCAATTATATACTAATAGATCCAATATATGAGATCCAATCATGGAAGATTATGAATTAATTTTTTTATGACTGTATAGGTTTTGAAAATTTCATATATTTAAAAATATTGTTAGAATGTTTTCATATTTTATAAAAAAACCATTTTTATAGAATTTTTATTTTTATATAAACACTTCTTATGGGTGCCTAAAAAATATATAGAAAAAATATAATGATTAAGTTATAAAGATTTTGTATATTTTATTTCTTAGGAATATTTTTACAGAGATATGAAAAATATGGATGAATAAAAAATTTAAATAAATAAGGTTTGTCTAATATAACATTGAATGAAACTCACTATAATAAAACTTTTAATATATCTAAAAAATATATATATCATTCTTTTTTTATTATGGTAAAATCATAAGAAAAAAAAATACGGATAATAAGAGAAAAATGTTCTCCACCATCTTGAGGAGATGTTTTAAAGAGATAAGTAAAATATCAAATAGATAAATTATAATTTTATGATCATTGTACAAACAATCTATTTATCATTTTCAAGTCTATAATAATTATGAATTAATTAAAAACAATTTCAATTTTATTGTGTGTTTAGATTATTTATAGTGTAAAATATCATTTTATGTTTGATCTTGATGGAAAAGGTGTCTTATATTTCTATACAATTATCATTATTATTTCATTAAGTTCTTAGAAAAATAAAAAGAAATTTTATTACTATAAATTATTTAAGGTTTATTAAAAATCATGCCAAAATCCATAAGCGTGTGTTTCGTCTAAATCACTTATAAAAAATGACATTCAGAGACCACATATTAATCTTATGTAGTGGAAAGATCTGTTGATTGTTGTCCCTTGAAAGGATATAACACTAAACATTATCCTAACAAGTGACATGTTCTAAATGTATTGTTTCCATTTTATATTACCTCCATCAGTTTTTTCATCTTAAATTTTTTTAAACTAATTTATAGAAGAATGAAATATTCTAAGATTAAAAGTTATTTTAAGATATAAAAACATCAGTTTTATTTTAGTAAGAAGAGATTTGATCAGATTTTAATGAAACCTCACACACATGTATATAGAAGAAATTATGTATAGTCAAATATCTATAAGATATAATAAATGAAAATTACTCCTCCAATATTATTTTGAACAAATAGTTTCAGGGATTCATCATTTTCAAGAATTTTTGTTGTTAAGATAAGTCTAATTATACATTTTTAAATCGTATAACATGATTAATTAATTATATTAGGTAATATTTATTAATATATTAATGTTAATTCTAGTTTTGTGTAAATTTAATGACCATGGAAAAATGGTTGTTCTCCTATAATTATCATTTTGACTCATATTTCATAAGTTTCACAATAGAATAAAAAAAATATTTGAGTTAATCCAAATATATATTCATTGAAATATTTTTTTACAATGATGGTAACTTAAAAATTATTCATAATAAAATGAGTTGGATCAAAATCAAAATTGGAAAAAAAAAATTGAATTAGAAATCAGGTAATCCAGTTATATCAGGATCTTTGATCTTTTTTTTCTCATACGTTCCTATTGAATATTTAAAAACATAAAGGGATGATTTATTATTTCCAAAAACCAGGTGTCTATTCTAAGAAAATCATTCTATAAAAAACAATTAACGAATGAAAAATTCATATTGATTTTATGAAGAGTAAAAATTAATATTGATGTAATGGATGGAAGTATACAAAAAGATTCCAATCTTTATAATGTAGGATGAATTTATTTAAAATATATTCATTATTTTTTAATATAACCTATAGAAACAATCCTTTCCCTACTTCCTTCAATAATTACATTTTCATCGTGTTCTTATGAAAAAAATATTTTAATCTATTCAATGGAAGAGCATTAGTTTTCTCTATGAAATTACAATCAGTATTCTTAAAAAACTCGATCAAATAATGTAGTATTTCCCTTTTGAAGCATCCATGGTCTTAATACACATAATGTGTTTTATATTCAAAGTGATAAAAAAATTCACAATGTTCACATAAATTTATTAATGAAAAATTACTATTGAATATTGTATCTACATCAGTAATGATGTTATTAGGGGGATTAATCCTTCTGTTTGAAAGATTTCAGGGATATGAAAACTGATACGTTAAACTACTTGAGGAATTTATTAGAAAGCATCATCAAGAGTTAAAATTTCACGATTTTAGAAAAAAAGGATTAGTTTCATCATGATTAACATTAATCACATCATCTACAATTTGTTTTCTATGTTAAAACCAGTATTGGACATAACTGTTTTATAATTTCTTAGAAAAAATCATTCATAAACTTTTGGAAAAAAATTATATAGATGTATTTTGTGTTCATAGTGAATAATTTACATAAAAAACACTTATGTATTAATGTTTTGGCTTCTTTAATATCCATAACTCATAATGTGTTTTTAAGAAAAGGTCACAAGAAAACTAGATTTATAGAATAGAAGGTAATACTAATTGAATTGAGAAAACAAATATTTAGAAAATGTGTTTCTAATCATTATAGTTCCAATAATATCCTAATTAATTCTATTTTTTCATTATACAACTCAATTTTGATGAGGATTTACAATAGTTGAAAAGTAAAATGTAATGACTTTAAAATAAATAAATTCAATATAATAATTTTCAAACACACCACCTTGATCACTATGTATTGAAAAAAAAGTTATGATTTATCATTTCTATCATGTGATACTAATTTTGAAATAAGAAAATATATATTGAATTTATTTTAGAAAATAGACCATGTTATATCAACTATTGTCATCAACCAATACCAATAAATATAATTTTCCACTAATAATTCTTATTTGGGATGGAAAAAATATATCCATGTTCACTAACTCTAAATATTAATAAATTCTAACATCTCTAATATTTTCAAATCATTGCTAATATTTCTTACCATGTTGATAAGGGACATAGACCTTAGAATAATTAAACCAAAGCTCCTATAAGTAATTCACAAGTCATATTATTAAATGTTTATAAAATTTTACTACATTATAGTGTGAGAACATTTTATCCCATAACTAGTATTGATCTTCTATATCACTTATACATGGTAGATATTTGTTTCAATAGAATTTAATTTTTAATATATAATTATTTTCATTCCTATCATGAAAAAGATTAAACCTACCTTATGAATGAAAAGGTGATCATTTATCATTACTGTTGTTCACAAGATAACAATCATCATGTAATTGACTTATGATGATGTGATTTTTATTATGTACAAAATCATATATATGATTAAAATTTAATATTTTCAAATGAATTCATCAATAATAATTAAATATATATCTCCTAGAGTGTTACCTATAAAATTTTATTTTTCCACCGTACATCATATCAATCTACGGAAATAAATTTTAATTTTTGTTCATATTACTTGAGTGATAGAAATCCATGTACTGGAAATTTTGACCATTTTTCACAAAATTAATCAATAAAATAGAAACATTATTACTTCTGTAACCAGGATTTCTTGGGTATGTAATTGTTATAGAAAAATGCATGGTCAATTACCATATTCCAAATAAAAATTAACTGAACAAATAAAAATTCAACATAGATACAAGATCTATTAAAACAAAATGAGTGAACACTATTTATGAACATTTATATTTCCATATTGCATATATTTCAAATTTAATAAAAATGCTGTATTTTTATAAAATAAATTCGACTTATAAAATTATTTTCATTTATGTAAAAAAATATCAAATTATTTATATGAGGTCTTAACTATACATATAGATTATCAAAAAATTTCCGTCCTAATAGAAAAAATTAGAAAATTTTAAATTTAGTCATTGTGTCTAAGAATTTGGATTTATAACTAAGTTATTTTCATTATTCATCAATATAAAATTCTATTTATTATCTATTGTAGAAATATGTTTGAAAATTTATATAGTTTGTTTTTAAATTCTTGTATTAGATATAAGAATCCCATTCTTTAGAAAATTCATAATCTATTATAACAGTATTGTTCTTATTATAAAATAAAATTACATATCTTGTTATTTCATCCAAATTAAGTATAATATTCTCATCATTGAATATAAGAATATTTTATTCTTTTTAATATGTAAAATTATATTGTTCATCTGAAACAGTGTAATTAACATTTAATATAAATTTTTTAATAGATTCATAAAGTAGATTCTCTATATAGCATTGGCTTTGGTTAGGATTTATAGAATAAAATAACATAAATATATTTTTATTACTACTAGAATATGAAAAATATTGGGAATATGAGTCCCTCCACATGCACTCCATGTATATAGAACATTCATGTTTTTCTCCCCCATTCTCTTTTGAAACGTCTTTATTCCATTTTACTTTATTTAAAACCATTGAATATATGTCATGATATTCACTAATTTTTAACACTCAGGAAAAATAATTTCTAAACGTCCTTTCCTACAACATCCTATTTTTATTATGTTTATACATATAGTAGAAAAATTTCATTCCATCTATCATATTTATTCGCAAACATAGCTAAAAATTTTCATTCTCAAAATCATTTGAAGTACTATAATCTGATATCACCTTTTATTTTATCATATATTCTTAATATTTATAAACATATCCACTGTTCTTATATTTATTTACAATATCCTTAGATTCTTAATCAAAAGTAACACCATTTTTTTCTCTATTTCTTATGCTCTATTTTTATCATATTATCATTCTTCGTGAGTGTTCTAATAAGATCATATAAAAATGGATATGTATGATACATAATATCATATATCAAATTTGTCTTAAATTTCCATTTCAGATGTATAATATAAATAATATCCTTTTTATATGTTCATATAATTAATCTTTGTCGCCATGATTTTCTAAACTATTCACAATAATAATGAAACATTGATGCATCAGAGTGAATTATTAATTTATTATAAATAAAATGATTTAAAATATATGTGAAGAATATATCTTCTAAATGGATATTTCCCAAGATTATATATTAATATATTGTTTTATTATCTTATTGTACAATGAATTATTATGATCTCGGATGTTAATATGATATTATGATAGTTTATCTCTAGTTAAAGTTGAAAACTCTTAAAAACAATTTTATAACTACCAGTCATAATGAAAATGTAATCAAAACCCTTATTAGTAAAAATATCCTTCATTTGATTTCACCAATATTCCTAGTTAGGACTATAAATACATGGTGGAATTCTAGGATTAATATTTAATAATGTAATAATTAACAAACCCATAATCATTGGATAAAAACTATATTCTATTATAACAGTATTAGAGTAATATATTTAATGTCCTAGCCTAATACCAACTATAATATCCTAAGAGTATTTAATATATTATAATTGGTGGGAGTGGATTGTAGATTTATAAAATTAAATACATAATTTTACCAAAATAAAATTTGATGAATTTCTTTTGGAGACATAGATTTTAAATTATCTATTATAAAAATTATAGTAAGAAAGCACTAATATTGAGTATGAACATTATATTTAATTCATAGCGGAAATTAGATAATTGTAGAAAATTTTATAATAATGTAAAAAAATTATAAAATATTTTAAAAACATAAAAACCATTTTTTAATAATAGCCAACACTATCACCCAATGGGTTATGGATGTCTATAAACCATCCATAATCTATCCATGATTATAAACATAATATAAGGCATTCCTTACATCACCTATGAATACCTATATCCACAATATCAAAAAATTTGTATGGATATCCCTAGGATTTCAAGATCTAATTTTATGAAAACAATTTGTTCTATTTATCCATGAAATCCCCAGATAACATGATAAGATAAACCATAATATCAATAAAAATACCTAAAATCATTTACTAGAAATCATAAAAAATAATGAATTTAAAAAAATACCTAAATTTTGATACTAATGAACACCAAGTAACAAGTTCTTAAAATATATAAATAGAAAACTTAATTTATATATTTAAAAAATGGTACTTCTCCCCATATTTTTAGTATCATTTATAAACAATATTCTAATGGTTGGGTTCTGTACATCTCTTGATCCATTATAAGTGAATGAATGAACACATTCTCATCCGAATCATTTCAACAAAACATAATTTAGGATCTATGAAATGTATGGAACCTTTAAAATATTTTTTAGAGGTACCCTTTAGTAAAAATTATAAATCACACTACGACAGAAATTTGTTATCTTTATCTAGTAGGATCAATACAATGTTTCTATATAATTTGTTTGTCTCTAACTGATGAACTGTATCAGATAAGATTCATTGAAATTAAATTTATAAATCCTATCAAATGGTCTCAATATAGTATAATTTTTATTATAGATATCATATAACTATTTAAATAGACATTATAAGATTTACTTATAATAGACATAAAATATATTCATCTCTTATATTTTTCCCAATTTTTCCTGATATACATGGTACACATATGTTAGATATAATTGATTTATATCTATTTGGTTGTATTGGATTTCTGTATCTAGTGAAAATTGGTTAAATTTACAAATATTTTTTTTATTTTAAAATAAAATGACTAAAGATATATAAATTCATTAAATATTGAATTTTTAGTTTCCAAAATAAGTTAAGAAATAAGACTTTCATCTTAACAACTTGATCAATTTCTTGATGATACACTATTTTCCAAGGGATTTTTGATGATTTATAGAATACATAATTTTAATTTAATAATTTGACCTCATTTCCTTACTATTTTTTATATAATTAAAAAAATTATTTTTTTTCATGAAAAAATTTAATTTTTTGGAATATAAATACTTTAATAAAAACATCTCTGAATGTTAGCGATGAATAAGCTATAAAATCCCCATTAGCGTATCCTCTATATGAATCTCTGTTAGTGGATACTATAGTTTAAATTATCTTGTCCATTTTCCTGGTACCTAGTGTTGTACTAGAATGTATTTTGAACAATGATTCAAATTTTACTAAGAATCATGATAAAATTATCATGGTAAATATTTTTCATAGAATTAGAAGAATGGATCGAGATTATTGTTATGATTTTTTACTTCCAGATAACTCTAGAAGTCCCTATTGTTGGTTCCACCACATAAATTCATGAAGGGGTGGAATAAAATTATTGGGAATATATTGTGAAATCTATGTTTCAAAAATAGATCACCTAGAATTCATTCAAGAAAGTCATCAAACACATTTTTATCTAGAAATGTTTTCAGTGGTTAAGACTCATGAATTATTAACCTTAGAGCATGGAGATCATTCAGTTATAGAGTATTATATTTTGTATGATGATTTAGTGAACCAATATTCAAAGCTTGTTTATAATGATATCTTAAGGAGTGGTGATTTGAGATTTTTTTGAGGTCATATGTATGGTATATGCTTATCCCTATGTGAATACCCATCATCATAGAGGTTGTGGAGAAAGAATTTATGCATGTGGAAGACATATCTAGGAATAAAAGACTATTATGAGCATCGATGACATTGGGAGCCATTCATAGTCATTTTTCAATCTAGAATAGGATGCATAGTTAAATGATGAGGATGTGGTCGGAGTTCAAAACTGTCATTAGTGATGGGATATGTGATCTTCTATGAGTGTGAAAGAAATGGAAACATCATACCTGATAATATAGAAACACATAGGATATGTCACACTTGTAAGAAATATGGCCATATTAAACATTTCTATAAGAGTTATAACCAATGAAGCATAGGCGGGTCCAAATTCACCAAGGGATATCATTTTAGGTCTAATTCAGAAAAGTGGTGGGATCATAACCTCATAGAATAGGTGATTATTTGGGTGTGAATAAATGGAATGATAAGTATGGGAGTATTTATGAATGATATAATGCACTAGAGGATCAATAGGTAGGAACAAATATCGTGATAGATATAGTTTTTATTTCATATTCTATTTTTTCCCTCTTTGTACCAGTGAAAATACTTAGTTATCTCTTAAAGGATTATTAATGTGTTTTGTATGCATTTGAATCATACTCCATTAATGATGATTCTTTCCAATACATTGGAAATGTGATTTGAGTGGTTTTTTTAAAATTTTTAGTGTCTAATATTGATTAATTAATATGAAATTATCATTGGATTTCTTATTATTATTTATAAATTTTTTATATAACCATTACCATGGATTTGATGATTAGATATAATTCCAAGACTAACTGATATCATCATTGGGATCAGTTTCCTTCATCAGATAGAGTAACTCATTTTTAAGGGTGAGTGGTACCTAATATTAAGTAATTTAAGTCTAATTGTTACTATTTCTTTGATAAACTAATTAAAGTTCTTTAGATGTTCCATTATGTTATCTATTCTTATCTTACTATCCCTATTTTTGTAGTGATTGTGGTTTGGTGTCCTAAATTTTTCCTTGATGATTTATTTAATTTTCTACCATAGAGAGAATTCAGGTCCTCAAAATACATAATTTTAGGTATGAGGCGTACTTATATACCATCAACAAAAATGAAAACCACTTTAATGAATTAATATAAGGTTAATCATGCAGATCTTAATGATAATGGTTTACATAATATATCATTTCACCATGTGTATTGATGTGCTCATCAAAATGAGTGTGGATAGGTGTCCCTGCATTTTTGTTTATTATCAAAAACTCAACAAAGTTATAGTTAGGAAAAAAAATTCCACTAACAAGGATCAATTTTAATTTTATCATTTTAATGGAGCCCATGGGTTATCAAAAATTGATCTTAGATCGAGGTACCATAAGGTGAGTGTTTGAGAGGATGATATTCTTAAGAAAATGGTTAGGTTAAGGTATGATCATTACGATTATGTTGTCTTTATTTTTTCCGTACTAATTCTCATGGAGTGCTTATGTAGTCGGTGAATCAAATTTTCCATCATTTAATATATTCTTCCATGGATGTATTTGTTGATGTTTTCCTTATTTGTTATTAATTAGATCTTGATGATTCTGAAAATTTGAACATCATCATTGCAATCTTGAATGACTATCCACTATATGGGAAGCTATTGAAATGTCAGTTCATGATTCAAGAGGTGATATTTAGGGTCCATGTGATTTCCAAAAAAAGTTTATTAGTGGATACCAATAATATTTAATTAGTGATGTATATTTATTATCTGATAAATTTAATTTTGATCAATATTTTTAGGGTACTAACAAGTTATTATAGAGAAATTTTATAGAAATATCCAGGATTTCCTCTACTATATTAGAGTTTGGTGATAAGGTAGTAACATTTGTTTGGAGAGATATATTACAAAGATATTTTGAGATTTTGATTGTAATATTTACATCAACTCTATAATTTATTCTTCTTGAGTTGTGTTTGAGATATGATGTTTACTATTATGCCATAGGTATGGTTTTGGGTTATTTTCTTATGAAGTGGATATATCATTATGATTATGGTTATTGTTATTTACTACCTCATGAGAATGGATAAACTAATAATGATACTGAGTTTTCAGTAGTGTTGCAAGCTCTTAGGGCTTTGTACCACTACCACTCCCCTAAGTGGTTTATAGTGTATTAATAGTATAAGAATCTAATGTATATCTTCACTCAGAGGAATTTAAACATGAGACAACAAAAATAGGTAGAGTACCACTTGAACTTTTATTTTGATTATAACGCACCAAGAATTTACAAATAGATTTTTTATAGAATGCATGGATCCCTAAGTCTCTAAAAACATCTCTTTGTTATAACCTAGATAGTTAAACATGCGTTTTTCACTTCTATGATGTGAATTTCAAAAATCTATCAAAAAAAATTGTGATTATTATGTCATTTGGAGTCTGATAAGAAAACCATAATTTGGGGTGAATAGTAACCTAAACATATGAATAGTAACATACCCTTATGTATAGTGACATACCCTAATGAATAGTAACCTTACATATAATATTATATAAAAATATTCATGTAGAAGTATGATATACCAATGTTTTTGAATAATCAAATGAATGTTTTAAAACATTAATTAGAATAAATTATGATTTTATTTAAATATAAAATTAATCATATAAAGAAAATTATTTTTGAAAAATGGACTTCATTTTTGGAATCTACACATAGAAAAATGGTTATTGTGATTTTTTGATATTTTCTTAAATAATTCAATTTTTTATGAATAGATAAATACGGTAAAATACCGTATATACAAATAATCAGTTAAATACACTATTTATGAAATCATAGTTATTTAATACCACTTTTTTCAAACTGACGTGAATTTATTACTACTATTGGTCATGGAATAATCTCTATTTCTAGTCTTGGAACAAATTAATATACTAATGATTAAAAAATTATTAAAACACTCATCTTCTCCACTATAACCCCCCCTCACTCCCTCTTCTCTTCACTCTTATAAGCCATGAAGAACCTCAAATATCTGAACAAATACCTTTCCTTAGTCAGTACCCACATCCATGATGCTCTTGGTCTTTCCATAAGATGAAAATCCTTTCCCTTAAGGAGGTTCTCAAAGTGGTTATTTCATGAGGTAAAGCACCTATCGTTTTCATTTAGATTCATTTCAATTTATCCTCTTTTATTATCCTCTCCTCAGCTTCTATGTTCAAATGAAAATTATAGATCTAGTATCATTTATATACTATAATTATATCATGTTAATATAACCACCATCATCAATATTATTACTCTCTCAATTTTATTTTATAAATGAAATCCACGTCCATTTGGTTCCAATGTATAACCTTCGTGGATGATAATGTTTCGTTCTTTAATTTATCCTTCATTTTATGGTCATGAAACCATTTTTATGGTTTTACCAAAAGATAATATATGTATTATAAGCTTATTAATATTCAAGAACCTATATATGTACATATTATTAAATCGTATGAATGAACTAATCTGTATCATTTTAAATACAAATAAAATAATCTAAGTGAATGTCATAAATATTTCATCTAATGATTCATCATCTATCCATGTAACCAAATTATAGAAAAGATCATTAACATTTATGGATGTTCATAAATATTTTTTAATTTAAATTCTATAGTTTTAAATCAATTCCACATGAAATCCATTACTTATAAACTAGTGAACCGATTATGAAAATAATGAAACCGAACACTCCAGAATGAAGAAATTCCATATAATAACTTATCAATAAAGGCATAAATGAACTAAATAGAATCATGATAAAAATATAAATTTTTAATAGGTTCTAAAATATGTAATTAGTAATTCTAATTTCATATTCCAGGACTTCACGTTTAGGAGAATAACTCATTCAGACATAAGGTAAGGGTTTCTTCATCTCACATCCATTTTCGTTAGATTTTCCATATTCACTACAAATAATTTTGAATGGTTTATTTATACTACACATTGATGTAAAATATCATTAATATATTTATTTTCATCGTATTAAATGTATATTTGGAATATTATTAATTTTTTGGTATACAAATCGATTGATTACAAAGTGGTAAGGGGTTTCTACTCGAACCGTCAGTTTCTTTCGGGTTACTCTTAATCACTAATAAACTCATTTAAATTCTTATTTATTTTTATTTACTTCACATAAATTATTTTTTAATTTCTAATATATTATTACCATCTAGAATCATTCTATATTTTATTGGTATTTACATGTTTTAAAAGGATCATTCAAAAATTTTATCCTGATAAACAAACCCGATTCATTGGATATTTTCAAATATATACTAATTTTCAAGTGTACAATAGAATCTATTTTAAGCCACAATTAATTTTATAAAAACAACTATTTTACCCTGAAAAATTATCTTCAATCATATATGGATTTAAGAAAATCGTTGATCCATTCTGGTTTAAAATTCTCTTTAGTACTTTTCTTAAAATGCTCAAAAATGATTTATTTCTAATGAATATTAAGAACTCTTTTTTACATGATTTCACTTCAGTGGGACATAATTTATCCCTCAAAAATAATTTCAATGTCATTACCTTTTATTTTACACCATATAAATGTTTACAATCTTATTTCATGGAAAATTCAAATTAAATTCCAAAATAACACTTCTTTCAAAAGTAAAAATTATTTTTCTCATATCACATTAACTATTATGAAGTATAAGACTTTATCACCACTTATTCAATGCATGTGGTGCATGTACATCCCTCTGTTATATCATATAAATATTCTCCCTA
Source organism: Viscum album (assembly GCA_963277665.1). NCBI lineage: Eukaryota > Viridiplantae > Streptophyta > Magnoliopsida > Santalales > Viscaceae > Viscum > Viscum album. Next base: position 2,043,507,600 of record OY728150.1, on the reverse strand, counting down.
TTCTTGTGATATGATAATGGATTATTATTTGAATATTTTAAGGTGATATGGGACACTTTGGAAGGTTTATGAATTATTTCTCAATGAATTTTTCAATGGCCTCATTTAAAAGTATCTTCATTTAAGACAACATACCATTTAAATATTATACTTAATTGAGATTTATCTCTTATTATATCATTTACCATATTTAATTTAAAGTCTTATGAATAGTTTTACTGTGTATGTGTTATCTTAAAATCATTTACCAAATTACACTGAATGGTTAGTGTTTATGCTTAATGTTCCGGGAAAGTAATTTACATTTCATATATTATTTTAAATATGAATGTGTATATTGTTTATGTTTATCCACATTCATATGATCATTGAATTTTACATAGTAAGTGTTGGTTTGGGGACCTCTATATACCATCGGTGCATCGGTAGGTCTCATGAGACAAACTACAGTCTTGACACAAGGCCTTGAAAAAATTATTATTTATAGTCTTGGAACGAGGCCTTGATAGTATGGTGATGATTCCTGAAAATATGAATTCCATCATTATGAAAATAGTTTTTATGGTTCATGTTGTTATTAAACTCTTTGAATACAGATGATTATGTTTTATAATGGCATTACTTACTCAGCTCTTATTCTATCCATATTAAGTTCATGTTAATTTTTAATTGAATGTGTTTTCAATTATTCCCCATGACTAATGATTATGTTATCTTATGCATTATTTCTTACTCTTACTGGTCATTTGAGATTAACCCTTTCTAATATTTAATTTTCACATGATATGAAGAAGTAAATTATGAATTACTTGCAAGCATAATCTAGGAGGCATGGATGTTTCTAATGGAATAATTCATGGTTGTTTATCATTTCATGAGGTAATTTTGAACTTATTTATGTATCTAGTTTCCATATATACTAAAATATTACTTCCATCAAGGTACGACTTTCTTGTAATCATACCAATGTAATGTAATAAGGCACCGACTCCGGGAAACTAGGGTCGGGTCATTTCAGCTGGAATCAAAGGATGTTAATAGGAAACATAGAAAATAAATTTAGAAATCATAGATTTGGGAAAATTTCCATAAGATAGTTCTGAGGATACCCATATAAGAAAATTATAGTGTTTGGTAAGGAATATATTATATGGATATTTTTCGAATATAAATCCTGTTCTAGATACAAATAGGTAGAGGTGGCTCTAACACAGATGTACATAGGAGTGAAAGCTTCGACAAGGAGTTTCGGGCCTGACCCATGGTTTCCTAGTAGATAATAGTGGGACTTTCTTCACTCTTGGTATTGACACTCTTTTGGGATATACATAGGATAATTTACATTTTCTTTACAAACAATTATGATGGATTTATTCCTAAAAGTATCCAATGCATATGGTTTTAGTATTTATGAAACATAAATTTATGATTTGTGTTATACAATGTTTAGATATAGAAAGAGTACATAATTTTATGAGTTAATATATAATATGGAATTGATTAGAAATGATGCCTATAAAAAATAATGAGAACTTCACAAATGAATGATATGCGAAGAGTAAGAAGGATCATATCTCGGATGGACTAAAGCCAATATTTCAAAGGAAAATTATCTCCCAAGTATTATCACCATATGAAGAAATTTTATCATGTACTGACAAGGTATTTAAAAACTTCTCGGAGTCCTATGGCTTTGAAGGGAATAAATAGAAGAAGAGGATGGTAGGTAAAAACATTGATAATGTGAATAAGGGAAAGATCTATTTTACAACATGTGATAAATGTGGAATGAAACACATTGGTATATACTTGAGAAGAAAAAGAGTTTGCTCATGTGTGGTGAAAATGGCCACCATGCTCATAATTGTAAGACAAGAAAATAATTTTCTAATATTAAATTCTTAAACAGAAAGAAGATGAGACAATATGTGAATCAATGTCCCAAGAGTCAAAGGAATATACCCCAAGTAATGATTTTAGATAATGATCTTGTTATGATGCTACAACAGATGAAGTAGAATGATCATAATGCTTAGTCAATGATCACGTCATTTGAATATTTGTTCAGTAATGTACTGGTTGTAAGAATTATAAGATATATAAGGATTGTATTGTAGTAATATTTCATTATGGATTTGAGGTCATATGTTGAATGGTAAAATGGGAAAGTGATTCAGTTGAAATTTAAACCTTTAATGAAAAAACCGTGATAGTGGGAATAAAAACCCTTGATATATATTTGATGTTGATATAATTATGATGAAATGATTGATTCAGATAAGTACTAACTACCATGGAAATGATTATTTACTTGTAGATATGTGTTCTATGATATCATCTACATAGGTTACATAACATTTGTATTTATGAAATATATCCAATAACATGTATCTTACTTAAGGAATATAGAATAATTCATGTTTCCAATCGGGGTTTTAAGGTAATTGAAGTTATAATCATATTTCAAGAGGATACATGATGAAGTTATTCACATGTTTGGAATGTGAATTTTAGAGTATCTTCTTATTGATTAAGGGTAAATGATAGGTTAATGATGGAAATTTAGATACCTTCAATATAATGTATTGAATCGTTATTTTTTGGAATTTTTAACCATTTACGAAATGGTTTAAGGTGATAATAGTGTGGGGATTTAGAGTCTAATGTCACTACATGATGGTTTGAATATTATTACATGACATTTCTGTCCAATTAAATTGAATTGATTTTTAGTAACTGATGAATTTCCCTTTCATATTATTAACAGGACATTTTAACCATTTTCTTGATGTGGTATTCCTGCAATGAAATTTTCATGTATCAACCATTAACTTTCAAAGTCCAATTTCAAATTTTGATGATGAAATTTTTGTAATGAGTGGATAATATAACACCCCAAGAATTTACTTATGGATTTATTATAGAATGCATTGATCACAAAGTCTCTACAGACACCACTTTTTTATCCTACCAATGTAAACATTTGTTTTCCACTTATGTGATGTGAATTTTGAAAATCTGACACACATAGTAGCAATTAGAAAGTTATTTGGAGTCTGATAAAAAACATAATTTTTGGTGAATATTAACCTACCCTTATAAATAGAATAAAACCCTTATGAATAGTGATATAATTTAATTAATATTAAACTTACCTATGATAGTATATAAATAATATTCCAGTAGAAGTATGATATACATATGTTTTTGAATAAGTAAATAAATTTTTTAAAAATGATTTTTTTTATAAATTATGATTTTTAGTAAATATTAAATTAATCATTCATAGAAAATTATTTTTAAAAAATGGACATCATTTTTAGATTCGACACATTGATAAATGGTGTGGGTAAATTTTTGGTATTTTTCTAAAACACTTGAATTATTTATGAATAGTGAAATACGATAAAATATCGTATATACAAATTATGATTTAAATACACCATTTGTGAAATCATATGTGATGTAAGCCCACTTTTTTAGAACTAAAATAAAATTATTACTATTATTGGTCATGAAATCATCATTATTTCTGGTTTGGAGGGAATTTAATAACCTAATGATTAAAAATTTATGAAAACACTCCTTTGCTCCACTATAAACCCCCCTAACTCCCTCTTCTATTTAGTCCACTATGTCTTGATCCTCCTAAATATTTTTCCAAAATACCCTTCCTTAGTCTCTCCCAACTTCCCATAAGCTATTATTCATTCCAAAATACAAAAATCCCTTCCCGTGAGGAGGTTCTCAAAGAGGTTATTTGAAGAGGTAAAGCACCTTTCTTTTTCCTTTGGTTTCATTTCAATTTTTTTTCTTTTTGTATCATCTTCTCACCTCCTCTATATAAATGACCATGAAGGATCCATTATCATCTATATAATATAATTATTTCATGCTAATGGAAGAAAAATCATCAATATTCTTACTCCCTCCCTTTTATTTTATAAACAAAATCAACGTCCACGAGGTTCCAATTTATAACCTTCATGGATGAAGAAGTTCTGTTCTTAAATTTATCCTTCATTACTGGTCATGAAGCCATATTGATTGTTGGAATAGACTATAATATTTTTTTCTATCCTAATTAATATTCTAGAAATAGTATATCACCTATTATTAAATTGTACGACCAAACTAGTTCCTAATAATCAAAATACCTCTAAAATAATATAAGTGAATGTCATAAATATTTAGCCATATTATTAATCCTATTTCCATGTATAAAAATTATATAATTGACCATTATCACTTCTAGATGTCCATAGAAAAATTTACATTCAATTCTAGAGATTTTCATCCATTCCACTTGAACGCCATTAATTTAGAATAAGTGAACCGATTATGAAAATAAAGAAAATGAACACTTCAGAACGACGATATTAAATATAATATCTTATCAGTAAGGGATCAAATGAACTAAAAAGAATTATGGTAAACTAAATAAATTTCTAATAGGTTCAGAAATGAGATATTAATATGTATAATTTAGAATTACAGGACCTTAAGTTCACATGCGGAATACATTCAGAGTTAATGTAAGGGTTTCTTCATCTCACATCCTTTTTTGAGACTTTCCGTATTCAAAACTAATACTTTTGTTTGGTGTATTTATATTGGAAAATGATGTATCATATAATGAATATATTTATTTTCATCTTATTCAATGTATCATTTTAATATTATTAATTATGGGGCATTCGATTCGATTGATTACATATGTGTAAGGTATTTCTACCGAAAAATCTATTTTTATTTGGGTTACTATTATTATCTATTTACCTCAATTAAATTATTATTTATCCTTTTTAATTCCACATTAATTATTTTTTAATGTCTTTTATAATTTTACCATCCAGAATTGTTTTTTATTGTATGCTTATTATCATGTTTTAAAATTATTATTCAAAATGTTTATCCTGATAAACAAACCCGATTCATGGGATATTTTCAAATTCTTACCCATTTTCAAGTTTACACCAGAATATGTTTTAATCCACAAATATTTTTTTAAACACTCATTTTTCCAAGAGAAATGATCCTCTATCATTTCTGGATTTAAGAGATCAAATTTTCCTTTCCCCTTTAAAATTCTCTTTAATATTTTTCTTAAAATGGACAAAAATGTTTTATTTCTATAGAATATTAAGAACTATTTTTACATGATTTCAATTTTGTGGGACATCCTTTATACCTAAACTATTATTTCAATGAACATCACTTTTATTTTCTATGATATACATTTTCACAATCTGATTTCATGGAAAATACAAATTATTTTCCCAAAGAACCTTATTTTCTGAATAAAGAATTATTCTCCTCGTCTCGCGTTGATTTTTATAAAGCATACACGTTGTTCACCACTTATTACATGAATTTGGTGTATTTAATGGCCTTTTTTATATCATATAAAGAGTCTTATTATTCCAATTATACTCTAATAGATTATTATTTGAATGTTTCTAGGTGGTATGCGACGCTTTGGAATGTTTAAAGATTATTTACTATGGAATTTTTCAATGTTATCATTTAAAAGTATCTTCATATAGGAAAAAGTCCCTGATTTAATCATAAAATTAATTTAGATTTGTCTTCTATGATATCATCTACCATATTTATTTGATTGGTTTATGATTAGTTTTACTGTTTTTGTGCTATCTTAAAACCAGTCGCCTATTTACCCCGAATTGTTAGTGTTTATGCTTCATTTTTGGGAAAAGTTATTTACATTTCATATATTAGATTCAATATGAATGAGTATATTTATTATGTTTATCCAAATTCATATTATGAATTAATTATACTTAGTAAGTTTAGGGTGGGGCCCTCTATATCACCTCGGTGTATTGGTAGGACTCATGAGAAAAACTGTGGTCTTCGTACAAGGCCTTGACAAATTTATTATTTGTTTTCCTGGCAGGAGGCCTTGGAATTATGTTGATTATGTCCTGCATTATTCATTCACTCATTATTCAAATAGTGTTATTGGTTTAGGAGGTTATTTGACTAATCATATACCATATATTATGTTTTATTATGGCATTACATACTATGCTCTTTTTCTAGCCACATTATGATCAAGTTAATTTTGAATTGAACGTGTTTTCAATAACTCCACATGTCTAATGATTATATTATATTATGATGTATTTCTCACTCTTACTGAGCATTTGAGCTCACCCCATTTTTATGTTTCATTTTCCATGGATATGAAGAAGTAAATTATGAATGACATGCAAGCATAATCTATGATAAGTGGATATTTTTAATGGAATAATTTAGTGTTTTTTTTCATTTCATAGTGTAATTTTGAACTTATTTAGGTTTCATTATTCTAAATATACTAAACTATTCATTTCATCAAGATACGACTTCCTTGTAATCATGAAAATATAATTTAATTAGTCACCAACTCTTGGACACTAGGGTCAGGTCCATACATTGATATTCCAAACACACCCATTAAAGAAAACATTTTTATGGATACATTGAGCATAAAATTAATGACTCGAATAGTGACGGAATCAATGGAAGTGTGGTGCTCGGTTATTTTTATTTATACGAATCAAATTGATAAATGGAAAGGTTCTAGAAAAACATATTAGGTTGTATTTAGAAAGGATGATTTATGGATGACCATTTTTTACATTGAAATGTTTAGGATGTAGACCTCCCTTGATATTGGAGGAATATTTATAGTGGGGATATATATGTTTAGTGGACTTGATATCTCTATGGGGGTTTTTATTTTCAAGGACGGATTGTTGTTATAATATTCATGGGATATAAATTTATTGATAATGGGAACTAATTTAGTTATTATATTATCATTAAAGTGACTAATATGTATTATGACATGAAGCGTCATAACTAGTTTTCCAGAGTGAGGGAAAAAATTATATATTTTCTTTTATAATGCCATACGTGTTAGAGGATTAAGTTTGAACAATAGAGGCCTCCATATTTTCTGTAAATGTTAACCATTATTATATGGAAATGAGATTAAATAGAAATGGAATTTATGAATTTTATACCTTTGAATCCATGTGATAATGATGAGATATGGGTTATTATTGAGATGAAAATGAATTTAGTGAATTTAATACCTATCAAGGATTCGATCCAGGAATATGATATTAGGAACTGGTATCTGTGGGATATTCTTCTTCTTCATAGAGTGTCATTGACTTTCATTTTGAATACAGATACTCCTAGTATTTCCCAATGTTTATGTGGATTTAATATAATAATATGTTGGTAGTTAATGCATAGTATATGTTATTATCTTCATACAAATGGCCACATTGAATAAAAAATATTTAAATTTAAGGTAGTGTTTTAGGCATGTGTTTTTTATAATAATTTATATTTTTGGAAACAGGTTCACTTACTGAATTTTTCTTATAAATACCATTATTAGGAATCAATCAGATTTGTTCCATTTAAGAATTTCATTGGGGTCCTGGTAAATCACCTTTTAATGGAGAATATAACATAGAATGGTACTTATTTTGGCAACATATCAACTATTTGATGATGAATACTTCAATTTAATTATGAAAGGATTTTATACAGATCATAGTCATTAGAAATTATATGCTCATTGGGTTCATCATCATTAGAGTTGGAGGTAGGTGATTTGGTTCTCCTTAGTGATTCTCCATGGTTAATACATAGTCATTTAGTAAGGATGTTTAAGAAAACATGTTGTTTTGGTGGCCCATTTGAGATTTTCAATGTATTCAGTAAGGTGGATTAATAATTAGACATACTTGTTTTTTTAATTCTATACATAATGTGTCCCATGATTAATAATTGAAGAATTATCAACTAGATCCATCCCACGTGATTGAGTGTGAGGATAATGAAATTGATCATGGCCTGTCATTAAATAAAATTTTTCTCTTGATAATATACTAGTAGTGTAAGGTGTTTCATTGTAAGATAATCAAATTTTTTTGAGATGAAGATGTTATAGGAAAAACCACAATACATGAGAGTACATGGTCATGATAATGCATCAATTATCTTATATCATCTTAGGATCATGATCTCAATCCTCCCTTGAGATAAAATACTTTTTGGGCGAGGATAATTATCATCGAGTTATACATGGAATCAGGTACATAGCCTATTTTTTCTTCTCTCTCTCTATTTTTTATTAGAGTTTAAGGATTAAAATGAGTTAAAATGGTTTTTTAAATTATGATGTATAACATATAGAACAATGGCCATAGTGGTGGATGAGTTCACCCTTGTACCTCTTGGATAAAATAGGCTATACCCTAATTCCCAATAATGGGTCTAGTCTCAGGCATGGATTGTTGGTGGTCTTCCTATGTTCCATTCAAAAAAACCTTAACATGGGCATGGTTGACCCAAAATAAAGTATAGAAATATTTAAGATTTGGTTCTAGGGTAGGAAAACTTACCTAAATTTATTTACATAGTGATACTTCTATATGTGAGGTCGATAGCCCCAGGGTGTGGTGGAATTGGAATCAAATTAAAAAAATAACATCTTTCACTAGATATTTCGGGGTTGTTACTCCAGTCACGTGTTAACTTAATGTAGGGTTTTAATGTAATCACAGAGTAAATTTTCATCTATTAAATCAATCTGTGTCAACACTATAGCTCAAATTCCATATCTATAAACCTAGGAAAGGACCATTGGATCTCGTATTCTCTAAAGAGTTATCGTCTAGTGTATCCCATATTCATGGGTGTTCTCATCCAAGATCTTTGGTCTTGATAACATGATATACTCATTTTGTAACACCTCGACCCGAGTTACCAGATTCGGTGCATTATTACATAACTTGTTTATGATATAATGAATCATGTCTCAAAATCATGATCAGTTTAGTAGTCTTGGATGTAATTGATACATACATATGTTTTACATTCCATCATCAAATAAAGAAAAACAACATCATTGTTTCCCCTTTGAACACAATCTTATAAATTAGCCTATTCATATAAGTTAATCGTAAAATACTTCTTCACATCTAGGAATAAATAAAACATTAGAAAGGGATGACCTCAGATGCTTAGTAAGGATAAAAATATAGCAGATACTTTTATAATTAAGCATAAACATTTAAGGTGATGTATATGACTCAAACATAATAATTTTAAACATAAAATTCAGAATAATATGGGAAATAAAAGCCAAATAATTCAATTTACTTATTAAAATTGATATTCTACTAGTCGAAAAATCACCTGCAATATCAATAACCCATATCATATTGATGGAATTTATAATTCTAGACATCATAATCGCATAGCCAATGCCATGTTCCAAGACAAAAAATAAGATTTTGTCATGGCCTTGTGTGAATACACTAGTTTGTCTCATGAGACCAACTGATGCATTGAGGTGCTCTAGTAGTCTCCACCCATCACTTAATATGTCCAATGCATTCCTCATATGAGATGGTCGAATCATAACATAATCTTTTATATTAAAAATAGCATAAAAAATGTTAATACTTTAACCATAATCCAAGAATGGTGTAAAAATAACACATCCAGAAAAAAGTATATCACAAAATTTTTAATATGATATGGAATATTTTTATCATAATAAATCAAATTCAAACAAGTGTAAAATCCATCAAAATATGTTGACATAAATGAAATCAAAACTATTTGGGAGAAATATCTCTTTCTTTTTTGAAATCATTTAAAAGTCACATAATTAAAAAACAAAGCGTTTATTTTAAAAATATTATTATACTCTTGCATGGGAAGCTTGGACGATTTTTTAATGGTGGAAAATATCCACACCTGTGTCATAAGTTAAAAAAAGACATTCTTACCTTAATATTGTCGAAAAAGAAAATAAAGTTCATTGTTTAAAAAATGACAGAAATATTCATTTCAAAACATATAAGGCCAGAAAAGGGTATAAATGACTTTAACCCATAGTATAGGAAATAGTAAAAATGTTTTGAAATACATTTTTTAGAACCATAGATGTGGATGACAAAGAAATCCCAGTAGATTACTTACATATAAACAACCTCAAATAAGCAAAGATATTGTAAAATTAAACATAACCATGTGATTTTCCTTGGTAGAGGGCATGTTAACCTCTAGTATAAGAGTTAAATAATTGTTATTAAATTATACAAGAACTATATACATAAATATGATATTAAATATGATCTTCTAATATTACATTATTAATAATATTTTAGTAGTATCACTGTTTTAGGTGTTAACTGATTCATTTTACTTTTTCAATTTTGTTATGTAAGTATTGTTTATTATGGATAGGATGTATTTTATTAATATCCAGATTGTTATTACATTCCTAAACATAATTTTTAATCTTAAAATGAAAATCATTCTTAGGAAGGTGAATGAATCTTATTGAGATCGTGGAGACGGTAATCCGTACATACACACCAGTGACAATATCATTTTACTGATGTAAAAATCATATATAACTGGATGTTATGTCATATATTCAATGTAATTAACATATTATATTTATTATTTGCATCAATTATACTCATTATTATACCCATACAAACAATATAGTGTTGAATGAAAAATTACACCAAGACGTGGAGACGGTAAGCCATACGTACGCACGTATAATGACTTTGTCATTTAAGGGATGGATAAAATAATGAATATGGTTGTAACATATTTAAAATAAAATCACATTATGTAGAAGGTACTAATGTCATTATTTTGGTATGGAAACTACAAAGTAAGAAGAAGTTGATGAAGAAACAAACTTGAAAGAGGTGATAAAATAATTACATCTTTTTTCGAGTGTTTCCATTTGATGTGATCAAAAGTGATCCATAGGATTACTTTCTTATCAAATTAAGGAATCTAGATTGAAGTTATTTTAGTTGGTAGTATATTTTAGTAGGGGTTGGCCGAGCCAAATGGCAATGGATGTGTGATTTTGAGAGTAAGAGAAGTACCCTTTTATAAGAGATGTGTGGGTCACTTTAGGAAAACCTTGAAATATTATTTTATAATACAAACATATTTAGTTAATAATGACTCCAAAATGATTTATTTTGAATATAATGTGGGTATATGTCAAAAAAATATTAACCAGTTAGTTTTAGATAGGTTTAGGTCACCATATTATTCTTATCATTTAGAATTTACTCTTAGTTAAATCATTTCACTTTTACCATGTCTTCTTGTATTATTATAATAAATGGTTAATAAACATACAATAACAAGACTAGAGAAACCCAAGTTGTTCATTATTAATATATATAACCTTATCTATTTACTTTGGTTTGACTTTATATTGTTATCAATATAATATCAATTAATGATATGTATTTGTTTTAAAAACTCAATTACTTCAATTTTGACACTATTCAATAATTGATTTTTGTTAAAGCCATAAAAAAATTATTACTCAAAAAAAATTCATTTCCTACACCTTAGAATGTCATATTAACATATAAAATTCTTGGAATTTATCAAAAGTATCATATTACATTTATTTGGATATTTATAATATCAATTATTTTATCCTTTCAGTAAATAGGTAATTACTGGATCATTATTGTATCATATATAAATTTATTTATTTAATTTATAATAATTATAAATAAAATAAAATTATGTAATAAATATTTTTTACCTTTCTAATGAATATTTATAGATGAATTTATCTTATTGGTGACCCTATATAAAAAATCATTTGTTATTAAACATTGAATTTAACACTTTTAACTCATCTTTAAATAAAATAATAATAAATGTCCTAATCTAAACCATGTGGAACAAAAGGAAAATATTTTATAAAAAAGGTTTATTTTGAGTGAAATAAACTTATCCAATAGAATTTGGACATGTTTTAGGGTAATAATAATATCATTCTTACCTTTAATTACCCTATTTACTTTTAACCATGGTAAATAAAAGTCAAAAATTACTATTCAGAAAAAATTATATTAAACTTATTGAACAAAATTATACTCACTGATGTCAACTGTGTCTCTCATATTATTGAAATTGAATTCCCGGAAGTAGAAAAACTAAATTTTATGCAAATTTACCAATGCGCCTAGAAGGTGGGTAAATGACGGTAAAATGATCAACAAACATTTATATATCTAATATTATTATAAAATGAATCCAATGAATTAAATTGAAAATATATAGGTATTATATATAAATTTTTACCTAAAATAAACTAATAAAAAATGTCTAATTATTTAAATAAAATTTCAATTGTAAACAATAATCCCGTGTTTTTCACTATTCCACAGAAAATGACGCTTTTCATAAATATACCAAAAATTCACCCTAAGATCATTTAGGTTTTCTAAATCCAAGAATGAGGTCCATTTTGAATAATAAAATTTATAAAATTTTAAACACGAGTTATTAATATTCATAACGGCTATTTAGATTGTTCATAGTGTGTTAGAACTCAAAGATGTGTATGACACAAGATATCGTTTTATTCAAATAGAAGCATACTGTGGATGTTTGGGGTGTTAAATTATCCACTCCATCAAATAATTTCATCCTCAAAATTTCTATAATACTACTACACAAAAATATTCAGGTGGATCTTCATTATAAGTTCCTCGGGTAACCACATTTCCTCTTCCATCTTATAGTTTCTCCATTGAAATTTTACCTGACGAGTTGTCCAGTTTCTCATCACTTGTTTTTTAGTATTAAGAATTCTGATAGGATCATCACAATAAGACAAATCAGGTTTCAGTCCTATTTCATTATAGGTGAGTACATCCATCGAGTTAGGGATGTATTTTCTCAACAGTGATATGTGGAACACATCATGAATATTGGAGAGACATGGAGGTATTTCCAAACAGTAAGCTATAACTCCAATTTTTTTCTAGAATTTTGAAAGGTCCGATGTACCCAGGACTCAATTTACCATTGTTACCAAATCTTATAACACCCTTCCATAGAGATACCATCATGAAAACATGATCACTTACTAGAGATTCAAAAATTGATCCTTCGGTTATCAAAAAACAATTTTCTCCTATTTTTAGTTTCTTTTATGTGGGTTTGGATAATATTATCCTTTTCTATTGTTTCCATAACATTTTTTGGGCATACAAGTTTTCTTTCACCAATATCATCCCATCATGTTGGTGTGAAACATCTTTTTCCATATAATGCTTCATATGGGGCCATGAATATACTTGAATGAAATCTGTTATTATAATAAATTATACCAGATGTAAATATTGATCCCACATAAATTGAGAGTCAAGTGAGAAGGATCTCAACATGTCTTCTACAGTTTGAATAGTCTATTCTTATTGTCCATCAGTTTGAGGGTGGTAAGAAGTGCTCAAACAAAGATCAGTATCTAGGGACTTCTAAAGACTTTTCTGGAATCTTGATGCAAAACGAGGATCATGATTTTAATCAATAGATTTGGGTACTCCATGAATTATTGCAACTTCATTAATATATAGTGTTTTAAAATGATCAACTAGTAAATTTTCACTTATAGAAAGAAAATGTTCTCCCATGTTAAGATGGTAAAAAATGACCCATATTGAAGCGTTCCTTCAAGGAGTCCTTGGTAGCCCCGTGACAAAGTCTATCATAATATTATCCCATTTCAACATAGGTATGGGAAGAGGTTTCATGACTCCTCCACGCTGTTTCCTTCCAGCTTTCACTTGTTGAAAATCCATACGTCTTGATACATAATCAACAATCTCCCTCTTCATGTTGTCCCACAAAAAATGTTTCATCAAATGTCTATAAAACTAGGTTCTCCTAGGGTGTATAGGAAAATTAGTGCTTTAATCATAATAAAATAATTCATTTTTCATATCTAATATATTACATGCACAAATCATCATTCAAAATTTCAAAATTCCATCTTCATATACGAATTCACTCAATCTTCCATTATTCACAGCTTTAATTTTCTTTTGAAACTCCTAATCATTAGTCTGTCAAAATTTTATCCTTTATAGTAATGATGGTTTGGAAACCATTTGAAAAAGTATTTATGATTCACCTTCCATGATTATTCCCACGTCCATCTTTACTAGATCCATGAACATATGATCCCTTTCAACTCTTCTCTTGTTCAAAACTCTATGATCCTTTCTACTAAAATCATCTTCCAACTTATTTTCCTTCCCTAAGTGGTACAATATAGTGCAATCATAATCTGTGAGTAGCTCATTCCACCACCTTTTCAACATGTTGAGTTCATTCTAGGATAAGATTTACTTCAAACTCTTTTGATCGGTATATATCTCACAATTTTCACCACAGAGATAGTGTCTCCATATCTTCTTAGAAAATATTAAAGCTACTAACTCAATACCATGAGTATGATAGTTTGTTTCTTGAATTTTTAGTTTTTGAGATGCATAACCCATAAATCTATCATTATGCATAATGACACAACAACGTAGATTCTTTTAAGCATCACAAAAAATATCAATCTCATAATTACCTGATGGAAGAGTCATGTTAGGATCACTGACTAATCATCTATTCAATTATTCAAAACATTCTTCACACTATTTTGTCCAAAAAAAATTAACCCCTTTACGTGTGCTATTGTTTAAAGGGTTATCCAATCGAGCGAAATTCTATACAAAAATTTCATAATAACATGGTATAACAATAAAACTATGTAACATTATTATAGTAAACAGTGGTGGCCATTCTTGGATTGCCTTGGTTTTTGAAGGATCAACATAGATTTCTTCCTCAGAGACAATGTGGTCAAGAAAAAAAACATCATAATACCAGAATTAACAATTTCTAAAATTCCCATAAAATTCATTTCTTTTGAGGGTTTTTAGAATAGTGCACATGTGATTTTCATGATCCTCATAGATTTTTGAGTATACCAAGATATCATCAATAAATACCACTACAAATTCCTCATGATATAACTTGAAAACATTTTTTATTAGATCCATGAAGACAGAGGGTGCATTAGTTAGTTCAAAAGGCATTACAGTAAATACGTAATGCCCTACCTAGTTTGAAATTCTATTTTCATAATTTCTTCCTTCATCACACAAAACTGTTGATATTCATATCGATGGTTAATCTTTGAAAAATATTTATCTCCAAGAATTTGATCGAATAAATCATCAATGTAAGGTAGGGGATACTTGGTCTCTATTGTTATAACATTGATCTCTTGGTTTTCAATGAACAACATCATAGATCCATCTTTCTTCTTAACAAAAAGAACAGGCGATCCACATGGTGAAACACTAGGGAGAAGAAATCCCTTATTACATAACTTTTCGAGTTTATTTCATTATTTCTACTAATTCCACAAGGTTTATTCAACAAGGGGACTTTGATATGGGCCTTGAACAAGGAATTAAATCAATAGAAAACTCAATTTATCATTTTTCAAGATATCCAGTTAAATCCTATGGAAATATATCAGCATATTCTTTCACAAAAGGTATATCATCTATTGGATCATTTTTTCCTCACCCATAGGTATTTCATTCTCTTCATCCCCAATAATTGAATTTAGTAGTGCTACTAGGGGTGGATTTAGGTAAGAATCGGGTGGTGATGTTTCTTCTCTAAAGATAAGGTACTACTTATCATCCTTGAAAATTGTAACCTCCTTATTCTTACAATAAATTTTCGCATCATGGTCTGAAATAAAATCCATACTGAGGATTATATCAAATCAAATCATGGGTATGACGATGAGATCTGTATATAAATAATGTTTATATGACTTAATGGCAACTGATTCACAAAACATTATTGCAATGATACTTCCCAATGGAATTTTGACTGAAAAATACCATGTTAAATCAAATTGAAAATATCTAATTTTCATAATAAACTGGGAAGAAATGAAACTATTCAATGATCCAAAATCAAATAATATGTTGTCTAAATTTGAGGAAAACATTAAATTACCTGCCACTACGATATTCGGAGCTTCAACCTTAGTAGTTTTGATCACATAATCATGGACTTGATCTCTGGGAATTTTCTGAGAAACATTTTCTTTGTTCTTAGGACATTCATTATCTCAATGCCCTATTTCTCTAAAATTGTATCATTCTACTTTGATAGCCTCTTTCTTTCCCTTGCAATCACGAGCTTGGTGGCCATGTTCACCACAAATGTAACAGACTCCAATTACCTTCAGTCAAGTACTGGGGTGTTTCCTCTCATATTTACTATAGGATGGATATTAAAATTTTCTCTCCTTCCCCTTATTTTCATTTCATGAGTGTTCAGTCAATCTCTTCTTCTCTTTCATTTCCTAAAATTCATATAACGTAGAATATTCTTTTTGTGTCTTGATTTCACTTGATACAATATCTTCATACAATGAGAAGGATTTTGAGACTAATTCTTGACAATGAAATGGTTTTATGCCATAAAATAATCGATCAATATTAATCTTTATGTTACATATATATTCTGTTGTATGCATTTCTAACCTTGTAAAGTTAGCCTTATACGTTGGGACCTTCTCATCGTCATTTTTTATCAGAATTAGAAATTATATTCCCATATCTGATCGATGGTCACAAGGAAGGTATTTTTTAATAAAAATATCATTAAACTCTATCTATTCAATATTTGACACTTCTTTATCTTCCTTTGTGTTTTGAATTACTGACCACCATTTATCTGCAACTCCCGTGAGGCAAAAATTTCTAAGATAACTTTTTGTTTTTATACTCCCCAGATCATGAAATATTTTCTCTATGAAACTTATCCATTGCTCAGAAAAATATTTAATTGTAGTCCCATTGAATGTTGGTGGTTTTTGCCTCATGAAGCGGTCTAACATTGATCCTCCACGTTGTGGATCAATGTGCCCCATTTAGGTAAGGTTATTATTCAAAAACTGGGTGAGTTGTCCCAGTATGGTGATAAAATGATCAGCACCAGTTGCCTTACCATCTTCCCAATAATTATCTTGATTAGGAGGTAAATCCCAACACGGATTATGTGTGTTGATATGATTTTCATTCCATCTACTATGCATTGTTTCTAAACAGTGTCATACACTAGACTATATTATGAATCTCAATACCTAATGATAAACATGTAAAATTCTGAACATAAATTGAACAGTTTATGGATATAATCTATTATAATAATAATATTTTTCATTGAGGAATTATTTAATCATAAATCATTCTTAATATTTTTTGAAGAAAATTTTAATTATCCTAAGCATATCCCCGGGGAGTATCGTAACCAATAGTGCAGCAAGGCCCATTGTCATGTACTAGTATACCTCGGGTCAAGCCTGAAACTCCTTTTTAGAGTTTTAAATCCTAGGTACATCTGTTCTAGAACCACTTCTACATGATCATATCTAAACATAGATTTATTTCTTGTAAAATACACAAAATATATACTTTACCAAAATGTTAGGATGTTCTTCAATACTAATCCTCTTTTTTGATCTTAGGGTAATGTTTTCTGATCCGAAATTTTCAAAATCTAGTTTTCGAGGATTGTACTAAACATCCTCTGATAAAAATTGTTACACCACGACCCCTGTTACCCAATGTCAGTGCATTATTACATAACATTGGAATGTTACAAAGAATGATGTCCTGAAAAACCGACTAGTTTAGTATCCTTGGAATTACAAGATACATACATAAGTTTTACATTACATTATCAAAGAAAGAAAAACAACACCATTTTGTCCCCTTTGAACACACTCTTATCCCTTAGCCTATTCATGTAGGTTAATCTTAAAATATTTATTCACATCATGGTTACAATAAAACATATGAGACGTGTGAGCTTAGATGTGGAGTAATGATAAAAATATAGCGGAAACAATCATAAATAAGCATATTCGTTTTATGTTAATGTATATGAATAAAATAGAGTCCTTTTAAAAAAACATCATCATATTATAGAAAATATAAATCAAATAATTCCATTTACTTATCTATAAAGATATTCTACTATTCAAATAATGACATCCAATATCAATAACCAATTTTATAATGATTGAATGCAAAATTCCAGACATCATAACCACATTTTCAAGTCCTCATTCCAAGACTACAAATAATATTTAGTCAATGAATTATACCAAGACACTAGTTTTTGTCATGAGACCAACTAATGCATTAGGGAGATATAACAAGCCCCACCTATCACTTACAAAGTCTAATGCAATCTTTATAATAAAAGGTTGAAACATAAAATAAACATTCATTTTAAAACTTGCATAGCATTAAATATAACCCATAAATTGTATAAAAATAAGAAAACCGTAGTCAAAAATAACAAAAATTATTCAATAAAATATAAAAGATTTGTATCATAATGAATCAACTTCATACAAGATTAAAATCCATCAAAGTATGTTGACATAGATGAAATTAGAAAAATTTGAGAGAAAAATATCTTTCCTTTTTGAAATCATTTAAATGTTTCATACTTTAGAAAATAACATTTATTTTTTAAATATTCTTATAATACTGTAAGAGAAGATTTGACGATGTTATAAAGGTGTAAAATATCCTCAACCCCGCATGAGTTAAAAAAAGACATTCTTACCTTTATTTCGTCGAAAAGTCATAAAGTAACTTGTTTGGAAAATGACGGAAAGATTCATTTAAAAACATAGATGGTCAATAAATGGAATAAATGACTTTAAACCATAGTCTAAGAAATAGTAAAAATGTTATGAAATACATTTTTACGAAACATGGATGTAGATGATAAATACGTCCTAGTAGATTACTTACATATAAACTACTTCAAATAAATAAAGAGATTGTAAAATTAATACATACCTTGTAGTTTTCCTTGTTCAGTGGTATATTAACCTTAGGTATAATAGATAAATAATTGTAATTAATTTATAAAATAACCATATATATAAATATGATATCATATATGATCTTATATTATTTTTTTGTTAATAATATTTTAGTAGTATCTTCCTTTCGGTTGTTAACTGATTGATTTTCCATTATATGTTTTTTTACGTAAATAATATTTATGAAGGATAGGTTGTATTTAATTCACATAGAAAATGATATTATATAATTAAACACCATTTTTAATCATAAAATGAAATTTATTCATGAATGATTATGATGGGGAATTAATCTTATCGTGTTTGTGGTGAGGGTAATCCGTAGGTACACACCAGTGACACTATCACTCAATTGATTGTAAAATCATATATAATTGGATGTTATATCATATAGAAATAATAATTATCATATTATATTTATTATTTAAATCAATTATACTCATTATTATACCCATACAAATAGTGAAATGTTGAATGACAAACTACTCCACGACATAGAGACGGTAAGTCATGTGTACGCACATATGGTAACATTGTCATATATATGATAGATATGAATAATGAATATGGTTGTACCATGTATTTAATAACATAAAAATATGTAGAAGGTACTGGATTCATTATTTTTCTATGGAAACAACAATGAAATAGGAAGTGGAGGAAAAAAATTACTTGAAAGAGGTGATGGAATAATTTACTTTTCTTCAAGTGTTTCCATTTGATTTCATCAAAATGTATCATTAGGTTGGATTTATGATCAAATTTAGGATTTTATGCTTAAGTGAGAGTATATTAGAGGTTATTTTCATAGGTTTTGGCCCAGCCAAATTCATTTGGAGGTGTTATTTTGAGATAAGGGGAAGTAACCTTTAATAAGAGAGGTGAGGGTCACTTTAGGAAAACATTGAAATATTATTTTATTATACAATAATATTCAGTTTATAATGGACACAAAATGATTAATTGTAAGTATAAGTTGGGGACGGGGAGAAAAAATCTCAACCTATAGGTTTTAGATTGGTTTATGTCACCATATTACCCTTATCTTTTAGAATTAACTCTTAGTTAAATCGTTTATCATTTTCCATTTCTTCTTTTATTATTATAACAAATGGTTAATAAACATTCTATAACAAATCAAGAGAACCCCAAGTGGTTAATTAATAATATCTAAATCCTTATATAGGACCTTTGGCCATGAAATATATTTTTATGAATATAATATCAATTAATGATACTGTATTTGTTTTAAAAACTCATTTAAGTCAATTTTGACACTATTTAGTAATTTATTTTTGCTGAAGTCCTAAAAACTTTATTACTTAGAAAAAAATCCATTTAATAATCCCTAATATTTTATTTAAACCTATAAAATTCGTGTAATTCATAAAAAGTCTCAAATTAAATTTATTTGGATATTAATAATATGAATTATTTTAACCTTTCATTAAAAAGGTAATTACTACATCATCATTGTGCCATAAATAAATTTCATTATTTAATGTCTAAAAAATATAAAATTTAATTATGTAGAAAATATTTTTTTTTTATTTCTAATGAATATTAATAGTTTAATTTATCTTATGTATAATCCTATAATAAAATTTTTTAGTTATTAAACTTTGAATTTATCACTTTTAACTTTTATTTAAATAAAATAATAAAAAATGTATGATTCTAATCCAAGTGGACCAAAAAGATCATATTTTATTTTTAAAGTTGATTTAGGTCTATGTACAATTATCCAATGTAATTAGGAAATATTTTAGGGTAATAATAATATCATTTTAACCTTTAATTGCCCTATTTACTATTAACCATAGTAAAAAAAGTTAAAAGTTAATATTAACCAAAAATTACTATTAACTGTGGTTTATGGATAAAGTATTGTTCTTTCTTTTTCTAGTTTTAATACGAATGTTTATGTAATGTTGAAAACATTTCATATGAGGAATGCATTAGACTTAGTAAAACATAGGTGTTTCCCGGTATATCTCCTCGATGTGTCGGTAGGTCTCCTGAGACATATTAGTGTCTTGGCACAAGGCCTTGACAAATGCATATTTTTTAATTTTGCATACAAATATAAAATCTATTGATGTTTCACCTTCCATGGTTATTACCATATCCATATTTACTATATCCATGAAAATAGGATCCCTTTCAACTCTCCTCTTATGCCAAACCCAATGAGCCTTTCTACTCAAAGCATCTACCACATTATTTGCCATCCCTGGGAGGTAGTGTATAGTGAAATAACAATTCTTGAGTAGTTTAAGCTATCTTATTTTCCTCAAGTTGAGTTCTATCTATGATAAAATATACTTAAAACTATTTTGATCAATATAAATCTCACATTTTTTCCCATAGAGGTAGTGTATCTATATTTTTAGAGCTATGATTACAGCTGATAACAAAAGATCAAGAGTAGGATAGTTTTTCTAATGAATATTTAGTTGTCATGATGCATAGGCAATAACACCATCATTCTGAATAAGGACACAAACACGTCCTTTCTTTGAAGCATCTCTATAAATAACAAACCCATTGTTCCCGGATGGTTGAGTTAATATAACTACATTTACTAATCTTCTCTTCAATTCTTAAAGACATTCTTCAAACACTTTTTTCCATACAAATTTAATCCATTTATGTCTGAACTTGGTTAATGAGTATCCCAAATAGGCAGAATTTTGGAATAAACTTCGATAATTACCT
Organism: Viscum album; assembly: GCA_963277665.1. Classification (NCBI taxonomy): domain Eukaryota; kingdom Viridiplantae; phylum Streptophyta; class Magnoliopsida; order Santalales; family Viscaceae; genus Viscum; species Viscum album. The sequence continues at coordinate 2,043,486,071 of OY728150.1, read as the reverse complement.
GCTAAACACATAAATCTGCGTACATTAGTTATACTCGTCGGTGCTATCCATTCATGGATTTCCTTGGTCAAGTAAGCATCAATAGAGATTCCATCCTTAGAGGCAACATGGACAAGAAAAGAAATCACCTAAATCCAGAATTCACACTTCCTAAATATTCCATATAATTCATTTTTTCTAAGAGAATTTAAAATAATGAGAAAGTGATTTTCATGATTTTATTAGCTTTTGGAGTATACCAAGATATCATTAGTAAATAACACTATAAATTCATCAAGATATTCCTTGGAAATTTTTTCATTAGATCCATGAAGAAAGAGGGTGCATTGTTAAATCCAAAAGGAATTTCATTAAACACATAATTCCCATACCTGGTTCAAAATGATGTCATTGTAATGTCTTCCTTCTTCATGCACAACTAATGGTATCCAAATTTAATGTCAATATTTGAAAAATATTGAGCTCCATGATTTGGATAAAATAAATCATCAATGTGAGGTAGGGTATACTAGTTCTTTATTGTTATAGCATTGATCTCCCTATAGTCAATTCATAACCTCATAGATTCATCTTTCTTCTTAACAAAGAGGAATGGGGCTCCCCATTGAGAAATACTAGGGTGAATAAATAACTTATTGCTCAATTCCACTAGTTGTTTCTTTAGATACAATAATTCCATAATGGCCATTCTAGAAGAGATCTTCTATATGGGCCTTGAAACAGAAATTAAATCAATGGGAAACTCAATTTCTCATTCTTGAGGATGTCAAGGTAAATCCTCTAGAAACACATCAACATATTCTTGAAAAATAGGTACATCCTCCATTAGAACATTATTTTTCTCACCTATAGTTATTTAATTCTATTCTTCCCCAATAATTGAATTTAGTAGAGCTATGTTGAGTCATTAAGGTTTTCCTTATAACTTTTCCATTCCTTCTTATTTTTAAAATCACAAACACGTTATCTTAAGGAAAATTGCATTTATAAGGAAAATTGCTTTTATAAGAAAAATTGCTTTTATAAGAAAAATTATCCTTATCGTATTTTCTTTCTTAAGTATAAGATTCGGATTCATATCTATTCTCTCGGAATCGTTGAAAACTTTGATTTGAAGCATTCTGTTTTAGGATCCGAATTCTGGATAAGAACTATAAGGAAGTTTCATTCTGAATTCCGGATACGAACTCTGGTTATGTTCTACTCTAGACTCAGGATATGAATACTTATGAAGTCTGACAATGAATTCCCATTATGAATTCTAATGAAGAATTATCATTCCGAATTCAGATGACGAATTCTCATTACGAATTCTGATAAAGAATTCTCATTACGAATTCTAATGACGAATTCTCATTCCGAATTCTGATGAGGAGTTCTCATTACGAATTCTGATGAAGAATTCTCATTACTAATTCTACTGACGAATTCTCATTCCGAATTCACCTATGAAATAGAATCTGCTCATCTTTGTTTTGTACACTCCATATTTATTTACACTCTGAACTTTCACTCCGAATTTTTCATTCCGAACTTTTCAGTTAAGGTTTTAAACGGTGTCGTACATTCTGTTACACTTGTTTTGTTATAAAACGATGTCGTCTATTTTGTTATAAACTAACCGTTGTCTAAGTGACACGTATACAGGTCCCTCTGATTTTTAAGGAAAATATGACTGTTGGAAAGGAGGCCGACCTTACCTATAAATTGGAGCTCATTTGAAAGTGCTCACAACTGATGGTTGGACAATTTGTTTATTGTGCATACATGTTGTTGAAGTGATTTCTAGAGAGATATACTCTTATTAACTCTCAAAGCTTCATGAAACTCCGAATGCTGGTGATTACATTCGAGGGCTTCTGGGGATAGGAAGACAAAGGTGCTGACTACCTTGAAGTTCGAGGGCTTCCTTGTGGAGGAAGACAGAGGTTTCCAACTACCTTGAAGTTGAGGGCTTGTGGGGAGAGCAAGATAGAGAATCTGATCTTTATATCGAGGGCTTACCCTGGTGTGGGTAAGACAGACTTGCTTGAAAGTATAAATCAAGGGACCTTTATCCAAGGTTGTTGGATACCCTTCTCTTTGTGTTAAAAGACTTATATCTTGTTACTTGTAGTTCTACTACTAATTTATATTCCGCTGCATATTGTATTGTAAGGAAAGTATAACTTTCTTATACTTCCCTATTTGTACTCTGTTTCATTCAGATTCTATACGCTCTAAGGTAGAATCTCATATTGTAATATTTTGTTAAGGTTCTATTGCCGGAACCATATTTCCGGAACCTTCTTTTGGAATTTCTTTCCATGTTTTGTTTGGTATTAGAAGTGTTGTAAATTTTCTTAAGTTTAACTTTGTTAAACTTAGCCCTTTCCTTTTCTTAAGGAAAACATAGTTATTCTTAACTATCTTTAAAGGTTCCAAAGGAATTTTTAAAGTGTACAATTCACCCCCCTCTTGTAAATTGAGCATCTACATCACTATTTCGATCCTACAATTGGTATTAGAGGTTTGAAACCTCATACTCTATACCAATCTTACATTTGGTATCAGAGGAGGTCTCTGAAATACTTATACTTGCGAATAAGTTTTTCTTTCTCATTTTCGCATTCCGAAATTTTTCATTCCAAACTTCCCCATTCCGAACATTGTTGTTACGAACTTTTTATACTAACAAGTTTGTGTGCCAAGTTATTTTAAGTACAACAAGTGTCAATGTTGGTTCAATTGATAATCTGTATCCTACAAGACCACCTATCATTGATGGTAATGATTATGAATACTGGAGAGATCATATGAAGACTTTTGTTATCAATACTGGAGTAGACAACTTTGTTATGCTTACTGGTGATTATAAAATTCTCGACAAGGAAGTCAGAAATTTTACTAATCAGGAAAAGCAAGAATATCAACTCAATTATAAGGTACACAATACTTTACTTTGTTCAATGCCTAAAAATATATATAGCCAAATTTCTTCTTGTGAAGCAGCTAACTGTATCTGGAAGAAGTTAGAATTTACACACTTTGGTACTTCTAAGGTGATTGACACTAGAAGAGCTATGCTTAGAGCAGAATATCATGGCTTCAATTTTCCTTATAGAGAACCTATCTGTAAAGTTCAACAGAGATTTATGACTATAGTCAATAGCCTAAAATCTATGGGAGAAAAAGTTCTAGATGATGAAGCTCTTGTGGATAATATAATTGATATTATGACCAATGAGTTGGAGTCCAAGAGAACAGCTATAGATGAGAACAAGAAGGTCACTCAAATTACTCTTGAAGAGCTGTTTGGAACTCTTCTACAACATGAAACAAGAATGAAGAGAGATGCTAACAACATCAAAAAGAAGAATGGAAATTGTACTGTTGCTTTTACAACAACTTCAAATCAGATGAAAGCTAAGACTCCTGAGAGAGTAACCAGATCCATGTCTAAGAATGTTATTTTCCAATCCAAATCTAGTGAGAGTGAAGTCTCAGAAAATGAACTAGCAAATCTTGCTCGAAGGATGAACAAGATAGCTGGCCAGATAAATTTTCAATCTAAGTATAAGAAAAAGGAAAGGAAAGATAAGAAAGATGGAGAAGTTACTGGCTATGAATGCAAGAGAGCTGGACATATTAGACCAGATTACCATTTGCTCAAAAAGAAAGAAAGGAAAGCAAGGCATTCAGATAGGAACATAAATAAGTATTATAAAACCAAAGCTAAGAAAGTTCTGAAAGCTAATGACACCTGGAGTTCTAGTGGTGGTGACTCTTCAGATGAATCATCTTATTTTTAATCTTCAGGACAGAAGAATATTGGTCTTATAGCCAGATTACATATTGATAATCATTGTTTTATGGCTAAGGTATGAAATACTGAATCATTGACCTATGTTTCTTTAAATTATAATGATAGTAAGTATTATAACTCTTCTGATGAAGAATCTTCTTCTGATGATGAAAATACTTTACCTACTTATGAAGAAGTCTCTAGGTTTGCTGAACTTCTTGAAATTGAGAATTCCAAACTCAACAAGATACTTGATAAAGCTATATCTAGGAATTCTATTCTTACGAAAGAGATATCAGATCTTTCTAAAGACCTTGATAGGAAAAATGCTGATTTTGAAAGTATTTCAAAAAATCTTGAGGAGGTAAGTTCTGAGAAAAACAAAATTTTTAAAGAATTAGAAAAAGTAATTTCTAAGAAAAATGTTTTCGCGCCTTACTCTAGTTCAAAAACTAATGATTTTGAGGGTAAAAATTTGGTTGTAAAACTGAAGTCCGAAATTTTTTCCATAAAGAAGTGTTTATCAAACTTTACCCATGGTAAGGAAAATTTTGATAAAATGTATTCCCAAATACGACCTTTAAGAAATAAATCCGGATTTGGTTATACCCATGCAAAACCAATTTTTAGTAACAATTATTTTGTTCTTCAAAGTGCCCCATTTTGTACTAAATGTCAATGTGGTGGTCACTGGGAAATGAATTGTTCCTTAAACAAAACCCAATCCTTAGGTTTTCACAAAGATTACTTTTCTAAGAAGATATGGGTTCCTAAAATTTTATTGTCTGGAAATCTCGGATCCAAGTAAGTTTGGATTCTGAAAGTCTAATTGTCTTCTTGATTTTAGGAAAATAAAGAGAGTACCAGCAACAATACAATGTACATGGATAGTGGATGTTCCCGACACATGACTGGTAATAAAAGCTATTTTGAAAATATTATCAAAATGAAAGGAGGAAAGGAAACTTTTGAAGATAATGCTAAGGAAGAGATTCTTGGTATTGGTAATATTGTTCTTCTTGGTAAAACCTTGATTTCAAATGTTCTTTTTTTTAAAGGTCTTAAGAACAACCTCATTAGCATAAGTCAGTTATGTGATGAAGGTTACCTAGTGAATTTTAGGAATGACAAGTGTTTATTTCACAATTCCAAGGAATATTTTATTCTATCAGCCAATATGCAAGAGAATGTCTACACTTTGAACCTAGAAGAACTAAGGAGTCAAGATTTACCTTGCCTAAGTGCAATGGAAGATCATTCCTAGTTATGGCATAGAATACTAGGACACTGTAATCTCAAAAACCTATGTAAACTCTCTAATAAAAAACTAGTTAAGGATCTTCCGGAGCATAAATTAGATTATTATAATGTTTGTGATCCTTTTCAATATGGAAAGAAACATAAATCTAGTTTTAAGTCAATCGGTGAATTCTCAAAAACCAATGCATTACAGTTAGTGCACATAGATCTTTTTGGTCCAACACAAACTGGAAGTATTGGAGGCAAATACTATGTGTTTGTTCTAGTTGATGATTACACTAGATTTACTTGGGTCTATTTTCTAGAAAAGAAATCTGAAGCATTTTCCTATTTCAAAAGTTTTAGAGCTCAATTTATAAATGAGAAAAACCTTCCATTGAAAACTATTCATAGTGATCATGGAGAAGAATTTCAAAATTCTGATTTTGAGACTTTTGTAGTAAGAAAGGTATTACTCACAATTTTCCAGCACCTAGAACTCCTCAACAGAATGGTGTAGTTGAAAGAAGAAATAGAATTATTCAAGAGATAACTAGAACTATGTTGAGTGAATATTATATAGCTATACATTTCTGGGCTGAAGCTGTAAGTACTGCTTGTTATACTATAAATCGAGTTTTGATTAGAAATTTTCTTAATAAAACTCCTTATGAGTTATGGAATGGGAGAAAACCAAGACTATCTTACTTCAAGGTTTTTGGATGCAAGGTATTAATTTTGAATACTAAAGATAACCTACATAAATTCGCACCAAAATCTTATGAAGGTATTTTCTTAGGTTATTCCACAACCTCTAAGGCTTATAGAGTTTTTAATAAAAATACTTGCACTATTGAGGAAACAGTACATGTAAAATTTGATGAGTCAGATCCTTTTGTTTTCAAACCATCCCAGCCTACATCCTCAGATGTGTTTTCAAAAACTGATTATCAACCTTTGATAGAAGATCCTTCTGATAAGGATGATGTTCTAGAAGATACTTCTGAAACATTTACCCTAGAATATTTTGTACCCTATGTTGAGGAACAGATTTTACAAAACCCAAATCAGGTGTTTCTTAAGAATCATCCCAGTGACAGTATCATTGGTGATGTAAATCAACCTGTAAGGACTAGAAGTTCTTTATGAAATGAAGTAGAACATCTAGAATTTCTTTCCCAATTAGAACCAAAAAGCACTGATGAAGCTTTAGGTGATGATGATTGGATCAAAGCAATGCAAGATGAACTAAACGAATTCGAAAGGAATAAAGTCTGGACCTTGGTTGAAATACCAAAGGAAACCGCTGTTATTGGAGTAAAATGGGTTTTCGGAAATAAATGTGATGAAAATGGAGTCATTATTAGAAATAAATCTAGAATTTTTGCAAAAGGCTATAATCAGCAAGAAGGAATAGACTATGAAGAAACCTATACTCCAGTATCTAGACTTGAATCTATCTGTATTCTACTTGCTTTTGTAGCATTCTTTAATTTCAAACATTTTCAAATGGATGTGAAATGTGCTTTTCTTAATGGTTATGATCAAGAGGATTTTTTTGTTGAACAACCTCCTGGTTTTGAAGATACAAAACATCCAGATCATGTTTTTAGACTTACCAAAGCTTTTTATGGTCTTAAACAAGCCCCACGAGCATGGTATGATAGACTCACTGGATTTTGGCTTCAAAATAACTATGTTAAGGGAAACGCATATCCAACCCTTTTTATAAAGAAAGATAAGAAAAATGTTTTGATTGTTCAAATTTATGTTGATGACATTATATTTGGTTCAGCTCAGCAATCTTTGACTGACTCTTTTGCTAGTCTAATGAAATCAGAGTTTGAAATGAGTATGATGGGCGAGTTAACCTTTTTCCTTGGTTTTCAAATTTCTCAAAAACCAGAAGGAACCTACATATCTCAACATAAGTATATTATAGATCTTCTTAAAAAGTATGGTTATGAAAACACTAAGAGTATAAGTACTCCAATTGGCACCTCAAACTCTTTTGATCTTGATGAAGCTGGGAAACCAGTAGATCAAACATATTTTAGAGGTATGATAGGAAGTCTACTATACTTAACAGCTAGTCGACCAGACTTAATGTTTTCAGTATGATTATGTGCAAGATATCAATCCAATCCTAAGGAATCTCACTTAAAGGCAGTAAAAACAATATTTCGTTACCTTAAAGGAACCATGGATCTAGGATTATTTTATACTTCTAGAAATGATTTTGTTCTAAAAAGATTTTCTGATGCTGACTTTGGTGGATGTAGAATGGATAGAAAAAGTACATCCGGAACTTGATATTTATTAGGAGAATCTTTAGTTTCTTGGTCCTACAAGAAACAACATTCTGTAGCACTTTCCACTGCTGTAGCTGAATATGTAGCAGATGGAAGTTGTTGTGCTCAAGTGTTGTGGATGCAACACACACTCACAGACTATGGGTTCAGTTTTACTAAAACTCAAATTTTGTGTGATAACACAGGTTCCATTGCCCTTATTAAGAACCCTGCACATCACTCTCGTGAAAAACACATAGATATTAGGCATCACTTTCTTAGGGATCACACACTTAAAGGAGATATTATTCTTCAGTTTATTGGAACGCAAGATCAACTTGCTGATATTTTCACAAAATCATTGCCTTTTGATAGATTTGAATATATTAAACAGAAGTTAGAAATGATATCCGTAAGGTAATCCTCCTTAATTAAATTTATGTTGAAAAAGTCTCCTTACAGTAATACCCTCATTTTCATCGGGGGAATATATTTGTTTGATAAAATAGCAAAGTTTTTCAAAGTTTACATTCAAACCTTTCGGAATGAAGATTTCCGGAATGGAATTTCCGGAATTACAATTTTCCAGAATGGACATTTTCGTACAAAATACTTCTGTAATAGAAGTATTCATATTAAAAACATCCGGAATGTAAAATTTCATACTAGTAGTTTCATAACCAGATCTTTGTACCGAATTTTCATAATGTGTTTTTCATACTGAGTTTTTCGTACTAAGTTTTTCGTACTAAGATTGTTTTCCATAGTAAAGTTTTTACGAACTTTGTCTTTTCATAATAAAGATTTTTTCATAGTCATTTTTTTTATTACCCATTACGAATAATCCTCCTCAGCCAATCCGAAGGAATGATTTCCTTACTCAAGTTTTCGTAGTCATTTTTTACTTGCTGGAATTTTCTTGTATTATGTTTTCGGATTATAGTTTTCTTAATTATTTACTTTAATAAAAACCTCAAAAAGATCGGATTCAAGTCTTCAACCGTAAGATATGATCTCAGCTTATCCCAACCATTAGATTAACTGAGGAAGTTGAACCGCCGTTCCATTGCCTATATAAAGGGGACCCAAATACTCATCCCACATCGATTTCAAGCTCTCGCGTCCCGAATCTCTGCCTCTCTGTTTTGAAGCCGTTCTGAACTTCAGATTCCTCCATTCCGAACTACTCAGAGGACTTCAGATCCGAATGTCTGCTGAGTTAGCTTCTCATGAAATGTCTTCCACCAAGACTATTTCACAATGGTTAGTTTATAGATAAAGGCTATTCCATCCGGATTTCTTCAATAACTATGATTCTATTATTTCAAAGAATATTAAGTTGAATGGCTGGGAAGATATTGCTGTGTCCAAACCAGGGAATCAAGACGATGTCTTTTCGAAGTTACTTGTTTAGTTCTATGAATCAGTTTCCTTCTTTAAGGAAGATAATAGGGAGAAATTTTCTTTTAAGTGTTATGGTAAGACTTAAAAGCTTTCTTATACCAAGGAAGCACGCTTGGTAGGGCTATCTTATGAAGGAGAATCCGAGTTTATATATCACGTTTTTCCGGATTCTAAGGGTAGATTCAACAATGAAAAAGCCTTGAAAACTCTCAGACTCTCAGATGACAAAGCTCCGAAGATTTATAGTTTGCCTACAAATTTCCAGATTCTAGAGTTGTGGGTACAAGGGCTTATCGTACTGAGGAAAGGTGATAAAGACAACTTGAAGAAGAGTGAGATATACATCTTAGATTTCCTGATAAATCTAAGGAAGTTTAACTTCATGAGGAACATTCTTATAACCATTGATAATCTTAAGAAAGGAAATCTCATAGCCCAGATCGTAATGAATCCAGCAATATTATCAAAGTTGATAGTTCGGTGCCTTGAGTCTTTCAAGGAAGCTTGCAGATCTAAGCCAATGGTTTGTAAAATTTTGTTGGTCAGTGATGATACCCTAAAGAGGATGGATGCGGCTTTCAACAATGAGACTGGTGAGTTCTTCGATCTACCTAATCAAGAAGAAGCGGCTCCGAAGGCTGCTGAACCAAAATCATCTAAGCCAGTAAAGAAAAGAAAGTTGAAAGGAGTTGCAGCTGAAGTTGAGGATCCAAAATCTATGGAAGCTCAAACCACACCTCCAAAACCAAAGAAGAAGAAAGCCTATCCTGATGAAGTTGTTGCTAAGTGGAGAGCAGATAAAGATAAAATTAAAGAAGGGGATCCACAGTTCGGATTAGACCCTGCGGAGGCTAAGGCCTTAAAGGAGAGAACTGCTGATGAGCTTAAAACACAAGTAAAGGAAAAGAAGCTCAAGAAGAAGATGACAGAAGCTGAGGCAGTCTAAGCATTGTTAAAGTTTAATGAGATGGTATCCGGAAGCATTCCAGTTCTGAGATCTTTCTCCTTGGAATCTCTACCTAAGACTCCAGGAAGAAACCTTGATTTTCCGGAAGAGACTAGATCCGAGCATATTGAGCAAATCGAGCAGATTCAGCAAGTGGGAGAGGAAGAAGTAGTTGCTGAAGGAAGTGGTAAAACAGGAGACTTATTAAAAGAAGTAGATGATTATAAGGGGTCGCCTTTGGAACATCTGTCACTCCAAACTTCAGAGGCTGAATCATCTAAGTTAGTAACTCCAGAGAAGGATAAGTTTGAAGAAGATGTTGTTCAAAAAGTTGTTGATGATATTATTCAAGTATCTACTAGCGAGCATAAAACTCCTGATCAAGAATCTATTCTGAAAAAGGACATGGATAAGCAAATCCTTGTTGAGACTCTGAAATCAGTGGCATGCAAGAAAAGAGAATTTGGTGATTCGTCTAAAAGGAAGTTGGAGCTTATTGAGGAAGAAAATTCTCCATGTAAAGTTTCAGATTTGGAGTCATCCTCGTTGGGACATGACTTTGTTGTTCAATCATTGAGGAAGTTGGTTGGTTCCATTCCGACCATCTTGACTCTTGATTCAAGATTCCAAATACTCCAACATGCTCTGAATCAGAAATCAGATTCCGTATCCTTGGTTATGGATAAGTGTGTCGAGTTTGAAGCTGAGTTCAAATCTTTTCTTGTTGGCTATGAAGCACACACAAGATCTTGCAAGAGAATGACAAGCTGGTCGAAGAAGACTGTGGAAGAGATGAGGCTATTCGATGAGTTTCAAGACAATTTTAAAGATTCCTTTGAGACTGAGGACAGGAAGATAAATGAGTTAACTTCATCCTTCAAATAGAAGTTGACAGATGAAAAGAGCTTCCGGATTCAAGAAGTCAGAGATCTGAATGGGAAGCTGAATTCCGTTTCTCAGAACTAGAAATTTGAAAGAGATCATCGGATTGATTTTGAACAGAAGATGAAAGCTCAGGAAGAAAAAATTAAAGCTCCGGAAGAAAAACTGAAAGCCTAGGAAGAAAAGATTGAAGCTCAATCTGCAAGAATAGTAGTCTTAGAGAAGCAAGCTGAAGAAGATCATAAATATGTGAAGAAGATCAAGAATATTCTTAAGGGGCTCAGGTCGAAGGAAAAAGATCCGAAATAACTAGATCTGATCTTTTTGTTGTAAATAATTTTCTTTGTTGCCGACATTTCAAATCTAATGAAAATTGTGCTTCTCGTTTCTATTGTTGTTATTACTAATTTTTCAGGTACTTTGTTATTCTTTCCATTCCCTCGAATTCTTTTTGAAAATCACAAAGGGGGAGAAGGAAAAGATCCATAAGAAAAAGAAGAACTCTAAAAGAGATTATCTAAGGGGGAGAAGGAAAAGATCCTTAAGAAAAAGAAGAACTCTAATGAGAGTTTATCTAAGGGGGAGAAGGAAAAGATCCTTAAGGAAAAAGAACTCTAATAGGAGTTTATCTAAGGGGGTGTTTTTCATTAAATAATACTTTATTATTCAAAAGTGAAATATCAATCCGGAAATCTAGAATATGATCCTTAGAGTTTCAAAGCCTAAGTGGGAGTTACTCGTATTCATATATATCCTTAAAACAAGGGAGATATGTTTTTTTTCTTCTTAGATTTTTTTTTTCGTAAGGATGTTTGTGCTTTCCAGAAAGGGGGAGATTGTTGAGTCATTAAGGTTTTCCTTATGAAATTTCCATTCCTTCTTATTTTGAAAATCACAAACACCTTATCTTAAGGAAAATTGCTTTTATAAGGAAAATTGATTTTATAAGAAAAATTGTTTTATAAGAAAAATTATCCTTATCATATTTTCTTTCTTAAGTATAAGATTTGGATTCATATCTATTCTCTCGGAATCGTTGAAAACATTGATATGAAGCATTCTGATTTAGGATCCGAATTCTGGATAAGAACTGTAAGGAAGTTTCATTCTGAATTCCAGATAAGAACTCTGGTTAAGTTCTACTCCAGACTCAGGATATGAATCCTTATGAAGTTCGACAACGAATTCCCATTACAAATTCTAATGAAGAATTCTCATTCCGAATTCGGATGATGAATTCTCATTACAAATTCTGATAAATAATTCTCATTACGAATTCTAATGACGAATTCTCATTCCGAATTCTGATGACGAATTCTCATTACGAATTCTGATAAAGAATTCTCATTACGAAATCTAATGACGAATTCTCATTCCGAATTCTCATTCCGAATTCACCTATGAAATAGAATCTGATCATCTTTGTTTTGTACACATTGTATTTATTTACACTCCGAACATTCACTCCGAAGTTTTCATTCCGAACTTTTTAGTTAAGGTTTTAAATGGTGTCGTACATTCTGTTACACTTGTTTTGTTATAAAACGATGTCGTCTATTTTGTTATAAACTAACCGTTGTCTAAGTGACATATATACAGGTCCCTCCGATTTTTAAGGAAAATATGTCCGTTGGAAAGGAGGCCGACCTTACCTATAAATAGGAGCTCATTTGAAAGACCTCACAACTGATGGATGAACAATTTGGTTATTGTGCATACATGCTGTTGAAGTGATTTCTAGAGTGAGAGACTCTTATTAGCTCTCAAAGATTCATGCGACTCCGAATGTTGGTGATTACATTCGAGGGCTTCCGGGGATAGGAAGACAGATGTGCCGACTACCTTGATGTTCGAGGGCTTCCTTGCTGAGGAAGACAGAGGCTGCCAACTACCTTGAAGTTGAGGGCTTGCGGGGATAACAAGATAGAGACTCCAATCTTCGTATCGAGGGCTTACCCTGATGTGGGTAAGACAGACTTGCTTGAAAGTATAAATCAAGGGACCTTTATCCAAGGTTGTTGGATACCCTTCTCTTTGGGTTAAAAGGCTTATATCTTGTTACTTGTAGTTCTACTACTAGTTTATATTCCGCTACATATTGTATTGTATGGAAAGTATATGTTTCTTATACTTCCCTATTTGTACTCTGTTTCATTTAGATTCTATACGCTTTAAGGTAGAATCTCATATTGTAATCTTTTGTTAAGGTTCTATTTCCGGAACCATATTTCTGGAACCTTCTTTTGGAATTTCTTTCCATGTTTTTTTTTGGTATTAGAGGTGTTGTGAATTTGCTTAAGTTTAACTTTGTTAAACTTAGCCCTTTCCTTTTCCTAAGGAAAACATAGTTATTCATAACTAACTTTAAAGGTTCAAAAGGAATTTTTATAGTGTACAATTCACCCCCCTCTTGTAAATTGAGCATGTACATCACTATTTCGATCCTACAAGCTATTGGGGGTGGGTATAGATAAGAATAAGGTGGCGATGTTTTTAATCTAATGATAAGGCACACCTTATAATCATCAAAAAATTTATCCTCCTTCATACAATAAATTTTCACATCATGGTCTGAGAGCTAACCCATTCCGAGGATTATATCAATTTCAACCATTGGTATGACAATGAGATCAGTAAGTAGTTAACATTTATATTCCATAATGGGAATGGATTCACAAAACATTGTTGCAATAATACTTACCTTAGGTGTTTTGACTGACGACTCCTTTGTTAATCCCAATTGAAAAATATCTAATTTATTTTAGAAAACTGGGATGATATGAAACAATTCCATGATCTAGAATCAAATAATGCATTGGATGAAATTTAGGATACAATTCAATTACCTTCCACCACATCGTACCGAGCTTCAACCTCAGCTATAGTGATGGCATAATCCTAGCCTTGCCCCTTGGCCTTTTCTGAGGTAAGTTCCCCTGGATCTTAAAAAATTCATTTGCATAATTCCCCTTTTGTATTCAATTGTAGCATTCTACATTGACAACATATTTATTCCCCTTGAAAGCACGTGCTTGGTGGCCTTTTTTATCACACATGTAACTGACTCCCATTCCCATCAGAAAAGTACTAGGGTGTTTCATCCCACATTTACTGTGGTATGGATATTCAACTTTTCCCTCCTTCCCCTTATTTCCATTTCTATAGTGTTCAATAAATATCTTTTTCTCTTGCTTTGCATTAAAGCCGTAAGACATAGAGAATTATTTTTCTATCATGACAGTGCATGAGACTATATCATCTTATTATGAGAATGATTCTGAGAATAATGCTCGATGGAGAAAAGGTTTTAACCTATAAAATAATTGATCATTCTTACTCCTTGGGTTATGAATATAATCAGCTTCATGCCATGCTAACCTTGTAAAACTAGCCTCATTCATTGTGACATTCTCCTCCTCCTTTTTCCTCAGACTCAATAATTGTCTCTCCATATCCACTTAGTGGTCTGGATTAATTTATTTCTCTATGAAAATCCATTTAAACTCCCTCTATTCCATATTCAATACTTCTTTTATGTTTTCGATAAATAACCACCGTTGAACTGCATCTCCTATGTGGCAATAAGCTTCCATGAAATTTTTTTCCCTATAATTACTCCCCAGAGAATGAAATATTGTCTCAAAGGAATTTATATATTGATAATATACTAATGGATTTGTACACCCATTGATTGTTGGTGGTTTTTTCATCATGAAGCATTCTAAAATTGATCCTCCACATTGTGTATCAGGGTACTCTATACGGGTAAGGTTATTACTCATAACCGAAGTGAGTTGTCCTAGTATGGTGATAAGCTGATCAACACTAGTTGCATAACCAGCTCTACTATAATTATCATGAATAGGAGGGAAATCCCTACATAGATTATGTGCTTTGATATAGTTTTCATTCCTTCCACTAGGCGCCATTTCTAAACAACGACATATTGTAGATTAGTTTATGAATCATAATATATAATTCCAAACATGTAAAACACTCAACATAAATTGAATAGTTTATGGATATTGTAACACCCCAAACTTCTACAGTACGCTTCTCTTTGAATAATACAGTAGTGTGTGTTGTACGCAAGTTCGAGTTCTAACACACACCACAACCAATAAAACTAGCCATTATGAATAGTAATACCCACTATTTGAAATTTTATAAACTTTATCTTTCAAAATTTACTTCATTTTTTGGATTGGTAATATCTAAATTAGCTTAGGGTGAATTTTTGGTATTTTTCTGAAAACATTAAATTTTTGATGAATAGTGAAAAAAACACTATGTTATAGTTTAAAATCAAATTTTTATTTAAATCATTATTTATTTTATTTATATTTAATTAAGGTCAAAGTAGATACATTATACCTATATATGTTCAATGTAATTCATTGGGGGTTAGTTTAAAATAATTTTAGATATATAAAAATTTTATTGAACTTTTCACCGTCTTTACCCACCTCCTATGAGAATTTTGAAATTCACATAAAACATAATTTTACCGCTTTTGTGGGTGGAATTTTGGAAATCTGAGAGATAAAGTTAATATCAAGGAGTAAAATGTGGTTCTATGAGATGAAAATAATTTTTCGTGAATAGTAAATTTTTACTTTTATTTACCACGGTTAAAAGTAAATAGGGTAATTAAGAGTAAAAATGATATTCATATTACCTTAACACATGTCTAAATTCTATTGGATAAGTTTATCTTGGCCAATAAACCTTAGGAATAATATATTATCATTTAGGTCAACTTGGATTTGATTAGGACATTTATTATTATTAAATTCCAAGAAAAGTTAAAAGCGAAAAAATCAATGTTTAATAAGTAAATAATTTTTAATCTAGGGTTATACATAAGATAAATTAGATTAAAAATATTAATTATAAATCTAAAACAATTTCCTGCATAATGGTATTTTATTTATAATTTTTAGAGATTAAATAATTAAATTTTTTTATGACACAATGGTGATGTAGTAATAACCTAATTAATGAAATATTATAATAATGGATATTATAAATATTAAAATAAATTCAATTTGAGACTTTTTATGAATTACACTAATTTTATAGTTCAATATTTCATATTAGGATTTGTTAAATAAATTCTTTTCGAAGTAATAATGCTGTTATAAAATTATCAAAAACAAAATACCCAATAGTGTCAAAATTGACATAAAAGATTTTTTAAAACAAGTACTATATTATTAATTGATATTATATTCATAAAAATATAATTTATGTCCAAATGACTCATATAAGGATAGGTGTATCATTAATTTTCCACTTGGGTTCTCTTGGAGTTATATAGTATGTTTATTAACTGTATAATATAAAATACAAAGAGACATGGTAAATGTCAAACTAATTAACTAAGAGTTAAAACTAAAAGACAAGGTTAATAAAGGGACAAAAAACTGTATAAAACCTATTGGTTGAGTGGATATCGACCCATACCCACCTTTTCCTAGAAATAAATTAATTTGGAGCCATTATAACTAAATATGAATTTATTATGAAATAATATTTTAAATTTTTCCTCAGGTGCCCCTCACCCCTATTATAAACAGGCACTCACCCTTACCTCAAATTCATACATTCAAAACCTTTTTGCTTGGACAAACCCTGCCCAAATATTATCTCAACATCCCTCACTTCATCGTAGAGGCCCTCCTTTGGTCAGAAAGCCAAACTAAGGAGCCCTTTTGATCAAATCAAAAGAGAGAACCAGAAGAAGAGGTAATGTTTTCACAACCCTCTTTCAAGTTCCTTTCTTATTCAACTTCTTCTTTATTTGTTTTCTCCATTCTAAAATAATTAACTCAAGTATATTTTATATATTGTGATGTTATTATAAATATAGTACAACCATATTCAGTATTCTATCCATCCTTTGAATGACTTTTCACTATACCTACGTATGCACGACCTACTGTCTCCACCTCGTGGTGTAATTGTTATTAAATACATTATTATTTTGATGGGTATAATAATGATGTGTAATTCATCTAAATAATAAGTATAAAATTATAATGATTCTGTATATATGATTTAACATCCATTTATATATGATTTTAATATAAAAAGAATGATATTATCGCTCGTGCGTATGTACAGACTACCGTCTCCACGAACATGATGAGATTCATTCCCCAACGTATCCATACAAGTATAATTCTAATTTTATGATTAAAAATAATGTTTATGTACTTGATATCAGTAAGTATATTAATAAGATACAACCTATCCATAACAAACCTGACTTCTGTAACAAAACATAAAAAAGATAATGAGTAACTTAACACCCGAAACGATGATAATTCTAATATATTATTAACAAAGCAATGTTAAAAGATAATATATGATATCACATTAATGTATATGATACTTTTATAATTAAATAAAAATTATTTCACCATTATATAGGAGGCTAAACTACCCTCTACCAAGGAAAAAGTACAAAGTAAGGGTTTTCTTATGTCACTTTTAATTCTGTGAGATTTCCAATATTCACAACTTATTTATTGCATGTGTTGTGTGTACTTCCCGTGACTGTATTCATTGTGTAAGATACTTTAATTTATTTATATTTACATAATCATTGTATGATCCTTCTTTCATGGGTGTATGTTCCGTAAGTTACCAAATCAACAAGGGAATATAAAATTTCAATTTCCTCTCAATCGGATTTACGCATACTTCATTGATTATTTTACTCCATGATTATGTGTGGAATCACTATTCATTTGATTATTTCATAATTTCCACTCCCCTTTCTGTGGATATACTTTTGATACAAGTAATCACTCCATTGATAAATGCTCATTTAATCTGTATGATCATGATAAGACTAATTTTTACTCAATCTTGATTTGTTGAGTTAAACATCCAATTCATTGGTGTTGTTTTTACAAGAATGTGTGCGAACATCCTTTGATTTTTTTACACTGAATATCGAATCATATTGAGTGTATTTATATTTTTCACACATAACTATGTCTTTGATTTATCCTAATCCTAAGGATAAGACCTTTATGGGAGAATTCATCTCAATTTACAAGCCATTGAGACTCCTTTGTTGTTATACACCAAATCACTTCTATATGGTGTTTATAATGTACTTTGACATAGTATATCATAAATCCCTTTATTCTCATGATATTACAATGTTTTTATTACTTCAATTATTTTTATTAAAGTGTCTCTCTATTGGTTAGGAACTCTAACTAAAATATCATTTTAAAATGTTTTAATGATTTATTATTTTAAATCATTCTCATTAATGTCCATGTTATAAAAATGGTTTTAAGGACTTCTTTATATAGAAATTAAATTTAAAAAAAATCCTTTTAAAAGTTTCAATGTGGTATGGGACACATTGATTCAAAAATCAATTTTAAATGGCATTTTGACAAATAGTGTGACTTTAAAATGTTTTCAAGAAAAGGGGGGATATTTCTCTCAATAGTTTTATGATTATTTTAATCTATGTCAATATTCATTATTATTCTTTATTGAGGTTAATTTGATATAATACAATCTTCCATATTGTATCGAAGGAGTTATGGTTGACTGTGGATGTGCTATTTTTACACCATTCATGGTTTGTGTTTAAATTATTGACATTTTGTATGCTAGTTTTTATATGATTTTTTATGTTACGATTCAAAATTTTCATATGAGAAATGAATTGGACTTAGTAAGTGACGGGTGGGGCCCACTATAGCTCCTCGATGCATCAGTAGGTCTCATGAGACAAAATAGTGTCTTGGAACAAGGCATTGACAAAATCTTATTTGTAGTCTTGGCACGAGGCCTTGACTATGTGGTTATGATAGTCTGACATTATGCATTCCATCATTATGAAAGTTGTTATTGATATTTCATGTGGTTATTAGACTAGTAGAATATACATGTGAATATGTAAATGAATTTTTTTTTCATTTTATCTTTGCCTTATTATACTTAAGTTCAATTTTAAAAGGCTTTTGTTTTATTTATAAATTTCATTAAATGTTTATGCTTGTTTATGAATGTTTCTGCTATATTATTATCCTTATTGAGCATCTGAGCTCACCCCTTTAAATGTTTTATTTTTTACCGGATGTGATGAAGTAATTTATAAATGATCTACAAGGATGGTATGAGGGGATATGAAGAAAAGATGTTGTAGTAGTTCTTTTTTACTTTATGATGTAATGTATGACTTATGAATATATATAGTGTTTCCCAGACTACTAAACTAATCTGTCTTTCGAGACTTGATCTTTTGTGATCATGATAATGTTATGTAATAATGCACCGACTATGGGTAACTGGGGTTAGGGCGTTACAGTTGTTATCAGAGGAAGTTCAGTAGAATACTTGCAAACTATATTTAGACAAACTCTGATTAGAGCATATATCCCTAAGATAGAATTTGAGGATTAATATAGAATAAATTCCTAGAATTTTGGTATTGTATAGATTTTTTGAGTTTTCTAAGCAATACATCACTGTCTGGATACAAGCATGTAGAGGTGGCTCCGACACATATGTACCAAGGGGTAAAACCCGAAAACACCGCTTTGAGCTTGACTCGAACTGGAACTGGTGCACAACAATGGGCCTTTCTACACTCTTGGTTACGACACTCTAAAAGGACATTCTTAGGATAATTTACATTTTCTTTACAAAACAATTGGAAGTATTTTAATATAATATGAGAATATATGGCCTTGGTAAATCCTAAGGTGTTTCAAATTGAGAATATGGTGTCAATATATTCTCTGAATGATTTTATGACTACTGTTACTCAAACAATGCTTTATGTTTTTAGCCAATGGCAGGAGTCCAAGGAAGTCATAATAACTTTGAGAATTATGTACAAGGTGGGAATGGTGGGGGAAATGAGAAACAAAATGGAATTTTTATAGGTGTAAAAGATATAGTTTTCATGCCAAATCTGTTTTCCAAAAATATGGACAACAATATATATATAAACCAACTCCCAAACTCAACAAAGAAGATAAAGGTGATGAATGATAGGAGCTCCAGATGTGGAGACCATGTAAAGAAGAAAGCTCAATTTCCGTCATGCCAGAAATGTGGAAGGAGACACCGAGGATAGTGTCTCAATGGAACAAAAAATTCTTTATGTGTGGGAAATAAGGAATAAAGTAAATAATTGATGAGGAAAAAATAAGGTTACTATGGAAGAAAATAAAAATGATCCTAAGATTCCAATTACAGTCATTTGTCATAAATTTAAGGGACCTTGGAATCTACCAAGTCAATAAACTATTATATAGGATAAACTCTTGGTCATGGAAGAACCTATGTGGAAATAAATGCATGGAAAAATGTTTAAAGGTATTTGTGCTCTTTTTTGTTGAGATTACTTTGGGTGAATTTTCACTTATAAGTGTAAGCCTAAAATTTATCATGTGAAAATGATATTTGAGGAAGAATTATCTTTTCTCTTGTGGATATAGTTATAAAAAACCATTTGACTTTATATGATCCTTGAATTCTAGGAAATTACATGTTATTTTATTTTGTGATGAAAATTAAAGGTATGAGATAACAGTTATGGTTAAATTAAATTATGGTTATTTTAAGGAATTTATCTCATTTTGATAATGTTATAAAATATATTTTTTGAAAGAGGACAACACGCAGACCGTGTGACAACCCGCCGTGTCAGACAAAGCTGTGGGAATTGAACCCACAACCAAAGTGTGATTGGGATTTACCACCTAACAATAGACTACGTGAAGTCCCTTGTTAGTGTGACTAATTATTTTTAGTTAAATGATTTTATTGATCTATAATAAGTTGATTTGGGTTTTTATGTCTTATCAAATAAATAACCTTAGTATAGGAAAATTATATTGTGATTAAGTGATAAATGTTATTTTGGAAGATGTTCGCTTTGCTGGGAACACTATATGGCCAAGGAAACTAAAATACTACGGGATTTCATTTGAGGAGTAATGGTGTATTTTTATTTAAGTTTTTATTGTGGATTTATAGTGATTTGGGTTATTTTTGGAAATTACTAACCTATAATAGACAATATGTGATTAGGTTAATTAATTTTAAGTATGTGACTTTAAGAGTAGTTTATGTCATTTGGAGATACAATTTAATGTGGAAGACTACATAAACAAATTATTCTATGTTTTGGGATTCAATATTAGTATGGATTATATTGAAGGATTTTAATGACAATTGGTTATTGAATGGTATTTATTTAAAATTGGGGTGTTGTGGGTTTAATTTTAGAAATTATGATTAGTGTTTCTTTCTCTAAAGTAGTATCCTTTTGGGGGATCATCAAATTATTTAATAACCGTTTTGGTTTTTATTAATCTCTAAAGTCAAGGTAAATATATAGTTTATCCTTCGTGGATCATGTTATTCTATAAAAATATATTCTAGCTCTTCTAGTGTGACCATGTATTCTTTAATACACATTGTTTAAAAAAATGGGCTAGTGGTGGAAATTTATTAATGAATGAAACTCTACTTAAAAAGTATGTATATCTCTTATTTTCTTAGTCAATCTCGTAAATTAATTCCTCTTATTTATGTAATGTAACTTAAACAAAATGTTGTTCGTATACTTTTCCTACTGGGAAACAAATGACCGTTTGTCCCATCACTAGTTTGTGGCTTTATTTTTGTTAACTTTCTCCTGATCACGTTTTCTATCCCTCTCCATCAAAACATGACACTTAGTTTATCTTCCATATCCATGTTTTCCTACATGGAATCCTAGTATGAGTTATCTTGGGTGAACTTTGTACTCCTCTTTTTTTAAGGTGATAGTTTTATTGAATCTTTTTCCGATGTGGGAATTTTAATTATATTCCCAATCCCAATTTTAAATATTTTGAGGACGAAATTATTTGAAGTAGTGGAGAATGTGACACCCCAAACTTCCATGGTATGCTTCTCTTTGAATAATACAGTAGCGTGTGTTGTACACAACTTCGAGTTCTAACACACACCATAACCAATCACACTAGACAGTATGAATACTAATACCCACTTTGTGAAATTTTATAAATTTTATCTTTCAAAATGGAATTCATTTTTGGATTCATAATATCGAAATTATCTTAGGGTGAATTTTTTGTTTTTTTCTGAGAACATTCAATTTTTTATGAATAGTGAAAAAATAATGAGTTATAGTTTAAAACCAAATTTTTAATTAAATAAGAATTTATTTTATTTAAATTTAATTAAAGTAAAAATAGATACATAATACCTATATATGTCATTGTAATTCATTGGGGTTAGTTTTGAATAATTTTAGATATATAAAAATTTTATTGAACTTTTCACCGTCTCTACCCAACTCCTAGGACAATTTGGAAATTCATATAAAACATAATTTTAACGCTTCTATGAGTTGAATTTTGAAAATCTGAGACACACGATTAATATCAAATAGTAAAATGGGGTTCAATGAGATGAAAATATTTTTTTGTGAATAGTAATTTTTTACTTTTATTTATCACAGTTAAAAGAAATAGGGTAATTAAGGGTAAAAATGATATTCATATTACCCTAACGCTTGTCCTAATTATATTAGACATGTGTATCTCAGACAAAATGAACCTTAGGTATAATATATTATTATTTAGGTCTACATGGATTAGATTAGGACATTTATTATTATTTAATTTAATGAAAAGTTAAAAGAGATAAAATCGATGTTTGATAACTAAAACATTTTAATATAGATATATACATAAGATAAATTCAATTATAAATATTTATTATAAAGATAAAAATATTTCTTACATAATGGTATTTTATTTATAATTTTTAGACATTAAATAATATAATTTATTTATGATACAATGGTGATGCAATAATTACCTAATTAATGAAATATTAAAATAAATGATATTATAAATATAAAAATAAATGTAATTTGAGACTTTTAATTAATTCCATTAATTTTCCAGGTTAATATGACAAATTAGGATTGGTTATATATATTTTTTTCGATGTAATAATGATTTTATTAAATTATCAAAAACAAAATACCCAATAGTGTAAAAATTGAATTAAAAGAGGTTTTAAAACAAATAATATATTTTTAATTTATATTCTATTCTTAAAAAACTAAGGCTCAGAAAAATGACTTATATAATGATAGTTTTATCAATAATGGTCCTCTTGGGGGTCACTTGGAGGTATATAGTATGTTTATTAACCATATAATATAAAAATACAAAGAGACATGTTAAATGTCAAACTAATTAACTAAGAGTTAAAACTAAAGATAAGGTTAATAAAGTGACCCAAACCTGTCTAAAACCTATTGGTTGAGTTCATTTTGACCCATACCCACCATAGCATCGAAATAAAAAAATTTTGAGCCATTATAAACCGAATATGATTTTATTATAAAATAATATTTTATGTTTTTCCTAAGGTGCCCCTCACCCCTCTTATAAAAGGGTACTGCACCTTCTCTAAAATTCATACCTTTAGTGCCCATTTCCTCGTCCAAACCCTGCCCAAATATTCTCTCAACTTCCCCCACTTCATCCTAAATGCCCTACTTTGTTCTGAAAGAAAACCTAAGGATTCCTTTTTGATGAAATCAAAAGGAAGAACCCGAAGAAGAGGTAATGTTTTCACAACCATCCTTCATGTTATTTTCTTCTTAAACATATTCTTTCATTGTTATTTACATTATAAAATAATAACTCTAGTGTCTTTTATATACTGTGATTTTATTATAAATATGGTTCAACCATATTCAGTATTCTATCCATCCTTTGAATGACATGTCACCATACGTGCGTACGTACGACCTACCATCTCCACGTCATGGTGTAATTGTTATTAAATACATTATTATTTGGATGGGTATAATAATGATGTGTAATTCATGAAAATAATAAGTATAACAAGATAATGATTCTTTATATATAATATAACATCCAATTATATATGTTTTAATATAAAAATAATGATAGTATCGCTCATGCGTACGTACGGACTACCGTCTCCACGAACGCGATGGGATACATTCCCCAACGTTTCCATACAAGTAAAATTCTCATTTTATGATTAAAAATAATTTTTTAGGACTAGGTATTATTCTGTATATGAATAAGATACAATCTATTCATAACAAACATGACTTATGTAACAAAACATATAAAAGAAAATGAGTAACTTAACACCCGAAACGACGATAATACTAAGATATTATTAACAAAGCAATGTTAAAATATCATATATGATATCATATTAATGTATACGATTATTTTATAATTAAATAAAAAATATTTCACCATTATATAGGAGGCTGAGCTACCCTCTACCAAGGAAAAAGTACAAAGTAAGTGTTTTCTTATTTTACTTTTAATTCCATGAGATTTCAATTGTTCACCACTTATATATTGCATGTGGTGTGTGTACTTCCAATGATTGTATTCCTTGTGTAATATAAATTAATTTATGGGTATTAACATCTTCATTTTATTATCTTTATTTTTTGGGTGTATTTTTTGAATTTTACCAAATCAATAATGAAATTGGAAATTTCAATTTCCACTCATTCAGCTTTACGTATTCTTCATTGATTATTTTACTCAATAATTATGTGTGGAATCACTATTCATTTTATTATGTCATAATTTCCACTCCCCTTTCTATGGATATACTTTTGATACACATAATCACTCTATTTATAAATTATCATGTCATCGGTATGAACTTGAGAGTAGTAATTTTTACTCAATCTCGATTTGTTGAGTTAAACATCCAACTCATTGGTGTTGTTTTCACAAGAATGTGTGTGAATGTACTTTGATTGTTTTACACTAAATATCCATTCATATTGAGTGTATTAATATTTTTTACACATAATTATGTCATTTATTTATCCTTAACCTAAGGATACTGCCTTTATGAGATATATCATCTCAATTTACATTCCATTGAGACTCCTTTGATGTTATACAGCAAATCACTTTTATATAGTGTATATAATGTACTTTGACATATAATATAATGAATCCCTTTATTCTCATGATATTATAAAGCTTTTATTACCTCAATTATTTGTATTCAAGTGTCTCTATTTTGGTTATGAACTCTAACTAAAATATCATTTTAAAATGTTTTAATGATTTATTAATCAAAATCTTTCTCATTAATGTCCATGTTTTAAAAATGGTTTTAAGGATTTTTTTATATGGGCATTGATGTTTTCAAATCAAAACACGTTTTAAAAGTTTAAAAGGGGTATGGGACACTTTGATTCAAAAATCTATTTTAAATGGATTCTTGACGTATAATTTGACTTTTAAATGTTTTCAATAAAAAAGGGGATATTTCTCTCAATAGATTGATGATTATTTTAATATATGTCAATATCCTTCATTATTCTCGATTGAAGTTAATTTCATTTATTAAAATCTTCAATATCATATCAAATGAGTTATGTTTCACTGTGGATGTGCTATTTTTATACCATTCATGGTTTGTGGTTAAAGTATTGTCATTTCTTATGCTACTTTAAACATGAATCTTTATGTTATGTTTCAAGATTTTCATATGAGGAATGAATTGGACTTAGTAAGTGATGGGTGGAGCTTGCTATAGCTCTTTGATGCATCGGTAGGTCTAATGAGACAAACTAGTGTCTTGGCACATGGCCTTGACAAAATCTTATTTGTAGTCTTGGTACGAGGCCTTGACTATGAGGTTATGATATTCTGGAATTATGTATTCCATCATTATGAAAGTGGTTATTGATATTGAATGTGGTTATTCGACTAGAAGAACATCCATGTGAATAAGTAAATGGAATTATTTCATTTTATCATTTCCATATTATACTGAAGTTCAAGTTCAAAAGGCTTTTGTTTTATATATACATTTCCATAAATGTTTATGCTTAATTATGGTAGTTTCCGCTATATTATTATCCTTACTGAGCATCTGAGCTCACCCTATCAATGTTTTAATTTTCCAAGGATGTGAAGAAGTAATTTATGAATGACCTGTAGGTAAATTATGAGGGTATATGGTGACATTATTTTGTTGTAGTTTATTTAAGTTATGATGTAATGTAAGAATTATGAATATATTTAGTGTTTCCAAGACTAATAAATTAATCGGTTTTTCGAGACTTGATATTTTGTGATCATGCCAATGTTATGTAATAATGCACCAACTATGGGTAACTGGGGTCGTGGAATTACAGATATAATCCATAATAATATTAATTTATTCATTGAGGAGGTAAAAACATAGAAATCCATCATAATGGTTTGTAAACAAAATGAAAATTTTCCAATACATATCCCCCAGGAGTGTCGTAACCAAATGTGCATCAAGGCACGTTGTCGTGCACCAGTTCTCATTCGAGTCGAGCTCAAAGCAGGGTTTTTGGGTTTTAACCCTAGTTACAACTATTCCAGAGCCACCTCTACCAGCTCGTATCCAGATAGGGTTGTATTTTTCTGAAGACCCACAAAATCACTACATTACCAAAATTCTCAGATATTCTTCTATATTAATCCTCAAAGTTTATCTTTGGGTAATTTTCTCTAATCAGTGTTTTTCTAAATATACCTCCGTAGTTTGCACTAAAATTCTTCTAATACTTACTATAACACCCTGACACTAGTTACCCAGATTCAGTTCATTATTACATAACATTGGCATGATCTCAAGGGATCAAATCCCAAAACACCGATCATTTTAGTATCCTTGGAAGTACTAGATACATTCATATGTTTTACATTACATCAAGAAAACAAATAATCAACAAAACTTATTACCATTGACCAAATGTATATCCATAACCATCCCTTGTAGGTCGACCATAATATATTTTTTCACATCCTGGAAAAAATAAATCATAGAATGGGGTGAGCTCAGATGATCAGTAAGGATAACAATATAGCGAAAACATTCATAAATAAGCATAAAAAATTAAGGGAATTTATAATAGTAAAAATAAGCCTTTTAAGCATAATCTTCTGTATAATATGAAAAATATAAATCAAATTATTCTATTTAATTATTCACATGGATATTTTACTAGTACAATCATCACATGCAATATCAATAGAAAATTTCATAATGATGGAATGCATAATGCCTGACTTCATAACCACTTAGTCAAGGCCTTGTGCCATGACTACAAATAGGATTTTGTCAAGTCCTTGTGCCAAGACACTATTTTTCCTCATGAGACCTATCGATGCATCGTGGATCTATAGTGGGATCCACCTGTCTCTTACTAAGTCCAATGGATTCCTCATATGAAATGATTTTAACATAAAATAAACATTTGTGTTAAAACTAGCATAAGAAACATCAATACTTTATCCATAAACCATTAATGGTGTAAAAATAACACATCCATAGTAAAACACATCACAAATCCTTCAATATAGTAGGGATGTTTTGTATCATAATAAATCAACATCAAAAATGCTTAAAATACTTCAAAGGATGTTGACTTAGATGAAATAAAAAACATTTCAGTGAAATATCTTTTTCTATTTTGAAATCATTTAAAAGTATTATAATAATAAATGAAACATTTATTTTAAAAATTTACTAATAAGATTGTATGGGATGTTTTGATGATGTTATAATATCGGAAAATAGCCGCACCCGACATATAAGTTAAAAAAATACTTTCTTACGTTAATTTTGTCGAAATGGTCATAATGTGCATTGTTTAAAAAATGGGGGAAAGATTCATTTAAAAACATATATGGTCAAATAATGGTAAAAATGAATTTTCCATATAGTATATTAAATAGTAATAATTGTTTGAATTACATTTTTATGTAAACACGGATGTGGATGATAAAGAGGTCCCAGTAGATACTTATGTATTAACAACCCTGGATAAGTAAAGAGATTGTAGAATTAACACTTACCTTGTAATTTTCCTTAGTCAATGGTATGTTAACCACATGTATAGTAGTTAAATTTTTTTATTAAATTATACAAGAATCATAGATATGAATATGATATCATATATGATCTTATAATACTACTTTGTTAATAATATTTCAGTAGTATCACCGTTCCAGGTGCTAATTGATTTGTTTTCCTTTATATTATTGGTAAAATAAACCATGTATATTATGGATATGATGTTTTTCATTCATATAAAAAATGATATTATTTTCATAAAAAATATTTTTAATCCTAAAATTTATTCTTGATTGATTACAATGGTGAATGAATCTAATCGTGTTCGTGGAAACGGTAATCCGTATGTACGAACGAGTGACAATATCATTATATTGACGGTGAAATAATATGTAATTGGATGGTATATCAAATATAGATAATAAATAACATGTTATATTTATTATTTTCTTCATTTATACTCATTATTACATCCATACAAATAATGAAGTGTTTGAATAACATACAGCACCACGACATGGAGATCGTAAGCCGTACATACGCACATATGGTGAAATTGACATTTATAGGATGGATAGAATAATGAATATGGTTTTAAAATAATTATAAAAAAATCATAGTATATATATGGTACTGGATTTAATATTTTGGTATGGAAAAAATAATGAAAGAGGATGTGGAAGTAGAAAATAACATGAAAGAGGTTGGTGAAATTATTACCTCTTTTTCGGGTGTTTCCTTTTGAGTTGAGCAAAAGGGCTCATTAAGATGGCATTCTAATCAAATTAAGGAGTCTAGGTCTAAGGGAGTATATGTTATAGGATATTTTGGGAGGGTTTGACTGAGCCAAATGGCATTGGAGTTGTGAATTTAATAGAAAGGTATGTACCCTTTTATAAGGGATGTGAGGGTCACTTTAGGAAAACCTTGAAATATTATTTTACAATAAAATAATTTTAGGTATTTAATTGCTAAAATTTATTTTATTAAAATGATATGGTGGGTATAGGTTTAAAAAGTCTCAACCAATAGGATTTATTCTGGTTTAGGTTACAATATTAACCTTATCTTTTATATTTAACTCTTATTTAAATAGTTTGACATTTACCATTTTTCTTTGTATTTTTATATTATTTGGCTAATAAACATAATATAGAAATACAAGAGAAAAACAAGTGGTTCATTATTAATATATATAACATTATCTATGTCTTTTGGACGAACCATAGATTTTTTGGAAGATTATATAAATTAATAATATAGTATTTGTTTTAAAAACTCAATTATGTAATTTTGACACTACATTGTATTTGGGATATGTGAAAATCATAACAGAACTATTACATTGAAAAAAAATATTTAACCAACCCGACCATGTCATATTAACAATGAAAATTATTGGAATTCATCAGAAGACTCAATTAACATTTATTTAGATATTTATAATATCAATTATTTTAATATATCATCAATAAGGTAATTACTACATCATCATTGTCTCAAAAATAAAATAAATTATTGTGTGTCTAAAAATTATAAATAAAATACCATTATGCAGAAATATTTATATCTTTCTAATGAATATTTAATGTCTAATTTATATTTTGTGTAACCCTATATTAAAAATGGTTTAGTTATTAAACATTTAAATATAAATTTTAACTCTTCCTTAAATAAAATAATAATAAATGTCCTAGTCTAATACAAGGGGACCAAACGGATCATATTTTATTACTAAGGTTGTTTTTTGTCAAATTACACTTATCCAAAAGAAGTATTATATGTTTTAGGGTAATTATAATATCATTTTTACCCTTAATTACCCTATTTATTTTTAACTGTGGTTAATAAAATTCAAAAGTTACTATTCAATTACAAATTATTTCCACCATATTGAAAAAAATTTACATACTATGTCAACCATATCTATCTGATTTTCGAAATTCATCTCCCAATAGTGGTAATATTATGATTTATGAAAATGTGTAAATGATCCTAGAAAATGGGTAAAAACCGTAAAAAGTTAAATAAATTTTTTTAAATCTAAACTTATTATAAAATGACTCAAATGAATTAAATTGAACAGATATTGGTATTATGTATCTATGTTTACATAAAATAAATTAAAATAAAATAAAAAGTTATTTAAATAAAAAGTAGGTTTTACAAAATAATGGAGTGTTTTTCAGTATTCATAAAAAATTGAATGTTATCAGAAAAATAACAAAAATTTACCCAAATCTAATTTTGAAAGTCTGAATCCAAAAAGAAATTCCATTTTGAAAATTAAAATTTATAAAATTTTCAAAACATTTATTACAGTTCATAATGGATAGTTTCATTGGTTGTTGTGTGTTAAAACTCAAAGTTGCGTACAATGCAAGATACTGCATTATTCAAAGGGAAATGTGTCGTAGAAGTTTGGGGTGTTACATTCTCCCCTCCTTAATATAATTTTACCATTGAAAATTATAGAATATTAATTCATAAAATTATTAGGGTGGTTCTTCATCAAAAGTTCCTCTGGTTCCCACATTTCCTCTTCCATCTTATGGTTTCTCTATAGAACATTTACCAGACGAGTCATCCAGTTTCTCACCACTTGTTTTCTTATATCTAGAATTTTGATAGGCTCTTCATAATAAGATAGATCAAGTTCCTGTTAAATTTCCTGATAGGTGATTACATGCATTGGGTCAGGCTTATATTTTCTCAATAGTGATACGTGGAGCACAACATGAACTTTGGAGAGAAATGGAAGTATTTTCAAATGATAAGCTAAAAATCCAATTTGATCTACAATTTTGAATGTTCCAATGCACTTGGGACTTAATTTACCTATATTATCGAAACATATAACACACTTCGATGGAGATAAATTCAATAAAACATGGTATCCTACTTGAAATTTCAAATCCTTCCTTCGGTTATCGACATAGCCCTTTTTACAACTTTGTGATGCATTGTTGTGGTTTTGGATAACCTTCATCTTTGTCATCGGTTGCTCAACTAGTTATGGGCCTACAAGTTTTCTTTCATCAACATAATCCTAAAAAGGTAGTGTTTAAAATATCTTTCTATATAATGCTTCATATGGTTCAATTTGAATATTTCAATGGAATCTATTGTTATATGAAAATTCTACAAGAGTTAAATATTTATCCCACATACTTTGTAAGTCATGTGAAAAAGATCCCAACATTCCTTTCGATGTTCAAGTAGTCCGTTCTGAATGTCCCTCATTTTCAGGGTGGTAGGCAGTTCTCAAACGAAGTTCAGTATCCAAGGTCACCTGAAGACATAAATCCTGAGGTAAAATAGAAATCATGATCAGAAACAATCGATAGGGGTATCCCCTGAAGCCTTACAATTTCATTAATATATAGTCTTGTAATACGTTCAAGTGGTTAATATTCTATTATAGAAAGAAAATTTTATGACTTAGTAAGACGGTCAGTAATGAACCATATTGCATCATTCCATCTATGAGTCTTTGGTAGCCCCCTGACAAAGTCCATCATAATATTATCCCATTTCCACTAAACCATGGGAAGAAGTTGCATGAATCATCCAGGCTCTTGCCTTCTAGCTTTCACTTGTTGAAAAATCATACATCTTGATACAAAATTAGCAATCTCCCTATTCATGTTGTCCCTCCAGGATTCACACTTACTAAACTTCCCATATAATTCATTTCCTCTAAGAGACTTTAGAATGATGTGAAACTGATTTTCATGATTTTTGTAGATTTTGGAGTATACCAAGATATAATCAATAAATACCACTACAAAGTCATCATGTTATTCCCTAAAGACTCTATTCATTAGATCCATTAATATAGAGGGTGCATTAGTCAAACCCAAATCCATTACTTTAAACTCCTAATGTCTATAACTAAACGAAATGTTGTCTTCGGAAAGACTTCCTTCTTCATGCACAACTGATGGTATCTAGATCGAAGGTAAATATTTGAAAAAAATTAATCCCCATGAAGTTGATCAAATAAATCATTGATTCTAGCTAGGGGATACATATCATTTATTGTTATAGCATTGATCTCCCTGTAGTCAATGCACAACCTCCCAGATCCATATTACTTCATTAGAAAAAGGAAGGGGCTCCCCATGGAGAAACACTAGGGTGAATAAATCCTTTATTACATAATTCCTCTAGTTATTTATTTTGTTCCACTAATTCCACAGTGTCCATTCAATAAGAGGACTTTGATATGGACCTTTAACCATGAATTTAATCAATGGAAAACTCAATTTATCATTCTGGAGTATGTCCAGGTAAATCCTCGAGAAACACATCAACATATTCTTTCACAATAGGTAAATATTCAATTCAAACATTATTTTTCTCCACCATATTTATTTCATTCTATTCTTCCCAAAAAATTTAATTTAGTGAAGCTAATGGGGGTGGGTCTAGATAAGAATCTGGTGGTGATGTTTCTGCTCTTAATATAAGGTACTATATATCATCATCAAAAAATTTATCCTCATTCTTATTAGAATTATGTTTTACATCATGGTCTGAAAGCCAATCCATTCGGAGGATTATACCAAATTCAATCATGGGTATAAGGATGAGATCAGTTGATAAAGAACATGTATATTCCCTAATGGGATCTGATTCACAAAACATTAATTAGTTGATACTTTTCTTAGGTTTTTTGATTGACAACTCCCTTGTTAATTCAAATTGAAAATATCTAATTTTCTTAGAAAATTGGGAGGATATGGAACAATGAAATGATCCAAAATCAAATAAAGAATTGGCTAAAATTAAGGAAACCAATAAATTACATGCCATCACGTCTTTCAGAGATTCAACCACAGCAGTAGTGATCACATATTCTTAGACTTTGTCCATATTCCTTTTCTAAGTTAAGTTCCCTTAGCACTTATGAAATTCATTTTCATAATGCCCCTTTTCTCTAAAATTGTAGCATTGAACATTAGAATCATCTTTCTTCTCCTTGCAATCATGATCTTGGTGGCCTTTTTTACCACATTTGTAACAGACTCCCATTCCCTTCAGGAAAGCACCGGGGTGTTTCTTCACACATTTACCACTGGATGGATATTCAACTTTTTCTTTCTTCCCCTTATTTTCATTTCCATAGTGTTTAGAAGTTCTAATTTTCTCTTTCTTCACTTTAATGTCGTAAGACTTTGATAATTCCTTTTTTGTCCTGATAGAGCATGAGACTATATCTTCATATGATGAAACAGATTATGAGACTAATGCTCGAAGGATAAATAGTTTTAACCCATCAAAGAATCGATCAATATTACTCCTTGGGTTACGTATATAATCTTATTCCTTCCTTGAAATCCTTGTAAAGTTATCCTCACACATTAAGAAATTCTCATCCTTATTATTTACTGAAACTCAAAAATTATCTTTCCATATCCGATTAGTAGTCCCATGGAAATTATTTTTGTATGAAAATATCTTTAAACCCCCTTCATTACATGTTCGATAATTTTTCATCTTTTTTTGTGTTTTGGATTAATGACCACCATTGATCTCCATCTCCCATATGATGAGAAACTTCCTTGAAAACATTTTCCCTTTTGCTACTCCCTAACGAATGAAATATTTTCACAGTGGAATTAATCCATTGCTGAGATACTAATGGATTCGTACTCCCATTTAGATATGTTGGTGGTTTACTCATGAAGCGGTCTTGCATTGATCCTTTGTATTGTGGATCAGGGTGCTCCATACGGGTAATGTTATTTTTCACAACACAAGTTAGTTCTCCCAGTATGGGGATAAGCTGATCAACACCAGTTGCGTAACCATCTCCACTATAATTATCTTGAGTAGGAGGGAAACAACTACATAGAGTATGTGCGTTGATATAGTTTCCATTCCTTCCACTGGGTGCCATTTCTAAATAATTTCATACAATAGATTAGTTTATGAATTGTAATACATAATTCTAAATTTGTAAGACACTTAACCTAAATTGAACAGTATCTGGATATAATCCATAATCATAATTTTTTTGAGGAGGTATATACTCATAAATCCTTCATAATGGTTTGTGAAAAAAATGTGAATTATCCAATGCATATCCTCTAGGAGTGTCGTAACCATGAGTGCAGCAAGTCCATTGTCATTCACCAGTTCTCATTCGAGTCTTGCTCAAAGATGTGTCTTTGAGTTTTACCCCTATGTACATTTGTTCCAGAGCCATCTATACCTACTCATATCCAAATAAGGAAGTGTGGCATGGAAAAATCAAAAAATCACAACATTAGAAATATTCTAGGACGTTCATCTATACTATTACTCAAAGTCTATCTTAGGTTAATGTTCTCTAATCAGGATTTTTTCTAAATCTAGCCTCAAAGGATTGTACTAATATTTCTATGATACTAACTATAACACCCCGACCCTAGTTACCCAGAGTCAGTGCTTTATTATATAAAATTTGTATGATCACAAGGGATAAAATCCTGAAATACTAATCAGTTTAGTAGCCTTATAAGTACTACATACATTCATAAGTTTGACATTAAATTATGAAATAAAAACATCAGCAACATTTTCTCACCACTGAACACAATTATATCCTTGGCTTACCCTTGTAGTTCAACCATAAAATTTTTCTTTAAAACATTGAAAAAATAAAACATAAAAAGGGGCGAGCTCAGATGATCAATAAGGATAATAATATAGTGGAAACACTCATAAATAAGCATAAACAATTAAGGAGATGTATAAGAGTAAACATAATAATTTTAAACACAAAACTCTGTATAATATGTCCAATATAAATCAAATAATTCCATTTACTTATTCACATGGATATTCTACTAGTTGAATAATCACATGAAATATCAATAGCCAATTTCATAATGATGGAATATGTAATGTCAGACTTCATAACCACATAGTTATGGCCTTGTGCTCATACTACAAATAAGATTTTTTAAAGGCCATGTTCCAAGACACTAGTTTGTCTCATGAAACATACCGATGCATCGCAGAGTTATAACAGGCTCCACCCATCTCTTACTAAGCCCAATGCATTCCTCATATGAAAAGTTTTTATCATAACATAAACAATCGTATTAAAACTAATATATGAAATGTCAATAATTTATCCATAAACCATGAATGGTGTAAAACTAACCCATCCATAGTCAATCATATCACAAATCCTTAAATAAAATATGGATGTTTTGTATCATAACAAATCGACTTCAAACAATCCGGAAATCCATCAAAAGATGTTTACATAGATGAAATCAAAAAAAAATTAGAGAAATATCTCATTTTATTTTGAAATCATTTAAACATATATATTTATAAAATTGTTTTGGAAGTATTCCTATAATCTTTTTTGGGATGCATTGACGATGTTATAATAGTATAAAATAGCCGTACCCGCCTTATAAGTTAAGAAAAAGACATTCTTACCTTAATTTTGTCGAAAAGGTTACAAAGTACCTTATTTAGAAAACGATGGAAAGATTTATTTCAAAACATATATATTCAAATAAGGGTATAAATGAATTTTACCTATAGTATAGTAAATAGTAAGAATGTTTTATATTAAATTTTTAATAAAACACTGATGTGGATGATAAATAAGTCATAGTAGATACTTATGTATTAACAACCTCATATAAGTAAAGAGATTGTATAATTGACCCTTACTTTTTTATATTCCTTAGTCGATGCTATGTTAACCTCATGTTTAATTGTTAAAACATTTTTATTAAATTATACAAGAATCATATACATAAATATGATATCAAATATGATCTTATAATACTGCTTTGTTAATAATATTTTAGTAGTATCATCATTTCAGGTTTTAACTGATTTGTTTTCCATTATATGATTAGTTACATAAGCCATGATTATTATGGATATGATGTATTTGATTCATAAAAAGAATGATATGATGTTCATAAAAATTATTTTTAATCATGAAAATTATTCTAGAATTATTACAATGCGGAATGGATCTCATCGTGTTCGTGGAGACCGTAATCCGTACATACGAACGAGAAATAATATCATTATATTGATGGTGAAATAATATGTAATTGGATGGTATATCATATATAAAAAATAATTAACATATTATATTTTTTATTTCCATCAGTTATACTCCTTATTATACCAATCCAAATAATGAAGTGTTTGAAAAACAAACTACACCACGACGTGGAGACGGTAAGCCATATGTACGCACATATGGTGATTTCATCATATAAAGGATCGATAAAATAACAAATATGGTTGTACCTTATTTATAAAAACATAACAGTATTTCTATGGTATTGGATTTATTATTTTTGTAAGGTGAAAACAATGAATGATGAAGTGGAAGTAGAAAACGATTTGAAATTGGGTGGTGAAATTATTAACTCTTCTTCTTGTGTTTCCTTTTGAGTTGATCAAAAGGGGGTATTTAAGATGGCTTTATAATCAAATTATGCAATATAGGTCAAAGAGAGGATAGATTAGAGGATATTTTTGTAGGTTTTGGCCTACCCAAATGGATTTGGATGTGTCATTTTATAAGAATGGGGTCTACCCTTTTTTAAGAGAGGTGGTGGTCACATTTGGAAAAGCGTGAAATATTATTTTATAATAAAATAATATTCAATTTTTAATGGTTTAAAAATAATTTATTTAGAGTATATGGTGGGGATGGGTCTAAATCCTCTCTACCATTAGGATTTAGATTGGTTTAGGTCACCATATTAACCTTATATTTTTTTATTTTACTCTTAACTAAATAGTTTGACATTTACCATGTCTCGTTGTATTTTTATATTATTTGGTTAATAGACTTACTATAAAAATTAAAGAGAACCCCAAGTGGTTAATTTTTAATATTTATAACCTTATATAAGTCTGTTTTACAAACCATATATTTTTATGAATATTATATCAATAAATAATATAACATCTATTTTAAAAACTCAATTATGTTAATTTTGACAATATTTAGTATTTGGTTTCATTGAAACAAATAACAACACGATTACTTTGATTTTTTTAATAAACCCTAACATGAAATATTAACCTATAAAATTATTAGAATTCATCATAAGTCTCAATTTACATTTATTTGGATATATTTTATTTCAATTATTTTAATATTTTATTAATCAGGTAATTACTCTATCATCATTGTGCCATAAATAAATAAAATTATTTAATTTCTAAAAATTATAAATAGAATTACATTATGTGAAAACCATTTTTAGATTTATAATTAATATTTATATTCTATTTTATAATAACTGTAACCCACTATTAAAAATGTTTTAGTTATTAACGTTTTAATTTAACACTTGTAACTCTTCCTTAAATAAAATAATAATAAATGTACTAATCTATTCCAAGTGGACCAAAAGGATCATATTTTATTTCTAAGTTTATTTTGGTCTAATTACACATATCAAATAGAATTTGGACATGTGTTAGGGTATTTATAATATCATTTTTACCCTTAATTACCCTATTTACTTTTAACAATTGTAAATAACAGTAAAAAGTTACCATACACCAAAAATTAATTTCATCTTATTGAACCATATTTTACATAATTATTTTAACCGTGTCTCTCAGATGTTTTTAATTCAACTCCTAGAAGAGGTAAAATTATGGTTTATTCAAATTTGTAAATGCACCTAGAAGGTGGGTAAAAGACGGTAAAAAGATAAATAAAATTTTATAAATCTAAACTAGTTATAAAATGACTCTAGTGAATTACATTAAACATATATAGGTATTTTTTATCTATTTTTAACTAAAACAAATTAAAATAAAATAATAAATTATTTTAAAAAAATTTATTTTAAACAATAACATAATGTTTTTCACAATTCATCATAAATTGAAAGTTCATAGAAAAATGCTAAAATATCACCCTAAAATAATTTTGATATTACAAATCATAAAATGAAGTCCATTTTGAAAATTATAATTTATAAAATTTTAAAAAGTGGGAATTACTATTCATAATGGCTAGTTTCATCATTCGTAGTGTGTTAATCCTCAAATTTGATTACAAAACATGCTACTGAAATTTATTTATTTCTTTTAAATTTTTAGATATTTTATCATTTTACAAGTTTTATTCCTAAAATTTACAACTAATTAATTTTTAGGAACTTTGGAATCCTCCAATGGGGTTCTCATCCATTATAAGATTCCACTATGACCTCCATAGTTTTTTATATTTTTTTCTTGGTGACTAACCATGTGTTGGGTATGGCATGTATTTATTTAACAATGAAACATATAACACATTATGAACATTTGGAGAGAATTGGTGGAATTGATAAATAGTAACCTATACATTTGATCATTTCCATAATTTCAAATGGTCTTCTATACTTTGTGAATAATTTCACTTTGTTACTAAACATTAAGACACCCTTTCATTGATATACATTTAGAAATACATATTCTCGTACATTAAATTCCAAATCCATTATCCAGTTTTCTACATAACATTATTTCCAACATTGGGATTCTTTAATATGGTCCAGAATTTTAATTACCTTTGAAGTTGTCTATTTGATATGTTTTGGGCTTATAAGTTTCCTCTCACCAAATTCATACCATCATGTTAGAGTTCGACACCTCTTACTATATAATTCTTCATATGGTGCCACATTAATTCTTTAATAGAAACTATTATTGGATAAAAATTCCACCAAAGGAAAGTACTGATCACACATACCTTGAAAGTCAATATATCATGATCTCAACTTGTCTTTCAGTGCTTGAATAGTCCTTTTTGGCTGTCCATTAGTTTAGGGGTGGCAAGCAGTACTCATGTGAAGCTCAGTATCTAAAGTCTTCTGGATAGTTTTCTAGAATATTGATAAAAATCATGGATCTCTATCTTACATAATCGATAAAGGTGCTCCATAAAGTCTTAAAAATTCATTAATATAATTTCTTTCCATGTAATGAAATGGTAAATACTCTATTATAACAAAGAAATGCTTTGATTTTGTTAGATGATAAAAAATCACACATATTTCATAATTCTTTCTAGGTGTCCTCTATAGTCTTGTGACACAATCCATTATAATTCCATACCACATCCACATTATAATAGGTAGAGGATGCATGACCCCAAAAGAATGTTGTCTCTCATCCTTCACTTTTTGAAAAACTAGATTCATTGACTCATAGTTCTAAATTTCTTGCTTCATGTTATCATATTAAAAAATGTTCCTTCATATCTCTATACATTTTAGTGCTACGATGGTGTATAAAGAAATTTCATATCTGAGAATCATCAAATAGTTCCCTTTTTACCTCAAGTACTGATGTAATGCATATCCTCTTCCCAAATTTCAGATCTCCAACCTTACAAATGAATTCATCCAATGAACCATCCTTAACAGATTTAATTTTATTTTTTATATTTTCATCTTCGTATTAAGATATTTTTATCTTATACAAGAAATATGGTTTAATTATCATTTCATAGAGGAAATATGATTCCACATCCCTAAAAATTCAGATATCCATATTTAGTAAATCCAGGAATATATGATCTATGTCAATCCTCATTTGGGTTAGAATTCCATGATATTTCCATCTTAATGCATTTACCAAAATTTTTCCATTTCATGGGAGCTAGTGTATCGAACAATCATAATCGTTGAGTAACCTGAGCCACCTCATTTGCCTCATGGTGAGTTCTTTCTATGTCAAAATTTATTTCAAACACTTGTAATCCCTAGATATCTCACATATTTCACCATAGAGAAAATATCCTTATATTTTTAGATCAATGATTACAGATGGTAACTCAAGTTCATGAGTTGGGTTATTTTTATCACGAGTCTCCATCTACCTTGATGCATAAGCCATAACATTATCATCATGTATAAAGATGCAACCCAGTCGATTATTTGATGCATCACTGTACATAAAAAATCTATAATTTCCAGATGGACGATTTAAAATTAAAGCATTGCCCGATATTATTTTTAAATTTTCAATGAACTTTGTACATTATTTCATGGATATGAACCAAAAACCTTTTACGTGTGAGTTTGTTTATGTGGTTATCCAATCAAGTGAAATTTTGAAAAAAAATGCCGACAGAAACCTTTTAAGCCAATAAAACTACGTACCTATGTTATGTTCGTTGACATAGGACATTCATGGTATTCCTTTGTCTTTGTAGGATCAACTATGATTCTATCTATAGAGATAATATCACTATGAAAAGAAATTGACTGGTTCCAAAAGTCACACATGTTAATATTCCCATATAATTAATTTCATCTTAGAGTTTTCTAAACAATCCTCAAGGGATTCACAATCTCTCTATAGCTTTTGTCGTATATCAATATATGAAAGATAAATACCATAACATGGCCATAATGATTTCATTGAAAACTCTAATCATTCGATCATTGAATATAGAGGGTGCATTAGTCATTACAAAAGGAATTACTGTATACTTGTAATGCCCATACCTAGTTCAAAATGTTGTCTTTAGAATATCTTCCTTCCTCACACATAGCTGATGATATCCAGATCTAAGTTCAATCATTGAAAAATATTTTCCTCCATGAAGTTGATCATATAAATTATCAATTATTAAAATATTATACAAGTTAGTGATTTTAATAGAATTTATTTTCATGTAATCAATGCATATCCTCATGGATCTGTTTTTATTTTTGACAAAGTGGACTAGGGCTCCCCATAGAGAAACAATAGGTCAAATAATTCCTTTTTTCACTGAATTACTCCTATTATAACTTCAGCTCCACTAATTACATAGTGGCCATTATATTGGGAGTAATTGATATAGGTCATGAAAGTGGAATTAATTCAACAGAGATCTCAACTTCCCATTCTGGTTGGTTTCCTCATAAATCCTCTGGAAATAAATCTATGTATTTTTCCATAATAGGTACGTCTTCAATTTTAATATATCTATCCTTTCCCATAGATATTTTTTTCTCATTCTATCGATGAATTTCATTTAGTTGAGCTACTATGGGTGGAACAAGATAAGATTTATTTGGAGAGGATTCTATTATATATATAAAAGATTCTACACTATTATCAAAAATGGTAAAATTATTCTTCCTGTAATAGATCTTCACATTAAAATTTGATAAACAATTCATAATGAGAATTATATAAAATTAAATCATTTTTATTATGGTAAGGTTATCAACTAAAGAATGTTTATGTATCATGAGCGGGACTGGTCGACACATCTTTATTTTAATGATACATCCCTTATAATTTTTGACTCGCAACTCCTTTTTTAAATCAAATTGGACATATCTAATTTTCATGGAAAACAAAAAAGGTATAAAAGAATGTGATGATATATAATCACCTAAATCATTGGCTATGTTTGAGTTGATATTTTATTTACCATATAATATATCATTAGGAACCTCAACCCCCATGGCTGTAATCATATATAAATTCTCATTCTCTAGTGGCCATTTCTGAGGAAATTTTTCTTGGTACTTAAGAATCTAATTTTC
Organism: Viscum album; assembly: GCA_963277665.1. Classification (NCBI taxonomy): domain Eukaryota; kingdom Viridiplantae; phylum Streptophyta; class Magnoliopsida; order Santalales; family Viscaceae; genus Viscum; species Viscum album. The sequence continues at coordinate 2,043,445,067 of OY728150.1, read as the reverse complement.
ATAGTGTCCCATATCTCTATAATTATTGCAATAAAAATAATTTACTTTTATCTTCCCCTTAAATTCACTAGATCAATGAGCCATTTCTCTACACTTATAGAAAACTCCCTTTCCTTTTATGAATTTCTTAATACGATTCTTTCCAGAGTTCTCACATAGTGTAAATTTCTTCATTCCATTATTCTTCATTGGCCCATCGACATTTATATGGCTATTAAAATTCATCTTATTATCTTGATTTCTCTTGAAAAAATATGATCTAGAAAATTCTTCATATATTTTGATGGTACTTAATATAATTACATCATATGATTAAAATGTTTGGGAAGCCAATGCCCTTCGAAGACATGGATTATGACTTTCAAAGAAATGATCAATCTTGTTTTCTGAATCTCGTACATAATATATAAAATACATGGCTAATCGTATTAAGGTACCCTCATACCTCACAACACTCACTATTTCACTTTGATTTTGGCTAAGTAATTTACTCTCCATTTCTGTTCACTGTTCATGAGGGAAGTATTTGTCAAAGAAAACTTCATTAAAAGTACTCCATTCCATATCTTGTATTTATTCTTCCTTCGTGGTATTCTGGATCAAGGACAACTATTAAAAAACATCACCCTTAAGGAAATATACTGCTAGTACTACCTTATAATTTTTATTGCATATTAATGCCATTAATATGATTTCAAGGGACTTGATCCACTAATCTGCTAGCAGAGGATTAGTATTTCCACATAAATATGGGGCCTTATTATATATGAAATGATCTAGTATAGGTGTAATGTGGTTATTTGGAATAACCTGAGTAAGTTGTCTCAATATGGTCATGATCTGATCTTCTCAAACATTGACTACGTTGAATTTCTTATAGGGGAAATCCCTATTTAATCTATGAGTATTGATTCCCATTCATCGACTAGGTGCCATCACTACACAATGACATACAGCAAAATAGGCCTTTGTTCATAATTTCTTTATAACAAACACTTAAGATTATATGAAAATTTATGAAATAATAATCTCATAATCATATTCATTTTTTATATTTACATTTAATTAATTCATAATAGATTGTAATGAAAATATGAATTATCCTAGGCATATCCCCTAGGAGTGTAAAACAATGTTCAAAGTAAGATTAATTTTTTTCCACCAACATACTTTTGATAAAGCCAAAAACATCTTTTCAGTGTTGTTACACCAAGGTACATCTATGCAAAAACCACATCCACATTTAGTATCTAGACATGGATGTATTTTCATGGAAGACCCAAAAAATATATATTTTACTAAAATTACATTATTTTCTTCTATGATTATCCCCAGTGTCTAACTTAGGGTTATTCCCTCTAAAAAATGATTCCAAAATCAGTTTTCCAAGGTTGTTGTTAAACGTCCTCCGATATTAATTGTAATGCCCCGACCACAGATGTCTAGAGCTAGTGAATTACATATTACACTAGGATTATTAAAAATAATATAATTCCAATGGAATTGATAGTTTAGTAGACTTGATGAAATGATATATGTATGTGTAAATTATTTTACATTGGGAAAGGTTAAAAAATACAATTCATAACAAAAACTACTAATCTTCATCCATGAGAACTCAATAAATTCTCTCCTCTAGATAAATTGATGAAGGTAAAAAAGTGAATGTGGTGAGATAAAATTATTAGTAATGGTTATAAATAATTTAAGATTTAATCAACAATAATTGAATCATAATTAAATTGGCTAATTCAATATTTCATGGTGAAAAAATGAAAAAAAACACTCCATCAATAAACTAAGAATAAAACTGCATCCATAGATTTTGTCAAAGTGAAAACCTCATGGATAGTAATAAAGGAAAATGAATAAAGATAGTGATTATTAATTAGATTTAATTTACCTAGCACATGATACCACTAAACCATCAAAACTGTTTGATTCTATGGGTAGATAGTCGTATGATTCTATTTTTGGAATCAAACTAAAAAGGTTTTTCACCAACTGTTTTGACTAATGAGACATGTTGACGAATCGAGGGGCTATAATGGTCCACTATCATCATTTTATGCCCAAATAAGTATTTATAAATATATTTAACACATGTACAAGATTCCTTTTCAATATCCTTCTTCAGTAGATGATACATATTCATCAATATTTCCATAGTTAAAACAAAATTCCAAATACACAGCGTATTTAAAATGTTATATAGAATAAGGAAATAATAATAAACATGAATCCATAATTTGGAAATTTAATATATTTACAATTTAAAATGTAAAATGGTATCAAAGGGGCAGTTGGTACACCACATAAGAATGACTAGGTGCCCAAAACCAAGAATATCGCAACGAAATAGAAACTAAAACAATGTCCCTTACAACATTGTAATGAATCGAGTTAATAATCATAAAGTGAATCATTTAATACAATGAATATAAATATAATAATTATATTATATATTAAATTGCAGAAAACATACACCCCATGCAAGAAATAGATTTGGATCAATGGAAATCCCATGAAAAGAAAAGTGAGATCGAAAACCCCTTACGTAATGCTCGAAGGTGTTTTAAGATTAATCTTAACAAACTGAATAATAAAATATATATTAATTAATTAAATATTTATAAACCTCATCTATATGTAATTTTTTTATTTTAACTTTTTTAGGTTCATTCAGGAAATTTTTTATAGGTTTACGTGGTTTAATTTTATTGTTTTAGATGCATTTTAATCTTTGGTTTTAATGATCAGTTTACTTGTATTCAAGAATGAAAGTTCATTTCAAATGTGGTTAAACATCAAGAATTGTAAATATATATTATTAATGATAATAAATAGATATAAATGATATTATTATTTTTTTATATTCAATGAGGATGACTCAATAGATAAAATTTAATGATAAATTCTTTGATTGACTCAGTTGTTTTGTGCATAATCAACTAGTTTTGGATTAATATATTATATAATGAGTTTGTATGGAGTCAAGAACCTTAAATAAGATATAATAAATATATTATGATATGGTTCAACCATTATAAAGGTTTAATGACCATTCTTGAATAAAGTAACAGAAATTGAAAACTCATCATCCTTAAAAGTGATAAATTAACACATCTCCGATGTTGTTTTTATTTTTAGAATAAGAGGTGTCGGAAAATAGATATGTTGATGAAATATTACGTAGAATAATAAAATTACTGTTCATGTAAGGTAATACAATTATCAAATCATTTGGAGGATGAGAGGTGTGTATTGATCAACAAAATAATCGAACTTGTAAAAAATGTTTAATGAAATATGAAGAGACTGTCACCCCTTGAGTACTCCTCCTTGAGAATAAACTTAAGGCATTTTTAGACATTTGATGAGTTCATAAGGTCTTGGATATGAGTGGACGGCTTGGAAAGTGTATTTTTAAAAATTAGGCAAGGCTCAAAGATTTAGTGGTGTGAGAGGAAGATGGGGTAGAGGTGGTTTATATAGTGGAAGAAAGGAGGGTTTTCTTAACATTTTAATAATTAGTTTTTTTATTTTACCCTATGACCAAAACTAGTAAGGATTCCATGATCTAAAATAGTAATAAATTCATGTGAGTTCGAGATTTGGGTTCTTACATCACTCATTAATCTAGGAATATGTGATTTAAATTATAATGTATTTATACCGTAAATTAATGTATTTTACTACCGGCTAAAAATTCAAGTATTTCAGAAAAATTTAAAAAATTGACACTAACCATATTTAAATGTGTAGAATAAAAAAATGGACTCCATTTTTTCAAAAATAATTTTCAAAATACAAGGAAATACAATTTTAATTATAATCATCATTTTGGAAAACACCAACACCTAAAATATTCATCTTCATTTTTAAGGTGCCTAAATTTTATTTACAGTTTCATGGGTAAGGTAAAAATTATTAAGGGTCATATGAATACTTATAATAGTAATTTACTATTAATAAGGGTATGTTACTATTCATATGGGTATGTTATTATTCATAGAAAATTAAGTTGATTCAAAGAGACTCTAAATATCACCTTGATCGCAACCGTGTATGTCCATTTCTCCAAATTCAAGCCATATAAGTGGAAAATTTATGTTTAATGGAAAGTTTATGAAAATCACATATAATAACCTTGTTTTTTTCACAGATGCTTAATGATTCAAGAAATATAGGATATTTAATGAGTTGTAATTATTTAAGAGAAACATATCATAAAATGTTCTGGGTGTTATAATTTATAGAATGTATTTTTTTTTGTAATAATATATGTCTTCATATATGATTAACTCAATATTTTTGAAAAAATTTGTAGTTTTATTAGTGTAAGGATTATAATATGATTAATGTCTCAGACACAACCTTTTGTGGGATTAGGTGATGAAATTTTCATGTGACTAATAACATTTCTGGATACATATTATTATGTTAAGATATATGTAACCTTTAAGATCAACATGAAGTATTATTTTTTTGGAATAATTCTCTTTTAAAAAGTTAATGTTTATAATAACATTTATGGTTATAAAGATAATTGATGTTAGAGTAATAATTGATAATTAATATTATTTTATTTTGTAAAAAATTATTTTGTATAAGAATAATTAGTGGTTAATGTTTATTTGACGATTAATTATATCTTAAAGGATGTTCAAAATATATTTTGGAATTTTATTTTAATTATACTAATATAGTTTTAGAAAAAGTAAAACCTGTATACTAGGAGACAACCCTATGCCTCCAGAAAGGTTTTGAGGCTTGAACCCAGAACCAATGGATAACAAGGGTGCATCACCTACCTCTATCCTACATGATTTTCTAATGATTATGAAAGTGTATTTACGTAATCTATTTTAATGGGTAAATATAAATTTTATCTTTTGGTGTTGCATTTTTGGTTTAGGGAATAATTTATTATATACAATAATTTATGCCATAAATTATTCTTTTTTTAATATTTAGAGATAGATGAAAAAACCTTTCATACTTTTTTTGATATTAGGATTAGTTAAATGTAAATTTTATTTATTAGGGAATAAAAAACTCATAATGGATATTCATGTTTTAGTGTAATAAATGAATTGAAAATTGATTAAAGAACATCCAAAATATAAATTCATTATTATGAAAGAAAACAATATTAAGTTCCATATATTTTGGTTTTCTATATCATGATAGTAAAAGTATCTTCAAAATATAGGTAATGATTCTTGAAATAATTTTTTTTGTTATTTCCTTTATATATGATGAATCAATGGTCTTTTAACCCACAAAAAATTGTTTTTTGCTATAAAAATTATCATGACCCTAATATCTATCACTTTTCATTAATTTTTTCTCTTCCATCTACATATAATTTTTTCTTACATGAAATAATATTTTTGTATTCTTCTAGATCACCATCATAATTCTCATTCTCCCTTATGAAGAGGAAGTTTTACTAAACAATTTAATGAAGTTATTTTTGAATAAATGCTATACCATTGATTAAGGAAAAATAATTGTGGTGAATAAAATTCGTTAAGGAGGTGTAAAATGTATTGTCGTGAGATTTTAGAATGCCATCCTCTTTATATAGATGTCAATATTTTAATATCATGACTTACACACAATTCCATGACTAATACAATCATGATATATTATAAAAATATTATTATCTAATGTGAATATATTAATTGATATATTAAATTGGTAGGTATGAATAATAATAAATTACTAAATAAAATTATATTATTTACTCATATATAATGTAATATTATTTTCTAGTAGTTTATTAGAAAAAAAATGTGAATGTAAAAGAAATATTTTTCTAAAAAAATATTTTGATGCACACGATTTGTAAAAAACTAAATCTAGTTAATAACTATTGGTGAATTATTGTAATGATATTTATATATTTAATATTAAATCAAATGTTTTATCACTCATCTATTATTTTCTCTAAGAATTGAATATAAATAAATCCATTTTTCTATTTAAAACTATATTTCTTCTAAAAAGAGGTTTCAAAATGCTTTTATCAATTATTTTGAATATATAAAAAAATTATAAAATTTATTATAAAACATTATATTTTTTTAAACTATTAAATAAAAATTATAAACCTGTAAAATTTTGAGGATTTTTGGAAATGACTAAATTTTCGATAAATAGTGAAATATTTTTTCTTTTATTGAAAACAATAATATCAATAAGAAAAATTTAAGTCACATATTTTTTCAAAATTAATTTAAAACTATAATTATTTCTATCCTTTTTTTAATAAAATTCAAGTCATTTTCATAAATTTTATTTTAAAATTTTATAGAATTTTTTTATTCTTAGAAAATATTTTGTATGGAAAAATGCATTTTATCACCCTTTTCAGTTTAAATTTAAATTCAATTTTGAAAATTAAATAAATTTAATTTGATAAAATTAATTATTAGTTTTAAATATTAACAATTAATTTTAGTTAATTATGTTAAAATAATTTTTACTCTTAATTAATAGTAATCATTAAAAAAATTTATTTCCATGGATACTATTAAAGAATGGTTAAGCGTATTTCTAGAGAATATGTTAAAATTAATGTTCCAAAATAAGTAGTTTTTTATTTGATAAATTTAATTTAATATTTAAAATAATTTAAAAAACATTCTAATAAGTCTCCTTTATTTTCACGCATAATGGAATAATAATATTGGTAAATATAAAACTAATCACTATGAGGAAAAATAAAATGGTAAATTGTATTAAACATAGATGATATAATAATAAAAAGTTTATAACACATTTATCGTTATTGATGAGGTTTGGATAAAACATAAATTATGTCCAATCCAATATTTATCAATTTTTTAGACACTTCGTTTGAGTGTGACTCCCAAATATTTAATTGTTTTAGGTGTTGAACAAAATGAAAATCCCCTCCATTATAAAAGGGCACCGTATAATTTATGAACTTCCATTATGAATCCAAGAACAACCAAATTGTAATTAAATATATATCCAAAATCATTATTTACCTTCTATAGTTTCTCGTCAGCCAAAAAATTCCATCCCTAGGGTTAACAAAAAGTGTTTGAACGGTTTGAAAAGAATGTATTCAAATTCCCTAAGATCATTCATTTTTAGTTATTATTTTACCACAATTAAATGTGTTTTAAAAAAATTAATATCGAATAAAATTATCTCAAATATACTTAGATTGTATTATATTTATCGAATAATATTTTTCCATCGCATTCTCTATAAAATGGGAAACAAATCTATCGCTTGTATATATGGAGAACTATTTACTTACGAGTTGATGAAATTTTTATTTTTATCACTGACTCACATGGATAGTCAAAATTATTTAAATAATGACTATAAAAAACAAATATTACATGATATAAATTATTTAAAATTAATATATAATCAAATTTCTTACCATTTCTCAAAATAAGAGAATGATATCATCGCTTGTACATATGCATGCCCTACTACCTACAGGAAGTGATGGTATTATTTTTAATGGTACAATATTATACAATGGTTATAAAAATTTACCTAATGAATAAATATTATATATAAATATATAATACATTAATTTTATTATAGATAAAATTTAGATTTATAATATTACATTGAATAAGAACATTTATGATGAAATGTGTCTAAGAAAACAATGTCGGTAAGACTTGAAATAATGGTAATAGTGAAATATTATTTAAAAACCAGAGATAATATTTCATAATAATATGAAATATGATATTATAAATATGTATAATTTTATTTTATAATATAATAAATCGTTTAGAAAAAAAATTATTGATTTTAAAACACATTGAACTAATTTGAAACATGAGGTAAGCAATTCTGTCTTTTTTCATTTACTTGAGGAATATTTTAATGATATACTCCTAATATCTATTATATTTTTCATATAAAAACCCAATTATATATAATACTATTAATAAATAATATTTAATTATCTTTTAAGAATAATTTATAATTATTTAATCAAAGGGGAATTGAAATTAAACTTTCTAAGTGGAAAAACAATTAATAACTCAATTTTTTCTATTGGATTATATAATTCATTCATAGTTTATGAACCTATAAGATTATTTATGTATTGAATTTATAGTATTTTAGTTTTTATGTTAACTTTATATTTATGGAGTTACATTTCACACACAAAATAAATTAATTTATTTATCCTTATTTGTACGACATTATCTTAGTGAGGTATTTCATCTCAATTTATACTCCATTGAGACATATTAGTTATTACTCACATATTCAGTCTTTTATAATGTATATACTAAAACATTGATTTATTTAAAATTCATAAATAATTTTTGGTGTTGATTAATGTTTCAATTCTAGTCTATTCTTTTATGGGTTTAAAATTTTAAGTTTACCAAAGAGGTAAGAATATATTTTATATCTCACTTTATACAATGATTGATTTTATTTTTATTAATGAAATTTTATCATTTATTTTAAATAAGAAAAATTATTTTTATTATTCAACATATATATATATATATTACATATTTTCTAATAAATTTTACCCTATTATACATTAATAAAGATAAGAAGTGTTTTGAAGAAAAAATATATCTTATTTCCATTTTAATTAGATATATTTTTCTTCCATGCTCTTGTTTTTCAAATTAATTTTAAAAAAAGTAATTATTCTACTCAAATGACTTGTTAAGGAATTTTTATGTTATAGTTGACTTAAGAAAGGGGATTTATAAAGAAATTAATAATGTTTCATGAAAGAGATGTTTTCCAATTTCGTTAAATAAATTCTCAAGGAATGATTTCTTAGTTATATTATGATAATGAACATCATGACCACCCTAACCGTGTTATGAAATTTAGTGTATTCAAAATATTTTTAATACTTTTAAAAATAACACTATTTTAGGATAAATTATTTTAATATTTCACTCCCTTCCCCTTTATTCATCATGTGGAATTGATTTTACTATAAAACATATAGTCATGGTGAACCGATGGTCATCTGTTATAGCTTATTAATTTTGTGGTGTTTATATCTTATTGGAAAATTCCTTTTATTGTGATCCTTAAAAATTATGTTTACCTTATATATCTATATTCATTAAAATGGATATTTTGATATCATTTACTATATATCATTTCTACAATTGCTGTTTATCATTAAAGGTTATTTTATTAATATGTAAAATATTTAAATTCATTATTATTTAATAATTATATATATTTTTTGAAGTGAAATATTTTTTATTTAATTAAATCAATCAGTATTTATATGAAAAATTCACTGGAATTGTATTTATTTTAGGGCCTAGAATTATATATTCTCTTGATGCATCAATATGTCACATGAGAAAATCAGTTGGGAAAATTAAATGCGTATTTACACATAGTTTTAAACTGTCTTGGGACAATGTCTCGATAGAATAAATATCCCGACATCTGAGAACATGAAATATATTAATATTAATTTCTTTCATTGTACATTTATTATTCATTTTCAATGAGGTTACTTTATTAATATTTCTCATGGTTCAACATCACGATCAAATGATTATTTATATAGAATTATTTGATCATCAATTATTACTGCGATATTATTCACTGTGTAAAATTATATAGAAAATGGATTGTGTTTTTGGTTATTTAACATGATTATTTTTTTATTTATTGATGAATGATTCGACTTCAAATAACCCTTATAAATAATCTGATCTCAATCTTTTTTTCTTTTCATGATGATTTGATGATAAAATCATTGAATGAGTTTAATGATATAGAATATTAAATATAAAAAATTTTATATTTTACATCTTCAGATATAATATGAGATTAAAGTGTGAATCTAGTTTAAAAATAGTAATAAAATAATTGGATATTTATGACGTGATCATTTCTTTATAGTTCTACTGTAATAAATTGACTACATACATGGGGATACTAGGGCATGTGTGTTTACATGAAATCTCCCTTCTATGATTTTCATTTTAAATTTATTATCTCAATTTATTATTTGTGGTTTCTGGGTGTAATTGTATTATATTGGGTGATATTAAGTGAGTTATGGATTAATTGTAGTATTTTCATTCCATGAAGTTGAATCTATACTGATTATATTGTTTTTGTGCAGGATCTATTAGGTTGTTACCCCATAGTGTGGAAAATTGTGCCGGTACGTTGTATGACCCTCTTAGGATTATAAGTTTTTGTTTTGTACTTTTGTTTTTATTGGAATACACTCCCCCAAAATACCAAATTTATTATCCTTCAACCTGGGCACCTCCCCCTGAGTTATCTTGTCTTTCCAATACCCTATAAGGAATTTCAGAGTGGTTTCTTGTTGGAATTTCTTCCATATGAAATAGTAATTTCTCAACATTCTTTATCCTTTTTTACTCTATAATTTTATTCAATCCTCAAAATCCCTATTATATATTCACAGATGACTTTATTCCATTTGGGTTTTAATTAGTGTTTTCAATTTCTAAGGGTTTTAAACCAAATATTTAAGAATATTTAAGCTAATTCTATATAAGGTTATATGGTAGTTCCATTTGATATTGGTTTTTCAATAAATTATATTTTTATTGATATTTAAATGTTTTATTATTATTCTATAATTCATTTTTGGCCAAAATAAATATGTTATAGTTTACAATGATTCTATTTATAAAAAAATTTCAATTATTTTTATGTTCTATATTTGGATTTTTTTTGGATTTATATAATTAAATAGTAATTTTATGTAACTTCATGTTCTAATAATTCAACATGTATTACAAAATAATGATGTTGGTTTTCATGTAGAAAATTACACGTTCTGAATCTTTAGATAAAATGTTATTTATAAGTTGGATTAATAATCTTTCTAATGTTTTTCAATTCTTAAAATAGATGTGATTGATTTATGTAATTATTTAGTGAGTTTATTGAATTGATTATGAATTCAAAATCGATTTTAAATGATAAATACATGGTTTTTTAATTTCTTCTAAATGGAATTTCAATGGTATTTATAAAATGTATAGTTTATAATTTCAATGTAAAAATATTTTTTAACCCAAAGAGAAACAATCATTGAATGATTGATTGGTTTTTCCCTTATAGGGTTTGCATTATGTTTTTTAGGATTTATCTTTATATCAGTGTGATGGGTGTTGCATTGTGATTCATGATTTGGGTTATGGATTGGGGATCATTTTTATAGAGATGATATTGGTGGGAAGGATGTGGTTATGATGTTAGACTTTTTGATTTTTTTCTTGTAATTGATATTGATTGAAATTTACACTCCTCCTTTGGGTAGAAGAAGGGGAACCCTAAGATACCTAGTAAAAGATCCAAGGATGGTTCTCTTAGAGTTGAGTGTTTTTTAGAAAGAAACCTTTTTGATATTTATCTATACAGTGGATGTGTCTATGATGATGCTTGTTCTAAGAAATTCACGTGATGAGTGTTTCATCATAATATTCATTGGTTTGGGGGACTGTTATTTATATCACATATTTTCTCACTGGTCTCTAATTTATTGCACTATGATATGTTTTTTATTTTAATATATCTATATTGATTATTTATCAGGTGAGTAGATTACAATTTTTTTCCCATTTGATACATTTCGTATTTGTTTTTTCAATTATTATATATGGTTTTACTATGATTCATGTTTATTATAGAGAGGTTTTAATCAACATAAAATTAAGTATATCTTTTTTATATGCAATTTAAATCAAAATGAATGATTTAGTTTAACATTTTTCAAAAGAAAACAATTTTGAAATTGTTTTGTTTCGTGTGGGTAAATTTCAAATGATGAAAATTCACTGAAAAACTATTTGTCTTCATTTATTTCCATTAATGTTAACATGGTAAATTATAAAAATGGAAAAAAATAGAATAACTGTTGTTTTCATATGGAAATTTTATGACAATTTATATACTGGAACTTTTTTGAATTTAGTATTAATTTTTTCTATAGGGTTCTTATGTCTTGGATTGTCGTATTTTATTGGAACCACAATCTCATAGAAGATAGTTTGATGTTGCGTCTCGTTGGTGCTTTAAGAGTCACGTAGATTTGGGGGTTCATGTTGGTTGTCAACCAACATAGCCTTTTTTATTTTATTACCTTTTACTTTCAAAATTTTTTTACTGTATTTTTATAATAAAATGTGGAACCATTTTATTTATTTTGTTCTTTTAATTTAGGTCATGCATGGATTTATTTTCTTGTGCTTTGGAGGGTTAAACCCCCTCAATTATTTTGATTGTTAACATCATTTCTTATCATCCAATCTAGAGGGGTTATGGATTCCCATATTATTAGTAATGGGCTAGTATGAGTGTTGGGTTAGTTAAAAGACATGCTTGGGTTGTTGTAAATGTTTTTTGAACTAAATTTTTATTTGGTGATCTATTATGGAATGGTCTTAGGATCATTATGGCCTGATAGATTGATGAAGAGAACTAATTTGAAATGTGGTTTATTACAAATTTTATCATATAACTCTGTATATATTTGGTGATTTTTTCTACTACTATGAGTTGTATGAAGATCCTAGGTGACATATAAAGAAATTCATAGATTCACAGTGAAACTAGATGAAATTTAGGGGAACATAGTTAAGGTGCATTATCTATCAAACTATTTATAGACTATTCTTTCTATATTTTAAAAATCTAATGGGTCATTAATATTTAACACATGGTTTGGAAAATAATGTGGGGAATCTCTTAATAGAGTGTTTTTTGTGTGTTTCACTTGCTTAATGAATTTTGGATTCACTATCATTTTATATAATTCTGTTATATTTTTTGAGAGACATTTTATTGATTGTGATGTATTTTTGATCAACTATTACAATTATATTTAATGACATGGTGTGTGTTTTTTTTAAAAACCATTTGTAGGATGTCTAAAAGAACTTCATGAAAAGGATAAACCCTTATAAAAAATGATCTAAGTGGTATGAATTCAAAGATTTGTTATTTTCAAAATGATATATTGTTTTGGGGTTTTTTTCAATAATTAAAATTGGGTTTTAAGATGGTTATTTTGTTTTATTTATTGGTTTAAAAATAATTTTTTATTTTTCAAAAAACAACATGATTTTGGTTTTTAAAATACATATATGGTGTTTTAAATAAAAAGAAATAATATTTAGATGTCTTCAAAATGGTATCTCAAAATTTTTTCTATAAATTATAATAATTTATGAGCCTACATGTACCTTGTATTCGTATATGAGATGGTTTGACTAAACATTGCGTGTTCTGATATTTCAAAATGTGACCCTATCAAAATAAGGTGAAAATTAATGTATGTAATCTACTCCGTAGTCCTCCCTGTTTTCCAGCATCTTCCTTTCCAATCAGAAACACTACCCAGAATCATGATAGAGTGGGAGATCCATGTTCATACTTATTCATCGATCATTATCTAGAGTTTCTGAATTAGTACCCACTATTATCTTTTTTTGATTAGCAATCTCTAGTGTTGATAGAGTTTCTAGACAATTTCTAATATATCATCAATTCACTACAAAATCTAGAAACATCTAGATTGAGGTACATACTACCCTTAATATTAAGGTTATAAATAGATAGGGGTAATCATAAAATCCACTCCCAATAGTTTAATATATTTTTTGGGATATTTCATCCCTCATTAATGATGCAGTTTTATCCTGAGAAGGTTATATTTGGGAATGCGAGGAAGTGTTTTCGAATCATTTAGGTTAATTAGTTCATGGGGGATTATGTAACAAAATTCCCTATATTGGTAGCTTTCACTATGGTGATGAGTTTATATAATTAGAAGAGGATAATGTTCTTTGCATGATTATTTTTATAAAATATTCACGTATTAGCATTATAGTTTGGTATGACTACCATTATAGAGGTGATCTATAAGGCCATCATTTTTAAGAAATAATTATAGGGAAACTTATCACAAGTAATTATTATAGCCATACTTGTGTTAGTGAGGGTGATGAAGTCAATAAAGAATAGAAAATGGAAGGTGAAGATGATGGGAATATGTATCCTCAACATATTACTCTTATTTGATAAATTAAAATGATGATATATTCTCATCATTGAGGAAAATATCAGCATGTTTATTAGCATTATTCAATAGAATTGAGAGGATATATTATATGTTTCCATATCAGTAACCATATATGTTTTTTAAGATGAGGGTCCATTAGAAGAATTTTTGAACCAAATTTATGTTATTGTGGTATTATGTGATTCTACCACCATGAGAGAGTTAGAAGATGAACACTTTTTTATTATCAATTATTTTATAAATTTTAATTTTTGATGACTTATATCAATTATTACAAATCATTCAAACATAGTGGATAATTAAGTAAATAAATTTAGTTCCAATTTAAGAATATTTTTATATTTTAATTCCTTATTAATACTTAGCAGTAGTTTTCATTTTATCATATTCTAGACCATATGCTGAGTTTAACTGATGGATGACTTGGGGATTCATTATGTGTAGGATAAGATAATAATTAATTTTATTTTTCTAGTTATGAAGAGATATCTTTTATATTGGTATTTTCTTTTAGGATCCCCGTGATTTAGTTTTCCATGAGTTTGACCCTCCTTGAGTCACACTCTATATAGTTTTGTAACCTATTTTTTTATAACGATGTTGTTCCATATATATATATATATATGTTCAAGCTAGGGTAATTTCTCCTGTGTTTAGTTAGACAATTCTCCTTGTTGTTAGTCATAGTTACATTTTGGTTATTCTTGAGTATATTCTCTTTTGTGTTGTTTCATGAGTGTTTTTCTCATTTATTGAAATAATGATTGTTTGGTGATTATCATTAATATTAGGTTATGGTAATTATTATTTATGTTCCTATATGATAGTTTAATATTTTTGATAAATTATAAACATGGAGGATAATTGTTCTAGGTCTATAGGTGTTCTATTCATTCTTTTGGAGAACCTTCAGAAATGATTTTGGTTGGGATTTTATATTGATTTTGGAACACAGTACCTTGGATGTTATAAAGGTGACCTGGTATTAGATTTAATTATTTTCTCTACCTTTGGATTAAAGAGGATCCTGTGGAAGATGAAATGTATTTCAACATTTCAAAATTTATTTCATATGAGAAGTAGGATTATCTTGACGTTCGGTTTTATTTTTTCATTTCATTCATTAATTTGAGGTTTCCGAAATGAGTGAGATATCTGAGCCCCATGTTGTTGATTTTGTGTTAAAAAGTGTCCATCTTGGTTAGTTCTATTTCATTAGTGATTTTTTATATAATATTACATGGACTAAATTTTTGAGTCACTTTATTGAGGGAAAAGTGGAATAATGGGTTGAAATGTGACTCTCTGATATATTACATTCCTATTTTGGTTATGTGAGTTTTCCCCTTGAGATTCATGTGTTTAATAGTGTATTTTTTTTATATTTTGGATTTTATAGGGCTATATTTTATAGGTGTGTTTTCTAAAAACAATGTAGTGGAAAATGTGGACCTTATATTGTTTTTGAGGAAGTGGCTATCAAATAGTCCAATTATGGTTTGGTTAACCGTGTGACATGATAATGTTTGAGAAATTTAGATTTTCCCAACTATTTATATTTAAGGCTTCTCCCCAAGAAACCACTTTTTTATGGCATCAACCGATGTTCCTCCCATTTTATTTTTACCACATATAAAGCCTCTCCAAGGTTGATTTTGTTTGACTTTATAGTGGTATCTCATTTTGATAAATGATTATGGGGATTAATTTTGTTACATGTATGTTCCCTTCATTCTCTTCAATCCTTTCTATCAATAATGACTATGAGTGGACAAATTTTTTTAAGGATGTTATATTTTGGTTTTTTCAGTTTATAAGGATTGAAATACACCTCTTGTGTCTAATTCTAGTGGATCCTATAAATGCTGACATGGTTTCACCATTTAAGGATTTTGTTTCCATTCATTTTCTTTTATTAAAGACCCCCATAGTTTCATGGTTTTCTAAAATTCATAATTGATGTAAATAAATTTGTTATTCATTATTTAGATTCAATTCCAATAACTTTTTCTATGATTTTTTTGGGTTTTCTTATTCAATAATTGATGGTGTTTTAATATTAAATGGATCATTTTTATTAATTGATGTTTAATTAATTATATATGTTTCATAAAAATGAAAATTAGGGTTTTCTTTGAGAAAAATGATTATTTATTGTGATTTACATTAAATTTTATTAAAAATGGAAACATAATAATTTAAAATATTTTCATATTTAAATATTTTATTATTGGATTATGTATTTATTTAGTTATTTCTATAAATTAAATGTTTTTTGTATTTGATTTCAAATGTTGTTTTCATTTTTTTTTGTTTTTTGAATACAAATGGGGTTTCTATGGTATTTCCAAAATTTATTTTTGTAAATGAAATGTAAATATCCCAACATAAACCATGTGAAATTATATTTTTTTTATTCATTGGTTTTCCATTATTGATACCTATTGAAATTAATAACTACTTATAATATATCATTATGATGAATGTACAATTTTTATTCATCAATATGACTAAGGTTTGGGTGTCATGATAAAGAGAAATGATACTAGTGGGAAGGATATGATTGATATGTTTTCTGTGGGATTCATTGTGGTCATGTGTTTGACATTGATTGAATGTGGAAAACCTCCATGAATTATTATATGATGAACCTTAGGCTATTATGTAAGAGATATAGGGATGGTATGCTTCATTTTGAGTGTTTTTTGAGGATAGAAATCTTTATTTGATATTTTTTTATCCATGGGATGTGTCATTGATTAGGCTAGTTGTGAGTGACTCGAGGGTAAATTGTTTGAACTTAATATTATATGTTTAATAGATTTTCATAGGTACTTTATGTTAAATATCACTAGTATTTAAGGTTTTTGTTTATAACATGTATCATTTGGTTGTATTTACTTATTAATAATTAATTATGTTTGTTTATAAACATTTTATTAGGTACTTTCTGAAACATTTGTTATATTTTAAATTATTTTGTTTTATGAGATCACCTTTCTACCTATTTTATTTTGGTGGAAATGGTTAAATTTTAAAATTAAAAATTGAGTTATTTTTTAGTGTATTTAAAAAAAGAAAGGATATATTTTCAATTGGTATTTTAAGGAATTATTTTTTCAAATGGGTGTGTTGTGGGTTGTTTATTTTAAGTCCATGAAATTGAAATGAAAACCTGTTGGTATTTATTTATTTCCAAACTATTGAATATAATTTCATTTATAAAATGATTTTAATGGACCCATAATGGTTTCTAATTTTCCATTTTATCAAACCATATAAACTCATCTGTTTGGGTATGTAGTATTTATTTCTTATATACTATTATCAGTACTTAGTTTACCCATTTGGATCCATACCAATTTCTTCTGGAAGGCAGTTTGATGTTTTTTCATGATTGTGTCATGAGACTCATAAGGATTCAATGATTATTTATAGGTGCCTACCTTCTCATTTTTCAGCTACTTATTTGTTTTGAATTTATATTATATTAAATGATTTATATATTAATTTTTGGATCCATTGTATTTCTTGTACAATTTTTTTTTCTAATTCATGGATATTTTTGTTTGGGTTCTTAAGGGTCAAAAAATCCCCATCAGTTATGTATGATACCCATGATGGTTTTTGATTGACTAGATAGATTAAGGATACCCTTCAGGTCAGTTCCATGCCTGTTTAGATTTCAATTCAGGTGGAATCTTCTGTTGGATCCAATTATTCTTCAATTATATTCTTTTTTATATATTTTTTTGTCATTTATAAGTAATCTTCAATATAAAAGATTACCAATTTTGATTATTTGTCACATAATTTAATATTTATTTACTTATTTTGCATCATTTAAAATAATATCATCATTCCTAGATTATCTAAAGTCCAATATTGATTTCTAAATCGTGATTTATAAATATCATCATCCATTCAATGATATTTTTAGTCACAATAAATTATGACGAAATCAATGACGTGCAGGTTTCAGTAAATTTTTATGATTAAAATATACTATGTTAATGACATTTTAATTAATTATATTACCATTTATAAACCAAAAATATTTTATTCACTTAGTAATATAATTATTTTTTCATTAACTACTTTCTATGAACCATCCAAGTTGGGAGGTCAAGAAAAATTAATTATATCGTTCCATGGAGAAGGTAGTCTGCTAGTAAATGTGGAAAATGTTTTAATTTCCCATCAAATGAGAGATTTGTAGAAAAAAATTAAATTTTAATAGTCATAATAGATTAAAAATTTTGAAATTTATTCATCAAAAACCCTCTTATAGAAATCTATATAAGGTGGTTATGAGAAACAAAATATGTCACTTCGTGGATGTAATGGTTCTGATATATGCATATCTACCATTCTCATTTTTATAATGTGTAATGATAGATAATGGGTATACCATTAATATAATAACATTTAAATATTTTAAAAATAAATATTTCAAAATATTATGATGGAAAAAAATAGATTTTCATGGGAAATATATGGATGAAAAATATTAGGAATAAATTTGAAATCATGATGATATTTTGATCCTCTTCTTTTTATATGTATTTAATATGGATGGTTTAGTGATTTTTCAGAGAACAATGTGCATCCAAAAAAGGGGATATGGATCTACGGGAAGTAAATATGTAATAGATAAAAGTGGACATTGATTTTTAGAGTGTATTAACGGGTTGGGGAAAACCTCCTACTATTAGTGAGGGGAGTATAATTTTTGAAATAATATATAAGTTCAAGTATCTATTATAGTAAAGTGACTCAAAATGAATGTAATAATAGTTTTATTATGAGTATGGGTAATGTCTCCTCTCAAGTACACATTTTTTATACAATGATCACGTGATTTTTGGATTTTTATCCAAAGTTATATATTTTAAACCAAATATATACCTTTACAAAAGTAATTTATTTAACCATGGTAAATTTTTTTTATAAATAAAAATATACTGATTTTAGATAATTTAGATATTATGATTAAAAATATAAAATAATTCATAATATTAATTATTTATTATGATATCAATTTATTCTCAAATAAATCATTTTTAATGAATAAGAAAAGTTTTAGTGCAATATATGTTTTTGTTCTAATGTTTAAAATATAAGTTTTCATATTAAATATTGTATTTCAAAATTTATAATATATCTTATAAAAAATTCATAGAAAAATGATTCAATTCTTTTAATAATTGTATGTTAATGAAGACATAAAAGTCATGGATTTTATAAAAACCACAATTTCTAATATATTAGGAAGAAATAACACTTTTTAAAAAACAAAAAATTCATTCTATGGTATTACATTAATTTTGAATTAAATGTGGACTTTTATTTTGGAATATTGAAAATATAAAACATATGTATTTATATTTTAAAATGAAATTAATAATATTATTTAAAAAATGTTTTCATAGGTTGATGAATTTTTAAGTATTAAGTGTTAATATTCTAATTAACTATCATGATGTAATTTTATTAGTGTCAATATTATAATCATATTAATAATATCTTTTATAAAATTATAATAGTAATATATGTACTATTTTAAAATAAAAATGAATAATACATAAAAATATGATTCTTATCAAAAAAAATATTTTTTAATCATATAATGATCATATTAGTTATATTTCAACACTAATTTAATTTTGTTATTATATTAGTTTTGAAAATGAATTTTCTTTTTATTTCTGTGTAGATTTCAAAATTTGATGAAAAACATTTATATGAGAAACCTTTACAATGACAAAATTAATATTTTAAAATTTTATCCTAATAAAATGTATCATAAATAATTTGTTTTGGTGATTCATATGGATAATTCATTTCAAAATATTACATAATAAAATAAAAACATGTGATAAAACTTCGATGTGTTTTAGATTTAGTGTAATGCTTTGAGAATAAGTCATGAAGTGTTAGGGTGGCTTTATATAGGTCCAATTTGGGGCCTCATAGATATGTGGAGTGTTGGTGTGGACATTGTACATGCCCTTTGAAATTTCATAGGTTTCAAGAGAACTATAGTTGTGTTGTTGGATATACCCGTTAGTCTCATCATCCTAAATTTGAGTTGTAGGAGTCTAATGCATTTTTGGAATATGGCCAATATTTGATGAAGTAACAAAATGTATCAATTAGATTACTCCAAGATTAGTGGATTGAAGTTTAATGTGAATACAAGATTATTTATTAATGAAAATATGGGACATCATTAATGTTTCTTAATGAATTGGTACTTGAAAAAAAATTATTATAGGAAATATCATGGGATTTATTAATTGAGAATAAATAATTTCATTTATGGTATATATACCCAGGAATCTAGGAAGAATATTAATCATTTGTTTTTTATAGGACTATAGAACTTAACATCGTGATTTCATAGATTCTAAAGTCTGGTATAAGATAATGTTTTTGGTTGAAATGAACATTACAGAAAATGAAAAACACAAGAGTGATGTTCGAATATAAATAAATTTGTTTATAATGAGATGTATGAGAAATTATATATATAAGGGAGTGTACCATTGATTCTTGGTCATTGATAACCTCATTTTTATAGTTTTTATCAAAATCGAGGGTGATTTTTCTGGTTTCATTAAATGATTATTAATTGGTATTTAAGATGAGTTTATGTCATTTTTTGGTAGAACCATATTTGAATTTTTATTTTGATTATGTAAAATACATGGGAACCATAAATCAGTCTTTGGATTAGTATGATCATGAGGGGAAGAAACATATTAATGATTGACTATTATTTTCCTTTTTTTTGTTTGATTTTAATGATAGTGGGGTCAAGATGTCTTGTAATCGATTACAGGGCGGTTGAGATAACACCAACGGTATATCAGTACAGTTAAGAACATTCCATACTATTTTATATAAAACACTATAATTGGGAATAAGATATGGCATTTGGATAGATTTGTTTCATTTTATGTCTAACTCAGTTAGGATTTGAGGCATTATTTTAGATGAAATAAAATATGGGATGTATAATTGTATTTAGGTAGAGTATGATTCTAGGTTCGACTATAATGAGGGATTATCCACGAAACACACATCGAGTGAATGGATGAGATTCATTGAGGGTGTTTTACAATCATTGAAATGAAGTCAAGAGATACGCCCTGATGGTTTGGTTTTTGTGATGGTGTTATACTATTTAAGATAATGTTCTGTTATGGAAAATTCATTCATTGAATGGTTGTTCATTACGTTAATATTTTTATATGGTTACATTATAATCACATCAGGGAAATCATATTTTTTACATAAAATGTATTTTTGAGGATTATATTTGGTATTTTTATTGAAAATATGTCATATGCTGGCTCATTGTGTAGTTTTGTGGAGCCGTATATAGTCATCCTTAGAATATAGAATAAGGAATAGATCAGGATCTAATTAATGTAGCAGAGGCCATGTGATGTTTTTGTGTTATTATATGTGAAATAAAGACTTATCTTGGTGAATTTTTAATTAACTATGAATTTATAAATATGTAAATGGTACGATTGTTACAATTACCAATGTATAAATAGTAAAATGTAATTGGGTACATAGTTGTAACAATCCTGCTCTTTATCATACATTGATTTTTGATTTATTATATAATATTACAAAAACTAATACCAAGAAGATAGATAAGTCTAATTTATCGAGAGATTTGGAACATTATTTAACAAGTTAATATAAGGATTACATAGTCCTTATTAAAATCCTCCCAAATATTTTAATAATATTCATTCATAATTTAAATAACAAGTGATTACCTATGGATATACATAAGAAAGTAGTGAGATATAAAGACTAGTAAGGGATTAAACATGGAACAACCTAAGAAAATTAATACATTTTATAAAATATGAATATCAATGGGGTATAAAAGTATTTAGAGTTATAAACATGAACAATAAGACATGATATAACATGATAACATTAACAATACCCGTGAAATATAGAAATAACTTAAAACACTACATCATAAACATATGTCAAGGATAACATCCAAGGAATCATGACTGAAAGTGTTCTATAAAGCAATCATGTTTACTCCCTAGCCCAACATGATGTCTCAAGAGACTAAACATTACACAATGCACACGAGCACTATATAATTTTAGGCACACCCATAACTTTCACTTCATTATCATGATTAAGTGTTCCACATAGATCATATAAGATCGATTAATGAATCATCATATATTATTCCCTGATCAAGGAGTATTGAATAAATAAATTTAAAATTTCATTAAAACAATAATAATTTACTAATGGTTAACATACATGATTATAATTGTGTACAAGTATTAACTACATATTTGTTTGTCATGGAATCCCATATTAAAATATTGAAAGCATAAAAGAGGCACATAATAGTTCAAAGGATGGCTTAATGACCGATACTGTGTACTCTATTCATTTAGACATTATTAGTGAATTATTGGAGATGGAAAAAAATCCAAAATATTAGAAATTGATAATGAAATGGCATGAAATAAATCAGATTCGTGAATAAAGAGAAGAAAGAGAGGATCCCCTACCTTGAGTGTGAGACTCTAAATAGTAGGATGAGGCTGAAGGACCATGGAAAATCCTGATGGGTGAGGGGTTAATTAGGGTGTAAAAGTATTCATAATACATGGAATATATTTTCCCATATTTATAGTAACCAATTAAACATGTCTTATGAGAATGTGATTAAAAAAAGAAACCCCCGGGAAAGTGATCACGCACAAAAAAATTCAGGGTTCACCACCAAGGGCTAGTCTATATAGAATACACCGATAGTGTCTTGGTTGTATCTAAATCCACTAATATTTAATAGTGGTTGAATACAAGAGTTTGTAGATATTCACTCTATTCCAGGAACAATAATGTTATAATTTTTTATGGATAACTCACTGCATCCCTCAGAACACTTCCATCAAACCCCACTAGCTCACTACGTTGAGATAATCCCAAATCAATTTATCATCTTAAAAGTTGCATCAATTGATTAGAATTCATGTATTTTTACTATCTAGAATGAGATTATTCTTTAACCGAAGACTATAGTTGATGAACACTAAAGATACTGAACAATAGAGAATGGATGTTCAAAACAACATTTTATGAGAGTCCTTCATAATAGTCACCTTCACGAAGCTTGCTACCTTCACGAAGCTTGATACCTTCACGAATGGATGCCTTCAGTAAACTCATTGAGTCAATGTGAAATACCCCATCATCATGAGGAACCCATCAATCAGAAATATTAGAATTAGTTAAGACATATGTTGTTTTTCATGATGATCATGTTCGCATAGAAATCCTATTTCACAGAGGTCCCCTATCATCACAAAATAAATGAAATTATATTTTTTGTTTTAAAAAATATTATAAAAAGAGGTGGGGTATCCTTATATTTACAGTCTTGATCGTTTTTGATGCCCTACCACCTCGTAGGGAATTTTTAATATCTTTAAAAAAATCACCACGGTGCTCCTCCAATCGTGAAGCTCCATGGAAATTCGTCGTTCGTGATGAGCTAAACAATCACTTTTATTTCTGTCAAAACCTTCATGCCTTCATGAATATCCATGAATCAAATCTTCACAGTGAAGATACAATGAGATTTGATGCTGCTAAAAATCCTTCCATCAAACCATCATGCCCTTGGTATGTTCCAATTCTTGTAATTGTGGAGATCACAATCATAGTTCTTTAATCATTTGAAGAAAAAACATTCCTAAATCCCATCTTCACAAAACTCAGGACTTTTCCAAATACTCATAAGGCCTTCAAGGAAATCCACATTTCATGACAAAATCCATCCTTAATATTTTTTTACTCAAACTGTTTCCAAAAAATGGGAAATTACCCCACCTTTAACGATGTTGTCTTCTTGAACTATAAGATATATTTCCATGAAAACTCCCTGATCTTCCATGTGAGGATTGAAAACAAACACAAACCATACCTAATTTATAGAAATGAACAATGATGGTTCTAATAGGTGCTTATTAAGAGGTTGGGGGTGCTTTGGAGGACTCTAAAAGGGGGACTTCATAGCTAGTACCTTATCTATAGATTTTGAGGGAAGTGAAATTTGTTCTTGGGTGGGCTTATCTAAAAAATTATAGGGGGATTCATTATTATTTCTGAAACTTATATATCAAAATCTAAATAAAAAATATACCTTACCATGGTTTATTCCCATTTTATCTAAAAACAAGGATTGTTGTTCATTATATTATAATTCAATGGGTTGAAATTAATAATATAATACCCTTGCTAATGTGGAAGTGAGTCATACTCTTAATGTAATGATTTTAAAACCTAAAAATATATTAATTTTTTTCGAAGATTCACAAAGCCTTTATAGAATAGAAAAAAAATTCTTTATTTTGAATGGAAAACATATCAATAGTTTTGTTTAACATTTAATATATTTATTACCACCCTATTCGGTTTTTATTATGTAATAATATACACTTTATATTTTTACAGTATTTATTTTTACCCAAAAAATCAATGATCTCTGAAAATTTTGAAACATTTATCATTGGATAATATCTAAATAATGAACCCAAAATTAATATTAATATTTACGATACTAAATTTCTTAATATTTGAATTTTCACTTTCTAAATAAGAATCAACATTAATTATAAATTATTTGCTTTTTTCATATAATAGTTTTTGTATGCTTATAAAAATTACATTTGAAATTATAATTATTATATGATCTTTTATATTTAATAACAGTTACATTATAATAATATTTTTTTAAAATATTTTTTATTTAAAAAATAAATAAACAAATTAAAATAATTTTCTTAATTTATTGTCAATATTACACAAAAATGATTTTTTTTGTTGATTAAAATATTATTTTTAAAGTATTGATAAAAATAAAATATGAACATTATTATATTTAAAATATAATATAATTATTAATATTATTATGGTTTGATACATATCTGAAAAATAATCAAAAAATTCCATAAGGGTATCGTGCACTATGATGATACATTTATGTGGTGGATCGACATACATGGATTGGGACATAAACATGATGAGCTTGAAATTATCCCTTAAGTGGTTTCACTCATGCATATGTTTTCGGATCTCATCATGGGATTGGATCAAGGGAAAATTTAAGGGTTGTTATCTCTATGATCTAATATCTTAATTGAATACAATTTATATAGTAGATCATCCTATAATGGTACAACTTATGGATTGTATATATGTGAGGGGTTTAATAGTAACTTTATCAATATGTATACATGGAATACATCATGTAATTTAGAATGATTAGGTGGTAGTTCTATTTGATAGGAAACTACTATGATGTGATAACAAATCTCAAAGGGGTTGATATATCTTGGACTAAGCTTTCTCTTATTTTCAAATCTCATGACATTCTTCCACGAACACATGTGAATTAATTCCATATTTCCAACATCATAATCTATATATCATTGATAATTATCAGTATAGATATTTCTTCAACTATAAGGATCACTGAGGTGATATTGAATGTTCTTAATCTTATCTAGCATTTCAAGACCGAGCAGCATTCATTCCCTTTCTTTAGCCCAACCTGAAGGGGTTTTTCATATCCTCTCATAAAGGGATTCTTAGGGATCCACTATGATACTAGAGCAGAAACTATTATTTATAATAACTTTACTACATGAATATTTTTATCCCATCATAATTTGAAGTCAATTAAGCATGATTTCAACATTTCCTCGAGTGATTAAGTAGTCCACACAGATTGTACATCATTTTGGTGGAGATAATCCTTGTGGAAGTTAAAATTAGTGTTTAGAGTGTGCGGGATATTCCTACAGAAAAAGAGGTGAATCATGAGCAATTCTTTTAATGAGGCCTCACTACTTCTATAATGTATATACATACAAGATGATCAAGTGATAAGTCCTGCTGAATTATAATGAAGAGTGCATTCTTTGTAAGATGAGCCAAGATAACCAAGATACAATTATTACCACATTATGTATTTGGAAGACCAGTGACAAATTCAATGGTGTTGCTTTCCCATTTTATTGAATGTATGGGTAATGGTTTCAACATCCCCATAGATTTTTACCTTTCCTCACATACATGCTTACATAAAAGACATTTTTTGTATGATCTGCAATCCCTTTCTTCAAATTGTACCACAAATAGTTCTCTCCGAGATCTAGACACATCCTTGTGCTTCCAATATGTACAGAGAAGATCGAACTATGTGTATCACCAAAAAATAACACATTAACTTTGGACATGATGGTATATATAATAGTAACCCAAATATTACAAATCATTCATCATTAACAATGGACAATTGGGATTTCTATTTTCATAATGTTTCTAATTTCTTTAGAATTCCCATATAATCATGTTGAAAATCCTTTATATTTTTCAAAATAGTCTTTCGAGCAATCATTTGTGAATGGATTGATGATATTATTTCAATTATGATTTTGAAATCCATCCTCTTCAAGCCATAGAAGATTGAATCCCTCTCAATTCTCATAAATTATAAATTTGGTGAATTATTTATACTTTGATCATATGAAACATTATTATCATTCATGTTATTATAGTGAATTTAGAATATATATTCTTTGATCAGATATTACCTTATTCATTTCTGCGTATTCTTCCCTTTCTATGTGAATATATACTTGATGAATTTTCTTATTTATATATGTTTTATATTTTCACCTAAAGAGTTGAAGCCACCATATTATCAAAGTGAAGATCACTATAGGAAAATCCTGAATTTGTTTTGGTTATATTTGTTTGTGAACATCCAACATACATGATGCATAATTTATCAAATTCTTATTCGTCATTAACACAAGAAACAGTTCCTTTTTTGAAGCATCGCTGGATACCATGAAAAGTTCTCCACTTATGGGAATTATGAGTATAGGTGTAGTGATAATCCTTATTATAAACTTCTTAAATCTCTTTTCAAATTCACTATTATAAGAATAAATTACTCCCTTTTATGTTATCTAGGATATATGTTTTGAAAATCCAATGAAATCTCTCACAAATCAAAGATAGTACCTAGAAAATCCAATGAAACAGCAAATATATGTCACATTTAATGGTATCAAATATCATCCAATTGCTTCTATTTTTGAAGGGTCCTTAGATATTAGATATCTCTTGATGATATTCTCTAACAATTATTCTTTCCTAAACAAGAACTGACATTTAATCTACCTAGTATAATGATTTTACTTTTTTATGTTCCTTAGCATGGTGCTAAGATGCTCCTTATTTTCTTTCATGGTTTTGGAGAGTATAATAATATCATCAATAAATACAACCAGATATTTGTCGAGGAAATCCTTAATGAATTTATTGACTATGTACATGAAGATTTTTGTATAATTAGTGATTCTGAATGGCATTAATATATGCTCATAGTGCATGTCCCTTGCTTGAAAAGTGGTCTTGGAGATATCCTCCTTCTTCACCATTATATGACAATATATCTACTTTAGATCCATCGTGGAGAAGTATTATGCACCATATATCCAATAAAAAAAGTCATCAGTATGTGGTAGAGGATAATTTATCTTTAACGTGATCTTGTTGAGATCACGATAATCAATGAAATGGATCATTGACCCATCTTTATTATTGATGAAGAGGACTGGTGCCCCCGTAGTGAAGCACTTGTGCATACAACCCCTTTATAAAAATTCTTATATAGTTGTTTCTTTAGATCCTCATGTTACACAATATCCAATCTATATAGAGTATTTGATAATGGAAAAAATCCATGCAAATTCTTGATTAAAAATTCATCCTCTCAGCTAAGATGAAGACCAGGTAATTCATTAGGAAACACAATAACATATTGCCTCCCAATTGGACCATATTCAATGATGGTCTTCTCATTACACTCAATCATTCGATATATATATGGTTTCAGATAGAGAAATGTTATCCATTCTTTAGACATAAGTTCTACATAAGACTTATCCTCATTTTTTACCTATATATAATCAAGGTTGATTCACAATACAATGATGGATTTCTATCTTGTAGAAATTTATGTTCACTCTATAAAGAAAAATAAAATATTTTCCCATAATTGGTTAAAATTTCAAAACATGTTTATAAAAAGTTTCTTTATAAATTTATACCAATATATTTTGACATGGGGAGAGTTATAAACTCAAGATGAAATAATTTTCCCATTTTCTATTTTCATTGATAACTCCACTTCCATGGTTTATGTTGGCCATTTAACAGTCCAATAAAACCTTATTGTGATGAAGGAATGTATAGAACCATAATCAAAAATTAAATTTAATATTTTGGAATAAATAACTATCATATCTATCGCCAATTAATTTATGAGATCATCCTGAGTAGCTATGATGGAAAAATATCACTCTTAGTGCCTTGGAGGTTCTTTGTTGGCTCCTAAAACCCTTGACATAGTGAATTGGTTTGAAAAGTATGTCGGTTTTTTTAGTTGAATAAGTGAACATTATGATGATGGTTGACCATACAATTCATATCATATAACACTATAGCAGCTTTTTCATGTGGGAAATATCTAGCTAAGTGTCCCTCCTTCCAATACATAAATCATTTCCCTGTTCCCCTTAAGAAATTTCTAGTGTTCCTATTTCCTCACCCTTGATGGGGGGGGGTGATTAAATTTATTGAAAACACTTGATCTCTCCATGAAAATATAAGAATTAAACGCCACATTACTCTTCTTATCCCTTTGATACCCTTGATATTCTCCAATATCCATTAAAACTTTTTAGAAACATAGAAAAACATACACATATATATTAATGTTACAGATTACTATGTTTTTTCATAGACTTGGTTTTATCCCACCAGATAAGTGGTCAAACATGCCTTCAGGGTTAATGAAAAAGTACGAGGCATATCAAGCATGTCTTGGGATGTAATCTTTATACGCCAATATAGATTTATTGTATTTTTTATTGAGCTAATAGGAATACATTTCGATTTTAATTTTATGATTGTGTGGGAAATATTTATCAAAATAAATTTTCCATAATTCCTTTCACCCCATTGCTTTGATATATTACATAGGGTTCATATTCTGGATCAATATCCACCAATGATATGTTTTCCCCTAAATAAAATAAACAACCAGTATAATGTAATATTTCTTATAACATTGAATGATGGAGAATATCTTCTCAATGGAGTTAACTCATTTTTCAGTTGTTAAGGGATCAAATTATCCCTTAAAATATGGGGATCGTGGTTTCCTAAAGCTATCAATATCTTCTTATTGTTTATTATGGTGATTTGTGTTATCCTCCAGATAAATTTTTCAATTCATAACCTTAGTCACTTGAGACAGTATCCTAAAAAAATTTTTGATTCGTACTCCCTTAGATTTGGGCATCTCATTAGGGCAGTCATCAAACTGCCATTGTCATTGATTTTTCACAAGATTCATAATATTTTTCACAATTTGGTAGAATAAACGAAAAACTATAGATAATTATTTTTAATCTATTAAACCCATAAAAAATTCAATTTCATTAAATAGATAACCAATAAATTACATGTATTTACTTAACATATTAATTTATAAGAATTAATATATGTTATCCATGATCTATTTTCTAATATATACACTTATGGGAATTTGTTGTTCCAATAATATTTTGTAATATAGATAATGAGAAATTACCAAATAATATAAATAGGAGTTTCAAACCATATGTGCTGAAATACTATTATTGTGCACCATTTCCTGGTTGATTATAGCTCTACATGATATTTTTGTATTTTACCCAAATGTACATATGTACAAGAGAAACATTCACTTATAGTATCCACACATGGATACATTTTCTCTATAAAAAACATACTCTATACCTACCAAAAATTTTGGATGTTTTATTATAAATAGTCTTATATCTAAGGTGTTTGATAGAGCTTTCATATTCTAATCTCAAAACATACAAATGTTTTCATTTCATTGAAACTATAACAACCCTAATCTTTATTACAAATTAATTCACGATTTATTACATAAGATTACACATAATACCACTATGAAGGATGATAATTATAGTGTCTTTCATAATTACTTACATTACATGTCAACATAAAATACGGAATGCATTGCCATTATGGAAAAGCTCTTGAACCTGTATATAATATTTCATCTCATATTAAACTATATTTTGTAACATAGTTATATTCATAACAAAGGGGTGAGAAATAAGGACTAGTAATGAAATAAACATGGAAGAACAGTAATAAATTTAAAAATTATAATCAATAGTTATATAAATACACCATAATGGAGTGAGAGTCATACGAATGAAAAATAAGACATCATATAGCATGATAGCATGAAGGCAACATGAGAAATGTTGAGACACCTTGAAACACTGAATCATAATCATAACCAATGATAATTTTAATGAAACCATTATTTTCAATTCCTTTAATGAAATTATGTTTTCTACATATCTAAACATGATGTCTTATGACACATTAAATTACCTCATGAATTTCAACACTCTATAATTCCTGGTACACCTGTCTCTTTCACTTCATTCTCATTCATATGTGTGCCACAAAGATCACACAACATAGATTCATTCATAATTATATTTTATTCCACAATTTAGGAATCTTGGATAAATTCATGTAAATAACCAATAGGATAGGTATATGTAAAAAAATATGGAAAACCTTGACATGGATTTTGTATGGGTACTCACGACACATTTTTTTGGCATGTAATAATATGGTGATATTTCGATAGCATAATAGGGGAACATAAATGTTCATGATAGGGATTAATGAGATATAAATTTGTTTATAAAATTTTTTAAATAATAAGGGAAATATTAAGGATGTGTAAAAATATACCCCAACATTATTAATTGAAAATGAAATCATATAAATTATAGAAGATCCTTGTATAAAAGGGAGAAATAGAGGATACCTTACCTTGAGAGTGTTACTACAATTTTTTGGAGCAGCATATTGAGAGCTTAGGGGCTCTTTTAGAGGACTATATAGAGGTAGAGTAAGATTAAAGACGTGATACATTGATTTTGAGGGATGTTAAATTGGTGATTGGGTGGGATTGTATATGCAATTAGTGGGACATTCATTATTATTTCACAAACCTTGGATTTGGACTTTGTATAATAAAATGAAAAAACTGAATAATTACCAATGTGTTTTCCATGATTTTTTTACAAATGGGGACTATTTTTAATTATTTAAGAAGTACGATGTCCAAAATTAATTAAATGATATCTTTTTTAGAAAATATTGTCCCAAAAATAATATACTTTGATAAAAGTAATTTTATATCTATGATATGTTTCACTTTTAAAATAATAATCAAAATTTATTGAGGAATATCTGGTTTTTTTGACAATAAATGTTTTTGAACCCATATTGAATTTACATTGACTTCCTAAAAATTATATGATAATTTATATTTAACAGATTTTATATAATGATAATATATTATAAAAAAATAATTTACTTCAAAAATAAATTAATTCATAAAGTAAATTCCTTAATTGAATTTTAATATTACCTAAAAATACCATTTTTTTCATTTTCTTAAAATAAAAAACATTTATAATACAAGGATATGTAGATAACATGTAAATTATTCTATTGAAAATAAAATATAAATATTTACATTATTATGGCCTTGATTTATATCCCTTTAATACACCATCTAATTATTGAAGGGTTACGTGCACAATGGTCATAAATAAATGGGTTGATTGACATTAATGGTTTGGGTTGTGATCTCAATGTGAATGAAATGATATTTTAAGAGGTTTCACTAATTCTTAAGTTGTTGTATCTTAGTATGGGACTAGTAATGGGAAAGTCCCAGTGAAGGAATCTCCCTTGAAAACCTAGAAAAATAGGCTTTATAAGGTCTGATCCTATGAGTTGAGGCCATTACAACATTTTTCATTGTAAATTTTATATTTTGAAACACTATATTTATAATAATAATGTGACCACTATTCAACAGATATATTATTGATGGGATGGTTCTTAACTATCCATTTAATCATATAGGATACAATAAAACCAACTAATTGAATGTGTTTTCTGTATCCATGAAATATATATTAATGACTTTAATTAAATCATATGTGTAATTTTATTTATTACCATTTGGGTCGTTATATTGGGGGTTGATATAGAAGGAAAATATCCCTAGATCTCCAAAAGGGGATTATGAAAATATCACATGTTATCAATTCCATAATATAGACCCTACAGTTTTTATAGACTAGCTAGTGTTTTTTTGATGTCTTGTTCATGATATAGGGAATTGTTTCAGTTTTATGATTAGACCATCTCATATTTTACTGAGAAAGGGGGATCAAGGGAGGAAAATTAAATAAGACCACACCTAACTTCCTCACTTTTTCCCCATATGATGTGTGGCTTTCTTGGGAAAATATATATAAATTTGAGATATGTTTCATCATTTATCATATCTTATAATATCTTTATCATTATTTTCAAATGTAGAGATATCTGATTCTTAGGTTTTGATTGATTATTAGACTAGATATTTTCATTAGTGTTTTGATAGATTGGGTTTTGGCATAATATAGATCTAGTTCAATAAAATATGAGGAATATATTAAATCCATTATTATTTTTTCAAATAATAATTCCTGGATATGATTTATTTGTATTTCCCTAATTTCTAATGAAATTAAGAATTAATTTGAAATTAGTTTATAGATATTTTGTTTGAATATTTACTATGGGTATATCTTCTGTTAATCCCCTAAAAATAATTTCAATATGAAGAGTGGTTTTTATCTTCGATATATTTTCATGTCCCGTGGTATTTTTTCTATTATCATGAGTTGAAAAAGAAACCTTTAGTTTTGTGGTGTTTCACTAGTAAATAATATTTTGATATGAGATAATTTGGATATAGTTATTATGTTGTGATATATTGTTAAAACATTTATTATTTTTAAATTTGAGGTTTATATGTTTTTTCATTTGAGAAGATATTTATTCCATGTGTTTTCACTAACGTAAATAGAATGCGGGAGGTATGGTGGAGTTTGGGTAAATTTTAGAATTTCAAAATATAGATTTTTACATATGTATTGAATGATTTGAAATAACTAGAATTTATATGTTTTTTATAACAATATTCTTATATCCAAAAGGAGAGAAATGATTCTTATAGATAGATATCTATAATATAAAATATTATAAGTTTGCAGAGTCCAAAAGTTATATATTCTGAATATGTCAATACGATAATATGAGAAAGAAATAGAAATTGAAAACACTAGATGTTAAACTTTTACTAATATCAATATTTTTTATTTTTATTTTAAAACATATGTTATGTCTCATGTCACAATTTACATGTAAGAGTGACTATAATCAATATATAAGGGTGATATTTAATATAATGGCTATAAATTCACTAGATCTATTATAAGTAATATTAATTTTTTGATTACAAATTTCATCTTAAAAAGAAACATAAAAATAGATAAAGAATGAAAAGTATTGAAACACCTTAAATCCTTTTAATGAATATGTATGGGTAATTTGTCTAATACCTGAATTCTATATTAAGGATATTTATTTTGAAACAATTATTTGTAATATATTATTACATGATTCATAACAAAAATATCAAATAAACACATACCACAGTTTGAGAGGTCTAGTGTATTTGGATAATCAGGTCGAACAAACTTCAAAATGAAAATAAAATTAAAAATCATTTATTTATTCACACCAATGAGATAAAAATAATTTTGAGCTCCTAAGATATCAATGGATAACAATGTTAATATATAAATAATATTGGTTAGGTATAAATCTTTGTAAGTAAAGAATCATAATAACAAAGCATACTATATGATTTAGAATGATAAACATGATATTATTAAACTATGGGATAAGAAATTATCATATGAGTGCATTATATAATAAATATAGAGTAAAAAGATCCTAGAAAAATAAAAATGTAACAACAACATAGAAAAATTCAAGAATAAGTCATGGATATATTCCAATACTACATCACATAGTAGACATAGTTATATCATGGATTAGTTTTACTCCACAATCACATAAATTTAATTTATTGAAAAATAAAAATTACCATGTGTATTGGTTCTCTAAATGGGTATACCCCCATAACAAGTAAATGACTATTTTCTATGTATGAAAATCATATATATGTTATATTCGTCTGAAAAAATAGTTTTAATGGAAATGAGTTACAAAATCAGGTCTTATAAAATAGAAAAATGGAATATCAAAATGAATTTCATACATGAATTAATTAATTAATTAGTGTACATTAATAGATAAATAATGAATCATAGGGTAATGAAATCAAGACCAATGGAATTGAATATGTTAAAAAGAGTAGAGAAATAGTTATGGAAATATTTCTTTTAAACGAGGTTTAGGAAAAGGGTAAATGATAATTAATGAGGGAAATTGAATAATAAATTTCATAAAATCGTAAATTATCCCAAATAGGATACTATAATAAAATACGAGGTTTTATAAACCATCCAACGATACAAAAATTTCAATGAGTGGTACTTTTATTGAGTAAATAAAATATAATTCCTACATTTAACATATTATGCAAAGGAATTTGAGGAGGAACCAATAAATAATTGATAATTTATATACCCATGAAGGAAAATTTAATTAAATTGGGTATATACATAAGGTATGTATGTATAGAATATATAATATTAAATTATTTAGAATAACTAGATATAGATAAAGTGAGGTAATGATGGAGAAATCATGACCTAAATAAAATTGGGTGGTTCAGAGATATCCTTTACCCCAAGTATAAATACATTCTTCACTTTAACGTAATATCTTTAATAACAAAATCATATTCATTAATTTGATAATTAATTTAATTTTTAATAAATATTTTATATAGTATAATTCCATTATGATAATTTACAACCATTTACCTGAGATTTAAAGTCTCATTTTTTCCCTTGGGAATTTGTATCAGAAATCATAGATCAGATAACTTTGGGTATAATTATTGAGGTTATTTGATATTGGTACTACAATTACAGATATGAAATAAACTAAAATTCATGTACTTATTGAATATATAATTCTCCCAAATACTCATATGTATTTTTTATGAGGGAGGATTCACTTAGTATAAAATCCATTTTTATATTGTAGCTTATTTTCACATTATTACCTAACATCACAATTCATATTAGTTTTATTTAATTAATAAATTCTGAAATAATTCAATAAGGTATAATATTCTTATTAAATTTATATTTAATGATAAAAATTTCTCTATAATAATTTTTTTAGATGGTATTGAAAATGAATTACATTTTTTTATGATGGTGGTGATGAATCCATAATGTGGGAACCATTTCTATTTTTCTGAGTTATATATAAAGAGAAGACGTTGAAAGATGAATATTCCATTAAAAAATAATAATATAGTATATTTATTATACTAGAGTCATTATGTATTGTTTTATGGATTTTTTTGAGGATGGAGAGGGAAAAAATTAAAAGGCTTGGTCGATGGTATTACCATATCCTTTGGATGTACCATATTAGGATTACACTTAATGAAACCATGGATTATAATTTTGATTATACCAGGGTTTATAATGATTTGGGATAGAAATGGTGCGATAACATTACTTGTTATAGAATTTAGATGATTTTACAAGAAGTGGTTTTATGGATTTGTAATTATAAGGGGATGAGAGGGGTGTTCCTTGAATATAATATTCATTATTTTTTAATTTTTTTTCAATACTATGATTTGGGTTGATTCATGTGACTATATACTATAATTAGTGTATGTGAGTTATAAATAATGTTCTCTTACATCACTGATTATATTCATGTATTAAAATTATGATGTTAAATTTCATATTTATCATACTTTAATGTTAAATATAATTTTTAAGAAATTATAAAAAATTAAAAAATATATATATAATGTAACTCCACAAGCTTCCATGGTATGCTTTCCTTTGATTAATTCAGTAGCGTGTGTTGTACGCAACTTCGAGTTCTAACATACACACACCACAGCCAATAAAACAAGCTATTATTAATAGTAATACACACTTTTTGAAATTTTATAAATTTTTTGCATTCCAAATGGACTTCATTTTTGGATTCAGAATACTAAAATTATCCTAGGGTGATATTTTGGTATTTTTCCGAAAACATTCAATTTTTGATGAATAGTGAAAAACACTGAGTTATAGTTTAAAACCAAATTTTTAAATAATTATTTATTTTAATTAAATTTAATTAAGGTTAAAATAGATACATAATACCTATATAAGTTCACTGTAATTCATTGGAGTTAGTTTAGAATAATTTTAGATATATAAAAAGTTTATTGAACTTTTCACCGTCTTTTACTCACCTCCTAGGAGAATTTGGAAATTCTAATAAAACATAATTTTACCACTTCTGTGAGTGGAATTTCGAAAAATCCGAGAGACACATTAATATCAATGAGTAAAATGTGGTTCAATGAGATGAAAATATTTTTTGGTGAATAGTAACTTTTTACCTTTATTTACCACAATTAAAAGTAAATACGGTAATTAAGGGTAAAAATAATATTAATATTACCCTAAAACATGTAATAATTATATTGGACAAGTGTATATCAACCAAAAATAACCTTAGGATTAAAGTATTATCATTTAGGTCCACTTGGATTAGATTATGACATTTATTATTTTTTAATTCAAAGAAGAGTTAAGAGAGTTAAAATCAAAGTTTATTTACTAAAACATTTTTAATATATGGTTATACATAAGATAAATTCGATTGTAAATATTAATTAGAAATATAAAAATATTTCCTACATAATGGGATTTTATTTATAATTTTTATACATTATATAAGTTAATTTATTTATGACACAATGGTGATGTAGTAATTAGCTAATTAATGAAATATTAAAATAATTGATATTATAAATATCAAAATAAATGTAATTTGAGACTTTTTATGAATTAAAATAATTTTATAGGTTAATATGACATATTAGTATTTATTATATAAATTGTTTTTTAAGTAATAATGCTGTTATAAATTTATCAAAAACAAAATACCCAATAGTGTCAAAATTGACATAAAAGTATTTTTAAAACAATTATTATATTATTAATTTATATTCAATTCATAAAAATCTATTGTTCGGACAAGAGACTTATATCATGATAGTAGTATCATTAATGGACCAATTGGGGGTCTCTTTGTGGTATATAGTAAGTTTATTAACTATATAATATAAAAATACAAAATGACATGGTAAGTGTCAGACTAATTAACTAAGATTTAAAACTAAACGATAAGGTTAATATAATGACCCAAACCTGTCTAAATTATATTGGTTAAGTGGTTTTCGACCCATACACACCTTAACCTTTAAATAATACACTTTTCAGCCATTAAAAATCGAATATTAATATATTATAAAACAATACTTCTAGCTTTTCCAAAGGTGTCCCTCACCCCTCTTATAAAAGTGAACTCACCCTTCTTACTAATTCACACATTCAAATCCTTTTCTCTCGGCCAAAACTTTCCCAAATACTCTCTAAACTTCCATAAATACATCCTAGAAGCCTTATTTTGATCATAAATCGAACCTAAAGAGCCCTTTTGATCAAATCAAAAGGAAGAACCCGAAGAAGAGGTAATGATTTCGCCGCCCTTTTTCAAGTTCCTTTCTTATTCAACTTCTTATTTCTTTGTTATTCCCATTCTAAAATAATAACTCCAGTAGTTTATATATACTATGATGTTATTATAAATATGGTACAACCATATTAATTATTCTATCCATCCTTTTAATGACATGTCACCATACGTGCGTACGTACGGCTTACCGTCTCCACGTCGTGGTGCAATTTTTATTCAATAAATTATTATTTGGATGGGTATAATAATGATGTATAATAAAGGTAAATAATAAATATAACAAGATAATTATTCTTTATATATGATATAACATCCAATTATATATTATTTTAATATCAAAAGGATGATATTGTCGCTCATGCGTACGTACGGACTACCATCTCCACGAACACGATGAGATTCATTCTCCATCGTATACATTCAAGTCTAATTCTCATTTGATGATTAATAATAGTATATAAGTACTTGATATCATTCTGGATATGAATAAGATACAACCTATCCATAACAAACATGGCTTATGTAACAAAACATTTAAAAGAGAATGAGTAAGTTAACACCCGAAATGACGATAATACTAAGAGATTATTAACAAAGCAATGTTAAAAGATCCTATATGATATCATATTAATGTATATGATTATTATATAATTTAATAACAATTATTTCACCATTATAAAGGAGTTTAACCTAACCCAACCAAAGTAAATTACAAGGTAAGGGTTATTTTTAACAATCTCTTCATTATCCGAGGTTGTTTATATGTATTTATCTACTTGGACTTCTTTATCATCCACATCCATGGTTCTTAAAAATGCATTTCAAAAAATTTTGGATATTTACTAGAATATAGGTTAAATTCACTTATACCCTTATTTGACTTTTTATAAGAGGTTTATAAAGGAATCTTTTCTTCTTTTTCTAAACAAGTTCTTTTTAACCTTTTTGACAGAATTAAGTTATGAATGTCTTTTTTTAACTTATATGTCGAGTGCGGCTATTTTCTGCCATTATAAAATCTTTGAAGCATACCTTACACGATTATAATGATATTTTCAAATTTAATGTTTTAGTTTATAAATATGTGACTTTTAAATGATTTGAAAAATGACATATTTCTCTCAAATAGTTTTGATTTCATCAATGTCAACATCCTTTGATGGATTTTAAGCTTATTTTAAGTTTATTTATTATGATACAAAAACTTCCATATTGTATTGATTATTTTGTGATATGTTTGACTGTGGATGTGTTATTTTTATACCATTCATGGTTTATGAAGAAAGTATTTCTATTTTTTATTCTAGTTTTAATATGAATGTTTATGTTATGTTTAAAACTGTTCATATGAGGAATGCATTGGACTTAATAAGTTATGGGTGGAGCCTGATATAGCTCCTCGATGCATCACTAGGAGTCATGAGACAAACTAGTGTCTTGGCACAAGGTCTTGAAAAAATCAAATTTGTAGTCTTGGCACGAGTCCCTAGATATGTGGTTATGATAGTCTGACATTATGTATTCCATCATTATGACAGTGGTTACTGATATTACATGTGATTATTAGACTATTACAATATCCATGTGAATAAATATATGGAATTTTTTTCATTTTACTTCTGCTATATTATGTAGAAGTTCATGTTTTAAAAGGCTTTTGTTTTATTTATACATTGCCTTAAAAGTTTATTCTTATTTATAAAATTTTCTACTATATTGTTATCCTTACTGGGCATTTGAGCTCAACCCCTTCTATGTTTTACTTTTCCTAGGATGTGAAGAAGTATTTTATGAATGACCTGCAGGGTCAGTATAAGGGGATATGAGTGTGGATACAAGATGTTGTTGTAGTTTTCACTTTATGATGTAATGTAAACTTTATGAATGTATCTAGTTTTTCCAAGAATACTAAACTAATCTGTCTTTAGAGACTTGATCTTTATTGTGATCATTCTAATGTTATGTGATAATGCATTGACTCTGGTTAACTGGGGTCGGGGCGCTATAGTTGGTATCAAAGGAAATTTAGTACAATCTTTGGAAGCTAGATTTAGATAAACTATGATTAGAGCACATAGACATAAGATGGAATTTGAGGAGTAGAACAGAAAAACTTCCTAGAATTTTGGCATTGTAGAGATTTTGTGAGTTTTATAATCAATACATCCATGTATGTATACGTGCAGGTTGAGGCGGCTCTCGCATAGATGTACTTCGGGGTAAAACCTGAAAACACCGCTTTGAGATAGATTCAAACTGGAACTGGTGCACGACAACGGGCCTTTCTGCACTTTTGGTTATGACAATCCCGGGTGATATACTTAGGATAAATCTCATTTTCATTACAAATCATTATTAAGGGTTTATGAGTATATACTTTCTCAGAGAAAACATTTTTATGATTATGTATTATATCCATAAATAGTTCAATTTATGTTAAGTCTTTTATAAGTATGGAATTATGTATTTTGATTCATAAACTGATCTAGTTTATGCCATTGTCTAGAAATAAAGCCTAGTGGAAAAAATGGAAATTGTATCAATGCACTCACTCCATGTAGGGATTTCCCTCCTGCTCAAGATAATTATATTGGAGCTGGTGATGCAACTGGTGCTGATCAACTAATCACCATACTGGGACAACTCACTCAGGTTATGCATAATAACCTTACCCGTATGGAGCATCCTGATCCGCAGTGTGGAGGATCAATGTTAGATCAATTCATGAGATATAAACCACCAACATTCAATGGGATTAAAAATCCATTAGTAGCTGAGAAATGGATATGTTCCCTAGTGAAAATATTTTAGGCATTGGGGAGTAGTGAAAAAGAAAATGTTGTCATGGAAGTTATTGCCTCACTGGAGATGCTAATCAATGGTGGTCATTGAATCAAAACAAGAAGGAATATAATGAAGTATAAAATATGGAATGGAGGGAGTTCAAAGATTAGTATTTAGAAAAAGACATCCCTCATGACCATTGAGCAGATATGGAAAGGCAATTTCTGAGTCTAAGACAAAAGGAGGAGAGAATGTTGCAAAGTATGAGGCTATCTTTACGAGGTTAGCATAGTATGTTGGAGATTATATAGGTAACCCAAGAAGTAATATTGATCATTTTTTATGGGTTAAAACCATTTCTATGTCGATCACTAGTCTCACAATCCATCTCGTCGTATGAAGGCATTGTCTCATGTTCTATCAAGATAAAAAATGAATTCTCTAAGTCTTATGTATTTAAAGAAAAGAAAGAGAAGAAGAGATCTGCTAATAAATTTGGGAATGAAAATAAGGGGAAGAAGGGAAAAGTTTAATATCCATCCTACAGTAAATGTGTAAAGAAACAACCTCGTACTTGCTTAAAACGAATGTGAGTGTGTTACAAGTGTGGTGAAAAATTCCACAAAGCTTGTGATTGTAAGGGGAAGAAGGAAGCTACCGATGTCCAATGCTACAATTGCAGGGAGATGAGACATTACGCATATTAACATCTTAAGCGTCAGGGGAAATTAACTCATAAAAGGACAAGGGATCAAGGCCAAGCATATGCTATCACTACTGCTGAAGTAGAAGCTCTGAAAGACGTGGTGGTAGGTAATTTAATTGTTTCCTCAAGTTTAGAAAATGCATTATTTGATTCTGGATCATCGCATTGTTTCATATCATCCCATTTTTCTAAGATAATTATATATTTCCAATTTGATTTAACTTGGGAGTTTTCAGTTAAAACTCTTAAGGGAATTATCATTGCAACAAAGTTTTGTGAATCAGTCCCCATTAGAGCACATAAATGTTCTTTATCCGTTGACTCATTATCATACCTATGATTGAGTTTGATATAATTCTCGGTATTTATTGTCTTTCGAACCATGATGCGATGATTTATTGTAAGAATAAGAAGGTTACGATTTGTGATGATTATGATAAGGAACACCTTATCTTGAGAGAATAATCGTCACCACCTAATTCTTATCTATATCCACCCCCAGTAGCTCAAATAAATTCAATTACCGGGGAGGAAGAGAATGGAATGACTGTGTGTGAGGAAAGGAATGTTCAAATAGAGGATGTACCTATTGTGAAATAATATTTAGATGTGTTTTTTGAATATTTACTTGGACATCCTCCAGAAAGAGAAGTTGGGTTTTCCATTGATGTAATTCCTAGATCAAGGCCTATATCGATGTCACCTTATAGAATGGACACTGTAGAATTAGTTGAAATAAATAAACAACTAGAGGAATTGAGTAATAAGGGATTCATTCACCCTAGTATTTCTCTATGGGGATCCCCTATTCTTTTTGTTAAAAAGAAAGATAGATCTACGATGTTATGTATCAACTACTGGGAGATCAATGCTATAACAATAAAGAACAAGTATCTCATACCTCGCATGGATGATTTATTTTACCAACTGCATGGAGCTCAATAATTTTCAAAGACTAAGCTTAGATCTGGATACCATCAGTTGTGTGTGAATAAGGAAGTCATTCCAAAGACAACATTTCGAGCAAGGTATGAGAATTACGAGTTTATGGTAATGCCTTTTGGTCTGAATAATGCACCCTCTATACTCATGGATCTAATGAATAGAGTTTTCAAGGAATATCTTGATGATTTTTGGTTGTATTTATTAATGATATCTTGGTATACTCTAAAATCTATAAAGATCATGAAAATCACTTGCGCATTATCCTGAAGACTTTTAGAAGACAT
Organism: Viscum album; assembly: GCA_963277665.1. Classification (NCBI taxonomy): domain Eukaryota; kingdom Viridiplantae; phylum Streptophyta; class Magnoliopsida; order Santalales; family Viscaceae; genus Viscum; species Viscum album. Next base: position 2,043,402,478 of record OY728150.1, on the reverse strand, counting down.
GAATTGTATGGGAAGTTTAGCAATTGTGAATTCTGGCTTCAGGAGATTTCTTTTCTTGGACATATTGTCTATAATGATGGAATCTTTTTTTATCCTTCTATGACCAAGCAAATCCAAGAATGGCCAGCACCTATGATTATAACTGAGGTACACAGTTTTTTTTGGTTTAGAATATTTTTATCGACGTTTCGTCCAGAAATTTGCCTGATTTGCTAACCCATTAACAACGCTCACATGTAAGGGGGTTAAATTTGTTTAGAAAAAAGAGTGTGAATAATGTTTTGAAGAACTTAAGAGAATATTATTCAATGCTCCTATATTTAATCTACCATCGTGGAATGATGGGTTCATTATTTATAGTGATGCATCGAAGAAAGGACTTGGTTGTGTCCTTATGCAGAATGATAGGGTTATTTCCTATGCATCACGATAGTTAAAAATTAATGAGAAAAACTATACTACTCATGATCTAGAGTTAGCCGATGTGATATTTTCTTTGAAGATATGGAGGCACAACCTCTATGGTGAAAAATGTGAGATTTATATTGATCACAAGAGTTTGAAGTATATTTTCTAACAAAAAAAACTCAATGTGAGGCAAAGGAGATGGCTTGAATTACTCATGGATTATGATTGTACGATACAACACCACCCAGGGAAGGAAAATAAGGTGGAATATGCTTTGGGAAGAAAAGATCATGGAGTTTTGAACAATATGAGAATTGAAAGGGATCTAATTTTCATTGATCTAGTGAAGATGAACATGGGAATAACCATGGAAGCTGAAACATCAGTGCTTTTTCAAATGGTTGCCAAACCATCTTTACTAGAATGAATTAAGAGTTCTCCGACCGATGATGAAGAATTTAAAAAGAAGATTAAAGTTGTGAATGATGGGAGATTGAATGATTTTGTGTATGAAGATGGAATTTTGAAATTTGGGAAGAGACTTTATGTTCCCAATATACCTGATCTAAAAAGGGAATTGTTGGACGATGCTCATAGTTCAAATTTCTATATACACCATGGGAGCACCAAAATGTATAGATACTTGAAGGAACATTTTTGGTCAGACAAAATGAAGAGGGAGATTTCTGATTTTGTGTCAATATGTATGGTTTATCAACAAGTGAAAGCTGAAATGAAACAACCTAGAGGAGTCACACAACCTCTTCCCATACCGGAGTGGAAATGGGACAATATTACGATGGAATTCATCATGGGGTTACCAAATACTCCTAGATGGAATGATGCAATATGGGTCATTGTTGATCGTCTTACCAAGTCATCACATTTTCTTTCTATAAGAGAGGATTTACCACTTGAACGTCTAGAAATACTATATATTAAATAAGTTGTGAGACTTCATGGAGTACCTCTATCGATTTTTGTGTGATCGTGATTCGCGTTTTACTTCAAGATTCTAGAAAAGTCTTCAGAAATCCTTGGATACTGAAATTCATTTGAGCACTGCCTGCCACCCTCAAACAGATGGAAAATCAGTATAGACTATTCAAACCTTAGAATACATGTTGAGATCCTTCTCACTTGACTTTCAGGGTTTGTGGGATCAATATTTACCTCTAGTAGAATTTTCCTATAACAATAGCTTCCATTCGAGTATTATGATGGCACCATATGAAGCATTATACAGAAAGAGATGTCGCACACCAACCTGTTGGGATGACGTTGGTGAAATAAAACTTGTAGGCCCAGAACTGGTGGAGGAAACAATAGAAAAGGTATAGGTAATCCAGAACCACATCAAACTAACTCAAAGTAGGCAGAAGAGCTATGCTGATAACTGAAGGAAGGATTTGGAATTTCTGGTAGTAGATCTTGTTTTCTTGAAGGTGTCTCCATGTAAGGGAGTTATATGTTTGAGTAAGAAGTGTAAATTGAGTCCTAGGTACATCGAACCATTAGAAATTTTAGAACGAATTGGGGTTGTAGCTTACCGTTGGGAATGCCTCCACGTCTCTCCAATGTTCACGATGTGTTCCACAAATCACTATTGAGGAAATACATGCCTGACCCAACGCATGTACTCACCTATGTGTAATTAGAACTGGAACCCAATATGTCTTAATGAGAATATCTCATCGGTATTCTTGATACGAGAGAACAAGTACTGAGAAACCGAATGACTAGTCTCGTAAAAGTACTGTGGACAAACCATAATATGGAAGTGGAAACGTGGGATCCCGAGGAACATATGATGAAGAACCAGCCGAGTCTTTTCATGCGGTAGTATTCTAGAAATTTTGAGGATGAAATTATTTGAAGGTGGGGTGATTGTAACACCCCAAGCTTCCACGGTACGCTTTCCATTGAATAATACAGTAGCCTGTGTTGTATGCAACTTCGTGTTCTAACACACACACCACAACCAATCAAACTAGCTGTTATGAATGGTAATACCTAGTTTTTAAAATTTTATAAATTTTATCTTTCAAAATGGACTTCATTTTTGGATTCTTAATATCAAAATTATCCTAGGGAGAAATTTTGTTATTTTTGTGAAAACATTCAATTTTTGATGAATAGTGAAAAACACTGAGTTATAGTTTAAAACCAAATTTTTATTTAAATAATTATTTATTTTATTTAAATTTTCTTAATGTCAAAATAGATACATAATACCAATATAAGTTCAATGTAATTCATTGGAGTTAGTTTAGAATAATTTTAGATATATAAAAAGTTATTGAACTTTTCACCGTCTTTTACCCACCTCCTAGGATAATTTGGAAATTCACATAAAAATTAATTTTACCGCTTCTGTGAGTGGAATTTTAAAAATCCTAGAGAAACAATTAATATCAAGGAGTAAAGTTTGGTTCAATGAGATGAAAATAATTTTTGGTGAATAGTAACTTTTTACCTTTTTTTACCACGGTTAAAAGTAAATAGAGTAATTAAGGGTAAAAATGATATTAATATTACCCTAAAAGATGCCCTAATTCTATTGGACAAGTTTATATCGACCAAAGACAACCATAGGAATAAATTATAATCATTTAGGTCTTCTTGGATTTGATTAGGACATTTATTATTATTTAATTCAAAGAAGAGATAAAAGAGTTAAAATCAAAGTTTATTTAATAAAACAATTTTAATATAGGATTATACATAAGTTAAATTCAATTGTAAATATTCATTATAAAGCTAAATAGATTTCTTACATAATTTTATTTGATTTATAATTTTTAGACATTAAATAATTTAATTTATTTATGACAAAATGGTGATGTAGTAATTACCTAATTAATGACATATTAAAATAATTGATATTATAAATATCAAAATAAATGTAATATGAGACTTTTTATGACTTCCACTAATTTTATAAGTTAATATGACATATTAGGATTGATTATATAAATTGTTTTTGAACTAATAATGCTGTTATAAATTTTTCAAAAACAAAATATCCAATAGTGTCTAAATTGACATAAAAGAGTTTTTAAAACAAATATTATATTATTAATTTATATTAAATTCCTAAAAATCTAAGTATCGGCCAAGAGACTTAAATAATGATATTTTTATCATTAATGTACCACTTGGGGGTCTCTTGGAGGTATATAGTATGTTTATTTACTATATAATATAAAAATACAAAGTGACATGGTAAGGGTAAAACTAATTAACTAAGAGTTAAAACTATAAGATAAGGTTAATATAATGACCCAAAACTATCTAAATTCTATTGGTTGAGTGGTTTTATACCCATACCCACATTAACCGTTAAATAATCAACTTTGGAGCCACTGTAGCGGAATATGAATTTATTATAAAATAATATTTCTTGCTTTTCTAAAGGTGCCCCTCACCCCTCTTATAAATGGCCACTCCCTCTTCTCAATAATTCACACATTCAAAGCCTTTTGGCTCAGACAAACCCTACCCAAATACACTCTCAAATTCCCTCACTAAAACCTAGAGGCATTAGTTTGATCAGAATACCAACCTAAGGATCCATTTTGATCAAATCAAAAGGAAGAACCCGAAGAAGAGGTAATGATTTCACCACCCTTTTTCAAGTTCCTTTCTTCTTCAACATTGTCATTCTTTGTTATTACCATTCTAAAATAATAACTCTAGAACCATATATATACTTTGATTTTTTTATAAATTTTTTACAACTATATTCACTATTCTATCCATCCTTTGAATGACATGTCACCATACGTGCGTACGCACGGCTTACTGTCTCAACGTCGTGGTGTAATTGTTATTCAATAAATTATTATTTGTATGGGTATAATAATGATGTGTAATACATGTAAATAATAAATATACCATGATAATGATTCTGTATATATGATATAACATCCAATTATATATTATTTTTATATCAAAAGGATGATATTGTCGCTCGTGCAAACATACGGACTACCGTCTTCATGAATGCGATGAGATACATTCTCCATCGTATCCATTAAAGTATAAATCATATTTGATGATTAATAATAGTATTTAAGGACTTGATATAATTTTTTATATGAATATGATACAACCTATCCATACCAATCATAGCTTATGTAACAAAACATATAAAATAAAATGGGTACGTCAACACCCTAAACAATGATAATACAAAGATATTATTAACAAAGAAATGATAAAAGATCATATATGATATCATATTAATTTATATGATTATTGCATAATTTAATAACAATTATTTCACCATTATATAGGAGGTTAACCTACCCCAACCAAGGAAAATTAATAGTTAAGGGTTATTTTTCACAACTCTTCATTATCCAAAGTTGTTTATACGTCATTATCTACTGGGACTTCTTTATCATCCATATCCATGGTTCTTAAAAATGTATTTCAAAACATTTTTACTATTTACTTGAATATTGGTTAAAGTCATTTATACCTTTTTTTGACTTTTTATAATATGTTTATAAAGGAATATTTCCGTTGTTTTCCAAATAAGGTCCTTTTTAACCTTTTCGACAGAATTAAGGTAAGAATGTATTTTTTTAACTTATACGGCAAGTGTGGCTATTTTCTACCGTTATAATATCTTATAAGCTTACTGTACAAGTTTATAAGGATATTTTCAAATTAAATGTTTTATTTTATAATTATGTGACTTTTAAATGATTTCAAAAAGGATATATTTCTCTCAAATAGTTTTGATTTCATCTATGTCAACATCCTTTGATGGATTTTAAGCTTATTTAATGTTTATTTATTATGATACAAAACATCCATAATGTATTGATTCTTTTGTGATTTTTTTGACTGTGGATGTGTTATTTTTATAACATTCATGGTTTATGAATAATGAATTGACATTTCATATTCTAGTTTTAATACGAATGTTTATGTTATGGTTATACCTCTTCATATGAGGAATTCATTAGACTTAATAAGTGTCGGGTGGAGCCCGTTATAGCTTCTCGATGCATCGGTAGGTCTCATTAGACAAACTAGTGTCTTGGAACAAGGCCTTGACAAAATATTATTTGTAGTCTTGGCACGAGGCCTTTGAAATGTGATTATGATAGTCTGTCATTATGCATTCCATCATTATGATAGTGGTTATTGATATTGCATGTGATTATTCGACTAGTAGAATATCCATGTGAATAAGTATATGGAATAATTTCATTTTATTTATGCCATATTATTATGATGTTAAAGTTTTAAAAGGCTTTTGTTTTAGTTATACATTGCCTTAAATGTTTATGCTTATTTATAAAAGTTTCCGCTATATTGTTATCTTTACTGGGCCTTTGAGCTCACCCCCTTATATGTTTTATTTTTTCCAGGATGTTAAGAAGTATTTTATGAATGACCTGCATGGATAGTATAAGGGGATATGAGTGTGGAGAAAAGATGTTGTTGTAGTTTTCACTTTATGATGTAATGTAAACTTTATGAATGTATCTAGTGTTTCCATTACTACTAAACTAATCGGTCTTTCGAGACTTGATATTTCTTGTGATCATGCCAAGGTTATGTAATAATGTACCGACTCTGGGTAACTGGTGTTGGGGCGTTACATATAACCATTTTTAAATGTGTATAATCCAAAAATGAAAACTAATATCTATATTTTAAAAATATGAAATTTCAATCTTTTAAATGAAATCCTTATTTATTTAAAAAAAATCCATTTTTAATATTGTTATCATTTTTTTGATATATTGAAAAAATACTCATGGTTTCATAAAATTATATTATCAGTATAATACATATTAATAATATTTTATAAAACAATATCATGAAATGTAATAATATTTTAAAAAATTATATTTATAATAAAAATATATATGAATAATATATATTTTACACATATATAAAAAATATTTTTTTCAATTTAAAATATTTATTTATTTGTTTAATGGTAAAAATTGATATATATTCATTTATTAATGTAACAAAATATTTTTTCCATAAAATATGTGAGTTCACCATTCTAATGTTCGTGTCACTACTAAAAGTTGCCAAATATGTACTCCAGTGTTCATATTACAATTATAATTATTATATTTTTAGTTGTCATATGAGTCCCCTACATTCTCTAACTACATCATATCCCATTAATTCTTCATTCAATACTATATCATCTAAAAGTTATATATTTTTATATTTTTAAAATGTATATTACATTACTAATATTTTATTTCATTTCAATAGTGTATTTAGGGAGTGAAATCAATCTCGGAAATTGAGTTTATCTAAATTTTCTTATTTTAGTCATGTTATATTCGATTTTATTCTTTTGTAATAATTTCAATTATTATCGATAAATTTATTTTTTAAACGCAATGTCAAATTCAATATAATAAAATTTTACTTATTTTCATTAGGAACACCATGGCCTTTATATAATACCACATTATTATGTATGATGAATTGATATAATTTAAAGGTAAATTCCCTTGATAAATTTTAGAATCATTACAATATCCCAAACTTGTGAAATCACATTATAATAATTTCATTTCACCCATTAATAAGAATGGCTCACTTATATTTTATTACTTCCACAAATTCTATTATGTCTAACTCATACATATTATTCTTCCATAATAATTTGATGAGGATAAATGTATTCTTGTATCGAATATTGTCTCTAACATCCAAGACATTCGCTGGAATTTCCTCACAATAGAGATTCTGATTCCACTATTAAAGCTTGTGATTATGTACTTGAGATGGATCTAGTATGTACTTTATCATGTTGGATACATTAAATATGTCTTGTTTGTGAGACATTATAAGTGGGAGTTGATGTTAATATAAAACAACTATTATATGATCAAGAAATTCAAGGAGCCCTCTATACCAATGAAATATCCCCCCTTTATCCTCAAATATTATGTCTCTATTTCATGGTGATATGATGGGTGAAACACTATATCTCAAAAATAAAACACCATGTCTCATCAGTAAATATCTACATAAGTCTTCTATAGTCATTATAATTTAATGAGGTTCTACTTAATGGTATTGATTTTCTTACCATTTCATTGAACATATCGGGTCGAAAAACCATACAATAATAAAAATAATATCAGAAGGATGGTGTTCTACCTCTATTAGATCATATATATTCATATATATCCATTTGAATTCACAAGTGAAAGTCATTATTGAATGTGAAAATGATAAGTGGAATATATTGAACCCATACTCATTTTATAGCCACTGAATAGGCTCCCAACATGTCGTAATTTATTGGATTTTTCTTCTAAGGATTTCCATTAGTTTTGGGGAGATAATACATACTGATGTCCAAGTCAGTGTTAAGAGATTGTTTGAGACTTTTCAAAAAAATGGATGTAAACAGTGGATCTATATTGGATATAACATTTATTGGTGTTATATGTAGCCTCAATGTTTTAGTGATTTTTATCATGAAAATTTGATCAATTGTTTAGTCCTATAAAATTTATATGAAGTGATCATTCATTATAAGACAATCCACGACAACACGTATGGAATTATTTGTACTAGTATTCATTAAAAGACTACTAGAAATTTCATTGGACATGTTTCCTAATTTATATATATTTTTGTGGAATTTTTCATCATTGACTTAGAAATTTTATTTTTTAGTCACTTACTAACATACCATAGAAATATATTTATATTGCAGGCTAGCATTATTACTATTTCAAAAATAATAATTCTCCAAGATATCCCAAAATGTATTCATTCACAATATGTAGATTAGTCGGGTTGAGCATTTCGTATCATTAAATATCTCCATATTTATCTAATGATTTGAGGGTATATATAGTAATAAGCCACATTCTACAACCCTTATTCAATAATTTTTAACTTTACATATTTTCATTTTCTTATATCTTTTATATTCTTATATATTTCAAATTTATCTCAATAAACATAATCAATGTTATAAAGAACCCAAGTTTATGAAAATATATGAACATGGTACAATATATATCCTTCTATTATGACATACATGTATATCATTTTCTTGTCTAAGAGGGTTGGATTTTTCTCAATTCTCTACATCTATAATGTTTTATAATCTTATACACTTAGGAAATTTATAAATGTATTTTCCATCCAAGAATTGTAATGGATTTAATATTCATAGGCTTTGGTCACCTCTAACAACCATTCCCAGAACATACCGATTTCATTTTATGTGAATTTATATTTGAGTCTATAATGATGCATATATATTTAATAATTCTCCCATAGAGATAATGCCCCCATTTAATTTTTTTAAAGATCATTACAACTGTATATGATCACACATGGGATACTTATGTTCATGGAGATTGAATTTCATTATGGCATAATCTATCCCTTTTTAATTTTGTATCACTATACAACAAAATACCATCCTTTTAGAATAACTATATAATATAAAATTATCTACAGTTTAGTGTAGTATAAGTATTTGTGTAATGAAATGCATCTTTTTCAATTCCTTGATATTATTTTTATATTAATTTCTCTAAAAAGAAATTTGATCCCTTCATAGTTTTCATAGACAGTGGGTTTAAAAAAATGAAAAGTGTCTAAAAAATAGTTTTTAGTACAAATATACTCAAAGGAAAAAAAATATACACTAAGGATGATGGTCTGGGCCTATCCAATATTTCCGTTTCTAAAAAGGGGAAAAATATCTCTTTTATGGTGATAATATTAACCCAAAATGATAAATTATCTATTTAAAACTCATATTCACAATATTAAAATTGTTACATCCTATTAAATTATTTCATGTAATTATTGAATCATTTTTTGACTCTATTTTTATTTTTGAGGTTGTTTAGATTTTTTTGGATGAAGAGATATTGTTAGGGAAAATTAACTAATGTTCAGGGATGTATGTTTGACTGAATTAATGGACTCTGAGAATAAATGTTCCAATGGATTTATAGAGAATCCTTTTGGGTTCAAGGTGAGTTGGTGTTTGTTTGGTGATTATACATGATATTATTTCTAGATTCTGGAGACGTGAAGAATTTTCTATAATAATCCATGATCTTTTTTGTAAATTGTTTTCTAGCCACAAGCCATGATAATGGCATACAACCAAACCTGATTTACATTAAAACTTCAGCACTCATTGTTTTTTCTCCTGATTTGATACATTTTTTTAGTATGTGTAGATTAATGCTTTTACACAACAAACCATTGATTTATAAGATAATGTTCTCATACCTAGTTGTTTTATTTTTTGTTTCATTTATTTTTTCATTAGGATTATATAGGTGTTCCTCATTTGAACCCTATGTCTCAAAAAATTTGTAGTGAATTATTTCTCCACATTAATATGTCTCCAGGCAGCATTGGATCCTCATAACGTTTTCTCACTATGGATTTCTCCTCCTCTATACTACCCCATGTTGGAAGTGGTATGATCTCCTAATTTTTCGATTGATGTGGAGTTTTATCTTGATGTTTCTGATTTATGATTTCATTCTCAATCTCATTTTCATTCATTATTTGATACTATTTTCTCATTACATGTTTTGATATGACTTGTGATTAAATGTAAGTGGTTTTATAAGATTTAAACCTTCTATATAAACATAGAATTGAATTAATATTTGAAAATTTGCTTTTATTGATTCAAAATCGATGATGTTTAATCATACAGATGATTTTTAAAAGCATTGTGGATTATGAGAAACCATCAATTTCAATATAATTGTAATTATGGTAAAACATTTAGAAAAAAATTTCTTGGTTTTGAAATTTATTTTAACATATATATCATAAAATTTATTATTATTTTAAAAATAATTAATTGTCAGAAACCAATGATGTGGTTTTGAAATGAGAAAGGCATGCTGAAAAAATAATGTAGGAAATCATATTCCAAACTGATTTTCGATGATTATTTTTCCAATATTGATTTATTGGTTCACTGAAATAAATTTGATCCAAGGTTGTTAATGGGTACTAAGTATAAAAATGCTAGGATCTACCACCTTTCACTAGATTGTTCATGAAAACACCCATATAAACATACTACAACATGATTTGTTTCCTTAACAAGAAGTTGATTCTTGATATCCTAAGTGGTGAGACATATACACACATTGATATGATATCCATATGTTTTTAGTGTGATGAGCATATTTATAAGAATTAATTTACCACATTCCACATTACATGGGGCTATGGAAAACACGATTTGATGATTAAATACCTTGTTTTATGGTAATATGTCATTCATACCGACAAAATTATTTAAATGTTCAATGTAGATTGTTTATTTAATAGACTTGTTATATATATCCCATATTTTTATTATAAATTAATTTTGTGATGAAAATATCTAAATATTATCCCATATATTGTTTTTTTAAATTTAAATGATATTTATTTTCATTTTAGTGGAATTTAGTAATTCTAACATGGTGAGACCTACTCATCATTATGTATCACAACCTACTATTTTCATTTGGTTTATATAGACTATATTATACTAGTTGAAAATAATGGAAAATTGACCACTAGAAGTGGGTGTATGTTCATGATCAATGGGACTTGAAGTGATAGAGATGACTGATAGAGAAGTGATCCACATGTCACTTCAATTTATCTTTAAGATTTCTCTTGGAGTAAATTATGTCTTTTGATGATTTAATATTGGTTATTGTTTTACATGTTTGATTATAGTAATTTCTAACTTTTATGAGTTGATCAAAAATAATTTTATCTTTGATATTATTATTTTTTTTGTGAAAAAATAATTCCTTAGTGTTTCTTATATAATTTCATGTGTTGTTTACCATCCCATATAGATTTGGAACACCCTTCAATATAGTTTAGGCCTAGATCGGGGATAATTTTACCATGATACCATAAATAGTGATTTAAAATTTTGGATCCAAGGTGCATGTTGTGGATGTTTTAATACTATTTTTTTGAATTTTATGTTATACATGCAAACAAGAGTCATGATTTATGTGACATTTGAGGGTTTTTTTGAGAAATTTCCTATCGAGATATCATCATAATAACCTTAATTTATTATAGGTTTTTGGGAAAATATAATTTGAATATTATTATTATATTAATATCTTATTTTACCTATAATTTATTTCATTTTTTTGAATTTAAATATTGGATTGTACAAGATTTAATTAACAATTCGTATAAACTTGATCTATGTAACCTTGATATGTGATTCCTTTCAGATGTTTTTGTGTTTCATGTTACTGATTTGTAGTATCTTATCATAGAGAAAAAATTTAATAGGCCATACGAGGATTATTTTGGAGAACCACAACAATAATTTCCTCATGTGGTAAACAACCTTATTGAGATAGTGATACACAGTTTCCAAAATGTTGGATATATATCGGAATCTGTTCTCATTTAGGCTCTATTAGTGGAACAATGAAGGGATGAGTCTCATAATAATACTGAAGAGTTTCTATAGTAGAAAACACTATATTTCTAGGGATCCAATGATCCTTAAGTGAAAAAGGATTATACTAAAAAGATATAGATATTTTTTGGAGTTATTGGCAACAACTGACATGATCAATGTGATATTTCTTGCCTCGATGGATGAGGTACCTAACCAGAGATAGTGGGATTTAATGGCGACAATGATGTGGAAAGTGGTATTTTAGTATAAATATATTATATTTATTTTCAATGATAATTTTATCTATATTTAATGATTTTTATTAAATCCATTGAGTTTCTCAACCTCCACTTCGGTGATAGGACATAGACATAGTATGCAAACCATTTTGATGAGATTTTTTAAGTTACTCTTGATCTAGTAAGGAATTAAAAACATAATGCTAAATGTTTTGAGATAGGTCTTTATTCTAACAATATATCCAATTTTTTATTATTAATCATACATCTTATATTGATATTCTGGATATGGCTTCGATGGATGACATTGATTTGGCTGTTATGGTATGGTCGATAAGAGTTTATCATTATCCTTGGGAAAATTACATGATTTCCATTAATGGAAATATAAATCATCGTGATTTTTAGTGATTATATATAGTAAAAATCATTTAAACCTCTTTCAGTGCATGATGGTGGCCTTTTGAAATTCTTCCTGTATAGAAATGATGGTAATTATAAGCAGGTTTTTACATAGTTACCGAAGTTCTATAGTTCATGTAGTCACTCATTCAACTAATAGAAGTTATTATATTCAAATTATACTATATTTAATGCAAAATAATCATAAAAAACAAAATTTTATGTGGTGGAATCTGATTCATCCTGAACTGATTAGTTCTATCTATATACATTTAGAATTAATCATATTCACACAATGGACGAGTCTCATATAGAAAATAAAATGGGTTCGGTGACCCTGAGAGGTAGCATCCTAATTAATTCCTCATTAGTGACTAATTTATTTTATACTAGTGCATCTCACTTGTTCACATTTAATCATATTATAGATTTTCTAAATCGTCTTATAGATATTTTTCCTTATTTGATATATATTACTACACACCTTAAACTGAAGAGAGATTAGTGTCTTCAATGTCATGCATGTGTTTTCCCTTAATAAATGAGTGAGCATACCTACAGTTTTTAGGTTTTCAAAATGAAACCTCTTGATGTTAATCTTAAGATGGATTGGATGATTATTAATTTAGCCCGCATTCACTTCTACCATTGGCAGGACTATTTTCCTACACCTGATTAGGTGTGATGTGTCTTCCAAGGAGAGTGGGACTTGAGTTCATGTATAGTAGAACATCTGTTTCCAAAAATGGTATGGGTAATATTAGTGGATTCTTTTGATATGGGATAGAATATTTGAGTGATGATCTCTGTCTAGTTTGAACCAGGTTCCCATAATGTTATCCCATCCTCTTTTTATGGTTTTCCACTAGTTAGAGAGTTGGGGTTTTTATTGATTAAATACCTAGTACTCATCTACTGCCTTGTACTTCTTACTATATGCAACCATCTTATGACAAATTGTAGGAAAATAAATTAGATTATTTCCTAGTGAAAAGTTTCATATTCCTAAGTGTTTTATCATGTGATGAATTTGTTCTATTTAGGTAGAATGTAGATAGGAAACTACGCATATGTGTTTATTAGATAATTATAAACCAATATATGTTAAAGATAATGTATCAGTTATGTTATATTGATAAAATTTATGAACATTTGAAAGGGGATATGTGGTTCTCAAATATTGATCCTCATTCTGGTTATCACTAGTTGAGAATTAATGAATCTGACATCCAAAAGACAACCATTGAGAGTAGGCATAGAAATTATGAGTTTCCTGTTATTCCATTTTTTCCAACCAATTTCCAAGTGGTATTTTTTGAATTGATGATAAGGATATCCCATGAGTACTTCAAATCATTCATGGTATAATTTTTGTATGAAATTTAACTTTACAATAAGTATGAGGAGGACCATGTTTTTTATTTGAGATTAATTTTCAAAAACATGATAAATCACCCACTAAACATGAATCTTTCATAATTTAATTTTTAGATACCAAAAGTTATTTTCTTTGGGAAAAAGTCATATTACTTGTATTTTAGAAGAAACATACATAGTGAAGGATGATATGATGTGATAGAAACAATGTAATGTTTTTGAGATATCAAAATTATTGGGGTTGCTAGGATTATTACAACTGATTGATCAGATATTTCTCAGTTTTGGATTGTCTGAAAGCCAATAAAACATACAATGGAGTGAAACATTTTTGGAATGAGAAATTTAATATTCATTTTGTTTAATTTAATCATATTTCTTTACTTATACTCTGTTATTGAATATTATATATGTAGGGAAGGTCTTTTTGGTCATTCATAATGCATCCTATTCATGTATTGTTTGATTCATTAGGAATGCAGATCATGTGGAAACATATGAATCCGGAAATATAAGGTCACACATGAATAATTATTTGACCAATGATCATGAACTCATAGATATGATTCATGCTATTAATAATTTGTGAAATTAACATTTTGGTGAATGTTTTATTGTCTAGACAGAGCACATAATATTCACTTACATATTCTATAAAAAATAATTGAATCATTGAGATATTAGTTGGGTGGAGTACATATATAATTTTAATTTAGATATTTCCTAGACCCTTGTTAAAGGGAGTATCATTAATGATGGTTTGAGTTTGAAAAATGCTACACAATCCATGAAATAATCATAAAAAATAATGTATTTTTATGGATCTCCATTGTTAGTATTAGTTGGGTGTTTATAAGGATGAATTTGAGGTTTTTTGGATGATAATGAAGTCTAAATAATCTCCTGAAGGGATGGTTCTTCAGTACCAACAACATAAATATGAATAATATCACATTATGAACTATCTAAATGGTTGAGATACCATTAATTATAGTTCATTCTCTTTATTTAGAGATCAATGTTTTTGTAAATAGTTTTTCACATTTCCGGTGAGGAAGGGTGTAATGGTTGAATTACATAGTTCATAGTAGTGGTGAATCAGGTAACATGATGATGTTATTATGGAACTTATTAACAACATGGTGTCTAGAAATGATATGAGATATCACTGATATCATTTTTATGGTGATAACTTGTAATAGGTCACTTTTAATCACTTGATACCATCGATTTTTCATCATCCACTTCCTGTGTTGAATTGGAAATGGGACAATATTTATATCGATTATATAGTCATGTAATTTATGTCTATAAAAATGAATGTGATATAGGTTTTTATTGATAATATGAACAAATTAGTTCACTTTATAACCATTTATGATTCAATGAACTTTATGGGCATTAGATATATCTATGTGTAAGAGATTTTCAAATTGCATGGAGTTCTATATTCTATAGATTTTTATTTGGATCCTAGTTTAACATATCTCTTTACGGAGAGGCCTAATGGAGGGGATTATATCCCATTTATATTTAGGCATGGAATATCATATGTATATGGATGGCTAGACAGCTCAATCTAAATAAATATTTAAGAAAAGGTGAAATACTTGTGTTCATGAAATTAGTGGTGTTTTTGTTAACTATTTAAGACTGGATATGTTTTCCTACAACCATAGTTATTAATTTACTACTATAATTGATCATTTTGAGGTCCTTTAAATCCGAAAATATTTTTTTATTGTTGTTTGGGCGAATATTGTCGATGGTTCCTTAGTTTGACTGAAATTATTACAAGAGTTAAATAAAAATATTTAGTTTATTTGTTGAATAATGTTGACAATATAAATGTTTGATAAATATTATATTGACTGTCAACTATGTACTGTGGAGCTTTTAGTTGTAGATTAGGTGTTTTTTAGAGTTTCTCTATATTTGGGTCATCGATGAATTTGGAAATAGTGAATGCTTTCATTGAAGATAGCTAGTCATTTTGATATTATTGGGTAGGTGGATTATGTGGCCTACCATACGGAACTACAACCAAATTTGATGTCGATCCAAAAAATGTTCCATGTATCACATATTTGAAAGTATCTTTCAAACCTTACTCATCTATTGATCAAGTAATGACTTGATATTGAGCCATACTTATCCTTAACTGAGCAACCAATCAAAAATTTTCATTATAAGGAAATGGTTATTCAAGTGAAGATGATACCTTTATTTTGTGTTATATGGAAGAATTTTTCTTAATTAAATGAGAAGTGCGAGTTTAAGGAATTGATCAAGGGTAGTTTTAACGATGCGTCCTAATAGGGCCCATGTCGTGACTACCCCACACCCACCTCTAATAGGCCAGCAGTTGGTGACTAGCACCTAGTAGGGATATCCCAAAAATGGGATACATTTGTATAAGTACCTATTCACACACACACACTTCTTCAAGCCAAAATTGATGAAATTGAAAAAAAAATAAGTCAAAAATTTATGAAAAATACTATGTCCCACAACAAGAATACAATAGTGAAAGAACTAGAATGTATATAGGGCCAAATAGGACCACCAAAAGAAAAGACACTATTTCCACAAGGGAAAACTATAAATTAATAGGTACTGGGACTATCATCTAAAATGATTTTGAAAAGCACATCAGCCTATCTGGTCTCACAAGGCACCGCTTGGTCCTGGTTTACATGGAACTCCAACAAAGGCTCGATCATCTGCAGAAAAAAATGACACGTGCAGACAAAGCCCGTGCTGGAGTGAGTAAAACAATACATCGTAGGAAATGTCAAAACCAAAAAGGAATAAAACAAAAGAAAATACCCATTATTAAATACCATGATGAAAATACTTCAATGTAAATTCCATGAAAGAATACCACATAGGTTATTACATGATGGAATAAAGAGTCATATCCACACAGATATATGTCATCCAAAAATATATTATGAACAACTAGATATACTTGATAAAAAAAGACACACGATCTCAAAAAGACACAAAATACCTATAAGGCACACATTCGAAATAAGAAATATAGTCTGTATAAGACACACATTCAATAGATGACAAACAGTATCTATAAGACACATAATGTCTAGGTAACTATGTGACATAGCAATGTTATCTCAAAGAGTGCTCATTTTGGGATTACTTACACCTCAGGCCATTATGACATTTGAAAACTCCGAAAAAACTCCATTAGGATATTTATACTTGACCTTGTTATCATAAGGGTCCCAACATTGTAGACGGTTTGTCATATGAATGTACAGATTTCATGTTATGGTTGTTTGAGATTATAGGATATGGGTTCCCTATGTTGTGGACTGACTACCGAGATCAACCACACCATGGAAGCTCGAGATAAAATGGTGGATGACCTTGCCCAATTTTTAGTGAATGTGTAGTAGCTCGATCAACTATGGCATGGTATGACTGCTCGGATCAGACCCGGGTTTGCCCCATCCAGTGGGGTCTGACTGGATCCGCCATGTCAACCCAACCAACTACGTCGAGAATACTCTAGATGGTCCATTACCACCTCACCCTCCAATACCATCACATCGGCACGAATCAATCTCTTAACCCGATCTTCTTTCCGGGTAGGTCAAACTCACATGATCACCCGCATCAACTGCCCCCAGTCCCGGTGATCACCACATCGCATCACGATGCCTTGCCACATCTTTTTGTAACCTGACGACTAGATGCTATATCCCTTCTTTCTATAGTCTGTCATTATTCCTCTGATTCACTAATATCCAAAACTAAAACACATTTGTGATCCTTTGGGCCCGAGCAACAGTAATCTCGCCTTTGTATCATCTTTCCTCAAATCCGGCGGTCCGATCACATTCATAACCTCCCCACAAGTTGTGTAATGATAATAAGGATCCCATAGTGAAGAACTCCAAGAACATGAGAGATAAATAAATAGGACACATTAAGAATGATCTTTATCATTGGTTCATGTCTGCCTCGATTGATTCTCATTAGAAGGATAAACAAAGGGGATAAACTAATCTATTGATAATCCCACAACAATAACCCATCCCACAAAAATGATCAAACCACAAATAAATATTTTTTATCATTGTACTGAGCTTATCATGGAAATAATTATTGTTAAAAATAATCTTTAAATCAAACACAATACTAGGGATTTGGATCGGTCGTTATTGAGGATTGATTTCCACTGGCGATCCATCAATACTGATCTCTATTTCTGGTATTTTTCATTGATGTTTATGGAATTATATAAGGATTATCTCCAGACCTCTAGGGAATATCCTAGGTTATGATCCTAACCCTAGGTCCCTTCTGAGCTCTTTATTAAAATTAAATATCACTACTCCATCGATGGAACATTAAAATAAAATAAACTCGCAGTTTATTTTATTCATTAAAACATCAAAAAACAAATTTTCACTGCTGACCCGCACCGATTTATGTTAGGACTCTCCTAGGTAAAACACCACATTAGAAACACAATAGTGGTCTTAGAATTCCATTCACATTATACCTTCATGAGTTAATATGATTTTATTTTCTTATTTTATTTTCCGTTACGTTCTTGGTGAATTTTTTTTCATATGACCCATGCTAACCAAAGTTAGGTCATGCTTCGGGTAAATCCACCATTCAGAGATCAAAATTCCCCTCCCATATCTGATATTATCACCTAATTAAACGATAAACCACTTTTTATGAAATCTATGCATACATACTGTTGAAAAACTAACATTTTCAATGAATGTTTTTGGCCACACCATGCCTTTAAATAACACGACATCTTACTGTCTAGTCATGGAATTTTCGAAGATAATAAATAAATATTAGATTTTAAAAAATAAGAGTCATTAATTTCTCCCCACCTTAGTAATTTACATCCCAGAAAATCCAAAAAAGGGATACTCAAACAGACAAGGGTACTGAGCACGAATCTAAACTTCATGATCCCATGTCGACTCCTAAGGATTCTTGTAATGCCAAAAAAAGTGCAAAAGGGTAATCAACCACCCATGAAGGATCCTCTCCAATTGACCCACAATATCCACCAAGAATTCAAAAATAGTCTCCCCATCGTTGATGTCTAGATCTCCTCAGTCAATGACATGTAGTTGGTCATGCACGTAGTTCCTCAGCTATGGAATGTTGAAGATTCATGGTACCTGATCTAGCAGTTCTAGTAGGGATAAAAGATACACCACCTCACCAACTCTATATAGTATTTCCAACCATCCGATGAACAACAAATATAGATTTATGCCCCGACCAAATATCCTAAATCCATGTCTAGGTGAGACCCAAAGGAACAATGTTCCTCCTTCATCGAACTCTGTATGCCTCCATCATCTATTATCATAAGACTTGTGATAGATATGTGTATCATTCATCCTCTCCTAGATAATCTACACATTATTTATAGTCGCCCGCACCAACTTTAGGCCCATTAGTAGTGACACTTCGGGGTATATCCATCAAATTTATGACTATACGATCGCCCATAGAAGGTCTCTAATAGTTTTATACTGATGGTGGAATAATAGTTATTGTTGCATGAAACTATCACATGGGGTACACGATCCTTGTCACTATAGCCAAAATCTGACAAGCAAGCCCGTTGTATATGCTACAGAACCAATATGGTATACTCTATATGGTCATCTATTTGTGTGAGAAACATTGTGCTCATGCGGAAATTAGTCCCAACCACCTCATGCAATCCATTCCACAACCTGGATTCAAAGAGAGCATCAATATATGAGACTATCATTAATGGAACTCAATAATGTCAAACTATCTCCTTCTCATAGAGTTGTCTGTAGAACTATACTAAACTATGATCCTAAATAACAAGGAATTGGGACAATATGGTGAGTATTTGCATGTATATCAAGATGGTATAGTGTCCCCTGGATGTATGTTGTTTAACTATAATGGTGACCATCGATATGTCATCCCACATCTATTCCAGCACCTCAAGGGGTCGAGTCAAACCCACTCGAACCTGGTGCTCTTCTATCACCTGCTAACAAATGAGGTATCAAGAAAAAAACATTGCAACTCCACCCATTATCCATGGACACAAAAACTAACATTGGAGGTATTGGAACATATTCTCCACAATTGGATGTACCTCCAATGTTTTTGTATGGAAATCCCTCAAAACCTCATCATGCAATGCCACTGGCACTACTTTTAACTCTCTTAAAAGAATGACGTGCTCCCCACCAATCAAGTATACATCAGGGGCATGCCCTGTGGTTAACTAAGGAGGTAATGTATCATAGTCAGTATCCAAAAGATGTCCCCCCTTAACACAATTTAATAGTGGAGGTGTTCAACAATCAATTGTAGGTAAACTGGTACATCCCCATCTACAAAGGATATCTACAATGTAGCCAACTTCTATGAGGCATATTTCTATAACTAATAACATGATCTCCTACTGAGCGCATATGCCAGAATGTTACCCTTCCATGGAGTATAGATAATCTCTAGTCATATTATTTTAGGAAATAAAGTCATCATCTCAATCTCATGTTCATATCCTTTTGAGAGAATATATACGTGAGACTCTTATGATTAGAGTAGAAGATAAACCACTTGCCCATCAGGTACTGTCACTATATCTTTAAAGTGATGACACACACTGCTAACGGATGATCAAGGATCATGTAGTTTTTCTCATGTGGTATCAACCAAAGGTAACCAGAGACAATACCAACATTCCCATACCATAGGACACAACCATGACTTGTTAATGATGCATCGTAGAACACTACGTACTCATTACACTCCTAGGGAATTATCAATATGGGAGTGCTCGTCAATTTCTACCTCAATTTCATAATAATATCCTAGAACTTATCTACCGATGAGAGAGGATAACCATTTCATTTAAAAGATATAAATAATAAAGCCACTCTAGAGAAGTTGGGTACAAACCTCTAATACTACCTAGTCAGACCAAAGATCCTTTGCACCTCATTAACACTATTTGGTGGATCCTGATAAAGCATTGCCTCAATATTCTCTAGATCCATTGAGGAACCATCATCTTAAAAAACGTGTCCCAAAAATGGACTTCATGAATCTTGAACTAACACTTCAATATCTTATTGTAAAGATGGTGTTCTCGAATTGTGTCCCAGACCATCATAATGTGTCTAACATTCTCCTCTTCAGATTATGAGTACACTAGAATGTCATCTATGAAGACAACCATGAATCGATATATGTAACGATAAATTATTGAGTTTATGAGTCCCAAAAAATGTTATACGGAGTTCATCATTCAAAATGGAATCACCAATTACACATAGTGTCCATAAAAACATTTGAAGGCCATCTTCATTATATTATTGTCCTATACTTGTAACAGGTGATATCTATATCTAAGGCCCATCTTAAAGAACCATCATGACCGTTCATCTTATTGAAGAAGTTATAGTTCATTGGTTGTTGATACTTTTTCTTCAATGTCATGTGGTTCAAGAACCAAATGTCCAAACATAACCCCAAGCTCTTATCATCCTACTTGGAAAATGAAACCGGGGCTACCCAAGGTGAAAAATTAGGTCTCACAAAGCCCTTACTCTACATGTAATCCATCTACACCCTTAACACATAAAGCTCAATGAGATACATCAGAAATGAAGGTGTAGATATTGGTTCCATTCCAAGGTATATATCAATTCCAATTTCTTCCTCAATATGGGGAGGTAATCCTAGTATATCCTTAGGAATCATGTCCTCATACTCTTCCATCACTATAAGAAACATTGGACTCAAATCGTCT
Source organism: Viscum album (assembly GCA_963277665.1). Lineage (NCBI taxonomy): Eukaryota > Viridiplantae > Streptophyta > Magnoliopsida > Santalales > Viscaceae > Viscum > Viscum album. Next base: position 2,043,380,805 of record OY728150.1, on the reverse strand, counting down.
ACTACGCATAGGGTCAGGCTAGCCAACTGATGACTAATCAGTTTCATTCTCCTTTGTGTGAGTCCATCATGAACTTCCAAAATTTCCATTTCCTCAATAATGTAAAACTTTGTCCCATAACTTCAAGAACAACACACATTGTTCTTAAAAAATCCAATATTTGCACAAAATGTAGAAAACCAGTTTATACTTAGAATAATGTTGTAATTCCTCAATACTGCTACCAAAAGATACCTACAAAACTCTAATCTACAAGTGTAATGTACCACTGACAACACCATTATGTGATCATCGAATATCTTCTCATATGAGACTTTATGCATAATGGTTGAGTCAACAGTTCAACCAAATTATCTGTGTCTCAAACAAGGTTAATGGTATGAAAAGAATGAATGGTACCTGTGTCTATTAAAACTATGGGAAAGGTGGAAAAGATGAAGATTGTACCTCTAATATTCTCTGGTGGAACGGGGTTATAACCCTCCATTTCTTGCAGGGAACCTCATCCCTATCCGACAGATCCTTAAGCCTGTTGTGGACCACCTAGTGGCAGTGGTGGTATTCCTCAGACCACTGACCACCTCCAAATTCCCTACCTCCACCCCTACCATGCTCTCCACCCTACGGACCACCCTACTCCTACCTCTACCTATTACATGGTGTCCCCTTGACCATCTTATGATTTTCCATAAAATGAGTCATGTAATCTCATTCCCAATGACCCCGACCACATCATGATTAACACAACATGTTTCTCAGCTAACTCGAGCTGCCTTGTGATCCCCTCACCAATTATCATATGTCTTGCAATCAGTACCCAAATCTATTGACCCAATTGGGTCCCTAAAATAACCTTTGGATTCCTGTTGGTGAGGCCTCGACAACCTTGTACCCCTGGTTTCTCCCACAACTAAAGAATACTCTTCTAGAAAGATCTCCCCTAGTAGGTATCTCTCATGTACCCCTGCATATAATGGAATAAAATGGGACATCATGGAATAAGCCGTGCTCAATGGTCTTAGACTTTATCAAAATGTGTTGAACAATATTCATGGAGTAGCATAGAGGATCAGTAAATCTCATTGAATAACATACAACAATCTATCTTCCCTACTATAGATGAAGAATATCCTCTTTGTGTGCAGACCAAAATGTATAAAAAAAGAACTCCTCTTTAAAGAGTCCCTCAAAATATTCCCATGTGAGATTCATATAATCATGTGTATGGGTCACTATTCTCACATCATAGATCCCTGACAAGGACTCATGGAATGAACTACCATATGGTTGAATGGCATCCTCACAAGGTATAAGACTCGTGTAACTACCACCATCCAATCCTAAACTGCCTAGGGGTCCTACCCACCCTGATCCCAAGGATGTATCTTCTCATCAAACACATGATGGACACATATTATGAATGTATCCTCATCTATTTGTGTAAGTATTAGATACTTCTCGGCGATTGGTGGTACAACTGTTCAACTATCTAGATGTGATATCTCATGAATAGTCCCCTATACCGATGGCACATTTCTAGGAAGATAATACTCATAATCATATAACAGAATATTGGCGGACGGTCTTCACGGAGACATCCTATAATAAAACAAGATGTACCAAAGTCAATATAGTATATCTAGAGAGTTGATTCAAGAAATAGTTGGAAGACACAACCCATTCTTATATGATACATGTATCATTTTTTTCCCTAAAACAATTATTTTTATATACCTAGTCAAATAGTAGGTCGCCCGAATTTCCGCACCTACACTAGAGTCAGTGACTTAAAAGGCAAACATGAAACACTTAACATTATTTTATAAAACCGACCACATGGACTCCCGGTACTAAAGTAGAACTGACCACTTATAATACAACTCTATCATGACCATTCATAGAGGGGATTAAGTCATGAATATCCCATGCCCACCTTCATTAACCTATGGGATGTTGTCTATCACCAAGTAGGAATATCCTTCAAATGTGAGGCTTTGGACAAACTAATTGTATGCTCACACTCTTCTCCAACAAACAAATTCTGAAATGAAAAAATACTATGTAAACAAGGCATGAAAAACTATTATTTCTAACAACCAAATTACAATAGAAAGTACTGGAATGTAAAGAGGGCCAAAACAAGACCACCAAAAGAAAAGATCCTTTAAACAAGTACCACCTATAAAGTAAGAGGTACTGGGATTGTCATATGAATATCTATCAGAACACACCTTGACTTTTCTGATCTCATAAGAACCACCTGGTCCTGGTCTACCAAGAACCCCGTCAAAGGTTTGATCTTCTTCACAAAACATGACATATGCGATAAAATCCTATGTAGTGTTGAGTAATATGATACTCAATAGGACACCACGAAACCAGAGGGGAATACCACGTAAGAACTACCATAGTGGAAATACAATGAATGAAATACCACAATTGATATTACATGAATGAATACCACAATAAAATACCATAAAGGAAAACAACGAAAGAATACACAGTCTTATCCACAAATATATATGTCTACAAAAAATATATTAAGATATTATTGATATACTCAATCAAATAAGACATAAATTATCAAGAAGACACATATTATACATAAGACATACTGTAATCATAAGACTCACAATCTAAAAATGACAAACAATCTCCAAAAGTCACATAGTGTATATGAGACATAGGGTATCTAGGCCACAACAAGACATATATATTTTTTCTTGAAGCAGAATCCATCCAGGAGAACTCACTTCTGCCTTGAATGTTATGTAAACTACCACCAAAACCCAATTAGGATATCTCTAAATGGAAATCTCATTGTATGGGTCATAATGTGGTAGATGGATAATCAAATATGCGTGTGGTTTGAATGTTATTTCCATTTAAAAATTTTAGAAGGGGGTTAACTATGACATAGATTGACCATATTGTTTTACCACTATGATCGACCGACTAGGTATATTTGAGCCTAGTATGGATGATTGGGTCTGCCCTAAAGTATGGGATCTGACACAACTAGTAGGAACAGACCCATTTGTCGGGTCGACACAGCCCACTCCGGCTAGACGATGTGCACCTCGTCGGCCCAACTCGTTATGTATGTCTGTCCCAATCAATTGAACCTGTTTACATGCAGGGTCAGTCCATCTGACATGGTTACCCATGGAGACCACCAATAGTCCATGTGGCCATTTTATGCATCTGCGGACTTGCCACATTCCACAGTGACCACATCCCATTTGGCTCCAGATGCACTACACCACCATGCACTTCCAGCTACCGCTGCCTGTACTAGTCACTGGGAACCTTCCATCCATGGTCTTCAGTTCTTCGTCTAGTTCTCCAATCTCTAAAACAAAAACAATTCTGTCATACATGGGTCCTAAACTACATTTATCATCCCTTTATTTCTTATTTCCTCCAATCAGATTTTCTAATCACATTTAGTTCCTCATGAAAAGTCAACTCATGATCACAAGGATCCAAGGAAGAAGAATTCCATGAATAGGGGAGATAACAAAAAATAATTTCTAATGGAAAATCCTTAAAATTTAGTCATTTTTCACTAGATCTTTTACTATTAGAAGGATAATGAATAAGATAAACTAATATCTTGATAGTACCACAATAATATCCAATTTTTGAAACACTGATAGAACCATCGATAACCTTATTTGTGGATTAAACCACATTCTTCATGTAAATAATGAATGGGGAAAATAATTTTGAAATCAAATACCATACCTAAGATATGAATCATTAACTGTCAAGAATTAATTTTCATTGAAAAATCATCAAGAATAATCTCTAATCTCATTTTTTGTCATTGGTGCAAAGATAAATCTCTATGGATTCATTCCAGACCGTCGGTGGAATTTTTAGTGTTTTGAGAAAAACACTTGGTGCATTCCTAGAACATTATTTAATACAATCCACATCACTACATTGATGTATTGTTAAAATAATACAAACTCACTGTTTATTTTATTTATAAAAACATCCAAAAACTGTTTTTCACTACCTACCCTCAATTGCTATTGTTTGGCCTTAACATAGGAAAAGACCAGTTTATAAACACAATAGTGGTCTCACATTTACAATCCAAATCACTATACATGATTTATTAGGAAATTAAAAAAAATTATTTAATAATTTTATTTATTTATTTTATTTAATTTATTTATTTATTTTTCTTATGATTTAGTCATTGGTGATTTTTAATTTAGATGACCTGCAACGACCAATGTTAGGTCGCGCCTAGGGTAAATCCTCCATTATGTGCTCAAAGTTATCCTTATATTTTCGATCCGGGCATAAGTATAAATGAGATCACACTTTTTCATGAATTTTGTACACACATGAAATTAAAAACATAATATTTTTCATGAAATTGTTCAATGAACACCAGGCCTCAAAATCGCTCATCGTTTTAACGAATGATCTCGTATTTTTTTTTGAAATAATATATAAAAGTAAAATCATAAAAAATTAGAGTCATTATAGTTGTAGAATAATTTATTTGATCTTGAATTTTATTGAAAGGATTTCTGGGTAACGAATGTTTCTATAGTGGAGAGTTTTTAACATCTCATTACATTAATTTAGGTACTAAAGGACAATTTTTAGACCCCCTTTTTGTTTGGGGGTATTTTTATATTTTTTAGGATGTAGATCAAAAATTGGGGAAAAATAACTGAAGAATGGGGATGTATGTTTTTTTGAATTAATAATGTAAGAATATAAATTTTTAAAGGGTTTTAGAGTTTATCCTATTATTTTTCTTTTGAGTTGGTGGAATTTGGGTGTTTTAGAAGGATTCCATTTATGGGCGTTAGATGGAAAAAATATTTACACCTCAAATACATGGTTTACTAGAAAAATTGTATGATCAAAACAATCCATGTTAATGAATTTTGATAGAAATGAATTTAGAGCCAAAAATATATACATAATCCACAAGTTCTTCACCCACTTTTTTAACATGATGAGATCCCATTTTTTGTGTATGGAGCATGATGCATTTATACGATAAACCCTTGATTTAAATTCTATATGACATATTCGAAGTGGTTATTTGGACAACCTATTTTTTTTAAGAAATCTATATGTGATCCTTATGAGAACCCAAGGCTTCCTCCCATTCATAGTGATCAATTTATGAACTCATAGACATATCAGTTTTAAATTTAATCACTTGTAAGTACCCTAACTATAGTAATATCCTCTTATATGAAACTTTTTTGTAAGTTGTATCATTTTGGTTTTTATATTGATTAATATCATGCTTTAGATGTTTTCTATCTAGGTGTTCTATATTAGTCACCTTCCTATTAATTATTCTTTGAAAATTTCCCACTTTGGGAGTGGAAATGATCAATGATTTATGTAAGGTGGTTCCATTTGATTTTTCCCTATTAATTAATCCTTGATTCGATTTATTTTTTAAATTGAGTCATTATTGGATTGAAAAACATAAATTTAATTGATTTTATAGATGATTTTGAAAATGGATGGGTTTGTGATAACACTCCAATTTTCATGGAATTTGAATTTTGCGGTAGATTTGTGAAAATGTGATGGATTTATTTGGAAATTTATTTTATGATAAATGGCATATACATAATAATGGATGATAAAAGGTATGAAATAATGAAATCCAATTATGTTTTTAAAAATATAAATGGAATGTTGAAAACTAAAGGTTTTAAATTATATTTTTGATGTAATTTTACATCATTGACTTTTTCATGATCAATAGACTGATTGAGTGCTCACATCTAATCTAGGGTAATTAGTGGTTAATTAGGATAAGGATTATATAATATAAACCCATATCACATGATTGATGATGAAAAAATTGAAAAAAACAAAATATAGTTTGATTTTTTCCTAAATGGAAAGATGATTCCCAAAGTCCTACTTCTTGGCATAGGTAAACACATTGAGATGATATCATTTATTGATCATTTTATGGATACTACTGTGAGAAAATAATGCACCACAAAGATTATTACATGGATTTATGATAAAATTGGTTTCATGATTACATTCCATTTATTTACAGAACTCTTTCATTCATGCCCACTAATTTATTTAAATGTTTTCTATAAATTATACATTTATGATAATTTGGATATATCTATGATATTATGATTATGAAATTGTGTTTTGTCGAAAATATGTAAATTTTATTCCATGAATTGTTTTATATAAATTGAAATCATTTTTGGTTTAGTTTTGTTTGAATTTATTGTTAAACAATTGGTGAGTCACTAATGGGATTTATAGCTCTCACACTTCCTTTACCTTTGTGTGTTTATATATTATAATATTCCATATCCATGAAAAGAGAAATATCCATTTGGAGGTGTTCTATTTTCAAAATTCTTGGGACCCGAAGGGATTGAGGTTACTAGTTAAGACCTGATCCAATTGTTGCATTGGTTTATCTTTGAGAATTATCTTGGTATTGATTTTGTCTATAAATGGTGTATTATTTGGTATGGTTTTTCATATTTTATTCTAATACATTACCCATTTTAAGTGTTCATCATATCGACATGTATATTTTTTCTTCCGCTTTGTTGTGGAAAAAGAATTCCAATGTTTTTATTTAATGATTCCTGATTCTAGTTAGAAACCTATAGGGATTGGGAGATCTCTTCAAGATATGTCAGGAATGGATCAATTATAAGTGTACTAGGGTATCCAGTATATTTTGTAGAATTATATATAGCTACTTCATTCAATTATTCTTTATAACAATATTAAAATTACCTAAATTCACAACATTAATTTTAGATTACATTATAATATTATCTATAAGTAATTTTTTTTATCAATTTAATATATAGGGAATAAATTATTTAATTCCATTAATATTGTTGAGGAATTATTTATATAGAAGGGAATCACAATTAATTCATAGTGTTCAGTTCATCATTGAATGTTTTCCTTTGGAATGTCTTATTTTTTTCACCTTTAATTGATGTTATCCTGATAAATGGTATGTCAAAGGGATGTACCCAATCCAATATAATTAATTAAACAAATCATGAGTCCATTATAATGGATAAATATTATTTATTGTGATCTTGTGGATTTTATGATGATCAATTGAGTGATGAATTGACACATCCTTATTTATGAATAAGAGGACCAGAACACCCTATAATAAAGAACTCTTGAATATAAAAACCATGTCAAAAGTCTTTTATAACTTCTTCTATAGTTCATATATATAAATGGTGGTAATTTTATTGGGATTCATGTATATGGGAAGGTATCTAATTATAAAATCAATTATGATATCAACCACACAGTAAAGAGTAAGACTAGGAAACTCATCATGTAATACAACACTATTGTCCCACACAATGGGGCTATAACTTAGGATGATCCTCTAAATTATCTAAATCGTTTAATATATATAAAAATTATCAAATATAAGTAATATCCATGATTAATAATAATAATATTCCAATGATTATTTATTCTCTTTTATAAAATTTTAAGGAATTTGAGGATGGCTCATGAGTTGAAGAGTGATCTCACTATCTCAGCAGCTGATGTTGTAATTGTTGGGCGGAAAGAAGTAATGGCAAGAGGGGGGTGAATTGCCTTTTAAAAAATATTTAACAATTTAAAATCAAAGTTAAAGTGCAGCGGAAATAAAAGAGGCAAGACACAAAACTTGATAACGGAGTTCGGCTTAACCCAAAGCCTACGTCTCCGCTCCCAACTCAATCGTTGAGAGATTTACTACCGCTTGCTTTTTAATGGTTTTAGCAAGAAACCCACTAGACATCAAGGTAGTCTAGAACCTATTACAGCTTGCTTTTAATGGTTGAGCAAGAACCCACATGCTTTTAATGGTTGAGCAAGAACCCACTAGCCTTCTTACAGGTGAAGGCTAGCTCACCTATGACTCAAGCCTTTTAAAGGGAAGGCTTGACTAACCTCTTCACACCTTAAAGGTGGTGTGAAAACCCAAATGAATGGAGGATGAGAGAAATGGGAGTTTGTAGGCACAAACTCAATTTTAAGCTCAAAATAAATAAAACAATAAAACCGTAATGTGGAGAAGTCTTGGGCGCCAATGGATTGATTGGAGTTGATGAAGAGCGCTCCCAAGCTTCTAGGGTGGTGCTCTATGAATGTGGAAGAGGGTTAGAGAAATTGGGGTTCCTTGGAGGAATTCACTGGAGGTTCGCCAAATGATGAAAAATATGTCCGTTGGCTACTATGGCTTGGTTATGGTTCGACTTAGTGTTCCGGGGCTTCCTAGTCCTTTATTTATAGAGGGGTAACCCTCATATGGCCTTTGGAGGTCTTCAGAGCTGTTGGAAAGGTCTTCAGAGCCATTGGGAGTCAAGTGGACAAGTCTAGTCAAAGCCCAACGACTAGTTTGACTGGCTCCACCGGCTGACCGGTGCTTGGCCACCGGTTGGCCGATGCTTTGAAAATAGAGAGGCATTCTGCCCAGGCACCACCAGCTGGCCGATGAGGAGGCCACCGGTTGGCCGGTGTTGAGATAGTAGCTCAGCCTTCTGTCTGGGTTCCACCGGTCGGCCGGTGAGGAGGCCACCGGTTGGCCGGTGAGAAGGCAGTGGGTGTCCCTTCGGCCCAGGGTCCATCGGCTGGCCGGTGGTCATCCACCGGTTGGCCGGTGGACTGAAATCAGTCCACTTTTGCCTTCTAGCTTTCTTGGCCCAATTCCTTTTCAACCTGAAATCATGCCTATCATCCAAAAACACTTAAAACAATATTAGATAAATAATAGAGTGATTGTGATCATGAAAATTAAACCACGAGGGGTACGAGAGGTACAACAATCTCCCCCTATTTTGATGATCACAATCACCAAGACAAGCAATGTAAAAGATGGAAATGAGAGGCATGCTTTAAAGGATTGATTGAAAAGCAAAGCATGAGAGAAATAGATTTCTCCCCCAATCAACCAAGAATTTCTCCCCCTTTGTGATTATCAAAATAGCACGGGGCATAAAACTTGATTGAGGGAAAAAGAGATTTTAAACCAATTGAAATTTTTGAAATTTTAATTGAAAGTTTGAAATGAAAATTTAATAACAGTTTTAATTGAAAGTTTGAAATGAAAATTGAATTGAAAGCAATTAACACAAATGAAGAAATTTTGAAAGTCAAAGTTTTGAATCAAAGTTTTGAAAATAACTCAAAAAACGGTTTTAAACTATCCTAACTCCCCCTAAATAAAAACTACAAATCACCAGGGAGAGGTTTTTGAAACCGAGACAAATTTTGGCCCGGAGAGACTCGCTAAAAGGTATTTTTCAATCCATACTTGTCTGGTGGCGGGTCTTCTCCTAAAAAATTCATCATTAAAGGAAAAAGTTTTGGGCCTTCCATACCAGGCATTTTTGTAATTGCACTCATAAATTAAGTGCCCGGGTTTTTTACAATAATTACAAAATTTATTTTGAGAGCTCCCCCTTACAAAAATAGTAGGAGCATGGGAAGAGGAAGCTTTCTTGGAATAGCCAAGCCCTTCGGTGGTTCTAGATATGCGTTGGGAACCAAGGAGTTTGGTCAAATTTTGTTCACCTTGGGTGAACTTGGCAAGAGATTCCCTTAAATATTTGATTGTTGATTCCATAGACTCAACATCGGGAAGGGTTTGGACCTTGAGGGACAATTCCTCCTTCTCTATGAGAAGTTGTTCCTTTTCGGAAGAATGTTTTTTGAAATTCTTTTTTAAAGAAATAAATTTGGAAGAGAGTTCGTGAACACCTTCCTCCAATTGATCTCTAGCATGTTGGAGATCCTCATAAGATAAATGATTAAAAGAATTTGAAAAACTAGAGGATGAGGATTCGGAAGAGGATACCTCATGGAATGCCATTAGACATTTTTTACCGTTATCACTTGAGGAGGAGGAGGAGGAGGATGAGGAGCTATCACTCCATGTGGCCTTGAATGCCTTTTCTTCTCCTTTTGTTTGGCCTTTTTCTTGTTGAGTGGGCAATCGGGCTTGTAATGGACTTTCTTGCCACACCCGTAACATGTTACCTCGGGCTCGGATTTTTCGTTGGGTTGAGCCTTGTGGGATATCTTCTTCTTGTTATTCTTCATGAATTTGTGCATTTTGAGGGCAAGATTCTCCATTTCTGAATCACCGCTTGAAGAGGAAGACGATGAGGAGGAGGAGCTTTCTTATTTTTGTACTTTGAAGGCGATGTTCTTTGGAGTTTTGATCAGTTTGCCTTCTTTTTCAGCTTGCCTCCTCATGGTGATCTCGTAGGTCATGAGGGATCCGATGAGCTCTTCGACCATCATGTTCTTGATATCTTTTGCTTCTTGAATTGCCATCACCTTTGGTGCCCATGATCTTGGTAAGATCCAAAGGATCTTCTTGACCATCGTTTCTACAGACACATCATCATCAAGGGACTTTCTCCCATTGCAAACATCAGTAAAATGAGTAAACATTTCCGTAATAGATTCAGATGGATGAATGGTAAAAGACTCAAAATCTTTACGGTACATATCCAATCGAGTATCCTTAACTTTGTTGGTTCCCTCATGGGTAACCTCCAAATGTTTCCAGATTTCATGAGATGAGGTGCATGTAGAAACTCGATTGAATTCATTACGATCAAGGCCGCAATGAAGAGCGTTCATGGCTTTGCCATCAAGCTCGAAATTTTTAATATCAGCTTGAGTCCATTTGGATACATCGGGAGAAGAAAGAGAATAACCATGTATGACAATTTAAAAAATAGGATAACCAATGCTTCTAAGAAATGTGGTCATGCGGGTTTTCCAATAAGAATAGTCGGTTCCATCAAAGAATAGATCACGACCCAAGGAATAGCCTTCGGGGGCGAAAGAAGTTGAAGCCATCACAATGGATCTGGAATTTGAAACCGGTTAGGGTATTACTCAAATTTTCCTCTGATACCAATTGTTGGGAGGAAAGAAGTGATGGCAAGAGGGGGGGGGGGGCGGTGAATTTACTTTTAAAAAATATTTAACAATTTAAAATCAAAGTTAAAGCGCAGCAGAAATAAAAGAGGCAAGACACAAAACTTGATAATGGAGTTCGGCTTAACACAAAGCCTACCTCTCCGCTCCCAACTCTACCGTTGAGAAATTTACTACTGCTTGCTTTTTAATGATTTTAGCAAGAAACCCACTAGACTTTAAGGTAGTCTAGAACCTATTACAGCTTGATTTTAATGGTTGAGCAAGAACCCACTAGCCTTCTTACAGGTGAAGGCTATCTCACCTATGACTCAAGCCTTTTAAAGGGATGGCTTGACTAACCTCTTCACACCTTAAAGGTGGTGTGAAAACCCAAATGAATGGAGGATGAGAGAAATGGGAGTTTGTAGCCACAAACTCAATTTTAAGCTCAAAATAAATAAAACAATTAAACCGTAATGTGGAGAAGTCTTGCGATCCAATGGATTGATTGGAGTTGATGAAGAGCGCTCCGAAGCTTCTATGGTGGTGCTCCTTGGATGTGGAAGAGGGTTGGAGCAATTGGGGTTCCTTGGAGGAATTCGCCGGAGGTTTGCCAAATGATGAAAAATATGTTCGTTGGCTACTATGGCTTGGTTATGGTTCGGCTTAGTGTTCTGGGGCTTCCTAGTCCATTATTTATAGAGGGGGAACCCTCATATGGCCTTTAGAGGTCTTCGGAGCCGTTGGAAAGGTCTTCGGAGCCGTTGGGAGTCAAGTGGACAAGTCTGGTCAAAGCCCAACGGCTAGTTTGACTGGCTCCACCGGCTGACCGGTGCTTGGCCACCGGTTGGCCGGTTCTTTGAAAATGGAGAGGCATTCTGCCCAGGCACCACCGACTGGCCGGTGAGGAGGCCACCGGTTGGCCGGTGCTAAGGCAGTAGCTCAGCCTTCTGTCTGGGTTCCACCAGTCGGCCGGTGAGGAGGCCACCGGTTGGCCGGTGAGAAGGCAGTGGGTGTCCCTTCTACCCAGGGTCCATCGGCTGGCCGGTGGTCATCCACCGGTGGGCCGGTGGACTGAAATAAGTCCACTTTTGCCTTCTGGCTTTCTTGGACCAATTCCTTGGCAACCTGAAATCATGCCTATCATCCAAAAACACTTAAAACAATATTAGATAAATAATAGAGTGATTGTGATCATGAAAATTAAACCACGAGGGGTACAAGAGGTACAACAGTAATTTTATATGGACATCCGATACATACCCAGTATAGAATCCAATTTTGCGAATAAATTAATGAGAGGATTATAAATGAGGTTTAATACAAAAAAAATTGATAGTTGAGATGTTTTGTACTCGATATGGAATAATTAGCCCATTTGTTTTTTTATCAGTAACTCAACCACTATGTTTTAATCTTCTTTTATAATAGTGATTTTGCCCTTATAAGATAAAAATCAATGTGTATAAATAGAAAAAAGTAGTGAGTTATTATTATTGAATTTATCAATATGACAACATCATTAACATTACACACCTTATTTGTAGTGATTTCATATAACATTCATTTATCTCTAGGCGTTAGAGGTTATTGACATTACCTATCTTTTAAAACACTTGGATTATGGAATTTACATGAATAATTTTCATGGTTATTATAATTTATATAGTGGACCAAATTCTATGTGTTTACAAAAACAATTTTTTCCTCCATCTAATTAGTAGGATACTAATTATGACTATTTTACATGTTCAACATTGGGGTTTTTTTTAAACATTATATTTATCCATTAATCCTAGAAAATTAAACCCAACTCTTCTCATATTATCTACAACCCCATGAGATCATTGAGATTCTCTAATACCAGTCGATACCCTAAGGAGAAAATGAACAAAATATTCATAGTTGTCAACATTTGGAAACGTAAATTATTTTTATGAAATATGATTTAATACACTAATCATGTGGTCCTTTTTTCTTTCAGTGTTAATGAGAAATTCAAAGGCCATTCATGAACAACATGCAAAGTCATCATCACTAACCTTATAAGATAATGTTATATTTTAATGTTCCAAGGAACTTCCAATATATTTTCTATATAGGGATTGGAGAGAAATTTTTTTAATGGTATTTATATGAATAAATTAAATTCAATTGAATTTGATTCCTCCTTTGGATTCCAGTTATGACAAATATTCTACCACTGATCAGATTCCCCCTCATAGTGTTAAAATCATGTATGAATTTCTCTATTCCAATAATTTTAGGAAAATTAATATCATCCTAAAAGAGTTAATCCAATGTTCTGTGATGAGGCGATAAGAATATAAACGAATGGTTGGAGGATTTTTTCATAAAAATACTTAACCATAACATCATCTTTTTTTATGAGAAAGAGGGAGTTCCACATGAGTAAAATTATTATTAAAAACATAATTTTGTAGATCATGTACTAAAATGGTTTTCCTGGATCCTTTTCTAATCTAGTAAGGTATTCAATTATTTCATTCAACACATTTCATATTTTATTGGTTTTTTGAATGTTTCATCTTATTTCCAACTAATATCTAAAATACATGAAATGAAATTTGGGATGAGAATACACAAACTGGTAGTCATATTAAAAGAAAACTATGAAGATAGAAGTATTAATTAATAAATTAATCATATATCCAAAACTATGAGACTTTAGTTTTCAATCACTTTTATCTGGAGTAATTTTATGATAAGGTTTAATAACATGACAATCCAGTTAAATCCTTCATAATTTTTCATAATGATTGTGTAAATTAGATAATGAAAATCCCCTTACTATGTAACACTAGGATTTTATAAAATACTCCTTTTCTAATACAAGATATAGGTCTAGTTAATACCCAATAACGCCTTCTGGGGTTAGTAACCATTGGCACATCTATTATAGATACACAACCACTTATAGAATTTCGATAGAGATATACTTTCTTGGAAACAACCCACTAAATACATATCAATGATTTCTAGATAACATTCCTATACATAGACACATCCCTTGGATTTTTACTATTATATTAGTCAATTAATCCCCAAAAATAACAAGACCTCTATTTCATATAAACTATTCTAACCCATGTCCTTTATAAATATTATTTCCTAATTTATTACATAAATACCTATAAACCCCATCCACGGATTGAGATGCCTAGTGTATTTGGAAGAATAGTAACAAAAAACATTGAAAAAAAAATAAAAAAAAATTATAACTTAATTTTATTACATAAAATGAATTATAAATCACTATAAATTTCAAAAACTACATTGGATAACAATCAGAAAAATATAAATATAAGGGATGAGGTAAAAATACTAGAATAGAAATATGCATTATAATGAATAATGTCATATGAGTCAAAAGTCATGAAAAAATAGAAAAATAGACCAGAAACATGAATAATTATATAGGATCATAAAATAAATAATATTATTTCACAATACCATGGGAACATAGGAATGTAATGAAAACAAAAACCATGACATAATTTTATGTCAGGTCTTACCATTATTACAACATCATCTCATGTAAAACATCCCATCATGGATTTGGTTTAATCTATAATCCAGTAAATATAATATAATGATACATCGATATAACAAAATTCATTGGAGAAAAAATTAGGTTCACCCAACATAAATTTTGTATGAATATCTAAACCATGTATGGAATTCATATATAATTCATTATCATCTGAAAACCCCATGTAAATAAAATGTGTTATAAAATCATTTCATATAACATAGATAAATAGAATACATTATTGAATTCCATCATGGAAGGGATTAAATAATCCATGGACATTGGTAGATATATAATGATTAATAGGAATGTTAATTTAAATAAATTTTAATTAAAAATATATAAATAATGTTGAAATAGAACTCGAAATATTCTTTTTATATGGGGTTTTGTGAAAAAGGGTAACAAAAAATTAAAAGGTGTAAAGTGATAATAATTTCCATAAAAAAGTAACCAAAATGGTTTTCCATGATTAAATTTCTATTTTATAAATATTATAATGTTAAAAATATTCTACTGAGTAGTAATTTTAACAAAAAAATGGAGTACTTGCCCTTAATCGCTTTGTGAAAAAATATATGGACACATTAAAATATATATATCACCATTATGTAACTATAGATTTAAATTGTTATATATATTTTTTAATGAAATATATATAATATAAAAAGTAAAAAACCATAATAGAGAGAAATATCAGGGTGGAAGGATAGATATAAAACCCAAAAAATGGTGTTTTTAAGAGAACCCTTACCTTATGTATCGATACTATTTAAAGTAGAACTTAACATCTAGAATAATAAAAATAATTATTAAATACATAATTAGTATGATTTTATATCATTATTTGATATCATAATATTATATATGTTCATTAACAAACTTTGCAATGAGATATAATTCATAATTTATATCTTTTGAGGGTGTTCATTTCATGTTTTCATGAATGTACCACTTATGTATAATTAATTAACTTCTTATCGAATGGTAAAATAACTCTATAATTGTGTTGAAATGGTATTCATGATCCTATTTATTTTCATTTCCAAAAATATCTATATGATTTATGATTTAGGTATGATATATTTTTATAAATTTTATTGTTATATGGTGCATTATTTTATTTTATTTTTTCGAGAATAGTGAACAAATTGTTTTTAGTTTATTAATGCAAAAATAAAATAATATAAGATATAATTTAAATCATTTCATAATATTTAAAAATAATAATTTTTCTATAAGAACCCTTGAATGTGGTGAATAAAAAAAATTATGTTCTTTATAAAAGTGTCCAATTGTCAATATTCTGAAAACATTTAATTTTGAGAATGAGAAGATATTAGAAGAGTTCAAATGTTAGATATTGAAATAGAACATTATCTTTTTTGAATATTTATTATAATTGTGTCATTGTTTCTTGATGTATATAATTATTATATAGGATTAGGAGGAAAAAAACTAAAGTATTTGTTTATGGTTTTACATTCTCTTTTAGATTCCTCCACTTAGGGTTCCCCTTAAAGAACCAAGAATTTGAATTTTCTAGATAATATGTAAAATTGGGACACAAGAGATTTTTTTTGATAAGTTTGATGTTTTATATTATGGTACCTAAGTTATAATGTTTGAGGACAATTTCCTGTCAATGATTGTGATCTTATGAGAGAGATGGGTGTTTTTGAATATTATATTCATTTGTTTATTATTTTCACTCATGCAAATAAATAGTGTTGATTCGTGAAAATATATATATTAATTAGTCCATTAGTGTTTCATGTAATAGTTTCATACATCACACATTATAAAATTAATCAATTATTTTACTAGTAATGTTAAATATTTTATTTTACAGCATTTCACAATTTGAAAAAAAATTAACTATTTTAGAAATAGGGGGAAACCACCTAAATAGAATGATTTTTAGAATAGATAATGTAAATCCATATTATTAAAATAATTATCTAAATATGATAAAAAATTTAAATTAAATCACTTTTTATTTAAAGATAATAATTTTAATATTATGGTCATGTTTATGACCCATTTTAAAATTAATCATGGGGTTAGAATGTCATGTTATTAGTATAATACAACATTCTATTATTTTATAATATATGTTTTAGAAATTACATTTTATTTAAAATATTTATTTTTTTAAGAAATATATATGAAACATATATGTTTCTCAAATATCTAAAAAACGTTTTTTCAACATTAGTATGAATAATTATTTTTCCCATGATGTAAATTTTTTTTCTTTTCATTTTATATTATAACTAAATATTATTTTTCAATTAAATAAGTGTGGTTATAATTTAATGATTCACATAACTATTCATAATGGTTAGATTATTATTCAAACAATCAAATTACTATTACAATGGTCTGATTTTCTATTGTTATATAGGTTCCATAATTTATTTAAATACCCTATATTTTATGAATTATTTATTTACATATAAATTATCTCAAGGTTATATATATTTTCGTTTTAAAAAATAATATTTCATTATGAATATTTTATTTGACTTATAAAAGGTTGTTTTGGAGTGATATCATTCTGGGGGATCAAGAAGATCCAAATTTTTATATAATAGTAATATTATTATCTATATATTATGCCATTGTAATATTTTAAATTCTAATTGATATTTTTATAATTTAAACTTTAAATATATGTAAAAATAATTTAATGATTCATGTTTTTTAGATATTTCATTTTTATTATATATTAATACATTACTACATATAACGCATTCAAATAATTTGAAGGGAAAATTCCTTAATTAAATTATGGTATATTGAAATATGTACGGATCATTTTTACTTTTAGATTTAAATTTAAAAGACAAATAGTTAACCAAATGTTCAAATGTTAGAATGTAAAATTTTTAGATGGTTTATTGGATAATAAAATTATGTATGTAAAATTGGGGATTTTCTATGAAGATGAACATTATGCCACAAACAAACCATTAATGAATACATGATTCATAAATTTTGTCCTATTTAAGAGATGGACACACTGTGTTGAGATGTACAAATCATTTCAAGCATATTTGTGTGAAATATTGAATAGATATTCACAATAATGAAAAGATATGATTGCAACAATGTGATTAGTTTTGTATTGGTTAAATTTATCATGTCACATTTCATGGTTCCATTCCATGACATGAATAACTAGAAAAAATTTTGATATATTTCATGATATGATTCGTTAAATCTCTACATTATATGAATACCAAGATATTAATTAGAGGATTCTTATACAGTTGAATTTTTTTCAACACTATTAAAAAGATATGTTTTTAAAATTAGTCAAAGTGAAATAGTTTTCTATCTGTATGGTATGTAGTCAGGAAAAGATATATTCTTGAGTCCACTTAAAAAATAATATAATTTAAAATGATAGAATAAGTCAATGACTTATTTAATGATGTAATTTCATAAATGTTTATAAGACATTAAAATTTAAATAAAATGAATTATTCTATATATTCTGAGGATAAATATAATATTGTATAGTGTATGATGTATAGAAGATAATGAATGTTAATAAATATAAAAATAATAAAGATTACTATTTAACATATAATATAACTATGTGTTTCGAAATGTGAATAGAAATTATACAAGAGAGTTTTTAGTGTAGTGAACACAGGTAGAGTACATATAGTAGTGAAAGTAGATGATGATGATGAAGATGAAGTGAAGAATAGTTCCCTTTTGTTTTACATTATGATTAACATTCTTAGTATATAGTAATTTTTATGTTGAAATATATTAAGTGTATATTGATAATCCCTACCTCATTAACAATTATGAAATCAATGTAACTTACAAGGAGACACAAATTGACAAAATAAATATCTAGAGACATCAATTTTTAATCTAATAGTACGATTCAAGTAAATATCCTTCATTTTTATAAAAAATAGATATTCGAATTTGTCATTAAGTGTTTAATGATACATTAATTTGCTCATGGTTATCAGCTCATTTAGATTTGTGGCCCTATAAAATTATGTGTTTTTGTTTTTTTTCATTTATCAGTGTGTGTGAGTTTACTATTTTTATCTGTAGGTCTAAAAAGTGATTGAGGATTATTTAATTATACTTAATAAATGATAAAAATTAGATATTTTTGTGTAATTCACCCATCTCAGTAAACATAGATCATGAAAATGGATTTGACATGTGTTTTTAGAGTAGACTAATTTTCATTCTAATATCAAATTTTTTAAGGCTTTATGTTGTAAAGGGTTTTGAAATTTATTTGTATTTGAGATATTCTCTATATTACAGAATGGGGATAGTTCTAAATATTCATTTTCTAATGTGTTAATTGATTTTGGTGTTTTGAGATATATATATATATATATATATCTACTTCCATTATGGATAGTATTAATTTAGTGACAAAATGTGTTTAAAAATTTAATTAAAAAAATTAAAATATATAGAAGGAAATTATTACGGCATACATTCTTTTATTTTTTATGAATATTCATGATATTGGGATTAATTTTTCTATACAGAATATATAATTAATTTTTTTGAAATATGATTATATGAATAATTTTAATATTTATTGGATTGAAAGAAATTTTATCTTACCATATCATTAAGGGAATTAATCTTTCAATGCTATGGAAATGAAAACATAAAAAAGAATTTATTATATGATATAAAATATAAATGAAGTAAATTTTAATAAAAAAGACCACATTATTGATTTAGTGTTTTAAGTAAGAAGATATGTGTATGCATAATGGAGAAAATACACTTGAATTCTTTAACAAGTTGAAAGGGGTTGAGATAACTACTAAAGGATTCGGTAAGACTCTTGATGTCTCAATGTTGATTGAAAAGGTATATTGTATCTTATTAAATAGGTTTGGTGCAAATTTTGTTGTCTACATGATTTTTATCTTGACAGAAATCCTTTATAAGACATTCATTACATCATTGATACATATGAGGGGAGAAAAGAATACACCAAAAACATAAATATTTCATCCAAGAAGGAAATATCATTGAATGAAATTAAGATTGAATGGGCTTAATTTTTTTTTCAGAATATGATGATAATGTTGTTATAAGATTAGGATCCAATGAAGATACTGAGGTAAAGATCTCTAAGATCACATCACTCACCCAAATAATTATTTTAAGAAGTAGGTAAATTTTAGGAAATGTTATGTTTAATGTCTCAAGGCTCAAGAATAATTATAAATTTCATATGGAATTATAAAGATATGGATGAAAGTTAAAGTGAAGATGTGAAGGAATCATCCCACTATTTTAATGGATGGATTCTATAATCATTATAACGATGTTTTATTAAATTTTTAACAAAAAAATCATATGTTTTACATAATTTATTATTTTTATCTAGTAATTATGAAACATAAATTGATATAAAGGAGAGTGGTTGGTTCACCTGTGGTATATATGAGAATATATTATTCTCTATAATGGATTCCCAGGGGTAAATATGAAAATTTGAATAAAATAAAGAAGAATCAATATCATCTAATTGTGATGAATAATTAAAATAATATAAATGGAATTAATGTTAAATAAGTAAATAAAGAAAATCATATCAAATTCTTATAATTTAGGGAAAGAAAATATGTAAATTAAGAATGTATACAATGTTGCTGATTTTAATATGGTTTAAATCACAATGAAAGAATATAAGTTACTTTTATGTGTCAAAATAAACAAAGGGACATAATTATTTTAGAGAATAATAATTTTAGTTTATCAAAATATTATAATATTTAAATATATAAAGACCTTTTATCCCGCAATTTTTATTATCTGGAGAAATAAAATAATATTATAAAAATTTAAAATGATTTTTATTAATCCATGAATAAAGAGGGAGATTTATAAAGGTGGTATGTTATGGTTGATATAGGGAATAATGATTATTATAATAACTATGATAAAATAATTATTTATAAGAACTAAGAAACATCTATATAAAGTTGAAATCCCAACAAAAGATGTGAAATGTGAAGAGTGTAATGAATGTGATAAACTATCAGATTTTTTATACTAAAATATGTAATAATGAATGAAAATATAATATTTTGTGTGACTATTAAAAAATAAATATCTATATTATATAAGAACATTTATTGTGTAAATAAATGTTTTTATTCATCAAATTACGTTAGATATGTACTTCAATATGATGAATTTTTTAAAAAACGTCTTACATGATTAGTGGTTTAGGATGAAAAGTTTTCTTTTTTGGTAATTTTTTTCTACATAGGATGTGCGCATGTGATGAAATGTTCTTAGTGTTCAGAAAGGAAATTTAATTCTATAAATGGTTACTAACGGAATTCATTTAAGGGTATGAATTCAATTCAAATAGAAAATCTTATATTGAATAATGTTCATTAGAAATATAGAATGTGGAATAATATTGTTGATAGAATTAGTGAATTGTGATGGTGATATGAATAGTATGTTAATATCATAAATTAGTCCTTAAGATATTATCAAATAAATATTTTCAATAAAATGAGACTCAAGGATATCGGGTTTGTTAAAATATACCGAATGAAGTAAATATAAAGATCACATAAAAAATAAATACTGTAGAAGTTATTTAGAATCCACTACAGATTTATAACACTTATGTAGGTGAACAGATCATTTATATAAAAAAATGTCTTATAGAGTGATATTAAAAATATTACATTTTAAAAAAATAGGAGGGGAATTTTACTTTATTTTAGTATAGAACTATTAATTTTATAAAAATTAAATTTATTTGAAATGAGGACAAAGATAGAGTTTGTTGAATGTAGTATACCTAAAGTGGCGAATAAGATGTATTATCCTATTATAAATTGGGGTTTTTAGAAATAAAAGATTAATTAATGTAGTTTTTAGTCAATGAGGTGGTAGAATATTTTTTTATATAAGTCGAAGTATAAATCTTATACATTACTCATCCAATTATATGATATGATTAAATCCATCCATTCCCATATTAATTTATTTATTTATTATTTTAAAATGGGTTTAATACCAAAAAAAATTCCAATTTATTTTATAACTATTGATAATATAAGATAAAAATAAAATAAAACACAAATGTTTTTATATTACCCAATGGTGTAAAAATATCTTATTTATTAGGAGAATATATTTGGGTTTTTTAAAGGGATAAGATATGAATTAATATTGAAATTTTGTATAATTATTTATTATAATAACATTAGAAAAATTGTATACACAACAATTTTATTCATAGATTCATGGAACCATTTTCAATAAGTGGAATAATTTTTTACAAGAAGTTGATCTCATTTTGTTACATGTATAGTAATGAATTAGATGTATGTAACTTTTATGGATAATATGGTATTACTAATAAATTCAATGATTGATTAAATTGATTTATCTTAAGTGTTTTGATATTTATGCGTTATTTATGTTTAGTGGTTGAAAACACTATCTAAAGGGAGTGATTGATGATTATGTGAATAATATGTTGAGAACAAGAGTAGTTGTGACCATTGAATTATTTTTGTGACCCATAGAGTGTTTACTCTGGTCATGAGCTAATGAAAATTAATCTAGAGATATTCTATTTTCTTCAGAAGTTTAATTTCAGATTATAAGAAGTGGACATGGTTATCTTTTTATCATATATAATTGTAACAGAAATTGATGTGAACTGAGAATAAAATATATAAATAATCTATCGTATTCAATGATAACTCCATATATATCCCAATAATACATGCCCTTGAACCATAAATGTTTACTTTATTTGGAGATTAGATATATAATAAATACATTTTTCAGTACTATTTAATATACCTAAACACATTCTTCTAAAATCATAATGTTCATAAATATTTCCTACTTAATACAATTTATCATTACCTGAGAAGATATCAACATAAGAAAGGGAGAGATTAGTTAATTATTAAGGGTAAACATGGTAGGTATCAGTCAGTGACCCTAACTAAGAGTAATATAATAATAAGGTTATGATAATATTTTCATAACATAATAAACATACCCATTAAATTATAGACCATAAATATTGAATCATTAATATATATTTTCCATAAAAAATTACATGAGCCGCAAAAGTGTGGAAATGGAAATAATAAATCATAAGATAATAGGGATTGTCTTATAAAAATGACATAATTTTGGTACAAACACTTAATAACAAATCACATATATCAGGGATACCCAACAATACATTGATCACATAATTGGATTGGACTTGGGAAGACCACTTGGGTACCATCTTAGGCTAATAGTAACCAACCCTATACCCTCGTAAGCTTTAGATAACCACCTATATACCCCTTCAAGTAATTTGATATAAAATATTTCTCAATTAATTAGAGTGTTACAAAGGATCCACTTATCACATGAAAATAATATATTCATCTTTTTTTCAAAATAATATACAATCATTAATTATTTTTCATAGAAAACATAACCCATGGTATGTAAAAAAGTTTTCTATAAAGTACACTTAAAATTTCATCATCATAAGACATGAAGTGAATTAAAATTTGATTGTATTATAATAGAATATCCCCCCCGAAATATATCAATCATAATATTATTTAACAATATAATAAAAAAACTTTTAAAATATCATTAATATTATGATTTAAAAAAAAATAACAATAATATTTTCTCAATACAACATTTAAAAAATAAAAATAACAAGAAAAATGAGATTATAATCTAATTCGTAAACACATGGGTTATTTCAAAAGTGACTTTGTAACAATGAACTTTCTTGATTATATGAATAAATGTTTATTTAATAAATGTTTTAAAAAATATTTATTTCATATTTTGAAGAATTCTAATATATCATGTACATAAAACATTGTCAAGAATGTTTGTAAAACAATAAAAAAATTTAAATATCATTTAAACCCACTTTAAATAACCATTGGTGTGTAAAATGGTCGTTCCTAAAAAATTTTGATAATCATTGTGAAGGATGGAAAATATTTTTATGGAAAACGTGAAATAATTAAGGCTTTTCATAATAAACATATAATCAACACATTTCAACAAGAGAGAGGTAGAATATAAAAATAATACTTTTAAAACATAGAAAATATATGGGTGCATAATTTTTTATTTTTTGAAAATGAAAAAAAGAAGACTTCCCCAATAAAAATTGAAACATTGACAATCCTGTTGAAAAGTGATATTTTAACCTAAACCCTAACCTCAAATACTGACATTATTCGGTTATTGATGATCGTCCTATATAATAAATTCATAATTAATAAACCTTAAGAAGAATAATATGAAAACTTATTTTGTTAAATATAATAATTTATATATTTTAAGTACACATTTTTTTTATAATTAATCATTAAAATCATTTTTTATTTTCAACAGTTCTTATTCCATTTTTGTTTGAGTGCTCTGATTAGAACCCATTTACATTGGTTTTAGACTTATCATATCAATTATATAAATAAATATATAAATTTTATATTAATTAATGATATAAACATTTACGACCATCCATATAATGACTTTATGTATAATTAATTATATAAATTCATGGTGATGTTAATTTTATCACACACACATGATAGATATTCATTCAATAATGGAAGGAAATGAAAGAGGGTAGATAAAAACATTTCTCTATAGAATCAATATTAGGTAATAAATATCATATTTTTTCATTTAATTCATTAATAGAACCATCCATGAGGGGATATCTAGAAAAAATACATCAATTAATGTTGGTAGTATTCTGGAAGTACACATGATAAACTCTCTTATTTTTCAATAACTAAGGTTCTCATGTTTCTTGGATAATTTTGGAGAGTGGGATTCGATTTATTATTTAGTGAAATGAAACCCTTGTAAAAACAAATAAATTCAACCAAATATAATGGCATATTCATGGAAATTTCATAAAAAATAAGACGATTTTCCAAGATAAGGTAAGGGGAGTTCTACATTAACTAAAACACATAATAATTTTGTGCTCATTATGATATTATAAGCCTTATTACATTGTTTAACACCATTAAACCAATTTTAGCCTTTACCAAGATGACTTATCTTTTATCATTGTAAATATTCATCCTGACTAAAAATAGAATATTTAAAATATATATTTTTACAATCTATTGCTAAATATGGAACATATTTTATAATATTCAGTTTAAAATTGTGTAAGAAAATACTTACAATATCTATGCACAAAACATGTAAAAAAATATTTGAAGAAAAAATGAGTTTCTAAGAATGAAAAAGTATTTATTTAAATTTGGTTACTTGTAAAAACTATTAAATGAATTTTTATTTAATTTATATAATATATATTCTCTATTTTTTTTTAAAAAAAATTAATTTTTCAATTATTTGCATAAAAAACTACATTATGCACATAAAGAATAATTTGATGAGAAGTATCTATTTTTTCTTTTGAAGTATCTTTATCTATATTTATAATAATTTTACAATTAATGACTGAATGATTATCTTATTATTATATGTTCATAAAAAATATTTTTCATTATGTGAAATACTCTAAATATGTTAGAATTATTTTACAAAAAGTATGTAATTAATTAATAATCATAATGAATAAATTTTTGTAGTAAATTATTATAAAATTTGTAGTACATATCATTACATGAATATATAATGGTTATAATAAATTTAATTTATCAACTATTACATGAATTTAATATATAATTTTTATTTATATCAGTCTTCTAAACTATAAAATTTGATTAAAATACCAAACATAGCAAAGATGTTCAAACGAATTTCATAAGAAATAATGGTTTTTTATGTGGATTCAAACAATTTAAAAATTAATTTATTTGTCAATTACTTTTAATAATCTATAGATTATATCATTATATATTTTAATTACAAATCATTCAATTATGTGGGTTTTCTATCATCACTATCTATCCAACATATATAATTTATTAAATAAGAATGTATTTTGATATGAAATGGTATAAAATTAAACCAAACATATAAGAATTTATCAATCAAAATTTCATTACTAGAAAAAATAATAATGAAACTTATGAATCACTACATCAATGGGATCCCACTTAACATCCAAAAATTTACAACATCACCACATAACAATGACCGAGTGAGTTGTTATATTCTAAAATACAATATGTCTTCCATCCAAAATCGCAACCGATCATTCCTCATAACCAATATCATTCCCTAGAAATAAATATTGTTGGATCATTACATGTGATAGACCAAACATGAATTTCTTCGATAAAAATACATTGAAAACATCATGAAGTTGAGATAGGTTTATTTGATGTACCAAATTACATACAACCATCCCGATATAATCAATAATTCAATAGACATCAATATTACATAGTGTCATATTCAGATTTATTTTAAATGTCCCAATATTATTTAATGTATATATTCATAGAAATAAATTATATCCAACATTTTGCTACATATTTCTTTGTAGATTATTAGAATTACTTTTCTATTGTATATGGGATACTATGAATCAATTTTCAATAAATCTAGCCTTTTATTCCAGTTACATAATTTTTTCAAGTCCCAATAGATTTCGTTCACCAAAATCATCCATGAAAATTATAGTTCTTCACATATTTCCATAAGCCTTTTCATACATATCCATTATAATGCTTCATTAAAAACAGATTTTTTACGAAAACATTACAAGTGGAATGTTACTATCCCAAAATTTATGAATTTCAATAGTGGTTAATCTTAAAATAATATCAAGAGTCCTAATTGTTCTTTTAAAATGGTTGTTAGTATGTGGCTGATATCTTGTACTAAACTTTAACATTTTTTTAAATAATGTTGAATAGTTATCCAAAACATCTAGGTAATACTTTGATCATGAATAGAGATAATTTATAGTTGTACTACGTGAATTGATGCCCCATCATTACTATATACCTTTGAATGTTTATCAATTAATAAATATAATACTATAGCTATGAAATATATTTACTTTTTAAGGTGGTCAACTAAAACCAAAATTGAGTTATGAAATTTAGATATATTGTGATGTCCTATGAGTAAAACCATGGTGATTATTCCTATTTAAATATAGGTATGGATAATGTTTTCATTATCCCGACACACTTCAGACATTCATTCCTAACATGTTGACATACAAAGCATCAGGATACAAAATTTGTATTTTCCATCTTCATGTTTTCATTCTAGAAATTCTCTAAAAAACCTCATATATTTTTATGACCCAAAGATATATTTTTAATGACGATTTATATGTAATGTCCAATATCACCTTCTTCAATTTAATTATTCAAGGGTCATAATTCCGATTCATCAATATTATTCTTTTATCATTGTCATGGATAATATTTCATCATTTCTAACCTTCAATAAGAATTCTACATCTTCCTCCCACACCTATATAATCATCTAATGGATATATGGTTAATATTTAAAATGATAAAGGAATTATTTTACTTTTTTCATTAGGATATTAAGGACAATATTCATAAAATCACTTATAATCGATCTCTTTTAGTCCTCTTCATGATCATATTAGCTTGAACCTTCTGACTTAGACTAATAATAACTATGTTAACCTTGATATAGTGGAAATATATAGTGTAGTCATAATAATTAATAAACTCTAAAGATAACCTTTGGTTCATATTTATCTTTTTTTCCCGTGATTATATATATCAAACTAGTATGATCGGCTCATATATTACACCTTTACTTGATAATATAATGTCTCTATATTTTCATCTCATAAATAACCACTGCAAGATTTAAATTTCTAGTAAAGTAATTTATCTCATGGAAACTTAATTTTCATTAGGCATATGTTACTAACATGTCGATTCAAATGAGAACACATCTCAATCCATTTGTTAGTAAATCACCATATATAAGAAAATCAACACCACCAGAGGGTATTGTAATCACAGATGCACTGAACTGTCTTATCTTCAGCTCTATGAATTTTTTACCATTTTTTTTCCTAATAGAATATTCCCCACATCTACATCAGAATGGTTTGTGGATTTATTATAAATTTTAAATTTCTCAGAAAGAGTAGATATTAGACAAACTATTTATGAAAATTATTGATATATGTCACAATTTTTACCTTAGCAATTATTTGATAAAATCATTATTTTATGGATTTATTGATATACCATTTCCAACAATTACATGACCTATGAATGATGCTTTCTCTAGTGAGAATTATAATTTAAAAATAATAGAAAAAATATTTTCTTTTCTCATCATCTTTAAAAAACAATAAATGGTCTAAATACTATTAATTTACCTTGAAATATATGGTAATATCATCTATAAATTTTTAAAAAACTAAACAAGGTAATGTTAAAAGAATATAACTGTTATATACGGGAAGCTAAAAAAAATTGTTATTTCCAAATCGAATCATAAAAATTAATAATGTTCTTACCTTATATGAATGGATATCTGGTTTATATCATCCATTTGAACCATAATTGATAATTCCTATATTAAAGATAATTTTTTTTAAAATTACTTATATATTAGTTATTGATTAAACATGTCATCACCACGTGGTATATGATACATGATATTAGTAGTGATCTTGTAATGTCCTTGGTAATCAATGTAATGTAGAAGTGAGAATGGTTATATATTAAAAAAATTAGGATCACCCCAGTGTGATGAATTAGGTAATATGACTAAATATTATTGATTATCATTTATTTTCTCCAAAATTTTATGTAACTCAATTTGGTTCATTATATATAATGTCTTTAAAATATGCATAACAATAGGTAGGAGTTATATGGAAATCCAAGAATCAATATTCATGGGAAGGATAAGAAACTTTTAAAAAAAACACTTAAGACTATCCTTAAATAATAGTATTTCATTAAATGTTTCGAGATATCCCCATATATTTGAGAGAAATATTATTCATTAATAGGTAGTCAAACCTATTAAATGTGTGAAATTTCCATTAGAAGTTCTTGGATACCCTCAAATTGATAAAAAATTATAGGTTTATTCAAACTCTGAAATATGTCCTCCCTTCATCAGTAATTGTTATAGTATATATATAGAGAGAACAATTCAAATGAAAAAATCACAAAAAATTCAATTAGAGGAAGAATATTTCACAACCCGACCCAGCGGGGGTTGATCCACTTCTCCCCAAGCTCGCCTCCAGTAGACCATCGGCTGGAGACTATCACCGAGTAGTCTATCACACACAGGGGAGGTGGTATCCAGTCAGGAAATTACACATGCACCTACATAAAGATCCATGAAATAGTGCATATATATATATAAAATGAAACTAAAATGAATGAATATATCATTCCAAATATAGATCAAAGGGAATATACTAAAGGGAAAATACACAGCCCACTAAAATAAAATAGGAAAAATTTACAAGCAGCTCTGATAGAGGGGAACATTATAAAACATTAACTGGTATGCTACATAGTACAACTCCTATAAAAACATAGTTCAGTCTAGCTATAACCCTATGCCTTCATTAGGATCTATTAGGACTCCATCGAAGGACAATGGACTTTAGAAGATATAACATATGTGGGAAAATCCCATGAATGGGTGAGTAAAAAAATACTCATTACGCACCACAAAATACCTAAGCAAAAAAAGATATACTATTAGGAATCAGTTAACTTGACCTACCAAGAGGGAACCTGAATGATAGACAATATCTATCTTGAGATCGTCCATACATAAACACAACTAGTTTTTTCAATTCCCCTATAATATCAATGAAATGAAACACTCCATGGCGATTCCCAAAACAAACCTAGATATAGAATAGAATCTTATGTCACATGGTCATGACCATAGACTACTAATAACAACCAAATAAAGATTCAAATGAAATACTCTCAATAGTCTCATGAGGTTTTGACCTCGTAGACATTAGTAGGATCCTGCTCAATGATTTAGGTAGAATCCCACCTCAGACCAGACACGAATAAACCGTCCATCCCTGATGGAATGTTTAATTAGAGGGAACAAGCATTGAATAATTGTAGTCGATGGGAAACATCGCCATACCAAAAGGTAGTTAACTGAGAGATAAAAAACTATTAGAAAAATGAACTTAAAACACAACATGGACAACCCTTGATGTACGCATCTTTTAGGGAGAACTTGATAGAAAATTCTATTTAAGATGTTACCCAATGACATAGCCAAAACCAAGTCCTCAGGTAGGGAATCCAACCCAATGTATGCTGGGGTGACACTGAGAACCTTAGCCAGAAACACTGATCATAGAAAGGGGTATCACACAATACCCCGAATCTAGTACAACTCACTTAGTAGATGATCATTGAACATGTAGAGTTTTTCACACTAATTTTGAGAATAACATTGTAGAAAATGTTATAATATATCGCAGAAAGAAGAAATACATCTTGATATATTGATAGAGGGTATACACTGAGTGATCTTTGGGGGATTTATCCCCTACTAGATCATAATGGGTTGAGGATCGATTCCTGGGTGAATATATATCACACTAATTACCTATACACTACTAGAGAAACAAAAGGTCTTATGATCACACGAGGCCTCTCACTGTGACATGTGATCTGAATTTGCTTATTCTATTATCAAAGTGGATTGAAACAACTGACTCCATAAACTGGGAAGCACCCATGCTACACATACACAAGTAGTCGAATAGGTGTCACCGTCCGACGAAGATGACATGATACTGAAAATACTCAAAGAGAAGGACCAATTGGACTCACTCAACCATTTAGCTCTGACCATCACTAATGGAGACCAAGGTGACACACTCAATCCTGCTAGTCTAAACATCCGGAACATGGACCAGGGAGGACCACATAACCCTACCAGTCAAGGCATCATTAACCCAAACGACCAAAAAAACCTTGTCCACACACCACTCCTCTTAGGACCAATCCATGGAAACAAACACATTTTATGTAGAAACCGAATCAGGATAGGATACTCAGGGTCCTGAATTCTATATACAAAGGTGGGTATAAATGATTTATAATATCTCAAAAATATACTCAAGGAATACATGACATGAAAATGTGTACACACATTGTGTAGACACACCCAAATACATGATTGTGTATCATTTCTTCATGGTTTTCCAGCCAATATAGTCATACACTACATATAGAGATGGTACATATAGTGTCTCATTTCTCCCTACCCATGTCCATGTTTCTCCATCACACTACCTGGCCAACCATGTCCCTTACATGTTGTTTGTCCCATATTTCAAGGTGCGTTCTAGTTATATAGTCACATGGCCTTGTGGTTAACCTGATACAATGTAATGGACCCTGTGTCTATGTACATTGGTCATGTTCTTTTACACGGCTATGTAAATTTATATGTCTACCCTGGTAGTTTACCTGTAAACAAGCAATGAGGGTCCCAACATAGAATGTATGACTCTGTACATGGTTTATAGATCCTAGAACACTGACTTACCCAAATAATATGAAATCACAATATGTAGGATAGGGTTACACACTATGTCTATAGAAAAATATGATCTGATTTCACTGGAAATGGCCCAGATCACCCATGTTCACCCATTATCACAAAAATAGACTCTAAAGGGGTCCCATATAATTTTCAATGGGATCAAAAACCTTAAAACAACACATAAAAAGGGGGATTTGGTTTGAAACACAAATCATCCTACCATGAAGGAGAATCATTGAAGCATTGGGTGTTTAATGATTCTCGGGAGAAACTGATTCTCGATCTAACGACTAGTGGCATAAAAATAATCAATGGCTGCTACTCAACATAGTTCGTCAGTTGATCGAAGGGAGGGGAAGAGGGGAAGAGGGGGCATTAGATTCTTGATTTCACAGAAAATCATGAAGGGGTATGGGATATTTATTTTAAATTTTATTAAATCAATATAATGTTAACGCCTCGGCCTAGCTCACATCCGACTGAACACCCTTCACTATTTAATTTAATGTCATTCCTAGGATAAAATTGATGTTCTGAACTGAACCACAGTCTTAGAAATACGATCCAAGACTCCATCCATGAGATAAAAATGCTTCAAATGAAATTTCTCATAGGAGATAAATTAAATTTAATATATTTAGTATCACCATGTCATGGTTCTCCCACCCTTAGATTCCTTCACCAAATCATTTATTAGATTCATAAATATTTATAGAAATATTCCAAAGTCTAACAGGGAAAAACCTGGGTAACTAAAGAATTATATTATCTAGAGGGAACACATTCCAATTTTTTTATTAGAATTGATCTAATGGCATGAAATGAAATATTCATACAATTCATAGGTTTCACTAATAATTAAATATCTATTAATTGATGTGGAGATCAGGTCGATATAAAAATTTCATCAAATATAAAATAATGGGTGAAAGGCGATTGAATTAATACATTTTCAGAGCTAGAGTGGATGATAAATATACCTATCACCACTTGATTCTCATGACCCACTTCAGAAATTTGTGTCACACAACAGTTCAGTTTTTCCATTGCCTATTACTGTTGTTGATGATGATTTTCATCATTAAACCATATTCATGTGCATTTTTTGGAATAATTCACATACACTTTTCAATTGACGAATTAGGATTCTACTGGAACAATATTTTAAATATTTAATATCCCATATTTCAATGAAATTCATGTGCTTGACATCTATATCATAAAAACATTAATCATTTACCATTTACATGGAGACAATCTCTACCACGATCCTTCAAAAAATAGTAATCATATAAATGTGATATGTAATCCATGAAAAAGGTTTTATTACTATTATATATTCAATATAATTAATTTTTTATCTCATTTTCCTATAAACAAGGAGGATAATGTGGGTATACCTTTTTAATTTCAACACTAAGAGAACACATGTCTATATATTTATATAAAAAAAGACTCATACAAATAAAGAAATTCATTGGTATGGTTTTAGAAAAAAAATCAATTTCTCAATTTTGATTCTAGTGACAATGAATAAACAAGAATCATACCTTCTATGCCTTTTTAAATTTTACTCATAGGTTCAAATGGATTAATAATCGTTTTCTATGTTCAAGAATTCCCTTTGAATGTTGGTCTATACATTTTGGCCAAAATATTTATTAGTTAATGAATTCAGAAACACTTCAATCATCATAGTGTTACATTATTCATCTGTCATTTTATTATTGATAAGATTAAAAATTTTATTATATTCACTTACAAAATGATACATGATTAATAAACACACCTAATAATACATGAACTGAAGAATACAAGATAACATTTCTATCATACATTTCTACAAAATAGAAAATTTTCAATTTTAAGACACAATAATTGAGGTTGTAAATTTATACATGAAGGTCTCGATGGTTAGTTTTTACTTACTCTAGTCATTTGGATGTTCTTCATGATTCATGTTACAATTCACTATATAAGAGATTTTGGTCAAAATAGATATATATATTTCCATTTATGATCCTATTCCCTTCAATTTATCAAAAGGATGGTCATTTCATTGGGTATCATGTTCATTGTACATACAATTACAACTAGATCCATACATTTAAGAAAACTAATGTTCTTAGTGTGAGAATGAAATATCCACAATCGGAGTTAGTAGATAATAGAAAATGAAAATCATACTTACAATTTCCTAAATCATTACACCTTATTATCAACCTATGAGACATTATGTTCATCATATATAACATTTGATTTGCATATTTTCTACATTATTATTCCTTATAACCTAATATCTAAAAATAACATACCAAATCCCGAAAACATTATGGATTCCCAATCATAAAAACCTACGTATTCTTCAATTTTAATCTAATACTCAACATATCACCAATAATAAATGCTACAGAACTATATTTTCAGATTATTTGGATAGTATATAAATAATCATGTTATTAATCTACAATATTTAGTATCCCTCATGAATTTACTATAATATAGAATCCTTCTATGAAATGTCTTTTTTAATATATTTCAACCATAACTGATGAAATGAAAACATAATAAATTGTGAGAATATATTCTTAGTATGGTTTTACATGATAGAAACAAATTGATTAGTATAAGGGAGATTTAGACCAGGAAAACTATATGAGAATATTATTATATCATATAATAAATATATTTAATGTCTTGTACTATAAATCATGAGTAATATAATAAGACATTTTCATAACAGATGATAAGAGTTAAAAGGTTTCAAAAATATAAACATTAAATCCTTATATATGAGATAGTATCATAGGAAAAAAATCATAAGATAAAGACCTCAAATTATGTATTAAAATCAAATGGTATGGATATCTACCAATAAATTAATTATAAGATATTCTTGGGATAATAACCAATGTCCATTTTTAGGCTTGGGATGACCACATAAGTACCCTTGTGGGAATAGGATTAAAACCTATGTGATCTTTGATCTCATAAGATATAAAATATTAACCAATGCATTAGTGGGATATAAAGGATCATCCTTTACATAATAATAACCCATTCATTTTTATTCCATAATAATATAGGATAATTCATCTTTTCATTATTTTTTTAGCCTATTTGAAGGAAATAGTTTCTATTAAACATCATTAAAGAAATATCATCATAAAAAATATAGAAAAAAAGTTGATTAGATCAAAAAATAATACCCATTTAAAGCATAAAACCCCATAAATCATGTTTACATAGATGAAAAAGCCTTTAATAAAAGTATTATAAACTTCTTTTAGGAAAATGGAAAAGTGTTTTTTCATTATAACCATTAAATCCTCAAACATTCAAAAATTAGGTAAATAATTTTCATTATAAAAACCCTGAATATTTTAAAATAATATTTTCATTATAGAATTTTCATGATGTAATAAATATATTCATTTGGTAAATGATAGAAAATGTTTACTCTTATTGTTTTATAAGAAGTAAAATAAAAATTAAATGATAAACATTATGAACAATTCATTTAATGATTTAGAAATGAAGTCAAATATTATTTAAAATGTTTGAAAATGATCATTTGTGTATAGAAGATAATATTATTAAAACAATTCAAGGATCATGGATATGGTTATATAAAATTACAAGCCAATTATTGGAAAAAAGATTTTATTTTCTTAAAAACATTCATTTGGACTTTTGAGTACAGAAGTGGTAAAAATGGAAAGAATACAAGAAAAGGGATGAATAATATAGGAGAGAATAAAATAGTTATTTATGATGGGAGACATAACATAAAACTTATATGACTAATGATTTTAGTAGAATATTTATCCTTATAAAATATTATGTTTAATAAATTTCCTTATAGGAAACAATTATACTTTGTGAACTATGACACATGTAAAAAAAATAAATATTTACAAGTGTAAGATAAAAATTAAATTAGGGGAACACATTATTTTAAGTAAATTATAATTGATTTACACTTTTAATAATATTTTATCAAGTGTACCTATGAATAGAATACAAATATTTATATACATAAAACATAAATTATAAATATTATAGGATTAGAGTGTGCTATAATTATTATATAAATATTCTGTTATCATAAATTTTAGAAAATAAATAATATATAAAATTAAATAATTACAATATAAAAATATTTTTTCACCATACTATATGATTTTATATAAATAGTAAATTTAATAATTATTGAATTTAAATTCAAAAAGTTTTAATATTTGGAAATTAATGATAATATTATTTTAAAATTATTAAGTTGTATTTTTCAGTAAATTTTTATATTAAGATGAATAATTATTTATACATATACATTGATTTATTGAAATTATTATATTTTTAATTATATCACCATGATTTTTGAAACCATATTCTACAAACAAAATATATTTAATTTATAATAAATAGAATAAATCTAAATAAGTGACTCTATTTTTCAATTAAATATATGATATTTGAAAAGTTAAGGGATATTTTTATCATTTTCTTTTAATACATTATATAATTTATATTTAAAATTAATCTACCATATCTATTCTTGGTTTAATTATTTTTAAATGTTTGAGCCACTTTACACGAGATTGACTTCTCATTATTAAAATGTTATAGGTATTTAAAAAAAAATTCATCCCTTTTATCTTTAAATAGGGGTCTCCTAGACTCGATTCACATCACATGATAAACCTTATTTTCAAAAAAAAAATTATACCTAACCCTATCCAAAACGCTCCTACACAACATAAATTGTTTTTACATTTCTATTAATATCAACCCTTAAAGGATTAACTATATGCCCGAACGTGGTAATCTAAGTAGTGAGCTATAAATTTCTAACCCCTACATTCTTTTTTATATTCTTTTTTTAGAACATATTCATATTCAAATTCTATTACACCATCACAGAATGCTGAGACTATTATCACTATTATAATGATGTGTTACTATAATTATGGTATTGTTATTAAATAGTATTTCCCATATCTATTAATAAATATGAAAATATGAATTGCGCATTTTTGAAGACTACCATCTCAATAATGCTATGTGTTTGTTTTCTATAACCTCATAATATGGAAAACTAAAAATTTAATTTAATTTATAATTATAATATTTATATAATATTTTTTATTTTTATATGATAAGAAATATTACTTTATTCTATCGTTCGATGAAAATGAAACAATCATCATAAATTTAATAATTTAAAAAAAGAACACTCTGTGGAAAAAATATTTCTTCATGTTTTGTAATATATTTAAATCAGTGAATAAACATTATACATATAATAAATTGTTATATAATACCTTAAAAATATAAATTAATATCACTATTCTTTAGTTATATTGATATTACAACTTAATTGTTATACAATTATCCATTAATATTTGTATGTTCTTGTTTAGGTTGGTTTGACAACCTACATGAAGAATTTTTTAAATTATATAACATGGATGAAAATGTATATCTAATTAATGATACAATAGGGTGAATTAAATTTAATTTGGGAGAGGATAAATCAATATTTGTCTAAGTGATTAATAAAATACATTTCATCTCTTAATATAATCGTTGATGTGTTCTTTATGTTTATTTCATATTCATTAAAACAGAATTAAACACTCATAAAATAGACTTGAGAAATCATAAATAACAACAAGTCATCCATTACACTAAAATTATTGATCTATTAATGAATAACATCAGAAGAAGAATGAATAATTAGGTCACTCTTATGAAAATAGTTCAAAATAATCAAAATTAATCACACCCATAACTAAAAATGTAAAAATAAATAAATAATATAATTTTATAGAATAATTAATGTTTATTATATATATATGGTTATATTTAAAAATAAATTATTATTATTATATATATTCCATTTATATAGACATTAATTAATCGATTACATTTTTTACTAACCACCCCAAGTCAAAAAAATCCATATTACAGTATACAATTATATTATTATTATTAAATAGTTAATATTAATAGTATTAATGTTATTTTGAATATTTATAATGCTTTTATTGAATACAAATATTTTTAATAACTCAAAAAATTAGGAACCTAAATTTTTTAAAACTCGTATTATGTTTCGAAAATATATTTTCTATAAAATAATTTATTAATATATTTTTCAGTTGATATTATAATTATTATCATCCATATTTGTAAATTAATTTTTTTTTAAAAATTTATCACTTTTTTAATTATAATATCAGAATTATCTTAAGGTGAAATTTTGTGATTTTTGTAAAATAATTACATTATTAGTAAATATGAAAAATATACTTATTATATAGAAATATATGTTTTCCATTTTAATATTTACAATGTTATATTTGGATATTATGTTATTTAAAAATTTATTTTGTTAATTTTAAAAAATCATAATCCAATTAATTTCAGTTGAATCAATATTATGCTTACTTTTTAATAATAAATATTTTATGCTTAGAAATTCTTTTGTATGGATAAAAGTATTTTTACGTGTTTTTTATGTATAAAATATTTTAAGTTTATGAAACAAATAGAAGTTGAATTTGGTGAAATGGTTTCATTATTTTAAATCATAATATAGGCATTTATTTATGGTTCTACTTTCATTTTTGGTCATAAATAATAATAAAAATAGTTAAAAAATTTGTATCTTGATTGACATTAATACTTGTTTTCCATGGGGTTTTACTAAGAGATAAAAATTATATTTTAATATAAACATTAATATGAACCACTTTATTTCTATATTTAAACACTTTTTTATATCAAATTCATTTATGAGGCATTTGGAATTAATTGGCATGTGTATAATGTTATTATATTTTAATCATTTATAAAATTCTAGGTGTGACATCTCCCTCCCATGTAAAATGACACCACAACTCCACTATTATAGACAAATAAATTACCTCTAATATAATATAATACCTACTGAAATAAATTAACAACATCCTTTCACACATAATGAATATTTTTTTTTCATAAACATTATCCATTCAATAATTAAGGTGTAATTCAAAAGAGGCTTCTTTATGAAAAGGTATATCTCTTTACTAAAAAATATCATTTTTATTTATTTTTAAACCATTTAAAACTTTTTTATCCATAGTAACATGTTTAATATATTATCATAAATATACTAATATGTTAATATGATGATTTCACTACCCTTTTTCCCCTCCTTTACTTCGAATGTGAAATAAAAGTAGCACTGGTGTATAAGAGTGGACTACCACCTCTACATAAAGAATTGATTAATTTTATATCCCCATTTTTATGGCTCACTTTTATTATAGATTATATGGATTATATATGTAATTTTTTATATATTTATTTTCCTTTAAAAATAATATATATTTTTATCATTCTATATAAATTTTTCCTAGAAAAATAAAACAATGTTTATGCGTTTAGATGAACTACAATCTCAATAAGTTGATTAATTCATTTATCCATCTATACCATTTATAAATGATAAAAAATATTTATTTAATTAGTATATATAATATTTTTTTCATGATTTAATATATATATAATATTAAATCATGACCAATGATGACATACCGAAAATCTTAACTAATATCTTATCCAAAACAAACCAGTTAACATCTGGAAATGATGATTTTAATAGAGTGCTTACCTATATTCTAATACATGTTCTATCCATCTTATGCTCTCCCATTGGAATATTTTGAAATATTTATCATTTGTTGAAAACATTTTTATGGTATTATAATTTGTCTCTACAATGTCCTTGGGAATCCTTGATGTATTTGGTAAGGTGATTATATGTGGGTGGCCTTGATATAGGTAGTCTATCTGAAACCGTTAAAGTCATGTAGGAGAGGTTGTCATTATACATTATTGTAGGAAATAAATTATGCATATAATTTATATGGGATCAGAATGGGGAGGGAATGATATATTTGGGAGTCTAAACCAGGATACTATAAAACTTACAATGATTCAAATTTGATTATATTTGAATGATATAAGAAAAATCATGTTGTGTTTTGGGTCATTGTGATATTAATATATGTAGTTCAAACTGGAATGAGAGAGACTATTTATTATAGGAATCTCAGTTCATAATATTTTACTCAAAGAGGCAATCATGTATCCCCCCATTTTCAATTCCATATTTTTTCTATAATAGAATAATGTTTGGAGAGAATTAGGTTAGTTAATAAAATAGAAAGCTAAATTTTTTGGTCATGATTTTAGGTAACTTATATGGGGAGGACTTCAAAAATATGGTTCATCCATGAAGTGTAGTGGATAAATGGGAAATAAATCATTGGATTAAAGATATATTAAGAAATAAGTATTTTAGGAATTGGAGACTGAGAAACCAAGTTATCAAGATATATAAGAAGGTGTAGAAGAACAACGTAGCCTTGGTCTCACGATTCCATTATAGTTCAAGGATGCTATTACAAATAATACAGAATTATTATTCTCGAGTTGAATGGGAACAAAAAAGGGTTCTCTTAGGAATGGGTATTAACGTTAGCATAGAATGGGGTTCAATGCATGATATTATTGAGGAACAGTTTCATGTTATTCAGCTGCATGGTTGGAGGTTATAGTTTAAGTATAGGCTTCACAGTCTTGTGTAAGATTATTATTGATGCTAAAAACAATGAAAGAGATAGAAAATTAAATTCCCCCATCTTATTTCAAGCGTTAATGAATTTTTGGAATTAATAAGGGGAGAAAATAAATGGTGGTATCTATTATACACCACAAAGAACGATTCTACCAATGTATTGAACTAATATGGAAGTCGGTCTAGGTAATATAGGTAAATACGTTAGATTAAAATCTCTAAATATATAAATTAAAATAAAGGCGGATTACTCGTGAAATTTTTTATATATGAGAGGTGGTTTGATGGTCATTGACAACAATTGTTCATTGATAATATGATTCATTACTTTTTACGGAATAATGAATTCCCATCGAGCGGATGTTAGAGACAATACCACTAGAATCATGTTGTGAGGGATTTAAAACATCCATATTGTTGAGGCTAAATCAGATTCCGCTGTTATGGCCAGATTACTTCCATAGATGGGGTACACCATTTGAGATTTATTACCCTATCTA
The DNA here is from genome assembly GCA_963277665.1 of Viscum album. Classification (NCBI taxonomy): domain Eukaryota; kingdom Viridiplantae; phylum Streptophyta; class Magnoliopsida; order Santalales; family Viscaceae; genus Viscum; species Viscum album. The sequence goes on along the minus strand of OY728150.1, from coordinate 2,043,340,646 downwards.
GAATTATAGAATAAGTGATACATGGCTATTCTTGTTGGGCATACCGGATGGTAAGGGAATATTATACTTAGTGCATTAGACATGAATTGGAGTCCCAATGAGAGATTGATTTCCTACACATGTTTGGGATCCCTTCCTAATGACTTTAATTTAGTCATTTTAGGTGATGATCTAGGTCTCCATCATTTTCAACCCTATGAGTTAGTGTGGCTTCTTTTTTTTTATGGTGTTTATTATTCCTTAATAAAAAGTAAAATTTCATATCAACATCAAATTATTAATAAATCAGAGTTGAAATTTAATAAGTTTACCATATATGATATTATAAGCATTTTCCTCACTCTAACATATAGTTATAAGCATTTTCAATAGTTATGAATGTCATAAGGGTTTTATTTTAAAATCTCATTTTTACCAGAATTTTTTATGAAAAGGATTATGATGATGAAATATTATGACATATCACAAAAAATATAATTATTTTTCCTATAATTGATTTATTTATATATAGGTCACATTTTATAATCCTTTTTCACTCTTTAGTTATTGAAGAGACCAAAACTATGCCCTTATAGAAAACAATTTTTTTCTCTATAGTCGGGGATCATTTATTCAATGTACATATTCATATTAACAAATTTTTCAGAAATGTGTATTATATTATCAAATTATTTTGTATATAATATTTTAACAATGATTTACTTTCTAAAAAATATATTTAAATAAAATTCTATTCATTTTTCCAAATTAAGTATGTTTGACTTTTTAATGATAATGTTAATGAAAAATTCATTTTATCATTTACACATGATTTTTATTCTAAAAGTAATGACTATTATTTTATTTTAATCATTACAAAAATGTTTCCATATTTATTTTCAAGTAAAATTTTTTCCTTTTTTTGAAATTCAGAGTTTTCATGTATGTGATTTCAAATGAAAATGTTCTTTTCCTAATGAAATAATTTAGTGATCTTTTAAATGAAATTATCATATATTATATAATATTTTGATGAAACATATTCATTACTAGTTATATGAATCTATTATAATATACATATTCTTTATTTTTTTTGATTATGTATAAAACGACAAAATATTTACAAAACCAATTTTCTTTCTAATATGTTAAGTGGTGATGAAAGATTTTATGACCATGTGGCATAAATATGAACATATAATGATAATATGATGTGATAGACCAAAATTATATAGTCCTATAATAGCATATCCTCAAATCCAACAATCAAAATATGATAGTTACACTATAATGTTGGATTACGATAAAATTGATCACATCCTGAAGGAATGAATCATTTATAAGTCTTATAAAACAATGTAGAAACTTGTGGTTCACATTATATTCAAAAAAATGAAATATAATATAATATTATCATAAATAGAAACATAGTTCCATTTATCATATCACCTGATATCAATCATTAAAATATTTATATTATCCTAATGAATGGAAACATAATAAATGGGTCAACTTAGATAATCAGTACGGGTATGAATAAAAAAATTTTAGGTAAGGAATGGATATATATATAAATAATGTATAATAGTGTAATGTCATAAAAATAAAAATATTTAATGTAATCATATCCATGGATATCATATCAATAAAAATATCATGGGAATTAATTGTTTTCCTTAATGATGTAATTCATAATTCCAGATATCTGAACATTATCGTCGAGGATATGTATGAAGATATTGATAACATAATGTTATGGACACATGCCAAGACATATTATATAAAGAGATATGTCCTTGTCCAAGTACCCAAGATCTTTTGTCTCATGTTACCTACCAATGAATAAAAGGGATATCTAATTTTGTTCCCCTACAATATCATAATAACACTAATTTATTTATCATATGAATAAACAACATAAATTAATCAATATGTCATAAATAATAAAAAACTTACCATATTTGAAGAACTAAAATATATAAAATCAATAAATTATGTAGTAAACCTTATCATAAAACATAAATTTAAATTTATAATATTTTATTTACATCCTATCACCATTGTAGAAAATATTATTCAATAAAGGATGTTATCATATATGAAAATACATTTATAATGTTATTGGAAAATTTATTACGGAACATACCCTTTCTCATATAGAATTTTTCTAAAATATTATAAATATTATTGAACGATTTTTTTACAAATAAACCAGTAAAATTATAATGGTAAATTCAATTAAATGAGTGGTTTTGATAGTGTGAAATTCCATTCATGTCATATAAGTTTTTAAAAAATAATTTCACCCTTTTGTAAAAATGTAAAATCGACCCTCATTCAAAAAAAACAAAAGAGTACTTTTAAATCATTTTTTATACATTCTAGAATGAGTAAAAATGAATTTAATAACCTATTTGGACAATGTTTAATATATTCTAGTAAATATATTTGGGAACATTGATGTGAAAGAAAAAGAGTTTTCGACAGAAGAGAGAAATAAAGTCATGTTTTCATAAAATATATTTACTAATAATTTTTGCAAAAAAAGGGAAAAGGTTATATTACAAGATAAGTTAATAAATAAGTTTTTTTTAAGAAAATTTATTTGGTTTAATGATATAATATCAAACAATATAGTTATGTGATACTTAAACAAAAACAATATAGAATAATGACTACATTGTGAAAAAAACACTTACCCTTGGTTTGAATTCTTTCATATGTGTCTGAAACTCCGATAAAATAAAAATAGATTTACTATTCATGATTTCTTGTTCCATTATCATATATAAAATACCATTTATTATTTAATTATAATCATTTTTCAATGTTTTATTAACAATTCATTGTTAAAATCACTATTCTAGGTAATAAATGCTTCGTTTTTCTTATAAGTCTCAGTTTGGTTATTTTTGTACTTTTAATTTTATCATTGTTCCGTAAAATATAAAACTATACCCCTTATATAAATATAATATATTTATTTATTGATATTAATCAATATAATATAGAGATAATAAAATAAATGAAATCATTCATAGAGATGGTAGACTATATATACATATGAACACAATATTCACTTTTCGACAGATAGAGTGAAATATTGGTGAATATTAATTAATCACTAAATATTAATTAATATATAATATATATCAGATTTTTTTCATCAAATTAATCGTTTTTATCATACAAATATATCATAATCAGAAAATAGATTACATCACTTTTTGGAGGTGGTAGTTTACACATATGCATGAGCGACATTATTGATTTTTAAATAGAATTGATGGAAAGAAGAAAGATATGTTATTTTTTTAAAAAAAATTAATTATTTATTAAATATAAAATATACTTATTAGCTTTATATTTATCACTTACCAAGTAATTTTGGGATGAAAATCAAATTATACATCTATCTGGAGATGGAATGTCATATATATGTAGAAGCGATGTTTTCTCTTTTAGTAGGATGTAAAAGAGATGAAATATTGTTGTCCCATAATCATATTAAAATTTAAGTTCATTATTGAAGCTTTATTTGTTATTTTATGATGATTGAAACACATTATAAAGAAGTATAAGAAGAAAAAAACATCAAGGATTCAGTAAATATGATTATCTCTTCTTCAATAGATCTGATGTTGATCCCTTTTTATCGAACAGATGGTGGGTATTTTTTAAATATCAAAACCTCTTAAATGGGAATAATGACGTGTTAAATGTAATTATATTTGGTATGGGTTAGTTACTGGGAATATTTTCTTTGTTATAAAATGACATAATGTGTGTACTTTTATATGTGATGGAAATGAAACACTTTGAATTAAAAAAATATTAAAATTTAATCAGGATATTATTTAGAAAAATGCATAAATTTTTTGTGATTATTACCTTAGTTTGGATATGGTTGAAAACATATCAACTAAAATAATTTTTTAGGTTTATTTTTAATTTTGAGCCTTATATTTTGGGTTAAACCCTTATCTTACATATTTTAAAATTAATCGGGGTTATAGAAGTTCACTCTGAAGATGTCAAAAAATTAACTATATGTTAAAAAATGTCTCATTAATGGAGTAGGGATGAGATTTTAGACCATTAAATACAAACCATGTCTTCATTCATGTTATTTAGGATTTTAAAATAATTTAATAAAATATTATTTTGTTAAGATATTATTAATGTTAATTTTGAAAATATTCATATAATTTGACATAATGGGCATAAAAATTTAATAAATTCAAATATAAAACCTTAAAAATCACTTAAATAACATATGTATCTATTTTTTTTAAAACTATAAATCAATAAAATTATATTAGTTCTATTATTTTTAATTTTGATCATTTTATTAAATTTATTAATTGATTAAATAATTTTTCTTCATAGAGTATGAATTTTTTGTAATTATATAGTACGTGAAATATATAAATAAATTTCGAAAATGAAAATATTTTTACTATTCCAAAATTAACTATTGAAATTTAATCACCATATTCCCCCCATTTTCACACATATGTGTTACTTAAATCTATGATATTTAAATTTTATAACATTCATTGATTTAAATATTATTTTAGTATTTTTTAAGGACTAGTATCCATTCAACAAAGAAAATTATTGCCTAATGTTATAAGGTTATAATTTACGTAACCAAATAAGAATTTATATGAATGAACATTACATTATCACTTAGTTTTCTCCTAGATTAATATAATTCACCCACTACTGAGGTCATAAATTTATCAAGGTTTCTAATCACATTGACAAAAAATAAAAGTGGAATATTTACTAAATTTATGAAACATGATTTAAATATGGAATAAATTTTAACAAAAAAAATTTCAATAAGTGGAAGAATTTAATTTTAAAATAAACACAAAAGTCAAATGAATAATATTATCTCTTATAAATTCATTTTTATGTATTTAACAGATTTATAAAAAAATTAATCATAAAATTAATTCAAATGAACTTAATTTGATTATTTATATTGTAAGTGAACTCATTTTTCAAAGTTATTTTTAAAAAAAGCTAGAATTACTAAATGACTCAGAAAATAATACATTTTTTAATATATATTGATATTATTCATTATTCACTTACAAATAATGATTTTCATCAAAATATAAATCATTTTAAAGAATAAAAAAATCTTAAGAATAAAACAAGTGGACTAAAAATAGAGTAATTATGTCCAAATAAATAATCAAGGATATTTTATTTTAAGGGTCCTAGATGTATATTTTATAATTAATTAAATTTTATTCACACCCTCCAATTAATCAACTAGGTTATAATGGTTATATTTAAATAAAAATATACCATTATTCAATTTTTTAGGTGTTGTATGTTGTGAATGATATTAATCATATTTTTTTCATTAAGAATATATGGGTTTTACATATGTAGCCTATTTAATAAATTGAATACTATTAATTTAAACATTTTATCAGTAATTTTGAGTTTGATACTTGAAAATTCCTTTTCTGAAAAACCATATGTAATGAGGGTTAAAAACCATACCTATTGAACCGAATGAGAAATATAAATGATTAATATAATAAATAATATCTAGGGATGGATATTGGATAAAATTCATAGGATCTGAAAATATGGACATGTAATGATAATATAATGTCCATATAATGATTAAGAGTGTGAGAGATAATTAATCAAAATAATTTTAGTGATTGTGAGAATGTTTTTGACTAAAAAACCATACATCAGTGTGGTGTGAATGTGACGAACAATTCATCATGTAATAAGACTAAATATTGGTTTCAAGATCCATTTCCAAGTGTTAAGGAATAAATTTACCATCTAGACTAAGAACTTAAGGAAAAATACATACATGAGTGCAATGATATCCTATGGTTATGATTTCATCATTGTATACATCATCACATAATCTGATAAATAATAATTCATGATGAATTTTTTATTCTTGAATAACAACAATTAATATTTATGAATCATAAGATATAATAAAAAATGGATATTTAGTCATCCTATCACTAGATATTTTCCAAAAACTAAATGGTAGAACAAGGTATAAAATATTAATTTAATCTCTATATGCTCAATAATATCAACCAAATATTACCTTAATCTATTAAAAATATTGTTAACCTGGAGGTCCTTCAAAAATATTTAAAACCATTTTAAACATCAACATAAAATTTATTTAAAATGTATGAAATATTATTCACATTCCAAATATGTGAAAACTACTTCACATATTCTTATGAATCACAATAATTACCATAAATCCTCAATTTAAATAAACATGATTCCATAAATTTAGTCATTTTTAATTCCATAAATTAAATCTTATATTATCAAGTATATTTCAAAAAATCATAAATTATAGTAAGATCAATCCTAAATTACTCTTACATAAAATTAATATCATTTTTCTTGAGGAAATGTACTATCTCATTTACTTAATCAATATCAATCTTCTCATTAACCGAAATTTTTTTGAACTCAAAATCATGAACATATTTAGTGTTAGTTTTCCCATATTCATGTTCTCTAAAAAATATTACCTTAACATTAATTATTTTTTCATGTTTATTATTAAAATTAAATATATGCTTCCAATTCCATAATGAGAAACTACTATAGTACAATTATTATATGTTTAATAATTTTTTTACTGTAATATCAATGATAAAATAATTTTACAAAGTAATTATTGAATCCCGATAAAAGAAATTTAAACATTCCACATTGGATATATTAATATTATAATATTAATAGGGATAAATTATCTTATTTTAATGTATATTTACATTACTCAAAGAGAATTCATTTCATCAGTTCCACATCTCCATAAAGGAAAAACACTAAAAACTAGTTTTTTATTTCTAAACATGTCATTCATGATCCAGATTTATTTTCCCTTCACACATTAATAAAAATCTAATTCACTTTATGAAAGTAATACGAAGTTTACATCCATAATTATTACATGTGGGAAAATCCCTTTTTATGTTATCCCATTATATACATTTTTTCTATTCAATCCTCTTCATGTAATTTTTTCATAGGACCTATATAACATGGGGAATTTTATTCTACCGTTATATCATATAATACTATATCCTCATATGATGTGAATAATTGAGATACTAGTACCCTTCCAAGGATTGGAATTACCTTATGAAAGAGAATATTAATCACTATCAATGGATTATATACATAGTCCTCATCATTTCTTGATAAAGCTTGTAAAATTAGCTTCATGCATAGAAAAAATATTCTCATCTTTTATAATAGATTCACGAATTGTCTGTACATATATACTATTTGTTCACGAGTAATATATTATCCAAGAAAAATTTCTGAAAATCATTCCATTCAATACTTTATATTTATCTATGAACAATGGTGTTTCGAATAAATTACCACTATTGATGCTCATCAAACGATATATGATAATATGCAATGAAAAGTTACCCATTTTATTAATTCCTAATGTTGATAATATCTTATCTAAGGAAATTATACACTACTCTACTACAAATATATTTCAAGTCCCCTATAACAATGTCGGGTTCTTATGCATGAAGTGGTTTAACATTATTTCACCTTGTTGTGGATCAGTGGGTTGCTCTATATAGAAATGTTACTATCCATAATCTAATTATTCTTTCCCAATACTGCTATAATTATTTTTTATATCATTATGCAGCTCTAGAAGAATCTTAATTATCTTTCCCATGAGGGAAATCATTATATGGATTATATGAATATCTATTCAATCCAATAATTTTATTAGTTTTCATTACTCAAATATTCCATACACTATATTATAAAATTATGAATCATATTGTATAATATCAATATTATTAAAACAACTAACATAAATTTAAATTTCTAGAACTCTAAAAATAATTTTCTGAATATTAGTCACTGGGTTTATTCACAAATTTCTGTTTTCCAAAATCAAATTACCAATGTTTCTACAAATCATAATATGATACCAACTATAAGGCCGTATCTCAAGAAACACAAAGCAACTGGTTGTTTTTTTACAATATTATGAAAAATAAGTACTAAATAGTTTATTAGTCCAAAAAAAGATATATACTTGATTTTCACATTAAATTTGAAAAAATATTTTAAAAAATATTTTTTTTGAGAGAACTATTGTGACATTTAGAAGATCCCTACATATCAATAATACAAAACATATAGGCATAATTATAAAAATCAACATAAGAATGGGGTGTTATTTGACGGTCAATAACTGCATTTTTATAATGGAAACTAAATAAGGTATGTCTAATATGGAAATAATAAATTATAATAAAATAATATCATATAAATAATAAAATGAGAAATTATTTTAATCATGGATACGATAAAATAAAATAAAATTTTCATAGGGAAATCAAAAAATATTTCACAATGATAAAATACATAATGTTAGGCATCTGATTATTATTGTCGATACCTCATTCCAAGACATCAAAAACACACTATTAGGGCCTGATGAAAAAACATATTTGATAAATGTATAAGGCCTCCTTAAAATACAAATGATTGTTTGACTCATTATACCTAATTATGAATCGTGGTTATATTTAATTTCAGGCCAGACCCATCACTTATTAATTCCAACATATTCATCAAAATAATAAACATCATAACTTAGTCTATATTCATTAATAATTAAAAAAACATTTCATATCGGAGGAAGTAGAATATGAAATATCGATACATTAAATATTCAAAATCATCATAAGCCATCAATCAAAATATGTATGATGGTATGAAAATAATATAACACCAATAAAATATATTATTATATAAAATTATTCTAAAATAGAAGAAAATAATTTTAAAATATCATAAGATTTTTTCTGGGAGAATAATATTTTCAGATTGAAATTATTTTTTTAATATTTGAAGTAATATTTATCAAATTATTCTAATAAAAAATACAATATTTTAATTTTTATTTTTTTTCATATAAATGTGTTTTTATGATGTTGGCAATAATTTTTATTACCATGTGTGTTAAAAAATTTATTACTTTCACTCTTTGGATAAAAAATTGAAAAATTTCATCATTCGAAATATAAAAAGAAGATTTAATTTATTTATTAAAAAATATAATATGTGAGTGAGTATTTATTTAGAAAATATAGAAGAATATTATTCAAAAAAAATTCAAAATATTTTTAGGATAAAAAATATTGATGAAAAAAGATTTTCAACCGAATAGAAAAATAGTCATATTCTCTTAAAACCTTTTTCTCAATAATTTTATGTTATTAATATTTAAAAATGTTCCTATTACTTGAAATTTTAAAATACAAAAATATTATAAGAAAATATTTTTTTAATATGTAAAAAAAATAATTCACTTGGAGAGATTTAAACAAACACAATATAGAATAATGTTGAGATTGTGAAATAAACCCTTACCACATGTTCTACCTCTTTCATTTGTGTTTGAAAAACATATTTAATAAATACATATTCTTTCTACATATATTTAAAAAATAATAATATATATTATACAATATATAACTTACTTATAATATTTCAGCATCCATCTATTAAATATTTTTGTGAAAATCATGGTTCTATATAATAAATCATTTGTTTTTCATATATGATTTGGTTTGGTAGTTTTGATCATATTGATTTTATCATAGTTCCATAATTTCCATTATATTAACCATAATTTAAATATCATATATATATTTATAGTACTCCATAAAATATAGAAATAGAAAAATTAATTACAGCATTCATTAATGTTGAAAGTCATACATACATAAGAAAGTTTTTATCATTTTCATGGATGGAATAAAATATTGTTGATAATAAATAACCAATAAAAAATAATAATTATATTACTAATATCATATATATTCATTAAATTTATCCTTATTACTATCCACATACATAATTAATGAAAAACTGATTAGATCACTTCATCACGGTTATAGTCCACACAAATGCATGAGTGATAATATTGTTTTCCAATGGATTGAAAAGTAAGAAGGTAGATATGATAATATAATTAAATATTCATATTTATTCATAAATATAATATTTACTCATTATTCCTATATATATAACCCTCTATGTTAATTACTGATTAAAATTGAATTACACCACTATGTGGAGGCAATAATCCATATATATAAATGGGTGACGTTTTATATATTCATAAGATGAAAAATAGATTTAATATGGTTATTTATTACTCATAATAGAATAGAATTTTATTAATGATATTGTAGTTATTATTTCAAGAAGGTAAAAACACATTAGGAGGATATTGAACAATAAATTATCTGGAATTTTTTTTGGAAAATACGATTACCTATTCACGAGGAGACCTCATTTGGATCATATCTTATGACAACATGGGATGGTCACATAAGAGTAATGTTACTTCAGTAATGTAAATATATAAATTTATAATGGATTTATTTTTCATGGTATTTATTATCTATAAGGTTTAATGTGGTTTTAATATGTGATTTAACGGGTGTCGTTTAACAAGAGTGGGAAAGGAAAAACATGGAAATTCCAAAAATATTAAAATATAATTACACCATTCTCAAGAAATATAACTCAAAATGGACCAATATTTGATACAATTATAGTTTATGGTTTAAATGTTCTAAAAAAATAAAAAAATTCAAATTGAAGTGGAATTTTAAACAATATCAATTTGTAACAACTTATATAACATATATTAACATTAACCATTGAAATATCATCTTAACAATTAAGAAAATATATTGTAACTTATATGTTAAGAAATTTATTATAAACACACATGGGATAAAATTTTAGATAGTTGATTATCCAGCTTATCCAATTTCATGAATTTTTTTAAATAATATAGTAATATATTATTTTTTATAAAATATCATTAACATCAATTTGGAAACTATTTAATTAATTTAAGTTAAAGAACATGATATAATATTTATAAATAAAATTTATTTCTATAATATATATATTATGTTCTTTGGGGTACCATTATATTTAAAAACACACACACCACACACAAAGGCACAATTTTGAGGTCATATCCCCCCAAATAGATATCACACCCACCAATACATATTTATTTAGTACATTACCCATATTCCCCATTAGTATGACACCTGTTATATAACTGTTAGGTCCAATGGGAATGAAAACCCATTACATGTCCCTGTAGCCCCAAATTATTGACCTAAATCCTCTCATGTGATTTTTGAGACTATGTTGACAATGATAGAATTATCTTATGAAATATTAATTAGTATAATTTTTTGACATTATTTATTTTTTTAACCTATATTAACTAGATTTACCCATTAATGTGGTGATAAATTTTACGAAGGATGTTATTCTCATTGATCAAAAATATAATGTGTATATTAAAGAAATTTTAAATTATGATTCCAAATGTAGAATCTGTTTTATTAAATTCCATTTAAATAATATGAATACGTTAATTTCAAAATGAAAATTCATAACATGATGAAATATATTTTCCAAAAAAGACTTCTTATTTATAAAATGATTTATACAAAACTCAATCAAGAAATAGATTTCAATAATATTAATTAGATTATTCATAATATAAGTGATCTATTTTTTAAAATCGTTTTTAAATATGTGAATGTTTAGAATGGATTAAACCAAAATATATATTTCAATAAAAAATTATATTCATCATTATTCACTTAAAAATCAAATAAATTAGAAAAATATCAAAATTTAAACCTCTATAAATTTTTATGTTATTTTAAAAAAATCCTTTTTTATATTCTAATTTATATAATTTTTAAAAATTAATTATAATATCTTATTACGAAAATAAAAAATATTTTTTTGTGAATTTTTTTTCTCAAGCATTAATTAAAATTATTGGAAATTTATTACTTATTTTCAAATAATTAAAAAATTAATTTCTATTGAGTTATCAAATTTCATATATTTTATAATTCATTTATCACTATTAATTACCACTGATCCAATGGGTAATTTATAATGATCATATTTAAATATTAAAATTTTATGATTCGTTTAGGTTTAGTGATGTATGTTGTAGGTTCTATCGAATATAATTTAATTCATTAAATTGTTATGGTGTTACATCTACTATATTGGGTGATTATTATTAACTCATTTGATAACTCACTTTATCATGAACCTGGTATGATCATTAAAACAATATATGTGGACCTCATTAAAGTATTTATGTTTACAGGTTGACAGGGTATCATGTCCATAGGTTTATACATGGACAAGATTTCATGTCTATAAGATTTTATGAGGAAATAAATTCTTGTACTTAAAAAATATTAAACCTAATACTATTTATATAATTTAACAATGTTATGATATTTTTTTCAAATTACTATGTTTATGATATGATATATTGGGTCACGATTTATTATTGATGATTCTGTGCTATTATGAATATTTTCTTTTATTACGAAAATTAATTTTTTCGGGAGTTGATATTAAATATATTTAAGAAATTGGGTATGATTTTTTGATTTTGTGATAATTTTCAAATATCCTTTTTCTCATATATGATAATTTATTTATATATACTTTGTTTACACTTTGTAAACAATTTATCTCTCCCATATTTATGTTTTACCTCCCTTGGTTTTGATGGAGAGTTTTGAAAATATGTTTTATATAATGGTATTAATATGAAGTAATTTGTTTCACATGTTTTAGATAATTTATTAAATGAGATGCTTTTGTAACTAGCCTCCAAATACACTGAATATTTGTAGTGATGGGGCATGTATAATTGGTTAAGTATTTTATATTAATATCAAATGATGAAATATTAAATTATGTTACACATAGATTATCTCAGTTGGTATTAGATATGAAATAAACATATATTTTGGGATTAGATCTATAAAACATTGTATTGAACCTTTGTTAGATCTCTATATTAAGTATAACAACACAAAGCATTGTTAATGTGGGTATTATTTTCGTAGAAAATGGATCTGGTATGGATACTAGAAAGTGAATGCAAATGTTGAACAAATTTACCTATGGGTAACTACTTTTAAAGGGGTAGATCATGTATTAACAACATCATCATTGATGCACACTAAGTGGGACTGGTACTACAAAACTATATAGAAACTCCATGTGGATATTCTTGGGGAAATTTAAATTTCAGTTGTTAATAATTATTAAGTATTTGAAAATATTATGACTAGGAATAAACTAGGTTAATCTAATGTTGTAATAGACTGATAATAATGTGTAATAATCTAGTGTATATCATGAATGATTTTCAGGAAAATATGACTATTTTCCCTGATTTTCAGATTAATTCCAATGTTATGATTTTTTAGTTAATGACTTAAACTGAAAGTAATATTTGAAAAATTAATAGGATGGAAAATAATATGACATTAATAAGAAAAATACAAATTTATTTAGATTTTGGATATAGTATCTTAGGACTATTCTTCTTCAACTCCCTTAAGATACGAGTGGTAATGTGGAATATGATGAACTTATGAACACACCATAGAGGGATCCACATGTGATTTAATCTTTTATGAAATAATTTGAACCTTAAATATATTTTTCTTATGAGACAAAGGATTTGAAGAAATTTATCAATGCAATTAAACTAATATTTTATATTATTTAGTTGCCATACATTGAGAATGTTGTCATATTATTCTATCACTTCCATGGGAAATGTGATAAATAGTTGGATATCTCTTGGAATATGAGGAATTTATAATAATTAAATAGTATTTCATGTTAGTATTTGGATATGGAGTACATTATTATATACTTTGAGAAAAACTCATCATACAAAAATGGATGGTGAATATGTTGAATATAAGGAGATGTGTAATGAATTTTTTTTGAACATATGATATAAAAAAAATAAGACATTTTATAAATGCATCTAGTTTTTTTATAGACCTTGAATGAAATATTCATAGATTATTTTATTAGTTTAAAAAAATCAGAAGACATTACCTATAAAGATCATAAGAATCCATGATGAAATCAGTTGATATTAACTCAATGTGGGAATTAAATTTAGAAAATTTCATAGTTTTGGTGATAACAAATTATAGGAGTTTCATGGAAGAACTAGTGGTATATCAGAGAGAGGGAATAATAAGATTCAACCGCGAGTGTCCAAAAAATATTGGAATATTAAATCTGGTAATCTCCAAAAAGGGAAAAGAATATGGTACATGTTTGTGAGGCCTGTGAATCAATAAATATAATGTCGATGTGTTGCGAAGTGTCCAATAAATGAAAAGGGTAGAGATAATGAGTAAATAATTTCAATACCAACACATAAGTACATTAGGATATATGATTTTGGTCATTATTTGAATCAATTCCTTTGCCCAGGGCCAAATGAGGATAATAAGACTCAGTAACCTCTTCTTTAAAATGAGAAAAATGGAAATATTAGGTGATCCAAACTGCTGAAGTTTGTTATATAATTTAATTGGATTGTTACACTTATCCTTTATTGTATAAAAACTATTTTTTATTTTATTCTATATTTACCCAATCTTTTTTATCAATTAAATTTTTTATTGTTGTCAAATTGGATCCTCCATTATTATATGATGATTTAGTAGTGATAAATTATAAGGGAATGATTATTTTATCACATATTTATAGCACATATATGATAGAGTTATATGGGAATGTGTTTCCTAAAAAATATATTATTCTCCCATTTTCACATTTGATATGATTTTTGGAATTAATTGACATTACATATTTAAGGACCATATTGAAAATAAAATAAGGGAAGTCATATTTGAAATTATAAATCAAACTATGAGATTAATTTTTTTTTGAGGATGAATAGAAATTTCTAATAGATATAACTCCCATTATTTAGTTTTTACTATATATTAATTAGTGAAATTTGCCTCAAATGTCTGGGATAGACTCAATATCAAATACATTTCATTTTTTAGGATTATAATTATATATTTCATGTTGAATTTTCTATATTCCCCACGAATTTTGATGATGTGTTTTAAATAGATATTAGTTTTGGTGATATAATATTTGAAATATTTCATGTATAATGGGCCTAATTATGTTGTGGTAATTGAAGAATAATTATTTTGAGAATATTGATAAAGGATTTATACACCATATTGAATAATAAGGTGGTGCACATGGTCATATTTATAATAATAAATATGTGTTAATGAATATGGGATATGGTTATTTGAAATTTATCATGACCAATATTATGGACATGTATCCTCTACCATGTAACAATGATCTATATGATTAATAATGAGGAATAAAATACTTTTCCAAGATTGACCACTGATCTAGATATCATCTAGTAATGGTAAGGAATGAAAATATACCCAAGAAATACAATCATACATGATATATTTTTAATTAATTTATATTAATTACATTTAAAAATAAAAAATCACCTATTATATTCATGGATTTAATGAATAGAGTAGCTTCCAATTATGATGATAAAATATTGGTAGTCTTTATGGATATAAATATTTAATATTAGAAGGAATTGGAAGGGAATGAATAAATTTTTAGAATTTTTATGACTTCATTTAGTAAATATGTTTTTCATATTAATCATACCATCTGTGAATATTTTATATTTAATATCAATTTCATGGGTAATATAATCACAAGTTAAGGCAAATCAGCAGATCCTTCAAAACATGATTTTATTGAATAACAGAACATATAAACCACTGTAGTTAGGATCAATAATATTCAACAGTTGGAACAATACATTCAATAAATTATAATATATTTATAAAATAATATCTATTTTAATAAAATAGTTTACTCTCAAGGATCAAAGCTCCTTGGGATTGATGAACATGTGGAAAATTTTGAGGTACTCAAGAGAATCTTGTTCATAGAAAATATTCATACACATCCCTGTATAAGAGAAGGGTTTGATATCATTATTGATTCAATTAATAATTGACTAGGAAATTTTCTCATTCTAAATAATATTCAAATATATAATTCCTTTCACCAATTGAAAAATCCTAAACAATGATACCCTACTCATGATTTGGAGTAGGAAATATTTATTTTTCAAAAGAAATATAAAATCATTATCTATATAGTGGTCAGCGTTCCATCTATACTAATTATAAAATCATAATGTATTTATTTACCTTAGAATACTTAAATATTCAACAAAGTATATGGTTGGTGTTAATAAATTATTATGATTGTGCATTACACTACCACCTTGATAAGGTGAAAATGGTGGATTATTATCTAAGTTTATAATACCATTATTGTTTTTAAAATATTAGTATAAAGTGAGATCCAATATTTTTTTATTAGAACAATATGTTCTGGAAAAAATTTGTAATGGGAATAAATGATATATTTCTTATAGAAATGTTTACCCATCCATTCATGTGATGATTAATGAATCCTGAAAAAAGTGTGTTGAACTATAGAAGAAGGTGATAAGTTTACATGTGTTCAACCATGATTATAATGGGATGATAATTATTATTATAATATTTTATTTCAAATAAATACCATACTTGAATATGGAGCTATTTAATGAAGCTCCTAGATCGTCATTATCTATTCATATCCGATATATGATGACATATAGAGATTTTATTGTGCATTTTTTAGTGGGATAACATGAAAAAGAATAATTCAAATGTTGTATCTTGATACATAAAATTATATAATGTAAACATTAAGATACCTATGTATAAGGGGATATTATATTAATTACCCATTCATGAATGGAAATCCAAAAACATTACCACATATTTCATCATAGTAGTCCCCAAAAAATCTAAAGGGAATAATATTATTATTATTTTAGTTAATAACCATATGAAATAAGTATATTTTAGTACAATAATAGAATATTTCACACTTGATGATCATTTTAGGTTATACATTATGTAATTGGTAAGGTTTCATATATTATCTTTTTTTATTGTATCAAATTAGGAAGCATGTTTAACATCAATTTTCTATAGAAGTACTCATAAGGATATCAATATAGAGATTTGTTTCTGAACTATATGTCATCCTCCTAAAGTTTTTCACTTTCAAAAAACATTTAAAATTTATTAATACATTTTCATTGATTTTGATATGGATTTAAATGGTGTTTGGGATCAACACATTCCATTGTGGAATTTTCACACAATAATAACATACACTCAATCATACAAACGCGTCCTTTTGAATCCCACTATAGATAAAAGAGTATAAATCCTATGTGATGGGATGAAGATAGATAAATAATTCCATTTGGACTTATTTCAGTAGAGGAAAATGATGTAAATTAAAAAAAATTCAAAAGCACATTAAGGCCACTCATAATAAACAGATAGAGATATGATGACTTTCATTAATGAGATATTGACACCAACAATAGATTCATGGTTTCCATTGAATGTAATCTTAGATTAGAGTAATTTTATTTTGAAATAATGGAAAGATAATCCCTAATTATATTTTAAACATAAATGTTTTTATTATATTGGGATGGTTACTTATCATCTGGTGATTCCCCAACATGTCATTGATGTTCATGATGTGTTGCATGTATCCCTACTTGAGGGATACATACATGAAACATAAAATTTACTAAACATATAGAATATACCATTAGATCAATATATATTTTACGATTTTAAAATTATTGAGATTTTGGATGTAATATATAATTTACTACCAAACAGTACCACTAACCTGGTAAAAATTTGAGGTGAAACCATAAATTTTAGAGAGTTATACGGGAAACAATGGAATGGAACAAAGATATCCACACATTTTTTATCCGGGTAAAATAATTTGGATAGAGAAATTCATTTTCATGGGATTATATTGTAACACCCAATTATAATATATATATATATATATATAATTGCTGGAAATATGAAGTATTTGATAGATTATTTTACACGCAACCTCGAGTTTAAATAAAACATGATAATATATTACATTATAACATAAAAAACAAATTAGTTTTTTGAATATTATTAAAAAAATTTATGATGAAAATTTTAAGAAAATTTTTATTTAATTAAGATGTATCGATTAAATCATAATAAATTAGTACTCAATTTTCAGTAAATTCATTTTATGCTTCAAAAATAATTTTTATTAAAAATTGTTTATATTACATATTGAAAAAAGAATATCTTAATAAATTTATTCCATATTTGAAAAATTAAATATAAAATATGGATATTATGTTTATATCATCACATAGAAATTTTCATATAGTTATTTTTTTCACTTTCAATATATATTATTTTTCATGTGAATAGTAACAAATAATTTTTTTAGAAAATTATTTTATTTATTTATGTATATACAACGTAAGATTTTTTTTATTCGATTTCAAAATTTAATTATTTCCTTTACTAAACATAATCTAATATTTTTCATTGCAATTAAAATTATGATAAAATTTTTTAAATAAACATTTTATACATAATAATGCATTTTTTGGAAAAAAAACATTTTTTAACATGCTTATAATGATTATTCTAATATTAATTTATGGAAAATAATAATATTTAATATGATAATATGGATTGACCGATTTAAATTATAATTTTTTATTTTTTAAATGAATCTAATTTTATTTTTGGTCGTAATTAATAGTAAAAGCATTGAAATTTCTACGACTTTGAATAAGGTTAAAATGAGATTATATGTGCTTAAACCGAGTTATAAGGGTGTTATTTACATATATATCTTTACAATAAAATTATAATGAAATATTTAAAATCTATATCATATCTTCTGGAAATATTATTCATTTTTTAATATGGTTTCAGAAAGGTAATATTAATTATTTTTATTTTAAAAAAATCGTTGTTTTTGTCTAAATTTCTTATAAAATTACACCACATATCATATATTATCCAAAATATAAGATCTCATTATCTGAAAAATAAATAAGAAATAATTTTCAAACATCTCTACCCATTTCCAGGTTTTCCTAGTTTGAAAATAATACCACCACTTGAAGGTATAATGGGAATGGTAAATGAGGTTTCTCAATAGAGAGTTATAACTCACAACTGAACTCTGTCAGTTTTATTTTTTACTCCTCATTATATAAACCTATTGTATCCCTAATTACATTATTATTCCATTAACTTAAATATACTGAGATGTTATTATGAGGATGGAACATGTTGTTTTCACCTTCTTTCTATCAAATGGGTACCCAATTTATCAATAATGTGTACATATGGACTACCACCACCATGTAGTGATTGAATTTATTTTCCATAACCACCATTAATTTTTTATCATTATGGTTTATTTAATACACATATATATATATATATGGAATTTATGATATAATTATTTTAATTTAATGATAAAATATTATTTATCCTTATTTCTTATTTTTTTTATAAATTTAAAACAATATTAATTTGTATATATGAATTATTGTCTCCTTGAACAGTGTAATTCCCTTTTATATATCAACCTTTTATGGATTATTTTAAATATTATTATAATGAATATATAATTTTTTTATCTCACTATCAATATCATGGAGATTATTTATCCACAATCATTGTACAAGGAAAAATAATAATTAACTGAAACATTCATACTAAATGAAATAGTTAACACTAAGAAACATAACATAATTAAGAAATCATTTCTAAATTTGTGATGAAATTTTATTTATGGATCATATATGATTATATAATTATATAGATTAATATTTAAAATAAGTATAAAAATTTAATGTTTTTACACATGAGGTTAGATTGCGTACAAATTAAGTCAAACATGAGGTAAGGGATTCTCATCTCATTTTGTTTCTGTTATGAATATATTTTATATTCACCATGTGTTTTATTCATGATGTGTATATACATCCCATTTAACAAGATATATATTTAATATATTTATAGTAATTTTTATACATATTTATTTGATTGTATTTCTTTCATGGGGTTATGATTCAAATGTTACCATAGTGGTATGGGTATTATGCTATAATCTCATTGTTTTCCATTATTGTATTTGATTATGTTTCTAGAGATGATATTTTATGATCTACCTCTAAAAAAATTTAAGGAATTTTAATATCCTATTGTTTTTATAGAGAATGAATTATTTCTTATCATTTTCATCTATTTATTAACTCAAAATAATAAAATAATGTTATAAAGGAAAATCGACTTATTTTTCTCTCTATTTGTAAATATTTTCTCTTATTTCGATTTTTAATTCAAAAAAATTCGACATTAATTTCCTTATTCTACATGGAATTGTATAATACATTTTTTCTCATTTATGGATATATGAAAATAAAATATAAATTATTTTTTATTCATAATGAGGTTATTTTGACGTTTTAAAAATTATTGAAGTAATATTCACCTTAACATTTATTGTATGAATTAATGTTTCCACAATAATGATCCCTCTTATATATTAAGATTAACTTTAATGTTTCCATTTAAATGTTAGCCAAAAACTATGCCTTTAATATTTATTAGATAGTTTTTATATTATTTAATCCATTTTAAAATGGATTTTTTATTTTCCTTAAGAAGTTATCTAGTGGTCTGTAATTGGACATTCTCATATATTATAAATTCAATTGATGTTACTTATGTTTCAATTGAGAAATGATTATATAAAACCATCATCATTTTTTCCCAGTATGGTTTATGGTTTAAAGGTGGAATATTTATGAAATAAAGTTTCATTCCCAAGGGTTATGATATGATGAATGTTTTCATGATCTTATGGAATACCTATAAATGGATTTCGAATATGTGATGTGTATACCCAAAACTATATAGTCATCTAATTCATTAGGTAAATATCAATAACTCATGTAATAATATTTTTTTCATTTAAATTGTATTTTATGTCCCCAATAATTATTTTGGACCTTCTTTTATGTCCATAAATTTATTTATGGACCTAGATTCGTGTTTATTTGTAACAACATATAACCGATTTTTCAGTGAATTCTTAAACCTCACCATGGTGGTACTTTTTGTTATTGTGTGTATTGGTTTAAGAAGTGATTTGGAGGATACCTATAATTGTAAAGTAACAGATTTTTTAGACTCCCATCTTTTAAAATTGGTTTCCAAAGGTAGTAGAAGGATTTCAGAACATGAATATATGTTTCATTATGTGTAAAACTTTTTGGGTTCACACGATGATAAGGGTTAATTCCTTGAAGGGTTACATGACATTACAAGAATTTACATTATGTGAGTTATTTTAATGTCATATTTTAATAAATAATGAATAGTTTTTTTCAAATACTTGAACATTATGGATTTAATGAAATGTAATGGAATTATACATCATGTAATTCCCCAATTATGGATTTTTTTGTGAAAAGTATGGATCTGAGTTTTTATTTTGGATACCAAAAACATTTTCTCTCAAACATGTGTTCCTATCTTGAAATTTTTGGAGACACGAATCCTTCCTGATGGATCTTTTCAACATTCAGTATTCATTGCATTTGTGGTGTGTCTCCTAGGTTAAGTGACAATTCTGCGTGTTCATTTCTATAGATCATGGTTATTCCCTTGAGTTGCATTATCAAATCTATTACTCTAAATTTAGTGTTTCTTCTAATCTCATTCTAGAGCTGTAGTAAAATCTTATTCTGAAGGTTGTTCTATTATTTGTTGTGGTGTGGTGGGTTTTTGTTCTTGAGGTATGTAGATATAATCATTTATTCTGACCCCTTATTCTAAATAGAATATATGTTTTGAAATGTATTAGATTCTAGTGCCTCTATATAAAATGCTGGGTTTTCATTTTCGGTGAATCCCATTGAGAGCTTGTGCGACCCAGGTCTTGAGGTAGGTGGTTCCATCTCCAGACTATGTTTGGTGAACTGTATTGTTAATTTTTTACAATATAATTTTTACATGGAATTATAATTATTGATTTTTTATTGGAAATTGGTTTAATAGAAAAATGAGTTTTCTCTGGTTGCTGATAATTGGAAATAAAATGGGTATTTTCAAAGCATTGAAATCAATATATGAAATAGTGTTGAAATCGATTTAAAAAATTTGAATAAGTTATGGAAATGAGAACTTGGGTTACATTTGGTACATAGGTGGATAGTTTAACATGAGGCCACCATCCATTGTTTTTTATTTTCAGGTGGTTTTATCGTGGGATTTTCCAGTATTTCCTAGGACCATTGATATAGTGAAATGATATTGAGTATTTTAGGGAGGTTTACTCAAGGGATATTCCACTTATCACTAGGCCTATCATTTAGAAGGTAATTTTTGAACAATATTTATTGTGATATGAGTGGTCTTCTTGTTTGACCTATAGTGATACTTCGTACAAATACTTATGCATCTCAATTTATTTCATCACTTTCTATTTCATTCGTGAGTTGAATGATGATTCTTGTGAAAGATGATGTGGAAAATATTATCTCAAATTGATATATATATAATTTCTTTAGCTCTTTGAATAGGATAAAATTTTAGCATGTTTTCAATAAAAATAATTTACTAATTATCATTACAGGTTTTATTTGAAATAAGCATACTTGAATTATTATATATATATCCTTACGGAACTCATGGGTGGGATTTTATTTAGCATGTCATCTCACACCCTGTGAACCACTTCGGTGGTGTGTAAACCATTCCATGTCTTCTAATTAAGGGAATATGAAGGCATTGTAATGAGGTGGGGAGATTTCTTATCAACTGATTTAGGTTGCAGGTGGTGAGATGATGGGATTTAATCCACACTATCACATAATGTTGCTCTTTGGTTTTGGTCCTTCATAGTTAGACATTAATCTTGCAGTTTTTGGATAATTTTATATATTTTTGATTACATTGTTCTTATATTGTCATGGAATTTGTTTTTTGTTTTTTGTTTTTTGTTGCTTCTACATGGTCTGCATATATGTGGAATGTGTTCGTTTGGGTTTGATTAAATATTTCTGTGTGAATTTTTGTTTAATTCCTATGTGATTGTTTCCACCCGGTGGGGATCAGAAACATCTGTTGGGAATGTGATATGACAGTTCCAGGTGAATGGATTGAGGGTCCCTTGGGTTGGGTCTTTACAAAATGGAATCTGAGGAGGTCTATACCCAAGAGTACATGGCTTGGGGAATCATTCTGACAAGATATAAGATTTTTGGAACATAAGAGGTATGTTACAATAACTTCCTTCCATGTTCAATTCGTCACGAGACCCATGTTTCCATTGTAAGATGGGATATGTGTCTCTAGTGTTGGATTTTGTTTTAAATATAAAATTATGTGTATGGGTTTTCTGGTATGAAATGACATTTAATCTATTGTGTAATTATTACTTCTATTTCATTGTGCAATAGTATACATCTGAGTTTTGTTCCATTAGTTCCTGATGAGGGAATAACTAATGATCCACAAGGGATTCTTCCAGTATATCAGAATCTCGTCTAGACTATAGTAGGGGTTGTTATAGTTGTTGATTGAAATTTATAATGAGTACCGAACATAGTTGATGATATACTTCTAGGATATAGAATAGAGATAGAGATAGGTCAATCATAGGAATTCTCTGTGATAATCCAATGTCTTTTAAACAAACAAATGAACATCAAGAGGTGAAGGAATAACTAGATGGGATTGATTAGATATTAAAATTTCTAGAGACACTTGATAAATTCAAGGAGAAGTGTGTATCATTTACACTTGTGGGATTCTATAAGCGATGTTGGGAATCCAATGATCAGGAATACATACACATGGAATTGTATTATGTAAATTTCAAAGCCCAATTATTCTAGTAGTTTGGTCTAGAGCTGTGAATGTTGGAAAAATCTACGGTGATATACTTTTTACAGCAGGGTGAGAAATTGTGGTTAGCGTACAATAACAATATTTCTGATCATGCCCATTTTAATCTGATTATGGTAAATAATGACCAACTAAAGGATTAGAAGTACATAAGGTGTTTGTGGACAGATATCAGATCATAGTTATTTATTTTAAAAATTTCAACATTTGAGGATTCAGTAGATAGAGCTATGATGATAGAGATGAATATGGTAGGAATGGTTATATTTTTCACATAATCCATTCTATATAATTAATTTTTAAATGGAATTCATGGGAAGGAATGAATTTGGTAGGATCATAACATTTTTAAGGGTGGTGGGTCTCAACATTGAGCATCCTCCGCACCATCTACTATAGCTAGCGATATACTGCTAACATGCTATCTGGGTGGCAAGGTCGGACATACAAGAAGTTCTTGTTAAGTGCTCTCAAGGACATGAAATCATTGAGTAAATTTTTTTAACATACAACATTAACGTTAGGATATGACTAATTCTTGTTATGAGTAGGTTAATTGAATCCAAAGGCTATTGTAGAAACATCATATGCATCGAGTCATAAAGGTCACTAGCCGCATGCCTTAAGAGTGAAGATATTACACATGGTAAATGTTTTTCTAGTGAAGTACAATATAATTATGGAAATAATGAGATTTACTACCATTATTAAATATTCTATATCAATTTAATTATTTGATACTGGTTCCTCTCACTCATTTATATCTTCCTGTTTTTTTAAATTATTAACATTCCAACCGAACTTCTATCTTTTGTAATGGTGTTAGCAACACCTCTTAGTAAAAGGACTATACATAGTTTTTAGTGTCCTTTTTTTCATTAACAATAGCTAATATAATGTTTTTCTAGTATTTTCTTTTTCTCAATATGGTTATATTTGATAACTTCATTGATATAGATTGGATTTTCACCCATTGAGAGAAGGTAGATTGTTATCATCAACATGTTTCTTTATTTCTACCAATGGGAAATCTCATGTGTTTTAGGGGGAGTGGGACACAAGATTTGGTTGTGTATCACCTCACATTATAGAGATCAATAGACTGTTTCGTACTACTACAATTGATCCTCATGACATTTTATTTTTTATAGATCATTGTATTTTTTCAATACATATTTGACTTTTCCAAACAACATATCCAGTAATCCTCTATTGGGAGAGGTAGAGTTTGTGATTGAACTTGTGTGAGGAACACAACCCATGTGAAAAACTATAATAGATTGGCACAATTTGAGCTGAAAGTGCTTAAGATGTAGTTAGATGACTTAATAGAAATGGTTTTCATTATATGTAGTGTTATTCCTTGCCCATCCTCCATGATCTTTTCCATGATGGATGTTGTTTTACATATATTGTGGGTGGACTATCAAAAGTAAAACATAATAACCATTAGGAAAATGTATCCTATTATTTATTTGGATGAATTGTTTGATCAGTTAAAACATGTAGATGTGGTTTACGATTATTTATCTTTGGTTGGGATATCATCAACTTGGTGTCTGTAAGACTGATATACTGATTGAAGATTTCATGAGCGGGTATGGATATTATGAATAACTTTTAATTATTTTTTGTTTGACTAATGATCATGAATGTTTATGGATTTTATGAAATTGATATTTAATCAATACCTTGATAATTATTTGTAATTGTTTGTGGATAATATTATGGTTTATTCAAAAGCTAGGAATGAGAATGAGCACCATTTGCATTTGGTTTTGTAAATTTTTAGATTTCACTATTTGTGTGTATTGCCTTTGAAATACTGGATCTAGATTTAAGATGTTATGTTTATAGGGAACAAGTATTTTGAACAATGATTGTTTGTTGTTCCTGAGAAGGCTAATGTTTTCTTGTCATGAATACAACCATAAAATTATTTTGAGATAAATAACATCAATTATTTTATGGATAATAATAATGGGTTTTTATGTATTTATCTATCCTAGCATCACCTTTGACTAATATTACCTAGTAAGTTGTAAAATTCCCCTATGATGCGAAGATTCAGACTTATTTAGATGAATTGAAACAACTTCTGATATCATCTCTAATTCTTATCTTACATGAGATTATTAAGGGGTACATATTATTTTTTAATGCTTCTGGTGCTGGTATCAAATGATTTAGTATATAGGATAACACTGTGTTATCTTACATTCCTCATTTTCATTGACCATATCATATAAATTACACCACTATTGATTTAGAGGGTGAAGTAGTTAATAATGTGCTTAAATTATGGATGCACTATCTTATTGGGGAAATGTTCATGGTATTTTCTTATCATAATAGCATGATTTATATATTTTCTTAGAAAGACATGAATCTTAGACATATAAGATTTGTAGAATACCTGAAAAAGTTTGACATTTATATCACCTACACCCCATAAATGGAAATATTTTTTCACATACACATAAATAGAAATTACCATCATAAGATGTCCTAGAATCAAAGGAATAGAGAAACATTATAGAGATTTTCCTTTAGATTCACATGGATACTGAAGAGGATATTTTAGGTATGATTATATCACATTATTAGTTATCATCATCTCCCATGGTGTTTATTATCTGGAATCAATATAAATATGATTAGTCAACATAAATTTCAGAGAACCTTTATGGGGGGAGGATACAATTTATAGTTTTTTGTCCCTTCAGAAGATAGGTAGAACATCAAGAAGTTGGTTTCCATTATGTAATCTGTGATGAATTTAGTCTTGTTTAATTATCACATCATTTTATGGTATTTTTATCCATGAAAAATGAAGATGTATTATGACATGATATGATGATTTGGGTGGCCAGGTATGAAGCGTATCATTGAAGATTATGGGTCCCTCTTTTACACATAACAATAGATAACATGAGAGGACATGAAACCCTTTATTTTTCTTCATCCCATTTTAATGTATGTTTATAAATGTGACATGGTATCCATGTATTTTTTATTGGATTACCGTGGAATCCCCAAGGTAGTAATTTTATCTTTATAGTTGTTGATCTAGTTGTAAAGTCTCCCAATTTAATTCTGATCAAGGATACCACCAAGGTCAAAACTATTGTTAAGATGTATGTAAAAAAAATTGTGGGGTTACATGAGAGTCCTTATAACATTTTATTGGATAGGGATCCTAGTTTTACGTTGATTATTTGGAGGTGTATGCATGACTTGATTAGATAATAGTTCATGTTATGAAGAACATACTATTCACAAACTAAAAACCATAAAGAGTTTGTGATTTACATCTTAGAGGACATATTTCATGCCAATGCATTAGATTTCAGTGTTTCATGGAATAACCATTGAGTAATAGTTGAGTTTATTATAACAATTTTTGTCAGTCATCCATCAGAATGGATCCCATTGAGGAGTTGCACGGTCTCCCTTGCATGTCAACTCATTGTTGGGCTCTGGTATGCGAAGAGGCATTATTTATATTAGGTTTGGTCTATAAGATGTCATCAAATATTTAAGATGTATGTCAATGTCATGTTTCATGACACAGTCAATATAAATCATATGCATCTCGACAACGTCATCCTTTGGAGTTTCTTGTTCTTGATTGGGTTTTCTTAAATGATCATCCTCTGTTGGGTCACTTTCAGATTGAATATGAATTGAAAACCTATTTATGTTTATTTATTTCCCAACTAGTGAACATGGATTTATTTATTAATGCAATGTAGTGAACCGCAGGTTGTATCCTATTGGCCACTTTCTCACAAACTATTTTATAACATTTTTGGGTATGATGTTTTCATATATTATATTGTATTCTAAGGTTATGGATTCTAGTTTTCACTCATACCCACTATCCTATGACAAGTAGTCAGATGTTTGTTAATTATGGTGATATGTGAGTAACTTGGATTAAGTGGTTCATGTTGGAGGGTCAACCTTCTTTACTTATAGATATTGAATTTTTTAAGTATTATAAATTAATTTCAAGGAATGTTTTAGGAATTATAAGATATTTTTTATATTTTTTCATATTATTTATTCAATGCATAGATTTTTCAGTTTGGGTTCAAGAGGTTTAAAAAATACCCAATAGTTTTGTTTGACCACCTTAAAACTTATTTCATCCTTGGGAAATTGTCGAAGCCCCTCAAGATAGTACACATATGGTTCAGGTGCGGGTTCACAATCCTATTTGGGATGTGTAGTTACAATTTGTAACATGGACCTATTTTTATTTGGGGGAATTTTATATAAAGGATTTTGGACTTCTGAAGATTGATTTCTTGGTGTGGGTGAGTTCTTGACCAATCTGTTTGTTAAAAATGTGAAAAAATATATTTTTATTATAATGTTTTATTTCTACTAATATGAGTAGTAGGATGACCCTGGAAGATGTGTTAGAAAAACTATAGTTTCATAGTGAAACTGGTGGAAATACATCAGTGTACAGTTTGGGTGAAAAACCTTTTTTCACCATGTTTAGTATATATAATAAATTATGGAAAACATCCAGTGGAATATGCATACATGGTGAATGGTCTAAAAAATCAAGTTCAAAACATTTTCTCAGTGAATAATCTATATAATGTTGTTTCCACCACTCAATCAATGAATTAGGATCTATATTCATTTAACGGATTATCAATATGTGTTTTTTTGTAGAGTTTCATGGATTATACGTTTTTTGGTCAATTATAATATTATTGTTTCATGAATTAGTGTTTAATATTGTTCTTAGACATAGAATAGGATTGATAAAATCACATAATGAATGGTTTTTAACTTTTTGAAAAATAAATTCAATAAAATGAATTTTTGGTTTTATTAGGTTACAAAGGAGACATGATTTTGGAGTTCTTCATTTGAATATTAAAATTAGGTTTTAGGGAGTGGATTTTATTTTATTTTTGGGTTTGAAATTATTTATGTCAATTGAGATAAATTAGAAAATATGTA
This sequence comes from Viscum album, assembly GCA_963277665.1. NCBI lineage: Eukaryota > Viridiplantae > Streptophyta > Magnoliopsida > Santalales > Viscaceae > Viscum > Viscum album. The sequence goes on along the minus strand of OY728150.1, from coordinate 2,043,311,841 downwards.
TTTTTAATTACCCATATGGTGTTTGAAAAATAATGAAGTCCATTTTTCACATTTTTTGAATGTAAAATTCAAAAGATATTTTTATAATTAAAATTCAGTGGTTTTGGTCAATATATCCATTATAGTGGGAATTCTGATCGCCTGAATCATGTTTGTGTTTTTTGATAAATTTTAATGATTCTTACAATAAAGGAGTTGGATTATCAAGATGGAAATGTATCCGGTAGTCATCCTAGTGATCCAAGATATAACTTGTTAGTCCCAAAATAAATATATAATCCTGATATAGTGGGAGATATGTGTTCATAATGACATGAGGACCATTTATGAGTGTTTTGAATCAATATTCTATAGGATTTTTTGGATCAGATTACCCTTGTGATATTGCTATTTTTCTCTAGGAATAACTAAATCATCGACCCACTATAAACTACAAAAACCACTATGGAGAGCTAAATAATTCTATAGACTGAATAATTTGGTTTCTAATGGGGGAATAATACTATTCATATATATTTGTTTTAGTTAGTTTATTGATGATTTTACAATCCCACCTTCATATAAATTTTTTCTCTTGAGTCTATTATAGTTTAGAAGGACCAAGAGTTTTTGGACATCTCTTCCGTTGATTAGATAGATAAGGATTATGTTGAATGTTTTAGTGGATTGGTGAAATTCTATCTAGAGTTTTCTTCCAGTGATTTGATAAATGTGAGACCATTTGTACAGTCCTTAATCCAATCATTCATTCATCAATGCTTCAATCTGACCATGCTATATTAATTTATGTGGTCATATAGACATCATCCTTAATGAAATAATAAAATTTTAACCTATTATAAGTAGTTAGTTCACACCATATAATGTTAATATGTGTGATCCAGTCCACAAGGAATAGATATTGGTGGGTGATGATGATTAAATGTCATATCCAAAATCAACTACCCCTTATTAAAAAATTATACTGTTGATATTGTGTTTTTAGTGAATAATTGTTTTTGATAATATTGACAACCTATCATATATGTTGTCTTATTAATATCATTTAAAGATTTTATATGCCTAGTGGATGCCGAAAGGATTCTCATATATAGTTTATGTCTGGGTAGTTGTTTGTGATGATGCCTCCAGGGTATAGTTGGAAGTTGATATTTGTCTTGAGGATTCATATTTTGAAATTTTTCATTTTCACGATACTTACCATTGATATTATAAATCCAACATCCACTCCGTATAATTGAAGAAATATATTTTTGTCATTTTCATATATCTTTTGATATGATTATATCTCATCAATTATTATTGTTTTTTTGTATCATTTGGGCCATGAGTTATGGTTTATTGATGAATGAAACCAGGATGAATTGAGTATCAAAATGGGTAATGTGTTCTAGTTTTTAGTAACTGGTAATATTATGAGTGATTCCCAGTTAAGAATATCTATTAGGAAAACCATGAGTTGGGTTTTTGTAAGTTTGACATTGATTTACCCTCCATATAGTTTCATGACATATGTTTAGAATGACAACATTCCAATTAGATAAATTCTCATATATGAGGTGTTTCTACGACTTTATAAATTTAACTATACTGGTTATCAGTCATAATGATATATTTATTTTTATATTATATTTACTCACTTGTATAATTTAAGAGATTTTTTTCTATTTGGGTAATATTATTTTTTTAGTTATGATCATTCCTCTTTAGTGATGGCCAATATTTTGTTTGTTATTATATGATGTCTTATCATTTTATATAAATTATAAATGGTGGGGTGACAATTGGTAAGCCTCTTTTCGTTCTCCTTATTATCATTGATAATTTTTTAGAGTGGTTTCTATATACATGTACATTTTATTTGGGCACATGTAACCTCATATATTCTGAAGGTGACATATGATTACATTATTTCTTTAATTTTGGAATTGGATTCGATAGTCTATTCTATGAGGTGATAAGTTATTTGAAATGAACAAATTAAATTCATATTAGAATATTTTATATCCCAATGGTTCGTTTCATTGTATGAATTAGAGGGTTCAATAGTTATTTTCCTAAGTAGTGGCATATTTTATTCTAATGTGGTTATTTTTAGGTTTATTAGGGGACTTCATGGTTACGTCATTTCCATAGGTAATTTATTATTGAATTTTCTCTATATTTATATACTATAATAATTTATTGGTATGTAATGTGGCAGAATAAGGATAAATGTGACACACTAATATTTCATATGCTTTATTATTATTATTTTTTTAGTTTTTCCCTTGATTTCATGGTGTTACATGGTATAATTTTTATGTTTTTAGAGATTTTCTAGGGATTCACTAAAATACCCTGAGATTTTAAGTTGTACACCTATATTTTTTTTCTTTTATATCAATATTAAAAAAACACGGAGTTTAATAAACCTTGACATACTATTGAAAAATTATTATCTAATGTGATATTTATCTCCCAGCTGATTGAATGTTGTCTATTAATCTAACTAACTTAATTATGAAAAATATATTTTTTATGCATGTAAAAAATTTAATCAATGGTTATCAATTTATTGAAAATTTAATGAAACATCACTTGAATGTAAAATATTTGTTTTTCTAAAAATAATTCTTATATGAAAAATCTTTATTTTTCATAATAAATTATATTAATCACTATTAGTTAATCATTTTAATAATATTTATATTTTGTTTTTTAAATACTTTTCTAACATTCACCTCATTAATTTTATAGGCATGAGATAAAAATTATTCTTATTTGGTTAATAAAAATATATTTTTATAAATAATTATATTTCATTTGTTTCACACATTAAATTTAAAATGAATTTAAAATAACTATTGAAATTGAATAAAAAAATAGAATCCATATTAAGAATTATGAGATTCAAATTTAGTAAATATGACCCTTGATTATTTTAATAAATAAAAAGTAAATTTGGTAAATTTTTGCCACATCAGGAACAGTAAATAGGGTAAAACATGGTTAAAACATTATGTTAAGACATGTAAATTCCCATGACACAAGATATATAAATATGTTTCACAAAACCCTGATATTTGTATTTTTTATATCATATTCAAAACATAACATAGAACATAAATGAATAAAGATATATATTACCATTATAACATATCCGTTAAATTAGATGATATAAAATATAAAAACAAATTTAATAGATATATATATATATATATATATATATATATATATATATGTCTCAATCTATATAAATTGATGATAAATTATTAATAAATAATCAATCAATTTTTTGTAATTCGATTTTATTCATTTTAAATAGGTTTTCTTAAAAAATTATTTGTATAGGTTTTAATTATGAAATAATGTTTTGTAAAATTTTAAAATCAATTTTTTAAAATTAAATTTAATATTATAATCATAATATAAAAATTAACATTTGGTGATATTTTGTTATTTTTTATGAAATATTTGTTTTTCAGTGAATAATGAAAAATAATAATTTTTTTATAGTATTTTCTTTTCAACAAATTAAAAATATAATAAAATCCATAGAAAGTGTTGAATAGTTTTTAATGTATCCTATCTATTATTTAGTTTTATGTTATCCACATAATTAATTTTCAATTAACATTATATTGGTGTTTTGTATATGTTTTATATGGTAAAAAGATGAATTATTACTAAAAAATATTTTTAAATGCATAATGTACCTCATTTTTAATTGAGTTAAATAATAAAAAATAAGAAATTTTTTAATTTAATTTTTAATATATATAATTTTAAATTAATATAGTTTCACGCAATCATTATTATTACTCATTTAATTCATACAATAGACATATATATTATCATCCAACATCAAATATAAATAATCCCTTGTTTTGACATATATCCAGATATTGAAGGGGAATATTATGATAATTGCATGATTCAACATAAGTAACCTGGGAATTGTGATGGTGATCCATTCCACGGTTGAGAATTTTGTTCGGAGTTAAAAAACACATGGGGGAATTATTCCCATCCAGCCATAGAAGTTTTCTTTTGAGAGCACAACACCAAAATTAATTAGAAGGTGTGCCTCTTGTGATTCTTTTTCCATCAATCACGAAGAGTTCCAAATATATCATTACAATGGTAAAGATTATGAACATTATCATTGTACATCTTTTCTATAGATCCTTTAGAATCATAAAGCTGAATATTCTTCCTTTAATATGATAGGGATCGACATTCATTCCTTATCATAACGCCAATGAACAATATAAACTACTTATCCACAACTCCACTTGAGAGTTTTATCATTGAGTATGATTCCATTAAAAGACTTAGAAGAAATGAAAAATGCATTTTTATTTAATTAAAACCAAATTTTAGTTTATATTATGTTTTACAAAACCCTGATATATTTATTTTTTATATCATATTCAACACATAACATAGAACATAAATGAACGAAGATATATATTATCATTAAAACATATCCGTTAAATTAGACGGTATAAAATATAAAAACCAATTTAAGAGATATATATATATATATATCTATCTATCTATCTCAATCAATATAAATTGATGATAAATGATTAATAAATAATCAATCAATTTTTTGTATTTTGATATTATTCATTAAAAGTATGTTATCAACAAAAATTATTTGTATAGTTTTTAATTATGAAATAATTTTTTGTAAAATTTTAAAATCAATTTTTTTAAAATTAAATTTAATATTATAATTGCAATATAAAAATTAAAATTTTGTGATATTTTGTTATTTTTTAAGAAATATTGATTTTTCAGTGACTAATGAAAAATTAAAATTTTTTAAATTGTATTTTACTTTCAATAAGATAAAAATATATTAAAATCACTAGAAAGTGCTGAATAGTTTTCAATGTATTATATCTTTTAACTAGTTTTATGTTATCCACATAATTAATTTTCAATCAACATTAAATTAGTCTTTTGTATATGTTTTTTAGGCAAAAAAGATGAATTATTTCTGAAAACTATTTTTAAATGCATAATGTACTTCATTTTTAATTGATTTAAATAATAACACATGGGTATTTTTTTAATATAATTTATTATTATATATTATTTTAAATTAATTTAGTTTCATGAAATCATTATTATTACTCATTTAGTCCATAAAATAGACATATATATTATCATCCAACATCAAATATAAAAAATCCCTTATTTTAACATATATCGTGATAGTGAGGTGGATAATTATGATAATTTCATTTTTCAAAAAATGTATCATGGGAATTGTGATGGTGATGCATTCCATGGTTGAGCATGAAGTTTCGAGTTAACAATCATGTAACACCCCAAGCTTCTACGGTACGCTTCTCTTTGAATAATGTGATAGTGTGTGTTGTATGCAACACAGAGTTCTAACACACCATAACCCATCAAACTAGCCGTTATGAATAGTAATACCTACTTTTTGAAATTATATATATTTTATATTTCAAAATGGACTTCATTTTTGGATTTGGAATATAGAATTTAGCCTAAGATGAAATTTCGGTACTTTTCAGATAACTTTCATATTTTGATGAATACTGAAAATTACTAAATTTTAATTAAAAACAACTTTTTTAATCAAAATAATTAATATTGATAAATTATGAATTTGAGTGGTTTTAAATTATATTTAGAATATATTTTTACCATTTAATATAATTTTTGTCATTGGACATAATTTTACAATTAAACCGAACGTAAACAAGTGTCAATCTGTTGATAGTTATTATCTCTTAAAAACACGCTTTTTGTTTTGACATCAGGAATAAATTTTAAATTAATTTCTGCCACTTCTGTGTTTTGAATTTAGAAAAATGGATTCCATATTTGGAATCAGGATTTCCAAATTGTGTAAATAGGTAACTTTTATTTTTAGACATTTTGAATAATTACTGCGGTAAATATTTTATTTACCATGGTTAAGGGTATATCCGGTAAATAAGGGTTAAAAAATAATATTATAATAATACTAAATTACCCTAAAACGTGTCCTAGCCTTATTGGTTGATACATGGTAAATAAAAAGTGGATATTATTTTGGTGTCATTTTTTAGACCCACGTAATGTTGACTTAGATATCATGTTTGTGAATATACCATTAGAATATTGGAGTCTGTTGAAAGAGAAATAATTATAAAGATAATATTCAGATAAGGTTATTTCATTTAAAATTTTTGAGAACACATAAATAATTTTAAAATTACAATGTTATATTTTTTTTCATTTTTTGTGATGTTTATTCCAATGTTTTAGAGTGATTTCAAGGGAATGAATGATATATGGTAATTTTTGGGAATACTTCAAATGTGTAATATATTGTAGTATAAATCATGATGAGATGAATCCATATATTAAGAAGGTATAATTGTTCAATGAATATAATAAAATATATTATTAAATTTTGAGACACATCTAATTAAAGATAATTATTTTAAAATATTTAATGTTGGTGAGTATAGAATTTAATAATTATGTATATTATAATCTTGTAATGAAAATAATATGAGGAAATTAACAATTATTTATGTTATGGTATTCAAAAGATAACACATTTTATTTAGAAAATTAGTTACATCCCATGTCACCATGTATACATAAGAGTAATTATAATCCATACATAAGTTTAATCTTGATAATAATTGATTTAGATTCACATATTCTTGGGTACACATAGAAAATATTTTTGAAAAATAATTGTCATTTTTTATAGAAATATAAAAATAGTGAATAAAAAATATCTTAAACACAATTATAATAATTCAACAACAAATATGGGTCATTTCAACAATACATGATGGTCATTATAAATATATATATATAAAACCAATTCTTTTAATAAATTAATACATGATTCATTACATAAATATCTAATAAAAAAACCATGTATTGAGACGCCTAGTTTCATTGGTTGACATGGTACATAAAAAATTGAAAATAAAAAAGATTTTTTTACATTATTCTCCATACAGAGAATAGAAATTCTTTTCTTCTATTACAACTAAATTGGGTAATTTAGGTAATACTTAAATAAAAGTGGTGTGGTAAAAGTCCCTAAAAGGGAATAAGAATTATAAAAAAGTATAACATATAATTAAAAATGAATAACATTATATAATAATACAAAATTCTCATTAATAATCATATGGGATCATGAAATAATGTATATTGATTCATAAGATCACAGAAACATAAGAATTTAAAAAAAAACATACTATATGACATATTAAAAAGTTATGTATAACCACCTAGATGATATAACATTGTCTATAGAGTGCCATCATGGATTAGTTTTAATCACTCGTATAATACATATAATCTCCTAATACATAAATATTATCGAATTACATGGAGTGTTATCTTGGTACACCCATCAATTCATATAAATGTATATGTGATCTAGTTAATGGAATCACATTTATGTCATAAGCACAAGAAAAATTCATGTAAAGTAAATGGATTACATAATCATGTCAAATAACATTTCCAAATGACACAAAATAATAAATTCATTTAATGAAGGGGTTGAATCATTATTGGATGTATCTAGATAAATAATGAATCATGTGCCATGTAAATGAAGTTCATGTGAATTGAGACATAAAAAGTTTTAGATATGTAATTTTTTAAATATTCCCTTTAAATGTTGTTTGAGGATAAATGAGTCAATAATAATTAATATGGGTAAAGGAATAGTAATTTCAACGATACAAGAAATAAAAAAACATTCCTTTTTAAATTGAAATATCTCAAAAACTATTTAATTTTAAATTAATTTCACCAAGTTTTACTTTTAATGTGGTATGAAATAGAGTAGTTCCCTTTATTCTGTTCTATTATTGAATTTGAGAAGGGAACCCATAAAACATGTATATTTGCATCATGAATAGGTAAATTATTCTATAAATATATGTGTGGGAAATATATACAAAATATATTATTTTTAAATTTTAATAATTTGGATACAAAGTAAGGTAATTAGAAAAAAATTATAACCTACTGAAAACAGGGCGTTCTAGAGAGATCCATTAGCTTATTTCAAGATATGTTCTGCACTGGTACAAATTTTCTTGAATAATCAAACAACATTAATCAAAAAATTAATTTATAATATTTTCCAGAGAAATTTTATTTTATATAATTATATTATATAAATTTAATTCTATTATATAGGGATATAATTTTAAAATTCTTTATTCAATGGGTGTTCGTTTAATAGTTTGAGGGTTTGTCTTCTTGTGGGTAGTTATTGATGATATTTACAAAATTTATAGAAAAAAATATGTAAAAATAGTTAATATTCATGTAATTTCAGAAATTGATATCTTCAAAAATATCCATATGTCTTCCAACATTTGTTTAATTTTTTTCTTTATAAATGATACTTTTATATGGTTATTTCATTTATGTGATATTACTGGCCATCAAAAATTTATTAATTTTAAATAAATAAAAAATTAATAAACAAGAAATAAATTATTATTAATGTTACATTTATATGGAGATTCAATTTAAGAGGTACTAATATACATCATAAAATAGATTCATTTTAATTAAATAAAAAATTCATGAACAAGAAATAAATTATTAGGTACATATTTTTATCATATTTTTAGGAGAAAGGGTTTGACCCATGTGATTCCTCTTCATATTTCAGATGGGGTGGAAGAATCATTGTTATTTTGAAAGGGTTCTCAATTTTGATAGTGGTCTCGAAGATAGATATTCCCTCTAAGTATCTGTTTGTGCGGTGACACTACCTCATACGGGGGCCGAGTGGCTGCAACCATGACTTCCTCAAGGCGATGCGGTGGGAGGACAAAGGTGAGTTGGCATTCAACAATCAGCATTTCTGATCTAGTGCTCTTCTAGATAGATGCAGTAATAATTTTCATTCCTTAGGCTTCTGGATTTATAGTTTTAAGGGATACATAGGGGTTGGAGGCGTCTTGGATGTGACTTCCTTGATAGAAGATCTGTGTCTAGTGAGGGATGCGACGACCTACATGCCCCGATCAGGACTTTGAAGGTAGAAGCAGCATGGTGGATGTCCAATGTATACTTCCTTAGTACGATCCGGATGTGTTAGTGTGATAGTAAAATTTCTAGAGAGAGATATGGGTGGAGGAAGATATCTGGTTTCATTGTCAATTAGATTCTGGCTGCAAGTGGTGGAGAGTTCAAATTTGGCGACAAGCGGTGGCATGTGTCTAGTCACAGCGGGGTCCTATTGAGTGCTATTGTGGGAAGAATCACATACTTTTTCTAGTACTTTGACCATTATTAAGAACTTTTCTTTGGTATTTAGGACATTGGGACATGTTATTTGAAATGGAATTATTTCATTGGTATTTCATGCAATTGAAGTTTAATGCCTAAGTGCCTTAAGTGTTGGGTTTTCTATTGGGATCTCCATTTTCCCACAAAAGGGACTTTTTTAGTTTATTCTTTTTTAACTATGAGGAGACCCTCAACTTTTATAGTATATTAATTCATTCTTGAGAGTTAAAATTAATGAGTTTTTACATCACCCCTTAAACCAATATTCATGTATTTAACATAAATTCTTAAATACCACATTTTGGTGTATTTCACTATCAAACCATTATTGCCCATTTTGGAAAATAAAAAATAAATCATCCAGACCATTTTCAAATTGTATAATTAGAAAATTAAATACAATTCCTGAAATTAATTTTCAATGAATGATAATTTTAATTTTTAAATTACATCCTTATTAATTTAAAAAATGCAAATTTTAATATTATTATCATTTTTTGACAATTAAAAAATATATTCATTTTATCATAAAATAATATAATCACTATAATAAAATTAATATTTTTTTATAAAATTCTATCATGAAAAAATAAGTGTTATAGTAAATATTTAAAATTATCATAATAACATAAGTAAATCAAATATGATTTATAGGAATACAAACAATTATTTTAGAAATTTTTAATATTTTTTATTTTAACCATGATATAAACTTCCATAATTATTTATTATAAGGTATCTTATTATTGTTTTTCCATTAAATATGTTAGGTTACTATTCAAATAGTTAGGTTACGATTATAACGATCATTTTATAGTTCATAATAGATAGATTGATATTCCAATATTGAGATTACTATTAAAAAAGTGATATTTATAATGGTCAAATGGGTTTCTGATTTTATAAAAGTAAAAAATATTTCAGTCATTCATAATTATACTCTAATTTCTCTTAATGAAATATATATTTTCATTTTCAAAATTAATATTTCATTAATAATATTTTGTTTCATTTATATGATGTTTTGTGTGAGTGCAATCATTCTGGGGGACCAAAAATTTCATAATTTTTATATTATAGTTATAATATATTTTATATTTTTGATCCCTAAATAATATAAAAGATTATTATTGATTTGTTTATTCTGATAATTTATTGTTTTTGGTAATATAATATAATTTTTCACATTTTTTAATTATTTCATGTTCCAAACATAATACTAAATTATATTGTACAAGAAATTCAAATAATATGAAGTAAATTTACATCAATAAAATTCTAGTTCATTACATCCTTCTCATTTGAAGAAATTTCATCCCATAAATTTATTTTCGGTCACTATATAGATTAGGGTACTCATGTATCATTACTTCTTTCAATGACATCACCTCTTCCATATGGTTCTCTCATAACACTTTGTCTTGATGAGTTACCTTTTTAATAGAAAAATATCTCTATAGTGAAACCTATAGTAAGTTATACCTTATTCATAAATCTCATAGAACTCTCACATAGAGGTGTTTATAGGGACATATTACCAATAACATCAAACTCTAGATCCAGTCTATTATTTTCGACATAACAATTCTATGGACTTTGAGATTTCATTATGTGCTATTGAATAGTTTAAACCTTTTGTGTTATTTCATATACCATTTAATGTCTAAAAATCTGACATTCACAAACTTCATCACAAGAAATTATTTTTCTATATCTATTTTTGACATTGGGATTTATATGGAGCCATTTAGATTCTTGAGTGATGGTTGTTAGTGTATGAGACCATGACTAGATGACGATGTTCATACCAATCACCATTAAAGGCTATCATGCATGATCTACGCATATAAAAAAATGGATAGACCGTTATGGTTATCCATTAAATTAGGGGGTGATAGGAAATAATGAATTTCAACATTGTCTTTATAGATTTCTAATTAATTATCTTGAACAGGGTGGAAATCGTTGGATCCAAATAACAAAGAATCAATAGTGGTGTCCTATGTAGCCTCACCACCTCCCTGGTACATATCCTTGAATGTTGGACACATTATATAACCTATATAATTTCAATCAAGTGATAATTGCATATAATATTATTGACTACAACCTATATGGTATTATTTCCACTATATACCCCGAATAAACATGTGACAAAGTTTTTAGTGATGTTTTCCAATTACCATATAGATATGGGTAATTATTATATTATACCCTTAAATATTATCCTTTCCTATTCACTTATTGACATTCCAATCACTTCGATTCATAATCCACAATATCCTTCTTTATATTATCCCACGAATAGTAAAATATGGGATATCGATACATCTTGAAGATAAATTTATGTATGTATCAATTCATGATATGAAAATCAATGAATATATCCTTCATTATCTCGAGAATTGACATTAGACATATTCATGAACCAAATTATAAAAAATAATTTTTGAAAATTTTGTACTCTGAGGACCTACCATTACTAATATAATCTATATTCGTTTTTATATCCATATAATCTCTTTGATCATCCTTTAACAATACTTCACTTTTTTTATGACATAATTTGAGATTGGACAGATGTTTCACCTTATATAATGACATCCATGTTGATCATTTATAAGTATAATAAGAATTGATCCTTCTCTATTATATCCAATGATATGCTAGTATGATCGATTCTACTTAAAGAATATTCTCATTAATATTCCATACCAAGATGGAAATGTATTGATTATCCATAGTCCCCGATCAACTATGGACATCATTAATGGAAATAGTATGCTTCTTCTATGTGGATATATTTTTGAGGCTCTTATGATCTTTATATTCATCATGGATATCCCCATAAGGATAATTCAACTAAATCATCAATAAAAATATAACTATATCCAAAAATGGATCATGCATTGGATATTTATTTTTCGAATCATTCTTCTTCCATAAGTTACAGGCTATCACATTATATTTTTGTGTCACTATTAATCACAATATGTTCTGGGAAGATTCACTATATACTACAAAATGAAATAAACATTGGGTATTGTGTATAACATCACAGTGATAAGAATATTTTTCAATTCCATGAATCCCTCTTACCATTCATTAGTTTATGAATCTTTAGCTCACTTATGAGATAACATAGTCAAAGGGTTTGAAAATCATGATAATTTACTCAAAAATATTTCATAATGGTCATATTTGCTAATGAATTTGTGGATCTCTATTGAAAATGATGGTATAGGCCACTACCCACTTATTTATCCTTGAAGAATCCAAATATATATCACTTATAGTGATAACATGGAATATGAATGATAATTCCACCATTCAAAATAAAATATTTCTATACATTCCATAATGATTCTACTTTATCAATTTCATTAGAATAGTACTACACTTCTCTTCATAATCTTATCTTCATGTAGAGTCTATTATTGTAAAATCTATTAATAATACCACAAATTTATTATAGAGATATATAAAAAACTATTCATTAAGTCCACGAAGACTGAAATAATATTATTGTGTTCTAATGTATTCACTCTAATGTCATATTATCTACTACATGTTTGAAAGTTAGACATAGGAATAACATACTTATTCACATTATATTGACCATATCCCAACAATAGTTCCAACATAGGAAATACGTTGGCACATGTAGTTGAAGAAAAACATGTACAATCCATGGTAAGGAATATTTGTGATGTAAGATAATATTGTTGATGTCAAAACATTCAATATAGGGGTGAATTGACCGATCCTTCTTCTTGATAAATATGACAAATACATTCAACTATGAATAACTCATGTGTATTAAAACCATTACCAAATTATTTTCTAAATGCTTTCTCCATTTTTTCAACTCGTTAGTAGCCATTACATAGGGATTCATGGATATATTCAAGTATCTAGGTATAAGAATGATTAATAACTCATCATCTCAGTATAAGTGATTTCTAGATATCAATTTAAGTAGTATAGTATTATAACCCATCATAATCGACATATATTTTGGATTTACTATCTCCTTTGTCTCAATCATTCAAGGTAGATATTGTTGATGATATGAATAATATATATATTATTGAGATTAATATTCCAATGAAGATCCAATATCCTTGTTACACAATCAAATAAATTCTGGAAGACTTGATATATGAATAGTGAATTCCCTCCCCCTATAGTAGAAGTTGGTTTTATACCTGGACAAATAAATAATTCCCAATATAGCATAAAACTCTAATAATGGAAGAACAAAAATATTTCATGGATTTTACTTCCTAAAATCATTGATTGGGGATGAGTTATAATTTTGAGATGGAATAACTTTCCTATTTTTTACCAAAAATAACTAAAACCCCGTGTTTTGAGGTGATGTTGGTATAGATATACAAATCATGAAAAATATGATAGAATTAATTTAAACAGAATCAAATAATATTCTATTTACTATTGGATAAATAATAATATTATCTTCACCATGTCATTATCAGCATCCACCTCAATAGTATTGAAAAAATATAACAACTTGATCTCTTTAGGCCTTAGAGTTTGTTGTTACTGGTTATCTCTAACAACACTTTTCTCGTTGAATTTTCTTACATAGTTTCTGTGATACATGATATTAAACCACAAGAGTAAAATTTTAGTTTTGATTAGAAAAATTTGTATATATTACATTTTTGGGATTATTCATCACCCTTTAATAATTATTTTCTTGATTCCCCTCATTTCAAAATTTTATGTATTTACTATTTCCCTTAAGATAGTTTTCGATATGCTTCATCCCAAATTTTTACATGATAAAAATATGATTTTCATTCCAACAAGATAATTTTCCATTGAACCTCCTGAATGATAATGAAATTTTATATATTATTTTCTATTCACATTAGAAAATATATAGTCTTCAGTATATATATTACCAATAATGGTACAATTGTAAATCTCTTAACTGTGGTGATTTTCTCAAATCACCCATTATTTTTTTAAAATCATAATTAATGCACTGAATAATCGGTTCAAATTGATTTTAGTGTCATGAAAAAAGATGGAGAAAAATAAGGAAAACCTTGTGATGTTTTACTCAAACACCATGATAGGTTCATATTCCTTTTTTTCTGAGGTTCAACTTCTCAATTATTATATAGATATATACGGTAAAATATTTATTGAATAATATTTTTTTGAATCCATTTAACATAATGGAATAAATTTCCTCCTATGGTTTCATATTCATGAGTAGTGTCCACATAGAATTTAATCTCAACAACTTTAATTTATTCTTCCATGATTCCGGGATTAGAAGATCCACTGATTATAGGAGGTCTCTATCCCATAATATAATCAACCACAATATTTAGATTCTTGTGAAAATGAGGTAATTTAATACAATCCACATTATTATTATTGGAAGAGAAAATGTTTTTAATTGTATATTATAGTATTTTTAAAATAAGAAACATAATAATGAAACAATCTAGGATCCAAAGGTTTACTGTATAGAAAAATTCTACACACACAACAATTCTAAAATATAAAAGATAAAAATAAGTTGAAATATAATATTTTTCCCTTCTAAATATATTAAGATCTCTATAATACATGTAATAACCTAAGGATATACATCTATGAAATGTGTGAGCTAAAAGGCCAGTACGGAGAGAAATTATGGAAATGAATTAATAGTATATGGGCGGGCATATTAAACATCATTATATCATAATTATAATATCATCACCAAAAAGTAGAAATTTAATGACACAATGTTTTATGAATGGAAATTCACTACTTATATTAATTATCATATAATCACATAAAATCACAGTACAATAAACTAATACGTACTATATTACCTCTAAAAATAATATTATCACTTTTTTTATTTGAATTTCAAAATTCTGACATACACTGTTGCGATTAGAAAGATGTTTGGGGTTTGATGGAAAAAACATAATTTTTTTAAAATATTACCCTACCATAATGAAACTTAAAATACCTTAGGAATAGTAATATTATCCATATGAATAGTAAAGCATCCAAAATAATAGTCACCTCACCCATGAATGTATAAATGAAATTTAGGCAACTTATAAGTTATAATATGACAATATTAAAATTCATGGTATTTTTGTAAGACTTAGATAATTAATTATAATTAATTAATTATTCTAAAAGAAAATGTATTTTCTAAAATGGTGTTCATAAATTAACAATTTTATATATTCTGGTTTTATGATAATTTTATAAGATCTTGTGTAATTTTTGAATGTATTATAAAATTAGTTATAGTTTAAAAATTTGTATTTTTCATGTGATTTATGATTTAAAAAAAACTAGAATAATTATATTTAGAAAATTATTTCTGAGAAATGGATATTTTTTTTTGCTTCTACACGTCCAGAAAATAGTGATGGTGAATTTTCTGGATTTTTCGATAATAATTGAATTTTTTATTAATAGTAAAATACTATAATTCACAATAAGTTGTAAAACCAGAATTTCTCCATCTTGTTAGAGTCATGGATAATGTGAATGGCCATTGGTTCAATCTAACATGCACATATTACTATTTTTTGTCATGGAATCATCATTATTTTTGGTATTTAGGGAAATTAATAATCTATGGAATTAAATATCATGAAACCCTCATCCCCTCCATGATTAATACCACCATCCTTACCTCTTATCATCACTCCTCTCAAGCCTTGTGCCTAGCCTAAATTATTACTAAATCACTCACCAATATCCTCACCCATGTCCAGTAGCCCTTAGTCTCTTCAAAATAACAAATCCACTCCCCATATTATTTTCAAAAGGAAGATTGATTCATGAGGTAAATTCTTATTTTCAATTCATTTACATTCTTTTCAAGTTCTTTTTTCCATTTATATACTTACCAAACCTCATCAATATGTTACAACAACTCCATAACCTTACATGTACAAGAATTTTTTTATGATAATGGAATAATTCATTATTATATCTCCATTACTCTTCTTTAATAGAAGTAGCAAAGACACTGCCCTAGATGAATTAATTTACCACATTCAAGGATGATGGGTTTTAAATTTATTTTACCATCTTGAATTCTAGTAAAGAAACTAATTTTATTGTTGAACCAGACTACTAAATATGTATTTTATCTTATGTGATGTTCCATAATCCTTTTTAACACAATATGTAAAACTAAAATTTCAATCTTGTTAATTATGAGAAAAATCGCAAAATTAATCCAAGCGTTTAACATTAATATTTTATATAAAAATTCACCTTGATTTCAAATAAATAAATGAATTTTATAACATTTAATCATCTGAATGTTAAATATTTGCATATAAATTAAATTATGGACAACCACTCTCATCATACATGTCTATCCAAACATGAATTTCTGTGAACCAATAATTAAAACCAATGATGCAACCAGACCCGAAAAATGAAACTGATCCTCATAACCAAACAAAAAGGCATGGAATGAACATAAA
Organism: Viscum album; assembly: GCA_963277665.1. Taxonomy (NCBI): domain Eukaryota; kingdom Viridiplantae; phylum Streptophyta; class Magnoliopsida; order Santalales; family Viscaceae; genus Viscum; species Viscum album. Next base: position 2,043,295,048 of record OY728150.1, on the reverse strand, counting down.
AAGGCTATAATAAATATTTCACATATATTAAATTTTATTTAATTATTAATTAATGAAATATTTTAATTATTATGGGCATTAATATCATGTGGGGAACACCATCAAACATAAGGTAAGAGATCCTCTCTATTTAAATTTTATTCAAGAATGTTCTCTATGTTATAAAATTTTATGTGTAATACCTAATGATGTGGTGTGATTTAGAACCATCATCATACTATCATGATGATTTATATGTGATGATAAACCCATTTATTTATCATTAATCCATCTTAAGTACACCTGATACCATGTCCATAATCCGTAGGGGATTCCACCTGAACCTCCTTTATTCCTATGGGTTGCCTTATCTTCCTTTTACCAAATTGATGTTTTCATATCATTTTATTTGAACCATCTATGTTTTTTGTTCATGTAATTAATATATTTATCAGGTCCCATTAATCATTCCTTTTCATGGATATACATGTTTTTTTTGTTATTCACTCCTCAATACTTCCCGATAAGAAAACCTGTTTTAAGGGAAATTATTAAATTATTGACTGATGTCAAGTGAACTATATATTATCTTTAAATACAAAATTATCTTTATAAAATCGATTGTTTCATTTATTAAATACTCATTGGCTTACATCTGGTTTTATATAACGGATTTTTCTCGATTCTATTTTAATGTTTATATAGTGTTTTCCATAAAACATCACAAAAACGTGTTAATACAAAACTTTCTTAAATAATTTTATTAAATTTTGTCACTTATACATGAAATCACTTACCATGATATATTATTATTTTCCCATATGATTTTATATTTTTATTTTATTTCCTTTCTTTGATGTACACATTTACGATACGCCCATTTGTTATGCATTATGACATGATTATGGTAACCAATTAATTTCATGGGTAACCCTTATATTTATGTAAGATTGATTGTTTATAATTATCTATGTGGAAAACATATTCATGAAAATATAATATGGGTGTGCCCATACAGTTCCCTAATTAATTGGGTAATGTTGAGTCTCTTGGGATGTTATGTGAAATGGTTTTGGCTATTAGGGTTGGTTTATGCTACCATCTGTGACGGTCTTGGAGGTTAGCCTTGGCTTGTTCTACAATGTGAAACGGTCTTGGTGGTTATCGTTGACTTATTCTAAAGTCATGTTTTATGTTTTTGAAACATTACAATGACTCCATGTTTATATTATTCCATGTTTATATGCTATTATTCTATATGTTAATTGTATTTTTATGTCATAATGAAATTCCATCCATCCCATGTGTTAATGTTTTATTACTATGATGTTTTCCTTACTGGGATTTTTGGCTCATCCAATGTTCATGTGTTCCTCAGGGTACCCTATACATATTTAAGGGCCAAATGTATGTAATGATAATGTTATGACGATTAAATAATGAAGATTTTTATTTAGACCCGTGTTTTCGGTTTTATGTACCTAGTCCTTAAAGACACTAGACTCCACAATTCTTGGCTTGTACTGTGAGGTATAATTATGCTTAAAATCATGTAATGTTATATGTAAAAGAATAGGGTCCTTATAGTTGTTACTAGAGGATGGTCAAGTTATTTTTTTGATATTAGTAATAGATAAATTTAGAAATAACCTTAAAGATGCCACTATGTATATGAAAAAAATCCTAAATTTTGGTAAGTATAGAGTAATATTTTTTCAAAGAAATACATCCCAGTCTCGATACAAATACATAGTGGTGGATCTGGCACAAATGTATCTTGGGGTAAAACCTGAAAACACCACTTTGTGCTAGAATCAATTTATAAATGGTGGACAACAATGGTCCATTCTTCACTCTTGGTTTGACACTCTCGGGGGATATGCTTGGGTGGATTCGTGAGCTTGGTATAAACCATTATTAAAGCCTTAAAAATATTTCCCCAATGAATATAATTTATAAAATATATCATGGATAACCTAGAATGATACATAAGGAATAAAATGTTAGGATATACTTATCCATTAAATGATTATCCCCTTATTTCTAAAGTCACATTTTTAAACACAATTACTAAATATTCCCGCACTATTATTGTAATTTGTTTTTCATAGTTAATGAAAGGGAAATATAAAACACAAGAAGAAAAATCAATTTCATAGGGAATGTAAATATTTCCCTAATGATATGCCTAATATGATGTGAACAGGTACTAAAAACCTCATGACAGTACTTTATTATATGGATCAAGATATTAATAATAATGTGAATCATGTAGAACAACAACCTCCCCCTCCATTGAAAGAGAATTTTCCCATTTAATCCTTTATTAAACAAGGGCCTCCAATGTTTAGTGGATTTGCTGATCCCATCTCCATGGAATAGTGTATTAAATACATTAAAATGATATTATTGGTCCTCTAGTTCTCAAAAGAAGAGAATTTCATACTATTTTGCTATCGATTCTATAAGGAAGTTGATCAGTGGTGGACACTGAATAAGAATATGAATCCCTATGCAGAAATTGATTCCAAGGTATGAGAGATATTCAAAAAAATGTTTTCAATAAATGTTTTCCCTAAACCCTCTATCTTAAGATGGAAAAAGATTTCCCCAGACTCATGTTGGAGGAAGATGATTCCATTGGAGCATATAAGGAAAAATTTACAAGGCAAGAAGGTTTGAATATATATTTTTCATGAACACCTAAACATAATTGGAACTATTATTTAGAAGAATAAATCCAAATTTACAAAAAAATTGTTGTGATTTGAGACTTTTAATATTATTTAGAGATTGTTCTTTGTGCCCTCAAAGTTGAAATGGATATCATAGAATCTCAGATTTATCATGGACCCCATGATATGAAGTAGAAAATGGAATCTAAAATTGGTGGTCCCGCAAATAAATTCCATGATGGAAAGAAGCTTGATCATCTCATGAGTAATTTTTTTTGGAAAAATCATCTTTGGAATGATATAAAGGAATGAAAAAATTGTTTAAAATGTGGAATTTTGGGACATCTAACTAAAAACTATTGATTACTTATGAATAATCCCACTAATTTGGAAGAAAAAGTGAAGGTTCAGGCCAACACTCATCATATAGTGATGTTTTACAACTAAAATAAGAATGGGAATTATGAAAACAATTTGCCTAAGCCATGGGTTGTCATAGAGAATCAATAATAACCATCAAGGAATCCAGTAAGGGGTTATTCTATCAATACTACTGAGGTGGATTCAAAAAATGATATGATGATAGATACACAAGTTATCTTTTCAAGAACAGTAAATGTAATATTTAATTTTTGTTCAACGCATTATCTATTACCATTCATGTTTTGTAGAAATATTCAAACACAACCTCAAAATTTGGAGTGCATGTTATCTGCGAGAACAATGAATGAGGAAACTATTTCATCGAACGTTTATAACTACTCCTTCGTAAATTTTTGTGGATTTAACCTCCCAAAAAATCTCATCATATTTAATTTAGTGGAGTTTGATGTTATCTTCGGCATGGATTGGATATCATAATAGAAATCCAACACCATCTATCAGAAAATGGAGATCACTTATCACATCCCGAAGAATCTTCTAATACACTAAAAGTGTAAATAGGAAGATTAATCTTATTTATAATAATCATCTCATGTGTGGATATTGCTTCATTATAATAATTAAAATCTAGATCATCTGATTTGGATGAAGGAGAGAATCATTCTGGAAGACATGCTCATTATAAGGGATTACAATAATGTATTCCATAAAGAGTTTCATGGTTTTACTCCTGATCGAGAGACTGTGTTCTCAATTGAACTTATTCATAGATCTCCTCCACTATCAGAAGCACCTTATTAAATTACCACGTTGAGATGCAGGAGATGAAGAAGAATTAATAGGAGAATCTAGAGTTGGGTTTTATATGAAAAACTTATTCACCATGGGGTGCGCCATTCCTCTTTGTGAAGAATAAGGAAGGATCAATGCGCCTCTTCATTTATTACCAAGAGATCAATAAAATACCAATAAATAACAAGTATCCCTTATCATAGATAAATGACTTGTTTGATCAGCTTTGTTGGGTCGGTTATTTCTCTAAGGTGGACCTTCGGTCAGGAAATCACCAATTAAAGGTGAGGAAGGAAGATATTCCCATGATTTCATTTTCAATGAGGTATGAACAATATGATTTCATTTTTAAGAACATTAGAATATCTAATTCTCCTGAAATTTTTAAGGATTTAATGAATAGAGAAATCATAGATTACCTAGACAAATTTGTGGTAGTCTTTATTGATGATATTCTGATATACACCAACAGAAAGTAGGAATAGGAGAAGAATTTGAATACTTGGTTATAGAATTTCAAAATGGATACCATTTTTTGAGGTACAATAAACATGATTTTTACATGGAGGAAGTATCATTCATGGTAACTGTTCTCACTAACATAGGGATATCTTTGGACACCTCTAAGATAAAGGCAAATGAATAGTGGGTGTGGCCAAAATTTTTAATGGATATTCAAAGATTTTTGGGCTAACTAGATATTATCAAATATTTGTGATTAATATTTCATGATTTCCAAACCCAATGAAAAAGTTAACATGGAGGTTAGTAATGTTTTTCTAGACTAAATAATTTGAATACTGCTTTACATTGTTGAAAAAGTGGGGTATCGCTATTTCTGTACTCTTGCTCCCAATTAGTAGAGAACTCTTTTTGGTGTTCAATGATGATTCAAAGAAGTTATTAGGATGTGGGTTGATTTTAAATTATAAATTTATAGAATATACCTCAAGGATGTTGGAAATAAATGGGGAAAACTATCCTATGTAAGATATGTAGTTTATAGTTGTGATCATTATGTTTAAAATATTACGACATTATATCTATGGGGGGAAGAGTGGGATATATACAGAACACAAGAGTCTCAAATATTTTTTCACATAAAAGTGTTTAATATTCACCAGAAAAAGCTGGATAGATATCATCAAGGATTATGACTACTCTATCAATAACTATCCCAGTAAGGAAAAGACGATGGAAGATGCTTTGAGTAGAAAAGATCCTTCATCTTAATTAATGATGTAATTTTAAATGGATCCAATCTTCATAGATTTTCTATGTATGTACATGGGAATAATTAATAGTGGATCATCATCTATCCTTTTCTTAAATGATTTCTCAACCATCACTTATGGATAAAATAATGGTTGATCAAAGAAAAGATGTGGAAATTTTGAAAAAGGTGGAAGCTGTTAGAAATGGAAAATACTCAATGTTCATGATTGGGGAGGAAGGATTTGAATGATTTGTATCATGATTATGTGTACCATCAGTTCCAGTAAAAAATAGGGGGCTTCTGAATGACACATATAACTTGACCTTTTCTATCCAACCATGGAGCACAACGATGTATCAAGATCTCCGAGAGAACATTTGATTGGAAAATATGAAGAAGGAGATTGTTATATAAACATCAAATGTCCTGGTATGAGAACAAGTTAAGGCTGAATGATAGGAATATAAGGGGATGATGAAATAACTACCCATACCAACACGGAAGTGGGAGAACATCACCGTGGACATTGTCACTAGAATTACATGAACATCTAGCGGAAATAGTGTTATATGGGTCATTGTGGATCATCTTACAAAGACATCTCACTTTATCAAAGATTGATATGAATATAATTGCATCTAATATCACAAATATATATCAATATAGAGGTAAGTCGTCATGGAGGACCACAATCTATTGTATCCCTTCGAGATACGTGATTCCCTTTGATGTTCTGGAAAAGTCTCCAACATTATCTAAGCACTGAACTAAGCATCTGTACGACTTATCATCACCAAGTTGGTGGCCAATGTATGTGAACAATTCATACAATAGAATTAATGTTGAGATCATGTTCTATGGACTTCAAAGTAGTATGAAACAAACATATTCAATAGTTTAAATTCTATTATAATAACAGTTTCAACAAAAGCATCCAAAAAGCACTATATGAATCCCTTTATGGGAAGAGATGTGGAACCCCAGCGTGTTGGGATGAAGTCAGTGAGCATAATCAACTAGGACTTGAATTGATCGAAGAAAGGTTGTTGGAGGTTCCTACCATTTAGAAACATATCATTGAAGCTCATATTTGACAAAATAGTTATTCATACAATCGTAGACGAGACCTTGATTTCAAAGTTGGAGACATGGTATTTGTATTTATATCTTTATAGATGAAGTTCATGATATTTTGGAATAAAGGAATAGTAACTCCAAGGTGAATCAGACCCATCGATATCCTTGATCAATTCAGTGTTGTGGCCAATTGATTAGAACTTCCACCTACCATAGAAAATGTACACAATGTCTTGCATTTATCACTCTTAAGAAAGTACATATGAGATCCTTCACATGTACTCTATTCAGAGGTGGTATAGTTGGAGGTTGATCCCTCTTACGAGGAGTAGTCAGTGATGATCTTAGATCACTGAGATAATGTTCTACATTACAACACTACTCAAATGGTCAATGTACTATGGAATAACCATATGTATGAAGAGGAAACACGGGAACTAGATGAGGAAATAAATGAAAAGTACCCACACCTTCTTATGGATTATACATTCATAAAGAAATTTCAAGGGAATAATTTCATAAGTGGGGAATAATGTAAAGACCCATTATTTTATCAATGGAAATTCCCTTGATATAATTTTTTCATATAATCACTTAAAGTCACAGCACAATGAACTACTAAGTACTATGTGGCATTTAAACATAATATTGCCACTTCTGTGAATTGATGGTCGAAAAATGTAATATATACTTTTGCAATCAGTATGATGTTTGGAGTCTAATGGATGAAACATAATATTTGGTGAATTGTAACATACCCTTATGAATAGTAACATACAGTTATGAATAGTTTTTTGACCATTATGAATATTAAATTGTCCAAGAGAGTATTAACCCCAAAAATAAAGGTATAAATGAAATTTAGGTATCTTATAACTGATACTATGACCATAGTAAAATTAATGGCATTTTTATAAGTCATGAATAATTAGTTACAATTAAATTATTAATTTAAAAGAGAATTTATTTTCGAAAAATGTGTTCAAAAATTAACTATTTTATATATTCTAGTTAAAATATAATTTTTTAAGACCTTATGTAATTTTTGAAAGCATCATTAAATCATTTATAGTTTCAAAATTTGTATTTTTCAAGTAAATTATGATTTTAATAAATAATTATATTAATTATATTTAGAAAATCAGTTTAAAAAAAGGAGATAATTTTTTGGTTCAACATATTGAAAAATTGTTACGGTGAATATTTTGTATTTTTTTATAATTCATAAATAAACAAATGAATTGTAAAATACGATAATTCACAATAAATGCTAAAACCTAAATTTCTGCATCATGCTTATGACATGGATGATGTAAATGGCTAGTGGCTGGAACTCACATGAATATTTTACTGTAATTGGTCATGGATTCATCAAAATCTCTGGTATTGATGGAAATTAAAAAATTAATGAATTAAATATTATGAAAGCCCTTCTCCTCCTCAACTAGAAATATCACCCATCCTTACCTCTTATCATCACCCCTCTCAAGCCTTGTGCCTTTCCATATTTCATCAAATATATATCCCCGAGATCCTCTTACAGGCACAAAAGACCATAGTGTATTCAAAATACAAAATTTTATCCCATTAAGAGGCTCCCGGGATGATTGTTTCAAGACATAAATTCCACTTTTCAATTCTCTTACATTCGTTTCCAGTTCTTTTCTATAATTTTCTATCCTTACCTCCCCCCATCCAAATAATATGAAAACTATTGCAACATACATATAATCATATATTTATATGATAATGGAATAATTTATTATCATCTCCCCATTATTCTTCTTTTATACATGTTATAAATCCTCTAATAGAGAAGTGTTAATTTACCACAATTAAGGACGATGAGTTTTCAATTTCATTTACAATTTTCAATTCTGGTGAGGAAAAAAAATTTATGGATAAAATTGGATATTAAATATTTATTTAATATTATATGATTTTATGGAATCATTTTTAAATCATCAGGTGAAATAATAATACAAAACAATTTTATTTTGAGAAAAAATGCCAAATTAATCCAAGCGCTTATCACTAATGTTTTATATAATGATTCACATTCACTTTAAATAACCAAATGAATTTTAAAAAAATTAATATTATTTAACCTAAAAAATTTACTATAAAATCAATAATAGTTTACCACTCTTATCATAAATGTGTGTCTATACATGAATTTAATAGAACCAATCATTAAAACAAATGAAGCTAACATACCTGAACAATAAAATCAATCCTCATAACCTAACCAAAAGTTCTTGAATGAAGATAAAATGGTTATAATAAAAAGTTTACATATATATATATATTAGGTTCATGAATTAGTAATTAATGAAACTAATGTTTTTTTCTGGGGATTAATATCATGTGGGGAACACCACTGGTCATAAGGTATGGGATCCTCTCAATTTCACTACTATTCAAGAATATTCTTCTTGTTATTCCCTTTTATGTGTAATCCTAGATGATGGGGTATGATTTGGAACCTCCCCTATAATTCCCTTGTGATTTATAAGTGATTATAAACCCTTAACTGTCTCACTAATCCCACTTAATTACACTCAATAACTAACCAATTAGCTGTAGGGGATTCTACGCGCACATCTTTTGTTCCTTCATGTTTCCTTATCTACCTTTTAACAAAATGATGTTATCACATATTTTTAATTTTCATATTAAAAATAATGTTTACAAGTACGAATTCATTTATAATGACCATGTCAAATAATATTTCATGGATATACATGTTTTTAGTTGGTACCATCATCAATACTTCTCGATGAGCAAACCAGTTTGGAGGGAATTTCCCAAATTCTTAACCGATTTGAAGTACACTCTATCATCTCTTTTAAGAAACAATTTTAATTATAAAATAACTATTTTTATTTATGAAAATTATATTGTTTCACTTCTTTTTTATATAAAATATTATACGTTTTTCTATTTTAATGGCTCTATAATGTTTTCTTTAATACCGCACAAGAATGTTTTAATGATAAAATATCTTAAATACTTTTCTTACATGTTTTCACTTCTACATGACAATAGTTAAAATTATAAATACACATTTTCAAGTATTAATTTCCATGTATATTTTCTTCCTTTCTTTCATGTACACTTTTATGATACTCTCATTTTTTATTCTTTATGGATTGATTATGGCACCCAATTCTTTGCATAGCTAACCATTGTGTTTCTGAAATATGAATTGTGTATAAATTAATATGTGGAAAAAATATTCCTGAAATATTAAGATAGGGGTTCCCATATAGTGATATAATTAATTGGGTAATTTTGAGTCTCATGGAGAGTATTTTGGGATGGTCTTTGCAGTTAGACTTGTATTGTGCTACCAGGTGCTATAGTCTTGGTGGATAGCCTTGGCTTGTTCTACTATGTGCAACAGTCTTGGAATTTAGCCTTGACTCATTCTAAATCAATGTTTTATGTTACTACCACATTAATATAACTCAATGTGTATATGATTCCATGTGTATATGTTATGATTCTATATGTTAAATTCCTTTTTATGTTATCAATCAATTCCCTTTAACCCATGTGTTATTGTTTTGTTACTATGATTTTTCTTTTAATGGGATATTTTGATACTCCATTTTTTCATGATTTCCCCAGGGTACCCTATGAATATGTAAGGGATGAATGAATGTTAGGATATCTTTATGAATATTAAAAAAAGTGTTTTATTTAGTCCCATGTTTTTGTTTTTTGTACCTAGTGTTTTAAAGACACTACAATCCATGATCCTTTAATTATACTATATTGTATAATTATGCTTAAAATTATGTAATATTATATATAATAGGTTAGGGTCACTATATGATGAATTTTTTTTTCATTTAAAGGGGAATATTAATAATAATAAATCCTCATAACATAGTGTTCAAATAACAGTCATAGCTATTAACATATCTAGTATCATGTTAATGTATAACATATGTTTATAAATCAGAATCATCATATATGTATACAAATATAGAATTACGTTAATGATTTTCACAGAATATATCATATAATATGTCATATTACCCAAATCATTAGAAGGGGGTATAATTATTTTCCAACCATTGACATCATAAAATTCTCATAATCACGCATTCTATATTGAACATATAACAATCATATTAATGAAATAATCCCATAAAAAGGAATGGGTTTCAAAATAATTATATATATAGTATTTTATGAGAAAATATTTTGAGTTTCCCAAATGTATAATAGAAAAAATATTTTGGAAAAAAATCATCACTCTTTATAGTGGAAAAAAATCATGAGTATTGGAAAGTTGTTTGGGAAAAATAAATTATTTGTAAAAAATATTATTTTTATAAGAAATATATTTGGATTGGTATAAACATGAATATAAACCAATGAAAAGTGAAATAATTTTTAAATCAAACAATTATGAAGTTAGATGAAAGTTAATGACTAAATCAAAGTGCAATCAGACCTAACCCAATGAAAAGAGATTGGGTTTGATCATTATTCTTACCTTATTTTTCTCTAAATTCTGTGCCTTTCATGTCTCTTAAATAATAAAATATTATTTATTATAATAATGATCCAAAAGAGAATCATTTTTATTTTCACTATTTATCAATTATAACCATCAGATTGTATATGTATATTCCCTTCATTAATGGGGAAGAATTTTGATACCTTTTTTCCTTGAAATTTATTTTGTTCAGATTTATTATTTTTTTCATGGTCATTTATAAACAAGAATAATAAATTACAATAACAGAAAAAAAATATTTATAAATTTATAAGTTCAAATTATTTTATTATAATAATCCAAAATTTTGGTGATAAAAAAATAATTTGAAACTCTTTCATCAGTGTTTAACAGACCACTAATAGTGCATTTTTCAAATAAGAGGAAAGGGTAGTGTAATATATGATTAAATTAAAAGTAATTTTCTATAGAGTATTATCATTATCAAGATTATGTTAGCTTAATTTTTAAATTGATTGAGAATATATTATTTATGAAATTTATGGTGGGTATAATTTTTGAAAAGGTAAATGAAATAAAAGGATGAATGGATTTTACATCTTTATTAAAGTGGTTCCTTTTATAAAAACCTGAAAATATCACAGAATATGATTGATTACCCAATAAAATATATATGTATTATATGGGGATTATTAAATATGAGTCGAGTAGAGGTTTTTATTTTCCTTATGAGGTGGGAGTGGCTTTCCAAGGGGAGGGAGAGTGGTCATTTATACATGATGTGTGGTGTATTTTTTGAAGAAAATGTTGAATAAAATAATATACCCAAGGTAAACCTTTAAATAGAATTTTCAGACTTTTTTGATTTTATATCAATAATATAAAATGGATTTTTGACTGTAATCCCACATTTATATTGAATTCAATAATTTTTTAAATAGGGACGTATGGTAAATGAAATTGTTTTATTTTAAATGATTTGTTTTGAATTTAGAATATGGAAAATGAATTTTCTATATTAATGTTAAGTTTGTTTTATTTAAAATGATTTGTTTATCTTATTAAAATGATTTTGGTTTTAAATGACCAGTTTTTTACTTATTATATAATTATTTCATCATCATTACATCATAAAGCATGTTGTAATTAAAAAAATAGGTTTTTACTCTTCTTCTAAAAATTTAATTATAGAAGAAAATTTACAAAAACAAATCAATCAGGGAAAACATAATCCTAATGATTTCATTGATGAAATTCATTTAATTAGAATAGTTTTATAATTTATGTAATATTAATTTTCAATATAATTGGTTTTTTTCTTACAAAATTTCATAAATGATAGTTTTTTATAAATGTGTTCTATTTTCTTTGAGTATTCAGTCATGATATATATTTTATGGGATTATAAAGTTTATATTTATTTAAATTTCTTATGATAAATATTATTACAATTATATAGGATTATTTTGTATTCAGATTACAATTCCAATAGTTGGAATTCTATTACAAACAATTATGTCACTATTCCCAAAAATTGTGTCACTTTTTCAATGGTCATATTACATAATATAATTACTTATAATTATTTTAAATTAACATTTACAACAATTAATCCCAATTATATTTAATATAATTATCCATTAAGTTGATTGGTTTAATAATATATATTTTCATTATAAAAGTTTTTTCCAAGGGGGAATGAATTTAGAAAATTGGAATGATGCAATATTTCCCATTTATATTTTCATATTTTTTTAACAATGTAATTTTTTTTGAATTTTTGCTTTTAGTAGACAATTATTATGATTATTTTATTCTATGAAATGGTTGTTGTCTATTTCAATGTGTGTTTAATTTTTGTAACACTATATAATATAATTTAATACACATTTATTTCATGAAAAAATATCATTTATAATCATTGGGCTATTACATTGATCCCACTATATTAATTTCATCCCTGATATTTCAACACATATTCAATGTTTTTAATATACGATGGTTATATTTTTATTTTTTCTTATACTTTTCACATCACGTCTTCATATTTATGGTTCTAACTCAATTCTTAGACCTGGATAGTTTTGTAGTTCCCTAGAACACTGTCTTTATAATCCATGATCATCACCAGATTATCCTCATATGAAAGTTTATTCTATTTTTGTAACTCCTCAAGATTTAGATCATTCATTGTATTATGTATATACATTCTTCAGAGAGATAGATGAAATACAACATGAGTTTTATATATATTTGGTGGAAGTGAAACCTGACCTACCTCTACTCCTTTGAAACCATATATCGCAATGGGGCCAATATTCCTACAGATAGTTCACCAATTATTTACAAACCACACAAATATCTACCTAATTATATTCAAAGGAAATGACGATATCCAACATCAAACTCCATGTCCCTCTTATAGTTATCGTTATGGATATTCTACTAACTGTGAATATATTTTATATGACATTGGATGGATTAAACATACTATATCATCTATTTATCAATACCGGTTCCATGTGTCATTCAATACTAAAATTCACCACGATAATTATGCGTTCAAAATTTATTTCCATAAAGAGAATCATATAGATCCATTCAAATAAATTATTGGGAGTTGTTTTAGTATGTGAAATCAACTAATTGGAATATTTATCTCAATCTTGTTTTAATTAAACTAATAAAGATCTCTACAAGTTCTCAAGGGTCTGAATGGTACTTTAATCTCGGTAATCAGTTTGGTTGGGATAATACTTTATAATATTAAATTTAGTATTCATATCATATTGAATACAATACCATAATTTTGATGTTATCCTTGGTTCATGATCAGAGATGATTTAATGTGACATGAAATGTAGCCTCTCGGCCGCCTTTATATATATTTTAATAATTTGTTCAAGTATGAAATATTCCATAATATCAATGAATTGGATGGTATTAGTTTATAGATCCCCCACAAATCATTTCAAATTTCATCCATAGGATGACATCATGATAACATTGGTAATGTTGAAGAGATTTTTTCAAATTTATATTTTGGTAAATGAAATCGTTGGATGATCCCCTTGGACATCTATTACTCTACATTAACTATTTTTACATATTTAGCACTTTACGGTGTTCTCATTGACCTCATTCATAATATTATTTCCTAGACTTTCTCTCAAATATCATGGTACTTCTCAGTACTTCTAGGATAAATACATTAAGACTATCTATGTACATTATCCAATAGATCATTATTTATCTTAATGGATGAAGGAATAAAAAATCATGTTACAAATAAAATGAAACCATCTTCATCGATGCAGAACTCTGGAAGATCACATTCCATTACCACTTCTACCATCATTTGAATCTATAAAACATCCTTTTTGTTCCTTCTTTATCATCTCTATGATAGATGGTAGGGAAATTATTTGGGAATGGTATGATGTTATTTATTCTGTTATAAAATTTTAACCTATCATTACCATATCCATGAGGATAGTAACACTCACAATTTCCATCATGGATAATGTAGAAGGTTATTTGTTGTATGAGAATCATATAACCTCATCTATTTTCAAGGATTATTGTGAATAAAGAAATAATAGACAATGATTAGATCTAAATATATTGGTTGATTCATATTGAAAACATTTTATGTGAGTATATAAATTAGACTTTCGTGATTAGTATATAAGTCAAACATGTATCAATATTGGTAATTCTGTAAATTCATTAATGTGAAGACCTAGCCTACTTACTCAAGACCATGTGTCCGGTATTAATTTTAATAGTCCTATGTTATCATGAGGTGTACCCAATCATTTTTTTATTCTTTATAAGTATAGAACCCACGATACACTATAAAAAATCACTATTTATTACGAAACATTATCCACTTAATTGTAGTTTTAATAAATTATTAGTTACTTCACTCTTCATGAACTCATTAACAAATTCTTCAGATTATTACTTATTTGAATAATTTACCACTTTTGTGTTTATTTTTATATAAATACAGAATATTTTGATACATTTATCACGTATTTTTGATAGTATACTATTATTTAAAGAATAATATGATTTTTATTGACAATAGTGTGTGTGTTTCTATAGCGACCCATACTTTACATACATGGTTAATACTTCAAAATTAAAGCATACTTATTACAACATATAACAAAACCATGAAAGGACCGTATAGGTATAGTGCCTTTAGAAAAAGGGAAACAAAAACAACAGGTTCATAAAGAATCTAAACTATCTCCCATTTATTTCATCATATCTATAGTACCTTTTGGCATATCTTACTTATTAACCTTCTTCCTGACCTGGGGAAAGAAAACATACAAGTGGTTGAGCTCAAATGCTCAGTAAGGGTAAAGAAAAGAAATATCAATCACATCAAATTTATAAGAACATAACATTTTAGAAATATTATTAGTCAAGACTCATAATCATAACATAAAACATGATGAAATAAAATATTTACCAATAATCATAACATAAAACATGAAACATTGTGGTATACACACATAATCATAGAGAATCATTTCTTATTAGTCAAGACTCATATCCAAGACTATCTTAGTGGAAAAAGTCCATTTATGAACCGAGTTCACTCCTCATTTCAGTCCTATTTCACTGAACCAGTTTAACCTTCCGTTCCAACCATGTCAATCTCATTAGATATAAAATCATTACCCAATGAATTAAAGGGAGATATAGGTCCCACCCATCTTATAATTATAACATTCTTATGTGTGCCACATAATCATAAACCATACATCATAGCATAACCCTTGTAATAAAAATGGGAATCTTAAACATCATGACATCATAAAAAATTTCATATAAGATAAAGAAATTCATAAAAATATTTCCGTCACAACATAATGAAATAAATGTAATAATATGGATAGAAATTGATCCATATATTATCATATATGGAAAATAATTTTGATAAAACAATTGGACTCCATTCTTGATGAAAATATCCTTTCTACTTAATTTTTTTTTTCTTTATTAACATGTCATACAATTTTAAACTAAAAAAAGTTGATTAAAAATAAACTTGAAAACATGTAAAGGAAGAATCTTGGAAATAATGTTTTAAAAATACCTTCATGCCGCATAAGTTAAAAAACATTATTCTTATACTTTTGTCAGAAACGTCAAAAAGTACCTTGTATGAAAAACGTCAAAAGATTCCTTTCATATCTTTTACTAACAACTCACGAAAGGGTAAAATTGGATTTAAAAATTTTTCGGTGGATGGAAATAATATTACTTATTGAGGAAACATGGATGTGGATGATAAAATACACCCTAGTAAATACCAAAATATAAACAATCTCGGATAAAAATGAGATTGTCATATTTTCCTTTACCTTAGGTCCGATTTTCTTCATAAGTGTCCAAATGTCCTGTATAAGGATTTAAATAATGTAATTGAATTAATCCAGAATCATACTAATTGTTATGATATCATATATGGCCATATTCTTCGCTTCTTATTAGTAATATTTCATTTCTACTTGTTATTCAGGTGTTTATTACTTATTTGTTCTTATGCGTGTTTTGTCAAATAAATTCTTATTACTATTTCTAGGATATAGATACATCATTTAATGAATTGTATTAGTGTAATATATATGATATTAATTCATTAAATTCATTTATATAATCATTATTCAATGAAGATCATATAGAACGAGTCACATCACATCGTGGACACGGTAGGCCGTACGTACGCACAAGCGATGATATCGTTCCCATGATCACAGAATGGTATTGAAGTGTATGTATACTATTTCAGAATCAATATCACATTACAATAATCATATATAGTTATTTATTTGCACCAGTATACCCATCCAAGTAAGGTGGTGGAGGAAAACATATTACACCACGGCATGGAGACGGTATTCCGTGCGTATGCATGCACGGTGATTTCATTTTCCGTAAGATGGATAAGAGGTGAGATAGGGTTGTTTAATATTTATAATAACATATAATTATATGAGGGATACTGATGTTATTACCTCATAATGAAAAAACTAAATAAGAGGGATTAGAAGAACAATGGAACTTGAAGAAAATGGTAGAAGGTATTACCTCATTCTCGAGGTGCCTCCTTTAAACATTCTCTTAAGGCACTAGAGTTGGTCTTTTGAGAAGACCAGTACCTCTAGTAGGTTTATAATGAAGTGGGAAAGTGAAATGGGCAGGGGTTGGCTGATCATGAAGGCTCAAATTGGTGTGAGGAAGAGATGGAGGAGGTTCCCTTTTATAAGGGAGGAGAGGGGCACCTTTGGAAAGTGTGGAAATATTATTTTATTATAAACATATCTTCTGTTTAAAAAGGTCCAAAAATCATTAAATATGAAGATAAGATGGCTCATGTTCGAAATAAAATCATCCAATTAGAATTAGACATGTTTTGGAAAATATTTTAATCATTATAATCTTATTTATTTAAATCATTTATTAATGAGGTAAATACTTCATCATTATCGTGTCATAAATAATTTTATTTATTTGGTGTCTAAAAATTATAAAAAAATATCATTATCTAGGAAATCTGTTTATATTTCTAATGAATTTTTATAGTCGAAAATAAATATTATATAACCCGTTATAAAAATTAATTACTAAAAGATTTTTGTTAATGTCGATTTTGTCTTTACATTAAATTAATTAATCCAAATTGTAATTGTCACTACCATGTGGCTCAATGGGGTCCCAAAATCGACCCAAGGATGCACATGGTCGGCCAATACTCATAAAATATGGTTAGGACATGTTTCAAGGTAATTTAGAATTATTATAATATTATTTTAACCTTGAACTACCTTATTTACCTTTAACCGTAGTAAATAAAAATTACCGTAGTTACTATTCATAATATCAGAAAAAAAAGTTACCTATTAACATAATTTGGACCAACTGATTCCAAATATGGAATCAATTTTTCAAAATTCAAAGCACAGAAGTTGCAGTAATTAATTTAAAATTAATCTCGTTGTTAAGGAAACGGGTTTTAAAAGCTAAAACATTGCCAAAGATTGAAATGTTTTTACCTATGAATTCAATGTAAAATTAATGCTAATGACATACATTATATTAAATGGTAAAAATATATTCTATTTATACTTTAAAAACATTCAATATTATAATTTAACCATATAATGTATTGCGATGAAAAAAGTTGTTTTTAATTAAAATATATCATGTTTTTACTATTCATTAAAATATGAAAGTTATCAGAATAATATGAAAACATTATCCAAAGTAAATTTTTATATCCTTATTCTAAATAAGATTTTTTTTTGTCAAATTGAACTTATAAACTTTTTAACAACTAGATTTAATGTGGGTGCGCCCTCAAAAGGCAGTAAAACTGCATTTTTTGAAAAATACTTCTTTTATCCAAAAAACTTATTTTGTTTTCATACCACATTCTAGAAAATGTATAAGATGAATTAAAATGTTATTAAATTCAAAATTTCAGTTAATACTATTCATAACGACTAATATTATAATATATCACTGTTTAGTGAAACTCGGTATTGCGTATGACACAAGCTGTCGAGGAAGGTCGCGGTTGCGTGTAAAGCAAGCCAAGCTGGTGTTGTGTGTAGTGAAAGATTCCTTTTATGAGTTATATAACATAAATAAAAATTATTTCTCATAAAAGTCTCGGGTGTTACAGTTTCATTACTAAATTTATTTTTCCATTTATGGGTCAACAAAAAATTTATGCACAATTTATAAAATTCCCCATGAATGTGATTGTCTATATCAAAAGTTTACACTTATTAAACATATAATTAATTATATTAATTATTAATGTTACCGGAACATTCATTATATTATATTAATGTTCCTATTTTCTCTTGGAGAAAGTGCTAATATTTTTAATGGAGATTATAAAAATAAGGGTAATGTTTTAGTAATCTACTCTTCAAATCAATGTAAATAATAACTGAATTTAATATCTTTAAATGGAATAACAATGAACATATTTTTTCCGTACCTTGTATGAAATTACTTATTATGAATATTTACATTCATTAGATTCAATTACTGATATCCAAAATAAAAAGCCTATTTCGTGACATAAATGATCTCATTGTATTTGATCATATATGTCCTCTATACTTTGATGGGGATACAACTAATTTATTGTGAAATAATTTAGCTATCAGCAGTCAATATATAATTGTATTAATCCATCCTTTTTCATCATAAAGTGAAATGGTTCATTCCATGTTGATACAAAAGGTCATATAAAAATATTTTCAAATTCAATTATTGCTACAAATTTAAATCCTCTAGTTCTATTTGGGTTATACAATAGGGTCAACTAGAGATAAAATTAGCTCTATGTATGGTGTCTATTGATAAATATACTTCATCATCTGTTGGATGTCTAGGAAACTCATTGGGAAATAAATCAACTTATTACATAATAATGGGAATTTAGTCAATGTTGATATTTTCCACCGTCTCAACCATTTTGGATAAGTATGTTCCATTGACGGGTATCATCAACCACACAATAGATTGATTCTCTATAGGATAATCGTGATATTAATTTAATTTATATAAGATCATGGTATTTCTCAATATATGAAAATAAATTTCATATTTTTGATAGTTAATGTGTCAATATAACGTGATCCAATTTATTACAAGAATAAAATAAAATTCCACCAATAGAAGGATTACAATATTTTCTAGAAGAATCCACCCATTTGAACTAACAATAAATAGATTCCAAAACATGGGTTTCATTGATTACACACCTTGGTGTTTTACAAGAATATTTACTTTTAGGAATCTAGGCAGTGATTCATTATGTATATAAATCTTATAGGGCATTAAGTGACAAATATATCTAGAATCAAATAAAACCTCTTTGATTCTTGATTGAATAAGATGCCTAATTTTTTTTTCATCATTTTCCTTTTCCACCGTTTTGGTAGTGATGGAATACGATTTCTAGTAATCCTTTATATTTGGTGGTAGCTCACATGGATTACCCTCAATGAACTGTGGTTTAGTTCACTGGATTGCATAGTTACCATAATACATATAGTTTAAGAATGAATCAATGGGGTGCCTTCCATCCACAATCATGTTGGTTAGATTTTTTATCCATCTTTTACCATCATATGTTTGGAGTCCTTCCATCCTACACTGTATGAATTTATCTATAGATTTGATGTAATTTCCAAGATGCCTGTGGCCAAATAATTAAAATATTTAATGTTGATCTCTATTTAAACATTCTTATTTGATCCATTGGTGTAATAATTGATCTTTTAGTTCATATGATCATAAACATGATCCCATCCAACAAACTCTATCCCTTCTTTGAGATCGTGCAAGTTTACTTCATTATAATTCACAATTACATGGATATATAGATTGTTTTAGAGGATTTTTTTAGAATACTAAAAATATATAATTTTTTATTTATTTTAAATAAAACTAAGGCATATCTTGAAATTCATTTGATTTTTTTCTCAAGAGATGTTATTTATTCACACTAAAGTTTCTAAAGCTCTAGACATTATTACTATATTTTTTTTGATGAATTTGAGGTATATATTTTTAAAAAATACATTTTCAATGTATTCCCACTCAATAAATTAAAATTTATCATTCTATTACGTAGCTATTATAAATTCCCACCATTGATCACCCACTACATCAAAATGATATATGAAAAAATACACCAATCCTTACCCAGAATAGTTGAGTATAGAAACAATTTCCTCCATTGTGGTAACCCACTAATCAGTGAAAATTATATTAGAAGACCAACTAAATTTTGATGATCATTTCCAAATAAAAAAGAAGTAAATAGTTTGTTCATCATTTCAAAATGTTGATGCATAACATGGTTTATATTATTATTCATATCCTAATACATCTAATTATTCATCACTATAATATTTTGTAATCTACCTATAATTTCATTTTGAATATCACTAAGAATGTAATTGGGTTATCTTACACAAAATTTATAAGTCTAGTTTCCACAAGTTCTCACCATTTTTTTGAAAAAGGAATTATTTATGAAAAATAAAAATTAACTAAGGTTGAATAAATTTTTTTTATTATGTTAATATTAAGTAAAAATTCATATCTTATTGGATATTTTTTTTTGAATTTTTACATAAATATTATTCTAGTATCTTATACCTAAAACCATTTCTATCATTAAGATGATTAATAAATTTTGTTATTTTTCCTTCATAAGGGTTGTTATAGAGTTTTTTATTAGATGAAGAACACCCCAATAGGGAATTAACATGTTTGAAGAAATTCCCATTTTCGTGAACCTTGTGATGATTGAGTCAAATCCCAATGTTTCTCCCTAGAGTTTATTACCACTAGACACAATTTTTCCATGGAAACATCCAATTGTACTTGACATATATGTATTTTAATTCTTTAATAACAAACACTATCTAACATTAAAAACAATTGGACATTTCTCATAAAATATATAATTATCCCTAGGGGTTTTACTAAAATTTTCATATTATAATTTCCAAATTAAATAAATAGTGACTTGATCCCAACGATAGTGACACATCTTTTTCTTACATGGAAATTACTATACTAAAAAAATAAGCAATATATTAATGATAAAATCTGGGATCCAAAAGACTAGCTTCTTGGGGAAATGAGGTTCTTACATCAATTTTACATAATAAATGTTATACATTATTTAAAATCATCTTTCTTATCGTTATAAGTCACTCATGATCTTCTTAAAACACATAATTACAAGACAATATACATAAAATAATGGGGTGAGCTAAAATCTTTGTATGGGGTTGAATAAAATATATGGATAAATTTTACAAGGGTGATCGTATCCAATATAATCATATCATAAGAATATTATCATCATCATTATCATGGTGGAAACATTTTATAGAGATATGGAATATAAAATATTCCTAATAATAATAAATTATAAAATATTTTTGATGTACCACATAATATTTTGAATAATACTAGCATAACATTTATAGATACAATATGAGCATATATCATACTGATCATAAATATAAAAAATTCTAGCATCATGTTCATTCATAATAAATTATATCTCTGGAGATATATCACATCACAAATTGTTTTTTAGAGATATATAATTCTTATGCCACTAAATATTTCATAAAATTATCATAATATTTTATGCCACATAGAATATATAATAATCATGGTAATGAAATAAACCCATAAAAAGGAATGAGCTTTATAAGAAATTAATATTAAATCTTTATGGAAAAATATTTTATCGTTATTAAGTGAATAATGGAAATTATAATTTGGAATAAAATACCATTTTGCTTTTATGAAAAAAAACTCATGTGTATTGAAGGGGTTTTTTTTAAATAAATTCTTTTTGAAAAATCATTAAAATTGCCTTAAAAATCACATTGGAATGGTAGAACATATAAATCACATAAAAAAGTGAAATAAAATTAAAATAAAATCCTTAAAAATTTATTAGAACATTAATTATGAAAACAATTTTAAATTAGAGATTACCCAAATAATAGGGACTGGGTTCAAGAATTCATAATTCCATAATTCTACCATAAAGTTTTCACTTTTCATTCTCAATAATAAAACAATGTATACTAAAAAAGAAAATTGAATTGAATTACTTTCAATTTGTTTATTTATTCAATAATAATAATATTTATAATATTTTTTGTCATTAACTTCATTATTGGGGAAACATTTTGATATATTTTTTCCTTAAAAATTTACCATTTTAAATGATTTTTTTACTTTGTTCAAGGTCTTGTATACGTAAGTAGAACTAATTATAGAAGCTCAAAATTACACACACACACCCTCATATACATATTTATTATCATAAAAATATAATTATAACCATCTATAAGGTTTTTTATATGAAAAGAAATGAGAATATTTTCATTGGGGGTTAACCGACCAGTAACAGTAAATTATCTAAAGAGGATGTGAGAGATGTATAATATATTATTGTAATAAATAATTTTTTAGAGTACATTATAATTGTCAATATTATGTAAAAATAATTTAGAAAATTTTTAATAACATCTAATTTTTTATTGGTAAGGGTATATGTTTTTAAAAATGGGAAATGAAAGAAAATGGTGGAATGACATTACCACCTTCATAATGTATATCCTTTTCTATGACCCATGAATTCATGAAATATTGGGGTTAGATTATATAAAAAATATTCTAAATATTAAAATGGGCTTAATAGAGGGGATTTTGGAAATTTTTGGGAAATTTAACCTTTGAAATAGTGGTTTTCAAAGAGGAGGGAGATGGGCCATTTAAACCTGAGGATATGGGTATTTTTTGAAGAAAATACTGAAAAAAAAAAATTTATCAAATGTAACCCAATTAAAACTGTTTCTACGACATTGTGAATTAATATTCTAAAAAATAATATTTATTTATAACTTTAAATGCCTTTATAAATGGTATAAACTAATTACTAAAATGGATAGTGAAGTCAATGGATAATTTTTTACTTCAAGGGAACAATTTTGAATTTAAATTCTAAAAAACTCATTTTAGCTTTAGAAAATTAGGCTTATATTTTATAAATTACACATGTATTAATTCATTATTTCATTAGAATTATGTCCTTAAAAATGTTATGTATGTTAAAAATATTTTTAATATTTATATAAAAATATAATTGTTTTATAAATCTACCCTAATAAAAACCATTCAAATTTTTTAAGTGGCAATCTTAAAAATGGAATTTATTTTGATAAAATAATTTTCTAAGATCAGTAATTTAATTTTTAAGTATATATATTGTATTTTTTATGAAATTACATAAAATAATATCTATTAAGAATATTCTTATAATTTATTCAATATTTCAATCATTATATTAATTCAATGGAATTATACTTTTTACATTTAAATAAATTACACATTATAAATAAAAATATTATTACATTATATTATTTTAATGTAAAATTAATATTCCAATGGTAAAACAATAATTCCAACAGTAATTTTACTTTCGGTAAATAATGTTTATTTCATTCATTAGACATTCACTTATATTCTTCCCATAGTCACATAATTTAATTTTATCAATTTTCGAATGGTTTAATAATATTTTATTTAATTTCAATAGTTTTTTTCCAAGGAGGTGAGGATTATATCCGAATAGAATTATCTAAATTTATGAATTCTAAATTCCATAATTTAATGTTTTTAGTCTCATTGTAATATATGTACTTTTCCTTGGATTAATTTATAATTAGGTTGATGATCTCCATTAATTATGGAAATATTTTTTTGACATATATATGTATTTTATGAATATAATACTATATAATAATATTTTATATAGTATAAAAAAAGTTATTTAAATAAAAAATTGATCATTTATAAACTCGTGTTGCTGTAATTATTCATAATATGAGTGATTTTATCTAGTACAATAGTAAAGTTCAAAATTACCTCCACTATCAGGTTAAGTGTCTCATTAAGGAAATCATCATGCTAGATACTAAATAGGTTATTATAATAGTTCCTATTTTCTCTATAATTAACAAAAGTAAATGAAATAAAATAATGGGGGAGAATAATAAAACAAAAAAATGTATATAAGGGAAACTATGAACTCAAAAACAATAACCTTAAAATTAATATATAATAACAAATTAAAAGTCTCGATGATTAAATATCTTTTTACAAAAATATTTTTCATATTTTAACTCATAACTAGAAAATATGTTTGAGTCCATTATAATAGATCATAATGTGTTTTTAAATTTTCCAATCAATGTATTCCAGGAGTTTCTACCTAGGTGGTTTAATAAGTCTTTTTTCTTGTTTTCCATGTATAGCTTGAGTTAATACCTAATTAACTCTATCAATGTTATAACCCAAGAATCACTTATAAAACATCTACATAAACATATAATATATTTAAAGGGTTATATTTTAATAAAAACCACTAACTCTATATATTACATAAATTTGTAGAATTTTTTCAATAATTAATCTTATTCAATATGTTTTTTAAGATATTTATTTCAAAATACCAAAAAATTAAGCATTATGTTATAAAAACTATAAATACTAATAAAATTTAAATATTTTATGATATTATTTATAATATAAATATACAATAATCCACACCGAATGATCAAGAGTCCTAGTGTCCTTAGATGACTATGTTTTGAAAACATTGAAATGAAACTTAAGAAAATAATAATTATTTCAGTCTTAAAAATGAGTTCCTAAAATCATATATGATTATAAATATATATAGGATAACAAAGGGAAATCTTATATAAAATGGGTGATGTATGAATCCCTATAAGTGAATAAGAAAGATAATGAATCATATCATATGATTCCAATGGAATAACTTAATATCATAAAATAAATGGATCCTAAATAATAACATGGGAGAAAAATAATTAAATAATATGAATTCATATGGTTATGGATTTATAATATTGTTGAAGAAATAAATCATAACTTAATAAAATGTCACAAATACCATGAAGACAACATAAAAAGGTAGATTATGTCTCAATATAGATTGTGTTTACGCACAAATTCCATATATAACATCTCATGCACAATAAAAATTACCAAATTTATTGGAAAACTATCTAGGTTAAAAAAGCACAACATTGACAAGATTATATGTTCCATATGAATAAATATTACATAAGGAATAATCATTATAAAACCCCATGCAAAGAAAATTGGTTAGACAATCATCTCTTATTACATAGAAAAATGTAATATCATAATAAATTCCATGAATGTAGGATTTAAGTAATTATTGTATAATTATAGATAAATAATGGAACATAAGACATGGAAAGGGTTTCAATGTCAATTGTTGTGATAAAATGTTTTGTTGACCGAAATTGGGAAATATTATTTTAAATTGGGTTGTTAAAAAAAGGGGTAAAGAATCATTAGTTATGGTAATGGAAAAATCATTACAAAATAATGATTAAAAATAGTTTCTATAATTTTTTTTTATTTTTAGAATGAATTGAATTTTAAAAACATTAAATTGAGTGTTTCATGAAATGAGTATTGAAAAAAAATTAGTTACCTTCAATTTTTTAAACATAACAAATTTAGAAGGGAAACATTAAAACATTTATATTCTCATTAAAGAATGTTTAATTAAATAGGTTTATTTGGTTGGGACTTTTATACAGTATATTGAATATGTAAATAATAACAATATAATGATTAAATTAGTAATGTAGAGACAAAACCTATCAAAATGAATATATGGTGATATAGAGAGACCATTTACCTTGGGTATGAGTTATTTCTTTACAGGGCATTAACATCTCAAATAATAAAATTAGATTAATGAATTAGTAAATTTAAACCCTTATCCATCTATATAAGATACCATATAATTATATTATGTTCATTTACAATGATATAAATGAGATATAAATTTAAATTTCAAGAGATCGAGGGAATTCCTTTCAACGTTCCATAGTCTGGTGATTTGGGGATAATAAATGATATTATTATCAAGTTAAAATTCATAAATATGTGTGAAATTATATAATATTCAAGTACTACTAAAAAATGGTACTAAATAACTATATACCTTCGGACACTAGGATAATTCAATAAGAATAAATATTATCTTTATAGAGTTTGTTTATATATTGTTTACAGAATATATTGATATATATACAATTTATTTAATTAAAAAATTATTGAGTAACAAATAAGTTATAATTTTTTTATCATAATCATTTTTATGATAAAAATATATCTCTAAACACCGTTGAAGGTAGTGGTATGATAACCCTACACATTATTACACATTAATTTCTAATTTATTACACAATATTAATCATAATTAAACCTCAATGATCAATAAATCATATTTATTTGGGAAAGATGTAAATTATATTACAAATTAAAATATCAAATACAACACCATTATTGAAAACATTTTTCACATACTCATACTTTTCCATTGTATGTAAAACTACATGGGAAAACCTTGGGATATAAATAAGAATGGGATGAGGTATAAATCACTGTAAAGAAATAAACATGGAATAACGTGAATAAAGTAAAAAATGTTATAAAATATTCATATTATTGAGATATAAAATGTATGAGAATCATAAACATGAAAATTGATGAATGGAATTTTTTCATAACATAAAAGAAACATGGGAAACTGTGGAAATAACATTAAACATGACATCTTAAATATAGGGAAAGACTGACATCCAAGTTATCATGATGGATAATATACCGTAAGTGATTAAACTCAATTTTTAGTCCTAGTATTAGGTCTCATGATAATAAAAAATTGTCCAATTCATTGGAGAACTATATAATTCAAGGCACACCTATCACTTTAATTTCATTTGAATTCATATGTTCTCCATAAAGATCATACAACATGGAATCATTTATCATCACATTTATTTAATGATCATGGAGTGTATAATTCATACATTTATTTCACTAATTAATGAAGTATATGTTTGTAATGTTGAACACCATAAGTTGAAAAATGATAAAGTTATTATCTACACAATTATTTTGTATGTATAATAGTGGTGGAATTTTGGAAGCAAAACATGGGAACATAAATATTCATGGGAGGTATTGATGAAAGTGAAAGGGATCTATAAACATTTTTAAATAAAATTGGATAAAATTGGGATATTGAATAACATATAACGACATTTTAAATTGGATAAAAATTGTATAAGATAAACAAGATTCTTAAATAATTAAGAGAAGTATAAGTCCCCTTACTAAATTTTGTCATCGTAAAAATTGTTCAAAATGGTCCATAACAAGAATTAATTAATGTTTAAATGGTCTCTCATTAAATGAAAATAATAAAGGGGCATTATTGTGATGTAATAAAATATCTAGAAAAAAATGGAAATTAATAGGCATAACATATAATAGATGATTTAATAAAAATGATATAAGGAGAACACTTACACAGAGATGTTGATTTGATAAGATTATTAGAAACTTCATCAAAGAATTGGGGATTATTGGGAGGACTCTAGAGTAGTAAGGGAAGAGCATGGATATCATCTATGATTTTATATTGAAGAGAAATGGGATTTTGGGCGGGTTATTATAGGAAAAGAAGAGGGATTTCTATATTATTTCCCATGCTTGGATTTTAGACTCCATATAAAAATGTAATCACAACTAAAAATATTCCCTTTTCAATATACAATAGTTTCTAACAAAAGGTATTTTTTCATTATTTTATAATTTTATGGATTGAAATTATTAAATTATAACCCGTGGTGATCAGGAAGTGAGTTATTTCCTTAACGAAAAGATTTTAAAAAATAAATATATTATAGGTTTTAGAGGATTCATAACTGATTTATAAAATAAATCAATAGAATATAAAATTAAATATTTTAAAATGGGAGAATATATTGGGTAATGGATACCCTTTTATGTTTTTATTATTTCATTTGAGTAATTTTTATTTCTTAATACACACTGAATATTTATACCATATAAATTTTTTAACTAAAAATTTGATTATCTAATAAAATTATGAAAATTTTCTGTTGAATAATTTTGATGTCATGATTCCAAAACAAATATTCATTTTATCTAAATAATTTTCTAAATGGTTTATGTCTCAATTTTAAAATATGAATCAATATTTATTGAGAAATGTTTTTTTTAACAATATGTGTTTTCAAACCCCTATAAAAACATTTGTATTCACAAAAAACACAAATGTTATACAATATTTAATAAAAATTATTTAATAAAAATATTTTATTAAAATTTTATTTTTTCCAAAAACCAAACAATTCAAAAAATTGCAATATTTAATTAAATTTGAATATCACCCAAAAATATAATTTTTATTCATTGTATCAAAATCAAAATCATTTATATATTAATAATAATAAGAAAAAACAGATTAATTATTTTATTAAATATACGTATTCATATTATTTTGGTCATGATACATTTTCTATTATTACATTAGAAAACTTCATAAATGTAAGGTGCATCATGGTGAGACTTTCAATGGGTGGTTCAGCAGATATGGTTTGGTCCTTGATCCCAATGAGCTTGAACTTCTCATGTAAAAGGATTCTATCATGATAATGTTTTTAGGTTCCATCATATAATTTTTAATGGGTAAATACTAGTTATGTTATACCATGTTGAAGATTTAAGAAATGTTCTTCAAATTTTATGATCTTACTAGTTCAGGTCATCACATAAATTTTTGAGTCAATTAGATTTTTCAAATCCTTAAATTTATAATAATCATATAATTACTTTTCATATGTGAAGTTATATTTTATATCAGATTGGATATACTAAAACCAAATATGTGCATGTGTTTTTATGACCATAATACATAATGATATATTTAATTCATCCAGAAAAGAAATTTTATTTTAAAATGTTTTTGTCATTACAATAATCCCCTCTTCAAAAATTGGTTCCTAAAAATTTTCAATTCACATAATAAAAAAAATAAGGGTAACTATGTTTCAACCCCTACTTGGGTTCCCATGATGCTTTTTCAAACATCTGGTTTCTCCATAGCACTTTGAACATTTTAATTTTATTATATCTTATAAATGTAGTATCTATTGTATTATATCTTCTATAGATTCTCTTCATATAAAGGATCATTCATAAACATTAAAAAAAACTAGATTATTTATATTTAAGGGGTTTGGTATGCACTTCATCAAAAAAGATACATGGAACACATCATGTAATTGAGACAAGTTAGGTAAGATTTATATTTGATATTACACCTCTCCAATATGACCATGGAACTCCTAGGGGCGAAGGTATCAGTAACAGAGCATTCAATTATTCTAAAATCCCATGAATTTCTTCCATGCAGATATTTGGAGGAATAAAATTCTTCCAAACTAAATGTATAGGTCTCATAAATGATCTCCAACATAGATCAAAAGTCTACAATGAGTATCCTTGATGTGTTGTTGAATGATCTTGACCTCTTCACCAATTTTATCAGCCATACTAGGATGTAATAGTTTTTATTCCCTTAATTCATTTTGTCATGAAGGCATTCTTCACCTCTTCAAATAAAATTCTCAATAGGGATCTATTTGGATGTTTTAGTGGGAACTATTATTATATAATAACTCAACCAGAATAATTTTTTATCCCATTCTTTTTCTAAGTCGATTGATCATGATCTCAATATATACTCGAGTCTCTGGATAGTCCACTCAAATTGACAATCATTATTAAGGGGATCGTCTGTGATAAAATTATGCTCATTGTATAGAGAATCATGGAGACCCTTATAGAACATGGAGGTATATCATTGATCGTAATAATATATAATTCATAATGGTGATCCATTTTGGATAACCAACTCTATAATGTATTTCCATGCAAGTTTGTTAAGATTGATATCCTATCCATATTTAATGAAGTGGGTAGTATTTTTAAGACAATCCAGCACAACACATATAAAATTATTTCAACTTGTTGCATTCAAAAGAACCGGACAGAGTCCATGATTATTTTTTCCAATTTATGTGAAGGTATTGGTAATGGATGCATCTTCCCATTGTATGTTTTTCCATTATGTCATTCCATGTTGAGAAGCCACAAACATTGTTGTATATTTTATGATCTCCTTCTTCATATAATCACACCAATGGTGATCTCAATTTTCCTGATGCATTTATTTTCTATTAAAATGGATAGAGAAGGATGTGCAATGTGAAATCCCCAATACCTCATTTTTTAACATAGGATTTGATAGTACCCACAGTCATGTCCAAAATCTCAGAACTCAAATGTAATTATAATTTAACTAATTTTATTTCCATATTTTTATAGATTTCACAATATTATGAATTCCCCCATCATCTTTTTTAGAATATTTTATTCTCTATATAATAAATTGGTGATCAATCATTTGTAAAATTATTGATGATGTCCCTTTATTTATAATTCCTATGTACATACAATTCAAGTGAATGATGATTGGATACTTATCAAATCTAATCAATTATAATAATTATATATCCATTCAATATAGAGAATCATCTAATTATTTTATTTCTCAGGATGGTATTGGATTGAGAATTCATAGTACTTAATTAAACTATGAATCATTAGTAGCATATATTCAGATCTTTTCATGTAAATATATATTTGAGGCTCTTGTGATCTGTATATATTTCAAACGTCTCCCCAAATAAATAACACCACCAAATTTTAAATGCAATAAGCACTGATACCAACTATAGATCATGTGTTAGTTAGTTCTATTCATGAACCATCATTTTCCATGACATATAGGCAATAAATTTATTCATTCTGCATTAACACAGTAATCTTTCCCTTCATAAAAGTATCATTGTATTCCAATAATAGTTCCCCACCTATGGTTAGTGTAAGTAAAGGTGTTGTGATATGAATCCTTTTCAACACCTTGAATATCTCTTCAGATTCATTATTCCATACATAATTGACTCTATTTCATGTAACATTGGTCAGTTGTTTTGAGAATCATGATAAATTTTTGTAAAAATCAATGATAGCACCTAGGAAATCCAAGGAAACTATGTAATTAAATCACAAATATTGTCTTTATACTTCTTTAAATTTCATTTATCATTGAAGGGTCTATAGATATACCTCTTTTGTGATAATTTTCCAAAAAATTAGACTTCTATCTACCATAACTCACATTTTCTATAATTTTATTAACCATTTCCTTCTAATGTATTTAGAATAATACATAGATGATCCTTAAACTCCTCCTTTCATCCAGATTATATTAGAATATCATCTGTAAAGACTATAATAAATTTTTCATTGTACTCTCTAAAGGATTTTTTGATCATGTTAATGAAAATTTATAGGGAATTTGTGAGCTCGAATGTCATTTCTATAAAATCATAGTGCCTATCATTATATATAATATAGACTTGGGGGAATACTTCTTCTTCACCATGACATGATAATACACTAACCAAATATCCACCATTGGAGAATTATTGAGAATTATATATCTGATTGAATAAATAATAATTACAAGGAAGATAGTGGTTTTTCATTATGAAGGTCTTTTTTAGGCCATTATAATCTATTAGAAGTCACATTTACCCATCATTATTCTTGATAAAGAGGAATGGTGCACCCCTAGTCAATCACTTAGACATATGATCCCTTTATCCAAATCTCCTAGAGTTATTTGTTCATATCCTCATGTTACACAACAAACATTCTTTCTTAATGGGCATGTCTTTGAGCATTAGAATCAACCATTTTTTCTAGACAAAACTTTTTTGTAGATTAATAACATCCATGATTGTGGCGTTAGTGCTAAATTATATTCTACCCCATGATTGAACTTGTTCAGAATTTGGGGGTGATTTGTGATATAAAAAGTGATTTATGTACAATTAAAATTAATATTGGATCTATATAACTGAAATCGAGTTCATACCCATAACTACCTTAAATTCCACTAAATGTAGTATCAAAAGGAATTATGGCTAGTTAATATTAATTTTTTTACCATGGATGAGTTATATATGTGGGAGGAAATAATTTCCCCATTTTCCATTTTCATCACCTACTACACGTCCATTCTTTGTGGTGGGGTTTGAAAGGTTTGTCTAATCATGTTTGTTATGAAAGAAGGAATTGAACCGTAATCAAAATATAAAATCTATATTGTTGAATGCATCACCTACGAAGCTATCACCACATCATTTTTGGGATCCACCTTAGTAACTGTGATGGAAAAATCACTCTCTTATTTCCATGGAGTTTATTGGTTATTTCTAAAACCTCTTTTCATATTTCAATACTTTATAAAGTACCATTATTCCTTGGAAATGAAATAATAAAAAATTATATTAGTGTAGAATATATCATTACATTATTTCATCATATTAGTGGGTTTCTCCCTTTGGTAATCACTATATTCATGTCATTCTTTACCAAACCTAAATCAAATTTTCATCTCTCATAGGAATTTTTAATGTTGTTTCATTCTGCACATTTTACATGTTTGATGTAGAAATTTATTAGAACAATTAGATTTATAATTCACACTAACAAAATTAATATCCATCTTCTTCTTCTAATCCTCATGAGACCCTTGGAATTCACTTATTTATATTTGGAATTAGGGGGAATTTTATACAATTTCCTCATAACTATCAATGTTTTAGATCACCATGAGGTTTCCTAGATTAGTTTTTATCCAACCAATGTAGTTGTCTATATATCATTTAGTGGTAACAAAAAATATGAAGGTTTATCATGAGATTATTGTGAAAAGTTTCTCAAACACTCTTACTGATTCATTATCCTTTTTCATGAGAGAAATGAAATCTCTAGAATTTTATGTCTGATAGTCTGAGGAAAATATATGTTGAAAAATATTTTTAGAATCTATATCCACCCCATCACAACTGTAACTTCATTAGGATTCATATAATTTATCAATTTCCTCCACTAATTATCTTCTCCCACCATACAATAAATAACCCGTATAACATTCCATTTCATGAAACAATGAAGGATGGATATGATATTCTAAATGTAATTGATCAATTGTTCCATGATTAACAGATCATAAGATACATTGAATGTGAGAGTCTTTTTCATGTAAATATATCAATTACAAAAATTACATTTTAGGGGAGTTTGGATGCTCCTCATAATCTAGGATTATACTCAAAACCTAATTAAACTGAGAGAGTATTGTGACGGAGTTCACATTTCCAATCCCTTTATGTTGGGTATCTTGTTTTGGAGGTCATCACATTGAGATTCACATTGGTTGTTTACTTGGTTCCTCATATTTCATTCAATTGGAAACACTAACAGGAAAAAATTAGGGTTGAATATTTTAATACTACTAAACACATATATGGGAATCCAATAACATTAATAGTAAGACTTATTAATAGAATTTATTACTTAATGAATGAATTTCTAGGATTCAACCTATGTTATCAATGATCAATTTATTATCATAGACACTTTTGGGGAATTTTTTCCATTAATAATGCTTCATAGAATGCTTGTGATTTTAGAAATTTACAACCCCTATGAGTCCTAAACTAGGTGGGCCGCAAGATTAATTTTCAAGAACTAGTTTTTTATTGATTCTAGCATAAGGTAGTGTTTTTAGGTTTTAACCACAGAAAAATCTACGCCTGAGCCAAATCCACTTGTATTATCTAGAAATGGATATATTTTCATAAAAACCACTTGATCTATATAGTACCAAAATTTATGGATATCTTATTTTTTTAGTTCTATCCCAAAGGATTTTAGTACAGTTCTCCAGTCATAATCATAAAAATAACTTGTCTTTCCTTTGATACCAAACAATAAATAACCATCCCTTTTTTAGCCTTAATTCCTTTTTAGTAGATAATATTTAACATTACATAACCTAAAATATCAATAAGTATTGTGTATTTAAATGTTTTTTATTTTACATAATAATAAAAAATAATAAATATATCTCCAATGTTGAAAATTTCTTTAACATGCTCCTATTAGTCCGTCATATATAAAATTTCATGGGATAACAGGGGGACATAAATAAGATATAGGTGAGCTATAAAGCATATTAATGGAATGAATATAGAATAAAATGAATTATACAACATATGTTAGAAAATTTCTATATCAATGAGACATAAATGTGATGAGAATCATAAATTTGAACAAAAAGTCAGGACATAGTATGATCACAGAAAGAAAAAATGGGAAAATGGGAAAATTGGAAAACAACATAAAACATGGAATTGTGAATGATATCCAAGGATAAATTCCAGGTAATATTTATAGAAAAAATTCCATGATATATTAAGATAAATAACTAATAAATTTAATTAATTTTGGAGAGACTAAAACCATACCCAATTCATTGGAATGCTAGATAATTCTAGGCACACCAGTAATTTTATTTTAAATCACATTCATAGGTGTACCACATAGTTCATAAAAATTGGAATCATTTATTGTCACATTTTATTCCATGATAAGTTACTCTGTAATACCTAATATTTTTCAACTAATAAATGAATTACATGTTTATAATGGTTAACTCCCCCGATAGGAATATGATATGAGTTTTCACTATAAAATTGTTTGGCATGTAAAATGGCGGTGAAATTTCGTCGGCATAATAGTGGAACATAAATATTCATGGGAGAGATCATTTAAAGTTTAAAAGATATATCATCAATAAAAAATAATTATTTATGTATTGGGATATTAAAAAACATGTCCCCACATTAGGAATTGGATAATAAAGGTATATGATAAAGAAGATGCTAGAATAATGAGGAGATGGAGAGGATCCCTTACAATATTTTGGCGTTGAAATAAGAGTACACAACTGTTCATGGGAAGGATTAAAGAGAATGAAAATTTTATCTCGAATCATTTTTCTAAAAATGGTAGTAGTTTATATTTAATAAAACATATCCATATAAGAAAAAATTGAAATGAATATATATAATTTAAAACGGTTTCTTGAATAAAAAGGATATATGGATATCCTTTACCTTGAATGGATGACTCAAAATTATTTGAAAGATTTTCTTGTAAGGTTGGGGGAATATTGGGAGTAATATAAAATGTTTTTTTAGAGTAAGGATGTGATATAAGGGTTTTAAGTGAAAATATATGGGAGATTTCATGGGTATATATTGGAAAATACAGGGGAGTTCATTATTATTTTTGAAGATTAGTTTCTATACACTATATGATAATGTAATCAAAACCAAAAACCTCACATTGTTTTTCAACATGGATTTTAAAAGATGGTTTTGGTTTAAATATTCTATAATCTCAATGGAATAAATTATTAAAATATTACACTTTGTGATGTGGAAACGAGCCATATATTGAATAAAATGACTTTAAAATATTAAAATATATTATATGATTGGATGATTCAAAAACGGTTTATAAAATTAATCAAATAAACCTAAAATTAAATTTATTAAATTGTAAAGATAAATTTGGTTATGTATACCCTTTATAGTATTTATTATAAAATTTTTGCTCAATATGATTTCATTATATAAATCATATATTTACACTGTAATTAATTTTTACACGAAAATTTAGTTTCCATAATAATTGTGAACATTTCATTATTAAATAATTTAAATGTTCTTATTAAATAATAAAATCAATTATTCAAAATAATATTTTTAATATTTTAAGTATCTTGTTTAAAATAATAATCAACATTTATTAGAAAATGTTGGGTTTTTTGGTAATAATAATTATTGAACCCTTATAAAAATTACATTTGACATTATAAAACATTATATGACAATTTATATTTCATAAACAATTATATAATAATAATATTTTATTAAAATATTATTTATTTGGAAAATCTATTAATTTATCAAAACAAAATCCTAAATTAAATTTTTAATATTACCCAAAAATACAAATTCGGCTTTATTGTAAGAAAATATTAATAATTTATATATTAATAATTTTAAAATAAAAAATATATTCATTATTATATAAATTATATATATTTATATTGTTAGGGTGTTGATTCATATCCCATTATTAAACTCTAGAACACTTTTAGGATAATGTGTATGTCCATGTGACTTTCATGGATTGGTTTTGGGCATGATTTCAATGAGTGTAAAATTCTCTCATAAATGGTTCTGCTCATAGTTAATTTGTTTGATCATAGAGTAGATGTGTTCACTATTAAATAATGGTGAATGTGATTCATTAGGTACGATATTGTAATTGTTTGTAGTCACATTATTTATCTATGTTAATTGGATTTGTCAAATCCTGATATTTTTCCAACGTTATGATCAATCATTAAAGGATATATAATCAATTTTTCATATTATCAATAGTATTTTAAATCTTATAGGATATAAAAATCCAAAATATAACATTAGTTTTCTATAACCACAATACGTTATAAGATATCTAATTCAACCACAATGGGAATTAGTTTATAAATTTTCAAATCATTACATGTAGAGAAAAACAATGTATGTTGTTTATAATGGTCGTAAATCCTCAATAGTCTGAAAAAAATTGTTCTTAGAATTATTAGTGAAAAAATAAGATAAATTCTATACATTAAATCATTAAAATATAATTCCCTAATATTTAGTATAATTGAGTGATTATTTCAATTTGATGGGGTTTTAGGAGGATAATGAGGTAGAAAAAAATAAAAGGATTAATAGGGGTGTTAAATATTACCATGGATGTCCCCTCTAAGGCTTCCCCTTAAGGCACCCTAGACTGTACATTTGACGAGACCAAGGATTCTCTAGATGCGAGGAAGTTATTAGGTGAGAATTTAATAGAGATTTCAAAATATCAAGATGATTGAATGTGTTGGAAATGTGGCAGGGAGGGGTAGTTTTTACAAAGTGATAGGAGGATAATTTGTAGAATATTGTATTTATTAGTTTATTATTTTGGCTCCTAGAAACGAATATTGTTTTTTCATGGGACTATAATGTATTTATTGAGTGTAGTTATGAAAAATTATTTCTTAAATCAGTCCATATGAAATTAATCAAGTATTTAACATACAGGTTTAAATACAATATTTTATTTTGTATAACTATTCATAAAATTTTTAACACCATTATATTTAATGATATATTCTTTTAATAATAAATATAGTTTTTTTTTCTATCCTAAAATGCACATTAAACCATGATTAAAAAATGTTTTTAGTCACTCATTAAACACTTAATTAAAAAATAAAATTTAACACATTTAGACGTTTTATTTTCCAAATAAACGTACTTTTATAATTATAGTACGATAATTTTCTTAGGGTTATTTTTTGTATTATTCTAATAATTTTCCTGTTTTGTAAATAGTAAAAAAATTGAATTTTAATTGAAAAATTAATTTTTATTTAAATAATTTAAAATATTCATTTATATTTCGAAATAATTTTAAAGTAAAATTAGATTATTCATATATATATTAATCAAATTTATGAAATTGGAGTCATTTTCATGTTGAATTTAGATATAAAAACACTATGAACATGTGAACATTTTCACAACAAATATACACTCTTTGATCATATCAACGAGCTTAATTTCAAATTAATTGTCCCAATTATGTGGATTGAGTTTGGGAAAATAGAATCTAGATATTGAAAAAGGTTGATTTCTATTGTCGAAGATAAAAATATTATTCTTAGGCCAAAATAATTTGTGAAAAGAGTTAAAATTAATTACAACATTTATTGTATAAACATGTTTACATAGTAATTAATCCTAGAATATATGATATAAAAATTACCCAACACATGTCCAAATGAATTTGAAACTCGATATTTATACCATTATTAACATAAATTTATATGATTATGAGGTATTGGTCCATTATTCAACGAAGATGACCTATATAATATGTTATGTAACAAAAAAGACAAGAAATGTGCCTTCTTTTCCATTAATATAAATATCACATTCATATAGGTACAAAAGAAACCTTTGTTAGTTTTAAGTATTATTTGGTAAAGGAAATTATATTTTCTGATCATTATAATTAGCCTTAATTTTTAAATCGGAAATAATTACATTAAATGCTTATAAAATTCCCACACATGAGTAATTTAGTTAACACATAATCAAAATAAACGATAATAAAAAATTAATAAGTGAACTAAATAGAATGAAATATTATCATATATAAATTTGGTTGAAAAATATATCTAGCTATAGTTTTTGTACTTATTTGGTTTATATTCTATCATTATATTGAAAATTTTAAAATCCAATTAATTAAATAATGTTAAAATTGGCAATAATTTTATTTTATGAAAAATGATATTTTATGTAATGATTTAAAATTCGTAAAAAAACATTCTTCTGATAAGTTATTTTCAAGAGTTAGTAAATTTAAAATGTGGACCATTAATGGACCAATTATTATTTTAAATGATCATATTGACCTATAAATTAAAAAATCATTGTTAGCGTGCTTATGTTTAAAGAAGTGTATGTGCACCTTACATTCATTTCTGTAAAAAATAATTTTATATATACTTGATATATATATTTATAAATTATATATAATATTTATAATGTGTCTCTATAAATTATTTAATAAGTCTCACCTTAAATTATTCTTAAATGATATATTACCTAGGTTATAAAAATATTTACTATAGTGAAAAAAAATTGTAAAAAAAGGAAACATTGAATATATCAAAAAAATGTTTAAAACATGAATTTAATTAATCAATTGAGGTATGTATCAACCATATTATCAATAATACCCATTAAATATTTTTCATGGATAAAATTGTGGCAATATTTACCATTCAATAGTTAATACATTTTGGTATTTACAAGAATAACACTCCTCCTAACCAATAAATGGGAAATCACTCCCCTTACATCATTACACCTCTCAAAAATCATTGGTCTAAGAAATAATGGTGAAATTATCTCTAAAAATTCCCTCTAAAAATAAAATAATACATATTTTTTATATTAAGCCATCCAAGTAACGTTTTTGTGAAATATAAAGGTAAAAACCAAGTGAAAAGGTAATGATTTTCAACCAACATCTTCATTTTATTTACTTATCCACCACCATAATTTATTATTATACCATGATAATATAATAACCTCATCATAATAAATATAATTTTATCATGGAATATTTTTTACATGATTAAAATCCTATAAAAATCAATAAACTACATTACAAAATTATTGTTTGTTTGTACGGAGGACTATCACATCTTGAACAGATGATGCTTATTTTTTCCATTTCCACCTACCTGGGTTGGGATTCATGATCAATATAATGTATATATCAGATATTTGTAACATTATAACAAATATAGAGTGATTTTTTCTTATATTTATAATTATACTCTATTTGGTATGACAAATGATAATGTAACTCAGTTTTATTGAGAACTATCGGTTCACGAAGCAATGTGATTTTCCATTCACTAAGGCTTCAAGTCGAAGATAAACATATAATATTAATGATTATATGAGATACTCAGGAAAAAAATTTATGAATTAAATATTTATCATTATCGGAAGATACTATATATATTTTATTTCTTTCATTTATACTATTGTAATGATGATAACATCACTCGTGTATGGGTGGATTGTTGCCTTCACAATGCGATGAGACTCTCTTTTAATAACCACACCACTTGGATGAAATATAAAATAAAATAATATGGTATTAATTATATAATTATAAATAATAAAGTGTAATATATTACTTACCAATTTTATGCAACAACTAGTGAAAAATAAGAATGTTATTCATGTATACGTATGAACTACCATATCCATGATAATAACATAAATCTTCTTAATAAATTATCATTATTGATTAGTTTTAAAGGAATATAAATATAAATAAATTATAACTATGTAATATTTTACATTCCATATATTATAGAGCTATATAATATGTGATAGAACCAAATAATTCTTAAGGATTCATGCTTTAGAAATCAATGCAATTAACACCCAAAATAGTGAAAATGGTATAATATTATCAATAAATAGTAGAAAATATGTTGTTAAATAATGATATATGATCTTATAAATATTAAAATGCTTCAATATTTTTTTAATAACATTATTAAAACCACTATATAGTATATTAATGCACATTTAATTTAATCAAAGTGTGCCATAATGGATTTCATCTCAATTAACATTTCCTTGATGCTTATTTGTTATTATGAACCAACTGAATTTAATGAGGTGTTTATACTTTCCCATAGATGTGTAATATCCTGAAATTTTTATCCATTGTGGTATTTTATGTTTTAATGTAAATTTTCCCACCTATGGGGTTTTAACTTTAAAATTATGAAGTGGTAAAAGTTATTATAAAATCTCACTTTCTTTTGTGTTTGTTAACATTATCTTAAAATAATCACTTTATTGTAATTATATTTTATTAGACATTAATTTTTTATAAAATATATATATTATTGGTTAATTGAGATTATTATTTCCTAGAATGTGTACCATTTTTACATAAAGTGTTTATTTTGATTGTTTTTTATTAGTAGGGGAAATATTGATAAATTTTTATCATTTTCTCAATACGGATATCTGATAAGGATAATTATTTATTAATTAAATTGATTACATGATATCTGATTAAATATTTTGAATGTTATGAAATGAGTTTGAAATTAGTTAATTTAATCCACTTGATGAATCAATAGTGTCATGAGATGTATTGGTTAGCCAAATCAGAATGCTTTTTACCCAGTATATTTTCAATTATCGTTGGAATTATATTGATGACCAAGGTATCGTGTAACTATGATAAATCACGTCCTATAATTTAGAATTTACTTTATTTATAATTTAGTAATAATTATTATCCATGATAATCATTCGAGTACATATTCTATGGATTTATTTCATTCTCTATTTATTGTTTATATTTAATTTGTTTATGTTATTTTCCTTTCCATATTGATTATGACTTATCCATATATTTATGTGTAATGGGTTTTTAATTATCTATATTTACATTTTTATTATGATTATTGATTCGTGATATATTCCATTTTATATAAGCCATACTGATAATTTTTCCTCACCCTTATTTTTTCCCTTTCCCAGGCCATTAAGATGAATCCTTTGAATGAGTTTTCAAGGATGTTAAGTATTTTTTTTGTTATTTATATTGTTTTATTAAAATTTTATTATATAAAAATGGGTAATAATTAAAAATTTAATTTTCTAAAACTAATAAATTTATTTGTAAATTGGTTTTTGACATGTTCTATCTATGATAATGTAATATAGTAAGACACCGTATTAGGGATTCCAGAGTTGGGGTCGTTATAGTTGTTATCATAGAAAGTTTATTAAAATCCTTAGATACCGTATTTGGGGGAAAATATATTAGTGAATATAAAATTATGATACACTTTGATGAATAGTTTATAATAATATCTTAACGTAGTGGTACACAATATGTTATTTGCATTTTAAAGGAAAACACATTCTAATTTAGAAACATTCTGTATACATGGTTCTAGCATAGAATGACAGGGGTAATTACTCCAAAAAAGGATCATCAAGACTGACTCGAGCATTAACTTGTAGCAGAAAGTAGGCCATACTTCTAACCTAATTTTTCATTCATAAGTGATATTCTTAAAATAATTTTAATTTTATTTAAAAACCAATATATAGGATTTGAAAGTACAAATATCCCCATTGAAACCATGTTTATTATTATGTGTTTAGATAGTCAAAATTTCATAATTTTTTTTATGTACGTCATTTTTTTTGGGATTATAAATTATTTTTCATAATTATATAATCTAATTCATCTTATACCGTCATTTAGAAATGGATCCTAGTAGAAAGAATGTGATCATCACCAATATGTGTGAACAAAATAGTATTAATTATCATATATTTTGTGCTCAAAAACCAATATTTCAAAGGTAACTAATCTCCGAATTATTTTCACCATTTGAGGACATAGTTTCATGTGATAAAAATGTAGAGAATGTGCTCCATAAGTATTTTTTAATTGAAGAAAACAAAGATAATAAGCGTATGAAAAATAAAATTATTGATAATTAGATGAATAGAATGAAATATTGTTCCACCTTTGATATCCGTTTAAAGAATCAAACTATAAAATACCCGAATGGAAATTGGTTTTTTTAATGTGTACAGAATATGGTTATCATGGTAAAGACTAAAATGTGAAGAAGGAAAATGTTTCTATTCATTGTTACAACTATAATGATATGAGGGGAAAATGAAAATGATTTCCCTATTCATTAAAGGAATCTACATTAGAAGTGGCCAAGGGAAAATATAGAAGATTATGTGAACTATTTAACATAATTAGAAGTACCCAATGATGTGGTTTCAGGAACATTAATCATATTATCATATTTATCCAATTTTTAATTTTATTGTGGATCATAAAACCCTTTTATAAATACCTAGAAGTAAGATCATTCAAAATATAATTATTTTATAAATAAAGAGAAACTAAATATATAAAAAATAAAAAGAAAAATAAGAGAACACAATAAATGAGAACTCAATGATGATGAAAATGTTGGAGACTCAGGGAATCCCATCTAACTAAAACCATACTTTCTAGAGAAAAGGAGCCCAATATAGAAAAAAATCACCATTTCATCATGGTTATAAGTAGAGATAAAAGAGGAAAGTAAATCATCCCCTTTGTTCCCCTCATCGCACATATGAAGGATTTATATGCGGTTAGATATGAGTGACATACATCTCCACATCAAAAAAAATAGTCAACACTGTGATAGTTCCCCATCCAATTAGGTCGTTATGAATTGTTGAAGAATCTATTAAATTGCTACCAAATGAATGTTTTATTGGTATTAGAGTTGAAGTCATGTGTTCATTGCATGAGACTCAACCTACATAGGATACCCATTACCAATGTATGTATCATATTCTATAATGATTGATCCATTTGGGAGCCGCACGTTTCCCTCAGCTCACATAATATCCATACAGAAGGTCCCATATTTGATGAGTTTTTTTCCTTCCGTGTGGGGCGACAAATAGATCCAGTGTCCCTGTGAAATATGATCTATGGAATGATACATATTATTATCTATCTAAACAATTAGAAGGGTTAGAACAACACATATATTCATGTTCATGTAGATTATATCAACAATCATGATCCTAGTTTTAATTAAGATGTAATTTTGTGAAAAATTAACTCCTTCATAGCAAGCTTGGTTCCATTCATGCCTTAAACAAAAACATCCACCAAAAGAATGAGCATTGTATCATTCATTTAAAAACAAAAATTAAAATCTCCCTGAATCCAAATATGAATGAATGAAGTGATCAATGTCACATATGAATGGACACCTGAATTGATACAAATGGATGCCCATATCAACATTTTCCACTTACTGTTGAATAAAAGTTGATCAACTGATTAATCTTGATGCTTCTTACAATAGGTACGTTTTGAAGCCAGGGAATCTCCCTTGATCATCACATGATCATTAGTGGGTAATAACTGGTTTTTATTAACCCACAAAATGAAATTTATCTTCTTGGGAATCTCCTTCTTATATAGTATCACCCCTATTCAACAGGTTTTGAGTGATTCAGTGTCACCATGTAGTAATATTTTCCTGATATTTTTTTTTTGAAAAATAAATTTTAAACACACATGTATTCGCTTATTCATTATTGGTAATAAGCCCAAATTTTTTATGATTACTATCAAGTAATGAATGAATGTAATAGGGATTCATTCATTCCTTCCAGTATAATATTTCTAGTGCAGGTAATCCAGGAAATCCCGGCTTTACTATGATCTAGTTCTGATTCCAAAAAACCAATATCTCTATAACCACCAACCAATTAGGAGAGGTTCTGGACTAAAAGAATGTGAGGTTGTACTAATCTCTATAAGGAAGAAGCTATTATACTAAACACACCCTACTTCCTTCATAATTTTTCACCCATGAATGTTCCCACATAGTTAACCCTTTAATAAATTATATTTCTAGATTTGAGTGCATGGTATTTATTGAGCTCGATACACCCTTCAAATTAATTCTTCCATCCCTGATAGTATTTTCCTAAAAATCCCACGATGCCCAATAGAATTTTATTTCTGATTGATCATCCCAAATGATAGTGTTCAATATATTATTAATTCTTTTTACTACTCCCTTAAATACCTTATGGGAAGAAATAATGTTTGTAGGTATGGGACAAATAACACAATTCACTAACACAATCTTCTCCCAAGGGACAAGTAACAGTTCTTACATATTATGATCCATTCAATTATTTTGTATTACACTCCATAAAAATGAAATATATGAAGTCCGCAAGTAGATATTTTCATGAAAATGTATTCATGGGAAATGAATCATATGTGAATACCCATCACGCTTTCTGGAGAAGGAATATTCCAATTCAAAAGATGGAT
This sequence comes from Viscum album, assembly GCA_963277665.1. Taxonomy (NCBI): domain Eukaryota; kingdom Viridiplantae; phylum Streptophyta; class Magnoliopsida; order Santalales; family Viscaceae; genus Viscum; species Viscum album. Next base: position 2,043,250,383 of record OY728150.1, on the reverse strand, counting down.
AGATGTGAATCTTCATCTCTTATCTAGATTCACAGCGTGACAACTCCAATTTCTCTACTCATTCAGAATGTTTTCATTTTTTCATATGGTTTATTTATTATCATTAACATAAATAATTTGGACATCAGAAATCATTAAATAGGAAATACCACTAAAGATATTTCTGTATTGGTATGGCTTGATAGCCACATCCAAGATCATATTATCAATAAAATGACTACGGGTGACATGAAAAATAATAAATAAGGATAGAGAAATAGGGGGACCATTTAATAAATGACAGATGAATTGGATGAAACCATATTTCCTCCCATGTAAAGAGATATAAATATAAACGTAGTTATAGAATATGAACATGATGTCATATGATAGAGACAATAAACCCATTTAGTTGAATATATTAATAATAAATCTCTACATGATCAATACATCATCATCATTCAAATATTGTTTGATAATAATGCTGGATCCCATAACTATTTGGTATATGTCAAACACCATCTCTTGGGAAAGGCTTATTGTAACCTGGATTGACCTTCCATGAATGAAACTATGTTGCTCCGAATACAACCAATGAGGAATAAAATTTTATATCCATTTTATTATCATAGTAGATAGGTACATATATAAGAAGGTTCTAAAAATTACATCCCATTAATGACTCAATGCAGATGGGTCAATAATATTAGGTAAGAGCACTAGTGTAGAAGAAACTACCACCTGAGGGAGGGTGCCACCCCAAAAGAAATCTTGGATGTCCAATAGTAATTAGTAACTCACAGGGCCACTCGAGTTAATGATAAATGCCTCTGGAATTCCATCTGGGCCAACATAACATTCAATATTATGATCCCAAATAGAATGAAGAATATCATGTTCATCGGGGGGATATTTTATTTTAATATTTCCCTCCTCCTAGATAACTATATGTTTTACCTCAATCAAACATGTATTTTCAATCGGATAACCACAAATCATGTTATGGTTAGGACATGAAGGAATGGTTTAAAGTGATGAAAAGTAATACCTAAAAAAAACTCATGATCATTAAAGAGTGTTCTATAATCCATTAAGAAATTTGGTAATATAATCTGGTTCCTTTCAAATAATGATGCATAGATATACATTGTTTTTTGGTCAACAACAATAATCATCTTCATACCGACTTTCCAGCATTCCATGAGATCTTATCACAAAACCATATCAATCCATAAATTTATCTTCTGAGAAATATCTCAAAACAAGGTTTCATCTCACTCATTAGCAAGGAAAAATTTCATGCCAAAAATCTAATATGATAGCTTCACTATGTATTGTGTACTATGTCATTGTAAATTAACCTAAGATTTGTGATCCTTCTTCAACTTCATAAGTTTATTAAAAAGGCCATGAATAAAAGACTCCATTATTAGGCTTATTCTAAGATTTGGAAATTGTTTAGTGATATCTAGTAAAAGATTTCAAATACTATGAAAACTAAAAATGATCTCCCTGCCATTGTCTAGTAGAACGACCAATATAAAGAAGATAATGATTAGAGAATGCATAGAAAAGAGGAATGGTCCTCAAATCATGGAAGAATTAGAATCATTATATTCTACCTAAACCCTATCAAGTAGACTCAATCCTCATCCTCTACCACGTTTATTTTTACACAAACTGAACCAGTTCCCAAAAAACCTCATATCAATAAGGTCATTAAGGGATATAAATGAAGAGAAACCTTGGCTTTCTCCACTAGTAAATTATCCCATCTGTTATTCTCTATAGGATCCTTAATTTCATTGAAATCTAAGTTGACGAACCATGTCATATCACTTAAGGAGAATGAACAACGTCACTCCACATAAAATCCCTCTCATGTACATCAAATTTTTCATAGACCAAAGTTAAGAGAAAACTATGAGTTCCTGCAATAATTTTTAAGGTGATGAACTATTATGAAACATCAATGGGGTAAACGGAGATACTAGAATTAATGACATTCTGTTATTATCTTTAGGGTAAATGATATCAATATTAACCCTTGAACCAAACCCCTTGCAATTACATATTAATAGAGAGATCATATATAATTTTTTAACAAGGATTTGGCCTTATATTCCTCATCACATTTTGAAAGTGATGTGTTCTTAGACATCAATAACTATGATTATAATCTAGTATGAACATCATTGGGTGGAGATGGAGCAGAACGAACATCCATATATCATCACTCATGTACATGATATGAAAAACTAATATAGTTAGAAGTACTAAATGGGTATTTTAGCGGAACCCTTGATAGTTGATGAAACATTATTGATGAATTAGAATGAAGAGCCTTCTCAAACTGTCTTTTCCCTAATACTAAGTGATTCTTCAGAAAGGAAACCTCCAACCATATGTGCAAGGGCCAAGATAACAGACATGATGTGCTGGGGATCAAATACACTTATAATTCCCATGGAGTGGACGAGGGAGGTTGAGAATAACCCAAATTATTATGAAAAGGAAAATAATTAAAAAACTAATTATAGAATCAGGGGCAGTATTAGGCATCTCGAAATCAGTTGGGAAAGATTCGACTAGAGGAGAGAATAATGCAAGATCCTACTTAGAGGTGGGGTCTGGTGCCTAGTGAAGATCCACTAGAAATCCATGAATCCTATGAAACATTGCAAGAGAATGACCCTCAAGATAACACAACATATGGTAGATCATCTTTCAGGTGAATATATACTTATACCATTGATTAATAGACTCCCCTACCCAAAGAATCATCCATGATAGATGTGGATGGGAATGATTCATTTCAACAAAAAATATCACATTTGAAACAACCTGAAGGACGATGGTATTATCATCTACACACATAAACTCTCCTAATGAATTTTTAATGCTTCAGAGAAAATTGATATTTTAACATGGAAGAGTGAATATGGGAAGACAAATCCAAATTTCTACTAGAGGAGAGCCAATACAAAGATGCACTTCCATCATCTAGTAAAAAAGGATGAATCCTTATTACCTACTACATGAGATCCATGAGACCATCCTGCCATAATGTGATCCCTTAATTCAAGGATAATAAAAAATTATTTCATATTAACATAGAAACCAAATTCGGAGCTAATAAACCTCTTGAAGCCACACAGTTGTGGAATAATGATTGGGGAGGCTATTCTGCCCCAATGCATCCAACTAGGGTCCACTAATGAATAGTGGATACCTCCTAAAATTAAACATCTTTATAGATTGTACTTCATCATATAAGTGATATCTAAATCCATCTCTTGTGTATTTACATAAAAATATTCGAGGGGATGATGTGTAGAGAATTACTATGGATGAATTAGGTAATATTCAAATTGCAGATGTATCTATTATACATGAATACAATGAGGTATTTTATGATGAATTACATGGACATACACTACATCATGAATTTTCATTTTCCATTGATTTATTCCCTGATGAAATACCAATATCGAAGAATCCATATAGAATAGCCATTGTGGATTTAGTGGAATTAATGATATAACTAGGGGAGTCTGGTGGTGAGGTATTTATTCGCTCTTGGTTTTACCCATGGGGAGCCTCTATTCTCTTTTTTAAGAAGAAAATGGATCCATGTGTTAGAACCTAGATCTTCGTTTCTGGTATGTCTTTCCTTTTTCTAGTGTTTTTGAGAAAAATGCCGTTTCTGGATGTTTATTAAGTACACATCATGTACTTCTGAGTACACGTTGTGTACTATTTTCTAATTCGAAGCCGTGTTATGGATGTGTCCGGGCCACACACACGGTGTGGTGGGGTGATATGGGGGCCGATTTTAGCATATTACGGAATGACCTAGTACGCGCCGTGTACTTTTTTTCATTAAACGGACCGGGGTCATGCCTGATCGTGATAAAAGTTGTCTTCTAGGTCATGTTCATCCGAGAGTGTCGGGAATCCATGGATCTTCGACGAGCCACCGTGCCTCTGTCCGTTCTCAGTTTCGAGAACTGTCGATTGCGTTGGAATCACAGCGGTGATTTCTCCCTTATTCTTGAGCCTTGTTTTCCAATTCCTCCTCCTTCTCAATATATCGTGTGTTGAGCATTTTTGGTGTTTTCTCAGATCTGTGATGTTTAATGGAGAATTAGTCGACGAGTTTCAAGTATATCGATCTCCTAGAATTGAGGTAGTTGGTTTGTGCCTTTCTGTAGGATGTCTGTGAATATTTTGTGCAAATTCCACCAATTCCCTTGAACGGGGATTTATGGGTTTCTTGTTTTGCCCCTACTGTTTGTCTGATTTTCATGATTGCTTGAGTAGAGATCATTGTCTGAAAAATTGGATAATTCATACTATATTATTATTCTTCTCCTTGCATGTTATTCTTATTAGGAGTTTTCCAATTTCCATGCCTAGTATTATGATAGTGGGGCTGTTATACTGTTATGATGTTGTGCCTTAGAATGATAGCCACGTAGTTCATGAGGATTACTTGGGATGATAAACGCCTGATGAGCATGTTTATTTCACACAAGACTGTGAGAACCAAGTGTAGTAGACCTTAGGAAGAATGGACGTATGGTCTTCTCCATAGTGTCATTTAATACGATGAGAGACCACAGGGGGGATTGACGATGAGTGCATCCTCAGAGAGTTAGTAGTTACTCGACGAGGGCCACAAGGGGAATGAGATGTTGGGTGATTCCGTAGAGAGACTTTAGTAAGATACGAGACTATAGAGGGAATTGATGGTGAGTGCTTCCTAATAAAGTCTACTCTTAGCTGAACAAGAGGGGTGAGACTGAGTGTGCCTCCTAGAGGGTTTCTAGTACTTATAGGTTGAACAATAACGGTTAGGCTTTGAGAGATACCCAGAGGGTTACCTGTTTTCTACTTGTTGTTGGTTGTTTACTATGGTACTTTATATACTAGAAATGTGGATTTTAACTGTTGTGTGCTTTTCTGTTTACTGTTTCTTGAACTTTTTCTTTCCATGTATTCATTGACTAATAGGCAATGATCTTTGTGTGATTGCCTACTGGGATTGTAACTCAAAAACTGTTTGGGCCATGCTTTTGGGCCCAATCAGACTTTGTTGTTGCAATTATAGATATGGGCAAGAGCCCTTCAACTTCCTGTAATTGACTTCTTAGAGGTAGAGAGAATGGGACCAAGCATAGTATTGCGATGCTGAAGGAGTTGCTATTATTTTAGTACTTTATTTTTACTTGTATTTCAGAACGTTGTTGTGTTTGCTGATTTCCTTAGATACCTGTACCTGCTGAAACATTATCATCATTACTATATATTCCTTGCTTTCGCTGTTTGGTTTCAGTTGTTGTTTGTTGTTTACTACTTCTTCTGTTTACTGTTAATTTCTTTTCTTTGTTTACCTTACCAAATGAGGGCATAGTTTCCCCAATAACGTACCAAGGCCCTCACTGCTTGTCGGTAGCCTCTGGTATTTTGGGAAATGTGCTTGAGGTCATGTGGAAAAGTGGGCATGTGGAACCTCTTGGTTTCTTTCGGAACCTGGACATTAAAAAGTCATATCATAGGGGTTCTTTTCTCTTGATTTATTGTTTGAAGCCTTTATCTAGGGATAAAAAGGATTCGGTACTTGGTGTTAAGTTTTTCCCGGTATTAGCTAACCTGTGTACAAAGGAAATCCACACTACCTCATTTATTGCAGTTTTTTTGGTTTTGAGATTTACAGTTGATATAGTTTCACCTAGAGTGATTCAGATGTCCTGTGTTGGTTTTGTTTTTCTATTACAGTTCTATTTCAGTGCATCCCGATGATATGAGGGTATTCCATCTCATGCATCATATAGAAACTTGTTAAAAATCACATGCCATGCATTATTTCCATGTCATCCATGGTGAATTACAGATTTCATGTTGTTGTGATAAACCTGTGTAGATTTTTTATGCTGTTTTGATAGATTATTTGATAGAATATCGACTGCTTGATAGAGTTCTGTTATATTATACTTTGCTTGAATGAACACCAAATTTTTGTTCTTTAGATGTTATGGGCCCTCTTGAATCAGAAATTGGTGGATCATTGACCAGTTTTTATTTGTATATGACTGTATTGGATGCTAAACATTGATTTGCGGGGAGTATGGGCCCTCATGGATCGGAATTTGGCACCGTCATGCCATTTTTTCGGTGTTTTATGGGCTTCAGTGCAGTTTCAGAGCTACTACCCAAAAAAACTCAGAATACACGGCATGAAATATATATATACATGTCGTGTAGTTTTGAACATTGTATTTGACTGTGTTAGCAGAAAAGTGGGTTGCGAAAATCACCAGGAGCATGTCGTGTATGGTAGGTACACACCGTGTAGTAGTGAGTGTGTACCCAACTGTGTAACTAACAACACGGGACAAGGAAGCTCGATTTGAACACGCCGTGTTGGATAGCAACACGTCCTGTAGTCTTGATCTCGGTACCTGTCCATGTCACGAGAAACATGGTTCAGTGTTATCTTCTTCCATACATTCCGTGTTTGTTCGGAACACGCTGTGTAAGGGTCAGCTGTGTAATTGGCCGTTTCGCCAACAAAACGGGTTGAGAAAAGTCTTCAAGTACACACCGTGTTGTTCGAAACACACTGTGTAGTCTCAGCCATGTAGCCAACTGTGTAGCCAAAAACACGGGTCGTTGAATCCTTTCCTACTACACGTTGTGTCCACTAGGAACACTCCGTGTAGTCTCAGTTTAGGAAGACCGTGTAGGTTAGCCGTACAAGGAGACACGAGAATGGAATCAGAGTTATGTACATGTCGTGTAGAATTTATACACACTGTGTAGTCTTGTTTTGTAAATCTTCTCTGTTTCCTTCTCTTGTTTTCATTTTTTACTCCTTTGTTCTCTGTCCTTGTTTTCCTAATCTAAGGTATGTGTTGATCTTTCAGAGAAATGCCTCCAAGACATCCTCCAGTAGTATGTAAGTTGTTAGGCAGTGATTAGACGCCAGATATGGCTGATTAGGGACTTCTTGCCGATCCTCCAGTCAGGGCAGCCTTGGCACTGGCTGTCATACTAGTTGCAGGCGCTGATATGTAGTTCAGGCAATGTTTTATGAGGATGATGCAGACCATTCAAGGAGCACCGGCTCCTTCCACGACTATGTCAATCTTGACGCGAGTTTTCCAGCAGCTTCATCCTCAAAATTCCTTGAGGGATAGAGGACCTCAGTCTGTAGAGTCATGACTGGAAGCCATGTTGTCCATCTTTGAGCATCTGGAGATTCCTTAAGAGAGGCTGGTCAAGCTTGCTTGCTAGACGCTATGAGATTCCGCCAAGAGGTGGTGGGACATGATCTCACAGGCAGTTCATCAGCAGGTTATGGATTTGGAGGAGTTTCAACGCATCTTTTATGAATACTTCTACCCGGAGACCCTGAGGGCCCACCGAGCCCTGGAGTTCATGAGCTTAGAAGAGGTTAATCTTTCTTTTGTGGAGTACTCCTCACGTTTCACCGAGCTGCAGTGTTTCACACCCCTCTAGGGTGGGGATGGGATGTTATTAGAGAGGAAGTTTGAGAATGGTCTCAGGCGGGAGATCCTGCTCATAGGTGAATCTCTTCCAGTTGACTTCCATCACTTCCGACGTCAATCAGGCCTTGATTGCAGAGCGCAATCAGAGAGACTCCGGAGCCACGGGCCATGGCGGTTCTACTTCCATAGATAGTATTCCTCCGGTTGACAACAAGAATCACTGTAGGGAGTCTACGCGCGGTGATTCTAGGAAGCAATATGCATCGTCAGGCATCCAGGTGATATGCTACAAGCATGGACGGTTAGGACACACGAGGATACAGTGCCAGAGGGACCCATTGGAGTGCCAATCATATGACAATATGGGTCATCTTCCGCATTTCTGCCAGTTATTATCACCACCAGCTGGTGACAGGAGTTTATTTATGACTCATCATTTAGGAGTAGCACCACCAGTTTCTCACCAGTCAGGGAACTGGAGTTCTTTCAGCCGTTCGTGCCAAGGTGGAGGTCGAGGACAAGGAAGTAAACCACCAAAATTTCTGTGTTAGCAGGGTGGATCAGCTCAGAGCAGTCAGGAAGGGTCATAGGGCCACGGTGCAGGCCAGTCTTTCGTTGTGGAAAAAACCCATTAGAAGAAGGATCCCAGACCTTCTACAGTTCGAGGTACGATTTTAGTAGCCTTAGTTTTATCTTCAGCTCCTTTAGATATTAGTTCTATGCATAACATTATCTCTGATGATATCGTAGAGAGCCTTGGGATATGTATCTTTCCTTATGCTGAATCGTTGACACATGACATGCCTTTGGGGACAAGGACATCTAGTGTACGTCAGTGTAGAGAGTGCCCTCTCGAGGATGCATGGTATCGTTTCTTATGAGAACTATACATCCTAGAGATGGTAGGCCATGATGTCATTATCAGGATGGACATTTTGGTTCCCTTCAGGTAGTCATCAACTGTTATCACCACATGGTGAGTTTCATCTCACTAGAGGGTGAATCTTTTCTTCATAGAGGTGAATGGGATGTCCGGGAAAGTCGGGCAGGACTCGAGCATCATGGGCTAGGAAGGGTGACGGCCCAGATCACAATTCTTTATCTATATGACCAGGGGACTTCACAGTTGGACTTTCCTCAAGTTTTGGATCATTTCAGAGATGTATTTTTAGAGGAATTTTCAGGTTTTTTTATAGAGTGTGAGGTAGACTTCTCGATTGAGCTTGTGCTAGGAGTGGTACCGGTGTACAGTCATCCCTATAGGATGGCTACGCCTGAGTTACAGGAGCTCAAGAAGTAGTTGGAGGAGTTGTAAGAAAAGGGGTTCATTTGAAATAGTACTTCTCATTGGTTTTCGTCTGTCCTATTTGAAAATAAGGTAGATGGTACCCTTAGTCTTTATGTGGATTATCGGATGTTGAACTAGTTGATGTTCAAGAACCAGTATCCATTGCCTAGGATTTATGACATTTTCGATCAGCTTTGAGGATATCTGGTGTTCTGGAAGAATGATGTGATGTCCGTTTATTATCAGTTGCGTGTTAGACCATCAGATATACCTCTGAAGGCCTTCAGGAGAAGGTATGGTCTCTACGAGTATACATTCATGTCGTTTGGTCTCACAAATGCACCTGCAGTTTTCATGGAACTGATGAACTGATTATTCCATCCTTACATAGACGCCATTGCCATAGTCTTCTTGGACGATATCTTGGTGTACTCTCACACTCGACACGACCATGCTACCCATCTTGAGATCATTATGAGTACTCTAAGAGAGCATCACATTTATGCTAAACTCTAGAAGTGCAACTTTTGGATGAATCAGATTCAATTCTTGGGTCACATCATCTCAGAGGAAAGATTATCTGTCGACCTAGAGAAAGTTAGAGATGTATTTTCCTAGGAGCATCCAGAGAACATTTTTCAGTTACAGAGTTTCCTAGGGCTGGCTGGATACAACAGATGCCCTATTCAAGACTTTTCACCCCTAGCAGCATGTTTGACAGGTCTGACCAAAAAAGGGGTGAAGTTCTCATGGTCAGATTCTTGCGAATCAGCCTTTCAGGAGTTGAATGGAAGACTGATGTCGGCACCGATACTAGTCTTTCCAGATCCAGGCAAGAGATACATTTTTTATTGTGATACGTCTGGTATCGGCTTGGGTGATATGATTATGCAGGGATATGGAGTTGTTGCGTATGTGTCTCAGTAGTTGAGGCCACATGAGAGGAACTACCTGAAAAATGTTCTTTAGTTTGAAACTGTTGTTCATGCCTTACGTTGTTGGAGTCATTAACTTCTGGGAGAGCACTTTGTGGTTTTCAACAACCACAAGAGTCTCAAGTAAATCATCACTCAAAGTGATATAAATCTGAGACACCATAGGTGGGTTGAGTATCTTCAGTTTTTTTATTTCGATCTTGCCTATAAGCTGAGAAAGGGAAACAGAGTGGCATATGAATTGAGTAGGAGAACTCAAATTCATGCAGTTCAGGAGGCCAGCAGTGAGTGGCAGCTTATGGATCTGTTATCTAAGATGCATCTGGAGGTGGACGACAGACAGGGACAAACTTTTCAATCATAATTAGCTGTTACCTCTAAATTATTTTATCGGGTATGGATGAGACATCTATCAGACTCTAAAGGCTTAGTCTTGCAGGAGAGTGTGTCTGGAGAGGACTCTCAACTTGGATTGATAGTGGGCAAGGATGAGATCTTTTGTTTCGATAGACGCGTATGGGTGCCAGCAGACATACGTGAGGAGTTGATGTGGGATATTCATTCCTCCGTTTGGTCAGTTCATCCTAGCATCACAAAGATGTATCATGATCTACACCGCCAGTACTGGTGGCCATGTATAGAGAAAGATGATGTTGGTTTTTTCATGAGATGTTCTACTTGTCAGTAGGTGAAGGCATAGTGTCAGAGACCAGTAGGGATTTTACAATAGCTACCCATTCCTGAGTGGAAGTGGAATGATGTCGTGATGGAATTCGTGACCGGGTTGCCGAGGTCACCTCAGGGTTACAATGTTGTTTGGGTTTCCATCGACAGACTCATGAAGGTCGCTCACTTTTTCCCTATCAAGGATACCTTCAGTGTTAATGACATAGGATGGTTGTACATCCAAGAGATTGTACGTCTGCATGGAGTTCCACACACCATTGTTTCAGATAGAGATGCACGCTTTACATCATGGTTCTGGCAGGGATTTCAGAAGGATTTGGGTACAAAGGTACTTTTGAGTACAACATAGCATCACTAGACTGATGGCCAGTCCGAGCACACGATCCAGGTGCTAGAGGATATGCTTCGAGCTGGAATTTTAGACTTCATCGGTTCCTGGGAGAAGAATATACCACTTGTGGAGTTTTCCTACAACAACAGCATTCAGGCGACTATTCAGATGGAACCATACACGGCTATGTATGGTAGGCCACGCCGATCACCCTTATGCTGGATGGAGGCAGGAGATGAAGCTTTGCTGGGACCTCGTCTTGTTTAGCAGACCCCTCAGCAGATAGAGTTGATTCAGAAGAGGATGGCTACAACACAGTCTCGACAGAAGTCTTATGATGATCAGTGGAGACGACCTTTGGAGTTCGGGGTCGGGGATCAAGTTTTCCTACGTGTCGTACCGAGGTTGGGACACAAGAGGATTCAGAGACATGGTAAGCTTTCACCACAGTATGTCAGGTCGTTTGAGGTTATGGAGAGATTTGGGCCGGTTGCCTATTAGTTGCAGCTACCTCAGATGAACATGGCCATGAACGATGTCTTCCATGTCTCTCAGCTCCAACAATACTTTTCAGACCCGTCTCATGTCATTTAGCCTGAGGAGGTTGAGTTTGAATTGGATGCGTTGTTTGAGGAGCATCATATAATGATTTTCGATCACAGTACGAAAGTTCTACGTGGGTGGTCTATTCATTTAGTACGGGTACTTTGGAAGCATGGGCGAGTAAAGGACGAGACCTGGGAGAGGGAGACCGATGTACGATCGTAGTGGCCAGAGCTCTTTGGGGTTTCTTCTTCTACACCTCGATAGGGAAATTCGGGAATGAATTTCATTAAGGGGGGAAGTTTGTAAGAACCCGGATCTTTGTTTCAAGTATGACTTTCCTTTTTCTGGTGTTTTTCAGAAAAATGAAGTTTCTGGAAATTTTTTAAGTACACGTCATGTACTTTATGAGTAAATGCCATGTACTCTTTTCCCACTCGAAGCCATGTTTTGGCCATGCCCGAGCCACACACACGATGTGTAAGGGTGATGTGGAGGCCGATTTTGGCAGAGTACGGAAAGACCTAGTACATGCCTTGTACTCTAAAAGTACACACCGTGTACTTTATTTTTTTTCCATTAAACGGACCAGTGTCATGTTTGATCGGGATAAATGTCTTCTTCTAGGTCATGTTTGTCCAAGAGTTCCAGGAATCTGTGGATCTTCGATGTGCCACTGTTCCTCCATCGGTTATACGATCCGAGCACTGTCAATTGCATTAGAATCGCAGCGGTTAGTTCTCCCTTTTTCTTTATCATTATTTTCCAATTCCTTCTACTTCTCAATATATCATGGGATTATAATTTTGTGTTCTTTCTTAGATCTATGATGTTCAAGGGATAATTAGTCAATGTGGTTCAATTATATCGATCTCCTAGGATCGAGGTAGGTGGTTTGTGCCTTTCCGTAGAAATTCTGTGAATATTTTGTGCAAATTACACCAATTCCCTTGAACATGGAATTTGGGTTGCCTATTTTTCCCCTGTTGTTTGTCTGCTTTTCTTGATTTCTTGATTAGAGATCATTTTTTGCAAAATTAGATTATTCATACTGTATTATCATGCTTCGCCTTGTTTGTTTTTATTATTAGGTGTTTTTCCAGTTGCCATGCCTAGTTGTAGGATAGTGGGGCTGTTATACTGTTTTGATGTTGTGCCATAGAATGATAGCCATGTAGTTCGTGATGTTTACATGGGATTATACGAGCGCAATGAGCATGTTTATTTCACACAGGACTATGAGAACCTAGTGTAGTAGACCGTAGGGAGAATGGACGTAAGGGCCTCTCCAGAGTGTCTTTTAATACAATGTGAGACCACAGGTGGAATTGATGAGGAGTGCTTCCTCCGAGAGTCTGTAGTTCCTCGACATGGTCCACATGGGGAATGAGACCTTGAGTGCTTCCCTAGAGATCCTTTAGTATGATAAGAGACTATAGAGAGAATTGACGGTGAGTGCTTCTTCAGAAAGTCTACCCTTATGTGAACCAGAGGGGTGAGACAGAGTATGCCTCCTAGAGGGTTTCTAGTACTTGTAGATTGAACCATTGGGGTTAGGTTGTGAGAGATACTCAGTGGGTTACCTATTTTCTACTAGTTTTTGGTTGTTTACTTTTGTACTTTATATGCTAGAACAGTGGATAGTAGGTGCTGTGTGATTTTCTGTTTACAGCTCCCTGCACATTTACTTGCCTTGTATTCATTGACCGTTAGACACAGATCATTGTGTGATTGCCTACTGTGATAGTATCTTAAACCCTGTTTGGGCCTTTCTTTTGGGCCAATGCATACTTTGTTGTTGCAGTTATAGATAAGGGAATGTGCCCCTCGACTTCCGGTACTTGACTGGTTAGAGCTGGAGAGCAAGGGACCAAGCTTATGCCTGCGATGCTGTAAGAGTTTATGTTATTTTTGTAATTTCATTTTACTTTTATTTCAGCATGTTGTTGTGTTTGATTCATTCCTTAGATACTTGTACCTACTGCAACATTATCATCAATAATATATATATATTGCTTCCGCTATTTGGTTTCAGTTGTTGTTTATTGTTTACTACTTCTGCTATTTACTGTTAATTTCTTTTCTTTGTATACCTTACCAAATGAGGGCATTATTTCCCCAATAACTTACCAAGGCATTTGTTGCTAGTTAGCAACTTCTGGGGTTTGGGGAAATGTGCTGGAGGTCATGTGGTGAACCGGGCATGGGCAACCTCTAGGTGGCTTTCAGAACCGAGACGTTACACTATGAGGCAATGCATTGATTATATGGTGATCACTGTTATTATAATAAATAACAAGAAACATATTTCTCACATTTAGGACTAATTTGAAACATTTCTTGGATCCTAATATATTTCATTGATTAAATATTATTCATGTTATTACCAAATATTTGTAATGATGGATGAAATCCCAAAGACAACATTTCAATTAAGGTAAAAAAATTATGAGTTTATAGTAATTGAGTTTTTTTATTAATAATGTACACTCTATTTTTATTGATGTAATGAATATAGTATTCAATAAATAATATGATGATTTTTTTGTTTTATTCATTGAGGATATTTTTGGGTATTCTTAAAGGATTTAGGATCATTAGAATCACTTAAATATATTTATTGAGCCTCTTAAAATGAATTTATTTTATTGAATATTTACTAAGTGTGATTTAGTTCTTCAAGAAGCTCATTTACATGAAAATATTTTATATTGGAATGGATTCTCAGTTGATATTCCAATGGAAAAGGTAGTCAAAGAATAACATGAACCAATGAAAATAACAGAGGTACGAAGTTTCATTAGTTTCAAAGGTTACTATCATCAAATCATTAATGATTTTTTCTAATTCTATAACCCATTAAAAAACCATACACATAAATGTGATAAATTTATTTAAAAAAATGTAAGTGTATAGTTTTTTGATAAACTAAAATGTAGGATAGTTGATTTTCCTATTTTACACAACCATATTGAAGTGATGGGTATATAATATATAGTGATACAACAAAGTATGGAATTGGATGTTTCCTATTGAAAATTGAAAAAATTATTAAATGTTAATCAAGGAAATGAAAGTATCATCAATTGAACAGTCAAACCTATGATCCTAAGTAGAAAATGATAATATTTAGTATGAATGTAGGAATACATTATACCTAGGGGGAATGATTTGAGATATACACAGATCAAAAAACTGCTAAATATATATTTTCATAGAACATGACGATGTGATACAAAAGTCTTTTCTTCGGCCAATCAAGGATTATGATTTCTTAACAGACTACATCATGGAGAGAGAAAATTAGCAGATGAATTTAGTTGCAAAGATCCTGTAATTTTGTCCTAATTGAGAATTGGTCATGATTCTTTGTTTTTTTGGATCGAACAAATATTGATATAATAATTACTATGAAATATTATACCTAAATAATTTTTCAAATGATTTCCAAACTATCATTATTAGAAAGGATAAAAATTTCTCTGTGAAATAATTTGTAATTTCATAAGAAAATAAAATACGTGAATGAAGGGAAGTTAGCAGACATAATTTGTGAAGATGGTGATCTAAAATATGAAAATGGATTCTGTGTCCCATTAATTTCTATTCGAAAAAGGGACCTGTTTGGTTTTATTCCAAGATAAAACGTATCTATACACCTTGGAATCAAAAATATTTATACATATTTGGAGGATAATTTATTATGGTATAACATGAAGTGGAATATTAATGAGAATGTTCCTGGATTATTATTTTGTTTGTATATCAAATATGGGATGCACCATATTATAGGAGTCATGAAACTTCTTTCTATTACTATCTAGGAACATGATGATAATACTATTTACCTTATAATGGGTATACGAGGGACTACTTGAAAAATATAGTGAAATATGGTTTATCATTGAATGCCTAAAAAAAATACATTTTCTTTATAAAAGAGAATATTTACCACCTAATCACCTCACAAGGAAATATATTACTGAATTTTCTATAATTCATGGAACACATTTATCAATTGTATTAAATTTAGATCCCTATTTAACATGTAAATTGTGGAAAATTAATCAGGATAATTTGGAGACTGAGATTTATTATACCACTAACAACCATCATCAAACAAATAGAGATACTAAATGAATGATTTAAATAATAGAAGAAATTTTTTATTTTTCACTCTCACTTGACATTAATGGTATGTGGGATAAGTGTTTAACTTTTGTGGTGTTTTTCTTATAACAATAGTCTCCATTCCAAAAATTAATTTCAGCATATAATGTAGTATATTAAAAGTTATTTTATACTCCAACCTGTTTGGATGGTGTTCGTGAAAGTAAAATCTTTGGACTATAACATGTTTAATTGGTAAAAAAATGTTCAAGGTCTATTCAAGCTCATAATAAATCATTTCAAATAATGAAAAGGTTGTGTACCAATAATTCAAGGAAGGATTTAGTATTTCATGTCCGATATCATGTTTTCTTTATAGTTTCGCAATGGAAGAGTTTTTAAAGGTTTGTTGTGAAACAGAATCTAATCCATGGGTATGTATTACCCTTTAGAAACTTTGAAATAATTGTAGTTGTTTCTTAACATTTCAAAATACTACCACACCTTTCAGAAATATAATATATTTTACATAAATCCATGCAATAAAAGTACATGCACACCCCAAAACATTTGCTCACTTTTGATGATAGAGATTTTACACATTATATATTTTATTGTGAATAAATCATCTCAATTATATATACTCTACATTAAGTATAGATTCATTATATGACTCGCCTTGTAAAAGTACAGTTGATGAATCATGATATTGAAGAAGCAACATGAGAACTAGATGATATTATAAAGAAGAAAGTCCCTTAGGTTTTTAGAAGGTAATATCACTATAATATCATGGATAAATGTGTTTTATGAGGGAATAATGTAACACCCCATGATGTTAAAATGTATTCCTTCAGTATAAGTTTAATTTTGTTGTTATCTTGCAATGCACACGACACCGGGTTTAGAGAGAACAATAGTTCATTACGTTTTTCAAAATTATTTTATAATTATATATCAACACCTATAGAAAATTTATATCAAAAAAATATCAATTTTTTATATTATAATATTAAAATTATCATATTGTATAATTTTTTGATTTTTATAAGCAATTTCATTTTTTGATGAATAATAAAAAACAATAAATTTTAATTGAAAACTACATTTATTAAATAATTTATAATCTTAAACTGTATTTTTAATCTTATTTAAAGTAATATATGTTTAATTTAAATATATTAATTCAATTTAGGTCATTTTAGTAATTTTAATCTTGAATTGTTATATAAAAAACCTGTACTATTTTGAACGTTTTCATTATAAAAACATGCCATCCCCTCATATATGCAGGATTGTTTTTAAATTATTTTTCCACCTTGGAGCAGTGATTTTGGAAAAAACGATTTTTTGTTTGGAATTAAAATAATTTATAATTTCTAGTAAGGTAAATTTATTTTTTGGCCAAATTTAATAGTGTAAAAAGATATATTTATTTATATTGATTTAGGTAAAAAATGTTTACTTAGTGGTTAAACATTGAATATATTGTGAAAACGCTCCCCCAAACATGTCCAAAACTCATATGATACCACTATTTAGACCCTAATCTCATTATTATTTATTTTAATGATTTTTTGGGATACTATTCCTTGAATGTGACATGTATTATAACTTTATTAAAGTAAAAAAGCTTTGTTACCTTTAATATATATAATACATCATGATAGTGGAAAATCAACATTAGTTCAGTTGTATACATTCATTTGAAATATAAATTATTTTATTTAACAATCATTTCTTTTAATTTTTTATAGATAAAAATATTATTATAAATTCTTTTCAACCTATAATTCATTAATTATTTAGTTAATAATTAACTAAAATAAATTATAGTAAAAATATTAAAGGTTAATTAAATTGAACGAATTATTGTCTTCCACTAATGTTTTGGATGGATATGTCATTTTAAAAATGTATGATATTTTTATATTATAATTTTATAATTTTCATGAAATTTATTTATTTAATATAAATAAATAATTTCAAAATTTAAATTACATTTATATTATAATAACAATTATTTTATTAGATGATTTAAAATTATGAAAAAGTTATATTCTACTGAGCGACTAGTAAATTTTAATAAATATCAAATATGGTGCATTAATTTAATTTTTTTTTATAATTAAATTATTCAACCAAAATTGTAAAAATATTGTTAGCGTGCTGAGGGTTAAAGTAGTGTTTTTAACATCATATGTGCTTCTGGAAAAATTAATTTGTTACACACATGATGATTTTATTTCACAAATTAGATATAATATTATTTATCATTGGTTAATGACTATAATATTTTTACTTTTAATTTACTCTTAATAATAAAATTATCTTAGTCATAAAACTAGTTAGTGAAATGAAAAACCAAAATTGTTAAAATAAAGAAACATATTATGTAAGGAAAGGAAATTTTAAAATTGGTGTTTTATTGAGTGTTGGAGGTATGGATCGACCATATACTCCTTAAAACCCATTAATTATAAATCATCAAGACACATTAGGTAATATTTACCTCCCAATAGAGAATATTTTTGGATATTAATAAGAATTAAACTCCTCCTCAACTATAAAATGGCAGTCACACCCCTCAATGATTCAAACCTCTCAAAACACATTTAACAACCAAGGACATAACAAATAATTCTCAAAATTTACAGTCATAATAATATAAGCCTCATATTTGTTATAAATTAAATATATGATGGTTTTTGTGTAGAAAAGTTGAAGAAACCCCAATAAAAGGAAATGTTCATCAATAAGAATCCTAATTACATTTACTTCTCCAGCTCATAATGTTATTATTAAACAATGATAGTATTATAAATTAAGTATAAAACACATACTATTATGTTAATATAATATAATAATTAACCAAAATGGTCTTCACTTCCTTCAAATGGGTAAAAAAACCATAGTTTTGGTGTTCGTTGGGCTACCACCTCACAAAAGGATGTCACTCAATTTTTCATTTCAACCTCACATGGTTATGTATGATTATTTACATAATGTATATATATAATATGATTTAATTTTTTTCCATAGGATTAATTATATCATGTGTTTCTTATTTTCCTCCATTCTGTAGGATACACAATTACATAACTCAGTAATACAGTGAACAACCTACTCGTGAAAAAATCTGATTCATCTATCACTAATGCTTCACATGGTAGGTGATAAAGATATTTTTAATGAATAAATGTTATATAAATGAAATAACCATGTTTTTTTTGAAATATTAATCTTTATAGAAGGAACATTTATATATTATTTCTATGATACTTCCTCAACTATATTTGATGACATCAAGAGTATTCATGTGGAATAATGGCTTCAAGAAGTGATGTGACTCTTTTTTCACCACCACACCCCATGGATGAAATTTATAAGTATTTATTCTGGAATTAATGATATTATGATAATTATGGAAATTTAATATATTACATTACTTTTTTCCTTTATGATCACTGAAAAATGAAATCACTAGCCATGTGTATGTATAGCCTACCATATACATGATCGTAACATACTTCTATTTTATTAAAATCATTCATTTTTTGTTTTGAAAAAAACATACATGACAAAATTGTAAAATAATTTCATGATTATTATTCTGTAGTTGATATAGCTATATAACATATGAAATAACCAGATCATTCAAAATGAAACACATATCAGAAAAAAGTTAATTGACACCCAAAAAAATATCGATGATTTAATATTAATAACAAACATGTGATAAGAATTTATAAAAGGATCATATATGTTATAATAAAAATTAATAAGGTTTTTTGATTAGTTAATATCATTTTGAAACTAATATGCATGAGGTTAGCACTGGTTTAACCTAAAAGATGTGTTAAGTAAGGGATTTCATCTCATTTTACATTCTAATGGGACATGTTTGTTAATAAGCATCAATTAACTATTATATGGTCTATATAATACCTATTTTACATGTAATATAATTAACACATTATTATTAAATGTATTTTAAATATCACATTTTGTTATCACACCGAAGGTAATTTGTAATAAAATTTTCCTCGTGGTAAATTTTATTAAGAAATATAACTTTCTTTTATAAGGTAAAATTTCTCCTAAATCAAACATTTATTTTATTAAATTGTCAGATGAAATTTTATTTCATAAAAAAATAAATATTATTTCATAAATTATATGATTATTTAATAAAATTTATACCATTTTTATATACAGTGTCTAACCTGAATTTTATTTTATTAACTAGTGAAATATTGAAAATTATGAATATTTTACTCAATATAGATATTTTATAAGGAACAATATATTACAAATTATTTTTATAATTCAATATATGAGGAATGATATGGAATGGTGTGAAATGGGTTGGGGATCAGTTATTTTGAGCCCCTCGATGCATAAATAGTCTCGTGGGATTTATTAGTTGGCAAGATCAGATAGGATTCTACCAAATAGGTTTTAAACCGTCTCGTGGAAGGTGTTGGTAATAAATGTACCATGTACCTAGGAAACCAAACATCCATTAATTAATAATTTCATTCATTTATAGATTAGTTATTATTGTTATACATTATATTTTTTCAATTACATTATCAATTGTTGCATTTCATTCTCAATTTATTGATTAAATGCAATATGCTTAGATGTTCACCATTCCATATAGATTATGCCTTGTCATTATATTTTTTTGGTATGTGTGTTCATTTATATACCATTTCATTTTTATTTTGATTATTGATTCGTGATAGATTCCATCATAAAAAAAATCCTTACTGAGTCTTTGGGATCATTTTTTTCATCCAATAGTTAATGAGGATGAATCCTTAGAATGATTCTTCAAGGATGCTAAGACTATTATTTTGTTTTTTATTATGTTTGATTTTCTTTTCCTAGTTGAAAATGGATATCATTTATATATCTAATTTTCAAAAACTACTAATACTAATTTTAACATTGGTATTTGACCCATTGAGTCTATGGAAATATAAAAAGTATGACTTTGGATCCTTTCTTATGGGGTCTCAGTCACAGAAAAAAATATACTATTTTTTAAAAATAATAAAAATTATACCTAAATTTTTTTCAATGTGTAGAAGAAAAAATAAATATCAGATTAATGATATTATATTTCTAAATATTAGTGGGACGGATGGGGGAGCGCTCTAGACGCGCACTCTCGGCACTCTCGGCTGATACCTAACCCTAGGTCGTGATTTTTTTGTGATTCTTGGCTTCTTCGGTTATAGAAAGCTTTGATCCTGCTTGGGAGACCAGATCCGTGAACGAGCTGGTCCTCAATAACCCTAAGGATTCCAATCCTCCACAACAGAAGTTAGCTCCTAAGGGGAAAGCACCAGGGAAAGAGCCCTGAATGAGAGATACGGTTGAGGTTGGTCAGAATAACTCTTCTTTTTCTAATTTCAAGGATACGCATGTAGGGATTAGGAAGAAGGGTTCGATAGCACATTTAAAAGCTGATGGCGATGCGGTTGCTGAGAGATTGAAGTTAGGGGATCATTCCATCATTTCTAGGCTGATTTTGACAAAGGGCTCACAACCTGGAGGTTAGATTATCTCAAATATCGATTAACTAATATCTGGGGCATTGATGCCTGGAACTCCGTCTCTTTGGGTAAGGGATTTTATCATTTGTTGTTTCCTTCAGCAGAGCTTAAATTGAGAGCCTGGGGGTTTGGATCCATTTCATTCAAGCCTGGGGCATTGCATATACGTGAGTGGGATAGATCTTTTAATCCTTTGGAGATGGGTAGATCGGTTGCACAAGTTTGGATCAAAATATTTGGTTTGAACTGGCTTCTTTGGCATCCCAGGAGCCTATATGACATCTCGCTAGCTATTGGAGTACCCATTAGAATGGATAGAGAAACTGAACTGGCCAGATATGGGAATTTTTCCAGATGTTTAGTTGAGGTAGATCTTTCATCTACCTTAATTTATAAAATATTTTTATCTACTGATTAAGAGGAAATTAGCTTGAGGATTGAGTACAAAAGCATGTCCAATATTGTTTCGATTGCAGAGTATTAGGACATGACTCCTCTAATTGTAGGAAGACTATTTATTGCTCAAATTGTTCTGTGAAGGGGCATGATCTTAACTCATGCCCCAATCTGAAAGACATGCCACTTGAACAGAAAAAGATTTCTTCACCCAAGAAATCTTCTGGATTGACTGTTCAAAGCTGTTCCACAGTGCCACTTCCCAAAAAAATCATGGGTGTCCATTGTAGAGGATGGTCCTTCTGATCTCCCAGAATTGCAGCCTTATTGTACTAGTGATGTGGATCAGACACAAAACACCAACTCTGATAAAATTCATAAAACTGTTTATGTTACTACTTCTATTTCTGGGGTTGACTCCGATTTAATCTTTCCAGAACAGCCTACTTTGGATGACAGAATCCAGGTTTCTTCACTGCCTGGTCCTTCTTTTACTAAATCTGTTGATGGCTCTTATGTTGATTCTACAACTGTTTCATCTGCTATTCTTCATGATCCTGCTGAAAGAATAGAACAGTCTCCTGTATTGAAGGTTTTGGACTGTTCAGTCCAGAACAATGTTGCTTTGATGGCTTCCCCTGTTATGAATGTTCTCACAAAAAGATGTCCTGATGTTCCTGAGCTACATAGAAAAACTGGAATGACTGATAGTATTACTGTTTCTACTCATCTAGAGTCATCTGACATGGCTGGAACACTATATTTATTGATGACACATCTTGATGTAAAGGTGAGCTAGGATTCAAATACCCCTACTTTGCAGAATGCTTCTTGTGTGCAGGAATCCTTAGGAAAAGAAGATCAGAAAAAGAAAGGCTCTGATGACAAATGGAAACATGATAGAACTCGAAGCCAGAAGAAGAGAGAAAGGAAAGAGCGAATGAAGAGGAAGGAAGAAGCTCAAGTGGACAGCTCTGATGAAGATGTAGAATCGCTCCTACAGCAAGCCAGGGAGATTGAGGAAACCTATCGTGGAGGAAGAGGAAGAGGAAGAGGACGTAATAACATCAGCCCTTGGAACGAGATGCGAAATAAAGAACGAATCATTGGGGATATGCTGAGGAAAAAGCCTGGCGTCCCTGAAAATGGGTGATAAGTTAATCTATTTTCATAACTTTTTTTGTACCTCTTTTGGACTTTCATTTTAATAATAATCCTGGGCTTTTTCCTTTTAAAAAAAATATTTCTAAATATTATTTTTTTTAAAATCCCTTTTTTATTCGAAAAATATCAATTTTATGATTATGATGATTTCTATGACCCACTAAAAAATTTATCATGGTCTCATAATATTATATTATGATTACAAAAAAATACAATACTGTTTCATAAAATATTATTATGAAATTAAATATTAGCTACCTTTTTTACATTTATCAGAAATATAAATATATATATCATATATGTTTTTATAAGATAAAAAAAACATTTTATCATTTATAAAAATTTTATTTATTTGTGTTAGGATAGAAATATTTCATTATTTTAATTTTATAATGTATAATAATATAGGTTTACATTTATAATGGTGATGTTACTGTTGTAATAATCATGTTACTTTCCATTATAGTGAAATTACTAATATAACGGTTTGATTTTTAATAGCAACATGGGTATTTTAATATCATTAAAAATTAATATTTAATTCATCCTTCCTTAAATACGAAATTATATTATATATATATATATGACATCATTTTCAAATGAATTAGTTCCCACAAAAATTCTATTTCATTTGTACAATGTTTTTCATGAGTACGATCATTCTAGGTGACTGAATAAATAAAAAATTTCATATAATATTAATAATATTATCATTTTTATCTAATTGTAATATTTTTAATTATTATGGATATATTTATTCAATAAATTTATTTTAAAAATAAAAATAAAAATATTTAAGTAGTTTTCATTTGGTGTTATATATGAAATATATATTACTATATTACAATGAATTCAACATTCATAAAATTAGAAGGAAACCATTTCTAATAAAAACATATGATGTTATGATAAATATGAGTCATTAGGTTTTACAGAGTGATGGGTTAAGTATCCTTAACATTCTAAAATTTTAGATTTTTAATGGTTAAATTTTTATATGTTGGATTTGATGAAAAAATTATTGAAGGAGCATTGGAAATACGCTTTTCATTTGAAATTTGTTCCATAATGAAAACCATGAATGAATAAATTATTCTTAATCATATATTTATTTAACATATAGTCCAAATGTATAATTATATTTAGATAATGTTATATAGGTAAATGTGTCTCATGGTATGTAGTCACATAATGATGATAATATGTGATTTTGAGGTATTATTAGGTTTTAAAGAGTTAAATTTTTAGTGCCTTAGTGAATTAAGTCAAGGCACAACATGTATAGATAAATTAAATGATAATATGTGTTACAATATCATGAATTGATTGACACCATGAAAATAGAACATAGATTAAAATAAGATAAATATTACAATATGACAAAATAATTTCACACCATGAAGATAATTATCTTTTAAAAGTGGTTATGGAGAACTAGATTATCAATTTGTGTAAGATAGTGAAAGTCTATGATAAATTCCACATTCCAACGAGAAAATATCATTAGTATAAGTGATAGATAATTGATGGATTATTTAAATAATTTCCATTATCTTGGATAAAAAATTCATTTATTAATTAATATAATTGTACTATTTTTATATAAAATAAATTTGAACATGGGTAAGGAATGATGTATAGAGAATAGAGTAAAAGTAAAGATAAAAGTTTCATAAGACTTTATAAGAGGAAGAAAATTTGTGTGTAGTAGTTCTTATATTGAAATTATGAAAAATAATTTATAATGTAGTGAATTCTTGTAGATTATTTATAGTGGTGAATATTAAAGAAGAATAAAAGAATAAGATTACCCACTTGTTAATAAGTATGAATATGTGTGTGAGAAGATTAAAATTTTCATGTTATATTCTAATGAGAGGATAACGATAATCTCAACCACATTTAAAATTATAAAATCAGTGAAACATATTGAGATGTAATATTCTCAAGTTAAAAAAATGGGACATTATTATGTTTCCTTTATTATGATTCAAGGTGAAAACCTTAAATTTTATCAATAATGGTGATTAAAGATGATCATAATGTCTTGGGTAAAACTATAACCTATCAAATATTATCTACTATCTCTGACTAGTCATTCGTGTACATCATGTGTCATTGTTTTTTTGGTTTCTTATATGAGTGTGAGTTTTGTATTTAAATTAATCACTATAAAAATAGACAATGTTTGATTTCATTAAGAATAGCAACTCATAAAAATATATTTCATTTCTCTAATTAAGACCCCTCTATGTGATCATACAACATTGATTCTTAAATCACAAGTAATATTAGAGATGTTTGAATTTCCTTAACATATAAATATGTTTGGGTTTTGATGTTTAAATGTCTTTTGATCATTACTAGTTTTTCAGTTATTCACTCTCTTTATGTGTTTATGTATTATCCAAGATTCATTTTTTAAGGTTTTCAATAAATATGGTTATCTTATGTAAACATGTACATATTTCATATATAGTTATAAATTAGTGGAAGTCAATGGGGATTCTATATTTAATTTATGAATTACATTATTTGAAGGAATTAATTTTATGATATAATCATTCATTTAGAATCTTTGTTTTTGAAATCTTGATTAATGGTTTGAATGACATTAGTATAAGAACTAATTTGACTGAGGATTCAAAGAAAATATTAATGATTGGTCAGAATTAAAATATTACCTTTTAAACAAACCTTTATGGAAGTAATTATTAAATATTATAGGAAATAAAAATTTTCCTTTGGTATAATCTCAAAAATATATATTTTAATTAAATGTTGAGGTCAAAATGTACCAAATTTTAATTTGTTAATTAAATTAAGATTATTTGTGCACGAAACAAATAATATTATACTACTGAATTCATTACAGAGGGCCTTAAGTGTTGGTTTCACATTAAATTATATAGTGACAATGCAATATTTCAATATTGATGGAAAATATACTTTTATATTAGAAGATAGATTGGAAGAAAAAATTTAGTCATATTGGATTGTGATCATGACACACATCTTTTATATGACATTCAAAACATCATGGTTTCATAAGAGAAGATGAAATAAAGCAACCAAAATAAGATATTTTCAGCATTGAGAAAATAGTATTCAATAAAATAAATAAGTAATTTACAGATGATAAAATTGGGGAATACTATGTTGATTTCGTTGGATGTTCCTGTTCAAATTGGTATTATTTTTTGAAGTTTAAAAATATCACATGATTCATCTGAAGACTTTTTCTAAATGAAAAATGATAATTTTCATGTAAATTTAAATTTTATGTGTTTTAAATATTCCTTAAATTGAATTTTTTTAATGAAGTTTAAAAATAATGATGATAATGAATATGAAGATGAGAAATAATCCTTTTATGATGTTATAAGAATAATTCCATAAATATAAGTTAATAATTTTTTTTGTGAATCT
Organism: Viscum album; assembly: GCA_963277665.1. Taxonomy (NCBI): domain Eukaryota; kingdom Viridiplantae; phylum Streptophyta; class Magnoliopsida; order Santalales; family Viscaceae; genus Viscum; species Viscum album. The sequence goes on along the minus strand of OY728150.1, from coordinate 2,043,224,440 downwards.
GCTCAAGAATAAAATATTAATTTTAATAAATAATGAGATATTTTTCAATGAATGATGATGAATTTTTTAATTCTTGGGATAGTGGATATTAATGTACTGTTATATGAGAAAAGACATTCCATTTTATAAAAAAAAAATTTTAGTAATTATATTAAATTAACTCAAACAAATAAGAATAGTTTTGATAGAATAATTATGATTATTTGAATAAATATATATGGAGTTAATTCTAAATAAAATATTAAATAAGAGCATATATAATTATTTTTTGTAAAATAATTAAAATATGATAATGAATGATACATCATTTGTGGTTGTATTGGATATTATTTAGTTAAAATTAATGTAATGTGAGTTTCTCTTAAGTCTTGATGATGTATGATATATACACACCATGTAGAATTTAAAATTATGATAAACAAATTGAGGATTCCTGAAAAAGATAAGGAACATGGATCTCTAAATGCTGATCATATAGAGTCATAAAATAATATTATAATTTCTTGAGTGGGTTTTTTAATTCCATATATGATCTGAGAGATTTCCCCTATTAAGAAAATGATTTTTTGGATTATGTAAACCTTTTTAATTTTTCTAATCAAAATATATCACAACCGATAATTTATAAATATTATTCTATCCCTATTGAAAATAATTAATCCCAATAGATGTTGGTAAAAGAGAATAGTACACTAAATGAAAAGAAATATTTGAATTGTTTTTATTATTTGTTGTCATAATATAATTTTAAATTTAATATTTTGTGTGAATAGAATAGAATATAATAAATATCTTTAATATTTTAAAACATGTATATAGTATCCCTATTTTTTAATCCTTATATAGAGTTTGAAAAGGATTTCAATTTTATAATGTATAATGAATTTAATTATGTTATAATAAATATTTGTTAAAAAAATAGAAGGTTCAATTTTTATATTTTTTGTTGTTTAATTGTTCTGTGTATATAAATAAATATTTTCAATGTATTTAAATAATATTTTAGTCAATAAAAAATAATTAAAGGATAAAATGTAAGGATAAAACCCTTAAAAACATATAATTTCATGCAGTATGATGTACCTTAAGAAATAATCATGTTTTAGAATCACATTGATGAATTAAGTGAAGTATACAAGTAATGTGATAAGAATGTTTATATCATTGATTAATTTATCATGGTAATATTAAATCAAAATATTAATTAATAAGATCCTGAATGATTTTTTATTTTTATAATAATAATATTTAATTTAAGAGGAATATACCTCAACAAATGGAAAAAATTGGTTATTGATAATCCATTATAGATTTTATACTCCAATGTGTGTAAAAAATATACATATAAAAATTAGGATGACAAAGTGATCCAAAGAATAATATATCAGAAAAAATAGAGTATGAACATTCAATATTTTATTATGGCAAGGTTAATTTTTTGAAAATGAAATCGAAGAAAAGAAAATATAAAAACAAATAGTTTCTATAATGTCATGTTCCTAATGTGATAGATATGACGTGTTATCCGAATATAAAAGTCCATTGAATGAATAACCAGAATGGTTAAGGTCGTTTTCAGTCAATGAGGTAGAAGATTGTGATTCCATTAAGGTTGAAAAATAAATATCATCATTTTCTCATTAATGGATATAGTGTGATGAAATCTATCAAATATCTCATTTATTAAATTTATTATTATAATTAAAAGGGGAGAGATCCAACATGAATACTTTTTTTTATTCCATTATTTATTTATAATATGGAGACAATGTACATTATAATATAATTTTATATGTATAATCTAATGATGGAAAAATTATTATTTGGGGGGATAATATATTTAGAAGGAGTATTTTAATGGGGTAAGATATGATATAGAAAAAGATATGTACAATATGAACTTTTCTGATTTGATTGACATTAATGTTTTCAGGGTTCATGTAATATATTTTCATTACTTGAAGAAATTTTTTACAATATGCTAATCTTAATTTGATTCATGTAATATTAATAAGTGGATGTTTTTCACTTTTATTGATAAAGAGATTTTATTCTTCAATACACAGAATTTACACAATATGTTATCTCACATAAGTATAAAATTATTTAATTATTAATCATTAATATGTTTTTTGAGTTTCAATAGTATTTTGTTTTCATTTATTACCAACATTATTTAATGGTAATGATTACTGAGAAAATATATATGATATTATTATTAAGAGTTGTCGTAGACGTGGAGATATTTTTTGTGACCCATGAATTGTATAAAAAGATCTTTAGTGGATGATAATTCATTATAAAAATTTATTTTTTTCTGGAGAAAGATAATTGGGGAATATAATAAATGAATATTATTCTCATGTTCTCTATTGTTATAAACACATTAATCGAGGTTACCTAATCCTACAATATATATATGATATTTTTTATGAGACTCAACATATTTCCACGTAATACATTTAGAAGAACCATAATGTTTTTGGGTCTTTAGGAAATACACGCATAAAACACAAATTTAGTATTAGGCATAAATATCTACAAAAATGTTCTTTTAACATAGTACCCTTTATAAAAATATCTTACATAATACCTTTCATCATCTCATGATTATATGCAATCCTAAAAAAGAGAAATCATACATGTTGAGTAAGGGTAAACATTAGAGATATAAATAAATGACCATAATTGATCATTATATAAATATATGGGTGTGAGAATATGATTTAAACATATAAAATATAACTAGTAAGTGATATAATATATATCATGAATCAAGGAATAATTATTTTCATGACAAAATTACATGGTTAATTTGATTTTTAAATCACTAATAATAAAGCGTGACCTATGAGGGAATATCATAAATATAAGAATCAATTTAGTGATAAACACTTAATAATATAAATCAAATGTCAATGATACCCACTACGACATTAATCGCATAATAACCCTATGCTAATGACTTATTTATCAAGTTGGGATTACAAAAACCACCTGTGTACCATAATGGGATTTAGATAACCCCCCATATACAATGTTGGGATTTGGATAAGGGCAATTCTAAACTTACATCTAATGATATATAGAACAATACCAAATGACTTTTTCTCTATAATGGATCCACCCATCATATGGAAATAAACTATGAATATGAATTTCACAAGTACATAAGAACATTCATCATTTCTTTAAAGAGTAATTAATATGTGGGAATTAAATATGTTTCATGCAAAAAACCATAAATCATAATAATCATAATCCATAAAATTATATAAGGTGGATAATATAATAATAAAATATCCCTACAAAATCATAGTATTACATAATGGATTTTGAAATAATTGAATTTTTTTATAAGTGCATTAAATTATTCTTTGAAATAAGGAATATTATTATTTTTTAATAACATTTAAATACTTTTAATTAATAAATAATTTTAATAGAATATTCTTTTTAATACGATGGGAATAATAAACATATTCATCTTAATAATATAAATACCCAAGAACTAAAAAAACCATTCATTTTATAATTGATAAAAACAGTTCTTCTCACATTTTGAAATAAGTGTAATAGAATCCAAAAAGAAAAAATGTAATGATACAATTTTATACAATTTTTAAAATTTTAAATATAATTGAATTTTTGTTTAAAAGATAAATTGAGAATATAAAATAACACTCTTGAATCATTTCAATGATCATTGACGTGGAAGAATCATATTCTCGACCTAATTGGTGAAATAACATTGGATATTTATAATAACACTCTTAAAGAAATCATTGAGTATAAAAGAGTAAAAATATTTCATGAATACATGAAAACCATAGAAATTAAAATTTTATAAGACTGTTTTGGTGTTTTAAATTGGATAAAATAGAAATTTTTTCCAATGGTAACTAAAACACATAAAATTCCAATAAACAGTTTGACAATAACATGAAACCATACCTAAATTCCTGAATATAATTTTTACATGATATAACCTCCAATTTTTTAAATATATAGTAATTATAATTCTTTAATAAAACTTTATTGATAATTATGTTATTATATATTATTAATGTAAAATTTATAATTACAAATTTATTATCAAATCATTCTTAAAATAAATATTTTCTTGTTAAATGATCTATTTCACAAGATTGTTTTGGTACTACAATTACCATCCATGGAACATGTTTTTTTAATTCATCATATTTAGGTTAATATACATTCAATAAAATTTATAGATTTTTTCTATATTAAATTTAAAAAAAACCTAGGAAATTCACTAATGTAAAATGAATTATATAACTTATTGGTTAATGTAGTCTCAATAAACTCACAGGTGAAGTTTTCAGTATTTCAATGGTTTGAAATAAAGGTACATAGAAACAAATTATCTTACCTAATTTAGAAATACATAATATATATAGAAAATAATTATTAAATACTTTTATATTACTATCCATGTGATGTGATGATGAAAATTGAAATACACCATTTCATGGAAGTGGTTGTTCACATTTACACATCATTAAATCATTTAATTTTAATTGGATAGATATGAAGAAAATATTGTTTTCTACACACAAAAATTTTTTGTATATTTTTTAATGTTATATTATCATATTATGATCAATATAACAGATTCATAAGTAGTGTTAGATGTAAAAAACATGAAGTAACTCACATAATACAATTACCTCTTCCTTATGTTCCATCCTTTGGGTTATACATTAAAAATTATTTGGATGGTATTTTGGTCAAACAATAACCTCTTTAAATCTATGGGAATAAGGTGTTTACTTTAATTTATAATCGTTTAACTATGTTATTCAATTATTATGGATACTGAGGATATGAGGTTCTCTTTTACAAATGTGGGGGGTTTTACCACTACAAATACCATTATGAAACAGTAATATTATTTTTTTATTGGGGAATTAAAAACAAATAAATACTATTTCATAGATAATGTTAGGGGAGTTATAAATAAACTAAACCAATCTAATAATATTTTCATATTTTTTATATTATATTCCTCATCCATTTTTAAACTCTTTAAAAAAATTATTTAATTTATCATGATACCTTATCTTTTACCAAGGATACTATTAATTATGATAAAAAATATAATTGGACTTATAAAAACATTAACACAATATATTTCCAGATAATTAATCTATTTTATGAAATTAAATTATAATATATGGATGAAATTTAATTAAAATATCAATGCCCAAAACATGAGAAAAAATTATTAAAAAACAGTATCATTAAGAATGAAATAGATTTAAATCACATTTAGTGAATTATAAAAACCGTTATGTAAATTTTAATTCAATTTATACATTATATAATATAAAATTTTAGATAAACCTCCTTTTCAATGAAAGGAAAAATATGACCACCATGATTGGGATGGTAGAATTAGAGATATATTTTTCATTAATTATTTCATTCATAAGGAATAAAATTTAAATCCTATTAAGTCATTACAGTATCGAGTAACATGGAACATTGGAACAACACCATTGGAAGCAACACCATTAGAACATAATTGTTAACATAGATCACAATTGAAAAACGATATCAAGCCATTTTAATGATTTAGAATTAATTCAATACCACCCATTCCACTATAGAAATATCCATTTTATGCAATCATAATAATACGGGAGTATCCTTATTGATTCATTTCACATCTATCAATACTATAGTACATGTAATTTCTACAAAAAGAAAATATATAAAAATGATTTCATAATATCATTAGAAATCATAACCAATATGTTCAGCATGGTGTCATTTTGATTCTTTTATTTTTTTCACTATTCTTGTTCATTCAAAAAAAATTCCATAATATATTTCCCAGTATTCGGTAAGATAATTATTCTTTGACAATTTTATGAAACTTTCAATCACTCAATATTAATAAAAATTAATTTTTCAATTTTTTCATTCAATTTTTAAATATAACTGGGTTGTCGATAAATTTTTTTTGATGCATGTGATAATCAGATCCAACTTTCTTATAATCTATCTATCAATTAATACATGATCTAGAAGTTTTTATCATGAATAATATTTTTATTACAATTCTACCATGTATAAATTTTCATTAAATGATGCATTGACTACTTACTCTGATCAATACACCTCTATCAATTACCACTTATTATTCTTCATCCTCCTCAACAAAGGGATTCAATGGTTAGAATCTTTTTAGACAAACTTTTCTTTTAGAATTTTATATAGATAAATTTTCTGGATAAATATCTATTGAATTTTTTATATTGGATATGTGAATAGTAAAAACACCATCACTCCTACATTATCCCATTAAATATAAAAATTTTATGGACAAGAAGTAAGAATTCCATTTTTATTTCCCTCTCATTAAAAATTTGAAATTCAAAAATACCAGTCAAAAAAATTCACCAAAATCTACTAAAAAATTATAGAATATTCATAAATTTATATGAGGACCACTAAAACATCACTATTATTATAATTTCATTAATAATAAATGGGTTTCATGATATTCCTTGGTTTTATCTAGAGTATTGAAATACCAGCTCAACATCGTTACATTTGATATCACTTTGATAAAATAATAGATACATTTTAATCAGTATCAATATCAACAACTAAATGTTTTTCTTGTTAATAAAACATTATAAAAAAATTACATCCATATAATATCCATAAAATTCAACTCAATATGAATTAAGAAATTCTCTAAAATCTTGACCTACTCTTCAACACAAATTTTCAACTACCTCATCATTCAAAATTATTATTCTTTAAAGATAAATATTTTTTTCACCTAAAACAGTATATGACAAGTTCTTACAGTAAAAAAACATTAATTTTCATCCATATGACACACCACCAACCAATTGAAGTTTTTTAGGATAGTAGAAGCATTGGATGAGTCATCGTCATCTTTATTGTTATTTATGGATCTATGATTAATCATATATTTACATGATGATGAATATTGTGATCAATGTGCATGATCATCATTTTGTATTTATATTTATATTATTAATTTAATAATTACATTGTGAGAAACTATTTCTTCCGTGATTGATATGGAAAAGTCCAAACTTCATACCATCCATTCATTATAGAAATCATGAGTATATTCTGTACAGTAGTGATCCAAATGACCGTCATGAACATCCCATCATCTCCACAGGATTATATAGGTGATATCACTGTAGATCCTATTGTTTTCATCATTCAAATTTAATCTCCCTAAGAACCACTCAAATAAAGGGTTATCTTCGATATCTCTAGACTTATGAGTAGTGGCGTATGAGGAAAACTGAAAATTCTTGAGAAAGTTCTTGGAGAGGGATATCACTATGGATTTGGTAGGATTCTCTAAAGATGTCATTGTGATGAATAAAAAAAATGAATTTTCACTTTATAAAACCAATATAATTTGGTTAATATGGTTCTAGGGTAATAAATAAATAATTTCACATGTGCCATTTAATATATGGGTATTCTTTACAAATTCTAACATATATAATAATAATAATTTAATTATTATATGTTATCATGATCTAATATCATCAGTTAGAATAAATTTTATTTTTCTAAAATAATATTCAATATTTTTTTCCACCAAACCTTTAAAATTTAATCTTTTTTCCTCTATAATATTGATGAGGCAATGAATAATGACTAATTATTTAATAAATAAATATCCTATATTTAATCTATAAAATATAATTAACTATTATATTCACTAAATAAAAAATAAATATTTATTAAATTTTCTTCTCTAATAATATTCTCTTGAATAAATTGTGACAATTTTATTGATTATGAAGACATGAATAAATATTAAATAATATTCATTAATGATTCTTATTCAACTTGTTAAATCATAAATATTGATATATTGTTTTATTGTGATTCTAGATACCGATGTTGTGTGACCCGGAAGGCCTATTTCTTAGTGGAATATGGAAAAACATCATGATGTTTACTGTTAGCATTTAATAACATCCCAACTCAACCACAGAGAAATAATAAAATTTTACAATGGCATAGTTTCGCACACTACCACTTAATTTTTATTATACTCCCTTATAACAATATCAGTAATACTAAATGTGGGATCCCGGTTCTATCAACCAGTGGGCTTGATGTCTCCAATATGGAATTTCCAAAAATAAAACATTCCTATAGAAAAAATTTTCCAGGGATTGATTTTTGCTATATCATTTCCATAAAAGGGAATTATATATAAAATTACATTAATGATAATAAGGGAGAAATACTTTATTGCACTATTCATTAAGGAAATATTCCTCCCGTCAAAAACAATGTATCCTGCCTCACCACAAATATATGACATGCTGATTTTCAATAATATCTCAATATACCCAAATTATAATACTCAATAATAATAATATGAATGTATAAGGATCAATACACACACTCATATATAGGAAGTTCAAATGACACAAATAAAAGTAGATTTCATACTGGCGAGTCTCATTCTCATAATATTCAATACTGGATATTACCAATGGTGTACACTATGATAATGTGCCTCAAATTCCTATGTGTCTTCACCCCTGATTTCAAATATCAATTATTTCACCTAAATAAAATTATATGGGTATTGAAAATTTATTTAACAATACATTGATGGAACTCCCGATTTCCTATAAGTGCAGTTAACTACTATGAGTGTTTAATGAGACAACAACTCTTTTGACATTATCACATACTCTATTATTAAAATGAAAAATATTAATGTGATAAAAATATTATTTATTATAAAAATTTTATTTTTTCATAAACTAAATAGACGTTAGTCATAGGGAAACAACTCCAATAGGATTTTATTTTTATATGATTCCACTACTAATAACATTAAGTCCACTAGCTCTCAATTGACACTAATTATTATTTTATTGTTGGAATTTAGTCATGGAGTCCACACCATTACATTTTTTGGGAACGCTTATTACTAAAGAATTAACCCTCTATGAAAAATCCATTGTCATGCGACATTTTTGGAGTATAATCTTTATATGTTTGTGTGATCGTGTCTCTTTTTCATGATCCACCACCATAGTATTATGAAAATAAATATATATAGGTTATTTATTGATAGGTTACACATAAAGATTTCAGAAAATGTTTAATATCAAAATGGATTCATTTTATTCTTTAGATGTCCCTATATGCTCCAACTCAGTAGTAGAATCAATTTTAAATAGCTTCATTAAACTCTTATTACTCACAAATCATTCATTGATACAAAATAAATATCCTGAAATCAACATGACCTCATTTTGATCTATTTGAAACTATATATAGGATAAATCCATCTGATTATCACATATTTTCCTACATATAACCAAAAAATTCATTAGTACTTCTTAGATACTTGATGATAAAATTAACAACAGAACAATGCTTTTCTTCTGAATATGAATGATATCCACCCACCATGCTTAATGAATATATAACATCATGGCTTGTATATAAACTGAAAAAACAATTGATCCTATCACTAAAACATATGGTAGAATTATGATTATCTATATCTTAGGTCTCATATTAGGAAACATTTTATTTGAAATATGTATAAAAAGTTACACTGGAACTAATCACCTATTGAATAGTTCTATAATAAATCACACAAATGTATTATCATTGTATGTACTTTAACATAGTCCAGGAACACAGTAGGATAAATCATGAAAGATATTGATCCAAACAATATAGGTTGTTTCACATAATCTCTTCACAAAGAAACACTATTATAACTAGTATGGAATATATTTTTATACTAGTATGTCATTTTGGTATATAATGTGTAATAAACATATACTACCATGATAAAGAATTCATTCCCACCATTCCTCTTTTAAGCACATGTCTCACATTAATTCATAATGATATAAAATTGTTTTATAGCTTTACATAATTGATTGTTACAGGACCTATATGCTCACTTAAATCCATGAATTCATCTATAAAAAATTCAGGTTGTGTTGACCTCACATGGAATCTGAAACCATTATAGTATGGTCATATAGAAATATTCCTAAATGTTCCCATTAAAGAATTTTTTTTTTACTTCCATCTGGGAAATTTAAATGTTTTGTAAATAGGATATATAATGTAAAATTATGATCGATTTAAATATAGAAACTTTTAAAAATGATTCATCATATTTAATTACTTCATGTTGTTTAAACTATTTAGTTACTATCCTTTATTAATAAGTATTTAATTTATCATCCATGTCCCTTTTCTCTTGAGTTTTTATTTTCTCCCAATGAGTTTTATATCAACTTGTGCATTGAACATAACCCAAAATTAGTTCTGTTACAAGGAATATATTTCATAATTTATTTCTTCATTCCATATTTCATCTTTTTTTCTATCTACTACCTCTTTTTAAGAGATAAGTTCATCGTTTTCAACTAATGTATCATCATTTTTGGCAAATAGAAAACCATACCAATATGGGTATATTGCTTCTTTATTTCTTATATGTTGTACTTGTGTTTCAATAACTACTTCTTCTATGGAGACCTGTTGAGTTTTTTCCAATACCAGATCTTGTGTATAATGAGAAACAACATTATCAATGTAAATAAATCTAAAACTTTCCTTTTTTTAATATGTATCCCTCTCAAGTATGATAGATTTTCTAAGGATAATCACTTTCTTGTATGAGGTTTTCTAGATTCATTATCCCTTAATTTCCTTATGATATACTATTATGATACCCGCTATTCCAGAAGGTGTTATTTGGATTCCTAATAAGTCATTAAAAATTCCATACAACCCCAAACATATATATGTGAAAAATTGGGTTTCCTTACACTATATAACATGATCAAAATTCCATTTTCTAATTTTGTTAGTAACAATTTAAATATATATTCCTCAATTTATAATAAAGATCCATAAATGTTTAATGGGAGATCTTCATGGCTCAATATTGACCATACCATGTCTAATACGGTACAATTTCTTATTTTACTAACACTATTCCATGGTGGTTTGTATAGAGTGGTGAGTTGAGTAAGAATCCAAATATATATTATAATGATGAATAACTCTTGGTTATGATTTTCACAATATTGTCCCAATTGAATAATCATTATATTATTGTCATGTGGATTTACTACAACATTCTGGAATATTTTTCATTTCTCAAAGGACATAAACATAAAACTTATCAAGTAAACATATACATATATACTAAAGATATAAGTAAATATTACTAAGTAAGAATACCGACATCTATCTTACACTAGAAATGGAACAAAACATCATTTTGGTAACTATCCTAAATTATTTTTGGACCTCTAACCATGTCTAACGAATAATAGTTTTTATATATTTCCTTATATAAAATTATTAAATATTTTAATTGGTTTTAGAAAAAAAAGTCCACGTAACAATCATAAATGAAATTTTTTCAAATGATCCACATTTTCACGAAAAATTTTGTGATTCCCTAATTGGATATTATATGAGTTATATGAACATGATTCATTATCCATTACATGTATTTTTTAAATATTTTAATGCATAATATCAGTTATTCTATTATTGTTCACCGTAACATATATTGTATTCATAAAAGAAACAACTTTTACTTCCATGTTTTAAAAAAAACTATACCATGGAATGATATAGTATTTTTGTTCTTGGTGATAGTGAATAAAAAAAATATTAAAACCATAATAATCTCAGTTGGAAATAGAACATGGTAGTCACTAATGTCTAGATAATCTATCCCCAAACCACTGGCAGAATGAAAGTACACCTATCCTGTAGAAATGTTCAATGAATATTATTGGTTCCTGACATTGGATAAAGATGTTGGCACAAAAATTAAGATACAAAAACCAAGGTGTACATATTGAAATTGATAACAAAAAAACTTTTAGATTTCCCTCACAAATATTTTTAGTTCCTCTTCTAGTTGTCGTTCTAGAAACTTGTATAACATAATGCATCCTTTTCCTTTCCCCATATCCTAATCTTTCACTTCTATGAATGACATTTGTAACGCCCCGACCCCAGTTACCCAGAGTCGGTGCATTACTTCGTAACATTGGCATGATCACAAGAAGTATCTCCTTTTATTTTGAAATCATTTAAGATACATATAAAATAAAACATTTTCTTTGAAAATATTCTTATAAGCTTGTATGGAAAGCTTCGACGATTTTATAACGGCGGAAAATAACCGCACCCGCCGTATAAGTTAAAAAAAACATTCTTACCTCAATTCTGTCGAAAAGGTTAAAAAGGACCTTGTTTTGAAAACGACGGAAAGATTCCTTTATAAACCTCTTATAAAAAGTCAAACAAGGGTATAAATGACTTTAACCCATATTCTTGTAAATAGTAAAAATGTTTTGAAATACATTTCGAAGAAACATGGATGTGGATGATAAAGAGATCCCAGTAGATTATTACGTATAATACAACCTCGGATAATGAAGAGATTGTGAAATAACCCTTACCTTGTACTTTTCCTTGGTTGGGGTAGGTTAACCTCCTGTATAATGGTGAAATAATTGTTACTAAATTATACAAGAATCATATATATTAATATGATATCATATATGATCTTTTAATATTGATTTGATAATAATATATTAGTATTATCGTTGTTTCGGGTGTTAACTTACTCGTTTTCTTTTGTATGTTTTGTTACATAAGTCATGTTTGTTGTATCTTATTCATATCCAGAATTATATCAAGTCCTTAAACATCATTTTTAAATCATTAAATGATAATTATACTTGAATGGATACGATGGAGAATGAATCTCATCGCGTTCGTGGAGACGGTAGTCCGTACGTAAGCACGAACGCTACTTCCATTTAATTTTTATTTTAAAAGAATCGAATCCAAATGATACATAGGTATATTAATATTCCAGTATAATATAATATTTTATATATGTTACTTACGTTCATTAACACCATCCTTTATACGTTCCATGTGTGGTATGAACGAGTCATATCATTTTAAGGAGGCGGTAGTCCGCACTTCCTCAAATGAAATTATTGTATGTATATACAACATGAAACGAATAATGGAATGAAATAAAATGGAATTAAAAAAGCTTATATATAAAATCTATATCATTAATATCATATTTAATTACAGTGCCATCATAATGGACACCATGAGAGGCGGTAAGATGTATTTGAACAATCATCGTTTCGTGAGGCGTTAGTTTTCCATCCACAGAAACATTATGTTCATCATCCATTAGATGGAGTTGTGTGTATGTGTAGTTTAAATACTTCTTATAACAACATCCTAGTATATTTAGGATACTGGTGCTGTTACAAAAGAAAGGAAATAAAAAGAGTTTGGGGGTTGAAGAAGCAAAATAAATGAAAATAATTTAAGAGAAATCGTTACCTTTAATTTAAGTAACTCACTTTGGTTGGGACCAAAGGACTTCTTGAAATTTTTTCTGCGTAAGGGGAAGCTTCAAGGAGGAGGAGAGGGATGTGGGGAGCTTAGTTGGGCAGATTTTGGACGAGCCAAGTGGCTTGAGAGGTGAGAGGAATGAGTAGAAGTGGTCTCCTTTTATAAGGGAGAGGAGGGGCTCTTTAGGAAAGAGTGAAAGTATTACATTATAATATATTTGTATTCGGTTTATAATGGTCCAAAAATCATTGAGGTCGAGAATAAGATGACTCATATTCTAAATAACATCAACCAATAAGAATTGGACAGGTTTTAGATAATATTTTGATCATTATAATCTTATTTATTTAAATGATTTATTAATGAGGTAAACATTGCATCATTATTGTGTCATTAATAATTTAAATTATTTGATGTCTAAAAATTATAAATAAAATATCATTATGTAATAAATCTTTTTAGCTTTATAATGAATATTTATAATCGAAAATCCAACATGTATAACCCTATTTAAAAATTGTTCTTCTAAAAGATGTATGCTTATGCCATTTTTATTTTTATTTTAACTTTATTAATATAATGTGTCCCTACCACATACAAGTGGCTCCAAGGGGTCCCCAAATTGACCCAAGGATGCCCATGGTCGGGTATGTGTCCACCAATAAGGTTAGGACACGTTTTAGGGTAATTTTGTATTATTATAATATTATTTTTTAACCCTTATTTACCGGATTTACCCTTTAACCATGGTAAATAAAATATTTACCGCAGTAATTATTCAAAATGTGTAAAAATAAAATTTACCTATTTACATAATTTGGACATCCTGATTCCAAATATGGAATACATTTTCCTAAATTCAAAACACAGAAGTGGAAGAAATTAATTTAAAATTAATTCCCGCCGTCAAAACAAAAAGCGTGTTTTTAAGAGATAATAACTATCAAAAGATTGACACTTGTTTATGTTCGGTTTAATTGTAAAATTATGTCCAATGATAAACATTAAATTGAATGGTAAAAATATATTCTAAATATACTTTAAAACCACTCAAATTCATAATTTATCACTATTAATTATTTTGATTAAAAAAGTTGTTTTTAATTAAAATTTAGAAATTTTCACTATTCATCAAAATATGAAAGTTATCCGAAATGTACCAAAATTTCACCTCAGGCTAAATTCGATATTCCGAGTCCAAAAATGAAGTCCATTTTCAAATATAACATATATATAATTTCAAAAATTAGGTATTACTATTCACAACGGCTAGTTTAATTAGTTGTGGTGTGTGTTAGAACTCGAGGTTGCGTACAACACACGCTATCGCATTATTCGAAGGGAAACGTACCGTAGAATCTTGGGGTGTTACATTCTCCCCTCCTTCAAATAATTGTGTCCTCGCAATTTCTAGGGTATTACTGCATAAAAAGACTCGGGTGGTTCTTCATCATAAGTTCCTCGGGTTCCCACGTTGCCTCTTCCATCTTATGATTTCTCTACAAAACTTTTACCAGACGCGTCATCCAGTTTCTCAGTACTTGTTCTCTTGTATCAAGAATCCTGATGGGCTCTTCGCAATAAGACAGATCGGGTTCCAGTTCTAATTCCTCATAGGTGAGTACATGCGTCGGATCAGGCATGTATTTCCTCAATAGAGATACGTGGAACACATCGTGAACTTTGGAGAGACTTGGCGGCATTGCCAATCAGTAAGCTACAACCCCAATTCGTTCTAGAATTTCGAAAGGTCCGATGTACCTGGGACTCAATTTACCTTTCTTACCAAAACGTATGACTCCCTTCCACGGAGATACCTTCAGGAAAACATGATCACCGACTTGAAATTACAAATCCTTCCTTCTATTATCGGCATAGCTCTTCTGCCTACTTTGTGCTTCTTTGATGTGATTTTGGATTACCTTCACCTTTTCTACCGTTTCCTCCACTAGTTCTGGGCCTACAAGTTTTCTTTCACCAACGTCATCCAAACAGGTTGGTGTACGACATCTCTTTCCGTATAACGCTTCATATGGTGCCATCTGAATACTAGAATGGAAGCTATTTTTATAGGAAAATTCTACCTGAGGTAAATATTGATCCCACATACCCTGAAAATCATGTGAGCAAGATCTCAACATGTCTTCTAAGGTCTGAATAGTCCGTTCTGATTTTCCATCTGTCTGAGGGTGGTTAGCAGTGCTCAAATGAAGTTCAGTATCCAGGGATTTCTGAAGACTTTTCCAAAATCTCGAAGTAAAACGGGGATCACGATCAGAAACAATTGATAAGGGTAATCCATGAAGTCTCACAACTTCATTAATATATAGTCTTTCTAGACGTTCCAGGGGTAGATCTTCTCTTATAGCAAGAAAATGTGCTGACTTGGTAAGACGATCAACAATAACCCATATTGCATCGTTCCTTCTAGGAGTCTTTGGTACCCCCATGACAAAGTCCATCGTAATATTGTCCCATTTCCACTCCGGTATGGGAAGAGGTTGCATGACTCCTCCAGGCTGTTGCCTTCCAGCTTTCACTTGTTGACAAACCATACATCTTGACACAAAATCAGCAATCTCCCTCTTCATGTTGTCCCACCAAAAATGTTCCTTAAAATCTCTATACATTTTGGTGCTCCCAGGGTGTATAGAGAAATTGGAACTATGAGCATCATCCAGCAATTCCCTTTTTAGATCAGGTATACTGGGAACACAAAGTCTCTTCCCGAATTTCAAAATTCCATCTTCATACACAAAGTCTCTCAATCTCCCATCATTCACAGCTTTAATCTTCTTCTGAAATTCTTCATCATTGGTCTGAGAACTCTTAATCCTTTCTAGTAAAGATGGTTTGGCAACCATTTGAAAAAGAATTGATGTTTCACCTTCCCTGGTTATTCCCATGTCCATCTTCACTAGATCCATGAAAATTGGATCCCTTTCAATTCTCATCATGTTCAAAACTCCATGGTCTTTTCTACTCAAAGCATCTGCCGCCTTGTTTGCCTTCCCCGGGTGGTAGTGTATCGTACAATCATAAACCTTGAGTAATTCAAGCCATCTCCTTTGCCTCATGTTGAGTTCTTTTTGTGATAAAATATACTTTAAACTCTTGTGATCAGTATAAATCTCACATTTTTCACCATAGAGGTAGTGCCTCCATATCTTTAAAGAAAAGATCACAGCTGCTAACTCAAGATCATGAGTAGGATAGTTTTGTTCATGAATTTTCAACTATTGTGATGCATAGGCAATAACTCTATCATTTTTCATAAGGACACAACCAAGTCCTTTCTTCGATGCATCACTATAAATAACGAACCCATCATTCCCCGATGGTAGAGTCAATATAGGAGCATTGACTAATCTTCTCTTCAATTCTTCGAAACATTCTTCACACTCTTTTGTCCAAACAAATTTAACCCCTTTACGTGTGAGCTTCTTTAATGGGTTAGCCAATCGGACAAAATTCTGGATGAAACATCGATAATATCCTGCCAAACCAATAAAACTGCGTACCTCAGTTATACTCGTAGGTGCTGGACATTCTTTGATTGCCTTGGTCTTAGAAGGATCAACAGAGATTCCATCTTTAGAGACAATATTGCCAAGAAAAGAAATCTCCTGAAGCCAGAATTCACACTTGCTAAACTTTCCATATAATTCATTCCTCCTCAGAGTCTTCAAGATAATGCACAAGTGATTTTCATGATCTTCATAGGTTTTGGAGTATACCAAGATATCATCAATAAATACCACCACACATTCATCGAGATACTCCTTGAAAACTCTATTTATCAGATTCATGAATACAGATGGTGCATTAGTCAATCCAAACGGCATTACAGTAAACTCGTAATGCCCGTACCTGGTTCGAAATGCTGTCTTCGGAATGTCTTCCTTCTTCACACACAACTGATGGTATCCAAATCGAAGGTCAATCTTTGAAAAGCATTGAGCTCCATGCAGTTGGTCAAATAAATCATCAATACGAGGTAGGGGATACTTGTTCTTTATCGTTATAGCATTGATCTCCCTATAGTCGATACATAACCTCATAGATCCATCTTTCTTTTTAACAAAAAGAACAGGGGCTCCCCATGGAGAAACACTAGGGCGAATAAATCCCTTATTACTCAATTCCTCTAGTTGTTTCTTTAGTTCGACTAACTCTACAGTGGCCATTCTATAAGGGGTCTTCGATATAGGCCTTGATCCAGGAATCAAATCAATGGAAAACTCAACTTCTCGTTCTGGAGGATGTCCAGGTAAATCTTCCGGAAATACATCTACAAATTCTTTCACAACAGGTACATCCTTTATTTGAACATTTATTTCCTCACCGACAGTTATTTCATTCTCTTCTTCCCCAATAATTGAATTAAGTTGAGCTATTGGGGGTGGATCTAAATAAGAATTAGGTGGTGACGATTCTGCTCTAAAATTAAGGTGTTCCTTATCATTATCATCAAGAATCATAACCTCTTTCTTCTTACAATAAATCTTCGCATCATAGTCCGAAAGCCAGTCCATACAGAGGATTATATCAAACTCAATCATAGGTATGACGATGAGATCAGAAGATAATGAAAATTTATGTGCTCTAATGGGGACTGATTCACAAAACTTTGTTGCAATGATACTTCCCTTAGGAGTTTTGACTGACAACTCCCTTATTAAATCAAATTGGAAATATCTAATTTTCTTAGCAAACTGGGAAGATATGAAACAATGCGATGATCCAGAATCAAATAATGCATTTTCTAAACTTGAGGAAACCATTAAATTACCTGCCACCACGTCTTTCGGAGCTTCTACCTCAGCAGTAGTGATAGCATAAGCCTGGCCTTGATCCCTTGGTCTTTTCTGAGGTAAGTTCTCCTGACGCTTAGGACATGCATTTGCATAATGCCCCATCTCCCTGCAATTGTAGCACTGAACGTTGGTAGCTTCCTTCTTCCCCTTGCAATCATGAGCTTGGTAGCCTTTTTCACCACACTTGTAACAGACTCCCATTCCCTTCAAGCAAGTACCAGGATGTTTCTTCCCGTATTTACCACAAGATGGATATTCAACCTTTCCCTTATTCCCCTTATTTCCATTCCCAGATTGATCAGCAGGTCTCTTCTTCTCTTGCTTTTCTTTAAAGTCATAAGACTAAGAGAATTCCTTTTCGGTCTTGATAGCACATGAGACAATGTCTTCGTACGACGAAAAGGATTGTGAGACTAATGCTCGACGGAGAAATGGTTTTAACCCATCATAGAAACGATCATTCTTACTTCTTTGGTTACATATATAATCACCAGCGTACATTGATAACCTTGTAAAGTTAGCCTCATACTTTGCGACATTCTCATCCTCCTTTTGTCTCAGACTCAGAAATTGCCTTTCCATATCTGCTCGATGGTCGCGAGGAAAGTATTTTTCTAAAAACAGATCTTTGAACTCCCTCCATTCCATGTTTGATACTTCATCATCTTCCTTTGTATTTTGAATCAATGACCACCATTGATCAGCATCTCCAGTGAGGCGGTAAACTGCCATGATAACTTTTTCCCTTTCACTGCTCCCGAAAGCCTGAAATATTTTCTCTAGGGAATTTATCCATTGCTCAGCTACTAAAGGATTTGTACTCCCATTAAACGTCGGTGGTTGTTTCCTCATGAATCGATCTAACATTGATCCTCCACGCTGCGGATCAGGGTGCTCCATACGGGTAAGATTATTATTCATAACCTGAGTAAGTTGTCCTAGTATGGTGATTAGCTGATCGGCACCAGTTGCATCGCCAGCCCCACTATAATTATCTTGAGCAGGAGGGCAATCCCTACATGGAGTGCGTGCATTGATACGGTTTCCATTTCTTCCACTAGGCGCCATTTCTAAACAATGTCATAAACTAGATCAGTTTATGAATCAAAATACATTATCCCATACTTATAAAACACTTAACATAAATTGAACTATTTATGGATATAATCCATAATCATAAGACTTTTTTCATTGAGGAAGTATATACTCATAAACCCTTCATAATGATTTGTAATGAAAATGAGAGTTATCCTAAGCATATCCCCCGGGAGTGTCGTAACCAAGAGTGGAGCAAGGCCCGTTGTCGTGCACCAGTTCCCGTTCGAGTCTAGCTCAAAGCGGTGTTTTCGGGTTTTACCCCTAGGTACATCTGTGCCAGAGCCGCCTCTACCTGCTCGTATCCAGACAGGGATGTATTGCTCGGAAAAATTACAAAATCTCTACAATACCAAAATTCTAGGAAGTTCTTCTATACTAATCCTCAACGTTCATCTTAGGTCTACGTGCTCTAATCAGAGTTTATCTAAATCTAGCTTCCAAGGTTTGTACAAAACTTCCTCTGATACCAACTGTAACGCCCCGACTCCAGTTACCCAGAGTCGGTGGATTACTTCATAACATTGGCATGATCACAAGAAAGATCAAATCTCGAAAGACCGATTGGTTTAGTATTCATAAGTTTGACATTACATCATAAAAAGAAAAACTACTACAACAACATAATGTTTCCACAGTCCACACTATAATCCCCTCATAATATCCCTGCAGGTCATTCATAACTTACATCTTCACTTCCTGGGAAAAATAAAACATAGAAAAGGGGTGAGCTCAAATGCCCAGTAAGGATAACAATATAGCGGAACATTCAAAAATAAGCATAAACATTTAAGGCAATGAATTACTAAAACAAAAGCCTTTTAAAATTGAACTTCAACATAGTATGGAAAAAGTAAAATGAAATAATTCCATTTACTTGTTCACATGGATATTCTACTAATCGAATAATCACATGCAATATCAATAACCACTTTCATAATGTTGGAATGCATAATGCCAGGCTATCATAACCACATAGCCAAGGCCTCGTGCCAAGACTACAAATAAGATTTTGTAAAGGCCTTGTTTCAAGACACTAGTTTGTCTCATGAGACCTACCGATGCATCGAGGAGCTATAGCGGGCTCCACCCGTCACTTATTATGTCCAATGCATTCCCATATGAAAAGGTTTAAACATAACATAAACATTCGTATTAAAACTAGCATACGAAATGTCAATAATTTCACCATAAACTATGAATGGTATTAAAATAGCACATCCACAGTCAAACATATCACAAAACCTTCAATACAATATAGAAGTTTTGTATCATAATAAATCAACTTCAAATAATCTTAAAATCCATCAAAGGATGTTAACATAGATGAAATCAAAATTCTTTTTAAAGAAGTATCTCCTTTTATTTTGAAATCATTTAAGATCCATATAAAATAAAACATTTTCTTTGAAAATATTCTTATAAGCTTGTATGGAAAGCTTCGACGATTTTATAACGGCGGAAAATAACCGCACCCGCCGTATAAGTTAAAAAAACATTCTTACCTCAATTCTGTCGAAAAGGTTAAAAAGGACCTTGTTTTGAAAACGACGGAAAGATTCCTTTATAAACCTCTTATAAAAAGTCAAACAAGGGTATAAATGACTTTAACCCATATTCTTGTAAATAGTAAAAATGTTTTGAAATACATTTCGAAGAAACATGGATGTGGATGATAAAGAGATCCCAGTAGATTATTACGTACAATACAACCTCAGATAATGAAGAGATTGTGAAATAACCCTTACCTTGTACTTTTCCTTGGTTGGGTTAGGTTAACTTCCTGTATAATGGTGAAATAATTGTTACTAAATTATACAAGAATCATATATATTAATATGATATCATATATGATCTTTTAATATTGATTTGATAATAATATCTTAGTATTATCGTTGTTTCGGGTGTTAACTTACTCGTTTGCTTTTGTATGTTTTGTTACATAATTCATGTTTGTTGTATCTTATTCATATCCAGAATGATATCAAGTCCTTAAACATCATTTTAAAATCATTAAATGATAATTATACTTGAATGGATACGATGGAGAATGAATCTCATCGCGTTCGTGGAGACGGTAGTCCGTACGTACGCACGAACGCTACTTCCATTTAATTTTTATTTTAAAAGAATCGAATCCAAATGATACATTGGTATATTAATATTTTAGTATAATATAATATTTTATATATGTTACTTAAGTTCATTAACACCATCCTTTATACGTTCCATGTGTGGTATGAACGAGTCATATCATTTTAAGGGGGCGGTAGTCCGCACTTCCTCAAATGAAATTATCGTATGTATATACAACATGAAACGAATAATGGTATGAAATAAAATGGAATTACAGAAGCTTATATATAAAATATATATCATTAATATCATATTTAATTACAGTGCCATCATAATGGCCACCATGAGAGGCGGTAAGATGTATTTGAACAATCATCGTTTGGTGAGGCGTTAGTTTTCCATCCACAGAAACATTATGTTCATCATCCATTAGATGGAGTTGTGTGTATGTGTAGTTTTAATCCTTCTTATAACAACATCCTAGTATATTGAGGATACTGGTTTTGTTACAAAAGAAAGGAAATAAAAAGAGTTTGGGGGTTGAAGAAGCAAAATAAATGAAAATAATTTAAGAGAAATCGTTACCTTTAATTTAAGTAACTCACTTTGGTGGGGACCAAAGGACTTCTTGAAATGCTTTCTGCCTAAGGGGAAGCTTCAAGTAGGAGAAGAGGGATGTGGGGAGCTTAGTTGGGCAGATTTTGGACGAGCCAAGTGGCTTGAGAGGTGTGAGGAATGAGTTGAAGTGGTCTCCTTTTATAAGGGAGAGGAGGGGCTCTTTAGGAAAGAGTGAAAGTATTACATTATAATATATTTGTATTCGGTTTATAATGGTCCAAAAATCATTGAGGTCGAGGATAAGATGATTCATATTCTAAATAACATCAAAAAATAAGAATTGGAAAGGTTTTAGATAATATTGTAATCATTATAATCTTATTTATTTAAATGATTTATTAATGAGGTAAACATTGCATCATTATTGTGTCATTAATAATTTAAATTATTTGACGTCTAAAAATTATAAATAAAATATAATTAAGTAGTAAATCTTTTTATCTTTCTAATGAATATTTATAATCTAAAATCCAACATGTATAACCCTATGTAAAAATTTTTCTTCTAAAAGATGTAAGCCTATGCCATTTTTATTTTTATTTTAACTTTATTAATATAATGTGTCCCTACCACATACAAGTGGCTCCAAGGGGTCCCCAAATTGACCCAAGGATGCCCATGGTCGGCTATGTGTCCACCAATAAGGTTAGGACACGTTTTAGGGTAATTTTGTATTATTATAATATTATTTTTTAACCCTTATTTACCGGATTTACCCTTTAACCATGGTAAATAAAATATTTACCGCAGTAATTATTCAAAATGTGTAAAAATAAAAGTTACCTATTTACATAATTTAGACATCCTGATTCCAAATATGGAATCCATTTTCCTAAATTCAAAACACAGAAGTGGCAGAAATTAATTTAAAATTAATTCCCGCTGTCAAAACAAAAAACGTGTTTTTAAGAGATAATAACTATCAAAAGATTGACACTTGTTTATGTTCGGTTTAATTGTGAAATTATGTCCAATGATAAACATTAAATTGAATGGAAAAAATATATTTTAAATATACTTTAAAACCACTCAAAATCATAATTTATCACTATTAATTATTTTGATTAAAAAAGTTGTTTTTAATTAAAATTTAGAAATTTTCACTATTCATCAAAATATGAAAGTTATCCAAAATGTACCAAAATTTCACCTTAGGCTAAATTCGATATTCCGAGTCCAAAAATGAAGTCCATTTTTAAATATAACATATATATAATTTCAAAAAGTAGGTATTACTATTCACAACGGCTAGTTTAATTAGTTGTGGTGTGTGTTAGAACTCGAGGTTGCGTACAACACACGCTATCGCATTATTCGAAGGGAAACGTACCGTAGAAGCTTGGGGTGTTACAACATTGCTTGGGTGATTTTGACTATTTTGGAATCTTGGTCCCCTGTTAATTGTTATTTAATTATTTATTCATGATAAGGACAATGATTTTTTCAATCCCCATGTAATTATCAACATTTATAATAGAGTCATTAATTTTGAAAGACTCTTCTCATTATTTTACATATAATAATTAATAATAAATGTGAATAATTGCGTAGTGAAAAATTAAGAGATCTTTGTGAACATTATATTTGAATTTGGTACCTACGATATCCATGATTTTAGTTTAGTGATAAATAATTACTATAAGAGGTCCAATATTTAACACTATGAGATTTTATTTATTATTATTTTTAAATAAATTAAAATCCATTGATTTCTTCCACTGCATGATAATCCATGTTAATAAAATTTTAAACCCAACACCATGATTATATTTTGATACAAGAAACTCTTAGAATCACTTTCAGTACACACAAAACTATATGTTTATTGTGTTACACACAATGTCGAGTTCATTCGATAGCTTGTGTTACATTCAAGAACAATTTTTACCGAACAACAATATATGATTAATATTACTAAAATATAAATATACTTTCCACTTATCCATCAGAAAGGATTCCATGAATAAAATTAACAACATTATGAAAATAAGGTTTACACATGTATATTAGATGAATTATTTGGTAACTGACTAACTAGAAAAGAATATATAACCATTTTATAAATACATGAAATATTTTGTTGGAAAACTATTTGTATAAATTAATTATACAACTTTTGAAAAATTCATTTATTAAAAAATATATTTTTATATATTATATTAAATCACATATTTAATTTTAATTTATGTGTTTTCTAGATAAGTGATGAGAGTATTAAAAAATTGCATGATGATATAATTTTTTTCTAAAATTTAATCATACCCTATTTTAATGGTGTTCAAATGTTAAATATAATTTTAAAACATTTTGTATTTGATGAAAAGAAATTAAATTTTGAAAGAGTAATTTCCCAATTAACATAGTGTGTATTTTTTGTATTTTTCTATGAATTTTTGTAATTTGGATGTATGGTGACAAATAATGAATTTTAAATTAAAAATGTATTTCATTTTAATTTATTTATATAGAAAAATTATATAATAAATTAATTTTAGTACATATTTATTTAAATTATATATATATTTAATAAATTTAGGGAATTTTAATCAACTATCCCTGGAAATTGGATATAAAAACATTTCAATCTTTTGAACATTTTTTACTTAAATATCTCACGGTCTTGTCCCATCTACGGGGTAAATTTTTAGTTAAATTCATCCACTTATATGTTTAGAATTCTGAAAAATATATTCCATATTTTCATCATAATAATTTATAAATTCTGGTAAGGTTAAATTGAATTTTAATAATAACATTAATAAAAGTAATTAAAATTAAATAGATTTATTACGTTAAGAATGAGTTTACTCAATCGTTAAACTTTATCTCAAGGGAAAAAATAACCTGAAAACATGTAAAAACCCCATTGTACGACATGATATCGACCGTATAATATATTTTATAAAATTGGAAAATTATTTTAGTCACATTATGTAAGGGATACCTCTTAATAATGCTTTTTTTGTATTTATAAGAATACCACTGACCCTACAATATAAAAGGGAACTGACCCCCTCACTTATTCACACCAATAAAGACCTTTTACTCACCTTAAAACTGCACAAATTTTATATAAAATCAATTACATCATCCTAGGCGCACAAATAGGGTCTAAATTATACCAATGAATTGCTTTGTTGAAAAACAAAAGGAGTTACGAAAAGAATAGGAAACATCCTTCAACATAATCTTTTGTTTTATTTCATTCTCTACTCACTCAATTATTCTTATTAAATGATAATATAATAACCCCAATATAATCATCATTCAGATTTTTTTGTTTAGGCTACAACCTAAAATCACACACACATCCATCAAAATTGACACATAATCATCATTAATGCGTATGAAGAACTACTACCCCGTGACCTGAGGGTGTTTGTTTATCCATTCCATCATTTAAAGGATGACAATAATGATGGAATTAATGTTTTCATATGATATATATAAAATTTATTATTTCATTATTCATCTTAAATTATTAAAAAATATTTAATTTCATGCATTACATCTTGTTAGAATATTATAACTTTATTTGGGTATGTATGGGACCCCACCTCTTCAAAGTGATGTGATTCGTTCAAAATTTACATAGAATGTATTATGGAAGGTTTAAAAAAAAGTGATATATATAAAATAAAATTTCGACTATGAATAATATATATATATATATATATCATCCACTTTCCATTCATTATAATATACTATAAAAAATAGAAACATCCTTCATGCATACTTACAACCTATCATCTCCATGAATGGTGTATTTTATTTATTGATTGTATATATTTTTGATTTTTATAAATACAGATATAATGAATATATATTAATTTAATATAATACTTTACAATAAGTAAATAAGTAAATCATGATTTATTTTTATAGTAATAATAATTAAAAGAAAAAACTTGTATGAGAAATAATACTATAATTACTTAAAATTTAATATTAACATTAAATTTTTAAGATGAAGGTAATATAATATCCTGAAAATTCATACTAGATATTATATATGATATTATGTTTTTTTGGTCGATTTATATTAAACATATATTTATTATATATAAATTTTTTATGAGTAAAAATATGGTAATGAAAAAAGGAATGGGTTTTCTCATCTCACTTTTATTTATGTGAGATATATTTTATATTCACCACATATTATTGACATGTGGTGGTTATAATGACATAAAACATGTTATGCCATGAATTTAATTTTTTTTAATTTTATTAATTTTTTTAATTTATTCTATTATTAAATGGATCTCATGGTTCAAATGGTACTGATTTATTAAGGGGATTTGTAGTCACACATTTGTCTATGAGAATTATTATATATAATTACTGATTTATTTTATTTAGAATATATAAAAAAATTATTGAAATATATTATTATTATCCTTAAATATATAGTTATTTTTATATTGTTCTTATGATCTTAAATTCATTGGGATTTCAGTTTTAATGTTACCTAATAGGTAAAATAATTTATCTCAATTTTTCTTCTTTGTGACACATGCTATGTTATACACTACATTATTATAATAGGTGTATATAGTACCCCTATTGAAAATTTTTACCTAGAAAATAATTATTTTCATGATATTGTATTCTTCTTATAATTTTATTTTTAAAGGGTATTTTTATTTAATTTTACTTATGTGTTAAGAGTTTAGTTCTACAATCTTATTAGTTATCAGGATTGTTTCTGTTTAAGTTTATATTCATGAAATATCATGATATACATCTCAATAATTCTCATAAATTTTATTATCCTCTATTTTTCGTGATATATTAAAGTAATTTAACCATTTTTATACTCTTTGGAACATAAAATAATTAATAAAATGATTTTTTTGATAATTTGATATGATATATATTTTTGGTCGAAAATGTGTGTTCTTTAGAAACATTTTCTTTCTAAAAATGATTTTAAAATGTTTATTCAAATATATATTGATAATTAAAATAAATTTTTATCCTTGTTTTAATTGTTTTAAAAAATTGTTTTTTATAAGGGAATATTATTACGTTTTTCTAATCTTTGAAATTTTCTAATATAAAATTCATTAAAAAAGGAATATTCAGCATACAAGGATTTATCCACCTTTATGAGTGAAATTTCATCAAAGATTCCTTTTTATGTTTACTAGATTAATTTATTTTGAATTTTTTCCTAATATTATTGGAATTACTTATTTTCAAATTTGATTTCAATCAAAATATTTTCCCATAATATTCATTATGTTCAAGAAGCGTTTTAAATGATTATTAGTTATTCTCTGATATGATTAAAAAATGTTATATTCAAATAAAATAATTTCAATTATTTCAAATCATCTTTTATATGTTTTTAAAACTATTTTCAATAAAAAAATATTTTGAAAAAGTTTTAACATATATCTTTTTTTGAATTATTTTTAATTATTCCATAATATTTTTTAAAAAGGTTATTTTTAATGAAAATTATTTCTATGATTTTAAACAATTGTTTATATTTTTTCAAATATTTTTTCACAGAAATATCTCTTAATTTTTTTATGTTCTAAGAAGTTTTTTTCAATGATAAAATGGTACACTCACCCTGAAAAGTATTAAATTATTTCTAAAACTTATTTAAAAAATGTTAAATGTTGTTTTTAAAAAGAATATTTTAAAAATGTTTTATGTTTTAAAGCTTAATTTTCACAGAAACTTTTTCACCCTAATAATTGATCCATGTGTGGTTTCAAAATCTTACTATATCAGTGATGATATCGTTTGGTGTGGTTAATTATTTACTATGGAGATGAACCACTCACACAATTATTATTCATTACTTGAATATTTTAATATTATGATACGAATTGGTTTACGAAAACCATTTCTCTACCACGACTTATACTACAATAAAAAGCTAATGAAATCGACTTTATTTGAATGATTATTTTATAATAATGAAACCTATATATATTCTAAAATTTATGATAGTATGAATTTTGTATGATACTCATTTTACATCATGTGTAATAATATGATATTTATGAAACCCTTATCTTATTATTGTTCATGATATAATGAATTTTTAGACACATTTTTTTATTTCATTATAATACTATTGAAACCTATATCTCTCTCTAATGAATTAGGAAAGGATTTACTTTTCATGAGATATTCATGGATAGAATGTGGAGTGAAATTTAATATTTATGATACTTTTTCTACTTGGATGGTCTTCTAAGTGAACCTTGACTACTAAGATAGTCTTGGGAGTGATACTTGAATACTAAGATAGTTTGGTGAGTGAACCAATTCAACTATAATGACATGGATGAAATTATTGAATGTAGATTCCGCTGCTACGTGAGTGTATCCCCCATGAAGTTCCCTGATATTTTTTTCATTATGCATTAAATTATGTGAATTGATGTTAGATGCTTCTATGTCTGCAAAAATTCCATGTCTCATTCATATGTTATCATTGCCTTGAATAAGATATTGATTTCTTCATTATTCATGTCTTACAATCATACCATATTTATTCCATGACTAAAATATATGTTGTTTTTGATATGTAGGGTATCATATTGAAATGTTATAGTTATGTTCATAAACCCTTATGTTCATGTCATACTTACATGTCTCTTTTGATTAGTGTTAATGAGAATTTCATCTTCTCCTTTAGTATTTTTCCTTTCCATGGGTTATGAAGAACTAATTTAAGTACTGTATACATGTGAAGATTATAATAGAGGAAGATATGTATAGGTAATGTTGATTTTGATTCACCATGAAAGAAAATTGTGTTTCTATCTTTGCGAAGGCACTAAATAGATATGGCTCTTATGTATGTAATTTTATAATGTAATGATTATTCATTAAAATTAATGTAATATATATATATATATATTAATATTCAGTCACTAAAATAGTAATAAAAAGATATTTTCTGTAAATAATTGGAAAATATAATGGAATAACATTAGTGATATACCTATGCATATTTCTATAGATATGTCAAGGGATGTCTCAGAGGATAATTCTAACGAAGGGTCAACGATTACAAATGTATCCTAGAATAATTTTTAAGTTTAGATAAAGTGGATTCCTATAAATATATCCTTATATAGATATTAAAATTATAATTTGATATGAACTTATATACATAGGGTTGAAACCCTTAATGTATTATTTTTAGTTAGACTAGACTGGTAATTGGTCAATGAAAAAAGACATTCTGGGAACCTAGATTGACACTCCGTAATAGATACTTTTGGGAAATTTACAATCACATCCTGAACTATAATGACACATTTAAATAAAAGATGACTATTAATGAACATGTATGGACCAAACATGTCATATAATAGAAAATGTGTCAAAATTTATACATCTTATAAGTAATATTTTAGATTATATAGTTTCTCATTTTTGATATGTGTTTCCCAAACTATTCATTAATGTTTTAGTCAATGGTGGGAAGCCAATGGAATTGGTATAAATTAAATGTGAAGAATAATTTATTATGTTAATCCAAATGGAATGATAACCATAGTGAAGGACGTTGTGATAATTCATTAAAATCATTCACAAAACATGATTAATAACATGTTCCATATTTAACTCTAGGATCCACCCATGAAGAGAAGGAAAGTGTTTTCTAAGAATATATGTAATGGAAACCATAGAGGAAAGAATATATAGTTTCCTACATGTGTATAGTTATTCTAATAGAGAGGAAATGTTATTTAATGTAAAGGTGTTATACATGGGAGATAGATGATTATGGGAACGACAACACCTAATAAGTTCCTGATGTATGTAAAATGATGTTAAAATATAGAAAATTGGATGATACTAATTACAATGGAAATAATTAATTATTTTTTGATAGAGGGGTTTTTTCAATCATTGATTATGTTTCAGAATTTTTTGATTTATGGATTGTATCCAAGAAACATAGGAATAAAGAAACATCCATGTTTTCAAAACAATTTATGGAAATTCAAGTTATTACCTTGTTTCAAGTGAATATATATTAAGGGATTAAATTGTTTGGAATGTGATAACCAAGAGCAACTTTATGATATATGGGTGATCATTGTTAATCTGATTTGGAGAGCTTTTTTCTAATATTTTGTATTTTTAACTCTTTGAAGGGTCATAAGGTAGAAAATTTATGGAATTTTTTAAGATAAATTTTGCATGATGTTTTAGAGATTAATGTATTGTATATCCATATCATCGTTTATGTATATTGGATAAATTATTCTATCATTATTATTGGTGATGATAACTAAAGATATATAGACTAACATATCATTATACATATGGATCTTAAGATCCGTCAGTTGTAATACCCTA
Organism: Viscum album; assembly: GCA_963277665.1. Lineage (NCBI taxonomy): Eukaryota > Viridiplantae > Streptophyta > Magnoliopsida > Santalales > Viscaceae > Viscum > Viscum album. The sequence continues at coordinate 2,043,194,048 of OY728150.1, read as the reverse complement.
ACCCTAGTGACCTAGAGTCTGTGCATTATTTAAATACATTGGCATGATTACAAGGAATCAAGTCCCAAAGGAATGATCAGTTTAGCAGTCTAGGAAAATAGATTACATACATGAACGTTAAATTAAAATTTCAAACATACCACACAACATAGATAGTTCTTTGAGAATGCCATTATTCACTTAGCTTAACCCTTCTTATTAATCAGAATACGATTCTTGGAATCCTGGGAAAAAATAAAACATGGAAAGGGGTGAGCTCAAACACTCAGTAAGGCTAAGAAATACAATAGAAGATGACATAAATATTAATCATGGTGAATAATTGTAACCACATACCTTTACCAATAATAAACATGAATACTTTTATGGCAGGAATTTGAGATGATTAAATAATTCTATAATGAAACATAATAATCGGTATTCTACTAGTAGAATGACCACATGAACCATTAATATTATTTTCATAATGAGGAAATGTATAATTCCGGACATTATATAACATTTTGTCAAGGAATCAGTCAAGATGTCTAAAAATGATTAAGTCCTCGGCCAAAACCATATATCAAATTGGGAAAGTTCCTCGGCCAATTCCACATCTAGTTGTCTCATGAGACCTACCAATGAATCAAAGAGCTATAGCAGGCTCCACCCGTCACTTACTATGTCCAATACATTCCTCATATGAAAAGGATGAAACTTAACATAAACATTCATATAAGAACTAGGATACAAAATGTCAATACATTTACCATAAATAATGAATGGTATAAAAATAACACATCCATAGTCAATCATATCACAAAACCTTCAATACAATATGGAGGTTTTTTATCATAATAAATCAACTTCCAAACAAGTCTAAAATCCATTAAAGGATTTGGCATAAATGGAAATGATTTGTAAAAATCATTGATTGAAATATCCCTTTTCATGAAAACATAAAAATGTTACACAATTTGGAATGGAATACATTTAAAGAAAATTTAATCAAAGTATCCCATACCACATTGAATCTATTGAAATGAATTAAAATTTTTAAAACATTCATGTCAATATAAATAAACCATAAAACCATTTTGAAAACATGCACATTAATGAGAATGATTTAGAAAAATAAATATTTAAAATATTTAAAATGATCTTTTAGTAAAAAGTCCATTAAAAATAATCCCTTTGAAAAATAATTTATGAAACATGGACATGGATAGTAAATATGACATAGTAGATTCTTACGCAAAAACTACCTCAGATAATAATGAGATTGTGAAATTAACCATTACCAATTTTGTAACTTATGAAAAATTCACCCCATGAAAGAAGTATCATACAATGAATATGTAAATACACATAAATTAATGAGTTTTAAAAAAGAATACAATATGGGCAGTACATATACCACACAAAATTTAATAGTGGCAACATGTAATGAATCTCACTGGAATAAGGAGTGAGATGAAAAACCCCTTATCTTGTGTCCGACTTGACCCGTTCGTTCTATAACATCCTGAATAATAAACTAAAGTTAATATCGACTTTCTTAAGAACCTTTTTCAAGTTTATAATTCCTTTTATATCACTTATTACCATGTTATAAACATTATGTAATCATTTATGTTAATAACGATCGTTTTGTCGATATTTGGCACTTGAGTCAAAAATGAACATCTTATAGTTACATGTTATTCACATGGACCAGATATAATTATATCCAGAATGATATTCATGATGTAGATATCATATATATAATATATATCATATATATACCTGTATTTATAATAGTACATATCATTTTGGTGTAAGAATGAAATGTACCGTTCATGGAGATGGTAAGCCGTACGCACTTAAGAACGGTACATTCATTTCTATTTCAAATGTTAATGGAATTAAAACATAATGATACACATGTATATTATAATTATAGTATAATATAATTTCTTATATAGGTTACTTAAGTTCATTAACACCATCATTTATATGTTCCATGTACGGTATAAACGAGTCATATCACTTTGAGGGGGCGGTAGTCCGTACATCCACAAATGAAATTATCGTATATATATACAACATGAAACGAATAATGGTATGCTGTAAAATGGAATTACAGAAACTTAAATATAAATTAAATATAATTAATTTCATATTTAATTATAGTTACATCATAATGGCCGCGATGATAGGCGGTAGAAGATAATTGAATAATCATCGTTTCGTGAGGCATTTAGTTTCCATCCACATAAACATTATGTTATTCCCCAATTAGATGGAGGTGTGAGTAATTGTAGTTATAATACATATCATAACAATATCCTATTATATTTAGGATACTGGTTTTGTTTACAAAAGAAAATAATAAGAAGATTTTATGGGTTGGAGAAGTAAAATAAAAGAAACTAAGCTAAGAGAAATCGTTACCTTTAATTTTGGTAACTCCCTTTGGTTTGAACCCAAAAGGACTCTTTCTGTTCTTTATGCCAAAGGTGAGGCTACTAGGTGGATTATAAGGATTTATGGTGCTTAATTGGGTAGAGGTTGGACGAGCCAAAAGGCTTGAAAGGTGTGATAAATTGGTTAGAAGTGGTGTCCTCTTATAAGGGGGAGGAGGGGCTCTTTAGGAAAAACTTAATGTACTAATTTATAATAAAGTAATAATCGGTTTATAATGGCTCAAAAGTGAATTATTCAATTTCAATGGTGGGGATGGGTCTAATTCCACTTAACCAATAGGTTTTAGATAGGTTTGGGTCACTTTATCAACCATATATTTTAGTTTTAACACTTAGTTAGTTTGACATTTACCATATCTCTTTGGATTTTTATATTATATAGTTAATAAACTAACTATAAACTTCCAAGAGACCCCCAAGTGGTCCATTAATTATTAACCTATCATTATATATGTCCATTGGATGAACCTTATATTTCTAGGAATATAATATCAATTAATCATATAATAGTTTTTAAGATAATAATTTATGTCAATTTTGACACTATTTGGTATTTTGTTTTTTTGAAAGTCATCACAAATTGATTACATCAAAAAAGATACATTGAATCAGCTATAACATTTCATAGTCACCTAGAGAATTCGTGTATGTCATAAAAACTACGAAATTATTTTTATTTTAATATTTATATTACCATTCATTGGATTCTTTCATTAATAAGGTAATTACTGCATCATCATTGTCTCATAAATAAATTTAATTATATAATGTCTAAAAATTATAATTAAAATACCATAATTTAGGAAATATTGTTATCTTTTTAATGAATATTTATAATCGAATTTATCTTATTTATATCACTATATTAAAATTTATTTATTTATTAAACTTTGATTTTAACTCTTTTAACTCTTCTTTGAATTAAATAATAATAAATGTCCTAATATAATCCAATTGGACCTAATGGGTCATATTTTATTCCTAAGATAGTTTTTGGTCTAATTAAACTTATCCAATAGAATTAAGACATGTGTTAGTGTAATAATAATATCATTTTTACCCTTACTTACCCTATTCACTTTTTACCGTGGTAAATAAAAGTAAAAGGTTACTATTCAACAAAAATTATTTTTATCTTATTGAACCACATTTTACTTCTTAGAATTAAACACGTCTCTCAGATTTTAGAAATTCCACTCACAGAAGTTGTAAAATTATGTTTTATGTGAATTTAAACATTCTCCTAGGAGGTGGGTAAATGAAGGTGAAAAAGTTCCATAAAATTTATATATATATATATATAATTCTTATAAACTGAATCCAATAAATTACAATGAATTTATATAGGTATTATGTATATATTTTTACCGAAAATATATTTAAATAATATAAATAATTATTTAATAAAAAGCCGGTTTTAAACAGTAACTCAATGTTTTTCACTATTCATAAAAAATTGAAAGTTTTCAAAAACATACCAAAAATTTACCCCAAGCTAATTTTGATATTATGAATTAAACAATGAAGTCTATTTTAAAAAATTCAAAACATATAAGTTTAATTTATTAATTTAAAATTAATTCCCGCTGTAGAAATAAAATGCGTGTTTTTAAGAAACAATAACTATCAAAAGATTGACACTTGTTTATGTTTGGTTTAAATGTGAAATTATGTCCAATGACCAAAATTGGATTAAATTTTATAAATATATTCTAAATTTAATTTAAAACCACTCAAATTAATTATTTATCACTATTAATTATTTCGAGTAAAAAAGTTGTTTTTAATTAAAATTTAGTAATTTTCACTATTTATCAAAATATGCTAGTTATCCAAAAAGTACCAAAATTTCACCCTTGGCTAAATTCGATATTCCAAATCCAAAATTGAATTCCATTTTGAGAGATAAAATTTATAAAATTTCCAAAAGTGGGTATTACTATTCATAACGACTACTTTGATTGGTCATGGTGTGTGTTAGAACTCGAAGTTGCGTTCAACACACGCTTCATTATTATTAAAAGAGAAGGATACCATAGAAGTTTGAGGTGTTACATTATCCCCTCCTTCAATAAATTGTGTCCTTGTAATTTATACTCGGTATTGGGAACTTGGGGTTGACATTTCAAAATATATTTGCTGAAATCCCACTTCGAAAAAGGGATTAATGAGGCCTCTATTGAAAATAAAGAGTGGTAAGTATGAAGGTTACCGAAAATAACACATACTGGGTATCCATGTTGAAAAATAAGGATATGGAAGATAAATATAACCATCAATATCTAATGGAGAGTGGTAGAGAACATGGCTATGAAAAGGCCAACAATCCCAAAGCCATATATTTGTGATGATCTAAGGTACCATCTTGGACAGCATTTTTGTTGTAAGTTCCTTTTGTTAATGACGAGAAATTTATTTATGAGATTGGATAAGATCATAAGGATATATAATTACTTTATAATTAGAGTTTTATCCATTAATATATATCTACCAGAAACTAAACTTTCACCCCAAAACATAATACAACTCAAGAATACTCTATTTATCCTAATCGTATAGGGTTTGAAATATAATAAATTTATAACTCACATATTAGACCTTTTAAGAAAAGAAACTACAGTATACCATCCAGGAACATCATGTAGTCTAGTGGTAGCCGATAAATCCCAATTGCACTATGGTTGTGGGTTCTATTCCCGCAGCATTGTCCGACGTGATGGGTCATCACACGGTCTGAGTGTTGTCCATTTATAAAAATCCAAAAATAACCTTTCAAACATAATACCTTCCAACCTTTATACATATCCATAATACTTTTGTAAACTCTCAATCCAAAATTTATATGAAAGGTAAACATAATGTAAATCCTTTTTACCCCGTAATAACATGTGAATACCTTCATCATGTATTCTTTTAAAACACTAAAACATCCTGAATTACCATAAAACCTTATTGATTACATTCATGCTCCCTTATTACATATAGAATACTAGATATAATTTTTCCATCAAAAAATGTTGTAGACTCCAACAATGATGGAATATACAAATCTTTAATCAGTTTCAATGTAGTCAAGAATATCCAATGTAATTTACCCAAATCAACCATATCTTCTTTCAATATCAGTACCTCAATATTAGGACCATATTAAGGTTTATCTTTCCTTCAACCATGAAATTTCCAAAAAGTTTACCTCATTGTAGAGTCACTTTTTTTAGTACCATAAAAACTCAAATCCACAATGAAATAGTACTACAGTAAAATCCTTATTTATTTCCAGAACATCATTGATACAACACTGAAATGAAATAATTCTAAAATAACAACATAAGAACACTATTCATTACTCTTAATTTGTGGTAGTAACATAACTCTATTATTATCCAATAGCATCATTTGTGGCATATTCTGATGACTGGGACATTGGTTCATGTAGTGTCCAATCTCCTTGCAGATGAAGCATTGTACATTTGAAACCGTTTTCTTACTCTTGCAGTCACGTACATGGTGTCCTTTTTTTCCCACACTTATTATACACTCCCATTGCCTTTAAGAATTTTCCAAGTTGACTCTTTCCACAGTTATAACGTATGGGAAAATCTTTCTTTACCTTCTTACCTTTAACTGTCCTTCTATCTACTATCCTTTTCTTCTCTGGCTTCCCTTGAAAGCCATAGGACTTCGATAATTCATTACTTATCTTATAAACACATGATATTATTTCTTCATATGATGATAATACATGGGAGACTATTTCCCTTCAATGTTTTGGCTTAATACCATGGAAGATATGATCCTTCTTACTCTTTAGATTATATTTATTGAAGGAGTTCACATTCCTTCTACTGGGAACAATTTCTATACAATGGAATACACTATATTAGTTTATGAATAGAAATACCTAATACCAAAATGGTAAAACATTTAACATAAATTTAACAGTTTATGGATATAATCTATAATCATAATTTTTTTTCATTGAGTAAGTATATACTCATAAGCCATTTATAATGGTTTGTAATGAAAATGATAATTATCCTAAGCATATCCCCAAGGAGTATCGTAACCAAGAGTGCAGCAAGGCCCGTTGTCATGCACCCGTTCCCATTCAAGTCTAGTTCAAATCAGTGCTTTCGGGTTTTACCCCTAGGTACATTTGTGCCAGAGCCACCTCTACCTGCTCGTATCCAGACAAGGATGTATTTCTTGGAAAGCTCACAAAATCTCTACAATACAAAAAATCTAGGATGTTCTTCTATACTAATCCTCAAAGTCTATCTTAGGGCGATGTGCTCTAATCAGAGTTTACCTAAATCTAGTTTCCATCGTTTTTGAAAAACGCTCTCTGATACTAACTGTAATGCCCTGGACCCAGCTACCTAGAGTCGGTGCATTATTTTAATACATTGGTGTGATTACAAGGAATCAAGTCTCGAAGGACCGATCAGTTTAGCAGTCTTGGAAAATAGATTACATACACTAACATTACATTACGATTTCAAACATACAACACATCGTAGATAGTTCTTTGAGAACACCATTATTAACTTATCTTACCCCTTCTTATTAATCAGAATACGGATCTTGAAATCCTGAGAAAAAATAAAACATGGAAATGTGTGAGCTCAAACGCTCAGTAAGGGTAAGAAATACAACGGAAGATAACATAAATATTAATCATGGTGAATAATTGTAACCACATACCTTTACCAATAATAAACATGAATACATTAATGGAAGGAATATGAGATGAGTAAATAATGCCATAATAAAACATAATCATGGGTATTCTACTAGTTAAATGACCACATGAACCATAAATATTATTTTCATAATGAGGGAATGTATAATGCCAGACATTCTAAAACATTTTTTCAAGGCCTCGGCCAAGACGTCTAAAAATGATTAAGGCCTCGGCCAAAAACATATATCAAATTGGGAAAGGGCCTCGACCAATTCCAATTCTAGTTGTCTTATGAGACCTTCCAATGCATCGAGGAGCTATAGAGGGCTCCACCCATCACCTACTATGTCAAATACATTCCTCATATGAAAAGGATGAATCATAACATAAACATTCTTATAAGAAATAGGATAAGAAATTTCAATACTTTTACCATAAAACATGAATGGTAGATAAATAACACATCCACAGTCAAAAATATCACAAAACCTTCAATATAATATGGATGTTTTGTATCATAATAAATCAACTTCAAAACAAGTTTAAAATCCATTAAAGGATTTGACATAGATGGAATTTATTTGTAAAACTCTTTGATTGAAACATCCCTTTTCATGAAAACATTTAAAAGTTAAAAAATTTAGAAAGAAATACATTTAAATAAATTTTTGAATCAAAGTTTCCCATGCCACTTTGAAACTTTTGAATGGAATTTACATTTTTAAAACATTCATGTCCATATAAATAAATCATTAAAAACCATTTTGAAAACATGGACATTAATGAGAATGATTTAGAAGAATAAATATTTAAGACATTTAAAATGATATTTTAGTAAAAAGTCCCTTAAAAATAATCCCTTTGATAAATCATTTATGAAACATGGACATGGATAGTAAATATTACCTAGTATATACATATGCAAAAACAACCTCGGATAATAATGAGATTATGAGATTAACCATTACCAATTTGGTAACATATGAAACGTACACCCCATGAAAGAAGTATCATACAATGAATATGTAAATACACATAAATTAAAGTTTATTACACATAGAAAACAATTATGGTCAGTACATACACCACACAAAAGGTAATAGTGGCAATATGGCATGAATCTCACGGGAATAAGGAGTGAGATGAAAACCCCTTACCTCGTGTCCGACTTGAACCGTTCGTTCTTTAACATCCATAATAATAAACTAAAGTTAATTTATACTTTCTTAAGAACCTTTTTCAAGTTTATTATTCCTTTTATATCACTTATTACCATGTTATAAACATTATGTAATCATTTAAGACAATAACGTTAGTTTTGTTTATATTTGGCACTTGAATAAAAAATGAACACCTTATAGTTACAAGTTGTTCACATGGTCAAAATAACATTATATCCAGAATGATATTAATGATTTATATATCATATATATAATATATATCATATATATACATGTATTTATAATAGTACATGTCATTTTGGGGCAAGAATGAAATGTACCGTTCATGGAGACGGTAAGTCGTACGTACGCATTAACGCTACATTCGTTTCTATTTATTATTTGAATGGACTTAAAACATTATGATGCATATGTATATTATAATTAAAATATAATATAATGCCTTATATATGTTACTTATGTTCATTAACTCCATCCTTTATATGTTCCATGTATTGTATAAATGAGTCATATCACTTTGAGGGGGCGGTAGTCCGCACTTCCTCAAATGAAATTATCGTATGTATATACAACATGGAACGAATAATGGTATGGTGTAAAATGGAATTACAAAAGATTATATATAATATAAATAGAATTAATATCATATTTAATTACAGTGCCATCATAATGGCCTCCAAGAGAGGTGGTAGGAGATAATTGAACAATCATCGTTTCGTGGGGCGTTTGGTTTCCATCCACAAAAACATTATATTATTCATCCATTATATAGAAGTGTCTGTAAGTGTAGTTCTAATACATACCATAAAAATATCCTAGTATATTTAGGATACTGGTTTTTTTTCCAACAGAAAATAATAAGAAGATTTTATAGGTTGGAGAAGTAAAATAAATGAAACGAAGTTAAGAGAAATCGTTACCTTTAATTTGGGTAACTCCCATTGGTTTGAACCAAAAAGGACTCTTTAAGTGCCTTACTCCAATGGTGAGGCTTTTAAGAGGAGTAGAGGGATGTATGGAGCTTAATTGGGAAGAGTTTGGACGATCCAAAAGGCTTTAAAGGTGTAAGGAATTGGTTAGAAGTGGTGTCCTTTTATAAGGGGGAGGAGAGGCTCTTTAGGAAAAACTTAATGTATTAATTTATAATAAATTCATAATCGGTTTATAATGGATAAAATGTGAATTATTCAATGTCTATAGTGGGGATGGTTTGAAATCCACTTATACAATAGGTTTTGGATAGGTTTGGTTCTTTTTTTTAACCTTATATTTTTTTTAACCCTTAGTTACTTAGTTTGACATTTACCATGTCTCTTTGTATTTTTATATTATATGGTTAATAAACTTACTATAAACTTCCAAGAGACACCCAAGTGGCCCATTAATGATGAACCTATCATGAGATAATTCCATTGGATGAACCTCATATTTTTAGGAATATAATATCAATTAATCATATAATATTTAATTTAAATCTTAATTTATGTATATTTTGACACTATTTGGTATTTTGATTTTGTGAAAGTCATAAAAACTTGATTACTTCGAAAAAGATACATTGAATCATCCTTAACATGTCATAGTCACATTGAAAACTCGTGGATGTCATAAAAACATTGAAAGTATATTTATTTTAATATTTATATTACCATTTATTTGATTCTTTCATTAATAAGGTAATTACTGCATCATCATTGCGTCATAGATAAATTTAATTATTTAATGTCTAAAATTTATAATCAAAATACCATTATGTAAGAAATATTTTATTATTTATAATAAATATTTATAATCGAATTTATCTTATGTATAACCCTATATTAAAAATGTTTTGTTTATTATACTTTGATTTTAACTCTTTTAACTCTTCTTTGAATTAAATAATAATAAATGTCCTAATCTAATCCAAGAGGACCTAAAGGGTCATATTTTATTCCTAAGGTTGTTTTTGGTCGAATTAGATTTATCCAATAGAATTAGGACATGTGTTAGGGTAATAATAAGATCATTTTTACCCTTAATTACCCTATATACTTTTTACCGTGGTAAATAAAAGCAAAAGGTTACTATTCACAGAAAATTATTTTTATCTTATTGAACCACATTTTACTACTTGATATTGACTGTGTCTTTAGTATTTTTGAAATTACACTCACAAAAGTGGTAAAATTATGTTTTATGTCAATTTACAAATTATCCAAGCAGGTGGGTAAGAGATGGTGAAAACGTTCAATAAAATTTTTATATATCTAAAATTATTATAAACTGACTCCAATGAATTACATTTAATTTATATATTTATTATGTATCTATTTTGACCTAAAATAAATATTAATAATATAAATAATTATTTAAATAAAAATCCATTTTTAAACAGTAACTCAGTGTTTTTCACTATTCATCAAAAATTGAATGTTTTCAAAAAAATATCGAAAAATTACCCTAAGCTATTTTTGATATTACGAATTGAAAAAGGAAGTATATTTTACAAAATTAAAAACATATAAGTTTCATTTATTAATTTAAAATTAATTCCCACAGTTAAATCAAAATGCGTGTTTTTAAGAAACAATAACTATCAAAAGATTGACACTTGTTTATGTTCAGTTTAAATGTGAAATTATGTCTAATGACCAACCTTCGATTAAATGGTAAAAATATATTTTAAATATAATTTAAAACCACTAAAAATAATTATTTATTACTATTAATTATTTCTATTAAAATAGTTTTTTAATTTAAATTTATTAATTTTCATTATTCATCAAAATTTGATAGTGATCCGAAAAGTACCAAAATTTTACCCTTGGATAATTTCGATATTCCGAATCCAAAAATGAAGTCCATTTTGAGCGATAAAATTTATAACATTTTAAAAAGTGGGTATTCCTATTCATAATGGCTACTTTGATTGGTCGTGCGGTGTGTTAGAACTGGAAGTTGCGTTCAACACACGCTACTGTATTATTCAAACATAAGCGTACCATAGAAGTTTGGGGTGTTACATCAGTGATTCAAGAATAAAATGTTCACCTTGATTTTCATAGTAACATAGTAAATGTAAATTGTTCAATACACAACTAGAGGGTGATATTTTTCATACATAATGGAATGAAATCAAATAAATATATTTTCTTTTTATAATTATTTAAATTTAGGATAAGGGTTGTAAAATAAAATGGTGTCCAATTATTATCATTATTTATGACATCAATGACCTTTTTCAGGACCGTTTCTTTTATTCTTACGTGGTTTTCATCTTCATATAGATAAGATTAACTATAAATCTCTATAAGAACATGATAATAATATTTCTCTATAATTTCCAATCATTACATGCCACCACTATTATCGTGTATTGAAACTGAGTTATGTGTTACATTTTGATAATCATTATGGTTCTAAATTTCCATATTAAAATGATTTTTAGTGTTGATTTTTATTATTTGGATTCATATGATAGGAAATTTCAAATATTAAAACTTCAATAAACAAGATTAATTTTTAGGAAGAAAATCATTTTAAACCGGATTTAATGTAACATCCTAAATTTTAATGAATTATTATTTTACAACTAAATTAATATTTATTAATGGATTGAATTTCATGATACAACATGTTAAACATTATTTATATTAAAAAATAATATTATATTGTGCTATATGTTACACCTATATTATCTTTCAATATAGGAAACGATATCTTTGTGTTGTGTTACACCCGATTCTTTGTTCTAATGATATCCTATATTACACGAATAACTGAGATTTATGAAACTATAATATACTATTACTCTTATTGAAATATTATTATATTCATCACATAGAAATTGTGATGGTATTTATTAATAATAATAATTAAATTGTTACAATATGGTTTACACATGTATATTATATGAATTTATTTGTGACCAATTAACGAGAATGGAAAATAAAACACTTCTGTAAATATAAGAAATCATTTTCTGAAAAAAAAATTTGTAATAATTAATTAAAATATATTTTATTATTTATTTTAATGAAATATATATATAAATTATATTCAATTAACTATTTAACATTCATATTATATGTTTTTGAGAAAATATATATGAAAAAAAATCAAATTTTAAAAAGAATGATATATATTTTTAAAAGGTAATTTCACTCTCTTTTTCTGGGGACCTTATTTTAAATAAATTTTTTGAATATTTCTTAATTCGGTAAAATATAAAAAATTAATCATGAACTTCAAAAGTATGTTAGGGTGAATGTTTTGAAATTTTTTTGAGATATCTTATTTTTGGAAGTATATTAAAAAATACCGAATTCTAATTGAAAACTACATTTCCATTTAATCTATTTTTATCATTAAATATAATTTTAAACATATTTGTTAATGTTTTATCAACAAATAATACATATATTAATATAACTTGGGTCATTAGAATCATGATAACAATTAAATATGATATAAAAAACATCCAAACCATTGATCATTTTCACATCAAAACGCCATTGTCCTATACCATCTGTTGGATTAAATTTAAAATAATTTCTACAATTTTATGATTAGAAATTTGAAAAAAGGATAAAAATATTTTATTTAATAATAACTTATAATTTCTAGTAATATAATCATACTATTTTTTGAATTTTTATTAAGGTAACTAATTAAAATTAATTACAAAAAATACCGTAAATATGAGTTTACATAATGTTAAACATTGACTTATGGTCCAAATAACATACATACGTGTACCGAAGCTATAATATGGCTATAGTTCAACCAAAATATCCATGCTATGGTATATAGACCATTATTTTAAGAAAATTATTTAATCGAGGCTTCTTAATAATGTTTTCTTTATTGTATTCAATGAAATTTCACTCTTCTTCCACTATAAAATAGCACTCAAATTCCCTCAATGATGAAAACCTTTCAAGAAAATTAGATAATATATACCCTACTCAAATAAGCACCTAACATCCTTCCATTCATCTTATATTCCAAAAATTTAGCAGAAATCTAACCATGAAATCCCTTTGGTAGAAAAAAATTAACATACGGAAAGAAGATGCCACATCATTCAATAAGAACTTTTTTATCACTTATTTCAAAAAAAATTAAATTATTATTATTCTATGACTATATAATAACTTCATTATCCAAAATATTAAAATATTTTATAATATTAATGGAAAACCCAATACATTAATGGACTACAATAAAATAGGATATGAAATCATCGTTTGTGTGTTTGTAGGACTACAGTAATACAAATCAATGATGTTCGTTCATCCATTATTAACATTAAATTTTTGAAATGATGATGAAGTTACAATTTTTATATGATATATATATGATATATATTATTTATTTATTATTATTTAATTATTATATAACACATACCTCCATGCATTCCATCTCTTGAGAATATGATAACGATGTATATAGACATGTGGACTACTGTGTCCTCATTGCGATGTGATTCATTCACCATATAAATGGAATGTATAATGGTTGGTCTTGTTAAAAAAATTCATATATATGAAAAAATATTTATAATAAAAATAATATATATATTTATATGTCCTTCACTTTTATTTCATAAAAAAATTACAATAAAAACGTAACAAACGTTCTTGCATACGTAGGGCCTACCATCTCAATGAATAGGGTATATAGTTTTATATTTCCATGAATGATATATTTATATAAATAAATATGTACTAAATTATATGATATTAATATCATGTTTTACGTTAAGTAAATATGTAAATAATGATCTATATAATAAGAGTATGAATGAAAAGATAAATCATGTAGAAAAAACAAAACATTTATTACCCAAAACACAATTTTAACATGAAAATGTAAATTAATGGGTAATATGATGTCATAATAAAATAATATATTTTATAATATAAATGAATATTTTAGCGTGTAAGATGTATAATAATCATATATTTATTATAAAGGAGTTTTGAATTTTTAAGATGAAATTAATGACTTAATGTAAGGGTTTTTGGGTCTCACATTTATATTTGATATATATATATGATATATTCCCCACTAAGTCATGTTATGTGGATGATATAAATAAATAAGACATTTTATAACATTAATTTCATTTATTTATTAGTATTAAATGTTTCAATTTATGTTATTCTTTCACGTATCTCATGATTCAAATGTTACTCATGTTGTTAGGGAATTTGAAGTCTCACTTTTTCTATAGGATTATACCATATTTTCCCCTCATTTAATTTCTGTGGTGTATATACATTATATGATATTATTATATTATTATTATCCTAGAAATTATGGTTATTTCAAATTCCAATTTATGATCACTTTTTCACGGGTTTCATGGTTCAAAAGTCACAAAATTTGGAATGTAATTTTGTCCCAATATTCCTTCTTCATGACATGTGTTATGTTATGAACCTATATTCTCTTACATGGTGTACATACTTCCCATTTTAAAATTTTATATAAATAATATATTTACCTTCATGATATTGTATGATTCATGTAATGGTATAATTTCATAGTTATTTTAGGCAATATTTCAAAAGTGGTAAGAGTTTATTTTAATAATCTATTTGTTAATCATGATTGTTTATGATTATTATTCCATTAATGAAAATATATGACCCACTTATCAATAATTTTGATGAATTTTATTTAAATATGGTTATTCAGTATATCCTCAATTAGTGGAACTGTTTTTCAACACTTTGGTACTTCAGATAATTATGAAAACATTTTTTAGTAAATACAACTTTATTTCTCTTTTCATCTTAAAATATATTCCCATCCCAAACCGTTTTCTATTAAAATTTATTAAAATTTATTTATGATTCTTATATAATATTTAGATGAAATTTTAACCATGTTTTATAGTTTTATTAAAATGGGGCTTAAAATGGTATCATCTTGTTTTTTTATGATCGTTGCATTTTTCTAAACTTTTTATGGCCCAAAAGGAATGTTCAGTATGTATGGATTTTTCTACCATTAAGATAGTAATTTCCATGTTGATACCATTGTGTTTTTACAAGATTTATTTATTTAGAAATGTTTTTTTCTAATATACTAAAAACTCATGGTTTTTATGTTTATTTCAAATAACAAGATTTTAAAAATGATTCATGTTGGAGAATAGTTTGAAAGGATTTTCCAAGTATAAATTATATGTTTTGAAAAGGATATTTTAAATGAAATATATTTCAATTATTTAAAAGATTATTTCGTATGCTTGAAAATATATATTCAAATTAGAACGTTTTCCTAAAAAATTATTTTAAATAGTTTGTCAAATGATTTTCAAATAATCAATTATTTATTTTTTTAAAGGATATTTTCAAAAAAAATGATTACTAAAATTTTGATGAATCCTTTATATATTTTAAAATATATTTTTTATAGAAAAATGTTTTAATTTTATCATGGAAATTTTTTTTCCATAGGATATGGATATTTTCGCTAAGAAATGTTTTAAATTATTCGTAA
This sequence comes from Viscum album, assembly GCA_963277665.1. Taxonomy (NCBI): domain Eukaryota; kingdom Viridiplantae; phylum Streptophyta; class Magnoliopsida; order Santalales; family Viscaceae; genus Viscum; species Viscum album. The sequence goes on along the minus strand of OY728150.1, from coordinate 2,043,178,242 downwards.
AGATTAATTCATATGTTTTTAAGGTTTTTTTATGAAAATGACTTTGAAATTATTTAACATTTTAAAATTTTATATTCAATGAAACGTTATTTTCTATAAGAAATGGTGATAGTTATTTTTTAAAATCCTTCTCTATCAAAGATGATATCCTTTGATACAGTTTATTCTTTACTATGGATATGATCTAAGTCCATTATTATTGTTCTTTCTATTAATCATTTATGATTATGCTGCCATTTTTTTACAATACCTTTTTATATTCCATGAGTTGTATGATGATAAAATTCTTTTAAAACACTATTTATTTCATGGGTTATTTGATTATTATGGAACCTTTCTATTTTCCATAGTTTATAACATGATTAATTATTTACGATAACTATTTTATCACATGGGTTATGGCATGTTATTTATGAAACTTGTCTCATTTTATGTGTCACAATATGTTCAATGTTTTCATTAATTTTTTTCACTGGTATAATAAATTTCATTATGAAAATATTTAGACCTCTATCTACCTATAATTAACTATATAAATATATAAATATATATATATATCTCATGAGATAGAATTATCTGTAATGGGGAGTGAACTCGATTTAGTAATGGACTTAATCCGCTACGATGGTCTTAGTAGTGAAACTTGACTACAATGATTTTATTTGGTGTGAAACATGCCATCTAATATAGTTTGGGGAGTGAATCTATTCCACTATAATGAAATGTATATGATTGGGGAGGGTGGTTTTTCCCACCTAGATATTGTATCCCCCATGAAGTTCTCTAATAAGTTTTGGAAATGAGCCTTAACCCATAAAGAATGATTTTATAATCTTATGTGTCTTCAAAAATTCCATGACTTCTTCGAATTTTATTATTTCATTGATTATTATACTGGTTCTTGTCTTATGATATTCCTAAATCAGTTCAATGAATCATTTATTGAATTTTTGATATAACAGGTATGATATTAAAATGTTAGGTACATGTTTTCACACCCTTATATTCCTATCAAGCTTACATATCTTCTCTATTTACATTATCGAGGAAATTAGATCACCCTTTCTTATGATTCCTTTTGATAGGTTATGAGGAATTTTTTTCAATAGGGTATTCTTATGATGAGTATTAAAGGTGTGATATCTCTACTATAGATTTTTAAAATCATCCACCATGTTACAATATTGTGTTAAAATTATCTAAATACTCTAAAATAATTCATTGCTCAACCTTGTACATTTCTAATTTGATGAATATTCCTTATTAACAGTCCAATATCCATGTATTTTATGTATGTGTCGTTATACTGCTGGAACCATATCATTATGATTAGTTGTAAATAGAGCATTAGAGATCAGATATATCTCTTGTCTCATCATCTAACAATAGAGAACCCAATGGGGAGATGCCATTATTTTTAAATCCATGTCCTCTAATTACTTCAAAATTTTATTGGACATAGATGGTGGCATGAAACACTGAAAATATAAAAAATGTTGCAAATTTTTCTCATAGTGATACAAGACTTCCCCACTAGCCTCATTACTAGAATAATTGGGAATATGTTCTTCTTGAACATTAAATAAACATTCATGGTGTCGTATAACACAATTTATTTATTCAATTTCTAAAAACTTATTCAATGAGAAGATTATCATTCTTATGTATTATTAAGCGTGATATTTTTCATATCAATTTTTTTATATTTATAAAAATAATGTTACAAAAGTTTTATTACATTATCTAGTGATTTTTATCAAATAAGTACATATTATATTTATTCATCTCCCAATATTTATTCAAACCAATATATATATCACCATTTTCATTAGAACCACTTATTTATGAGACATTTAAGTGGAAAGGATCTATATTCCCCTTATCATCACAAAAACATTCTTCTTTCAAAGAATTTAATGCATTTTAGGGTGGCATTCCAAATTCCCACTGTATTAATTTATAGCTCCATTATATATTGAATTAACTCTTGAATACTATTATATATCCTTAAACTTGATTTCTTCATCGTTTTCCTCTTAGTATTAAAAACTTGTAGTTTGTTGATCAACCATTGATGTATACTATGTTAATCAAACAGAAATATTCATGATTGAATTCCTTAATAATTTAATGTTCCCAAACATTGCATGGTAAGTCACATTGAACAATGGTTCCATATTAATGAAATTAGAGGAAGACTATACTAAAATAATGTATATAATTTATGTATTTATCATTATGAGTATATTTTCTATTATTACTATTATTACATTATCCTTAATGTTATGTGGATTTATGTTAGTGATTAACAATATCTTATATATCATTTATGCAGAAATAAGTTTAGTTAAGTATTTTCTTTTATTAATATTATTTTTAAATCCATTTGTTCTTAAATAGTAAATCATAATGAAATAACCATTCAAATTGAATGAAATGAAACAGTAATGTGGTAAGATCAAGTGATTTTACAAAATATTATTTTGTATAGAATATGATGAACCATAAATCTACCTAGGGAAAAAACCAAGAATTATTTATGGTTTATGTTGAATATTTACACTTATATATGAATTTATCTCAATTATATTGGTTTCACCTCAGATACAAAATTGCATTATAGCCATAAGCTTATGAACCACGTCTATTACATATTTTTTAGTCACATGGAGGTGAGGGGTACTATATGATTGGTTTGGGGTTTTACAAAAATGAAACCATTGGAACACAAGCCCTTATATAATGAAGAAAGATATGACACATAAACCAAAAATTTTATATGATAATAAATTAAATGAAACTAGTTGTATCTAATGTCTATCCATATACATGAAAAAAATTACGCATTCTATATAATTTTAATTCAATTAAAAATATTCTTATTTATGATAAATAAATCCTGAATAAATTAATTATATTATTTAATTAATGAATTAAATTAACATAATTATCATCCTAATAATAATGAAATTATCAACAAATACTATTTTAAACAAACTACAAAAAAATAATTGAGATTAAATATGTAAAAAAATTATCTTACATGCAACACAGTCAGTAATTTTCCCAACTACCAATCATGTATTACTCAAGAATACAAATTTTCTATTTCTATATTTGTAAAACATGAATTGAAAAGTAATTTATAAGTGTGTACTATTCAATTAATCACCCCTTTGAGCACATGCTATTTATATAGTGTATTGTGATTATATTAATGTATATTAATCACCATAATAAAACATTTAAATGATATGTAGATGTAAAAATATTTAATTAGTCAATTACACATTTATATACTTAGAACCTATCACATGGTGTGTACTGTCATCTTAATGACCACATAGAACACATGTTAGTAAATTTTAAAATGTAAAATAAATAAATTTCAAATTATGTTTAATTAGGTAATAGTACATGATGTGTTAATAAGGGCTACATGGTGTGTATTATTCTCCACATCAATCTGCAGCACACAACTAGGGACTCATCTTGTAAGTGTGTCTTAAAAAATATTAGAGTAAATGACGTGTATATAGGATATATGACATGTGGACTCAATTTTATGTGGTCACTGGTCATGTATGACATATAATCGGATACATGACCCATTTCCAACTAAGGGACTACACATCATTAATACACTTCACTTTTTTAAATATATGTAGCAAATATCAAATCCTCATAATCTAAGCATAGAAGAAAAAAATAAGACTCCAATCCTACAGATACCCTCCCCAACAATTAATCTATTATAATATCCACTAATAGATGTTGTGAATTTCATTGTGATGGACTCAATTATTAGTTTATCCTTCCTTTACTCATATAGATGTTTAAGATTATTCATGTTATCATTCATGGATTTAGACTATTTGGTGATTTTTCCTTTCATCACCGAGTCCATTATGTTTTTCATCAGGGATGTCATTTCAGTTTCTAGAATAATAATTACACATATGATTTTACATAGATCAATATGTTAACTAATAGTTATGATATTACTGTGAGTATCAATAATAAATAATAAGATTGGGTAGTTAATTGATAATGAATATCATTCAAATTATGACTTTAATTATGAAAAATAATTACCAACTTATGACACTTTATTTTCATCCTATGTCAATTTGGTTTCATATAGATTCTATCCCCTCATTCCATAAAATAAATCTATAGAAATATCAAAACCAGTAATTTATACCAACTGGGGATATAGAAGAATAACAAACATACATAATCGATCATTTTTATTAATACCTATAATATCTCCTAATCATAAATTCCAATGAACTATATTGGTTTAGTGTCTTCTAAGACTAGATATATAATAATATTATTTCAAAAAAATAATAATAATATATAATCAGATCCATGTAATATAGGAAAATTCTACTACATTTTCTAAATAATAATTTTCATCCTATCTTTGGGAAACAGAAACATAATTAATGGTCAGATTATATTCTTAGTATAGGTAAACATATGAGATATCAATCGAATAAGACATTTTTATAAAAAAATACATGAGTTTGAAGATTTTGAAATCGTTAATAATCAATAATGATCAAAGAAATTATATCATAAATATAATACATAAGGTTGTGACATGCACTCCATGATTGAAATCTTAATTCAATACTAACCACATATATACTAATTAAAAAATTATTCATGGGATAACCACCTGTGTACCTTCTCAGGCTTGGGATAATTTCATATCTACTCTTATGGGCTTGGGCGAACCACTGGGATACTTTGATGGGAGTGGTATAAATTCCTATATAAATATTAATCACATGAGATATACAACATTACCAATGTAATTAGAGGGATAAAAAATAACCTACCATCCACTGGTAATTAACAATTCATATTTATTCAACAAGAACAAAAGCGCATTCATTATATCATCATTACTTTATCCCAAGGGGGGAAAATAGTTTCACAAAATAATCCTTAAATAATCACCCCCATAAAAAATCTAAATAAAGAAAGTGCTTCACATTTAATGGACCATTTCCGTTGATTCATAACCTCCAATAAAGGATGTTTACATTGATAAAATACCTTTATGAGATAATTTGGAATTTGATTTATAATATAAGATGAGATTTACTTTTTTTCAGTTTGACCACTAATAACTAAAAATTCCCCAAAAATTTGAATATCATATTCTTTGTAAGACAATGGAAATTTGTAAATGATACTTTGAAATAAATAATGAGCCTGATCACAAGCGATGAATTCATGAATTATATGATAAATATTGATTTTTCATGAATTTTAAAAAAATTAAATATATATCATTTGGAAAAATTTATAGAAAATATTATTTAAGAAAATGAAAATAAGGTTTTTTTTTAAATTGACATTACACAATCATCAGTTTATATAAAAGAACGTTCTTGAATGATTTTAGGGAACTTGTACATGGAAGAAAAACTATTCCAATATGAATAGATGAAATAAGGTTATATTTTCCAAGAAAAATTATTTCAGTTAATTTTTAACAAGATAGGTGAAAACTAATATAACAATTATCATTTTATTTAAAATTGATAAAATAGTTGATTATTAAGAAGAAAAAACCATAAATTCTGTAATGACTCAAAATGTATGTATAATACTACTCTTTTAAAAAATATTTCATATATATACTTCTACACATGAAACACTGAATTATATGAAATATTTTAATAAAATTCATATTGAAATATATAGGATAGCTATTAAAATAGTGGTTAAAAATAGTTATAACCACAATATAAAATTTATGATCCATTTAATAATATTTCAGTCAGTGAATCACTGAATATAATAAAAAAACATGATACATAAAAAATATTTTTAAAAGTATATATTCAGAAATTGTAAAATATTGTTAGTATAATAAATATATTATCAATAATTATAAATTAATAGTTAACGTAAATAAAGAATATTTTCCTATTAAGAAATATAAATTTAACCATACTATATGAATTTATTTAAATGAAACATTTATGAATTTATTAATGATATTTAGGATATATTAAATTGGGTTTTTACATCTCATTAATTTATAAACTATAAAATATAATTTTGAATTGTATGTAGTGATTTAATTTAACTTGAATATTTAAATAAACAATTTTTAAAAATACCATGATTTAATGACATTATTAGTTTATACGTATGTCTAATAAGAATTTCAAGAATTTTTCTTCAAAAAATATATATTTTATAAAAGGATTTATGAATCCAAAAAAACTTATCTCTAGTTCAAAAATATAGATCATATACTTTTGATGCTAAGTCACATTTTTAAAAGAAATTTTTTTCAATGAATTAAATACCTATTATATTAAAGTTAATTTTTCTCACATTTATAAATTGAATTAATTAAATTTTATTTCAATTTCATAATAATTACGTTAAAATTATATACTAAATTTCTTTTTATTTTTTATTGATAGAGAATATTTTAATTATATAAAATATAGTTACCTTAGTAAAAGGTAAAGTAGTAAGTGAAATGAATCAAAGATTACGTGACTTCAAAAAGGATTTATGGAATTTGGGGAATGATTTGTTGGGGAATAGATAAACCTTATAACTTATCCTCTATATTATTTCAAATTATAAATTCTCATTACTTTAGATGGACATCACATCCCTAAATAGTTATAGGTAATTTCAAAAATGTCATCCCTTTTAACATAGAAATGGGGCTCTCATTTCGTAACATCCCCTAACACCACTACCCACTATGTTCATAACATCTTATTTTTATCCCTCTCATAAAAAATCATAACATTGTTAAAGAATAAATTTTCTTCTAAGAATACCATCATTTAATGAATAAACCCTAATTACAAAGAAGATGTTCCAAAAAGGTTAGGTATAAATTTCTCACCACTCCATCCTATTTTTTATTTATTTTTGATAATTATTTTGTAAAAAAATTATAATCAATCATATTAAAATTATGACATATAGATCATTAGTATAATTATATTAAATTACAATTACATGACATGATTTAAGAACCTTTTATATCTTCTATTATAAAAAATGAATATGTGAATCCTATGTTTGTATGGACTGTAATATCTATGACGTAAAGTGGAAATTTTACTTTAACACTTTATATGGGTAGTTAGAAATTGAATTTAGTGTATAAATAATTTATTTAAGACTTATTAATGATTCTGATGTGATAATCCTTATTACCCCATTTATTCAATTTATGAAAATGAAATCTTCAGCCCAACCTACTTGTGTAATAACACCAACATACACTGAAACACTCTTTATTTCATTATTCCTATTCATGGACGGTAATATAAATGGAATTTAAGGGAAAATATTCGTTTAAAGATAAAAATAATGTTATTTGGTGATAAAATATAAATCCATCTGATGGAATTATCAAATAATGATCATCATTAATTCTGTAATTAAAAATAACCACACTGTTAAGAAAATAATATTATTAAAATTATATAATATGTTCATAACCGTTAAATACCATTAAAATTCCATTTAACTCTACTATGTCACACTAATAAACATTAAATATGATAAATATGATTTTAATATAGTGATATTTCCACTAAACCACCACACAATCATCCATTATTCATCAATGTTCATGTTTTTTCAGTTTAACTACCTATGTGAAGAATTATATGAACATATTTCATCGAATATTAAGGGAAAATATTTATTTTTAAAATATTATGATTTATTTTGTGTTTTGGATGGGATAAATTAGTATTAAACTAATAATTAAGAAAACATCCCTTATTGTTTATGAAATTCACTAATGTTTGATTATTGTAAATTTCAACATCAAGGATAATGAATGAAACAATATTAAAGGTAATTAGAAAATTATAACTACTTATAATTTTTATGTTATAATTACATTAATTATCATATAATGATGAAATTTATATGAATATTTCGTTTTCTTACTTCCCTTATGATACAATTACAAAATTATCATGATTTCTCACAACTTGAATTAAAAATTGGTAGCAAATAAATAATATATATGTTACTAATAATTATAAATAAATTACATAATGGTGTTTGGATACTAAAAAATTATATAATATGTTATTATTATATTTATTTATTTATTATTCTGAAATAAAATTACTTGTATTGAAATTACTAGTAAGGGTAAAAGATTTGGTAACTCAAATTTTTTCATAGGAGTAATATGATTTCTTCTTGAATTTCATTACTCTATATAAAATAAATTCTTTATTTTAAATATTAATAGGTTTTATATCATATATCTCAATGGGAATATTGTTTTAAATTTAAATCCACTTTTATAAAGTACATACATTCAACTTCTTTTTATGAATTGTATATTAATATTTTTTTTAAAACTCTTAACTATAACATTTTCATAAATTTTATCTAATATGTTTTATGTGATATCTTCTATGAGTGAGTCTTAAATTTCTATTATTTAAATAAAAATTTGATCTCAAATTTAAATATTAGTTGAGTTTATCTATCTATTCATTTGTTATTTTGTCCTTATTATTATGGGATTATGCTTTTGATGTCAATCATTTTATTTTAGGTTGTTATACTATTTATAAATTTTATGAAGCCAATGTTATTTCTAGGGGTTCATTATTCAATTAATGGTGAATAAGTATCATTAAATGTTTTAAATTTTTTATGTTTTTATTTTTAATTAAATTTTTCTTCATTTAATAATTTATTAAATCCTACTTTATATCCATGGGACATTTTTAATATTTTATGTGATTGATTTTCAGTTTCAATCTTATGTATGGAATATGTTGGGTGATTTCTTATATCGACCTCCAAATCATTTTTTAAATTTTAAATTCCCATGATATATGTATATTCTCGAACAATTCAGTTGTTCTCAAGTATAAGTGTCTACATGTGACCCATGAAAGTGATTTATAAATAAATAATTAAAACATTTCCCCAATCATTGATACATGTTTCTTATGGATAAATGTATTGTTTCCCTCGTATATTCTTTTCTACATATTTTAATGATGTTATACATTACGATCTTATTCTCTATTGATTCTATGTATATATCAAGTGTTTTTAATATATATTATCAATAGTATGTTTCCTTTTAGATTATCAATGGCCTTGTGTTAATATGTAATGTAATGTTAATCTATCATATTTATTATGGTTATTAGTCATGTTGAAATGATATTTATCACATCCTCATGTTGATTCATATTCATATAATGTCATCCTTGATGACATTTTGATATTTTTAATTTTTTCCCACACTTAGTATTTGATTATCATCATTTCTTGTGATTTTATTCCAAAGGATTCATATAATATAATTACATAAGAGATGTATATATTATGTCATAGTGTTTATAAGATGTTATAAAATGTAAACAAGTATTTTAATGTTAGTTGTTTACATGGTAAATACTCCAAGACTATAATCCTGTGGTTATCTAATTTATGAAACCATTAATTATATAAAATGTTTTTTTTAGAATAAAATGATATAAATTTATTAATTTATTTACTTCATTCATTTTATTATAAAATGGAATGTTTATTTATTTTTTGTATTATATTACTTAGCTTTTTGGTTAGGGTTAGAGAACCTTATAGGTAAATATAATGTATATGATATGTATAGGATGATATCCTAATATTTTTAAAATATATAGTATGTTGTTTTACTAGAAATACATCTCTTTTTAGATACTATAAAGAGGATAATTTTGTTGAAAATATGAACCTAGGAGTAACCACCAAGAAAATGGATTGATGAGTAATGAATTCATCATCAATGTAATGCATAATGACTGGGCCTAATACCACCCACAATTCTAAAAACTCTAAGTGGATATGCATTGGTTAGTCATATAATAGTTATGAACCCTTATGAAGTATTAATTTATCAGTTACTATGGGGTGGTTAAAAATATTTATCTTTAGAACCTTAAATATAATTACCATGAATATCCTCAATTAAATCCTTAAAATTTACATGTTTTAGAACACATGTTAATTATCATTCACTATTGTAATGATAATAGATTTAATTTGTAGTTAATTATTCTTATCCTTAACACTTTTAAATTAATGTCATGTATTGATAAATTATAAAGTTGGTTAACTATTATTATTAAGGAAAATTAATTTATTGTACCAATGAGATACCAAAGTGTTTGATAGATTGAATAGAAAAACCCATTGTAATGCTCACCCAATAGTTGAATTCTATAAATAATATCCAAAAACACGATGATCTCTTGAATCCACTATAGAAGGAGAGGCCTTCTATTGATACTTTCTAATGATGACATAAAATTTCATTTAGTGGATCATCTAATCATCTTGTTCCTGACTAATTCATCATTGTGATTAACTGTATATTTTTCATTATCCAGTCCATTAAACATAATTTTTTTGTTTTCCATTTTTTAATGGATATTTTAACCAATTGTGACCATTAATCTAGAAAGATGTTGATATGGATTAAGAAACATTATTTTCATAACCCTTACCAAAAAATATATTGTTATGATGGAAGAGAGATAATGACCCCTACCCCTACCCCCCGAGTCCAACCTCCAGTAGTTCACAGGTTGGTGACCATAACCTATTGTTTTCAAATATAACAATATTGCATGCATTATGCTTTATAAGAGAACAATATATTGTGATAGAATGAATCATCTCTAATAAAATCCACAAACAAATAAAATTAGACCCAAAATCCATCCCAAAATATTTTTTCTATATAAAATAGATATAGGTAATGGTATCCAAATGAAATCCTAAAAACAACATAGACTATACCCGAAAACCTCAAAAATAATATATTTGGAAAAGTAATGGGTTGAATGATCTGTTTTATTAGATAATATTTCTATCAAAATATTCTCACCATCGAGAATTCAAAACCATCCTGAATTAAATTATAGTAAGGTTCATAACAATCATCCCTCGAGATACCTTCCTCGGATATCGTCACACCTAAAACATCTCCCCCAGTCAATCCCACTAACAAAAACTATCATAACAACTAAGAAAACATACATTACATGGTATAAAAATAAGATAATTATATCCCCTATGGCATGATACTATCTTCTCTTTGTGGCACAAGCTTTCCCTCATGGGTTTAATCACATCATAGTAAAATGTTTCTAGATTAGGAATCAGGTATTCTTTTTTTCTCATGTCAGAACATTATCAAAAATTAAAAAACACACCCAACATTAAAGGAAACAATCATATTTAAAAAACACCAAAATAAAAATAGAACACCAAAAGGAAACCATATAATGGAATAATCAAAATGAATCTTGGTACTAGGATCACATCTATGCCACATGCACCCAAGTACTCTCTCATCCAGGCCTCCATGCCTCCACACAACTTGAACTAATGAATTATTCATCCTTGATAATAAAAAAACTATAAGGAAAGATAATGGTTGTCCAAAAAACCAAACAATGAGATAAATATATTGTTTATAGTGTTTTTTGGAAGACAACATTCACTTGCAAAATGATGTGTAAATATAAACAATACTACAAATACTATATCCAAAGAGAGATACCTCCCAATCTTGAGTAAGACCACATATATGGTTATAAGAAAATAGATTATGTAATAATGGAAAATAAATTATATATAAAGAATTATTCTAGACTCAAAAAATAGTTAAAAACATTAGACAAGTACATGACTTTAAAAATCATCTTTTTTTAAAGACAACATTATTAATATTATTCATTTTTTCAACATGTAAAATATAAAATTTTTTATAATAATACATGATTCACTAGATGAATACCCATGAATTTTTTTTCAGAACACATCCCAACAAATATAAGATCATATTAACATTGAAAGAGATACCTTAAGCATAAAAAACCCAGGAAACCATCCAGAACACTTAGATATTATCTGCTTTGGGAAGCACTCACCCTCATGGTTTTAAAATGTGTCATAATATAACACGTATTAATATAGGGGAAGTGTTTAACCCTAATAAAAATTATGATGTCATAACACATTTCTTAAATTTAATATCAAGAATAATAAATCCAATCAACAATATAATAGTCAACCATTTGCATCAATTACATTATTAAAATTTCAGGCATAAGGGGAAAATGCATTTTTATATGTTTCATGATTTCTAAAAAAACTATTTTATTTTATTATAAACATTAAATAATTATCCTTTTTTAGCATGTGAGGCATTTAATATATAAAAATATATCATATCACAAAACATTTAAAACAATCATAATCACCACATATTCTTATCGCCTTATATTACTCGCACTACACAACACAATCACTGACTATACATAATATCCAATGTAAATGTTCACCAGAAATTCCACACATAAAAATAAAAAAACCAAATTACCATTCAAAAGAAACTATCATTTTCACATAAACACATTATCCATTTTATGATTCACACTACCCCAACTAGAAATCACCATTATCTTCACACATTGAATCCCCTAGCACCCAAATCAAATAATTCCATCCCTTATGTCAATAAATTACCTACTTTTGGAGGCACTGACACTCCCACATGGTTCTGATCACATACATGTATAAAATGGGTTGATTTTGGATCAGGTTTCCCTGCATCATGTAGTTGATGTTTTGAATCACAAAATTCACAAGAAAACACAACAATAATAGCTACACATGACTACAACACATTCCTGCTTCCATAATTATTTTTGTGATAAAATTACTTCACGATATTATTTAGCATGGTTATCATCCCAAAATTTCCAAATTTCAATGGAAATATGGTTCATTAACCATATATATGTGATTATACATTTAATACATGGTTTTATTAATAATAATGTCATATAAATGGTCCCAAAATCAATAGAAACCATATTAATATAATGTATTCCAACAACCATTAATTTCAAAATCTAATATCAACACTTGAAGGAAATACTAAAAATTAAACCACAAAAAATAGTCAACATTTCTTGGTTATTTCCAGTGAAACATCATGACATTCATTTATATGTTTCTTGCATGGATCCAAGTTAAATAGAAATCTGTGCAGAATTTATCTTGAGACACCATGTTTACTATTCTTTATGGGGGAATTATAGATTATTATTAATATAAATGAATTATACAAAAAATATTAATTTTTAATTTTATTAATGATAGGTTATTATTTTCAATTCAAATATCACATTAAAGACACATCATTATTTGGAAATCATCAAACTAAAACCTGTTTTCTGGAGATAAATATTAATCAAATCATTTTTTATTACTATGTTTCACATGTTTTCACACTTGGATTAAAAATTATTTAATCATTTCAGTGGATCAAGAAATATTACATATATAAAATAATAAAGAAAACATATTTCAACTTTTATATTTAAATGAAACATATTATCTATTCTACATGCTTAATTATCGAATTCTAGAACTTCCCTAGTTACCATATAAATGATTTCAACTCTTGGAATACATCCCACGACAAAATACCCATGAAATAACATATGAGGTAATGTTATTTTAGTACATATAAAATCTTATCAATCATAAAATAATAATTTTAATCATTGAAATAGTTTCTAAGTATCAAAAAGTAAGAATACATATTGCTTATTAATTTCCAAAATTTAGAAATAAATTTCACCTGAATTTATACCATAACACATTGTTTTCAACGTTCAAAAATTCAATGAAATTATCAATAATAATGATTGTCATGTTAATAAATTTCAGAAATAAAATGTAAAAAATATGTTCTATAATAGATTCAATATACTTCCACATAAAAGTTTACAAATGGAATGTAACCAAATCCATACTAACTCACATGAGATCTAGAATACTTGTAAGAATGATTTAAAATTAATTTATTTAATCTGTCTAATTTGAAATCTAATTTGACGATACATTCTTCACAATGGTTTTCAAAATAATACAATTGATCACAAAAAAATACACTAAGAATGATTATACAACAATTATAAACAATAAGAAAGATATATGGAAAGCTATTCTTTTTAAAAAATTACGAAAAAATCCATTAATTATATATCCTTTCAAAATAGGAATGGAAGCATAAAATTACAACCTGAAGATGGTTTTAGAAAAACAGATTTGGACAATTAACTATCTTTTCACTATTATGGTATATATAAATAATTTAGAAAAAATGATAAATTATTAGCTATAATATCATAGTAAAAAATCCTAGAAACACACATAAAATTATATGATTTATTTTATTAATTTTAAATTCATAATATCACTCAATTCAAATAAGAACACAAGACATAATGATTCATGTACCTCTCAAAGTTCTCTACCCAACAAGTAGTACCAAACCATTTGGTCGTTTAGTAGACTCTGATTCGATGCACAAGATCATGGGTGTCCTAAAACCCCATGTTATTGCTAGTATCCAATTCCTATGTCATGAACCATGGTTAATTGACACAGTTTCTATTCAAACCCATTCATTTTTCATTATGCCAAACTTTGAATTCCACCCTATCTCCCAACCAACACCTCTGAAACCACTGAGTCAGGACCCTATCCCACCAATGATTCACCAGTGAGGGGATATAGATATTGAACATGGAGTCATGTATCCAATGATCCTAGGTTAGTGTCTAGCCCCATGGGTATACAAATATCACAATATTTGAGTCATTTCCCAGTATAAGTAAATAAGATGTGGATATTTAATGATCAATACACAATAAAATACACGAAATAAGTATATATAAACCCAAAATCCAACATACAATTAATGTTTAAATAAAATATGTTCAAATAAAAGTCTCTAAATGAAGTCCCAAATACACCCCAAACTACCCCCAGATATCTCTAACCTTATATTTTTGTGAATAAAATGTGATGGAATGTCGAATATATTATTATAATTGATTGGTATGAGTTCAAGAAGGTTATTTTCATCAAAAACACTATGTGAACTCTTTTATAAAGTGTGGAGTGATAATATTTTTGGGTAAATAAGAATTATGATTTTTCTATTAGGGAAGATGAAGAAAACTACATGTGTCTTGAGAGGTATTCCTTTGATTATACTCCCAAATAAAAAGAACAATTGACCACATAATTGATCAATTAATTTTTTTTTATTTTATAGTCTTATCGAAAAGGTAAATTTAAATATATGGGGGGATTCATCATGGTTTTATAATTAAGGATATCGTAATTCAAGGATTTCTTTATTTTTTCGATAATAAAATAAGGATATAATGTAAAATGAAATATGATATTATGTTACCTAGTGTGCATATATCTTGACCCCATACATAATAAAAGCACGGGAAGAATATCCCAAGTCACTAAAATAAAGGATTACATAAGTGATTTTAGTTTGGTAATGTTTTCCATTAATACCACAACTACTGATGTATGGCTATGATAATGATTAATAACAAAATGTAAAATAATGCTATTTTCTGATGATCCACCAATACAACAATGATTTATGTAAAAGGAGTTTGGAAGTCATTTAAACCAATACCCGAAACCATGGTCCAAAAAAGAATATAACCCCAAATAACCTCCCAAATAAAGGGAATAATTAAGAGAATTAATTATTAGTACTACTTAGGTAGATCTAAATAATGAATTGATTTTTGGTACACAAGATCTATTTTCAAAAAATACAAATACCTAACAAGATTCATGTCCATCAAATCATTTTAAATCACTTAATTTTTCTATTAATGTGAAATTTCCACATAATGAAATGGATATTTATAAACCTAAGAAAATACCTGGTGATATAATTATTCTGTCATAAATATATAAATCTTATTCGATTGGGTTTTATTGGAGGGTAATTTGGGAAAGTAAATACTTCTTCCTTGAGGTGAATATGATATAAAATATTCAATAGAATGGAATTCCCTATATAAATCACGTATCAATTTATATTGAAATGGGATCTCATTCTATACTTTGTGTCCTCCAATTATCTAGTATCAAAATTTAAATAATCATGAAAATATCTAGTAAGAAAATTCAATAACATTGTTCTGAAAACCAATTAATATTTTATTTATATATCAAATGATGAGGGAATAATTTAACACTGATGTCAATCCTAAAATATAAAAATATATTAATGTATTTTAGGATAAATTTCATGGTCTCCAACTAGACTGTGAGGTTATGTTTTCCACTGAACACATACAAATATCCAATATTTTCACTAAGATTATATATAGAATATAATAAATAAAATTAGATGAATTAGAGAATAAACATCATCATAATATGGAAAATGGATTCATTCACCCATGTTCTTATTTTTGGGGTTTATAATTAATATATTTCAGGAAATGATGTATGGCTGTGTCATGGAATAATTTATCATAAAATTTATAAAATAATAACAACAATCAAAGTATATTCTTACATGTATTGAAGATATGTTTGATCAAGTCTATGGTGATAGATTATTCACAAACATTGAAATTTGATATATATATATATATATATAGGGATAGGGTTATAATGGGAGAATACTTCCTAAAGAGCTTCCCACTAAAGGATTTGACACTATGAATTTATAGTGATGATATTTAAACTTATAAATGACCACATTTCATTTAAAGATATGATAAAGTTTGCATTTTAGGATAATGCCAAAAAATTAATCATAGCCTTTATAGATGTTATTATCATATATTACAGGATCATGTTAGATCATGAATATCATTTGAATATTATGTTGAGAAACTTAATATTTATAAAATGTATTCCATGTTTAGAAAATGTGGAATTTTGATAGAGAAATTGTAATTAAGGAGTCATGTAATCACCATCATAGTAATATAATTATATCCTCCAATTAAAGATGTTATGGGAAAATAGACGAGGCCAAACACATTATCTAATATCTATAATTTTCATGGGTTATCATGATACTATAGACCATTTTGAGTAACATATCATGGATATCAAATCCGCTAACAAATTAACCAGAGAATGTATTGATGTTACATTGGGAAAAGGATTGTGAATAATGTTCCAATGAACCGAGGTAATGTTTGGTCAAGGACCCAATACATAACTTAACATATATTAGGGAAGGGTTTATAATATATGTTTATGATTTAAAAAATGTGGTAGGATGTTTATTTATTTATAATGATAATGTAATTTATTATACATCAAAAAAATTAATGACTCATTTTTTATAGAGAACCCGGTTTTTAATACATGGATATTACATCATTTTAGATTAATATTAATTATGTTTTATAAAAGCACATATGCAGACAATACTAGTTTGTACTTTTGAAAAATCGAATAAATTATTCTTACTAGATGAAATATCTTTAACATATTCTATAAGTATCTTCCCATATAATAGTCCTACATAAAACAATTATTTATAAATTGGGTTAGGGAAATATAATATAGGGTGATCATAGATGATCGGTAATGGTAAAAATGAATGATATGAAATTATAACCTGAGAAAAATGTTATGAAAAAATGATCATAACATTTTAAAAACATACCATTCAAATTATAGTTCACAATATTGAATCAAAGAATAAAGGATTCAAATTCATAAGACATGAATCCTAAGATAATAAAATAAAATTATCTATGCGATTATAACAATATCATAAGATATAGAATTCATAGTATTCACATAAACCTATAAAATATTATTTCAAGGATACCTTCCATGAAATTAATAACATGTTAGGCTTGGTATAATCACATTTTTACCTTCTTTGTTCTTGGAATCAACTTTAGTGTAACCTTTATGTTCATGCTAATTATGAAATCCCATGTACCCTCTGTTTGAGGAATTGGAATGGCCACCCATGAACCATCTCTTTATGAGAATTGTGTAACCTCCTATATACCCTCTTTTTTGGGTTGGGTTGACCACCCATGTATCCTTTGATCTCATTGTCATTTATCATTTCCTAATGCATTAGAGGGAGATATAGGTCCCAACCTTTACATAATAAAATCACACAGATGTTTTCTATAAGAACATGGGAATTAATTATATAATAAACTATGAAATGACATGGTTAATAGAAACATTTCATCATATCATAACTTCTGGAATGGTCAAATATTTTATAATCACATCATCATATTATAACCTATGAAAATTAGTGAGATTATATAAGTGTTTTATAATGGTATTACATGTGGAAGATAAAATCTAAATGGAAATTGAAGGTTCCTTTAACATTTTAGGTAAAATATAAATTGGAATTTTTTGGAATATAAAATGAAAGATTACATTAATTTTTTTATAATAGTCAAACATGTATAAAAATAGAATTTAACTATTATAAAATATTTCTAAAATCTTTTGTTTAAATATTAGTTTTGAAGGGAAATAGATTACCTACTAAAGGGAGAAATAATTTATGATTTTCATAAAATTATTTTCATAATAATCATAAGCAATAAAGAGTGAAAAAATAGTAACATTACATGATTATATCTTGAATGACTATAGGATAATAAAAAAAATTATAATTCATGATATTTGGTCATTATATTTCATAAATTAACGAATGATCATAAAACATAATTATAAATGATAAGATTATAGCTATAAACTACTTCCAATTATTTAACTTTGAATCATAAAACCCTTGAAATAATTATAATAAATGAAACATAAAATATCATGAGGATGAATAATTCCTCATAAAACCACTATAATAGGATGTATTCACACCATGTGAAAGAATATCAGTTCAAAACATTATATAAATCTCTAGTAAAGAAAATTAATAAGAAACCCCATTAGCACAACGCTAATGATTGAACCACAGACCATATAAATGGTTAATTTAATATAAATTTTCATATCATAATAATTATTAGTATAATAGTCATAAAATTCTTTCATTGGATCTATACACACTACATCCAAGAAATAGGTGGAGAATATGGCTTATGTCTTAAGGAAATTAAAAGTGGGACATAAATCCATTACCTTATGTATTCAAGTCTTTTGTAGTAATTCAATCCTCCTGTACAAAAAATATGTTTATTATTCATATATAAATGAAATATATTCGTATATATAATATGATATATTATTTTAAAATGAATTTTTATTACCTGTTTATTAATAATTACATGATAATGTTATGTTTTGGGTAGTAACAATTTTGTTTCTCAAACATGTTAAAAATTCTCATTGTTAGAACCCTTAATTAGATTGTAATTTCATCTTACCCATAATAATAAAAAATATATAAATATAATATTTATTCCTTATATATGTATTTATAAAAATATAAAATTGAATGAAATATAAAATGAATACAACATTCATTAAGATGGTATATTGTACATACGCATGAATGTTGTTTGCAATTTCATATCATATTTAACGGATCGATATTAAATGAGGTATTATAACTAACTAATAACTTTTAAGTCACATATATCTCATATATTTATTAATAACATACTTAATACTATCAATTTAGTGAATGAATGAATCAAATTTCTTCGTGAGGTGGTAGTCCTACAAACACACAAATAACATTAGTATATTCACAAGAATTGGAAATCAGGAAGTCATGTGAGGTATAAAAAAATTAAATTCGTAACAACATCATAAAAATAATATATATGAAATAAAAACAGTATTTACATCATTAATCCCAATCATGAATGTCATTTTTGAAAAAACAAAACACATCTGTTCACGAGGTGATAATCTGTCGTACACACAAACAATGATTTCTTTACCCATTTGATGGATGTGTCTCTTCTTAGGTAATAATATTAACATAAAACATATAATTATATTAAAAATAATTTTGTTATTATATTACCATAATATATAAAAACATTAAGGGGTATGAGGAAGAAATAACAAAAATCATTGATGAACATTATATCTTCTTCAAGTATGTCCTTTCAATTTTCACCAAAAGACTTCCATGAATGGATTAATTTACAAAATAATGATTATAATATGTGATGAGTGAATTGGAAAAATTATTTGTGTAGGTATTGGTTGAAAAATGGGTTTTATGGTTTTAAGGGAGTGGGACTGATGGTTTCCATTTATAATGGTGGTGAGTAGAACACTTGTAAATTTTTGAATGAGGGAATTACACCCACATTTTATTTTAGGTCATGTGGCTCTAATAATGGATCAATCACGATTATATAAAGTTTAATGTTGATATATGGCCATAAATGTTGTTTTGGACAAGTCTTGGGTCATTTTTACTCATTATATATTATGATTATCTTCCAAATAAGTTTTCTTTTACATTAATTTCTACAATTGATTATAATTGATTTCACTAAAAACAGTAGAAAAAATGATTTATCCTTATTATAAATTATAAATTAATTATAATTACATATATGGAATAATAATTTCAAAATTCAAATCATAGAATTCAAATTAATTAATTTAAAATTAATCCCTCGGATGTGTCGAGAAATTGGGCTTTTAAAGAGAAAACGATCAAAAGTTCACATTTTTTCATATGAAATTACAATATTAATTAAAATTACATAAATTGGATTAATATATTTATAATTAATTTATATTTAGTTTAAAAAAATTAAAAATATATGTCTATATTATAATGTACTTAACTGAAAAGATTGATTTCAATTAAAATTTTGTACTTCTCACTATTTATCAAAAAATAAAACTTATCAAAAAATATAAAAAAATTTGATCATAAAATTTTGAAATTACTAATTCAAAAAAGATATATATTTTTTCAAATTAATTTTATAAAATTGGAAAATTTAATTTTTAGAATAATTACACCATAAAAAGCGACATAACAACTTTTTAGAAGAAATATTATTGAAAGCGTGAAATTAGAATTATTATTATCATTTGTATAGAAAAAAATTATAATATTAATTTTAAAATTTTTATTTAATATGTAAAATATAAATTAAATTAAAATTAATAAAATAAATTTTTGTTGTTAATTTATTGATATATAACAAACTTGGGCAAATAAAAATGTTTTTTAGAAAAATATTTTTATTTATCTTAAAAAGGGTTTTTTCATTTATAACAAGTTTTTTCACAAACTAATTATATAAAAATTTGTAAATAATATTATCCTAGTTTATTTAATCATTTTTATACGAACCATTATAATGGATAGTAGATAACAATAATATTAAATAATAATGTTGATATTTTGAACTAGTTTCGTAAAACATTGTCTTTCGTGTCACATAAGAAATCAAAGGTACACAATATTATGTGTAATAAAAGAAATATTAGTGTTTACTATACCACAATAAAATATTAATGTTTCATGTAGCACTATCTTATCCTAATGATTCATATAATTAAATCATAACTTCATTTACTATACATGTATTCCATTGATGATATTTCATATATTCAAGAAATAATAATTCATAAAAACAAATGATGTCAGATTATACCCCATTAAAATTAATTTAATCCTCATAACAAATCATATATAACAATGGATTAATACATAAAATTTATATTCATAGAAAATCAATTCCTAAATTTGGATAAGAAATCTTTATTTTGAAAATGGATTTTTGGAAACAAATTGGATATCCAATGAAACACAAAGAAAGATTTATACAAAGGATAAGATAGGTTGAAATTGAAATCATTTACATTAAAGGGAAAATAAAACCCGAATAATAATTTAGGGTGATATTGAACATGGTCCAGATGATGTTTATAATCTCAAAACCATAAACCAATGAGTCCTGTAAAAGGTCATTGATATCTTTAAAAATGTTGAAACATGTCTATATTTTATTTCAATTAACATTTCTTAAAGTAGAATATTTTTCTACAGAACCTATAAATAATTTATTTCACTCCATTTTATGTGAATAATATCATTGTTTAATTATGGATTGGTCAATTTTAATGTCATCTCTTACTCCAAGAAGTATAGGTGAATTCAGTATGAATAAGGAACTAAAAGATCATAAGAACCATAATTAGATTGATAAGTAATTTAAACTATCGTTCGTTATCATAAGAATTTTTTTTAGAGTATGTTATCTGTAATGAATAAATCATTATATCATGAAGTAGTATGTCAATAACTAAATAATTCAACCAAATTTTAAGAGAAATTTTTTTCGAAATGGTTAACCTTATAACCGATTCATCATTATAAAATTATAAAGAATGTCACTAATTTTTTAAATCAATTTTAACATTAATAAAATAAATATAATAATCTTTCTCCTGAGTCCCACACATTAAAAATATTAATACATCTATAATGTATTCACTTAATACATGGTTAAAATAGAAATTATCCTAAAACCATATTGAATACATATATTCTTCCTTATTCCTTATAAAATACCTTATCTTATTCAAAAACATTTTCATTTAAATCTTCGTTTCATCCCTATAATGATAGAGTATTTGATTTAATTATTCCATAAATTAAGTATATAATCACATGAAATTTTTATAAATATTGAACAATATTATTTTTATAATGACCATTCATAAAAAATAGACATGAAATTTCCAAATAAGTACAGGAGGATAAGTACTCACAATTTATCATGGTTCACTTCATCCACTATGATATCTTGATCCTTCCCTTTATAAAATATCCTATGAGGGTTTTTTGGATTATCATCCACATTAGTCCTTGGATTGGGCCACAAGTAAGCATAATTCCAAATCTCTTTCAAATTAAAACACAAAAGTGTTGGTGGTGTATTTTGAAGAGCATTCTCATTATTCACTTCATTACCTTACATGTTCTAATAATATTTGAATTCAGATGCTCGATAAAATACCTTTCCAAACAAGAATCACCCTCTTATCCCATTCATGAATTCACTTGTGTGATTCTCCCCACAATTCTACAATACAGAACTTTAAATTTCATTACACCATTTATGTTTTATGATACTTGATCTATATTTTCATATCAAAATTAATTGAATGGTGGGAATATCCTATTTCAATTTCTACCTTTAATTCCAATCGAACGAATTATTTGAATAAAATGAAGTCTCTAATATCGATATTCTTTGTAAGAATTGGTCTCAAGACACCCAATAGTAGATTTATTTTTTTCTGGGATAATGATTAACCCAAAGTGTACCTTGATAGTCTTGTAAAATTTTCTTTATAGGTACCAACAGATTTATCACGCTTTTTCTTAATCTTTAGGAATCTCTTCTCTATGATTTTATTAGAATAAAAGGTAATTACTTAATGGAAAATATCTTATTAAACTATTATCATACCACAGATAAAATTTCTTATTATCCCCGCATGTTCTTAAAATGAATCCATTATTGATCATCTTCACCTTCGAAAGGATAAATATCTTAAATGAATTTTTCATTCTTCAAACACTAAATAATATAAAATATCATTTAATATGTACATAACCATTACTCAATAATTATTTGATCATTTGAATCCCTAGAAAAGGTGGATTTTTCCTCATGAAAGACTCATGATAACATTTTCCTACATTTTTTAAATTTTTATGTTAAAATATGATTCATTACCTGAGTATGTTTTTTGAGAATATCAACTAGATTCTCCCTTACATCATAAATATCATTTGGTTTCTCATTGGGAAAATAATTTCATTTTCTTGTACATCCCATTAACATGGTATCTTAAGTTTCTATCCAAACTGTAAAACCAAAATAAATGTGTGAGCAATAATAATAAGTATAGGGAACCATATAATGATGAATGTTAAATTATAGGATTTATATTTCATGAAACCTTATTTTTAATCATTGAAACTTTAGGTTTTTTTATATTTTATTTATATTTGTTATATTTTTTAAATACATTGTGATGGATCATAAAGAGTATGTAAATTTCAATAGCATATTACCTTGGAGTGCAAACATGCTGTGAAGTAAGGAAATTTTTCATACATCCACTCCCAATAGAGAACATCATATTACGTTTTTATCTATATTCTTATCTCTATATACATTTTCTCTCTAGACACATCCCCTATTATTATCTAATTAAAGATTAAATTTATCGGAAACTACTCTCTCAATCATATACAAAAAGTCCAGGACATTATCTTAAACACTAAATATTCATTAGTCATATTCATAGATACATGCCTATATATAAATATACAAATATCCCTATGCATATCATTAATGTTTTCATATCAGGCTTTAAAATTGTAAAATAATCCTTTAATTGATACAATCTATAGTAATGTTGACTTATCATACATGGATATTACATCTTTTGAGATGAATTTTCAATAGAATATACAAACTATCACTTTAGGACAATAATAGATTAGTGCCTCTAAAATATTTGAACACCTTATTATAATTTGGTGAAAAATCATTAACATCCCCCATAAAGAATAATCCCATTATCACTCCTACATAAAACATATCTTCATAACCTATGGAAGGGAAACATAATAATGGAAGAGATCAAATTCCTTGTAAGGGTAGACAAGGGAGACACATAAGAATAAAATCAGAATAAGAGTATGAAAACAATATCATAACATTTTAAAATCAAACCTTGTATATCAGATATCATAATATTATATTTATGAATAAATATTTGTAGATCAGATGACATGAATCCTAGGATAGTAAATGCTCATGAACCACGAGAGTATTTAAATGACATAATACATAGATTTTTTGTAATACCCAAAAAATTATAAATCAATGTGCCATCTATACCTAAAATGAAATTCATAACATGGTAGGTTTGGGATAATCATATGTATACCTACTTCAGTTATGGGATGACCTCCACTGTACCCTATTTTTTAAGGCATATTATGACCTCTCATGTATCATACCATTGCAGGCATGGGATTATCTTATGTGAAACCTCTTCTTATAGGTTTGGTAAGACCTCTGGCATGCCATCTTATTTTATTCATGGGATGATAACTCATTTACAATTCTATCTGATAGAAAATTTTTCATTCTCCAATTCATTGGAGGTAGATATAGGTATCACCATTCAGATAATTAAATCGTACATTTTTCTACAATAAAATCAAAAATATTCATGACATTATATCTCATGAAACGAAATTGGTACAATAAACATGTAAATATATAATAACCTATATAAATAAAAGACAATTTTTTTAATCATTTCACCATAGAATAAGCAGTGAAATAAAGTAGGCTTCAGATGCTTTTTTTTCATGGTATAACCTATGAAAGAGAAACGAGAATCTGAAAAACATTTCACCATAAATGGTATCCATTAAAATAAAAAATTATAAAGGTCTACAAATATTATATCCTCTATAAATATTAAAATATATCAAATAATGTAATCCTATATAAAAAATAATTTTTTAAGATCATTTAATATAGTTTTTTATAATGTTATTCATTCCGATTTTAAAAAAACATTTTTTTACATAAACATTTTATAAAAAAAATTAAAAATATTTCTCAAAAAAACTAAGGAATATTTTATGATAGGATAGTTTACGGGGTAGAAATAATTCTTCCATCCCATACACGTACAAACAAAGTTTCATTTCACATTTTCACTAAAACCCTTGCGAATTTTTTTTTGAAAATGAAACGAGGATTAATTTGAAGAATTATTTTTAAGAAGTAAAACACGGGTAAAAAATTATCTTAGTAGTAATAAAATATTTTCAAAAACAATTTTAGTTTTCATGGTTTTGAAATAAAAATTATTTTCAACTGAAGAGAGAAATAAATATTTGTTTTCTTAAAAAAAATTCTTGATTATCATTTGTAACAAAGAGAAAAAAATGGTACCATTAATTAAAGATATGATGAATAACTATAGAGGAATAAACTTAATGACAATAACTAATACCGGTATTATTATATTTATTAGTTGAATCATAATCATAAATAATACGGATAAACAATGAGATTGTATCAACAAACATTGATCGCTTTGGTGACATGGAATCATAAACCCATGAATGAATGACATAAAGTGATAATAAAAATTTAAATAGAATGATTTTTTTTGTTATTACACATCATGTTTTTTGTATATACTTCTCATGAAATTATATAATTTCAAAGCCTAACAGATGTCTCAATGATGGAAAATTGAGAAAAAATACGTTTACCACTTTGGTAATGTTTCAACAACAGTCCCCATAAAAGATATATCCTAAAATGGATATTTAATTCCCATAAATTCTCATTATAATAATCCAAAAATAAATTCATTGGATGTATTCACACCGTACATGTGAAAAATGTGGTGAACATGGTTTGTGTATCACATAATATAAAAGTGTGATGGAAATTCCTTACATTAATTAATGACATTAGTTTTACACCTTCAATAATCTAATATAATAAATATTATTTTATAATGAATAAATAAAATAACTATATTAATATATTTTATAACATATATTATTTTATTTTGACTTTATATTACCATTTTATTAATAATTCCATGCTAAAGTCATCTTTTGGGTAAAAAATACCTTGATTCTAGTATATGTTTTTACTTATTATTCTTGATCCTCGTGTATAGATAAAGATTTAATAAAATAAATAATTACAAAAATGACCTAAATAACATATATATTCAGTATAAATGGATTTATGAAATTCTATAAAAAATAGAAATATAAAATGAAATTCCATGTTCATTTAGAATCTTCGTCGTATATACATGGTAATGTATTTTCTATTTTTTTGAACTAGAATAAATAAAACAATTAAAGTTATTATAATACAATAATAATTTTAATTTCATATAAATACTTTTTTTATATAACCCATACTTTATATATTCTTTATAAATCTTGAAATAATCACATCACTTCTTCAGGTGGTTGTTTGTTGTATCGATGAATGACATTATTGTATTCCCACAAATTGGAAATCATGAAGTCGTATGTGATATAAAAATCATATAATCATTATAAAATCATAGAAAAACATATTTATAAAATATGAAGAGTGTTTCCATCAACATTCAAATCATTTAAATAGGTTAAAGGAAAAATGAACGACATCAGTTCATGAGGCAGCTGTCTATTATACACAAGAATGATGATTTCGTAACATATTTTATATAAGTGCGTGTATTTTTCATCAAAACCACATATAACAACATATATGTAAATTTATGATAATTATATTTTTATATATTCATGATATAAAAATAAATAAATAGGTTTGAATAATAAATAAATCTAAAACATTTGTTGATGAACGATATGTCCTCTTCAGGTCTCTCTTTTAGGTTTGCACCAAAGTACTTCATTAGTTGGATTTTTTCACAATTTAAAGAATATGTGATTGTATTGGGGCTTTTATAAGTAATATGGATATTTATTCGATTATCCAATTAGTTTTTATATTGTAAAAAGGTGAGATCAGGGTTTTCCTTTTATAATAGAGGTTGGTGTCACACTTGTAAATTGATTAATGAGAGAATTACTATGACACTTTTTCAATGTAACATAGCTCATATAATCCACTAATATCAATAATATAACTTATTATTCTATATATTTACAATAAATGGGTTTTTTACTAGTTTTGGGTAATCTTTACACCTTATATTTTATGTTTAACAACTATGAAATCTTCTTTTAACCTTAATTGTGGTAATTAATTTTAAATGCTTGCACTAATAAATTTGAACAGAAATTAAGTTTTCCTTAGTATAAATTATAAATATTTATTATTCTAAACATTTAATCCATTTTTATAAATATACATCATATAATTGGAACATATTACATGAAAATAAATCCCAAATACCTTTCGAGATAACAAAATTTTAATGACAAAAATATCAACTATTTAAAAAAAAAATTTATTAAATTTCAATAATTTATTGACTCCAATGACATTAATTTGATTAATAAATGTATAATTGATCATTTTTAACTTGAAAATATATATGGATTACAGATATAAATTATTTAAACTAAAATAAATTCAATAAAAATCATTATATTTCATTATTAATTAACAAAATAAAAAATCTCATAAAAATGACAACAATTCACCATAATATAATTTTGATATTTCTACATATTTTTTTTAATTTTCTATAATTAAAATTTTCTAACTAAAAACATCTTTTTAATAAAATATGTCGGCAATAAATTGGTAATAAAACTTCTTTTTAGAAAAGATAATATTTTAAGTTGTTGTTAGATTTATTCATATATATTATCTAAATAGAATATAAGATTAATTTCAAACCATTTTTTGAATATATAAATATCCATATAATTAAAATCATTATTCTAATGTGATTTGGTTATTATATTGATATAAAAAGAAAATGTTTTCATAAAATAGTTTTCTGAGAAAAATATTTCATTTTATCGTAAAAAGGTTTATGTTTTAATTTTAAATAATAAGTAACCAAATAAAATTATAAGCATGAGTAAATTTTTTTACTAATTTATTTAACCATCTTCATACCTTCTATTCCATCATCTAGTTGGTAACTATCACAATAACTAATAATATTAATTTTGTATTGTTTTTCAATAAAAGAGGGTCTTGTGTAAAATGGAATCTCTAAAAATAACTCTATATTGAGTATAAAAAAATCAAATTAGTGTTTCATGTACCATATAATACTTTAAATGTTCCATAGATTACAAGATAAACATAGTTTTTTATATATAGTTATTAAAGTTTTCTCTGGTGTAATGAAATCCTTCAATGGTATTTAAATTATTAATAAAACATTAATTCATAAAAACATGGGGTGTCGCATGTAAATAAACTCCAACGCCATTACCCTTGTTAATGTGTATCCTTTATTAAATTTGAATACATAAAAAGTGATAAATTATAAATGTTTAAACTTTTGAGTATTTTGGGAGAACTATGCACATAATATACAACCATTTTACATTTGGAATAGATAATACATAATAAATTAAAGAATCAAATGAACATAATCCTTCAAAACTCATTCCAATATTTATTCATCATTTCATGGGGAAAGTAAACAGAATAATGGTGATATCAAGTTCTCAATAAGTGTTTATTATTGATAAATATATCATGAATCAATAAATAATAATCAATATTGAATGGTATATAACTGAACATTTATCCCTTATATATAAATTTACTATATGAATAGATAGTAAAGAATCAATATAAAAAGGTAAATAACCAAAAACACTTGAGTTTTAATCAATTAGCTATGAATAAAATGCAACCAAAGACAATATCATTGAGAAAATATCATGGATAATAATAACTATATTCTTAATTAATGTGATTATTGAATATTAGATTTGATGGAATCAAAAATCTTGATACCTCCACAATAATATCATTTCCAAATACATTTTAACAACATTTAGAAACCCATTTAATTTGTCCATTAATTTGTCTCATGAGAGGTGCCAATGCATTGAGAAGATATATAATGTCTTTCTCCACCCATTTCATTAGGTCTAAATAATTCCACATATATCAAATTGTTTATTTAATTTATTATTAAGGTACACTAGTCATGGGGCATGGAAAAACAATATTTTAATTTCCAATGTATAGTTTAGTAGTTGATCGTAGGTAGTCTCATGAAGAGGAGTGCTCACAAATCAATGTTGTCACTTTTTAATGGTTACATGAAAACATTTGGTTTAATTAATTGTTAATGATGTCTAAAAAATAAGAATATTTATTGGATCAGTTCTAAATAAATGAAAATGATAGTGATCCGAGTGGTTTTGGCTAGACCCAGTGTTGTGCTATCATGGGTTCCAAAATTTTCCCCCTTTTCTTTCTTTATCCAGTTAGAGAGATGTTTTTGTACCGAGTCATCTCTCCTCCTAGGCAAAAAGGCAGTGATGAGAATATTCCATATCCAAAACTATAGAATTGTCAAAACTTTTTCCAATGTGTGTAGGATTGTAAATAGTGTTCTTGGTGAAT
Organism: Viscum album; assembly: GCA_963277665.1. NCBI lineage: Eukaryota > Viridiplantae > Streptophyta > Magnoliopsida > Santalales > Viscaceae > Viscum > Viscum album. The sequence continues at coordinate 2,043,148,279 of OY728150.1, read as the reverse complement.
TAGAACAATACCTAACCATGAATTGTTGTTACCTAAAAACATAAATATTTCACATATAAGAATACAAACATGTTGACTACCATCGAGCACTCCCTAACCAACCCTAATCTGTTCCACGGTATATATATTATAATTGAGGGGAGAAAGATATGGTCATCCACCAATGTAATATAAATCTATATAAATAAAACCTAATACAACTGCATTCAGAATTTGAAACTAAATTTATAATTGAAATCATATTATGAAATAAGATGGGATCTTATTAAAGAATATAAAACCAATCAACCACATCGGTCCAACCACCCTCTTCCCATTTACTCAACGAAACTACCCCTCCATTGATAGGGAAATCAAGTTGATATGGGTGAGGGGAAAAATTACCATAAAAGAATTAAAATAAATTAATCTAAATAAGGTCTTCTATCAATTCTTCCCTCTCCGGTTGATTGAATAATTATTGATGCAATTGAGTGATTTCATAGGTGGAGCTCCTCTCCCTTTATAGGAATATTTTTTCTTTCACATTTTGGCACTCTTTATCCCCTATTTATGATCGAATAAAACGTTTATCCCTTTTATTAATGATCATATGAATTTCATTTTCCATCCACCCTCAAAGGTTCAGAGTATTTAGACACTTGGGGAGGTAGTTATGTCCTTTTTACTCCAAACAGACTCTCCACATTTAATATATCACATAATAATGGCCCTTAAAATATAACCTTTACAAATTGGATCTCTGATGCAAGATTTTTATAATTGTCATGGTCTAACTCCCTCTAAATTTTAGTTTAATTAGCCACCTCACATATAAGTTAGGTTTTTTCTATTAGAGGTTTCTTTTGAGAAATAATTTTTTTTGAAATCTTCCATCAATTGATTTCATTCAACAACTACCATAAGGGATTCCATACTCAATTATATATATATAGTGAATTATACATGGAGTTATATTTAATCTCCAAGTGGAGTCAGATCAATTGAATGAGTTTAGGCTGAGATGTGTTCCATTACTATGGTGGGGTCCTGGATGTCAGGCCTGAAAAATCACAAAATTCATTGATTTTTCCAGGTCACCAGATGCTTGAATTGTCACCTCATCCAAAATTGATAAATGATTGAAATAAACCATGTATTTAAAAAAAGAATTCAATTTGGAATTATATTTTAAATGAAATAACCAATGTCCCCTTTATGTGATAATTTTTAAAAAAATCCAGATTTAAGAAACATTCCATTATTAGCCCAACACGCACCAAGAATATTAAATTCATGCAAATCAGATCAAAGTGACATTGTTTATGATATTAAATCATTGAAAATCATATTAGAAACTGATGAAAATATTATGTCTATCAATTCCCCCAAACATAAACAATGTTTGTTTGGATGCATGGATTCTCATCATTGAAAACCCGAGGGCACCATTGTTACCAATATTTAAATTCCAAAGAAAAAAAAATTCAATGTAAAATAAAATTTTAAAATTCCACATAAAATATCTATTTAATATATAAATTTCTAATGAAACAGTAAAATCATACATTTTATATTTCCTTTTTAAAAATTATTAGACTACTTCTTTCATTCATTAATTCTCCTAAATTCATTATTATTAATCTTTTCATATCATAATTTACCTCATGTGAATCTTTTCTCTCATATATCATGATACATTTCATGTAGAGTTATTCTTATATCATGATAACATGTTACATATCCGTTGCCTATTAAATGAACTACGTTTTCCACTTTGTAATGAAAATAACACATAACATCATGTGGAATTTTAATAATGTTTCAAATGACTTTTTGGCTTAAGGATAGTGGAAAAATGATTAAAAAAGTTTCAAACCAGAAAGAGGAGGATGGAATCATAAGTACAATGCATGATTAATTCTAGTCAAAACACAATAAATTCCTCTCTTAATACACACAGAAAATATGAAAAACAACACCACCCCCTTTTATGAAAGGGAAAATGATCCAAATAATAATTATAAGGAATGATATCATCCATGTTTTCCCTCTATTTTTTGAAAATCATCAGAATGTCACAACATTATTTTCTTTTTAATTCATGGAGGATGAGCTGAAAATTGAATAAAATGAATATATCAAAATTTAAGCCCTAAATTTTTGAGAGGGACATGAGTCATCAAAGAGCGTACAATGAGGAATTCTAGATCATCTCCACTTATCATCATTTATTAAGGGGAAATGGATGAAACAAGTAAAGTTCAATGAAATGATGACACACGCTGAATTATTTTATTCTACAATGCCCAAAATATTGACACACATGTCACACATCCCATAAATGATACACATCTCGATGAACACACCTTAAAAGCCCTTATCATACAATCAATCATGAAATATCTACGAAAATATACTCAAAGTGAGGGTAGGAATGGAAAATTCATCTTGTAATGTGGCTTAATCCTATAAATAAATTCATCGATTATATAGGATACCAAAAGAAAAATGTAATGGTGGGTATTGGGAAAATATTTGGCTAGTCAAAGTACTGCCTCAATAGTTTTAAATGTGTTTTTTTACATTATTATCTTTAACAAGTATCAATACATGTTGTGGTAGGTGACTTGTTCCATGATCACTCACGAAATACGCTCAAGATAAAATATGAAATTTTTTGTCTATAAATTCTGTCAAGAATGGAAATTTTTATTTGGGAAAATCAACGTTGGAATTACTAATAATAACAAATTAATTCACGTTCATATCATAAATTTGAAGCATTAAAGATAGTAGGGAAATTTATTTTACATGAATAAATTAATTCCATTAAATCATGAATCTTTATTTAAATATACATACTTAATTTTAATCATCTAATTCTCCTTTTTAATTAATCAATCTCATTAATATTAAATTTTAAAACATTGACCCATTGGATTCCTAAAAAAAATAATGTCTTTTAGATATATCGAGGAAAATATAAATTCAAGTGTGGGAATGAAATTTTTGTTTAATTCAAAAATCACGATTTGAGGAAAAAATATAAAGGGAATTTAAATGATACTGAATGTAATAGAAAACTCCTTTTAGTAGTGATGCTTCTGTCGGTTGGTTCTTTTCATGTATCATTAGTTATGTTTTGACGCACATTCAGAACAGGTGTTCAGTTATGTATCTTCCATTTTTCATGCTTACATCATGGAACTGAAATATAAGAATGAATACAAATTATAATATAGTTCTATTTAATCTTTCTAGAATATGACCGATGGTAAGGCTGTACTAAGGATGAAAATAAGGGTTTCCTCCCAAAAGTTATTTTTTTTAATGTCATTATATCGACTCTAAAATATATTTTCTTTTTTGAAAAATACATAGAAATTATAGACTATAAGATTCACTCCCCCACACTTATTTGATGCATTTTACTCAATGAATTGGAATTCATTCAACATGTATTATGATTGGAAAATGAATTATAGCAAGAAATTAAATGTATTGTATAGGTGTGACCTGGCATATTTTTTTGATAAATTGGGTGGATGAGTATGATCTTATACATTGGCTCTTTCCTATTTCCATGTAAAGTCATGTTATACCAAAAAGTGTACGATTCGTGTCCAGGGAACTACAACCGCAAAACCCTTGAAATTTTGTTCTTCTGATATGGTTTTCAATCATTCTTGATATGTGTGGAATCCTTATTGCAATATGATCCTCACAATTTTAAAGGGTATTAGTGTCCTTTAAAAATTAATCTCTTCATAAGATGCAAGAGATTGACTCTCAATTTTCATTACCCACATAAACATGGTTTTGGTTTTTTCAACTACACATTTAAATAAAATAATCCTCTTTTTTATTGATTGAGTAGATACATACCTTTTCCATGTGATCCACTATTCCCATTTGTTTTAGAATATCCTTTACATACATCATCAGTGTTAATGGAGTATTCCATTACCATTTTCAACTCATGTTACATAGTAAGGAATATGAAATATTTCTTGTATAGTTCATCTACCTTCGTAGTAAGTTCATTCCATATATTTGTGATAATCTTTTCATGTTCAGCCTATGTGAGTTTATAATTCTTGATCTAAAAATCTTCTCTTTATTTGGATTCTCCAGTCACTTCTATCAAATTATCCATGAATTTTGAGGATGTCTATTTTGATTTTTTTAGTTTTTTCTTTTACATCATTGTGGTAGATTGCATTTAGTGAATGCATTTTTGAAGGATTATTGAGGGAATTGAGTATATTAAAATGCACTAGACTATCTCTAAGATCTATTGAGACTGTTCCCTCGTGAACATTAATTATGATCATTATAGTCTTTAATAATGGTCTCCTCAAGATGTTATGTTCGTGTAATACACCCCTATATTCCTCCATTTCCAGCTCATAAAAGATAGCTGGGAACATAATATCTTTGACCTTTATAGAAACATCTTCCAGAACACCTTCTGGTAAAACCCTGGATCTATTTGTGAGCTGGACCCCCACTATAAATGGAATCAATTTTTCAATCTGAGAAGATGTAAATAATGGACGAGGCTTAAAATTTATTCAATGTATTAGATCACATAGTACATTATAAAAAATTATGCATCCAATTGTGCAATGAATAGAGAATATCCCTGTATCTTGAAATTTCTATGGTATTGGTTGTGTGATCCGAGCAGAGACACTTCTCCCTAATCTGATCCATTCATTCCTATCTACCCTCATTCTTATATTTGATATCTCCTTCAGAAATTTTGCATTTATAGGGATTTGACGTATTGACTCATGTAGTTTGATGTTAATCTCTATTGTCAGGAATGTTTCATGTATTTCTAAGATAATTCATTCTTCTTAACCGTTCTTTGAATCAACTAATTTATATGGGAATGGTGTTGGGATACCCTTTTTATTACTTTGTTATTTTTGAAATGTTGTTTCTTATCGTTCCTTCATAAAACATGTTCTTTATCCCTAGGTGATATTATTTTATTCTTCTAGATGGACAAGTTGTGATTTAGGAGGATTATCGGAATCATCATCCTCAGATTATTTAGGTGGTTTGAGCTACTTCTCGCTTTGGGTTGTGATTTCACTCACATTCTCCATTGAATTTGGAATGACCTGTGCTGGTAGTTTATCGTGGTTCTTGGTTAGAATGTAGATTAGTATTGAAAATTGATCAATAATCTTGCAAATGTTATCTTCTATTACTGAAACAGTCATCTTCAATTATTGATCTTAATTTATCAGTGCACACTTGGTTGGGTGCTCATAATTATTTCACTGGAAAGGTGGTGGTTGAAATGTTTGTTGTTACTGGTAGGACTGCTTGTATGGTTTTTGGAATGATGTTTGGTTACGATGTTGCTTTAAAAAAGCTGTTCTGGATTGATTTTGTTCAAATCCATAACATGGTTTGGACTGAGGTTGGAATTGTATTTGTTAATAGGTTGTAGGACAACATTCAGTCTCATTCCCTTCTGGACATTGATCTATGTAATTATAAGTAAAAGCGCATAAACAACATTCCTGACCCGAGCCTTATTGATCCTTCAAATGGTTCATAGTAATTTTTCATTTAGCACTAGTCATTTCATTTAGTGTTGCATTATGTAAGGGTGGGGAAGATTCATAATTATTTATCTCATGGACGCCTCTAGTGCTCACACCTCTTGTGTAAAAATTCAATGAGTTTTGGGGATATTTTCAATTAGACCTCTAGCATCATATGGTGACTTGTCACTAAATACCACTCTTGTTGACACATTGAGAATGTTTGAGCATTTTAATGAAATCAATGATATAATAAAACAATTAAATGGTGTTATTCCATAGTATGATGTGCACAGATGGTGCAAAGCATCTTAAATTTCTAATAGTACTTATAAAATGTTTCTCAAGTCGAATAAATAAAGTCCTAGATCTTTTTTTGGATTATAGTGCTCTTGGATGCGGGAAAACCCATTGCATGAACCCTCATTTAAGATACTTATAGTCTTGGAATTATCCTAGTTTTAGACTTTACAACCATTCCTTTGCTACTCCCTTGAGTGAGAAGGGAAATTACCTACACATTACCTATTCTATTACAACACCTCAGGGTTTGTAGCTGGATCACACATTTGTAAATTCCTATATATATCTATTTTGGTATTCACTTTCAATACCCTGGAATTTAAGAAGAATTCATATCATGTTAATGTGCAATTCAAAATCATTTTCTAAGGTATGGATAACTAGTTGATTTTGTTGTTCAGTAAATTGTGGTCCACAATGATCGCGCAATGTTTGGTTGGGATTTCCAACAATTATTATAGGTTCAAAGTGTTCATAGGATGTGTCACTTGAATATGTGGGGATTATTTCATTAAACTTCGATTGAAATTTTTTTCATTCTCTGTTTGCTTATTTTGTGTTAAATTTCTAGATAAAATTATGTTAAATTGTTTTTTGAATTTTGACTCATTCAAAAGGATATAAATTTCTTTATGGGTCTTCAGGCACTGCCTCCCCAACAAAGAAACCATGATTGATGCACACACATCATGGGATATTGTAAAAAAATAAGTTATTTAACTAGTAATCGTATAATATGTTATCCTTGGATGTCTTGTGAATAGGAGTTCTCAAAAATAATGTTTTCAATTTTTAGTTATTTTATGAAAACAATTGATTTTAATTAAAATTGAATGATGTGTAAGAAATAAGAAAGTTGATTTGGTCAGTATTAAATAAATTAAAATGTTTGTGATCAGTGTGGGTTTTTCTAGACCATATACAATGCTATAGTGGTTTCCAAAATTGTCCCACATTTCATTATTTATCTAGTTAGAGATATATTTTTATACCGAGTCCTCTCTCCTCCGTAGAAATATTGATGTGATGAGAATATTACTTATAAAAAACAATATATTGGTTTATCCTTCTTCCAGTGAATATAGGATTGTAAATGGTTTTGTCGATAAATTATATAAATCCCTAACTACGAATTGTTGTTCCCTAAAAATCCAATATTCCACATGCCATCAAACATATGTGCTGACTACCATCGAGCACTCACCACCTGAACCTAATTTTTTCCACCGTATAGAGAATAGAATTAGGTGGGGGATGAAGTGATCATCGACCAAGTCAATATAAATTTAAATAAATAAATAAATACAACAACATTCAAAATATAAAACTGAATTTATAATAAAATACAAATTATGAATGAAAAAGGTATCTTATTAAAGAATATGATCTCAATAAAGCTCATCATTCTAGCCACCCACCTTCCTGATCACTCTATGATACCACCTTCCCCCACACCCCATGGATGGGAAAGAAGATATGATGTGGGATATGGGTGACCATATAATAAAAGAACAAAAATAAATGAATATAAATAAGGTTTTCATCCAATGATTCCCTAACCAGTCAATTTGTAGAATTTTTGAGGGAATGGAATGATTTGAGAGGAGGGAGCTCCTCTCCTTTTATAGGAATCTATTGTCCTTCAAATTTTGGTGCGTGTTATCCCCATGTAATGATCAAATAATTACTTTCTCCCTTTAGGAATTATCTTCACAATTTAATTTTCCATCTACCTTAATAATGTTTAGGGAATTTGGAGTTATAGTGAGGGAGTCATGACCTTTTTACCCCAAGCATTTATTCTGTTTAGTCAGACTATCCACATTTAATATATCATATATTAGTGGCCATTAAAATGGCCTCCTTATATATTGAATCCTTAATTAATTATGTTTATAATTGTCTTGGTTGGACACCCTCTAATTTTTAGTATAATTGACCACCTCAAATACGAGTTATGATTTTTCTATTATAGATTTCCTTTGTTGGAATAAATTTCCAAGAAGCATCCTTCAATTTATTTATTCAATATCAATAATAATGGATTACAAACTCAATGAAATTTATTTTTTGAAAGCTCCATTGATTCCTCTTGAATCTCGATGTGAAATATCTTAAATAATGTGAGGGTAGGTCTATATGTGCTTCTATTAATGTGATGGGGTCCATGCTGTCCACCAGAAAAAATCAAGATGTTCGTTGATTTTTTAGGCCACTAGATGCTCGAATCATCACCTAATCATGAAGAGAAAAATGAAGGAAATAAATCAAGGATTATAAAAAAAGAAAATTTATATTTGGAATTATATTTATATTGAAATGACCAAAATACACATGATGTGATAATCTGTCAAAAAAATAATTCTTTAAGAAAAATTTCATTTTTAGCCCAACACACACCAAAAAATATTAAAATCATGAAAACCAGCTCAAATTGACATAGTTTTAGTGATTAAATCATTGAAAATCATATAAAAAAATGAGGAAAATATTATATCTATAAATCCAATCAAACATCAACCATGCATTTCCTCAAGCATTAATTCTCGACATTGAAAATCTGAGGGCACCAATGTTACCAATATTTAAATTCCAAAGAAATAAAATAAAACAATTTTCAATGTAAAAACAAAATTTTTAATTCCACCTAAAATATCAATTATATTTATAAATTTTCAATGAAAATATCAACTCATGCATTTTAAATTTCACTTTGCTAAAATTATTGGACATATCCTTTCATTCATTAATGATCGTAAATTAATTATTAGTAAACATGCAATACAATTATTTACCTCACATGAATCTTTTCTCCCATATCTAATGATACAATTCATGAAGATTTATTATCATATAATGAGAACATGCTCTTAATCCATAGGCTTGTAAATTAACAACTATATACTCTTTATAAAGAAAAAATAAAAGAAAATATAGGAAACATTTGATAAAGGATCAAGTCACATTATGGCATAAGGTTGGTGGGAAAATGATAAAAAAATTATTTTGACAGAAAAAGGATATTGGACTCTTATTTACATTAAATGATTAATTAACGTGAAAACACAAGAAATTCCCCACTCAAAATACATAAAAATGTGAAACACATCACCACCCCCCTTTCTGACCTGAAACCTGATCCAAATAATGATTATAAATAATGAAATCATCCTTGTTATACCTTTTTTTCAATAATATTGAAAGGAACAGATTTTTTTTCCACTTTTTTCCATTGAGGCTAATCTGAAAATTGAATACAATGAATGAATGAAAATTAAGGCCCTTAATTTTTGAGAGGCAAATAAGTCATCAATGAGTGTAAAATGAGGAATTCAATATCATATCTATTTTTATTTATTTTTCATGAACGAGAAATGAATGAAATAAGTTGTAAACAATAAGATGGTAACATATGCCCAATTATATTATTATCTACTTCCCAAAACATTGAAACACACATAACACCACCCATAAATGATACACATCCCAATGGACACACACGAAAGGCCCCTCCCGCACACTCAAACATGAAATATCAATGTAAAAATATTGAAAGTGATGGTAGGTAAGGAAAAATTGGCCTGCAATATGGATTAATTTTATAAAGAATTTCATTGCTTTTACTTGCTAACAAAGGAGAAATGTAAAGGTGTGTATTTGGAAAATACGAGGTTAGTAGATGTAGTGCCGCAATCATTTTAAATTTTTTTTTGAATAGTCATAGCTTCGACAAGATTCAATACATGTTCTATTTGGTTACATGTCCCATGATCACTTAATAATGATGCTCAATATAAAATAGGAAATTTTTTTTCTATAAATCTTCTCAGGCATGAGAATTATTATTCGGGACAATCAGTCATGGTATGGTTAATAACAACAAATCAATAAGCATGAATATCATAAATTCAATTCATTAAAGATATTAGAGAAATTTCATTTACATGAATAAATTCTTTCCCTCAAATCATGAGTCATTATTTTTTATATCCATTATTCATTTTAATCATCCAATTATCCATTTTACTCATTCCATTTCTTTAAAATTGCATTATAAAACATGGAAACATTAGATTCCAAAAAAACTATAGTCTCTTAGATAAATCTAGGAATATATGAATTCTAGGGTGGGAATGAGATTTTATTAATTCCCAAATCATGATGGGAGTGAAAAAATATAGGGAATTAAAATGATATTGAAGGTAAAAGAAAACTACATTTAGCAATGATACATCAGTCTCGTGGATCATTTTATGTGTCTTATGTTTTATTTTGAAGAACATTGAAAATGTGTGTTATGTTATGTATCATCCATTTTATATCCATGCATCACAGACATGAAATATAAGAATTAAAAAAAATTAATATAGTCCACAACAATTATCCTCTAATATGACATAGAGGAAGGATGGACGAAGGAAAAAAACATGAGTTACCTCCTAAAACCACATTTTTTTAATGTCATTAGCTCGACTCAAAAATTGAAATTTTAAAAAACTCATTTTAAATCCTAGACTACGTAGTTGACTCTCCCATAATTAATTAATTCAATTTCTTCAATGCATTTAAATTGATTCCACATTTATGATGTTTTGAAAATGAATCATAGTATGTAAATAAATTTAAGGGATAGTTAAGACCTTATAGATTTTATTGATAAACAGGTTGGAGGAGTGTAATCATTAGCACAGACTCATTATTATTTCCTGGTAAATACATGTTCTACCAACGATAGTATGATTTTTGTCCATGGATTCCACAACACTAGCAAAACCCTTGAAATTTTTTCATATGAGATGCTTCTCAATCAAAGATGATATTTGTTGATTTATTGTTTAAATATGATACTCAGTGTTTTTAAAGGGTATCGGTGTCCCCTAAATATTCATCTCTTCTCCTGATGTGGGAGACTGACACTCAATTTTGTTTACCCACAAAATCATTTTTTGGTTTTTGCCTCATCAAATTTAAATAAAATACGTCTCTTTTGAAATTGATTTAATAGTGATTTATATTTTTGTTATGATCCAGTTTTCTCATTGGTTTGAGAATATCCTTGATATACATTTTTAGTATTAGTAGGATTTTTCCTACCCTTTTTCAGATCATGTTATATAGTAAGGCATATGGAATGCTTTATGTCTAGTTATTCTTCCTTCGTAACAGGTTCTTTCCTGAGATTTGTGATAATATTTTCTTGTTCAGCCTTTTTGAGTTTATACTTCATGATCTCAATAGATTCTCCTCTGTTTTATTATCTAGACTCTTCTAACGAACTATCCAAGAATTTTGAGGTTGTATCATCTAAATTTTTATTTGGGTTATTCCTTCTATGTGGTAGATTTAATTTTGTGAATGAACGACTGCCATATTCTTCATGGATTCAAGTATATTGAAATGAACTCTACTATCTTGAAGCGCTATTGAGATTATTCCCTCATGAAAATTTATGATGGTCATCGTAGTCCGTAAATAATGGTGTCCCCAAGATAATGGGTGTGTGTGATGAACTCTTATATTCTTCCCTTTTCATCACATAAAAGTCAGCAAGGAATAATAGATCTTTATCATTTACATGAATATTTCCCAGAACACCTGCTGAGAAAACTATGGATCTGTTTGATAGCGAGACAACCACTCTAGTAGGATTCAATTTTACAATATCCAATGATGTAAAATAATATGTGAGGAATAAAATTTATTAATGATCCTAGGGAAAATAGTGCATCAGAAAAATTTAAACAAACAATTGTGCAAGGAATAGAAAATGTACCTAGATATTGTATTTTTTGGTATCAGTTGTGTGATCAGGGATGGAACTATTCTTCACTTGTTGTTTTTCCATCCCATATAGACTCATTCTTTTATTTCACAACCAGTTTAGAAATTTTTCATATATATGGAATTTTTATATTGCCTCAATTAGTGGCATATTAATATCTTTCTTCTAGAATGTTTCATGTATTTCACATTGAAGACATTCTTTTTCACCCTTCTTCGATTCAACTAATGTTGATGGGAATGGTGCTAGGATATCCTTTTTCTAACTTTTTTACAAAGGCTTTTATGGTCATTCCCTTATTAACCTTGTTCTTTCTCCCTTGTTTTTATGGTTTTCTTATACTAGATATATGTGTTGAGAATTAAGAGGTTTCTTAGAATCATCATCCTTAGATTTTTTAGGTTTAGTTAGATCCTTCCTGGTTCGGGTTATGATTTCACTATCATTATCCTTTGGATTTTGAACTATCTATGCTGAGAGTTTACCATTGTTCATGGTTATAACGTGCATTAGGCTTCAACATTGATCAGTCATCATGTTAATTTTATCTTCCATTCAAGAAACATTCGTATTCAATGTTTGATCTTAATTTTTTAGTGCACTTGTGGTTGGTTTATCATTATTATTTCACGGAGAAGGTGGAGTATCAAATGTTTTTTGTTTCTAGTATGACTGCTTGTACAGTTTTTTGAATGGTTTTTGGTTCTGATATTGCTGCTAAAAAGGGGTCCTAGAATGACTTGGTTGAAATCAATACCCTGATTGGGTTTGAGGATTGAATTTTCATTACTGATAGGTCGTAGCACAACATTTGGTCTCTTAAAAATAATGACATTGATTAGTGTAAAGATATATAGAATATAATAAATCACCTGCCAAACTTGAGGCTTGTTGTTCCTTAACTTTGTTCACAGAAATTTGTCTCATAACATTTGGAATATACTTCATTGTTGCTTCATGTAAGGCTGGGGAAAATCATAAGTCATTACCTCAATGATGCCTCTAGTGCTCATACATCTGGTGCCAAACTTCTATGAGATTCTTGTAATCTTTTCAATCAGACCTCTGGCATCCACTGTTGACTTTTTAATCAAGTCCCCTCCAGATGTCACCTCTATCACGTTTCCATATTTTTCAGGAAATCATTGATAGAATAAAATAATGAAATGTAGTTTTCCCACAGTCTGAGGTGGACTGTTGGTGAAATGTTTCGTAAATCACTCCAAGTACTCATAGAGTGTTTCACCACCTGATTCTTGAATGACATTGATCTCTTTTCAGATATCCTTACTCAAGGATGTAGGAAAACCCATTGCATGACACATCATTTAAGATCATTCCAGTCTTGGACTTCTCCAAGTTTTAGACTGTACAACTATTACTTTGCATCTCCCTTGAGTGATAAGGATAATGACCTCTAATTTACATATTCTTTAGCAACACCACATAGTCTACAGTTAGAGCACACATTTATAAATTCTAGGATTTGTCTGTTGGGGTCTTCACCTGCAAAACCATGAGATTTAGGAAAAAATTGATTCATGTTAATGCACAATTAAAAATCATTTTCTAAGGTACGGATATCTAGTTGATTTATTTGGATAGTGAATTATGGAGGGATAAGATCATGCAACATATGGATGGGATTACCAGCCATTTTTACTAGTTCAATGTTTTCATTAAATGTGTTACATGAATATTTGAGACTGTATTCTCTAAACTCTATTTGAAAATGGATTTTATCAATTTTTTTATTTTTTGATCAATTTCAATGTCAAATTTTATTAAATTTTTGTTTTTACTATGGGAAATTTAAAAAAAGATAAAAAAATTTCTTTTATTGGTTTTGAGGCACTGCCTCCCTGGAAACAGTGCCAAATTTGATGCATCCATGTCATGAAGAATTGAAAAACAATATTTTAATTACATAAGTATAGAATAGTAGTTAATCCTTGGTTTTATCATAAATATGAGTTCTCACAAGAAAATTATGTCACTTTTTAATGGTTTTATGAAAACAATTGTTTTAATTAATTTTGAATGATGTGTAAGAAATAAGGAGATTTTTTTATCGATATTAAATAAGTGAGAAAGATGGTGATCCGAGTGGGTTTGTTTAAACCCAATCATATTCTATCATCGTTTCCAAATTTGTCCCCATTTTCTTTCTTTATATAGTTAGAGAGATATTTTCAACCGAGTCCTCTATCATTCTAGGAAAAATGGTTGTGATGAGAATATTCCTTATCCAAAACCATAGATTGATGTATCCTTATTCAAATTCCCATAGGATATTAAATGGTTTTCTAGATGAATTAGAGCATTACCTAACCATAAATTGGTGTTCCCTAAACCCCAATATTCTACAGGCAAGCATACACTTGTAAGGACTACCGTCGAGCACTCACCACCGACCATAATATGTTCTAATATATATATATATATATATTATAATTGGGTGGAGGGAGATTATATCAAAGAACAATGAAATATAAATTTACAAAATTAAAACCTAATAAAACCTCATTCAAAATTTATAACTGAATTTATAATTGAAACCATATTATGAAAGAAGAATGGATCATATTGAAGCATATGAACATAAGAAAGAACATGGATCTTGCCTCCCACTTAACAATCAATCAATGATACTACCCCTAAATGGATGGAGAAGTCGAGATGATTTAGTATAGGGTATACATTATAATAAATGAAAGAACATAATGAATCTAAATAAGGTTGTCTTCTTATGCATCCCTTGTCAGTCGATTGGAAGAATTCTGGATGGAATGGAAGAATGTGGGATATGGTAGATCCTCTCCTTTAACAGGAATATTTTTTTCTTTCCCAAGATGGAAACTTTTATCCCCAATTACTGATTGAATAACTCCTTACTCCCTTCGGGAAATATCTTCAAAATTTCCTTTTCCGTCCACTATCAATGGTTTAGAGTATTTGGATTCTTGGATATGAAGGTATGACCTTTTCACTACATGGTTTTATTATGCCCAGGTAGACTTTCCATATTTAATATATCACATATTAATGGCCATCAAAATGTATCTTCATGAATTTTCTACTTCATTTAAGATTTTCATAATTGTCTTGGTCGGAGACCCTCTAAATTTAAGTTTAATTGCCCCCATCATATATGTGGTATGATTTTTCTATTGGATGTTTTTTTGATGGATGAAAATTCCAGGACAATTCCTTCAATTGAGTTCATTCAACAACCTCCGTAATGGATTCCAAACACTATGAAATTTATTGTGTGAAAGATCTATTGAGTCATTTTAATCTCCAAGTGAAATCACTTAAATTGTATTAGTGTAGACTGAGACGTGCTTTCGTTACCATGGTGGGGTCCACGCTGTCTTCCAGAAAAAATCATGCCATTCATTGTTTCTTTAGGCCACTAGATTCATGAGTCATCCCCTGCTCTTGAATTGAAAAATTAATCAAATAAAACATGGATTATAACAAAAAAGGAATTAATAAATTTAGAAATATATTTTTAATGAAATGATAAAATTATCATTGATGTGATAATCTGTAAAAAATCAAAATTTAAGAAACATTCCATTTTAGCCTAACACCCACCAAAAATATTAAAATCATGCAAAGAAATTGACTTAGTTTATGAGATTAAATCATTGAAAATAATATCATAAATGGATGAAAATATTATCTCAATCAATTATCAATGTTATTTATCATCAAATATACATACTATATAAAGGACTCCGATTTAACAATATTTTATATTTAATTAATTAATATTCCCTGTAAAATGTATATGGAAAATAGATATAATGTTTATGAAATAAAAAAATACATAAATCAAGAATATGGATATTTAATAGAAATAAAACTATTAATGGAAAATGAACACATGAAAGTTATTGTTGCAATATAATGTTAACAATCAAAAAATAATGTGTTCTTGTACAATAACTATTATTATTTGGTAATATAATTGTAAAATCACCTTGGATGATGTAATTAAAATTAAAAATTAAAATACTAATAATAATCAATTAATCATGTTACAAAATATCAATGGGTAATTTTATAAACCAAATTAACAATAATTGTGGTATAGTAACAAATAATGCTCAATGGAATAAAAACAACATGAAATCCATTACCTAAATCTTTATTTTAGTTGAACAGAATTTAGATATCTATATAGTGGTTATAAATATTATATTAAAAAATAATAATAATAATCAAAATATCATATATGATCATTTTATAACAACTAATCTCCCATTCGTTAAATATCCTTCATTATTTTCATCATTTTAGGTGTTAGTTAAATTTTTTTATCATCTGTGTTTGTTCAAGAATGTTTAGGTAATTGTTGATATTATATAGTTTCAACACCTCCATAATGAGAATAATTAAATACATATTATATTTCTAAATCAATAATACTTTTAAAACTAATGATAAATGAATATATGATAAATGATGTATAATATTATCATTGAGGTGGTAGGTTGTACATACAGATGAGTAACATCTCAATTTTCAATTAGCATTATGGAAAAAATATAAGTAATATTTTATCATTAAAAAATTACAATAACATCATAAATACAAAATAATTTATGAAAATATTCATATCTATATAATCAGGGTTATTTGGTGATGAAAATATGATCACATCGTTTCGTAAAGGTGGAAGCTGATCCATACACGAATGACCTTATCATCTATCATAGATTGAACTAATAATAATGAAAATGATACATATATTATATTTTCATTCTGATTATTATTCCATTAATGTCATAATTATTTAATTTATATCACATATAATAATTAATTTTACCCTTATCACCATCCATGTAATGCATTTTCAAAGAGGAGTCACCTCGATTCACATGATGGTAGTCTACCGTAGACACGAGCAACATTATTGTGTCCTCTATGGAGTGGAATGAAAAAGAATTACATATGATATAATGAAACAAAATGAATAATTATGTTATATTTATAATATATATAATTTATATCCTTCATAATACGAAACCAGAAGTGGTGGAAATGAAGAAAAATGAAACTGGTTCATGAGGTGGTAGTCCATTATAGATAATAATGATTATTTTTCAAAAACATTTTAATGGGACAGAAATAAATACAGAGGAAAATGATGTAAAGAGGACACCATTTCCAAAGGGGAAACCTCGTGTATCCCATTCACGGAGCCCTTTAGCATTGCGTCTTTTGCAGATCCCCTTATCACTACGACCATTGCTATTCTGAAGCCCCTTATTTGGTCGTTGTATAATAATAGAGGAGGGAGCCTCCACAGTTATGACACAATTGATCAGATTCATTACGCCGCTGAGGGAACCGAATAGCCTCTGCAATCGCTAGAACATGAAAAAATCTTATGTGAGCACCTCATAAGGAATTTAGAAGGTCACTACATAGAGGAGGTGATTGTAGTCAACCCAATGTTTATGAAAAACATAACACAATCCATGACAGATCATGGAGAACCACGTGTCTTTGCAACAAGATGTCTGAGCTCCGAACCACCCCTGGCAAATAAATCTTCGGCTTCCCTTGGACCCCAAGGGCAAATAACCTAACCTTTCTCCTTATCCACTCTCAAATCGCGAAACACCTTATACTCTATGAAACCTTGAAATAAATGATCTCTTCAAGGTAATTGATCATTGAGAAGTACCTTTAACTTATCTCAAATAAAACCTATCTTCAAAAAGGATGACCTTTGCGGAGCCCATAGGCCATCGCGAAGGCTGGAGATCCCTAAGGGGACTCATGTCTTCAAAGATCACTAATGATTTTCGATATACCATGAATGCACTTTTGAGCCACATGCTATTGAAAGATCATTATTCATCAATATGTTCAATGCATTATAGTGCCATGTTTTTAAAGTCACCAAATATTCATGATGTTTTAATCCATGAATGCAATGTCACACCACGAAGAACACTTTATATACATGTATACACTATGTCTAGGCTAGAACACTTCACTTCACGAAGCTTACCCGTTTGCAAAGTCCATTCACTATGTGGAGCCTTAGATTGTGGCATGATCATCTCTTATGAACCCTTACACATCGCAAACACTTCTTTTGTATGGCCCTCCTGGTTTGTATGAAGTGATTTCATGGTCCCTTGGGTGGTGCATCATATTCCATTACTCATCCTAATGCTTCATCGAATAGGCACACTATTGGATATTGGTTCTTCCCATAGCCAAGCTAATGTGATACTCTCAATGGATCACTCCATACTACCACATAAATATGACACTGCTGATGCATTTCCTTTCCCAAGGGTGGGTGGGTATTAGTTATGTATATCCTAGGGATGCAGAGTTAACCTGCCTCATTCGAAATGTGGGACATTAATATTCCAAGAACTAATATTTTCTACACATTATGTTAATCTACGGAATCACCCTATGAAATATATGTGGGGTTCCATACCTCAAACATTCTCTATTACCACTACTCTCCACGGGAGTGAGATCTTCCTCACATGGAATAATATCTTCTTTGAGAGAGCGGCATCTATCTATGGGGAAGGGAAACTATCATGGAATAAGACACTAGCCTTTCATGCATGTGGTATTATCCCTACTCCTACTCTCTTCTTCCATGCCAAATATTAGAGGTGAGATGGGCACCAGGACCTTCATTAACTCATCTTTCTCCAAATGTTATTTTTCTCCATCAGGCCTATTTTTTAGAGTAAGTACCAACCTCCGTCTTCCGGGGATTCTAACCAACCGTAATCCCTGGTTTCCACTTTGGGCCAATAACTATACATATTCCCCATAGTATTCACCATGTACATACCATTCGCAACATGATCATCAGGTTTTTTCAGCCTCTTGTTTCTCAAAACGAGAATGAACCACATGGGCTTAGAGTAATCATTGACCATGGAATCCTTCCTTGTATGCCTTAGAGTGTATATCCCACACCCCATTCCAAACTATGTGGACATTGACCCGTTACCTCTCTGAGAAAGGTATATAAGAATCATTATGATTTTCAATCCCAATAACCCTTGGTCTCGGCCACTTCACAATGGTACACCTTCATCTAGAATGTTGTTAAACTATATCCCCCATTCCAAACTATGCAGACTTTGAACATTTCCCTCTCTATGCTAGGTATGTAGGAAGCCTTCGGAGGATCAATCCCAACACCATTATTCCTGACCACCTCAAATTCATCCACCATCAACTTGTATGTCGTCAAACTATATCCCCCATTCCGAACAATGTGTACTTTGATCCTTTCTATCTCCATGCAAGGTACGTAGAGAACGTCCCTAAGGTTAAAACCCAACACACATTGGTCTCAGCCACTTCACATCAGTCCACCATTATTCTACACAACATTGAACAATATCCCCCATTACAATCTACATGGATATTGATCCTTCTCTTATTTTATAGAGGTGTGTTGGAAGGCTCTCTGAGGTTCAATCCAAACACCCATTAGTCTCAAACACTTTACATCGGTTCACCTTAACCCCACATGACATTAAACTATATCCTCCATACCGAACTACATAGACTTTGATCCATGATTTTTTTATTCATGTTTTGTAGGAACCCCCCACCCTAGGTTAAAGATTTACATTCATTGGTCCTGACCACTTCACGTCAGGTCAACCCCATCTGACATGATGTTAAACATTACGCCCCATTTTCATCAAGAATTGTGATAAACTATATACATCCAAACTATGTGGATTTTTATCCTTGATTCCAATGAAGGGTATGTAAGAATCCCTTATGTGGTTCATCCCCAACTTTCAGTACGCCATTGGATCCCCAACCACCGGTAAGCCGTTGGAACCCCAACCTGTGGTAAGCTGTTTGAACCCCAACTAGTGGTAATTCGTTTGAAACCTAAACAGCGGTAAGTGGTTGTAATCCCAACCAGCAGTTATCCTTTGTATCCCCCAACTAGTGGTAATCCATTGTTGCCCATAGTAGACGAGAAACCATTGTATTCCCAATTACTGGGTCCCGCATCTCTTTTCCACCCCTAGGTCATCAGACTAACTAAGGCTGCTAAAAACACATAATCCTCAACAATCATTATCGGGTCACCATCCTCTGTGGACACCCCAATTATATGACCCCATCCCGAACTATGTGGACTTTGATTTCATATCACAGGGATATGTAGGAATCCTTAATGAGGTTCAATCTCGAATACCATGTTCCATTGTGGTATCTCCCTTGATTCCTCAATTGTTTTGGGAAGATCATACCGCATCGCAATGTTTCTATTATCTTTGTGTCCCATCCATGCATCCATTCTCACGGGCCACCATATAAGGTATCCAATCACACCACTGATGTATGTGGAAATTGATTCCCAAGCACAGGGATACTTAGGATGTCTCTTTGAGGCTCAAGCCCAACATCATCATCATCCACATATCAAATACATCTCATTATAATTCCACTTCTCATAACCATCCATATCCATAATGATTTTCACATGGGAAACCACATCTCAGGGAGATCAAGTCATCCACCTCCTCATTTCTCTTAACAATACCCTGGCTTTTAACGAAATGTAATCCCCATCTTGTCTTCGGGTCACTGTCCTTTTTGCACACCCTGATTTATCACACCTTAGAACTATGCAGGTTTTGATCCCTATCTCTCGAGAAAGGGTATGTAGGAAACCTCCCTAAAGGTCAATCCCAGCTAAAGGTAATCCCTTGTGTATTCTTTATAGAGACCCAAGCACCTTTGGATCTATATTTATTAGACGTTGTGGTCCACCTACATAGTCGGATTCTCTAGTGCTATTTCCTGGGAATGTACCCATATGATCCACACTTATTAGTGTTCTAATCAGTCAGTTCTATCTCTGAATTATGTTAAACTCATGGAATACCCTATATTAATCATTTGAAGATGAGGATAACTTCATAGACATGCCTATTTAATATGATTCCCCACACCCGATGTGGGATGCCTCAAGATGTTTTGCCCTAAAGAATCCCTCTCATAAGGGGACATAAATCTATATGCATTTGTGTTCTAGTTTACAGACATGTCAGTGATGTCCAATGTGACTACACCAATGACCAAAGGTTTCATCTCTGAATTGACCACATATAATTTCTTGAAGGAAGTAGCGTTATTAACTAGCATCAACAAAGTCATTGTACTAGGATGAGATTCACGAACAACAACTTAATATTTAAGGGAGACCCAAACAAGGTAAAAAGTTCCAATGAGGAATCCAGAGAAAGAGAAAATAAAATCCCAAAATCTCATATTTACCAAGAAGAAAAAATACATGAATAAAAAATTGATAATTCCTACCTTTGGAACGCTGGAATGTCGGGAAACCCACCAGCACATCCTCGATGGATGGATGTGGGCCCCAGTGAAAGCATCAGAAATAGAAATGGTGAACCCGACAAATTTTCTTCACCTCAATGTGAAGTGCAGTAGTATTCATGTAATCAGTGTATTATAATGTCTCCAAATCCATGTATCTTTTTCCATGTTCTACCATGAAAATACTGGGCCTACAATGAAACTCACATTAAATTTGGGAAATTGAATGTTGGATGTCCTGGTCTGCGGCATTGTTTGCTTGGATCCTTCTTACCAAACATGGGATGTGGAGTGGAGTTGGAGAACTATATGTCACTTTTCTTCTTTCATAACTAATTGCTGAATCTCCCTTCAGTGAAGACCTAATCTTTCATGATAGAAAACTAATCACCACCCATAAATTAAAGTAGGGTCTAGGGAAACTTCATTGTGGAAACCTCGTGCGACCTCATCCCTTCAACGGTACCCTCTACATCCATGTAAATTCGGAATTGATGCCCCACATTCCCATTTGAGCTCATTTAGAGAAGGGTTATTAACTAACTTAATTCATTATTTGAGGATGGAAGGATTATCCCCACCTGGGAGATGGCCCGACCTAATTTGGAGGCTTTTGCACCTTACCATTACCGCCGCTCACATGGTCCATGTAGGGAGCCACCCCTCTCCACACCAATCTATAATAGCTTTAGGAGGTTCTCCCTGGATTGCTAATATGACTGCATCCCTTCTACTGATGATGTGGGGGGTTCTAGAGGCCTTTAGATTGCGACTCCTGAAAGGAGATCGCCAAAGAGGGCTCCCACCCATCCATGTCAACGTCGCCAGCCAGTCCAGCATACTGAGGAGTAGGTAGCCTATGCCATGGCATTGATGGATCTATTTAGCTAACTAGAAGTCAGAACTAGGTGAGAGCTCATTAGTATGCCTGTCAGGGAGCATCTTCCTTCACAGCTACAGTGGCCCGAGCCACCACTGGCATGAACCACAAACCCCTTATCACTATTAAGAATTGGAACCTCTCAATTATAGAGTAGGGGAGATATCAAGCTCATCGGATAAGGAGGAACTAATCACGTCATAAATTGCTTGGATTGGATCTCCCAGTATTCGGAGTATGTAGATGTTGTCGTGGGACAACCCGCGATAGTGACGTTTGGTATCGAGGTCGTCCCTATACAACCATTAGATAGAGAGGAGGCACTCCTCGCTATCACATTCAACATGGAGGTACTCCCCATGCACCCATCATCAGCTCAAGTGGAGATTCCCTTCTCTTAGTCGACATCTGGTGGTGGGTTCTTCCCCATGCCTCTAACCTCATGTATAGAAGTCATCCTAAAAAACCAGGTTCTCGATGTATGGGCCTCCCTCATCCATATATTCAATAGCATGTAGGTCCTCCCAATGTACATATCAGTGTCGGAAGGGGGTCCTACCAAGGCCAGAAATCACCAAAGTAGAGGCCCTCCCCTCTTCAGTGAAAATGAAGGTCCATCCCACATCAATAATGACTGATGTGAAGGTCCTCCTTTCACCCATGATACCAGGTTCAGTCAATGTGGTGTCCCTCCATGTACAATAGATTATTTCCATAAAGGCCCACCTCGTGTACCATTTGAAATTTTTTCGGGTCCCCTATGAACCCCAACTCACCAAGGAAGAATTCATATCGGCCCCATATCCAATTTGGCCGAATGCCATCCTCAT
The DNA here is from genome assembly GCA_963277665.1 of Viscum album. Lineage (NCBI taxonomy): Eukaryota > Viridiplantae > Streptophyta > Magnoliopsida > Santalales > Viscaceae > Viscum > Viscum album. Next base: position 2,043,125,566 of record OY728150.1, on the reverse strand, counting down.
GCTGAAAACCTACCATATCCCAAAGAACAATCCTAGAAAAGGAGGGCAGGTCGCTGACACAATAAGAAGAATACAGAGATGTTTCAAACTGTGAATAAGCAAGAATGATTCTCAGATTCTGATCCAAAATATGATTCTACAATTGAACCTTAATCTTTATATTATTTGTCAAGGGAAAAATATAATGAGGCATATCAGCATCATCCTTCTACAATGTTAGGTCAACTAGATTCCCACAACACTCCATATATAATACAGTAGGAGGATTATATTTCCACTTTCTATGGCAAGGACATGCAATCCTCCCAATCATCAATGGGGTCATTCTCTACCTCAACAAGATATCAAGAAGAGTTATTATGGGGACCGATAAAGTGAAAACAAAAACCTAACCCACAATTAGTAAATGAAGCTCCTTCATAGAATGCTTCAGTCACCAGTTCGTCTTACTAGGATATGGTGTCTCAATTGTTTCATTCGTCTCAAGATATCCCAATATATGGTTTCTTATCAGCTCACTTGATGTATTCTCCACTGACCCATCTTTCATTTCACCAGTCTGCTTCAATGCTGTTACCAGACCCACTGCAACACCCATTTAATGAATTGGGAATCCTAGGGATGTACCATGAGTCTAGTCCAAGGAGCATGGAGGGCATCCTTGCATCGAACCATTTTCCAAATATTTTCATTCAAGTTGAAACTACAAAAATCAATGTTCCAGAATTGCATACCCTTGTGGAAGTTGAATGTTTTTGCCATACCTTCTGGGAGACACATTTCTGTATCTGTTATAAGTTGGTATCTTTCCCCAAGAGTTAGGAACACAAAGAAGACATTGTCCAGAAATGATAGATGTTCAACTTGTATGCGCTCCATGTTTCCCAGCACCCTATGTCACCCAGTCACCACTGGAATCTCCAATAATGATTCCTTCAAATAATTGATGTTCTATGAATAATTAGAGTGGAAGATTCCACTGACATTCATGTGCGTGATTTGGGGATGTATATGATCCTTTATTTCAACTCTATCTGACGCTAGCCTAACAAGCCTTGTGATATTGAGGATAAGCCTCTAGGTAGTGTCATAGTTAAAATAGAAGACCTATCAGAGGAATATAACAATATAGAACTCCTTGAAGATAACTTACCCCTTAGGGGATTTCTACACATATTGGATCCACTAGGAAGGTTTAGTTGGCATTAGAAAAATCAACAGGGTATTATTTTTCCTATGGAGTCCTTAGCCCTCAGCCAGAATTAATATAAGGGAAAAGAGCATCTTGGGGCCTTCAAGCCCTCTGACCCATCTAGCTCAGTGCAAAAGATAGGAGAATATCTCGAAATGGTTGTGTTGTGTCAATTTCTTGGGGAGCATAAGAAGATGTTCGATGACCTCCATTCAGAATGTGTTGTAGAGTGGCGTCTAGGCTATAGTGATCCATGACTGGGGTGGATGGGGAAGGTACAACTCACCTAGAGAGATTCCTTCAGGTGACCTTGACCATCATTCCCACATAGACAGACTAGAAGCTCTAGTTTATGGAAATAGGGTGTGGTATGTATGAAAAAAATCCTCTCGAGTAGTGAGATAATCATCATCTCCCAGCTCAGGATCCCCTAGCTGCTCCACATGTCATCTTACTAGCAGCTCCATGAGCTGTAAGGCCAGCTTATCATGTTGAAGAAACTACCAACGCATAGGTGGTTAGGGATCCTCTCCAAGATATGAATCCCTACCAAGATGATCCAATCGCAACACTCATTTCCCTTCTCACGGATTTGATAACTCAATAAGTGGAAATTTTTCCTGATGGTAATCCATATCCGGCATGGGTGGATGATATGCCATCACCCTCAGGTTTTGGGAACCCCACCTTCTCCCCCTTTAATGGGACGGGCGACCCATTGTAGCATCTAGCCCATTTCATCCCAAGGTTTGGAAACATGTTAGGGAGTCTAACATAGAAAGAGGTAACTACACTCTTTTGGTTCATACAAACATTGGAAGGGCCATCTTTTGTCTGGTACGACCAGCTACCCATTTGAACAGTATCCAGATGGGAAGATCTTCATAGGAATTTTAATTACAAGTTCAGCTCTACCATAAAGAAGAAAAGTATTTCAAACCTCATTAAGTGAAATTAGAGGCATGATGAGCATGTTATGGACTTTTTCCCCGAGGAGGAATGACCTTACAGATTCCCCAAATATACCTATGACTAAAGAAAAGGTGCTCAAAATGTGTGTGGGGAATGTCAAAACTGAATTGGTTCCCTCTATAATCACCAAGAATTAACTCAATAGATTATGTGACTTATCTAATAAATAACAGTCTAGAAGAAGACTTTATGTAGACAAATTAGTCTTGTCCCTTGCTTCTTGTCATTCATGAAAGAAGAGCCGCTAAGGCCAAGGCAGCCGCGGTGACTGAAATAGATACCCCCATAAAACTAGAGTTATTTTCAGTGGAGCCACCTCCATTGACTTTTTGAGGCCCTCCAACTCAGGTGTATAAGTCAGCCCAACAGTTCCCACCTTCTAATTGGCAGGTTCCCCCACGTAATGCCCCACAACCACCTATGATAGATTACCAGGTTCCACCTCTTATGCAAGCTCCTCTAACCGCTTGTTAGGGCCAGACACCCAGATACCCCTTCCCAAATAGAAGAAACTAAACCTACTCATTTAATGAGTCTCATGCCCTCAGGTATTTATAATGTCTTTTGGAACATGGAATTCTACAGTTTCAGGAATGCAGAAGGCCCGAAGAGGCATATCTCACTAACCACCCAAATTACATCCTTATCACCAGATATAGTGGAACACCCATCAAATGTGCTTTTTGTTAGAAGGCTGGATCTAAGACCATGTTGATAACAATATAGTTAGTTTATTCCCAATACAGGTATAGGTGGAATGTTTGTTCATACAGCCTGAAAGTGAAATTTTTAGTGGGGGTGAGTGATAGTAGGATACTAACCTACAATCTTAAAAATATGACAACTTGATAGCTCATAATTTAGTTTCCCATGCCCATGGGGTTATCCATGCACCTCTAAATTTACATGTGCCTTTTGATGTCGCTACACTACCTGCATCCACTACATCCGAGTCATCATCTCAACCTTCCTCTCCATAATGGGAAAACAGTCGTGACACAGAGGGAAAAAAAGTCCACAACCGATTCCATCTCCATCTCATACTCTCGGTGCCTTCCTGACACTAGAGATGGAGATTACCCCTAGAATCCTTCCAAAGTTGTATGATGCTTCAAGTGAAGATCAAGGGTATGCTTCGGTTAACACCATGGAGCTAGTAAACCCGTACATGATTTCTAAAGATGAGGTGTTCCAGGAGGATCCTTCCAACATCCCCTATCTTCACCAGCGTTGACAGAGACATTATTATATGAGTCTTCATAATACCTCGATTACTGCTTCCAGCCATGCTATTAATTCCACCGAAATTAGACAACATGCCCATTGTAGAGCTCAGCATGTGCAGCCTTCTCATTTTTCTTCACTAGGTTTTCCATCATCGTCCTTTGTGCTTCTAGATTATGTGGAGCCACCATAATCATGTTGTGATCAGCCAAATTCTATTTTGGATTAGACTTAGTTGCCTAGCACTCATCCAGTGGTTAGTCCACAAATTTTGACTACTTAGCACCGGGACATTCCCAGCACCAGCTGATCGCTGGTTCATAAAGAATGGAATGTCATGCCTCTTACCACCGAACATCCTCCTGTAAGAAGATGTTCACTCTTGTAAGAGAAGTACGATATAATTAAAAATCTTTCCCATATTTATATTAGTCTCTCTATCCTTGAGGACTTTCTCCTCTCAGTGGAAATTTGTGAATCCCATGCCTATTGTATAAAAATCCCATTCTAGTTTGAAATAGAGGTAGCATCTGTAGAAGCCATCCATGCTGAGGCAGTCGATCATGCTGAATGTTAGGAAATTATTTCTTTCTATGGGGAAGGTGATGTGTCTACCATATAGGGGCACATTCACTCACTATAAATTATGTTCCGATTCATTTTGGGTGGAGTTTTATATTTTTCTTATTGTCAAAAGGTAAGGGATCAACCTAATCCGGACCAATTCACTTTGTAAAATGGGTTTGTCTTAGGATGATATGAGTTCTTATGACCAAATAATTCAATGTTATGATAGGATGGAAATAAACTAGATGGAAGGATCTTCCTGAAGACTTATTTCAAGGGCCTGATGGCCAGCACTGAGTTCACGGTTGTCTTATAGTACAACGCCGGCAATGCGTTGATGGGTAGGCCATGGCTCCCCCTTTACGTGGTGGTCCATTATTCGTACCTACAATGCCTTTAGTACTCCATTAATTATTGAGTGTCTGTAATAAATGTTGATGTGACCCCCTTTTCCACTTGTGAATCCTGTTATCTTGATGCTTACTATTACCAGAGAAAAGACAAGGAGATTCTGACCAATGAGGTTGAAAATTCTATGCATGCAACTAACCCGTGTAATGACGTAGATAATTCCTATATTTTCCCAATCCATCAGTTGGAGTCCATGACACTAGATCTAGGGAAATGAATTGTTCTTTCTAGAATGATGGGGAATCACATTCCTATGTCTAAGAGTCATCGGGATGTCACCTCGTATTCCTACACAAATAAAGCTTGGGTGATTCGAGATCCCTGACTCCCATAAGGTAAGTGGATGTCTATCCCATGGAAGTGGAGATACATCATACCTACTAGTTTATCCGGGCTAGGATAAACCAGATCAACAGGACGTGCCATTATTTCATTAATATCATCATGACTGTAACCATGGGTAGAAGGCCATATTGGATTGAGTCAATAGCTTTCATCTATATTTTTTTGACAGTACGAGAGCCCCCAGATGTGGTGTCCATCGCCAGTCAGGTTGGATCCAGTGGCCCATCAGGATCTCTCTACCAATATGAATTGCCTCTCTATTGAGGATCCCTCTTTCATATGTCAGGAAGAGGATTTAGAGGATTCTTATCTCACTAGCAAAGAATGTGTCTCCACCATGGTTGATGAATTTGTATAGGTGAACCTAGGTAAAGAAAAAGATCTGAAACCCACATTTATCAGGGCCTCTATGCCTGTCAGAGATTAGCAGCAGTATGTTGACATCCTAAAGAATCACCATGATGTTTTTTCCTAATGTTATGATGAGATTCAGTGAATCTATCTTTAGGTGTATGTCCCCCACCTCAGTCTTCCAGCAAATCATTGTGGGCTCAAATAGCCACCCAGAAAGATGCAACCTCCTCGCGTTTCCATGGTCATGGCCGAGGCTGATAAGCTCATCAGAGAAAACTTTTTCAAGGAGGTCCAGTACCCTAGATTGTTTGCCAACATTGTTCCCATTAGAAATAATAGTGGATAGATCAGGGTCTCCATCAACATCCAAGATCTCAATCGTCATTGTCCGAAGGATGATTTTTCCCTTCCGACGACAAAACTATTGATCGAATCCACTAATGGGTTCCATGATCTCTCCATAATGGATGTGTATTCTAGGTATAACCAAAATAAAATGGCCCTTGAGGATGAAGACTCTACCACCTTCAGCGAACAACAATGTTTATTCTGCTACTAGGTTATTCCTTTTGGTCCAAAGAATGAATGTGCCACCTATCAGCATGCCATGCATTGTATATTTAATACAATCCTCAGAACATTAGTGGATTTATATGTCGAAAATATAATGGTCAAATCTCACCATCTTCATGACTATCTTAAATATCTTGAGAAATTTTTCAGCTTCCTCTATTCTCACCACGTGAAGATATACCTTTTGAAGTGTGCCTTTTGGTTAACTTTGGGAATGTTTTTCGAATTTTTTTTTTCAGATTTAGAGGCATCAAGATCATTATAGTGAATATCAATGCCATCATATAGATGTATCCTCCGATAAAAATAATGATGCTTCAAGGATTTCAAGGCCACATTGCCTATATATGTCGATTCATCATGAATCAGGTTGGAAATTGTAACCCCATTTCATGACTTAGAATGTATGGTGCTGATTATCAGTGGGATGAGGAGTGTCATACTTTTTTCAAGGAAATCAAGAAATTATTATTATAACCCCTGGTTCTGATACCAATCATTTCCAGAATGTCATTGGTCTTTTATGTAACCACCATAGAACGATCTTTTGGTGCCCTTATCACCCAGAAAAACAACGAGGGGATAGATAACAGTTTATACAATCATATCTTCATAATACTTCATATAGAATCCAAATATTCAATTATTGATAAGATCTTACTTTCATTGGTATTCACATTGAAAAAATTGTGATACTACTTGAATCATCATGAGACAATGCTAGTTTCCCAAGTTGATCAACTAAAGTACATTCTAAACAACCCCATGTTGATTGTCCATCTAATGCTGTTGGAAGTGATCCTCCAATCATTTGAAATTATGTTTCTCTCAGAGATGGCTATCAAGGGACATTCATTGGCAAGGTTCCTTGACTCCCATACAGATCCCACAGACCAGTCTCTAGATCATGATTTTCTCGATGAGGAAATCCTCTCAATAGACCAGGAAATTCTGTGATGGGAGATGCAGTTTGATGGTGCTTCTTGAATCCCAGCCGGCAGAAGACTCAATGATCACAGACTCAACAGAGTGGTCCTGGATATCATCTAAATCACACCAGCATAAGATGTTTTTCAATATTCATTAATGTTGTTAGAATGTTGTACTAATAATGAGGCGAAGTAGCATTCCCTCATTACATGCCTCGATCTTGAGCACATGTTTGATGTTACACACATACATGTGATAGGGGACACAGAACTAGTAATAAAATAGATCAATAGTGACTAAATTGTCCAAAATCCAGATCTCATTCCATAGTTAGAGTACACTCCTTGCTGATGGCCCAATTATAGTCTCATCCAGCTATTACTCATGTCCATGGGTCCTAGAATGTTTGAGCCAACGAATTGGCTATCCTAGCTGCATATCTTGTAGATCCTGATCAGGATTATTTGATTATCCACATGGATCATCAGAGAGTCAATGCTCTAGTTATTTTGGATAATGATGATAACCCGTAGGTAATACAACATACTGATGACGCCTCATTTTATGGACCCCCAGGTCCCCCTGACACAATGTTGGAAGTGACTCCTGACTGGAGGACCCCCATTATTGAGTATATCCACCTCAAAAATCACTTAGTAGATTGAGCTAAGCATGATCAAATCTGACACTGTGATTTCTAGTTTACCCTCCAGAGTGGCGCCAGTCTTAAGCAGATCCTTTACAGACATGGGTTTGATGGGATTCTCCTCCATTGAGTTCATGGAGTTGTGGTTTCTCATGTCCTGCAGGAAGTTCATTCCAGTTTTTGCGTGGCTTATCCAAACAGGCCGAAACACTCCATCTAGATTTGAAAATTAAGGAATTTTTTTGGTCAACCATGATTCGGGACTGTATTGTGTTCTCCTAGAGGTTTCTGGCATGCCAAATCCATGCTAATTTTATGTGTCAGACACCAGAACCAATCCACACTACCAAGTACTCTTTCCCCTAGGTGGTTTGGGGACTCAATATCATGGAACCGTATCCACCGGCGACAACTCCCCATTACTGGTTTATCATGACCACTACATATTTCTTTTCCAAGTGGGTTGAGACAGTTCTACTATATGATGTCAAATCATTTCTGATCATTGATTACATGAGATCCAATATCATGAACTGGTTCGATGTCCCTCACACCATCTTCAATAATAATGGAACAAAATTTCGAGAAACTGAAATATAGAATTTTTACGCCAAGTACAACATCAATTATAACCATACCTCCCATTATCACACATAAGAAAATGGGAAGATTGAGGCATTTATCCAAACCCACTCTAACATTCTGTAGAAGATGGATGGTCAGAACAAGAAGAGCTAGATGAAAAAACTCCACAACGTTCTCTAGTATTTTTAGATGATGACTCAAAATTACACTCTGGTGACCCCTTCTTTCCTACATTATGGAATTGAAGTAGTCTATCCCATTAATGTTCAGTTTCCATAATTTCACATAATTGTCTATATGGTGTATATATGGATAAGGTTGCTGAAATCTGACTGGATGAACTCGATGCAGTCAATGAGAACAAGCTTTGCACCATATACAATTTAGTGAGGCATCAAAAAAAGATATCCAGCGATTTCAACAAGAATTTTTTCCTAAACTATTTCTTACAAGGTAACAAGTTATTATCCCTAATAAAGATGATGATACTCAGAAGGAAACCATTAAATTTGGATCCCATGTTGGAAGGACCTTACATCATTCACATGGTGTACCCCAATAGCAGACTATATCTAGTTACCATAGATGCTTAGCATATAACGCCTCCAACCAATGCCAAATTCATTAAGAAATAATTTTCCTAAGTAAATGGTCCTACATGACCATAAACTGGTACGTGTTTAGCACATGATGTTGAACTGTATGATTTTTCCGACCTAAAAGAAATAAAACTACTCACTACTCATCGCACGAGACATTAAATTGTACATGGTCATGCATGACCTTAAACTGTTCCATCATCACCACATGTCATTAAAATACGTGATCCATCTAGGATAAATGACCTTAAATTACCTATAAACCATCCCACATGATGATAAAATGAAAAATGATCTATGCTATATGACCTTAATCTATGATCTCTCAGTGTCCTTAGTGCATGACGTATAATTTCACAACATCTCATGTACTATGTAAGGCTTGATTCTTACCCCCATGGGATAATTAGGAATACTCAGACAATTCACCTTAGAGTACAAACCCAAATCATTCTCCTTGACAGCCCCCTGGGTGTAGTTCCCTCAGAGTATCTCACACTGTGTATTGTAGAATTCTGTGGCCCCATCGATGATGGGTTTGAAATGATCACACCAATTGTCACTCTTGTTCTTATATCCTCCCATGTACATACCAAATGATGTCATAATTCCTGGCTTTAGAACTACATTTTTTTTATTCTCATCTGTATGGGATACATAAGAACACCAAGACCTTTCCTTTATAAGCCCATACCAGAACTGCAATGCCTCTCCATGGGTATGGCCCCTTGGAACAGATGCTTTTGAAAACACACGATGTGGTGTAGGCTTAGTTTTCTTTCATTAACACTAGGTTTACCTTGACCACAACATTTTCCCCCATCCATGGTTATCTTATCCTAGTTCTCTCATGCAACGATGATATTTGACAACTAGCATGTTCATACTTCACGTGTCGCCTTTATTTTGGTCTCAATCAATATCCACAACCTAGGGGACCCCCGAATGCCACGGATGCTCAGCATAATGGATCACCTAGAATATCAAGCTAACGTCCTAGAGGATCTTGAACGACACTTAAGTAAAAGTCCCGCATTTTTAATATGTTCAGCTGTCGAGCCTCACTAGTTTTTCCAATTTCAGGTCATACCATATGGATGTTGTTTTTTTAATATGGTAAACAACTATCTTTCATCGTTATCTCTTCCCCTATATGTCCCAAATATTGGGTGAAATGATTTATTTTTTCCAACTATCTCTTTGAATTCCAGCATGCCTCAGGCTGAGATGTTGGTCTGGGTTAGATTGATCCCAATCAATCTCTGTCCTTTGTTATCGTACCCTTATATGCTACGAAAGACCTGATCCTATTCCTTGTTTCCCACACCGACCATTTCTCAATCGAGCATTGGAGATTTGGAAAGACCATACCTATCGAAAGGGTCACAAAACCAATGGTCTAAGCTCAATGTACTTAAACTAAGATCACCACCTTCCTCTTCACACGACGTTAAACAATGTAATATACTTGTAACTAAGGGATATAAGACCACTCATCGCTTATCCTATGAGATGATAAACATAAAACTGACTATGACTTTCCATATGTCATCCAGCCTCCTGTTCCATGATCTTTGTAGGCCCATGGCCCAAGTTATAACCTACAACTTTGTGGTGTGGATTGGACTCCATATCCTTGTTCACATCCAACTATTTTTTCCATATCGTTCACATCCCCTGGAGACACCCCCACCAACCGTCCTTTACAGTAGATGTTAAATGACATAGATCCCACCATTCATTACTTATCCTATCATTTGGGTTTCCATCATATTTCACATACAAAGGGACCCTTGAATGGCATGTATTTTTCCCCATGGCTCTCCTACCATCCAAGGCCAACGTCCCCTAGGATTCTAGATGACAATTTGATATGAGTCCCACATTTTGAATATGTCAAGCAGCTGAAAGTAATTGTTTGTCACCATTCCCGGAAACGATATGGATACTATATTATGAACATGGTCAGAAGTCATAGTTGATCATTATTGCGGTTTTATGGTCACCCACATGGGAAGTGAGATGATTCAACTGTCACGACCCATCCTCGGGGCCCATGCCGTGACTACCCCAAGAATATAAAAACCACATCCAAGTAAACGCAACTCCCAAAGAGGCATTTCTAAGCAAGTACTAGTGCTGCGATTCCATCAGTGCCCTCAGAATTTGATTCTGAGCACCGGTTCAAAAGTTAGAAAAACCCGCTCATTTGTTCACTGAACGTACCCGAACCAAACTTCGGAAAATGATTCCGAGCACACCGGGCCTCGGAATCACGTGCTGTCAGAAACTAAGTTGATTTAAAATTGCAAAGAAAATTAAGAAAGAAATTTCCATGAATCTTATGGGTCTTTACATCACTCCCAACTCAGGGTTTTACGTCCCGGTAAAGATACATCAAAATCTAGGGAAGCAAATGTGGGTACTGAGAACGCATCTAAGCCTCCCACTCCCAAGTGCTCTCCTAGAGGTTCTCGTGCTGCCATCTGATGCACATTAGAGGAATCGATCATCCACGTAGGACCCGCTCCTATCGATCCTCGATCCCTATCGGGGCCTCCGCAAAAGTCACGCCATCATCAACGTCTAGCTCCCCATAGTCAATGATATGCGTCGGGTCGTGCACGTATCTCCTCAGCTGAGATACATGGAAGATGTTGTGCACCCGATGCAACTGAGGTGTTAGATCCAGGCGATAAGCCCCCTCGCTGATTATGCTGAGGACCTGGAATCGTCCAATGAAGCGTGGAGACAACTTGCCACCTCTTTTAAATCTCCGTAATCCACGTTGAGGTGAGACACGGAAGAAGACGTGGTTGCCATCCTTGAACACTAGTGGCCTCCGCCTCCTGTCAGCATAGGACTTATGTAGGCTTTGAGATGTCCTCATCTTCTCCTGGTTAACCTGGACCATCTCTGTCGTGGCCCGGACCGTCTATGGTCCCACAAGTGCTAACTCCCCAGGGTCTGTCCAGCCCAAAGGAGATCTGCAAGGTATGCCGTACAAGGCCTCGTATGGTACCATCCCGTTGGTGGTGTGGTAACTGTTGTTGTACAAAAACTTCACCAAGGGTAGGCGGTCCTCCAAGCTACGACCAAAGTCGAGGACACATGCACAGAGCATTTCCTCGAGAGTCTGAATGGTCCTCTCCCTCTGACCATCCGTCTGTGGGTGAAAGGCGGTGCTCAAACGTAACTGCATCCCGAACGCTGCATGCAACCCCTTCCAAAGCTGGGATGTAAACCGATCATCTCGATCTGAGACGATAGATGATGGAACACCATGAAGCCGTACAATCTTCTGAACATAGAGACACCCCATGCTCTCCACTGAGCCCTGCTCCCTGATGGGTAAGAAGTGATCCAACTTAGTGAGTCGGTGGAAAATCACCCAAATAGAGTCGTGACCTCTAGAAGTACGTGGAAGTCCAGTCACGAAGTCCATAGATATCCCATCCCACTTCCACTCCGGGACCTCCAAGGGTTGTACCAAGCTGCCGGTACCTATTGCTCTGCGTTCACCTGCTGGTAGGTGAGGCATCGAGAAACGAACTCTACCATAGCCTTCTTCATGCCCAGGCACCAATGTTGTCATCTGAGGTCCTGGTACATCTTCTCCACTCCGGAATATACCGCCAAATGGGAAGTGTGAAACTCTCTCAAAACCTCCTCTCGTAAAGCGACAGGTACTAAGGTACGTCCTCTGAAAAGGATGTCGTGCTCTTCTCCAAAGGAGAAACCATCAGGTGCTTGTCTGGAGGATATATGTGCATGATGTGTCTCACAGTCAGCGTCCCCATGATGTGCCCTTCTGACCCATTGTATTAGTGGAGGAGAGACTGTGAGATACAGAAGGAAGGTTGCGCCATCTCTATCCACGAAGGATATCTGCAAAGCAGCTAGCTGCTCTGTTGCCTCCTCGAGAAGCTGAATGCCCATCCTCCTGCTGAGAGAATCGGCTACCACGTTCCACTTTCTATGAGTATAGACTATCTAAAAGTCATATTCCTGGAGGAACTCGAGCCATCACTGTTGTCTCAGGTTCAGGTCTTTCTGAGAGAAGATGTACCTGAGACTCTGACGGTCAGAAAAGACTGTAAAGCGCTCGCCCATCAGGTAGTGTCGCCATGTCTTCAGAGAAAATACTACTGCTGCTAACTCCAAGTCATGGGTAGCGTAGTTCTGCTCATGCTGCCTCAAATGACATGATTCATAGGCAATCACAGCCCACTCCTGCATCAGGACACTTCCGAGTCCGGTCCTTGATGCATCACAGTAGACTACATACCCTACTCCCTCCTCAGGAAACCTCAAGATATGGCGCTGGTCATTCTCTGTCTCAGCTCTTGAAAGCTCTGCTGACATCTGTCTGACCACCCAAAGGGTTTCCCCTTATTCATCAAAGCTGAGAGTGGTGTCGCAATTCTGGAGAAGTCTGGCACAAATCTCATATAGTATCCAGCTAGTCCCCAGAAACTTCGCACCTCCGTCACGCTCTTGGGTGGCTCCCAAGCTAGCACTGCCTCGATCTTCACAGTATCCACTGAAACTCCGACCTCAGAGATGATGTGCCCCAAGAAGTGGACCTCGCGTATCCAGAACTGACACTTTGAGAGCTTTCCATAAAGCTGGTGCTCTCGGAGTGTGTCCAGTACTACTCGTAAGTGGTAGGCGTGCTCCTCCTCAGTCGTCGAGTATATCAAAATGTTGATGATGAGGATCCAAGAAAAATCAATCGAGGTATGGCTAAAAGATTCTATTCATGAGGCCCATGAACACCGTTGGATCATTGGTTATGCTGAAAGGCATAACCAATAACTCATAGTGGACATACTGACATCTGAAGGCCATCTTCTGCACATCCTCGTCCCGAACTCTGAGATGATGATAGCCTAACATGAGGTCTATATTCGAGAGCCACCGTGCTCCCTTGAGATGATCGAAGAGGTCATCAATCCTCGGTAGAAGATACTTATTCCTCACCGTCACCTGGTTCAGGCGACGATAGTTGACACAAAGTCGCAAGATCCCATCCGCCTTCTTGGTGAACAATATCGGGGAAGCCCGGTGTGAAACACTGGGTCGGATGAAACCCTTGCCCTGAAAGTCCTCCAAATGTACCCGTAGCTCTCGAAGCTCTGCGGGGGCCATCCGATATGCTGGAGTGGATATCGGGGATGTCCCGGGGTACAGATCAATATGAAAGTCCACCTATCTACGAGGAGGTAGTCCTGGAACGTCATTGGGAAAGACATCTGCGTAATGATCCACCACTGTAGGAAAACTAGGACTCTGCACGTCAACTGCTCCAAGGATGTGGCTATCCAACTGATGAGTGATGGGTTGTCCTCTCCTCTGCGGAAGTCCATCCTGTGCTGAAAAGGCTCCCTTCTCTTTGGTGAAGGTGAACCTTCCCCCGTTGGTGCGTACACATCGCACCTTGCGCCTAATACAGTCAATTTGTGCGTGGACTGTAGATAAACAATCCATGCCCAAGATGACGTTGTAAGGCCTCGACACCGCTACAAGAAGATCCTAGCCAAAGATCTCACTTCCTAGAGTAAGCTCACACTACCGACACCAGTGCGTGATCATCGAGTCGGCTCCCGTAGGAGTCTCTAGCCGTAATGATCAAGACAACGGCTCTTCCAGAATCTCCAAGCTCCGAACAAGGGAAAAAACTATGAAAGAGTGACTTGATCCTCTGTCTATAAGAACTGCAACAATGGAGGAATAGACACAGATAGTACCTCGAATCATCTCGGGCACGCCGTGGTTGTAGGCCTCCACTACGTGGAGCTGTGCCTCTGTCTGCCTGCCAGCTCCCTGTAGCCGGGGTGGACCTCCTTGTAGTGGTGGTGGAAGAGCCCCAAAGCGTCGCACACCACCTGCTGCTCGGCCAGCTCCTCTACCTCATCCTCCTGCTCCCTGCGGACCGCCACGATCGACCCTCTACCTCTGCCTGGGTGGCCCCTCAACTGTCTGCTGCTCCTCGACATGGTGGGTTGGATAGTCACGTGCCATGTGTCCATGTCGGCCGCATGTGTAGCACTGCCTGCCTCTCGAAAGACTAGCTCCACGCTGTGTGCCCCGCACTGCTGAGCCAGTGTCCTGAAGACGTCTGCATAAGAGTCTGGACTGCCTGGACCCCTGAGTCATCTGTCGATTGCCTGTCGCAGGAGACTCTGCTATGTGCCGCCCCGCGGTAGGTCTCGATGCTGATTAAGGCTCAGCAAGGAAGCTCTTGATCAAAAGGGCTCGCTCTAGTACTCCTGCCTGTGTCAGAATACTGAGAGAGATCAGCGATGCCCTGATCTCATGTCTCAATCCCTGCTCAAAGGTCCAGGCCCAGAAGAATGGGTCATGCACCATGTCGTTCGAGTAGCGCGAGAGATCGTTAAATCTCGCCGAGTACTGGGCGAATGTCAAGCTACCCTATCGCAGCTGAAAAATCTCCTAGATGTACACCGCACAGAGGGTGGGCGGGACAAACTCTGAGCGTAAGAGTCCCTCAAAGTCTGTCCAGAGAAGAGATGACTCATCGTGCACCTGGAGCATCAAGCTCCACCATCGGCCTGCTGCTGCGTGCCGTAGGCTCGCTGCAAGGGTCAACATGAGGTCTGCTGGTGTCCTCACTAGCCTGAAAACTCGTACAACTGCCTCCAGCCAGTACTCGGCTACCTGGGGGGTCCGTCTCCCCACGGAACCTAGGCGGTCGCTAGCGCGGAAACTCATGCAGAGATCCAAGGGGACGTGCATCGTCAGCGGCTGGGGCTGTAAGCATTGGTGGCTCGGCGGGTAGAGGTATCGTCGATGCCTCAGCTATCAAAGGGCCCTGTACCGAGGCCTCGTCGCTCAGTGGGATATCGCCACACTCAACTCTCGGAACCCTAGCTGGATACTATCGTGGGGCCATCCTGAAAAGGAAACAGGTTCACCACAGTCAGAACAGTATACCTGGTGAGCTGATATAAAGTAATCACAAAGAAAACATGAAACACACATGCAATCAATGTTTTCGTGCATTAAGTCGGAAATCATAAGTCAGGGTCCTGGTATACGGATACGTTGGCCGCCGCACCAACACTGGGCTCCCTGGACTGATAACCACACTCAATACGCTTAACACTATTGATTCACCTAGAAGAAAGATCAGTGTCCTTGGTAGAACCGAACTCCTCTGATACCAATATGTCACGACACGTCCTCGGGGCCTGTGCCGTGACTACACCAAGAATTTAAAAACCACCCCCGAGAAAACACACCTCCGGAAAAGGCATTTATAAGCATGTACCGGTGCTGCAATTCCATCGGTGCCCTTGGAATATTATTCTGAGCCCCGATTCAAAAGTTAGAAAAACCCGCTTGTTCGTTCACGGAACATACCCGAGCCAAACTTCGGAAAATGATTCTGGGCACTCCGGGCCTCGGAATCACGTGCCGTCAGAAACAGTGTTCTTATAAAATTTCAAAGAAAATTAAGAAAAGAATTTCCTTGAAATTTACTAGTCTTTACATCAACATTTCCACCCATTCGTCCCACGCATAAGAAAATAAATTAGGCAACTATAGTCTTAGCTCGATGACCATAAACTATGATCTACCAAGTTCTCTCTACAATACGTTAAAATTCCCCACATCTTATAGAACTAAAATTGGATGGATTTTCATCCTCATAGGATACATAGTAAAACCAAGACATTTTGTCTTCGGGTCCATTTTATGTTCATTTATCCTTTTTCTCAGCCTCTTGGCCTGAGTTCTCTCCAGGAATTATGAATGGTGTGTCTTAAGTGGTCTTACACCCTCAATCATGTCAGGTTAGTCACCATTCCACACACATTCTTCCTGGAGTTATCACCCTCTTATTTTCATCCACACATCATGATGTTAAACTACACTAAATCTTTAAAACCATGTATGGATAGATTCCCATACTCATGGTATTTGTAGGAACATTCAGATTATTTTTTTGCGGGTCCATCCATGTTTCATAGAGACGTAGTCAGCTTCTTAGCTCCCATGCACAAGTCCTCCAGGAGGAGGGTATGTGGCGTGTCATGGGCATATTCTTTCATTCACATCATGTTTTTAATAGCCACCCCACATACATGTCCCTCTTGAGAACTCATGTTCTCCCTATTTTCCAGTCATCTTTTTGACTCAGTTTCCATTGATTTGGGCCACTAAACCCCCTTTGCCTGTTCACCAATGTGTCAAGAAGCAATCTAGTTTAGGGGAATGAGTGTCGGAGTCAACAAAGACATGTTAACACCCATTTGCATATTTAATGTTCCCCTTAATTTGGTCTTTCATCACCATTAACATTTGAAAGGACCCCTGAATGTCATGGTTTCTAGGCACCAGTGATCTCCTACCACCATGGTTCAATGCCCTGAGAATTTTGAATGAAAAATTGATACATGTCCCATGCTGAAAATACTTTCAGCGTTTGACACTCATTTGTTTCTCTCTTTTCATGTCACATGATATGGATTATGTGTTTCAAACATGGTCAACAACTATCGTACATCGTCATGCCACTCCCATTAAGACCTAAATATTGGTTTGATAATTCACATCATCTACAACTCCACCATTTTTATGTGGAATTTAAACACTCTTGGTTATATTCCTCAATGTGTGTTTGCACGTTAAGCGTACAAGGCCACAAGGAGGCTTCATTCGAGGCTCCAAAACATTTTCACCTTTCTTATATTCTACGCTTTTCAAGGACCTTCTCCATCCATATTTCCAACATCAAGTGTGGTTCACATGGGATTAGGGATTTGGTCAAGGATTAAGCCCGTTTGGAATAATATCACTTCCCATGGTCGAGCACTATGACCTTAAACTGAGATTCCTATACATCTTTTCTTCAAGATGTTTAATTGACTGACATCTTCAAGAACTATGTACGGCTTGAATACTATCATTATGGGATACATATGAATTCCAAGACCTTTCATCTTCAGGTGTAGCTTACGCTCCACTAATTATCTCATCTATTCAGGCTTTTTTCCTAAGCTTCTGTAGGATTTCATGGTGTGGTATATTTTGTTTTATGTACCCATTATCATTGGGTTTCAATAGACACACCATTTACTTCCCATTTAAAGGCTAGTCTCTCCTACCTCTTTTCATGCATGACGTTAAACCGTACTCTCATAATTTCATAAGTCTTGATTATTATACTCATGGGATATGTACGAACATACATACATTTCATCTTCAGGTCCAACCCCATATTGTTGGATCTGTTTCGTCCCATTGGCCAGAGGATTCTCCCTATAAATTTTTTGAGGCATGGTGTGTAAATTGTCCTCGTTCACACCAGGTATGCTTTATCACACCATACACATTCCATATTAAACCTCATACTTTTGTATGCTTCCAAGCTGTATGACCTCAATCTATACATATTGGTCCACCATGACTCTAAATTGTTGCACTATTGTTGCACGACATTAAAATTCATGGGTTGTTCCTATCATATGAACCTACACTATGACATTATTGTCCTAGATTCATGTCAAAAAATGGCATTCCAATGTGATGTCCTCACTCGATGGGACATCATGATTGCTATTGATCATCCACTATGTCGTTTGTCTAGACCTGGACATGACTTGAGTCTTGTAGAGATGTGTGGATTATTCAACATAGTTTTTTTACAAAAAAAGACACACACATCCATCATAAAGAACAAACTATATCTATCAAATGTTTCTTCCTTTAGTGTGTGGGCTAGACCGACACGATAGTATCTTCCATGGGGATGGTACCCAAAAATTACACTTCAAGAACTATGTACGTATTGGTCCCCATTGTCATTAGGTACCTTGGAATTCCCATGAACTTTTCCTCGGGCCCATCCCAACATTCATTTTCAGTCGTTCGACATAAAACCTCCCCAGGGAGCACAAGGTGTGATGTAGAATCCAATTGTTCACATTCACATTGGGTTTTTTAATTACCACACCATGTGTATCCCCCCTCATAATGAGTTACGGTCTGAGCTCTAAGAACATAAAAAACAACGACCCCACCGTCCTTATCACAGACCACTAAACTATGTGAAATTTTCCATAACTACATGTGGATTGATTCCCATTCTCATGGGATAGTAAGAACACCCAAAAAATCGTTTTTTGGGTCCAGAACTAGGTATCTTAAATCCTACACCATTTTTCGGCCCCTTGTCTGGAAAAAATTTTGGAGCATGTGGTGTGGATAGTATATCTTGCGTTCAAATTCACATTAGGTTTTGAAACAACTGCACCATCTCTCTCCCTTGTCTCTTCCCAACCTGATATGAGATCCGTGACCCTAAACTATGATCTCCATATGGGAGCTATGCATCACGTTTGGATACGTTTCCACCTTATGCACATTCCATTAACTAGGTCCACTCTTAATGGTCCTCTCTATGACCTTATTCTAGGAGCATGCGACCCTAGGACCCTTGTCCTTGGAAATGGATTCGACATCCTCTATCTGACACATCTCATTGGCCTACTCAAATGCATCGTGGAAGAAATCACAATGTGTGTAATTTTCACATAAAAATACCCTTGTTTTATTTCCATGCTTAATGATCCCTTTATTTGGATCCATATCCACTTCCATGTCTTAAGGGACCCCCATTATAGCCTAGTTTCATGACACATTAGCTCACTTACCATCATGGGCTAACACCCTTGAAGACCCTAGATGCCATTTGCGATAAGTACTTTATTTCAAACATGTTCACCGGTCTACCATCATTTATCGGTCCCCATTCCAGGGTAACACAAAATAGATACTGTGTTTCAAACATGGTCAGCAGTTATTCCCTACCATCACATTACAATCATTGTGATCCAAATATTGGTCATCATGAATCACTTCTTTCCAGTCCCTTGTGTTTAAGTGGAATCCCTATACACCTGGTTTTACCCATTCACGTATTTATTCTCATTATGTTGGCTGATCAGTAATATTTGGACATTTTTCACCTAGCATCCCATTGATCCAGATTTGTGCCTCCTTATACTAGGAAAATTCAATCACTGCCCCTTGTTTCCAACACCAAGAATGACTCATGTGGACTTAGATGTTTTGGTGGGATGTATACCATTTTAGCAATGCCACACCTACCTTTTTCGTCCTTCATGATGTTAAACTATAATCCCATAACAATGTAAGGCTTTATTCTCATCTTAATGGGGTATGTAGGAATGCCCAAACACACTTCTATGGGTCCAACCCCATGTTTGACAACAGTGGGACTACGGTATAATGATTCCCACTAGGAACATGTGGTGTGATGTGGACTAATTATGTCATCATTCACGTTGAGATATGTACAACACCACACACTTTTTTGGGTAGCCATGTCCTCAACACATGTCCTTAAACTGCATCCCTACACTAAAAAAATCTGGATTCCACTTGATAACATGGTATGTGTCAGCTTCCTCACCAAACAGGGTTCCCCCTGCCAGTATTTATCTATAGCCATACTGTGTTCAAGAACTATGTTTGTCCCTATTCTCATATTTATGAGATACGTAGTGACACACATGATTTTTGACTTGGGCATATCCCTAGTCTCATTAACCCTTCTGGCCCCTTGGCCTCGATCACGGTCCAGGAAGTTTTACCTTAAAACAATGTTCACCATCCACACTGTATGACATTAAACTATGTGTCTATCTTCCTTATTTTTGTGTTGTAAAACTACAATGCGTTCTAGGACCTCACAAGAGTGCTCTTGTCTTGAATTAGTTGAGAACTCTAATCAGACCAATGTGTCCACCAAATGTTTTTTGGTTATAGTGGATTAATTTCAAGAGTGTTTTAATCCATTAAAACAACCCATCACTCTACCCTCCAAACATCTGTGCCTTTTATTTAGACACTCATTATCCTTCATACCTAATGGAACCCACTAAAAGTATGGATATTCAGCCTATGGATCGCCTACATTCCTAGGGTGTCATTATGAAAGACTAATAGAGGAAATTTTTAGTCAGACCCCTTTTTTCAGACATAGTTAGCAGTCAACCCTCATTTGTTATCCCCATTTCAGGCTAATGTAATATTGATACTGTGTTTCAAACACGGTCAATAGATATCATTTATTATCATTCCATCCCTTCATTGTTCTAATTTTTGTGTATCGTGAATCACACATTCCACATCCCTATTATAGGATTGATTCCAACGCCCCTTGAGTTACCCCTCTTGTGCACTAGAGCACTTTTGAAAAATAAAAATAATTTTTTTTGATAACTCCACTCTCTCGTCTGGCCACCCTATTTCGTCCAAGAAATATGGATTAGTTGTTTAGACCTCGAATTCCCTGAGCCTGGACAGAACTCTCATATTTGAATGGAATATCAATGACGGCATCCCATGATTCTCAAATCGGGAAAGACCCAGTAATCATAGGGGTTGATCGCTAGATATTTCTTGAAATTGATGGATGTGAGGAAAGAAAAAATAAATATTGGAACTCATTAACGAAATCAAAATAAACAATAAATGAACGAGAGCACATTTATGTGATTACAAAAATTACAACGCTCAAGGATTGGCCCCTCCCATAGATGGGTTGACCTATTCAATAGAGTGTTCTAGCTATACTAGTCTCTAGCTGGAAGAATTAAGGACCCACTATCACTATTTATGCTCCCACTCATCCTCGATGGTAAATAGGTTGTAATTCGTCAGCCTCAATTTGTGCCTGATCCTCGTTGGCTAAGATACCGACCATTTCATGAAAGTATCTCTATATATTCCCTTCAGCCACTAACATCTGGTCCTTAATGAATAATATGATTCCCCATTGAGTGTAGAGGAAAGTAGAGTATTCGTTCCCCTACACCCACAACCGTTGAATCTCATTTTTAGCCTCCCGGATCCTCTTAATATTAACCAATTTCTTCTGATTCCATCCCAAACCACGTTCACAATCTTGATTCTAAATATTTTCCACCATGATGTCTCAGATGATCACGTGGGGACATAGGTAATCCACTACCCCAGTGCATAGTTTTCACTTCTAGGAATGAAGCATTCACATATGTTCAATACATTATGCTAGAGGGGTATCCCCGATGAAGCTCCAGATCAATTTCCTGGACTGGTGATGTGAAATCATGTTATCCTCCTCATCTGAAGCCATCTTTTCCCAGTCTGCGATATCAGTGGGTTCATATGCAACGAAAACCTCAAGGAAATCATCAGCAGGATCTTAATCTGGTTTCTGATAGGGTAGGTTAGAACCCATGTCATCTTATTAATCTCCTTCATCGGATTCCACCTCAATGATTTCAGATTCCACCTTGCTGAAGGTCATGCTTATGATCAAGAGCACTATGGCCTGGTCAGTTTGGGTGTCTGCAACCACATCCAAAAACGATCCCTGAGGAAATGTTGCGCCACGAGATTTAGTCATCGATTACACGGAAGATCCCTCCATTTGAATAACCGTGTGAACAAAAAATTCCTGGAAATAAGTTATCCATATCAATGGATTATAGTTATATATTCTGTGAAGCAAATTTCATATATCAAATAGTTTATCTCACCCCCGAGCTATTTCCTTTAGGACCCCGATGCATGGCCCTCCATAAATGGTAAGGAAATTCAAAGACTCTAGGAGAACAACACTGGGTATCACACTCATACTAGGCACACTAATCGTTATGGCCATGGGTGCAGAACCCGATGTCCTCACATCTACATCTACTATTGTGTGGGAGTGGGTCTTGTGTATGATAACCACCTTCACTGGTCAAATATTAGTTGGGATATGCTAAATGTCCTTGATGTTGATAGCCATAAAATAGATTATGGTTTCACTCAATATAATCTAAAAACTCTCCAGGTTTGGAGTTTGTGACCTCACCCTCCTTTAGAAGGCCCCCTCAACTGGAATCCACCCCATGATGTCTTTTAAAATTATTTTGATAGAGGTAAGTGCCCTCTTAATTTTGCAGAAAACAATTTAATAGGGTCGGTTTGATAACGAAACACATTGAATCGATCCGTCATAGGACGTGGAGCACCCTGAGAGTGCACAATATCCTCCAACATGGTAATATACGGCTCCCCATCTGCTTGATACCCTTCAAAGTCGGCCCTGGTTGTGCCACTCCCAAAATAATTCATCCCGATATGGTTTAGTTGGGGCCACATCTAAGAAGGGTTGAGAAAATTTATATTGACATTTCCGATGTCCCAAGCCTCCATGAAGAATGATTTCTCAGGCATGTCTATATGGAGCAGCTGCTTCCCTAGAGCTTGAGTGGGTATTCTATGGAACTCCATGGGTGTTCTCCCTATCGATAACTTTTCTCCTATGGGACCTCTAGGACCATTTCTACCTCTTTCCTCTTGGTTGGTGCGGGTGTCAATGTTGTATCAGCCCCCCAACCATAGGATATTCTCACCTCCTTTAGGCCCTGAACTCAAGGTTGTGGGGGGACCCTGTCACTTGTAGGTACGATCTGCTGCTTCATCAACTCCCCTGATTAAGCTACCTCCTAACTCTTAGCATACACCTTCACACGTCCATAGATACCTTTGGGAAGAGGTAGCTCATTTCACATATTCCCATCCGCCCTTGTTAACATGTTCCACATCTGCCTCATCACATATGGATGTTCTTCATGGGTAACTCCCAAGTAGTCATGTGGGGTGATCCTCTACATGCCATGGAACTACCTCCAAAAACGGTGTGGTATGTATGGATCATAGAGAGGCTCATGATCAACCTACTCCATCCAAACACCACCATGAAAATCCAAGAGGTAAGAACGATGCTTCTCCTTTCCCTTACAGTCATCAGTGAACACACATGTTGGTAATGGGAATGGGTTGATGTTGTATATGTCCACCTTCTTGACCCGTTTCAGCACTAGAGATAGGGTCATCATAATTAGAAAACTCACCAATGTTTTCAGAATAGCCTATCAAATGAACTACCCTAGAGGAGAAGTGGGGTTCTGGTAATCATAGATGCCCCGAACATTCATCACTATACACCCATACAGATGTTGGAATGTTCCAAATACCTTGTGAAACTTCTCCCCATCACTGATACGCCACAGTACCCTATAACATTTAGCGAGCATCGAGATCGCCAGATTGACCCACTCCTCCAATTCCAACTTGGGATCCATAATAAATGTGCTCTGCCACACAACATTTTTGCGTCCCTTACTGGAAGAATTCTACCGCAAATGAGTGCAGAGATGAACTCAGCCAACAAGACCACTGGATGATACTCAGTGCTAACCCTAAATCCCCATGTCTTCCATTGGAATTCATCAAAGAGTCACTAGTAGGGTTTCTCCTTGCTACACTGAAACCCCTTTGAGTAGGTTGAAGACCACTAGGAAAACATCCCATCTGCAGGGAAATTCAATAACTGACTGAATTATCGATTAATGTGGGCATCCCTCACAGACAGAATATCCTTCCCTGAAAGCTGGTCTATCAATTCCTTTTCTAACGGTATAATCTTATCCATGTCTTCATGTGTATTCATGGTAGGGAGGAACTCATCATACATCGACACCAATATCAGGACCCCTGAGATTTTTTGTAGGTCTTAGTGGCAAATACCAACCTCACCTTGGTGAAAATGGAAAATGATAGTCCTCGATGACCACCTTATCATCAACTATAACCTTAGCTACTATGGTTGGTTGATGAGAAATTGGGAGTCCGATTCCACCTCATATTTTGCTACTTGCCTCACCTCTTCCACAGGATCTTTACATGAGGCCTGTACCCAACATACCCATGCCCAATCATATGTGAAGTTGTCACCGTGGAACATATCCTACTCATCAGTACACCCTTTATTTGTATCCCCCCAGGATGCCTTCAGAATGGTGTGGTACCTTGATGGAGATACCTCTGGCTACAATGACTTCCCATCAATGATGATCACTTGATTATACAAGCTGTTGGGATTGATAGGTGTAAAATCCTCCCATGTATGTCCATCGGCTGCCAAGAACCATTGGTACTGACACTACATTCTTCTGAACTAGTAGGCCAGCTCCACCCTACTCACTTCGGGAATGAGAACATCATCCCTCAATCCAAATCCATATTGGGGTAGCCTTTGGAAAAAGGATTATTTGTTTTTGAATGTCTGACAATATATCCACCAGAGACTCGCGGTCCATGTGGCTCCACTCACACTCCCTGATTCCTGGTTAATAATCCAGCTCTTCACTCTAGTCATCCTCACCATGTAAACCCTGGCATCTTCCTGGTGATCCATTCCATCATAATATTATTGAAATTTTTTCCTGGATCATATTGCTCACTCACAGATCTCATTATAGAGGTTGGTCACAAAGACAGGTCGTAGAGTCCTGCCACATACCTTGCTGACACATGCTACAGAGTTCATACTCCAAGAGTCAGAAGACTCACTTTGTTCCACAGAGCAGAAATGACTTGATTCACAATAAATTTTCTGGATCATTCTGAGCTTCATGAATCGAGAGAGAAATTGAAAAAAATTAAGAGATGTGTAAAAAATAGGGTTCAGCCTCCCCTATTTATAGGTGTTGACCCACTTGGCATCACGGTGTGCCCGATTACCACTAGCTTCATGAAATTCTCATCCCATGTATCGAATATCTACATCACGACCCTACTTCGTGATGTTTATTTCTTGATTAGACAAATAATTTTGGTGATCTACCCTGAGACTTGGACCCTCCATTTCTCATCAATCCAACTATGATGGGGGAATTTTTTTTCCAAAATATGGGGAGAGGAAAAGGATTAACAGAGGAATCCAAATCCAAAGGGGCTACCATACAAATCCCATTCATAGATCCCTTTACCAGCAAGGCCTTATTTGATACCCTTATGAACATAGATATCATAAAGCTGAATCTACCTCTAGCACTATCGTAGAGTAAAAGAGGTTATAGGTTTCACATTTATAACAAAATTAATTATAAACATTGGGCTATGGAGGGAACAAGATCACCTTTGTGATCCCTGTAACATTACAAAATCCTTCGCGAGCACCGTGAAGGGAATTCAAGAGGGATATGCATTGAGGAGGGGATGATGGTTGACTCCATGTATATGAAAAACATGACACAATCCATATATGATCATGGAGTTCCACGTGGATTTATAACCAGATATCTGAGCTTTGTACCACCCTTCCCTTATAAATACCCAACTTTTCTCAAACCCAAATGAGAGATATCCTCACCTATCGCCTACCCAGCTCCCAAATGGCAAAGTATCTTCTGCTCTAGGAATCCTTGAGAAAAATGATTTCATCAATTTACTTGAGCATTGAGAAAAAACAATCCCTTATCTCAAATACAACCCCTCTTCAATCAGGGATTCCTTTCGCGGAGCCCACGAGATATCTCAAAGGAAGAAGATCCTTAAGGGGACTCGGTTCAACGCAGAGTACTCATGCTTTGAGAACTCCCTTCTATATACATGTGAAACACATGCTGAAGCAGGATCATTGTGCTTTACAAAGTACATTACTTTGCTGAGCAATGATTTACAAGGCACCCATGCTCCGCGATGTCCTACTCGGTGAAAGTACATGCACTTCATGGGAAGACCAATTATATAAATGTATACCTTATTCCTAGGATAGTACACTCCACTTCACGAATCATACCCGTTTTTTAAAGTCGCTCAACTACATGGAGAAAAATAGAATTTAAATATCCTTTCCTTGGAACCCTTATGCTTCGAAAACCCTTTTCTGCATGGTCCTCCAGACTTGAGTGATGTGATTTAACAGTCCCTTGGACGATGCTTATAATTTCATCGATTAGCCTCTTGTTTCATTGAATATGAACGATAATGGATAATTCACATTATCATTGACACACTAACGTTATCCCCTCAATGGATCACTCTATAACACCACCCCATAATGGAATTTTTGATGCCTTCCCTTTCACAAGGTTGGGTGGGTATCAATTATGTATGTCCTAGGGATGCGGACTAGACCCGCCTCGTCCGAGATGCAAGATGTTAAACTACCAAGAACCATAGTCATTAGCACATTATGTTAAAATGTGGCCTCACCCTATGAGATATGTGTGGGGCACCTGACCTCAGACATTCTCTATGCCCACTGGTCTCTATGGGAGTGGGATCGTCCTCAAGTGGAACAACATCCTCTTTTAAGGAGTGGCGCCCTTCCATGGGGAAGGAATACCATCTTGTTCTATTCCACAAGCCTTTATTACTAGATGTAGAATCCATGATCCTCCTCTCTACTTTTGTTCTAATGACTAGAGGAGATATTGGAAACAATACCTCCATTACCCCATCCATCTACCCATGGGCTTTTTTCCACTGGGCTGCCATCTCGGAGTAAGTCCTAATATCCATCACCCTGGGATGATAAACAATATTAAGCCCCATTTTTCTCTTTGGAATATTAACCATGTGTATGCACCAATATATTCCCCATTTATGCACCTTCAAGATTTGATCATCAGGTCTATGAGGCCTCTTGTTTCTCAAACCGTGCAGGACTGACGTGGGATTAAAGTAAGCATTAAATAAGGCGTCCTTACTTGGACACATTAGAGTGTAAGTTCCTCAACCTATTTCTAACTATGTGGACTTCAATACTCTTCCTCTCTAAGAAATGTATGTAGTAT
The DNA here is from genome assembly GCA_963277665.1 of Viscum album. Classification (NCBI taxonomy): domain Eukaryota; kingdom Viridiplantae; phylum Streptophyta; class Magnoliopsida; order Santalales; family Viscaceae; genus Viscum; species Viscum album. The sequence continues at coordinate 2,043,098,494 of OY728150.1, read as the reverse complement.
GCCTCCATGATGTTCAATCCCAACAACCATTGGTCTTGGCCACTTCATATCGGTCCACCTTCGTCCTGTATGATGTTAATATTTTTCTAACATTTGGAACTATGTGGGAATTGATCCATTCCCTCTCCATGAAAGGTATGTAAGAATCCTCTCTGAGGTACAATCCCTACACCCATTGGTCTTGACCAATTCACATTGGTCCAACATTTTCATTTATTATTTTAAACTATCTCCCCCACTCCCAACTACATGAAATTTGATCCTTTCCCTCTCCAAGAAAGGTACATAGGAAGCCCCTCTGAGGTTCATGACCAACACCCCTTGGTCACTGACACATCATGTTGGTCCACTTTCATCCCGCATGACATTACACTGTATCACCCATTCCAAACTATGTGGACATTGACCATTTTCCCCTACATGCAATGTATGTACGAAGCCTCCCTAAGGATCAAGCCCATCACCCATTGGCCTCAACCACATTACATCGATCCACCTTTATGCAACATGATGCTAAACTACATCCCTCATACCAAAATACATGGACATTGATCCTTTACCTTTCCAAGAAAGTTATGTCAAAAGACTCCCTAAGGGTTAGTCCTTACACCCATCGGTCCTGACCACTTCATAATGGTTAAACCCCGCCCCGCTCAATGTTAAACTGTACACCCCCTTTTCGTCAATCATGATGCTAAAATGATTACTTTCAAACATAGTGGGTTTTCATCACTATTTCTGAGTAAGGGTGTGTAGTAAGACTCCCTAAGGATCATACCCAACCAGTAGTAATCCATTTTCACCTCAACCATCATCAATCAGATGGAACCCCAACCAGTGATATGCCGTTGGAACCCCAACTGACTGTAAGCCGTTGGAATGCCAACCGGTGGTAAGTTGTTGTAATGCCAAATAGCAGTAAGCTTTTGTAGCCCCCAAAAATAGGAAATATATTGTAGTCCATAATCGATGGTAAGACATTATAGTCCCCTTGGATGGGACCCACATATCTGGTCCTCCCCTCAGGCGCCTGACCAACTCGTGATGCTAACGACACATAATCCCCAATTATCATTATCAGGTCATTTTCCTCTACGCACACCCTGATACAATTTCCGGTTCTCAAACAATTTGTTCTTTGATTGACTATCACGAAGATATGTAGGAATCGTATATATGGTTGAATCCCATCAATCACATCCCATTGTGTTCTGTCCCTCGATCCCTTTTATGTTCTGGTAAGATAATTCACCAACCTAAGGGTTATATTCCCTTCGTGTCTCATTCATACATACATTCTCATGGGATTCCTCCTCAGGTGTCCCATCACCCCACCGAACTATGAGGAATTTGATTCTCTAAAAAATTGATATAGAGGAAGTCTATTCGAGGCTCAAGACTGACATCACCATCATCCTCATGTCAGTTCCATATCATTCTAAATCAAATTCTCTCAACCATCCATATCCATCCTTATAATTATCTGTGTAGATGCTTCTCCGTGAGATCATTCCATCCACCTCTACAATGCTCCTTGCATTACCAGGGCTACTAACCATGTGTATGCCCCAGGATGTCTTTGGTCATTGTCCTCTTCACAAACCCTGATATATCACCACTTCAAATGACACAGGTTTTAATCAATGTCTCTCGAGACATGGTATGTTGGAAACCTCCATGAAGATCAATTCCAGCTAGCGATTAACCGTGTTGTCTCCTTTATAGGTACCCAATACCCTAATATCTAACATCATTAGACGTTGTGATCCACCAACCTAATAGGAATCGCTGGTTCTTCCTCATAAGGTTACACCCATCTAATCTACACTTATCAGTTTTCAGATCAATCTGATCCATCTTTGCAAGATGTTAAAGTCGCAATATACCCCATGCTTAACATGGGATGCTTTGGAAAACCATTGAGACATGCCTATGGAATTTGATTCTTCACAATCATTGTAGGATTCATTGGGCTTCCACGTCCTCGAGAAGCCCTATCATAAGAGGAAAACCTAGACTGATTAGTTTTCTAGCATCTAGATATGCCAGTGATGTCCAACATGAAAACTCCACCAACCGAATGTTGCTTCCCTAACTTGACTACTTAGAATGTCCTGATAGAAGTAACATAGTTAATAGATGTCCATGTATGCATAGAACTGCGAATTGTTCCATGAACAATGTCATAATATTTAATGGAGACCCAAAATATTTAATGAGTTCTGAATAAGAATCCATGGAAGGAGAAACTGACATCCCTTAATACCATTTCGATCAAGGAGAAAATTTCCTTGAATAAGTGATGGATTTCACCAGCCTTTGGAAAGTGGGAATGCATGGAAACATACTGGTACATCCTCGAATTATTGATGTGCTCCCCAAAATATGTGTTAGAAACACATTTCTTTGATATGGAGATTTTTAGTAGTCATTGAATTAACATAAATATATTTCAAGAATATGTCTGATATTAATTTCATTATAACTACATGGTTTAAAAATAATTTATTTATGTTAATTATGAAATAAAATAAAAACACTCAATTAAAAACATTATGTCTTTTTCGGGTAACTTCCTTAGGGTTGCAACAATAAATTTATATGATGTATTTATAAAAAAATAAGGATTATAGGGTGAGAGGATTAATTTTGGGAAGTCATTTGGGAAGGAATTCGTTGAACCATAATGGATTTAATGGTTTTAATTATTGATAGGTGTGATTTCTCTTTTATAATTTATAAAGATAGATAGATTTGTAAATACTAAAAAATATTCAATAATAAGAGGTCACTGTCATCTCATGTGACTCCAAAATTGACAATTAAGGGAAGTTTTGGATTATATTTTCTATAAAAACATCAACCATACAAAATAACACATGCTTTAAATGGGACATTCCATATTTTTTTACTCCCTTCTTTTCAACTTTATTTTCCAACACTATAATTAGTTTTTTAAGACAAATAAATAAATCATTAAGCCTTCAATAAAATTATTCATATTTGATAGTTTGTAAATATTTATTATAAATAAAAAATTGATTTTATGAAATTGAATTCCATTTTTGTAAAGACATTTTTAACAAAATCGCATGTAACATGAAAAAATAATTATTTTACGCAAAATTGCAGTAAATAATTTTATTAATCATTAGTTATAATGAAAATACTTATTTTAAATTATTTGAAATAATAAATTTTTTAAAAAATAAAATATATTTCTTTAAATTAAATTCATAAATGAATACATTTAAAATTTAAAATTATTCTTCTAGACGTGATAAAAAAGTACGTTTTTACAGAGAAACTACTCAAATGTTTATAATGATTATATTAAAAGCCTATTTTTTAAAATGTTTTCAATGAAATAAATTTTATTAATAAATATAAATTTGGACTAATTTTACATTTAAACAAATTAATTATTTATTTAACATCGCAATTTATTTAAATGAAATTAAATTTTATAAATAAAATTAAATATTTCAAACAATTATAAAAAAATTAAACTTTTCATGAAAAATTTTAAAGCATCACCAAAATGAAATTTGGAAAATATTCTTTATTAAATAAATTTTATTTTATCGAAAATATTTTCCATATGTGTTAAATAATAATAATAAATTATGTGCACAATGTCTGACTAATCCGTACTTCTTAAAAAAATAATTTGTTTAGAAAACATTTCTTCTTTGGAATGATTCTCATTTTATTAATAAATATTAGAATGAAATAGTTTTCGTAATATATTTAATTTTATTCATACCCTCCAATCCAAAAAATCGGTGATAACTATTATGTAAAATAATAATATTTTAATGATTATTCACATTTTATTGAACATTGTATTGCGTGTAATGAAAGGTAAACTAAAGGTAGTGTGTAACAAAAGATAAAATCTCTTTTGTGTATTTTGAATGATACTGAAGTGATTAAATTTAATTAAAATCAATGAATATATTGCAAAGTCTTTGGTTTTTGTCATGAACCAACATGGGTCAACCCCTAACTGATCACCTGAGCAGGCCCACGACATCCCTAATCCATTTTCCAAATCATCTAGTGGTGGAAACATGTACCATGGGAATAATGAGAGTAAAGGTGGGAAGGATTTAGATAGTAAAAAAAAGTTTAAAACTTAAAGGATATATTGTAATAGCCAAGACAACTCATGTCCAAAACATTGTGAAAATTCAATCTTAAATGTTTTTTGGGAGGTCATAGTGACTCATTTCAATATCGATCAAAATTTTAGTATTCTAACTATATGTCATAGTTGTGAGTCAGAATGGTGAGTCAAAATTGTGGGTTAGGATGGTGAATCGTAATCGTGAGTCGTAGTTGGTGAGTCAAAATGGTAGGTTGCAGGGGTGATTCACCCCAGTAGCTCGTGCTGGTGAATCACACCAGTATCTCGAACTGGCGACTCATCCACCTAAGAATTGCACCTATAGCTCTTCAATGGTAGCTCATACTAGTAAATCATTAACAGGTTACTTTCACACGTATCCCGTCAATGGTATCTTTATAGTAATTACTCACCGTATGATATTTCACCGGTGACACACAATGATGAATCACGTAACGTTGATTTATTTTCATTAGTTATTTAAATTTCACGAATTCTCTAGTTTTTTATGTATCGTACATTAAATGTTTCATTTGATGTCAAAATGAATTTAATACCATATTCAATTGTTTTGGGTGTTGTTTTGATTCATATCTATGTTTTTAAAATTGAATTATACTTTTACGTCCAAACTGCACAGTCTTGGTCATGGCCCTCCATTAATTGATTTTTAAAACAACTATTTTTGTTTTTTTAGGATGTGTATTTTCTAAAGTCGGGACCTTATCTTCTTAATGTGGTTCCTTCTTATCTTCGTACACCCTGAAAATTGCTTCTCTAAGGTGTCATACTATTCTTCTGTAGCATTTGGATATAGCATTCCCATTGGAGTTTCCGGTGCATATGTCGCCATGTCTGGGTGCAATCTAGAAGGGCTGATTACTATTATATCAAGTAGGTTTCTTGCATCCCACCTAATTCTGTATCATGTGGTTTATGTGTAATAATTATTCTAATTGAATATAGTGAATTCCAAATTAAATAAATAAAATTAATTCCACTTATGATCAATTTTCACGGGCTAGAGAAAGTGTCATATTATCTACTTATTATTTTATTTTTGGTTGTAATTGAGAATTATATAGGATAAACACCCTACTAAAAATCATAGCCACTGGAGTTCATTATCTATGCATGGGATGTTCTCACAACTGGAAAATGATCCTATACCCATGGTACAAAACTGTGGGTATAGACCCCAAAACCATGGGTATAAGCTATACCAACGGTTTAGGGATCCGTGGTTATTGGTGGTGTTGTTATAGGTCCATGAACTATACCCATGGTTTTTCTAAATCATGGGTATAGGTTTTCCAACCGTGTCATAACTCTATACCCACGGTTTGGAAACCATTGGTATAAAATATTTTACAAAATAGCAGCCTGTGGGATTCGATCTCATGACCACATCTCCATTCACGAGTATCCATACCACTACCCCATCACAGCATATATGTATATATATATATATGTTATCAAATATATTTATTTAACCCGTGGGTATAGAGGAATAAACTGTGGGTATAGAACTCTTGCCAATTTTTTTTGTTCCTGCGGAATAAATAAATTTTTCGCACACACGTGGGAAACCTATACCCACAGTTTGTCAAAATTGTGGGTATAGGTTGTTTATTTGAAGACTATACTCATGGTTTTGGGAAATACATGGGTATAAGGAACCCTATCCCGACGGTTTTGGGAAAACTGTGACTATAGGCATTTTTTGATACCCTATACCCACGATTTGGAGAAAACCATGGGGATTGGTCACCCTATCCCCACGGTTTGGGGAAATTGTGGGCATAGTCTATCAATAAATTCATATACCCAAAGTATACCCAAAACCTTGGAGATATGGTGATTTATCCCCACATTTTCCCCAAAATCGTGGGTATAGGTCCATTTTCCATTAGTGTCTAAGGAATGGATAATTTTTTTTCCATGAGCATTGATATATGAAATTTTCTAACAAAAACACTTATCTAATAAATTGATACACTAGGATATAACCATCCAAGATAAATATGGAAGTTAACAAGTGTAATTAATGAATGAATGCTTTTTCAAATTTGAATATTCCTTACTAGGGTTCATGTAGTGGAGTTATTTGTGTGTGATTGTTCAAAATTTTGTTTTAGTAGGGTTATGGGAATGGTTGGGTGATGTGGGGTGGTATGGGTGGTGTAATGGAATCTTAGGTTCAGATATTTTTTGATTATGAATGGATTGTTAGTGTTATGAAATGGGGATTCTAGGAGTCGTTGTTATGAGACATGTTGATGGGTTCACCTATGTGTTTGGGGTTTTCTTTTTTGAGGGTATGTATTGGGACAAATGACATTGAATAATGATGATGGTTGTGGTTTGTAAGAGTAATTCAGTCATATATTCTCCATGAGTAGTATGAAAAATGATTCACCCCATGTTTTAGGATTGCTATATGTTATAATATGATGGAGTTTTAACAGATCCGAAATATGAAGTGTGTTAAACTAGTTGGATCTTCACCTTATGAAATGATCACGATGGTATTGACCATTTTCCCATGTTACTTCTTTTATAGCGTAGTGATGAAAAAAAAATACATAATAAATTTTAGATGAAATGGTCTGGTTTTGTAAACGGGAAAGTGTTTTTCAATTAAATGATATATGATGGTTTTCATGGTTATAAGTGGCTATAACTAAATAATGAACTAAATGGGTGTTAATAGAAATATATTTTTGAAGGTGCATTAATTTATCAACTTTTGAAGTGCAATTGTTGTACTAGTTACCATATAGGGATAGTTGTTGTTTTGAATCATGTAGGATGTGTTTCATGATTGATTTTATATATATATAAACTATATGTGTTTTTTATTTCTATACGCACCCCACCCAATATTAGAACCATGTACCAAATACCACCATTGTCAAGGGAGAGGGTGTCTTTTCCAAACATACAGGTGGGAGGATGGATGCATTTACACACACTCATCATTGATCCCTCTTCAAGGTGATTATATCCCAAGATTATTCAGGAAGAATGTGGTTCGTGAGGCCCAAGTGTGTGCATGTGATTGTTGTATCCTAGGTGTCTTCATAATGAGATGTGTTGTTTTTTTGGCCTAGGTGTCTATTGGCAGGATGTATTGTGGTATTGGATCAGGTGTCTACGAGCAGGATGTTTTGTGGTAGAGGCCTAAGTATCATGGGGAGGGATGTTTTGTGGTTTCAGCCCTGGTGTCTGTGGGAAAGATTTTTTGTAACTGTGATGCCCAGGTGTGTTCGGGTGGGATGTGGTTTGATATGTTTGGAAGAGGTGGGAGCACCATGACAATTTTGTGTGTGTGTGTGAGTGGCTAATCAGTGGGAACATAGCACATGGTACCCTCTCATTAATATGATTAATATTTTACTTTCTTTTACTAACCATACATGGTTATCTTGTTGTGGAGAGGTGGGGATGGTTAGTATTCTTTGTTAGGAGTTTATGTTTCTTCTATTTTATCATAGGTTATTAGTATTCTTCTCTTACTAATGAACAAGACACTTTGGTTTTCATACTGAGTATACATTCATGCTATCCCTATGTATATAAACTAGTTTCAGGTTTCCAGTATTATTTTGTGGACCATGCTGCGTGTTACTAGCTCAGACATTGGGATAGTTGTTATATTGTTGCATATCATGTCTTTTGGTAGTTACATTGGATTTTTTATTTTATTTGTAAGAGTTTTATTTTAAAAATTCTTATGGGATGATGTTGTGTTTATATATATATATATATATATATATATTCTAGAGTTGTTTTTTGGGTGGTATATCTAATCTCCCAATATTATTTCTTTAAAAAGAGAAATGCCTCCCATTTTGTGAGATTTTATACCGTTGGTGATGATAGCACCAAGAGGACAACTGGAGGCATGACTTAGAGGCCATGGTCTCTATTTCTGCATTTCCAAATCATGAGGTGGTATATTTGGAGGGAGTGGGTCATGATAGAATGGTATCAGAGGTTATGGTTGGGATATAGGATATAGTTTGGAGTTAGGAATAGTGAGGATTTCATGGGTTGGTTGGGAAAAAAGTGTCAGATGATATTGGTTTATGACATAGTCTATGGAGGATGATCTAAGACTTAATGTTTTATGGGCCACCATAATTTGATACAAGGACTCTTTCCCTACCAAATGACCTTGTGAGGCTACACCATTTGACGGCTAGAGACCTTAGGAATGGATCAAGCAACATAATGACTTGGGTACTATATTAAATTTTGTGTGTAGATAAATTATGAATAAATAATGAGTTAAATGAGTTAAAATGAATCCAAAATAAAATTTTATAATAACCAGGCTTAGGGACCCTAACAGGGGAATGTTCATAGAGCCGGTCGTCAGAATATAGGAAAAGTAGCCGGGCTTGGTCAGTTTCAAACAACAAATGTATTTATTCTGGCAGGACCAGAGATCGTTTGAGGTACGATCATCTTGTCTAGTACTATTTATTGTGATTTTTTTGATTCAATAGATTCACAATCCATTATTCCAACTGCTAAACCTAATGATATGGGAATAAAAATAGAGTAGCTTTCCCTGCCCCTGGGGTTGAGTTGGACAGTCTATGGTCAGACTAGCTTGTTTGTGTGTATCGAGGAAGTATAATAATGATGGGACTACATCAGTCCCATGGTGTTATTTTTTTTACATATGCATAAATAAGTTTATATTCTCAGTATAAACATTTTTGTTCTGTATATTCATTATTGAATGCTTCTAGAGGGGAGTGGTGTTTCCAGATGTGGATAGTCAGCAAATGGTTTTCATTTTTAAGATTATCTATCAGTTGGATTGTCAGTTTTTAGATCCTATTAATTCCTGTTGGCTGAGCTGTAACTGGAATTAGTAGATGTAGGTATGGTGGGAGTTCCTAGAGTTTTTTTGGAGTTTCTGGATTTTTTTCCAAGGATGTCTTTTCTTTACGCCCTTGATGTAACGTAGAATTTGGGATAGAACTGGTGCCTGATGCTTCTCTGATTTAGATGGATCCTAATCAGATGGAATATAACGCCCCGACCCCAGTTACCCAGAGTCGGTTCATTATTTTAATACATTGGCATAATTATAAGGAATGAATTCCCGAAAGACCGATCAGTTTAGCAGTCATGGAAAATAGATTACATAAATGAATGTTAAATTGCATTATAAGGCATACAAAAAAACATAAATTATATTTATGAATGCCATTATTCTATTGGCTTAACCCTACATATCAATCGCAATACCCTTCATGGAATCCTGGGAAAAATAAAACATAGAAAGGGGTGAGCTCAAACGCTCAGTAAGGGTAAGAAATACAGTGAAAACTTTCATAAATAAGAATAAACCTTTAAGTCTATGTATAACTAAAACTGAATCCTTTTAAACATGAACTTCAAAATAATATGGCAAAGATAAAATGAAATAATTCCATTTACATATTCACATGGATATTCTACTAGTCTAATAATCACATTAAATATCAATAACCACTTTCATAATGATGGAATGCATAATGCCAGACTATCATAACCACATAGCCAAGCCTCATGCCAAGACTACAAATAAGATTCTGTCATGGCCTTGTGCCAAGATACTAGTTGGTCTCATGTGACCTACCGATGCATCAAGGAGCTATAGCGGGCTCCACCCGTCACTTAATAAATCCAATGCATTCCTCATATGAAAAGGTCTAAACATAACATAATCATTTTTATTAAAACTAGCATATGTAATGTCAATAATTTACCCATAAACCATGAATGGTATAAAAATAACACATCTAAATTCAAAAATATCACAAAACCTTCAACACACTATGGAAGATTTGTATCATGATAAATCAACTTCAAAATAACTTTAAAATCCATTAAAGGATGTTGACGTTGATGAAAATGATTTGTAAAACCCTTTGAGAGAAATACACATTTTTCATGAAAGCATTTAAAAGTCACAAAATTTGGAAAAGAAGTCATTTAAATAGAATTTTGAATCAAAGTGTCCCATACCACTTTGAAACTTTTGAAAGGAATTAACATTTTAAAAACATTCATGTCCATATAAAGAAATCCTCAAAAACCATTTTGATGACATGGACATAAATAAGAAAGATTTAGAAGAATAAATATTAAAAACATTTGAAATGATGTTTTAGTAAAAAGTCCCTTAAAATAATCCATTTGAAAACTCTTTCATAAAACATGGTTATGGATAATAAATATGTACCAATAGATACTTATGTAAAAAAAACCTCCGATAATAAAGAGATTGTGAAAATAACCCTTACCAATTTGGTAACTTACGGAACATACACCCCATGAAAGAGGTATCATACAATGAAAATGTAAATTCAAATAAATTTAATTGTATTACACAAAGAATACAATTATGGGTAGTACATACACCACGCAAAATGTAATAGTGGTAATATGGCATGAATCTCATGGGAATAAGGAGTGAGATGAAAACCCCTTACCTTGCACTTTCCATTAGTGAGGGGTATGTTTAACCTCTTGTACGAAGATCATAGTATGTTATTATATTATACCAGAACAATATTAATATTTATGATATCATACATGATTCATTTATGACTTTATACTACCCATTTAATAATAATTTCCATGTTAAATTAATATTTCGGGTAATAATCACTTTCTTTATCATACATGTATTAACATGTTACTCTTGATTGTATCACATAGATCATTATTTAAATACTTCCAGAATATAAAACATGATAAATATATCATATATATTTAAAATATAAATATTTATAATAGACATATATATTAAATGGAAATCACCGTTTATGGAGACGGTAGTCCGTAGGTACGCATAAACACTGTTTCTATTTTCATATAGTATTGAATGGAAGTAAGTGAATAAGATATATGTAAGTACATAAATACTTATATATATAAATATATATATATCCCCAATATCATTATTATTTCATATATTACATACTTATTAGTAATATATATTTTTATAATCTTCGATGAATGGTGAACATGCAAATGAATCTCATCGTGTCATGGAGACGGTAATCTGTACGTACGCACGAGCGAAAATATCATTCTTTTGATATTAAAATAATACATAATTGGAAGGTATATCATATATAAAGAATAATTATCATGTTATATTTATTATTTACATGAATTATACATCATTATTATAACCATCTAAATAATAATATATTGAATAACAATTACACCACAACGTGGAGACGGTAGGCCGTACGTACGCACGTATGGTGACATGTCATTCAAGGGATGGATAAAATAGTGAATTTGTTTGTTCCAAAATTATAATAACATCACAATATATATAATATACTAGATTTACTATTTTAGAATGGAAATAACAAGGAAATAAGAAGTTGAAGAGTAAAGGAACTTTATACAGGGTGGTGAAGACATTACCTCTTCTTCGGGTTATTCGTTTTGATTTGATCAAAATGGCCCTTTAGGTTGGATTTATGATCAAAATAATGCCTCTAGGATGAATTCAGGAATGTTGATAGAGAATTAAAGAAGGTCTTGGCCGATCCCAAAGGATTTGAAGGTGTGAAGAATTGGATAGAAGTTGGGTGCTTTTATAAGGGGAGGAGCGGCTCTTTAAGAAAAACCAAAAGTATTAATTTATAATAAATTCATATTCGGTATATAATGGCTCAAAAGTTTATTATTTAAATTTTAATATGGATATGGGTCGAAAAACACTCAAACAATAGGTTTTGGACTGGTTTGGGTCACTATATTAAACTTATCTTTTAGTTTTAACTCTTAGTTAATTAGTTTAACAATTACCATGTCACTTTGTATTTTTATATTATATAGTTAATAAATATACTATATAAATCCAAGAGACCTCCAAGTGGGCCATTAAAAAAACAACTATGATTATATTAGTCTCTTGGACAATCCTTAGATTTTTAGGAATTTAATATCAATTTATAATATAATATGTTTTTTAAAAACTATTTTATGTCAATTTTGACACTATTCAATAATTGATTTTTGTAAAACTCATAAAAGAATTATTAATTAGAAAAAAGTTAATTAAATCATTCCTAACTATCAATTTTAACTTATAAAATTATTGTTATTTATAAAAAGTCTCAAATTAATTTTATTTGGGTATTTATAATATTAATTATTCTAATTTTTCACTATTATGGTAATTACTGCATCACCATTGTGTCATAAATAAATTAATTTATTTAATGTCTAAAAATTATAAATAAAACACCATTATGTAGAAATTCATTTTATCTTTTAATGAATATTTATAGTAAAAAATCCAACATATATATCCCTATGTAAAAATTTTTTTTCTAAAGGATATAAGCTTGTGTCATTTTGTTATTCATATTAACATAATTAAAATATTGTGTCCCTATCACTTACAAGTGGCTCAATGGGGTCCCAAAATAGACCCAAATATGCCCATGGAAGGACATATATCAACAAATAAGGCTAGGACACATTTTAGAATATTTGTTATTATTATAATATTATTTTTAACCCCTATTTACTGGATTTACCCTTTAACCATCGCAAATATAATATTTACCGATGTAATTATTCAAAATGTCTAAAAATAAAAGTTTCCTATTCACACAATTTGAGCATCATGATTCCAAATATGGAATCCATTTTTCCAAATTCATATCACAGAAGTGGCAGAAATTAATTTAAAATTAATTCTAATTGTTAAAACAAAAAGCGTGTTTTAAAGAGATAAAAACTATCAAAATATTGACATTTGTTTATGTCCGGTTTAATTGTGAAATTTTTTCCAATGAACATCATTGTATTAAATGGTGAAAATATATTCTAAATATACTTTAAAAACACTCAAATTAATAATTTATCACTACCAATTATTTTGATTAAAAAAGTTGTTTTTAATTAAAATTTAGTAATTATCACTATTCATTAAAATAAAAATGTTTTCCAAAAATTACCAAAATTTCACCCTAGGATAAATTCTATATTAAGAATCCAAAAATTAAGTCCATTTTGAGAGATAAAATTTATTAAATTTAAAAAGTACGTATTACTATTCATTAAGACTAGTTTGATTGGTTGTAGTGTGTGTTAGAACTCGAAGTTGCGTACAATACACGCTACTGTATTATTCAAAGAGAAGCATAATGTGGAAGCCTGGAGTGTTACATTGTAAATTTTGTTTATGTCCCCATAAATATATTTACACATATTGAATATATATAAAAGTTTAAAATATTGCATTTAAAAAGGGTTCTCTATTAATGTTGGTAAAAGTGCATTTTTGTAAAATACTTCTTTTATCTAAAAAAAAGAATTTGTTCTTAAATTATGTCTAAGAAACAAATAATATGGATTCTAAAATTATAATAATTATATAAGGTTTAAAAATTAGTTAATACTATTCATAACCTCTTTTGAACGATTTGTTTGGTAAGTCATGGTGTGCTTGAACTCGGTGTCATGAGTAGTGCAATTTATTGAATTGTTTTGAAGAAGTACATACTATGAAATCTTGGGGTGTTACATTCTTCCCTCCTTCAATTAATATTTTCCTCGCAATTTGATATTTATCTTCGAAAATAAAGGTTGTAAATAGAAAATATCTTTGTGGGAAATCCCACATCAGAAACTTTGTTAATAAAATTTAGGCTTAATAAGAGGAAAAGAAAAATGAAAGGGTCACCACCAAATTATGATCTCTATTAAGAGAACATTGGTGGAAATTATATAAATTCAATTGGAGGAAAAACATAAATATTTATAGGTAGTGATTGAGGTCATCAATCACAAACAAGTGTAAAATTGAGGTCCTTAAATTCATCAATCAATGATGATTTGAAATACCATCGGTTCAACAAAACATAGGGTATTAGGATAAAATATTTTCTGTTTTAGGATCCCTTAAATAATGTATAAGAATTAATTTCTTCATTGAATAACATAATAAGAAAAATATATACTTGAAAAGTAGAGTCTCATCCTTTAACTATGTTCTACCACAAACTCATCTTTCATTTTAAAAGATAATTGAGCTTAAAAATAATATTCTATTTATCCTATTCATATTTGGTTAAAAAAATGAATTTATAATTCATCTAGTAGAACCATTAAAAATGACATTATTCAATCTAGGACATCTCATGGGTTAGTGGTAGGTGATACACCATTGTCTCCCTTCGGTTGTGGGTTGAAGTCTCACCACCTTGCCGGACGCGACAGGTTGCCGCTCGACCTATGGGTTGTCCTTTTATGGCAATCCAAAAATAATCCAAACTAGAACTATCCAAAATACTTCAGTCCAAATTTTATAAGGAAGGTAAACACAATGAATATCCTTTTTTCCACGTAATAACATGTGAACACCTTCATCATTTATTATTATAAAACACTGCAACATCCCGAATTACCATAAAACCTTATTGATTACATTCATGATCCCTTATTCCTTAAAGAACTATGAATATACTCCTTTAATCCAAAAAAGATGTAATCACCAACAATGATGGAATATACAAATCATTAATCAGTTTCAAGGCAGTCATGAATCTCCAATATAATTTACCCAAATCAACCATATCTTATTCTAAAATAAGTACCTCAATATTAGGACTATATTAAAGTTTATCTTTCCTTCACCCATGTAATTTCCAAAAAGATTAACATACTGGAGAGTCACTTTTCTTAGTACCATAAAATCTCAAATCCTCAATGAAATAGTACTGCACTACAATCCTTATATACTCCATAATTTTTATAACACGTACATTGCTGATACAACACTCAAATGACATAATAAACATAAGAACTCTAATCATTCCTCTTCATCTGTGGTAGTATCATAACTTGATTGTTATCCCATAGCATAATTTGTGGCATAGTCTGATGATAGGTTCGCGTAGTGTCCAAACTCCTTGAAAATGAATCATTGTACATTTGAAACCATTTTCTTACCCTTGCAGTCACGTATTTGGTGCCCTTTTTCCTACACACTTTTAACAAACTCCTATTCCTTTCAAGGAAATTCCAGGGTGTTTCTTCCCACAGTTATCACATATGGGGAAATTATTCTTTTCCCTCTTCCCTTTATCCATCTTTCACTCTTCCATCTTTTTCTTCTTTTTCTTCCCTTCAAATCCATATGACTCAGTAAACTCTTTAGTTATCTTATCCACATATGATACTATTTCTTCATATGATGATAATTTTTTGGAGACTATTTCCCTTCTAATTGATGGCTTAATACCATGAATGATATGATCCTTCTTACTCTTTGGATCATACGTATTACTGGAGTTCACATTCTTTATACTGGGTGCCAATTCTATACAATATCATAAACTAGGTCAGTTTATAAATTGCAATGAATAATTCTAAACTTGTAAAATACCTAATGCAAATTGAACAGTTTATGGATATAATCCATAATCATAAAAATGATTTCTTTGAGTAATTTTATAATCATTAGCTCTTCATAATGGTTTGTAAAGAAAATGAGAATTATCCTAAGCATATCCTCCGGGAGTGTCATAACCAAGAGTGCAGCAAGGCCCGTTGTCGTGCACCAGTTCCTGTTTGAGTCTAGCTCAAAGCGGTGTTTTCGGGTTTTACCCCTAGGTACATCTGTGCCAGAGCCGCCTCTACATGCTCGTATCCAGACATGGATGTATTTCTCGGAAAACTCACAAGTCTCTACAATACCAAAATTCAAGGAAGTTCTTCTATAATAATCCTCAAAGTCTATCATAGGGATATGTGCTCTAATCATGGTTTATCTAAATCTAGTTTCCAAGGTTAATTCTAAACTTCCTATGATACCGACTATAACGCCCCGACCCCAGTTACCCAAAGTCCATGCATTATTTTAATACATTTGCATAATTACAAGGAATTAAGTCCGGAATGACCAATCAGTTTTGCAGTATTGGAAAATAGATTACATACGTTAATGTTACATTTCCTTTTAAGACATAAAAAACAACATAAATAATATTTATGAACTCTATTATTCTATTATCTTAACCCTGAATATCAATCACAATACACTTCATGGAATTCTGGGAAAAATAATACATAGAAAGGGGTGAGCTCAAATGCTCAGTAAGGGTAAGAAATACAGCGGAAACTTTCATATATAAGAATAAAAATTTATGGCAATGTATAACTAAAACAGAAGCCTTTTAAACAAGAACTTCAACATAATATGGCAAAGATTAAATGAAATAATTACATTTACATATTCACATGGATATTCTACTAGTCGAATAATCACATGCAATATCAATAACCACTTTCATAATGACAGAATGCATAATTCCAGACTATCATAACCACATACCCAAGGCCTCGTGCCAAGACTACAAATAAGATTTTGTCAAGGCCTTGTGCCAAGACACTAGTTTGTCTCATGAGAACTACCGATGCATTGAGGAGCTATAGTGGGCTCCACCCGTCACTTAATAAGTCCAGTGCATTCCTCATATGAAAAGGTCTAAACATAACATAAAAATTCTTATTAAAACTAGCATACGAAATATCAATACATTACCCATAATCCATGAATGGAATAAAAATAACACATCCACATTCAAAAATATCAAAAAACCTTCAACACACAATCGAAGATTTGTATCATGATAAATCAACTTCAAAATAAGTTTAAAATCCATTAAAGGATGTTGACGTTGATGAAAATGTTTTGTAAAATCCTTTGAGAGAAATACTCCTTTTTCATGGAATCATTTAAAAGTCACAAAATTTGGAAAAGAAGCCATTTAAATTAATTTTTTAATCAAAGTTTCCCATACCACTTTGAAACTTTTGAAAGGAATTAAAATTTTAAAAACATTCCTGTCCATATAAATAAATCCTTAAAAACCATTTTGAAGACACGGACATAAATGAGAATGATTTAAAAGAATAAATATTAAAAACATTTGAAATGATGTTTTAGTAAAAATTCCCATAAAATAATCCATTAGAAAAATATTTCATAAAACATGGTCATGGATAATAAATATGTTCCAGTAGATACTTATGTGAAAACAACCTCAGATAATAAAGAGATTGTGAAAATAACCCTTACCAATTTGGTAACTTACGAAACATACAGCCCAAGAATGAGGTAACATACAATGAATATGTAAATACACAAAAATTAAATTTTATTACACAAAAAATACAATTATGGGAAGTACATACACCACACAAAAGGTAATAGTGGTAATATGGCATGAATCTCACGGGAATAAGGAGTGAGATGAAAACCCCTTACCTTGCAAATTCCTTTAGTCAAGTGTATGTTTAACCTCTTGTACGAAGATCGTAGTATGTTATTAATTTATACCAAAACCATATTAATATTTATGATATCATACATGATTAATTTATGATTTTATACTACCCATTTAATAATAATTTCCATGTTACATTAATATTTCGGGTAATAATCACTTTCTTTATCGTACGTGTTTTAACTTGTTACTCTTGATTGTATCACATAGATCATGATATAAATACTTCCAGAATATAAAACATGATAAATATATCATATATATTTAGAATATAAATTTGTATAATTGACATATATATGAAATGGAAAGCACTATTTATGGAGATGGTAGTCCGAAGGTACGCATAAACGATGATTCTATTTTCATATAATATTGAACGGAAGTAAGTGAATAAGATATATGTAAGTACATAAATACTTATATATATAAATATATATATCTCCAGTATCATTATTATGTAATATATTACATACTTATTAGTAATATATATTTTTATAATCGTCGATGAATGGTGAACTTGGAAATGAATCTCATCGCATCGTGGAGATGGTAATCCGTACGTACGCACGAGTGAAAATATCATTCTTTTGATATCAAAATAATACATAATTGGATGTTATATCATATATACAGAATCATTATCATGTTATATTTATTATTTACATGAATTATACATTATAATTATAACCATCTAAATAATAATATATTGAATTACAATTACACCACAACGTGGAGACGGTAGGTCGTACGTACGCACGTATGGTGACATGCCATTCAAGGGATGGATAAAATAGTGAATCTTTTTGTTCCATAATTATAAAAATATCAAGGTATATATAATATACTAGATTTATTATTTTATAATGTAAATAACAAGTAAATAAGAAGTTGAAGAAGAAAGTAACTTTAATGAGGGTGGTGAAGACGTTACCTCTTCATTGGGTTCTTCCTTTTGATTTGATCAAAAATGCCCCTTAGGTTGGATTTATGATAAAACTAAGGCCTCTAGGATTAATTTAGGGATGTTGATAGAGAATTCGGTCAGGTCTTGGCCAAACCAAAAGGCTTTGATGGTGTGAAAAGTTGGATAGAAGTTGGGTCCTTTTATAAGGGGGAGGAGGGGCTCTTTAAGAATAACTAAAAGTATTAATTTATAATAAATTCATATTCAATTAATAATGGCTCAAAGGTGTATTATCTAAATTTTAAGATGGGTATGGATCTAATTTCCACTCATCAAATAGGTTTTAGACAGGTTTGTGTCACAATATTAAACTTATCTTTTAGTTTTAACTCTTAGTTAATTAGTTTAACAATTACCATGTCACTTTGTATTTTTATAATATATAGTTAACTAACATAATATATACATACAAGAGACCCCCAAGTGGTCCATTAATGATAAAAATATGATGATATGAGTCTCTTGGTCTAACCTTAGATTTTGAGGAATTTATTATCAATTGATAATATAATATTTGTTTTAAAACCACTTTTATGTCAATTTTGACACTACTCAATAATTGATTTTTGTAAAACTCATTACAGTATTATTACTTAGATAAAAGTTAATTAATTCAATCCTAACATTCCATATTAACCTAGAAAATTATTGGTATTTATTAAAACTCTCAAATTATATTTATTTGGATATTTATTATATCAATTATTGTAATTTTTCACTATTATGGTAATTACTGCATCACCGTTGTGTCATAAAAAAAATAAATTATTTAATGTCAAAAAATAATAAATAAAACACCAGTGTGTAGAAAATCCTTTTATATTTCTAATGAATATTTGTAGTCGAAAATCCAACATATATAACCCTATGTAAAAATTATTTTGCTAAAAGGTACATTCTTGTGTCATTTTTGTATTCATTTAAACTTAATTAAAATAAAGTGACCCTATCACTTACAAGTGGCTCCATGGGGTCCCAAAATGGACCCAAATATGCCCATGGACGGCAATGTATCAACCAATAAGGTTAGGACATGTTTTATGGTAATTTGTTTTTATTATAACATTATTTGTTAACTTTTATTTAATATATTTACCCTTTAACCAGGGTAAATAAAATATTTACCGAAGTAATTATTCAAAATGTCTAAAAATAAAAGTTACCTATTTACAAAATTTGAACATCCTAATTCCAAATATGGAATCCATTTTTCCAAATTCAAAACACAAAAGTGGAACAAATTTATTTAAAATTAATTCCCATTTTTAAAACAAAAAGCTTGTTTTTAAGAGATAATAACTATCAAAAGATTGACACTTGTTTATGTCCGGTTTAATTGAGAAATTTTGTCCAATAACCAAAATTGTATTAAATGGTAAAAATATATTGTAAATATACTTTTAAAACACTCAAATTCATAATTTATCAATACCAATTATTTTGATTAAAAAATTTGTTTTTAATTAAAATTTAGTAATTTTCACTATTCATCAAAATATAATAGTTATCCGAAAAGTACCAAAATTTCACCCTAGGAAAAATATGATATTCCGAATCCAAAAATGATGTCCATTTTTAGAGATAAAATTTATAAAATTTTAAAAAGTAGGTATTACTATTCATTACAGCTAGTTTGATTGGTTGTAGTGTGTGTTAGAACTCGAAGTTGCGTACAACACACGCTACTGTATTATTCAAAGAGAAGCATACCGTGGAAGCTTGGGGTGTTACATTGTAAATTTTTTTATGCCCCCATAAATTTATTTAGTCAAATTTAATATATAAAAATTTAAAATATTGGATTTAAAAAGGGTTCACTATTAAAGTTGGTAAAAGTGCATTTTTGTAAAATACTTCTTTTATCTAAAAAAAGAATTTGTTCTTACATTATGTATAAGAAACTAATAATATAGATTATATAATTATAAGGATTATATAAGGTTAAAAATTTAGTTAATACTATTCATAACCTCTTTTGAACAACTTGTTTGGTATGTCATGGTGCGCTTGAACTCGGTGTCATGTGTAGTGCAAGTTATTGAATTGTTTTGAGGAAGTATATACTACTAAATCTTGGGTTGTTAATTGGAACCTTTTTTGTTGTGGGAGTTGAAGATTCTTATAGATGATCTAATAAAGGATAGTTTTATCAGACAATATTTTCAATTGTGGGGTTCTCTAATTTTGTTTTTTAAGATGGAATATTGTTGTCGGATTTTGTGCCTCAAATAATAAAGGATTTATCAAGTGATGGTCAAGAACCATTACATTTTTACAAGGATTGATGATATTTTTAATAGATGATATGGTCAAGACGAATTTCTATGATCAATCTGTCGTCTAGATAACAACAGTTTAGGGTGAAGGAGGTAAATATCCTGAAGACTAATTAAATAGGAATGTATGGGTAGTTCAAGTTCATAGCCATGACTTTTGGTGATGTGAACTCACCTAACATATTCATGGTACACATGATCTCCATCTTTCATGAGTCTTAGGATTGGTGTGTATTTCTGTTCATTGATGATATCTTTATTTACTTGATGTCGGAGAAGATGCATACTAAGCATCTCAGGACAATCTTGTGGGTACTTTAACCCCACTAGCTCTATAGAAAGATGATCAAGTAAATTTCTAGGACACAATCGTTGTATTTACATGGGAACGTGTTATCTTAATAGGTTGTAGTAGTGGACCTATCAAGGGTTGAGGTAACTATTTCATGGGAATAAACCATTAATATTGATGATGTTTGTAGTTTTCCTTATCTCACAAGGTATTACGTGAAGTTTTTACACAATTTCCCTTCACTATGAACTCAGTTGATAGATTTGACTCTGAGGGACCGATCTTTTGTGTAGACTGAGCATTTCTATACAGGATTCCACTTCTTTAAGGGGATGTTGGTCAGATCTCCAGTGCTCTGGTTTCCTGAAGAAGGAGTGATTTTTGTCGTCTTTTGTGATGATTCCTTTCTGGGGTTGGGATTCCTCTTGATGTAGAAATAAGATGTGATATCATATGTGTTTTGGAAGTTACATCCCAATGAATATTTATATTCCATCCAGTATTTGGAGATAGAAAAAAATCGCGTTTCCACTGAAATTGTGGCACTATTATCATAATGGGGCGCATTTTGTGGTATTCACAGATCATAAGAGTTTTAATTATAACATTTCTCAATTGGATCTAAACCTGTGAAAATTTATGTTGATAATGTTTCTTTAGTACTATGATTTTGATGTATCATTTACCTCAAGAAAGGGGAATTTGGTCGCCTATGTAGCGTGTATGATGTAAGAGAAGGAGGTTGTTCTAGAATCTTCAAATGCTTGGAATGAAATTTAGGAGTTGGTGATATTTCACATGGATACATGTGTGGATAATAGTAGATAATATTTGTTTCAGATGATGTTTCAGTTTTCACTAATGTTGTAGGTGGAGGATTCTTAGTGGGTAGACTTAGATGTACAGTTTATGCACGATCATTTTATCCATAGTGATGCTCCAACAGAATGGTCAGAGGATATTTGGAAACATATGAGGTTATATAGATGGCTTAATGTTCTAGTGGTGAAGTGTGAGAGTCCTCCATGAGTTTCATATCTCACCCTTATTAGTTAACCTAGTTGTTTCCAATATTTATTGTGGATTTAGGACAAAATTTTGGTGTCCTGTGATGAAACAAGCAGTGGAAGTGTTTGGGAAAAATGCATAGTGTTCCAGTAGTTAAAGGCTGAGTGCTGTGTTCTTGGTAGTTTGTTGTATCCCTTGATGTCCCAAGTGGAATTGGGATGAAATATCATCAGATTTCATCACATGGATTCATAGGTATCCGGAAGGATATGACGCTGCATGGTTAATAGTGGATCGACTGATGAAAGCATCCCACGTTATAGCAATAATGGAGCCGAGCACAATGGATTACTTAGATAATAGATATGTTGATTAGGTGGTGTGACATCATAGAGTTATGTGATACACTGTCTCGGATCTGGATACATGATTTCCCTTCATGAGTCTAGAGAGGGTTTCAGCATGCTATTGGAACATAGTTACACCTCATCACTACCATCCACCCTAAAAAAGATGGACATGAGGAACATACTGTACAAACACTAGAGTATATGTTATGAGTCTGCCTCTTGGTCTTTTGCGGATTTTTTGAATGACAGTTCCCTCTATAGTGTTCTATTAGTATAATATCTATCACTCTTCCATTTAAATAGATTAGTTTGTGGTTTTGTATAGGAAACTATGTTGTTCACCCTTGTGTTGGATAGAGGTTGGAGAAACAGATATTCATGGCCATAAGATTGTAAAGAGCATGGCTGATAAGGTTCAACTCATTTTTGAGAGGATGAAGGCCATATTGGACTAGAATTAGTCATATATTGATCACTATTAGAGGCCCTTGTGATTCAAGGATGGGGATGACACGTTTTTGATTTTTTCCCCTTGATGTGGTTAGTAGAGTTTTAGTAGAGGGAGAATGATATCTCCTAGGATTGATAGAACATTCAAGGTGTTGGGGAGAGTTGGAAATGAGGAATTGTATTCTCCATTTCCATTATTGTTGGAGTGTGTTGTAGAAGACTTTCACATTATCAAATTCATTGATGTCTTCATGAAGACTCCCATGTCCTTAACATGGGAGAAAATCATGTCTAAGATGGCACAAAATATGTGGAGTGCCTAATTGAGATCATGTATCATCAGGAGAAGGGGTTTTGTGGAAAGACCAAACCTTTGGTTCATGTGCTAAAGAGGTATGGTGACCTTGAGCATAGTACGTGGTAGTGAGAAGCACAGATACATTCCCAGTACCCGACATAGTTATGATTTTTTCCTTGATTTTTTTTGGAAATGTAATATTTGAACCCTTTTTCTATGAGATGAATTGTTTCAATGTATAATAATATATGATAAAGTCTTGTAATGATAAAAGGATAGGAACATATTTTTAATTGATATCCATTTACTATGGTGTAGTTAAATTCGTGTGGGTGAGTCAGTGCCACCTAGTATAGATAGTATTTGGACATAGATAATGGAATTCCTAGATATATGTGATCGGGATGGTATGGTTGATTTTCTTGTATGGTATGGCTTGTATTCTTTTCGGTTAGTGTATTTCATAGGAGGTGTTATGGATGAAGTGGTTTCCACTCCAGTATTTGAATAATATGGGTGGTTTAATTAAAGGATGTTGTTGTGTTCAGTTTTTCATGGTGTTTCAATTGTAACTGGATCCTTGAGAGGTATCTTGTGGGGTGGTTGTTTGGTCCCCTCATTTATATGGGCTTAGATTTGGATTTTCAAAGGTGAGTATAGTTTGAGAGGTATCTGATGTAATGTCATGGACCTCTATGGTGTATCCATTTGTGAAAATATAGTCATTGAAGTGTTCTAGGAGGTCACAATGACTCATTTAAAGAGGTTTCCAAAATTATGGTTTTCCGATGGTAGGTCGCACTGGTGGGTTAGAATTTTGAATTATAGTAGTGATCCAGTATGGTGAGTCATAATGGCGAGTCTCAGTGGTAAGTCAAAACAATGAGTTATAGTAGTACCTCAAAATACAGACTCGCACTAGTATCTCACACTGGTGAATAATCCAATGGTGACTCCCACCTGTATCTCATGTGGGTGTCTCATCCACCGGTGACTGGCATCAGTAGATTGTAATTGGTAGCTTGCACCAGTGACTCCCAACAGTGACTCCTACTCAATAGCTCGTCAACAATAGATCATCAATAGTGTGTCACACTGGTAGCTCACACCAGTGACTCGCACTACTAACTCACACTAGAGACTCCTAATAGTGACTAAACTAATATGGATTCATATTTAGTATTTTGTTAAAATTCTATAATTTGGTATTTGTTTCAGTATCAACCATTTAATATTTTGTTTGATATAAATTAATTTAATAAATATTTAATATTTTTTTGTTCAATTTTGAATCATATATATATTCTAAAAACCCGAATCTTCCATTGACACCAAAACAATGTGGTCTTTTTCAAGATCCACACTAAATGGCTTCTTAAAAACCATTCGTTCCATTGACATAGGATATGGCCTTTCTACAAATATGATATTCTCTTCCATGTGAAGTTAGATTTTATATTGGTTCACCCCAAACCATTTTTCCATGAGAATTCATATAGTTGTGATGTGGCTTTTGGTTCAATATTCCTTCTTGGAGTTCATGGTTTATACACAACCCACTCATGGTGCAATCAGGATGTGGTGATCGCCATTCTTCCAAGTAGGTTTCCTTCACCCAACTTAATTGGGTATCATGTGGGGTGGTTCTATGAAAGATTCCCATTGATGATACATGATTCCCAATAAAATAATTATAAAGAAGCAGGTTAACGAAAAATATGTAGGGGTTTGGGAAAAGTGGCATATGATCTTCTTTTTATTTTGTTTTTGGTTGTAATTGTGATTTATATTTGCTAAATGACCTACTTCAATTCTTGGTTGTTGGGTTTCTTTGTATGCGCATGGGATGGTATATGGAATGGATATAGATTATTTAGTTATTCATTGAAAAATTATATTTGAAATTTTCTATCCACATACATCTGGATAATAAATGAATTCCCCATGATCATACCATCCAGGATATCACTAGAATTTAACAAGTGGAATTAATGGACAAAATGACGTGTTAAATATGAATATTCCTTTCTGTAGTTCTTGTTGTGTTGTGTTATGTATAGAGTTTCTGGACTTGTGTTGTAGTAGGGTTGTGTGAATGGTTGTGTGATGTGGGGTAGTATGGGAGGTGTAATTGAATCTCTGGTTGAATGATTTTTGCATTGTGGAATGGATAATTAGTGTTATGCACTAGGGTTGCTGAGAGTTGTTGTAATGGGATGTGTTGATGGTTGAAACTATGAGTTGGGGAATTTCATTATTTAGGTGATGGATTGGGTGGAATGACATTGATGAATGATGATGGCAATGGTCAGTATGGGTAATTCTCCCTATGTTTCTCCATGAGTACCATGTAGAATGATTCACCATGTATTTCAAGATTGGTATATGTTATAATGAATATGGGTTTTAACGGAGCAGAAATATGAATTGTGTTAAAATATTAGGCCCTTCACCTTCTAATATGAGTAGGTGATATTGATCATTTTCCTATGTTACTAATATTCTCAGGTAGTGATGGAGAAAATGAATATTTAATAACATTGAGATGGCATATATTGATTTGGTAAATGGGAAGGAGATTTTAAATGAAAACATAAAGGATGGGTTTCATAGTTTACTATGTATATAGCTAAATAATGAAATGAATCGGTGTTAATAGAAAATGAATTGTGAAGAAACATTAATTTATCAAATTCCGAAGTGAAATTTTTTGAAAATTATATTCATATAGAGGTAGAAATTATTGTGAATCCCATAGCATGGGATAGGTGATTGATACTATATACATGCATACACTGTATGTTCTTGTGATTTGTATATGAGACCCACTTTTTTAATCACTAAGTTCCATACACCCCATTGTGATGGTGATGTTGTCTTTACAAAATTTTCTCATGGGATGATGGAAGGTTATCCAACAACAATTAAATGCTCCCTCTTTCATGTGGTGATAACATAAGATTCTTTAGATATGATGTGGTTTGAGAGGCCTATGTGTTTTCATGTGAGTTGTGTTACCATGATGTATTCAAGATGAGATGCGTTCTGGTTGTGGCCATTGTTTCTGTAGGATGGATTTGTTGTGGTAGTGGCCCTGGTGTCTACAGGGAATATGTGTTGTGGTAGTGGCCCAGATGTTTGTGGGTGGGATGTGTTGTTGTTGTGGACCAGGGGTTTTTAGGAGGGTTCTGTTTTGCTTGTGATGACCAAGTGTTTGTCATAGGGATGTGGTTTGAAATGTTCAGAAGAGGTTGGAGTGAGAGGGAAATTGAAATTATTTTGTGAGAGAGGATAATCAGTGGGAAAGTGGTGCGAAGTAACCTATCATCGATTTTAATAATATATTACTCTACATGAATTGAATTACTTGGTGAGCATGAATTTGTGAGGTGTGGATGGTTATTATTCCTTATTATGTGTTGGTTGTTCATCTATATTATTATGGGTAGTTAGATTTCTTCTACCACTTGGGTAGGATAGAAATTAGTATTCTTACTGAGTATACATGTTTTCTCATCTTATGTATATAAACAGCTTTTAGGTTTCCAGGAGGTTTAACTGGACGATGATAGAGGATACTAGCTTATAATTTGGGTAAGCTTAGGTCACTACACAGCTTTACATTTAGTATATACATTGGAGTTTTTATGGAATTTGTAATAGTTTTATTTTAAACACTCAAGTGGGATGGTTTAGTCATTATTTGTATATATATATATATAATATATATTTTGTTGAGTTTTTGGGGTGGAAGATCTTATCTCTCAATCATGTTTCATTAAAAAGGGCAGTGCCTCCCATTTTTTGTGATTGTATAACATTGGTTATGGTCACCACCTGAGGGCCTATTAGAGGTGTGACTCAGTTATCAATATCTATATTTATCCATCTCAAGATCCAATGGGGAATCATTGAAGGGACATGGTAATCACATCATCTCAGACTAAATAATAACCAAACCATTAAACTAATTATAATAGAAAACAAATCAAACATACTTTAAGACCACTAAATCACCATGTATCCCCACATGTCACTCTCATATCCCAAAACCCAATATCACCTCTGGATATTGAGACCATGTTAAACTCTACACCTGTGACTAAATATATATTTGGTGTATATGTGTGATTTTTAAAACATATTAGTAAATAAAAAAAATCTATTCTCAAGGCATTCACTTTAAATTAATGATTCATCAATTTCATGTTTAACATAACATATATAAAAATTATTTTTTTCATGCATTCATTTTCAAAACAAAACATGTCCCATTTCTGTTTTTATTTAAAATAGACTTCCTTTTTTCAAAGAGAATGTGGCTATGAGAGAGGAAGGGGTAGAGAGAGAAGTGTTTCCTTTATTTTATAATGAAATGAAGGTGTAAATAATTCTTAAAACATTTTATAGAATAAATTTAAAAACTGATTTATCCTTTTTCTAGAAAGTGGGATGTCCATAGAAAAAATCAAGATAAAAAATCACAGAACAAGGTAAATAGAAGATGCTATAACAGATACTACACCAAAAGGGGAAACTAAATCATCCATCATAGATAAATTATTTCTTGAGGATTATGGTAGTACACATGATCTTAGAGGATAATATATAAAAAATTGAATTCAGATTTAGGGCATAGGCGCACCTCAGCTGACTCCATCAACCAACCTGAATTCCCGATCCTACTATACATGGCCTAACTGAGTGGAATAATCCCAAATAAAATAATTATACATACTATGTTCAACTATATAAATAATATTGTAAAATAATTTAGAAAATTTTCTCATAAAATCCACTATCTTTGGTATGTTCCCATTTCATATAAAAATTTGGTGATTTCAAACAACCAACCATATACTAATTGGAAGCATTTTCCACACTTGAAAGCATCACCCCAAAGTCACCAAAAAGAAGATACCATTGAATTCTACAATCAACACATTAAGGAAGTCCAATGACAAGGACCTCTCATTCACTTTAGTATCCATCCAGAAAAGAGTTCCTTAACCTGAGAGTTCTCATAAGAGGAACAATTTATAAGAAGGTTCCAAATGGGCTTCAAGTAACCATTGAGTGAAAAATATTTCCAAAAACTGACTAGACATGCCATTTATAGTACCATAACAATTTATAAATCCATTTTTGGAACAAAAAAACATTTATAAATCCAAACCCATCATAAAGAAACCAAAAATCGCTGGACCGACCAATAATTTTTACAAGTTTGTAGTGTGAAATGTTTAATAAATCAAATCCAATCCATTCAATACAAAGAGGATTTCAACTCATTAAAAAAACATATCTAAAAATAATATATATATAACTAGAAATAAATATAGGTGATAAAATAATGTAATCAATGATTCATTAATTTAATGAGAAAATTCAAAGGGAAACCAGCCAAAAACTCTATGCCGTTCAAGAGGAGCAACATAAAAAACACCAAGAAGGTTAAAATAGGGAAGGAAAAACAATAGGAACCATGAAAAAAACATCAATTAAACCTAAAAAAACATGAAACCTAGACCAATAGAATATATGATAAGAGAAACAATGATTAATGATGAAGAAGAAGGATATGGGAGAATAGAGGAGGTTTTTACCTTAATAAGTCACCATAAATCTTTGATGAATCCAATTAGAATCACTGTGGATGAAGGAGGGGTGTCCTGATGAAGAAATATAGAAATCTCCTTGGGTTGTACAAAGAAAATTTAGGGAATTAGTGGAAATTGGGGTCAAAATCTATGTGGGGTAAGAAATCAAAATCACAGATTTAATGAACTGGACACTGTGAATAGTTTCCCAAAGCATACACCAAACATATTCCCATTACTAGACATAATGGTCACCAGTATGATTTGAATTCATGGTTTGAGAAACCATGTGCCAGCTGTGATATTTATTTTCATTCAAAAACAAAAGATCCATGTTATTTCCATCTCCACAGTTTGGGATAACTATTCACGGGTTGTGTTCCATTAACTAGAAGAACCCATTATCCCATATAATTTCTCATATAATACACACTATTTGTACCAAAATATTCTTTACCCATTAAACAAAAATTTAAAATGTAAAAATTGTTGTAAAATGGTGCCCAACCCCAAAAACTATCACGGTTACCCTTCAATTCTATATATAAATCGTACAATAAATGAAAAGTAGTTTGAAACTAAAAAATTTGACCTAAAACAAAATAAATAATTGGATAAGCCAAATAAAATAGATAAAATAACATAAAATA
Organism: Viscum album; assembly: GCA_963277665.1. NCBI lineage: Eukaryota > Viridiplantae > Streptophyta > Magnoliopsida > Santalales > Viscaceae > Viscum > Viscum album. Next base: position 2,043,069,146 of record OY728150.1, on the reverse strand, counting down.
TGAAAATAAAAACTGCAGTGTTAAAACACTACCCAGAAATGTAATTTATTCACCAATAAATCCACAATTTTTTCAGAATATCAGATAAAACATATGGTTCATCCTCTCACATGATTCAACTCCTCAAACCAAGAATACTTCAACTACCACTAGTATAAATATGAACACATCTACCAAAAACAAAAAGATAAACTAAAAACAATCCTCAAATGATGAAAAAATCCATAATAACCAACCAAACAACTTACCACCTCATAAACCCCTGGGATTACACAAAGGGCCAAACATTTATCCTGGGATGGAAAACCCAATTGAAAAAAATGATACAAAAATAAGAATGATATAAAAAAGAAATGAAGAGTAACATTATTCAACATAGGTGGCCAAGGTGGAATCCCCATCATTTTTAAATTCAGGACACAATCCCATCCATATCCACCCATCAAACACCAGACCTAAAAATTTGAAATAATGCACATCGACACTAGAATGAAAAATAATATAGAAACACGACACACAACCAAACATGATTTCACTCCAAGATGAAACGACTCAGAAATTTTAAAAACATTATTCCTTCATAAAAGATATTTTCAGCAGATTTAGGTAACCACTTGTACATTAAATAAAAAATACAACACCACAAGATAATAATTTTACAAAAAAAGATGATTATATCCAAAATGGACTCTAAATCAAACTAATATCATCTCATTAATTGTAAATATTGGTTGAGGTTCTTTTTAAAGCGGAATATATAGATCCCTGTCACTTCCTGGAAACACCCCTACAAAATCATTACAAGTGACCCAAGAGTCCATATGTACATTAGGTCTTTGGTTCTCTAGAAATAGATAAATTCTTTCGACCCAAATTTCCACACGGACAACACACAAATATATTATGCCTATAACAGTCATACGAAGTATCAAGATCCATCCTCATCCAACTACCAACATCATCATCTTCATGTCTTATTTCTTTATCATTAATGGAACAACCATCACTGCATACATAGACTATAGGAAGAGTAAATTCCTATTGTGTAAGGTCCCGAATAGAAATAAATAAAATTCCCCTTAAAATTTGTTTAAATGTATTATTATGTAATTTGTTTATATAAAACATATGGGATTATTTGATTCTAATATATCATATTTTATTTAATTTATGGTTATGAATAATTATGATTGATAATATGTATTTTGAATAATGATATCATTATTAGTATAAATATATGGTTTCAAGAAATCCAGTTGACATAGTCAAAGGAATTGATTACCTCAACTAGTAAAATCATGCCTTATGATGACCATTTATCAGAGATTCCAGTGGATATAGAATATATTGTATTTTCCCATGACCAATACCAAGATTAAATTCCACATGTTTTTAATGAGGTAAAACATTTAAAAGAGAAGTTCGTGCTCATAGATATCATGACCCAATCCATGTTCACTGAACCACCCCGTGAAAGTCCCACCACCACAAACCCAACCCTATGGGTGTTTTATGGTTTATTAAATGGATATTTATAAATAACCTTGTAATATATTTTTTAAATTATTATTTATAGGATTTTTAAAATATTTTCATCCAATTATTGTTACTTTATAAGTTATTTTTATTTTAATTTAATAAAACCAAAATTATATTTATTATGTAATTTTATAATTTAATTGGGGTTATTATTTTTATGAATTAATAGATATTTTAAATAAAAAAATTTATAATAAAATATTATCACTATATAATATTTATTAAATATAATTAATAATATAATTTTTATGAAGTCAATTGTAATTTTTGTAAAGGTTTGAAAATTGTTATTGTCAAACAACCTAAAATTTATTTATTAATATGTATTTAATTTTAAAATTAAATAATAAAATATTTATGAAATATTTTTGTAAACAAAATATTATTTTTGAAATCAAAACATCAAAATTATCCAACTGTGAATTTTTCATAACTTATTTAGACAATCGAATTTTCATGTAAAAATTAAAATATCAATAAATGTAGTTTGTATATTATGACATCATAATGAACCAAAATTGATGTAATAAGTACAATAAATGTTATTAAAGGAGAAATATATGGTTTCTTTTTAATGTAATTAGATCTTATGTTTTTAATTTATTTTATTAATACAAAAGGAAACATAAAAAACCATTAATATATTTTATGGATTTAAAATAATTTTTTGAAGAGTGTGACTCACCTACACATATGTAATGGAATAAATTTATTTATTTCTACTGTTTTACATATAAAATATTTATAAAAACTCGTATTTTGAGGAAACCATTGTTAATACCATGGTATGGTTCTGGTTTTGTTTATTTTATTATGTTGAGTACTAAACAAAAATAATATTGAATCCTCCATCATTACATATATAAACCCACCCAATATCCATTTTCTCTTCTCTAAAACTAAATGGAGCACATCCATTATCTATCATTCTCTTTATAGAGACCTACCAATGAACACCCAATATTTAATGAATCCCTAACCAATCATTTGGAGTCACACACTACGACAAGGTATTTTTTCTTCTCATTTTCATTCAAGAACTTATGTTATGTTAGGTATCTCAAATTCAATATTCCTAAGTTAGGATTATTTATTCAATATTAAAAATACAATAAATTTAATTTATAAATGATTATATCCCCCTTTCAATTAAATTAATCTTTTTGTGATCCTTTATATTCACTCGTTACCATGCCAAAATATGGTTAGTATTTTTTATTTATTCATGTTTCTTCATTACATTATTCCATCTATTTGAAAATTATAATATTGGGATATTCTATTCATGTACCTATATCAACCCATTATATATATATGTGATTAAAGACCCCATTATCTCTCATATACCTATTTGTATGAGTCATTAGGTGACATTTTTTTTCTTTTGAAATTTCAAACTAATCTTCTATAAAAGACAATTATTTAATGAATACCATTCCCTTTTCTGATCAACGGTGTTCAACATTATAGACCTATTATTTTTTATTTTTTACGTACATTTATTTATTACATACTGATTCATGATGGAATTAAATTTTATGATGAATGAATCTGCGTTGTATGATCTATATTGCACACTTTAGCATGAGAATTTAATGAAAGTGAAGGGTGAACCGTGATTTATTTAACACTCCAATGCATTGGGTAATGTTTAAAATCATGATATGTCATGTTAGGATGAGGATTGAAATTTATTCCTTTATGGGACATCATCCACCATAGGATCTTGGTTGTTTTTCCTTGACCTTTGTTTATGATGCAGTGTTTTGGGTTGTTTCCACATTACCCATGTTATGTTTATCATGATAAATCATTACTTATTATTATTTTTAATTTAATTATAGATTGATATGACTATTTTAGAACATTTAATACCTTATTCATTTTATTTCATTTTAAAACCCTTATCGGGAGTTATATATCATCCCTTTCTTATATATGCCCCATGTTATCCCATGCAGTTTTAAAAGCCATGGAATTATAGAAACATGTTATGAGAGTTTTTATAAATGTTGTTTTATCCCATTTTAATGATGATTTGATATGTACATAATAAAAAACACACTAGACTTATCAATCATACAAGTTTTATTATGAGTAATTATATTTAATAAATCACAAATTAATGTGGAATAAAGAGGAGGGTTGTCAATGTTTGTATCAGAGGAGGAGTATAGTTATTTTTCATATTAGGATTAGGTGACTATAGTAACAACCATATGTAAAAGAATAATTATAAAAAAATGTACCTAAACATTGTTAAGTATATAATAATTGGATTATTAAGAATATATATCCCTATCTAGATACAACAACTGTATGTGGAATTGGCACACATGTAACTAGAAGTAACAACTCCAGTACGGAGTGTTTGTCCTAAATCAATGTGACCTGGTAAACAAAAATGGGACTTACTTGCCATCTGGTTTAAAAGTCCTTGAGATATTATTTTTTAAATTTATCAGATCATTATGATAAACTCTAATTAGAACAAAAAAAGATAAAATTATAGTATATTTTATTAAACATATCTTGTATAACATAGATAGTAGCATATATATTAATTATTGAAGCAAATAAATGTAATTTTTATGTTATACATTTAATGTAATTGGATTCCCATTCATGTGTTAAATATTTTAAAATAATCACACATAATTTTCCGTTTACACTATAAAATGGTCAGAAATAGGAGGAATCATGTAAACAATGAATACAATAGGTAATGTGATGACTGCCACTATTTGGTTCCCCTCTTGATGGAAGAAGGAATCAAAAAAAATTTAATGATACCCTCACAAATGACATCTGTTTTGAAAAAAACCTAAATTAGAGGGAGCATCCAAATACCAATAATAAATAACAAGATGTGATTGAGTCTGTTAGGTGACAAAGGACTCTGATATTCAATGGATCATCAGATCAGTTAATCGTAAAACAATTGATCACTTTTATTGAGAATATCTTATTCATCCTTCAATGTAATGAACTCGAGAGGGTTCTACATACATATTATCTTATATAGGGATAATCCGATCCCTAGTGTACAGTAATCATAAATACAAATCCCAATTAAGAGATCAAAGTGATAGATTATATGGAATTCTGCAAAAAATATTTTTTGATAAATTGTTTCATCATACTCTCTATCATAAAATGGAATATGGATTCCTTTGCATAATGAAAAAGACGATGAATCTATCAGGTTTTATGAGGAAAAAATTATTCCAATTTCATGATACACATTAATGTTTGTAGATACACCCAAATACAAGGGTGACCACTTATTGGGTTGGATAAATCTCATTCTATGATAATCCATAATGATTCATGACTTTGACAGCTAGAAGAAAATTATCTAATGTTCCATAAATGATGAAATGAATGTTGGTGAATATCAATGGTATCATAGGGATAAGAATAAAAAGAATTTGTTTCATTTAGGTGTTTCGATAGAGAAATATAATAGTGCTATGAAATTACATCGTTCCACATGTCAAAGGCGTTGAAAGAAGAAACCTTGAAATATTCTAAGGGGAACATGGAAGTGTTTTAGATATAGGGATGAAGGACACCAAACTAACAAATATTGATAGGAGAGACCAAATAAAGTGATAATGGAAAGGAATTATCTTTTAAAAACTTATCACAATGTTTATTACATCAACTATTAGGAACTAGGGAACAATTAAAACCAATGCACTATGAAAAAAGTTTTTTTGTGACTACCAATAACATCCAGAACATCAAGGTGATCTTTTTCCATCAAAAATGTTGAGGTGGATCTTTTATATAAAGTTGTGATCGGAACTATAGTTATTTATTCCAGAATACAAAACATACACTTTGAATATGGTTTTTCACATTCCTTAATATCAAATTTTTTTAGTATAACTATTCAATCACCACCACATATCATGGAATTTGAGCTATCAGTGAAAACATAAAATGGTAATATTATTGTATCCCATGTACATAACTTCACCTTGTGAGACATTTTGAGCAGAAATTACAATCAAAACTATTCATAATACTTTTAGTATAATTTGTTGAAACATTGGGCACATACTATCATTCTCTATATACAACTGACATAAATTTCAATTAGAATGAAATCAATATCCATATTAAAAATCGTCATTCAATTCATTAAAAGTGTAAGGAGGAAGTTAAATCTTCTTTAGCTCCAAAATCACAAGAATAGTTATTATTTACCAATGAGAAAGTGTATCAATAACAAATTATTATGTTTAATAAATGAATCATACTTTAAGAAATTCTTATTGTGATGGAATATGCTTATGTGTTTCCTGAGGAATTTCCTAGTACTCCTCCTAGTCTCGTGGTTTAATTCTTAATTGTGCATGTACATGGTAAATTACTATTAATAAAGACTCCATATGGAATAGATGTGGTATAACTATAAATTCATATGTAACAACTATTGTACAATATTCATAAATGGTTTATAAAACCATGTGCTTCACCATGGCATGCACCCGTCCTCTTAGTCCAAAATAAGGATGTATCAATGATCCTTTTAATGGAATATTAAGAGCTAAAAAGATCATAATAAAGAACAAGTATACCATTACAGATTTTTTAGACATTTTTGTTTAGTTATGTGCAGTAGAATAGTTCCCAGGCGGATCTATGGTCGGGATATTAGCATGGTAGGGTGAAAAAGGACTATATTAACTAGACTGTTTTTCGTAAAAGGTATAGACACTATGAGTTCATAGTAATTATATTTAGACCCACTAATTCTTGATAAATACTCATAGACATGATTAATAAAGTATTTATATATTTCCTCAATAATATTGTGGTAGAACTTTAATATGATATTCTAATATAGTATAATACAAAAGAGTCTCATTAAGATCATTTAATCATGTTGATAAAGAGCCTAAGAAATAAAATCATAATAAAAAGTTAAAAAAATTGAGAGTTCTATTTTAAGGATATATCATTCATGGAAAATAACACCACAAGAAATGGGATACCTAAGGATCCTTCAAATATAGAATAAATTAAAAGAGGTATTAGGCTAAAATCTTTGACATATATCCATAGTTTTCTTGGATGGTAACTATCATCGATTTATAATAAATTTATTTTGATTATAAAACCCTTTACAAGGATAAATTATAAAGAAGTCATAATTTCATTGAATTATTAATGTGAATAGTGATTAAAGGAAAATAAGAGGACTGTTATCATTGTACTACTGATCAGAATACCCATACAGGGATTTATTTTCCTGGTATTCAACGATGCATTGAAGAAGAGAATGTGTTGTTTTTTAAGGAAGAATAAAAATTTTGTAGCCTATGATTCAATATAGTAGATGGAACACGAACAGAATTATAGAACACATGATCTGGAGTTAGCCACAATGATATTCTATTTGAAACAATGATGACATTATCACTTTGGGTAGATGTGTGAAATATATATGGAATAAAAAATACTCAATTATATATTCTTGGCAAAAGGGATGATATGTACCAATGAAAATGGTTAAAGATGATCAAGGACAATGAAGTCTCAATCCACTACAATCCATGTAATTAGAATAATGTGTTTGATTATCTAAGTATAACGAGTTCAACAATTCTATAATTAATGAGAATTGAGAGGGATCAGATATTGTTATATTTAGAATATATTGAAATGGGAATCATAATGGAAGGAACATCATCAATCATTCCCCAAATTATTTCTCAATTGTCCCATCTGGATAGGTTAAAATATTCCCAGAGGGATGATGTGGGAATTCAAACTAAAGTGAATACTATAACAAAATATAAATAATCAATTTTTTTGTTTATATAGAAAGAGTAGTAAGAATTTTTTCAAGACTACGTGTAATATATAATTCATTGTGAAAGAATGTTTTTTTAAATGAGGCACATAGCTCAACCTTTTCCATCCACCATTAATCCACAAAGTTATATCGATATCTTTGAAAGAACTATTGGTTGTAAAATATGAAAAAGGTGATCCAAAATTATATATAAAAATGTCCTGAAATCCAGAAAGGGATATCATAACGATAGAAATCCAATTGTATTTGGAATCAATTACCCATACAAACAAGAAAATTGTAAAAATCCCCATGGAATTTTTCGCTAGACTTCTGATGACATCAAATGGAAACAGTGATATATGGGATTTTGGGTATCACCATATAAAGAGGGATTAATTTATTTTAATTTAATTGGATGTATCATAAAATTAACATGAAAAAATAAATATAATAGAAATAGGAAGGTTTCATGTAGTACCACAATATATTGTACCTGAACGAGATCCAAGATTCAACTCTATGTCTAAAAAGAATATCAAACCAACTCTAAATATTGAGCTGAAATTATTAATGACTTATAACCCTCAAACAAATGTCCAATCTAAGTAGACTATCTATACACTCAATGAAATATTGATAGAATTTTCAATTGACTTCAAATATGGTTGGGAACAATATTTTTCTATGTTTGATTTCGATTACAACACCATTTACCACTCAAGAATGTAAATGGATACCTATAAAACCATTGTTAGGAAGAGGTGAAGAGCACCCACATGTTGGGATGAAGTTGGGCAATGAAAACTACATGGTCCTATAATGGTCCAGGAAATGGTAGGAATCCTTAAGGCTATTTAGAAGCATATCAAGGCAGATCAGAGTCGACATAGAATCTATGACAACTATAATAAATGAGTCCTAGATTTTGATGACGGAGACTTGGTATTACATTACATATCATCATGGAATAAAGTGAAAATATTGGAGAAGAAAGGAAATTATAGTCCAAGATATACTGTCTGCTTTGATATCCTCTATTTAATTTGAGATGTGGCTTATTGACTAGCACTCCCACCTAACCTATCTCAATTACATGATGTATTACATGTATCCCTACTCGGAGATTATAAAACATACCACTCAAATTTATTAAATACAGAGGTGGTACCATTTGAAAATGACCATTCCAAGGAAGAGAATCCATTCAAGATATTAGATCGTATCGAAAATTTAATATGAAATAAGACAACAACTTTTTTAAACTATTTTATGGAATCCCCAAGATTAAATAAGTAATGTGGGAACTATAGGAGGTGCTGAATTTGAGTTACCCTAGACATTTTTGTTTTGGGGAAATAATATTTACGGGGAGGCATTTTTGAGGGAGAAGATCGTAGTGACCTGAACCCCTAGGAATAAAATTCCCCTTGCATTTTATTTAAATATATTATTAGGTAATATATTAAAATAAAACCCATGAACTTTTTTGTTATAATAATATAATATAGTTTTCCTTTGATATTTAAGAATCATTACAATTGATAATATATATGTCGAAGTATTAACACATAATTATTATAAATATTAGGGTTTAACAAATCCAACTCACATAGAGATGGGATGTGATGGTCTCAAAGAGGAGAATTATGTCCTATGAATCCAATTTATCAAAGCTTCCAATGGACAGTTAATCATAGGGAAAATCTTTTGACCAATCCCAAGCTGATATACAACTAATTTTACATGAGTGAAACCATTTCCAGTGAATTTCAAACTCCTCGAGATCATGACTCAATCAATGTCCACTGAAACTCCCATTTAATCTACCACCATCACACATCTTACTCTTGAGTAGTATTCTAGTGTATTAAAGGGATATTTATCGTGACACTAGAAAAAAGAGTATGTCTATTATTTTTTATATAATAGTGAATATATTTTAATTCAATAAATGTTACTCAAAAATGGTTATTTCGATTCATAAAACAAAATATTTATTTTTGTGTAATATTGACATTAAATTAAATAACATATTTTGGGGAATTAAGGGATTTTTGAAATAAATAATTTTTATTAAATATAAATTGTCATATAATTTTTTTGAAGTGAAATTTTATTTTTATAGTGGTTTGAAAATTATTATTGTAATAAAATCCCATAATTTATAAATAAATATAAATTTTAATTTAGAAGTAAAAATTAAAATTTTTATTAAATTATTTACATAATATGGATATTCTTTTTTGAATCAAAGCATCAAAATTATTCAATTAATAATTTTTAAAAATTTACTAATATAGTCGAGCTTTTAGATAAAAATTAAAATCTATATAAATATACGTAGTTTATTTGACATCATAGTGACAGACAAATGATTTAATAAAAATTATAAAAGGTATTCATGACCAAATATATGTTTTATCTTTTAAATAATTATATCCCATGTTTATTTTACTTTTTTATAAATACATTAAGAATCCTCCAAAAAAATTAATATATTTTCGGATTTTAAAATAACTTTATTAAGAGAGTGACTCACATCCACATAAGCAAGGGAATTATTTAATTAATTTAGGCCCATATAATTTTAATATAATTATTACTTCTCCCATTTGGAATAAATCATGGTAAGAAACTATGTTATGGTTTTTTGTTTTGTTTTTTATTATTATGTAGAGTCCAAATCCAAAATAAATGACAAATATCCCACATTACCAATATAAATCCACCCATGATACCATTAATCATCACATAAAATACAATATGAACTACGATACTCTTTTTTACACTCTCTAAAGTCTTTCAAAGGTTTCATTAATATCTCAAGAATCACCTTTCACTCATTTGATGTCACACACTCAAGTAAGGGATTTCTCTTTTCTTATTTCCATCCAAGTAATACATATTTTTTTTGTCAATTGAATTCCATTTTCCTAAGTGGAGAAATATAATTCCATATTCCAAATAATTTCCACTTCATGTATAAATGATGATATCCCCATTTAACTGCAATTATTCACCCAGATCCTTTATGATTCCCAAATCTCATGCCAAAATATAGTAATTATTATTTTATTTATTCATGATTCTTAATAACCATATGAATTCTATTTAAAAATTAGTATTAATTCTAATTTTATGTTTATATAATGAGATACCCATTTATATCTCATCCACCCATTTTTATTAATATTTAATTGATGTCATTATGCTATTGAAATTCTAGTATAATATTTCATGAAAAAAAATAATATTTCGAATACCATAAATTTTTCCAATAAAGGGACATAAAAATTATGCACATTTAATTTTTTATTGTGGAAATACTTGTATGTATTATAGAATACCTCTTCGGGGAATAAAATTTGATAATAACTAAATACATGTTGTATGATCTATGCAGAACACAAGAGTAAGAGAATGAAATGAATGTAACGTGTGTGCAAGAAATTATATAGCACTCCACTACATTGGGTAATGTTTAGTCTCATGAGATATCGTATTGTGAATGGTAGTGAGCCTATTATATTTATATGACTTTCTATACAGTGATTTCATTCTCTTTTAGAAATGACTTATGTTTTTGATGTCGTGTTTAATTTTTTTGCCTATTTCTCATGTAATGTTAATTATGCTATATGTTTCTTTATTATTCATGTTCCTTTTATTCCCCCTTGATGTTCTTGTTTTATAACATATAAAACCTTATTAATGTTATTCCTTATTTATTCTATTAATTGGGGTTATATATGAAACCTTTTTATATATGTCTGTAGGTTATCTCGTTCATTTTAAAATCAATGGACCTTTTGAATCATGTTAAGTTTTTAATAAAGATAAAGTATCCAATGATTCAGATGTCATAATACGTACCTAATTCCCAAATTTATAACACAACTCAATATTTTGTGTTTATTAGGTGTAATTTATGTTAATACATAATAAATTAAAAAGTAAAACAGGTATGGGTTGTTATAAATTACACTGTAGATAAAACAACTTCAACCTGAAATGTTTGCCTCACCACATCAGAAAAAATGGTTAGACTACTCTCTAACACCTTCGACTATAGATCATGCTGAAACCCATTCTAGAACCGACGGATTTATCGTGTAATCATCCAAATCCAAAATCAGAAGATAAGATACTAGATCCAGAAAATTAAAAATGAAATCCAACACTGATCCACCACCTTACTAAAGGTAGACCATATACATCACCATTACAACCTATATAGCATTAGAGAAATACTATTGGACAAATAAAGCCTTGAAAACTACAATGAGTGGTCTTCCAAATTCCTTTTTCGAACGACCAACTTCCATTACATCCAACGAGGAACATAAAGCGCAATGGTAGAATGATAAAACCTTAGATACATAAGAAACTAATGAAACAATAATATCCTTTCTATTTTTGACACACAATATTCTTTCCAAAATGATATATTTGACTATAAATTATTGGATGATTTATCTTCCAAAAACTATGAAGTAATTCCATTGGAAGATCAACTAGAGGGTCTTTTAATGACGAATCATCTATAGGTACACCATGAATATCCATCTAATATTTTGTGGGGGCATACATTAAACAAAAATAAAATAAATAACTCAAAAAACATACTCACCAAAATGATCTCACCACAAAAAAAAACACTAAAAAAATGACTCCAATGAACAAATTCTTCAAAAACTATTTATAATAACCACTAACCACAATGTTAATTTTCTTTCCAAACATAACACTCCAATAAATTTCATTCCACCCAAATATATTATGAATTCTATAATGAAATAAAACTTTTACATTTAAAACCCATACCTAAAATTATATAAATCCTCATATTCTAAAATATATTTTAATCAAAAATATATTTTATCAAAAATCATTTTATTAGGAAATTGATTTTAAAAAATTTATTTCTTCAAATATGAAACCCAATTTAACATTTCATAAATACTAAACCAAACTATTTTAAATCTGAAATTTAATACTTTTAAACATTTTTTTCAAAACAAACATCAATATCTGGTATACCAAATATAAACTCACAAGGGGGAAACTAGTATCGATGGGGGACATAGCCAATTGGTTGGTGGTCATATATAAATCACAACACCATCATATAGAGTGTTTTAGGACCATGTCCCTGATCCACATAGATATCTATTCATTGTTAGACCACCAAAAGAAACTTTCCAATTTCACATTTCACTCCCAAATTTTAACTAAAATCAAATTTCAGAAACTCAAAACCCCTGTTACCATCGTAAATCAAAGTAAATCACATAAACTATTGTCCATAAATTTCCTCATAATTATACCCCATGTTCATATAGTCCTAATCTATCAAACTTTATATCCAAAATATAAATGTATTTTCAAAAATATAGTTCCTCTAATGAACATAACATGATCTGATACAAATTTTTCATGAAGCTACCCAGGTTGGCCTCATTCCAATCAAATGAGTCAGCTCGCAATATCCTCCAGGGATGTTATTGATCACCCTACGGTGAAATAAAGTAACAAATAAATAATCATATTAACAATGGTAATGATTTAAATAATTAAAAATTAGTAATAGTATTGAAAGAATAAATGAGAAGACCAAAAATAAAAAATAAAAACTATACCGAACAATAGAACATAATAAAAAATATAACCAAATAACCAGAGGAAAAATATCTATACTCAACCCCACATGTTAGTTAATAATCCCAAAACCCAACATTTACCTGGGTTTTTAGGACCAAGATGAAACATACAATAACGAATAGAAACTAAAATTGAGTATAGATATGAGTATTCAAACTAAGTAGGCATCCCCAAAAAATATATTCCTGATGAATTTCAAATAAGGGAATGATTTACCAATTTCATGTATGAAAATATAAAAATAATTTAATGGTTCATTCCATTTTTAAACAAAACATTACCCATTTATCTTATTATTTAAAACACAATTATTTCTTCCACTTGAAGGGTTCTAAGAGAGAGGGGGGGGAGAGATAAACTTGATGCATTTATTTTAAATGTTAAAGAATGTGTAATAAATTCTTAAATAATTTTACATTAATAATTTCAAAATTAGTTTCCCCTTTTATGAAATAGGTACATCATAAAACAATGCAGCAGTAATAATCACATAATAATAGTAATGGATGACACTATAGTAGTGGGTAAACCGAAAGAGGAAACCAAATCAAGCACCACATATAAAACATTTTCTGGGAGATCATGGGAGTACCTATGAGCTTAATAGATAATCTAGAAAATAATAGAACATAATTCACCCAACAAGTGAGCGTCACCCAATTCCATAACCCCCCCAAATGCTCGGTCTTACCCTACCTAGTCTAACCAATGGCACAATCCCACAGCAGAGTAAGGTTCATACTAATGGAAATTGGTCATATCGTAATCAAAACTAGTGTATAAAAATTTATTATAATATCAAATAATTATGCTATGGTACTATGTTATATCGAATGTGGGGGAGATGCAAACAAAATCATATAAGAGTCACAAGAATAATTCACACCAAAAAACATCACTACTAAGTCACCCTTGGAAGATCCCCATTCCTTCAGCCATCAACACATAAGGGAAGTCCTTTAAAAAGGGAATCACATTCCCATTAAATACATCAAATCAATAATTATTTCCCAAGGAAGTTTTCACAAGGGGTCGTATTTTTTAAAGGGTCTTAATAGACCACAAGAAATCATTGAGTGAAATACCATTTTTGAAAATGATTAAACACAACATTAATGAAACCAAATAATTCAAGATCCATTTGAGGAATCAAAAAAAATTATAAATCCTATCCCATCCATTAAAAACAATAAATAGTTATAAGTGCCAAGCTGGAATTATTATAAACACAAATTGTGTAAGGATTAATAAAACACTTCTATACCATTCAATACAAAGCGTAATTCACTTTGTTTCAATGAAAAATAATTTTATTAAAATAATACATCTATAATTATAATAAAATATAGGTTTCAAAGGAATTAAAAAAAATTATAATTAAATTTATTGGGGAAATAAAAATGGAATCCTACCTCATACTCATAGCATTTTGACAACAACAACCTGTAAAAACACTTAGAGGGCCCAAAGTGGCATGAAGACACTAGATGATCCTTAACAACACAAATCCTTTAATTTAATCTTAGATAAACAAGAACCCCTGATTATAAACCCAAAGGATAATATAAACCAAAAATATAGTGGAATGAAGAATATTTAGAGAGAAGAGAGGATAATATTGCCTTAAGAAATCACCACAAAAGCTTGATGAATCCACATAGAATAACTATTTATTAAATAATGTCGAATTATTGAAGAATGGGGGAGCTCCCCTAGGTTTGATGAAACCAAATTAGGGGTCATGGAGGTGTTTTTTTGTTTAATTTTCAAGATGGGTATAAACGATAAATCACAATTTTTGTGGAATATGAACTATGTGTGGTTAGGTAGCACAATTTCACAATAAATGCACCAATCATGATCCCCTTTAATGGAACCACTAGGCACCCACATAGTTTGGTCTCATAGATAGGGAAACCATGCCTCAACTATGTGTGTTTGTTTTATCAAATTTTTTAGATCCAAGTGCACGCCTTCCATATGGTTTGGGAAAAAAATGCTCATGCCATTTTCTCTTTAACATTCTCACCCATGGTTGGATACTGATTCTCTAATTAACTTAATGGTTTGGAATAAATTATTCACTACCATTCAACTCAAAACATAAATTTTCATAATGAACTAAAAAGGTTCTCGACCTTAATGGGTCACACAATTACCCATTATCCATGCACCTAAATCATGAAAAATATGAAAAACTACATGAAACTCAATTTTTTGATATGAACCCACCAAATCTCAAGAGACATGCCAAAAAAGTAGAATTCAAAATAAAAGTGGAAAAAACATGGGAGGTACAGTTTTTATAGGTTATTATAATCATTGTGTTGTTTATCGTAGACACTATCTAATATGAAATTCATATATTAAAAACTCAAGGTGTGACATTATACTAACATTATATAAATTAAATCCAAGAAATTTTAACTTGATATAAAAAATCTAGGGTTATGTATTTCAAAATACCCTTCATGGAATACTGATTCTTTAGAAGGGGTTATAAAACATCATTTTAATAAGTGATTATGGTGTATTTAAAGGAAAAACTAATTTTTGTTTAATATTGGTTCAATCCCAACATTCCCCGTTGAGATTTATTTCCCCAAAAACCATTGTTCTAGAACCATGATCAGATCTAGTATCCATATAGGGATGTATTTCAAGGATAACCCACTGAATGAAAACTGTAACAAAAAATTGGTTTTCCTTCTATAACTATCCCTAAATTATATCATATGGTGTCTTTCAATAATATATATTTTCCAATATATATTTCCCAGAGATTCTAATATACTTTTTCTAATACTAATTATAACAACACCAACTGAAGTAACCCATAGATGGTGTCTGTTTAAGTACATCGACATAGATATAAAGGGTTAAATCAAAAAGTAACAAAATACTAGGTGTTTTGAATGAATAGTTAGATACATGATAGCCATTTTACAATGGAAATTGAATATAAAACAAAATAAATTAAAAAAATTAAATCAACTATGTCCTTGAGAACTTATTCAAGTAATTCATCTTCATGTATTAAGGACTGTTAAAAAATAAGGGTGGGATAAGGTGCTCAATAAGTGTTTATTATGGCTGAATATATCATTAAAAAATAAATAATAATCAACAAGTGATGGAAAAATACTAATCATGAATTCTATTTTAATAATTTGGTTGCATGAATTGATAAGAAAAAATCAATATGTCAATGAAAATAATTGAAACCACATCCCATTTAATCAAAAACCCGAGAATTAAATAACTCAAGAGATAATATCATTGTGAAAATATCATGGATAATAATAATAAACTTCAGAATTAAGTAAATTATTAACAATTTTATTCCATGATCTCAAGAATAATGATACCACTACTATCAAGACCTTCCACAGGACAGTTTAAACTACAGTTTGAAACATGTTCAATTTGGTCAATTAATATGTATGCTGAGATATACTGACACATGAAGGGGATATATAATGATAGGTCCCAGCCATAACTATACTTACAAACCAATACTCAAATATTTAATAATTTATTTAATTTATGATTCAATATTCTTTAATTTAAACTATTCGTACATTGAAAATGAAACAGATTTATCAATAAATCCCACATAATGAAATATCTTTCAATGAGAACACCATATCTAAAAATGGTATATTGTTTATAAAATAATCATATAAATAATAAAATAATTTCTATATTTAATAGATAATTAATTTAAAATCCATGATAATGACAATAAAGTGATTGTTTTAAGAGAATGTACACAACCAAAAATTAAAGTGATATTGTATAATAACCATTACCATGTAGAGATGTTCATATTAAATTCAATTGGATGAAATAATTAAAATTAAAATATAAAATACCTTAATGTGTGAATTAATGATGAAATAATATTTCAAATGGGTTGAATATAAACCAAATAAATATTAATTGGTGTATAATAACAAACAATCCCCAATTGACTACAAATTTAGACTGAATCACTTACCCCACAATTCTTTTTGATTGTACATGATTTAACATCCATAATTTTATTTTTAAATATATAATTATCTTTATAAACAACAATATTAATTTTTAAAATTATATGTGATCCTTTTATGACATAATATCATCTATTCATTAATAATATTTCATTATTTTCATCATATTAGATGTTAATTGTCTGGTTTTTTCTTGTCTGTTTCATCATTAATGTAATGGTTCTTGACAATATTATAAAGATTCAACATAAAATGAATAATAATAATAAAATTAATATAATAATAATTTAAAAAAATTATTTTAAATCTAATTATGATTTTTTTAAATGATGTTTGTTAGGATCAGGGAGACAGTGGTTTATAATTAAGCACGAGTAATGTTTTCATTTTTCAATGATCATTATGAAAAGGAGATATGTAATATTTTAAAAAAAAATTAATGATAATAATATCATTCAAACCATATTATTTAATAAAATATACTTATATATATCATCCATGTGTTGTGGTGATGAAAAGGGAGTCCCATCATTTTTTGTAGGTGGGAGTCTATATATACCCAAACGAAGTTATAATCCTTCATTGAGTGAAAATGTAAGAAAAAATTATATATATATATAATATTCTAATAATGATAAATATCACATTAATATAATAATTATTTTATGTATATGACATGAACTCATTTAATTTTTCCTTATCACCTTCTCTGAAAGGTGAAAGATGAATCACATTACTTCGTGAGGCTGTAATCCACCACACACTCAAGAAATGTTTTCATGTCCACTATGGAGTTCAGTTTTAGTAGTTTATATATGATATAGTTACTCTATCGGTATAAATATGTTATAAATATAATATAGATTCTTTTTATTAATCATAATAACCTACTGTGGGTAGTGGTAATGAAAAAACAAATGGCATTAGTTCATAAGGAGGTAGCCTTAATTTCACATGGATGATTATTTTGAATCCCATTTAGTGGAAGTGGATATAGTTATATGAAATTAAATTAATTAAAAAATTAAAAATATGGAAGATACTATGTTTATTATATCAGTATGTTATAAAGTCAACTGAAATAGTGTGCATAAGAAATAAAAAAACGCTCATTGAAGTACATTAAATATTATTTAACTATATTATAGAGGCTTGCACCAAATACATACTAGGAAAATTTATGACAAAACCAAGGGTTATTGCATTACATGATAGTCAATTTAATTTTATTTGGGAATTTTTTTTCTTAAAGAATATGTTTATCCAAATATAAAGGAGGGAGGGGAGTGGGTGTCCTTTAATAATTGAGTGGGATATTTGTAAATAACCAAAATTATGTAGTAATGGAATGTAACTCTTATATAATGTGGCTTAAAAATTGATAATTATTTTTTGGAATGGATCATATGATCTAGAAACCACACCACCACAAAAAATGACAATTTTTTTTAACATTTCACTCTTAATCCAATATATTTACTCTCCTTTTTACAACGTTCATTTTCACCATGGTTATTTGTTTTAAGCATTGTTAATTAAATAAAGAATATGAAAATAAAATTGTTATTTTGAGTAAAAATTAAATCAATACTTATAATTATGAATTATTTTTTTTACGAAAATATTTTTTTCAGTGCTGCTTTTATCCGAAGCACATGTAAGGTGAAAAAATAACACTTGTTACCTTAACCAAAGTAATTAATTTTTTGTATCTTTAATAATTTTAATAAACAAGATTAATTTCACCCTTAAATATCGTATACATTATTGTAATTCCAAATATGTAAACAATTTTTCCAAATTCAATTCACATTAGTGGAATGTTTTTATTTTAAATTAATCCAACATACACGGTAAGAATGATTATTTAAAAAGGAAATATGTTCAAAATTGAAAAAAAATACAAAAGAATTTTAAAATGATTCAAATAAAATAAATTTCATTAATTAATATAATATTTAACTTATTATAATATGAAAAATAATTCAAATTATAGTTTATTATTATAAATTATTTAAATAAAAATGAAAATTTTATTAAAATTACTTATTTAACACGATTAATAAAAAATTTATTTTTAAAAAAATACTAACAATTCATCAAAAAATAATATTGATATTGTTTTTTAAAAATTTATGTATGTTATATCAAGTGAATTTCTTAATAGTGTTAATAGATTATTTTAAATTATGTTCTCAAAACGTGACTATACAGTCCTTCATAAAAAAATTCATTCTTTCCAGAAACATGTATTTATCATTAAAATGATTCTTATTTTATTTTAAATAATTATTTAATAATTAATTTTTTTAATATTTTTAGTTATATTTATAACCTCAATTCAAATTTATAGGTGATAAATATTCTATAATATTTTAATATTAGAATAATAATTCACATTTATTTCGAACATAATATTGTGTATAATGCATGAAATACTCAGGGTTGTATGCAATGAAAGATAATCATAGTGTTTCATGTAATGTAATATATTATAGAGATTTAATTTATTTAAATAAATAAATATTTAAATGACTTGAGGTGTTATATTTTCTTCTAGTATTGGTGTTTCATGTTATACACTCGATCAAATATGATGTCTGTATTTTAAAATATTAGGGAGTAACATAATGAGAAAAATTACTAGTCACATGATCGAGATTTAATACTGGTGATAATTTCATTTAATATTTTTCAAAATTACCTTAATGGAAAAAATGTGATATATATAAATATCTCCCAATAGTGTAATATATATTTACACAAATGTAGATGAATACAAACCAATGGTGATACAAAAACCTGATATAAATATTATGAATAATTAATATATTTCCAACCAAGGATATATTATAAGGAGGTGGATGATCTCTGTAGTAAATATTATTCTTCCATATCTATGAATGGGACTGAAAAAAATATATTACTCAAGGATTTTAAATTCATTAATATTAACATCATATTTGATGGTGATAAATCCTATTTTGTAAAAATTTCTTCCAAACAATCCATTCCTAGAAATATCAATGAAACCGAGAAAGATGATGTTGAGCTTCAAAAATAGTTGTGAATATTTTAGCATTTAACATTGAAAGATATATAATTTAATGGTTATAATCCTAAATATTCATTCTATGAAAACTATAATTGAATAAAGAACATTTGGATTATTTTTATTGCAAAATATTGTGTTCTCGTCAATGATTTATGAATATGATTAGATAAAAAAAGAAACAAATTATGGTTTTGAATCCAAAATAAGAGGATTACAGAATAAATAATTTTTTTTGATTCTATAAATCATAATAAAGAAACAAAAATTAATTGTTTATATTGAAACAATTACTCAGATTAGTATGGAAATGGGAAAAATTCCCCAAATATTTCTTTATAAGAATCCCAAATATTACTAAATGTTATAATTCTACATATCTTGTAGTAAATCTATTTATCATTTCATCATATTTTACTTACATTAATAAATATTTATACCTTAAAAACTCACCAATATTTGAAAAATTGTTTTAGTGAGGATACATAGAGTAAAAAAATCCATATTATTTGATTTGGATTTGAGGTTCATCATTTGATTCTAGAGTAGTATTCAAAAACACTTCTAGATAGGGTTGTGTTTCAGTTCTATATGGAGACCTGAGATAGATGGAAAACCTAAACGGACCGTCAAAATAGATTTGGATATACGAGTAATTTGTATGATATATTTTTATAGTTTTTGGGATCAACAGTTACACTACTATATTGCCCATATAATAACTATTTCTTCTAGAATTTATATAGAACCATATTAGCCTATTTATAAGAATGCATGTTGGTCTCGAACATGTTGGCATAAATACATATGAACGAATATTATAGGTCCTATCATTATACGAGAAATGAAATATAATATTAAAACCATTCAATGACATATTAATGTAGGAAAAATTCAAAATAAGAGTTATTTAAATAATCATTAATGAGATCTTCATATTGACATGGATGAGAAGGTTACCATTAGAATATATCCATTGAAGTGGGTTATGATATTTTGGAAGATGTATATATTGATCCCTCGGTATATCTTTCCCTTTGAGATCCTTGATTCTGTTAGGGATATAGACATTCTCTTTGAACTATAATGATAATTATCTCATGTTCATGAGGTGTTTCATTTATTTCATTTCGGAATTACAAAAAAAGAATACGTGTAGTAATCTCAAATGACTTTCAAAATGAAAATTAACATATCATATGAGGAACAACCTGACGAAATTATGGATTGTTGAGATAATGTGCTATATAACAAGACCACTCAAAATATCAATGTTCTATTGAAGTATACAATGTTCAAGAAGAAATTTGGGAACATTAGGTTGTAATGATAAAACAATCCTTCACTTTTTTCCATCCGAGTAAAAACATATCAAAGATGAATTTCTATTAATGGTTGTAGAATATAATGATACAATATTTTTGTGAAATATTTCTCCTAAAACATATTTTATTTTTTTAATTTCTCCACACTCAATTCTGAACTTTTAAAATCCCTATGAAATTTTAATGAATTTATATATTTATAACTACAATATTTTTGTTAAATATGTTTGTACAAAAAATGTAACCACGTTATGAATAAAGATCCATTTCTATAATATTTCAAATATTGCAGCTATTCAAAAAATAAATAGTTTTAGAAATAAAACATTGATTTATAAATTTTTAATTTTTCATGTGTGATATTTGTTTTGCATGAATAATATATTATCATTAATTTATTTTAAAAAAATTCTAATATATCTAGTGAATTATTTACTCTAGAAACTATTTTTCTATATATTATATGATTTTACATAAAATAGTAATTTGTGAATTATGGAATGATATCATAAATAATGAAATTAACTTTATTTACTATTGGGAAAATTGATGATGAATATGAATTATTTTATTTTTTATGAAAAATATATTTTTGGGTGAATAAAGAAAATATAATATTTTCAAAAATACTAACATATAATGGAATTATGAACATATTTAAACATATAATGTTTTTTAAAAAATTTGTAAATAAAAAATTATATTTTTGAATTGAAACATTTATATATTTTAAATTCATATATACATATTATATAATTAAACAAAAAAAATTTAAGAAAAAATCATACGTTACATAGTAAAAGTGTAGTTACCATGGTAGAATTCAAAACTATGAAAACAAATTAAAGGGTACATAACATCCCACATGTTTAAATTTTTTTTGGTAATGTGTCTTTGTGGTCCAGATGAGTATTATAACAAATTATCTCTATTATTTCTCATATTTTTCACATTACATTATAGTGACATCCCATTATTAAAATGATATATCTATTTACAAAAATGTCATCCCTTTTCATTTATAAAATGAAAAATGATCTCATCACATTTTCTAAAATATAAAAACACTATAATAAGCCCAATATATACTAAAATATATCCTAAACTCTAATATACACATTATATAGGTTGTGCTCTTCTCAATGACAATCCCTCAATTGTTAAATCCCCTATCCAAATGGATAAAATCGTGCAGTGATATATAAAATTATATCCATTTCTTCCTCTGTTCAATTTCATTATGAATACATGTTCAATATAGAATTATGTTACATTAAATTAAAATTATGTCATCATAAATACCACTAGATATTTTTATATATAACATTATTAACAACTATATTTCATTGATTATTTTCTTTTCATGAAATAGTGAGTCTAAGAGAACTGTTATACACTATTTAAATACTATTATTTAATGTGAATGTTTTGACATAACTATTATAAGGGTGGGTATGAAATGTTATAAATAATTTATAAAAAAGGTATTGTTTACATATGTATAAAATTGATTAACTGTTAATCAATTAATTTTAAATTAAAATAGTGTTTATTTAGAAATAAAGGTAATGACATTTTTTGAAAAACTTTTTTTACATGGGAAATGTGTGTTAATATTAAAATATTAAATTAATAAATTTTTATGAATGATTTTAATAAACTTTTGATATTATATATTCAATTTAATTATTTTACATTCATCAAATTTTTTTCTATACACAAGATAATATTAAATCAATTTCACTACATAAAAATGTTTATTTCTAAAAAATAGTTTTTTTCTGGTTTTGGAAAGCTATTTGAATCATATTTTAAAGACACTTCATAATTTTAATTATGAAAAATTGATTCCATTTATTTAATCTCTATTGAATCAATTATAAAATTTTTACATTTTATTTTTAAAAATTATTAATAGTAACTTTGGCAATATTTATCACCTTGGTAAAATTTAAATCATGTTAACCTAGGTTAAAGCTAAATATCCATGCCACAATTTTTAATAATATTTACATTTAATGATGTTAAATATACCCATATCACCTTATTATATTAATTTTGTTTGTAAAGGTAATTATTTTAGGAAATTTACTCATATAGAATTTTGAGAATGTAAAAATAGTAAATTTTATATATACTTATAATTATATAATATCTATTCACATAGGGGGAAAATAAAGCTGTAAATTTATATTAATTGTTACTTTGAGAATAACTAAATTATTTTCATGATTATATTTTAATTATAATTATTAGTATTTATATAATTACCATAAATAATTACTCAATGAAGACACTCTATATATTCAATTAATAACAATAATAAATAATTTTTTTAATATATAAAATTTAATATAATTTTAGTGAGTGATATTGTTCAAATACATTTGAGATAATATAAAATAATATTTTTCCTAGTAAAATAATTTTATTCTGTCATTTTAATGGTATCTTTAATATCAAATCAAATTAATACTTATGAAAAAATAAATCCAATTGATAATAAATAGTATTTTATTATATTAATTGAAATATTGAATACATTAATCCTTATTCAAGTAAATGATATATTTCTTATAATTTCAACCATAGTCTACTTATGCTTCATGCATCCATTTATGGTAACATTTTTAACCCACTAACAGTAATATAGTTGTTACAATTAATAAGGTCAAACATTATTAACAAAGGTCTAAATAAATATACGTGGTCTAAATTACACTAAAATTTATATAATTTTCAATGGATAATGGTATTTCTAAATTAGAATCTTTTTCATAAAATCTATTTCCAATTTAAATCATTTTTCAAGATAGTAAATTTATTATACAATAACTTTTAAGTTATTCTAGGTTTTACATTTCCATTCCTTATAAATGGGAACCCCTCCATTATATTCGTTACAGAACACTGTATTTTCTAGCACAACCAAACCATAACAAATTATATTTTTTAAATATATATCTAAATTATTAAGGTGTTGGTATTTTAAAAAGTCCTACCCTATGATCTTTATTTGGTTATTTAATGGACTTTTTTCAATGTAGATATAACCAATTTTACAGAAAATGTTATTTTTACACATTTTACCACTTTTGAATCCTTTTTATTTAATAGAAAATAATATATTTTGTATCATATATATCATGATATATCATTTATATATTTAAACCACCACAATTTTCCCTCATTACCATAAAATGGGAAGTAAAAGTATCGTTATTACGTACGTACAACTTACTGTCTCTACATAGTTAAAAAATTCATTTTTGATCACCATATTTTCTTGATGGGTATAATGAAGTATTTAATATTTATATATAATAGTTATTAAATGGTTATTATTTTTTAATTATAATATATTATATACATTAATACATTATAATCCTTCATAAAATGAAAACATTGTTTGTCTGTATATGTGAACTACCACCTCCCCAAATAAATGTGATTAATCTTCAACATCTTTACTAAATGTTTGGCAATAAAGATGTTTTATATTAAAATATATTATTTATATGATATTAAAATTATTATATAAATATGAATTTCTATTTTTTATCTATATGAAAGTTAAAACATCAATCATTCCTATATATGTCCAACCGCCTCCTTAAACGTTGTAATTTTTTTATCTTTTGATTTTATTGCTGACTATATATATTGTATGTATTATATATTTATATATTTGTTAAAAATATTGAGATGATGAAACCATGATCAAAGTACATGGACTGGAATTACCAATCATAGATTCTTATGAAAAATCAAATTTGTTAATACCTGTAAATATTAATTTTAATAATGTATTATTGAAAATGTAGTGTTCAAATGTTAAAAATAGAGAATATATTATATTATAAGAATTATAATTACTCACTTATATAATAAATCTAAATCTAAATTTCTTATATGTGAGTATTTGTACCTTTAAATGAAAGTGTAGCTTGAGGTAATGGTTTTGTGTTACAATTTAATTATTTATTCTGATTTATTATGATTATGTTTCAAATAATGAAATTTAATCATATACATATCAATAGACAAAATAGTTTTGTAAAATTATAGTAATTTTTAGAGATTACATTTTTCCCCTCATTTTCATCTCTTTGAGAACTACAGATTTTTAAATAATGTTTTTATAAAAAAATGATTTTATTTTAATGTTTGGTAGAAAATATTTTTTCTTCCACATCCCTGTATTCTAAATTTTCATCATTAATTTTTTTATTATCCT
Organism: Viscum album; assembly: GCA_963277665.1. NCBI lineage: Eukaryota > Viridiplantae > Streptophyta > Magnoliopsida > Santalales > Viscaceae > Viscum > Viscum album. Next base: position 2,043,043,525 of record OY728150.1, on the reverse strand, counting down.
ATACTTATTTAAATATATTATTACACATGATTGATTTTTTATAATATAATTTATATTTAATCAATTTGTTTTTCAAATGATTTGTTTTTTATTTTAACAAAAGCATAAACAAATTGTTTTATTTTATATTATACACCACAAAAGAATCTATCTCTATCATGACCACTCAATTAATTTAATTTTACATTAAAATTTTCAAAATATCATTAAAATAATAATATTTTAATTAATATTAGTTATTTTTTTATTTCAATGTGGTGGTTTCAATGTAAAAAATAATATTTTAGATTATAAATATTCAAAGTGATTTAGTAAATGCATTGAAATAATGATAAGACACATGAATGTCCCTTATTAATTATTGGAGATATAATATAAGGAGGCCACCAGTAATATTTTTATATAAGATTTAATATTATGGTCAAAAATATTTTTATTATCTGTATTTTATTTTTATGTGTTAAACTATGATGAAATGTATATTGAAACCACGTCGCTTTCACATGTTATTAAATGATGAAATTTTTATGAACCCTAATTACATTTCAATGGTTATTCTAGGATCTAAATTTTAAGATCTTATAGAACATACATTCATTATTTCCATTAAGTGGTAGGAGTGTTTAGAATTATATAACCATTAAATTTATGATGTAATGATAATATCTCATGAAACTGTAGGATTACAAATTGGAGTGAACCCAATTCTATAATAGAATCTATAGAATATGGTAGTCTTGGTAGTGAAAATTTACTACCCTGATGGAATTCAGTGTCAACCCAATCCATAATGATATACATTTCAATTACTCATGATAACTAATATAATGATTTTTAATTTTTATGTTTATTCCAACAATCAATTTATTATGATAATTTTATACATTCAATTATTCTATTATGAATCATGTATTATATACTTCCATGATTTATTTCATGACACGTGATAATGATATATGATATAGAATGTATGATTTTCAAATGTCCTGTGAATTTTATAATACATTTATACTTATGGTATATTTATATTATCATTGATGTCCCTCTTTTTTACCCTTACTAAGAATATAAGATCACCCAATAATATTGTTTCTTTTCCCCATGTTATTCTGATGTTATTAATAAATAAGTGGGTGATGATGTTAATATCTTGTGAACATGTTTTTTATATGTCCTTATATATAATGATAACATTCTAATATGATTCTGGAATGGATCTCTTTGTTATGTAATGAATATTCATTAAATAATATTTCTCATATATTTAGGAAAAGTGAGGATCACAAAAACATAATTATCACTGGAATGTTTATAATTTATTTTAATTGTTGTATAATAATTAACCACCTTTTCCTATTTTCAATTAATATAGATAAAAATTACAAATATGTGTATATGATAACTAAATTTTTCACAACGAAATGTGTTCATTTTCGTTCCCAAACTAACATAGATAGTTAAAAAGGGAAATGAATTTTTATTTATGATTTTTATGACTTATTAAACATTCATGAATTATAAAACATATTACTTTTATCTAAAAATTTTATAATAAAAAAAATTACCTATTCATATGTTTAGACCAACACCTCTATAGAAATATGCATTGTGATTTACATTACAATCATTAATTGTTTTTATTAAAAATTGGGGGAATTGATATATATAATATTTATTATATCATTAATGTTTTGTTATTAAAAATTATAAAACATATTGTTGATATAATATGCCAATGATCATTATTAAGTTTTTTAACACAATAATACTAATTAGAATGAATTTTTATTCCAATTAAATAATATTATAATATAAATTAATTATTTTCAAATTATTATATATCACACAATTATAACCATATAAGATCATTATTCTTATGTTAAAATTATATTAACATTATACCACCACATAGTCATCCATTAATCATTGTATGTTAAAATATAGGATTGATTAACTAACAATGTAAATAATGATATGAATTTATATCAATGATGATTATGGAAGATAATTTATGGTCTAATATAATTATGGGGTTTTTTCTGGTACAAATACTTATATAATTTAATTGATAATTATGAAAATAAATTTTGTGGTTTATAAAATCCTCAATGTGAACCTATTTATCTATTTTATATTCATGGATAAACAATAAAACATAAATTAGTTATTATATAAGCATCATAATTCATTAAAATTCAACCATTATAATAAAATTAATGGTATTTTAATGAATGTATTTTGATGAAGAATCAATATCCACAATAATATTTCAAAAATAGTTTAAAATGATCAATATTACTGACAACCTAAATTTAAAATGGTTAAGAACTAACTAATATAATTGTGAAGGAGAATTATGAATTAAATTATTAATGGGGAATACAAATTAATAATGTTGTGAAATAGTTAATAATGATGTTTATTTTTTCATATTGGAGGATATATAGATTTTATCAAAAGGAAGATTAAATGTATAATGTTTGTTAACTAAATCTTTATTTCATTGTGGTATACAACACATTTATCAATTTCATTCACCAATTTTAACAAAATTAATTGATTTTATTTTTAAATGATGGACTATCATATTTTTTTTTTGTGATATAGTTTTTAGTTCAAAATCACTTATATGAATTTTTTAATTTCAGGTTTTTTTTAAAACAAAAGGGACGTCTTGAAAATAAAATCATAACAAAGAATTTTAGGTTGATGATTTGAAAATATTTTTATAAAATATGTTTTGTGATATTGTTTTCAATTTATCCTCTATATTCAAAATGATCAATCTGAAGAGATGTTATGATCTATTTTTTCCCCTATATTCATATATAATTACATTAATATTTTTTGGTTGTTGTATTTTTTATGTCAATAGTTTTATTTATTATTGTTAAACTATTTAGAAATTTTTGGAATTTTTTTTTATTTCAATGGTACATTTATGTTATGAATGGTGGATGATTTTATGTATTTTTTTAAATTCATTTTTTAACTTTGTTCGTTCTTTGTAAAATATGAAGGATTTCATTAAAAAATTTCATGAAGCCCATTTTACTTATATGGGTTCATTATGATGTAATAAGTGAATAATTTTCAATTGTGATTATGAATAATGGATGATGATAGGTGTGGTCTTATATCACCCTCTAATATGTTATCTAAAAGATTAAATCTCATTGGATATGTATATGAAGTCCTGATTTCTTATTTTATAAGTATGGGTGCAAGTGTGTGACTCATACTGGTGATTTAATACCGTTTATAATGAAGAAGCCTCATAAGAATGGGAACACGTTTTAGACTTATTGTTGTAACATTTCCCATTGATAATGTTTGTTCCACTGATGAAATATGTTATAAATTTAATTTTTATGTTCTTATGATTTATGATTTATATTTTTTCCCAATTAGGACAATTATGTTTTCCTATTGATATTTTTTATTTTATTTTTGTTTTCTTGTCCAATGAAGCTCCCTTATGTCCAATAAATACTACCCAGATTGATATAAAATTTAACTTATACTAATTTCATTTCATATTCTTTTGATCTCATCCTAGATGACATATTAATATTATTTTTTCTTTCATCACTATTAGTTTCATCTAACCCAATTCATATGTTTTTGATTACCCAATATTTTTAAATGAATTTTTGATGGGAGATATTTTGTAGGGGTTTAGAGTTTAGAGTTTATAAAGATATGATAATGATTTTTATAAAATAAAAAGTTTACATATTTAAATCTCTATTAAAATAATCCACGTTTTTATTATTTTTGTTACTATGTGTAATAAAAAAAATTTTATTCACTTAAAATAATGATAAAAAATATCAATTTTTTTGGTGTCATTATACAATTCCCACAATTGAAATTGAAAAGTTAATAATTATGATACAATTTAGTTTTATAAAATTAAACATCTTCTCATTTCCCACCTATTTTCATAAACTCTTTGACGAACCCTATAATAAATTCTATAATATCCCAATATTCTAAAAATAATGACTGTGATAGGAAAAAAGAAACACTACACCGAGAGTAATAGAATGTTAAAATTTTATTATTTAAATTTAACAATTATCAAAAATATGTTAATATTGTAATTTAATATGTGTATTGACTAATATTTTTATTATATATATATAATTTTTATGATTGATTTTTTTGAAAGAGAATAAAAGATGTTAGTAATATTAAAAGTTACTCATGTGTACGAATGACCTACCGGATCAAATATTATATCATAGTATAATTTTCATAACTATAATTCATGAATTGATTTAAAAGTATAATTTATGTATAAAAATGACAGTTTTTTAATGAATATAATTTTTTATATGATTGAATAATGACCAAATTGGAAATGGCTAACACACTGAATCAAATATGAAGTTATGAACCTAAAATTAGAAAAAAATCACACGTTAACTTATTTTATTTATTAATTAAATAAAAAATTTTAATAAATTAAACAATTATTCAAAATATATATTAATAAAACTATATAAAGTTATTAAAACATCATTTTAATTGATATATTGTTTTCACAAATAATTTATGGGATATAAATATTATGTCTTGACTCGAGGTATGAAATTTCATCTCTATTTTCCATCATTAAGGTGTATGTTATTGTTACAAAACTAATGTGTCTGACATTGTGTATATACAGACCTATATAAATCTTATATAATTAATACATCATACATGATGATATTTCATGTTGAATTTTTAATTTTTTATTAAAATAGAATTTAAATGAATGTAATCAAGTGGTAAAGAGTTTCTTAACACAATTTCCTTTAATGGGGTAATAATAACTCATTGTTGACTTAGTTATACCGTGTGTGAATTTAAATCTAATTTTTTTCCTTTTTCATAAACACATGTTTAATTTGGATTTATATTTGTCGCATATAACCTCTCTATTTAATAATTATCAATAAAGTGATATGATATTTTTTATGTAAATTAATCTAAAAATATAATTCTATTGAAAACACACTTATGATAGGAACCAATAATCTTTTATCAGACTTATATTACACCCCATTTACATTTTAGTAATCTTATTATGTTCATGATATTTAATGTTATATTTGAATTTAATTTTTTAGTAGCCTTAGGACTAATTTGTTACCAATGTCAAAAATGCTCTCTATTATAATCTATTTTCTTTTTGGTATTTTTTATGTTAAGAATTACATTAAATGAAATCATGTAATATTATTTTAATAAACATTTTATTTTTTATTATAAATCATTTATGAAATTTTATTACATGTTTTATTTCAACTTCCTCTTATTTATTAAATATTAATCATGAAAATTGTTTTTATGTTATAAAGATAGTGTATCAACATTTTGAACATGAATCCTTATCTCCCATATTCATGTTTTGTAAAATGATTAAAAAAATTTCTATTCTATAAACAATTGATATCCTGAATTTATTTTACCATATATTTTTCTTTAATATAAAATTATTTTAAATTTAAATTTCATAATGTTTTCCAAATGTGTAACTTTAATAACCATTATTAAAATGATTTAAATAACTTTTTATTTATAAAATTTTTAACATGAAATGATTTTACCTCTTCCATGATAGTTATTTGATCCGAATAATTTTTTATATGTTCTTGGGGTTATTTTTTATATAAATAAATTCCCTATTATTTTAAAAAAATTATTTTTGTGATTGAATTTTTAAGTAAAAATATTATTTTACAAAAAATAATTTTATGGATCCTATTAATGTATTTGCAATCAACAACATCAAAACCCATGGGTTTACTCATTTTGAACAAGGGTCATTTTCTAAATACTCTATAAAATTTATTCTTAAGATGGAGTACTATTATTTTTATGATATTTTCATGTTACCCTTTTCATTTCTCTTTGGTAATCATGTAATTAGAGGAATAATTGTTGTTATAAAGTGTTTTATATACATTATTTATGTTATGGTTCATAGGAATTAATTATTTTAATGGGTGGTTATATTATAAACCAAACATGTGTGGTCCTTTTATAAACCAAGGATTAGTTGTTACATTATAATAAAGAACATGTCGTTCTATGATAACACTATAATTCATGGGTAATGAACTTTACCATTTGGTTATTCAAATTTTTAGAGTTATTATAAGAGTAAAATGGATATATTGTTTAATCAACATCGATTTTTTATTTATTCTTTTATTGATATTATATGGTATTATTATTATTTTGACATGGTATGTTCACAATTTTATGTTTAATGAAAATCATCTTTTCATGTTAGGGGTGAAATGCTATGGGTTTTGAGTAACTCCTTAGTCTATATTGGAATAACATGGATCATGATCATTGATTACAATGACTATTGACTTTTTTAAATATTTTTTATGTTTAGGATTAACGATCTATGTATTGAGGGGAATTATTTCCAATATATTATAAATATTCAATATGATTATGTAATCATTCCCTAATTCTCATCTTACTCTCAATAACATAAATTAATTGTTAATGATTATGTGTACCCTTACTAAGAATTTTAGATCAATATTTCTTTAATCCTTGGGTTATGAAGAACGATGATACATTATTTTTTAATATAATGGTTTAGTATTTGAAGAATATTTTTCGAGATATTAATGAAATAATATATGATATGAAAGGCAATGTATATTGTGAAATGTAATCTCTTGATGTCGTGAATGTAGTTTACATATGTGTTTGTCTAAATTATCTAAAAATATAAACCAAAATGTTCCCCAGGTCTATAATTGATCATATATTTCCATTTTATGTTTTATGATTTTTATTTAAAAAATTGGTTCATATGGTATATTAGAAAATCAAGGAATTTAATGTTTATATTTTTTGTACTAGATACAGCAGTGTGGGTTTTGGGATATTATAGTGGGTATAATATTAGTGTTTAAATGACAATAACATTTTTTAATATTACATTATATTAATAGTTAAGGATACCTTCATGGGTTAAATGTTTAAATAGTATCATATGTTGAATGTCATAGATACCCACTTTATTATTTAATGTGATGGATTTTTTTGGTGATTCATGAAATCATGGGAGATATATTATTGGTTTGAAGGAATATGTATCCCTTAAATTTGACTTGAATCTATTTTTTAATATAATCTTATAAATCTTTTGGATATGTTTACTCAATGGTATGAGATTGGGAATTGAGGTTTAAAACATCCATAATGTATTGGTTATTGAGGACAATTTGGTTATAAGGACATCTATATAAGGGAATTATTAGTAAATATATGAGATTGTTTAATTGGGGAACATATATTTTCTAGGAAACATTAATAATTATTTTTATTATTTTATAATTAATTATAAATTTAAATTGGAATAATATGTTTTCAAATTATTCAAATATCTGTGTATAAATAATAATCTCTAATATTCTATTTTATTTATTGATCTTTCTTAAACCATTGGAGTTATTATTATTTTTCAAATATGGTATTTATTATTCATATGACGTTAATTAATTTTCAAAATTATATTAACCTATGCTAACCATTATTGTTTTGGTTAATGTCTAAAGACTAGAGTAATTTCTCTACTTCCATTAATGGGTTATGTGATACAATATAAGTTGAATCTAGTGATTGAAGATAATATTTTTATCTTTATTATTCATCATTTGGAGAAAATTAAGTGATTACGGTGGAAATTGATTAAAGTAAGAAAATCTAATTTTAATTTATTTTTGATTTCCAATGGTTATTAGTCTATATGATAAATAATTTCTCCTTTTGTAAATGGATCATTAAAAAAAATGTAATCATATTATCATCAATTCTAATGAATTTATCGTTTCATCACTAATCATAGATTTATTGTTTTTTGGTAATTAATTATTTTATCAAATTACTTAAGTTAATCCAATGCTTTCAGACCATAGAGACCACAGAGTTGCCTAGTTTACACAGAGTAGCCCCTAGTAGAGGATCATAGGAACAAGAGTAGTAGTCACCAAAAGCAGAGATAACTGGATTGAAAGAATTATAATGTATGGAAACTTCTATTGGGACCAGGCACCGCGGAACTTTGTATAGGGAAATGCTATCTGATCAGAAATTCATAGTGGTGAGGTAGGTGATTAATGATGCATAATTTGGGGAGATGCAGTTATAGTGGGATGGGACAACAGGTCATGTAATGGTCCTGGTATGTCTATGGTCCTTAGAGTCATGTATTGGCCTTGGGCCATGTCAGGCCTTGTGCATTGAGCCTAAGGGTCATGTATGGGTTCCCCTTCAACCCTTAAAAGGGGTATTATCCTAAATAAAATTAAAATAAAACTTTGGGCCTTTCAGGCGGGGTATCATAGTGTAGGTAAATAATTTTTTTAATTAAGTATTTGTATTTTTGTAAGTCATGTATATTTAGTTACAATATTATGATTAATTTAAATAAATAAAATAAAACATATTTTTATCAAATGAATTTGTAAATTATTATTTTCATTTATTATTATTATATGATAATTTTATGCAGCCTTAATTAATTTTTCAAGGTGTTATAAAAGCAGTTTTAAATTTAATATTGATATTTGTAAAGTAAATTATTTTTTTAATTAAAAATTAAAACACTCAAATATTTATACAAAGATATTTTTGAAAAATGGATTTCATTTTTGATTTCAAGACATTGAAAAATGGTTATGGTGAATTTTTTAAATTTATCTAAAATAATTGTATTTTTTGTTGAATACTAAAATATGATAAATTGAGATAAATGCTAAATAAATGAATTTATGAATCATGCATGATTCATGGATGATGTAAATGGACTTTGGATCAAACTCACATGATCTCTATACCATTTTTGGTCACAAGATTCTATACTATTCATAGTCTTGAGTAAAAATATTAAACAAATGATTAAAATAATGGGATAACCCCACCTCTCCCACACTATAAATAACACCCCTATTTACCAATTTTTTTCACTCCTCTAAATCCATGATTCTTATATTAAACATAATCAAATGTCCCCTTAAAGCCTTGTCACACTTCCATAATCCCTTTTTCTCTTCAGAAAAGAAAATTCTCTTCCCTAAGGAAGTTATATTCTAGAGGTAAATTTTTTTCTTAATTTTTTTGAAGTTCATTTATTTCTTTTTCTTTCCTCACATCCATTCCATTAAATTTTATAATAAATCTAGAAACATACATGTACTAAAATTATTTTTCTATAGAGGAGTAATTCATCATCATCTCTCTTTCCCTCTCTTAATATATTAGAAATTAAAACACCATTCGAGATGTGTTAATTTATCCCATTTAAGAACAACGAGTTTCTAATTTCTATTATAATATTCAATTTTGGTCATGAACCCATGTTGATAGTTCAACCAGACAATAATATCTGTAATATTTTTAATTTAAGGGTCTGGAATCTTTTTTACACATTTTGTTAATTTATAATTAAAAATGTGTTTGTTGTGGATAAAAATCGTCAATTTACCAAAACTGTAATCTGTAATGTTTTATATAATGATTCATCTTCACTGCAAACAAAAATATGATATTTATAATCATTTAATATTCTAGGTTTTAATTAATAACATATAACTCCAATTCTGGGTAATCATTCTCATCTTACATGTTTATCCTCACTTGTTTATATCTATACCAACCATGAATACCAATGAAATAAACACTCTTAAACAATGTAATTCGACCTCTTAAATGATCAAAAAGATCATGAATGAACTTAATAAAACTATAAAAATCTATGAAATGAATTATAAATTATGAAAATTCTATTTAAGGAATTTATTTTGATTATCTAGGACATTATGATCCAGTTAAAACACCTTTTGACTTATGGTAAGATATTCTACTGGAAACTCCGTTATTATTTTGGGTTTCTCTGTCATTATTTTCACCCAAATTAAGTTATATTTTATTTTTTTTACATATTATATATGATTTTTATATTCTAAAAAAACATTCATCAAGATCCATTCATCATTCTCTTTTTGGGTATAAATGTTTTTTAATGATTCCCTCCTCAACACATCCCTATAAGTAACCCCATTTTGAAGGAACGTCAATAACTATTAACTATCCAATGTAAAATATATACTATATTTGAATGTCATAACTATGTTTATGAAATCACTCAATTGATTACTTAATCTGTCTTAGTTCATTTCTAGTATTCTATAAGTGACTATACCCCTTTTCTATTTTATGTGATCTTTGCTATTTTCCATAAATGACACTAAAATATTTTACATCTAAATTTTCTTAAATGATCATATTTCAAATTATCACATCAAATATACATTATTTATAATGATATATTTATCTTATTAATTTTTTATTTACATTAATGATCTAATTACTTTATTTTGTGGACACTATTATGATATTTCCATTTTATATGATTTTTGACATGAATATATTACCCAATTAATTTCCATAGGTGACCCTTATGTTTATGTAGGATTTATTTTGTATGATTTTGTATGTGGAAATTATTTCATGAACATGTTATTATGGGTTCACAAAAATAGTTATATATTCGTTGTGTAATGTTGAGTTTTATTAGGCACTATGGGAAACAATGTCGTCAAATATCCTTGACTCATGATACCATGTCAAATGGGCTTCATGGGTAACCTTGACATGTGATCATCTATGTGAAAAATGACTTGAATCATTATAATTTCATGTTTTAACTTGGTACCATATTATAAGTAATCTGTTAATAAATGTTCCCATGTTTATTTTCTATGATTCTATATGTGCCATGACTTTTTATACCATTATTTCATGCCTTCTACCCCATGAGGCTAATGATTTATTCTTATGTTTATTCCCATACTGGTATTTTGAGGTCATCCATTTATTCATTTTATCTCCGTGTTCTCTTATTTTGATGTATGATCATAATGGAAGATATGATATCATTATGGAGAATAAATAAATATTGTTTTTAGGATGTTTAATTATGTACCTAGTCTTCCAATACAATTGATTTTACGATCCTTGGGTTTTAATATGATGTTTCATTATTCCTTGAATCATGTAATTATATATGTAAAAGGATAGGGTAATTATATTTTGTTTTATATGATTACCTAGTTATTTTTTGGATATTTGAAATAGAGATATTTAGTAAGAACCTTAGGGATGAGACTGAGTATAAAAAAACATCTCTCAATTTTTGTAGTTACAAAGTAAGTCGTTTATCCAGAAAATACATTCCTATTTAGATATGAAAAAGAGGATGTGTATTAGACACATATTTACCTAGGGAAAAAACCCAAAAAAAAACTTTGAGCTAGACTCGAACAGGAACCAGTGCACGAAAATGTGCCTTTCTGTAATTCTACTTTGACACTGATATGAGATATTCTTAGGTAATTTCTTGAGTTTAGTTCAAACCACTATTAAGGGAGCACAAAAAAGATCCCATAATAATAAAGTCTATATAAAAAATAAATTATAACCTACAATGAATCTTAGGGTTTCACAAGTTATTATATAATTTTTCTTTATGATTTTATCCTTTTATGTCTATAATTTTCTTATTATTCTTAATATCTAAGTATTAAAGACCCTAATCGTACATTATTTTCATAGATGAAGGCGGGAAATATAAGAACACATACCAAAAAACAATGTGATAGGAAATATCATTATTTTAATAATTATTTACATTATATGTTAGGAACAACTGCTCAAAACATTGGTATATTATTTAATTAGCCGAATCGTGTAATGAAAAATAACTTGAATCATGTGGAACACACTAATCTTAGAATAAATGATTAAGATGATGTGAAATCCATCATATAGGAAAGGTATCCAATGATTAGTGCATCTTTGGATCCCCTCCCTATGGTAGAGAGCATTAACTCCATTGAAAATATATTCTCTATCCTATAGTGCTCAGAAGAAGGGAATGTTATGCTGGTGTTCTATCATTTTTATGGGGAATCTAATTTGTGGCGGAAAATGATCACGAAAACGAAGTCCCAGGAATAAATTGATTCCATGGATTGGGAGGAATACATGATAAATGTTTTTAGTAAATATTTTCTTTGAAACCTCCTTCTCATGATAGAAAAAGAGTTCCCTAGACTTATACAGAAGTAAGAGGAATCCATTGAGGCATGTGAAGTAAAACTCACAAGGTTCAAAAGAGACTAATCCGGATTTTTCATGGACACTAAAATCATGGTGAATCACTTATTTAATGGACTGAATCCAATTCTACAAAAAATAGTTAGCAATTCATGTCTTCAAATATTATTAATTTATTGTCTGTTGTTACCTCAAGGTTGAAATGGATAATGGAAACTCTAAATGGCCTCAGGTCCTGGTCACAAAACATGAAACTATTGTCTAATATGGGGTTTTGGAATATAAATAACATGATGCAAAGAATATCAATGATACCATGTAAAAAATTGTGGGATGAATCATTCTAGGAACTACTTAAAGGGAACCAGAAACTTCTAAAAATATTGATAAATGGGACATCTAGATAAAAACTATAAAGAGGATAAAAATAATCACACTAATGTATAAGAATAAGGGAATGTTAAGATAAACACTGAACCTATAGTGTAGTTTTATAACTACATAGATTATGGTAATTATGCGAATGATCTCTCTATGACAAGGGTTGTTGAAGGAAATCAGCATCAACTACGAAGGAAACACAGAAGGGAATATGATATCACTATTATTGAGGTGGTGTCCAAAAATAATGCGATGAAAAGTATGCTTGTTATTCATTCCAGAATAGGAAATGTACTATTTGAATCTAGTTTTACACAATTCTTTATATCATGAATGTTTAGTAGAACTATTCAAACAAAACCTCAAAATTTGGATATTGAGTTATTTGAGAGATAGAAATGGAGAAATTATTGTATCCAGTGTATAAAACGCCTCCCTAGATAACATTTGGGGACTATACCTCCCAGAAAATCCCACCAAACTTACATTATTTTAGTTCAATGTGATCTTGGGCATGGATAGGCTATCATTATACAGAGGAAAAATAAATTGTTAGGAAAGGGAGATAACTATTCATATCCCTAAGCATCCTCAAAATATAATACAAGTGTATAGAGGAAGATGAATCCCTTTTTGAATCAGTTCCTCATTCACAGATATTACTTCATTATGAAAAAGCATAACTAGCTAAAATGGTTGGAAAAATGGAGAGAATCGTGCTTGAATACATTCCCATGGAATGTGACTACACTAATGTATTTCATAAAGAATGGACTATTCCACCTCATAATAGACAAGTCAAGTTCTCAATTAAACTAAATTTTGGATCTCTAACTATATCAATAAAACCTTATAGAATAGCCACTGTAGTGTAAAAAGAGATTAAAAAAATTTATAAGATAATCTACATAAGGGTTTTATATGCCCGAGTGATTCGCCATGGTGTACAACAGTCTTCTATGTTAAGAAGAGGGATGGATCAATGCGCCTCTGCATTGATTATTGTGAGCTCAATAAAATCACAATAAAGAATATTTATCTCCAGACTCAAAAAGATGACATCTTCGATAATCTACATGGACTACTTATTTCTCTCATGTGTACCTTCACTCGGGATGTCCCCAATTAAATGTGAGGAAGGAAGATATTCCCAAAGATGCCTTTAGAAAATGGTATGCAAACTATCATTTCATATTAATTACTTTCAGACAAACTAATACTCCATCAATATTCTTGGATTTAATGAATATAGTCTCTATAGATTAACTCAAAAAATGTGTTCCAGTCTTTATCGATGAAATTCTATTTTACTCCAAGAGAAATGAGTAACATGAAGAGCCTTTGAATACTAGGCTGATGAATTATTGAATGGAGAAACATTATGAAAATTATATTAAATATGAGTTATAGATAGAGTAAGTATCATCCTTGAGTCATTTTATCTCGAGAAAAGGAATATCTATGGACCCTTCCAATACAAACAAAATTAATTAATTTACCGACCCAACATATGTAATGAAGACCAAAAGATTTCTTGGTCTAGCTGGGTTTTATCAATTATTTTTTATGGAACATATAATTACTATCAAACCCAATGAACAATATGGAACTGAAGGGAGTGCAGTTTATATTGACTCAAGAATAAGAGGAAATCATTAAGGAGATCAAAAAGAGGCTTATCAATACACTGGAACTTTCATTTCAGATATTTGTAGAACACATTGTGGTGTAGAATGATTCTTCATAATAGTTCTTAGGTTGTGTGAAGGTGAAAAATAATAAAGTGATAACCTATACCTAAAGTAATCTAAAAATACATGTTAAAAACTATCCCACACATGATCTGGAATTGGCTACGGTGAAATTTGAATTGATAATATGATGACATTATCTCAATGGTGATAAGTGTCAGATATATAATTATCAGAAGAGTCTCAAATATATAATCACATATAAATAGCATAACATGTTACAATGAATATGTTTAAAGCTCATTAATGATTATGACTCCAAAAATCCACTACCATCTTTGTATGAAAAATAAGGTGGAAGATGATCAAAGTGGAAAGGATTATTCATTATTATTAATTGTGATTATTTAAAAGGATACAATATTATTATATTTTCATACTATGGACATGAGAATCACTTAGGGAGTAACACAATAAATCTTTTCTTAAATGGGTTCTCAAACATTCTTAATGGAGTAAATAAAGGATGCTCAATGAAAAGATGATGAAATTCAGAAAAGTTTGGAAAATATCTGAAATGGGAAATCCTTTGAGTACAAGATTGATGAGGAAAGAGTCATATTATTTGAGTCATGATTATGTGTACCATATAATCTTGAGATAAAAAAATCTCTTTTGAAATATGCACATATATCATCCTTTCCTATTCACATAGGGAAAAAAATGATGTGTCGAGATCACTATGTGATCTATTGGTGGGATAATATGAAGAAGGAGATTCCTAAATACACAACAATGTTCATGGTAAGTCAACAAGTGAATGATGAAAGAATTATTTCTAAGGGGATTATGTAGCCATTATCCATGCCATCATAGATGTGAGATAACATCACCATATACTTTGTCACTAAACATCAATGTACATCTATAAGAAACAATGTTAAATGTGTCTTTGTGAATCATCTTACAAATACAACTCACTTTTCCATAGTTAGAGAGGACTTATCGTTTGATCAACTTTCACATATATATAACAAAGAGGTGTTAAGGCTGCATTGAGTACCACTACCTATTGTATCTGATTGAGATATAAGAGTCACCTCGATGTTCATAAAAATTATCTAACATTATCTAAATACAGAACTAAACATTAGTATAGAATATCATCCTTAAAATGATGTCCAATATTAGTGAACTATTCTAACACTATAAAATATGTTGAAAAAATTTTCTATCAACTACAAAATATAGTGGGACCAACATCTTCCACTGGTTGAATTCTCCTACTAAAATAGGTTTCAGTGTTGCATCTAAATGAGACCATATAAATACCTATATGGGAAAAGGTGCAGAGCAATATCATTTTTGGGATGAAGTCAGTGAGGATAAGTTGCTGAGACCAGAAAGTGATAAAGAAATGGTAGAGAAGATTAAAACCATTCAGTATAACAACAAGGTAGACTACAATAAAAAAAAAGAGTTATGAAGACGATTGTCGATGATACCTTGAGTTCAAAGTGGGAGGCATGGTATTCTTCCGCATATTACCATGGGAGAAGGTCCTGAAATTTGGGAAGAAATGAATGATAAGATCAAGGTACATCCACCTTTTTTAGATTCTTGATCATGTTGGAGTTTTCGTCTATCGACAAGTAAATCTAACAACCATCTCTAAAGTGCACGATGCCTTCAAAATATCCCTCTTAAAAAAGTACATACCAAATCCATAAAATGTACTATTTTCAGAGGTGGTACATTTTTAGAACGATATTTCTTATAAGGAAAAACCATTGAAAATAATGGAACATAGAGATAGTGTTCTACACAAAATACTACTGATATGAATAAAGTACTATAGAGGAACCAGAATAATAAAGATGAATCATGGGAACTAGAGGAGGTAATGATGTAAAATCACCCATAACTATTTAGGTATAAGAATTTAAAATGATATTTTGATGGAGAAATCTCATAGGGGGGAGAATTAAACAAAAAAATTTCTTATAAATGGAATTATCTAATTATAATTATGTATTATAGTATAATCAAATAATATTAGATATATAAAAAAGTAAAGACCTTATAAATGAAGAATGAGTAAAATAAAAGTTAACACTAGAAGTTAATGAACACATACCAATGAAATAGTTACTTACCCATTGTAATAGTAATGTGACCATTAAGAATATTAAACCAACCCATGTAATAGTAACTCCACCAATGAATTTATAAATAAAATTATGAATCTTATATGTCACACTATGATGTGATTATATCAATGTATACGTAAATATTTTTTTAAAAGAAATATAACATTGTGTTGGTATTTTTGTAAGTCTTGTATATTGAATGAAAATGTTATGATTAATTCAATAAAATAAAAGAAAATTTATTTTCATAAAATGAATTCATAAATTATTAATTTTATTTCACATGATAATAAGATAATTTTAATATAATTTTATGAATTTTTTAAATTGTTAGAAAATCATTTTTAATTTTAAAAAATGTATTTTTCAAGTAAAATATTATTATAATTAAAAATTAAATTTATGATATTTAAAAAATTAATTTTAAAAAATGCAGATTATTTTTGAATTCTGAATATGGAAAAATGGCTATGCTAAAATTTTTGGATTTTTCTAAAATAAATGAATTTTTGGTGAGTAGAAAAATATAATAATTTATGATAAATGATAAATAAATGAATTTCTACAACTTTATTGAGTTACAGATGATTTAAATGGAATTTATTTTAAATAAAATGAACAATTTAAGGTTTCTATCACAAGAATTATGAAAATTTATAGTCTTGAAAAAAATATTAAACTAATCATTAAAATAATGGGACACCACTCCTCTCCTCCATTATAATTACCGCCCGCTTTACGTCTTCTCTCCACAGCACTAAATCCTTGATCCATTTTGAAATTATACTCAAATATATCATTAAGACACTCTCCCATGTCCATCAGTCATTTTCCTCTTCAAAAGTCAAAATCTTCTTCCCTAAAGAGGTTTCTATGTAAGTAATATTCTAAAGGTATATTCCTCTTTTGGGTTATTTTATTTTCATTCATGTTACTTTATTTAATATTATTTCGTCAAATCCTTTCATACAAATGATTTGATAAATCCAATAAATTACATATACTTGATTTTTTTATTATAATGGAATAATTCTTCATCGTCGTTTTTTATCCGTCCTTTTATACTCAAAATGAAAACACCATTCAAGATGAGTTAATTTATCACATTCAAGGACGAAAGTTTTCCTATTCCTATTAACATATTGAATTATATAAATTAAATCATTTTTATGGTTAAACCGTACTATAATTTATGTAATTTGTATAATATATTTTTCATTCTTTTGTTGAAATTATATTAATTTAAAAATAAATTTTTTTTTGTTGTGATTAAAACCCGCCAAATAATCAAAATGTTTATCATTATTGTTCTATATAATGAATCATCTTCAATCCAATTAAACAAATTAATTTTATTACCATTTAATATTATAGATGTAGAATAATATCATATAGCAGCAATTCATGTAAACCATTCTCATCTTACATGTTTATCCTTGCATGTATAAAAGTAAACCAATCATGAAAATCAAGGAATCAAATGCTCACAAACAACAGATTGAATATCTTAATCCATCAAAACGACCAAGAATGAAGTTAAAAAAACTATAATAAATATATTATATTATGATGATTTTTTGTAAATACTAATTAATTAATGTAATTTGATTATCGAGGACATTAAGATCAAGTGAATAACTCCTATGGATTTAAGGTAATGGATTCTACGTGATCCTCCTTTATAAGTTCGGGTTTCACTGTCATTATATTTAACCAAATAAAGTTATATATTTTTTGTTATAAATTTATTTTATATTCTCAAAAATAATTTATAATGATCCATTAATCATTATATTTTTGAGATATACATGTTTTTAAATGATCCCCCCTTAATACTTCCTAATAAGGAAACCCTTTGTAAGGGAACCTCCCAAATTTTTACCCATTTCCATGTAAACTATATAATAAGTTTTTAAGCCACAATTAGTTTTATTAAAACACACTTTTTATTATAAAACAGTTACTATTTTACTTCATGTTTTCTATAAAAAATTATCATCCTTTCTATTTTATGCCATCTATGATATTTTCTTTAAATCGCAGTAAAATATTTTAATTCTAATGTTTCTTAAATGATATTTTTCTATATTATCACATTAAATTGACATAAATAATAATATAATATGACTATTATACCTTATAAATTTCCATGTATGATCTAATAACATTAATTCATAGACACCTTTATGATATTCCCATTTTTTATGCTTTACGACATGAATATGATACCAAATTATTTTACATGGGAAACCCTTATTTTAAGTATGATTTATTGTGTATGATTTTCAATGTGGATAGAATATTCATGAACATGTTCTGATGAGTATTACTAGATAGTACTCAAATGCATTGAGTAATATTGAGTCTCATGAGACGTTATGTGCAATTGTCTTGGTGGTTAGCCTTGACTTGTGCTACCATTTTGAAAAGGTCTTGGGGATAACAATTACTTGTAATCACATATATTAAACTATAATATAATTGTGATAAATTCATGTATCATATTTCTTAATCATTAATATGAATCCATTTTTATATGATCCCATATATATATGGTATGACTCCAAATTTTCCCTTACTTTTATTAAACAATATGGCATGCCTTCTAACCCATATTCTTATGTTTTATTCTTTTTTTATTTCCTTACTGGGAATTTTATCTCATTAATTTTTTCACGTAATCACTATGTTATCATTGTTATATGTATGAGCTTAATTATGTTTTGGGGCTCATTAATAAAAATAAATAAATGTGGGGTTTATGATGTTTTATTATGTACCTTTCCTTCCAATACACTAGATTTTATCATCCATATTCTGTTATATGATGTTTTATTTTTCCTAATATCATGTAATGATATCTGTAAATTTTTTGGGTTTCTATATGATATCTATGACTCTCTATCAGGAATTGGGAATTAATATATTCATTCAAGTCTATGTTTTAACTTCCGACTAATTTTTTACTGTTAGAAAAAATAATATATGATATCCTAGATGACATTAATACACACATTCACTTTTTTAATAGGATTCCTTATTAACACTTTTAATATCATGGGATTAAAAAAAGGCAATTTTAAATTTTAACCTATGATTATTGAAATCAAGTTGAAATGTTTATAATGACATTTTCTTAATGGTGTATATAATTCAATATCCAATGGTTTTAAAAATAACTAAAATGTTCAATTATAAAAATTCATTGGAATGATAAATGAATTATCTTCAACATGGTAATATGTTTTTAAAATATATTCATAAAAAATTTAACTAAAATTCATATATTAAGATGCTAAAGTAATTATTAAATTAATGGAAAAATAATAAAAATGATGATAAAAATATTTAATGTTTTATATTTTTAAATAAATAATGTGACACATTAATTATATTATAAAAAATAAATACCAAAGAGGTTTGGATGAATTTTAGTAGATTTCTTTTTTTCTCTTTTTATAAAATAAATGTAAATTAATAGTTCGAAATTTCACATTAATAAAATTTTATAATAACTATTACTTTATTAATTGATTAAAATTTAAATAAAAATATGTAATTATTAAAAATTAATTTAATATGGTTAATTATATAAACCATAGTCCATTTATGGGTGATTTTTCATTTTATTATTACATTATTAACCCTTAAATAGTAGAAAACATTTTCATTATAGTAAGTTTCTAAAATGTTAAGGAATAGTTAAAAATAATTGGGTAAAATTATGATCCAAATTTATCCAAATATTATTATTTTAACTTATTTTTAACAAATTAATATTATCTTGGAATATTAGTAATTTGTATCCCATTGGACATAAAAATTAATTTAAATTAAATAAATATTTTAAGAAATCTAAATATTTTCTCAACCATATTTTATAAAGTGGATCCACATTTTCACATTTCATCATAATTCATGAAAAATATTTTTCACCATAATCTACGCATATACATTCTTAACATCCATCCCCACTTTTTAAGGGCCATAAATCTGGCAGAATAACAACATAAGTGGTCTTAAGAAGTTATGGAAAAGATGTTTTCTGATGAAGAGGTATCATTAATTTACTAAATATTCTATTTTATTCCTTTTTTAACGTCTATAAAAGATTATACAATAATTATGAGATATAAAAATTTGTGTCATAATTGTAACATAATTTTATTATTTTATTTTAATAACATATATCCATCTCTAAAATCTATCAAATGGAAAATGAATTAATCATTCATGTATATGGATAAATACAATCTCAAAGACAAATGTAATTGGTTTTCCAACACCATTATTGAAGGATGTTTATTATGATGGAATTAATGTTAATATATGATATAATTGATTTATTTGTCACTATCAATGTATAACATACCATTTAATTTCATACCTATATATTTAACAAAAAATGTTAACGTCGTTCATGCAAAGGTGCAGACTACCACCACTGTGAAATAATGTGGTTCATTTTTCATCACCACCTCACATGGATGATATAAATTATAACATTTAAAGAATTAATATGTAATTTAAGATATTATTATGATTATGTAAGGTTGAAACAATAATGATATTCATTCAACAATTAACAATAATGAATAGATAAATTACATATCTGTATGTACATTCTAACCAATCCATGATTGTAATTATTTATGATGATTTCACTAATCCATACCAGATCTCATATCGAATGCATTATTGAATCAATTTTGTTACCCCACGTTCACTTTTTCCAAATGTGGGTGTATTTCATCACATTCAATGGTGGTTTACTCTCATGTATTGAAATAGAATGATGGGATGTCAATTCCTCCATCCAAGTATTCATCCTTAGAACTCATCACCCAGTATGGTTCTACCTCAATGATTTTGTTCACACATTCAGAACTCATAAATGGTTCAATAATTTTGTGAAATCTAATTAAATAAATGACTTCTATTTATAAATTTACGTTGTTTTAATAGGGCCTCAACCAAATGTTGGAGTAAATTGGAACGCGTGACATGTATGAAAATCGCTAGGCATTGGGTGTGTTGTGAACCTATAATTGTCATAATAGGATGGAATAGAATGGAATAATATTTGGAACAAATCCTAAGGGATACCATCTTGATAATGAGGTATATAATAGCAAAGTTGAATACCTTACAAGGCCCTCACAATATGCATTGGATGTTTATCCTGATGTAGCTGACCCTGGGGTCATATATCATCCAAGGATCTCAATTGTGACACCCCATGTTTATAATGAGGTATCTATTATGGAGCTAGGTAACAAATTGTATGTATTAAGGAGATGAATTTGATTGATCAAAAACCCCCACAGAGTAAAATCAAAGTGGCGTGTCCCTTGGAGGCAGCACCCAAAAGGATTATTAATGGAAAAATAAGAATTACCCATGCAGGAGGATCGAGGAGGTGGGTCCCATAAAGTGACGATATCATGCCATGGTGGTACCAACCTTGGAGGGAGCACCATTAATGTTTATCATATTGATGGATTATAATTCCAATGGCGAAATATCTGGTAGGATTGTCTGGTAAAGGGGATGTTTTACACCATGAAGGTTAATACCATTAAGGGCTCACTATGATAGTTTACCAGATATCTGGATAATAACACTTGTGGTGGACGATCCAAGAAGTGTGATTCATAAAGAGAATATTTCACACTATAAATGTTGATTATGAAACCTCTGTATGTTGATCTGGGAGGTCAAACATAGAATGCGGAACACATGTTTATCATTGTTCGGGACTGAACCAATGTGAGACATCCTACATACCCTAGTTAAAACATAAGTATAAAAGAACAAATAGTTTTATGATGATGTTTAAGGACATGTGATAGGACTGATCCATATATTTTAAGATCATGCATTATGGATTCTGGAGTCACGAAAGGAGAACTAATGAGTAATGGTGTGGGGATTATGCATAGAGGGTACCCTTCACTTGAGGATTGCACATTCTTGGATGGTGTGGGGCTTAAATGTAGGTGATTCATTCGTAAGTTGAACTATATTCATGGGATTTAGTATGGGGCTTACGCATTTGGCTATAAGAGGGAACTGGAAGAGATGTGGTCTCTAAAATAAATGAAATGATCATACAAGGTATGCGACCCAGAGTAGATCATAATGGATATTGATTCTGGGTTTGGACAACATTGAGTATTCATACATATTCCACTTAATTGGGAATCAAATACCAAGTATTTATTAATGGTTTGGGATTATAATTAATGAGGATTCCCATTGGATGATGTGGATGGGGCTTACACATGAATTCAACACAAGAGGTGACTACATATATTGTGGGGGAATACATATAAGGGCTTCTCATTTGAATTAAGTATGGGTATTTCATATGTGGATACAGCCCATGAACTACTATGAGTAGTGATAATGTGGTTGGGGATTACATGTGGTATAAACTCATGTGATGGTATGTTCATCGATGGTGTGGTTCAGGATTATGTGTGGGAGTTGTCCATATTCGGCTAAAAGTAGTGATGATTTAATTAGATCATCTATGTGGATGAAAACCACATGCTACTAGGATAAACAATGATGTGGTTGAGGATTATGTGTGGAAATAGCCCATTATATCTTAATCATGTTAGGTCATGAGAAAATACCATTTGAATTTCATTAGGTAATATTATATTTTACCATCATGTGATTGGAACCAGTGTGCATGGATTATGTAATGAACATCCCATTTTTTCTTCCCCATGTCATGTCATAAGACCATCATGAATTTTTAATGGGATGAAAAATATTTTTCAAGATTACACATAAGATAAGGGCCCAGGGGGATTCTTTGGATCACTATGTATACATGTGGGGCATTCTCTCTAGGGCTAAACGTTATCCTTCCTAATGTTGATTCATGAGGGAATATCAACGAACTAATGGATAGATGTATGTGATAGGTTTTTAAATCAGATTAGTATGCCCATTCATATTTCTTATGTCATCTCATGAGGGTATCTCAACTCATTAATGGCTAGAGGTATATGTTGAGGGATTACACCTGATGAGAAGGCTTATGGTTGTAATTTCGAACTCATCTCATGATGATGAATCTTATGGTTGAAAAATGGCATTCTATTCTTGAATAATATGGTATTTTCCTTCTTTACATTCATGTATTGAGGACTATTTAATTTCTTCTCATATTCATGGAATGAGGAATCTTATAGTCGATGTATAAAAAATCATATTTTCTAAAGATAGGGTATGCTATAGTATTATTTCATGTAATGGGAACTATTGAATGAAATTTCATGATCATGTAATGATGGATCCTATGCTTGATATATAAGGAATCATATTCTTGAAATATAGGGTACACTACATTTTAATGTTATTTAGTGAGGACTATTGAATTTCATCTCACTATCCAAGCATGATGAATCATATTATTGATGTATACGGCATATTATTAATGAATTATATGGGTTGATATAGTATAATGTCAGGTAGTGAGAACTATTGGGGTAGAATATTCACAAAATAGGATTGTGTCGTACATATATCATGGGTCCCCCTATCATGTTCTATCTGGAATATGTACCAAATGATGATGTTTTAAGAGAGGGATGGGAAATGGGTAGACCCAATTGAATCAATGAATCTGAGATCAAAATTCTAACTTGGGGCTTGGGAATGAGACCCATTGGAGTAGTTTTACTCAAGGTATTTCTGTGGGTGTAGATTAGTATCTCAAATCACAGTATATGTGGGGTGGATGTTGGGGTTGTATAGTAAATGTAGGGTGGATGTTGGCGCCGTAAAAGGGTGAAACAAAAAATCTACTCCTCCTGGACTTAAATATTCTTGGTGTGACTCCACATTATACATGGAGGGTTAGAGATGGTAGTGAAGGGACCATAAATAAGACCATATATCATACAAGAACACTAATCTTGAGCTGTAGAGTTGGGGAACAGCTCCAACATTATAGACCAACAGGCATGGAAGTGAGATATTTGAAAATATTATGTATTTGTAAAGGATGGGGGTTCATAAGTCTCAATTTCCCAAAATGGATGGTGCTTTACAATGGTCATGGTCATGAATTTGATTTCCTAATTTTTAGAGGGAAATATTGGGAAGGCTAAATACTTGGAAAAGCCCCATGATTCAAAATGGTAATTCTTACTTCTTGAAGTTAGTAGGCCTTTGTGAAACAAATATTCAACATGGATTGAGACTCTCATAAAAAAAGGATGTGTTTTCTCAATTCAAAATGGATTAACAGATCAGGTTCTCATGATTCCCAGGAGATTTATGATATATGTTTGTAGGGATGAAAAAAATAAATGAATCTTTTCTAAGTAATGCAATGAATGTGATACTTAGAGGAAAGGGGTTTCAAAAATACGTGAATTAATTAGAGAATTAATTTTGGACTTCTCGATGTGGGGAGACTACAAAAGACCAGTGAATGAAACTGTCAATCCTCCATTTAGTAATAAAGCACCATTTAAATCTAAATGAAAACCATAAATTCATCATACATTCATCAACAGAGCTCTGTGAAATGATCACTATTCAACTGGCTTTCTGAACATGCTATGTTAACTATATTAAAATGCCTAACTTCAATGTCCATAAATTCTAATCTATAATATTATATGGGCCCTACGACTAGTGAAATGAGTGATTGAAAAAACAATCTATTATCATTGGTCATGTTTGGAAGCATTGGGATCACTTTTTTGATGATTGTTTCTAGTGATAAAAAATGGCCCCCTTATAATAAAGTCCAATGAGAATGAGGAGGGAGAGGAGGACTATGTTTTGATGAATTTTCTAACGATGAAACATCCTTTGGGATAAAAATGTATTGATCAAGTTATGAGAGTTATCATATAGTAGTGAAGGTGATGGGATCAGAAATGGACATTAATCACAATTGGGATTGTCCGGACATTGAACACCGTGGCTGGGGAGATGAATTATGAACAACCATATTTCACCTATATTGTGGCCTAGTTCATGAATGGTAAAATTATATTTGGGTTTATTTGTACCAAAAAAATGAAATAGTGAGTGGGAATCACAATTCCCAAAATATAAAACAGAAGGAGTGTGGTGTGGCGATACAACATTACTGTTAATCATGTTAAAAACACAAAATCGGTACCATTAGCTAGAGATGGGGTAAAATGGTGTTAACTGCAAACCATGATTGAAATATAGAAAATATCTCATACTTTCATCCAAATTTTTCAAAGGAATTAGTTCATGGATGAACATGATCTATTGAGGCCAAAGACCATTATATTTTGGGTTCCTTTCAAATTTATAGAAGGATGAGGATCCATATGAGGGGAATTTGAAGTGTGGAAATGAAGTTATAGAATATTTTAATATATTAAGAAAATATTTTAATTGGACCGTGGTGACTTGGATCACATCAATTGTGGGCATATCAGTTTAAACATGGGTCAAACATGTCTTCCAAGGGGATGTTTTTATCGAATATCAAGTAATAGATGAAGTAAAATTAGTGATGTAGTAGATGAATAATATCTAAGGAAATAAAATATAATTCCATAAATATTTATGTAATGAAAAACGATGAGAGATTTATAGTTTTATGTTGTATTTTTATGTCATAGGATATGTATTTTATTATTATATTATGAGGAAAGAAATTTTTATAGTTAAATTTATTGTAATCAGTAAACTTCTCCCAAATTCACATCATGCGACTGAGATTATTCACACAATTTGTAGTTGTGATATATAGAGCAAGGGATTAATATCCCAAACATGCTTGTGATGTATGATATAATGGATTACTTGATGTGAATGAGGGCCAAAGAAGCCAAATTCCTCACAAAATATCCATGAGAATACAACCCACATTCAGTTTAATGTCACGATTCTTAGGCATAAAACATTAGTTTAACGTCATAGAGGCCAGACCAATGGTTCCTTCGTGTAGCTCGACCACATTGGAACACACAGTACCAGAACTCCAAAGAGGATTTGATACATTCTTGTTGTGGTGAAAAGGTAATTTTATGGGGTTTTCTAACATGTAGAAGCACAAATTCAGGGTGAAACCAAGGAAATTTTAATTCCAATTAGATATAGTGAAGTGTATAGTAGGTAAATTAAGAATTCCATGACTTGGTTAAAGGGGTTAATAATATTTAGGGATAAACTATTTTCCATTTTCTATATACTGAGACGACAACCATACAATATAGAATGGGGAATGAAAACTCATGTTTGAGTATTGACCATTTTTTAAATACATGATATGAAGTTTACTACCATAGATCCATTATGGTGTTAGCCTAGTACATGCGGTGATCCATGAATGGGATTATACCATCACCATTATGAAGTCCATCTAGATTCTATGGGTGATTAAAATCCAAACCAACAATGACTCAAGTGTGGAATAGGGACCATGTGAAACTCAGAGTCACAAATAGGTTTTGTGAATTGTTTATGGTCATATTGTATAGAGCATGGTTTTAATTTTCGAGTCCAATTATTTTTAATATATGTGAAATATTTTCACCAAGGGTATATATGGTGTAGGTAATTCCAAGCATGAATGAGGATAATGGACCAAAGGGTTAACAAATCAATTAATGGGCCTAATGAAAAAATGTATTGGCATCTCTATATATCCCATTTGGATGTAAATCATGAAAATTGTTGTTACAAAACATCTCATGGTAAAATACCAACACTGTTAGGGATGATCCAATCTAATTAGAGAATTAGCGGAATCTCATAATTATTTCATGAGGAATATTGGTTAAAATAGGGTAAACATCATCCCTTATTCAATTGGAATGATGAAAATTTCTAGGGTAAGACTACATTTTAATATCAGGTGGTATAGACCTTGAGGGAAGGTATTTTTAAAAGGATGTTCAAGGTGAGAAAAATTTAACATGACACGAATGAGGTTCAAGGAACCCCATGTTATACACCACACTATAATGGTAGGCATGTTCATATTTTAAAGTCATGTTGTTGGGCCTCTAACTCTTAGTTTTATTCTATAAAAAGGAATATTTAATGGGGACAAAGGGGCAGTAGATTTTATAGATTTCAAATTGTGCCTAAAAAAAGGAATTTGAACATCACTACATATTCCATAAGGATGGATATCATTACACACCTATTTCTAAATACATAGCTTGATAAGAGACCAATATAGATGGGGGGTATCCTCTCTCAAAAGGTAACAGAGGCATACCACGATTTTCATGAGGCATCTTAAAAATATTCAGGGTATATTCATTATTTAATGTCATCTGTTAAGGATACTAACTCCAGGTTTATTATCATAACACTCAGATCATGGGGTAAGAACCCTAAAAGTTATATGAGGAATGAAGAATCCTGAAAACCCAGCTGTGAATGATGATAATGGAGTCCCACATAACACTAAATCATATTTTATAAGGCTTATATATAGTTCATATTCCATGATTCCAAGATATGGGAATCTAGTTTAATGTCATAGAGTCTGAACAATTTGTTTCTTAGTTAAAAAAATATAATATAAACCATATTTTATTAGTTTATGGTCACAAAAATAGGTCCATAGGGTCATTGAATGCATATATATAATGGAGAGGTAACAAACCATACGTGAATGATGGAAAAACGACAAGATTCGACAACACATATTTATGAGGAGAATTTACCATAGATTAAATTCATGATTTTATGACTGATATTGAACCCGTGCTAACCTATATGGAACAAATATATGAAATAAATAATGAAAATGAATGCCGACTTGGACCATCCTACCCATAATGGGGCCTAAATGTTATGGAGGTTGATTAATTTTTGGGTGGGAATGAAGGAATTTTTTTTGGGGGTCACTAAATATTTCATAAGGATAAGAATCAATTCACACTTATTTCATGTTAGAAATTTTCCTACATTGGACATCCTCCACATGTGGTTGGAGAATTTTATAAGGATTGATATTGCATGATGTAAAACCTAGGCATCAGTACACATATGATGACGATAGTAATCAAGACACATACTATTTCTATAAATGTCACGATAGATAACTGATTCCGAAGGTGATGTCTTCTTATGTGAGGTCATTATGGTTTTTTTGTTTCGTATCATACTATTAAAAAGATGATCCTATAGTTTGAGGTCATGAGATAGAAAAAATCCATCCACGTTAATGTAATGTGGCCCATATATTTTTATGTTTATTTTTAGGAAATGTAGAGAGGACCACTGATGCTATGCAGTTTAACATCATTTAACTAAGATGCAAAATCCTAGTTTAAATTAATTTATTTCAAACCATGTTGGGATGAATATAAACCAATAGGTATATATAGAACATAGAATGTTTAACCCAACATGAATGAAAACCTAAGAGAATTGTGCCGCAATACACATTCCCTAGATGGTTCACAGACATTTAAAATTCATGATGCTAGGACATGGACTCTTAGATTAAGGTCATGGAGTAAGGAAATTTATTCAGATAGTTTAAGGATATGTTTTATGGACCACGGGATGATTATTAGTTTAATTTATTATAGCTCAGACGAATGGGGATCTTATTATAGTCATAGATTTTAGACCAGGCACCTAGTTTGATTTCATGCGATTGGAGTGTGTAATCCCAGTTTATGGTCATAGAGTTTTCAGATATGAGATTATGAAGCTCCTAAAGGTGTGTACAAACTCTACCAAGACTCATAATCTCATGTGTGTTATGCTCAGTGTGGGAAAAAAAGAGTGATGGGAGGATTCCCCTATAACATGGAAGAACACCTCTTGTGCGAGGAAATGATAGGTCTTTAATATCCTAATAACACTGACCGATATATTAAACTCATGTAGGTTCATGTAGGTAAAATACCAAGGTTGATGGTATTACCGCAAAATATAGGGAGGTGGGAAAGATTTAATTAATTAATTTTTGGATATTAATCATGAATTGGGTGACTGATGGGTTGTGAACACTATTTACAAAATTTGAAACACATGATCCACTAATACCCCGGTAAATGATGGGGAAATCAAAAGATGAATCAACTTCTGATGAATGTTGAACCACTGGATACAATATTCACCACAAAAGTTCAATAAAAGGGATACCTAGAATAGAAGATGATCCATTTTGTCTTGGAACCATATTCATGAGGCGAACCCTTAGGATATAAAAGATTTTGGGAATCCAGAATGAGGAGTCAACGTGAGGTGTTGAATTGGGAGAGTTTCATTATGGAATCTAAGACACTAGTTTTCAAACCAAAACACTTTCATGCATGTCATTGGGTATCATTAGATTGTAGAATCATATCTGTCATTATGGATTGGGTTCCTGAGGGGGACTAATGACTATGAAGGAACTCAGGGTAAAGGACCAAGATGTTGCAAAATGTTTAATGTTTTTTTCATTGGACCATAGGGAATGAGTAATCCGTAAGAGATATTCATATAACTATGGGAATAAACCAATGTGAATGTGGACCAAATAGGCTCGCACTGTAGAAATATTTCCAAGGGTAGTCCCATAAATATTTTAATGTTTTGATTCATTGAAATTGGTTTTTATCTTAATTTCATTGAGTTTAGACCAGGGATATGATCTTATTTTAATTACATATATTTTTGACAAAAATCAGTGTGTCTTGAGCACATTGGTAGACATACTACGATGACTCTTAAGCCTGTATGATTTATTATTACTGTGAGAAAAAAGGATTGGCGAGGATATTCCTAAAACATGGAAACACATAGTGGGGGGAATGGATAATCCATTTTGAAAACGTCCCAATGACACTAAATTACTTACTCAATGCACAATGGTGAATTGAGAGGTAACACTGAGGTGTTTATTGTTTCACCCGAACATTCGGAGTAGGATAATTAAATTATGACACCTGATTTCTTGAACACATTGAGGGTGGTGTGATGATGGAGGATTACTATAGAACCTCTTACAAACACAACTTCCATATCATGTTAACATGTATGGGGAAAAAGAAATGGGGTTCAACTGTTAACAATGTTCAAAAAAATAAGACCATTGTCAGCATTTAATCTATAGAATTTTGTGGAATTGTTCCATGATGTTAGGTGAGCCCCTATTGTGAAACAACATGTTGTTAGAGGGTCCCTTCAGATTTGGAAGAGGATGAGGAAGAAAACAAAGAGATTCAAAAAGTGTAGATATGGTTTGAGAGAATTTCCATGTGTAATCCAACACTATAGGTTCTACTCTATAGTTAATTTCAAATCATCAATGTGGAATTTTTAAATGATGTATTTGAACCCCTTATGAAGGGTGTAGGTCTTCAGGTAGTTCTTAAATGAATCACAGATGAGGACTAGTGAAAAATGTAGATTTCTCAATCTTATAGAAGATCCTATAATTTTGTAGTTTTAAAACATTCAATTTTGATGTGGATTCATCTCATATTTAGAATATGAGGCATCCCATGAGATAGAAACATGGTATGACTATAGTTTAATGTTATTCGCTGATGAATATAGACACGTAGTTTAACTAAAATATGATAAGAATGTTGTATCATACAATTTTACATCATGTGATTAGGAAATGTGGCCATTTTTATTTGAAGTCATACAACGTTGACCATTAAGTCTACAGCTTTATGCCTCATAGGTTTGACCAAATCATCATCTATTTTAACGTCATGAGACCAAGATGTTTTCACGTAGTTAATCTTCCATAAACTAAGATGATGGCTATCATTCAGTTTAATGACATTCTATTAGGATGCTTGAACCCAATGATTGTGGTGGGATAGGGTTTTTCATCTCCAACCCATTCTGATGGTTTGGAGTCTTTATAGATTAGAGGGAAATATCTATATATGATTACAATAAAATTCCCATAGTGTACACACATATGTTCTCCAAGAATGAGAAGGTCTACATCAGGGGAAACTTTCTATAGGCTAGCGCTATGGAAATATGCAAGTCATCTATAGTTTCTATTGGGATAGGTATTAGAGAGAATCGAACCAGAAAACCTGGTTGAGGTTTTGGGACTCGATCCCAGTCATATGTATTCACTTCTTCAAGTTGTTATTGGTATTGCATGGAGTTCACCATTGGTGTTTGGGGAGACATGAGCTATTTGATAGAGGTTAACTACGGTAGGAAATATATCATTACATTAGTCTAATGAAGATAATGTTCCATTAAGTCATGGGATGTATGGAAGGTAATTTAGATTGGTCGATGGAGCCTAAGAGGTGTGGAATACATGAACATTGCTTCGATGGGGTCAATATTTCTTGAGATGCATGGAATCTTGGAACGTTGTTTTGATAGGATAATGAAGACCTAGATGCATGGAATCTTGGAGGTTGGTATAATGGGGTGATGGATCTTGGGGGTAACGATGTCTAGAGCATTGGTATATTGGGGAGATGGTTCCCGAGAGGCATGGATGTCTGGAACATTGGTACGATGTTGCGCTGGAGCATGTGAGTTGGAGAAACATTGAGAATTGGTACAAAATGGTGAAAAATCCTATAAGGGATGAAATCCTAGACCGTTAATATCATGGGGCAATGTTTCCAGGGATTTTTAGTAGCATGGAGTGTCGGTATGATTGGGTAATGGGTGTAGGTAGGATTGAAAACCTAGAATGTGGGTATGATAGGGTGATAGAACTAAGGTTTCATGAATGCCAACATAGTCCATATGATAGGGAGATAGATCTTGTGAGTCATAGAATCCTGAAGTGTTGGTAATATGGGCCAATGAGGAATGAAATGCATAGATTCCACAATAAATTTTATGATTGGATGATGGAGCTTGGGAGTCCTGGAATCCTAGATCCACTGTATGAATAGTCGAGATAGCCCAAGAGGTGAGAAATCTTATAGCATTAGTAAGATGGGTTTATAGAGCCTAGGATGTAAGGAATCCTCAAGCATTAGAAAATTGGGGATATGGAGTCCAAGAGGAATGGATTCCTCGTGGTTCAGTACCATTGGGATATGGATCTATGGAGGCACGGAAGCCTAGAGCATTGATACGATGGGGCGATGGTGTAAAAGAGTGGTGGAAACCTGGAACGTCTGTAAAACAAGGTGATGGATCCTGGGTGGAGTGGAAACGTGGAATTTTAGTTTATGGGAAAGGTATATCCTAAGAGGCATGGAATCCTAGAATTTCTTCTCACAATTATGATAAACTAGAGAATGGAAATGAATGACATGCCCTTATTTATCATTATTTAGTGCATGGTATGTCTTTGACATGGAATGGTCCTCTGTGAACGCTTGGTGTAGTGTAGGGAGGACCTCCACACTGGTTAATAGTGGAATTGGGAGGAAATACATGACAGTTTATTTCGGTGAGAGGAAATAATCTAAATTGATTGGTATTGGGATATGGAGGACTTCTATGATGGATTATATATGTGTAGGGTGTGGTTAGTGCCACGATACATGATGATGATACAAATTGGGAGGACCTCTGTTATTGTTTGATGATGGGGGGGGAACTTCAAACTGGAAGATAAAAAAATAGGGAGGACCATTATTCATATTTAATAGAGGTTCCAGGATGACCTACACACTAGATATAGATATAAGTCGAAAGACATGCATCCCTATTTGTAGTGCTTTGATGAGGAACTCCACACAAGATGATAATGGTATTGAGTATGACCTATGTGCCTGATGATAGCAGTGTTGGGAGGAACTCTACAATGTTAATTGTTGTTGATAAGGTGTACCTATATAATAGTACATGGTGGTGTGGGGACGACCTCATCACTGGTTGATGATAAACATTAGGATGGCGTCTATTCCAATTTGATAGTAGGGTGGGTTGTATGTCTTCACTCATTGATGATGTCAACTGAGAGGACCATCATGCCAATACATTATGGTGTGGGGAGGAACTTCACAATTTTAGATGATGAAAATGAGGCGAGTACCTCTATGCTTGCTGATAGCAGTGTAGGGAGAACCTCTGTATTTGATGTAGATGGCGATGGAGAGGACCCTTGTGCTGACCGGTGTCGGTGCAGGGAGGACCACTTCAATGAATGATGATTTTAATAAGGTGGAAATTAATGAATATTCGATAGTGTTGTCATGTGTAACTCCTCACTACATGAAAATGAAAATGGGGAATACCGAACTGCCTATAGATGGAGGTGTTGTGGGGGTGGGGATCTGTACTCTCTGGTGATGATAATGGGAAGGACTTATGTGTCTACTAACAGCAGGGAAGGGAGGACCTCCACAATGGATTTTGATGGTGATGGGAAAGACCTCTATGCAAATACATAGTAGTGTAGGGAGGACATCTGTAATTAGTATTAATAGCGAAATTGGGGAACTTGATGCTAATTGATGGTAGATTAGGGTAGACCTCTGCAATGGATTTTGAAGGAAATGAGGAGCACCTCTATATCTGTGATGGAATTATAAGAAGGAATTCCACAATTTCTACTAATGGGGATGGGGAGAACCTCCATGCTTGTTTATGTAAGTTTGGGAGGACGACCACAATGACTATCGATTACAAATGGGAGGTCCTATATGCCTGTTAATTGTGTTGTGACGAGGACCTTTGCAATAATTCCCATTTTTATGGGGTGCCTTGCAATAACTAATAGTGGTGAAGGAAACTAAGAAATTTAACCTAGCTTGTATGTAATTTTGTTAAGGCCCCAAACCTAGGTGAGAATTGACAGATCCATGTTCACCTGTTGATGATATTATATGGGATATCATTGTGGTGGTAGGGGCCATAGGAGATTTAGAAGATAAAACTTGTTAGGAAATGTATTTTGACTACCATGATTTCTATGCTGGGTGTCCTAGACATTGGCCAGAAGTATGATAATGGACTGAAGCTATTCATATGCTAGTGGAAAATTTCATTGATAGCATATATGTATTATGGTGACATCCCTCCAAATATGCTGTAAAATATTGACCATTATATATAGGTATTGAAAGTGTCTATGAGGCACCAATGGAATGGGGGATAATTTCCCCCTAAATGGCCCTTGAGGTTTGAGTTGTATGCAAGGAGATGAAGGCATTTGGGGGAGGATTCCCCTTGTGAAACCCATAAGTATGATAGTTTCGGTGAGGAGATACTTTAATTTGAGGTTGGAAGCCCCCTACACATACGATGTGCGTGGAAATTTCATTGTTTATTCAATGAAATTATGGGGATAATGCTCACTACATGGACCATTATGGTGGTGTTTTTGGATAGATGTTGATGGCATTGGGGGAAGGATCCACTGTGTGTGGCCCATTATGGTGGCAACATCGGCTTAGAGCCGATGGAATTTAGGGGATGATCTCCCTTGAATGAACCATGTTGGAGGTAGTTCAAATTATTATTTGATGGAATTTTGGGAGGATGTCCCATGGGTGAACCATGAGTGAGTTAGTGTTAGTGGGAGATGATGGAATTGGGGGATGATTGTCCCAACACATCCCATGAGGTAGGAAATGTCAATGTGGTGTCGATGACCATTGGTCTTTACACACATGATGTTACTCGTCCTCCCACACAAGAAGAAGTTAATCTCATGGTTGTTACCTCAATTTGGTCATGCCTGACACATTTAATCTTCTCATTTTATTAGGATATGAACTTCAAATTCGGTTCACCATTTCTTTTTCATATGAATTTTTTTGGGCAAGGTACCGCTCATGTCAAATGCATGTTAAAATCACTTTTTTTACCAGTCATTTCCCATTTTCAATGGTGGGACAATATCATGAATTTAATAAAGATTTATGATCCTTGGTTATAATGGGATGGTGGGATATTGGTTCTTCCATCCATGGATCCCTACATAGAACTCATCATTGAGTCTTGGTATCTCTCGTATGGTAAGGTCATGTTCATGGAACTCATTCCCAATTCCATATCATTCTGGATACTTGTTAATTAAATTTATTTTTCTTGAAATTCCTGTTGGTATTGATAGGGTGGAAATTTATTTAAATTATATGGAAATGTCATGCATGTTTGTGAATCTCTAGACAATGATTGTGTTAGGAACATGTATTATTACTTATATGAGAGAATCTCATGGAGGAATCATGGGTGCAGAACCCCAAGCATCCCATGTTGATCATGAGGTATTTTAGTCTCATGGAGTGTATATTAAAAATCACTCACCTCTATCATACCATGTTTATCAAGAGGTAGCTGACATTGTGGGTGTATATCTTCTATTTCTTTCATTTCAGGATCCCATTTTTATCATGAGATAGCTCTAATAAATCTATTTCATGCATTTTATTTCTTTTGTATATTGAGTTAGTTGATCAAAATGATACATTGTAGTGGATCAGTTAGATATGTCCCAAGGAGAACCCAAAAGTTACATTGATGGATGAATCAGAATTCCCCTAAGAGGAAATCCACGAGGTTTGTCCCATAAAAGGAATATGTCACACCATTAAGGTACATAACTAAAATGAAGAACAATGAAATAATAATCGATGGATGGATGAAAATTCCAGTGTAGGCGGATATAGAATGTGTGTCCTATAATGGAATGGTTTCACACAATGAAGATGAATCCCTAAGATGGAGAACCATGAATATTCACCAGATGGATAGATCAGAACATCGATGGAAGAGGATCCAAGTGGTGTGTCCCATAAATAGAAAATTGTATACAATAACAGTCGATTAGAACACCTATAGTGGGGGGGGGGGGAAGTGAGTTGAACCCTTAAAGTGGTGGGGGGCACCTAGGTTTACATTTGGTATAGATTGAACCTATTAGAGGAATCCTATGTACCCTAGCTAGAAGAAATGGATCAAAACTCATGTATATCAATGTTGTAATAAAAGATCATATGACACAAATAGACCATGACGATTAAAATTTTGGGGTATGGACACTCACATTGTAAAGGGATAATTGACAAGTGATAGTGTGATGATTACGCACATATGTGGCCCATTGGGAATTATTTTTTCAAATGGCGTGGGGATTATGAATTTTTGTTTTCCTTCACAAGAGAAACACACTTGGTTAAGTTTTTTATGGGGAATACATGTTGTGAGTCCCAAGGGTTATGGGAGAGATGGTGTATCCCATGGAAGATGAGTGATCATACCAAGGATGTAACCCAAAGGATATTTGTAAGGATATGAATGTTCCATTTGGACCTCATAGAGGTATCATACATATCCCAGTAAGTTGTGAATCAAATCCATCATAGTTTGGAATTATTGGGGATTATACCAAAAAGGAGGGCCACTGGATCATATGGTTAGGATATTATAAATGAAACTGGACCAAGTGTAGAGTGAATATTATTTTGGGGCATTCACATAACATAATCACTTTTTAATTGATTTTGTTGCTTAAATTTTCGGAGAAGGTACATACACTACTAGAAGTAGTGATGATGTGGTTGTGGCTTACTAATGGGAGCGGCCCATGTCGTACATGGAGAAGAAATGATTTGGTTGGGGAATACACATGTGATCAGACTATGTTCTACTATGAGAAGTGATTTTAACCTTTGGTATTACTTGTAAATGTTTCTCATGCGCTACTAGGAGAAGTGATGATGTGATTATATCATACATAAATAAGTCGACCATGAACTGTTAGGAGAAGTGATGATGTGGTTGGAGACTAAGTATATATGTTTCCCATTATGTATTTTACCAACCCATTATATTACAATACTGTATGTTTTGTAATACAAGATTTTTTTTCTAGCTTTCATTATACGAAACACAACGTTAGGGTTATGCAACACAAAATAGTATGTTAGATTGTGTTATAAAGAAGACTGAGTTTTATAGCCTTTTAATGAAATCCATAATTTAAAACATAATATTGACTCCCTTAATATTATTTTTTCAAAATAAATTTTATTTTTTAATTTGTAATATAAAAATTAACTTAGGGTTAATTTTTGGTATCTTTTTGTAAAGTTTCATTTTTTGATTATCAATGAAAAATACAACATTTAAGTTGAAAAATCATTTTTGGTTTTAATAATTATTAAAATTAATTATTATTTTATGTTTTTTAAAGTTTAAATAGAACAATTATACAAATATTAATCCAATTTATTTCACTCTAACCATTTTAATGTTTAATTTTCATATAATAACCTAATGAACTTTTGAACAGTTAACATATAAATCTTTCTCTCCTTCCACCTGTGTAGGGTTAACATTAAATTTAATTTCATTGCTTCAATGAATTGAATTTGGAAATATAGATATACATTATTAAAGTTATTATAACATGTATTCTCAAACAAGTTCAACATATTATCTGATGATGAATATTAATGAATGTGATTACAATTAATTACATCGATTATGGTAAAAAATTGTTTACATAGGGGATAAAAATTATTTTAAAGGAGAAAAATTACCTAGACCCTTTTCTGAAAGAAAATCACTTCCCATAATTTGACCATAACATCTATCTTCTCTTATTTTATGAGTTATTGAAATATTATTACATGAATGTGACCTATAAAATAAATTGAGTAAGGAAATATTCCAAAAAAGAACTTTCCTTTCGATTAACATTTATAATGCATTAGAGTATAGATGAAGCTACATTGTTTCTGTAATAAATATTATTCGGATTGATAAATGAGATTTTTTGTGTTGATAATTTATGTTTAATTTATAGAGATTATATAATAACATTATATGATTTAAAAATGCTAATGCATGTATTATGTAGTTAATAATTCAATAAAATAATCGAACTAAAAAAAATTAAAAGTATTTTAAATTTAATTAATTATTGTGTTTCATTATTTTTGATCAATAATATAACATGTTACAAATCTCTTAATAAAATAAATTTTAAATCCAATATTGTTTTGATAATATTAAATTATATTTAAATAAATAATATAACATTTGACATTAATGTTGTTTTACAAAAAATGATATTTTAAAATATGATTTAGAATTAAAAATAATAATACCTTATTTTTTGTGGTCCTTAAGTGAAAATAAATATAAAATAAGGTCAATTATATAATTGTTGATCTTTTATAATTAACATATTTACCCATAGATAGTAAAAAAAATTGTTGGCATGGTTTTGATTAATGTAGTTTTTTTGCACGCTACATGAACATGTTTTAAAATAATATTTAAAACAGACATGATATTTTAATAAAAATTAAATAATATTTATAAATCAATGGTCATATATTATTTTAATAAGTATTAGTTTAATTTAAAAATAATGGTTAAATTAAAACGGTTTGAATACTAGTTACATAAATGAAAATCCAAATTGCAATATATAAGGAATCCTAAGGACTAAGGAACAAAATTATACAAATGAACTTCTATTTATGTTGTGTAGATTTTTCTCTATCATAAATTCAAATTAATTAATTTTTTAAAATTTTTAGAGGCCCATGAGGTAACAAATCCCTCCCAATATTTTTTTTCTTTTTATACTGACAATAATTCCAATCCCCCTCTAATATAAAAAGGAAGTCACCCCTCCCACTTTATAATACCTCAGAATCCATTTAGATCCTAAAATCCTTATCCACATAGATCCCCAATATTCCTCCTATAAATATGTGATCATTAATTGTTTAAGAAATCACTCCAAGGGAGTCCTTTGGGGAAACTGAAAAAAGATACATGAAAAAGCGGTAACATTCTTCAACAAACACTTATATTTCTGACATTATCAAAAAATTCAATCATTATTATTCAATTAATATATAATAAAAAATTTATCATAAATATATTGATATTAATTTTTATTAAAATTTTGAGTTAATCCTACAAACACTTCCATCAAGTGGGTATAGAATTTACCATTCCTGTGTATGATAGTCAATCGCCACCCGAAATGATATCAATATTTTTTCTATTACGAACATTAATTGTTGGTAATTATGATGGAATTTTTTTTATTACATATATAAGATATTTATTATGTATTTATGATTTTAAAATTTTTATATATAACATGACTATATGTATTTCATTTTTTGGGAATCCGATATCGTCATTTATGGATGTGTGGAATATAGATTCGTTAAAGAAATGTTATTCATTCAAACTATACATAAAATGTTTTAAAGATAGTTTAAAAAAAATATGTGACATAAATAAAGAAATAAAAAACTATACTTATAATATAAATATATATCATTAAATTTTAATTCTTTTATTTTGGAAAATAAATTTAAGAATTGTTCTTGCACATGTACGACATACCATCTCCATGAACGTTGAAATTCAGATCCTCTCTGAAAATTTTATTGATTATTATAAATAAATATATACATAAATAATAAATTATATTTAAATAATTTTTAATATTCAATAAATGATTAAATAATTATATAATTAAATTGAACAACCTATTACAAGTTAAAACATACTCAAAATACTAGGCAATTAACACCCAAAATAGTGAATATGAGGAATGATTATAAACCAAATTTTAATAATATATTAGAAGAAGATAATATATGATAATATAAATATATTTATGGTTATTGAATAATTAAATAACATTATTAAAACTATTATAACAGTTTTTAATGTATGTTAACTCAAATGTAAATGCAAGGTTATGTATTTTGTCTCTATTTACATTTTATTAATACTTATTTGTTATTATTTCAATTTACGTTAAAGTGATATATATACCATCAATTTTTAATTTAATATCATGATTTACACATAATTTATGGTATTTTATGTTCAAATTTGAAGTGTCTATTCCAAGGGTTTTTTACTTAATGATAACCAACTAGTATAATTTATCCTTGCCTTGTCACTTTCTACTGTGATTGATAACCAACTCTTGAAAAAATGACATCCTTAAGATCATTTTTATTGTAAATAAACTTTATCATAAATATAAATATTATATGTAATTGGATATTATTATTTCCTAAATCATATACAATATTTAGAAACATTGATGAATTTGATGGTTTTTTTATTAACTGAGGAATCATTGGTAAATCATTATCTTTTATTCAATAAGAATATTTTTAAAGGAAAATTGTTTAAGATTTAAAATGATTATTTCAATATATGATTCATTATTTGGACATATAGTATACGTGTTGGGGATAAGTTAATGAAATCCCCTCAAAGCATTTGTAGTCTCATGGGATGAAATCAGTTGGAGAGAAACACTTCCTGTTTGTTTACTTTTAGTTTTAAATAATCAAGAGCATAGTATGTGACCTAAATCAGATAGGTTTATAACCAAAGAATTTAAATTTTCTTAAAATATATCTTGTAAGTAACTATTATGAAGATAAATCAGGATAATTAATATGTCTAACATTATTCATTCTATTATATTATTATTCAATGAGATTATTTGATTAGTTAGAATAATGGTCTTGATTTAAGCTCATGTGATTGTTTATCTGGACTTATTACATAAATTATCTATTGTTCAGTATTTATTATTAATTATTAATTCACGATATCTTAATTTATACTTTACCCATACAGAGTAATTGAGCTCACCCTTGTTTTATTTTCTTTCTCCAAGGTATGAAGTATAATTCATGGAATACGATTAATGGTTTCTAGAAATTTTATTATATTATTTATTTTATGATTTTATTCCAAATGTAATATTTGTTCCGTGCATGTAATCTAGTTATCATAAACTGCTAAACTGATTGGTCCTTTAGATTTTATACGTTTTAATCACTATAATGTAATTATGAAAGGTAATGGTTCAGAGATTCCGGGGTCAGAAGTTATAGTTGATGTCAAATAATATTCAGAATAAAAAATGAGTACTATATTTAGGAATACATATATTAGATAACATAACACAATGATAAACTATTGTAAAAAATCCCAAATATTCCATGTTTATTATTATGAGATCACATGTGAATTTTTTTCAATTTACTTATGAATTTTACTAGTTTTTTATTATAAATTATGTTTCATAAAAATATGATCTAATCTAGTATATTATATTGTTTCTTAATATTGGATGCATTTGTTTTTAAAATAATTTTCATGTTTCACTCAAAGAAGATAAATCAACTAAATTTTTATTTATTAGTGATCAAACTAACCTCTTATTCTCAAAATAAGTTTAATAATGCATAAGTAATTCTATCATATTGGGATGATATTTTCAAAAAGAAAATGATCATCAGACTCACCTTTGGTCCAGAATGATGTTATCATTCTAATATGGGAGAGAATATGATTATATATGGAAATAATGTCGACATGATGATGCATTTATGAAATTAGAAATATAATATAACATAAGTTCTTGAAAAACACGTGATAAATTATTTATGTAATAAATAGTAAGTTCATCCAATAATATTAAGGGATGGAAGGAAATATGTTACTATAATGGATGAGATGTCAAAATCATTTACCAATATAATACAGAAAATATTTATGCTGGTATTAAACATATAATAAATCTTAGAAAGTCAGGATAAATGACGATGTTAGTAAGAGATGATTGTTTAGGAAGATGAAGATTTATTATATCAGTTCATCAGTGTGAAAACATAGGACATAAAAAAGTTTCTTTTCTGGGAAGGATGATAGGAATTAGAAGTTATGAATATCTTTGGATTCAATCAGTCAAATAATCCATGCGAATGAAATCTTCAGAGAACAAAGTGAAGTACATGATACTTCCATGGTATAGTTATTATAAATAAAGAAGTTTCTAAATTCAATGTTTTTAGAACTAGTCCATTGGAATTGGTGTGTGTTCAATCCATTGTAATGGATTTAAACAATAAT
The DNA here is from genome assembly GCA_963277665.1 of Viscum album. Lineage (NCBI taxonomy): Eukaryota > Viridiplantae > Streptophyta > Magnoliopsida > Santalales > Viscaceae > Viscum > Viscum album. The sequence goes on along the minus strand of OY728150.1, from coordinate 2,043,001,368 downwards.
TTATATTATTTATATCTCTTGTATGTGAGATGTAGAGTTTTATCAGAGGTATAATTGTTTTGTGTGAATTTTTTGGGACTATTAAGTAATGAAATTGGGAGTTATTTTAAGTGAAAAATACAAATAATTTGATATGATTTTTGTAACCAAAATGAAAAAAATAGATATTAATAAAAAAAATTAGTAAAAAATTTCTTATCTATATGATTTTATTTATTTTTTTCCATATTAAATCCTCATTTTCTTAATTGTAATGAGATTAATATCATTGGTCTTGTTTTTCAATTTGATTAAGAGATGTCAGCCTACTGATAAAACCAATATATTAGTGGGATATAGAGAATAATCCATTATATGTGGGATTCTACTGATATACTTCATCAAACATAGGATCATTAGTTAGGGAAGAGAAGAAAAATATTATTGTTGAAAACATCCCCCAAAAATGTAGTTAACGGGAAACATGAAATGATATTAAAATAAATTATAAAATGAATTTAAATGGGTTCTCTAAGTATAAATATGTTTTGAAGCTGATTCTAAAGTAATTACATAATAATATGATGCTATTCTCTTCTATTTTTATCCATTTTTATAAAGAAATGTAATGATATGTCATCAGTTATGACTGATTTTCTTTTGGATCATGAAAATTCATTTTGACATTATATATCCAACATAATGGAAAAATCATAATGGAGAATAAGAATAGGATTGAATAATGTAAGGGAGATTTATGTGATATGATGTTGTGAGATGTTTTAATTAAATTTGAGAATTGTTGAGAAGCATTGGTGAAATCAACATGAACATGAAATTTAAAGAGAATTTATGTTTTTGGAAAATTTAGTTTGGTGGGAAATAGTTCTGGATTCTATCCCACACTTCATTTGGATCTATTAAAATAGTGAAATTTGACTGTGGATTCCTAACACATGTGATATTATCAAAAAAATAAGGGAGATAGTGGATCTGTGAAAAAATTGAGAGAGAAGTAGTTTTCATATTGTTTTTTTTAAAATAATCAAAATGATAGAAGAAGAATGGGGAAGAGACAAGATATTATTCAATTTATTGTCATATTGGGATGGATTATCAAACAAGGATATTTGAATTTTTATTTATGAACAATGGAATAAGATGATTTTAATTTTCTCAGGTTTATTATATTAGAATTATTTTTCTGTATTAAGCAATCATACTTGGAAATCAGAGTAGAAAATCAGATTAAGTATCATTATGATTTCTAAGATGTTCATTCCTATTGCTGGGTAAGGAAGTGAAGAATTATTTTTTAAGATAATATGTATGAAATATTTTCAAGGTATATTATTAACATGTTTCTTAACTTGTTATAAAAAATTTTATTACATCATTGTTTCTTGAAGAAGCAGAAACACTGTTGTTTTGAACACAGAGTTAGTCTTGTATAAGGGCATATTATACTCTTGGTATTCCTCCAAAAATAATTCTTTTTGAGTTTATTGTGGGGAATTAGAATGAATAAATACCATACAAAGTACGCAGCTACTCTAGATTATTAGTGAACATTGTAAATATTATTATTCTTGTAGATGTGTGATTTTTTTTCATCAAGTTAACAACTACACAATAAGAGGTAATGTTTGATTTAAAATCATGTAAACTGAAAGGAAAAATATATCACTAATTCACTCCTCCCTCAACTATTTTTATATTTATCATGCTGGTAATTCTCAATTGGTATCATATCTAGGATCCCTTTTTTTAGTCTACGTAGAAATTATCAAGAAGTGTGTTTTATGGAGAATCTCAGTTATGTGAATAGTAAGGGGATTCTAGTCTTATATTGAATGAAATATCACATCTATAAATATAAAATTTTTCTTTATCTTATAACTATTTTAAATGCTTTTCTTTAATCAAAAAAATTTGGATTTACTCTTATTGGTGAAGACATCCAACATACATCTGTAGACTATAATAATCTTGATAATGATGGAAGGGTTTGTAATATATTACTCTGATAACTTTTTGAATAATTTTTTAGAGGTAATGGTGTTTTCATTTGAAAATATATCTATGATAGGATGATAAAATATTTATGAAGTCTATACAAAAGTATATAGGGAATTATTTTAAATTTGGAGGTTTTAGCATGATTATCTCAAGATGTGTTAATACAGATCTATTGGTGACTTCATTACTAGGGTGAATGAAAATGTCAGAACTCTATAATTTATTGGTGAAATGTTAAAATTATCTACTTTTGTTGGGAAGAGCTTGAAGTTTATTCATAACATGTTTGATTCTATAGTTTCCCAATTGGAAGATAGAGATCCAGTAACATAATCCTTATATAATTTTTATATCAGTCCCATTATTTATGTAATTTGAAGAGAAAATTATATTAAAGGGAGAAAAAGTTGGTAGAAAAATGTATTTAAGGATATTAAGATGTAAAAGTAGAATAAGATTCTTATTAAATAAAATTAATCTTGATTCTTATTCAGAAAATTAGGTATCTATTAATATGGAAATATTTTCATCCCTATTTTATAAAAATCTGAGAAAAGGTATAGGTAAACATTCCTTTAAGTGTTTTGAATGTTGATTTGTTTGTATGTTTTCAGCCAATTTCCCACAATGAAATAATGAAGCAGTTATTGCGTAATATGATAAAGGGCATAAAAGACCATGTAAAAAACATAGTGATAACGATAAATATTATTCCAAAGGAAATGATATAAAATTATAGAAATCTAAATAGCGATTATTATTATCTAATGACGATGAAGATTAACATGGTGAATCTTAGTTTAAAAAATATATTTAAATGGTTCAGAATGAATTTATTTGAATAGTTAACAATAAAGGTGTCAGAATAAGTAGTTTTGAAGAAGCAGAAGCATCATTATAATAACATCTGAAAGTTGTATTGAAATCAAGTCTGGGAGAGATTGGAAAGATCGAGAAAGAAATATTAAATCTGAAATGTCATGGCACTTAAGTAAAAAATAAAAAAAAAGTTTCTTTATGATAAATTAAATTTTAGAAAAGTTAATTTTAATTTGAAGTAAAATATTGAGAAATAAAATAATCATAACAAACATTTATAAATATAGTTGAAGGAAAAAAGGTGAATAGTTGGATACTATCTAATAAGAAAACATTATATAGGTAAATAGAGGGTTATAAGGTTCAATAAATTTGAATACGATGTTTATGAATTCTCTGGAAAGGATAAACCCAAGGAGGATAAATAATTACCTTTGATGGTTGAGAAGAAAGCCGAATGTGTTGCTCAAAAGAATAAATCTTGTTGAGTTATATATGTCACCAAGAACAACCAATATGTGAAGTCAGAAGTTTCTAAAAATATTAATTCATAAAAATTTAATATTGCATCTTGTTTAATCATGGATGAAAATAAAACTAACCAAAAAATGAAGATTTCAGTTGATAACATAATGGTTGGTGGTCAACAATTCTCTAATAATAAGACTGGTAAGAAACATGCAAACATCTCCGATTATTATGGATGTTTCAGAGGAAAATATTCATTCTATGGATATTTATTGTATTATAATATATTTAGACACATGGATAATATGTGTTATTATAATAATGATTATTAATATTATTACACAAAATAAAGAAGTTAAATTTTGAGGGGGGACTCAATCCTGTCAAATGAAGTAGTTTGAGATGGTTGTTTTGATGACTATTGATATGGTTGGTGAAAAAAATAAAAATAGGTTCCAACACCTAACAACTATTTATAAAATATGTGTAAAACCTAGACACCATAAAAAATATGTATGGTTTTTTCACCATCATGAAAAATTATAACAATTCTCCAAAGCTGAATGATATGAAAGGTAAAGGTAAAGAAAAAAAAGTCTTCTTGTTGTAACTACTCAAAATGAAATTAATTGAGAATGAACAACGATTCCAGATAATGGATAATAATCTCCTATGACAAGAGATTTCAAATTAATAAATTTTTTAATGCTTCCAAATAAAGAATGGTGATATTTGGAATTGATGATGTAATCAAACATGAAGGTGTTGGATCATCTATCACTAGGGAAGAATAATTGAAGTCTACAAAATTTTTATACGTTGATGGTAGGAAAAAATAAATTATATTTGTTTCAGAACATTTTTATAATGATAATATAGTAATTTTTAGAAAATATGATTTAATTTTGATGAGTGAAAGAGATAATGAATAGTTACATGTGTGAAACACACAAAAGGAAACATGTTATATGTGGGTGAAATAAAAAACTCTTATTATATTGAAGTGGTATAAAAAGTTCAAGTGGGATTAAAAATGATTTTACACATGTTTCATAAAAATAAGAGCCATTTACCAAAGAGAGGCAGTGTATTGGGAATTTCTAATATGTTAATAAAAAGATATTGGGGTTTCAAGATTTATCATAAAGGAATAATTACGAATTCAAATAATAATAATGTTGATATTTTTTTCCAAATGACACATGTGACATATTAATAATAATATCTATGGGATAATGAAAAAAAGATCAAAACATGGTGATAAGTACTTCATAACTTCCATTTATGACTCTACTCACGTTACTTATTCCATGAATATGAAACATAAGTCTGATTCTCTGAAAATGTTTAAAAGTATCTTGAGTAAACATGAGATGAAATATGAGTATTCTATGAAGTCGTTGAGTTCTGATAATGGTGGTAAATTATACATTTATTCATTATAATGCATTATTGATAATAATATAATTTTATATCAGTTATATAAACCCCTCCCTCCTAAAAAACAAAGGGTTGTTGATTGATATAATACATGTTTTTTTTGAAATTTAAAAACTATGTTACTTAAAAAGAGTAATCCTCATTACTTTTAGAGGTAAACCATGTGCATTTTAGTGTATATACAATATTTAATTTTCATCATTCCATATTCAGATATGACTCCATATGACTGTTTTATGGAAAAATATGATGTTTAAAACAATTATCAGTTTTTTTGGATTATGGACATCATAATAAATAATGGTGGAAAACAAGGTATGTTTGGGAAAATAGGTCAGGATTGAATTTATATTAGTTATGATTCAGATTGAAGATATAATAGTCTTCACAATAATTAATTATCAGGATTAGTCAGCTCTGTCGATGTGAATGTTTTCGAAAAAATTCAGGAAGATAAACATACTCATGTAGATAATAAAGATGAATAGAATGTAAAAATTTCTAAAAATGATGATAAGGATGCTGAAAGTGGTTATCAGACTCAAAGAGAATAATCAGACTCAAAAATCTCTAGTGATGTGGGTGAATATCACAAATAACATCATAGGATAATGTAGAATGTAGAGTCTCTGAATAATATTGCTAATCATCATCATAATGTTTAATTGAGAAGAACATCAAGAGATGATACACAAACCTATTTTTATTAAAAATTAGATTTAAATTATGTTAATAATGCATTTGAGAGTCCCAAATTATTTCAAGACATGATTTTATAGTTGTATTAGATAATAAATAATGATACTGCGGATCTCATAGCCACGTTTGATAACAAAAATGATATTGGTAAAAAAGGATTTTCTTGAACAAACTGAATGAAAAATTGGGATGTGATAAGGAATAAGGGAATAATAGTCGAAAAAGGTTACTCTTAAATTTATGGTATTGATTTTAATGAGAATTTTAATTCGATGGAAATACTAAAAACAACCAAAATTGTCACTCAATTTCATCACAATTAAGTTAAAAAAATTTCAGATGGATTTGATGTTCACACTAATTAATGTGGATCCTGATAAGGATGTTTACATTGAATATACTTATGGAATAGTTGTAGGGAATGAAGAAATTTATGTGTGTAATAGTAATAAATACATGTATTGGAAAAACATGCTCTAAGACCATGGAATTCCAACAAGGATACCTAATTGAGGAAGATGGATTTTATGAAAGAAAGTGTAAATAGAAATATTCACATTAATGAATGTTATGATTTTTCCTGATCATAGTGATTTATATTGGTGAAATTATCTTGGATGAGAATAATAAAAGAACATGTGAATTATTTTTGGAATAGATAATAATGTTGCGAGAGATGTACATATTGGGGAAAATGAAATATATTTGAGGGTTACTGATACCAAAAAACAAGAAACATATTTTCCACTCTCGAGAATAGTATCTTAAGGAATATCAAAAAAACATTGGAATGAAAAATTAAAAACCAATATCCACACCAATATCATTAGAAACCATGTTTTCTTAAGATAATTAAGTAAATGAAGATGATTATAAAGAGTTTATAAAGATTATAAGAAGGTTTTTGTGTTTTACTACCGTAAGACCTTATATTTTTTTAATGTTTTTACGTTGTGTGAATTATTTTAAAGAGATCCAAATGAATCACAATTGTTAGCTATAAAAATAAGTCACTAATATATCAATGTCACATAAAAATTCAATACGAGGTATGATAGATAAAAAACTATTTAACAGATTGGGTATACAGAGGCTAATTGAGAAGGAAATTTTGACAATTGAATATCCACATCTTGTGGAGTTTTCAATTTTGGTAAATTTTGTGTTAGTTGTTATACAATGAAACAAAGTTCAGAAACACGTAGAATAGCTGAAGTTGAGTTTTTTGCTACTACTCAAGATACTACCCATCATTTTGAATGAAGACTTAGTAGGAATACTTAAAAATTGAAGTGGAGTAACCCTTTATCTTATGCTATGTTATTCAATGTGCAATCAACCTTAATAAAAATCTGGTAGAACATTCCCATTTAAAACATATTGATATCAAATATCACATTATCAATGAGAAATTGGACAAAAATGAATTGAATCATTAATATGTACCTACATTGTAACAAGTCACATACATTTTCAGAAAATCATTACTAAATGTTCCTTTTCATAAATTGATGTTGAAAATTGGTGTCCAAACTACTTCACCTCAATGTTGTGGTATGATTTTGTGTACCGTAACACTCATCTTGTTTTCAAATGGGTTGAAATGTTTCATAAATCAATCAATTGATATGTGCAAAAACCATTTTAGGAAGAATGTAAAATAGCATGAGTTTTTGGGTATGATTCGTATCCGGCATTTTAAATGTGTAATGTTTCTTAATTTATTTGGAGTCGTAGTATGAAACATTTTTTTTGGAAGATGGACGAATAAATAAAATGGTGGAGAAAATATGAGACGATTTTTATGATTCTCTAATTTTAGAAATCATGGGTTTTCAACCAATAATTATTATTTCCTAATTTCTATTAGATCACATACGCTTATAATTATTGATAAGTAATCTATTTCATGAGATTAAAAAAATTAATGATTTTAGAATCGTAGTTGAAAAAATACACAGGGAGAGATTATTTTAACCCTGATGGAATGAAGTTATTTAGAGATGATGGATGAAGTAGTTTTTAATTTAACTTTCTGTTTCATTCCAAGGATATAAATAACATTAAAATTATATTTTTTTCATAATAACGATAATTTTACGAAATTATTACTCATATTTTTAAAGAAGGTTCATTGGAGTTTAGAGTTGTTTTCTAGAAAAAGAGAATCCTCAAACTCACATTAGGTCTAGAATGAAGTTCTATACATAATGAGGGAGAGAATATGAATCTCCATTGATCATATATATAACAGAAAACTATTTTCTAATCATGGAGTTATCTTAAATTATATGGTCTAGAAAAACATGGGATTCATAAATTAGTAAGAAATGGTGAGTGCAGCCAATCGTATAATGGGTTGGAATGAATGAGAATTTTGAAATGGATGGTAAGTCACAAAGACATAATAATATAATTCATTTGATGATGATGCATATCTTCAATGAATTTTATAACACAAGGAAGTCATGATACACTATGATGTATGGAAGGGAAGAAATTTTATGGATTTGATGAATTCCCATATTAGTACATTAGTTTAAGAAAAGAGGACACATAAATGTATGTTTTATGGTAAGGTTTATTAGATTGAGAAGTTATGAAGATCTATGTTTTTGATCAGCTGGATGAGTTGTAAGATAGAGGGTTTATTCATCTGATTATGTCACCCTAGGGATCACCATTATTGTTTTCAATTATGGAATATAGGAGTTTAAATTTGTGTGTCAATTACCAAAAGTTAAAGAAGATGACTGTGAAGAACTAATATCCCCTTCCATATTTCAATGATCATTTTGACTATTAGATATTGTATTACATGTTCTCAATGATCAAAAAAAGTTCAAAGTATCATTAGTTGAGAGATTAGACTCCAAATATAAGGAAGGAAACATTCAGAAGTGGGAATGACCTATATGAGTATAGCATAATTACTATTGGGATGAAAATTGTTCCAATATTTTTTATGAACATAATGAAAAAAACCTTCAATCCGTACCAAGATCAGTTTATTTTGGTGTTTGGGGATGACATAATTGTGTACTTCAAGACTCGTGAAGATCATTCCCAACATCTTGACATTATCCTATGTACATTGAAAGTAAATAGAATATATTCCATGCTATATAAGATACTGTTTTAGATTTTCTAGGTATAATTAATGGGAAATATAACCTTGAAGGAAGGTGTGTTAATGTAATATGAGAAGTTTTAGGTACTGGTTTCTTCAGAAAACCTAATAATATTTTCATAATTCAATGGTTTTTGGGATTATATAGATATTATAGGTAGATCATCAATTAATTCCCCAAATTTGCAGTGCTACTTTCAGGTATTTCCCATTAGGGGATAAATTTTTAATGTATATAATAATGTGATAATTATTTCCTTGAGTTAAATAAACATTTGAATTTATCTCCAATTTAGATCATGACTGATTTAATTGAGTAGTACAAGATGTAATTTGTAACTCTACTGGGATTAGACTCAGAGCTATACGAATAATGGGAGATCAAGTTTAGGAATATGTTTCTCAATATTTGAGGAATTATGATTTAAAATTACTTACTCATGACCTCATGTTGGTAGTAGTGGTACACTCATTGATGTGTTGGTGACACTGCCTTTTGGGTGAAAATTTTATAGTTTACACTAACCATTAGAGCTGGACGTATATCCGCAAGAAGAGATATATGAATCATTTGCAGTAGAGATGCATTGAATATATGTTGTATTTCATAATTGATCTGGAATATATTCCTAGGAAGGTAAATATATTAGTTGATGTATTGAACTAGAAAACTGTAATATATGGGGTTTATGAGTTTAGTATTAAGTGTAAAATGATATCTTTTCTATATGAAATACATGTTGTGGTTCAGGAGAGTAAGGAGAAGATTACTCTAGTTTCTGTTGTTATGGAGTATACACTTTTGAGATGTATTATGGATTAATAGTATTATGATACATGGTTCTTATACATGAGGGAAATATTTGACAGTGGGAAGACACCTTCAGATTGTTTGATAGATGAGGACATGATCATCTATGTGAAGGATTGAGTTATTGTACCTACGAGTATGTGAGGCTATCTAATGTTAGTATTTAATCACATGAAGTGCGAGGTACATCCAAGAATAAACAAAATTTTAAATGAACTATAACAACAACTTTTGTGTCTTTCCCTGAAAAAACAGATAGCTGAGTTCATGAAATGATGCTTCACTTATTAGTAGGTGATGGTAGAGCATCAATGACCATATGTTTTTCTACATTCATTACCCATTCATGAGTAGATGTTGGATGATGTGAAAATATTGTTTTTATTAGGTCTTATAATGTTTCCTTGGAAGAATGATGATATCTGCTTTGATTTTGATTGATTGGCCAAAATAGAACATTTTATGCCAAGATGGAAAACCATTATAGTAGGGAAGTTGGGAGAACACTATGCCTAGGATATAGTTCATCTGCATGAGGCTCCACAAACTATATTTACATACCTTGATTCATGATTTTCATCATGGTTCTAGAGGGATTTTAGAAAGCACTAGGTATATAGATATTATTGATTACAACATCACACCCACAGATGGATGGGAAGTCAGAGCATACTATATTGGTGCATGATGATATGTTGTGGGAATGTGTGGTTGAATTTGGTGGGTCCTTGTATACTCAATTAGATATAGTAGATTTTTCCTATAAAAATAGTTATCTGGTAACAATACATATTACACCATATAAAGTGATTTATGGTAGGTCATTTAGATAATTGCTATGCTGGAATGAGGAAGGTTAGTCAATGTTGTTGGGACCAAGTCTCATAAAAGAGATATTAGAGCAGGTACAACTAATAAAGAAACATATTAATATTCCTTGGAATAGGTAGAAGTCATCATCTGATAGATGGATATGAACCCTATTGTATAAAGAGGGTGATATTTTATTCTTTTGGGTGTCTTCCATGTTAGGTCACCATAAGATATAGAGACAGGGAATATTAGCACCAAGGATTACTGGACCTTTTGAGATCATGGAGAGAAATGGGATTGTGGAATACTGATTGGATCATCAAAATAATTATAGTCAAATGCATGATTTTTTCTATGAGTAACAACTACTGAGCTATATCATGGACCCTTTTAATGAGATCGATGTTGATGTGGATGACCTTGAAATAGGTGAGTCATTTGAGGAGCATCTGATACATGGGTTTTATCATACTAAGAGGGTGTTGCAGGGAGAGACCATATAGATAGTTCATGTCTTATAGAAATATAGACATTTAAAATTGCAAATATTCGAAATTTAAGCATATATGAGGGATCAATGGAAAAACATTGGCACAAAATATTAGAAAATCATTGAAGTACAACTCTAGGACAAGTTATTATAAGGTAAAAAGATTGCAAGATCCTGACCTTTTATGTTGTTCTCTCAGATGAAAATTCAGGTACATTTTGTGTTATTTATTTATCATTGGTCGGATATAGGACTTTGGGTTCATTTGGATGGATTTTTAATAATATTTTGAGAAAAAGGGGACAATGCATAGTTTTTGTACGATTAGAGTAAACAGTGCACCCAACTGAGCTAGCTATGCATAGCCAGACAGAGGGAATCAACATGCTAGGCTAATGTTTTTCCAAACCATGCCCCAAAAAAAATTAATCATAATTCCTCGGGTTGTGAGGGTCACACAGTTGGTGCACATTTTTTTAAAGAGTGCTCATGTAACTAGAAAAACCATGCATGTGTTTTTATTTCACTCAATAATTTATTTTAAAATTCCACGAACCCCCAAAACAACCTCATTTCATCCATAGAATGAGGCTTAACATTTTTTGGTTATTACAAGGATTTTATATGTTTTTAAGAGGCTATACGACCACCATTTTTCAAGATTCATAGGCTAAATCAACGATTTTCTCTTGTCCCAATAAGTGGATCTTATCCTGATCATTATTCAGTCTATTCTCCCATATTCTATTGATTTTTTGGAGGTGATTATTATATGTTTCTTTATATAAAAACCAAATTTATGTGATATAGATCTATTATTTTATTTCTAAACATAGATAGACTATGTATTTAGATCATTGATCTTGGTTTACTAAATAGATCTCGATCTCAGATCTACATCATTACGCTTCGCAAATTTTGGGGATTTCAGATGAGTTGATGTCCATAAACTAATCAAGGTAGATCATATAAAATATAAATTTCATAATCATTATTTTATTAAGTATATTCATATAGATGAATAGATAGAGTTTTTATAAATTATAATACCTAATTTATTTAATTAATGTGGTAAATTTATTAATTATAAATTGAGAAATTTTGAGTTTTATCCATCATTGGACGAGATAATTGATTCGATAATTTATTATGGTATTTTGATATTACTAATTTTAATTATTAATTTTGGGAATTAATTATGATCAAATTGATATCATTGTATTGGGTAATTATGTTTTTGAATTAATTGCACGTTTTGGGTTTTGCGAATAAAGAAAATTAAGTGGAAACATAATTATGGGAAACTGAGATCATGTTTGAGAAAAATATTTATGGAATTAATTATAGGATATTGATTCCATAAAAATGATAATGAATTGCTGAATTTATTATAAAAAACTTGAATAATCTATTTAAATAAATAATTGATGAATTAATTATGAGATGTTGATTTTGTAAATTTAGATAACTAATTAGTGAATTAATAATATGTAAGGGATTAATTAACAATTTATTTAACTAAAGATATTGATATACTTAATTAATTAGGGAATAAATTAAGTTTTTAATATGAATAATAATTTTTTAATTTGTAATGTGGATGAGTTGGTTAATTAATTGATAATTTAATTAATTTTATTTTGGGGTAAGAGGTTTAGTGATGATTATTCCTTATTAAAGTGATGATGCACATTATGTGATAATGGGGATAATGTTTGTTATCTGTGAAAATTGCGATCCATTATATATGTGTGAAATAATGAATGTTAAATGTTTATTTCACCAACCATTATGAATATTAACATTGTCATTCAAATCATGTGAATTTTTTAATGGTAACATTTTTATTCATGTGTCACATTAGAATGGTATCATGGTCAATGAAATTGTTTGATTAAATGAATGGTAACATGGTAATTAAATATTGAAATAAAAATTGGAACATGGTAATTAAAATTGTGTGATTCAATGATTGGTGAGATGGTCATTCGATTATGAAATATGAATGGTTACATGGTTATTTGAAATTGTGTGATTAAGTGAATGGTAACATGGTCATTAATTTGAGAAATAAAAAGAGTATCATGGTAATTATAATTATGTGATTAAATAAATGGTTACATATTCATTCATCTCTAAAATAATAATTGTAACATAGTCATAGATTTGTGAAATATGAAAGGTAAAATGGTCATTAAATCACACTATAAACATTGGGGAAATATTATATTCTCGCACAGGCTAATGCATGTATTGATGTATAAGTATCTACAGGTACCTGGGGTTTTTATGATATCAAGTAGGGAATAATAAAAAACATGATAAGATTTTTATTTGTGAATTCTACTTATTCTTATTAAAATTTAATACACACTTATTGGCAGAATTTAAATTGGAAAACATTGGTGGTGGTCGTCTGAGTCATACTCGCTCCCTATTCGGGTTTCCGGATTGATAACTAAAAAGAAATTATTATTGTATGACAGGTTAATGGAAAAGAGACCTGGATTAGATTGATGATTGTGGATGGAGAATCTATTAGGGAACCAAACATGGTTTGAGTCCTGCTTAGTTGTTGTTAGTGTCTTTACATTCAGTTTTATTTTTAAAACATTAGCACTTACTTTGGCATGGCATGATTACATTTTAGATTAGAACCGTATTTCCAGAATTCAAATATTTTGACATTTGTGCATCTTAATATTATATATTATTATATTGGTTATATACTTCATCTAGTGTTTTACACTGATGAATGAGTGTAGATTCTCCCCATTACCATCTTACCAAACCCTCAGTACTAGTCGGTAGCCACTGGTGTATAAGGAGGTACATCTGAGGTCATGTGACCAACCAACTCAGGAAACCATTATGTAGCCCCAAAGAAAATACATTGCACTAGTCCTCTCAATTAATTCTCTATCTGAAAACATGGTGAATTTCACTAGAAATGTCCTCTTATCTTGAAACTTTCAAACCAACAATTGAGTGAAGGTAGTTGACACTATTACAACAAGTCTAAAAAAACCCTTCTTTATAATTAATATAGAACATATTATCCACATATTATTATATGAATCTAACAATTCACCACAACTGAGTACGATTGGTTTATACTCTAATAAATCATTAGTGTTTGATTTTTGGATATTTTGTCTTGATCTTAAAAGTTGCAGCTCGAGAAATATATAGTACATTGATCCAATTCTTCTTCAGAAATAAATGTTTTCACAAATGAATAATTCTGATTCAATTTTGGATTCCAATGATCATAAACAATGATATAAAAACGCCTAAACTATAATCTTATAGTATCTTGTGTTTAAAATATATATTTCTCCAATGTGTAACCTCCTTTACAAATAATATTTTCCATCATTTTTTACACCATCACCATAAACGAAATTGAAGAAAATGCAGTCATATTTAAATCATGTATCACCTATATAATATATATCACACACACTACTTCTATTTGATTAAAAAATAATACAACAATATATGTATATTTCTTCTATTTGAATAGATCAAAGAAATTTTCCAGATAGAACATAGAAGTTGAGATCTAAATTGACTAGGGGATTTGTGACATTTCTTAAGAGTATGAGTGATTTTCATCATTGAATATAGCTCTTTCAATACGTCATAGTAATATTTGAATCAGTCAAAGAGAAGAATTAAAAAATATTATAAATCTGTCAAAGAGCGTTACATGAATCTAAGATAAAAATATTAGTTTTAAAACTATTCTATTTAATAGTATAACATTGAGTTGAACTGTGTAGCATAAGGTTCCATTGTATATAATAGGGTTTCTTTTCATAGAGTTGGGTTCCTAATAATATATGGTTACTTAACCATAATTTAATTTTTTTTATTGTACGGAACATATGTAACTTAGGGGTGATGATCCATATATTCCTCCTTTCAGCATAAAATTCAATACGCAGCATTGATTAACCATGCAATCAACCACTTGAACATAGTGTAAGAAAATTGTATCCAGATTCCAAAGTTGGGTTGATATTCTATATGATTATCATTCTCCGAATGTTGGGTTGTCTATCCACACATTAACTATTTATCATAGTGAATGGATGATGATCCATAGATTCTTTTACCGATGGTGGGATATGAATAGTAATAACACATCTCATAGCTTTGCACCTTATCAAAGATATAAATAAAAACATGATATATATTTTGGAAATATACATAACACATCTATATTAGAAAACAAAAAAGTTTATTTATTATCATCAAAATCAATATATAATATATAGTATTTTTGAGATAATACATGTAAACAATACCTACCAATTGTTGATAAAAAATCCCATAAAACAAATAACCGATAATATTCGATTTATAAAATGCTCTGATAAAATAATTAGTTTTTAGGAGTAATTTTCAATTTTAATCATTTCTCCCAAAATTTGTGTTTCTGAAATATAATCCTCATTTATTTGATATTAAAAATAATTTTATATAGATAATTTATCTAAACTATAGTTAATACATCATTGAACAATAAATTAATGATATATTTTACTAGGGATAAAAATAATATATGTGATATGAATCTATAAATATGAATAAAAATAAAATAACATTAAAAATAGATAGAAATATATAATTATAAAATTATAAATATAAAGTAGTGTTTAAAAATAATTGAAAATAATATGTTTTGAAAAATTATAAATACATACCACTATAAATATAAAAATTATTCGAAATGAGGGGATTGGATTAAAAGGGTTGTCTTGATAGGAATATCCATGGGTGGGGGTTGCAGCCAAATATAGTGTCATTTTAACGATAGCATGAATCTCTTCCATCATCACTACATGGAAATAAAAATGATTTTTAAGATATCAATCCATTACTAATTAATAATCGTTGAATTTTTCCCAGTCTTTAAGAATTCAAAAAAAAAATCCTTAATAATATAATTCACAAATTTTTCATATTGAATAAAGGAAGTCAGTATATCTATGACTTGATTAATGAGTGGTACTGAACATGATTCATAAGAGGTTAGCTGACTAATTGAATCTATTTTATTATTCAAAAAAACATTCATTGGAGTAATATCCCACTAGAGAATGTGCATCCTATTTTTGAATTCCCCGATCATATCATTTATTACATCAAATATTCATTTCAATTACATAGAAGTTGGTTGAGGAGTATAAAAATTGATGACTATCCTTTATAGACTGGAATTATCTTCCCATCATAAGCTTTAGATCATCAAAATCATACATCTTCATAGATTAATCTTTCATGATCTATGTTATCTACCAATATAAAGGAATAACTCTTCATTATCTCAAATAGAAACAAAATTTTCCAGATCTTTTATAATTTGAGCATGAAGTTCCTCAAGATCATCTCTTCACAGTGTAGAACTACTGATATCTTCAATAGTTTCCATTAAATTTCTAATTCATGTCATAGAGTAATATTTATACCATTTACATTAATAAATCTTTGAACCAACTCTTCAGTATTTCTTTACAATGAGTATGGAGACACAGTGGATTGAGCCCTGGTTTGTTGAATTTCCATCTAATCCTAAGTTTGCTCTTCCTTTTCTCTTAATGTAGATTCTCCATCATTATCCGAATTATAAATAACAAATGAAATTTTTACAATACCATCCCGATTATCATTATGATCATTTTCTTTAGATTGATCATATCCTTGAGAAACTTCTTCGACATTTATAGTTACATGAGCCTCATTCTAAGAAACATATTCATCTCTAGAATGGTCAACTGGTACTAGATCATAATTATTTATTGAAATTCATCTTCCCTAATGAAGGGTAACCTCAACAATTCTAGAATAAACTTTTTATCGATCCTTGATGTCACAGATTCAACAAAAACTAACTTCTCCTCATGATCTCGGGCCAACAATCATTATTTTTATTATATGAAAAATGGTAGAATATTATTTATAGATTATCTCTAAAAATCATAGTTTTCTAAGTGTTCCATAATTGACAATATTGTTGTGATGACATATCTAAGAAAAATAATCCTTCTGTTGGGGTAAAACCCGGTTCTTTCATCTTTAGGATAGAAATGACTCCGATACCGTCACATGTATCTACTAAAGTTCAGTTTATTATTTTTTTTTGAAAAAACATAATATACATATATTGATAAATGTATTTATCTAGATCTTTAATCATTAGCCCAACTCCAGAACAAAGGAATTTAATCATGACTCATTAACTAGTATTAATATCTCTTGTCATGATTTACATAACTGTTCTAGTACCAAAAAGAGAAAACATGATATCCTCTACTCTGTTATTCTCATCTCCTATATTTCATTAATCAAAATGAAATTTCCCCTTATGTGGAGATGAAAATATCATAGGAATATTATATCAATAGAAAGGATACTATTTGTGATGGATATTAGACAAAACTGCATCTTCCTAAGATCCAAAACTAAAAAATCATTTCAATAGAACTATTACACACATATATTAAAGAACAAATGTTTTATTTCTAATTATAAATATGAATTTTAAATCATGAAACCTTGTAGAAATTTTCAATGATTTATTCATTTGATTTTTCCAATTGAAATCGATTACCATTCCAAGAATATTCTTTCGATACATGAATTGGAAGACATGTT
This sequence comes from Viscum album, assembly GCA_963277665.1. NCBI lineage: Eukaryota > Viridiplantae > Streptophyta > Magnoliopsida > Santalales > Viscaceae > Viscum > Viscum album. The sequence continues at coordinate 2,042,984,037 of OY728150.1, read as the reverse complement.
TTCTTGGATAATAAACGCCATCTTATCCTCATGATTCCAAATTTGAGTGCTTCAAAATTAAATATTCATATTTTTAGGGTTTTGGTAAACCAGATTTTGGGATTATCTTAAAACTTAGGGGACATGAACATGATGTTTTGGAGAAGGTAGACAATTTTCTTGGACGAATTGAGAATTTAATCATTTCATTTTAATTTGAAAAGAAAATTAAAAAGAAATTGGAACAAATTTATTTTAAATACAATCTATAAGTAATAAATTCAAAATAAATATTAATAAATAAATAAATTAAACATAAATATTTTACATAATAAAAATGAAGGGATATTAAAGATTAAATTAATAAACATTCATTAAAAATTAAATATTCTGAACTCCACCTTAATAAAATTAGAACATGCACTGGGAATTGGTTTAGTAAAAATATAAACTAATTTATATTAAGTATTAAAAGTTTATAAAGATATATCCATTTTTAAAAAAATTATCTCTTAGAAAATGAAGCCTTATATCAATATTAATAGTCCTATAATGTCATATAAGATTTATTGAAATATTTATAGAAATAGTATTATCAAATATAATAGTTATACTATTTAATGTTATTCCAACGTCTAATTGTGTGTATTTTATCCATAATAATTGTGCACAGCAACTGGAAGGAGATATATATTCTACCTTGACTATTGATATAGAAATTGAGTATTTTTTCTAACTCAACAATGATAATATGAACATTTATAAAATGTGACAGGTTCCTGAGTTTCCTTTTCTTTAAAATTTATATCCTCCAAATTCATCATCAGAATATAAAATTTAATTAAAATTACACATTTTAGGTTAATGAATATATTAAAAAATACTTTCTTTTTTTATATCTGAAAATACTTTTTACAATATCAACATTAAATTCTTTTGGATATGACTGATACCAAGCACACAAACATATAAAAAACATAATTTAGGGTCTATTAAAAGTAATATGTAACAGAATACGAATCATACCTCTATATATCCTTTTTAACTAGTTTTCTCTCTTTATCCAAATCATGTTTTATATTTATAAAAATAGTTTTTGTATATGTATTAATGTTTTCAAGAACAAACATTTTCAATAAATTATTAGTATTTTTAAATTGATTTATGACATTGAAATAATATATTTGATAAATATGAATTCTAAAAAATAAATTCAATTCTCCCATCAAACATATTTCAAATTATTATTTTTTACATTAGTTTTCAAAAACCATTAAAACATTTTTTTTTGACCAATAAATAAATTCATCAATATAAATTTTTAATCTTAAAATACACAATGAAACTATATTCTTATAATGTTTTGGATCTTCCAATGTAATAATAAATCCAATTTTAATATGAAATGAACATATTCATTCATTCCAAGCACTATATTCTTGTTTAATAACATAAATAGATTTAATAAGTATAAAAATAGAATTTGGTTAATGAGGGTATTCAAAACTAATAAGTTGTTCAATATACATATCCTCTATTAAATATCCATTTAAAATAGATTATTTAAAATCCATATTATATAATTTAAAATTCATTTGAGATCCATAAGATAAGAGGACTCTTAGGGATTATAATCGTGTTATAGGGGAACAAGAATCATCATAATTAAGTTCTTCTTCTTTATTATATCCATTAGCTACTATTCTTAATATCTTTCTTATTATTATCCACTGTTCATCGTGTTTATTTCTAATAACCCATTTCGGTCCAACTACTAGATAATTATATGGGTTTTCAACTAATTCCTAAACTTTATTTCTTCTTCAATTGCTTAGTTCTTCTTGCATTTCTAACTTCCAATTCATATCTTATAAGGACACATCAATAGATTTTGTTTATAACTAAGATAGAAAGGTAGAAAATTTATCAATGATTCCAAAACTTATTCTACATCTAATTCATGGTTCTAGGTATTTGATAAACAATTTTTAAAGGTTGATTCTTAAATGTTCTAGGTTTTTTTAGGGTAGACACATTTACGTTAATCAGTTTTGTGTTATTTTTGAAATGGAATGAATTTTATTTATTTCATTTTAAAAATTATATTTATTGGTTTAATTTATTATGTTGTCAAACTAATCAGTAATTTAGTCTGTTTGACCATTATCTTTAAAAAATGGTATATTTCATGAGAATTGACATGAATTGATCCGTAAACAATCCTTGAATTTTTTTTAAATCCTCTATGTGTTTTAAAGGTATCATAATATCCTTAAAATGTCCCTTTAATGGAATTTGGATAAAACTTACCAAGGTTTTCCTTAGTATTCAATATATACACATTGCATCAAAATAATTTAAAGTATATTACATTACGTTTAATGTTATTACTATGTTCAAAGGGTGTCCTTTTAAAATTTGGTAATATGAAAACATTATTCATGGTATAGTAGGATGTGCTTAAATATTTTTCTCAAAAATTTGTAAGACCACCATATTCATTTAGAATAGCCATTTCCATTTCTTGAATAGTTCTATTTTTTCGTCCAAAAATTTCATTTATGAATTGTTTTTGGTCTGCAGAATGTTTGTTTAAAAACAATGTTTGAGTAAAATGAATTAAATAATTAATTTTCAAATTATCCACCACGATCAATTCTAAATAAAAATATTTTAAAAACCATTTCATTATTTACAATTTTTTTAATGAGTTCGAATACAGTGAATACTTCAATTTTGGTTTTTGGAAGATATATCCATGTAAATCATCAAAAGTCACCAACTAAACCATGAACATATACATTTCTAGACAATCATTATACTCTTGATGTTACAAACAAATCAATGTGGATAAGTTCAAAAATAATATATGTTTTATTTTTGTTATAGATTTGAAAAAATATTTGGGAGGTTTTATAATTTTTCATGAATCATTGAATTTATATTTTTCAAACACAAGATTAAGTATATAAAATAATTAAATTTTCATATATTTTTTTTAAATAAAAAAAATTAATTTCAATGAATTCAAACCCAGATTCGTGAATCATTTATCTTCGAAGTTAAAAAATTCAATTTTTATTTACACAACAAATTTAAATCCAATTTATTATAATTTTTAGTTCATGGTGCTCTAAAATAAGGAATTTATCATTGAACACAATGTAGGAATTTTTAGCAAAATCAACATAAAATCCAACATCAAATTTTGTATATATACTTATCATATAGTGTTATATCCCTTATATATATAATACTTTATTGATGGATATAGTATTAGGATCTCCAAAAATTCCAACTCCAACATGTTTTCCTGTTTTATAATAACCAAAAATGACATGAACACCATCTATATGAGTTCGTATATTAAAATTTTCAGGGTCTCCAATCATGTGTTTGGAACAAATACATTTCATATACAACTTTTTATTTTTTGTTCTTGTGTATTTTTCCTGTAAAAGACTTCAACCAAAAGTTTTTTATGATACACATAATTTCATGGGTCTAGTAAAGTTAGCGAGAAAAGATCTAGAAATCCATATAATATGTAACATTCCATAATTTATATCAATTGATTCATAAATATTTAAAAATAAAATTATTTTAAATACAACCAATTTGAGTATCTTTTAAATAACTGTTTTTATTTATGTAACAACTCAAATTTTTTGAATAGTTTTATTGTATAAATAATTTATCAAATAGATTTATTTATAACTAATTATCATCTAATAATATTTTTTATTTATTTGTATTGGAATTAATAGTTTAAAATTATGTGTTTCAATACATAATTTTAAAAATTACTTATATTTTCCAAAAGTAAAATTCTAAAAACAAAAAATGTTTTACTTTGTATGAAAGAATATTTAACGGTAACTACATTTATTTAATTATTATTAAATTACATAAACTTTTTTTAATATATTATTTTAAATTAGTAATTATATTAACGAATATAATTAGATTATTTTTGTTAAATTTTGGATTTTCAAAATATGATATACATATATAATTATGTATATGAAATATTAGTTTTGAATTTATTATGATTGTGTTACAAAATTAATTTATTTATTTCCATTTTTATGATATATACCATTTTTTTCTTTATATATATATATATAATTTATAAATAATCATAAAAATTTAATGATAGTGTTACTTTGGGTTTGGAATTTATTATTTGGTTCAATTATTATCTTATTTTAATACGAAAATATATTTATTTAAATATTTATACTATCATATTATTATATGATTTGAAATAAATAAAACAATTAAAATAATTATAATAATACTATTAAATGATAAAAGTTAAAAATAATGGGGAAATAGGTTTTATGGGTCTTAGGTGTCGTGGGTTTATGGATGAGGAGCCCTGCATTAGCATAGCGCTGCACAAGCCAACACCAAGTGGTAGGCTGAGATCGAGTGAGGGTGATGTCGATGTCTGAAGACCGTAAATATCTCACCAAGTGTGGTACCATCATGATTTTGATGTTAGATCGACAGCGGTCTGAGTGAAAGTAAAGGGATTCTGTGATAATTTAGGGTTCGTCCATGAGAGAACTGGGTGATGTCTAAGGATCTGAATACAAATCATGTTATATTCCTAGTCTTTAGATCTATACGATGTAGGACATGTCTTTTCCTTATAACTATTGAATATTTTTGTAGACTTGATCTCATGGGTCAGTTTGTTGTGGAAATTTCTTTGTTGGTTTCTCCACTACATTCTACCCCAACTGTTATCTACAATCACATAGTTATAGTCTTGTTGTGATTATTTTAATGTATTCATTGATTCGTTATCAGTTTTGTTGAACAATCACTCTCTGTTTTACATTTGGATAATGCACAAAACATTTTGACCCATTTATTGATTTTAGGTTTTTTAAATATGTATATATTATCCATATTTTTTTGAAGAAGTTTTTATTGGGAATCATTATTAAATTATTTTTTTTAAATTATTCAGTAATTTTTTCTCAATTACAACTGTTTATGTTGTGGTCAGATCAAAGATACAATTTTCAAAACAAGGTTTTAACAAAATGTGGTGAAGGCTTGCTGGAAATCCCTGAGTGTGCATTATGAATTTTATTAAAATATAAGGAATAATTGATTTTTTTTCATTTATAAAACCAGTTATATATAATACTTATATAAAGTTTTTATCATTGTTCCGACAGTGATGTAAATGGATATATAAAATCCATACTTCTAACTAAAAATAATAGTTTTCAAACATTATAAAAAATGGTGTCCTATGCATACTCAATGTTGATGACTCTTCAAAACCATGTAAGGATATGCTCTATTTTTTTTATCCAAATTATGATTTTACTTCACAAACTAACAAGGGGAATTTTATTTTTTATTATTAATGATTTTTTTTCTGAATTTAATATCATGCACTTTAGGCATTTGTTCAGAAATTCTAGAATAAGTATTGAAATAATATTTAATCATTATGATCCTAAATGTAAATGTTTTAAAGTTCAATGAAGAAAATTTTTTAGTTGAACATATTTATATAAACATATTTGGTTCTTATATTCTGATTTACTTATAACAAAGACATATTTTCATGTTCAAACTTAACAATGAATAATTTCTTAATTTATGTCTACATTTGTGTACTAAAAATATTTTGGGAACATTTGATTGTTTCTTTTTTTCAATACCAAACGGGTATTTATGTATGAAATTTTTTTTATGATTATATTTTGGGGACTGTTCATTTATTTTATTTTCAAATAATACATTTATTTAATAGTTTTTTTCGTAATGGAATATTTGATGCAAATCATAATTCATAAAAATATATTTTTAAGGGAAAGTTTATTTTTTTTAATAATTAAGTGTGATTAATATTTTCATATGGTAAAACATTACAACAACATATTAATGCTGATTCACCATAATGGGAATTAATTTTATTTGTTTTGAAATAAGAATTATATTTTCAATCCATTAGTTTTTTACTTTAACTATGATGAATTATTTTCATATTTTAATTTTTATTTGTGTAAGGGATATATTTTTACCTATTTCTAGTTTTTTGAGACTCCATGTTTTAGGTCTTCTATTTAATGATTTTAAATCATTATTTATTTTATGGTGAAATTAGTTTTTCCATTCTTTTAATGTTAAGTCGACTATTTATGTCAAATTATGCTATTCACGATTAAAATGTTTTATTCTCAATGTTTAAACTTATATATGTAAGAATTCATAATTATGTAATAGAAATTGTTATTTCAAAGAAATGACCTCTATGGAATGAATTCATTCAGTTTAAAATTACATAATTAATCCTGGGTACGTACATGTATATATAAATATTTCATTCAGATACCCAACATATATGTAGGTTTAAATAATTTATTCCGATATATATATATATATATGTATTTATTTAAGTACATAAATAATAAAAAAAATTATCGAAACTATTTTTATCAATGTGAATATGTAAAAATGTAAAATCATGGCATGATTCTTGCTATGTCTATAATTTCATCATCATGATTCTAGAAAAATGCGCATAATATGTCATCAAGTTATATAAACATTACGGGTGTCACATATGTATATAAACATATTCATGTGTTATCCGTATCATCAACACTTTATTCATTTAAAATAAATTTTTTTATTCAATTTTAAATTTTAATATTTAATTTCAAATTAATATATACACCATGTTCATTGAAAGCGTCTTATTTGGAAGGATACATTTATAGTTTTTTGTGTGATACATAATTTTTTATTTCCTAAGAATGTTATATAATGAAAATTGTAAATAAAAAATTATATGAGAGGAATTTATATTTTCATGTCATCAACCTATACATATAATCAATTAAGAGATTGTGTGACCAATATATTTTCATAATACACCATTTTAAATTTTCACTTTTTCTAAAACGAATTACATGATGTAATGAATGGTATTTGGAGTACATTGATGATTAATATTATTAACATTTGATGTAATGTTATATGATATGAGTTTTTGTGTTATATAAAATCAATAGAAATTCCCATTAAATGGTTTTATATATATATATAAGTATTATCTTCAAATAATGTGATATTTGTTTTTTAGTGAGAATAATTTTTTTTATTTAAATGGGTGGTTTCATTGAAACTCTCACTATGTTTCCAAGGATTAATAATTACAAGTACTATTTCTAAGAAATTATTCCACCTATATATGTATATATATCAATGATTATATATTAAATTTTATTTCATATTAACTTTTCCAATAAATATTCTCATTTATCTTTTTTCCCTAAAACATAAATTTCTTCCATGTTGTTGATTTTTATCAATAAAATATGTGTACATATAAACTTATATATATATGGGAAACATTATGTTATTTTATTTTAAAAAATAAACTCATGGTATATATATAATTGTGTGTCTTTATATATTTAAAGGATATAACAATTATTAATGTGTTATAAATTTTTAACAACATATTGTAAAAAAGATTATAACATTTCATCATGTTATTTTAAACATAATGATTTCACATCTTCATATAGTAATGGTCATGTGTCCAGTGTAACATCGAAATATCTTTCATTTATAATAAACTCATGGTTTGAAATAATTTTTTTGATATTATCAAGAACATGGATTTCTTCGAGAATTGATGTGTTTTATTTAAAATTTTATGTCTGAAACATATTTATTTATTGTAAAAGAATACATTATAGTGAAAAAACTACATATTCATTTTTTTCTTAGGTGCGTGTATATTTAATTATTCATATCATGGATGGCATATAAATAATGTCAATTATATCAAGTATGAGATTAATTTTTTTGTGATATTATATAGGATAATAATTATACTTCTCAAAGTGTTATAAGACACTTTGGATTGTTTAATTAATATATACCTCAATTATTTATAAATGATATTATTTTAATCTATGATTAATATTTATATAAATAAAAGTGGTATAGGATACATTCATTTAAAGACATATATTTATAAGACATATGAGGAATTCAATGGAATTATTATGTGACAGGTGAGGGCCAATATAGCCTCTGGATATATCAGTAGGTCTCATGAGACAAACTTGGTCATGACATAAGGCCTTGAGAAAATGGTTATGTATGGTCATGGAATTAGGCCTTAACAATTTTTTTTGAGTTCCATTATTTTTAATTCTACTATAGTGATTATAATAAGTGAAATTTCATGTGATTATTCAACTATTTGAATATCCATGGTTAATTATCATTCTTTTAGGAACAAGTATTAATTACCTCTATGATTTCATGTTCACATGATTTAGTGTAATTTTTCTGGAGATTCATTTACAGAGAATGGCTAATATTTAGTTTCCAAACTATAAAACAAAGGTAAAAATTTATCAATCAATACATGATTATCATCTATGGGTTAAATGATAAATAACATCATTTTATGTGAAAATTCATAATAAATATTATTTCACGTATAAATTTCTATTTTCACTCATGGATTTCATACATAATTATATATGGACATTATTTATCTTATATGTGACATTTATAGAAATTTTGTTCAAGTGAGTTCTTATTTTATAATTCATTTTATTTGAAACTTTTAAATAAAACTGGGGATTCTTGAGCATGGGTTTTCCCTTGATATGGGTTTTAGTAACTCTTGAAAAATTAAGACGACATGTTACGAGGGATGTGAATTTCATTTAAGGGAAATTATTTAAGTATGTTTATTTATTTTAAAGAATTTATTTAAAAAAATAATTATTGTTTTTACTAAACATTTATACTAAATTTAATGCTCACCCTGTGATTTAAAATTATTTTCAATTGTAACATAGAATTCCAATGCTGTAAATCATCATTAACATGAGTAGAAAAATCAATTTTAGATTTTTTTTGTTTTATATTATTGCAACTCTGAAAAATTCTATTCATGTATCTATCCCTCTAAAACTGAGACCGGAAAAAACTCATCCATTATGTAATTTTTACGGTTTAGTTACTAAAAGTGAAGTGAAAATTTTTTCCCCAATAATAACTAGTATCATTTATTTAACTGGGAAAAAATAAATCATGTATAATTAATATTTTTACTCTTACTTACTATTCACAATATTTCACTTCTAATAAAATTCATTCCATGAATATCATTTAAAACAATTTCGCCTTTAGTAAATGTCATTAAAGTACTATTTTGAGATTATAATTCATCATAAAATTCTTTAATACGTTTTTCATGATAAAAAAAATTCTTTTGATGATTTTATATTTTACCTAGTAATTGATGTTGCTTTAGCGAGGCATCTCACTCACATAAAACAACAATGCGAATATTTTCAAATGATTTATGATTTTTTTAATAATGAATCATATTTCTCTTCTAATACGAGAATAAGAGGAGTAATAAGTTTCTACATATTTTTATTTAGCTTTAAAAAATATATTGTCTTTGAGCTTTGATGGACCCCTCTCTGAATCAGATATTGAGGAATAGATAGAGTGTTCAAATACACTTTATGTAGCTTTCATTTCACTTTTTTCATTATAATCATTATTAGGATTCTTCTAATTTTTATTTTACGGCCTTATTCTTTAATATTTTAATTTACGGAAATCATTTCTTATGTGACCCAATTTTTTTATTCATAGAGTCAATCATATCTAGGTTATTTTTGATCCTTCTAAAATTATATTATTAAACCACTTTTATTTTGGTATAATTTCTTGAATTTTCTTGCTAAATTATCTAGTTTAATTTTAGAATATGGGGAATCTGTGTTTTTCTATATATTGTCTTCTTGTTTTTCTTCTACTCCTCTTATGAGTTGTTAATTTTATGGAAATATTTAAAATTTTAACTTAAATCTTTTGATATTCAACATCATATTTATCTTCTTTTTCATACATTATCAGAGTTGCAATCAATTCATTCATTTTAGAATTCTTGATTGGTGATGACTAATGAATAACTACAGATAATCCATTCTATTTAGAGGGTAGTAATCTAATTAATTTTATTAGTTGATCAGATTGACTACTTGTATCTCCCAAGGTAGTAATATTGTAATCAATTTATATTCATCTTCCATTCATCTATGTAATACCTTCAACATCAAACGACCTAAGGTATAAAAAATTATCATATTAGTGACATATATATTTTCTATAATATTATGAGTTCCAATATAAGAAACTAAAATAGTTTTCAACATCTCAGAAGTAATAGGACATTATGACACAAGATTAAAATCATCTGGTCAAATTCCATATAAAATTGAATTTATATCTTTTTAATTGATATCATATCTAAATTTTGTTTTATTAGTCAAAGTTTTTATTTCCTCAAGAATTCCATAAGCATTAATTATCATTGAATAATATTTTGACCCATGATTATTAAAATAGATAATCATTTATAATGTCTTACATCCATAGTTTTCACCACAAATTCATGGAGCAAGAACCATAGACATTCCTTCTTTCAGATTATCCATTTTCAGGTGCTTTATATAGTCCTTATTTTTTTCATCTTATTGTAGCTTTATCCAAAAACCACTCCCCTGATACCAATTTTTATGTCATACTAATACAATGTAACTCAAGTGTGGTTGAATTGTGTGTTTTATAAACTATTGAATGATTAAATTTTGAATTGTTATAGTAATTTATTCAGATATGAGGATTTATCTTATGTAATGAATATAATCAATGGATAAACATAATGAATTTACATCATAATTTTATAGTGGTTTAGAGAAAAAAGATCCCCTAGTCCACTATAATAATTCTTTCTTTTCAATCATGGTGAATTTCACTAAAAAGGTCTTATAATAATAATAACATCAAATCCAAAACTGAGTGTATTCTGTTGGAAACATTAAAAAACACTATAATAGAGACATTGGATTATTCAATTGGGAACCAATTCATCACAAAATAGTAATAAAATTTGACAGTACACCACAATTGAGTTCAAGTTGTTGATACTCAAATAAATTAAAATAGTTTGATCTATTGATCTTTAGGGTTAATATTCATAGTTACAAGAGCAATAACTGATAGTAGGTAGATCTTGTTTTTCATAAGGGAATGTATTCAAGAACTAATAATTTTAAGGCAATCCCAGATTCCAATGATCTTCAACAATGATAGAAATACATATAAGTAATAAATTTATAGTATCACATGGTTAAAATAAAATATGTATACAAATTGTAGCCTCTTTTACTAGTTACAGGGTTTCTCGTTGATGGCAATATATTTGTTAAAGATATTAACAATAATATAGTCATTTTTGAATCTTGTATCATCTATATAACATATATCAAAGACAATACCAATCATTGATCTGAAAATAATTCTATCAAATTAATATATTTCATTCAATTAAATAGATCCATGAAATTCACTAGATAGAATTCATAAATTCAAATAAAAATTGAATTGGGGTGTTTTAAATGTCCTCCTAGAATAAGAGTGATTTTCTCAATTAAATACGATTAATTTAATCAGTAAAAAAATCATTTATTTAGACAATGAGAAGATTTCAATTAGCAAGTAAAATTATGAATGACCGTTGGATGAATCTCTGTTAAAAATATAGATATTAAAACTCTATTGTTGAATAGTCAAAAGTAGGGTAGAACTATAGATTGTAGGGTTCATTTGAGTATCTTAGGATTCCTAATGAAGTATGGTTTATTATAAAAACATTCTTATGTGCATAACATAGGTCCCAAATGTAATATTGGGATGATGACACGTACATTTATCCTTTTATCATAAAATTGTAAATTTTACATTCATTAAAAATTAATTAAACCCGCTAAAAGTAGTCTAAGAATTTTGTTTCTATATTCCAACATAGAATCATTTTTACATATGATTATCATTCACTAAATTTAGGATTGTTGATCCATATGTGAACTATTCAGCATTGTGTAGGGATGATGATCCATACACTCATTTACCAAATGTTGGGTATGAAGTTTGATAACAAATCCCATATCATTGAACTTCGTCAAAGATATAAATAAATACAGGATATATATTATTGACATATATATAATGAAACTATATTTGAAAAATCAAATGTATTTATCAGAATCAAAATCAACATATAATACAGATTATTTTTGAGATAATACATTCCCAATAATCACACCACTTTTATTTTTTCATTTCAATTTAGTATCATATAATCTGTGATGTGAATTTCTAGTATTATTAATATTTTCAATAACACCCAAATATTTTATTGTACGTATCCTGTTAAATAATTCCAATAAATTCAATTTCTTACATTGAAGACAATTTTTTTTCCTTTAGTATAAATCATAAAAAATCCTGTAGAGAACACAAAACAAACCTCATAAATAACGAATTATTGAAGTATGATGTATTTCTATAAGTTAAGGATCCTATAAAGATGAAATAGTAACTAAAGCATAAGAATAGTAATATAACCTTCATGAATAGTAAAATACTGAAATGAATGTTAATCTTACCCAGTAATGTAAAAATCACATTTCGTCATCTTATATGTGTATTTATGATTTAATTATATCATAGTACAAAAAAAAACTATTTTAAAAACTAAATTTTATGTGTTGGGTTTTTCTAAAGGTTATATATTTTTAATTAAAATTTTACAATTAATAATGTTATTTAAAAAAATATTTATTTTAATAAAATATATTCATAAATTCTTATTTTGTTTACATATGATTGTAGGTCAATTTAAGAGACCATTGTTAATTTTTTGAGTGATATAAAATAAATTATAAATTTAAATTCTTTATTTTTCATGTAAATAATGAATTAAATAAAAACATTTTATATTTAGAAAATTATTTTCATAAAATGGAATTACCTTTTTTTATTCTAATCATTAAAAATTTTTAGGGTTACATTTGGGGATTTATAAAATACATGATTTCTTGCTAAATAGTAAAAAAGATAATTTACGATAAATGGTAAATAATTGAAATATTGAGTCATGTGTTATGTATTGATAAATTAATTCTATAATATCGAATTCTCACTAATTATTTTAATATTATTTGTGATAATTCTAAAACTATTCAATGAAATTATCCAAAATAATAAAAAAAATTAATAAAATATTCAAAACCCCCTTATATTTCCATGTCAATACCACCCTCACCACCACTTCTACTCATAACCCTAAGACTTATATCATATCCTAATTCTACCCAAATAATCATTCCTATTCCCTCCACTATATCAATTTTTTATAATTCTAAAAAAAATACCACACAAAGGCCCTTTAACGAGGTACTCAAAGAGAATAATTCAAGTGGTAAATCCTCATTCTTTTCTTTTAATTTCCTTTCAATTTTACTTTTCTATTCTTTTACTCTCCAAACCCCCACTCTCAAAATTATCATGATAACTAAAATATCATTAAAATAATATAATTATATCATGTTAATGGAATTTAATTCGTGAAACCCATTCTCTCCATCCATTATTTTAAAAACCAAATCATTATCGATGAGGTGTTGATTGACAACATTCATGGGAGGTGGATATTCATTTTCACTTTCATGTATAAATATGTAACCATTTTTAGAGACAAAAAAGATTATAAAACATTTATTACATTTTATATAATGTTATTTAACCATTAATTGTACATTGTATAAACTAATTATGAAAAAATAGACCATAATCATCAAAAAGAGAATAAAATAATCTAGGAAATTTTCAATAAAATTGTATGCATTGATTCTTCCTCATAGAATTAATAGAAATGATATATATATATATATATATAACAATTTACAAATTTATAGGTTAATTAGTAACATATAATTCCAATTATTCTGAATTATACTCATTTTAATAGAACATCATTACATATAAATAAGAGAATTCATCATTGAAACCAATGAAACTAACACTCCCAAAACCCCATTTTTTCATTAAGGTTACACTACCTCTTTATTTTTCTGGAAAATATTTCCATAAATAATAATTATGTTAATGAATTAGTTAGTAATTTAACTATATATTAATTACATTGACCAACTATAAGTGTCATACAAAAAAATATAAAATTTTAAAACATATTCTTCCCACTCTCCCTTCAATGCCCCATCAATGTTCGGTCAACAACCTATAAAGACATTTCCATATTAACACATAGAATAATATTAAAAGGTGGATTTAATAAAATATAATCATATAATTATATTCAGTATGTTATTATGTAATTTTTTATATTAATTTATAATTTAAATTTAGATAAAATTGTTAAATTGTTTCATAACTGCAAATTATTAAGTAAAACATGATGTCAGACCCTTTAATTTTCATCGGCAAAAATTAATAAATAAAAAAATGATTATAATTGATTAATATTTTTATAAATTACTATAATTTTAATTTTTATTATTCTTTTATATAATATAATTTTTTAGGTGGTTCTGATGTGAAAAAATTAAGCCAGAATTTAGGTAGGGGATTTCATTTCAGTTTATATTTCATTAAGGATAATTTTTTATTATATACATAATAATATTTATGTACTCTATCTAATGACCCATTTGAGAAAATTTTCCATTTAATATTAAACTTCTATTAAATATCATTATTCTTGTGTCACGAATATGTTTATTGTCTTAGTAGTATATCATTGTATATATGTTGTTTATTTTGAATGTTGTTTTAGCTATGGATATATTGATGAATCCTTATCATATAAACAATTTGGATTTTAATGAGATGTATTTTTATTTAATTAAATATGTGTGTGAATAATGATTTAGACATTCAGTGAGGTTTTGGGACCAGTACAACCCTTGGATGCATCAACAGGACTCATGAGGCAAAATAGTTAGTGACTAGCCTATCATGTTTGATTCCAAATAGAATCATACATGTTTCTACCAATATAATTAAAACAAATTTATGATATAATGGTTACTGTTCTAGATACACAATGTACACTATATAATAATTTTATTCATTAAGAATTCATTTATTACCTTCGAAGAGATTTTTACGATGACAAAATCTATGGAAAAATTTTCATTCCCTGTTTATTGATGGAATATGTTTTTAAGATTATTTTCCTTAACATAATTTCTATTTGTCATTAATATTAATTATATTACAAGTATTTCAAATAATTATTATTAGAATTTGAGATCACCCTTGTTACATTTATTTCCCCAGGTTATAAAGAGGAAACCTTTATGTTAGTTTCATGGATTTGGATTATTTAATTTTATTATGAATCATGTTTGTATTTTCTATCATTCCCAATATCCAACTGGTATCATGTATGTAATAATGCATTCTAGGAATACTAAACTGATGAACCCTTCATGATTTTATTTGTTGTAATCAAGAAAATTTAAAAAAATAATATACCGGCTTTGGGCTTCTAGGGTCGGAGCACTATAGTTGGTATCAAAGGATGATTAGCATCAACCAAAGGCAACTAGATTTTGAAAACTAATATTAAATAAAATAACCCTAAAGACGAATTTTAAGATATGTATAGAAGAATATCATATGATTTTGGTAAGGTTTATATTATATGATATATCTTAGAAATACACCCCTTTTTGGATTCTATAAATTTATGTGGTTCTGGAATAAATGTACGTAGGGGTAACAACTCTGGCAAGGTGCCCAAATCTGACTTGGGGTAACCATGTACAAAAAAAGGGCCTCACAATTCCCATAGTTTAACACTCCGGTGGGTATTCCAAAAATAATTCACAATTATTTTACAAACCAAAATATAAAGGGTTGGAAAGTAAATATGTCCTCAATGAATCTGTGTTAATTATTATAAGATAACTTATTCATTAAATATAATTATATGGTGGGTCTTTTTTATGTTCAAAATTCAGTATTTTGATTCATTACCAAATATAGAGTATTTTATTGTTTATTTATAGTACCCAATTAATGAAAGGGAAACAATAACTATAGAAACTATTGAGATTTAATCACTCAGAATGTCAACACAGTTAGTGTTGGAGGTGAGTAGATAATGACCATATTTTGGACAACTTACTAAGGTTATTAAGAATAACCATAAAACCCCATGTTGGATCAGTTCATGCAGATGAAGCCCTTATATATTTTTGGGACAGCTAATCTAGTGGAAGATGAGCAGTGGATCTGGTCCCTTGAATAGATATCTCTATCGTTGGGATTCAATGAAAATAACAAAGTAGTATGGGAAGTATATTGTTTAAAGGGAGTTTCTGATCAATGTCGATCATTGGTCCAAAATAAAAAGGTGGAAGATAAAATAGAAGATATGAATGGCATAAATTTTAAAGAAATAATCTTTAAATAATAATTCCCTTATATGCAATGGTGTGAAATAAAGATGAAATTCCTTATCTTAATGAAGAGGGAATAAGAATTTGTTGTTGATTTTGATGATACCTTCACAAGAATTGCGAGGAATGATGTATATTATATAAGTGATTCAGAACAATTGATTGATCATTTACATTATGGCCTAATGTGTCATGAACCAAACCTACTCACTATAAAAACTAACACCCAAACTAGTCTATGGAAAGGTCGGAAGGGCGTTCCCTATCATGAGAGCCTGGAACAATTTTCTAGGTATCATGAATAATGGGTTGGGAATGATTTACCAATGTTAATAATAAATAAAGAACAAAAAATAAAAAAACAGTCTGAGTCTGAAAATTTAGTCCAAATAAACATATAATAGAATTGTGAACTAAAATTCGTGGTCTTAAAAAAGACCAAAGTGGGACATAATTATATCCTCTCAGTAACTAAAACTCTACAACCACCATAAAAAAGGGACATCAGCCCTATGATTTTCTCACAACAATGAATCAAAGATGGAAACTAACAACCTGAACCACCCTCTCCATGGTCTTTTCCCTAACCTATGTCAAGCATAAAAAATTATACATACACTCAATGGTGTATGTAGGGTGTGAGCCTAATTACAATAGGATTCCACCCAAAAATATTCCATGTGATAAACATTTTATAATAAATTAAGATTTTATTACTTTTATACTATAAATTATTTTAATAATTATTAAAGTATGAAACATTAAATGAAAACTATTTTTAAGGAAGAAACATAAAAAATAATCACATTTAATGAAAATATCCAGGTTAATAAATTTTCCATACTACCACAATGTTTGTCAATGGTAGGTACAATATATTTGATAAGCATTAATCAAGGTAACACCCCCAGGTAGTAGTTAGTTTTGGGACCTAGATACATCATATCTCGGTATAAAAGAAACCATAATTTATATCCTTCTCATGAATGATCTACTAAGTGGAGAAACCCCAATTTCCTAGTGGTCCCCAAAAACATTAATGTTTAGTTAGTATTATCATCATAAAACTTGTTAATCAAAGCATAAATGATACCACTCTGGATCACTAGCATATTAGTCCTAGTCCGCGAACCAAGATACCCATGTTTCCATAATTTTAGAAAACATTTTCCATATGTTAAATAATACCATTTTCAAAAAAACACCATTTTTTAATATAAACACACCAAAAAGTACCCAACATGCCTTTTCACCCTTTGTGTAACTCAATAAACCATTAAATATTTTCATAAAACAACTTCGAGTAGTAAAACAAGATTTTTTCACCCCAAATACATTTAAAACCTATATTTCAAGGAAACATATTCAGTAATACATTACCCAACTAGACTTGGAAGCTGAAACAAAATTTAATAAAATAACTTCAAGGATTACCGAATAACTGTAAATAATAAAACATTGAATACACATGAAAAACACCAATATTCACATCAAAATAAAATTTTAAAATTTACCATAAAGAAACTATCAAAAATAACATTCACTCCTAACAAAATATATAGAAAACATGATAAATAGGTTAAAAAAGAAATATAAATTCATCCAAGAATGTCTACACACATAATCACCTACCTTATATTTCAAAATTCTGAAATCCTTTTGGGAAACATCCATTTCCCCATTACTGCACCACAAGGGAGTGAAAACGAACTTAAATCACCAATATTGGACACGAAAACCCAAAATTACCCTATGCAAGAATCCATATCTCATGGAATGGTCTAAATACTATAAAAATGGAAGAAACCATAGGGTAAGGAAGAAAATAAAAAGACAAACCACTCAATTAATTAATATTGATGTTTACCATCCAAAATCCCCTTCAAAAAATGAGTTCCAAGAGATGTTGACAGAGCATAGGAGCTTTATATAGATACTAAGGTCTAATGGGGAAAACATGGGAGAGATTATTTAAATTTTATACTAAAAATTATTAATTACAAATCATTTATTATGAAATATACGCCTGTTCACAGTTCAGTAAATCATGAGGCAAAATAGTGCAGCCTATTCTGGCCAACGAAAAACCCTTTCATTTTCTAAACAATTCATTGGAGCCTAGTAGAAACCTATGGGGGATATTATTTCATGAATATAATATAAATTTTTAACATAAAATAAAGATATAGATGTTACAATTCTCCCAACTATAAAAACATTCCACCCCAAAAAGTCATCCCAAAGCCTGATCAGAAAACTAGAATGGGTACTCTTGTTCAACCCAAGACATCAGCACCTAAGTCTCATGAACACCATTACCATGCTTCAAAATAACCTAGAATAGTGTAATATACTTCCCTCAGAGCACCTTCTCCTAGATGTCTACTATT
Organism: Viscum album; assembly: GCA_963277665.1. NCBI lineage: Eukaryota > Viridiplantae > Streptophyta > Magnoliopsida > Santalales > Viscaceae > Viscum > Viscum album. The sequence goes on along the minus strand of OY728150.1, from coordinate 2,042,965,316 downwards.
TTCACCTGATGCTCAAACATTGATAAATCATGGATTATCACTAACTCTTCCCAATTCAGCGAATGAGGTGGATACAGATTGTAATTAGTAAACTAGGATACATGAAATAACTTATGTATAAATTTCAATTATGAAGGAAAATAAAAATTGTATTCCACCTTTCAAATGATCTTAGTGATTTCAAAAGGATTCACATAAAATATTTTTAGCAGTACCTACTTTCCCAAATGAAGGTGACATGGATGATGGTCCACTTTCAAGAATACTCAATCACCCATAATAAACTCTATATATCAATGCCACTTGTTAAAAATTGATTTTTGATAAATTTTATCTGTCAATAACCACATCCTGATCAACATGACCTTCTCTGATGTCACTTTCACAAGGCTCGACCACAATAGTGAGGCCATGTCTACCTCAACCATACATAGAGGGGACTGAGAAGGATGACCATAGATTGCTTCAAAAAGATATATTATAATCACTGAATTGTTAGTGTTATTATAAGAACACACAAAAAATACCAAATTGTTGTTCCATGAACCACTTATGTCTAACACCGATGAATGGAGCATGTATTCCTGAATCTGATTTTCCAGCTCTCACAGACCATTCATCTGAGGATGGTATATCATGCCTATGTTAATCTATTAACAAGAATCCTTCTGAAGGACTTCCCAAAACTGAGAGGTAAAATGAGGGTCTCAATCTGAGTCAAATTATTGTAGAAGACCATGATGCCTCACCACCTCCTGAATATATAATCATTCCAACTCATCTACTTCGTATTTATCTACAATGGGAATGATGAAGGATGACTTGATCATATGATCAATGACTACCTAGATAGAATTATTACCCTGAGGTGTATGATGTAATCCAATGATGATGTCAATGGTGGGCACGACCCACTTCTAGGTAGGGATGGATAACTGATGAATCAAAATAGAGGTCTTTTGATGCTCTGGTTTCCCCTATTGACATGTATAGCTTCTCGATACGAAATGGGATATATCTCCCAGCATACGTAGACAATAAATATACTAACACACATCATATAACATTTTGGTGGATCCATGATGAATGAACCATTAAAATTTTCCATTATCCAACATCACCACATTTTAGAGAGACATTGGTACTAATGAATGACAATTAAAGCACAAAATACCCTCATGAGATGATGACCGATTAGAAGTTGTATCCCCACAATGAAGAATCTACATTGACAACTAAAACAACTCATCACTAGGCTGATATCACTGAATCAAATGCCAAATAGAAGGATTCAACTGAACACTAGCCAAGAACACACCTCCACTGTGCTCCTTGGTCTGCATGTGTATCTGAGTAAGGAGCCCAATAAGAGTCCACTCATCACTGGACATCATCAAAGCATACACTTGTAATATTCTTCTCAAGGCATCAGCTACAACATTAAACATTCGCAGGGTATATAGGATGCCAAAATATAACCCCTATAAGTACTCAATCTAATCGAAATGCCTCATGTTAAGATACATGTGTTACAATGTTTAGGCTAAAATATTATGATCAGTGTAAACCAAAAACATGCGCCCAAATAGGTACTTATACATTGTCATCAAATCATGCATCATTACTTCTAAATAAAATTCATCGGTCAGATAGATCTTTTCATATGGTCAGAGTTGGAGAGATCCTTATGCCACCACCCGATCACCCAATATAAGAAAACACATGAGACCCATACTTGCAGCATTTTAATAAACCACATGGTCCGTTCCATATTCCTATAATATTAACATGGGGGAGATATTAATCTACTACTTCATCTCCTCGGAGGATTCTTAATTTTCTAGACCCCATTTAGACTTCACCACTTTTTGGGTGAACGTAGTCAAGGGCGAAAAAAACTGAGGGAAATCCCCATCTATACGCCTATAATAGTCTACTAGGTTGAGGAAACTCATGATCTTGAACACATTCCTCAGCTGATCTCATGAAATAACTACATTAATCTTCATATGGTTCACCAAAATCCCATGCTCCAAGCTCATGTGGCCCAAAAACATCATGTCCCTGATCCAGAAGGGGCACTTGGAAAACATTGCATAAAGGTGATGATTTTAAAGATCTCCCAACACTATCCACAAGTGATTCTTATTTTATTCCAATGATCTAATGTAAATTAGGATGTCTTCAAGAATTACCATGAATAATGATTTGAGACACTTGTGGAACACAATATTCATGGGGGCCATAAAGATCGCTAATGTGTTCTTCAATCTGAAAGGCATGGCCATGAACTCAAAGTGGTTGTACCTACATCAAAAGGTTATATTTGGGATATCAGCCTCTTTCACCCGGACATGGTGGTAACCCCATCTTAATTATATTTTAGAAAACTACTTTTCTCCATTACGCTGGTTAAACTGGTTGTCTAATTATTGAAAAAGGTACTTGTTCATGGTTTTTATCTTATTCAGCTTTCGATAATCATTGAACAACTAAAGGGATCCATCGAACTTCTTCATAAAAATGATAAGAGATTCCCATGGAGAGACGCTCGGGAAAATGAATCAATTGGATTCAAAATTGTCTTGATATTTATTAGATTTACATAACTCAGTGGGGGTCATATGATATGAGGTATGTGATATCAGCTGAGTTCTTGGTGCCAAATCAATTGATAACTCCACGACTCGCTCTAGGGTAATTCTTGAGGTTATCTGGAAATACTTCACAGAACACATTCAATACAGGAGCTAATAAAACCTCAATATCAAGACCATATTGTTCTATAAATAGTGATGATAACTAAAAGCTAACTATACCCAACTCATGGATTGGGGTTCTCGCACGACTTGAGTGGGGATCCCATTCCCAGTGAATTACCTGAAGACTCCCACTGGGTTCCGTGAAACTCACCCACCACCTATAATAATCGATATGCACATGAATGTGCACAAACCCATCCATTATGAGGATTAAATTAAAATTTTCAATATGTAAGTCCAGGAGGTCCCACTTCATCTCAACCACTGACATGGAAAGTACACACTACTGACACCTGTGACATTTGTCCGATTTCTTACCCAACTGTGTCACTAACTCCATCAAAAAATACAAAAACTCGGTTGGAAAATTCAGCAGGTTCAAAATATGTTTATAGATAGATGAAATAGAAGTAAAAGTTTCAAAAAATGGAAGATATAGAATATGTCATCAAAAAAATACATTGGACTATCAAAGGCCCAATATCTAACATCTTTTTGGTATGATCCTCCGCATGAAGATACCTAGCCTGTACCTAAGAACAACCACTCTCTGGTGTCTCTGCCCTAAACAGGCTCTACCAAAAAAATGATCACATACTACAACCACAAATAACAATCCATGATCCCTCTATCCTCAACGGCTCGAATAGAACTATCACTCCAATGGAAGCGACATATCCCGCCCCACTCTAGAGTTGATGTACCACCTTACAAAATCATTATATGTATCCAATATCTCTAGATAGATAATAAGGCATCAAATGAGATGTATATGATTGTCATGTGTGGCTAGGCCTCCCACACCAGTGGAACACAATAGAGATGACATTTGAATCCACTAACGCAATCTATATCTGATGATGACTTCAACTACAACCCCCCTTCTTCCCCTTCTCCTCTTTCTTTCTTTACTTATCATATGAGCTACCACAACCCATAGAAGAGACAAATTTAGAAAACCCAAACATTACTTCCTGTTCAATTTCGACTATAAAATCATGATCATCTACCTCATCACAAGTACCCAACCTGAATAAGAATACTTGAGAGGAAATTTCTAGTCACAGTCCCTTCTCATCCATCCAAGAATTTGGGGACTCGTTAGAAACAATATCTAGTGGATAATTAACTAGCTCAAAAAAATAGTTATCATATTAGATCGCTGAAAAATATCCCTGGGAATGATCCAATAACTCTTTTGATAAGGTATACGGTAGGACCTCAGGCTAATATTACTCATTAATGATGGTTTTGAAATCCTTCGAGCTCATATGCTCATTCTTGCAAATTTGAATCATAGAATGCAACCACCTGTACTATGACCCTCTAGCTAAAATAAACCACATTTCACCCTACCCTCCTTAGGTGTGTCTTGGAACACAAACATATACTCTATCATCCCAACCCATTCCTCTTCCTCTAGAGGTTTTGAGCTACCTCTTAATATAGGGGGTTTATTCATCAGGAACTCTTAGGATTTATCCTTCTCGGAACTAGACTCATATTCTATGGTTAGAGTAGGAGAAGGAACCACTAACCATCCTAGATCATTGATATCGCCAACCAAATCCCATAATAAGGTCCAATTTGTAGGTGAGGGATAACCATCTCCACCTTCCCCCCCCCATGGGTGCAAGGGAGGTCTTCAGGGAGGCATGTTGAACCAAAAAGATATAGTCACAATGAAAAAATATATTTACAATAGATCTAAAAAATTGTAGCAATAACTTAAAATATAAATAAATCAATATCATAAAAATAATGAAATAGATAACAGCTTTAATCCCACCGAATGTCCACATACAGTCTATAGACCGCACATCCCACTAAAAATGGATATCAGACATACAAACCCAACATCAAACGAATACTCAAGGTCTACCATGAGAGGTGTTTCCATGGAACCTTACACACATTCAGAACACCGAGTCACAAAGTTATACATCTTTTCTAACTATAATAATCCCAAATAATAATATAACATGAAGAGATTAAGCTCCCATTGATACCATTGTGTCAGGAATAAAATCTGATTGCAAACAAAACCCGCACCTAACCCAATCCATGGTAAGGCCCGAGGGGCTTCCCCTATCCTCAAGGGATGTCAACAGTTCATTAGTATAATTAATAATGGATTTATAACTATTTAACTCAGTTTATGAGCATTAAACAACCAAAAATAGTAAATAAACTAAATATGAATATATTGTCCAAAAAAAAGGTAAAAAAATTCAAAACAGAAATACATTGTTTTAGACAAAGCCCAAGAGGGCCACAATTCAAAATTATTAGCAAATAAAACTCTATAACCACCAAATGGAATGGTTTTATCATCCCCAAGCCATTCCCACAACACTGCATCAAGGAATGAAGTTAACAACCCGAACCACCATCTCTAAGGACCATGTCCTTACCTATGTCAAACATAACCAAGTCTACACACACCAAAAGGTGTAAATAGGCAATGAGGATAACCCCAATAGGATTACATCCAAAATTATTCCATGTGAGAAATATTTCAAGACCAAGAAATCTTGGATGTCTTATAAAAAAAATTCTATAAATAATTTCAAAATGGTTCCTTTTCAAATTAAAACAGTTTTAAAGAAAAAAACATTTGGAATTGAAACATTTTTAATCAAGTATAAAAGATTATATATTTCCATCCATTCCCACAATATTTTGATGGTATGTATGTCATATTCACTATTAAATAATCATGGGAACACCCAGAGTGACTATCTAGCTATGTGACCTTGTTACATCATATCTTAGTGTAAAAGAATCCAGAATAAATATCCTTCTTATGAACGATCCACTATGATGGGGAACCCCAATGTCCTAGTGGTACCCAACATCATCAACATTTATTTAGTGTTTTCATAATCAATCATTAAAAGTGATATAGGGATTATACTACTCTATATCACTATCATACTAGCGCTAGTCCACCCACTTAAATACCCTGGTTCGCCTTCTTATGCTCAAAAAAGATCCACATGTTAAATAATAACATTTTGACATAAAACCCATTTCTATAACATAAAAACAACAAACAGTAACCAAAACCCCTTTGTACCCTATGTGAAATTCAAAAAACCTTTCAATAATTTCATCAAACAATTTTAAGAATTAAATTATGGTTTTCCACACCATATCATTTTAAAAACCCTTTTTTAAATACAGGTTTAAACCAATACCATACCGAACCATATTTTCCATCCCAAAAAACATTTAATATTTTAATTTCATTGAATACCAAAAAATCCCAAATAAAATGACATTTAATACATATGAAAACACCATTTTACATGTCAAAATGCATATTTAAAACTAAATGCTCAAATAATTATACATAAAATGACTTTCACACCACAAATTATAGATTAAAAAAATTATAAATAGGTTTAACATGTATGATAAATTCATCCAAGAGTGTCTAAAAATTGAATCACCTAACTTATATGTCAAAAACCACAAATCCTAGTGCAAAACTTCAACAGGATTGCCACCATGCCACTATTGAGTGCAAATGAATGTAAATACACAATATTAGAATATGAAACCAAAAATAAAACCCTAGGTACGAAGCCCATGAAATGGGACACGTGTAACATCAATAAAGAAGGGATGAAACCCTAAGGAGAAGGATGGAAAACAAAATTGGATCCAATTACATGAAGAATCATGATGTTTCCCCCCAAAAATCCCAATCAAAATGAGTTATATTAGTGGTTGAGTAATATTGGGAGCCTTATACTATTGATAGGGTTAAAGGGGGTAAGAAATGGACTAGATATGTTAACTTTTGTAATGAAAAAATAATAATTACAAAAAATATCTTATGACCTTATCACCTTTGAATGGGTTGGCAGAATTATTTATTAAACAGTGTGGGCATACCATAAGGATTATTCTGGACTCCCAAAACCTTCCAATTTCTTCAAATTTTAAGGGGATACTAGGGAATGACTAGGGGAAGTTAGGATAAAATTATAGGATAAAAATTTAACCTAAAATAAGGGTATTAATGTGTAATTAATCCCTGTATTTAAATTGTAATTTCTTCTCAAACATTTTCATTATATTATGAAATTGATTATTGTTCCATCAATAGAGAGAAGGATCTTTCTAGTAAAAATTTTATCATAATGAAATTTTGATAAGAAGTGGTATTTTGATATCCATGGAAATTTTCAAGCTTTAATTAATAAGGTAATTAATTAATTCCCATAATGTGGAAAATATGGAATGTACCATCCTCTAAAATTAATGAAAGGCAAATGTGTTTGTTATAAGTGTAGTGAAAATGGTCATTGAGCTAATGAATATAAGGGGATCAGAAAATTCAATGATGTTTAGTGATACAATTTTAGTGATATGAGACACAATGAAAATTATATTCCTATGAATAAACAAATCGTTCCTAAAAAGGCCATGGGAGCAAGGACAAGATTGTGTGATCCCCATATCAAAGGATGACATTCTTAATGATGTAGTGGAATGTACTTTAATAATTTATTCAAATATATCAATTGAATTACTTGATTTTGTGTTGTCAAATTATTTTATATATTCCTTGTTTTACAAGAAAATTAGACATTTAAATTTTGATTTAATAATGGAGTTGTTTGTAAAAACACCTCCAAGAAGTATCATTCCAACAATGATGTGTTGGCCAGTCACATTTATAACCCATAAAAAGAGATTAGTTTCAGACATTATCATCGTTACTATGATTTGATTTAATATATTAATTGGTATGAACTAGCTTTCAAACTATGATTCAAAAATATATTGTAGGAAGAAGGATGCTACAATTTTTGAGAAAGGTGTAGAATTCATTTCCTTTAGAGTATAAACATCATCATCTAATTCTTATCTTGACCCACACAAATAGTTTTGATTAATGTAATTCTCAGGGAGGAAGATAAAACAACATCATTGGATCATAAAATTGATGAATTAATTATTTTTAATGCATATATTGATGTTTTATCATATGATTTACCTTGATATTCCCTAGAGCAGGACGTTGTTTCTCTATTGACTAAAATTATGATGAAAGGACTGTATAAAAGATTCCCTATAGAATAAGTAATTTAAAATTAGTGTAGTTAAGAAAAAAACTAGAGGAATTTATTGATAGACAATTAATTCAACCTAGTGTTTCTCTATGGGGATCCCCTATTATCATGTTTAATAAAAATGATGAATCTGTGAGGCTGTGCAGTGGGTATAGAGAAATCATTTCTATTATAAAAAAGATGAAGTGTCCCCAACCTCTCATTAAGGATTAATTTGATCAAATTCATGAATCTCAACATTTTTTTTGGGATTGACTATTCATCGGTATATCATTAGTTGCATGTGAGGATAGAAGATATTCATGGGAAATCATTTTGAACCAGGTATGGACTTTTTGAGTTTAGAGTAATTCCATTTTAATTGGAAAATGCACTTTCTTTTTTCATAGATCTAATAAAATGTGTTTTCAAGGAATATGTTAGTGATATTGTTGAGTTTTTTATTAGGGGTATCTTGATATATTCCAAAACCAATGAGGACCATGAGAAAAACTTGTGGGTTTATTTGGAGACTCTTAAAAGAAAAGATTTATATCAGATGTTTAGTATGTGTAGATTATTTATTCAAACAATTTCTATTCATAGCCATATTGTCTCTAAGTATGTAATTTTATTTGATTCTATGAAACCAAATGTAATAGTATAATGGACTATGTGAATGAAAAATATTTTGGAACATTTTTTATTTTCATTAGAATGTTACTATAGGAATTTTGAAAATACTTTTTCCCAAGTGGCTATCCCGCTAACCAAGATCGGATGTACTTGTGTTATGATCATATGGATTAAAGAATGTACTAAATGTTTTGAATATTTGAATAGAATATCTTTTAATACTCTAATTCTGACACTCCAATCTAGAAATGATGGGTTTGTTTTATATAGTTATATATCGAATAATGGATAGGGTTGTATCTGTATTTAAAATGAAAATTTTGTTTCTTATACATCAAACTAGTTGAAAAAACATGGAAAATTTGTCAAACCCATGAACTTACATTATCAGAAATAATACTCTCTATGAAAATATAGAGGCATTATCACTATGGTGAAATATTTTAGATATATACATATGAAAATAGATTTAAATATATTTTTACAAAAAAATACTCAACTTGGGGAAAATTTGATTTCTCGAGTTACACAAATATTTTGATTTTTCAATACACTACTACCCATGAAAGTAAAATCAGGTATCATATTCATTAACAAAAAAATATCATTGACTTGTAACCCAATATAGGATTGAGATAGATCCAATACTCATAGATCTATTAGAGATGGATATGTGAATTGTTATGGAATGCGAGTCGTCATTCCTTATTCAATTTATATATATAATATTATTAATATAGATGATAATCACCCAATCTGATGGTGATAACCTTAAAAAGAATATTAACATTGATAAGAATGGAAGATTGGATGATTTCGTGTATGAAGATAGCATTATGAAATTTTTAATGATGTTCTGTGTTTCATAAATACAAGAGATAAAATGGGAAATATTATATTATTATAAAAGCTCAAATTTCTCTATACACCTTGGTTGAACAAAGATGTATAGAGATCAAGAATAATATTTTCTGTGGGATAATATGAAGAACGGAATTGCTTACTATGTTTCAAGTTGTCTTGTTTTCCAAAAAGTAATCGTCTGGAGAAAACATCCAAGAGGATTCATGCAATCTGAACCTATATTTATGTGTAAATGGGATGAAATTACAATGAAATTTGTCATAGGACTACCGAAGACACATAGAAAAAAATGAAATATGGGTAATTATTGTCCACCTTATAAAGTCATCACATTTCATTGATATGAAAAAATATTTATCAGTTTAATTCATTGTTGGACTATATTTTAATGATTTTATAAGAGCACATGGTGAAAATATTTTAACTGTGTCCAATCTAGATCCCAAATTTATGTGAAATTTCTCAAATATTCTTCAGTAGGATTTGGATAATGGGATTTGTATGTGATCATATTATCACACTCAAACCAACAGACAATCTAAATCGACTATTTAAATATTGGAAGACATGTTGATACCACTATCACATGACATTTATGGTATGTGGGATTAGTAGTAACCTTTTGTGTGACTTTTCTACGATAATTGTATCTATTATAGTATAAAAATGGTTCTTTATAGATCAATTTATTTAAAAATATGTCAAACTACAAATTGTTTGGAAGAGGTTAGTGAGAGGAAATCTATAGGGCCAAAAATTATTAAATTGAAAACAATAGTGGTAAAAAAATTCATACCCTTATTAAAGCATCCCTATTAACATAAAATAGTTTTGATGAAAATAAGAGAATGGAAAATGAATTACAAGGGGGAGATCATGTCTTTCTATATGTTTCTCCATAGAAAAATGTCTCAAAGTTCGATTGGAAATGTAAATTGTGCCTTAAGTACATCAAACTGTTTGAGATTTTTGAAGAAAATAGAGATATATCTTTCTATTTAGTTATGATAACATGTATCTCCTTTTTTCATGATGTTTTCCAAGAGTAATTTTTAATGAATTACATTCCAAACCCAACAAATATACTCACCTATGAAGAAATTGAATGGGAACCTAATTTATCTTACATAGAAGATCCTACAATAATTCTTGACACTAGAGAGAATGTATTATGAAATTATATGACTTGTTTGGTAATGGTTCTTTAGAAGAACTATAAAACATAAGATGCCAAATGGGAACCTCAATATTTTATGAATAATAACTACCCACATATTCATAGTGGTAAATATGCATGAAACATGTTGAGGAAAAAATTTCTAAAGGAGGGATGAATATAACACCCCAAGATATTCCAGTATGCATACTCCAAAATATTTTCATTCCATTTGATATCATACATTGTGCAAAAAATTATTTCATTTAGTATAAATCATATACAATAACATGGAGAAAACAAAACAAACATTATAATGATTAGTGAATGTTGGATGAGGTATTTATAAATGTTACGGAGACTATACTAGTGAAATAATATGCTGACCATAGGAATAGTAATATGACCCTTAAAAGTAGTAAACTAGATAAATGATTAGTATACACCCACATGAATTTTTAAATAAAATTTAGGCATATTATAATTGAATCTATAAGAGAAGAATATCATCTTATATGTAAATAATAATTTGAAAAATAATTTTTTATGTGTTGGTATCTCTATAGTTTATAAATATTCAATGACAAATTTATAATTAATAAACTGATATAAATGAATAAAAATTTCATAAATTTTATTCATAAATTAATATTATGTTGTGTTATTATTGTATGATAATTTTATGAGACCTTAGTTAATGTTTCAGAGTAATATAAAATGAGATGTAAATATAAAATCTATATTTTTCAAGTAAATGAATATTTTAAATAAATTATAAATATCTCATGTTTAGAAAATTATGTTCATAAATTGGAGTTAATTTTTTTATTCTACATAGAAAATAATGGGTAGGGTGAGTTTTTGGCTTTTTTCTAAAATACATGAATTTTTTGTGAATAGTAAAATATGATAATTTACGATAAAATGTTAAATACTGGAATTATTGGGCCATAAGTGAAATATGGATGAAGTAAGTACTTAATTTAGAACTATAACTAATTATTTTAATATCTATAGGGATAATTATGAAACCATTCATATTATTGAGTCAAAATAATCAATAAGAAAATAAAATTTTAAAAAACACTCGTCCTCTTCAATAAAAATACCACCCCTCACTACCACTTCTCATCACACCAATTATCCATGATTCATGTCCAAATTTTCCCAACTACTCTCTAATATTTCCTTCCACACATCTATGATCTCTTGATATCAAAAAACGGCCCAAACCAATGTTCATTAAAGAGGAAATCCAAGAGGGGAAATCAATATGTAAATTGTCTTCCTTTTCATTTAATTTCCATTATATTTTATTTTTAATTTACTATCATTTAATAATCAAATTTTCTCAAATAATCATAATAAATACATTATAATTAGTAAACTATATTATATCATGTTAATGTTCTATTATTCATGAAAATCCTTTCTCTCCCTCAATTATTTTTAAAACAAAATAATCATCCTATTAGTGTCGAATTACCATATTCATAGATGACAGATTTTCAATTTCCAAGTTAGGGATAGTCATGAAAAACATTTTATGGTTGAAATAGATTATTAAGTATTTATTATACTGTATTTAATATTACGGAACCAATATGTATTATAAATTAATTAAACAAAACAAGAGCGTAATGATCGGAAAAATGATCAAAATAATATAAGCATTTATCACTAAATGTTTATCTAAAGATTCATCCTCATACAATTTAAAACAAAGATATATATAACCATTCACACATCCTTATGTTAATTAATAAAATATAATTACAATGATAGATAATCATACACATTTTAATTGAACTTCTTTTCTTATAAATAAGAGAACTCATAATTAAAACCAATGAAATAAAATCTCTTGAACCCCTAATTTTTTCATTGGGTTAAACATACTTTTTATTTTTCCACAAACCATTCCGAAACCAATCATTAAATGAGTTAATTAGGAAGTATGTTGACTGTATAATAGTAAAGGTAAACAATTTTAGGAGTCATACAACTATATATAAAAATTTACAACATCTTCTTCCCACTCTCTCATCAATGCCCCGTCATAGGTCAGTCAACCACCTATGGAGATGTTTCCCAATCAACACATAAAACTGTCATTAAATAAGGATGTTATAAAATATAATAATATAATAATATTCATTATATATTTATATAATTAATGATATTAATTATTAATTCACATTTAGAAAAAATACCTAATGTGTTGTAAAATAGAAAACTATTAAGTAAAACATGATATCAAATTATTCAATTTTCATTATCAAAAGTTAAAAAATAAAATCCAATGATTATAATTGTTAAATAATTATATAAATGACTATAAATCACTTCTGTATCAGTCTTTTGGTATATATAAGTTGTTGTTCAAGAGGTCAAAACGTTATAGAATTAAGTGAGAATTAACAGAATAGATTTGATCGCTATTTTAATTTCATTGAGAAAAACTTGGTATTGTGAACATCATCGTATTTATGTAGTGTATATACTGCCCCATTTGTGAAAATTTTTTATATAACATTAAATATCTATTAAATATCAATATTCTTATTTCATATATATTATTACTATCATATATTTATACAATTTTTCATAAAGGGTTTATGTTGAATATTGTTTTAACGAGGGATATAAAGATAAATTAGTATCATCTACTCAATACTTATATTTATGAGAAATATTTATATTGAATTATATATATATGTGAAGAATTATTTTGGATTTTAGTGATGGGAGGTGCCTTCTCTTTCCTCTCAATTCATCGAAAAGTCATACGAGACAATATAGATGGTGGAAACCCCTCCGTGTTTGTTTCTAAATAGAATTAGATGAGTTTTTACCCACAGACATAACAAATATTGAGGTTATAATGGTTCAAGTTCTAGATACATGAAATCAACTAAATAATCATCTTTTTCATTCAATACTCAATTATTACTTTCAATTATATTTCATTTTGAAAAAATATATGGAAATATTATATTTATAGAAGATTAGTGGATTTTTTTTTCAAAATATATACCTTTACATAATTTCTATTCCATGTTGAATTTACATATCTTATATGTGTTAAATATAACTATTACTGGGAGTTTTAGGTTACAATTATCATGTTTCCTCTCCAAATGTTATGAAGTGTAGACCTTTGGAAGAATTTCAACGGTGTTTTTTATTTCCTTATAATATCCATCATGTTTGTAATTTTGACCTTCCCTAATGTAATATGGGAATCATGAATGTAATATTATATTCCAAGATATCTGAATTAATATGTCCTTTAATATTTTATTATTTTTAATCAAGCTAGTGTAAAAAAATAATACACTTACTCTTGGATTCTTGGGTATGGGCATTACATTTTTTGATATCAAGGAGTCAGTATATGTAATATTTAAAAATAAAATATCAATTCTAGAGTTCATGATGAATATACATTACACCATATCATTTTCTTAAAGCACTCTAGTAGTTTTCTCAATATTTCTATTCCATTTATCCCCTATATTAGGTTGATATTATTGTTAATTTTCTTTATTAAACCTTATATTAGACTATGCATTTGCATATTGTACACACAAAATACGATATAATAGTTGGATTGTGATTTTTCCATAGTTTTAGAAATTTATTTATTCAACATATACCATTATTATTCAATATATTTATGGCCTTCATTACCACTCATGATAAATTTAACTGTTCCTTTATGAAATCCTCATCAATTCTTATTTCGTTATCATTGACATATGTGAAACATAATTTTCATTCCACTATGTTTTTTATAATTTTAGTTTCATCAATACTATAGGTTTATATTATTATCCCCAACAAAAATAGAATTATAGGAGACTATATTCATTATTAATACATTTAATTCACATTCAACACGTTCATCATGTCTAGAAAATTCATATATGACTAATAACTTTTAATGACTTTTTTATGCATATATTCAAATAGTAATTTTTTTGGTTTAATTATAAATTATAAATTATAGATTAAAATTTTTAATATAGTTATTCATATAAACTAATGTATTATTTCTATTTTTGTTTATAATATGTGAATTTAATCCTCATTTTAGTTTGAATATTTCAAGGAAAATATTTTTAAAAAAATATCTCTAAAATATACTCTGGTATCATGTATTATATTCATCCCATTTCTATTATTTTTTTTATAATGTTCTTGAGTTGTATTACTGAACCATAATACTATTAAACAATACTTTTAACTTTTTCATTATTTAATTATTGAAAAATAGAATATATATTTTCTATCAATTTAATTAATTTCACTATAATTAGGGTATCAGAAGATCTAATAATGTCCAATGGTCAATGAAACATAAAATACTCAGTGTTTTATTTCTCCTTCATTGGTTCTAGGAAGAACAAAATAGTTCATGTTATTGATCATTTCCATTTACATAATTTCCATGAATTTTTCAATCTATCTCCTATTCCATTCATATTTTCTTTGGTATAGTCAAAAAAGTTTCCATATTTTTTTTTGTCACTCAATTACTATGATTTCATTTTGTGACTGAAATTTAAAAGGAAAATTTCAGTATTATCCCA
Source organism: Viscum album (assembly GCA_963277665.1). Taxonomy (NCBI): domain Eukaryota; kingdom Viridiplantae; phylum Streptophyta; class Magnoliopsida; order Santalales; family Viscaceae; genus Viscum; species Viscum album. Next base: position 2,042,950,237 of record OY728150.1, on the reverse strand, counting down.
AAATATGTGGCTATGTTATCATATGATTTGGGAAATCAATCTAGTGATGTAAAAAATTATATCAATCATGTACTTATTGCTTCATACTAAATCACTTTTTCATCATCATATGATTATTTTGGTTTTATTATATTATTCTTCATATTAAAACAAAAAAATAACACCACCTCACTCAAATACCAAATAATGCATACCCAACACACACCACTAGAATTGGGTATACAATTGAATATTTTATATTTTTTATAATATGATAGAATACCTGATAATAGGAATCATATATTTTATATTATTTATATAATTTATTCATTCCTTATGATGATCATAAATGATCCCCTAATCAAAATATATTCTATATTTCAGTATTATCTCTATAATATTATTATTTTTTACAGTTTATTCATCATTTTACACAAATATTCTTCAAATGTGATATCATTTTTTCCACATAAAAAATAATATCCTTATTTTAAACTTGAGTAATTGATATATATCAAAATGGTGAGATCAGAAGCCTATTATTAGTAAAGATGATCATAAATAATTAAAGATCATATGTTTTCAATAAATGATCATATGATAAAAAATAAAAATTCAGGCAACATGGTCATATCATAAAATAATTTTTCCAGAAAAGTATATATTTAAAGAGTGAGTAATGGGATAAGAATTCATTTTCATAAGATCTACAATTAGATGAATAAAAGTGATACAAGAGACAATGATCATTAAAATAATACATATACATAAAATGGTTTCATATATATTATGAGAATAAATCATAACATTCCGGAAACAGGTAACTAAAATCCCATAAAATATAACGTTCAGAATACAAAAATATTTTTAATTCATAGTGTTTTAAAGATTATAATAATGAACATGCATCGATTAATGAACATAAAATTAATATCCATTCATGGTATAATGAAAAAATATATATATATATATAAGTTCCCTACTTGAACATAAGAACATTAATAATTCCATCATAGCTTCATTTTCACATTGGAATGAAACAACTATCATGCAACATTTTATATTATTTAATAATAATTCATTAAAATAAATATTTTTGAGAGAAACATTATAAAAATTTCATATGGATATATATTTAACATTAAATGGTTTTATATATAAATAAAATAAACCATGGTATATTTAAATATTTTATTAGAAAATTGTAATGAAATATCTATTTCATGTGACAAATTTTATTTTAAATGAAACGATATTTTCATACAAATAGTATATAAATTAATTCAAAAACAGATGATAAAATTGAGTAGATTAATTTTTATAAAAATTTACTAATAATTCAATAAATTGGGTCTACGAAAGAAACCATAAAATAGAATATAATATTAATAATTATTAAATAAGGTCATATATAATAGAGAATATACCATATATAATACATATGAAACTATTACATTAATTATTTTTAATGAGGTCCATATCCAACTGAATGTGACATCTAGAAATAATTTATTTTAATACAATGATATATAGAAAATGTGAAAATGATTTTAGAAATTTAGGAATGATTACCCAAATGAAAATAATAGATAAGTTTGAATCCATATATGAAAAAGAACTATTTTGAATTTTGGGACATAAGGAGTTGATATGGTAAGAAAAAATGGAAATCCCATATATAACCATATTTGAAAGAAATATTTTTTAATAGTAAAATAATAATTATTAAAAAAAATAAAAGTTCATAAATATATAATATTGAATTGAATGTGATATTGGAGGGGAAACCGTAGGGCATTAGTGAAAATTGAATAAAAAATACATTGATTGGCATAATGTGGTATTTTTTTAAATACCATGAGTTACCTGAGAAATAATATTTAATAAAAATATCTATTAATTATATACAATACATAATGAAATATGGTGGATAATTCATATTTTATCTAAATGATGGAAAAATGAGATAATAAAAACCATACCTTTAATCCACAATTATTGAAGAAAAATTCAATCTCATGTATAATATCCATAAACATCAAAATATTTTTTTAGATATTTTTTATTTTTAATATCTTTGGTATAATTTAATTATAATAAATTATTACATTTAAATTACATATTTGTTTTATTCATATCATCATATTTTGGTTATTTTGACTGTTTTGTACAGAATACACATAGTGATGTTGATCATCATTCTCTGATATCATATTAATAATTGAAATATTTGTTTGGGTGGTATAATAATTATGTTATAATGATTTATTCATGCCCATTCTATCATGACAGATGATATTTATTGTTCATGTTAAAAATATATATTTAAGGTGTATTTTTTTGTTAATTTACTGATAACAACATACAATCTTATATTGATCATTTGTTATGGTGTCGTCATTAAAAAACAACACATCTGATATATGTTAGTCATTAATGTATTATATTTATAGTATTAGTGTCTTGATTCTAATTTTTACTAAAAATTTGCATATTGGTATAACATTGTAGATAGAAGATGTTTTGTCAATAAAAACAAGAACATTATTTTTCAAAGATTAACTACAAGCATATGGTTAGTTAATTGTAATATCATTTAATGAGAAGCAAATTATTTTTAAATATGACATAAATGTAATGGTAAATAATATTTATTAATAATTTTTATTAAATGGTGTTTAAAATATTTGTGACAAACATTTCAATTACATTTATTAAATATCTCAATATCTGAATAGGTTTAATCCAAATGATGGATTTTGGATAACTTATTAAAAATATATGGTATGCAATTTCAAAGGATTATACCAGTTATAAAAATGGGATGATATATAATATATTCTACATTTAAAATAGATTTATGAAAGAGATAGATGTGGGGTCCATTTATAGGTGAGGAAGAGTGTAAATGGTTTAAATGATCATTCATTAATGTAAATTGAATGAAATTTTCTTGGAATTTCGATCAACGATACTATATAGATTTGAATAAATTTTGAATTATATCAAAAAAACTATTGAAGATTTTATTTGGAAGTTCTATAAAAAAACCTCATAGTTAATCTCCTTTTTAATATTGTTATAACATCTCCATAGTAACTGAATTTCTACCTCATTGAGTAATTTTTTCCAAAAAAAATAAAATTTACATCTTTCTATAAAATTTATGTGACTATAAATAGTTTTAAATATATTTATAATAATTTATTTTTATAAAATGTAATGTTTAACTTTTTAAATGAAACATAATTCATGTAGAAAAAGTTCCTAAAAATATTAAATTTTAAACCATAATTATTCTAAATCTAATTTGATATCAATTATTTACTAATTTAGTGGTAAATTATTTTTTATACATTTATGAATATTATTTGACTGATTATTTTAATGTGAAAAATTTATTACACATATATAATAATATAAAATAGATAAAAATTAGTTATTTGGAATATTTTACTTTAAACCCATTTATTATTTTCAGTCATATACCAATATAATTAATTATTTTACATCTACCAATTAAATGTTATTATTAAATTTCATTAAAATATTTATTTTAATTTTAAAAAAACATAAAATTTGTTTTTAATAATAAGAAATTTATTTAACATTTAAAATATATATTTATACTGGAAAATATGTATGTTTTATTTTACATTTTCATCTTTTATTTATCAGTCATGAATTATATATTTGTATACTTTTTCACTAAAAATTTCGTGTTATTAACAGAAGCATTGAATATATGAATACAAATGATGATATATCAAATTACCAAATTAACAATAGAAATATGTACATGGAACACATATATAATAATAATATTTAATTCCTAATTATATATTTACATATATATGTACAATCATTTATCATATTCATTTACATCAATCTCCTCATATATATTGCATTTTTAATGATTTACCTTCATCAAAAAATTTTATAATGGAGTATGTTAATCATTATTAACCACATGGATAATGATTTTATGGTGATGGATATTTATTAAAATGTGTACTTATTCCTACAATACAATTCATAATTATTTTTCATATTGTATTCTCATAATTTATTAATAAATGAATGACATTTTAATATTTTTTAATTTTAAAATATATCTTGGTTTATTTTAGATCGACGTTGTGTGGAATTTTTTTTAAAATAATATTATTTAATATTAATATTATCTATGAAAATGTATAAGAATTTGTAAAAAAATAACTAATTATATGAAAGACAACATTAATTATTCATAAATGAACATAAATTTTATGTTTGTAAAATTTTTACCATCTATTATAAAACATTGATTTATATGATGCATATTTAAAATTAACAATTACAATTTGAAATAAATATATTATCTATGTAATTATTTATTTAAAAATCATGTTAAGGTTATTTTTTTGATATTTTTTTGAAATAAGTTTTTGTTAAGATAATAAAAAATATATGACAAATTACCAACTTCTATGAAATCAATATGATATAAAAATGGATTTACAATATGTTCAAACATTAAATAAACTAAATATTTCAATAAGGAGTAAAATGATGAATTCATATCTAATATCATTATTTTTCAATCTCATGCTTCACTTATTTGGATGTAGGTTATATTTTATTCTAAAAATGTATTTTTGTCACTATCAATTAATTATGTATTCACAATTACCAATTTAATTGTAGATTTTTCTTCATGTACTAAAATAATTTGATTCAATAACTAAATATATTCAATGGATTTGAATTAAATATAATATATAGGGTAAATTCATTTTTATACATAAAAATGTTTTCATTAAAGAACTAATTTCCATTTCATTATATATATATATAAATTAACTTTTCACACATTAAAAATTTGTAAATAATAATATATATTCCATATTTTGAATAAACATGTCCATATATGGTTATAAGTTCTATTACATTTTTGATTATAAATTAAAGAAACCATGTAATAATGTTATGTTATCAGAGTAAAAATAAAAATGGGATAAAAGGTATTAAAATAATAGATAAGTATGCAATTCTCAGAAAAAATTTCCCAAATACAATATTTTTAATGGAACATAATGTAAACTTATTCTCTTTTTTATAAAGAGATCATTTTTCCAGCCATCCCATGCAGATGGCATTATATTATTCTAATGTAATTAGTAATTACATGGGTACGACTCCCCTTACTTATAGATGAAAACATTATCTTCTAACTTATCTGACGTAATTTAGTTCCATAAATCATGAAATATATAATGATATACATTACGTAAACCTTTATTCAATACATATATGTTCTGGTCCACTCAAAATACACATCCCAGAAGCCTACATTTTTTTAATGGTTATTATCAATGGATGAGTAATATGATATCATAGACTAGTTTGTGTTTATTTTGTATGTGAAATCCTATAAAATAATTTATAACCATATATAAATAATAATTTAAATATATTTATTATAAATAAATATTTTTATTTTTATTTAAATACAATTTTTCATCCACATTCTATATTATGGAATATAAATCCATCATTCATGCATATATACAAACTACATTAACCATAAAGTGATGTAATATATTTTACATCTCACCCATAAATAATGGTTAGATAAATCAATTTTAATCATATATATATATATCTGTGTGTGTGTGAGATATTTATGATAAAATTTTGACTCAATCATGTTAGGCTTCTATTTAAACTCATTTCATTCAATTCATTAAAAAATTAAAGGAATAATTGTGTATACATTCATGGTATCATCTCAACAAATTAATGTAATATAGTTTTCACAAATTCCTAACATTTATTGTTATAGAGGACTATGTATTGAATAATTTTAATATTTAGGAAATTATTTTTATTTTGGAGATGATTAAATGATGAAAAATAACAAAGTAATATAATTTCCGACTAAAAAACATTAATGAAAAAATATAACATTCGAAAAAAATTGATTTTAATGAGGAATTGGTGATAAATAATAAATGGGAAATTATAATGGAATAATACATCATTAATTTTTTTTAATATGGTTCATTAATATAATTATAATATGTATTAGTTAATTATAAATTATGTTAATGCTCATCATAATCATGTGAGGACTTCAGTTAAGTGTTTTCCCATCTAGTTTACTTTCATTAACATATGTTCTATATTCAAAAACATTATTTTTTTGTGTTATTTTTATTCTAATCATGAATATATTTTCATAATATTTTAATGTCAACATTCTGAATTACACACCATCAAAATTCATTTCATTCATGAGGTTTTAATTCAAATGTTACCAAATCATTAAGGGTTTTTTTTTCAATCTCGATGTTAATATGGTTTTTTATTTCTTCATTCTCTATTGGGGTAATTTTATTCTATTTTTCTCAAAAACGCATATATTTTCATCACTTTTTTTATATATGTTTTTTCTTGTACTAATTCTGTTCTTCACCTCATTCGTATTCAAAAAAATAATAAATGATTTTTAAAGACTAATTTGCTTTATTTATATCTTTTAGATAAATATCATTTTATTCCATATTTGTGTTCATTAAAATGACAGAAGAATTAATTTTTATATTCTTAATAAATTTTTAAATGTTTTCTTCGACTATATTTTACTTTATCTATAATTTTATAAAAATAAAACAGTATAATGATTTCCATAAATGGTTATATATTATTTTTGAAATATGTGTGACATGAATACGTTTATTTCAAATTACGAAAGAAATTTATTCTCCCTCAATAATGTTTTTTATTTAAAAGAAATATTACAATAAAATTTTATAAGTGTTTTAGATAAAAATATCATTCCCATTATTCTATTAATTTATAGTTTAAAAAATACAAATGGAACAAAAAAATCTATTATATTTCTCAAAGTGTAATTATAATTTCTATTATAAATGTTTTTTTTTCATCATTATAAAAATAATTTAAGGATTTTCATAATTACAATTCATTGTGATCTTTTGATCCCTTAAAATTTTTCTCTTTAGATTTTATTTGATGATAAAAATGTAATTCTATCTGTATGAATCATTTTTTCTAAATGATAAATATAGAAATGATGAATATTTTGGAGATCCTATATCACCAATTTATAGTTTTCATTGTGTGATTGGATGGCCCATTATAAAATAACCATTAAATCTATTGATTAAATCATGCTATTTCTTATGAAAACAGGAAAATCAATAAGGCGTAAACCCAATTCATCATGGGACTATTTCAACAATGTTTATGAGAATGGGGATGGAACCTAGTACACAATGGGACTCTATCTACTATTATATTTTGGGAAGAGAGACATAAATAAGCAATTGATTCGATATGATTATTCTTAAAGACATAACTAATTTCTTATACTTATTATATATTGTTATATATCACGATTTATTATTGACGATTCTATAATATTGTGAATTTTATCCTTTCAATGACATAACCTTATCTTTCAAAGCATGATTTATAGTATTTGAATTGTTTTTTATGTTTTTATTAATTTTTTTTTATTTTCTCATAACTCTATGGATAATTATACATAGGTATGATAATTTATTTAAATATCTTCCATTTATTTTTTAGTAAAAATAAGATCTCACAATTTTTTATGTTTAAATTTTTATGGGTTATGTGAATTTTTTTTTAAGTATATCATTTTTATAAAGAAAAAACGTTAAGAAATAATTCATGTTATCTGTTGATGATGTTTCAAAAAATAGGTTTATTATGTGTATAGTCTCTAAATAAAATAATTCTTTCTATTTAAAAAGATCTAATTAAAAATAAATTTATTTAATATTAATATAAAATAATTTAATCATTATATAAGTGCTTCTCAGGTTTTTATAGTTGGAATCAAATATGGGTTTAGTTATTTCTGATGATTATTATTAGAAAACTTTAATAAGAACCCTAGGGATGCCTTTAAATATAAATAGTCTCCAAAAATGTTGTCGAAGTTTACTATTTTTATTTGATTAAAATAAAATCCCTATTTGGATAAAGAAAAGTCAATTTAGGATCTATAAAAATTCATTTTTAGTTAATAACCCTGAAAAGGATAGTTGGTTATTAACTCGGTCCTCCCTAATAAAATTAAAAAGAAACACAATTGCACTCTTTGTTTTAATCTCACAAGGGATATTCATTAGTTCATTCGCATTCTTATTTTGATCCATTATGAGATATTTTCTTATATTTTTATTGAATACTAGAATTTCTTATGTTCATAATAATGTTTCATAATTTATAACATCTTAGGAAATTAATTTCATTTTGAAATGATTGCTCTCTATGCATAATTATGGTCCATAATCAATTTCTGATTACCTCATCTATAAAACTAAAAGGAACCAAACAAATAATGAATATGAAAACCAACATAAAAACTGAAAAGAGGTCCTGAATATAATGGGACAAGGGATTAAAAGTATTATATATATACCAATTGAACTCTCTAAAATCATGTATAGTGACACATTTATTTCTTATATAGAATTTGAATAATTAAAAAAACATTATAGAATCTAGTCATTAACTTATCATGGGATTTTGGGTCCCATGGTTTCACATTTCTCATATAAATGATTATTAAATTCATTATTTCACACACACAAACTATTTTTATAGTTAATTGTATGTATACATAATTGGGCCTCAAATAAAGAATTTGTGACCACCGTTAATTATGAAATGGGGGTTAACCCTATCATTAGGATATAGTTGGTTATAATCCTATATTCAATGGGATGGAACCATTTGAAGGCATGTTAAATAAGTTAGGTTATAAAATCAGTTACAATAAGTAATTAAATAACACTCCCCTCCAAATTTTACTTACCATGAAGGGGAGGAAGGGATATGTTTTCTCCCAAAAGCGAAGGATGTACCTAGAGGATGAGGTTCTTCCATGCTTCACCCTTCATGGTGATTATAAAAAATATTGATATTCACATACTTTTATGGATGGATTTGGACATGAAGAATCAACCTTAAAAGATTAAGGTTCGAAGTTTTGTGTTTTTTATTTTCATATCCCAATATATGTGTTTTAATGGATTAAAATACATTTTATTATGTTCAGGGTCCCATGGTGGTCAAAATTATCATATGATGGAAAAATGGGGGGAGTGGGTCAATGAGGTTCAAAGTGGATTCCCAATCATAATTCTAGATCACATGGTTTGTTGTAAAAGGTAAAATTCCATGTGTTATTCTAATTTTGAGAAATAAGTAAATTTGTAGATAACACATCATATACACAGAGTACATTCAATGTACTAAGAATTTTCCATCTAGCTGAGTACATAGACTAATACCCTATGTATTGAGGGAAAGACCATGTATTAGTTTAGGGGAGACCCCGAGAGTACCCATGCATGGTCCAATATACACAGGTATTGGCCAAGGGATAATTGTAAGAGCATAGATTAATAGTATAATTTTCTTACTCTATCAACATACTATATAGGAAAACATGGCCATGGATGTTATGTGTATGAAAGGATATGCGCAAGATTTAAGGTGAGGTCACATATCATACAACATAATGTACACATCATATACTATACTTAAGCATGATGATGATTACAAGAGGACATGACCAAGGTTCAACCTCATGAGATAAATTATCTACCTAAGGAGGAAATGGAATTTAGGAATGGAATTTACTTCCCTCAGTTACTTCTTCCTCACGTATCTCCTTCTCCATGTAATATATTTGGTACCACATGTAGTATATTATGAGAAATCATCCATGTACAGAATTATAGTGACCTTATTTATTTTAACAAAGGTGTGAAATTATGTGTTACATTTTTAACACTTCCTTTATATATTCTTAGCTGATGATTGTGATTTTTTTATGCTTACAGAGGTTAATGGGGTGGATAACCACCATGTCGCTCCCATAAATAGGTCTCTGATACTCTTTACACATGTTGTTTCAAACAAGTGTTTTCCTTAGATCTATATCTATATAGGACTAATAAAAAAAAATTAATGGTGTGTTCCCTCTTTAGGTCATTCTGGAGTTATTTTTCTCAGTCTTCCACAATGTTGGTTCTAGATGGATTTTTTTTATCCGAGCATTGAAAAAGGTTCCCTTGGAAAACAACATATTCACTCCCACCATTAGGATTAGGGATTTTATCCTCAATACAATCCTTTGAATTTGCATTTTGTGTTGTAGGAATCATCATAACTAGAATACATTGGTTTATGATATCATGTATAGAAGTTTATTCTAGATAGTTTGTAGTATAAACCATGGACATGTGTGTGATCCTCTACCATGGTATAGAAACCTACTGTGTTCATGAAAGAACATATTCATGATCAAAATATAAGTAATATTCCTTATAGGGTGAGTGTCTCCTGTATAGAGAGGACCAATGGGGATGAGAATACAAATTAGTGGAATAGGTGTTATAAAAATTCATTAATAGAGTTAACATGGATGAGTATTACCATGAAGACGATAAGTAATATGCCCCATGTTTGGATTGATAAGACTATAAGGTATTGATATGACCACACCATCATAATTTAGGAAGTTTTTTAACATTAGAGTGCTTACAAGATATATATATACTGATTTCATTATATGATTTTCATGAATGCATAATTTCAAATGATTATGACATGAATATCAATGGTGATATTTTTGGACTATTTTTTAGTGGAGAATAGATGTTCTTGACATGGATTTTGATTTGAGTTTAATCTTGGAGATGGTGATCAATGATCATTCAATTTTTCCCCATATTCATTGATATCATATTGGGTTTCTCCATGTTTTTCTAATAGTTCAGATATTTTTATCCATTTTAATAATTTCTATGATATTTCCTAGAATTTGTTTTACCAAATATTACACTTGATATATAAAATTTTATTTTATATATTTATTCTTTATTTCTTGGTTGATGTAGTGTGTGCACATATTGGTACATAGGTTAAGACCTCATATTTTATTATTTCTTACATGACACTAGTCAACATCCACTGCCCTATTAATGTTGGTCTTGGGTTATCTCACTCTACTTTCCATGATCTAGTTGGTCCACGAAGGGTCATGTTATTATAGGGGGATAACATATTGGGTCATTCTTAGGTTGGTGTATAGACTTAATCTATTTGTGAGTATTGTTTTTTGGAACCTAAATTAAATATGATGGAGTGTCTTGAGTTTATTTCATAGGATAGAGAACCGAGTTTTATTGTGAAAACTGATGAATCCACACACTAGAACATTGGATATATTTTTATTGACTCAACATAATAATATATTTGTTCTGTTGAAACAATGATACAAAAATATGATAGGATTCAGTATTCTCACTTATATGCACTACATTAGTGGAATTTTCTTATATTTTCATTAAACATTGTACATCTTGATAAATTTAATGATTTCTACATGATAGAAGAAAAAAATTATTCTGAGAAACAATCATTTTTATTACCAATTGGGGGAAGATTCCTCAATTCGTGGTCACATTAAAGGGTGTATCCTCAAGGAGGGAAAAAGATGTTCTACTCCATATTATTTATCAACGGACCCACCAACAATATTCTAGATGATCGATGATGAAATTTTGGGCAGTGGATTGATATAACTATATATGATGAAGATATTAAAAATTTTAGGATATTAATTGAGTTCTATCAATTGAATGCAGAGGATTCACTTTTAGTGGGAACCTCGTGTAATCAAGGATTGACTTGAGGAAGTGTCTTGGGTTTTCGAGAATTTACACCATGAAATATTGTACGTTTTCACTCTCTAATAGGACTATTAAAAGAGTTTTAGTTTTTTATTGGGGCACTGGTAGATGATGCACCAGTGATGAGTGTGAATTATAGTTTTTTGGGGTATATGTCACACATATTTAATGGTACACCAACCCCCCCTTCTCTGGATATAGAGTCCTGGAATGAGCATATTTTGTGAGGGTCCTTCTTGTTTAAGATCTCACATTATGGTTATCTTAACACTAAGAGTTTCATACTGAAATTCAGGGAATCATGGGATCCCTATGGTAGTGAATTTCTATATGGATTTATGCATTAATGGAAGAGGGACACTACCCTGATAAAGGCATGTTCGTGTAAAGTGAATAAAATCTATGATGATGAATCAATGCCTCCTAATAAGGATAGTGTTTTGTTGTGGTATGTAATTTTATTTTACCTGAATCTTTAGTGTCATTTTGATGTGATAAGGTGTTAGAGAAAACCCAACATGGAATGAATAAGTAGAAAAAGGGATGCATTACTTTGGGAAATGGGGTCCTATAACACGGAGGATATAGTTGTGTTACATTGTGTAACCTGTGTCTTATATTTCCCAAATTTTGACATTTAGTACATATAATAAATCATTGAACATTATTTAAACCCATGTCTAAGATCATGTGAGTTTATCATAACTCTTTTTGATTGACACGTGTGATTGGATACTCTTAAAGAGGAGTATTGGTAGTCCCACACAACTACTAATTATGTGATCTGGATCTGATAGGAGGTATATCCTATGATTGAATAATTCCATAGTGGTTAGGGAATCCCTATTATCATTTACAATACGTAGAACAACGTCCTACTATCAATTCCCAACATGACTCTTAGAAATGGGGAGGGGTACATTTTACCTGATTTGGTAGCAGAATATATGTTATTTTAGTTGCTGGTGATATTAGAGAAACCATAAGATGTGTATCCTTATGATGTGACATATTTTCCTCCAATATTTTTTATCTTTTGAATATTATTATACACAGTTTTTTTCCTTGATGTCAATGCAACCATATCAGATATATCCTCTAGATATTTATAAGAATATGGTTCAAGTAATGTTTTCTATGAATGGAATTTTCTAATAAAGCATGTCACCCTACGAAACCCTAATTTTGTTCACTAGGATGGTGGATGGGAGCTTGAGGTTTGGTTTGGATTTCCATCACTAGAACCTAGTGACCATGAAGAATTACTATTTACTGTCATGGATGAAATACATCTTAATGAACTGGATCAGGGTGATGTGTTTTTTGATTTATCTTCATGATAATTTATAATTATCATTGGGTTCAATAGAAATATATGACAATAATTATTTACTAAAACATTTATTTAAATTTTTTGATTGTGGTGATACATTTTCCATTTGGTTCACCCCAATAGTTTTTGTGATGCTTTTGAAACGATTCCATCAACCCTTATTGTATAAATTGATTTTAGGCTTTATCAATGTCATCCTTCTGTACTCCTCATCAGAGTTAGAGCATGTGGTACACTTTTGGGTGATTCTAGACATTCTATAAGATTAAAAACATTATGGTAATCTCTCGAATGATTAAAACTATTTTTAGAGATCTAATTTCCTATATATTACTTCTTATTATTATGAGTGATTATAGATCCAACAAATGTTGGTATAGTGTCTTCTTATGTTTCACACTGGAGTTTGGTGAAGGATCATAATTTGATACAATGATATGGTCATGTACGTGATCAATTTTAGTCTATTTATTGTAGAATATCCTTTTAATACCTTTATAGAGAATGTGTAGTAATTTTATTGGCTTATTCACATCCAAATCCTTTGGTTAGCTATAGTAGAGCTTGAACAATTCTTTGGTCTTAATACATTAAGAGGTGGGGGACTAGGGTATAGTGTTTTGGGATTTTCATTGAGTTTGGAATGGAATAATGTCGACACAATGGCCAGTAGAAATTTTTTATGGCTTTTTATAGTCATTACATTTTGATAAAAAATACACGACCTATGATATAGAGCTGGTAGTAGTGCTTCCCCCATGAAATTATTGGAGAAAAAACCTTATAAGTGATAATTTTATCATATATTCCTAACTAGAAGAGTTTCATGTATATATTTTCATAGAATGACATTATATTGATATATAGGGGATTTATGCCGTTTGTCCAGGATTATGACATTGACATAGTAGACACCACTAGGAAGGATAACATGATAGAAGATACTCATAAATGGGGATATCGATCACAGAACATGAAGCAACCATTATATTCGTTGACCATGTCACTAATTTGCATAGTGGTTATGATGGTGTAGATTTCCTCTAATTCATCATTGAAACCCCAACTCTTCAAAAAAAATTAATGGATACATAGATTAGAGATACTGACTATTAGTATTTATGTATTCAGATATCCACAGGATGTTCTCCTGATGTATTGTCTCATAGAAATTACCATGTCAATCATTTCAAATGATGATAAATGGTACTAGTGATGTTTAATAGGGATGTTCTAATAGAGTTTTATACACCTCACATTGAGGTAAATCCCAATGTGAAAGGGATGTACTTTGACAATCAACTTCAGTAATGATGGGAAGGAACGAAGAAGGGTGTAGACGATTTTTTCTCTCGATTAATCACTAGTCAGAAGGTGATGTATAAGAATGAATTTCAAGTGGTTTTTCTCAAACCTTGAGTTTCCATAGTGAAATTGGGATTATTTATCTATGGTATACATCATGGGGTTCCCACAATACTCTATAGGACCCTATTATATATGTGTGATCATACACCGATTAGAAAAGTCTCCTCACTTCCATTTTATTTAATATAATATTTCAATATAGATATTTGGATAAATTAATGTGAAATATATAGTATGAAATCATTTATTCCCCTCAATTATCATTTCAAAAATTGATGTTCACTTCATATCATGATTATTGATGGTAAATACGAATCCTTTGAGAAAAATTTGTGTTTATGTATAGTGTCTTTCCTCATAACTAACACCCATTATAAGTAGACTATCTAGGTTATAGATCACATATTGTGAGCTTGTATGTTAAATGTTTCCATATTTTGAAGGATCAACTTCCCTTATTACATTTTAAAGACAATAAATGTTCTCATCCCACTATATGTATGAATCCATTTGATATATTGTATAGAATAATATGTAAGTCACCCCAGTGATGGACCGATCTAAGGGAGTCAAAAGGAATGGTACAGTTGTTAGTTTTCTTGAAAACCAATAATGAATTTGTAACAAAGAGTAGAACAGGAATACATTATTCCATCATAATTCCAATGATAATTATTGAAAGATGTGCTTTGGGTTATACGAGTAAGATTATATATTTTTGAAGGTCTAATATCTAGAAGGATTATAGAGATAAATCCATGGAAGAATGTTATCTCTGAGATTCAATATCATATTTCAGATATTGGGTATGGTATGCGTGGTGGAATACCCCTTAGTCCTGCTACCATAGTTAGAATAGGTACATGATTTTATATATGGGTCCCATTTTAGATTGTATTTTTATGAACCATCACTAGTATCTACTAAGAGAGATGAACATTGAGGATTTTATACCTTCATATTATTACAAATAGAGATCAATTATCACAAGGATAGTTTATATATTGGTAGATTTCTTCCCTTTATTTATATATGATATCAGTATGACATCCTTCATGAGAGAACTTCTGAGTTTGAGAACCATATGGTGGATGAGTATTCTCATAATTTTGACAATGGTTTTTGTTTTTGGGATAATAATATATGACATGGGGAGATTATAAGGAAACTATTATTTCCTTGTAAGACATTTTAATAATTAATGTAATTTTTTTGATTCCAGGAACCAATTCAATGAATGATTTTGAGGCATGGGGAGGCTAGATTTTGGTATAAATAATATATTTAATTTATTTTATCATGCACGGATAGTTTATTAGAATTAATAGAATATATACCAAATAGTGCCTCTAAAAAATATTCTTCCACCATTAAATTAAATATTAACGATTTACCGTATCTTAAACATAATGTTTGTCAGTACTGAGCATTCATTAGAATTATATGATTAGTGGGCATGTGAAATATGTTTTTGGGTTTAATTAAATAAAATAATTTACCAAATAATTTTACTCTATTGTTTTATTTATCACACATGTGAGTAATATATAGGGTTTATCCCTCATTTTATATATGATCTATGTGTATGGTGTGTTTTTAAACATTTTATTGTATGGAAATAATGGTTGGAGGGAGACGAATCATTTTCATGGCATTGTGTTGAACATGAAACATCGATGTTTATGCACTAATGTAAGACTTTTTACAATAGTTTTACACAAATCACTATATATATGTATTTTAAATTTATTAAATAACCTTTCCTAATTTTTAACATCCACCCAATTTTCGATCAATCGATATTTGGGGATAAACATGGGTTTTGGTTGGTCTTCCAGTGTTTTCAATTTCGAAATCCCCATCAAACAACATGTTGAACAAGATTACAAACCATATGCTCTTACAATTTTTGGTAGAGGAACATTTTAACAATACACACTATATACTCATATAACATGACATGTTGTGAGAATTGTCCATGTAGCCATTTACATGGGTAGACACCCCATATTTAGAGGAAATTGTCGTGTGATATTACATAGAATGATCCCAAGTGTACATAGGTAGGATTTGATGCACAAGATAATTAGTTGATGGAAATGGTAACTGGTTACACTAGACTTTCAATGATGTGTAACGCAAATACATTCCATGTTTGACCACATTTCAAGGCTGGTTGGGTGTAGGCGTTGACATACACATGTTTCTAAGAGAGTTCACACATCTTGTGAAATAATGTATACATCATGTACATTATGTACACACCAAAATTATAATGAGGGGGTATGGATTGGGTTTGGCATCATGTGATTCGCCATGCAACCTTGGATGGCACATCATGTACTCCCCTTAGTGAATAATTCATCACATATATCAACATATAGGACTCCGATTTGGCCCCTTGAGTATCCTATCCATAGTAGTGTTCAACATAGAATGTGATTGTTTCCATTATTTAAGCATTAGAGGAATGATACAATTTGTTACATGTAAGAATATTCGTTCAAAAATTATTATCCAAGGATAGTGATAAGGATTGATTCCAAGATATGGGACTGGGGTGGTAACCCGCTGTCACCCTTGGGATCGGGTCCGAGAAACATTTTCAATAAGTTATGGGGAATGAGGGTTTCCCCTAAATATGCATGATTATGATATTTATAAGAAAAATTGAATTTCTTGATTCCCTTATATTATGGTTGTGGGGTCAGTTTACGTAAACATTATTTGTAATGGTTTTTATGAAATATTTTCAAGATAATTAGATATGATCCCCATAATAGACTAGGCATTGAATCCCATTTTGAGTAACGGGGGGTTATATCTCCAATTAAAATTATCTTTCTACCTAGTTTGCGTTTTTGGAATCATGTTGACCAATATATATGGTAATATGATCCTCTACATAGAGTGTTATTTTAAATACGGTCCAGTATAACCTAAAGTATGGGGGGTTATCCACCACGTATTTATTGAAAACATATGAGTTCCATTTTGAAATTCAACACGATAGATACCCAATGATAATGTTCTATTGAATTATTTCCATCAATGTGGATATGTATAAAGGGGTATACCATTTTGATGAGTTCCATTATAGATATAAATACTCATAGAGTGTTTTCTCCAAGATGAATGATACTTTAGAGACTCTAGTAGAATACTAGGATTGGAGTTTGATTGTGAACCTACATTGAGAATTTGTTTCTACCATATCATATATGTGTTATGGTATTAGCATTATGCCTCCAATTTTATTTAAATTACTTCATAGTGTTGTGAAAACCATACTCTAATTATTCATTATTATTGGGGATTTTCTGCCACCTAGTGGGTATGCATATACATTCACCTACACAGGATTCACCCACACATGTTGTGTCTTATACAAATGATGGGAATATTAGAGGTGATATTGTTGGACCTAGTTTTGAGGTATTATACAATATATTGTTAATGAATAAGTTTCTGGTCATCCTTGGATATGTTGGGTTGGTTAAATTATTTGTTATCTATTTATATGTTGTTTTCATTGTGGGTTTCCCTGTATATTTATTCTTAGATATATATTTTCTACATTTTTTACTTTAGTTCCTCAATGATTTCAATAAGTTATTTTAGTTGTAATTTAATTTTAAATTTTTTAGTTTTATGTTATATATCTATTCATTGTTTCATGGAGACGGAAGTGTCCATGAATGGAGGTACATAGTCCAAGGAATACATTTTCTGTATTTACATCATAAAAATAGTCTCAATAACCTATACTATTGGGGGCATGATTAGGGTGTCTCATTCAGATCATTGATGACATGATATTACTTAGGGAGGTTAGGTCATAACACTATGCTGGCAAACATGAATCAAGTTGAGCATTCAAATGACAAAAGGAAGGGGAATCTCATCACAGAGTATTTAATGCAACATCATCATCATTCCCCAAGATTTTCCTCCAATAAAGATATTATCATCAACATTGTCTTTATTATAGAATAAAAATTCCCATCATCTAGTTCCTTAGTAATGAAATGGTTTTCTGGTTGTGTATCATTACGAATTTAAAGCTGATAAGAAGTGTAGTGTTTTCAAGAATATAATGCAGGAGGAAGAAATTAACTCTATATTATAGAAATAGTTTATGAAGGTATTTTACAGTAATAAATTGAATTGAATAATCAACTCTAATAACAGATTAAATTACATGAATTGGTGAAAAGGAAATAATCAAATCATTATAATCTTTGATTAAAATATTACTAGACTTATAAACTTTTCTTCTAAATTTAACATCGAACATGATTAGTTATATAGTATATTATAACCAATTATACAAAATTAATTGTCTATATGAGACATAAATATATATATAAAAATAATTATATATTTCCTCTAGATATTAATCGATCATAGAGATTCCCATTATCCATTTGGTTTTGGGGAAAGAGGAAAATGATGCATTTAAGAGTAAATTCAAAAAATAAATACCATAGAGGAATGAAAACAAATATCAATTCATGTGAAAAATATAGAATGTATCATTGGGGAAATTAATATAAACATGCACATAAATAAACCATGTGTAGAAAAGGAGTCCATCTTGAAAATTAATTTTAAAAAGACATCAATAGGTTGATCAGTGATGAAATGAAAATCAACTAAATGGGACACACAAAATCTAATGCTAATTTTTCATGATGCTTATATATTTTTAAAATTTGTTCAATATTAAAATTATATAATATTAATATATATATATAAAAAAACTTTTTTTAATGTATTAATTGGATACTTTTTCAATCACAACTACTTATGTTGTTCATGAGAGTAAATTTGTGAACGGTATACCTATCAGCCACATTAGAACATTAAATGTCTCTCTGAATTTAGGTTCTACAATATATTTTATTTTTTAAGAATGTTTTAAGAGTATAAAATAACAATAATTTTTTTTAAATTTATATATTAGTTAGTATTTTTATTATATAATTAATGCATCTCATATCTACTACTAGGCTTTGATAGAAGATTCTGGGAATTTACTTCGTGAAAATATTGTTACCATCACTACAGTAAAAAGTTATGTGATGTTGGATTTTATTATGTCAAATTATATATAGAATCTATATCAATTTACAAGTAATGTAAGTCATATTTCATATTTAGTATCCACCAATTATCATCATTTTATGTTATGATGAACAATAACTTCTAATAGATGTTAGGTCCATTATATGTCACTTAATACCTGTTAATGAAGGGTATTTTGTTGTGAATGTGGGTATCTAAGACCTAAAATGAATAGTGGTTCTATTTCAACATATCCTGAAAACAAATAGTTATGAATGATGTTACCTTAGAACATTTTTATTGATACTTATACATCCACTAGATACATGGTAATTCCATTTTATTATATATCATATCTGTCGGTTATAATAGTTTCTAGGTATAATGGGGATTGTATGAACCATGAAGACAATGTTAAAGAAATATTATGGTCTATATACATCATACTAATTCAATACATGTGTTGTGTGAATATAATGTTTTGGGGAATTTTAGTCATCAATTATTTTTCACATTATGTTCTATCATGATGATATATTTTAATGGAGATTATGAGGAATGGCATGAAATGAAAAATGAAACATGTTTCTAGTTCCATTGAATATTATAGTCTATGTGAATGTGTATTTCTATTCATATAAGATATCATTATCAATTTTTTTCAATTGACCACATAATTTTATGTAAGAATAAAATTGGGACATATATGTTATGGTGGGGTAACATGAGTCAGATGTTTCAGTGGTTTTATCACAATTATTGAATAATCAAGAGTGGATTATTCACTTCTAAAATGAAATGATATCTCAATCCCATTGGAAAAGGATAATTGGTCCTTTATTTAGTCCATATCCACAAATATTAATGGTATATATATCTAATATGGTTGTGGATAAATCAGTGTAGGATTATGAAATGATGTTTGTATCACAAAAAAAAATAGATATCAAGAGACATAAATATTATATCACATTATATATATTTATAGGAGGTTTTTGTTGATGTGAAATTCCATTAATCATTAGGAAATATTTTTTGTTTCTATATAACACTCTATGTATATTAATATTACTCAATTATATTGAGAAATAGTCATACATGTTCACATACATTGTGTATCCACATGTTTTATCTATTCGGATGATTTAGATTTTAATTTTTAGCAGGCCCCACACATGGGGTCTAGTGAATATCTGAGAATGAACAGAAAAACCTATAATATAATAATTAAATTATTCATATAGTGAATAATTATGGTTGAATTTATTTTTCAACATATTCAAATGTAAAATAATTATAAAAGATATTATGAAATGATTTATTTTTTAACAAACATTACACATTTACGGTTTTCCAAAAAATAATTTTTGGAACAATCTGTGTAAATGGAATATAATTAATCAAGTGAAATTAAATAATATCAAAATATAGTTGTTAAATATTCAGGAAATTAATGGCAGGTCTATTCAGTTATTCATCATTTTTTAGGACTCTATAAGCTGTTAAAATTATTTGCGGGCTTTAGTGATATTTTTTATGTTTAACCTACTATTTAAGCTCGTTTTTAGCCATAAATATTGGAAAAAACTATTACAAAGAAATAGAGTGAATCATCCCTCTCCTCCCCTCTACCATCTTTTAGTGAGAGAAAATAAGTTGATAATACAGTTGAATGGATCTTTCATCCTCAGATTGGGTTAATGTTCTTCACATATTGAAAAAGATGATTTAATAAGACATTTTTCACAATCTATAACATATGAATTGAATAAAACTATTTTATTAGTTTTGATTCCCATGTAGACAATATATAAGACACGTCATTGAATTCCTCAAGATCAAATCAGTTTTCTGAATCAATCTATGCTTCATTTATGGTGTGGTTTTACTTATAATGATTAATGATATATTTAAAACAGAAAATATATGGGAGAATCCAGGAAGAGAGATTAAGATTCTATATATAGGAATGAGTTCAGTACGTAAAATTTAATTAAAAATTAATACTTTTATAATCCCATTGTTCCATCAATTGGAAATAGAGATTTCAGGAAATATTAAATTCATGATATTTATTAAATTTTCTAGAATATGGGTAGAAAAATTTCATATGGTCCAAATGAGATTGAAAAAATATCAATAATACTTCAAGTCATCATGTAATGGTTATTTATAGATCGAATGATTACTATACTAATATTAGACATTAAATTATAAGATAAAAAATGGAATTTTTTTTCATTTGAATAGTATAATGTGGAGAATTCACATGAATAGACCCCTGAGTTGGTTGTGTTAGGAAATCAATTGTTGGTGGTGTTTGGTCTTCCACAAATACTATAAAAGTTTTAAAGAATTGATTTGTTTCAAATGATTTATGGAGAGTTCTCGCATGTTACTATCACATGAACAATACCACTAGATATTGTTATCCTTTTTTTCTTATGAAACCCACAACATAGGAAATTTTATCCAAAATGACACGTTATATGTTATATATAACATGAAAAATTATGAAAAAATAGTTAAATCCATTTTATTTAATATAAGAGCAATATTCTAGGGGTAATTTGAAGTATAAAAAAATAATTCAAGTAATTTTGATTCTATTATAATAATTCAAAGTAAATTATTGTTTAATTTTGTATTTTTTAATTTATATTGAATTATAATGGAATTTTGATACATAAAGACCTATGATGGACTGTTTACTAGAAGGTTTACATAATTATTAAATTCTTAAATACATAAATTGACTTATTTTATTAATAATTAATTTTTAAATAGTATTTTTGATGGCCTATTAACTGCTTTATTATCATTGAATTTATAATGATATGCCTGTATGTTTTTGAGTAATATAAATTTAACTATGCATCTCAAGATTCCAAATAATTTCATGTGGGTGTGTGTTATTAAAATGAATGTGTTTTTGATCACATAATTTTAGTCAAAAGTTAATGATGATAAAAATAAGAATGGATGTAAGTTGAAAAGGTGTTTTAACTTGGTTTTGTGCAGCGATCATGTAGTTACCATATGATTTTATTTGATACATAATTAAATTGATAACTCATACTATGGATAAACTGATGATCAAATCATTTTTTATTTGTTTGATTAATCATGGATAATTTATTTTGAATTTGTGGATGATACACGGTCACACTGAATAATAAAGGAGCATCAATTGTGTAACATTCTAGGTAAATAATGAATATTAAATTTTCATAGTCATTAATATTTTTTAATTAAATATAAGTTTTAATTTAAAGGGGATGTTAGTTATGATAGAGTACTCAACATGAAACAACATGTTTCTTTGAAATATTACATTGTACACAACGTTGAGTTATACTGGAAAATAATAATATAATATTATTTTAAATGGTAGTTAACGCCAACCCATTTCATTGGCCAAAATGAATAGAAATATCAATATTATTATTAAACATTTTCTTAAATGTCTTTAAATTTATCCAATAAATTTTATAGGAATAAAATGAGAATGAATCTGATTTTATGTATGGAGTACTCTAATAATTATTAAAAGGTATTTTTACCACCTTTTGATGGTGAACCCATTTTTAATCTAGTTTTTGTCAATTTTATATGTTTCATTTGAAAAAATAATATTATTATTTAGAAGCAGGATATCAAAAATTACTTTGGCTAAATTTTTGGTATTTTTATGATAATGGTTATTTTTTAATGAAAAGTGAAAAATAGTACATTTTATGTCAAAACTATCATTTCATATGATATATCAATGTGGTATATTATCTTTAAAAATAGGGTTTAAAGTGTAATTAGATTATATCTTAACTGTTTTATCTAATATAGGTTGTTGGAATCCATTTCACTTTTAAATTGGACATAAACACATGTCAATCTTTTGAGTGTTTTTGATATCTTAAAAACACGCTTTCTTTTTTCGACAATGAGAATTAATTTGAAATTTATTAATTCAATTTATATTTTTTTTATATGGAAACATAGAAATATGTTTAAAATTCAGAATATCAAAATTTTCTTTCGGTGAATTTTTAGTATTTTTCAGAAAGCCTTCCATTTTTGTTGAATAGTGAAAGCACTACATAGTAGGTAAAATAACGACTTTTTCTTTTCAATTAAATTATTCCACTCCTGTGAAATAAATTTAAAAAATCCAACATACATGGTTGTAATCAGTAAGTAAATAATTTTCAATGGGATGAAAACAATTTTTGTGGAATAGTAATATTTTTATTTACTACGGTTAATTGCAAGTAGGGTAATTCGTGGTAAAAATATTATTATAATAATATAAAATTATGTTACCACTTGTCCTAAAATAATTTTATGTGTCAAACCTGACCTATAAAATCGATGGGTGATTCCTTTGGTCTGTTAAACCCATTTGGGTAAGATAATGACATTAATTACTTTTTATTTAATGTAAAAAATAAAACTATCATAAACCTTATTACATTTTCGAAAAAAATTAATGTGGGGTTATATAATTGATATTTTTGACTATAAATAATCAATAGAAAGAAAAAAATATTTCATTAATCATGGTAATTTATTTAAAATATTTTGACCTTAGATATATTTATTTATTTATGACACGATAATGATGTAATGATTACCTCATTAATGAATGTTTTAATGAAATGGGATTATGAAAATTAAAATAAGTATATTTTGTAACTTTTTATGCTATCCAAAAATTTTAGAGATGATGATGACTTGTTATTTTTAAATTATTGATGATTTTTAGAATGAACATGTTTTTTTTGGTTTTTTTAAAATTTCATGATATGAATAGTATTAATATTGAAATAAATTACTTTATAATCAATTAATATTTTATTAAATGATAAAATAGTCCTTAAATATAAAATTCTGCCAAATGACATATAAGATGTTATAAATAGAATTAATGATCCATTTTGGGTATATTTTATTTTTATAGTATCTTTATTAACTATATAGTATGAATATAGAAGAAAACATTGTAAAAGTCAAATTAGTTAGCTCAAGGTTAATTCTAAATGATATGGTTAGAAATGAAACCCAAACATGTCTCAAACATTTTAGTTGAGAGGATTTCTAATCATTGTCATCTTATCTTAGAATTTAACATGCTTGGGTCATTTTGAAACCGAAATTTAGTTTATAATAAAATAATATTTTGAAACTTTCATAAAGAGCCCCCCCCCCTTCACCCTTATAAAATGCCATCACCTCTAACACTTAATCACACCTCTCAAGTTCCACAGATTGTCCACCCTTGGACCAAAAAAGCTCCAAAAATCCCTATATTCTTTCTATAATCTGTAACATAGGAAGATGGCACATCCAGAAATCCTTTTGGTTCAAACCAAAGGAAGTCACACGATTTAAAGGTAACGTCTTCTTTCAAATTATCTTCTTTTAATTTATGTCATCACCCCATATGCACAAATTATTCATTTTATATATAAAAAATAGTATCTTAAATATAATTGGTTGTTTTTATGAGATTTATTCTAACTACAATTACACACACATCTACCTAATGGGTTATGAACATACTTTTTCTGTGAACGCCAAACTACTGCATCACAAAACGATGATTGTTCAATATTCTACTACCACCTCTTATAGAGGCCATTTTCATGAAACTATAATTATATAAGATATTTATGATATGTATGTTATATCTATTCTTCTGTAAATCTCTTTTATAACATACCATTATTCTTTTCATGTTGTATATATAAAATAATTTTATTTGAGGATGGGGGGACTACTGCCCCCTAAAATTGATATGACTCGTTAATACCATACATGGAACGTATAAAAGCCAATGTTAATGAAAATACATAATATATATAAAATATGATACTATATTGTAATAATAATTTAATTTATTTTAAAATGAAACAAATGATTGGAAGTACTGTTTATGCGTACGTACGACTTACCGTCTCCATGAACGGTGCATTTCATTTTAATATATACAAATGATATGGAATATTATAAATACATATATACTAGATATATATGAAATATATATATATATATATATATATAATTAATATCATTTATAAGATAATGTACTTCCTATAACATGGACAATTTGAAATTATAAAAAGTTCATTTTTGACTCAAGTTCCGAACATCGACAAAATGTCCAATGTGAACTCAAATAATTAACTGATTGTTATAGCAAGGTAATAAGTGAAATAAAACTAAAAATAAACTCTAAAAGGGATATTATTAAATTATATATTAACTTGTGTATATTATTCTGGATATTAAAGAACGAATGAGTCAAGTTAGACACAAGGTAAGGGACTTAATCTCAATATAGTTTTAATGAGGCATGTTTTGATAATATACACATCCTTCTTCTAAATTGTTTATAGTAAAACCTATTAACTTTTAATTTTATTCATTAAAAGTATTTTTTCTATGAATAATTTTTCTAAAGGAAAAAAGGAATGTTTTATGTGGCGTCAATGACCTCTCCACTGTCGTAATAGTTATTTGGTTTCATCTAAAACCTTTATTGTTTGATAAAATGAAAAAGAAACCTCTTATTCTATTTTTGGGTGTTTTGGTATAGAAAATTGTTTTTTAAATAGATTAATTTATTTCAATATATTGACATGTTTTTCTGTGATTTCATATGAAACGATATAATTGGAATGTTTATATTTTAATTATTTTATGTTTTATGATTTTAAAATAGTAATTGGACATTTGACATGTGGTTACATTATAAACAAAATGATGGGTGGTGCCATGATAAAACAGAATGGGTGGTTACATTATAACCTCCAATTCAATCAGTATAGAAGTTGGACATATGTCTATTCCATTTAGTGATATGTGTGGATGTCGACAGTATGGTTATTCCATTTAAGTATGTTTATGTCTTGGTTATCTTTATATGTTATGTGTGTGTTCTATGGTTTTTAAAGTAATTTTTTGTTTAGAAAAGGGTATTTAATGAGATACTATTTCATGAAGAGTACTTACTACTTCATAATATTGAAAATTATTACTTTTGACAATGTATTGATGGTTTTTTTGGTTTTAAAAATAACATTATTCTTTTTTTGTGTATCCATTATTAGGATTTTTATTCTCATTCCATGTTTTTGATATGTTTGTTATATGACATAAAGTGGATTATGGTAAAGGATGGGATTAAAGAAATGTAAGGTTGATTAAAACCTGGATCTTATCATGTTTCTTTTATTTTATGCATTTTTATTGTATGAAATAAATGGATACTGAGTAGAAGTTTCTATCTGTATTATTCTAATTGTTACTTATAAGTTATGACCTAATTATCTAAATCATTAAACATAAAAATATCATCAATGTGGATTATTAACCTAATTCAAGATTATGTAATTTTATGGCTAGGGCTATTTTGTTGGTATCATATGTTGGTTTAGATAAATTTAGAGGCTACAGTGTTCTTTAAACATAAGTGACATAACCATAATGAGAAGTGTAATACAAAGAGTCATAGTTATTTTAGATAAAGTGAATTATTTTAAGATAATATGAATAAGTATATCTTATTGTTTACCCTACTTATAATAAATTATATGATGATTTCTCGGATATACTCACACCGACCATTTGGTTATAGTAAATGGATGGATCTTGCAGGAACCAAAGTAACAATGGATGTGATGGAAAATTTGGTGGTTTTCTGAATGAGCTATGGAATGAAATGGGTGATGCCATGGGATCTCTTGTCATTATTCTTAACCAGCAATATGTATTAATGATTTTCCACCTATTCATTGGTGAATATTATGAGGCATTATACATGTGAGAGTTGAATCCCAATGGGAGTTCATGTAATATACCTAAATTTAAGTATTTTCAAAAATTTATATGACATAGATATGAATATAAGAACAATGGAAAATGCATCAAATGTATTTGAAGGTATTTATGATGAGTTAATAATGGTTATAAATCAATAACCTGCCATAGAAAAAGGAAGCATCGGTTTGACTACAGGAATCAGAAAGAAGTTCTTTCCAAAGGATCAATTTAATGTTTTAAATGTGGTGTGCATGATCATTATACAAATAGATTTCCTATGAAGATGTTTCGGGAATGGGATCCAAAGTATCATACAAATATATGTTTACCAATACCTAATTCCATTCGTAATTAAGTATGAAGATACAGAAAATGACCAATGAAAGGTATGTATTATTTCATAACTGAAGTTTTGACAATATTGAATATTAGGTTATGATTCATTTTTTTAGTAAATAAGTATTATGTATTATGTCGGAGAATAATGGATAATGGATCATGATGAATGTTGAATGATTAAGAAGTATACATATAAGTGATTAAAGAGTTATGGTATATTTTAGGATGATGAAATGCTTGAAAGTATTAAGGCTCTTTTGATGATGGGATTACATTTGTGGTATTTTATTAGTTTTTGTAAACCGGAAGTTTGATATGTGAAAAAACTATTCCAGGAAGAATTATATTTTCTTTTGTGTACATATTTATAATTATATATTTGGGTTTATGTGATCCTTTAGTTTGAGGAAATTATATGTTATTACTTTTAAGGATGAAAATGTGAGGTATGAGATGACATTTGAGGTTAAAATATTAAATGGTTATTTATGAGGAATTTATCTCCATTTTGGGAATGTTATAATATTTTATATCTTTTAGAAAAGGAAAACATGTAGACTGTGTGACAACGTATCACATCATACCCAGATGAATGGAATCAAACCCATAAACAAAGTGATATTTGGATTTATCACCTATGGAAGAACTACATGACGTCCCTAGTTAGTATGAATTATTATTTTTAGTTAGATCATTTTATTTATCAAGAATATAATTATTTGGGATATAATTTTCTATCAAATGGATATCCTTACTATTTGAAAATGATTTGGTGACTAAGTGATAATGGTTATTTCAGAAGACATTTCCTATTTTGGGAACACATTCTGCTTAATGAAAATAGAATATAATGTGATTAAATTTTAGTAGTAATGGATGAATTTTATTTGGAAGAATATTGGTTTTTACTGTGGGAATATGGTGATTTGGGTTATTTATAGAAATGATTAACCAATCATAGAGAAAATGTGATTAGGTTAATTAACTTCAGTATCAAACATTATGAGTATACAATTTTATTTGGAGATAACTTTTAATATTTTTTTGGAAGACTGTGTGATCAAATCATTCAAAATTTTGGGATTCATTCATAGTTTGGATTTCATTGATGAATTTTAAGGACAATTGTTTATTAAATGGTGTTTGTTGAAAATTGGGTTTTAATTGTCGAATTTTGGAGATTATGAATAATATTTATTTTTATAATAGATTATTCATTATTGGGGTTATCTAATATTATACTAACAATTTTGTTTTTGTATAATTTCTAAAGATAGGGGAAATATTTAGTTCATTATATGTGTATTTTGTGATTCACTTGATGGTTATTTTAGCACTTTTTATGTGACTAATTCATATTTAATACTAATAGTTTGTATATAAGAAGAGTTTTTGGTTGAAATTAAGTAAATGATTAAAGTATAAGAACAAGTAACTATGTGTCCTTATGTTCATATTCAAGATCATAAATAAATTCCTAAACATTATAAAAGGTAACATAAAAGGAAAAATTTTCTTTTTACTTTTCCTATTGGGAAAACAATGAACATTTAACCCATCATATGTTTTTAGTTTTCTTGTTGTTTACATTCTCATTATCAGTTTTAATTTCACTCTTCTTCAATAAATGACACTTAGTTTATCCTCTATATCATTGTTTTCATAGAATCCTAGAATGGGTTATTTCGGTTAAAATTTTTACTTTTACAATTTGTTTTAAAGTGGTATTATTATTGACTTTTTTCTGATGTGGGTTTTTTAATGAAGTTTCTCAGCCTAATTTTAAAATTATGTGGATGCAATTTCCAAAATGGCGAAGGATATAACATCCCATGTAAACTAAGAATATAAAAATTTCATATTTATTAATATTATTTAATTAAATAATAATTTTTATCTTATGGGAATGTTAAGTATGATGGAGTACTTAACACGCCACAAAAAGTTTATTTGAAATCATATATTGCACATAACATTGAGTTATACTGAAATATAATATTGTAATATTAATTTAAATTGTAGTTAATACCTAACTGTTTTATTTGAGAGACTGAAAAGATCTAACCCTATTATGATTAATCATTTTTCTTAAATGTCTTTACATTTTTCCAATAAATTTTACAGGCTTAAAATGAGAAAGAGTCTGATTTTAAGCATGAAATACTCTAATAATTTTTCAAAGATAGTTTTACGGACTTTTTTTTGTGGACCCTTTTTAATTATTGTATTTGTAACTTTAATATGTTTTATTTGATATAATAAACTTTTTCTTTAGAATAGGGATACCAAAATTTAATTTTTTGTAAATTTTTGGTATTTTTCGGATAATGTTCATTTTCTAATGAACAGTGAAAAATACTTTTTTATGTCAAAACTGACATTTCACATTATTTATTAATATGGTTAGATTATCATTATAGATTGTTTTAATGTGTGATTAGATTATATTTTTACCATTTATTCTAATGTTGGTCATTAGAAACAATTTCACTGTTAAATTAGACATAAATACATGTGAATCTTTTGGTAGTTTAAACTTCTTAAAAACATGCTTTCCATTTCAGACAACATGAATTAATTTTAATTTAATTATTTCAATTTATAGGATTTCAATTTGGTAAAATAGGCATCGTTTTTTAATTATGAATATCAAAATTATCATTCGGTGAATTTTTCATATTTTTCAGAAAACCATCAATTTTTTATGATTTGTGAAAACACTACATAGTAGTTAAAGAAACAGATTTTTTCTTTTAAATGAACGTTTATAGCTTCTGTGATTTGAATTCCAATAACCCAACATGAATGGTTTTCATCAGATAGTAATACATTATTCAATGGGATAGAAGTAATTTTTGATGAATAGTATCTTTTGATTTTAATTTACAGTGTGTAATGTTAAATCGGGTAATTCAAGGTTAAAATTATATTATAAGAATATAAAATTATCCTAAAACTTATCATATACTTATTTGGTGAGTCATGGCCATACAATATGATCCATGTGTTATATATTTGGCCATTTATAACCCTTTGGGAAATATAATGACATTAATAACTTTTTATTTATTTTAAAAATGAAAATATCAAAAACATGTATTATCTTGATAAACCGATTTTAATGTGGGGTTATATAGTTGATATTTGGGAAGATAAATAATCATTAGAAATTTAAAAATATTTTGTAAATCATGATAATTTATTTATAATTTTTGGACATCAAATAAATTTATTTATTTATGACACAATGAGGATGTAATGATTACCTCATTAATGAATATTTTAAATAAACAAGACTATAATTATTAAAATAAACATATTTTAAACTTTTTATGCCATGCACTAATTTTATAGAAGAGGATGACTTTTTATCATTAAATTAATGTTTTTTTTTGAAATAGTAATGTTTTTTTAAGATTGTTTAAAACTTATGATATGAATATTATAAGAATTGACATAAATGAGTTTTTAAATAAATAAATATTTTATTAAATGATAAAATAACCCTAAGAATCATTGACTCGTCCCTATGACATATATGATGTTACAAATGGATTTAATTATCCTTTTTTAATCTCTTGTAATTTTATAGTTACTATACTAACCACATAGTATGAATATACAAGAAGACATGATAAAAGGTTAATTAGAGATATAAGGGTTAAAGCTAAATGATAAAGTTAAAAATAAAACCAATAATTGTATAAAACCAATTGGTAGAGATAATTTTGAATAACAATCAACTTATTTTAGAATTTAATATTTTTTAGATCTTTTGAAAATGATATTTCATTTATAAGAAAGTAAAATTTTAAATCCTTCCTAAAGAGCCCCTCCCCCCCTTATAAATAGATATCACCTCTAAAACTTACTGACACCTCTCAAGCCCCTTGGATCATCCATCCATATCCCTAATAAGCTCTAAAATTCCTCTATATATTCTATAAGACTTACTTTAGGTATATGGAACTTCCGGAAAGCCGTTTGGTTCAAACTGAAGGGAGTTACCTGATTTAAAGGTAACATCTTCCCTCAAGTTCTATTCTTTTATTTTACATATTCACTCCCTATGCTCTTATTATTATTTGTTTATATAAATACCCCAGTATCATAAATATACTATTTTTTTGTTATTATATGTATTCGTTCTACTCATACACACACCTCCGTCTAATGCATAAAGATCATATTGTTTATGTAGATGTCGAACTACTGTGTCATGAAACGATGATTGTTCAATCTTCTCTGACCACCTCTTATGGTGTCCATTATGATGGAACTATAATTATATGTTATATTTATGATATTAGTGTTATCTATATTCTTCTATAATACTCTTATAGAGCATACATTTATTCTTTTCATTTTGTATATATACGATTATTTCATTTGACGAAGGAAGAACCACAGCCCCCTCAAAGTTATTTGAATCGTTTATACCATACATGGAACGTATAAAAGAGGGTGTTAATGAAAATATGTAATATATATAAAATATGATATTATACTGGAATATTAATATACTTTTGTATTATTTTGTTTGCATTTCTTTTAATATTTGTAAAATTAAATGGAAGTAGCGTTCATGCGTATGTACGACTTACTATCTCTATGAACGGTGCATTTCATTTTCATTATTCAAATGATATAGAATATTCTTAAAACATATATAATGGATATTAATATATATATAATGAATATAATTTTGGAGATAATTTACATCCGACCACCTGGACAATTTTTAATTATAAAAAGTTCATTTTTGACTCAAGTTACGAACATCGACAAAATGTCCTATATGAACTCAAATAATTTACGGATTTTTATAGCAATCTAATATTTAAAATAAAAAAAATAATAAACATGAAAAATTTTCTTAAACACATGTATATTAACTTAATTTTATTATTTTTAAAATTAAAGAATGGATGAGTCAATTGCGACACGAGTTTAGGGAGTTCGTCTCAATAACATTTTATTGAGGAATGTTTTGATAATATACAACTCCATCTTCTAAAAAATGTATAAAAAACCCCTTTTACTATTAATTTCATTAAAAAATGATTATTTTTCTAGAATTTTTTTTTCTAAATGGAAGAAGTATTTTTTAATGTATATGGCAACAATGAACTCGTCACCGCATTAATCGTTATTTGGCTTCCTCTATAGGACATAATTTTTGTTATATGAAAAAGTAACCCCTTATTCTATTTTTCGGTGTTTTGTTTTAGAAAATGGGATTTGAAATGGATTTATTACTTAAATATCATGAAATTTCTTCTTGTGATAGAAAATGACATGATATTAGTGAAATTATTATATTTGTAATATTTTATGTGGTACAGTTTTATAATGGTACTTGATCATTTGATGGGTGGTTACGTGATAACCCAAATTACGGGTGGTGTCGTGATAAAATAGGATGGGTGGTTACAATATAACCTTTAATTTATTGGGTATGGAAGTCAGTCATATGGCTATTCCATTTAGTAATATGTGTGGAAGTCGACCGTATGGTTATTCCATTAATGTATCTTTATGTCCCAAGTTACCTTTATTTGTTATGCGTGAATTCTATGATTTCTATGGAAATATTTTGGATAAAAAAGGTATGAAATGAGATTTTATTCAGTGAAGAGGATTTACTACTTCATAAACCTAATATGTATTACTTCTGATAATTCATTTATGGTTTATTTTTTGTTTGAAAAAAAAAAACAGTTTTCCTCTTTTCTATATCATTTACTAATATTTTTATGCTCATCCAATATTATTGAAATGTTTTTCACATGACATAATGTGTATTTGGTTCGAGGTTGAGATCATGGAAAATTCATGATGATTAAAACATGGAACTAATCATGTTTATTTTTTTAAAAGTTTTTATATTATGAAAAAATGGATACTGAGTAGAAGTGTCTACATGTAATATTCAAATTGTTATGTATATGTTATGACAAAACTATCAAAAGCTATAAACCTGTAAGGATCCTCGGTGTTTATTATTAACTTAATTCAAGATTTTTTAATTTTTAACTCTAGGTCCTTATAAATGGATTAAATAAATTCACATATGAGATTATTTTACTCATTTAACGCATTATTAAATTCGTGCCTGAAAACAATACATTATTCAAGATAAAAAGAATCATATTTTAGTTTTAAATAAAAATGGATTTAAATTCCCAAATAACATGTTTTATGTCATCCCCTTCTATAACATCAGTTTGAAAATAAAATTGTTATGAGCTTCTCTTCAATCGTGGTTAAGGCTTCCTCTAACTATTATAGAATTAATTTGATATTTTTTGACTAAATTAACTACTTTCTCCATCAAATAAGGATTCATCATTTGATTTTTTTAATTTAATAGGCATATCATTGGGTACTTATGAGTTACACTTTGTAGGAAAGTGACTTCACTCAACTACTAAAAGGATATATGAGTAAATTAGTTTGGGATGACAAAATCTTACCTTGAATATATTGGTGTAGTTGTGCACACATACCTTAGAGTATGAGGGGTCTATTTAAAGATATATAATAGTATATCACACAATTTTTTGGGTATAATTAATAAAATATTTTAGGGCTACTATGACATGAGAAAATAGTTGGAATCATTTAAGATTACTAAATCATTTTTTATTTAAATGAAGTAAACACAATATAATTACTAATAATCATCTATTTTATTTGAAAAATAGAATGTAATCCAAAAAATCACTATGATATATTTTTTTAAATTACATGTTTGAGATTGGAAAAATATTTAAGGGTTGTATTGGTTATTTCAAAATGTACTTTAAGGTAAAATGAAATTATATTCATTAATGTTTTCAGCACATATTGAGAAACACCTAGAAGTAATTAAGGGTCAAAAGAATGAATATTTTAGGATCATGGGTGATGTACTTGTGGATTAAATAATAATGGAGGAATCATTGTCTAGTGAGTTAAAAAGGAAATATGATGACACAAATATTAAACCATGATCCTTCTTAACTGAAAATATTGTGAGTGCATATAGAAAAAAACTAATGGTTTTATGATTACACTAAAAACGTGCAAATGGATATTTGGATTCATATTTAATCATGACAATTCAACAAATCTCATACATTTAAACTGTTTTCGGGATTAATTCATATTCATTGAGTGTTATATAATGAAATATATGGGTAATAACATTAATATAATTAATATATGTTTTTTAATTAATATAAGAACATAAATAAAGTACATTAATTAGTTATTATTTTGATCAATTTGGAAGATATGGTAAAAATGGAAAAACTAAATTACAGTACCAAATAATAATTTGAAACAAAATTATATGAATCTAATGATAATGAGTCATAGAATAAAATGTTAGAAAATATTTTTCAAACATGGTAAGACTGGTTAATGGTAGATAAACTTCAATGAATTTAATATGAATAGAGTAGAAAATTTTAATTCAATAATATTCAACATTGAATGTGACAATTATATTTAATTTCAGTGGTATTAAATACTATATGTCTGTAACATATTTTTTATTAGATATATATACCATGAAAGGTTACAAATATGAATAAAATATAGGGTAAATTCTCCACCTAGATAATAAAGAGTGGTTCCTTTGACATCTGTGAGAACCACATAAATATTATTTATGAGGGAATATTTTTTATTATTATAATCTATTATTTAATCCAATGAAAATATTTATCTCATTATTTATTAGACTCAAAGGTAAATTATTAATTTTACTATAAATGTTGTTTTTGTTTTCTCAAACACAATTAGTCATTTTTTAATAATTAAATTATAAATAAAAATTAATGAATATAGAAATCTGGACTCAGTAATTTGATGTTTTCTCAAGATAGTTAATTATCATGTAAAAATATATGTAGTTTTCGATGATATTCCCATAATGTTGTTTATATTTGTTAGAGACAAAAAAATTATGTATCATTAACACACATACTTGTCATATTTAGAAAAATTAACCCTTATAATTTAATATAAATCACACATGTTTATAGAATTAATTCAACAATAAACGAAAGAAATATTCTAATAAGAAGAGAGTGAAAATTTTATATACATTATAATATTAGTTTATGAATTTTATTAAATGTAAGAGTTATCTAATAAAATTAATATTCTGAATAATTATTTTTTAAGGCTGACAAACCAAATAATATCATAACTTTAAATTCAATGATGGTGAAATTTTTTTAGTGAATTTATATCTAAAAGATATATGCTCATAGAGGTGAAATACATGATTTTGGTAAAGTAAAACTTATTATGGATCTTATATTCATTTATTTATCATTAAAATGTAATATGGATTAATTAATATTCTATAATAACATTATTTTCCTAAAATAATTTATTTTAGTAAAAAAAGTTTAATAAAATATTTTAAATGTCTCGAAAAAACAGTTATTTTTTACAAACATTTTTTCATATAATAGAGTAAAAAAATAACAATATGAAAATTATAGTGAAATGGTGGATATAATTTAAGCTATATAATGAATTAAATTCATTATTTCACTAATCTATTCATTTATATGAAAAGAGTTTGATAGGGCTATGTAATAAAAAAATTCATCATGAAAATCACATAGTGCATCATTGGTAATTTTTATAATTCTTTCATAGGATATTTTATAAGTAACTAATAAATATTTGATATAGTAATGTGTTATAATATATTTATATAAACGGTTGTACATCTATGTATGTAATTTATGGATCAATATAAATATGAATAAATTCAATGCATGGGATTTAATAATTATTTATAAAAGAAAACATTAAATATGATCATTGTGAAAATAATAAGTCAGAGACACATAATTTATATGAATCATAAAAATAATATAGGTGGTTTTATTTTCAATATGATTTTTGATATATTATTACTTAAAAATAATAATTTTTATAGGATAAAGTAAATTTGTTAAAATATAAATTACAAGTGATTTATAATTTAAAAAAAAATTATTACATATTATAATGTAATATTTTTTGTAGATTATATCTAGATGATGGAAAATTATTAGAGGGTATTCAAAAAATAGATCACATAGGTGGTAAAATCATGGTACTAGAATGGTTCAATTCATTTCATGTCATCGTTGTTGAAAAAAATATATGAATTAAACATTTTAAAATAACAGTCCTTGAAAATTTAATACCAATTGTTTCTAAACTAAAAACTATATTACGAGAATAAATATATTATCTATCCATATGCTCAGACTAGAATTGGATTTCACCTTAATGTAAGGTAATAATTTATACAACTTATAGAGATCTATTTACAGATTAATTCTAGAATCTTTATCACTGAATAATTATTTTAAATGAGTATTGTCTATATATTTTTAATATTTTTGTGTGTGTGCAAGTGTTATCATTGTAAATATGATGAATTCATATGTATAGAAATAATAGTTCTATAACTATCTTATAATGGAAATAAATAATCTATATGATGATTGAAATTAGGTATTAACCAAAAATCTAGGGGAAATTATAGACATATGTATATCCGTGGGTTACATAGACCATGTAAATGTATGTATACTAATACTATACTGAAAACTTTTGAGAAGGAATTGCGTCCAATATCACATGGGAGAACTATCCTCAAGAAGATATACATTGGACATTTGAGGAGATTAAAATGGATATTAAAATTTTATATTATTCAGGGATGAAATGAAAACATATTACATTCTATGACATAGATATGATATTTTCTAAACATGTATCTGGGTGGAAAATATCATATTAATCCTTGAGAACTGTTAATGATATAGTTAGAGATATCAAAAAGTACACTAAATGTTATGATCGATATGTATCTATTACTTGGATATTATGGAACACTTCTTATATGGGGGGTGTAAACAAGTCATACTATATATCAATAAAATCTATTATAGAAATCATGATTACAAAAATAGATATACAAATTCATCGAATATTTTTTAACTAAATCAATAAATACAGTTTATATTGTGACTTATGATGAAAATAAAGTCGTATCAAATAAAAAATTATTATTTCAGTTCATTGAGTCATACCTAGGGGGTGAAGTATTATAATAAAATTTTTATTTTATAAATATTAAAAAATATAATATTGAAAATATCATTATAATTTACCACATCCATAATCCAAAACTCTATTCCCAGACCAGTGGTCACTAAAATACGTCCTGAAAACCTCCTTGTACGGTAGAGACTATTAACTAGAACGGATGTAATTGGGTTCTAAAATGATGAAACTATACCTTATGTATTAAGGAGTTAAAACAAATTAAAATAACCATCATCTATAATATACCATAACCATCATAGTATATAGATATATTAATAACAGAATGTAATAATATGATATGTGGAAGCATAAATTATGTTATGAAAGATAGATCCCCCACTATGATGATCAAATGTACATAATAAAAAATGAAAATAAATAAATATAGAAATAAACAATGGATGAACCACTACTATAATTTTTTAATAACCTCATCATAATCTCTACATTCCATATAAGAGTCCATATATTGATCTTACTATCTCAATCATCCACTTATCCCAAATGTACAACAAGAAGGGGATGATTCGGTTACTATATGATGTGGTAGAATATGAAGTGTATGTGTATTTAAATCATTAAGAACCATATTTTTATAATAAACCATAAATGAAATGTCTTATATTATTTAATATTCTCAAATAAATAAATTAATTTCTTGAAATAAATAATCAAAACAAACAAAAAATAATGCTTCGATGATAGAATTTATTTGAGCACATCTTGTGAAATATCCCATCTGATATACCATGATCCATGAATTTTTTTATCCTTGTGTCTTTGAACATAATATATCATTTAGGCTTCAACTAGTGAAATGGTGTCTATAAGCACGTTGTGATATCCATTCCCCCCAACATAACATAATTTTGCCTGACATTAATATATATCTTCAATCATAGAACTGGGTAATTCTCCATGAATTATCCTTAAAAATATACATGATCATCCATGTCTTTATATTCATAGAATCCCCACTAATAGAATAAATGATCTCTACTATAAGATTTTTCATAGCGGGGGAATAAGACCACATGTAACAGGGGACCCCCCTTCATGATTCTACTCATCTAGTTAAACATAGATCTCCCCTATGAAACTTTTTTATCTATGTATGATGGAACTCTCATATGGGAATTTTCTCAACCAATGATCTAACCTCCCCAAGGATTCATCAACATATCAATTAAACACCACTATTATGGTCATTTTCATAATAAAATAGAGAACACACCAAATGATATATTGTTACAACCTGGGTAAATAATGAATATGAAATATTCATATTTATTAATATTTGTGAATAAAATTTTAATATTACTTTAATGGTAATTCTATGTTCTGATGGCGTACCCAGTACACAACAATGAGTTTCTTTGATATCTTACGTTTCACACTAATAATATAATAATAATATTTTAAATTGTATTTAACGCCTAGTCATTGTAATGATTGGAATGAACAGAACAATCTAAAAAATGTTTATATATGTTTGTTAAATATTTTTTACATTTATCCAATAATATTTAGAGGCTTAAAATAAGAAAAGAATTTTATTTTAAGAATAAATATTCTAATGCTATTTAAAAGGTCGATTAACCCGCTTTTGATGGTGATACCTTTTTTAAAACTACTTTTTGCCAATTTTATATGTTATATTTGAGAAAATAAAATCCTTCTTTATAATATGGACATCAAATTTTACTTTCTATAATTTTTTTTCCGATAAAGTTCCTTTTTTAAAGAATACTGAAAATGGTGTATTATAATTCATACCCTCTTTTTAATTTAATTTATTTATATGGTTAGATTATATTTTTAATTTATTTTATGTTTATTTGAAATATATTTTTACCATTTAATTCAATTGGGGTCATTGAAATTAATTTCACAATGAAATTGGACATAAACAAGTGTCAATTATTTGATAGATAATGTTTCATAAAAACACACTATTTGTTTTGACATAGAGAATTAATTATAAAATTAATTAATGAAACTTATATGTTTTTAATTTGGTAAAATTTACATCATTTTTGAATTTGGAATATCAAATTTAATTTGGATAAATTTTCGGTTTTTTTTCTGACAAATGTTCATTTTTAATGAATAGTGAAGAATACTGCATTTTACTTAAAAACTTCTTTATCATCTAATTTAATTATATAGTCATATGGTCTTATTAATATGTTTTAGGGTGTGATTGAATTATGTTTTTATAATTTAATACAATTTTGTTCATTGGAAGTAAATTTACTTTTCAATTTGATGAAAAAAAGTCAATCTTTTGATAAATGTTTTCTTCTTAAAAACCCGTCTTTGGTTGTGACAAAAGGAATTATTTTTAAATTAATTACTACAGTTTCTGTGTTTGGAATTTTTTAAAATGAATTCCATATTTGTAATCAAAAGGTCCAAATTATGTAATTAATACTCTTTTGTTTTTGGACATTATGAATAGTAACGATGATAATTATCTTTAATTATCGTGATTAATTATTAATCGTGTAGTTAAGGGTAATAAAATAATATCATAATAATATTAAATGACCCTAACATGTGTCAAAATCTTCTTTTTTGATTCATGGCCGACCA
Organism: Viscum album; assembly: GCA_963277665.1. Taxonomy (NCBI): domain Eukaryota; kingdom Viridiplantae; phylum Streptophyta; class Magnoliopsida; order Santalales; family Viscaceae; genus Viscum; species Viscum album. The sequence continues at coordinate 2,042,909,884 of OY728150.1, read as the reverse complement.
TGGGAATATTTTTACCGAACTTGAGGGCCCATGGTGTCAATGGGTGTAATAGTTTTATTTATGACATTATTGTTTTTAAAGAAGAGAAATAAAACAAAGGTTTGTATATCCTCAGTAAAATAATTTTAATTTATTTTACATAAATTATCTCCTAGACTATAAATATTCATTGTAAATATAAAAATATATTATATATCATGGTTTTTTAGGACATTAAAATAAATAAATTTATTTATGACACCATGATGATGTAGTGATTACTTCATTAGTGAATGATTTAAATAAAATGAATAGATAAGGTATAATCTAAGACATAAAATTTTCTAAAACTTATTATATGGGTTTATTTATAACCCTTATCTCCTTATCCTTGAAATATATCATTGTGGGACCTTTAAAATCCTAAAACCATTTAATAATAAAGTAACATTTCAAGACATTCCAAAAGTGACCCTCCTCCTTCTTGTAAAAGGCCCCCACCTCCGCCACGTATCCACACCTCTCAAGACCTTGGCTCATCCATCCTATGCTCATATTATCTCTCCTAGTCGCTCTCTTACTCCAAGAGTCCTCACTTTGGGTAGAAGATTTCACAAGTAAGCCTTTTGCTCAAATCAAAAATAGTTACCCGATTTAGATGTAATGTCTTCTCTCGAGTTTCTTTTATTTTTCATCTTCACTCAGAAATATCATCGTATTATTTGACCATATAATAACACCATTATCCTCAGTATAAAAGTATTTTGTTATGATAAAGACTCTACCAACACTCACACACACCTCTGTTTAATGGTTAGAGAACATACTTTTTCTGTGGGAGACGAATTACTGCCTCACGAAACAATGATTGTTTAATATTATTTTAACATCTTTTAGAGTGGCCATTATGAGGTCACTGTAATTATATATGATATACATGGTATTTTTTTATATGATTCTATATTTTATTTTTAAATCACATCATGATGATTTTCATGTTGCTGAACTACGATAATTTAATCTGAGGAAATGTGGACTACCGCCCCCTCAACTGATATGACTCGTTCATGACAAACATGGAATTTATAAAGAATTTTATTAATTATCTTATGTTACCTATATAAAATATATATTAATTATTAATTATTATATATGTATATTTCTCATTTAATTTCAATTCCTTTAATATGACCAAAAAATGAAAGTGGTGCTCGTGTGTAGGTACGGCCTACCGTCTCCATGAACGGTGCATTTTATTTTTTTCTCCAAATGTTATGGAATATTATAAAATTAATATATACTAGATATATATGATATTAAAATAATTTATACCATTATGGAGATGATGTAATTATAACTTCATGGGAAATTATTTTCAAACAAGTTCATTTTTGACACATGTACTGAACATCGACAAAACGTATGATACGAACTCGCATAAATAACTAATTACTATATCAAGATAATATGTGATATGAATTCAATAATAATATTTAATGTATTTCCTTTATAAATTATAAATTGACCTATTTTTATTATTCTATAGTATATAGAAACGAACAAGACAAATCAGACATGAGGTGAGGGGATTTCTTATCTCACTTTTAATTCCTTGAGATTCCCATTATTGGCCAATTATTTATTTAATCTGGTTTATTTTGTAATTACATTTTATATATGTTATCATGATTCTATTTATTTTAATGGTACTATTTGATTCATTTGTTTCTTATTATCTTTTGATCATATGACTCGATTTATTACAACGAGGTAAGGGGTTTTTATCACACAATTTATTCTTGTGACATTCATGCTATACATGTCACTATCTTCATTGAGTGGTGTATGTACTACCCATTATTCTACTCTTTGTGTAATATAATTTCGTTTATTGGTATTTAAATCAATTTTTATAGTCTTTCTTCCATGGGGTGTACGTTTTGAATGTTACCCAAATTGGTAAGGTAACCTCTCTTCCTCCTCTTTTTAAAAGTATTCTTTTTGTTAGGTCTTTTAATTTACATATTCTTAATGTTGGGATATGTTTTTACATATCCTTATTTCAATAAATTTTATTTCCATGTGATGATATACCCTTTTTATCTCTCATCAACTCATTTTCGAAATTTTAAAGTGACATCATTAGGCTGTCGAATTTCAGTAAGGGATCTTCATAACCCAATTTCAATTATTTGGGTAAAACATCTACTACATGATTATGTAGTACTATGAATATCAGTGGATGACCTATGATTGTTTTACACATAATATCCACTTATATTGGGTGTATTTATATTTCTCACACATAATTATGTAATTGATTTATCCTTAGTCTAAGGATACGGTCATTGTACAGGACATCATCTCAATCTCCTTTCGTTGAGGCAAACTTTGATTTATATAAGACCTTCTTTTATTTGTTGAATAATAAACCCCTTTGACTTTTAATTTCATTCAAAAAAAATCTATTTACATAAATCATTTTACTGAACTACAAAAGTAATGTTTTGTCGTATGTATGTGTTGACAATGACTTCTCTAAGACCTTGACCATTATTTGATTTTCGGTTTACTTTACAAGCCATAATTTTTTTAAATGAAAAATAAATATCATGTTTTAATTTTCTTTTATATTGGTTATCAAAATGGTTTTGATAATTTTTGGATTATATTAATGTGTTGTATTGATATCTTGTGATTGAAATGTGGAAATGTTATGAAATCTTTATGCATGTTTTATGTGATACGATTATGTTATGGTTTATGGGAATTTTTCATGACGTCGGGTGGTTCTGTGATAAACTAAGGGAGGGTGAGCTCGAGTTAGCTCTCTAATGCATTGGGTAATGCGAAAGAGTTAAATGCTATGGTTTCTTTGAATAGATTTAAGGAATATACTGTGATGGGTACTCCCAATGTAACCATGATGGTTACTCCCTATGTAATAATGTTATGAATTCCTCAAGTTACCTTTAGGTTTTATGATTTGTATTTTTATTTCACAAAAATTATTATTGCATGGGATATGTTAAAAAGATTATGTTATGTATATATTGATGATCTAATGTTTTCTTTCTTTTTGTATCCCTTACTTATCTTTTTATGCTCATCCCATGTCTTTGAAAATTTTTTCATAAGAAATAAAGTGGAATAAGGTAAAGGATGGCTTCATAGAAATATCATTCTATCTAAAACATGGAACTAGACATGAACATTTTTTAAGAGTTTTTATTTTGGGAAAAAAATCGAAACTGAGTAGATGTGTCTACTTTTTAATCATTGATATGTAATAGTTATGTCCTAATTCTCTAAAACTCTACAACTGAAAAGATACTCAATGTGAATTATTCATTTAATTTAACATAATTAAATGTATTATGGTCGGGTCATTATAGTTGGTTTCAAAGGTCGGTTTAGATAACTTTAGAGGTCAGGGTATTCTTTAAGCACAAGTGACATTACCATAATGGTTAGGATTTTAGAAATAGTCATAATTATTTTTATATAATGAATGATTTTAAGATAACATATATAATTATATCTTAGTATTTAACCTCCTCATAAGATATTATATGATGATTATACTTATATACTCACACTGAATTTTTGGTTTTAGTAAATTATTAGATCTAGTAGGCACCAAAGTAACAGTGGATGTGATGAAAAGTATGACGATCTTCTGAACGAGCAATTGAATTACATGGGAGATTCAATGTGAACTCTTGTGGTTATTATCAACCAACTATCTTCTGTCATGATTTACCACTTAACCACATTCATTTCAATAAGGCATCATATATGTGAGAAACAAATCCCTAAGGATGTTCAGTTAATAATCATAAAGGTAAGTATGTTAATAAACCTATGTGTCCATGATGTGTAAAAAACACATAGGAAAATGTTTCAAAGTGACAGAAAGATGATATAGATGTGGAAATGATGTTTATAAAGCAAGAACCTTCAATGGAAAAAAGAAGCATCTGGTAGTCTCTTAGAAAGGGAAATAAGTTCTTTCTAATGGATCAATTGAATATTTTAAATGTGGTGTGCATGGTCATTATGCCAACACATGTCCTATAAAGAAGTTTCGGGAATGGTACCAATGAGACCGTAAACATATTTGTATAACAATACATATTTTCATTCTGATTGAGGATGAAAAAAATGACAATGACCAATGAAAGGTATAGATTATTTCAAAACATATGTTTTCCAATTATTGAAATCATAGGATTTTAATCATGATATTGATTGTAGGAATGAAGTATACCAGAATAAGTTGGAAAAGAATGGCTAATGGATCATGAATAATATTGAATGAGTATGAAGTCAACATATAAGGGATTCAAGGGTTATGGTAGAATTTAGGATGGTGAAATTCATAAAATTATTAAGGCTCCTTTTATGATGAGGTTACATTGGAAGACTTTTTATAGTATGTTTAGCCCCGATGATTTATATATGAATATTTTATTCAAGGAATAATTACATTTTCTTTGGTGGATATAGTTATAAAGAACAATTTTGGTTTCTATGATCCTTTAATTTGAGGTAATTACTTGTTAATACATTTTGGGATGCAAAACAAAAGTTATTAGATAACCTTTGTGGTTAAAATATTTTATGGTTATTTTTGATGAATTTATATCTTTTTTGAAAATATTATAAAATTATGTAGTTTTTAATAAAGGGACGACATGCAAACCATGTGGAAACCCGCCATGTCAGACGAAGCTGTGGGAATTGAACCCACAACTAATGTGCGACTAGTATTTATCACATATCACAAGACAGCGTGATGTCCCTGGTTCGTATGATTAATTCTTTTTAGTTAGATGATCTTATGAATCAATAATAAGTTTTTTTAGGAAATTATTAACCTATCATAGAAGATATGTGATTAGGTTAATTAATTTTCAGTGTGAGACTTTAAGAGTAACTGATGTTATTTAGAGATAAATGTTAAGATTTACCTAGGAAGACGATGTGATTAAATCCTTCAGAGATTTGGGTTTCAATCTTAGTTTGGATTACTGTGAAGAATTTTATGGATAATTGTTTATTTAACGGTCTTTCTTGAACCTGGGGTTCTTTTTGTTGAATTTTGGAGATTAAGAGTAGTTATTATTTTGTTAAAAGACTATCCTTTATTTGATTATCTAATCTTGTACTAAAAATGTTATTTTTGGTTAAGGTCTTAATTCATGGGAAATATACAGTTCATATTTTGTTGATTGGGGGATTCTCAAGATGTTGATTATAGTTCTCTTAATGTGAACAAGTCATCCTAAATACTCTTCTTTTGGAGAAAAATATGAGTTTGTGTAAGAAATATAGTAAGAGATGAAAGTATACATGACAAGTAAGTATGTTTCCTTGAGATTTATTTAAGCACGTAAAAAAATATTCAATGAAAAGTAACATAAAACAAAAGCGTTGTCTGTTAACTTTTTCAACTGGGGAATCAAATACCGATTATCCCATAACAAGTTTGTGATTTTTTGGTGGTTAAATTTCTCCAAAACATGTTTTCTATCACTCTCCATCAAAACATGACCCTTTTTTTCTCTTACATATCAATGTTTTCAAGGAATACTATTATCTATTGTCTTGAGTGACCTTTTTACTTTTCTTTCTTTCTTTTAAAGTAATAGTTTAATTTACTCATTTTATAATGTTGGGCTTTCAATGATGTTTCCGAGCCCAATTTTAAAATTGAGAGGACTCAATTCCCAAAAGGTTCGAAGGATGTAACATACCAGATAAATAAATAATATGAAATTTTCATATTTATTAATATTTTTGAAAAAAATTTAAATATTACTTTAAAGGGAATTCTTTGTTCGATGACGTTACCAGTACGCAACAACGAGTTTATTTAAAATCTTACATTGCACACTAATAATATAATAATATTATTTTAAATGACAGTTAATGCCTAGCCATTGTAATGGAGGGAATGAATAAAACTAACTACAAAATGATTATATATGTTTGTTAAATATTTTTACATTTATCCAATATAAGTTAGAGGCTTAAAATAAAAAAAGAAATAGATTTTAAGCATAAATATTCTAATGTTGATTAAAAGGTCGATTAACTGCCTTTTAATGGAGAAACCTTTTGAAAACTAATTTTTGTCAATTTTAAAGGTTATATTTGACAAAATAAAATCCATCTTTATAATCAGGACATCAAAATTTACTTTGTGTAAATTTTTGTTATTTTTCTGATAAAGTTCATTTTTTAATAAATAGTGAAAAGGCTGTATTTTAATTCAAAACTCTTTTTAATCTAATTTATTTCTCTCATAACCCATCTACAGCAAGATTAGAGAATGTAAAATAGGTTTCCAGACACATCCTTCTTCAATTTGAAGGAGAGATAATGACCCCCAAGACACGCCTTCAATAGGTCCTGGAGTGGTAACTAACACCAAGGGTATAGAATCACACACATGATGGAAGGCATTACCCTTTTTATTAAATAGCATCATGAGATAAGATAGTAAATCACAACAACACCGAAAGTGGAAGTACATGTAATTCCAAAAAAAATCATTCTTATATGCATGTTCAAAATGTAAATGATAGAAAGGAAAAAAACCCCAAAAAGAAGTTCCAGAAGAAAGAAAAACAACAACAAAAATTTTCCCAACATCTAAAATATTACGCCCCTACATGATCCTTGAATTCCTCCTAGAAACCTGAAAATAGTTTTATATTCATAGGGTGAGCATACAAGTATACTCAGTAGGTAAAACCAAAAGCTCTTGTAAACAAGTTGGGAGGAATTATAATTCCCCATGATAAAATAGATAACTGAAACACCTAGCAAGGGAAATATCCCACCTAAGCCTAACCAAGGAACTTTCATCAAATAATCCATGTCAATAAATATATTAGTAATAACACATCGTTATTTGGGTACCCCACACTACTTCCCCACTAGTTATTGAAGTCATCCTACGCACCGAACCTCTCCCTCCATTGTCACTACAGTCCCACTGCCACACCCCGTTCGCACACATGTGGGCCAAAATCACACATCCCACCCACAAACACCTAGGACACAACAACCATGTGTATCCACACCCACAAAACCTGGGATAAAACAACTACTACCCTGCCCGATGACACTTGGGCCTTATCCCGAAGACACTTGGGAAACTACATTCCCACACACACCTGGGCAACCATCACAACTACCATGCCCGAAGAATATTGGGCTATTATGGACCTCAGGCCATCACATCCTGCCCGAGATTCATGGGCTATTTAGGAAAGGGAGATGAAAAAGAGATAATAACGATCCACTCATAGGAGTGTTTGAAAAAACACCCTTCCCCATGAAATGGGGGTTTTCACAACTAGGTGATCAATTTGGGTTGGCTGAGAATAAGAAACATAAGAACAACAGTAATATAAAATATATAACAAGCACTCACCCCAACCTAGGAGTTCTAAAACCATCATAAGCACAAACAACCTCATTACTATTCATTCACAAGAAACACCGAACCCACAACCATATCACCACTCATCCCGGAAAGTGATTCTTTATTGAGCCCATTTTTTATTTCATGTTAATCTGATCCCATTTAAGTAAATTCTTCACTATTGGGAAACTAACAAGAATAACCATAAGGCAGACTGAGAGAAACTCCCAAATAACAATTTAAGCATTCATGCCAGGTTCTCTTGTAAATTCATAATAAAAAAGGGATCTGTGAGATCCCTCAAAGTACTGGAACCAAACTAAGACTCATGATACATACCCACACAACTTTAGATTCACAAAAAAAAAACCATTCCACAACAGAGGTTCCCCTCCCTATCCACATCACTGTAAAAGCATCAAACAGAACAACACACCTAATAAAAAAAAGAGAAGGGAAACTTCCAGATTCAAGCACATCATTCATTAGGTTATTCTTTTGTTGGTTAAACGGGGTGACCACACAAGGATTGATGTTCACTAGGCATCCATTTAACCAAACGAGTTTAGGTGATTAACCAATTTCCATGTTATATTCATTTAATCAACACAGAAGTGAAGGTTTCATTAGTGCACAAAAAAATACCACCAACGACCATGATTTTCAGTAAGCATAAGCCCAAACTGTTCACAACATATAGAAACTATAAACTAGTAATGAATAATTTTCAACCACACCCGATCATTATTTAATAGTATATTTATTATCATTATAAATGTTTTCTTTACTCAATTCCCATAGAAACAAAAGTGTAACCTTCCTGCATGATACATAGTAAGGAGATACGAACAAAAATACCTACTTGGTTGATCAAGGATCGATGTTATTCTCCACATTCCAAGAACTGGGGATGCATGACTTGCAGGGGATAAACGTCGGGGACTCCAAGGGATAGAAAAAACGCTCTAGCACATGTGCACCACATTCCTCGAGAAGGGGAACTCCAAACGTACAAAGAATAATAGGAGACTAGCCAAGAGGAAGAAGAAATAATTTCTAGTGTGATATAAAGATGAGATCCCATTGTTATAGGATATAGAATTTTGAATGGCTATAAATTCAGATCATGGCTTCATCACATAGTTGGGTGGTTACATACGATAGAATTAATTGTCATTTAACAATTCCCCTTATAAAGGTGGTCATAACGGATTTGCAGTAAACAACTTTCTTTATACATAAGGAAACACATAATAGGGGTGGATATTAAAGGTATAGGGAAGGTCATCACACCGAGGAAAAACAACATGTTTTGGTAAGTTATGGGTTGCTCGAATCTTGGGGGATCTTAGATATTATTTATGGGATATAAATTACTTTGAAAGGGGGAATTAAGTCATCTATTCGTCAAAATAAATGTTTTCGGAGCAGAAAATTCAAGAACTAGGAAAGAACGAAGACTGCTCGGTGAGGACACGATGCCACCGTCATGGTGCAACCCTCAAGGTGCCACCGCCAATGTGCCACCATCATAGTTCCACCTTCATGGTGCCACCGTCACAGTGGAGCCGTGTTTTGACAATGTAATGGACATGGTGGGTCCAGGCCATTACATCAGATGCCACATAAACTATTCTAACCATCGATAATCAAAACTAGACCTAAAGAAAAGAGGGGTTCCGAACAACCAACTCGAATGATAACTCTTAGGAGTGAACCTCATCGACATCTAGGAACACCTCTACCTCAATTAACCAAGAAACACTAAAGGGTCAAACTGTCCAGTTATATGGGTTAGGGAGTTTCTTCTACCATGTCCAGAAACTATCTACTTTGGGTGGCAATGACTTTCCCACAAATGTTTATTCGCATCCACCTTATTGCATCTTGATTAGGTATCGGGTCCTCCCCACCCCATAGTCAGGAATCTTCACACACATCCACATAATATGAAAAACCAAACATTTCATAGTAAACAAGTTAAAGCGTTCCATCACAAACAAGTACAAAAAAACAGAACAAAAATCAAAACATCTCTGGGTAATGGCTGCACATCTGCCTCTCATGTTCCCAGTTACATTCCTCAAGCCCGACGTGCCTCTACAACACATGAACCAAAGAAATAATATGTCCATAGAGCACCTTTTCTTCATGATCCTTGAATCTCACTTGTCTATCCAGAAAAGTCACATCATCCTCGATATCTAGCTTTCCCCAGTCGAGGATGTTTGAATTGACGTGTAGATATCTTTGGAGCTGAGACACATGGAAGACAACGTGTAGTCTCAGTAACAGTGGTGGTAGTGCTAGCTGATAATATACTTCACCGACCTACCAAAAAACATTGAATGGTCCGATGAACCAAAGAGAAATCTTACACCCCCTATAGAACCTCCATTACCCACGCCGAGGGGAGACATTAAAGAAAATGTGGTCCTCGACCTCGAACTCCAAGGGTCTCCTCCTATTATTGACATATGAATTTTTCTTGTCCTGGGCCACCTACCTCCTCTCTCGTATAAGCTGAACCTTCTCATCCATTCTCTGCACCACCTCTGGAAAAAGAACACCCACCTCTCCGACCTATGTCCAGCACACGGGTGAGTGACATAAACTCTCGTATAATGGTTCAAATGGAGCCATGCCAATGTAAGAGTGATATCTATTTTTGTAGGAAAACTACACTAGATGCAAGTGTTGTTCCCACGATCCCCTAGAGTCCAGTATAAATTCTCGTACCATATCATCCAATGTCTGAATGGTGCACTCTGTCTGTCCATATGTCTGGGGGTGGAAAGTAGTGTTAAGATGTAGGCGGCTGCCAAAAGCATGCTGCAATACTCTCTAGGCTCATTAGGTAAACCATGCATCTCTTTCTGAGACAATGGATCTCAAGAATCCATGTAACCACACAACCTCATCCATGTACCTTTGTGCTAGGTAACCCACCATACAATACTCTTTGATTGCAAGGAAGTGGGGTGATTTCGTCAGTCGGTCCCCCACTACCCAGATATCATCTCAATCCCCTTGATCTCTGGGTGTCCCATGAAGAAATACAACGTGATATCATCCCACATCCACTTATAGACATCTAAAGTTTGTAAAATACCCCCTGGGATGCGGTGTTCAGCCTTGACATGGTGACACATGAGGAACTTTTCTACGAAATCTGCCATCGCCCGCTTCACCCCGGGCCACCAGAATTGACCTCTCATGACCCGGTACATTTTGGAAGCTCCCAGGTGTACTTACAGGGGTGAGTTGTGGAACTCAACAATAACTCTGTTGGGCATCGTCTCTAGAAAAAAAAACTTCCCTCTGAAAAGAAACTGATTCTGACCATCCTCCTTCCACCCTTCCATAGCATCGCCATCGTTAACCTAGTCATGCATTACTTCACTCTCTATGTCTCCCCATTGAGACCCCTCCACCTACCACAAGAGAAAGTATTGCACTTTCATCGGAATTAGAAATCCTCTACCACCATCTTCCCTTATATCCAGGTACAGGGAAGCCAACTCCTCCATCTCCTTCCAAGCATCTGCCGACTCTCGAACCGCATCCTTCTGCAACTTCCTGATCAAGGAATCATCCACCGAATTCCCTATTCCTGAGGTGTAGTAAATCTGGAAGTCATATTCCTAAAGGAAATCCATCCACATTATCTTCTGTAAGCATAGGTCCCACTGGGAGAAGATATAATTCAAGATTTTGTGATTCGGGTAGACCACGAAGTGCTCTCTGATGAGGTAATTCCACCACTACTATAGTGTGAACACAAATGCTGCAAGATCCAGATCGTGGGTGGAATAATTACTCTTATGGGGACATAACTGTCTACACCCATAAGAGATCACCCCTTGTTTTATCATCAGCACACACCTGAAGCCTTTTCCTGAAGCATCACAGAACACCTCATACGATGCCACTTCTTAGGGAAAGCTCAGCACTATGGAACTACCTCGCACTACCCATTCCATATGAAAGCATGGTCCTTCTTGTTCAAAGCTTTCAAAGGTACTGAAACTCATGAGAAGATGGGTATGAACCTCCGGTAGTAACCTCTCTATCCAAGAAAACTACAAACCTCTGCCACGTTCTTGGGTGCTGAACAAGAAACAACCACCTCGACCTTTGATGGGTCCACCTTTATTCCATGCTCGGACACCACGTTACAAAGGAAGTTCACTTCTCGCATCTAGAACATTCACTTGGAAAACATCCCATAGAGTGGGTGATGTTGAAGGGCCTATAAAACCATTATCATGTGCTCAGCGTGATCCCCCTCTGACCTTGAGTAGATCAGGATGTCGTCAATAAACATGACTACGAACCGATCCATGTATTTTCGGAATACGGAGTTCATGTGTCGCCGGAACACAACTAGTGCATTCGTAACACTGAACATCATTAAAATAAACTCAATGTGTCCATACCAACATCTGAAGGAATTCATTGAGATGTTTCTCACCTTCACCCTCAACAGGTGATATCCAGACCAATGATCGATATTAGGGAACAAACCTTCTCCCCTTAGCTGGTCAAAGAGATCGTCTATCCTTGGAAGAGGGTATCGATTCCGGACGATCCCCTTATTCAGTCTCCTGTAGTCTATGCATATTCTCAGACCAGTATCTTCCTTATTTTCAAAAAGAATATGAGCACACCATGGTGTTGAACTTGGTTGAACAAAACCCTTCTTCATCAGATTGTCAATATTAATCTGTAACACCCGCAACTCAGAATGTGCCATCTAGTAGGGCTCCATAAAAATCATACATGAACCATGTTACATGTCTATCACGAACTCAACATCACATCGAGGGGGTAGAGTTTCCACCTCTTTAGGGAAGACTTTCATAAACTCACAAATGTTCACTGAGACTTCCACCATTTATGTATCCGGTGAATCCACTGATAGTTCAGATGACAAAGAAAAGAGGGGCTCCAATCACTGGTTACCTTCCTGGTAACCCTGCTCGCCGATGAGAGTCACATTTCAGCTTCCCAAGTATGAAAACACGATCCTTCATCAGAAGAAGTCAATAACATCACATATAAAGAACAACCTTTCAAAGCATAAAATGCAATCGTATGGATGTATCTGCAACATTAGAAGTTCTTGATTGACTGATGTAGCCCTATCATCAGTCTACACCCTTGAGAGACATAAAACAAGTCGGTCTTACCTCTGAGTGGTGTACTCAACCCCAGGGGAATTGGAAGTCTCTCACCATCTAGACCCAGAGCACAGGCCAGACTGGGCACAACAATGGAGTGCGAAGCTCCTGTATCGAACAAGGCATAGGAAAGAGTACTAAACTAACTGATTGTACTTCGAATGACTTTATTCCCTGCTAGAGCTTCTGCCTCCATGGTGTGTAACTACCCACAACCAGCTCCCATGCCCCTCAGTTTTCGGCTGGTTCCCCGACCGCTCCCTGGTTGACGTCCTTGAGGAGCACCCTGAGGTCGGCCTCCTCCTGCGACGTCTTCCCTTGTAGGAGTGAGAGCTCGCTGTCCCTGCTGCTGTTGATGAAAGGACCTGGCAGGAAAATGCTGCAGCTGGGGCGGGTGCTACACTCGCCCACCCCCATTATACCATTCTCGGGTCGGGAACTGATTCTTAAGGTTCCCATGGCCACCAATGATTAAGAATCTTGATCCTTGGATCAAATGGAAAGGGAGAGGACTAAGTGATCAGAACTAGAACTCTTGGGGCCTTCTCCCTATTAGTTGAAACATAGAGTGCCCTGATGTTGGAGGCCTGCTGTAGGCAACCTTCCCCTTCGACGAGCCCAATTAGATTCCCTCTTGCGATACACCTACCAACATATGCATCCTATCCACCACTTCAGATCTCTTCTGGACCTCCAAGTATATCGGTAAGGTGAAGGGAGTAACAACATACTGAAGAGAATGTCGAATTGCATCCTCCAACTGTCTCGCCCGAGACTCCTCCTGCATCTGGCTTACAGCTAGAGGAACCCAGTACTCCGTCGGAGCCCATATCAAGGTGAAATCTATCACCAGATCCTCTAGCCATCTTTTTGTCTCTGTGTCCGAGGTTCTACCCTCGTACATCCCAAGGGTCTGTTGCTGAAAGGCACGAAGTGTCCCAGCCACTGATTGTCCTCCTCCTCTCGGTCAGTCCTCTGCTGATCTACCAAGTCAACCTCCCAGGCCTCAATCACCCGCACTACTTGTGGTTGTCTCACAGTTTCCATAGCTAAATGATAAACAAGGAACACCTAATCCCAAGTAGTGTAGAATATTATTCTTAAACTTTTTTAGACTTCTTATTCATTTTAAATCCCCAAAATACCAATGAAACATGTGAAAATAAGTCATTATGACCCATGTACCTTTCCTAGGGTCTCTAACCTTTAATCAGTGTAGCCTCACATGGACATTCTGTAGTCCTAGAGTCCTTACATCGGATCACAAGGGGCCCTAAAATCCCATGTCCTAGCCGGTATTCCCTGGCCTATTTCACACACCATGATTGTCCAACATCGTTTCCCTATTATCCCATGCAATCCTCACTATTCATAAATTCTAACTCCATCCTATCTCTCAACATCATACTCTGATACTATTATATCATGAGCCGCCTACACAAATATGAGAGAAGTGACAACAGTATTCCAGACCCCTCATTATTCAAGTTAAGGGAGAGATAATGACCCCCCGATAACCAACTTCAATAGGTCCCAACGTGGAGACTAATACCAGGGGTATAGAATTACACACAATATGGAAGGCATTACCATTTTTATTTAATAGGATCGGGGGATAAGATAGTAAATCCCAACAACCCGAAAACGTGGAAGTACATGTAAATCCAAAACAAACTGTTCACATATGCATGTTCCTAATGTAAATGATTCAAAAGTAAATGAAAACCCCAAAAAAGTACCAAAAGAAATAAAAATAGCAACATCAACTATCCCAACAACTGAACTAGTATGACCCTACATGATCCATGAAGTCCTCTTTGAAACCTGAAAACTGTTTTATATATGTATTGTGAGCATACATGTGTACTCAGTAGGGAAAACCAAAAGTTCTCGTGCAAAATTGGGGAGGCATTCCAATGCCCCGTGAGAAAAGAGATAACTGAAACACCTAGCAAGGAAAACTACCCACACCAGCCTCTCCATGGAATGCTCCCCAAATAATGCAAGTCAAGAAATATAATATTAATAACACATCGATGTTTGGGTACCCCGCACCACTTCCCCACTGGTTATTGAAAACATTCTATGCATCGAACCTCTCCCGCCATTGTGACTGCAGTCCCACTGCCACACCCCACTCGCACAGACTTGGGCCACAATCACACATCCCGCCTGCAAACACCTGGGCCAGAAAAACCATGCATAACCATGCACACATCACCTGGGACAGACTAACTACTGCCACATCCGAAGACACCTAGGCCTCATCCAGAAGACACATGGGAAACAACCTACATGCACACACCTATCAAACCACCACAACTACCCTGCCCGAGGAATCGTGGGATATAATGGACCTCAAGCCATCATAGCCTACCTGACGAGTCTTGCGCTACTCGAGAAATGGTGCATAAAAGGAGCTAATAACCATCCACTCGCATGAGTGTTTGGAAAAACACCCTCCCTAATGAAAGGGGGTGTTCAGCACTAGGTGTTCAACATGGGTGGTTCACAAATAAGAAACATAAGATCTACAATAATATATTATACATAACATAAGATAACCCCATCCTAGGTGTTCCAAAACACACTTAAGAAAAAAACCATCGTTATTATTCATTCACAAGAATCACCGAACCCACGACCATGTCACCACCCATCCTGAAAAGCAATTCCCCATTGAGTCGATTCTTGTTTTCATGTTCATGTGATCCCATTTAAGTAAATTTAGAACAAATTTGAAACTAACAGGCATAACCACAATCCAATGAAAGAGAAACACCCAAATAGAAATTTAAGCCTTCACACCTGGTTCTCTTGTAAAGTCACAACGACAAAGGGATCTGCGAGATACCTCAATGTACTAGATCCAAACCATTCCTTGAGATACAGCCCCACATAGAATCAGAATCACAACAAACAACTATTCCACAATAGAGGATCCCATCCCCATCCACATCAACCCATAAGCATCAAACATAACAACACACCTACTACCAAACCATTGTAGGGAATGGTCAATGTTCAAGCACATCATTCATTAGGATCTTGCTTTTGTTGGTTTACTGGGGTGACCACACAAGCATTTATGTTCATTGGAGATCCATTAAACCAACAATGTTTTGTTTAATAACTAATTTCCAAGTTACAATAATTTAATCATCACAGAAGACAAGGTTTCATTATTGTGCAAGGAAAGACCACCAACGACCATGATTTTCAGTGAGCATAATACCATACAGTTCACATCATATAGAAATTATTGAAGAGTACATCAGAATTGTCAAAAATATCCCATCATTATTTAACACTCAGTTTATTATCTTTATTAAGGTTTGGTTTCATCCATTCCCACAGATATAGTAGTGTACACACCCCGCATGATACACAGTAAGGAAATTCGAAGGAAAATACCTACCTGGTTGATCAACGATCAATGTTATTCTCTACGCACCAAGAACTGGGTATGCGTGACTTGTAGGGGAGGAACATCGGGGAATCCAAGGGTTAGCAGAAATGTTCCAGCATAGTTGCACCACTTGCCTCGGGAAGGGGAACTCCAAATGAACAAAGAAGAAAAGAATACTATCCAACAAGAAGAAGAAATATGTACTAGTGTGATATAAAGATGATATCTCATTGATACGTGATAGGGAATTTTGAACAGCTATAATGTCATTTCGTTGTTTCACCACGCAGTTGGGTGGTTACGTACGGTGGAATTAATTGTCATTTAAAAATTACCCTCGGAGAGGTAGTCATAATGGATATGTGTTAAACAAATTTTTATAACCATAAAGAAACAAGTAGTAGGGTTAGATCTGGAACATACGAGGAACGAAATGGCACTGAGAAAAAACCACATGTTTTGGTAAGTTAAGGGATTCCCAAATCGTTGGGGATTTTAGATATTATTTTTTGGCTTTAAATGGATTTGAATGAGGGAATTAAATTGTTACGTCCAAAGATATGTTGTGGGAGTGGAGAATTCAGGAACTGGTAATGAATGAAGACCGCTCGGTGAGGACAGGGTTCCACCATCATGGTTCCACCCTCACGGTGTCACCCTCACGGTCCCACCGTCCCGGTGCCACCCTCACCGTGCCACCTTGACTAGCTCCATCGTCACTGTGCCACTGTAAGGGTGCCACCCTCACGGTGTCGTTGTCACCGTGCCACCCTCACGGTGCCACCGTCATAGTTCCACCATGACTGGTTCCACCTTCATTATGCCACCATCATGTTGCCACAATGACGGTGCCACCGTCACAGTGGAGCTGTGTTTTGACAAAGTAATAGACCATGTTGGTCCAGACCATTACAATTTATAAGGTTATATTATCTTTTCAATTGGGATTAAATTTTAGTTGAAATATATTTTTACCATTTAATCTAATTATGGTCATTGGAATTAATTTCACTTTGAAATTGGACATAAACAAGTGTCAATATTTTGATATATATTGTATCATAAAAACAAGTTATTTGTTTTGACCACGAGAATTAATTATAAATTTTTTTTTATTGAAACATCTATGTTTTGAATTTTTTGTAAAATGGACATCATTTTTTAATTTGGAATATCAAATTTACATTGGATAAATTGTTGGAATTTTTCTGACAAATGTTCATTTTTAATGAATAGTGAAAAATACTACATTGTACTTCAAAACTGCTTTTTCATCTAATTTAATTATATAGATTGTTGGTCGGAGTGGATACTCAAGAGGAGTGTGAATTGAGATCCAATTAAAATTTTTGTTAAAAATATTGTCTATTTAAATCCCCCAATTTATAATGCAAGTTAAACTGTAATGAATTTATACAGATTGTAAATGTTTTCTTAGCTTCTCAAAGATTAATTAGGTCTCAGTTAATTTAACCCCAATATTAAACTAACTTTTGAAACTAACCTACCGATTTACAATAAGTGTAAACACTTGCTAATTTAACTAACAAAGTAGATTTAAAATAGCTTTGTATTTCAAAGTAACAGCAGCAGAATAAATAAGATATATGTAGTAAACTTTGAACTTAATCTAAAGGTGCACAGTAGATATAACAAGATGTTTAGTCTCAAGCCGAGACATAGTCCTCTCGAATTTATATAAAATTTGATCCACACCCTGAATCGTGGTTAACAATAGTTTACAACACTATCCATGCCATGCAGGGACTTCTACCACTGTTCATCGTGGGAAACAAAACAAAGACAAGGCCAGACAAGGACCTCTTACACAGTTGACATGGGTAAACAAGAGATAAGAGATTTGGAGTTAGGATTTTGATATCCTCAAGTTCAGTGTAGGAGACAGTGTGTGTATAAGAAATAATGTGTACACCACACTGCTTGAATGTTAAAAAATAAATCACATAGAGAGAGTAGTTAAGAGTTTAGAAAGCTCTAGTGATTATCAATGCAGCTATGGACTCGTTGGATTCAGTAGGAATGCTGCTGAGTCCTTATCTGGTTTTTCTGTTGAAAAACAGAGTGTCGTAGTCGGCTTGTCTTCTTCAGGAATGAAAAAGATCTCTTGATTTGTCGTGTTTTCTTCAGTGGTGTTGGATTTCATTCCAGAAAATTCTTTGAAAGTGTAGAAATCACTTTCTTGCTCAGGATTGTTCTTCTTGATCAGCACAGTGCTCTCAGGTGTATGTAAGTTCTTCTCATTGTATGTTTTCACTTGGACACCTCACTTCTGTTCTATATCGTGTACTGCATCATAATCTTCCTTATATTCCACAAGTTCTGGCAGTAGGAATGATTTACTTTTCATAGGTAAGAGATACGGTTTCCCTACATGCCAACAATTATCATTAAATAACATTAATTTCATTAAAAACATCAAATATTATCGTTAGTAGTATTTAAAAAATATTGAAAAAAAGTTAAGAAACCGTGTCACAGTGATTAAGTAAACTGTGTCTTTTTCACGGTATGAGCTTCGTGGTATGAGCTTCACGGTATTATCTTCACGGTATGAGCATCACGGTATGAGAATCACGATTTGAGATTCACAGTGTCTGGATCACGGTGAGTCCTTCACAGTGTCTGGGTCACGGTGAGTCCTTCACGGTGTCTGGGTCACGGTGAGTCCTTCACGGTGAGTCCATACTTAGAGAAATATATGTATTTGGACTTAAACAATAATATGCAGAATATGGATTAAGTTTAACCATTAGAGAGTAAGAGAACATGAATCATAAACATAAAGGCTTGATAATATATGTGATATTTGTGATCATGCATGAGACTTGTAAATAATAGAGAGAGTAATTAACATCCATAAGATTTCTTATCATTAAAAAATGATGAGTTGTTATTATAGAGATTGATGAAGAGTAGGAAGATGTTCAATGAAGATCGATATTAATTAACAGTAATAAGATTTGTGAACAGTAAAACATGAGTAGCACATGAGGAGTCCAACAATCTCCCCCTTATTGATGATCACCAATGAGATATAGTCAGAATATAAGTGAAATGTAACATTAAAGATACTAGCATAGAAAAAAACATTATAGAACTAACACTTGTAGTTTTGTCCCCCATTTATACTTGTAGATTTTTCTCCTCCATTTGGGATTATCAAAAAGTAGAGAAAATGGAATGGAACTCGGTATTTTTCATTAAACAGAGGTTTCAGAATAGAACATACAGGATAAGTACAAATAGTAAACAAGAAATTACATCCCATAAAAAAGAAAATAGTCGCTAGACTCTTTAGGGATCCATCTTTTCCTTTCATTTATCAGTATCAGGAGATGGTGCTGAAGTATAAGAAGGGATAAATGCAGTAGACAAAGAGGGTAAGGGTAGACCTTTAAAAATAGATGAAGCCAAAGTGGGATTAGTAGAAGATCTAGGCTAAGGTTGGTCAAGAATGACTGGCCGGATATGAGAAAGAGCTTGGCTGACTGTCATGGCAGTTAAGGCTGAGGCAGGTAGACCAGGTCTAAGGGGTGCAGCAGCTGGAGAAACTATAGCAGTACTCTGCAAATGAAAATATGGATTCAAAATATTAATGAAATCAATAATGATTTTACCACTATATTGCATAGTCTTTTCAAAATCATCATTATTCTCTATAAACTTGTCCAAAAATCTGCTAAACTCTGTGGGTTTATGAACATGGGCTTTAAAATCTTGAGTCACCAGAGGGGAATTATCAAATTTTCAACAAGATGTCTAAAGTGATCTGTCATATCACTTTTAGAGAAAATCTGGGAGAGAGAAAGATCTATTTTCTTGGTGATCTCTTTTTGATCATCATTGGCTATCTTATAATGAATCCTAACCAATTCCAATGCTCTATCACTGTTATTAACCACTTCTAAAAAGTAGATGGATCAATGCCACTAAAGGAACTCTAAAGTTCTTCCTTGATTATGGATCTCAGTAGAGAATCATCCAAAGAAGGTGTAGAGGTCTGACCAGAATCAAGTGAAGCCTTGACATCTTCGGTTAGAATATTGAGTTGTTTCAACACTTTTTGCAAGCATCCAGTGTATTCATTTGTAAGCTAATTCAGATTTTCCACAAGCTCTCTCATGTGTTCCAGCATCTTGGTGTGTCATTTTCCAATCTTTTCATCAAAAGAAAGCAGGAATGGATGAACATGAGACACAATATTCCTAGAAAGGAGGGAATCAGATGTCTCAGGAGAAGCAGAAACAAGTGCAGGAGTAGAAACTTAAGCAGGCTCTGATCTCAAAGATAACTCATTCTGCAAATTAGCTATCATATTTTTCAGATTTTCAACATCAGCACTCAGAAGATTATTCTCAACTCTGACTTCATTAATTTATCAGATCATCCATGGTTAAATATGAAAGATAATATTATCCAAGATAATTGATGCATCTTCTTGACATAACTGAGTTACTGTACTAGGTAGACTGGATAAAATTTTCTCAAATCCAGCTAACAATTTTTGTCCAAAATCATTCAGATCATCTATAGTCACAAACGAGTGATGCTTGGGTAAGGGTTCAGGTAAAGGTAGTGGTTCAAATTCTGTTTGAAGTTCCGAGTCATCATCAGACTCAGATTCTGATTATGATTGAGTTTGGGGATCTGGTTCTGGTTCTGGATAAGCTACAGAATTCAGTAGAAATAGAGAATAAAGATCTATTCTAGTTGTAGATACTTTCTCTAACTCATCCACATCATAGAAGCTTCAGAAAACAAATTTGGTGTGTACAAAGTATGAGATAGAAGGTTGAGAAGCTTTAGCAGATCCAGCTTCTGTAATCTCAAGGTTTTGAGGTTCCTCCCACTAAAATTGTGCTTCCTTTTCAGATTCTTGAGGATTAGGAACATGAACAAGATCCATAGGATCATCCCTGTTCTCTTCAGAAAACGCTTTCCTTTCCATCTAAAAAGAAATTTCCATCCTCTCTTATGTAGTGTGAATAATCTCCGGAACCGATTGTTCCACTGGTTGAACTTCCAGACTTGCTTCTTTTTCCACAAAAATATCCACATCAACAAGATCTGCCTCTAAGGTTACTTGCTATTCTGAATCAGGAAAAACCATCTTCCATGAAGCATTAGGATGAGCTTCGGGATTTACATACGCACTAGAAACAGGAGGATCCACTTCTCTCAAATTAACACCAACTTCCTCTCCTTGAGGTATTTCAGTAGGAAAAATTGCAGGGACAATAGTCCATTCTTTTTCAACAGGAGCTGTTTCCATTTGAGTTCTTCCAGCTTCTTCTATTGGAGATACTACAATAGTTACTTCCTCTTCTTCTTCTTCTGAAAACTCAGCCACTTCATCTTGTTCTAAACCAGGATCAGATAGATTCTTAGGCCTTCTTGTATAGTAAACAGGATGAAACCTTTTATACACTTTATCATTATCCTTAACCCACTACTTCTTCCAGGGGTTCCATCTAATCTTCAACCTTCTCATGATAGGCATGGATAGGCAGAAATCAAGGTCCTATAACTTTTATTCATTTGGTCCAACCATCCCTTTGGCAACTAACATAGCTGAAATCATCCTTGAGTAAAACAAGTAGGTGGATTTGGAAGTGACTTTGATCAGATCACAGATATAGTAGATAACATACTTGCATAGGTTGATCTTATGGCCATTCATCAACAGATGAATCAGAAACACATCATGATACTTCATCACAGCAAAATCTTATTTTCTCGGCCTAATCAAATTTTCAACAAACTTGAACAGAAGTCTAGTCTCCCTATCTAATTCAGCAGTTATGGCCCTTTTCTTGGTGCTATTTACAGTTAGGTTTTCCAAACCAGTCTCTAGGTCAAAGATGTCGGTTGTTGGTGGAGGGTCTCTCTATTAATCCTCACGAACTCCTTCTTGGGGAATCCCTAGGCATAAAACCCACATCCTCGAAGAGAAAGAGCACTTTTGACCATTTATCCAGCTTGTCACCATAAATCTATCTCCAAACTCAAAATAAAACTTCACATACTGAGAGAATTGAGATACCAATCTAGGGTATATCGGTCTATTCTGTCCAGTGAACCATCCAATCCATCATTGTTCTCATAAAACTTTCAAAAATAAATATCTGCTAGACAGCAACAACTCTGCACAAACCTCTTTTTTAGGTACAAATATACAGCTTACTAGGATTGGGTTTAGAGGAACTTCGGGAGCTATCCTTGGTATCCTCTTCTGTTTCGTAGAGTGGTGCTTCATAGAAGAGGGTGAAGATGTACGCTTCATCCTTGGAATCCACTGAAGGTTCAGGCGAAAGGGAAGAGAAGGTTCAGGAGATATTTCAGGTAAGTAATCGAATGAAACCCTCAACTTTTATCATTTGGGAATTTCAAAAGTCATAAAAAAAATGCGGGAAATCAAATAGCTGTAAAATGAAAATTACGCGATACAGGTTAGAATACGAATATAAATAATCTTCACGGTGAGACTGTGAGTAGGTGTTACGGTGTGATGAAAACTAGTCATTATGGTGAGACAGTTAGTAGTCGTCACGGTGAGACAGTGAGCATTCTGTGTAGTCACGGTGAGATAGTAAGTTGATAGACCCTGAGCATAATGTCTTTACGGTGAGACCATGAACATAAAAATATTACATAGAAACAGTGACCATGAAACTGTAAAGTCAAATATAGTAAATTATTAATCATTAAGATCAGTTGGATTTTTACTTATGATTAATCATACCAAGGTCATGTATGATGTACCCTAATCTTTCAGAATTTGATGGTTTAGTGAATATATCATGATGTTGATATTCAGTACCAATGAATTCCAAAGTGATATCTCTTTTTTGATAATGATCCCTCGAAAAGTGATGTCTTACATCAATAAGTTTTGTCCTAGAATGAGAAACATGATTCTTAAAAATGTTAATAGCACTTATGTTGTCACAATTTATTGGGACATGTCTTAATTGATATCCATAGTCTAGTATTGTTTGTTTTAACCACAAAATTTGTGGGCAAAAACTTCCAGAAGCTATGTATTCAGCTTCTGCAGTAGATAATGCAACGGAATTTTGTTTCTTACTACACCAAGATACTAGTGATTTTCTTAAAAGGTGACACATTCAGAGGTTCTTTTTCTATCTAACTTACATCCAGAAAAATCATCATCAGAATAACTAACTAGTTCAAATTATTTCCCTTTGGGATAGTACAGTCTTAAATTGGGAGTATGCTTGAGGTATTTGAAAATTCTCTTTACAATATTTAAATGTGACTCTTTACGGTTTGCTTAAAAACGAGCACACATACACACACTAAAGATAATGTCAGTACGACTAGCAATCTGGTAGAGTAGACTTCCAATCATTCCTCTATAAGTGGTTTGATCAATATATTTACCATTTTCATCAAGATCCTTCTAACAGGTGGTACTCATGGGAGTGTCACTACATTTTGTGATATCCAATCCAAAACGTTTTAAATGATCTCTTGTATATTTACATTGAGTTAAAATAATTCCATCATTATTTTCAATGATTTTAAATCCAAGAAAGAATTTATGTTCACCCATTAAACTCATTTCAAATTCATTTTGCATCATTTTGGAAAAATTAGTACATAATGTTGTTTTTGAAGATCCATAAATAATAAAATCTTCATAAATTTGTACAACTAAAACATCATTATAAATTCATTTTATAAACAGAGTAGGATCAACTATTCATTTTGTATAACTTTTAGAATTTAGAAAAGTACTTAATCTATCATACCAAGCTCTTAGAGCTTGCTTTAAACCATATACAGCTTTTGATAATTTGAATATATGATTTGGAAAATGAGGGTTTGAAAATCCATGTGTTTTTTCATCAAAAACATCCTCAGAAATATATCCCTTCAATAATGCACTCTTGACATCCATTTGATATAGTTTGAAATTTAGATGAGCAGCCGAAGCAAGTAAAATCTTAATAGCTTATTAATTTGGCTACTGGACAAAAAGTCTCCTCATAGTCAATACCTTCTTCTTGACTATAGCCTTTTGCAACTAGCCTAGAATTATTTTTAACTATGTTTCCAGATTCATCTACTTTATTTGTAAACACCCATTTAGTGCGTATTTTTAATGTTTCCTTAGGTATTTCAACAAGATTCCAAACTTTATTTCTTTTAAAATTGATTGAGTTATTCTTGAATAGAAATTACCCAAAATTCATCATTAATAGAATCATCAATGTTTTTAGGTTCATGTTGTGACAAGAAGTCTTGATGATCAACCTGATTTCTAAGAGAAGCTCTAGTCTGTGTCCCTCTATCAAGATTTACTACAATAGAGTCTAAAGGATGATTCTTTATAATTCTAGTTGATCTAGTAAATATAGGACTAGAAATTTCAGGTTCTTCGATGGGTTCAGGTTCATTAGGAACAGATTCGGGAATAAGTCTAGAACTGGTTTTTTTTATAGTAGGTCCATTAGATTTGTCATTAAGGTCCATAACAGATAAATCTTCTTCAAGATTTTCAAGAGAGGTTTTAGGCTCATGTGGATCAATTTCATCAAACATGATGTAAACAGATTATTCCACACACTTGGTACTATTATTAAAGACTCTATAGGCTTTTCTGGTTAAATAATATCCAAAAAATATTCCCTCATCACTCTTAGAAGAAAACTTATCAAGAATATCTTTTTTATTGAGAACAAAGACTTTGTAGCCAAAGACTCTAAGGTAACTGACTTGAGGTTTTCTATTGTTCCACAACTCATATGGGGTTTTCTTAAGAATAGGTCTAATTAAGACTCTATTAATGATATAACAAGCTATATTGATAGCTTCAGCCAAAAATTAAATAGGCAGGTCCTATTCATTAAGCATAGTTCTAACAATTTCTTGCGGGGTTCTATTTATCCTTTTTACGACACCATTTTTCAGAGTTGTCCTAGGGGCAGAGAAATTGTGACTATAACCATTGTGTGAGTAGTAGGATTCAAAATCATGATTCTCAAAATCATGTCCATGATCACTTCTTAGGGTTTTAATCAAAATACCACTAATATTTTCTACAGATTTGGAGTATTTAACAAAGTAAGAACAAGCTTTACTTTTGTGAGCTAAGAAGAATACCCATGTATATCTAGAAAAGTCATCTACTAAGACATAGACATGGTTCTTCCCATTTAAGCTAGAATATCTTAATGGTCCAAACAATTCCTTGTAAACCAATGCGAGAGGTTGATAGTTGAAACTTATATCTTTTATTTAAAAGAAACCTTATGATGCTTTTCCTTTTTACAGGGATTACAAACATTGTCATTTGGAAAGTCAAGTTTAGGTAGGTCTCTAACTAAGTTCTTACTAGTTATTTTTCTAAGTGAGTGTAAATTGAAGTGTCATAATCTTCTATTCCATAACAAGGACTCTTTATGAAAAGCATTTAAACAGGTAACATTTTCCATAGCTAAAAAATTTAAATCAACCGCATAAGCATTATCATTTCTTAGAGAATAACAGACTAAAACGTTTTTAGAATTAAACAAATTACAAGAATCATTTTAAATTATGAAATTAAAACCATCATCACATAATTGAAAAATACATAACATATTATATTTAAGTCCATCAACAAATCAAACTTTTGAAATTAAAACCGAATCAGTGTTACCAACTTGACCTAGGACGATGATCTTTCCTTTAGAATTATCACCAAAGGTGACATGACCTCCATCAACATTTATTAAACATTTGAAACACAAGTAATCCCCATACATATGTCTTGAACATACACTATCCAGATACCATGTCTTCTTGTCAGAACTCTTCAAGTAGGATTCTTACAAAACAGATTTAAATAGGAAATGAGTATGGTACCCAAATCTTCTTGGGTCCAGACAAGTTAGCAATAAAATATTTGGGTACCCACATTTGTCTTATGGGTCTCATATAATTTCAGAATCAAAATATTTTGAAAGATAAACTCTAATAGATTTATAAATAAGTGAATAACTTGTTGAAGCATATAAATGCCCAGAACTACAACTATCATTATTCTGTCCAGATTTAGGAATAAATCTATTCATTGTAATCTATCTCTGTCCAGGATTACAGCCTATTCTAGTAGTGTATTTTGGTGCAACATGATTTCCTAGCATTTGACTTAGTGTATATTTTCCATTTGTTAATTTCTCTATGTAATTTCTATGTTTCTCATTAGATATTTTCAGTTCATTGTTTTCCTTTAATAGTTCAGAATTTTTATTTTTTCAATAGTAATTTCGGTTTTAACAGTATTAGTGAGAACATGATGTTTCTTTAATGATTTTTATTTATCCTTATGTTATTGCATGTTTCTTCCAGCATATTACAATATTCAAATAATTCCTCACCAGTCATGTTTTCAGAATCAAAATCAGATTCTGCACCATTTCCATAATAGTAAGGATTTAAAATAAGAGTATCTAAGGTTACCTCAGATGTGTTTGTCATGAAACACATGTTGGCATGTTTTCTTTCAGAATTAGACTATTCAAATTCACATGTGCTGTCTTCAAAAGCACTCCAGGTAGCCTTCATAGTCTTTTTATACTTATTGTCCTTATACTCATACCTCTTCTTGTATTTCATCTTTGGACAGTCTGCTTTTATATGTCCTTTTCTATTGCATTCATTACAGAAAACTTCATCACTTTAACAAATTTCGTACAGTCCTTTTTCCAGAGTCCCTTGTTGTCATACGTTCCTTTGTAGTTGGATTTTCTAAAAAATTTCTTCTACCTATAGAATTTTTTAATCCTTCTTTCTATTTGAGCCATTTCATCATCACTATCAAAGTCCTAATTTTCACTGGTTGAACGTTCAGTTTGTATTCGAGATTTATCCTTGTCCTTACTCTTTGAAGCAGTAGTCTTGAAAGCCATAGATTTTCTCTTAGGTTCATCATCTTCCTCTTTATTCACCTTGAGTTCTTCCTCATACATCATGAGATTACCAATGTGTTCTTTGACAGGTAGTGCAGCAATGTCACATGACTCTCTGATTGAAACAGATGTGCCTCTTAATCTGTTTGGAAAAAATTTCAAGATTCTCATAATATGTTCCTTTGCTGGAACAACCATTCTGAGTGAATTCATTATATTGACTATCTCATTGAACCTGAGATAAATATCAGAAATATATTCATCAGTCTTCATTTTAAAATTATCATATTAAATAGTAAAATTATTCAATATCATTTCTTTAACATTGGTTGTTCCTTCATGAGAAACACCCAACGTATCCAAAATTTCAAAATCAGTTTTGCAAGCAGAAATTCTATTAAACTCTTCATCTCCTAGAGCACAGTACAGGGAATTCATATCTTTACAATTATTTTTTTAAGCAGTCTTTATAGGTTAATCCCAAGTTATTCTTTCATTTTTCGTAATTTTATATTGAGATTCTATAGCAGTCCAGATATCAAAACCCATTCTATTTAAATGAATATTCATTTTTAGTTTCCACTGAGCCTAGTTTGTACCATTGAAGAAAGGTGGCATGCTAGTAGCAGCACCCTCTAGTCTATTATCCATAACTAGATTTTAGAAAGATAATTTAAAGAGATAAAATTTAGAAGTAATAGAAATTTATGATCTCTGATGATGCAACTAAAATCTCAGTTGAAAAACAGAGTATTTCAAAAATCCTTAAACAAAAACAATCCTATGATACCAAATTTTGGTCAGAGTGGATACTCAAGAGGGGGGTGAATTGAGTTCCAATTAAATTTTCTGTTAAAAATATTGTCTATTTAAATCCCCCAATTTATAAAACAAGTTAAACTGTAGTGAATTTATACAGATTGTAAATGTTCACTTAGCTTCTCAAAGATTGATTAGGTCTTAGTTAATTTAACCACAAGATTAAACTAACTTTTGAAACTAACCTACTAATTTACAATAATTGTATACAATTGTTAATTTAACTATCAAAGTGGATTTAAAATATATTTGTATTTCAATGTAACAGGAGCAGAATAAATAAGATATATGTAGTAAACATTGTACTAAAACTAAAGGTGCACAACAGATATAACAAGATGTTCAGTCTCAAGCTGAGACTTAGTCCTCTAAAATTTATATAAAATTTGATCCACACCCTGGATCGGGGTTAACAACAGTTTACAAAACTTTCCAGGCCATGCAGGGACCTCTACCATTGTTCTTCATGGGAAAAAACAAAGACCAGGAAACACAAGGACCTCTTCCACAGTTGATGTGGGTAAACAAGAGCTAAGAGATTTGGAGTGAGGATTTTGATATCCTACAGTTCAGTGTAGAATACAGTGTTTGTATAAGGAATACCGAGTACACTAACCTTCTCAAAAGTTAATAAATAAATCACATAGATAGTGCAGATAAGAGTTTAGAAAGATCTAGTGATTATCAATGTAGCTCTGGACTCGTTGGATTTAGCAGGAATGCTTCAGAGTCCTTCTCTGATTTTTCTATTGAAAAACAGAGTGTCGTAGTCAGCTTGTCTTCTTCTGGAATGAAATATATCTCTTGATTCATCGTGTGTTCTTCAGTGGTGTGGGATTGCATTCAAGAGAATTCTTTGAAAGTCTGGAACTCTCTTTCTTGCTGAGGATTGTTCTTCTTGTTCAGCACAGTGCTCTCGAGTGTATGTATGTTCTTCTCGTTGTATGTTTTCACATGGACACCTCACTTCTATTCTATATTGTGTACTGCATCTTAACCTTCTTTATATTCCACATGTTTTGGTGGTAGGAATGATTCCCTCTTCCTAGGTATGAGATACGATTTCCTGACATGCCAACAACTATCATTAAATAACATTAATTTCACTAAAAACATCAAATATGACCATTAGTATTATTTAAATAATATTTACAAAAAGTTAAGAAACAGTTTCACTGTGATTAAGTAAACGGTGTCTTCTTCACATTATGAGGTTCACGGTATGAGCTATATGGTATGAGCTTCACAGTATGAGCTTCACGGTGATTCCTTCACGGTGAGTCCATACTTAGACAAATATCTATATTTGGAATTAAACAGTAATATGCAGAATATGGATTAAGTTTAACTATTATATAGTTAGAGAACGTGAATCACAAACATAAAGGCTTGAAAATATATGTGAGATTTGTGATCATGCATGGGACTTGTAAATAATAGAGAGATTAATTAACATAAATAATATTTTTTATCATTAAAACATTATGATTTGTTATTATAGATATTTAAGAGCATTAGTAAGATGTTCAATGAAGATCGAGATTAATTATCAGTAATATGATTTGTGAGCATTATAACATGAGTAACACATGCGGAGTCCAACATAGTTATATGGTCCTTTTAATAGGTTTTAATGTTTAATTGAATTATATTTTTATCACTTAATACAATTTTTTTAATTGGAAGTAATTTCACTTTTCAATTGTATTTAATAACAAGTCAATCTTTTGATGAATTTTTAATTCATAAAAACCCGTATTCGGTTGTCAGAAAAAGAATGATTTTTAAATTAATTATTGCAAATTCTATGTTTGGAATTTGGTTAAATGGATTCCATATTTTGAATCAAAGGGTGCAAATTATGTAATTAAGACTCTTTTGCTTTTGGACATTATGAATAGTAATAATGGTAATTATCTTTTGATTATCGTGATTAATTATTAATCAGGTAGTTAATGGTAATAAAATAACATCATAATAATATAAAATGACCCCAAAATGTGTCCAAATTCTTTTTTTGAGTCATTACCGATCCTTGAAAGCTTTTTACCTAACTTGAAGGCCCATGGAGTCACATGGGTGTAATAGTGACATTTATGACATTATTTTTTTAAAAGAACAAAAATATAACAATGGTTTATATATCCTATGTAAAACAATTTTAATTTTATTTACAGAAATGATCTCTTGACTATAAATAGTCATTAGAAATCTAAAAAAATCTCCTGCATCATGGTATTATTGTTTGGAATTTTTAGACATTAAATAAATAAATTTATTAATGACATCATGATGATGTAGTGATTACATCATTAATGAACAATTTAAATAAAATGAAAAGATAATGTAAATTCTAAGACATACACTTGTCTAAAACCTATTGGATGGGTGGATTTCTAACCCTTATCATCTTATCTATGATATATATAATTGTGGGTCATTTAAAATCCGAAATCCATTTTATAATAATGTAACATTTCAGGATTTTCCAAAAGTGACCCTCCTCCCTCTTATAAAAGGCCCCCACCTCTACCCCCTTACCCACACCTCTCAATCCCATGGATCATCCAAAATATACTCATATTATCTCTCCAAACCCCTCTATTAATCCTAGAAGCCTCACATTGGTGATAAGTATTTCCAAGGATTCCTTTGGCTCAAATCAAAAAGAGTTGCCTGTTTTAGAGTTAATGTCTTCTCTCGAGATTCATTCTTTTATTTTCCTTCATCACTCACCAATATATTCATATTACTTGACCCCATAATAATAACAATATCCTAAATATTCTAGGATTTTTTATTATAAGGATTATACCTACACTCATAGACGCGTTCATCATTTGGTTAAAGAACATACTGCTTCTGTGGGTGGCGAATTAGTACCCCACAAAATGATGATTGTTCAATATTATATTAACACATTTCATGGTGGAAATTGTGATTTCACGGTATTTATATATGATATATATGGTATTTTGTTTTTCTATATGGTTCTGAGTTTTATTTTTAAATCACATCGTTATGCTTTTCTTGTTGTGGAACTGCGATAATTTCAACTGAGGAAGTGTGAACTACCACCCCCTTAAGTGATGTGACTCCTTCATTCCAAACATGGAATTTATAAAGAATGTAATTAATGAAATTATTTCACCTATATAACATATATATTATACTATAATAATAATATATATATGTATCATTTATATTTAATTCTTTTTATATGACAATGAAATGAAATTAGCATTCCTGTGTACGTACAGCCTACCGTCTCCATGAACGATGCATTTCATTTTTTATCTCCAAATGGTATGGAATAGTATAAAAAGAATATATAATTGATATATATGATAATTAAATCATTAGTACCATTCTAGAGATTATTCAACTATAACAACATGGGAAATTTTGTTTAAAGAGGTTCATTTTTGACTCATGTACCGAACATCGACAAAATGTATGATATCAACTCACATAATAAACCAATTATTATAACATGATAATATGTGACATAAATTGAATAATATACATTAAAGTAATTTCTTAATCAATTATAAATTTTCTAAAATTTATTATTTAGGAATATAATGAAACGAACAAGACAAGTTGGACTTGAGGTAAGGGGATTTCTTATCTCACTTTTAATTTCATGAGATTCCCATTATTCGGCAATTATTAATTACATGTGGTGTACTGTGTAATTCCATTTGATTTATATTATCTTGAATCTATTTATATTCATGGTATTATTTGATTCATTTGGTTCTTATTATCTTTTGGTCATATGACTCAATTTTTTACAACGAGGTAAGTGGTTTTTATCTCATTATTTATTCCCGTGATATTCATTCTATATTTGTCACCATAACCTTTGAGTGGTGTATTTAATTCCCATTATTATAATAATTGTGTAATATAAATTGTTATATATGTATTTAGATCATTGTTTTATTGTCTTTCTTTTATGGGGTGTACGTTTCGAAAGTTACCCAAATCAGTAAGGGAACCTTTCACCCTCCTCTTTTTAAAAGACTTATTTTTTAGGTATTTTAATTTGCATATTATTAATGTTAAGACATGTTCTTATATATCCTAATTTCAGTAAATTTTATGTCCAAGTTATCATATACCGTTTTTAACTCTCATTAACTCATTTTATGAATTTTAAAGTGACGCTGTTAGGCTCTCGATTTTCTAAAAGGGACCTTCTTAACCAAATTTCAATTCTTTGGGTTAAACCTATACTTCTTGATTATGTCATACTACGAATATGTGTGGATAAATGCTGATTGTTTTAAACTTAATATCCACTTATATTTTTTTTATTTATATTTGTCACACATAATTATTTAATTGATTTATCCTTAATCTAAGGATACCATCTTTGTACGGGACTTCGTCTCAATCTCCTTTCGTTGAGGAATACATCGATTTATATAAAACCTTCTTTTATTA
Organism: Viscum album; assembly: GCA_963277665.1. Taxonomy (NCBI): domain Eukaryota; kingdom Viridiplantae; phylum Streptophyta; class Magnoliopsida; order Santalales; family Viscaceae; genus Viscum; species Viscum album. The sequence continues at coordinate 2,042,877,664 of OY728150.1, read as the reverse complement.
GTAGTATAAAAAACCCTTTTGACTTTTAATTTCATTCAAAAGAAATATTTTTACATGATTTTTTTTACTAAACGACAAAACGAATGTTTTGTCTTACATATGCGGCGACAACAACTTCTCCGCAAATGTTAACATTATTTGAGTTTGAGCTTCCTTTTCAAGCCATGATTTTCTTAAAGGAAAAATAAATAACATTTTTTAATTTTCAATTTTTTTGGTATTGAAAATGGGTTTGTAAATTTTTAGATTATATCAATGTGTTGTATTGATATCTTTTTATTGAAATGTGGAAATGTTATGTTTCCTTTAAGCATATTTTATGTGATACGATTATGTTATGGTTAATTGGAATTGTTTATGATGTCGAGTGGTTCGGTGATAAACTAAGGGCGGGTGAGCCCGAGAAAGCTCTGCAATGAATTGGGTAATGCTAAGGAGTTAAATACTAAGGTTTCTCCGAAAATATTTATGGAATATACTGTGATGGGTATTCCAAACATAACCATGAGGGTTACTCCCTACGTAAAAATGTTATGAATTCCTCAAGTTACCTTTATGTTTTATAATTTCTATGCGTAGTTCACAAATCTTATGATTTCATGGGATATTTTAATAAGATAATATTATGTATATATTGATGATCTAATTTTTTATGTTTTTTTGTGTATTCCATTCTGAGATTTTTGTGCTCATCCCAAGTTTTTGAGATGTTTTTTACACGACATACAATGGAATAGGGTCAAGGAGGGGATCAAGGAAATGTCATGCTATCTAAAACATGGAACTAGACATGACTCTTTTGTTCATGGGTTTTTATTTTGTGAAAAAAATTTAAACTGAGTAGATGTGTCTACTTTGTAATTATTGAGATGTAATAGTTATGTCCTAATTCTCTAAAACTCTAAACCTGAAAATTATCCTTAATGTGAATTTTTCATTTAATTCATGATTATGTAATGTTTTATGGTCGGTTCCTTATATATATACTATGTAAACTTATATAATCACTTCACCATGGATATTTTTTACGTCATTTATATTAATAAAGCATAACAAGGGGTTGGATGAATTTTTAAACATCACTTAATTATCCATTCACAAGCCCACCCACTTTCTAGAGTAAAATAATCACCAGGGATCCCACTGGGATCCCATAGGTCACATCACAACAATGAGGTAACCCCAAATGGGTGCCCCCCAATAAAAGTTAATTTATAGGTCATCATTCTTTGCATAGATGAAATCACACTTTTCAAAAATGCCTTAATGATAAATAGAATTAGGGGAAATGATATAATATCTCTCTGTAAAGAATGTGTAAATCACATATAAAAAAACCAAAATAAAACTATGTTAGTCCACTCACCCAACCCACATTCATCATTCCAAGGGAATGTCCTCAAATACAAATAACCTAAAAGAGAGAAAGGATTACTCAACAAATTTTGAGTTCAACAAAATAAATTTATCTCTTATTTCATACACATTATCACATTTCCCACTTAGGTAAGTCATCACGTTTCATCCCGAACATTCTATTAGAGGTGAAAATGGATCATATTAATGGGGGAAAATGTAATAATTTTTTAATTTTATCCATTTAACACCCCTCATGTTGGTCCAAATGTTATGGGAAAACTATTAAGGAAATGGACTCAATGTTTAGTCAAAAACATGAAAGATCCAATGCATAATTGATACCAAAGACCAGGAAACATTTTGATCACTCATTGTATTCAAAATTGAATAAAAATATTTATTTAAATTAATAATGATAATTATTGATTCAAAGGGAGAAGCATTCAGTAGTGGGTTTTCAAATCCACGTACATATAAACATAATGCATAAATGTGAGAATCCATGTTCTAGGATTACCAAACTCGTGAAGAAGAATTCTAAATTTTAATATCTTAGTTATATAGCACCACTATGGCTCGTAGGAACTCATATAACAAATAATCATTCTCAAGAGGCGTTATCTAGAATCATAATAAATTTAATTTAATTAGTTTTTAAAATTAATTGTAAATTTTATAAAATAAAAAAATATAACCGTGTAATAAATGATAGGAATAATTTAGTAATATCTCACCAGAAGTATAATCAAATCATAACCATGACTAAATGTGTGGCGATGTATGTTTTGACTTAGATGAAAATATAGTACAATGTTGATTTTTTTGATTACTAGACTAACCATTTTTAAAATAATTTTTCTGAAAAAAATTCCAAAATTTAGAAGGAACCAATGTATGTTTTTTTATACTAGGGTTACTTCTTGAAAAATTTCATAGATATCTCGTCATATATTGTTATTAATGGGGCCAGAAAACATTATTTTGTGTGTCTGTGTTGGGAACCCAATTTTTCTAAAATCGTACTAACACTAGCAGCAATCGTGCGACCTATTTTAGAAGAGAATAATGCCCTATATAGGATGTGAGTGATTTATAAAAAACTATGAAAGATAACTACATAGTTTGTTCCACATATACAGTAACATAAAAATACACATCACATAGTTTTTACATGGTTAGGCTAAGCATGAAGAAAAAACCATGCGAGTTGTTTTCCATAGGTAGTTGGTTCTGTATAGTTGTCACATGGTTTGGAAAAATGTGTTACAAATATTGTATGGTATTATTAATTTTTTTTATTTAATTAAATGAACTAAATTAAAATATAACTAATATTTTTATTAAATTATCTTTAAAAGAATATGAAAAAAAGGGAATGAAATGCTTTAATAAAAATAAAAATTTTACTGTGATTTTGATTATAATGATTATAATTGGTTTTATGTTTAATAAAATAAATGTGGTCTCCCCTCTCCACATACCTCTAAAATGTGATTCCCCTCCCTAGGATCCTCTAAGGAAATCTCAACCACTCTACTTCGACCTTTTCTCTTCTTAGTGAATCCATCTGTATTCTTAACATTTCCCAATCCATTCTGAGAGGCAATGTCGAATCTCCCACTTTTATCACTCACTCTCTCTCATTTTTGGATGAGTTCTCTATCACTGTTGCATTATTTCATATTATACAACCACTTGGTGAGGGTAAATTTGATTTTTGGTGTTTCGTCTAATGTTAGGTTTTGTTATACATCTCTCGAGACCCCTTACATCATGTTCAAAAAACTATCGCTGAAGGAAAATTGTGTGAGCTCAATTTGATTTATAGCTATAATTTTAAGGTATTATATTCTTCTACCCATTTTTTCATATTTTGTTTTGGTTCCCTAAGCATTTTAGGATGCCTAGTAATTTTTTGAAGTGATTAGTCTCAATCATTGAAGATTTTTACTCATATCAATTGGTATGAACATATATAAATATATATATCTTCAATGTACATATTCCGTCATGGAGAGGGGAATATGCACATTTTGTTAACGGATATATATGTATATATTAAGGTTTTTTATGATAGTTTGGGGAATATTTAGGTGGTATCTAGTAATTATTTGAGGTACCAAAGTGTTTTAGCATGGTTTTAGGCTACTTTCTATGGCATTATCTATTTTATTTTATATTTATTTTTTGAATGAATGTGTTAAATACTTAATACACCATTCTTAGTTATAAATTATTTCAATTTTGTTTTTTGATTTAAATAATCCCTTGGTAAATTGAAGGAAATTTTAAATTTGGTAAATGATATTTTTGAATTTAAATATCATGTTTTTATAATAAAACCCCTCCAATAGAAGAGAGTTTCCTTCAAACCCAAAAGTATATATAATTCATTATTCTATGCTTAGTTTTGGTTTGAGAGTTATATATTACTCTTTGGGGTGCATGTTTTGTGTCTGTTTTATTTTTCCCTTCGAATAATGAAAATTGAATTGTAATGAATATTTAGTTAAAGGCTATTTCCAAGTATGCGTATTCCTTATAATTATAAAAATTTTCTTTTTACCCATTTTGAGATGTATAAAGTTATTTTCCAATTTTAGTCAATGTAACTAAATTATTTAGGGTAAATGGATTGAATAAGGTGACATAAGAGATATAATATCATCCTCATTAAAAATAGTGATATTATTTTAAATTAAATGACCCATGGTATGGTTAGACCATTTCCCTTATATAAATATTTTTATGGAAATTTATCAAGGCTAGTGAAACTCATAAGTGGCATTTCATTATGTAGTATATAATATATTTAAATAATGGTTTTAATGGGTTATATAAATTTGAAGCTGGAGAGGTATATCTATATGAATTGCATTAATAATGTTTCAACACCATTACAAGGGTTTGATAAATGGCATGTATAAGAGGTTATTCATTTTATATTATGAAATAAATTATTATTTTATATTTATATAGTTATGAAAAACTTGATTAGATGATGAATACATCATTTCGAGTAGTGGAGAGGATTATGACATCCATGGACTATGATGTAGTTGATTACGCTCTCTTGATCAGTTATGAGTCTGGAGGGGTGATGTATGGAATCTTATTAGAGAGTTCTCTTAATTAGGGTATGACTCCCAAGATTCATGGAAATGTATTCTGTATCGAGTGGTGAGGATGAGGAAGATCTCCTAATCCAATTATTTATTTGTGTACGCTCTCCAAGATCAGTTAAATTACTTTTTAGAGTGTTTCCATAGGGTGAACACTGGAAATACCTAGTGTCAAGAATCACTTCCCCACACTATTAAGATATTGGGTTAGTGCCACTTGAGTAGTGCTTATCAGCCTGTAGAATGGGGTTGTATTACCATGTGTTAAGTCCCATTCCACTCTATCAATAATATATATATATATATATATATATATATATATATATATATTCTATATATATTGACATGATCAGACCCTTATTTCGGCTATGATATGAATCTGGTCTAGCCATCAGGTGTCACTTCAGAACTTTGATAGGTAGTAATTTATTTATTATTTTCTGATTAATATTCATGCTATACCTACACAATATTTAATTTATATTGAACTATTTTGATTCATCTAGACAACTAGGGTGTCGATATATTGGGGTTTATATATGACACACTAAATGGACCACCATTACAATGGGGAACCATAGAATAGATTCTTTTATATAGGAATATTTACCTATATTAATTTCTTTTTCTATGTTCATTTAATTAGGTGTTTAGAGCAATGGACTATCCTAGATCTCCGTATTCTTGTGGGGATTACTATATGGATTTTTAGTTATATCTTTTATGAGAGACCTATATTATTATATATTCTAAATTTTATTGTAGTATTACCATTAAAACATATGAATCATCAATATACATTAATATCAAATTGAAATTGTCATTTCCCACTATTATTTTAGTTATATAAATTTTATCTTCATTATGTTTTCATTTAATTATATTGTTTCCACTATTTTATCTTAATTATATTCTATTATACAATTTTTCATCTTTAAAAATTGGCTATATTTACTTTTCTATATACCCCTAAGGAACTTTCTACTATTCGGTAGCCTTTGGAATATGTGAAGACAATCATGTTGCCATGTGACCCACTGGTCCAGCTACTAGTGTGATGGTCGGTCAGGATAGGATGTTACAAATTTTTGTCAGAGCTAATATTTTCCATGTTACAGTATTTATTTTTGCTATAATAGAGAATAATAATGTGTTGGGGCTTGTTTAATAGTCACTATTGGGACTGATGAACCCATGCTTGGGAAACGACCAAGTGGCCAGGGATGAGAATGGTGTTCATGTGGTTTTCAACTATGGTTTAATTTGATTTCACCTAGAGTGATTGGTTTATTTTTATGTTTCTCAATGATTTATTATGGTTATGTTATTTTTACATTTAGTATAGTTTAGCCAAGATAAATCATTTCTTAAATCATTTCAAGAACACAAGAATTTACCATGTCATGCATATTCCCTTCCATTTAGTTGGAATAGTAAAATATCCTTGTAATTTAATTTTGTTCCATAAGGGATATTCCATGCCTAATAGTATAACATGATTAGTTGTATAATATTCCATGATTATATTATAACAAAATTTCCATCTATGTTAACACTTATAATAAATTTTTTTTATTAACATAAAATTTATTTCATGGATTTCGTTTATTGGCTACAATTCTGAGGGGGGAAAGATTTCAGTTGTAAGGTGTATTGGAATATTATAGCCGGGAAATAGTTACCCATTTTTTTGAACCATTATAAATGACATGTATATTTTAATTGTTTATGAAAATTCGTTTCCATTAATGGGAGACCAATAAAAAACTATAAATTTGATGGGAAATTTATATATTGGTAGATGACCACACATATGACTGCACCTTAGTTTTTGTCTATGTTATAATTTGAAATGATATTGGTTTCTATTGATGGGATAATATTTAAAATTCATTAACTGTATGGGTGATCTAGGAATTAAAAAATAGATACCCATAGTAAATGTAATGGCATGATGCATTGTTATTTTTCAATAAATGTTAATGAACAATTTAATATTGATCTATAATAAAATAAATAACTACAAAATGCACAAGTTGAACAATATAGATAATTTGTCGCATCTATTTTATATGATGACAAATTTGGGTTTCTAAAACATTAACAGTTTAACAACTACTAATGTGATGCATTTTTATGATACTCATGTCATTGTACTATGATTTTTTCTTTGTGTTTCCTTTGAAAAGATGTTTCATCATTTTTTGTAGGAATTATTTTCTATAGCAGTGGCTCAGATGATTAGATTTTGATCCTATCCTAATTAATGTATATAAAACCTTATATGATCATTTTACTACATCATTTCATATATTTATTAACAATATTGTGTTCTTCTCATTTTTTGGGTGTTTTCTGTACATGTTTTCCATGGTCAGTTTGTAATGGATTTTCATATCAAATTGAATTTAAACAGCTAAAGAATAATTATATGGAATTAATATGTTTCCATAGTATGAAATGATAACCTAAATAATTGTTTTTCCATATATGATGATGAATCATTAGATAAAACATTAGTGAAAATATTTTGGATGAATTTTGTAGTTCTTCGACAATCATGATCTATTTTCATTATATAGAGTAATATTATTTATATTTCTTAATTACAAAACCTCAAATAGTCTATATCATACTCATAATGATCTGTTTCATCCTTTAAAATTATTTTTTAACCATCATGTAATTGAGTAAATGAAATTGAATATATATTTTCCTGGATGTTGGTAAATCGACACATCACGGACATTGTATTTATTTAAAGAATAAGGGGATGATGAGAAGAAGTTTCAAGAATTATTACATAAACATGATAACATTCGAGTAAATATAATATAACAAATATTTATATGCATCTTGGTTAAGGGAGGTGAACATAGTTTATGAAAATAAATAATCGAAAAGAAAATGAATGAAAATGAATGTGGATTTTTACCTCTTGATGTATCCTCATTCAAATCAACATTACCACCTTTGGTATTTGCAGTTTGGTGATACCAGGAAGTCATGGACTTGTGTATGTTCATAGGGAAGAGTGTTTAGTAAAATTTATGCAATTATTAATGTTTTAGAGCTGTGTGTGGAAGAGGGCGTGAGTGGTGGAATTTATAGCGAAGGAGATGAAGGTTTTCCTATTATTTTTGTCATTATTTTTTTATTTTTTACAAGGAAAATAAATAATGTAGGTTCTTATGACAAAATAGTATATTAAGTTCATGTGAGTTACAAAAATCATCAATACTCATCATCCATGAAACAAGGATGAGTTAGAAATTAATTTATTTTGATTTTTTGTTAAATTATCTATTTTCACTAATCACCCAAAATTAAAATTTATTTGGGAATCATTGGGGTCTTACATTATAACAATCTTCTAGAAATTGTGTTCTTGAAATATTTATTTACATACTAAACAAGTGAGGATACCTTTCCTGCATTGAATTATCTAATTCCCATGATTCTTTTTCAACCATGTAGTTCATCCACAAAACATTAACCTAAGAGATTACCTTATTTCAGAATAAATTATCTATACATTCAATTATTTTAATAGGTTTCTCTTAAAAATATGTTATCCTCCAAATAAAATAAATATGGGATCATGAAATGAGATGAATCTGGAACATCCATTCTCAACATTGAATCATGAAAACAATTGTGTATCTGAAATAAAATTAGAGCAAATGTACTTGGTATATGACTTTTCCAACATTCTATATGATTTCATATGTTCCAATGTACCGCTGAATTAGCTTTACTTTCTTAAAAAAATTCACTGATTGTTTCAATGGAGATGTTCTAATAAAAAATGATCACCTAAATCAAATGAAATTTCATTCCTACTGTTATATGCATAACTTTTCTATATACTATAAAATATCCCCATGTGTTGTTAGAACATTTTACTTTCCCAATGATATCCTCTACTAATTAATTTCCCTCCAACTTCCTTTTGGTGAATTCCTATCAAAATGATGGAGTTCGAAAAAAACATTCAATTCAATGCATCATAAGGTTTAATCTGTATACTTGTTTGAAAAATGATATTATATGAAAACTCAACAAATGAATGATGTTGATCCCAACTTTCCTGATAGTATATTAATTATGCACAATTCTTATCACCCATTTTATGAATTATTCTCTTGGATATTCCACCAGATTAAGGATGAAAGGTTGTGGTAAAAAATAATTCAATTCTCAACAACTCTTGAAGTCCCTTCCAAAATATAATTGTGAAACTGATATCTCGGTCTGATAAAATTGAATCTGGAACTCAATATAGCATGAAAATATTTTTAATGTATAGTTGATAATGTCAATCCAAAGAAATTGTATATCAGATATGAATGAAATGATCATATTTAGCCAGTTGGTCAACAATCACCCATCATTCATTTCTACCTTGACATTTCTTTGGTAGTCCAAACAAATATTACAATGATTTTTTTTTCTCATTTCCACTATGCTACTGGAAAAGGATAAATAATCCCATTTGGTATTTGTTTCTCTACTTTAACTAGTTGACATTTCAAACATTTGACATTTGAAATTAACAATATGTTTTTCTATTCCATCACACCAGTAATACACCAAAATGACACTTTATATATTATTACTGGAATAATGAACTCAAATTTGAGAACTATGATCTTCACACAAACTTTTTTTCATCTACTAGGAACCACAAGGCACACATAATATTTTTTAAAATAAAAAAGTCCTTATCATGGTTAAATCATAGAAACATACCATTTTATGTAATTATCCATTTTTCTGTAAATGAAGGTCTTCATTCTATTCTGGAATTATTCTGTATGATAGAGATGACTACCCTAAAACTGAAAAAATAGATAAATTTCCTCCACCATCAACTTCCATGCCAATATTCAACAAACCATTAACCAATGGTTAATGTTCCAAAAACCACATGGAAAATGAATCATGATTTTTTTTGAGTCAAGGAATATGAAACATTGTATTATTTTCTTAAATGGTAATTAACCGTGAAATCAGAATTATTTATCAATTAAATCCATCTTCTATATCTCATGTTTTATTAATTATGAGTGAATATATACTTAAAATTTTTGTGGTCAGTATATATTTCACATTTTTCTCATTAAATTTGATAGATCAAAATTTTTATAACTAAAACTATATCTTCTAATTATAAAACATGTGTGGGACAATTTAAATCATGACGTGTTAGTTTTATTGAAGAATAAGCAATTACCTAATCATTATTCATAATAAGACTACCATGTAACTCTAATAAAGCATCCTTGTAGATAAAAAACCCCTCATTTTTGGAAGGTAGAGAAAAAACATGAGCATTAACTAATCAATTCTTCAGTTCCTAAAAACAAACATCACATTCTTCTTCCCAAATAATTTTAACCTATTTTAATGTCAACATAATTATAGGGTTAGATAGTATAGAAAATGTTTTCATAAAACCATTGTTAATATCCTACTAATCAAAGAAAACTAAAAATCTCTGTAATATTTTTAGGTCTTGTCAATTTATCAACCAATGATTTTTACAAGATCAGCTATTATTTCATCCTTGTTAACAATATTACCCTAAAATCATATCTATTTCAATAAAAAATCACATATTATAAAATTTCCATATAACATATTTTTTTTGAGAGTTTTCAAGAGAAACCTTACTTGTTTTTCATGATCCTCATAACTTTTTTAAAATTACAAATTTTCATCAATGAAAAAAAGATTATCCAAATATTCATGGAATACTATTTTCATAATGTCCATGAATATAGCTAAAGAATTTTTAAAAACTAAGGGAATAATAAAAAAATTATAATGCCCATATCTAGTACAGAAAGCAGTTATGGGAATGTCATCCTCATTTACCTTCAGCTGTTGGTATCCAGATCTAAAGTAAATCATGAAAAAATATTGAGTTTTCTATAGATGATCAACCAAGTCATATATATGAGGCAATGGATAATAATTATTAAATGTAATGTTTTTCAAAACTCTCTAATCAATAAAAAGTCTCATGAAACCATATTTATTTTTTACAAACAAAATAAGAACACCCCATGGTGATGTCCTATAATGAATGAATACTTTATAAAGAAACTCCTAAAATTGATGTTTCAAATCCAGAAGATCTATTTGAAGGAGTAGATATGGGGGTTTCTAAATTGGATTAGCATCTACAACTAATTAAATTGTAAACTGAACATCCCAATAATCTATAACACTAATTAACTTATCCTCAAAAGCATCTTAATATTCATTTACCCTTAAAAATTAATTAATATAGACCGATAACTTATTTTAATAAATATATACTCACAACGAATTTAATTTTTATATATTAATTATATCTCATTAACCTGATATGTTTATAATTGTATATGTTCATTCATGTATAAAAGTTAAAACTTTTTCTGAGAATCAACGTCATTAGTTCTATACGTGATCGTAGACTGATAAATAGAAGGATAGTCCATACCAATGATAACATACAATTCTAATAATGAAAAATACAACAAGGATTTTTTTGGAAATGTAATTCCACAATATACAATAGGAAGATTATTATAATGAATTTTTGCTATAATATTTTCCCGATGTGTTTTAACTATATGTTCTACTCTCATTTCATGAGTTGAAATTTCTGATATACCAAAAATTTCTCATAAATAAAAAAATGTGTAGACCCTATATCAAACAAGGCTATAGAAAAATCTCAGTAGAAAAAGTACATAATACCACCTCATTGGTTAGCCCAACATATATTGACATAGTTTCAAAGAACATCAATACACTATTCCCCTTATAATCTGGTTTTTTTTCTTCATTCATATCTTTCTTTCTGTATGTATTATCATAATTACCCTTCTCACAACATTTATATCAAATTATTGTTTTATTATAATGATTTATCTAAGGATCATTATTATTACATTAATGAGAAATATGTACAAAATTAATCCATTGAAAACCCTTCAATTTTTTTGGTAATGAATTGTCTAATTTTATTTTTACCACACTTTTCACAAACTAGACATTAAAAATTCTTAACATTATATTTTTTTGATTGATTATTAGAAATCACATTCCAAATATACATCTTGTCCTTTATTTTTTCAAAGCACATGTTTTCATAAGTAAAATCCTTTTAAACCCTTTCAACACATTAATCTACTTTCTTATAATATTTTAATTCAAAGGATTCTATATCTCTTCGATATGTTGAATTCAATCCTAATTAAAAATGATTTTTTTTCTATCATGACCGGTAATATTATTTTGAGTGGTCCTTGCTTTTGGGTGATGTTTTATTTATAAAATTCCACTAAATCCTAATCTTTTTTCATGAATTGAAGGAATTTATTTTCATTCCATAGTAGAACCATCATAAGAAAAAATATTTGGGGAAAAATATTTTTAAATTCATCTCATTCAATAGAATCTATATCCTCTCTATTATGGATACTATTGCCCATTGACCGCCACATGTAACCTTAAATTCAAAATGCAAAATTGAAAGACTAACATTTTTATTATCTAACCACCCCATGAAATCAAATATCATTTTGATGGATTTAATCCATCCTTCAGCTTCCATTGAGTTATAACATCCACAGATAGCATGTCGATGCTATATCATAAAATGATCTATTATCATCAATTTCCATGGAGGTAGCTCAAGTTTTTCTATTTCATGGATTTAAATGGAATTTAATGCCTAAATCATTTGATCCATTACTGTTAAAAACTATATTATTCCAATCCCCACCATTCTAGGTTATGTATTTATAAATATATAATCCACTAAGTTCCTTCCAACTCGAGCTTCCATATTTTTATATGTAATACCGTTTCGAACAGACATATCATAGATAAAGCAACATGGTTACCATTAAATGCTATATCATAAGGGAAAGGTAAAACGTATTTATGTTATTCTATTAACATAATAATAACCTAAAAAGTTATCAAAACATCCCAATAATACTAATTAAAACGAACCAATATTAAACATTATATAACCCTAATTTTCAGTCAATAAAATAAATTATTACTCATTGATGATCATATCATGTTCATATATTTAGTCAATTAGGACATAATACATACACAGTATCCTATAATCATACAAGACAATACTACTAAAATAGTTTCTAATTTTTAAAAATATAAATAATTTGAAATAAAAAAGGATTTATTTCTTGATAAAAATCTCCACAAAATTTATCTTGTTTTTATCCATTATCTTACCCATCGTTATACCCTATGAATAAAATTTTTACATTGGATGATAATTAAAATCTCATTAATGGTTATAAAAATAATGATAGAAAATGTTATTCTGTGAATACATATAATCAAATGAAATCATTTTCACATTGTCATACTTCTCACCCATAAAGTAACGTATACTTAATTATTCAAACAATAGACTCACATGAAACATAGAACACAAAAATAAACCATATAGGTTAATTAATGATTACTTACATATATTTCCAACGATCATGACTACCATATTAATTGTAACTCTCATGTCTACATTATAATGCAACCCTCACAGCTACACTATGTTGTAAGCATCACTGTTATACTTAGAGTAACCATACGATCGACCTCAAACATAGACATAACCAACAAATTAGATAAATATATAGGTTACAACCATTGACATAAACAATTCCCAAGAAATATAACATAACTATAAAACCTGAAAACATGCATGGAAACATTCTTTTTCAATGTTGTAAAAATATAAATTTAATATTGTAATGTTAATGAAATGTCCCTTACAATTTTCATATAATTGAAGTGAGAATTAATGGAATGAAAGGAACATGTGGATAAATTGTAATTGCCCGTAATAAAACATAATATAAATTTAATTTATTAGTGAAATAATCATAGTACCAAATAATCAATTAAGTATAAGGGTAACCCAATGAATGGAAATTGGGTTAGAAATTTATTTATGTCAGTTCTGTCTTACATAAAACATGTTCAGACCTCCTGTATAATGGATAAATGTGATTTATTCAAATTTTAGGTAGTCCAATTAATGTTTATGACACCTTATATGAACATTATATGACCTCATTTTATATATTTATTAATAATATTGTGTTCATACCAATGTTTTTGGTTCGTTCATTACATGATTTCCATGGATGGTTTGTAATGGATTTCTCGTCGAATGGATGAAATATTATAGAAGTGTAATGAAATGGAAATTATATGTTTCCAAAATATTCAATGATACCATAAATAAATATTCATTTATATATGATGATTAATCATTAGATAAAACATTAACAATATTTGTTTTGATCATTTTTTCAGTTATTTGATAATCATGAACTAGTTTTTCTATATAACATAATACTACGTGTATACGTTAATTAAAGAACATAAAATAAGTTATATAATATAGATTAAAATATTTTTCAACCACTATAATAGTTTTATAAATATATTTTAATTATTTAATGAATAGTGAATATACATTGTCTATGATGTCGGTAAATCAACAAATCATAGAAGGTGTTTTTATTTTTAGAATGAGAGGGAGTGGAAAAAATTATGATTAATTTTTCCATAATAACAAAATAATTATTTTATATATTTGATTCTATATCTTTTCCTTCATCTTATATATAGAAGGTGAAGAGAATACTTCAAGTGAAAAATAATTTTGAAGAAAATGAAAGTGGATTTTGACATGATTATTTCTCCTCCTTGAGATCCTCCGTATTCCCTTTGGTTTTGTTTTTACGGTGAAACCATTAAGTCTTTTACATGGGGGATATACTTGGGAAGAGTAATGGTAATAAATTAGATATTTCTAAAAGCTTTAGTGGTGTGATAGAAAGAGGGAATTAGGGGTAGTATTTATCATTGAGGAGAGAGGGGTTTCCCATTATCAACAACATTATCTTATTATTTTGAACAAGATAAGAAATAGTGTGGGTTATTTAGAGAAAAAAGAATAATAAGTGAATCTGATTTATAAAAAATGGAAATTTAAATCAATCATGACTAAAGTATGATATAAAAATTCATTTTATTTTCATATTTTATAAAATATCAAATTTCACTACTCACAAATATTCATGTATTTCAAAAAAATCCATCAAATTCACCCCATGCAATTTTTTATTTGAAGAATTAAAAAAGTAACCGCATTTTATCCAAATATTTCAATATGTAGGAGAAAATTAATTTTTAATTAAACACTTCATTTATTCGAAAAATAAAAATTTTAAAACTCTAAATGATTTTATACCAAAATGAAAAATTAATCACGGAATCATATAATTATCTTATAACAAAAATACAACAAAATAATAATTTATGATTCTATTTAATGAAAATAAATTTTATTTAAATTATAATATTAATTATGAAAATTTGAAATTAAAATTTTATGACTGACAAAAATAACATCACTTACACTATGATAATATTTTCTTTTAAAGATGACTAAATTTTATTTATAAATTCATGGTGTATGATACTATTAATTAATATGATTTACTATTCATGAGGTTCATATTACTATTCTTAATGGTAACACTAATATTAATAAGGATATGTTACTATTAAAAATAAATTTAAGTTGATCTTAACAGACTGTAAATATCTTATTAATTACAATTGTGAATATTTTTTTTCTAAATTCTATATCATAGAAGTGGAACTTTTTAGATTAATGGAGATGATGTAAAAATATCCTCAGAAAAAAGTGACCATTCTTAGAGACTTATTATTTCATTAATTTTATTCTATATATAAATTTATTTGTGAATCCTATGGTTATTACAAGGTGTGTAGTATATAGCCCAATCATCGTTCATCTATTGAATAATTAGTTAATACTGAACATTCCAATTAAGGGTTACTACCCAATGATTAATCTATATGACTATAGTGTCCATTTTCTTTTATCTGTCCATAGATTCAATTTCAAGGATACCATAGAATGTCTAATTTACCAAAACAGAAGATGTTATTTTGCACATAGACTCATCCCTATTGTTTTCAATAACATAAACTAATCCAAATTATCAGTATTCAATTAATCCCAAAAATAATTACTTTTATTTTAAATAATAATTGAAAATTTATTTGATAACAATTTAGGTTCCACAACCCATACCTAATGATCCAATTATTAAATCACATTCCATACAAAATATATTTAATAAAATGTTATGTGAAACTATCATTATTTTACATATTTACAAATGTTATAAATTATTTCACATAATAAACACTTTATCAATTGAATTAAAGGGTTGTGATTTTTTATTTGATGAATCCTCTTACAATTTATCTCTAACGAAACAAAATATAGATCTTCCAAAAGGATCCTAATAAGTTATAGTAATCATTATAAATGGTGGAATTGAAACAAATAAGTGGGTGATCTAAAATTATATTTAGGTAAAACCCCATCAACATGTCCTCCAAGGGTTCATTAGAAGAATATAAGAAAACGTGAATATTGGATAAATATATTTTTAACAAAATCATAAAATAAAAAAAAATTTAAATAAGTAAAAAATATTGATAGTTATTATCAATTGACAAAACACACACCATAGAAAAGAAGGGTGAGATAAAAAACATTATACATTATTCTTTATCCTAGGAATATAAAATTTAAATGAGTAACATTGACAATAATATAAATCATAATATAATGGATCAAAATTAATATCCTATTTACCTTATTGGGTTATGAATCAATACTTATTTACCTTAGATGATATATTTTCAGTACAAGTTTCCCTTCTTATATTTACTATCACTAACTATTTCCTATGGTGAATCGAGAATTGCTACTCATTTAATTTTTTTATGTCATGAGAAGTAAATATTTACCCTATTTTTTAAAGGGTTATAAAGGGAACACACATTATATAATAATATTCCGTACATATATTTTCTATTGAAATGTAAAATACATCATGAATGAGACATAAAATTAAAAATACGTGTAAAAGTTTTGGGTTTTTGGAAAAAAAGTACAAGAAAATTCCACAATACATCAAAGAAAAAACATTATAGTGGGATTAAAAAATACCACCAATATATCATAATGTGTATTAAAAATGGTGATGTAGATGATGAAAATGTATTTATATAATTGTATATGGAATATTAAAATGATTGTAATTATATTATTTTTAAAAGGATTAAAAATTCGATTAAAAAGTATTTTTTTTAAAAAAATATCTATTTAATAATGAAAAATAATATAAAACAAGAAAATTAACATTAAATAAATAATTTTTTTCTAAATATTTTTTTTAAAAAATCCATGAGAAGATATAAAAAATTGATGTATTGATTTTTAAAATCAAAGTGATTTATAATGAATTTTGAAATGAATAATTCATTTCCAACTAAAAGAAAATTAATTTTAAAAAATTTAGCAATTATTCATTTTTTTCAAAATCAACAATGACAGAGATAATTTTTAATATTGTTACATATAAAATTGATTGGAGTCCTAGTAATTATGAATCCTCTAATGTTGTGACAACTTTTATGTGTTTTTAGAATATTTTTTTACCATTTTTATATTGAAAAAAATTATGGAACAAATTAAAAATTCCATTTTCAAAAGGTTAAGTTAAGAAATATAAAATAATATATATAAAAAGATATTAAATAATGTCTCTTTTCTTATTATAATTTTTTTTGATGAATTGTGGATTGAAAAATAAAACATATGATAATTAATGTAAACAAACCTTATTAAATTTTTAATGTTATTTTAAAAAACATATATAAATAGGATAATGAAAGATTCAGTTGGAAATAGTAAAAGGTAAAATTGCATATCATAATAGATAACAAAAAAATTAGTTTCCATCAATAAATTAAAAAAATATCAGGAATAGAAAATATATATATACATTAAAAACAACATATTTGGGAAGGAAATGAATTATTCAAAATAAATAAATTTGTGATGGTGAAAAAATTTAATTTCTAATTTCTAATTTACTAAAGGTATAAAGAATTATTATATAATTATAAAATAGAAAAAAAACTATCTTCTAAAACCATGGAATTAGATTAATAATTATCACTTAAGAACAGATATTCATTTAGAAAAAACCCCAACGAATCCCAAAATCTATGAAGTAACAATCCATACAAAAGTATTTAATGATAGTTAATTGTAAATAAATATAAAATATAGTTTTAATATAATTTTATATAATAATAGTGAAAAATAATCAATCTTATAAAAATGGGTTTAATGAAATAATAATTATCACTCTATAAAAATAAATTGACTTATGAGAAACCCTTACATTGTGATGACATTTAAAATTAAAAACCCATTAAAGGTAAAAAATGACATGGACTTCATAATCAGATATATTTCATGAATTATTTTAAAAAAATTATTATATTTCTCAAAAATAAATTACAAATATGTACATCTTCTTAATACCCATCATATCTCAATGAAGCATCATTCAGATTCAAGAAATCCTTATCATTAATAACACTTGGCTAAAATTCCAATATACTCCAATAAAAAAATTATAACTATTATGATCAACTATTATAGATCATTTTTATTAATAATAACCATTTATAAAAATAATTTATTTTAATTTATTAAAAATATATTGGTTTTTTATAAAAAAATTTTCATCAAATGTTTTTAGATTCTAATGTTTACATTGTAATTTTTTCGTAATGGATATGTCAATTACTATTTATATATTCAATTTTCAACATTTTGAGGCAATTAATGGTACTATAAATTATGTTTTATAAGGTATAATAATTCTATAAATTAATTTTAAATGTATTTATATATGGTTCTTGAAGATTAAGTTGGTGATGAGGTTGTTTCCTAATTTTTTAACGAACAAAAGTGAGGTACACAAATAATGTTTTAAATATTTATAAAAAATTTCATGAAATATAAAAAAAAATTCTCATTTATTTCAAATTAAATCAGTATTTATGTTAAAATAATCATCTATGATAGTGATTTATATCATTGTTCAAATAAGTGGTTAAACCGACCAAAACAGGAACAATCTATAATTTATCTATTAGTGGGGAAATGCATGTCATTCCATCCTTATAGTCATATTACTATTAAATAAAAATTATAAAATGTATATTTTTATAAGGTTTTTAAAATTATTTTTTGAGACTTGAATACATTAAAAATTACATGAATTATGAACAATTTACAAGGCGTTCTTGGATGTGATTATCAACATATATGCATGAGTAACAGGTTGATTATCCACTAGTAGGGAAGAATATAGGGAATTTTTTATGTTCAAAATCACTAATAATATTATATATATTATATGAATCCGTTATTAAGTATTTTATTGACATCTATTTTTGGTGTCGATTAAAAATCATTACAGTCATTGATGAAGGTGGTTGTGTTCATATAAACATGACAGCATCAATATTATTTTACAGGATTTGAAGGATGGTGGATGATTTATATTAAATAATAGTAACAAAACATATTTATATTATTAATACTAATGTTATAATACCTTTATGGATCGAATATGTGTTAGGGGTCAGATGATGAAAATAATTATGACTACTTAATTGAGAAAATTACCTCACACTATATATATTCCCCCTTGTGAATGACCTGAAGGCTTATTAGCGTTGTATTTTGGAAGGAAAAAGAGTGTAGAATATATCAGGAGTGTTTAGGAGAAGATAAGGTATAATATAGTTTATTTTCATATTTTGAAATTTGTTAGGCATGTGGGTCAATTAATATCCTTTTATAATTGAAGAAAATAAAAAAATTTAGATAACAATTAATTATTAAATGATTTCTGCACACTATTCAAGATTATATGGATAGAAATGGGGGAAAATCATTATAGGGATGATATATATTTTTTAAATAGAATTTTAATACATTTACACAAATTTTTTAAACACATTTCATATCTTTGGGAGAAATATTTTTATTATTTACAATATTGTGTTTTATGTATATTGCTTTTCGTAGGCATGCAATTTATCTTTTAAGAATACTAAAATCCAGAACCTCTTACAAAAAATATATCATAATAAAATAAATTTAATCTCCATAAAATATAATTTTTTTATTTTATAATTTAAAATTAACATAATACAAAAAATATAATATATATAGGAAAAAAATTTGTAGTAAAAGGTTACTTTTACCGCTAATTATTTTTATTCATATATAATAGTAATTAATAATTATATCTGTCATAACATATTTTTATATAAAATAAAAAATAATATCAATGTAATTATATAATATATAATAAAAAAATTTATTATATAAAAATAAACATAATTAATATAATATTTCATTGAAAATATCATATTTACTATTATCATTTTTATTAACAATAATAGTAGTTATCATAATTATTTTACACAAATGAAATTGGATTTATTTTATAATATGAAAATGTGGATCCATAATATGAAATAAAATTTATATAATTTAATTTCTACTTTCCATGAATACTAATTTTTTCAATCTGATAAAATTAAATTTGAGTAAAATTCTAATTATATTTTAAAAACAATAAAAATGAGTTTAATTTATTAAATACTTTTTTTCCAATGATTAATTTTACATTATATACATTATTTTAAAAAAATATTCCAAAAAATTTAAATTAATTCCATTATTATGATAATGTTATAAAAGTAATGGTATGAGTAAAATAAATATTTTTTACTAATCACTATGAAATTAATTACGATTGAAAACCAACAAAAATTAATATATGAAAATTCTGAATTACTAAACTCAATATATTAATTTTTTTAAAGAAATTAGTTTCAGATGTTAATAAAGTAATTTATTAAATGAAAATAAAATGCATAATAAAAACTGGTTTTTTATAAAAATTCCATTTTAGAGTATATGTGTTCTTAATCATATTTTTTGAACATCTAGAATTGATTAAATAATTTTTTATTAAGTAGTGGTTTTAATGATATTAAATATTATTTATAATATTTATCAAATATGTTATGACATGGTTTTTTAGTGATATGTGTAAAAAAATCTATCTATATATTTATTTTTAAAGAAACTTATATACAAATATTTTTGGCATTTATAAATTTCCAAATACAAAAACACCACATAAAATCAAAGAATACGGAAAATAAACTATATGGAATCCTCTAAAAACATTTCATGCTATCATTAGATATTAAAATTCACATAGGTATTTTCCCTAATCTAGGTGGACATTCTCTTCCATTGATTACAAACAACATGACCATAAAATTAATTCCAATACCCCCAGGGGTCATCATTATTGGAAATTGGAAATCCAATTTATATTGGGTTTTATCTACACTTTGTTCACAACTAATAACATCGCCTTCTCTATCAGCTTGAAAACATCAAACAAGAAGTACTCCATAGTTTGTACTAGAAGAAATTAAACTCAATAGAACCAAGGGAGAAACCAGTTTGAGATAGTAAACAATGAATGTTTTTAACATATCTATGATTGGATCTACACTCTAGCAATCATGGTTATCTGATTTATATATCTATCACAGAAATATATAGAACAAGGGTCCTCATACTTTTCCATTGTCATTTTGAATCATACACTCACCTTTTTATGATCAGAATTTTAATCTCCCCATACTCTATTAATTTATGAATAGATTTCCCTAATTTGATAGCATAACTCTCAAAAGTTCAACCTCTAATCTATATCACAAGTCCCATAGGATTATATGTACCAAAATGATGTGCCCTGGTTTTTTATGCAATGGGATACAATGAACCCTTATTTATTTGCTAGTTCATTTTATTATATAACCTTTTTTCCCATGTTATGAAAAATATTTGGGTAAATTTCTAACCTATATATAACCACAAATGTGATTTGGATTATTTAAATCATTATTTAGCTCAATCAATTTCTCATTTCTTGAGAGAAGTCATAACACCCCAAGTATTACCACCCATCCGTCATACCTTCTTGTATATTGATAGGTACATTTTTCCCCAGTGAATCTTAACCAACATTACATCTTATTTCATGGGATTTCATCGATGTTTTTTATATACAAGAGATATTCACAGCCTTAAATTTCCCCTTTCTTCTCTCACTAAAAGAGACTCATGTGCAGTTTGGAGTTGTAAATTTGTTCCATTGTAAAAATTATTGAGGTTTGCCATATCATAATCAATTTTTAACTGTAAATATAATAATAATCATCCATATAATATAATATTAAATAAAATAGTATCATATGGTTTGGATGATATAAAATAACATGATGTCATCATTTATTTCTAAGGGAACAATAATTATGTCACAAAAGTATTTGACCACACATAACCTAAATATTATTTATCTGCCACACCATATAATAAAATACTCATGTATTGAATTCTAACTCATAGGATATATAGTGATTTCCATAGTTATTGTCTTAGACCATGACCGAAATTAAAATTCCATCTCATCATAATATTTCGGTTTTTATTTTGACGCATGATGAGCCCCATTCTCCACAACAAATTGGCTAAAAATTCTTATTATCTCTACATATAGTCCATATATTCACAAGGTGGGTTTCTTGGTATAGCCTATGTAAAATGTATGTTCATAAATTCATGTTGGATTTACTTCTCAACTCCATAAAACACAGATGTTTTTCACTATACTACTAATATTACTGATAATGATTTTTATAGTCATTATTTATAGTTCAGGATCATGTGTGGGTTGATTCTTATTTCATGGGATATAATTTTAATCCCATATTTCATCTTGGTACCTAATAAAAACCATTATTTCTAAATAAATATTTTTAATTCTCAATTCCTCCATCTAGTTACCCTTTTAACCACATGGTAACGAGGTAATTTTATACAACCTGGATATAGTTTATGCTAATTGAACATGCATTGTTGTCCCGAAACATTTTCAGAGTTATATAACCATAAAATATATTAGTACCTTGATTGAAGAATAATTACAAAAAAAATATATCAACCTACACCTAACGAGGCCCAAATGATTCATTGGATACAAAATAAAATTATATACACTTTCCCCACTTTTCTCTAAAGAAACTCTCACCCTATGGTATATCTATATGACGATAAAATAATCATTATTATTCTAATCTATAGAATGATAATAAATTTAAATGATTATAATTTAAATTTATGCAACTATAAATTTTTAATTTTGGTTTTCACCATTTATCCTCTCCATTGGGAATGATCAAAGCCTATTCTCCTACCCCTCACCTAGTTGGAATTTTTAATGACCCCATTTTTTGACATTCCCTACTTATGTATAATATGATCCATTTATGTTCGTGATGCACAAGGGTGTCACCCTTTTACCTCTAAAAAACATCCCCATTATAAACTTTTTTATAGACACAAATTATATCCAATGATTTTGATAATAAAACTATCCCATGTCGAAATAGAATCCCCTAGATCGATGAAATAGCGACTACTATGCCTTCCTAGAATCTGGTTACATACCCTAAAAGGAATGGTTCTTATCATCCCTAAATGGAATCCCAAAAAATGTGAACACCGTTCATTAAATTATTGATTCTCATATAAATTAATTGTATTAGAGGATTCCTCTTCAATGGTATATTAATAGAGGTTTTTTGAAAATATGGAATGAAATTACACCGCATGAGTGGTGAAAATTTTAGATTAAAAACAAATAAAAGTTTTCATATAAATCAATATATTATGAGAAATAAAATATTTAATGATAAGGAATCCGCTAGATAATATGAGTATAATTTATATAAATAGACTTGTGAAATATAATATATCAAATATCTAATAATAAATTTTTCAAAAATAGTACAAACTGTAACTAATACAATTATAACAACAACCATTAATATTTTATATGCGTTTTTATCATCCAAATATCTATGTCTTATCCTAATTTTATGTTATCATGGATCATTTTATATGTATAACTTGGGATTAATGTCTAATAAATATCTAATGTTTATACCATGCTCCATGTTTATAATCTATGAATGTTTAGGTATGAGCTTTGTATATTATATTCATGACCACATACCCTTATGATTATCTTATGAATACAAATGATAATATATTGGTATTTATTATGTTTACCCATAAAATGAATATAGAATCCCCATTTAATATTATTTACTTCTTTGGTAAATGAATAATTTTTTTATGTAGGTTACTAGAGAAGAATATATTTATGTGTGATATTAAATATCTTCTAGAAATTAAGAACATTGTGATTCAAGATTCCAAAGGCACTAAGATATTTATAACATCATAATAATTTTTGTATAATTAAATTAATATTCATAAAAACTTATTTACTTTCTATGTGTGAAATTTTTTGGTTCTATATGACAGGTGTGTTCTATCTTTGATGGACACTCTACGTTAATGATTTTCTCAAAATATCCCATTGTAATTCACTCATCTGGGCCTGGCGAATCAATAGATGGACATGCATGTTAAATAAATGGTTGTAAAGATAAAATTCTAAAAATATTATATAAGAATTTTCCATCTAATACCTATTGTAATTAGGCTAAAGCCTCATTTTTAGATGAAACACTGTTGTTGCAGAAAGATCACCTATGATGGTAGTAGGTGCCACAAACCCAACTTCATAGTCACCCGTGATTATCTTATCAACAAACATTCAAGGTCTATTCCCTAGTAGTTCATTATAGGTTTTCCTAGCTTATAACATTTTTATGGGTCTGTGGATATGGAATGGTTCTTTCTAAATCAATATGCCTATTGATATCTAAATGTTTACAATACTAGTATTTTTACCTTGACCTACATGATCTCATCTAAATTTTAAATTTTTCGGCATTATGAAACCATCAGTGTTAAATGTTCCCTTTATTACAATCCATAAGGGTTCATCATTATAAAATTATTACATCGATTATTTTTTTGGCCTTGTTTCCTAAGAGTCCTTAAGGAGTTATAAATAAATATGTAATCAGACCGGATCAGTTTATGAATTCAACACTCCCTTTATTAAGATCACCCTACATAGATAGATGATTTATTCCATGCGATATATCTAAGAGCGTATGAACATGCTATTTGAATATTTAATACATTCACTTTATATCTCATTACGTTTTCCTACTAGCACATCAATCCCTGGAAACCAAACATAATGAAATATACCATGTTATTCCAATAATAAATATACAATCTATCATCCATCTTTCTTATATCATCGATGATATTCATTTTTTTGATCATATCACATATTATCTAAATTATCCCTTATGCTTCAAATATATCCTAATCCAACATCAATAGAATTTTCCTTCTCTCAGATACACCCAATCTATATGTCCCACATTTATAAGGTGTGAGATGCCTTGAAGCACTCTTAGCCTTTGTATCATTCCATAGAGAGGATCTATCCATCGCCTATGTGTTACCTTTAGAAGTATGTCACAAAATTGATTTACCATACACATTATCTATAAATTGTTCCAAGATTACAAATTAATTTTCTAGTGTTTTCATATACATTTTTATCCATCTCTACATTATTCATTGATTAACCCAATTGAATCATAAACTGGATATGGACCAGTTTAGTCATTTCAGTTATCAAGGTTGAAAATATTGCAAAGAGTCTAGAAAACAATTGAGGGATGTTTGAAATTTAATTTTGTATAAAAACATTTTGTGATTATATAATGGAAGTTAAAATTATAAAATACCAATATTTGGTGAATTTTTTATAAAGGATTATATCTTCTATGTAGGAGACCTGTTTCATTATTAATAAGATAAGAAAATGCAAGCACTTTTTTATGATTCCATTATCAGAATCTCGGATCACCATTATCAAAATAGGAAGTCGATGTAATATAAAATTCAAATGAGAAACTAACCCAACCATAGTATCTGATATTCAGTAGATACATTATTATATTTTTTCAATATAAATGAAACTATATCCCAATGGGCCAAATTTTTGTTTAGTATTTGATTACCAGATGAATACTAGAATTTAAAATTAAAATTTAAAACATAAAATACCTTAAATAATTGTTATTTAGTAACCATTTATTACCTTTATCATTTCCCTATAAATCTGTCGTAATACACTTCTTGTAATCATGTGTAATGGAAACATAAGAAATGGGTGGACTCAGATACAAAGTAAGGGTATTTAAACATAGGAAGATATCATGAGTAAATAAAGAATAATCATTAAGATGAGGTAAATATCTGAAAAAAAATTGTATAAATCCAATAAAATGTTCATTATGAATAATATAGTTTGATTAAATAATGATTAAATAAAATTATTTCCATATAATCTTGAATCGCATCTATGGACATCATAGTTTAAAAAATAATCAAATGGATATAAAAAACTAACCCTTTATGGAGGGAATGCATACCGCCTGATACCATAAAAATATTATCATTGAAATAGTCCACGAAATCATATTTAATTTGATAATGAATAGTTTAGATACCCAACTTAGATTTTATGATGTGACATATTGATGCATCAAAGGGCGTTAACAGTAACCACAAATCACATACTATGTCTAATGTATTAGTCATATAAAACAGGAGAAATGTATTTAATATAAATATTTATAATGAAAACCTAAAATATTAAATGTTACTGATTTCCCATATCAAAAAATAGAATAAACATCAATATTCTTATTAGAAACAGGCATATTATTGATATTAATTTCAAAATCAACAATAATAATAGTCATATACCATCCAAAGAAATATAAATAAATATATCAAAATAGAACCACTAGAGTGAAACTGATCATAATATATCTTGATGAATAATTAAATTTATATTAGTAAAAAATTTCTCTAGTGGATCAAAAGTAATATAATAAATGTCTTTAATTTATGAACAAAAATACCATAAAAACATCTTTAGAATCATTCGTGATGAAAATATCATTATCACATTAAAAATATATGTAATAATCTAAAAATTTATAGAATATTTTGTATATAATTTTATTTAAAAATAATTATTTTTAAATGTAAATTATTATTCAATGAAATTAGTGGTCATAATGGAGGAAAATTTAATAAATTCTATGTAAATTAAAAGAAATACTTATTTTACATTTTCAATAAAATACATATAGTACATCATTCAAAATATGGAAAAAAATTTATTTATTTTTCATAATGTTAATCATTCATTAATATTTATTTAATAAATCATTTTTATATTATTATTATTAATTTTTTTTAATTTTTTTAAAACAAGGATGTGGAATGGGAACATCATATTGTACAATGAAAGAAATAAAGTCTTGTTTTCGTAAAATATATCTGAAAAAAATTATTTAAAAAATAGTTAAAATTGTAATATTAAAAAAAAAATTAAAAAATAACAATATGTGAAGAAAAAATATTATTTTTATCATATAAGGATCAAATAATTCCTCCAACATATACTCAAACATTAATAATCCATAATAAAGATGAGACTAAGAAATAAAGCCTTAATACTTTAGTAGCTATTGAATCATATGCACCATGAGATAATGTACATTAAATGAGACACTAAAATCCATGAATATAATGATATTCATGATATAAAAATCAAATTTTTAGTATATACACCACTAAATAAAAGAATTTGTAAATATTTCATATTTATCACTGAAGTAAAAGTGAGTGAAGGGACCCTTGCCTCAAATCTGATTTCTTTCAAATGTGTTATAACCACATATATAATAAATATAGATTTATTATAATTTATTTTTGTTCCTAATAATACATATAATATATTAAATAATTATCTTATAATATTTAATCACTAATTTATTTACAATTATTCATTAAAATTACAATTATGGGTAATAACTACTTCATTTATCATGTATGTTTAGTTTTTTTATCTTTAGTCTATGTAATTGATCATGATTCCAGAAAATATATAATTATAATAATGATAATAAAATAATATATATTCATTAGATATTTATTTATAGTAATATATAAAATTTAAATAGAAAATTTAGTTACATTGTCCATGAAAATGGTAGGGCATATGTACACATGAACATTGCTTACATTTTTTAATAGATAGTACTAAATAAAAGTTATTAATAGTTTACCATTACATAATTATTAATATATAATATATATTTATTAATTCTATTCTTATTAACATCCTTGAGAAAATGGAAATAATATTACCTGACTTTGTGAAGGAAGTAGTCCACACATACACAGTAGAAACAAAATTATTTTTCAATCGATTAGGAGGTAAGAAGGTTGTTGTGATATAATATTTATGAATTAAAAAAATATTATAAATTTAATAAATATATTAACATTAAATCTATAATTATATCTAGATAAACAATATATTTTTACACATTAACATTACATCATTTTTTGTGGAATATGTAAACCATTATGAAAATTGATGCTCAAAGATCGTACTTGTGTTTTCGAGGGAAGCATGGAAACAAAAACCAAAGTACATAAGTGAGATTCATAATCTAAAACTAGTTTTTTCATTAAAAAAACACTTTTAAAAACATCATACATAATAATTATCTTCATGACATGTTGAATAAAAAAGGGGATTATCTTATAATATTAGTACGTATTTGTTAGAGAGATATGTAATCATATACATTAGTATAAAGTTATGAGAATGTGATCATGACATTAGAAGATCATACCTAATATATAAATTATAATAAACATGAATAATACAATAAATACCAAAAGATCATAAGGAATTAATTATAATGGAATCATGAAAATGATCCCATAAATAATAACATTGGAATAACACATTTAATTGTGGCCATCACATAATTATATAACATCATTTCCCATATTTCAAATAATATTTCAAAAAAGGCCGCATCATGAGAACTACACAAACTGTGTGGGACTGTACCCTATCCCGAGTCAGAGCCTTTTCTTTATAACAGGTTCGGTTTTCCCATCATTTCATAGTGATTCAGAATTCCCCATATTCATACAGTGGATCTACATTCCCTATATTAAAATGGTTGATTGGGTTTCCCAATATCCCAATAGTTGATTGAGTTTCTACATCTTCTCATACCAGATCATGTTTCCCCCTAATCCCATAGTGGATCAGTTTTCCAAATCATCATATAGTTGATCGAGTTTCCCCATCCACCCATGGTGGGCCTGGTTTCCCCATATCTCTTTTGTGGATCAACATTCTCAGTATTCATACACGGGATCAGGTTTCCACAAATTCCACTAGTGGATCTGGATTTCACCTCATATATGGTGGATCAAGCCCTTCAATGTGATTCTAATCATTATCTAATGAGATATAAATCTATTAATACCAAATTATAGGGAGATATAGGTCCCACACATCTCATAATGAAATCATACTTACATGTTCCAAAAATTAATAAACAATCATTTCAAATCCCACAAAATGTAATGGGTGTCATAAACATGTAATGATATATAAAAAAGTTAAAAAATATAGGTTATATAATAATTTAATTAAAGAATAACCTATGTAGAGAATCAGGTTTCATTAGTCTATAACCCATGAAAGAGAAGTAGGTTTCCTAAAAATATTCCCATCAAAAAATAAACAACTCAGAGAAAGAATATGAATAGAATAGCTGGATAATTTCACATAATTGAATGATTAAGACCAATGAATTTTCTTCTTAGATGGAAAATAATTTGGGATGATCTTTTAAAAACACTTCTTGTGGAATATATTTGTTCTTATATGAAAATTGAATTTTTTGAAACATAAAACATTTTTGAAAACATTTTTCTTTGATAATACCTTAGAATAAATATAAAGGAATATTGGAAACCATAAATTGTTTTTAAAATATTATTTCCTTTATTTTGATCATAAATTATCATCTTCAAAATAATTTTAGAAAACATTTATATTAAAAAATAAGACTTCTTTTTGAAAACATGGTTTGTTAAATTCATTACAAGTGTGTCAAAGAAAGAAAATGTAAACATAACCACTATACCAAATTGGTAAATTATGAAACATAAACCCTTGAATGAGAGATCATAAAATGGAAATGTGAATAAAAATAAATTTAAGGATAAAAACCATATAATACCATCATGATATTTATATAAAAACTCAATGGAAACAATTAGTTAATTATGTGAAAATATCACTGAAATAAACCTGAGATTATAAATACCCTGACCTTATGTATTTAATCTTAGTGTTCTCATTAAAACATGAGGTATAATAAATATATGTATATTATAAATCTACGATGGAATCATATTCCTTTCTCTAAAATCATACATATATTTGTATTACTTGCTAATTAATAGTTCCATGTTAAGGTGATGTTTTACGTAATATGTGGTCTCTTTCACATTTACCTTAATTTGTTATGTTTTTGGTCCTCATACATATATCATGATTTTAATATTGATAAAAATTATATACATATCTTTTATATTCCCTATATATTTCATTATAGTAAACTATGAAATATAAAAATATAAAATGAAATAATCATTCATGGAGATGGTAGGTCGTACAGATGCATGAACATTATTTCCATTTCATTTTCATATTGAATAAAATAAAATAAAATAAATATATATATAATAACTAAATAACTATTATTATTTCAAATATATCATATTATTTTATCATACTCATCCTTAATAAATTCTATGTAGTGAATGAAAAAATCACATCTCTTTGAGGATCCAGTAGTCCTCACTATTTCCCAAACAAAATTATTATATATACAAAAAAATGAAAGAATGATGGTAAGTGTTATATAAAAAAAAATTAACAGATTAAAAATAAACTATAATTATATATCATATTAAATTAAAATTTTCATCATCATTCCCAACCATGAAATTTGTTAAAGGAAAAACAAACTACATATTTTCATGAGGCGGTAGATCTCCTTACACAAGAACTATCAGTTCATTAACCGTTTCAGTGAAGTGTATGTAATTTTTCATTTTACCCATATAACTGAAAAATAATTATATTTATGATTCATAGGTTTTTAATATTTATGATAAATTAATATTTTAGTGGTGGAGTATAAAAATAAATAAAAATAACATGAAGAAGGATGTTAACTCTTCTTTGGGTAACTCTTTTTAGATTACACCATGAGAATAATGGGATTGATTTTTTCTAAATGGGAGGATGATAAAATTAATATATGGAAGTATAGAGGAAATTGTGTGAATGTTTTTAGGAGTAAAAATGTCTTTAGAGGTGTATATATTGGGTGAGGAGAGGATGCCTTTTATAAGGGGGGGGGGGGAAGGACATATATGGTATTCTTGAAAAGGATTGAGTGACCTCAACATTTTACTTGTCCCCCAAGGGTAAAAATGGACCATTTTGGATTCTTAGATATTGAATGGTTGAAAAATTACAATCCAATATCATTTTTAAATGTTTATATGTCATTTTGGGTCTTAAGTATAACATTTATTCCAATGTTGAGATAATTTTTCTCTTATTCGCATTAATTAATATCAATCACATCCACAAATACTTTTGGTAAATTATAATTTTTACGTAATATACATTATAAATTATTCTTATTGAAATATGGAATAAAATAATTTAAATTTTAGTAATATAAGTGCAATAAAAGACATTAAATTTATTCCAGTAGATTGGTTATGACAACGGTTTTTCAGAAAAAATGTTTACATGTATGTAGGGTTTTAATATCTAGTTTTAATGTGTATTTGGATCAAATGATCTCAATTAGATTTGTTGGTGTAAAATTTATTTAATTTAACTTTAACAAAAAAAATTAAATATAACACACATATATATATATATATATATTAGATGAAAAATCATTTTTGATTTAAAAATCTGTATTTATCACAATTTATCATAAAATAATTTCTTCATACAAAAAGTAACTGTAACATATTTATGATTTTGTGAAATCGTATATTATATTTATTTAATCAAATAAAAATTTAAAAAGTGACGACAAGATTTTTTTTTGTTCAAATAATGACATTAAAATAAGTTCTTTTAAGAAAATATCATTTTAAAACATTTAACTGATAAACTAATGATTATATATATTGTTATCAATTTTAATAATCTATTTAAAATGATTATAAATAATATTTAAAAATTATTCATACTATTCATATAAATAATTTCAATTAAA
The DNA here is from genome assembly GCA_963277665.1 of Viscum album. Classification (NCBI taxonomy): domain Eukaryota; kingdom Viridiplantae; phylum Streptophyta; class Magnoliopsida; order Santalales; family Viscaceae; genus Viscum; species Viscum album. The sequence goes on along the minus strand of OY728150.1, from coordinate 2,042,845,931 downwards.
ATGTTATACCTATCATGTTTAAATAATTATTTCAAAAAATGATGTTTCATAGAAACAATGTGTTGTCTGTATCACACGCCATGTTGGTGTTCTGTGTATAGAAATATTAATAGGGAATAAATCAAAATTAATTTTTGAATTAGTGTTGATAATAAAGAAATATATCTAATATAACTAAATAATTTAAAAAAATAAAAAAAATGAGTTATTACATTATATTGTTCTTAAAACGATCTTCTTCCACATAAGTCATCATCATGATACAAATAAATGAGGATACTTATACCTCATCACATCCCAAATTACAGAAGTATATTCCTGTAACTGGTAATTTCTATAAAAGAATCTAACCAAGCGAGTGGTCCTATTTCATAGAACATTCTCTGTATGATTATAAATTTCAACTGGTTGTTCCACGTAAGAAAGATCGTACTCCAACAATATGATATTTTTGTTTAGTAACTGTGAGGGGACTATTATATACTTCCCGAGGATAGATACATGGAACACGACATGGATATAAGTGATATTTTAAGGATGTTACAAGATATAGGATATCATTCTGATATGATATAGAATTTCAAAGGGACTGATATGATAAGGGTTTAGTTTCCCTTTCATCTAGAAACTCAAAACATTATTCCATAGATAAATTTATAGAAACACCTTCAAACTAACATCAAATTATAGTTCATGAGTATGGTTATCTACATAATTTTTCTGTCGAAATTGATATTCATTTCTACATTCTTTTATAGTTCTATCCTTCTCTACCATTTATACATATGTTTTGTGCTCAATATCTTTCATTCTATAACTTTATCATAGCAAAATAGAGCCCTAAATTTCATCCCATATAGGAATTCATAAGAAGCCACATGAATTATTGGGTGAATGAATTTTTTTTAAGAAAACATAAGTGGATAAATGTATTGGTAGCAATAACATTTGAAAATCAAAAAACAAGATCTCAATATATCCTTTAATGTTTAAAATGTTCTTTCAGACTAAAGAACCATTTGAGGTTGATTAGTAGTACCAAAACAAAATTCTCTTTCAAGTTCATTCTTAAGTCTTCATCAAAACAATGTTGTAAGACACATATCTTGATCATATTAAACTGAAATTTCTACGCAATGAAAACATACCACATCCTTAATGTATATAATAGCTAGCCAATATGGTAGCAGAACTATAGCTACTATAATAGTGGAGGAACAGTAGCAACGGTGGGAACTGTATGGGGAAGCAGGGTACTGTAACAGTAGTGAGTACTGTGCATTATTTTATCAGGTGGGTAATGTAGCAGTACTATTCACCAAATGGCCCTTGGGAAAAAAATTGGGCCTACGGGCCATGTAATGGGCTAAATAACCACTAAAACTTCAGGAAAAGTAATGGGTCTACCTCGTTCATGTTGATAGAGGTCTTTGATTTTATTTAATAATAAATGGGGCTTCACCCCCAGCGAATTAAAAAACTGACTTACTAACGTTATTGACTACAACCCTTATATCGTTAAAAATTTTAGTGGTTTTGGGGATACTAATGAAAAAATCCATTTTGATTTTTTCCCATTTCAAATATGGTAAGGGTAATGGATGCAACATCAAATTAATCTATATTTTTATTCCATAACATGATATCATACCAAGAATGAAGATACAAACATTGTGATGTCCCTCATCATTCCATCCAACTAGATGTATTCCTAAAAATCTATAATCATGTTCAAACATCAATGATGACTAAATAATGAATAACTATAAGACACATCTAAGATATATTTCATCAAATATGGTATGGAAAAAACACATACATAGTTCCAGAATAGTATCATTTCATACATATTAAGGTTAAACTCATGAGAACTTCCACCCTTCTTTTCCATCTATACATCTTCTTTCTATGCCCCTTTAATCTTTATATTTATGGAGGCTTGATCATTTAATTATGAAATATAATATTTTAATCATTGATCTAGTATTAAAAGATCCATCCATTGAAAACCATTAAAAATTGAATCATTTGTGATTATCGTCAAGGATAATCTAGCATGATCATTTTGAATCAAATAATTGACCACCTCATTCATGATCCCATGATGGCAATGTATTTCCAAGTCAATATCCATTATCATCCATAAAAATATTCTCTAGCGCATGATCAGCTCCTTCTATGTGAATATATATTTGAGTCTTTTATGTTTAGTATATATATCAATTGTTTCTCCTAATATATATGCCTTCCATATCATTAATGAAAAAATATGACAGTTTACTACAAATCATGAGTTGGGTAACTCTTCTTACAGATCTTTATTTTTCTGAGAAAAAAGAGTTAACGATGTTATTATTCATAAGAAAACATTCTATTATATTAATGGAGGCATCGCTATATATTAAAAACCCTTCTTTATTATAGGGTTATTTTATAACAGATTCACTATCCAACTTTATCTTTAATTCCTTGGAATTTTCATCACTATCATATATCCAGAAGAAATTGGCACCGTTTAGAGTATGAATTTTTAGTGGATTCGATAATAACTAGAAGTTATCTATAGACCACCAATAATATCCATATTGTCCATGAAATATATCACTATCAATTACTATGGGTTTTCTAGTAAAACATTCAATAGCCTCTGTCTCTAATAGATCTAATACAATAAAATCTCTTAATATTAAATGACTGAAAAATTAAACCTATTGCAGTCTAAATTCACACTTTAATTTTTTTGATATTTTTTCTCTTCCACTTAGTCTTTAGTAAAATTATCATGCTTTCTTCATGGTAATAATTTTTCATTTAATAGATAACAATATCATCTATAAATACTACTAAAAACCTATAGAGGTAATATAAAAATACAATATTCATCAAATCCATGAAGTTATAAGGGGAATTAGAAAGACCAAAAGAATTATACATATATTCATATTGTCTAAAATATATATAAAATGTATTCATGGGAATATACTCTATATTTATCCTCAATTGAAGATATACAAACACTAAGGTAAATCATGGAAATGTATTCACCTCCATGCATTTAAAAAAAATTAAATATGTTTAAATTGATACTTTTTCTTGATTTTGATATTTTTCAACTTCTAATAATAAATGTATAGTCTCATTGATCGATATTTATTTTACATAAAGAAAACTTGTTCACCACTAGGTGACACACTTGGAAAATTAAATATCTCGTCAGGGTTCTCTTAGGTTTTCTTCTTCAATTCTTTTAACTCCATTAGGGAAATTGTATTGAGATTATTTACAATTCATGTCGACAAAGAATGAGTTCTATTGAGAACTGAACAACACAATTTTGTGAAAGATTAGGAAATTAATTAGTGAATACATCAAAAAACTACCTAATATATAAATATAGTCATTGCTAATTTTCTCCCTAAACATTCAAGATAAACACACCTTTTGAGATGGATTTAATACCCATACACTATATGGTATATCCATAGGAAGTTCATACTTATCGTCTCATTGGTAGATTATGATAGATTGTTTTTAAAAATCCTACATAACATCAATTCCTAGATAATTATTGATGGATTAATTCAGTGATATAAAATCCATGCATAATATATCATTAAATTCAACAAAAGGAATAATAATATGATTTACAAGTATCCCATTCCTAGAAACATTAAGAGAATATAAATCATATACATGAGATTCAATCATCAATTCATTAGGGGATTTATCTACTAAATCCATATCTAATTTTATATGGAATATTAATACCCTTATAACATTCATTATATATCAAATAGTGTGTATATGTTGAATAAAATAAGATATTATATGTTCTAGGGTTTATAGAAAGTATACCATTTACCATGTTGATATTAGACCCCTCGTCAAAAATGGTGACCACATGATACATCCCCTTGTCCCATTATTTATGTGGTTTCTTATGTATATCATCGTCACTGGCCGTTAGGTTTCCGAACTGCTTACCATAATGCCCCTCCTCATAACTTGAAGCACTATATTTTGGGAGGTTCATTTTTTTGAACATTCCATCTTTCAACATCATTGACAAAATTATTCTTATTAGATTGGAAATCAACTTTCCGATGGACTCCCATTCCACAAATAAAACACGTATTATACCCCATATATAAATTTATTCCATTCTTACTTCACTATTTAGAGCATAAGGGAAGTATAATATTTTTCACTTCAAGGAATTTTGATGTTCCATCGAACCCCATAATGCTTTAATTTTCAAGAACCATAGATAAATATCTAACTCTAACCTTCATTTCAACTTACATTTCTTGAAGAAAATTGTGTTCATAGATTCTAAAGTCACCTATAGAAAATAACATTATGAAACATGGATATAAACAACTAATGAAAGTATCAATTTTACATTTGGGAAGGATGATAAATCCAAAAGTGTTCTTCATAATTATTTTCAAATTATCCTTATTGTAACAATATATTAATTATCCATTGAATTCAATACATTGAACGCCTATTCCCTCTCCATATGAAGCACATGAGGAATTTAATTAATAAAGAATATGTTTCTCAACTCATCCCAATCCATGGATTCAATATCATTATTCTTCATTATATTTTTTATTATATTCCACCATAGGTCTACTTTAACATCTTAACATTAAACAACTAGACTATATTTATCATGTCCTGAACATAGAAAACTATGGAATATATTTTAGAATGATGACTGATCATAAAAAGAATGTTTTTTATTCTAAATAGAACTTTATTTTAATTCCTTATAATTAAATCAATAAAATATTCATTACATTCACCATTAACATGGTTGACTCAGATTCCAACCAATGACTAAAAAAATCATAGAGTTAGAAAAAGTTATCATTGTGAGGAACCACAAAATAATAAAAACCCACTTATTTGATTTATAAATTTAGAAACATTAATTTATAAAAGACAAGATAGTTTTAACCTTGTTTATTTATATGAAATATTTTTATAAATCCCTCATGATGCTTTGTAAAGTTTTTGTGAATTCCCAAGGAATATCCACATGGAGTGTCAAACCCGGAGCACAGTATGGGTCATTTTCATGTACCTAGATATGTTGGAGTCCGACATTAAAAAACATGTCAGAGTAGTTACTCCTAGGTATATCATTGATAATACCACATCAACATGTGTAATCTAGATGTTGGTGTATCTATAGGAAACAACTCACTATATCCTTTAAAAATATTCATTGACACTTTTTTGTACTTTTACTAATCCTTAGATAGATCCTTAAGGCTGTATTTATATAGTCCATTTAAAAACATGGAACATAAATGCTAGTTCATAAGCGAGGTACATTATAAATGAACAGGTTACTCATGACTACAACCCTACTTAGAAACAACATATATAATATATATCTTCAAAACAAGGTGAATGGGAACATAAAAATGGATGAGTTTAAATTCTCAGTATGGATAAAAATGGACATATAAAATCATAAACATGAGCATAAGTGAATGAGAATGTGATTACGAAATTAGAATAGCATGATCGATATATGAAATAATATAAACATGAATCATGACATTGAAATTATTAGTTCATAACAAATTAATAATATGGAAATCAATAGAATAATCACTGAAATCATATCATAGGAATAACACATTGATATGAGGAAGAAAAATATACATGTAATATTAGTATAAATAATTAAAGGTGCATTTCAAAAACTAAAAATGGAACTTAATGGTGTCTACAGTAACAAGGAGGGACATACCACCATCCATAGTTATATTCCTATTTTTAACAGATAGTGTTTCCCTATCTTCACATTATGGACCGGGATTCCCCATCTTCTAATAGTGGATCAGGAAGCCCATATTCTCATAGTGGATCAGGTTTCCCCACCATCCCAGAGTGTAGAATATTTCCCCCTATTCCTATAATTGATTTTGTTTCCCCATATTCTTATAGTGGATAAAGTTTCCCCATATTTATATAGTGGACTTGGTTTCCTTGTCTTTCCATAATGGATAGGGTTTCCAAATCTTCACATATTGGTCCATGTTTCACTATTTTCTAGAGTTGATTAATCCTATCAACATGAATCCAAATTTTTTATCCTGAGATATAAATCATCAACCCATTACCTGGATAAAGATATAGGTACTTCCCACATCATAATTAAATCAATCTTACTTATGAAACAAACACATATAAAATAATATCATAACTCATAAAATTATATGTTTTTCATAAAAATGTAAAAATATATTAACATATGGAAAAAATAAAGGTTACATAAAAAATTATTCAATTAATAAACTATTAAAATAAGAGTGTTTAATAAGAATATTACAAGTGAAAGATAAATATGTTTCCTAAAAATCATGCCATAATAACATAAACCATTCAGTGAATGAATATGTACTGAACCTTTGAATAATTTCTAATAACACAATGATTCAAACCAATGTATGCCATCTTAGATTGAAAATAATTTTGTGCAATAACTAAAATCATTTCTTCAATAAGATATCTTTTATTCATTGACAATTATGTTTTAAAACATAAATCATTTTGGAAAAAAATTTCTTTGAAAGCTAGCTTTATAAAACATATATAAGAATCTTGAAAACCACAAACCATTATTATAATCCTTTTTCTATGAAAATGAGTATAAAATTAAATCATGAAATACAATTTAAAATATTTGATAAAAATTATTTGGATTTTTTTAAACATGGTATTTGAAATTCAAGGAATGTGACTGAAAGATTGAAATTTGAGAAAAAACTACTTTACTGATTTGGTAGCATTTTAAACAGAATCCCTACAAACAGAGATCATTAAATGTTTATGTAGATACAAATTAATTTGAGGATATAAATAATTTAATTTAAATATAGGATATATATACAACATACAATATAAATAGATAGTGAATAGGGCATAAATATCATAAAAATAAAAGTCAGACTAGATATCCCATTACCATATGTCTTAACACTAATTGTACATGATAAATCATAATTTATAATAAATTCATGTTTATTATAAATATACCATAGAACAATATTCTAATATCTAATTACACATATGTATTTATAATAACCTCTTATCAACACTACCATATTAAGGTCACGTTACAGGAAATATATGCTTTGGTTTTTGTATATGTCTTAATTCCTTATATTTCTGGTCCTCATACATATATAAGGTTTTGAAAAATGTAAAACATGATATTAAGGAAATTTGTATTTATAATATATGTATTTATAATATAATATGAAAGATAAAAATTTAAAATGAAATTCCTCATTCAGGGAGATGGTAGGTCGTACATACGCATGAGTGTTGTCTCAGTTTTCCAATCATATTGAAAGAAAGAATGAAAATGAAATATTTATATATATATACCACATATTGTATAATTAGTATTTCATATATATGGTATAATTGTACAAATACCATCATTAAATCATTTTATTTAGAGTGATAATGAATATAATCACAATGAGGTGGCGATAATCCACACATTCCCAAAGGAAATTATCATATATATATAAAATGAAAACATAAAATAAAATTCTAAATAATAATTAAAAATAGTAATGAAACAATAAAAACATATATATCATAAAAATAAATTTTTTCAACATTTAACCTTGAGACGTGGTAAATGAAAAATGAATAACATCATTTCGTGATCGGGAAGTTCTTCAAACCAAATAATGATATGTTTGTTACCTATTACATGGATGTATGTGTAAGTGAATTTATAACCATAAGAATAAATTTATTTCATTATTATTTGGATACACTATTCATTATATAATCATGATATATGTATATATGAGGGATGGAGAATGAAAATAAATAAATATCTTGAGGATGGATGTTAGATATTAATTCTGTATCTCTTTTTGGTTTTCACCAAAGGGATTACATGGATAGATTTCATTAAAAAATATTGAATTATATGGTGATTTTGGGATTTTGGTAGTATATTTATGATGAGTTTTTCTAATTTAAAATAGATTGGGAGGTGGAATGATATGTGGAGGTGAAGAGACTAATTAGATGTTGTGAAAAGTACACTTTAGGAATTCCTCAAAAGGTATGAGTGCTCCCCAGGTATTACTTGTCCCCTTTGGGTTAAAATGGATCATTATAGAAATTTATAGTCTTAATCGTCTATCTATGGGTAGAGAATATATATTTGGAAAAGTTTATATGTAATTTTATCTATAATATTATGGTTTAGTCTTTTTTTATGATAATTTTTCACTTAATCGATGTAATTAATTTAAATCATTTTCACTATTATTTTTGGTCAAATTTTTTTTAAATAATTATATATTAATTTTTATTTTTTATTAAATTTTTTTAATACTTTTTTCTAAATTTCAATAACAAAAGTGGAAAAAATAAATAGAAATTTAATCCTAGAGATGGATCTTAATAAAAGGTTTAAATAACGAAATGCCTTAAAGTGTAATATTCATTGTATCAAATATCAATTTAAAGTTGGTACAAATTAACTAAAATGTATTAATGTATGTAAAAGTAACCTCATTAAACATTTAAATAAAATTAATATATAATTTAATTATATAAGTAAAGTTGATTAAAATGCAGTTTTGATTTTACAGTCAGTACTTTTTCACTATTCAGAAAAAAAATTTATTTTGTAAAAATATCAAAACATCACCATAAGATAATTTTGATGATATGAATTTAAAAAATGAAGTTTATTTTTGAAAATTTATTTCTAAACGTTTCTAAAATTACACAATTATTTTTCATAGAAGAACACAAAATGTTTTTCTGTTAATAAAAAAATATATTCAAAACTTTAAATAATTTACTAAACATTATATGTCTTACTTTCAATATTATTTATTAATATTGAAAAATTATAAGTAATATTTAAATTTTTTTATTAATATTAATATTATTATGTTTTATGGATATGTTATAACTATATTATTTAAATAATTATATTAATAAAATGGTGTTTCATAAAAACAAAGTGATGTGTGTAACCCAAGCCAAGACGTTGTTGAATTTAGTGTAAGATTAACATTTTATATTGTAAAAATAATTTTTCAAAAAGTTTAGAGTACAATTAAGTACATCAAATAATTTTAATTTATTGGATAATATAGTCTCCCAAAAAATCAGAGTAACATGCAATGATTTTATGAGATAAATTCTTTTTAATTTATTTGATGTCTTGTGTAGTATGATACACAAATATTAGCTTGTTCTATACAAAATAATATATTATCTGGCAGTATACCCAACCCTATTCGTTGACTGTGTTACACACAATTTCATGTTATTTTGATAGAATTCATTTCATGAAAAATAGAGTATTGATTTTTTTCAATGTATAAATAAACTATGTTTGGATTATGATATTTGAAACACCAAATGTATATTTCTCTACACTCAATACTAACATGGATTTCATTACCCACATGACCGGCAATCCTCGATAGCTTGCATTGTACACGATACCGAGTTCCAATAAACAAAGATATATTATTAAGAAATTATTATTTAAATGGATATATACAAGCAATTATAAATATTATTAACTAAATTGTGAATTTAGTATATCATTAACATTCATATTAGATAATTTCTAGACATGATATAAGAACAATTTCATTTTTACAGATAAAATAAGAATTTTTAAAAAAATATGTTTTGTTGCATTTTGGTGTCCCATCTATTTTAATTTGTTTTAACTCTTTTATATATCATATTTTACAAAATATATTTATTCTTTTGAAATGGAACATAAAAATTAAATTTTTTAAATTTTTGGTATTTTTCTGATAAAATTCATATTTTAATGAATAATGATAAATACTGCCTTTTAATTCTTAATTTCATTTTAATCTAATTTATTTATATTTGTTATATGGTAAATTAAATATATTTTAAAGTATAATTGGAAATAATTTTTCTCACTTAATCCAATTTTTTTTCATTATATGTAATTTCACATTTAAATTTGACAATAACAGATGTCAATCTGTTGATAATTATTATTTCTTAAAAACCTAATTTTTGGTTTTGACAATGTGAATTAATTTGAAATTAATTACAACAACTTTTCTATATTGATTTTGGAAAAATTTATTCTATATATGGAATCATTTATTCATATTGTGTAAATTGGTTCCTTTTATTTTCTAACATTATGAATAGTAACATTAGTTAACATTTTATTCACCAAGGTCAAAGGGAAAATATGGTAAATAATGGTAAAAAATAACATTATAATAATATTAAACTACCATAACACATGTCCTAATAATATTAGATGAGATATTTCTGACCATCTTTATCTATGGGTTAATTTTGGGATCCCATAGAACAACATGTATATAAAAATGACATTTTATAGGAATTTATTTAACGTAAAATGAAATATGACAGTAAATTGTATCTTCACAATAAAATAATATTAATATGAGATTATACATAAGATAAAATCAACATTAAATATTCATTGGAATGATAAAATTATTATCTACATCTTGGTATTTTATTTTTATTTGTTAAAAATTTTATAAATATATTTATTTTTGACACAATTATGTTGTAGTGATTATCTCATCAATGAAAGATTCAAATAAATGAATTTATAAATAATAAAATAAATTTACATTGTTCATTTTTACTCCATAATAGAATTTTATGGATTAAAATAACATATTAGGGTTGATAAAATGCAATTTTTTCTAGGTAATTATGTTTTCTTACATTAAAAAGACAATTACTAAATAGTATCAAAATTGACATAAATATACTTTTAAAACAAATACTATTTTATTATAAAAATACTAAAATATAATGTTGAGTCAAATTACCTTAATAGTGATAATAATATCATAAATTTTCCCCTTTAGATTCTCTTGTAATTTTAAAGGAAAGATGTTAACCATGTAGTACAAAAATATAAGAGGACATGGTAAGTGTTATCTTATTTTACATAGGGTTAAATCTAAAATACATGGTTACGTTTATAACCTAAACATTTCTAAACTCTATTTGTTGAGAGGATATCGAACAAAACACATATTATATTTCAATTAAATTAGTTATGTAACTTTTAAATCCAAAAATAATTTTTCAATAAAATAATATTTCAATTCCATCCTAAAGTACCCCTCCTCTCTAATTAAATGAAATTTTCTCCCACATTTCTCCACACCAGCTTGAACCTTCTAGATCGACCAAACCCTGCCCAATTCACCTATCAAAATTCATAGTTATGTTTTTGAGGTCCTTGTTTCCAAAATGTCCATCTCTAGTTTCCCTATGAAGAGGTCCAGAGGAAGTCTAACAAAGAAGAGGTAATAGAATTACCAATTGAATAAAATTTATTCTCTTATTTACTTCCGATTTATATTTTGATTTCATAAAAAAGTAATAACTATAGTATATTATACATTGTGAGATGATTTTATAATTGTGGTAAAAATTTATACCTCAATTTATTTATCCTACGAATAAAAATATCATTATGTGTGCTTACATACAACTTACCTTCTCCACATCATTATGTCCTTTGTTATTCAAAATGAATTTATTTGTATGGGAATAATGATGAGTATAATTTATATAAATAAATAATATAATATCCGAGTTATTCTTTATAATTAATATTCCATCCATTTACATGCCAATTAAACATCAAGAGAATGATATCATCGCTTGTGAGTATGTACAAACTACCATCTCCACGATGTGGTGAGATTCATTATCCAAGTTAACAATTTAATATTGATTATAAAATTTATATTATGACTTAATATAAAAAATATTAACTCAATTTCAGGAATAAATTTAATCATATTCAGAAAAAACAAAACTTACATGGATAAATAGGAATGGGAAAAAGAAACATTTAGCACCCAAAATAATAATAATATTGATATACTATTATTAAAATGATATAATTGGATCATATATGATATCATAAATATAGATATGGTCCATGTATAATTTTACAATGTTATTTCACCATTATATAGGTGGAAAATACACTCGACTAATGAAAAGTACATGGTAAGGGATAATTTTGCAATCTCATTTTTATCCGAGAATGTTTATATGTAAATATTTACTGAGGATATTTTTAACACCCATTTCCATGTTTCCTAAAACATCAAAAAATGATGAATATTAATATAAGTAATTTTAATGCCAATTTTATCCATTTTTGACATTTACTAAACTGTTTACAAGGAATCATTCTTTTAGTATCTTTACGAGGTACTTTTTGACTTTTCTGGAAAAAGTATCAGGAGAATTGTTTTATTAACATATATAGTATGAATGAATTTATATGGATTCATAACACCTTATTTTAATGTAACAATCTATACATGGTTTTATGTTTATTTTAAAAAAAGTATTTCCTTTTACATTTGTGAGACATTTTGAGATGTGAAAACATTTTTGAGAAAAAATTGATATTTTCCTCCAGAATTATTTTCACATTTTTATCAAAATTATTTACCATTTAATGTAAAATATGGTTATGTTTTTATCCCTATAATTTCATTGAATTTATTTTTTTATGATGGTATTATTTTTATGATCTCCATTTATCTTATATAAAATATATTATGATGACATGCTGTTTAAGAATCCAGTTTAATTTCATCGGTTATGCTATGATGAATGATTTATCTTTTGGTGGAACAAGTAAGAATGATTCCCTTATTAGATGGGTGGGACCTATATATATCTCAAATGCATTGGGTAAATATTAATATCTCTAGAGATATACATTACTGGAATGATATGTAAATCTAGTTTAGTAACACATGGCTGGAACAACAAGTAAACCTAGTTCAATAATGGTCATTGTCCACAATGATGTTATTGGAAACAATGATATGGATACTATAGAAATCACATTATCTTCTACTTAGTTTTCTAAAATTATATGTTTTATTCCAATAATATTCTATGATGATTAATGTTATTTTATGATATGTGCCTTATGTATTGAAGAATTTTATTTCATGACTCATGAAGTTCATGTATAATAATTATGTTAATGTTTTTACGTTAAAATTTTTATGGTATGTTTTATGCTATCCATGTTTAAACTTATATATAATTTAGGCTCACCCTTTTTATGTCTTAATCTCCCCATGATATAAAGAAATCATATATGTTGGAAAACTATAGGGGAAAATCATTACAGGATATGTTGATGATCATTAACCATGTTAGAAGATGTTGTTCCGACTATCAAAATACAATAAACTAATATAGTCTCTAGGTGTCTATTTGTGTCAGGTATTATGTATTCTCCAATGGTAATGTAATGTATATGTAAGTAATTCTTGTTTCGTTAGAGTTGGTATCTATGTGATGGTATAGTAAAACCTTGGAAACTAGGATGCAGAAACGTCAATGAGATCCCTAGGGATATTTCTAAGGTATTTCTATGGAGGTTCTTAAGGTTAAATCGAACTATAGGTATGAATTATTGTAATGATCTTGAATAACCTATTATTAGTCCTAAGATGTTATAGATTTAATGTACCCCCCATGTTTATGTTCATTTCATAGAATGATTTTTTTCCAATCATATTAGTCAGTTTTGGTTTTAAACCATGGATATAACCAGAAGGAATCGTGTTAAAGATCAATGCACCGAGAAATGCAATTATTTTCCCTTGAATAGAAAAATGTTATAGGATCATGAATAAATAATATTTTTTCTATGACCAAAAATACTACTAGGCTTCCAAATAACCAAATGTCTGGACAAAATTCATATGAATCATTCTTAAGGCAACATCCACCTTATATTTGGGGAATGATCGATACAATAGTTTCAAAGAAATGGATTTGTTGCGTTGAAAAGATATTTTTCACTCTTCATTGTTCAGAATGGGAAAAGGATAAGTTCAGAACTTATTTCTTTGAAGGTAATATGAGTCTCTAGTGGAACATTTTTAATAAAATGTGGCATTAAGATAAAAATGACTCTAGGGATTGGGATATATTTAAGAACTTATTTTTCATTATGTACCTTCTTCATATTCTTATTAAAAACTGAGATATTGTAGTTTCTAATCTATCTAATGGTTATGATAAGATAAGAAGGATAAAATTCAAATGAAACTATATAAATTATGGTGAAAAGAATATAAGATTATATTTATGGTAAAATTATTGAAGGAAATATGGAATAAATTTACTTATGTGGACTGATTAATATTTTATTTGTAGGAAAAAAGGTCACTGATATTTTTACTACCGAAGTAAAGGGAATAAATAGAAATATACAATGAGATAACCTCCCACAAATCAAGGTAACAAGTTCATGGAAATTTGGAATTATTCTTACTAATGACCAAGTCGAAGGTTTATGGTTGATTTTTTATGCCAAAAACCTCTTAAGGAAACAAAATTGGCAAATCACATGTGATCACTATTGGAGACATTTACTATGAAAATAGTAATGGAATGATTAAGTGTTAATGTAATAGTATTAAAAAATATTTTTTATAGTATTATGGAATATATGAATATATATGTATTATATTATTGTGGTTTACAATAATTATATGGTACTGGTAACAATGATAAGTGATTAAAATATATTTGGAAATCACATGTTATGTTCATAATGAAAGGAAATGGAGATGATGAGATAATTGATTGTATTAATGAACTCATAAGAAAAAAAAGGACAAAGTGAAATCATGGATTGAGTATATATAATAATTAGGATTTTTCATATGTGGAATATAGTTATTTATGAAATAATGCATGTTTTCATTGTGGTTCCATGGAAATTAATATAATTATCATGTTTCAATATAATACATTATTAAGGCATTCACATGTTTGAAATTTGAAATCCATGAACATCAAATTATATATAGGAGACAAATGCTATATTTATTTAGGTCACCCCTTTCTAAAGTTTAATATTTTCATATTTTGGATGTAATTTAATGTTATCCATTGATTGATATAAGATGTAATATTCTGGTTGAATTTTGTTAGATTGATGTATTATCTCAAAATAGGTGGACTTATGAATATTTTTCTCACCTTTTTGTTGAGATGGATATAATGACCTATCATTCCATCACATGATCATATAACACACCATGAATGAAAAATTAAACATCATTTCTATAAATAGGATATGAAATTTAAATTGTTTAGGGAATGACCAATGTTGACAATGTATTGAACTAAATAAGTATTTATCCTCATAAAAAATTCATTAACATTATGAAAAGGATATTGAAACCCAAAAATTTATCATAGTACCTTAATATATGATGAATCATATGGCCTATTAAATCATCACATATTTATAACTTTCTTATAGTTAACATTCTCCAAATCATATTCTCTATCACTATCCATTAGAACGTGATGGTTAGATTTCTCTTCCATATACATGTTTTCACTTTTCACATATGTTCTGATATGTAGAAACCCAATGATGTGTAAATTTGGGTAACCTATTTGTTCCTAACATTTCTTTTAAAAATAATGTTTTATATTTCTTTTATAAGATGTGCGTTTCCACAACATAAATATTAAATTATTAAACAAATTCTAACCCCGAAGAATTTCGAGGGGGAAATTCATTTTTTGGGTGGTAGAATTTTACACCCAGAGATTTAATGAGATAGATTCAATTTAATTTCACTGATGTTTTGTGTTATATGATACCCCAATATTAGATTTCTCTATATGAAACATCGTAATAGCTATCAGTATACACAACATTTTTCTTGGCTTGTGTTGCACACAATTTCAAATTCTTTTGAATGAATTTATTTCATGCGACATTGTGTATAGATGTTTTTTAATGTATAATGGAGATATGTTTGGATTGTGTTATACACCAAACCAAATGAAGCATTCATTACATGCAACACTTAATTTTTTTCAATACATGAAAATGAAACCTTCAATTATAGCTTTTGTTGTACGCAATGCAATTTTTCACTAAACCATGATATATTTTTAAAATATTATTATTTAATGATATACAACTAAGCTATTATAAATGCTATTAACTAAATTTAGAATTTTATATCACATTAAAATTTATCTTCTTTATTTTCCAGAAAATATATAAAAGCAAGTAAATTGTTTTATAAAGGAAGTATTTTTCAGAATAATTTGTTCTGCATCTTTTTGATAGCCCAATCATTTTAAATTGAGTTGATAACACTCTTATATATTTTATTAGACAAAATAGACTTATTATTTGGATGTGGAACATAATTCATTACATTTTTTGAATATTTGGTATTTTTAATGGTAAAATTTATATTTTAACGTGTACTAAAAAATACAGCATTTTAATTCAAAACTGCCTTTTCATCATATTTATTTTTATTATTATATTGTACTTTTAATTAATTTTAATGTAAAATTAGATTATATTATTATTATTTAATCTAATTTATTTTATTTGATGTAATATCACTTTTAAATTGGACTTAAACACATGTGAATCATTGGAATTTTATAACTTCTTAAAACAAACTTTTTGGTTTTGACAATGGAAGTTAATTTTAAATTAAGTACATAAAATTTTTAGGTTGAAATTTATAAAAATTGAATCCATAATTGTAATAGGAATCATAAAATTATGTATATATCTAGCTTTTATTTTTGATCATTAAGAATATTAACTAGAGAAAATAATTTTTTTACCATGGTTAAAGGGTAAATCTATTAAATAAGGGTAAGAAATAATATTATAGTAATATTAAAATACTCAAACACGTGCACTAATCATATTTCATGAGATATATCACACCATTGGAATCCTTAGGTCGAATTTGGGACCCCATGAAACCATTTGGACCTGATAATGACATTTTATTAGAATTAATTTAAAGGGGAACTAAGACATAAACTTCTATCTTCATATTAAATCAGTTTTAATATTGGATTACAAATAAGATAAATCAAGCTATTAATGTTAATTAAAAATAAAAAATGATTTACTACATCATGTTAGTTTTTTTATAATATTTATACATTAGATGAATATATTTATTTATGAGACAATTATGATGTAGTGATTACTTCATTAATAAAAGATTCAAATAATTGAATTTATAAATATGAAAATAAATTAAATTTGACCATTATGATTCCATCAAATACTTTTCTGGATTACATATAAAAATTATGTATAAGTTAATGTCTTTTTTTAAAGAATCATGTTTTTATGAATTTAACAAAAATTAATAAATAAATTGTGTCAAAAGTGACATTAATGTGATTTTTAAAAAATACTATTTTATTAAAATATATAAAAATAATAAAAATATATTGCTCAGAAAAATATATTATATAGTGATCAAAATTTAATAAATTGTACACCTTAGCTTCTCTTTGAATTTTATAGTGATTTTATTAACAATATAGTATAAAAATACAAAAGGACACTATAAGAGTTAACTTTTTTAACAAAGTGTTAAATCTAAAATATAAGGTTACATTCATGAATTAACATTTATAAATACTTTTAGTTGAGATAATTTTTAACAATAATAATATTATATTTGAATTAATTGAATTTTGAACTTTTTATACAGAAAATAATTTTATAATAAAATAATATTTCTATACATTCTTAAAGTACACCTCCTATTCTTTTATAAAAAGGAATCTCCTACCACATTTCCTCAAACCATGTTGATCCATATAGATCAACAAAAAAACTGACCAATTTTCATATATAATTTTTTTCATCTTATATAGGTCCTAGTTTAAAAAACATTCATCCCTAGATTCCCATTAAATAGATCCAAAGGAAGTCCAACGAAGTAGAGGTAATTTCTTTACTCAATCAATTCAATTTCATTTCTTCTTATACTAACCATTTTTATGCTAATTCCATAATAAATTAATAAATCCAATATATTCTACATTATGAGGCTTTATTATAATTATGGGATGACCATATACTGAGTTTTATCTATCATACTAATAACAATATCACTATGCGTCTGTACGTACGACTTACCGACTTCACGTAGTGGTGTAATTTGATATTAAAAAATACTTGATTTGAATGAGAATAATGATGAGTATATTTAATTTAAATAATTAATATAACATGGTAATTATTCTGTATAATTAATATACAATCCAATTTCAAACCAATTAACCATCAAGAGAATGATTCCATCGCTCATACGTTTGTACGGTCTATCGTATCCAGACGTGGTGAGATTAATTATCCAAATTAACAATTTAATAATGATTAAAAAATTTATATGATGAGTGAAAATAATAAATATGAACTTAATTTCATGAATAAAATAAATCCTATTCAAAACAAACATGACTTAAATGGAAAAATATCAATGGGAAAATGAAATAGTTAACACCGAAATTAATATTATTATTGAAATACTATTAACCAAATGATATAATAGTATCATATTTGAAATCATAAATATATATGTGGTCCTGGTATAATTTAAAAACGTGATTTAACTTTTATACATGAGGACCAAACCATTGTCTAACAAAATATACATGGTAATAGATAATTTTTCAATCTCATTTATATACGATATTATTTATACTTAAGTATTTAATGGGGATATATTTATCATCAATGTCCAGGTTTTCTATGAATGATTTCCTAAAATGATTTTTATTCTTATATTTATGTTTTAAAAAAATTTTACAAATTTTTTATTATTACTATATGGTATAGAATGAATCTTTCGTTTGTTTACTATAAGATGTAATTTTTGAACTTTCTAGAAGAATTATGAGGATAATTTCTTTTATCATATAATTAATGAATGAATGTATATAGTTTCATGAAACCTTTTTTCTATTATGATTACTCAACATGGTTTCAAGATTATTTTCATCAAAAATATTTTAAATGAAAATTGTGTTGAATTTTAATAAGAGAAAACAATTTTTTTAAAAGAAACGATATTTTTTCTAGAATGATGTTCTCATGTTTTATAAAAATTATTTTCCATCTAAGATGACATATAGTTATTTTAAATTCCTATTATTACTTTTAATTTTATTTTGTTTATGATGTAATATTTTTGTGATGTCCATTTATATTTTATGGATTCTGTTGTGATGACATGATGTTAAAGAATCTCATTTTATTTAATGGGTTAGTATATGATCAACGATTTATATTTTTATGGAACATGTAAGAATGATTTCATTATGATATGGATGGAACCCATATCTCCCTCTAATGGATTGGATAAATAGTTATATCTCAAGTGATGGACATGAATGTAATGGAAAGTAAATTTGTTCTAGTAATACATAGCTAGAATGTCAGGTAGACCCGATTCAGTAATAGACATTGTCCACTATGATGGTCTTGGAAGCAATGTGTTGGATACTATGGAAATAAGATTATGTTCTTATTAGTTTTCCACAATTATATATTTTATTCCAATGATTTTATATAATGGATAATGTTCTATTATTATCTATGACATAAGTAATATGATGATTTATTTCATGACCCGTGATTTTATGTTTAATCATTATGTTTGTGTTATTGCGTTCAAATGATTATGGATTGTTTTATTTTTCCATGTTTACCATTACTCGATATTTGATCTCACCCTTTTTAGGTTTTCTTTTTCCCTAGATATAAATAATTAATTTAGATAAGAAAACTAAAGAGAATGATCTTTATGGGAGATATTGAAAATATTTTACCATGTTAGAAGATGATGTTTTGAGTTTCCAAAGACACTAACCTAATACTGTCTTTGGATGTCTGTTTGTGTCAAAAATTAATTATTCCAAAAAAGTAATGTAATTTTCATATACATCAATATTGGGTCTATATAATCAAGTGGTACATTATCTATCCATTAGAGGCGATGATGGAATGAAATTACATTGGTTTTTGAGGAAGTTTCTTATTGTACATAAAATTGATGGTTTAATTTTCCCTTTATTGTAATAGTGTTTATATATTAGAAATTACACGTTTATAATGTAATATTTTTAACTAAGATACTATTTTTATTATTTGAACAATTTTTTTACTATTTTATGTAGTATGAAGTGGAAATAAAATGATAATGAATGGTAGAGAATAAAACCTCATTTTGTAGACAACATCATTATGTGTATACATAATGAATTTATTGAATGATTATCCAATCAAATAAGGGACTCCATGTCATGGGATGGGATGTAGGAAATGTATTTTTGGGCTTTCCCAATCCAAAACTCTCTGTATGTGTATATAGAAGAGGAGTGGGTGTTCCCATTTATATGTTCGATATGAGACACACATTAAATTATTTAAAATAATAATATATATCCATATATTAGATATCATAAAATGATCAAAAATTATCATTATAAATAATTATAGGACATATGTTCTATATATAGTCATATAATAATAATTGAAATTGTCCTTAGGTAATTTTAACCACTCTTTTTTTAGTTTATTGTCATGTAAACTTATTTTAGTCCTAATACGAGTGACAACTGTTTAGATAGAAAGGGTAATAATATAATATATAAGATTAATATTTGATAATATAAGGGAAATGTAAGATATTTTAGACAATATATCATCCTTATTTTTTTGATATCAAGATATTTTAGATTTTTAAATAATTTAATAAAATATTACTTAATATAAAATATCCATATTGTCATTTTTGAAACTATTAGTTTATATCAACCTTAAAGACAGGAATTCCATAATGAATTATAAATATAGTATTTTTCATAATAAATAATATATATTTAATAAAAATATATTTTCATTGGATGTAGAAATCATCCCAAATACATTAACATGAATGTTTTAAAATTATTTAACATGATACTTCTTGTATTTGTACATGTGTTGTGTAAGTATTGTATAAGAGTTTGAGGTAAATATATAATCACTAAAAATTAAAAATAAATTTCCACAGTGAGAAAAATTTAATTATACTCAAAATAAACATTAATATTAATTTACAACTTTTTTTAACCCTACGAAAACATATATGGTAATTTTAATAAAAAGAGTGTGGTGTTTTGTCATTTTCTGTACAAAAACTCTTACATAGATGACATTCATGAACAATTTCTATATAATTAATTTAATCATCATCCTTATTTTATAAGGATCAAATTAAATCCACAAAATAAGAATTAATATAAAAAAATGGGGGACTTATCTCTTATTTTCTACCTAGGTAAACAAGATTTACCATTATATCATAATCATTAATTTTTATTATTTTTAATATTCATATTTACCAAAAATTAAGTTGGACATATTATTTATATAAATTTATCATAAATAAAATATTTATTCCATTTTACTAATATGAATCTCTACGATTTGTAGAAATAAATTTTATAATAATTTATAAAAGCATGGAAAAAAGTGTATCTTCATGAAAAACACATTTGTTATAGAAAAAGAGTATCTAATATTAAGTATATGACTATTAATAACACTTATTTAAATATAAAATTATATAAATATATAATAAATATATTTAATTTAAATAGTTTTTTTATGATTTTTATTTAAATATTCAGAATGTTGAAACATTATGCACCTAAACACTATTTATTCAGAAAAATAATATTTATTACTAAATTTAAAATTATACCAAAATTATTTATAAAGATAAATAAATATTAATTAATTTGATTAAAAATAATTCAATATTTATTGAAATTCTAATGAAAAATAAAATAGAATTGAAAATACTAAATTATATAATTTTTTAATAGAAATGATCGTTTAACAAAATAGGTATTTCTAAATATTCAATGAAAAATAAAACATATATAAATAACTCAAAATTTCCATCCAGAGTTAAATTAGAAATTATATTTTCCAAAAAAATTAGTTTTTTACAATACATGTTAATATTGGATGAAATTAATTATTTTATTTTCACTCAAAAACAAATATATATATTTTTGACGAAAAATATATTTTTATAGAAAGTAATGAATTTCCAAAAAATATAGTCATTGTTTACCAATGAATTAAACTCCCCTATAATATTAAGGCATATTTATTAAAATTGATAACTATTATTAAAAGAACCAATTTTTATGGCAAGTTTATAATTATCATTTTAAAAGAATAATTTTTTAATCGTTTTTGGAGTCTGTTGAAACTTGATGGTTCATGTCATATATTCTATTGAACAAAGTGTTAATTTTTAAAAACAAGGTGTTTTAAATATAATAATATTAAGTAATTTTTTCATTGAAATTTTAACTTGTGATTGGAAATTAGGGGTCTTATATTTGAAAATTCATTTTACGATGGAATAAAAAGATATCATATTTACCAATAGGATAACATTAATAGGAGCTGCAAATATGGAAATAGAGGAGAACTATACCACCCAAATATTAATATAGAGCGATAGAGAAAAAGGATATGAGATAGTTAATAACACAAAATCCATATTTCTATTATTAGTGATATGTAGTTTAATTCATCTGATGTGTTGGTAAAAATAAAAAAAGATCTATTTAAAAAAGTTGTGGGATTTTTTTATTATCACAATAAGAAACACAAGACAGTATAAATACATAATATCGTTTTATTTCCTAATAAATGTTTCATCTATTTTTTATGCATCAATATATTTTGACTACATTTATTAATACTTGAAATTAATATCAGAGATAATTTTTCTTAATACAAAGTAACTAAAAATAACATTGATGTGATCATAATATACATAAAAGAGTGAAAATTCCTTTCATATGTCTCTAAATATTTTCCAAAAAATTGATTATCACATTTTATTAAATATAATTCATTAATCACAAATCCTTGATAGATATAGAATAAGGTAATCTTATTTAATTGTTTAGGTATTTATCCATAAACCCATTAAATTTTCTTATTCCCAAATTCAAAAACTAAAAAATTATAAAAAGGGGAACTAAATATAAAAAATTAACATCAAATTAATACCCAATATTTTTTAAGTTAATTTTAATGTCACATATCGTATATGTCAATACATTCATCATATATTCTCCAAAAACAATCTAATAACATGAATTACCAAAAACTACAATGAAAACATGCATGCGTCCAAAAAATAATTTTCCCATCATTCCTTATATAAAATCAATAATTGTTGAGTATATTAGGTAAATACAGAAATGTGGTAAAGACAACCAATTATTTCATAAAACACATCTTAATCATCCCAATAATTAGTTCCTAAGTCTTAATTACAATCCAATTTAATTCCTCAATATCAATTAGTTCATTATCCAAAATAAACATTATTTACTCTTCATTTGGAACTAATTTAGTGTAATATTTCAATTTTTGTGTATTATCAAAAAAACACAAATTAAAAGTAAATATATTTTCTTAATTTATCAATACAATTAAATATATGATTTCATATCCTAAATAAAAAAATATTGAAATATAATCCTTACACATTACATTATAATTATAATAAAAATGTTAATTATTAAATAATTCTACAACAAAATTTTATAATGCATATACACTAGTATATAAATTAGATCACATTTTTTTAATAAAAAAATCATGACCATGATCACTATGATACTTATGAGGTACATTTCCTTTAATTTTTTAGAATTCATTTTTGTAGTGTTGCATATCCTAAGAGTTAAAACACCAAACATTGGTGTTTTTCCTTATGCTTCAATTTTTCTGCATGATGGAATCTTTCTCTACAAATAAAAAATACTACCATTCCCATAAATTATGTATCATGGTGTTGGATTGGAAAATGGTCAAATTCTATAAAATCTATATTTATCTTCGTCCCATTAACCATTTTTTACACTTATATCTTCTTCTTATATTTTATTTCTTTAAATACATATATTTTCTGAATAATTTCTTTGATATGTGGATAAAACATGTGATTCTATACCCATTTGATGAGATTTTGGGGGAGTGTAATTCCATTTGAATGATTAAATTAATCAAATTATATTGTCAGTTGGTAATTCATTTTACATAACATATAAAGATTTTATTTCTATTTGGAAAACATGTTACGATGGAATCATACATTACAACATATTCCTCTTTCTTATATTTCACACTGAATAATTGCCTCTTCATAAACACTAATTATTCATGAGGAAAATATTTTCCAAAAAAAATTGGTTAGTGTCCATTCATTCCATGATTTTTATTTCCTCTTTATCCTTTGTGTTTTGAATCAGTGACTACCATTGACTTGAATCTTCTTATGGATGGTGAACTACCATGAAAACCATCATCCATTAATTATATCTGAATGAAAAAAATATTATTCCTAATGAAATAATAGATTTATTAAATAAAAATAATTTTTTACCATTAAATGATGGATCTATTTGGAACACAATGTAATCTAAAATTATTTGATCACTTTGAGGATCAATCAACAAATCCATCTGATCTAGGTTAGTAGTTGTAACTTTTCCAGAAATATCAAAACATTAATAATTATTTCATTTTTAGTTACCACTCCTTCTCAATCTATACTATATTTCATAGTAGTGAATTATCTACATTTATTAAATTAATTGATATAGTTCACAGTCCATTCACCAGAATTTTATTTAAATAATGTCATATAATATATTAGATCATAACCATAGGTATCAAAATGCATAATTTAGAAAAACATGTATCCCTTATAAGAAATTATGAATTTTAGATTCATTAAGATAAAATAATTCAGAATATTTTAAGGATAGAAAAATATTTTCAAATCCTTATTACTTATTTATAAATAAAATTTGAGGATACCTAAGTATATCACATGGGAGTATCAAACCAACTGGGTAGTAAGACCTGTATCAAGAACTAGGTGACTATGGAGTCAAATATAAATTCACACGTTTAATAGCTATCACCCATATGGATAACTATACTAGATCTACATCAACATATATTATCTTGATAGGTATGTAATATTATGAAACCCACATAATCGATAGCCTATTAAACCTTTTGGATTCTATTATATACATAGAATCATCTTCAATGTCATTTCTAGGTCTATATTTTATAGTATATGTTTTACTAATTATGGATCACAGGTTTCCTAAAGAAAGTTATCAAATATTATCTATAAATCATCACCCTTATATCCTGGAGTAGGTGGTTACTATATTTCATTGGTGTTAGATACATCTTATCACATATAAATAGACCAAATACGTTATTAGAATGTTAAAACTAGATACATTCATGAGTTTTAAATTAAAATTTAAAACATAAAATAAAAAATAATATTTTCTCTAAGAACACCTTTATTCCCATTAAAATATATGCACATATCAAACATAATATAATTACGAGAAACTAGGGGAAAAGAAAAAAAATAAATGAGTGAGATTAATGTCCTAGTATGTGTATGTGTATAGTGGAAGGGATCAAGAATAAATAATTTATAATCGTTATAGCTGGGTGAATATAATAAAACACATTCCAATTAATCGATAACATGATAATGCAGAACATTATTGCAGGAATTAATAATGAATCAATTATTCAATACAACTAATCAACAAATTATACAAATTATCCTTGGATATCATTACTAATAAAATAATCACATTGAAATTAGTAAAAAATATCATAATAAGTGAACAAAAATGCTGGAAATCATAAATATAACTTCATGTAACAGTCCACTGACATCTTGTATAAATTCATATCGAGAAGACTAAATAACCAAACTAGATTGTTTGATGAGACCTACTTTTGCATCGAGGGGATATACCAGTAATTTCCAATCACATACTATGTTTAATGGATTTTTAATATGAAATAGTAGAAACAGAATCAATATAAAAAAAAATTAAAAACAAGAATAAAAAATAGTAATAATTTCCACAATCGATAAACAAAATCAATATATGTATTCTCATTGGAAAAGTATCATACAAATTTTAATATTTTACCCAATCAAAAAATACAATCATAAAACATCTAGGTTAATATAACAAATTGTAAAAGAATAGTTCATATCTATTAAAAATAATAAAAAACCTATAGAGGAATAATTAGCATGGTATCATTAAAAAATATCCCAAATAGAGCATAAGTAAAATAATGTTTTTTATCATTAATGGATAGAAATAATATGAATATTTCCTTATAAGCACTATTGGGGAAAATAACCATTTCAATTGGGAAATAATTTTTATGAATTAAAAATTACCATAATATTATTGAAAATTATTTATTTTAAAAATATTGTTGTAATCATGTAATAAAATCTTAAAAAATCACTATTCTGGATGGTAATAAATTTCATACACGCCAAGTAAATTAAAACAAATATTCCATTCACATATTTAGAAAAAAAAACATACCACTTTCAAAAAATGATTAAAATATTCATTTCAAAACATTTAGAATATTAATACATGGAAAAAAATTACAGTAATGAATCATTTAAAAAAAATTATAAATTTTTTTGGAAACCTTTTTAGAAATCACAGATATGGAAGATATTTTTTTAATTGAAAAATAAAAATTATTATAGCTTTTTATTTAACAAATTCATCATTGATTTGTAGTACCAATGGCTTAAAATGTTAATATTATGTAAAAACATCATGAGTAAATAGATAAGTATAAATTATTTTTTGTTTATGGTAGAATGATCTAATAATTCCCCCACTAGAGGAAATAATAATCAATTTTTAATAATTATGAGATTGTTGAATAAACTATTGATATTTTGGAATCTTTTGATTCATATGACATGAGAAATAAATAAATTTAAAATAAATTGAATATAAAACTAATATGATGATATTTATTTTTTACATATAAATTTTGGATAATACACACTAAAAAATTGATATATGATGTGAATTTGGCACATATATATTATATATTAAAGTGAGACGATAAAACTGAACCATAGGTCTAATTTACTTCATATATTTGCAAACCTCCTATATAATAAATATAGATTTAAAATAAATATATTAAATAAAAAAACTAATATATATTATACCCTATCATATTTAATTATAGTTTTTTATCACCAATTTATTTATAATTCATCATTTAAATAACTATTATAGGGAATAAATGCTTCTTGTTTTGTACATTTTGGTTTGAACGTTTTGTTACAAGAATAATGATCTTCATAAAAAAATTAATCATTATATAAATATCATATATATTCTTTCTATATGTATTTAGAATAATAAATAATAGTTAGATTGAAAAATAAATTTCATTTTTCATAGAGCTGGTAGACCGTATCTATGCAAGAACAATGCTTCAGTTTTATTACTTGGTTGAATGAAACAATTCTAAATAATATTAAAAAATTAATGATTTATAATTACATCAAATATATCATATTTATTCATTATATTTTTTTATTACAATCAATGAAAAATTAAATGTGAAACGTACCACATCGCTTCATGGTGCTGTTTTTCCATACACTCACATAATTGGCATTAACAATTTCCATTGGATTAAATGGTAAATAGTTTAATGTGATATTATAATTTTAGAATTAATATTATTTCATAAATATCATATATATATATATAATCATTACATACATCCATTAGAGGAAGTGATGGTAAAAAAATTACATTAGTTCGTCAGGCTGTAGTCCTCATTATACACGATCAATACTTTTATTTCTTATTTGATGGAAGAGGGTATATTTTTTTTGACGACACCAAAAAAGTAAAATAGTTGTATTATTAATATACTTTTTTAATTATTTTATCATATGTTATTAATAATTTTAGTAGTTTTAAAAATAAATCAGATTACAATTCACAGTTAATAACTAAAATTCTTCTTTGGATAACATCTTTAGGATTACACCATAATCATTCATTAAATAATTTTTTGTTAATAAAGTCTATAAATTATGTAGGGATTTATGTAATGGATTTTGTGAGCTATTTTATTAAACAATATCATTTAAAACAAAAAAATGATAGAATAATTGGTTCCCATTTATATGTTTGGGGGAGGAAACAATTGATAATTTTGAAAAAAATGGGATATACCGATATTTTAAACAAACCAAAATGAATTCAAATTGACTCATTTGGAATGTACGATTTTACAAGGAAAAAATATGGCTATATAATTTGTATTTCACATGTATTTTAGACAGGTCAACCCTTATCTATTTAGTATAACCCCCTGTAAATCATATTAACATTAACCAAAATAAAAACATATTGCAACTAATAGAAGAAATTTTAGACAATTTGGAAAATATTTTTCATATTTTGTGGTTTTTAAATATAATTATAAATTTAATAATAATTTATTTACTATTTTAAAACATTAAATTTATTTTCGGCACTATTTATTTATATAGAATTTAATAGAATAAATAAAATAATGAATTTAAAATATAATCCATTTAGAATCTATAATAAATAATAGAGAACTAGAAAATTTATTATTTTATTAGTGTTTCAACACAAATAAATAACTTTTAATGTTTTTTAAATTATTTACTTTTACTTTTCAACTTTTTTAAAAAGAACTATTTCAGCATTTTATATGGATTTAAGGTCAATATATAAACCAAAAATATATAAAAAATAAAAATCAGGAATATTATTTCATTACAATAAACATAAAATTTAATATTCATTCACCACTTGTTTTAATTCTAATGTATACATATATGTTATATTTTAAGAATAGGGGACGAAATTTTTTCATTTTATCTAGTAATATTATAATATAGGTCACTGTCTAGATAAATATTCCCACAAATAAATTAATATCAGCACTATGTTTAATAGGTAGAAATAAATTCATCAATTAGAGTAATAGTGAAAAATGGTGGACTTGTCACTTAGTTTTAAAATAAGATAACCCGATTTACCCTTTTACCATAGCGAAATATTTTCCTATTTTTATATTTATAATGAAAGAATTTTATGCTATCTGTGTTATATAATATAATGTATTTCTCATTCCATATATGGAATAAATTGTAGCTTAAATCAACTCTATTTTTCGATGTAATTCACTATTTAATAATTTTGTAAAGCACGACGATAATTTTTTTAGGAAATACAATTTTCAAGGAAAATATGATCCTATATTTACTCGAAATTCAGAAATCCAAATTATAAGATTCACAATTCATATATATATATATATATATATATTATAATCATAAATTAAACAAATACTTATTAGGGGTTATTTTAAATAATTAAAATGTTGAAACATTGTCCACATAAAATTTCTTTTAATAAAATTAAGTTTTTAGGACTAAAATTATAATGACAACAAAATTATTTATAATTATTAATAAAATTTAATTAAATATATAAAATATAAATAAATAATTATTATTTTACTTTGAGATCAAATTCATATAATAATGGGTCTTTTAAATATAATATTTTTTTTGGAAGGAATAGGTAGTTTGAAAAATGTGATGTTTTTCACAATTTATTGAAAAAAACATATCCTAAACAACCCAAACATTTCCCCTATGTTAATTTTGACATGATCATTTCAAAAATATGTCATTTTTTAATATTATATTTATAAAATTCTTGAAAATTATTATATTATTTCTTTAAAAATAGTAATGAAAATAGTTTTGATGATTTTTTCCAGACATGAAATGACATTAAAAAAACATTACACCTTATTTGACAACATATTATCATTATCTAATATATTTATTAATAATTTACAAAATTTTTTAAATAATAATTATACTACCAATTTTAATGGATAGGTTATAGTGATCACATATAAATAGTAATTATTTAATATTATATCATGCTTCATTTAAATTGGGTGTTTTGTGTCATATAAACTATTGAAAAATAGTGTTTTTATATTTATATAATTGGGTGTTACATCTTCCATCCAACCCATACTAATTTCTTTATTCTTTTTTAATTATATTGCCTTTATATTCATAATGTTGAAAAAAATGCATAAATATCATGTTAGAGTAAATGATTTGGGTAGGGTACTCACATAAAACATGTTTTTGGTGTCCAATTAATTTAATAATTATAATGGGATGAGAATTTATTAGGGTTCCTTCTTCCTATAGAAATGATTCGAAAAATTAACATCTTCTCTTGGGCCAAAATGGTGACATCCAACCACCACCTTCTTACTACCATGGCTACCATAATGAATGTCCAAACATTACCCTCCATGTTTCCATCACTAATAGTAAGAAATAGAAAATTATGAAAATTTATCAGGAAAAATATTATCCATATCTCTATGTCCCAATCTTTTAAGTGAAATCTGCATTACACATACTATTTTTATCCTATAAGACATAATGATAGCATGAATAATTATTAAAGTATCACCCTATCATTGTGTTGTAATTCCATGAATAATTATTGTATTTCTATAATGAAATAAGAAGATTATGGTCAGGGACAATATGTTTGGATGAAGACATGGTCACGTTCACCATCACAAGTAAAAGGCCCCATCTATCCCTTGTATGGGGGAGGAAATTACTAAATTTCAACTTAGGTATTCTTAGAAGAATGGTGTCATCATTCATAGCGTTTGAAGTGCACTGTGTTGCATTTGTTGTCAATGAGGCATGAAGTTGTCTTGGAATGAATGGAAGTCAAGGAATGTCAAGATGTGAATGACAAAGGTTGTGATGGTGTTGGTGATGAAGAGAGAATGGCCATAGTACTAAGATGCATGTCACTTAGGAGATTCACTATGTGACATAAGAGATGATGGTTTGAAACATTCTCTAAGAACATCTGACGATTGTTGAGCTGATCTTTAAGTTCATAGAACTTGTATCCTGATGATACAAAGTCACAACAATGATAGAAGACCTTGCATTGTATTGACAATGCATGAGGAGAAGCAAGAGATCCATCCACAACTTCTAAGTGGATGAAGTGGATTTAAAGCAGACCATGCACTATCACTTAGTGCATGTAAATGTGAAAAAGTTCCAATTGATCTCTGATTCGATCAATGAAGCACATTGGAGATTTCATGTTGATTCAAGAGTTCGGTTGAAGATGAATAACCTTCAGGAATTTCACTCCTAGGTGAAGATTAAATGTTTAAGAGGAATGGAGGAATTCTTAAGAAGAAGAGAAGAGAAGAAATGGAGAAGAGGAAGAAAGGCTTGAAGTGGCTTGGCATTTGGTATTTGATATGGCTTGAACTCATGGAGTACTTTGTTTTTATACAAAGTATTATTCTGTCCCTTTGCCAAAAAATGTAGCCAGCCAAGGCACCTTGAGGGTTCAACCCCAAGGCATGGGCACTAGGTCACCACGCCCGAGGGAACCCGTGGCGCGAGCCAGGGCGGCACGGCGCACCCGTAGGACACCGCATGGGCGCCTGGGGCACGCCCGGAGGAGCGCGGCAGGGGGCCGTGTATAAGCCCTCGAGGGCACGCGGTGGTGAAGCCCGTGCACCCGGTGTGTGCATGGTGGGCGCTAGTAGCGCGCCCGCAGGAGCAGAGAGTGGGCGCAGAGCGCGCTCGCAGGGAGAACACGGTGTGGGGCGGCACCGTGAGGGGAGAAGTTCAACTGAGCGGTTGAGGCGGCGCTAGGGTGATAAAGCGCGTGAAAACAGGAGGCCGTTTCGATGTGGGACGCGGAATTTTTCCGCGGGAGCGATCCTGGCCGCACGATCGATCGCGCGCCAGATCTTGGCCGCCCATCTAATCCGCCGCGGCCCATCCTGATCGCGACCGTCCAAATCATCGATCCGACGGCCGTGGCTCGTCTTCCACCTCGAGCTCGAGTCGAAGCCTCCCGCGAGCCTCCGCTGAACCAGAGCCTCCCCGACAACAAAATTCGAGTTCCCGGCCTCTGTTGATCAAGCCGAAGACATCATGGTGATCGTATGGCCACACTGAACACAACCATGCACAAAAATAGACTTGCATACGAAAAATGAGAAAATTCGATGAAGGCCGAAGGCAAACGAAGTTCCGAGGCCTCGGGGTGTTCGTGTTTTGCATGGGATAGAAGAGACGAAGACCGTGCATGCATTCTAAGTGGCATGCACGTGGAGGAGAAAAAATAAATGGAACCCGCGTGAACAGAGAGAAGAAAACAAGATTTAAGGAAATCTTGAAATCCCGAAATCTTCGGGAGATTAAAAGATATCCCACGGGGAAGTCTTGAGGATTCTCTACCTATAAAAGGAGAGGCCGAGACCTCATTGTAGCTTGCTGATCTTTTGAAGAAAAACGAGAAGTCCCGTGAGAGCACCTTTGCCTCGCGAAGAAGAGCTTGCGCGCACACTTGCGCGGCAGTGAAGCCCGGAGCACCCCTTGCTCCGTTTGGTTCCTTTTGCGCATCCCTTGCGCGAAAGAAGAGAAGAGGAGATCCCTGTGCGCACCTCTTGCGCGAAAGGAAGCAGCCGAGCCGCATATTTGCGTGCTCGAGACTATTGCCCTCGCTGCCCGCAAACTTATGCGGCAGGAGGTGCTTGCGCGACATAGTGCTCTTGCACCCTAGGCCTTGCGCGGCTATTCTGTTGCTTGTTTATCTTTGAAGACTTGCACAGTGGTTGAACTTGCACCCTTGCGTGAAGAAGAACAGGAGAAGGTGCCTTGCACTTACTGGCACTTGCGCGGCTTCCTTGCACCCAAGGAGTTCGGGCTGTGTGTGCAAAAACAGAAGGAGGCAGTGTGTGTGTGCCAAGTGGAAAACAAAACCCTAGGCCATACCTTGTGGTTGTGCCAAATTGAAGAACACACCTTGTGTGTGAATTTGAAGAAGAGGCAGTTGGGTGTGTGCAAGGAGAGAAGGAAGGCCGAGCCTTTGTGCTTGTGTGCCAAGAAGACAAGAACACCTACGTGCAGTGGCTTGTGCAAAGAGGGAGAACCTGAGGTCCTTAGTGCCTTGTGTGTGCACACTTTGAAGAACAAATTAAAAGAACAAACTGTGTGTGAAAATTAAAGAAGTGGCCGAAGGCTATGTGTGTGCACAAGAAGTGTGTGCTCACTTAGAAGAAGAGGAGAAGACCCACACAAAGTACAACGCACTTTTAAGTGTGTAAACAAATAGAATTAAGTGTGTGAAGATTGTGAAGGAGGTGTGTGCTATAGTTGACTACACCCTCTAAGGGTTTACTGCACCACAAAGAGAAGAAGGGGAGTGCATGCATGCATGCATGCACGTGCACACGTGAACAGTGCTAAATCAGTGGTGTGCATCTGAGGAGTCCAAGACTGAAAGTTCTTGAAGAATATATTGAGAATGCCATGCTATCAGTGCATGAGGATGAAGAGCTGCCATGCACTCAGTGCATGGAGTTGAAGTAAGTGAGACTGGACCAGACTGAAGTTAAAGATATCAGTTGTCTGAGTATTCAGTAGTTGGAGTGAAGCCAGGTCATCCTGAGAAGAAGGAGATAAATCCTGAGCAAGACGAGAAGACCTGATCAACTAAAGTGATCAGAGGTACAGAGCAAGGCCTGCAGTCTTTATCCCAGACTGCTGTGGATACTTGAAGAAGCTTAAAGAGAAGAAGAGCTACTCGTGTGACTCGAGGAGCCAGGAGAATACCCTGTGGGACTCAGGGAGAAGAAGTCTTCAGTGGGATTCTGGAGCAGGCCATTGGGACTCTGGTAACACTGTGGGACGCAGTATAAAGACCCTCCTGTGGGACTCAGGAGAGATACGGTGGGAAGCTGTATCGACCATTGTAATACTAACCGATTATAATGGGAGAATCCATGCTGGGAGAGCATGTCAAGGATGTAGGCCTTTGGTGCCGAACCTTGTAAATCCTCGTGTCCTGTGCCTTTTCATTACTGCATTATCCGGGAATGGTTGAGAGATACAAGAAGAGTGGATCGAGGCTTTAACCAACCATATAGGTTTACTTGATTAAGAATCAATTAGTAAAAAGTTTTAAAGGATCACTGATTCACCCCCTCCCCCTCTCAGTGATTCACACTGATCTGGGCACTTCAATTGGTATCAGAGCGGAGGTTACCTCTAAAAGATCCAAGGGAG
Source organism: Viscum album (assembly GCA_963277665.1). Lineage (NCBI taxonomy): Eukaryota > Viridiplantae > Streptophyta > Magnoliopsida > Santalales > Viscaceae > Viscum > Viscum album. The sequence goes on along the minus strand of OY728150.1, from coordinate 2,042,811,891 downwards.
TCTTTATGAAGTGAAGATTTGAGGAAACGAGCGACCAGCCTCAAATGGAGATATCTGCCAAGACTCAGAAAAATAGAAAGAAGAAACAGGCCAAGAAGATGAAGAAAGCATGTCCTAGCTGTGATGAAGTTGAAACAATAAATGATCTTCAGAGTGCACTCAAATATCTTCAGAAGACAGTTCCCATGGAAGTGGCAAAGTGTATAGCTACAGGCATCCATGATCTTCATGAAGAAAAATCACAGTTAGAAGAAGAAGCCAATGCTATGGAGGATCAGCTGGCTAAAAGGGTTGGCATATCCAACACTCTCAGAAAGCTGGTAAATGCCAAAGATGAAACAGTATCTCTTTGCAATGAAAGATATTAAGACACTGCTGAAGAATTGCAAAGAAGCCTTTATGAGAAAGAATTCTTTATGATAATAGTGAAAGATGTTGTCCATGAAATGGAAAAGAGGTACAAAGTGTCAATGAATGTCAGAGATGCTCAACTCGAAGACAAATTAAAAAGGGTGATGGAGCTTGAAAACTCATTGCTTGAATTGAAGAAGGTGCATGAAGACCAGTTAGAACAGCTGGAAGAGAAATGGGAAGGAAGGCTAAGAACAATTGAGGATGAGAAGAACTCCCTCAATATGAAATGCTTAGAACTGGAGGTGATATTGAACAATCAGCAATCACCCAAAGCCAAAGCCTCCCAATCAGCTGGAAGAAGACATGTTGCTACTCAAGTATGCTTTGAGCAGGATGATTCTAAGAGAAAGACATCCTCTAATAAAAGTGCAACATCTTCTAGAAAGAAGGTACCATCCATACCATCTTGTACTGATGCTTCTAATTGTGTTTCCACAAAAAGTGCAGGATGGAAGAATAATTCCAAACAAATATGGATGAAGACAGTAAAGAAGCAGAGCTCTCCTGAAACAGCACAACAGGTCAAGAAAAGTACCCTACAATCAGAAGGACTGAAGAGGTCAAGATTCGTGGGACAATGCTGGTGTTGTTACAAGTATGGGCATTTTGAAAAAGATTGTTGGTACAATCCACTGAATGCCAAAGCACAGAGGAAGCCCATGCCAAGGGGGAGAAAGCCAGAAGCAAAGAAGCAGCATCCACAGATCCAGAGACATCTGTTTACTGCTAACAGATTTGTATTGCTTGACAACATCTGGGATGGCTGCAAAAGTGGTCGTAAAATTGATACATGTCAATCTCCAACTGTATTCAAAGCTGGAATGAAGAGAAGATCACTGAACCTGGCTAAAAGAGATTCCTTGGGAAGAAAGCAGAAGAATGTGGAAGATGCTCCCAAGCAGAGTTTGAAGAATGAAGAGAAGTCCTTGGAATTGAAATCCAAGAAGGGTGATGCATCCAGAAGGACCACCAAGAAATGCTTCTACTGTGGAAAGAAAGGACACACCATGGATCTTTGTGAACAAGCCATGGAACTGAATAGAAGCAGACTGGACTCAAACAGACAATCAATCCAGAAGAAGCAGAAGGGATTGGTTGAAAATAAGTTGCCTAAGAAAGGTAGCTTAACAGTATCAAAAGAACCATGTGGAACTTCCAAAACTGAGGCCACTCTTCCAAATGATTTACTAGTCATGTGGCCAAATCAGTTGCAACTTGCCAAAGATCTTAAAAAAGCTGAAGATAAATTTCTGGCAATTGCTAAGGCAAAAGGGAAGAAGAAGATTTCACATGAAGATGTTTTGAGAACCACACCAGCACAATCATCAATGAAGATCAAATGTGCAAGTGTGAAGAATGGTGAAAATGGGACATCTCGGTTGAGGGAATCTTCTCAACCTTGTTGTTCACATTGATGAACCAAGGAGGTTCCATCTTATTCCCTTATACTCTTGGTATATACATGTGTTAACATTGCAGGGAATTGAAGATGATGATCATTCTCATCTGGAGGATGGTTTGGAAAGAATTCATTGCACCCCTTGAGGGGGAGCCAATCTGTAGAAGATGGGATTCTTAGATTAATACCATCTTGAGAAAAGCTGAAGGTATTCCAATCATACTTTCATCCCATGTTTCTTAATTGTATTCATCATGACAATTAAGGGGGAGTATTGATTGAAGACAAATGGATGAAAGGGGAAGCTTTATCTTTGCACCTGAACTTTCTAATAAGTTTTGTGAAGTTGTGCAGGATTTAGCAATTCATTGAATATCTGAAAATTTCAATCCCCTAAGCATGATCTCACATGTATAGTGAATGTTGGACAGCATTGAGTTCCTTGGTTAAATCACTCTTGTTTTCTACACCGGGATAGCCCAAGTAGACTTAGAGATGATTTACTAAAGGTTCTTTGCTAAAGAGAACATGTGGCATCATCCCTCTCTTAGTGATTTTCAAGAAAATGCTTTTATAAGGGAGGAAGAGATTTGTGAAAGTGAACCACACCACACCTTTGCATTTGATTGCCAATAAGGGGGAGAAAATATTGGCACACATATTGACCCATTCATATGTGCTGAAGGAGTGTATTGACAACAAATACAAAGGGGGAGATTGAAGTGCACTGTGTTGCATTTGTTGTCAACGAGGCATGAACATGTCTTGGAATGAATGGAAGTCAAGGAATGTCAAGATGTGAATGACAAAGGTTGTGATGGTGTTGGTGATGAAGAGAGAATGGCCATAGTACTAATATGCATGTCACTTAGGAGATTCACTAAGTGACATAAGAGATGATGGTTTGAAACATTCTCTAAGAACATCTGACGATTGTTGAGCTGATCTTTAAGTTCATAGAACTTGTATCCTGATGATACAAAGTCACAACAATGATAGAAGACCTTGCATTGTATTGACAATGCATGAGGAGAAGCAAGAGATCTATCCACAACTTCTAAGTGGATGAAGTGTATTTAAAGATGACCATGCACTATCACTTAGTGCATGTAAATGTGAAAAAGTTCCAATTGATCTCTGATTAGATCAATGAAGCACATTGGAGATTTCATGTTGATTCAAGAGTTCAGTTGAAGATGAAGAATCTTCAGGAATTTCACTACTAAGTGAAGATTAAATGTTTAAGAGGAATGGAGGAATTCTTAAGAAGAAGAGAAGAGAAGAAATGGAGAAGAGGAAGAAAGGCTTGAAGTGGCTTGGCATTTGGTATTTGATATGGCTTGAACTCATGGAGTACTTTGTTTTTATACAAAGTATTATTCTGTCCCTTTGCCAAAAAATGTAGCCAGCCAAGGCACCTTGAGGGTTCAACCCCAAGGCATGGGCACTAGGGCACCACGCCCGGGGGAACCTGTGGCGCGAGCCAGGGCGGCAGGGCGCACCCGTAGGACACCGCATGGGCGCCTGGGGCACGCCCGGAGGAGCGCGGCAGGGGGCCGTGTATAAGCCCCCGAGGGCACGCGGTGGTGAAGCCCGCGCACCCGGTGTGTGCATGGTGGGCGCTAGTAGCGCGCCCGCAGGAGCAGAGAGTGGGCGCAGAGCGCGCCCGCAGGGAGAACACGGTGCGGGGTGGTACCGTGAGGGGAGAAGTTCAACTGAGCGGTTGAGGCGGTGATAGGGTGATAAAGCGCGTGAAAACAGGAGGCCGTTTCGATGTGGGACGCGGAATTTTTCCGCGGGAGCGATCCTGTCCGCACGATCGATCGCGCGCCAGATCTCGGCCGCCCATCTAATCAGCCGCGGCCCATCCTGATCGCGACCGTCCAAATCATCGATCCGACGGCCGTGGCTCGTCTTCCACCTCGAGCTCGAGTCGAAGCCTCCTGCGAGCCTCCGCTGAACCAGAGCCTCCCCGACAACAAAATTCGAGTTCCCGGCCTCTGTTGATCAAGCCGAAGACATCATGGTGATCGTATGGCCACACTGAACACAACCATGCACAAAAATAGACTTGCATGCGACAAATGAGAAAATTCGATGAAGGCCGAAGGCAAACGAAGTGCCGAGGCCTCGGGGTGTTCGTGTTTTGCATGCGATAGAAGAGACGAAGACCGTGCATGCGTTCTAAGTCGCATGCACGTGGAGGAGAAAAAATAAATGGAACCCGCGTGAACAGAGAGAAGAAAACAAGATTTAAGGAAATCTTGAAATCCCGAAATCTTCGGGAGATTAAAAAATATCCCACGCGGAAGTCTTGAGGATTCTCTGCCTATAAAAGGAGAGGCCGAGACTTCATTGTAGCTTGCTGATCTTTTGAAGAAAAACGAGAAGTCCCGTGAGAGAACCTTTGCCTCGCGAAGAAGAGCTTGCGCGCACACTTGCGCGGCAGTGAAGCCCGAAGCACCCCTTGCTCCGTTTGGTTTCTTTTGTGCATCCCTTGCGTGAAAGAAGAGAAGAGGAGATCCCTGTGCGCACCTCTTGCGCGACAGGAAGGAGCCGAGCTGCATATTTGCGCGCTCGAGACTCTTGCCCTCGCTGCCCGCAAACTTATGCGGCAGGAGGTGCTTGCGCGACATAGTGCTCTTGCACCCTAGGCCTTGCGCGGCTATTCTGTTGCTTGTTTATCTTTGAAGACTTGCACAGTGGTTGAACTTGCACCCTTGTGCGATGAAGAACAGGAGAAGGTGCCTTGCACTTACTGGCACTTGCACGGCTTCCTTGCACCCAAGGAGTTTGGGCTGTGTGTGCAAAAACAGAAGGAGGCAGTGTGTGTGTGCCAAGTGGAAAACAGAACCCTAGGCCATACCTTGTGGTTGTGCCAAATTGAAGAACACACCTTGTGTGTGCATTTGAAGAAGAGGCAGTTGGGTGTGTGCAAGAAGAGAAGGAAGGCCGAGCCTTTGTGCTTGTGTGCCAAGAAGACAAGAACACATACGGGCAGTGGCTTGTGCAAAGAGGGAGAACCTGAGGTCTTTAGTGCCTTGTGTGTGCACACTTTGAAGAACAAATTAAAAGAACAAAATGTGTGTGCAAATTAAAGAAGTGGCCGAAGGCTATGTGTGTGCACAAGAAGTGTGTTCTCACTTAGAAGAAGAGGAGAATACCCACACAAAGTACAACACACTTTTAAGTGTGTAAACAAATAGAATTAAGTGTGTGAAGATTGTGAAGGAGGTGTGTGCTATAGTTGACTACACCCTCTAAGGGTTTACTGCACCAAGAAGAGAAGAAGGGGAGTGCATTCATGCATGCATGCACGTGCACACGTGAACAGTGCTAAATCAGTGGTGTGCATCTGAGGAGTCCAAGACTGAAAGTTCTTGAAGAATATATTGAGAAGGCCATGCTATCAGTGCATGAGGATGAAGAGCTGCCATGCACTCAGTGCATGAAGTTGAAGTAAGTGAGACTGGACCAGACTGATGTTAAAGATATCAGTTGTCTGAGTATTCAGTAGTTGGAGTGAAGCCCGGTCATCCTGAGAAGAAGGAGATAAATCCTGAGCAAGATGAGAAGACCTGATCAACTCAAGTGATCAGAGGTACAGAGAAAGGCCATCAGTCTTTATCCCAGACTACTGAGGATACTTGAAGAAGCTTAAAGAGAAGAAGAGCTACTCGTGTGACTCGAGGAGCCAGGAGAAGACCCTGTGGGACTCAGGGAGAAGAAGTCTTCAGTGGGATTCTGGAGCAGGCCAGTGGGAATCTGGTAACACTGTGGGACGCAGTATAAAGACCCTCATGTGGGACTCAGGAGAGATACGGTGGGAAGCTGTATCGACCATTGTAATACTAACCGATTATAATGGGAGAATCCATGCTGGGAGAGCATGGCAAAGATGTAGGCCTTTGGTGTCGAACCTTGTAAATCCTTGTGTCCTGTGCCTTTTCATTACTGCATTATCCGGGAAAGGTTGAGAGATACAAGAAGAGTGGATCGAGGCTTTAACCAGCCATAGAGGTTTACTTGATTAAGAATCAATTAGTAAAAAGTTTTAAAGGATCACTGATTCACCCCTCCCCCTCTCAGTGATTCACACTGATCTGGGAAGTTCAGCGTTCAATACAAATACACCTCAAATATAACGATGGTACAAAATATTAAACATCACCTTCCCATGGTATAAATTGTAGGTGTTAGTGTTTAGATACCACTGGTTGAGAATGTTCAGTAATAAGTTTGGCTATTTTAATATTTGTAATAGTGAACTCCTCTTTTCCTTTTCAAGAACCATAAAAATGATATCATCAATGAACATATAACATGTATGATGGAAACAATTTTCCAATTTCCATTCTTGAGTAATTTGGCCTCCTAATGGGACGTCACAAATATTTTTCTAGCCTCGTGACTATCTGATGATCCTAGTGAAATTGTTATAAAATATTTTAGTGGAATATATTATATAGATGAATCATAGACAATATATTCGTGGATGAGGTAAAAAATAATTTGGTTCATTTAATGGATAAATTATATTATATAATGTCCAATAAAGACCGTGTTCCATTATAGGTTCCCTAGTGAGCCCCAAAACAAGTAATAAGGTTTATTAAATTTGGAAGTTGAAATTGAGATTTAACCTCACAGGATAAATCTATACAATAGTACATTATTCCATATATATTATTCCCACAACCCATAAATTATATTGTTTATTAAATATTATTATTGGGTGGTACTTTTTCAAATTCATCATCCCATGGATCCCAAACCACTTTTTCTATGTTAATTCTACAACAACACCTCCAATGACCATTGGGGATAATTTTATAGAATTTACGTGATAGGGGTTCATAGAAATTTTATTATATATTCATATATTTTTATAATAATGATTACAGATAAAAAATAATTTTCAAGTTGGTTGGATCTCATAATCATCATATTACTATTATAAGTATAATAAATATGATGATTTTGAATACATGACTTCAGTGAAAAGATGATTTTATTGAAACATAATGTTAGTCAATTCTTCATAGAAATATCTTTATCTTTCCAAGGTGACACCTTATTTATCATACAAAAATTTAGTCCCAACAGTGAAATGGAGGACCTAAATCAGAGTAAATCGTAAAATTCATGGGCATATCACATGTAACATCAAATTATACACAACAATCATCTTGTGAGACTCCCATGTTGTAGTCTCTATTAATAAAATATGTTCTTGAACCTTGAATCTCTCACTATTTTATGAATTTTGAAAGAACCATGTTATATGCATCCTTTTCCATCGTTACTCACATTTGTCATCCCCCGTGAGGAATATTTCTATAAGGGTTAACATAATACAGGTCCTATGACAATTTGATCTTGGTTTACATAAGAAAATAAATATTGATTACTGATATCTTAGAATCTCATGCACGATCCATTCTAATCAAGAATAATATCTGAACCATCTATTACAAGGGATATTAAAAAAAAGATATGCATAAACCATTTCATTATAGTATATTTTGTGTGGGAAAACTTATTTCTATACTACACTTATGTTATAAAATATCTATAGTGTAACTATTGACATTTAATTAGTTATAATCCCAAATCATGACCTCATCAAGAGAAACCATCCTAAACCACAAAATTAACCACTTTCACAATGGGAATCCAAATTAATAAAGCCCATACAATACCTTTACTAACAACTATAATGATAGATGTCTACTTAAAACTTGATGTAAGAGAGTTTGTTTAATTACCACATCATGAATTATATATATGTACCATGGTGAGGATACTAGGTCACCATAGGTGATACTAACAAAAATCCATAGGAGATGATAATGTGATCCTCCCCAAAGGTGATGAGCCTATGATTCTGACCTTCTGTGAAGAGGATTATTATTCATATTTAATGAGCATAGGAAGCATATGTGATAAGCATGGGATAAGTCCATCCCCTCTTTAGGTTATATGATTATGATTCATACCACTTGTTTCTAGCATTATATGCCTTATTTAACATGCATTATAATCTTATTTGATGTCAATGGGATCTCTTTGTTAATCTAAAATCTTAATAATCTATGAATAATTTATCTGTAAATAAATATAATTTCATTTATAACATTATTCAAAAGAAACCCAAAGTAAAAAATAAAAAATTATATAAAATATAATTATAATCCAACTTGTATATTTCTATTTTTAATAAGAATAACCACTGTATTAGAAAAATATATAAATTTTTTTTATATAATATATTGATTAATTTATAATAAATATTTTAAAAAAATCTGTAATATTATTTCATGCTCTCTAAATATGTTTTCTTTAAAAAGTGGTTTCTAATAAAATATTTGTGTTAATATTCATCAAAAACACGAACATTACATTTTTGGATTTTTTATCGAGGATTGTGTCCAAATTTTCATAATCAAAATAATAATAATTCATCAAAAACATTTTTAATATGGTATCATTACTATATGTTTCCATTAGAGAATAAGTAATAGAAAAGGGTATCTTGTTACATGGTAAATGAATTTGAAATATCCCAATGGAAATTTATTATGGAATACAAATTTTACTTGAAACAAAACATTTTAAAATTAATGATTCGTGATTTTTTAATAAATATATTTATTTTAAAATATATCAGAAACTAAAAAAATAGATTTAAAAATTATTTAAACATGTATTAAGAAAAATAAATTTTTATTTATTAAAATAAATTTTTTAAAACATACATTTATTTAAAAATAAATTCATATGAAATATCATTGAAATAATATTAATTAATATTAAAATAAAATTATGTTCATGACCCCATGAAATTCTATTTACTTAGTAAACATTTATAAATTATTACCTTCAAATTTTTTATAAAATTAAAATTGGAATTTATTTTAATATTAAAATAATATTCTATTGGAAATGATTTGTAAATAGAAAAAATGGGTAAAATTTTATTAACTAATTAATTTTAATAATGTTAAAAAATTATTTTCAATGAAAAATTAGTTTTAGAAGAAATAATTTTTATCCAAATAGAGATATGAGGATTATTTCTCATCAAACTTTATTTTTAAATATTGATTATATAAAATATATAAAAATTGAAGTAAATAATAATTAATAGAAAATAACATGAGGATAAGAAAAATCATGATATAATTGATACATGGATCTTGAAATTTCGTCATCCGAAATATTATCATAAATAATCATGATAAATGATGAGGTCGTATCATAAATCAATTACAACATCAGAGACACTTTAAATGTAATCCCCATGAAATAAAAAAATCATCTAAAATAATAAATATCAAAAACATAAAAAAATAAATTATATAAAAAGGAATAATTTAATTATATAATCCTCTTAAATAAGATTGTTTCATATACGAAATATGTGTCCCTAAGAAAAAAATTTGGGATGATTGACCCTGGTAAATATCATATCACATAATCAAGAGTTATTAAAACGATAGATTATTTTCAATAAATGTAAATCAATAAAAATAGGTGTAATTAAATAATAATAAAATTTATTTATCAATTCACACTTAATAATTTCATAACAGAGCCAAATAATATATTTTATAACATATGAAATGAAATTGAGTTAAGAAACTCATTAGAACTTGATAGCATTCATGTCAATTATTTTGGATCAATTACATAAAATTGAAACTAAAAAGAACATTATTTATGTAGTATTAAGGATATTAAATTAAAAATGGAATTTATATATAGTACATAATAAAATAAGTGATGAATTCAAAATATTTCCCACAGAAGAAAAAGTGATACGAGAAAAACACTTACCGATAGTCCATAAATTCCTTGTATGTCCATTAACTCATGTATAATAAGAATAAACAAATTATATTACATTTTTAATTATATTTTTTTAATCATTAATTCCATATACATAAATCATTTATTTTATTTTATTTAGATAAAAATTAAAATAATTTACATGTTAAGTCCAAGTATGGTGTTTTGAGGATGTTCGATTCATTGTTTTGAAATGGTTTAGTGCATTGACCGTGGTCAAAGATTTCATGGTTTCAAAATAACTAAATTAATAAATATAACATATTAATAATATTCATACATAATATTTTGTTTTAAAACTAGTCATTAATGATTTTTTTGAATAATGATATAAGTTATAATAATTGGGAAGGTAGGTCTTATGTACGCATTAGTATAATTTTATATTTTTAAGGATCATTATAGAATGAATAAATGTAATATTTATATATAAATAACTTCAATAATATCATATATAATTTTTTTATTAAATATTATTATATATATCATCCATGTGGTGTGGATATGAAAATAGATTCACATAGCTTTGTGAAGTTGTACTCCAAAAATTCACTGACGATGTAATAATATTTCATGTTCTAAAGGAACACTGGGTATGGTTTCTAGTCACTAATCCACATCACATATGAAAAAATATCCCTTAATCCACAATTATGATCTAAATTCGTAGAATCATAATTTATCCATCATAAATCATATTTTCCATGGTTTTACATAATATTTACCAGTTGACCATACATCAACTCACTTTATGTTTAATAAGATTTTAAAAAATTAGTTTGTAGCACAACTAATACATTTTGAACTGAAAAGACATATCAAATAAAATCTAGATGTATTGCCTAAAAAAAGACCAGTTACAGTTGGTGAAAAATCTTCATCCACATATTCATGATGACTTCTCCCCAAATTTATCCCAACATTATTTGGGGCATGCTCATTAAGGAATATACATGAATTTAAATTAAATTAAATTGATGAAAAATTAACTATCGATTTCTGTATCACTTTCGCAATATATGCAACAATGATAATCTAATCTGATAAATTTATAGATTCTAATAAAATCATCCCAAGACTACAAATAATGCACAAACTCTTCCATATTTCATATCATATCTTTTAGATGGAATTTTCATCAGAAACTAGTCGTACTCTTATTTTTTTATTCACAGACATCAGTATACCAAACATTAAATCCAACAAATAGTCCCATACTCTAGTGAAACTACTCATGCAAGTGTAATGCATGTATTCCATGCATATATTTTTGGAGTGTTTTAATACATTAATAGAAATAATAAAATAGATATTATTTATTGTATTTTCACTATTTTACTTGTCTTTAATTTATGTATGGATACAAAAAATAATAGGAAAATCAACAAAAATAGAAAAAAATTATGTGACATGAAAAAATTGATGATGCAATGGAGATAGAAAGGTTTTAATGATTTTAATTGTGGAATAAAATGGATAAATCATGGGAAACAATTTATTTTTAGAAACACCATATTTACATCATGAAATTATTACACAACATGAAACCATGTCGTGATGGAAGAGTGTGAAGTGAAGATCAATCAAGCATCCCACCACATACATGACATGAGAACCATAAAAATGAGAAAATAATGGAAATTAATGAATAATGTACATAATCTGAAGAGAAAATAAATCAAATCATAAGAAACAATAATAAATTCAATTCATCAATAACTAACATGGCATGAATTTCATTTGATAGACCAAATAATTAGAATATTCGACTTATTTTTTCACAAAATTCACCACTGTTGACCACATATGTCATTAAATACATGGAATGAAGTCATTATCCATTATGGGATACATTAATTAAGACTATAATAATCCAAAAACCCTATAATTTTCAACAAATATTTGACCATGGTGATTCATCCAAGAGACACTAGAGACATATGTTTAGGGTGAGAAGCAATATAACTATATGTCCCCCATTCAATTTCTCCATATTTGTCATTCATCCGTTATTTTAATTATTTCGTTCCGCCTTAATACCATATCACTAGGATAAGGTGGTAAATCCATCAACCTTATAGGATTATTTATAATAATGGAATGTTTTTTTTGGATATATTTATTATTCTTATTCATTTATTAATCTTTCTGAAATTTTATTTTTAAATTCCATGACACATTATTTTATTTTTCTAATGATATTTGATAAAATTTCAATAATGGAAACATTATAATTGTTAAAATTGATACCCTAAATCGATCCATGTCCATTTTCACATTCAAGGAAACATTGTTTAAATAATATTTCAAGACAAATTAAATTCAGAAAAAAAAATAAATTATAGAACAATGGGAAATAGGGGATTACCTCATAAAGGTGGGGATATTAATACCATAATATCCCACACAATTAGACTCTAATTATAAATATTGATAAATCCATTTAATTTCTTAAATCAAATTACACATAATCCCTGAAACAGAAAAACCCCAAAGCACCTTCAAAATTACATTTTTTTTAAAAAAATCAGTCCTCATTTTTGTTGTTTATATTTCTTCAAATTCATCAAATTCATCTCCTCTTCAACAAATTATTTAAAATCAATTATATAAAGAAATTTACAAAAAAATAAACTAATTTTGCAATTATTTTGGATTGATCTACGTCTTTGTATTGTCTAGTGTTTTTTAACCATGTTAAAATACAATATTTGTTGAACATTTTCATTTCATGATCGGGTAGGATTAAATGCCATGCATTGGGTTAAAGATTAAATATTTGGGTACGTTTTACATGTTGATATTGGGTTTGATAATGGATCTATGAGTTTATCGGGTGGCTTGATGGGTTTTGGGTGCAACAGAACGAGAAACTCAGTTTTAAAAAGGCAAGGCATATGCATTATATGGGATGCACACGGTATGTTAGAACATTCCAGTGAAACAATGTGGCTTATCTAGTTTTGAGCATCATGTTAAATTAATTTTATTTAATTCATGGTAGAAATGAATTTAATTAAATTATATATTGTTATTTTAATCCAATTTCATCAAATTTGAGTGAATTAAATTAAATGACATTGATATAGAGAAGTTATTTAATTAAGTTGAGATAAAAAGATAAATTTAATTTTAAAATATAATGAGTTGGGGTGTTTAATTAATTAAATTTATATGAGAGGAATTTAATTAAATGTCATGTAAATGAGGTGTTAGGGGGTTTTAAAAGAAGGGTAATATTAAATGGTAATATTAAATAATGTGTGAATGAGGTTTTGGGATTTTATTTAATTAAATAAATGTTAAAGAAGAATTTATATAAGTAATGACTAATGGTGGTTTTACATAATTAAATTCTAGTTTAAGAAGAATTTAATCTCTCATTGTGAAATGTGGGTCATTATTTAATTAAATTTCATTTGAGAAAATTTCATTATATAATGGAGATGAGTTGGAGTATTAAATTTAATAAAATTGTGTTCAATGAATTTAATTAAATAATAAGAAATAGAGAAATATTTTAATTAAATGTTTTTAGAAAAAATTAAATTAAATGATAATTATTGAGGTCTCGTTATTTTTTAAAGAGTTGAAAAAAAATTATTTTTTAAATTATAATTATGGTTTAATAAAAATGGTTTAATAAATAATTTGTTTAAATTAGAAATTAGGGCTTATCTAATAGTAGTCTTATTAATTGATAATAATAATTTTAGGTTTATAATTATTATTATTGTCATTTTTATTATAATCCTTTTAATAAATTTATATATTTATTTTATTATTTGAGAGAGATGAGATGAGGGTGGTGCACTACAATCTTCTCGTATGTGAAGCATGAACCCCTTTGCTCCCATAGTTGAGGCACACCCCCCATATCCCCTCTTCTATCCACACACAGAATTCATCAGGCTCCTTCGTAAAAGATTCCCATCTCAATATGGTGAGTCATTCTCTATCTGTTTCATTATTAGCAATGATTATTTGGTTTCTTAGTCACCTATGATTCACCCCTACTGCATCACCCACTGGTGGCGCCCACCCCTTCTCCTGAATCCTCATCACATGGTTATATCCGTCCAGTTTCATCATTAATTTTGATCATCCAAATAAAGTGAGTCCCTCTACATGTGTTTTTTTGTTTGTTTTAGTTGTTTCGGCTCTCTATTGTCAAGTCTCTGTTAGGTGGATACCCTATATTCGGGATTAATTTAGATTCTTCATTTATTCTTGTTCTAGGTAGTGTGGAAGATGTATCGAGACCCCTTGATATGTAGATCAATGATCCTTATATAGGGAGATTCTATTTGGATCAATTCAGTTCACCACCATCATTATTCTGGTAAGGCTATATACCCTATAACTGGGTTTTCACCCATTGAATTATGTGGTTATAGTTTATTTGAGTTGTGGTTAATTATGTTGGTGTTGGTTGGTCCCTTACACACTGATTTTGGGTGACAATTTTTTTTTCATTGTTTTTTCAAGTGACCAAGAATTTTTCTTGTAGTGTGTGTGTGCGAGAGAGCAGTGGCTTTGAGTTAGAAAGAATGGATTGTCCATTCACTGATGTAGGATCCTAAATTATTAATTATATAAAAATTAAGTAGTTTTTTAATTATAAATTTAAGGAAAATTTTCATCAAATGATAAATGAATAATTTATATGATTACATCATAACATTTTTTTAAAAAGAACATCTAACATAGGTTTCCTGCATTCATGCTAAAAACATAATGATTAGAATGATATGTTATTTTAGCATTTAGATATGTTTTTTACTATTACATCTCTTATATGTTGACATAGTTGGGATAAGTGGAAATTAATAGTATCGGGTGGGATAATATGAGTCAATTAAGTATGAATTAATGAGTGGGACATATTTTGATAATTAATTTTCAATTAATTATGTTCTCTGAGTATTTTAATTGAGAAAATCAATCAAGGTATTAATTATGACATATTTATTGGATATGTTGATATAATTAATTGTGAATTTATTATGTACTTTGAGATTTTTAATTGAGATAATTAATCTAGGGATTAATTATGAGATTTAAAATTGGCCAAGTTGAGATAATTAACTATGTATTAATTAGGTGCTTTGAGAATTTTAATTGAGATAATTTGTCTATTAATTTATTAATATATATTATATTATATATGTTGAGAAAATTAATTGTGAATTAATTATGTGCTTTATGAATTGTAGTTTGTATAATTAATATCTGGATTAATCATGAGATATAAAATTTGCTAAATTGAGATAAGAAATTTTTTATTTTTTATGTGCTTTGAGAAATTTAATTGTGATAACTAATTGGTGCATTAATTATTAGATGTTGAATCGGCAAATATGAGATAATTAATTGTGAATTAATAATGCAATTCGATAATTATAATTCAAATAATTAATCAACTGATTAATTATGAGATATAAAATTATATAAGTAGATATTATTGATTGTGAATTAATTTATTTTACTTTGAGATTTGTAATTGAGATAATTAATCAGGGGAGTAATTATAAGATATAAAATTGGATAAGTTGAGATAAGTAATTTTGAAATAATTATGTGCCTTTTATATTATGATGTAGATATTTAATTTTGGAATTGATTATGGAGAGTTACAATTTATAATGAGATTAATAATTCTTGGAAAATTAATTTTGAAAAAATAAATATATTGTAGATTAATTAATTGATTGATTAATTAATAATATTTGTATACTTATTTATTTTTTGAGTGAAGTAATGGATTTGAGTATGACCAATGAGATGAATGGCACGCCATTCACTCATGAATGTTAGCTAAATGTGAATCCCATGATATTGTTATAATTTAATTAATTAAGATTGTTTTTCTTTGATTATAAATGTGAATTTTCTTTCTTACATGAAATTGAAATGCTATAATTAAATTCATGAGAGGTTAAATGATTCATGCATTACATGTTTGGAATAGTTATGCATTGTAAATATAGGGGAGACAAGTGACCATGAGATCCCTTAGGGATAAAGAATATGTTAGTTTTTTTGTTGATCCTCTAGAGACCGTGAGAGATCAAGGAGTTGCACTAGTGGATATATTGTGTGCACTACTCTTGGTGATGGATGTCAATGGGTTACATCCCAATCCATCATACATAATTTTATAAAGGACCATGAGCACCTGGGGTATGAAGATTGTTAGATATCCATGATGATTTCCATTAGACTGTGAGACCTCTCGGAGTTTGGACCAAGTGAATGATTGTGAGCACTTCCATGGGTCATGAATGTATCCGCATTACATACTGGTCCATCCCGAAGTATTATCATGGGTATATGTTTATTTCCTCTTCATACACACTTGGTTCAAAAAGTTGTATAATAATAATATATATCTATTAATATATATACAGAAATCTATTATAATATATATATATATATAATATACCTTATTAGACATAACAGTTGTGGGTCGAACCATGTTTCACTGTCAGGTGTCCCATATAAACCTGGATATGTTTTATGTTATTTATTAAATTTTATTAGTTCTTTGATATATCTACACACTATTGAAATGTTAAATTGTATTTTCTAGATTGATATAGATAAATGGTGGTCCCATCCTACTTAGATGTATATCTCACACAATATTTGGATCATCATTGCACCGGTGTACCCGAGTAGAATTTACTTGTTGCAGGACCTTGGAGACTGCTTATTGTGGTTTTCTGGTTATGGGGAGTGGGGAGAAATGGAATGAGTGAGAGGAAAGGACAGAGCAAGATCTAGATATATACGTAGAGATATCCCTTGGGGTTTTGAGTATTTATTTACTTCTATACTAATATGTTTTTCATTATGTTTTCTTTAATAATTATAGATATGCATCACCATGACATGCATGCATTGTATAACTGACTTTAGTAATATATATTAGTCAATTGATTATTTTATATATCTATTTCTATTGTTTCTATTTGTCTTTCTCTGATAATAAAATTGTGCAACTATGATATGTGGGTATAGCCTTCCAGCTACCTCCTCTCAAGACCCCTGCTGCTATTTGACATTCTCTAGTGTATGTGGAGATGCGTCTAAGGTCATGTGACCCATCTGTCTAGCTACCAGTTCGATGGTAATCTAGAATGGGATGATGCTAAGTGTTATCAATTGTTATGGTTTTCATTCATTTTACTATATTATTTTTATTTTGGGAAGGAGACATTATACTAGAAATATGTTGGTGCTGGGATTATATCATTTCCTGGGACCAATCACCCCATTTATGGGAAATGACCAAGTGTTCAGGGATGGGAATTGATGTTATAGTGTTTGAGTTTGTAATTGATATGCTTTTATAGTGGGTGATGGGTGTACATTCCCCTACATATTGATTTTGAGAATTTTGGAAATTTTACATGGGATGATATAGCAAGGATGTTGCATTACATTCATCGTCTTGGTCACATAGAGAATCACAATCCATACATATGGCATACTATGTAGTTTAATTATAAGGATGCCTGCTAATTTTGGTTGTGTGCCTTGGGTGTAATGCCATTTTTGATCTTCTATAGCATGCCTCATTAGATATCATTTTTGGTGATATATATGACATGCTCGGGTGATTATATAACATTTTTCCTCTGTGACTAACATGATTTTCTGTTATTCCATTCTTTTGTGTTATACCACAATTCTGTGTTACTACTTTTGATATCATGATAGATAATTTTTAGGTGTAAATGGATGCTTTGGTGAAAAATGATTGGTTGCATATAGAATGGAAGACACTTTTAGTTATAAGGTGTATGGGTTCTTTATAAGTGGAAAAATGGAAAACTATAAATATGAATGTTTGATAATCGGATTGTAATGATAAAATGGTGAATCGAAAGTAATGGTGATAAATTGAAACCAAATAAAAAATGTATGGTGTATGGGTGCCTAATTAATTTGTAGATGGAACCCATGTGAATGAGCCTTATATAACCATGTTGTGTTTAAAAATGGTTATAAATGTTAAACATTTTAGTTTTGTGAAATAAACTGTTATAGAGTAGGTTTTAATAGAACATGGATGTTTTGAATAAATGTGACCCTTAGTGGTCGCCTTTTGTTAAAGGGATTTTTGAATCTAAATTGACTTTTTAAAATGAAATGACACTAAATGTTAAATTTTAACGATGATTTTTTATAGCTTGCCAACATGGATTAATAGATTTTTTTGAAAACCATGTTCATCCTTATGAAATAGTACTAGTTAGTTTGTTAAAATTCTTTAAAATGTTTAAAAGAATGAAACAAATTAAATAAAAGGCAGTAATTAAAAATCAATTTTGAGCCTCGTGTTTTCTGCATTATCATGATCATGATATTGGGTTGAATTTTATGATTTGTAGGTGACAATCCTAGGGTCTGTATTACCATTAGGGAAATTATTTCTTGTTTCCACTGTGATGTTTTTGACAATGGTACAATTTTGGTGTCGTTGTCCCTAGTAGTACTTTTGGGTTTCAATGAAAGAAAACTATTTTTATATGTATGATCATTGTATCGTGACACTTGATATGGGAATAATAATTGAGGAATTAATGATTTGGATATTTATACATTCCTTAGGCCTGGTCATCCATTAATGACATTCTCGGGATAACTCTAGAGATGAGCATTTAGGGTGTTAAGGTATATTCATCCCACTACATGGGAGGACTTTTTTTTGGGACTCATGTGTTTTGAAATGGAGGCCAGTATAAATTATGGATTTCATGTGAGATTTTTATATATTTATCATTTCTTGTGGAACGTCACACATGTGTTGAGGGTGTTTTAGATCTAGTGAACTTGATAATTACTTGTCATTTTTTTGACGACATGAACACTCATAAGGTAGGCAGTGTCACATCAGTTCTAGTATATGAGTCGATGCTTTTTTGGATGTACTAATTCAATATATTTGGAGGTGTGTCAAATCCTTTTGAAAATATATAGTTTTTGAAAGATTTTAATTTGTATGATTTTAAGGGAAATGAATCCCTTGTGTCAAATAGGCATCGAGTTTTGGTTGACGACACATCAGCAAGTGGAGTCTAGCTTTTCGTAAACAGTTGACCAGTGATATTTCGACTGATCTTCATGGGGACCTAGTTTTACTCATAGTGTCCTCTTTTAAATGATATGATCCTTTCCTATATCTTGACCACATCTTGAAGGTACTAAGATAGCGTTATCTTAAGTAATTCTAATGGTTTAAAAGTTGTTATGCTTCGTAAGTACTTGTTACCTAGGTTGTATGTAGGATGTTTGGTTATTTAGGATATTCATTTATTCTTATTGTGGCATGGAAATTTTATTTTGAAACATCCAAGTGATGTCTTGTCTTGGGAAAAACATTGAATGTTGGGTCGGGACATTTGTATACATGCGATCCGTATTTAGATCGTTTCAAAGGCACGTTGCCGGTTGAATGAAGGGTTCGTTTTTCATTAGTCAGTGATGTATATTAATGTAAGAGTTATATCTTAGGGTTCTGAAATGGTCAAAGGTGGATTTTTCTTTGGGGAAACAATATAATATTTCAAACGAGACATCTGGACTTTGGTGGGTTGGCTAGTGTTTTAGTATCTCCCGATGGATTCATAGGGACGAGAAACATTAAAAGTGGGTAGATTTTAGAGTCCTGTGTTTTTTAATAGGGTTAAATTACATTTATTTTTTAAATTTTAATTTAATTCTTCGTTAGGATATGAAACCATGCTTTGGGATGAAGTTTCACATGTTTGGTCCGATTTATGTATTAATATCATGCTTATGTAAACGAAATATGAGTATCCCAGGAGGCTCGATGGGTTTTGTGAGAACAATACCCAGGAAAATTGTTTTGTAACGTCATGGAATAGGTGTTTTCATGGGCTACCCAAGGTTATTTAAACATTTAGGATCAACTATATAAGGCACTCTAGTCATTCGGTAGTTGGCGCTTCGTCTACACAATGTCTGTTAGACCATGCGAGTTAAGCCATGTGGCTTACACATTTTTGTGTGTGGGTTAAAATAATTTAGTTAAATTTATTGTTGTAATTGATTTATTTAATTAAGGCATTGATGGTTATTTTTAATTAAACTAAATTAAAGTGAAATTAATAAAATGACATTGATATGGATTAGTTATTTATTAAATTCATATGAAATGAATTAAATTTATTTTAAATGATGAGGAGATGGATTATATATTAACTTAAATTGAGATGTGAAGAATTTAATTAAATGTAATTTAAATTAGGATTTGGTGGTTAAAAAAAATATTAATATTTATTTGTAATATAAAATTCTGTTTAAATGAGGATTTGATGTTTTATTTAATTGAATTCAAGGAATGAAGAATTTATTTGATTTATTTGAAATGCAGATATTATTTAAATAAATTCCATGTTAAGAATTATTTAATAACTCATTTAGAAATTTTGGTTAATATTTAAATAAATTGATGGTAATATAATTTAATTGAATTATGATGATGAGTTGGAGTTTTTTATTTTAATTAAATTGTGTTAAATGAACATAATTAAATAAAATCAATCAAAGAAATTATTTAATTAAATTTTGAAGGAATAAATTTAATTAAATGGTGATTAATAATGTTTCTAAGTTTATTAAATAGGTGTAATAAATGATTTATTAAATGTAGATTCAGGTTTTATAAATTAAGTTTAATAAATTATGTGTTTAAATTAGGAATTGGGGATTTTCTAATAGGTGTATTAATTAGTTGATAATAATAATAATAGAGTTATGATTATTATTTTAATTGTTATTATTATTTTCCTTATAATAAATTTATGTATTTATTTTATTATATGAGGGAGGTGCACTTCAATCTTTTCATGTGTGAAGTGTTACCCCTAATTTTTCTCCCATGGTTGAGGTGCACCACCCCCATCTCTCGAATCCTCTCTACGAATCAAATTCAACTGGTTCCTTTAAGAAACATGTCTAACTTGGTGTGGTGAGTCCCTCTCCATTTGTTTCTTTTTTCTCTTAGGATGTCTCTGCTATCCGTTGAATGTGACACACCCTTGGTGCAACACCAATGGGAGGCACACCACCCATCATCTTGAATCCTCTTCATGTGGTTATCTCTTTTCGGTTCCTTCACGAAAATTGTCAATCATAGAAATGTGATTTCTTCTACATTATTTTTGTTTTTTTCATTAGAATTTTCGAGTCTATGTTGTCCGATCACCATTAGGTCAAATCCCTATATTTTGTGTTTACTTCAATTTTTTATTTTATTCATGTTCTATGTGATGTAAGAGATGTCTTGAGACCCATTGTTACAAGTTCCAATGACCGCTGCCGAAGGAGAATCAGTTTAGCTCGATTCGGTTCATCATCATAATTTTTCAGGTAAGGCAATATACCTGATAATTTTTTTACACCCCTTGAATTATGTGATTATGGTTCATTTGATATTAAAATAATTATTTTGGTAAGAATTTTTCCCTATAACACAAATTTTGGGTGCATGTATTTTTGTTAGGGTGCTTTGATCCATTTTTATTTTATTGAACATTTATGTAGTAGTGAGTGTCTGTGAGTGAGCATTGTCTTTGAGTTATAAATTATAGATTTTACAATCTATGAGGTAGGGTCCCAAATTTGTTTAATTAATAAAATACATTTTTTTAAATTATTTTTTAGAAAATTTGACTACTGATTATGAATGAATTGTTTATTGGTATAAAATAATTTCTTTTGTTACAAAACATCCCTTTTTTAATAAAACAGGTTCGTCCATGCTTTGTTTCCTTAAAGATAAAAAATAATAATTATACAGTAATGTTCCCTTAGCAAGCTGATATGTTTTTTTCCTATTACTTCACTTACATGTTGGCAAACATGGGTTATGTTGTAATAACAAGTATTAGATTGGATAAGTTGAGATAATTGGTTATAAATTAATGAGGGGGATATATTGAGATAAATAATTGTGGATTAACTATGTTCTTTTAGAATTGTAATTTATATAATTAATTGTGGGATAAATTATGATATATTAAATGTTCTAAGTTGAAATAATTAATTGTTAATTAATTATGTGCTTTAATATTTGTAATTTCGAAAACTAAAAAGTGGATTAATTATGAGATATAAAATTGTGTATGTTGAGATAATAAATTATGAATTATTTATGTGCATTATGAATTATAATTTAGATAACTAATCCGGGGATTAATTATTAGATATTAAACTAGGTAAGGTGATAAATTAATTTGGAATTAGTTATGAGTTTAGAAATTTTATTTGAGATAATTTATCAGGTGATTAATTTTGAGATATAAACTTCGCTTATTTGATATAATTAATTATTAATTAATAATTTTTTTGAGAATTGTAACTGAGATAATTATTCAGGGTATTAATTATTAGATATTAAATTGTCTATATTGAGATAATAAACTGTGATTTAATTATTTGATTTAAGAATTGTAATTGAGATAATTAATTTGTGGATTAGTTATGAGATATTAAATTTTCTATTTTGATATAATTAATTGTGAATTAAATATTTTTCATTGATATTTTTAATGTAGGTAATTAATCAAGGGAATAATATGAGATATAAAATTGGTTGGGTTGAGATAATTGATTTTGAAATAATTATGTGTCATTCGTAATATGATCTAAATATTTAAATGTGGAATTGATTTTGCAGAGTTCAGATATGTAATTTCATAATTGATTTCCATAAAATTAATTATGGAATATGAATTCTGTTTTTGAATAACTAATTGATGAATTAATTAATGCGATATGTGTACCTAGTTAATTATTCAGTGAACTAATAGATCTGAGTATGGGCCGTGAGATGAATGAGAGGCCCTTGCATCATGTTTTTAATTGAATGTGAATCCCATGTTAATGTTTTAATGGAAATACATAAGATGGTTTTCCTTAAGTATAAATGTGAATTTTCATGGTTATATGTAATCGAAATGGGCTAATGAAATGCATGAGAGGTCAAATTAATCATGCATTTAATATTTGAAATGGTTACACCTTGTATAGGTAGGGGAGACAAGGGACCATGGAATCCCATGGGGAGAATTAGAATGATAGTTTTTGTGTTAATCCTCCAGTGACCATGACAGCTCATAGTCTTGAGCAATGGGGTATACAATATGCACTCTTATTTGTGATGGATGTCTGTGTGTTATGTCTTGATCCATCTAGCATCCTTTTCCAAAATACCTAGAGAGCCTGGGGTGGGAAGACTTTGTGAGTTTCCATGTTTATTTCCATGAGACAATGAGAGCTCTGGGAGTGTGGATCCAGTATAAGACCATGAGCGCTTCCCCTGGTAATGAATTTTTGTTCATTATGTCTTGGTCCATCAAGAAATAGTATCCAATGTATTTGTCCATTTATCCTTGGTGCTCGCATTGTTCATATATGAGGATTCTAAGCAAATATATGTCTATATATATATATATATTG
This sequence comes from Viscum album, assembly GCA_963277665.1. NCBI lineage: Eukaryota > Viridiplantae > Streptophyta > Magnoliopsida > Santalales > Viscaceae > Viscum > Viscum album. Next base: position 2,042,788,733 of record OY728150.1, on the reverse strand, counting down.
GTAAATTTATATATACATAATTGATGTGATGAGACATATTAGTTATGGGCTAAAGCAGGTATTGTTATTTTGTGTCTCTTAGAAACCTGGATGAGATTTTGGTTATTTAATCAATTCTGTTATGATGTTGATATATTAAAAATGTTCTGAAATGTAAAATTATATTGTCTCTATTGAGATAGAATGTAGGTTGTCATGTCTTACTGAGATATATAGTGCACACCCTATTCGGGACACCATTGCACAGGGGTACCCGAGTAGACATTACATGTTTCAGGACCCTAGACTAGGATTTTTGTTGTTTGCATGTACTTATTAGTTTGGATAAAATGACCAAGAAAGAGCTATGTATGCTTATTGATATCACCCTTGGGGATTTTATTCTTTATTCATTTCAGTGCTGAGATGAAAAACAAGATTTTTTATTTATTTCCGTAAGATATGTATCAATATGACATGCATGCATTGTATAAACTACCTTTTTCCATTTTATTTATTCAATTGATTATTGTTTATATTTGTTTCAAAAATTTGGTAAATTTATTTATGACAATACCACATTACAACTCTTATATGAAGATATAGTCTCTTCACTATCTCTTCTCTAGACCCTCGCTTCTAGTCGGTAGCCTCTAGCATATGAGAAGATGTGTCTGAGGGCATGATACCCATCAGTTTGGCTACTAGTATGATGGTATGTTGGGTATGGATGTTATAGTCTTTAATCTTCCTAATTTTTTATTAACGAATTTTAAATAATCTGGGTTTTATAAATTTGTATTTTAATAATACAAATATAAATAAGTACACACTTTAGGCCTATAAAATATGATTTCATTTATAGGGAATGTTTCATTTTAGTTTTTTGAATTCTATAATTTTTTATTTTATTTTACTAAATTTAATCAATTTCAATATTTACAGTGGGTTTCAACATTCTCTAGATTTTTTATTTTTATATGTTTAATCCACAACCACAACACATGTGAAAATGGATAATAAATATTTTAGTTTGATTTAACATTGGATAAAATATTGATAAAGAATAGAAATATATCCGTGGATGGATCATATAAAATAAAAAATTGGTTGGGGTTCAGTTTTTCAATGACATCCAAGACTATATATGCTCACAAATAATGGTAGTCCAATGAACAGTGATTTAAAACCAAACATCATGGCACCTCCTATAGTATATAATCACCTTGATATCATGACTGTAATAATTATGATGAATTTGAATAACATGAAATTCACTATACTACGACATAAATATCCAAACATACATACGTATTGCATCCTTAAGATCTTTTGTTCATTCCAATTCAATAATATTTCTGGTGATGTTGTATGTATCCTTTTTTTTAATTTTCATTAAATGATTGGGCTTGTGAGTTCATCCAAACCATTCTAGCATATTCTATCACTACATGGGAATATTTGGACAAGAAAATTACCTCCCATTTTTTAAAAACATCTATTTCAATTGACATATGTTAACAAGTTTCTAAAATATTTCATTTTTTGGGAAATTCAATCAACTCTATATGATAATGTTACAAAGAAATGATTCAAAAATTAAACCATCATGATATGAAGACAGTGATTCTAGTCTAAATAATTTATATTGTATTTTTGTACAATAATCGGTTGATTTTTGATGATGCATAAGGATGATCAAAAATAAATAATTTCCATGATGAGAGATGCTTCTTGTGGGACAAAATGACCAATAAATATTTCCAATTGAAAAGGGAAGGGACATAATGAAAATATTGTATCATGATAAACAACAATGACTGGATGGTTGCATTGATGGTGTCACTGACTATGAATATGAACATAATGATGGAACACTTTTAGAACCACCAAGGTATGTATATGAAAGATGAAAACTATTTTAATTACATTCTTGGTAATAAATTTTATGGTTTATGTCTGCAAAAACTCCATGGGAATGGTTTCAAACAATGGTCACGAGGATACATAAAATATGGACCCCAAGAGACCAAACTAATTATATATTTACATAAAATAGAAGATACATTGTCTATATTCATTAGAAAATACAATCACATATTCATATAAATAATGAAATACACTACATGCGGGAAGGCCCCACTATCGAATCTGGATGTTCAAGTAAGCAAGATCAGGGATCAACTCTGAGGCTGACATAGAAGATTACATCTGGAATTTCTCCAAAGTAAATCTATGATTTTACTTGAATGATTAATTTCATATATATATATGAGATAAATAGATAATAAATGGATATTGCATGTATAGTACATAATGAAATAAAACTAGTAATAGAATGTGAAAAATAAGTTGAAAATATAAAATGAATCATGGAACACGAAGCTAAAATAGAAGATGATGAAGAATCACCATAGTAAAAAATATGACCACTATTTATAGTGAAAAGAAGAAAATGTATTAATGACACAAAAACCGAAATTTGTGGAAGACTTCATAAAATTTAAAATTACTATACCTCTGTAGATGATCATTCCATCATTGTTTAATATGGAAAATTCAGGAAAGATATGGTGACTAACAAGAATATTTTAGAAGAGATTTTATAATTCAAACCAACAGAAGTTTATTCAGGAGGTTTAATACCTAATAATGAACAAGATACAGGTTGATATTACATACTTATATATTTTAGAGAAAATAAATTCATATAATAATTATATTATTTTCGTATGAGTGTCAATAAAATTCAATACACTAAAAAATAAATCCTAGTACTAGTGGCAGTGATCACCATAATAGTTTCAATCTATAATGAATTTTTAATAGTGAAATACATACATGGAATCATTGAAATTATTATGATCCAATTCGAATAATTAAAAATTACAATCCACTTATTTTAGCTATATAAGGAAAAGGATTTGAATCTAATCATACATGGGAGACCAATTTTATATAATGGAAAAGCACTGGTTGATTAAATAAAATATGTCTACATTTTTTGTAAAAATATTAAGTTTCAATACCCACTTGGTGATAAATAACTATTATATGTGAAAATATAGAAATCTGGAAGATGATTAAATAACCAAATATGAAGAATTTTTAGAGAATTAATTATTTTCTCTAATACATGAGGATAAAAAAATTAAATTACTGAGAATAAGAATGAAAAGATAAAATGTCAGACTGTTTACATTATAGGAGAAACCAATTCCACCTTTTTTAGGAAGATACAATAGGTTTGGGATGTACATGAACATTAGTTTAGTTATTTAGTAATGTGTAAAAATTGGTGGATTATACAGATAGATATCATGAATATACTAATGCCATAGAGAGTTCATCTCTTTAGAGATAAAAGAAAAGGATAAAACAAAATGGAAAGGAATTTTTTTTACTATTTATGTCTTTTATGATGTAATTTTTTTAATAATCCTTCTCCTAATATGTGGCTAAAGGATGTAAGTTTGAGCCACTAAAAGTAAAAAAAAACCTATTCTTGGTGGAAACCCATTGTTTTATATTATTTAGTGTCTTCTTTTTAGGAACACATTCCCAGATATTTCATAAATTTATGGTTCTTTTGTAAGACCCTCAAGACACTGGTGGTTGTTAGTAGATACAGTAGGACCATTTCAAGTAATGATTCTCAATAATTATATGTACTAGTGTAGGAAAAACCTATGAAAATTACGTTAATGTGTTAATAAAAATGATTAAGAATTTTAATTATGAAATTTTCTAGTTTATTTACCATAATTAATTAATTTATAGAATTTATCTTCAAAATTTCATTCTTACATTCGATTAATTTTTTACTAATCTAAACATGGATTCATAAAAAACCTATGATAATTACCATTCCATGAATTTAAATTTATTTTAAAATAAAATTTATTCATAGAAATGGCGGAAAGTTAGTAAAGATGATCATGTCAATTATGATTTGAAAAATAATTATTTATAAATATTAGTTGATCTTTATAAATTAAATATTTACTAATAATTGGATATGATTTGAATTAATGGTATTTCCAAACGTTTATAAATGTATTATTGTCCATTTAGATGAGTATTTTTCCAAATACATCATCCTCATTCCATAGATTCATCAAAATTAATTACTCCGGAACATTTATATAATATATTTCATGAGAAACACATTAAAATTTTTCTATAGTACTTTATCTTCATCTTGTTAATGCAATAATTTTATAAAATTAACATTTAACATGATTGTGGAAATTAAATTGATTATCACTTATCCAAATACCCACTACACATTAATATATTCTAAATCCTATAGATTCCATGAATAGATTATTTGAAATTCATCATGTTACAAGCCAATTTTATCATATACAACATTCTTCTAATTTTTTTTTTCAATGATAGAAAATATAATTCTTTAAGGATTTTGTTACTATTGGAAGGGATGTAAATTATGTAGTGAATAATCATGGAGGATTTTTCAAGATAATTTTGGAAGGGACATTATTTGTATTTATTACACACCCTCTAATAAAAAAATCAATACATGGGTTATATCTTAAAAAAATTAAAAAATCAATATTCGTTGACCAATGATCTTGTTATGACTATTACAAATTAGGTCATGAGTTGATCCTTTCGGTTTTCATGGTGACTATGATATTTTCACTTGAAAAATGTTTGAATGAAAAGAATATAGAATTAAAAAGTGTAAATATTATATGTGCGTGATTCATTATTTTTTAATCATTTCATTTTAAGACTTCATTGAGAAACTTTTGTGTAAAAGACTTCTATTTATCATTTTTTTATTATCTAAAATACATTATATAAAATAATCCTTTTTGATATTTTCATGTTTTAAATAATTTACCATCCTTATATAGTCCTATGTGTCAATTGATCCTAAATTGTGAGGCCATATTGATTATTTAGGATTTTAAATCAACACATTGCAATAAGTAATGGTATTACAAGCCTATAGTAATTGACATGTTTTTTAGGTATGTGCAAAACATAACTAACCCATTAACCCTGACAATGAGAATAAAAATTCAATTTGAGGAAAATTTAATATATTAGGATAATGAATTATAATTTGAAAATTAAAATAGATGAGTGAAAAAGTTTGGATAATTCAAAAGAAAAAAAAAAATACTTTTTTGATTAGATTCAAAAAAAAAATTATTTGATGAATCTTCTTGTGTAATGGTTGAATATTAAAATTATTATTTAATCTATTTCTTGTATTAACATTACATTAAATTTATGGTATGGTAATAATATTTTCCATTATATTATGATTCTATTAATGAGGAAAGTATGAATTCAAGTGTGAGGGTATTTAATATTTGTATTTACAACATATATTTTGTCGTTATTTAATATATTAATTTTCATAATATAATTTATATTCATTCAAATATTTATACGATTCATTCTCTTTTTGATTTATGAAAGATAAAACAAATAATAGGAAAAATTAAAAAAGAAACATGATGCAATAATTTAATTTTGAAGCTATAATGGAGTTGGAAAGAGTTAAATAATTAAGAAATAGGGCCAAAATTGATGAATCTGGTGAAGGAAAAGATACTGGACCTATAAAAATAATTTTCATATCATGTAACCTTTACATGAAATGACAATATTAAATTCCATGATGTGAAAGTAGATAAATAACTGAATAAAAATCCATCGGCCTAATACATACATGATGTGACTGCCTTACATGATAGAAATAACATAGCATTGTGTGAACCAAGTTGATGAAGCCAATATAAGATAGCACAAATCATAGATCCCCACTATAATTTTATATCATGAATAACATAAATTATATCAAATGTCATTGGATATATCCCTTAATTATAATTTTCATCCTATAATTCCACAAGAAACACCATTGATTACCTGAGATTCCATTTAATATTGGGGATCTACCCATCGTCCACTACTAAATTCATTAATGTAGAATTAAATAAAACATGATCCCCCTAGCGTTCTTCCAATATTGAAGTATATTAGTATTTTTAGGAGTCTTGGAAGAATAAATTCTATGGTGAGTTGATGCACTATTGTTGGGTCTTCTACTGTGTTCTCTCTAGGATTCTATCATGACTTATTTTATTTCATTCCTTCCCCAACACTCCATCATTTCAATAATGAGTGGGAAAATCTCACCTTATGATAGGATAAAGTATCCAAATTGAAAACGTTTCATTTTATATATTTATTATTCATATTGATGTATTTTATTTTATATAATTCGATTATAATATTCAAAAAACCCATGTAATTTTTATCATGATCATTTAAAAAACATTTGGAACATAAACAATATAATTTTGCAACTATTTTCCCTGAATTAAGTCATGACCATTTCCACAATAAGGTAAACTGTGATTTAATATGGTAAAGAGACAAAATCAATTCAGTAAAAAGAATAATTAAATATATAAAAATATTGGATACTAAAATATAGCATGGGATAAAATGACAATTTTATCTATAAGAATCAGAAACTAATGAATTACAAGGACGTATCATTTTTTCTAAAATCCAATTTCACATAAACCCTAAAACAAAAAAAAATCCGCTCATGCCTTCAAAAGCAATTTTTTTTAAAAAACAATAAATCATATTCATACTATTTATTCATTCTTCAGAATAATCAAACTCATAATCTCTTCACTCTCATTGTTAAAATTAATCAAATTAGATTTCATTCGTTAAAAACATAATTTAAAAAATTTCACCATCTCATTGGGATTTATCTCACACTTTATGAAAAATAAATTATAATTAGTTATTTATAATTTATAATAGTCTAATAAATTTTTATTTTGATTAAACTTGATTGAAACAACGATGTCCTTTGGGCTTGTCATGGGGTCAAAATCATATAGATGACGTCCCGCATACCTCCTCTGGAGTAACATTGTCATCATTCAACTGATCCAAATTCTAGACTACCCACCCCAACTAATAATTACCAATTATAAACACTAGAATTTATAAACTAATAATTATAGAAAACTACCCTAAAATGAAAATTCCATATCATTTTACACTTTCCCAAAATGGTCTGCATGGAAATCACTAAATATCAAATTATAATTAATATCACCACCCAGATTTGACCAATATTTCACTCCCTAAAATATAACATACGTTATGATACTAATCAAGAACATTACCATTTATTTAACTAACTAACACATGATTTGATCTTCCTATGACATGTTCACCTACTACCATCCCCATACTCCATATCCCCTCGACAATGAATGTCAAGGTCCACCATTGAATCCACCATTCTACAACAAACAAATCTTTTCACGAACATTACTCATCATTATAAAACATATTTTTTCACTTGAGGATATTAGGGACCATGAGAGTAGGAAAAGGATTAGTTACCATCAATCCTAATCCCACAAATGGGATTCTAATGATTCAGGATTTATCCACGTTCCTCACTTTACCATTAAAGAACAATTATTTTCAAATTCAATGAGGTGGGAATAAAATAAGATACCACCTAATTAAATATATCAATTCACTCAAATTTTTAATCCATCATGAATGCCATTTTAGATGTGAATCATTGAACATCTATCTCGACACTCCAAAATATCTTATAGACTCATCATTTAAAAATAGGAAATCCATTGGTTCTATTATTCATCAAATGATCATTCACCTCATGATATAATTACACTATTGCAATTTTTCATTCATTCCCTAAAGTTTATAAACGTTTTTAATACACATACCTACCACCAATCAGTATTCCAGACATATGAGGCCACCCACACTCTAACCACATTGTAGAACAGGCATAAAAAATTAAGATATCTAGATGTCACCATGGTCTTGTCCTTGAAATGAATCCATGATTCCCAAGTAACTAGTACTCATGGTTCTGCCCTCAAATACACTGATCAAATCCCTTGATCCATTCACACATGACAACAATTCAACCATTTATCATCTACTTAAGGAAAACACTAACCTCTTCTATCCCCTATAATGGTTTATCTGTGATCATACCAATATGTAACTCACTACAATCCAGATCAAGGGTAAGTGTTTCAACGTTCCCCAAATAGAAATACCTATCATGAATCTATCTAAGTTAAAAAAACATGAGGTTTTATCCACTCTCCAGTACAACTGGTATTATTGCATTAACATCCCAATCACCCACTCACAGGGGTCTCACATATAATGACGTCAAACAATGATCATATCATATAACTAGGCTTCCCATCCTCATGAGAATCCACTAATGGGAGTACTCCCTCATCTATCCAATTTAATATTTCATCTTTTACCTTATCCAACAACATTAACCATGAAAATTTTTGTTATTGGAGAACAAATACTGATGATCCAGTTAGGAATATTTCAACACCATGATATGCTTAAAAATTTCATTATTGTTTATTGATAGTTGGAATATCGGAAACTAAACACAAAAACCCCATTGGGGTCAAACCCTTTGGCACCATATTCCCATATCAACCCACTAAAATATAAAAGGAATCATATATATGGTGGTTGAGTTGTTTTTGTCACCATCAAACATCCAAATATAGATCAACATAACCTTCCATCAGCGGAAAATACATATACATGATATCATAGTTGAGAAGAATGAAACTGGGTACATATATAAAAAATCACCATATATGTTTTTTTGAAAACTCAAACAACAATGACTCAATAATAAGTGATTAAAAACACTATAGAAATTCTATTTTTCATGTAAATTTTACATGCTACGAATGATTCATGCAACACCTACTGCCTCAACACAGCAACACTAAAATACATACAAAAAACATTTTTTGTCTTGAAAAAGAACCATGATTCATCATAATTCATGAACATGAATACTCATGTACATATATAATTTTAAAAATAATTTAAAATAGTAATATCACACACTAGAACAATAATCCATCCATGATAACCAGTACATTATACTGAAACCAATGTTGCCGACAAAACATCTAGATATCCACCAATGGATCTAACACATTCCAATATCATCATTCTACTAAATTCTGTAATTAGACCAAATTCTATAACAATAAAACTATTATAAAAAATATATGACTCTATGTTTTAACATCCAACCACCTTGGACATATAAACATATCTCTAAATAATTATTTCGACAACCTTTGACTTTCCGACACTAAATTTTAATGGCTTCTGACTTGATGCGGGCAGCTAACGTGGTATTCTTGGGAGTCTATAACACTATAACGTAGTATTCAATAATATAAAAAAGAAAAATATCGTACATTAAATGATAAAATTAATAGTGATGAAATAAATATAAAAAATTAATGACCTATAAAATATATTGAGTCCTAAATATCTATTTTATATAACAAATATACCACCTATATGGTCGATTTCAAATATATGTTATAATAATTGAAATAAAATAAAAAATGTCACAACCCGTCCTCGAGGCCCATGCTGTGACTACCCCAAGCTCGCCTTCCATAGTCCAGGGGCTGGCGAATACCACCAAAGGCGTAAATCCCTATAACTGGGAAGGCATTGTATTGAAAAAAGTAAACTAAACACCATAGAGTACAAGTGGAAGTAAAACACTAAGTACAAAAGAAAGTGATGAAAAGTAAATGGGCCAGAATACAAACCCAACTGAAAGTACAACTACAACTGAGCAAAAGTACAACAAAAAAACAACATCTAGAAGAAAGGAAGCAGCTCATGGGTCGTCCTCCTCGAATCCTACCTGAAGGGTAGGTACAGATAGCACAACTCCTGGATCATCCACCACGGATCCAACCTGAAGGGTAGGTACAAGGAGCCTCCACAACGCTCTTTCCCGTCAACCTCCTATGAGTATCTTCTCGCCGTGAATTCCACCTCCGGATACTTACTCGATGTGAGGTCCACCTCCGGGTATCGTCCAGTCCTCGAACACTCAGCCTTTGTAAGCGCTTCCTGTCATCTGCAACCAACACAATGAGGTGCGGGCATAGCCCGTGTAGGGGTGATTATACTATACTCAGTAGGGACCCCAAGACCCTCAAGGTCTCACTAAATCCAACAAGGATAACCACAAAAAAGGATCTCAACAGATAACCTTTACTTAGGTATAAGCCCATTCTTATACCTAAGTTATCAAGTAACTCATCTCAATCATGAGGAAACACAGAGATTATGAAATCAATGAATAACCACTACCCAGGTATATGCCCATACATATACCTACGTTATGAAGTGACCCATCTCAATCATGAGGTAAACACAAATATCATAGACTCATCTCAAACCAGGATTTTCAATATTGAAACCGTAACTGGTGAAGAGCCCCATCTCTGGAGTGTACAATGGTATTGTCAAGACTCTGAGGTACTGCTCACTAACCTAAGACTACTGAGGTACTCCTCCTATCTAGTATTGTGGTCCTGCTGCTACAACCAAGCACTTCCCACCATGGGTCTCCCGCTACAACCAAGTGCTCCCCCTCATAGCCTCCAGAGGTACTCCTTCTGTTGAGTACCGCAGGTATGCTGCTACAACCAAGCGCTCCTCTGCCGTGGGTCTACCGCTACAACCAAGCGCTCCACCTCATATCCTCCAAAGGTACTACTTCTATTGAGTACCGTGGGTCTTCCGCTACAACCAAGCGCTCCTCCTCCATTGGTATGCCGCTACAACCAAGCTATGCCCATTGGGCTCTCCGAAACACAGCGAGTCGATCGGTCAAGCAGTCCTCAGGTCTCAGCCAGCTACACGGTCTCCGTACTCTGTATGCTCGTCTCCGTGAGGGTCCGCTCCATGAGCTACAGGTCGATACTCCATATATCACAAAGTTCCACAAAGAAGTATCTCGAAGGACGCCTCATCACAGGGGTCTCAATGCAACAGACAGCGCGTCAATCGGACGCCTGGTCTGTGTTTTACTAGCCTTTTCGTCTGCGGGGCCCGATTGGTTTTGTGTGTGAACTAATCCGGTTGTATCTCAACTGTACCCCCAAACTCTCATAGGGTAAACTCATAGGGTCCGTTTCTCCACGTGATCACCAACGCCACTGACGGTTCGTCAAACAGACGTCTAGTATGAAAGTTATTAGCTTTTCTGTTCCAGGGCCAAGGTTGGATTTCGTGTGCAGTCCATCCTGGACACTGTCCAACTGCATACAAACCTCAAGAGAAGTATGCCAAATGTTCATATCTCATCAAGAGGAAATCAACAAGACAGATGGCGCGTCAATCAGACGCCCAGTCTGTGAGTTATTGGCTTTTTCGTTCCATGGGCCCGGTTGGTTTCATGACAGAACCAACCCGAACGCACTTCGAAGACATTCAAACCTCGAGCGGAGTAAGCCAAAAGTTCTGTCTCGTCAAGAGGAATTCAAAAAAGTCGACGGCACGTCAATCGGACGTCCGTACCTCAAGATATAGGCGTTTTTACTCCAAGAGCCCTGTTGGTTTCGTATCCGAACCAACCCGGCCAAACACAATGTTCTCCAAAACCTTGAGTGCAATATATCGAAACGAACGTCTCGATCAAGGGATCGTAGAAAAACTGATGGTGCATCGATCAAAGGTCTGTAGCCCATGAAATATGAAAAATACCGAAAGTGATCCGAAAACGAGGGGTCTGGGCCCGAACCGACCCGTCCCAACCCCCTATGTCGGCCCGAATCGGGATGACCCGACCCGGACAGCACGGCCAAGCCCGACCTGGGTGGCCCGGCCCAGCCTGGGCGCGACATGGCCCGACTGGCGCTGGTGCGGCCCGGTCGCCAGGCGGCTCAGCCGTAACGGCTGAGCGGTGCGCAAGGGGGGGGGGGGCGCCACCCCCTTGTATGATCCACGACCCCGCGTGGGGGGCCGCCTCTCGCCAACAGACACGGACGGGCTGCCTTGTCCCGCCTTCGCCGGACCCATGCGGTCACCGGACGGCCGGCCTGCCGCCGCGGCTTAGGCCGTAGCGGTTCTCCCCGGCGGCGCGCCGGGCACCGCCCCCTCCTGCCGTTGGCGCTGCCGTGCCGGCATGGAGCACCAGCGGGTTGCTCCGCGGACCACCAGACGAGTTCTGATAAACGGAATTGGATGCCGTCTTCGCCAATGGAACTCCCGGGACCCGACCTTCACTGCGGGGGCTTCAAAATTACTTTTTGGCCTCGTTTGTCGTCGCCCATCAATCCGCACGTCAAATAACAAAAAGCGTCATCTTTGTTGTTTTCTGGCGCGGTGCCCCTTCACCACGGCCCGACTCCGACCGCGGATTCGTTTGACCTCAAAGGTGCGGCACGACGGCACCCCGTTTCTTCGTCGGGATTCTCTAAATTCCTTCATGGTGCGACGACACTACATCGCTTCCATTTCATGCCACGTAGATAACCAACAAAATAAATAGGGGAGGAGGTTCGATTGTGTTTGTGCGGTCCGACCTCCTCTGTTATTTTGATAATAGTTAGCCGTTAATATCATAGAACGTCTAAAATTATACACGACATGAAAACCAACCCATACTTGGATATTTGACGTCACACGTCGGGTGTCGCGGAGAATGGCATCATGAGGTCGGACATAGATTCCGTGAACTTCGGGGTGCATCTGAGGAGGAAACGATGTCTCCTCACTTGATTCTATGATGAAGTAGGAAGGTACGTTGTCATTGGCGATGATCACCACGGTCGGCGACTTATCCCTTGTCGTGGAGGAACATAAAGATGGAAGAATCCGGGTCGCCGAGTCGTCTAAGTCAAAGGGTTGATGTTCTTCATCGGAGAAGAACCATTCTTCACGTTCTTCAACGTGGAAGATGAACTTTTATCTCCTCCCCTTTCCCACACAACCATCCAACCCCTAATAAAATAAGACTCTTCTTATTTTATTACCCATCTCATGCATTTTCAAAACATTTCGAAATGTTGAATTAACTTAACTTAATTAATCTTGAGCTTGTCAAAATTAAATGAAGTAGAGTTGGCATCATTAATGTGAAGATGTGTCACAAGGGGGGTTTGAGTGAGTTATGGAAGATGAGAGATCACCCACTTAATGGGGGAGTTAGAGGAGGTTTAAGGAATGTGAAGGTGTGGATTTCGTGTGGGCCCCACCTCACCTTTAATTCTCTCATATTTAGTTTACTACAAGTGGGTCCCACCCCTAACTCCCTTATATAGGTTATAAATACATAAGAGAGGGATAATGTGTTGTGACACAACACTTAATCCACTTAACCAGAAATGAAAATATAATTGTATAACAATTATATTTTTATCCCTAACTTTTTTTTAAACATATCCTCCCGAGAAAACGCAACTCCAGAAAGGGTATTCTTAAGAAATTACCGGTGCTGCGGTTTTATCGGTGCCCTCAGATTTCAATTTCGAGCACCGGTTCAAATGTTTGGAAAACCCGCTCGTTCGTTCACTGAACGTAACTGAGCTAAATTTCAGAAATTGATTCTGGGCACACCGGGCCTCGGAATCAAGTGCTGTGAGAAACTGGGTTCTTGTAAAATCCCAAAGAAAATTAAGAAAAAATTTCCCTTTAATTTTACGGGTCTTTACATTACTCCCACCTTAGGGTTTTACGTCCCCATAAAGTTATAACACACACTAGGGAAACAAAAGTGGTACTGAGCACGAATCCGAGCCTTCCGCTCCCATGTACTCTCATGGAGGTTCATGTGATGCCTACGGAAACGCACAAGAGGAATCGACCATCCTTGTAGGACTTGCTCCTGCCGATCCTCAATCTCTCTAGAACCTCCGTGCATGTCGTCCTGTCATTGACGTCCAACTCCCTGGGGTCGATGATGTGTGAAGGATCTTGCACGTATCTCTTCAGCCAAGGTATGTGGAAGATTTCATGCACCCAGTGCAACTGATGTGGAAAGGTGAAGCGATAAACCACCTCGCCTACCCTGCTGGGGACCTAGAAAGGTCCATTTAACCTCGGAGATATATCACCGCCTCGGCTACATCTCCGTAAACCTCATCGAGGTGAGACCCGTATAAGAACGTGATCTCCATACTCGAACTCTAGAGGTCTCCCTTTCCGGATTAGAACTGAAACTCAAAACTCCTGCTGCAACGAGGGTAAGTTTGGCCGACCCCAGAATGATTGGCTACACCTCCCATGCACGAGTTTATCTTTTGCTTCCTGGGGTTTCCATTTCGCCGGCCAAGGAAAACCCATCCCGACATTTGCCTAATATCGTCAATTTGAGTATGAACAATGATTTCCCAATCCATACTCAAACTAACGTCGTAAGGCCTTGATGTTGTCACCAAGAGGTCCTAACCGAGACTCTCGCCACAAGGGTCAGATCACACCATCGGCATAAGTGTGACTATCGAGTCTCCTCCCAAAGGTATCTCCAGACATGAGGGTCAAGTCAACGGCTTAACCGGAAACTCTAGGTCTGGGACTAGATTCATGGAAGGAAGAGATGATTACTATCGATGTATGTGGCTACATAAGCTAGTAGAAGACAAAGTCCGCAATTTGAATCATCCTTAGAGCCCTTTCAGTCGCACTCATTGACCGCATGCAGCTAGTCCCTTCCCCTACCCTCCAGCTCCCTAATCCAGGAGAGGAAAACAATGGCGGGGGGTTGTAACATGTAGTAATGTACACCACCCAATGCTGCTTTCATAGATTTTCCTCCATGTCTGCTGCTCTGCAGATTTATCTATCCTTACCATTTCCTCTTCTTGAAACATTCACATGCCCAAGTCTCTGAGAATGGCACTAGCTCGCTGCATTCCAGCTTCTAACATTCTCTAGTTATATTCATTCATCCAAAGAACATTCAACCTTAAGGTTCTCTATAAAACCCTAACTAGAGTAGGAATGCATAGAGGAAAAAGTTATGGCTCGAATAGTATTCATCGAGTACCTGGAATGTTCAGCACGCCTCGATGAATTCTCAATTACCGACATATCAGCTTGCTGAAGTTGTATAATCTCTAGAAAACTCTCATCCACTTCCTCAAGCTAGTCCTCAGGTGCTTGTGAATCAGGTTTGCCTCGGAACAAGAGGGTATATGATGTTAGAACACATGTAAGGCAGTAAACATACAGGTGTCACCAACCGGTACCACCGGTTGTAACTGCTGACCAACAGGTAGTTATGTATAGCTGACACACTACCCGAAGGCCTATCTCAGGCATCGGTCCATGTACCGAAGCCTCATCGCTATGCGGACCATCCTCATGGTCACTCACTGGAAAACCCTAGTAGCCAAGTCCACCATCCACTCCACTGGAGCCTCAGCTAGGCGGAAAACTCTAGAAATCGCCTCCATCAATTCCTCTGCTGTCTGGAAATCTTCCTCGCCTCGTAACCTCAGAGGCCGATGCTGCTGGAACTCGTGCATCACGCTCTGCCAGCATGCACAGTTCGCTAGTATGGCTGGTGGAATTTGCTGCCCAATAGGTGGTGGTGCTGCTGGTACACCACCCAAGGGTGCCAACATAGTAAAAAGGGCCCTGCACCAGAGCCCTGTCGCTCGGTGAGCCGTCATCGAGTACTCTCTTAGAACTCCAACTGACTGTCTGCGTGGAGACATCCTACACAGATGTGACATGGTCAACAATTTATACCGGGTGATATGACCTGTTTTGAGCTGAATTAATACTTTTGTAAAAACTCACGCAATCAATGTTTTCGTTCACAATGTCAGAAATTAGTAGTCAGGGTCCTGGTGTACTGATAAGTCGGCCGCCACACCAACACTGGACTCCATGAACTGAAGACCACACTCGGTACCCTTAACACTACTGCTTCACATAGAAATAGATCAGATTCCTTAGTTCTACGGTAGAACCGAACTCCTCTGATACCAATTTTTCACGACCCGCCCTTGGGGCTCGTGCCGTGACTACCCCAAGCCCCCCTTCTATAGGCCATGGGCTGGGGACTAGCACCAAAGGTGTAAATCCCGATAACTTGGAAAGCATTGACATTAAAAAAGTAAACTAAACACCACAGAGTACAAGTGGAAGTAAAAAACTACGTACAAAAGAAAGTGATGAAATGTAAATGGGCCAGAATACAAACCCAACTGAAAGTAAAACTGCAACTGAACGAAAGTACTATAGATGAGACAACTGCTGTAATAAAGGAATCAGCTCGTGGGTCGTCCTCCTCGGATCCTACCTGAAGGGTAGGTACATATAGCGTAGCTCCTAGATCGTCCACCACAGATCCTACCTGAAGGGTAGATACAGAGAGCCTCCACAATTCTCTTGCCCGTCAACCTCCTCTGAGTATCATCTCGCCGTGAAGTCCACCTCTTGATACAGACTCGTCGTGAGTTCCACCTCCGGGTATCGTCCAGTCCTCGAACACTCGGCCTCTGTCAGCGCTGCCCGTCATCTGTAACTAACACAACGAGGTGTGGGCATAGACCGTGCAGATGTGAGTATACGATACTCAGTAGGGACCCCGATACCCTCAAGGTCTCACTAAATCCAACAAGGATAAGCACAAAGAAGGGTCTCAACAGATAACATTTACTTAGGTATAAGCACATACTTATACCTAAGTTATCATGTAACTCATCTCAATCACGAGGAAACACAGAGATTATGAGATCAATGGATAACCACTACCCAATTATATACCCATACATATACCTAAGTTATAAAGTGACCCATCGAAAATATGAGGTAAACACAAAGATCATAGACTCAGCGCAAACCAGGAATTTCATTATTGAAACCATAACTGCTGAAGAGCCACGTCTCTGGAGTGTACAGTGGTCCTGTCATGACTACGAGGTACTGCTCACTAACCTATGACTACAGAGGTACTCCTCATGTTGAGTACTATGGGCCTACTGCTACAACCAAGTGCTTCCCACCATGGTTCTGCCGCTACAACCAAGTGCTCCCCCTCATAGCCTCCAGAGGTACTCCTTCTGTTGAGTTCCGTGGGTCTGCCGCTACAACCAAGCGCTCCTCCACCGTGGGTCTACCGCTACAACAAAGCGCTCCCCCTCATAGCCCCCAGAGGTACTCCTTCTGTTGAGTACCACATGTCTACCACTATAACCAAGCACTCCTCCGCCGTGGGTCTGCCGCTACAACCAAGCGCTCCCCACTGGGCTATCTGAAAGACACCGAGTCGATCGGTCAAGCAGTCGTCAGGTCTCAGCCGGCTACACGGGTTCTGTACTCCGCATGCTCGTCTCTGTGAGGGTCCTCTCCACGAGCTACAGGTCGACACTCCATGTATCACAAAGTTCCACAATGAAGTATCTCAATGGACCACCTCGTCATAGTGGTCTCAACGCAATAGACGACGCGTCAATCGGACGCTCGGTCTGTGTTTTACTAGCCTTTTCATCCCTGGGTCCCAGTTGGTTTCGTGTGCGAACTAATCCAGCCGTATCTCAACTCTACCCTGAAATCCCATAGGGTAAACTCATAGGGTCTGTTTCTCCACATGATCACAGACGCCACTGGCGGTTCGTCAAATGGACGTCTAGTCTGAAAGTTATCAGCTTTTCCTATTCAGGGGTCCGGTTGGATTTCGGGTGCAATCCAACCTATCCACTATCGAACTGAATCCAAAACTCAAGAGAAGTATTCCAAATGTTCCGTCTCATCAAGAGGAAATCAATGAGACAGACGACACGTCAATCGGACGCTCGGTCTGTGAGTTATTGGCTTTTTCGTTCCAGGGGCCCGGTTGGTTTCCTGAGCGAACCAATCCAACCGCACTTCGACGACATCCAAATATCAATCGGAGTATTCCAAAAGTTCCTTCTCATAAAGAGGAATCCAAAGAAGTCGATGGCACGTCAATCGGATGTCTGGAGCTCAAGATATAGGTGTTTCCGCTACGAGGGCCCGATTGGTTTTGTATCCGAACCAACCTGGCCAAACGGAAAGTTCTTCGAAACCTTGAGTGTAATATACCGAAACGACCGTCTCGATCCAAGGATCGTATCCCAACTGATGGTGCATTGATTGGAGATCCGTAGCCCATGATATGGGATATAGAATGAAAGTGATCCGAAAATGGGGGGTCTGGGCCCTGACCGACCCAGCCCAACACCCCTGGGGCTACCCGAACTGGGTCAACCCGACCCGGGTCCGACCCGGTTGGCGCGGCGTGGTCCGGCCAGGGCACGACGCGGCCCGGCCGGCATGGGCACGGCCCGGACGCTAGGCGGCTTGACTGTAACGGTCGAGCGGTGCGCAAGGTGGGGTGCTTCCCCCTTGTATGATCTACGGCCCCACGTGGGGGGGCCGCCTCTTGCCAACGAACGCGGCTGGGCTGCTACGTCCTACCATCACCGGTCGCGCGTAGTCGCGGGACGGCCGGCCTGCCTCCGTAGCTTCAGCTGCGGAAGTTCTCCCCGGTGGCGTGCCGGTGGGTTGCTCCGCGGACCACCGGACGAGTTCTGGTGGTCGGAATTGCACGTCGTCTTCGCCAATGGTCCTCCCAGGACCTGACCTTCACTACGGAGGTTTCAAAATTACTTTTCGGCATCATTTTTCGTCGCCTGTCAATCTGCATGTCAAATAAAAAAACGCACCGTCTTCATGGTTTTCCGGCGTGGCGCAACGGCACGGTGCCCCTTCGCCGCGGCCCGACTCCGACCGCAGATTCGTTCGACCTCAAAGGCGTGGTGCGACTGCGCGACGCTTCTTCGTCGGGATTCTCTAAATTCCTGCACGGTGCGACAGCACTGCGTCGCTTCCATTTCATGCCGCGTAGATAACCAACAAAATAAAAAGGGGAGGAGGTTCGACCGTGTTTGTGCAGTCCGACCTCCTCCGTTATATTGATAACAGTTACCCGTTAATATCGACGAATGTCTAAAATTATACACGACATGAAAACAAACCCCTACTTGGATATTTGGCATCGCACGACGGGTGTCTCAGAGAACGGTGTCGCGCGGTCGGACGTAGATTCCGTGAACGTCGGGGTGCGTCTGAAGAGGAAACAACGTCTCCTCACTTATTTCTATGATGAAGAAAGAAGGTGCGTTGTCATTGGCGATGATCACCATGGTCGGCGACATCTCCCTTGTCGTGGAGGAAGATGAAGACGTAAGAATCCGGGTCGCCGAGTATTCTAAGTAGAAGGGTCGATGTTCTTCGTCAAAGAATAACGGTTCTTCACGTTCTTCAACATGGAAGATGAACTTCTATCTCCCCCCCCCCTTTCCCACACAACCATCCAACCCCAAATAAAAAAAGACTCTTCTTATTTTAATACCCATCTCATTCATTTTCAAAACATTTCAAAATGTTGAATTAACTTAACTTAATTAATCTTGATCTTGTCAAAATTAAATGAAGTAGAGTTGGCATCATTAATGAGAGGATGTGTCACAAGGGGGGTTGGAGTGAGTTATGGAAGATGAGAGATCACCCACTTAATGGGGGAGTTAGAGGAGGTTTAAGGAATGTGAAGGGGTGGGGTTCGTGTGGGCCCCACCTCACCTTTACTCCTCTCATAGGTAGTTAAATACAAGTGGGTCCCACCCCTAACTCCCTTATATAGGTTATAACTACATAAGAGAGGGATAAAGTGCTGTGACACAATACTTAATCCACTTAACAAGAAATGAAAATATAATTGTATAATAATTATATTTTTATCCCTCAGTTTTTTTAAACAACTCATCCTGAGAAAATGTAACACCAGAAAGGGTATTCTTATGCAATTATGGGGGATGCGGTTTCATCAGTGCCCTCAGATTTCAATTCCGAGCACCGGTTCAAAAGTAAGGAAAACCCGCTCGTTCGTTCACTGAACGTACACGAGCTAAACTTCAGAAATTGATTCCGGTCACACCGGGCCTCAGAATCAAGTGCCGTCAGAAACTGCGTTCTTGAAAAATCCCAATGAAAATTAATAAAAAATTTCCCTTGAATTTTACTGGTCATTACAAAAAACTTCAGCACAAGGAAATACATGACACATTTATATGTTTGGGCCAAATTATTTAATTATTAATGTACCATAAAAAATTCTATAAATGTATGCATTTGTGATTATACTCTAGTATGAATGTGAAATTGAATCTGAGTAGGGGTGAGTCCATAAATTGGTAAGGAAACACCAACATGGTCCCATAATACACAGAATATGTAGTAGTTTGTGTTTGTGATGTGATTGACTAAAATAATACCAAAATCCAAAATAAATAAATTATTTACATCCTTTTTTCTATGACACCGATCAAACATTTCTACTTTGGAAAATTATACAAAATAATTGGGGAATTTGGAATTATTGTTCCTTCCAAGTAACATGAATTGTCCAAATTATTAGATTTTCAATCCACTGATTATGACTATGGTGACCCATACCGTGACATCCCTCTCATTCAATCTATTAATCAAATACTTCCCTTATTATATCCCTATGAATCTAGTGATGAGGCATATGACATCCATATCATGACATCCAAATCCAACGTATCCCCAAAAAATATGTAATTACCTCTAGGTATGATTAGCATGACCACCATATAATGATATCCAATTCCATTGAATTTCCTATAATATAGTATCCAAATACAATGAATCTTCTATCATAGATTGACCCCCAAATACATCAAGGCTCTTGAAATGACTTTAATCATCATGTTATTTCCAATATTTAAGACCCTTAGTCAATTAATATTGATTCTATAACATGATCAGACAAATAGTATCCCAAACATAGCATATTTATTCATGGAAGACCTACCATGTACTAAGATTCATAACTGTAGATGTCTAAATGTATTCTATAAGAAAAAGGTAATGTTCTATAATCCTACAGGAATAAAATATAGGGTTGAGTGTATTCCAATTTCCATCGTCATCATCTCATCCGAGATGGAAATAAATATAAGTTTGAGTTCTAGATGTCCCTAATAATCATCACAAACCACAACCACATAACCATGATTAGAGTCAATTTATCTGTGGGTACCTTATAGTGACCCATAATTTACATACATGGTTAATACTTCAATATTTAAGCATACTTATTATAACATATAACAAAACCATGACAGGACCATATAGGTATAGTGTCTTTAGAAACTCGGAAACATAAACAACTTGTTCATAAAGCATCTACATTGTCTCACATTTATTTCATCATATCTAGAGTCCCTTTTGGTATATCCTACTTAATAACCTTCTTCCTGGCCTGGGGGAAAGAAAACATACAAAATGGTGAGCTCAAATACTCAGTAATGGTAAACAAAATAAAAATCAATAACAACATTTTCATAAGAACTTAACATTTTGGAAATCATAACCTGCAAAAGAAATCATAATTTCATATCATGGGATAAATCATAGAAGTGAAATGTAATCCCAATAATCATAACATAAAACATGAAACTTTGTGGCATAAACACATAATTATATGGAATCATTTCTTTTTAGTCAAGACTCATGTCCAATAATATCTTAGTGGACAATGTCCATTTCTGAACAGAGTTCTGTCCTCGTTTCTGTCCTGTTTCACTGAACCGGTTTAACCTGCCGTTCCAGCCATGTCTATCTCACGAGATATTAAATATTTACCCAATGAATTGGAGGGATATATATGTCCCACCCATCATATAATGATACCATTCTTTGGTGTGCCACAAAATCATAAACCATACATCATAGCGTAACCCATGTAATAAAAATGGGAATCTTAAACATCATGACAATCATAAAACAATTAATATAAGATAAATGAACTTATAAAAATATTTCCATCACAACATAAGAAAATCAATGTAATAATATGGATTGAAACAGAACCCTATATTATCATAGATGGAAAATAATTTTGAGAAAACACATGAACTCCATTCTTGAGGAAAATATCCTTTATACTTCAAAAACATTTTTCCTCTCTTTGCATGTCATACAATTTTAAACCAAAACAAGTTGATTAAAAATAAACATTAAAACTTGTAAAGGAAGATTCTTGGAAATAATGTTTTAAAATTCCATTCATGTCGTATAAGTTAAAAAAACATTCTTCTCATACTTTTGTCAGAAATGTCCAAAAGTACCTTGTATAAAAAACGACAAAAGATTCCTTTCATATATTTTACTAAAAACTCACCGAAGGGTAAAATTATATTTAAACAATTGTAGGTTTATGTAAATAATATTACATATTGTGGAAACATGTATGTGGATGATAAAATACACTCCATCAAATACCATAGTATAAACAATCTAGGATAAAAATGAGATTGTGATATTTTCCCTTACCATAGGTCCGATATGCATTGTATGTGTCCGAACCTCCTGTATAATGATTTAAATAATGTTATTGACTTATTCTAGAATATTGCGTATTGCTATGACATCATATATGATCATATTCTTATATTTTTATTAGTAATATTTCATTACTACTTGTTATTCGGGTGATTATTACTTTTTTGTTGTTATGTGTGTTTTGTCTAATAAATTCTTATTCCTCCTTATAGGATATATATAAATAATTTAAATAATTATATTAGTGTAATATATATCATATTAATTCATTCAATTCATTTATATAATCATTATTCAATGAAGATCATATAGAACGAGTCGCATCACATTGTGGAGACGATAGGCCGTACGTACGCACAAGCGATGATATCGTTCCAAGGATCATGGAATTGTATGGAAGTGTATGTATACTATTTCAGAATCAATATCAATTTATAATAATCATATATTTGTATTTATTTTTACTTTTATACCCATCCATGTAAAGTGGTAGAGGAAAATAGATTACACCACGGCGTGGAGACGGTATATCGTACGTACGCACGCACGATTATTTCGTTTTCCGTAGGATGGATAAGATGTGAAATAGGGTTGTTTCATATTTATAATAACATATAATTATATGAGGGATACTTATGTTATTCCATCATAACGAAACAACAAAATAATGGGGATTAGAAGAAGAATGGAACTTGATGAAAACGGTAGAAGGTATTACCTCTTTCTCGAAGTGCCTCCTTTAAACATTCTCTTAAGGCACTAGAGTTGGTCTTTTGAGAAGACCAGTACCTCTAGTAGGTTTATGAGGAAGTGGGGAAGTGAAATTGGCAGGGGTTGGCCGAGCATTAAGGATCAAATTGGTGTGATGAAGAGAGGGATGAGGTTCTCTTTTATATGGGAGGAGAGGGGCGCCTTTGGAAAGTGTGGAAATATTATTTTATTATAAACTTATCATCGGTTTCAAAAGGTCCAAAAATCATTAAAGATGAAGATAAGATTACTCATTGTCGAAATAAAATCATCCAATCAGAATTTTACATGTTTTGGAAAATATTTTAATCATTATAAGCTTATTTATTTAAATCATTTATTAATGAGGTAAATACCTTATCATTATTGTGTCATAAATAATTTACTTTATATGGTGTCTAAATATTATAAAAAAATTTTCATTATGTAGGAAATATTTTTATATTTCTAATTATTATTTATAGTCGAAAATATAATCTATATAACCCCTTATAAAAATTAATTACTAAAAGATTTTTGATAATGTCAATTTTGTCATTACATTAAATTAATTAATCTAAATTGTCATTGTCACTACCAAGTGGCTCAATGGTGTCCCAAAAATGATGCAAAGAGACCCATGGTCGTCCAATACTCATAAAATAATGGTAGGACAAGTGTCAAGGTAATTTTAAATTATTATAATATTCTTTCAACCTTGAATTACCTTATTTACCTTTAACTGTTGTAAATAAAAAAAATTACCATAGTTACTATTCATAATATCAAAAAAAATAAAAGTAACCTATTAACATAATTTGGACTCACTGATTCCAAATATGGAATCCATTTTTCAAAATTCAAAACAAATAAGTTTCAGTAATTAATTTAAAATTAATTCCATTGTTAAGGGAACGGGTTTTAAAAGATAAAACACTGCCAATGATTGAAATGTTTTTACCTATGAATTCAATGTACAATTAATGCTAATGACATAAATTATATTAAATGTTAAAAATATATTCTATTTATACTTTAAAAAAATTCAATATTATAATTTAACCATTTAATGTATTGCGATGAAAAAAAGTTGTTTTTAATTAAAATATAACGTGTTTTTACTATTCATTAAAATATAAAAGTTATCAGAATAAAATGAAATATTTATCCAAAGTAAATTTTTATATCCTGATTCTAAAGAAGAATTTTATATTTTAAAATTGAACTTATAAAATTGTCAAAAACTAGATTTAATGTGGATGCACCATCAAAAGGTGGTAAAACTGTATTTTTTTAAAAATACTTCTTTTATCCAAAAAACTGATTTTGTTTTCATTCCACTTTCTAGAAAATGTATAAGATGAATTAAAATGTTATAAAATTCAAAATTCAGTTAATACTATTTATAACGGCTAATATTATAATATATCATCGTTTAGTGAAACTCAGTATTACGTACGACACAAGCTATCGAGGAAGGCCACAATTGCGTGTAAAGCAAGCCAAGCAAGTGTTGGGTGTAGTGAAAGATTCCTTTGATGATTTATATAATATAAAAGAAAAATATTTCTCATAAAAGTCTCGGGTGTTACATTCTACCCCCCTTAAAATAAATTTCTCCCTCGAAATTCATCACTTTGTAAAAAAAAGATGAGGATACCTCTCCCTCATCATATCCTCAAGTTCCAATGTAGCTTCTTCTAATTGGTGGTTCCTCCATAAAACTTTCACCAAGAGAGTGGTCTTGTTGCGTATGAATTTTTCGCTACGATCCAGAATCTCAATATGTTGTTCTTCATAAGAAATATCTTGTTACAGTGGTACAACTTCTAAGCTGAGTACATGTGAAGGATCAGGTATAAACATTCTCAGGAATGATACATGGAACACATTGTGAACATGAGAGAGATTTGGTGGAAGCGCCAATCGGTAATCTCACGATCTAGAATTTCAAAAGGACCAATATAACTAGGGCTCAACTTTCCCTTCATTCCAAACATCATTACTCTTTTTCATGGAGATATTCGTAAGAACACTTTATCACCCACTTCAAACTCTAGGTCTTTTCTTCGGTTGTCAGCATAACTTTTTTGTCGACTCGGATCTGCTCTAATGTGTTGTTGAATAGATCTGACCTTTTCTGCCATCTCATCAACAAGATCATCTCCTAATAGATTTCATTCTTCAACTTCATCCCATCAAGTTGTAGTTCGGCATTACTTTCTATAGAGAGCTTCATAAGGAGCCATCTGAATACTGGAGTGAAAGATATTATTACATGATAATTCCACCAAAGGTAGGTGTCGATCCCAACCACAATTGAAATCTATAGAGTAAGCTCTCAACATATCTTCTAGAGTTTGAATTGTCCTCTCAGACAGACCGTCTGTCTGAGGATGATAAGCAGTGCTGAAACTTAACTCTGTATCTAGAGTATTCTGAAGACTTCGCCATAACTTTTACGTAAACCTAGGATCCCAATCAGATATAATGGAAAGTGGTACTCCATGCAATATTACCACTTTCTTTACATATATCCTGGCAAGCTGATCAAGAGAAAAATCTTCTATAATAGTAATGAATTGTGATGACTTCATAAGACGACCAACTATAACCCATATAGCATTATTGCCTTTGGATGTTTTAGGATGTCCATTGACAAATTCCATTGTGATGTTTTCCCATTTCCATTCAGGTATGGGTAATGGTTGTAACATCCCCTTAGACTTCTTTCTCTCAGATATAATTTTCTGACAAACCAAGCATTGAGAGACATATTTAACAACATCTCTTTTCATGCCATCCCACCAGAAATACACTTTCAGGTCTCTATACATCTTAGTGCTTCTAGGATGAATAGAGAATGAAGAAATACAGGCCTCATCCAGCAGATCCTTCTTTAATTCTAGGATGGGAGGAACACAAACCCGATTCCTGAACTTTATTATCCCATCACAATCAAGGTTGAATTCAGGAACATTTCTCACGTTCTTTTGTAACTCGACATATTTTTTCTGTGCCTCTTTAATCTTTACATGTATAGATGGTTGAACATTCATTTGAGAAGGATACTAATTTTCCCCATCCATTATAATTCCAAGATCTATCCTTTTTAAATCCATAAATATTGGATCTTTTTTGATCCTCATCATGGATAAACTAGAATGGTCTTGTCGACATAATGAATCAGTCACCCTGTTTTCTTTCCCAGGGTGGTAATGAATTGAGCAGTCGTAATCCTTAATCAGCTCCAACTATATTCTTTGGTGCATATTCAGCTCCTTTTGTGTGAAAATATACATTAAACTTTTATGATCAGTATAAATGTCACACTTTTCTCCATAAAGATATTGCCTCCAATATTTTTAATGCAATGATTACCGCAGCTAACTCCAAATCATGAGTTGGGTAATTTTGCTCATGGATTTTCAACTGTCGTGAGGCATAATCTATCACCATATCATTTTGCATAAGAACACACCCCAATACCTTCTTGGATGCATCACTTTAGATCACAAACCGTTCTCCACTACAAGGCAGTGTGAGCACAGGTCCACTGGATAACCTTCTTTTCAACTCCTTGGAATTCTCTTCACATTCCTCTGTCCAAACAAACATAACTCTTTTCCGAGTCAAATTGGTGAGTGGATTAGATAATCATGAAAAATCATTCACAAAACATCAATAATATCCTGACAAACCAAGAAAACATCAGATCTCAGTTACTGTTGTTGGTCTCGACCATCTTTAGATAACTATTGTTTTGATGGATCCACATATATCCCCTTTTTTGAGATTATATGATCCAAAAATGCAACTTTTTGAAGCCAAAATTCACACTTGGTAAATTTGGCATAAATCTTCTCCTTTCTCAAGGTCTTCAATACAATTCTCAAGTGGTGTCCATGTTCTTCCTTGCTATTTGAATAGACAATAATATCATCTATAAAGACTACCACAAATTGATCGTGATAGTCTCTAAAGACTCTATTCATCAGATCCATGAAGATAGTAGGGGCATTAGTAAGACCAAATGGCATCACTATAAATTCATAGTGTCCATACCTTGTACTGAAAGCCGTCTTTGGTATATCCTCTCTTTTGACCCTTAATTGATGATACCCTGAACGCAGATCAATCTTGGAAAAGAATTGAGCTCTTCATAGTTGTTCAAATAAGTCATCAATGCGTGGGAGAGGATATTTGTTCTTGATAGTGATCTTGTTAAGTTATCGATAATCAATGCAGAGTCTCATTGATCCATCTTTCTTCATAACAAACATAACTGGTGCTCCCCAAGGTGACTCACTAGGGCGTATGAATCCTTTATCAAGATTCTCATGGAGTTGCTTCTTCAATTAATGCAACTCAATTGGGGCCATTCTATAAAGAGTATGTGAAATAGGCAAAGCACCCGGTACAACTTTTATTGAAAAATCAACTTCAATATTTGGTGGAAGACCTGGAAATTCCTCCAGAAAGACATCATCAAATTACCATACAATGGGAATATTATTAATTGTGAGTTTCTCTCCAACTATTTGAGATAAATAACCTTTATTTAGTGGAATAAAGACCAATAAGATACAATAAATTTCCACTTGAAGGTTATGTTCATCCTTGCATCGATAGACAATCATAGATTGATCTGAAATATGAAATGTGAATTCCTTTCTTTGGAAATTAATATGAGCTCCATATAATGAAATCCAATCAATGCCATGAATCACATCAAATTCCACTATAGAAAGGATCACAAGATTTTTAGGAATCACTTTCCCCCAAACTTCAATCAGAGAAGAATTATAAACTTTTGATGCAACTGTTGTGCCATTAAGAGTTGTCACAGATAACTCGACATCTAATTGTTGTGGTAATACGGTGATACCGTTAGAAAATTCTTTAGAAATAAATGAGTGGGTGGATCCAGAATCAAATAAAAATTTTGCTACATTAGAGTGGATGGTAAGTGTACCTTTCACCACTTCATTATCATACTCCACATCGCTAATAGAAATTTCATGTGACTTTCCTTTGTCTTTAGCCTTAAGATTTTTTTGATGTCGGTCATCATCATCAACCCTTGGATTAAGGAATTGATTAGAATAATTCCCCATTTCCTTGCACTTGAAACATTAAAGTGTAGTAGGTTTATTCTGTGTATACCTCCTTTTTTTTCATCATTAGACATCTTCTTCCCATTATTTCGACATTCAATTGCTCGATGACCTTCTTCTCCACACTTTTTACATTTTCTTGTCCCCTTAAGACAATTTCCTCCATGTTTCTTTCCACACTTTTAGAATAAGGGAAAACTCCTCTTCTTTTTAGTGTGGTCTTTAGATTTTCCTTTGAATTCCATTTTCCTCTTCTTATCAAACCCATGTGACTGATGGGTTACACCAATCTCCATCTCAACCATGAGAGCACATCAAATAATTTCCTCATAGCTATTGAAGCCCCTTATGGCTAACTCCCTTCGAAGACATGGTTTTAAGCCACTAAATAATCGATCGACCTTACTCTCAGGTTGGATAATAATTCCGGAAGTGTACCTTGAAAGTCATGTAAAATTTTCTTTGTAGGTACCAACAGATTCATCATCCTTTTCCTTCTATTCAAGAAAATCCTTCTCTATATTTGTTCGAAGAATACGGGGGAAATACTTATTGAAAAATAATTTCTTGAACTCATCTCATTCCATGGACTCAATTTCATACCTTTTCCTCATATTCTTTATAAGATTCCACCATTGATCAGCATCACCTTCCAAATGATACACTGCTAAGATGAATTTATCATGTTCAGAACATTGAAGAACTAAAAATATATTTTCAGTGGTACTGATCCATTTTTCAGCCTCTAATGGATCAGAAGACCCGCTGAATGAAGGTGGACACTGCCTCAGGAAGGATTCAACAGAATGTTGCTCATTTTTTTTTCTCATTTGTAAGTCATGCATGATTCATAGCTTGAGAAAGATGTGTGAGCATAGATACAATATTTTTCATTCCAGCTCCCATATCGTTTGGTTGCTCAGGGGGACAATCATTTCATTTCCCATCACATTCCGCATTAACATGGTTCCTTCGGGTTCCATCCATTGACTAAAACCAAGAAGAAAAGTGTGAGCAACACTAATTATAAAAAGAAAAACACATAATCATGAACAAAATTTAACACCTAAGGTCTTATCATAGGTTGTTCATGGAAATATCTAAAACACTAAGAATTTTTTCTATGCTTAGACATATCATTAGGTTTCTTACTAAGGCTTTCACATCCTAGTTTCCAAAGGTTTAAAATACCTTTCCTCTGATACCAACTATAGCGACCCATACTTTACATACATGCTTAATACTTCAAAATGGAAGCCTAATTATTATAACATATAACAAAACCATGAAAGGACCATATAGGATAGTGTATTTAGAAACTGGGAAACATAAACAACTGGTTCATAAAGCATCTACATTGTCTCCCATTTATTTCATCATATCTAGAGTCCCTTTTGGCATATCCTACATAATAAACTTCTTCTTGACCTGGGGGAAAAACATACAAAAGGGTGAGCTGAAATTCTCAGTAAGGGTAAACAAAATAAAAATCAATCACATTATATTCATAAGAACATAACATTTTAGAAATCTTAACCTGAAAAAGAAATCATAATTTCATATCATGGGATAAATCATAGAAGTGAAATGAAATCCCAATAATCATAACATAAAACATGAAAATTTGTGGCATACACACATAATCATAGAGAATCATTTCTTATTTGTCAAGACTCATAGCCAAGATTATCTTAGTGGACAAAGTCCATTTCTGAACAGAGTTCACTCCTCGTTTTAGTCCTGTTTCACTGAACCGGTTAAACCTATCATTCAAACCATGTCTATATTATGAGATATAAAATCGTTACCCAATGCATTGGAGAGAGATATAGGTCCCACCCATCTTATAATGATACCATTCTTATGTGTGCCACAAAATCATAAACCCTACATCATAGCATATCCCAAGTAATAAAAATGGGAATCTTAAACATCATGACATCATAAAACAATTCATATAAGATAAAGGAATTAATAAAAATACTTCCATCACAAATTAATTAAATCAATTTAATAATAGGGATATAAACAGAACCCTATATTATCTGAGATGGAAAATAATTTTGATAAAACACTTGAACTCCATTCTTGAGGAAAATATCCTTTCTACTTCAATTTTTTCTTCCATTCATAGCATGTCATACAATTTTAAACTAAAAGAATTTGATTAAAAATAAAATTGAAAACTTCTAAAGGAAGATTCTTGGAAATAATGTTTTAAAAATCCATTCATTCCATATAAGTTAAAAAACATTCTTCTCGTACTTTTGTCGGAAAAGTCAAATAGTACCTCGTACGAAAAACGACAAAAGATTCCTTTCATATCTTTTACTAAAAACTCACAAAAGGGTAAAATTGGATTTAAACAATTTTAGGTGGATGGAAATAATATTAAATATTGAGGAAACATGGATGTGGATGATATAATACACCCCAAGAAATACCAAAGTATAAACAATCTCGGATAAAAATGAGATTGAGATATTTTCCCTTCACATACATCTGATATGCTTTGTACATGTTCAAACCTCTTGTATAATGATTTAAATAATGTTATTGACTTATTACAGAGTCATACTTATTGTTATGATATCATAGATGATCATATTCTATGCTTCTTATTAGTAATATTTCATTACTACTTGTTATTTGGGTGTTTATTACTTTTTTGTTCTTACGTGTGTTTTGTCGAATAAATTCTAATTCCTATTTATAGGATATAGATAAATAATTTAATGAATGGTATTAGTGTAATATATATCATATTAATTCATTCAATTCATTTATATAATCATTATTCAATGAAGATCATATAGAACGAGTTGCATCACATCGTAGAGACGGTAGGCCGTACGTACGCACATGCGATGATATCGTTCCCATGATCATGGAATTGTATGGGAGTTTATGTATAATATTTTAGAATCAATATAAATTTACAATAATAATATATAGTTATTTATTTGAACCATTATACCCATCCAAGTAAGGTGGTGTAGGAAAACATATTACACCATGGCGTGGAGACGGTATTCCGTACGTACGCACACGCGGTGATTTAATTTTCCGTAGGATGGATAAGAGGTGAAATAGGGTTGTACAATATTTATAATAACATATCAGTATATGATGGATACTGATGTTATTACCTCATAATGAAACAACTAATGAAGAGGGTGTAGAAGAATAATGGAACTTGAAGAAAACGGTAGAAGGTATTACCTCTGTCTTGATGTTCCTCTTTTAAACTTTATCTTAAAGCACTAGAGTTGGCCTTTTGAGAATATCAGTACCACTAGTAGATTTCTAAGGATGTGGGGAAGTAAAATGGTTAGGGGTTGGCCGATCTTGAAGGATCAAATTGGTGTGAGGAGGTGAGGGAGGAGGTGCCCTTTTATAAGAGATGAGAGGGGCACCTTTGGAACGTGGGGAAATAATATTTTATTATAAACTTATCTTCAGTTTGAAAAGGTCAAAAATCATTAAAGATGATGATAAGATGACTCATCATCGAAATAAAATCATCCAATCCGAATTGGACATGTTTTGTTAAATATTTTAATCATTATAATCTTATTTATTTAAATCATTTATTAATGAGGTAAATACTTCATCATTATTGTGTCATAAATAATTTAATTTATTTGGTGTTTAAAAATTATAAAAAAATATCATTATGTAGGAAATAGTTTTATATTTTTAATTAATATTTATAGTCCGAAATATAATTTTTCTATCCCCTTATAAAAATTAATTACTAAAAGATTTTTGTTAATGTCAATTTTGTCTTTACATTAAATTAATTAATCCAAATTGTCATTGTCACTAACATGTGGCTCAATGGGGTCCCAAAATCGACACAAGGATGCCCATGGTTAAAAAATACTCATCAAATATGGTTAGGACAAGTTTCAATGTAATTTGGAATTATTATAATATTCTTTTAACCTTGAATTACCCTATTTACCTTTAACTGTAGTAAATAAAAAAAATTACCGTAGTTACTATTCATAATATCAAAAAAATAAAAGTAACCTATTAATATAATTTGGACCCACTGATTCAAAATATGGAATCCATTTTTTAAAATTCAAAACAAAGAATTTTCAGAAATTAATTTAAAATTAATTCTGTTGTTAAGAAAACGTGTTTTAAAAGTTAAAACATTGCCAAAGATTGAAAGGATTTTACCCATAAATTCAATGTAAAATTAATGCTAATGACATAAATTATATTAAATGCTAAAACTATATTCTATTTATACATGTAAACATCCAATATTATAATTGAACCATATAAAGTATTGCGATGGAAAAAATTTGTTTTTAATTAAAATATAGAATGTTTTTACTATTCATTAAAATATGAAAGTTTTCAGAATAATATGAAAATTTTATCCAAAGTAAATTTTTATATCCTGATTCTAAAGAAGAATTTTATTTTGTCAAATTGAACTTATAAACTTGTCAAAAACTAGATTTAATGTGGGTGTTCCATCAAAAGGCGGTAAAACTGCATTTTTTGAAAAATATTTCTTTTATCCAAAAAAACTGATTTTTTTCATACCTCATTCTAGAAAATGAATAAGATGAATTAAAATGTAATAAAATTCACAATTTAGTTAATACTATTTATAACAGCTAATATTATAATATATCGTTGTATAGTGAAACTCGGTATTGCGTACGACACAAGATATCGAGGAAGGCCGTGTTTGCGTGTAAAGCATGCCAAGCTAGTGTTGTGCATAGTGAAAGATTCCTTTGATGATTTATATAACATAAAAAAATATTTCTCATAAAAGTCTCAGGTGTTACATACCTCTTGGAGTTAATCAGGTCATACCAAATTTTTAAAACCCATGTTTTTCCGTTGGTATAAAACATTGTCATAGTTATTTACCATGTTCTCTGATGAAATAATATTCCCAGTTTTTGTTAATTCGGTTGAAAAATTGACCTAGCTACATGGGGTCTAAGTGCATAATCCACTTCACTTATCATTCTACAATGTCACCTAGGGTCAATATTTTCACCCAAACTACTATGTTTCTACCTTAGATCAATCTATATAGGTCTAGTATCATCAGATTATATATTATTCTCCTTCCTATAATTGTCTTTCTGATCCTAAATTGATTAAATGAAAAAGTGGTCAAATGTAGCTTAAATGAACTAGGATCATTAATCAACCCTTATATCTAGCATAGAAGAACAAAAATCCCCTACACATGGTTTTGGGTGTATATTTTATTAATCCTATGATCCAAATATGATTAGATGTCAACTATTATCTCAATCCCCCAACATTATCAAATAGTGACTAATAATATAAGAGAAATAATTGTGGTTTCTCGTGACCATTGGAAATCATCCATTTAAATTAAACATTATAATTAAATTATAACAATCAATTTAATTAATTAAATAATGGGTAGTTCCTTATTTGGTGCACCTCATTATTCAAATTCAATATGAAAAACAAATATTCTATAGGATATGTATTTGAGACCTCGTACCTTATTCCAATAATTACCAATTTAACACCAAGGACTGATAATTATTGCGAAGGACTATTAAAGCTCATCCAAACCATTCCTCGATCAACTAAGCCCATCCCAATGGTGTGATCACCTAATATAAAGAAATTAATCCATATTTAATTAATTATAACAATTATTATTGTGTTTTACTCAATTAATGCTTCTTTTATAATAATATAACCCATTTGATCAATACTCTACACCAAAACCTCTTCCAAGGGCCCCCCAGTGGTCTTTTTCATAGAATCTACTATACAAAAACTGAAACCCCTAGTCACGGATAAAAAAAAATTAGAAATATAAAAAGATAGAAATAAAAAAATTTAAATTGGTGGAGTAATATACCATGGATGAATCAGTGTGCTACCAAGTTTTGGGAGTGTAATGGGTCACTATCTTCATCGGAAGAGAAAAATCCCCATCATCATTTTCTAATTTGAAAATGGTTCATTGGTATCGTAACCCAATAACATAAATCTAGAAATAGAAAATTCATCGTAAGAGTGGAAGAGTTCTAAAAATTTAATTATATGTCATGACATGCATAAAATATTAGAGAAAACACCCAAGAAGTATCTCTAATCCAATGGGAAAGTAGGATAGAAAATTGGGGAACCTATAAGATCATAACATTTTTTGGGGATTTATTAGGATTTTTTAGAGGTGTTAATTTTAAATGTTTTTTCATACGTTGTTTGGGTTTTACCATAGGCTGTTTGGGTGAAAATTGGATATTTTTTATGGAAGAGGTCATTTTCACATTTGGCACCCAATTTTCTCAAATCATGCGTATGAAATCAATAAACCATACAGAGCCAAAAATATATGATTTATATGGTAGGTGTGTGGTTTAGAAACCAATGTTACCTCTTAGGAGAAACTATTCACCCCTAATAAGAGGTTAATTGTTAAGGTACACTATTTGGGGAAACGATGCACCCCTGCATAGAAAAATATACAAATGATATACATTAACCTAAAAAATATTTTAAAAAATTATTGAACCCCAAAAGATAACCAAAAATTGAATCCCATTAGACCCCAATGTCTTGTTATGATTTGGAGCCTCCCATAAAAATTCCATGAAATTCGGAACTTTTTTCATCACAATTCAAAGACCTAAATGAAGACATGAAACCCTCCTTGTTTGAAGATCTCATCCCTTGTGGTTTCCTTTCCCTTAAACATTATTATTCCATACAATGAAATATTTTCATTGCCTATTTTTGTTTGTATATTGATCTAGGACTATGGATATACGTCTAGAATTAAGGGATCAAGAATGTTCGATATTGTTTGAGGTTTACGATCTAGATCCCGTTCTACAACACTGTTTTATCAAATTTGGGATTTTATTTTGTGAGCATTCATCATCAATAATGAGGAAGGTGTTATATTATGAAAATACTGTTGTCGTGATTTCAATTACATGTATGAAAATTTATAAATTCTAGGGATCATTATGAATTTTTTTTAATATAATTAATTAATTTAGTAAAATTAAATAATTACTGGATTTTTTATTGGGAATAATTAATTTTTTAATTAATTTCTAGAATATTCAATTTGTGTTTTAAGAATAATTTTTTAAATAATTAATTATCTAAATATTTAAATTATGTTATTTGTGAATAATTAATTATTAAATTAATTATTGTAATATTAATAATGTTCTATGAATAAATAATTATTGAATTAATTATTGTAATTGGTGTGATTAATCATGTGATTTGTGAATTAAAGAAAAATATGTGGTAAAACAAAACTTGAATTAATTAATGTACAATGATTTATTAATTTATGAATTAATTAATGGAATATTCTGATAGTTAATGGTTATAAGATGATTATTTTTGATTTTTCTGGAATGATATTGTAATGCAAAACATGATATATTATGATACATGTGATATTGTGATATATGAAGTTGACTAATATGTTTGTGTGGGACACAGAATGGCTCACTATGTACCCATTAGTGAATGAATGAAAAATGTAGTGTGGGATGCGGAATAATACTCAAAATACACAGGAGGTATAATCCGTTACATTCTAGGACCAGAGGCACGAATGGAAATATTATTGAATGGGACAAGGACTAATGCTCCAAATACCCATGGGGAGTGGGATATGGACTAATAATCCAAATACCCACATGGTGATAGTAATTTAATTATTTTAACATTAGATGGCATTAGAAAATGGTTACAGTTGAATGTTATATGAATTTAATTGAAATGGATAATGAAATACCCTGTCATATAATTATTATGAATTGTTTATGTTATATTGTTCGGACCTCGACACTGGCTGATGTCGGTATTGAGTGTTCATGTGTCCATGGGAACCTGGGGGTTTATGTGGTTAAAATAGATATAGTTGATAATATGATATATGTTAAGTTATGAATTTCAATTATTTATTTATACACCTGAATAAACTCTTATTGAATGGATATTGTTTCAGACATCATTGGTGGTTGACTACTAAGTTGTACTCACACCTTACATGGGTTTTATTATCCGTACTAAAATATTCTTCCTCTTTATAGGATTTGATAAGGGAAAAATAACTATATTATATAGATGAGTTCGTATATAGTGTGTATTAGGTAACCATACATGGTTTCAGACATACTATAGATTTTACAATGTTTTTTTTTCTTTTATGCGTATTTAATATTTACACTTGAGACATAATTTTTCATGGAATACCTACAATTTAGTTTTGGTTTTGTATTTTCTACGTTGATCATTTTGTGATATTGGCATCATACTAATTATAAATATATTATTGGATATTTTTACATGTTTATATTGGTGCGATACATTGATAAAAATGGTATATCCTCACAATGATAATTATTAGACCCTCACTTCTAGTAGGAAAGGTCAATCATATGGGGTGGTATACATGAGTTCATGCAGCAGTAAGGATTGGGACATTAGTGTGTGGATCCCTGGTTGGGTTGTTACAAATTATTATCAAATTAGTATCCTTTTATATTATTTTTTGTATAATATAGGAAATGAATATTAGATTATATGAATAGTTTAGACTTTGTAATGAGATTGTTCATGATATTACCTAACCCATGTACTAGTTATAACCCATGTAATCAAGGTGGGCATATTAATATTGGTATTATTTGTTACAGTTTAATGATTTTCACCTTGGGGGATACACTTTTTTTATGTTCTTATTATTGCTTCTATGTTTATGAGATTTGAATCATGGACTGATAAGGCATGCGTGTTGAGTAATTGTTCATCATTTTAAGAACTAAGGATTAGTGTGAAATTCATCATTTATATGCATGTGTGGGAAAACATTATGAATTTATATTGTTGAACATGAATATTTTTTCATGGGATATTGAAATAAAAATGTGTGTAATATGAAATTTATATTTTCAGAATGATACAAGATGTGAATGAATAGATGTCTAATAATAAATTTTAATAATAAGAATTTTTTTACCCTTATTATCTTGGACATAGGTGTTAGAGGGTTAAAGGTAGTGACAGCACCATGGTATCGACCATAAATAATGGTTTAGAGAAATGAATTTCTAGGGAATATTGTGTTTATTATAAATGTGTTAATTTTGTAAAATACATCATAAGGTGAGTGTTTTTGATTGTAGTGTAATGCCTCTATGCTGAAGCTTGTTGAAATTATGATAAGAGGAAATGTATATGGATTATCCTCCATTGGTGGAACCTAAAGCACTGTTACTACTGGGTGTAGAAGTGGGATATTAGTTCCATGATATAATTGATTAGTTCCTGAAATTCATAGAATGAGACCTAGGTTCGGGTTGTGAAAATCATGTATGATCTTACATAGGATTTTCAGTTGCATCACCCACCGATGCTTACTATAGAGGGTGGACATATGGTAGGTGAGTTATAGATTGAGTTTATACATAATTTTATATACCCTATAGAAACTCATTTCAATAAGAGAGTGAAATTTATTACACACATGTTGTTTAGTTATAAAAAGAGATGGACGGACATCCAAAATCAGTATGGAAAAATAGAGAGTATGGATTTGATGCATATTTAGAAGAAGTTTTTGGGTAAATTTTATCTAGACATTCTATGATATAAGATACTATATGGGTTTATGAGATATAATAAGGTGGATATCTTCATGATGGAAAATACTGGATTCTTTATAGATTTATGGTTATTTTCTTCAACAATGGCAGTGGATGAGGTTAAATCAAAGAATTGATTTTAGGATGAAATGAAGTGGGAAATTAAATCCCATGTAAATATCTTTTGGGTGAAGTGGTTTTCATAGGTGGAGAACCAAGCACTCATATCTAAGGAGAACACTAATAAAGCTTCCATTTTTCGATATGATCATTCCTCTGGTCCATCAAATGGTATTCCTTCTGAGGGTAGGAAGCGTCACAATGACATTGTTAACCAGAATAGTGGAATATAGAGTGGTCATGGGGGAGGATCAATTACTTAGGACCATACCTAAGTAATTACCACAAATGTGGTTTGTTGGGGCACTATCACAAAAACTATCTCTATCCACATGTGGAGTGATTATATTGTGTTAATATGTGACATCTATAGAGGTTCTGCTGAAACCCATGATAGATGGGTGTTGTTTAAAAATATTGGCATAATCTGAGTGTGGGAAAAAAATCTTATACCTCATATCAGTATTGAATCTACTGTTATACTGACCATAGGGGTATAAATAGTGGGAATTTTTATTCTATGAATGAGAACATGTATCATTAGAGTAGTGTAGTAGAGGGGACTTAGACAAGATAACATGGTAGAGGGGAAGGACAGTTTCATGTAGTTCATTTTACACTGGTGGATTGTGGGGTTGGACCATTGATAGTGAGAGGTACTATTCATACATATTATACACAAACTATTTCATTATTTGATATTTGTATCTCTCATTCATTTATTTATGAAATTTTGTTAATGTATTAATCATTATAGTGGAGTTTTTGAATAGAGTTATAATGATTGATACACCATTGGGAGTACAGTAGAGAGACATATGCTTATGGAAGGGGTGTTCACTGAAGGATGGGGTGTATAGTTTTCTATAGTAACTTTACTTCCTTTTCATTCTAAGATTGAACAAAATTTTATGTATCTATTTTTTAGTCACAAACCAAGAAAAAAAAGATTGTTATTGTAGAATAGTGAGGTTTATGTCTCTTATGTGTGAGAATTATATCAATCATGGAGAGAGGGATTTCAAGTTTCGTCATGCAGGTATAATTAATAATGAACTATGAGACCATACTACCCATATTTCTATCATGATGATAGATGAAAGGGGATAATAGTACGATGTATTTCCACACACAGTGGACAAGATTCAGGACTTGTTTTCACTAAGAATTATCTGGTATTCCACAGGATTGACATGCAGATTCTGGTATCGATCACTCATGGGGTAAATATAGTCTATAATCCACCATATAATAATGTATCAATTGATCGTAAAGATATGAAGACTCACCTGAAGGAGTTACAACATAAGTTGTTTATCTAACTAAATATATCATATTGGGTTTATCATGTTTGTTTTTCTATGATGTTTGAATTGATATAATTCTTGTGTGTCAATGACTATAAGTTAAACTAGATAAAATTAAAAAAAGGAATCCTCTTCTATTATTTGGAAATATATATTACTAGTTTATTGGATATTTGTTTTTCTCTAAGACAAAAATGAGATCAGAGAATCATCAGTTCATATTTTTTTCATTCAATATACCAAGGACTACATTCAAATGAAAGTATGTCCTATATGAGTTATTCATTATGTTTTCAGAGCTAATGGATGCACCACAACTCTTTATGGACATGATGAAAAAAATATTCCACCCATATCTGGATCATTTTTTGGTTTTATTGTATCACATATTTTTGTAATCCAATAATCACGATGATCGTTCCCAATATGTTGAAATGATAGTAAGTACACATAAAGGCATAATCTATATTCCAAGCTATTTATGTGTTGGTTTTGGATTTATCAAGTAACCTTCTTGCATAACATAATCTTGTAGGAAGGTGATTCAGTGGATTAAGAGAAGATTTAGATAGTTTTATCTTGAAAACAGCCCAATAAATTTTTCCATATTCGATGATTTCTATGATTAGATTAATATTTTCATAGATTTACCAAATAATTAATCGATTGATAATGCCTCTTTCAACCATTATATAAAATTTGATAAAGCGTGACTGGTAAAAAAACATGAGTTAATTCTTCTTAGAGTTGAATAAGCTATTGGAATATGCAACAATATTGATTCTACGTGATCTAGGTGATGACAATACATTGTTTAGTGACATATATGGGATCATGACTTGATTTATGATAATTCATAGAGATTGTGTTGTGGTGTATGTGTCTTAGTAGTTGAGAAAACATTAACAGAACTACCCTATACACTACATCAGGTTCACAGAAGTTTTTTTCAATGA
This sequence comes from Viscum album, assembly GCA_963277665.1. Taxonomy (NCBI): domain Eukaryota; kingdom Viridiplantae; phylum Streptophyta; class Magnoliopsida; order Santalales; family Viscaceae; genus Viscum; species Viscum album. Next base: position 2,042,748,609 of record OY728150.1, on the reverse strand, counting down.
AGTGTTAGGGACATTATATGTTGGGTGAGAAATTTATTATGTACACTGATTAAAAGAACTTAATGTAAATCTTTTATCATAAATATTTTAATATCAAGAAACATAGTTGGGTTGAGTATATGTAGTCATCTGACTATAATATAAATTATATTCAAAGGAAATGATATAGTTTGTTGATTCATTGAGCAGTAATACACAAACTCGTGCAATTTAGGAATCTAGAGTTCTATGGAATATGGTGGAATTATTGGCTAACATGTATGTTGTGGTTGTGGATATTTAAGTGCATAAGAATCTGAAATTACTTTTAGTGCATTATACACATTTAGGGGAGATCAATGATAGAAATTATGATGATATGGGATGTTTTAAAATGTTAAAAAATTATAAATATAGGGATTCACCTTTCAAATGGAGCGTAGAAGAGGAAAAGATCATTTGTGTTAGGAATTAGGTAGTTTTGCCTATGAGCATACCATAGGAGCTTATGTGCGAGTTTCATGCCTCAAAGTGGGTGCTATATCCATGTGTGACCAAAATATACTATAATTACAATGTTAAATTTGGTGGTATGGCATAAAAAAGAATATATCACAGTTTAAGAAATGATGCTACGCCTTCTAATAGGTGATGGCCAAACATCACATACAAGGTGGTTTATTAAATCCACTTATAACTCAAGAATTGATGTAGGATGACATGAAATTGGATTTTTTGGAGGGTATACTGAAGATTCCTTATATGAAAAATTCAATTTGGGTCACTATGGACCATTTGAAAAGTGTTTCATATTTCATGCCGTATAGGGTACTTTCTTAGTGGAGTAGTTTGGACACATGTTTTTTTAGAGGATATTCAATCTATATAGGGTGTCACTGGATATATTAATAGACTATGACTTACATTTTACATTATGCTCATGGAATGGATTATAGAAGGTGTTTGGTGAATAGTTTTTTTTACTACAACATTCCACCCACAAGGAAATGGGATGTTGCAGCATACGATACATGTTCCAGAGGATATTCATTGAGTATGTCTCGAATACATAAGGGGGTCTTGGGAGAACAAACAATCATTGGATGAGTTACTATATAATAACAATTATTAGATAGCTATTAATATAGAACCTAACATGGCACATTATAATAGGTCATCTATATCTCCTCAATGCCAGATAGAGGCATGGATCAAGTATTGTGCATGATACATTAGAGTAGTAGTAGTTGATTCCTTACAATATGGCTATGGATCCATGAAGAAATAATTTGTATGATGATATTTGATTATGACCCCAAGAGATTATAGTGGGTGATTTTTTATTTCATCATGTGTCACCTATAATGGCTCATGATTGAATATAGAAATAGGGAAACTCATGCCCACGTTTGTTATACTGTTTGAGATTTTGGTGGGAATCGTTTTGGAAGTGTAACAATTTATTCTTCTACAAATAATGAGTTCAATACATTAAGTTTTCCATGTGTCACAATAATGGCGGTACTACCAAACAATTCTAACAGTCGATATGGATAATGTTGAGATTGATATAGATGCATCTATTGAAGAGAATCAGATATGTGTGTTGGATCCTAGTGAGAATGATTTATAGGTAATGTTAGTGCATATACTTTGCATATTAATTTAGTATGAGTTTGATCATGTGTAATTATTGGAGGGAGAAGAAGATATGAGGGCTATGTGGCCCAATCTTTCGGACTCAAAATCATAGAGATGTTTTAGAACAAATATTACGGATGACATATTATAAAGTGTAGAGATTGTAACATCTTAAACTTCTCAAGAGTTGTATTAGTATTGTTTATAGACATTTTATTATTTCATTGAGCATACATTATTTGGGTTTTAACTTGGAGTGAGGTTGGGTGAAAATAAGAAATTTTTTAATTTTGGAATAATTACATGTTTAATTATTTTTTTGGAATATTGGGATTGTCTTTTAAGAATAATCATTTTTAAACTAATTAAAGGAATTGATTTGATTAATAAACTATCGAGTTAATTAATTAAATTAATGTGATTCATTAAAATTTTTATTAATTAATAGACCTGGATTTATTAATTTAGGAATTATGTACATGAATATTGTGATAGTGAAATGTGATAAGATGATAAATGTTGATTAATCATGAATGATGTGATATTGGGAAACATGTGATACTGTGATTCTTTTGGTATTGGGATATATGTGATTTACTGATATTCAAGTCTAGGATATAAAATAATGATCCAAATACCCATGTGTGAATGACTGATAAATGGGGTGTGGGACACGGACTGAAGCTATATATACCCACGGGGTCCTAGCCATGACATCCATGATGAATTTCATGAATTCATATATAATTTAATTGGACATGTTCTAATGGTCTAAATACAAATTGGTCATGGGATAGTGACTGAATCTCCAAGTGAGCACAGAGTTCTAGACATGAAATTAAATTTCAATTAGTTCTCATTAGACTATGATTCAAATTGGACATTATATTAATTGAACTAATATGGATTATTAAATGCCATGTGATATAATTATTGTGAATTTTTTATGTGATATAGTATTGAATCTATAATTGAAAAAAGTATGTATAATTAGGGTGTATAATTCTTATAAAATGGAATATTTTCAACTGCATGCAGTGCTTCTGTTCACTACAAGTGACATCCCAACGTATGGAAATTTGTCTGGATACAGTGTTAAAGGGCATAAAGCATGTCCAATTTGCGAACAACAGACGTCCTATTTTCAATTGCATCAGGGGAGGAAAACAGTGTACATGGGTCATCGAACGTTTTTGCCTATGGAACACCCTTATAGAAGACTTAAAAAGGCATTCAATGGCTCACAAGAATTTGATAATGCTCCAAAACCTTTATCCCCTGATCTGTATTTTGAGAGGGTGAAAAACCTTGACGTTACATTGGGAAAGACACAGAAATTTGGTAATGATAGACATATTTGGAAGAAAAGGTCGATTTTGTTTTGAGCTACCATATTGGAGGTATCATGATGTTAAACATAATATTGATGTCATGCATGTGGAGAATAATATCTGTGATTCTTTGATTGGAACATTGTTAGATATTAAAGGAAAGACTAAAGATGGGTTGAATGCAAGATTAGACTTACTATCAATGGGAATACGTTTGGAGTTATCTCCCACTCCTAAAGGAAGACAAACATTTCTTCCCCCAGCTTGTCATACATTATTGAAGAGGGAGAAAATTAGCTTCTGTCAGTGTCTTCATGATACCAAAGTGCCTCAAGGTTATTCTTCTAATGTAAAAAATTTTGTCTCATTGAAGGACTTGAAGTTGATAGGTATGAAATCACATGATTTTCACGTTATGATGCAACAAATTCTACCAGTTTCATTGCGTGGAATATTTCCCATTCGTTTCAGAAAGACTATAATGAAGTTGTGTTATTTTTTCAATTCAGTTGGTAACAAGGCGATTGATGTGAATGCTTTGAACATTTTTTAAAAGGGTGCAATTTTTATACTTTGTCAATTGGAAATGTATTTTCCTCCAACTTTTTTTGATATAATGGTGCATTTAATGATTCATCTGGTTCGAGAAATAAAGCTTTGTGGACCTGTATATCTTCGTTAGATATATCCTTTTGAAAGGTATATGAAATTATTAAAGAGGTATGTTAAAAATCTATATTGACCTGAAGCCTCCATTATTGAAAAGTATATTTCTGAGGAGGTAGCAGAGTTTTGTACGAGCTACTTGGCTGCGGCGCAACACATATGTTTGACTCCATCTCGCCATGAACGAGTTAATAATGAGGGAAAGGGGATTCGTGACATGAAAGTCAAATCATTGTCAGCTGAACAGATGAAGAATTTAGAATCATACATCTTGAATAACATAGCTGATGTTCAACCGTATATCACATTGCATATTAATGAGTTGAAACAATGTCATCCAATGAAGAAAGAATTGTGGATTTTGAATGAGCACAACAAAACTTTTTTTTCATGGATTAAAAAGACTTTTCTTGGTAGATCATATGTATCAGAGACATTAAAATGGATAGTGGGTGGTCCATGTTTAAATGTGATAACATGGTACGGTTATGAAATTAATGGTTATACATTTTATAAAAAAGCTCAGGACAACAGAAGTGCAGTTTAGAATAGTGGTGTATTGGTGTTTGTAGAAGCAAGGTATTTTTTGAGTGCTAAGGACAAAAACCCAATTTTTGCATCAAATGTATATTATGGAGTGATTGAAGTCATATGGGAGATTGATTACATTAAAATTGAAGTTCCCAGTTTTAACTGTAAATGGTTTAATGGCAACAACAGTGTCAGACATGATGAATTTGGAATGACACTTGTTAATCTGAATAGATTGGATGACACAGCTAATTCTTTTATAATGGAAACACAAGAAAAATAAATTTTTTACGTAGTAGATCAATCAGATATGCAGTGGGCTGTTGTTTTACAATGGAACAAAAAATATGTTGGTGAGGATGAACTTGATGAATATGCCAATTTATGTGAGATCCCTACTTCCATGGAAATATTAACAGAACATAATGACGATCATGTTGAAGATATAGTTTGTGCCATAAGGAACGATCACGATGAAAGAATTTGGGAAAATAATCCATTTGTACATTCCTAAAATTACAGGCAACATATGTTTGTTTCTTGTTTACATTTATTTTTTCCATAAATGTTAGATATTGTAAGTTTTTTATTTATTAAAACATGTTTTAAAATAAAATAAGTATATGTTTTTGTTTGTTTTAAGTTTGTATAGTTTAATTTATCATTTTTATAACCATTACATGAATTTTAAAATGCTTATTTTTGTTCACTGACAATTACATTACCATGTTTACAATGTTTACCAGGTTTACCATTTTTACCATTTTTACCATCTTGACCATATTGTCCATCTTTCCTATCTTTACCATTGTTTAACATGCTTACCATATTACCAATGTTTACTATTATGTAACTTAGTACACTTTTCTATTTTATGATTATAGTAGTATTAAAATATTTGAATTTGTATATTTGTTTATTGACAATTACTTTACCATGTTTACAATGTTTACCAGTTTTACCATTTTTTCCATTTTTACCATCTTGACCATCTTGACCATCTTTTCCATCTTTACCATTGTTTAACATGATTACCATATTACCAATGTTTACTATTATGTAACTTTGTACACTTTTCTATTTTATGATTATAGTAGTATTAAAAAATTTGAATTTGTATATTTGTGAACTGACATTTGTTTTTTGGATTTGATGTATAATGACAGATCATTCAGATGATCAACCACATGATTCTGGAGAGGAGCATATTGCAGGTCATACCTCTGGGGATGAACATTCACATGCTCCTATTATGACAAAGATTTAAAAGGTTGGTAAACGTGGGTGCACACGTTTACCAAAATTATCACTTGCCCGTACGCAGGATCAGAGGATAGTAGTTGAGTTTGATGATGATGATATTCCTAGAGGTCTGAATGCCAAAGATTTTAAGAGTTTTGTTGCAACTCAGGCTAAGACCAAAGTAAGCATTCTGTCTGATGATTAGAGAGGTGGGGATAAAGTGATTATCTCTCAGTTGTGGGAGACGATTTTGGTAATATCTTTTGTCATTGTTTGACCATTTTTTAATGTTTCTAGTATATATAATATGTTTAACCTCTTGTTTATCTGATGACATTTGATATTCCTGACACTGGAGGAGTCAGGAAGAAATGCTTATCGTTGGCTGCCAGGAGATGGAGGGATTTCAAATCAACCCTCTCATCTGATTTCATTTATGGTCATAAGAGTCATGACAATCCATGTCGTATATATCCTTTTATAGATGAAGACACATGGAGGCAGTTTTTTGAAAGTAGAAAAAAGAGTCATTTCTGGTAAGGGCAATGTAATCTTTTGTAAACTTTCTTATATAAATGATTTTATTAATGTTTTTTTAATGATTTCTTAATCTTAAATTACAAAAAACAAGGAAATCTCATCAGGAGATCCAATTTAAAAATTTATAGCCTCATAGTTTATCTCGGGGAGGGTATACATTATTGGAAGAAAAAATGATGGCGGAAAAATTTCAACAACTAGGAGATGAGTCTTCAAGCTCTAGAGATGTGGCCCCTCTATCTCCTCCATCTAGACATGTAAAATGGAAGAGAGCTTGGAAGGAAAAAAGGGCAATATCTTTTGGAAGAATTGAGAATCGTAGCTGAGAGGATTCTAAGATATCTATCTAATTTATTTAAGTTATCTTTTTTCTTCATATAAGTTTCAATCATTATAGAAATCTTCAATTAATTAATACAGGACTCTCTTGAGGAGTAGAGTTCAGAAGGGATATTTACAGCTACTGGGAGGGAAGATATTTTATTTACAGCATTGGGAAGGCCCAAACATCCTGGTCGTGTAGGAGGATATTCGGTAGGTGTATCGGTAAGAAAAGTGTTTCCACGTTCTTCAACATCTAACATTGAGGGGGTTTATTAAAAAATAGAATCCTTGGAGGCTGAAGTTCAAAATATTAATGCGACGATGGAAGGCAAGATTAGAGAGTTGGTGTAGTCTTTGTTTGTAGAAATGCAAAGATCATTTCAGACTGCATCTCCCACTCCTCCACCTCCCCCTACAGACCCCATTATTTATCCTCCACCTCCGCCAGTAGATCCCACTCCCCCACCTCAGCCTGCGAACCCCATTTTTTATCCTACTCCTCCGCCGCAGCTTCGTACATATTGCGAGTTGTATGTTGATGATTCTCAACATCATATAGTAGCATATGGGTTGGTATATTGTATAGGAGATACAATTCATCATCAAAAATTAGAGGTAGAGAATCAGAGGGTCACTATATAGGATATTATAGATAGATCAGCTAGGGTACCAATACCTACAGATGAGGTGGCGACAGTTGGACAGAGTATCAGCCATTTTTTAGTTTGTCCATCCAGACATCTTTGACTCATTACCATAGATGTATGAATGTTATATCTTTAATTTTATTTTTTTATTAAAGTTGTTTTATCATTTTAAAACTACTATATTTCTCATTTTTTTTCACAGGAATACTTCAAAGGTAATGAAAAACTTTATAGACAACAACAAAGACAATAGGCTATGAAATTAGATACAGATTCCAGTGGTCTTGGCAGATTGTCAAGATATTCACATTTGTTGTTGGGTTTTTATTAGTTTCAAATGGAATCTCATGTTTGTGGATGTGAAATATGTGTGGGGATTACAAAATCTGATATCATGGTGCTTGTTACTGGAGATAAGTTGGGCATCAACGTGGTGCAAATTTTTTCCATGTAAGTATTAACACCTTTTCCCTGCGTTATTTTTATTAAAAATGTATATTTATATATGTTTTGTATTAGGTATCTTTATAAAATTTGTGAGAGGAATGAACTGACAGAAGTATATGGATTCATGGACCCGCAATTGATTTCCCCTGAAGCATGTGCATTGACTGAGGAACAAATATTGGTTTATATTGCTGAAAGATTTGAAAAGAATATAATCAGACAATGTTGGAAGATGCCTTTTTGTGAGAGGTATGAAACACATTTCTCTCAAATAGTTAATTATCTTTTAACATAAAAACCCACTAACATTAAATTTCCTTTTATCAGTGATCATTGGATGTTATGGATTTTTTGTCCAAGGGAGAATGCTCTTTATTGGATATGCTCTGTTCATGGGGATGTGCGGGAATGTTTTAAGAATATATTGGAAAAGTATGTTTCAATTTCTCAATAGTTTTATATATTATAATGAATTTTAAATTTACCCCTTTCATATTATTTTCTAACAGTGCATGGTTCTACTTTCGAAAAAACACAAAGAAAAGAAATGCAAAGATCAAATATGTAAATGCGAAGGTAAATTTCCATTTATAATTTTTACTTTTTGATTTATTACATAAAAATAATATATTGAATTTACAATCATTCAAAATAGAATTGTCATGAACAACAAGGCCTCGTCGAATGCGGATATTATATGTTAAGATTTATGTATGAAATAATAACAACTGGGACAATTGTGAATTTTGACCTGGTACGATTTCCTCTTAAACATTGCCATAATATTTCAATTTGATTTATTCACTATCCACATTAACTATTTTATTTTTCATTTGTAGATTTTTGATGACTGTCAACCCTATACTGATGAAGACATCAAACACGTACAAGTGGAGTGGTCAAATTATGTTACTGGTTTGATTGAATTTTAGTTGATTGTAATGTAAAATGTAATTTTGAATATTGTCATTTTAATTGTGTATTTGGTAGTTTTTTAGGTTGGATTTAGTTTTTTTTGAAGTTGACAGTGTAAGTTTTGAATGTTATATAAGTGAATGTTTAATTTTGCTCTACTTCTTGTTTTGGTCTACTTTTGATGGTTTTTATGGTATGGATTTGGGTCTGTGGGGGAGGGGTTCCAAGGGTGTGGGGGTGTATTCAGTGGGGTTGGGGGGTGTCCAGCGGTCTGGGAGGGCTGTCCGGTGGGGTGGGGGGACAGTCATGGGGGGTGGCAGGGATGTCCAGGGGTGTGGGATGCCGATCCAGGGGTGTGGGAGTGCTGTCCAGTGGTGGGGGGGTTTGTCCATGGGTGTTTGGGGCTGTCCAGGGGTGTGGTGGGGGCTATCAATTGGGGTGAGGGGGTGAGGAGGTGCTGTTCAGGAGGGTGGGGGTTGTCAAGGGGTGTTTGGGGGTGTCTGGGGGTCGAGGGGCAGTCCAGGAGTGTGGTGAGGGCTCCAATGGGGTGGGGGAGGGTTGTCCAAGGGGTATACATGAGGGTGGAAGCTCCAATGGGGTGGGGGAGGGTTGTCCATGGGGTATACATGAGGGCGAGGGATCCAATGGGGTGGGGGAGGGCTGTCCATGGGGTATAAATGAGGGTGGATGCTATCTAGGGGGTGCGTTTTATATGTTATCTATGTACATGCTTAATTTTGATGTACTTCTATTTTTGTGGTACGATTTCATGATTTGTTTTCTGGTTGATTCTAGTGGAGAGAAGATGACTTCATTCTGTTTAAAAAAAATTGGGTTTATCATGTCGGTTATTTAATAACTGGCGTGATAAAATGCCTGGAAAATAGTTTATCATGTCGGTTATTTAATAACCGATGTGATAAAAGGACTGCAGAATGGTTTATCACGTCGGTTATTTAATAACCGACGTGATAAAAGGGCTAGAGAATGGTTTATCACGTCGATTATTGAATAACCGATATGATAAACGGCCTGGATAATGGTTTATCACATCGGTTATTGAATAACCGACGTAATAAACCGCCTCCCTCCGGTTTATCATGGCGGTTATATAATAACCAACGTGATAAACCCCCCTCCCCCTGTTTTTCACGCCGGTTTTATATGAACTGACGTGATAAACCACGCTCACCCTGATTTATCACGTCGGTTATTATATAACTGACGTGATAAACCCCCCTCAACCCAGTTTATCAGGTCGGTTCTATATGAACCGACGTGATAAACCCCCTCGCCCCTATTTATCACGTCGGTTGTTTAAGAACCGACATGATAAACCATTTTCCAGGCCGTTTATCACGTCAGTTATTCAATAACCGACATGAGAAACCATTCTTCAGGCCCTTTATCACGTCGGTTCTAAATTAACTAAAGTGATAAACATCACAATTTTATGTTTTTGACGTCAGTTTTTAAAAAACCGACGTCAAGAACCTTATTTATAACGTCACACGTATTAACGTCGGCTATAAACCGACGTAAAAAATTAAAAATAACCGACATAAAAAACGTTTTATGCACTAGTGATTACAGCGGAGGCACCAGCGGTACCACTACCCGATAAGCCACCAATGCTACCAGCCCCAGTGGTGGAGAGTGCATGCCACCTGAGCTTGTTGCATGAGTTTCAGAGACAGGGGCCGCCTAGGTTGAGCAGAGAGATGGATCCTCATGCTGTCGAGGATTTGTTGGAGGCTATCGTCAGAGTCTTCAGACTGGTAGGGACACTAGCAGATCTTATGGTGATCTTTGTCGTGAGTCTCCTGCACGCATCAGCAGGTAGATGGTGGAGCCTAATTCTCCAGGTGGACGATGAAGCATCTATTCTTTGGACGGACTTTGATAGCCTCTTCATCTCAGTGTTTTATCCATCCACACTCTGTGTGGTGTTCATCATGGAGTGACTACAGCTACGGCGGAGCATCAAGTCAGTAGCATAGTACTCTATGAGATTTACCGACCTCTCGTGCTATACCACATACATAGTTCAGGACCCATTCCTATGGGGTCGGACCTTTGAGCGGGGGCTGAGGGATATGATCAGAGCTTTGATGATTCCCCTCAACATCCCGACGTAGTCGGGGGTTCTGGATCGAGCCCTGTTAGTGGAGAGCTTTCTCACCGAGCAACCATCCGTAGCGAGACCCACTGTAGTACGACACAGAGTGGAGTCTTCTACAGCAGGTTGTCGACAGATGACGCAGGGGTCTATGAGGACCAGGCTGTCAGGTGGGTGACCACAGGATACAAGTTCAGCTGTGTGGGGAACACGACATACATCCAGCCTTACGAGGAGCAGACAGTTCTATGCATGTGGTGGGTAGGGCCACATGGCTCGTGATTTCCTGACTCGCCATGAAGACGATAATCAGACAGTGGAGGGACCTCCCAGGAAGAGGGAAAGGTTCGACCGTGGCGGTCCGCAGGGAGCAGGCGGATGAGGCAGAGGAGATTGTTGAGCAGTGGGTGGTGGGCGATGTTATGAGGCTCTACCACCACCACCCCCAGGAGGTCCACCCCGACTATAGGGAGTTGGAGAGAAGAGGCAGGCTCAGCTCCAGGTAGCAGAGGCTTACAACCACGGCGCACCCGAGGTGATTCGAAGTACTATCTGTGTCTACTCTTCCCTTGTTGTAGTTCTTATAGACATTGGTGCGATTCAATATTTTATTTTCGGTGCCCTTGTTCAGAGCTCTGAGATTCTGACAGAGCCGTTTTCTCAATCCTTACGGCTAGAGACTCCTATAGGAGTAGACTCAACGATTACGCACTGGTGCCGGCAGTGTGAGATTACTCTAGGCGGTGAGAGCTTTAGCTGGGATCTTCTTGTAGTGGCGTCGAGGCCTTATGATTTCAACTTGGGTATGGACTTTTTATCTACAGTCCATGCTCAGATCAACTATATTTAAGTGCAAGGTACTGTGTGTCCGCACGGATGGGGACAAGTTCACCTTCACCGGTGAAAAGGGATCCTTCGTAGCACAGGATGAACTTACACAGAGGATAGGGCAGCCGATCCCACATTATTTGGATGGTATCATCCTCATATTACTTGATGTGCGGAGTCCAATATTTCCTATTGTGGTGGATCAGTATGTGGACGTTTTTCCAGATGATGTTCCAGGACTACCTCCTCGGAGGGAGGTAGAATTATACATAGACATGTACCCCATGACATCACTGATATCTACACCAGCATATCAGATGGCTCCCGCTGATCTTCGTGAGCTACATGTACAACTGGAATACATACAAAGGAATGGATTTATCCGACCCAGTGTTTCACCATGGGCTTCTCCAATTCGATTCACCAAGAAGGCGAATGGGAGCTTGCGACTATGTGTCGACTACCGTAGCATGAACTAGGTGACCGTGAGGAACAAGTATCCGCTTCTAAGGATCGATAACCTCCTTGATCAGCTCAAGGGAGAACGTTGGTTATCAAAGATAGAACTCAGGTCAGGCTATCATCAACTCCGATTTCGGGATGGGGATGTGCAAAATATGACCTTCAGGTGTCGGTATTTCCACTATGAGTTCTTGGTCATGCACTTCGGTGTGACCAACACTCCAGCAGTTTTCATGAGTCTCATGGACAGTATCTTCCATCCCTAACTCGATCGGTTTTGTCATAGTCTTCATTGACGACATACTGATTTACTCGACAACCGAGGAAGAGCATTCCTACCACTTACAGATTTTACTGGATACACTCCAATAGCACTAGCTGTATGGTATGCTCTCGAAGTTCCAGTTCGGGCTTCGAGCAGTTCACTACTTGGGGCACGTCATCTCATAGGCGGGAGTTTATGTGGATCCCTTGAAGATCGAGGCAGTACATTCTTGGGAGCCACCCAGGAGTGTGACAGAGGTGTAGAGTTTCCTAGGTCTGACTGTGTTCTATTGGTGATTTGTGCCTGACTTCTCAAGAGTTTCAGCACCGCTTATAGCCTTGACGAAGAAGGGGAACCACTTCATGTCGTCTGATAGATATTAGGAGAGCTTTGAGGATGTATGGTAGAGATTGATCAGTGTGCCCATCTTGAGGCTACTGGAGGAGGTCATAGGGTATGTAGGTTACTTTGACACATTAGGGAATGTACTTGGGTATTTCATGATGCTGGATCGAGAAGTGATCACTTACGGTTCACGACAGTTGAGGTGGCACAAGCAGAACTACGCTACCCATGACCTAGATATATAAGCAGTGGTCTTCGCCCTGAAGATCTAGTGGAACTATCTCATGGGCGAGCGATTTACAGTTTACTCTGAACACCAGAGTCTCAGGTACATTTTCTCGCAGAAGGACCTGAACCTGAGATAGCAGCGATGTCTTGAGTTCCTCTACAATTATGACTTTGAGATTGACTATACTATTGGTAATGGGAACGTTGTGGTTGATGCTCTTAGCAGGAGATCGTGCATTCAACTACTTGGAGAGGTGACAGAGTAGTTATCTACTTTGCAGATATCCTTAGTGGATTGAGATGGGTCAGCCAATCTTCCGTCCCTCACAGTCACTCTTATACTAATTCAGTGGGTATTAGAAGAACAGCGTGGGGACGTTGACTGTGAGGCGCAACGTGCTCAGATATCCCCAGGGCAGGCACCCGATTGATTTTCTGAAGGCGGGGAGCATGCCATCCTCTTCATGGGACATACCATGGTACTAGTTACACTGCAGGAGGAGGTGACGAGGGAGTTACACACTTCCCCTCTAGCAGTACATACTAGAGTAGAAAAGATGTACCATGACCACAGACGATAGCACTGGTGGCCGGTATGAAGAAGGTTGTGACAGAGTTAGTTTCTCGATGCCTCACTTGTCAGCACGTGAAGGTGGAGCACCAGGTACCTGCAGGCATGGTACATCCCTTAGAGTCCCCGGAGTGGAAATGGGACGGGATATCCATGATTTCTTGACCGGGATCCCACATACTTCCAGAGGAAACGACACCATCTCGGTTATCGTAGACGGACTCACCAAGTCGGCCCACTTCTTACAGATTAGAGAGCAGGGCTCAATAGAGATCTTGGGACGCCTCTATGTTTAGGAGATCATACGACCTCATGGTGTTCCATCATCATTCATCTCTGATCAAGACGTTCGATTTACATCCAGTCCTTGGAAGGGGTTACAGGAGGCTTTCCGGACGTAGCTACACCTGAGCATTGCCTTTCACCCACAAACAGATGGCCAGATAGGGAGGACCATTTAGACATTCGAGGACATGCTCCGTGCATGTGTCATTGAATTTGGACCCAGCTGGGAGGATCACCTACCTTTGCTGGAGTTCTCATAAAACAACATCTACCACTCCACTATCGAGATGTCACCTTACGAGCCACTATACAGCCGACCATACAGATCACCTCTATGCTGGACTGACCCTGGGGAGTCATCACTCGTAGGACCAGAGATGGTTCAGGATATGACGAATAAGGTACAGATCATCCAAGAGGGGATGAGGACTACACAGAGCAGACAAAAGTCCTATGCTGATAGAAGGCATAGACCACTGTAGTTCGAGGATGGAGACCACATTTTCATACTGGTCTCACATCGGCGTGGGTTGCCTAGATTTGGCCAGGGTGGCAAGTTATCTCTTCCCTTCATCGGGCCTTTTAATGTTTTCAGTAGGACAAGAGAGGTGGCTTACCACATGGCCCTTCCACCTCAGCTTCACCGGGTGCATGACCTCTTCCACATATCTCAGCTGAGGAGATATGTGCACAACCCGATGCATATCATCGACCGTGGGGAGCTATACATCGATGATGGGGTGAATTTTGCGGAGGTCTCGGTGGAGATCGAGGATCGACAGAAGCGGACCTATATGGACGGTTGATACCTCTGGTGCACATTCGTTGGTAGCACAGAAACCTCCATGAGAGCACATGGGAGCAGGAGGCTCAGATGCATTCTCAGTAACCTCATTTGTTCCCCTAGTTTATGTTGTAGATTTATGGGGACATAAAGCCCTGATGTGGGAGTAATTTAAAGACCCGTAAATTTCATTGAAATTTTTCTATAATAATTAGAATTTCACAAGTCTGTGACTTCTAACGGAACATGATTCGAAGGCCCATTGTGCCCGGAATCAATTTCTGATGTTTAGCTTGGGTACGTTTAGTGAACGAACGGGCGTGTTTTTCTAGATTTTGAACTGATGCATTGAATTAAAAAATGAGGGCACCGAAGAACTCGTAGTGCCGACAATTTATTAAGGGTACACTTACCGTAGTTGCGTTTTCAATGAAGGAGAAGTTAATTTTGGGGGTTTATTTAAGAAGTAAATAAAAATTGTTGGAACAATTTTTATTTTATAAGGTGGTTATTATCTCCCAAGGGTAGTTAAGGGTGGGTCTTTCAGCCAATTGACTACCCATGTTTGGATTTTAGAGTGGTGGGGCCCACCCGATACCCACCATTTACTTTCCACCAAACACATTAATAACCCCTCTTAAATTGTAAAACCCCCCATTTAATTGTTAATGCGTTTAAATTAATGGGGATCTTCCCTCTCCCATCCTTTAAATCAATGGTCAACACGTTAGTAAATATGGTGATTTAATACTGGAGTTTCGTTGCAAGTGTAATTAAATAACAGGAGGAGCCTATTATTTAATTAAGGGGGAATAGCGTTGTTGGCTAAAGGAAGATTGGGGGGAGAGATCTTGAGAATTGGAAGAACATCGGTCCCCAATGAAGAATGCTGGCCTACGATTAAGAATGAATAAGAACGCCTATTCCTTGATGATCGATGACGAGCCACCCATCCTCTTCAACACAACAAGAGAGGAGACACCGCTCCCTCCTCAGCGCGCTCCGATGATGCCTATGTTCCCTTTCCCCACGACACTGACGTTCGACATCTTTTGTTGAGGTAGGGGATTTTGTATAAACTTCATTATGTGATTTTTATACCCTTGGCAAGGCATGCAACTTTTTTGGTGATGTTTAGACCCACGGACGCAGTGGGTGGGGACTAAGGAACATGTATGAACCCACCAATACTTTTTTATTGATGTGAAGAATAATTAGAGATGGAAAAGTGGGGCTGAAATGGCGATTGAAGGCCTTCACAGTGATGTACGGATTCTGAGGAGACTACGGGTGCAGATGGTAGCAAAATCGGACAATTAGAATGACTCTGGTGGCACACGGAAGTTCCCAGCGGCGCGGGGTGCCGGTGCGGCGGCGCCGATGGTCAGAGGCAGCGACCGACACCGGACAGCCGCCTGGAGGCGGCGGCGCCCCGACACTCTGCCGACCGGAGCCTTCTGTAGCTAATGCCACAAAAGTGTGGGCTGCATCCCGCGGCCGTGTAGGATTCAGGTGAGCAGCAGTGCCACCCTGGCGCCCCCCCCCCCCCATCGGCTCGTTGGCCGAGCCAGTGTGCCCCCCGACCGGGCTGGGTCGGGTCACACGGATCGGGTCGTGCCCATCCGGGCCAGGCCATGCACTACCAGTCTGAACCCATACTCGGGTCGGGTCGACCCTAGTCAGGGCGACCCGGGGGGGGGGGGGGGTGGGTTGGGCCAGGTTGGGCCGGGCCCAGACCCCCCACATCGGACCGTTTACGGTCTTTTACCCATAACATGATCTATGGACCTCCGATCGATGCACCATTAGTTTTTTAGTAATATTTGGATCTAGAAGGTCATTTCAGTATATTGAACATGAGGTTTCGGCAAAGTTTTGGTATGGCCAGGTTGGTTCGAACCAGAAACCAACCGGGCCCTTGGAGCAGAAACGATTATAACATAAGTATTGGACGTCCGTTTGACGTTCCATCAAATGCGTTGAAATAATTTTTTCGAGATGGTTCTTTTGGATTATTCCACTTGAGGTTAGGATGCAGTTGGATTATGTTCGGGATAGTTTTAGTATAATAACCAACCGGGCCCCTGGAATGAAAAATCTAATAACTCTCATACCGGACGTCCGATTGACGCGCCGTCCGTCGCGTTGGGTTTCGTTTGAAGAGATGGAACTTCGAGATACATCAACTATGGACTTCGGGACTGTTAATGTATTGACTCTTTTTCTCAAGGAGAAGAGCCTCCCAGATTTTAGTATATTGTGTGCGGAAAACCTATAGCTCGTTGTGACTGCATCGACTACTGTACTGGAATCCTTAGTTGGTTCGACGACGATTACTACCATACCGGGTCAGGCCGGGCCCATACCCCCCACTTCGGACCGTTTACGGTCTTTTACCCATAACATGTAATATGGACCTCTGATAAATGCACCATTAGTTTTGTAGTAATATTTCAATCTAGAAGTTCGTTTCAGTATATTACACTTGAGGTTTCAGCAATGTTTGGGTATGGCCAGGTTGGTTCGAACATGAAACCAACCGAGCCCTTGGAGCAGAAATGATTATAACATAAGTATCAGACGTCCGTTTGACGTTCCATAAAATGAATTGAAATAATTTTGTTGATATGGTCCTTTTGGATTATTCCACTTGAGGGTTGGATGCAGTTGGATTTTTTCGGGATAGTTTTAGTTTAAAAACAAATCGGGCCCCTGGTACGAAAAATCTAATAACTCTCAGACCGGGCATCTGATTGATGCACCGTCTGTCGCGTTGGGTTTCTTTTGACGATATGGAACTTCAAGATACACCAACTATGGTCTTTGTGACTTATGATGTACTGAATCTTTTTTCTCAAGGAGTGGACCCTCCTAGAATCGAGCATATTGTGTGCGGAAAACCTAGAGCTCACTGTGACTGCATCGACTACTATACTGGAATCCTCAGTGGGTTCGACGACGACTACTACCATACTGGAATCCTCTGTGGGTTCAACAGAAATGACTACTATTCTTCTATCCTCTATGGGTCTAGCAGTATTAACCTAAGTACTTGTATCCTTTGTTGGTCTGACAGAGTTGCTGGTCTTGTATCTTGTAAGTGTCCGACAGCTTAGCTGGACTTGTATCCTGTGTGGTTCTGACAGCTTAGATGAATTAGTGGCTACATCTGATCATCTCTATCACTATACGAATGATGTATACACGTATGAGTTGATTCTTGGATTCAATCATTATCATCGATGTTATTGACTTTCTTTCCTGTGTGGACTGGGTTGTGTTTTTCCTGTGTGGACTGGGTTGTGCTTTCCAATGTGGACTGGGTTGTGTTTTCCTGTGTGGACTGAATTGTGATTGGGCTCGAGAGTTGGAGCTGAATTGTAATTGATGACATAGGTATATGTATGGGAATATGAATAAGTAGATTCGTTTGATACTTCATGATAATATCTTTCCTTTGTGGTTTATCCTTCATGGATTCTGAGAGACCTTCGGGGTCTCGGAGTCCCTACTGAGTAGCGTATACTCACCCCTACACGGGCTACACTCGCACTACATTGTGTTCGATGCAGACACCGGACATCACAGATCGAGGTGGAGGCTTCTGGAGCTGGATGGTACCCGGAGGTGGACCAGTTGGCAGGGCATACACGGAGAGGACGGCCAGACCCGATGAGCTGAGGAGACTATCTTTACCAACCCTTCATGTGGGATTTCCATAGGATGACTCTGTGTTGTAGTTTTACATACTACGGTTTTACATTCCTTTCAGTTGTGCTGTAATTTCAGTTGGGTTTGTATACTGGCCCATTTACTTTTCAGCACTTACCTTGTTCCCAGTTTTACATAGTGCTTTCGTCATTTGCATACTCTATTGTGTTTGTTTACTTTTTAAAGGCAATGCCTTCCCTTTTTCAGGATTTATGCCTTTTGTGCTAGTCACCGGCCCCTGGCCTATGGATGGTGGTATTGGGGTAGTCACGACATGGGCCCTGAGGATGGGTCGTGACATATTTACTTACGAATGCACCCTAGTGGCGCACCCCAGTTTAAATCACAAGGAGTCCATTTACAACACATATTTTATCTATTATTACTATTATAAACAAACTAATATAAAAAAAATAGTAATATTACTGTGGGGATTGAAGTGCAAGAAAAATAAATAATATATATATATATGAAATGTAATGTATAATTATGTTTTTAAGAAAGAAAAAATCAATTTTTCTCAGGTGTTTACATTGTTTGAAATGATTGTTTAAAATTATTTTCAATAATTAATTTACTGTATTGATGAAGACCAATCACAATGAGCACTATAATTTGTAAATTCATTACACCATTTTGATGTGGTTGAATATGGGGTAATTCTCTTCATTAAGAAAATTGGGAGACCTCCTAATTAACCATCACAAACAATGCAATGCTCCACCATATGCAACACAAAATATAGTAAAGGAAGGATAATGATACACAAGAAGAAGAAAACTATGGTAGTGAAAATGAGGATACTTCTCAATGTAATTTGATTATCCACCACCAAAATTATCATAATTATATAATAAGACAAGAAAATGAAGCATAATAAACTCATTAAAAACACCATTCTATCCCTTGATCTATCACCAAGGTTAGTTCTCCATTTTCTATGGTGTTGAGAAGGGAACAGTGGTTAAGGAAACACATAAAATAAATCAAATATAAGAATAAGTTAAATAAAATTAATAAGAAAAATAACTACACATATATATATTGAAAATATAAAAAACAATTAAAAAACGTAAACTCCACCTTATTCTTCAAGATTGATTCCTCTTGAAATGGGATATGATATACATATTTATAGCGAGAGGAGGTCAAATAATTCACTCTAAATGTATGCTCCATGTGTTTCTACATGGATTCACCATCTAATGTCTGAATTTTTAGTATGATTATCCATTAATTTTTTTTCTTAATGTCTAATGGGATTAGGTTCAAACTTTTTACATCATTGACCACTAAAAGAAAGAGTTATGGTCTTTTTCCTCGGAGAAATTTAATATATCAATGTAAAAACTCAAATTATAATTCTTCAAATTTGAAATAAATAATGACATTAAATACACAATATTAAACCATGGAATGATTCAAAAAAGATATTGAAAAATTCATTGCACATAGCATTGCAACATTTAGAACAATTTGTACAAGTTCTTAACTATATATTATTTAATTATATAATGAAATCATTTCTACCTGAATAGACCTTTTGTCCTCCACATGTTATAACCACACAATGACTGCCTTAATGGACAAAACGTTCCTTAAATCTCATCATGAATGTGAAAAATTGAGTCATATTCTATATCCTAGTGTAATAATTGAACATAGAAATATATAACCAGTTTTATTCCTCAATTACAAAATTTGGGTCCACTCTACTGGATATAACATCTTTCTACAATAGATTATTTATTGGGGCCTCTATTTGTTGAAATTAATACTTAGACCAATTGAAAAATATTTAACTAACGTTACTAGGATTCCTAAAGATAGATAACTTGGTTTTTATCAATAGAGTAAAATATATGACCAAAATAAACAAGTTATTATATGTAGAAAAAAATCCCGAATTAGGTTATTTTCATTTAAGCTAAAAATAATTAAAAAAAATTAAACATGAAGATTTACCATTAAATTACACCATTGTGGGATTATAAACAATTATTTACATACTTAAATTTCTTAAAATATTGGATTTATCACTCCCTCAGACATATCCATTTCACTACTGGGTTGTCCTCACATATCTTAATAAAAATCCACACAATAATAACAAAATGATAAATCATCATTGATATTTTTCAAAAAAAACTCCCTCATATGTATTCTATAAATTACAATACCATTTCATTTTCATTCATAACAAATTATGTCTTTCCGCCGTTTAAATATATCCATTAAGTAATCACTACCAACCTCACCTTGAAATTCATGTTACACTTCACTCAGGAGAAATTGAATCTGATGGTATAATTTTTCTTGGAAAATGCATGTATAACCACATTATCATTACAATAATACTCTCTAAAATATGTTAAACATGATGAAATATTCAATTATGAGGACTATTTTATGTGGATTTTTTGGGATAGGGTTAGTGGGAAAATGATTAAAAAAATTTAATGTCACAAAGGGGAGGTTTAACACTGGAGTGTAATGAATCAATAATCAATTGAAAACATAGGATGAACGTCACACAAAACCACATGAAAGTGTTTAACAGAACTACATATCTTTTTTGACATGTTAAATAATCCATTAAATGATTATAATTAATAAAATCAACCTTGTTCTCTACCTTTTTCATTTATTATTTCTCCATAATTGTAAAGCATTATTACTATTTTCATTATAGTTTGATTCTGTTTCATGGAGGATGAGTGAAAATATAATAAAAATATTTAATGAAAATTCATAACTATTATTTATAGAGGTACATAAGTCATAAAAGGATGAACATACATAAATTCAAGCTAATATTCATTTTTTGGAAGGAGAAATGGTCGAATCAAATTAATAATAATGAAATGATGACTCAATTGAAAATTTCTCATTATCCACTACCCAAACTGATGAAACACACCTCACCCCCAAATGAATCAAATACCAAATAAAACAAAATAATGCTCCATCCCCCACACTCAAACACGAAATATACATAAAAAATTCCAAGATTGGAAGTGGGTACAATAAAAAATAGCTTGTAATGTGTCTTAAACCTATATAGAAATTCATGATATTTAGGGTATAAAAAATGAAATATATAAATTTGGGTATTATGATAAAATGTATAATTCCAAATATATGAATCATTAATATGAAAAATATTCAATTAAATAAATTTTTTTGAAAGAGAAAAATTTATAATTCTACTTGCCATACAAAATCCATGTTTCTCTCAAGAAAGTGTGGGTATTATAAAGAATATTTCAAAATGATTCTGTATAAATCATAGGAAATAAAAAATATTTTTATGTGGGGTTTCATGGGAATGGATTTTAAAAATTAGTCATATTCAATAACATTATTGATAATCGAATAGAAGGAAATTGTTTATCACATCAGTAATCATTTAAAATAAATTTCTTCAAAATTCATTTCAATTTTATAAAATATGATATATTAATATTGAAAAAATATATTCACTAATGGAAAATAATACAAAAAAATTATAGGGGGAAAATATTAGCCAATAGGAAGAAAAAAAGTTGGTTGATTCTCCCCCCACACTTAGATTCAACTACCCCTCATTTCATCTCAACAAAAAAAAATCTAAGGAAAAAAACAACAGAGATGAAAGGATACTACTTAATATTATTTTCTAATGGATGCCATCAGTTATTCTCATAAAAATTTCCAATTTTCATATAAATCATGAAATAAATCAGAAAAAATTATGGAAAAAAATATGAAGGGAAAAGAGGATAGAACATGGCTTGGACCCCATGCGGGTTCAAGGTTTTTAATGCCCCTAGTTTGGAAGTGGCACTATTTAATGACCAATATTATGGTGGATGGGGTTTATTTGTTTACAAATTCCACATTTTTGTCTCCCATCATCCATAAGTATATTTCAAGAGTGATATCCCCCAATTAAAATATTGTTAGACACAACCCCAATAAGATAGTAAAGAATGATGTTGAGGTGATTATGTAGAGGGAAACGAATATGAAGGTGGTCCCAATTTTATTAATTTGGAGGATTTGTGTCAACTTGTGTTTAAATTAGTATAATACGATGAATCTTCTCATCTATTTCACATCCATCAATTAATTATTCATATATGTCTTGTTTTGTTCCACTATTATCATTTTCACCACTATATAACTCGACTAGCTCCACCATTTTCATCTCAACAAAAATATATTCTTTATGATCTCATATAGGGCATGTATTATTAGTGATGTTTCAAAAAAATCTGAATAATAGAGGTTAGTAATAAATTTATCAACAATAATGTTTTAATAATGATATGTATTAGAAATTAAACATCCCCAAAAACATTCCACTTCAGAATCCTTTTCCTTCGGTCGGGAAATTGAGAATTGATTTGGTGGAGGGGGATGTGGATGATAAAATATAGAACAAACCTCACCAATGTATTTTTGAAATTTTTCTGGAACAAAAATTTTATTATCCTTATATATTAATATTATTATATTCCATCTATAAGACATTAACATCATTAAATTTTATGGACAATACTGCAACCCACTTTATTGGTTTATTGAAAACATGGAAATTATATTAAAAAATCAATGCATTTTCTTCCATTTTTAGTGAATTATATATAATTTGAATCTCCCAAAATTTATTCCTATTATACATGTCTGTAATAGGCCGTGCATATGAAAAATCTGTAATTTAATCCATGAACTAAAAAAAATAATTAAATACAATGAATTATTATTCTTAAATATTTTAATTTTATTAAGAAAATAATGTCTATATGTATGGGGCCTCGCTAAAAATGATGAAAAATTGAAAATAATGATTGTTAGTGAAACATTATTAAATAAATTATTTATTTACCTAATAAAAAACACTAGAAGCACATCGTAATGTTGATCACAAAGAGGACTCTTTCAAGACACATTTTTTTCTATTGTCACTATTATAAACTCACTAATATAAAACTAATATAAATATAATGGTGGTTTAATTGAAATAAATGAAATATAAATAATATATATATATATGGAGTTTAATATATAATGTTGTTAGCAAGAAAGAAGGAAGAAATTGTTCTTATGAGTTTATAGTGGTTAAATCATTTTTAAAATTATTTCTCAATATTCAATACAATGTTGTGATCAACACGTGTCACACTACACCTTCTCATTTATAATGTCAACACGCCATTAGAAGAAATATTCATATGGTGCAGTGATGTTCCATAAGAAAACTAATATAAATCTTTTTGGACCATCACAATTAATTCAATTCCCCACTATATGCATGACACAAATAGTGAAGGGAATGTAATTGATAAATGAGGATATTTACTCTGTGACAGATAAAATAGGGTGAATGCTCACTATAATAAATTTTACCACCACTAAAATACCTAAAATTAAATTAATAGATATAAAGAAAGAAATGAAAAATAAACTCATTCAAAACACCAGTCATTCCATGAATCAAGGATCGTAGTTAGTTCTCCATTTTTAGTAGAGTTGAGAATAAAACAATGGGGGAAAAACATATAAAATAAAATAATTATGGGAAAAATATAAATGAACAAAAGTAGACCAAAATCAATAATCATATATTTATGGGGAGGGTGGTGAATTAATTCACTAAAAAAGTATCCTCCAAATATTTCATCATGGATTTCATATTATGCTGCCATTTTTTTATCACGTTTTTTTGGAATATAGTTCAATAATGTCAGTTTAGTTCACCATCCAAATTTCAAAAACATGGAACACCATAAGAATGTGTTATCTCCAACTTACTTCAATACATTTAATCTATTCCTTAGACTAGTCATATTTTATTTCATCAACCTACCATAAAATAATGACATTGAATCCACCAAATTCTAGCAAGGAATGATGTATGAATGAGGTTTAAAAATTTCTTGTTATTAACTACTAAATATTTCATACATGTAAGACATATGTTTTTAAAAGATATGATTTAAATACTAAATAAAATTGTTTATTCATGAAGAGTCCTTTAATCATCAACTATTTATAACTTCCCAAATACTACAATAATTAATTAAATTTCACATAAAACTAATGATGAATGTGTTAAAATGAGTACTCATCTACTTCTAGGTGGAAGAATAACTTTTTAAAATTTATAACCATAGTTATTCTTGAATTACAAAGGTGGGGTCTACACTGCTGGATAAAACATCTTTCTACGAAGATGTATTATTGGGCCTCCATATATCTAAATCAGGACTTGGACCAGTTGAAAAATATATTTCCCACCCTCAAGGTAATCTTGAAAAATGAATAGATAATTTTTAACAATAGAGTAATATATATGAATAAAATACTGATGTTATTAATAGCAGTAAAACGTCTTGAATTATGTATTTTTTTCATTTAATCTCAAAATACATCAAAAAACTAAAACATAACAATTTCATATAAAAACACTACGATGTTATTATAAATAGTAAATTATATAAGAAAATATGTGAAAATAATTTCATCATCACTCCTCCACACATAACCACTACACTCCGAGATAATTATCAAATATTCAAATCAAAATCCACAAAATAATCAAAATTGTGAAAAAAATCGATGATATTTTTCAAAACAAAATTCCATAGGGTATATTTTGTTAAAGAAATTCCATTTCCTTTCATTCCACACATTAAAATTATTTTCAACCTCATAAATCCATCCATGGACCAATCAAAACATACCTCACATTTAAATATATGTCAAATTTCACTCAAGAAAAATAATATAAGTAGTTATCCTCATAAATGGAAAATTTATTTATTAATATAGGATTGTGATAATTATAATCACTCCATAGTGTAAATCATGATATTTTTTCAATCATGAATAATTATTTCAGGTTTATTTTTTGGCATAACATATTGGGAAAATGAATGGAAACTTTTACTACCGAAAAGATAAACATTGACTCATATGTACAATGAATGAATATTCAACTAAAAACATAGGATGAACCTCACTCAAATATATTTGAAAAAGTGTAACAGAACACCAAACCTTTTTCTTGTGTCCTGGGACATGAGCCATTGATTTATTAATGTTAATGAATGTAACTTCCTGATATTTTTTTAGATTGCTTCTTTTTAATTTCATTGATGTGTTTTGTTGAATGCTACAAAAATATTAGATTGAATTATGCACTAAACTGTATAATCTTGCTGTATACTCCATGCTTATCTTGGATTGTGTTACACTCAATAGTGACCGTCATTGATAGTTGGTGTTGTACACAATAACGAGTTTCAATAAACATCAATATCTTATTAAAATAGTATCAATGAATGGGATATAAATTAGCCATTACGAATAATATTCACCACATTTTTAATTTTATATAACATTTACATTCATCTTATGTATTTTCTAAAACATGATATAAGAACGCATTAATCTTTTCAAATAAAAGACCTATTCTTCAAAAAATAATGTGTCACCACCTTTTGATGGCACGGCATCTTTTAATCTAGTTTTTAATACTATTATATATTCTATAGGACAAAATAAAATTTTTCTTCAGAAATGTAATTTCAATATTTTACATGGCTTAAATTTTGTTATTTTTCTATTGAAATTCATATTTCGATGAACAGTGAAAAATATTGCATTTTAATTCAAAACCACGTTTTTCTCTAATTTATTTTTATTGTTAGATTATATTTTAAATTGATTTTAATGTTTAATTTTATTATGTTTTTATAATTTAATCAAATTTTGGTCATTTGATGTAGTTTTACATTGAAATTTGACATAAACACATGACAATGTTTTGATAAGTTTTTTTCCTTTTTAAAACCCACTTTTTGGTTTTTATATTGGGAATTAATTTTAAATTTATTTCTTCCAATTCTATGTTTTTTATTATAAATGATGGATTCAATATTAGGAATCATTGTGCCCAAATTATTTTAATATGTACCTTTTATTTTTTTGGATATTTTGAATAGTAACTACTATAATTTTATTTACCACAATTAAAGGTAAATAAATTAGGGTATTTAATAATATGATAAAGATAATAAAATTACCCAATCACCAGAAAAAATCAAATTTAGTATATTAAAATGAATAAATATCACCTATGGGTCGAAATTTCTTCAAATAATTTACTTTTTTCCATGAAAGTGATTTAATTATAATTAAAAAAGAAGGTCGCAATATGTCACTCTCATATATCTTATAGGTATTATAATTATAATATTGTTATAAAGATGATAACACATAGAACATAAATATTATATATAAATATAGTAAAATTTTATTCATTAGGTGAATTTATTTATAATTTCTAAATTTTAAATAATTACCATTAACGATGATACAATATTGATATATAAATTATTTTATTCATATAAATATCAAATTACGAGTCATAAAAATATTAAAATAAATATAATAGGAAATAATGATGTACTTTAGGAAATTTATAAGTGACTATGGGATGTTAGGAGTGCATTAAATATTTTGGTTAGAATTTATCTTCTCTGTGAAATTTATTTAATCTCAAAAAAATTAATAGTGTCAAAATTCACACTATTGATATTTTATAAAAATAAAATATTATTAAATTATTTAAAAATCGACAAACAAATATTTAAAATTACAAATTTAAAATTATATGGTCTAAAATCTCATAAAGTATCAAATTATGCATAATTCACAACACAAAAGAAATTTTTTTACCCATTTATTATTTAAAATTCTGTTACAACATGAAAATTAAATATATTAAATAAGGATAAATCAAAATAATATTTTTCAAAATAAAATCAAAACATGTCCAAATTTTATTTAATGATAGTATTTCCACCCAAACACATCTAGTATTTTAAATAATCCACTTTAAAAGCATTTTTATTAAAAATTTAACTTTTATTAATTTAATAGTTCTAAAATTTCATAATGTTCCCCTCCCCTCTCTTAATAAAGGGAACTCATCCTTCTCTTTCAATCACTCCTTGAAAGCAATTTGATAAGACAAAACCTAACCAATTCTCCTCAAAACATCCATAAAATAATCCTAGAGTCCATCCTTTGTTATGAAATCCATCTTAAGGTGGAATTTTGTGCATACCAAAAAGAGATACATGAAGAAGAGGTAATTATTTAATCACCTCTTTCCAAATTCTGTTGTTCTTCTACTTCAAATTATTATGTTGTTTCCATTTTTTTTGTGAGGTAGTGCTTTGGTCAAAGACCAGAGTACAATTTATTAATAAACAAAACATGGTTACAAGAGGCGAAAAGATGGGATTTTTTTACAATCTCTATCAAAAAGGTAAAGTAAGTCAGAAGGAATAGAGTCCATCCAAGTCATGCGCTGATGAACTCCTTTGTTGGAAAGAGCATCAGCAACAACATTCTCTTCCCGGTAGGCATGAGTAGCTATATAGTCCATCCCATGTAGCAAATTCAGACAATTCATCCAACATGTGGTAAGAGTCCAGGCCAGATGGATGTTGCCATTCCAGATGGCATGAATGATAGTGGTTGAATCACATTCTATCCAGAGCTTTCTTCAACCTCTTTGAAGTGAAAAATCAACAGCATGAATGACCCCCAACATTTCCGCCTCCAGAGAAGAAGAGTTACCACAACCAACATAGAAGTAGCCCTGACACTGCCCAGCTGAGTCTCTGAAGATGTCACCACAACTGGCAGGTCCTGGGTTGCCTTTGGAGGTGCCATCGACATTCACTTTAGTCCATCCTGGCATTGGAGATTGCCATAATACTTCCAATGAGTGTTTGGGCTTTGGGTAGATGCCAGGAACACGGAGCTGTCGAAGAATCACAAAGTCACCAACTGAGTTGTTACAGCAGTCTTCTTGTATTGAGGCAGCTTCATGAACCGCCAGTAGAATCCGAGATTTCCCTGCATTTAGATTGAGATGGTGATTATTGTGAATGAGAGCATTTCTGACGTACCAGATCTCATGAAGAAGCTCCACCACTGCCGCCAGGAAAAGGTTTTTTATCTGCGTAGAAATATCATATCTAGTACAATTTTTTCTAAACAAGGAAATTGAGTCAGTAAAGAACCATCTATAATTAAATAAATCAGAAATATAATTCCATTGAGCAGAGGCCGTCGTGCAAGATAGAAAGAGATGATTGGAATCCTCCCTATGTTGATTACACAGGCGACACTTAGAACAGAGTTGAATACCAAAATTTTGTAGACAGGTTTCCGTTGGTAGTCTATTATGGGAAATGCGCCAAATAAGGGTGAGCCTAGAAGGTTTAATCCAGGGTTTGTTAAAATGATTCACCCATAGGAATCTAGAGTCATTATCAGAGAAATTATGCTTATAATAATTATTTGAATCCAGGATGCCATTGGTAGAAGGCTCCCAAACAAGGAAATCACCATTTGGAGAAAAAAGATGATTGTCAATAATTTGAGCAATATTGTCAGGGAGATCATGATGGTGAGATTGCAAAACCTCCTTTATAGTCTGATTAATATCTTCAGGAGGATTATGAGAGGGTAACAAGGATATCAGAGGGGTACCACACCAATTGTCACACCAAAAAATAATGGAAGAATCAGCACTGATGATCCATATAGAATTTATCATGATCCTATGATAAGAGTCCCGGATAGAGGGCCAGATGGATGAGTTGATGAAATTAAGATTACCATTTAAAATCATAAAGAGGAATCTATGGTGCAGGAATTCAGTAGCCTTAGAAGTGGAGTTGATAATGTGACAAGTGAGGCGGGCCTGAAGAGCATCATTGAACAGATTTAGATTTTTTATGCTAATACCACCATTAGCAATGGGTTTACAGCAAGATTTCCAAGGTATTGTAACAAGATTCTTTTTAAAAATGCTTCCAGACCAAATGAAGTTTTTAATATAAGTGTTAATTTTTTTTAAAACGTTGATGGGCCATTTATAAACCATGAAGGAATAGACCATTTTAGAAACAATGGTTGATTTAACCAAACAAATTCTCCCAGCCATGGAGAGAGTTTTCCCTTTCCATTTATCGAGTTGATTTGTGATTTGATCAATGATGTTAGCAAAGTAGGTTGCTTTGGGCCAACACCAAAATATTGGAACTCCCAAATAGTTGAAGGGCAAGAAACCCTCTTTAATACCCAGATAGGTGGTGATATTAGATTTCCTTCTTACAGGAAAATTTTTTCCAAAAAAGATATACGATTTGTCCCAAGAAATTGCTTGCCCAGAGATTTTTTCATAGTGAGAAATCGCTTGCTTAAGAACATGCATATTTTTTTTATCTGCTTTTATGAATAAAATAATATCATCAGCATATAAAAAGTGGGTAGGGGCATTTAAATTCCTGGAAACTTGAATAGGTTTATGCATATGTTGATCAACCATCTTGTTAAGAAGTCTTCTTAGGTAATCCTCAGCAATAACGAAAATGATAGTAGAAAGAGGATCACCCTACCTGACGCCCTTTGAGCAATTGAAAAAACCTCTAGGGGTACCATTAATCAGGATAGAGATATAGGCTGAGCGAAAGAGAGTCTTAATTCTACCAATGAAAGAATCATTAAAGCCAATGTTTTTTAGAACTTTGAAGATAAAATTCCAGTCAATGGTGTCAAAAGCCTTTCTGATATCTAGTTTGATGGCCACATTGCCCCCTCTTGTGCTTCTATTTAAACTGTTGGTACATTCTGAAGCAAGACAGATACAGTCTTGGATAGACCTACCATTAATAAAACCAAATTGGTTCCAAGAGACGATTTTATTGCAGATAAAAGCAAGTCTATTAGCAATAATTTTAGTAATAATTTTATAGATAGTGTTAATCAGAGAGATGGGTCTGAATTTGTGAATCTCAGAAGCATTCTCAACCTTAGGAATTAAGGATAGAAATTGATCATTGATTCCATGAGGTAGATATCCGTGGGTGAAAAAGTTTTTAACAAGGTTACAAACATCATTGTGAATTATATCCCAATGTTTTTGGAAGAAACCATTATTGAATCCATCCGGACAGGGAGCACAGTCAGGATTAAGACCAAAGACTGTGTCTTTGATTTCATGTTCAAGAGGGATGCTTAAAAGAGTCTCATTCTCTTGTTCATCCACCATTAATGGAATAATATCCGGTTCAAGATCAATATTTATATCAGGACCATTAAAAATGCTATAAAAGTATGAGGTGACATGGTCCGCAATTGATTCTTTAGAATCAATGATCAGGTCATTTTTAATGAGCATAGTTAGAGGGAGGTTGACCATTCTAATTATTTGAAGACAGTTATATAATTTTGTATTTCGATCACCATCGGTCAGCCATTTAGTCCTGAACGTTTGTTTACAAATATTTTCCTTGAAAGTAAGAAGGGAATTACGTTTAGAAGAGATATTAGCTTCCAATTGAGGATCCATATTTAAATATGAGTTTGTGTTCTAAGTTTGGATACGATTGAGTTCCTCTTCAAGATAGGATATATCAATATAAATTTGTGTATTAGAATTTTTTCACCAACCTTTCAGTGCCTGTTTGAGAATTTTAAATTTGCGTAAACATGCAAAAGGATCATTATGATATTTCATGGAGTTCCAGGTTTTATCGATAAAGGTGACACATTCAGAGTTCGAGGACCAAGTGTTATTAAATTTGAATGGGATGACAGGCTTTCAATCATTCGTAATAATTCTAACAAGGATAGGATGATGATCAGAGTAGAGCCTCGAAAGGGTTACACTGGTTATTTTGTCCCAGTTTTCAAGAGTCTTCATGTTGACAAAAGCTATGTCAAGTTTACTAGAAACGTTTTTGTTGTGATGCATCCTATACCAAGTGTATTTAGAACCAATTAGAGTGATTTAAAAAAGGTTAGAGTCATCAATAGTAGAATTAAATTCCTTAGTTGAAATAGAAAGATGTGAGGGTCCTATTTTTTCGGAGGGGGAAAGGATGGCATTGAAGTCACCCAAAACCACCCAGGTTCATGAATGTTTTTTTCCATTTCAAAGAGTCAATGCCATAAAGGTCTCCTATCCTGGTATCTATTCTTGGCATAATCCAAAGTGAAAAAGATATGCCGACTATTACACAAGAAATAACAGGTAAGTTGATGTTCAGAGGTTCTAAAAATGTTGACATTTTTAAAAGAGTTTTGGAAAAAAATCCACAAAGAGTCAAAATGAGGACTACATTTACAAGATCCTAAAAAATTGTAATTGAGAGAGCCAAATCTCATATAGTTCATTTCAAAGTTGACTTTAGGTTCAGCAATGGCCAAGAGTTGGGGTTTATGAGTGTTTAAAAACCTCCTAAGAGTTGTGGAGTTGTCATTGTGGGCTATACCATGACAGTTCCAATAAAGAATATTCATTACTATTTGCGGACTGGGTTTGAAACCTTCTTTTTTTTAGATTTACCAGATCCTTTCTTCTTTTGGGATCTCGTAACCATTGCGGAAGAGGTAGACTCCCGTTGACTGTCATGATCTTTAGGTGTTTGAGAGGGAGCAGATTTCAGGTCTGATTTTGGGTTAGGGGCAGCAACTGGAGTAATCAAAAGTTCAGTACAGTTCAGAGTGTGATTTTTGTCCGGTCCGTGAACTGTGTCTAGCTCAGTTGAGAGCTGTTTCTCATCCCTAGACTGAATAATCCCACTATCTGGGGCGAAATGGGATGGGGTAGTCTGTACAGGAGGGGGGAATTCTGAGGAAGCAGGAGGTCAAATGGGGCTTGTCTAGACAGTCCCTGGGGCAACGGCCTGAGTAGAGGGTGGCACGGGATGGGAAAATATACCAGACTCAAGCTGGACAAATTCAGGTGCATCAGGTAACAAAGAATCTAAGGCAGAGTTAGGATTAGCAACGTAGTCCTTCTTGACAGCAGGAGGATTGGGAACCATGTTGAACATCAAACAGGAGGCAGGATTATGGATAGATTCAGGGTTTGAAACAGTGACAGGTAGTGTGGTGTGTGCTATGCTGGGAGTCAAATGGTCGATAGGATCAGTCCTAGTCACTTGTAAAACAGATTCATTAATAGGACTAACAGTTTTTTCAATAGAAATCGAAGAAGAGATGTCATCCTGGTGTTGCAAGAGAGCAGAAGTCTGCATGTCGAGAGAAGTATTGGCCACCACCATGTCAACTGAAACAGGTTCTGTATACAATATGGAAGCAGAATATATGGTGTGTGATGAAGTGTGAGCAGAAATAAATCCAGGAGAGGCATGATTATCAGTTTGATTCTCAATAACAGGAGCATTGGAAACAGAAGAAACATGGTTCTCATTTGAATTGAAAAACACAAAGTTACCTGGATCAGCAGTGTTCGCAACCTTAACCTATGTTATGCTAGGCGCAGCAGAATTTTCTATGAGAACTGAAGGAAAAGTGTCCTCCAGGTCCCTAC
Organism: Viscum album; assembly: GCA_963277665.1. Lineage (NCBI taxonomy): Eukaryota > Viridiplantae > Streptophyta > Magnoliopsida > Santalales > Viscaceae > Viscum > Viscum album. Next base: position 2,042,716,338 of record OY728150.1, on the reverse strand, counting down.
AAATATGCTCATTTAAACATGAAATACCAGAGGCAGGGGAATTATTGGGAGGATTGGAGAGAGTTAAAGGGTAGCTCTTAACTGAACTACCTCTGATGCCCTCAACCACTGGGTTTTCGAGACCATTTGGATTGTCTTTGTGTTGTAGGGCTTCTTCTTCCGTAACCAAATCCCCCCAGGATTTTCCTTCTATGGATAGAAGGTCACCTGATTTGTTAACCCAAATATTTTGCTTTTTTTGTGGGGGATCAGTGTTTACTATGACATTCTTCCCTTTTTTAGCATTCTTGACCTTGTGCCAATCATTATTAATGGGAGGATCCATTTGTTTCCTAAATACCCTACAGTTTGCAAGGTTATGCCCAATTAGTTTGCATACTCCACAGATGGGTGGCTTCTTTTCATACTCAATGCTGAGTTCTAATCTATGATCAGGGGCATTAAAACCTATGTAAGTAGGAAGTTCATTGGCTTTATTTACGTCGACCATGATTCTAGAATAAATACCTAGATCCCCATTCAATGTTCTATGATCAATTTTAATAGGGTATCCAATGAAAGACGCAATGTCATTTAAAATATTCAAGTGCCAATAAAACCAATTAAGCCCATGAATTATAATCCATACTTGTGCCATATAATTTTTTTGTGTGAATGGGTTAAATGCAGGGTCTCAATCCAAAATTCTAAGAAATCCAGGCTGCATCTGAAGATTACCAAGCTTCCATACCTGATCGAGTTCATCTTAAGAAATAAAGAGGATGTGATAGTAGCCTTTCCCAAGGGGGACCATCTTCCATTTTGAGGAATTACAGTAGTGTGCAATCCTTCTCTTTAGCTCGGAAAGAGGCCAGGGTCTATCCCCTGCGTTGTATGAAACTCGGCCCAGGACAGAGTACTTGCACAATTGTTCTCTTTTCTTCAGGGCTTCCGGATCAGCATCGACCAAGATGCCACCATCTTCTAGATTTCTATAGAGCGGTTTCATACAGTCCATCACGCTACTAAGATCAGTACCCTTTAGTGCATCACGAAAGGAGACAGGAAGAGATCGAAGAGGAACTTGAAATTTTCCGACTTCGATTTTTGAGACATCAGAATCTGTCAAAGAGAGAGCAGGAGGGGAAACCATTTCCCACTCCGGATCGAATCCGGCCTTCCGAAAGATCAGGTAGATACAGTGGCGAAGGCTAGGGTTTGAAGTCCCCCGTTGGAGAATGGTTCGAGAGATCCCATCGCCTGCCCATACTCAATATCCCTTTCTTATGTTGTTTCCATAATAATGTAATAAATAAAGTAACTTATAGATGATGAGATGTTAATATAGTTATGGTACAACCTCATACAACTTTTTATCCATCCTAGAAATAATAATATCACCATGCCTGTATATGTACGACTTACAGATTCCATGCTCTTGTGCAATATGTAATTCAATAATATATTTTTTGGATGGGTATAATGATATCTATAATGGAATTAAATATTTAATATAACATGATAATTATTTTCTATAATTAATATAACATCCAATTCCATACAAGTTAACCATTAAGTGAATGATATCGCCACTCATGCATATATACGGCTTACTGCCTCCACAACATGATGAGATTCAATAACTACGTTAACCATTCAAGAGTGATTATAAATTATATATAATAAATAATTATGAAATATATTACATAATAATGGTATTGGATAATGTATATATATATATATTATATTTAATTACATTTATACAATTTAGTAAGGAAAAAATAATGTTCAACCGTACGTACGACCTACCATCTCAATGAACAGTGTTTTCAATTTCATTTTTACATCAATTAAATATATATATACCGAATATATATGATATATAAATCTTGTTTTACATTCTATAAGTAATTAAGTCATGATCTATGAACTAATATCAAGAATAACAAGTCAAAACACAATGGATAATTAAAATTATTGTTACACAATACATTGCTTTAACATGGAATTAATAAATTAACGGGTTTTCAAAATCATACTTGAGGAATATATAATATCATAATCTTTATTATGGTTCGGTTATAGGTTAATAATATTCTTAGACTGACTGTATAAAAGTTTTAGACACATACTATAGAAATCATACCTATGGTATTGGATAATTTCACAATCACATTATTTTCTAGGTTCATATATACATAAGTATTTAATGGGGTATATTTGTCATCCATGTCCATGTTTACTATTTATATAATATTATTTATATTATTATAAATAATCTTTAAGTTAATCGTACCAATAGGAAAAAAAATTTAACTAGTATTGAAGGAATCTTTCTTTCCTTTTCTATATGAGGTACATTTTGACTTTTCTAGTAAAAGTATGAGAAGAATGTTTTTTAACTTATACATCATTAATGTGTTTTTACATCTTAATAAATCTTTATTTCCATGAATCTTCCTTTACACAATTTTAAATTTATTTTTAATTAATTTATTATCTTTAAAAATTCCACAACAAATCGTGAATAGAAAATTTTCATGAAGAGGAATAGATATTTTTCTTCAAGGATTAAGTTCGATTGTTTTTGAAAAATTATTTTCCATCTAAGATGATTCTCTTTAAAAATAGTTACATTTCTATCCCAATTATTACTATGATTTTATTGTGTTAATTATGGAATGTTATTTTATATGGATTATGTTATGAAGGAATGATGTTTACAAACCCCTTTTTATTCATTGGGTTATGGTATCATGAATTATTTATGTTTTTGTAGATCATGTAAGAATGATTTTATTTTGAGATTGGTGGTCTGTATATCACCCTCCAATGAATTGGGTAAATATTTATATCTCATGAGATATACATTACTAGAATGGAATGAAAATATGGTTTAGTAATACCAAGCTGGAATGGAAAGTAAATCTGGTTCAGTAATACATGTATGCATTATTTCATTGTGCGATTATTTATTTTCCACAATACATTGTTTTAGGCCATTTATATTCTTTAATGGTTAATATTATTTTATAATCTGTGCCTTACGCACTTCCAATATTTATTTCATGACTCACTATTTTGTTATTGAAAATTTATGTTCATATTTTCACATTATTATGTTTAGTTTTTGTTATATGTTCTTCATGTTGACCCTTGCTGAGAATTTGAGCTCACCCATTTTATGTTTTATTTTTAACAGGATATGAAGATATGTTTTTGGTAGGAAAGTAGAAGGGTAAGATCTCTATGAGAGATGATGAAGCTTTTTCACCATGTTAGAGGATTACGGTCCATTTTCCCAAAGACATCAAACTAATATGGTGTTTGGGAATCTGTTTGTGTCATGTATTATATATTCCTCAAAACCAATTAATGTCCATGTACGTGAAGCTTGGGTCTCTAAAGTTGGTATTAGATAAAAGTTTTAACTATCAATTTGAAACTAGGATACAAAAACATTAGTGAGATCCCTTTAAATATTTCTAATGTATTTATAGGGATATAACTATGGGTAAGTATAACTATGGGTAAGTATACAAAAACATTAGTGAGATCCCTTAAAATATTTATAATGTATTTGTGTTAGAAATAATTTTCTTGATCTTACTCTTTTAATGATTTGGACTTCTTTGAGTATTTTCTATGTTAATGTGGTATCCATATTAGATAGGAAAATTTTAACATAAGACCCAAATGTACATTTATCATTAATTAGACCCAATATTCCATGAATTTATTTATAGGTTTTAGAAACATTACTAGCCAGTTTTTCTGTAACTACATGCACTCTTGGTATTGTTGTGGGGATATTTTATATTCAAGTTAGAGGGAATGGCCTTTGGTGTGTTTTTTATAGGATTTATTTCATTTTTGGCTATTTTTTGGTGTGTTTCATTATTTTGGGTAGTGTATAATGAGTGAATTTTTCTTGAGTCATCCTTTAATTGTGCTTTATTTGGCTTACCATCTTTTCAATGAAAATTTAAAAAAAAAATGAGATGAGTATGAATTTATCAATGTATATATTTTTATATCTCAAATAACTCTATATAATAAAGTTAATTAATGTCATTAATTCATTATATTCATTTTTATCTCATCCTCCATAAAAAAACAAAAATAAAAAAATATGTTCCTTTATTGGGCTTTAAAATTTGAAAAAAGATGGAGAACCTAGATTATGTCATTATAGAGACCCAAGCATGATGTACATGGACAATATATTTATTTTTCAGAATACTTAATACATTACAAAAATATAATTCCTATGACTATATTAGTTTATTTTCTTTGGAATCTTGGACCAAAATCTTCAAACATGGTGAAAGAACTTCAACATCTCCTATAATGATCTCCCACTTTTGTTATCCTACCTAAAATCATTATTTATATCCTAAGGAAAATAATAAAAAAATTGGTAAATAAAGTTCTCATTAAGGGTAAAAATGAATAAAATAAAAGAAAACATAAACATATAAATGTGAAAATATTAATATAATTTTTGAATATCAAATTTTTGAGTCATGAAATAAATATTGGCAGTGCATAAGGCCTAGATCATAAATAATCATTATCCATGATAAAATATAAATGGAAAAAAATTAGATTATGAAAAAAAAATAATTTTATAATATGATTTCCCTAGTACCCAAGGAATTGATTCCATGACCATCATTGTGTACAAAGTCAATCACTGAATTGGGTTTACATGCCATTCCAGCGTTGTATTACAAAACCAGATTTACTAGTTGTTCAATCCTTGTATTACTGAACTAGATTTAATTATATATCTATTGATTATTATTTCATTAGAAATAAATCATTACCCAATTCATTGGAGTGATATATAGCTCACACCCATCTTATCATGTAGATCGTCTTACATGTTCCACAAAAACTTAAATTATTCATCATATCATATGCCTAAAAATAAAATGTGTTTTGTAAACATCATTTCATCATAACATAACCCATATAAGGTATCATTCCATAATTAATAAAATAAAATCATATTTATAATATAGATATAAACATAACGCTATTTATAGACAATCATCTTAGATGGGAAATAATTTTGATAAAACACTCGAAATTAATTTTTAATGAAAATATATTTTCATATTCCAAAACATTTTCATTTATCAAAATGCTGAGAAATTTTAAAAGAAAATAATTTATTTAAAATTAAATAAGAAATTTTGTTAAGAAAACATCTTGTAAATAAGGCATTATGAATATGTAAAAACATGGTCATTCCATATAAGATTAAAAAATATTCACCGCGCACTTTTTCCAAAATTGTAAAAAACTACCTCATTTGGAAAATGAACCAAAGGATCCTTCCATGTCGTTTAATAAAGTTTTACCAATCGGTAATGTTGAATTTAATAAATTGTATATGAATATAAATAATATTATAAATTTAAGAAATATGAGAATGGATGAAAACTATACCCCAGTAAATACATACGTATAAACAATCTTCGAAAATAATGAGATTGTCAAATTATCCCTTACCTTATGTCTGATTTATTATGTATGTGTCTAAAAATTCATTATAGTGAGTTTAATATAATTTACATGTAAAAAAACCATAATATAATTAAATATATCACATATAATTCACTTATGACATTATATTACCTATTCATTTGTTAATTCCATGTAAAAGAAACATTTTGGTTGATAAACATTTTATTTATCGATCATGTTTCGACTTGTTATTCATGATATTTTTACATAGATAATAATTTACTTACATATTGATTGTGAAATATGATTTATATATCATATATATTCCGTATATAAATATATATATAATATAATGATAAATGAAATGGAAATAAACTATTCATTGAGACATTAGGTCGTACGTACGCCTGCACAGTATTTTAGTTTCCTTATTGAATTGAATGGATGTGAGTAAATGGTACACATATATATTTAAAAATGAATCCATTATAATTATTATTTTATTTATTTCATTCATATTTGTTATATAGAAATTATAATCATTATTGAATGAATGACATGGATAGTGAGTTTAATCGTGTCGTGGAGATGAAAATTTGTACGTACACATGAGTGACAATATCATTCACTTAATGATTGTCTGGTTTAGAATTGAATGACACATTCATTATACAGAGTAACAATAATGTTATATTAATTATTTACATCAGTTATACCACTCATTTTACCCATCCAAGTTATGTATTGTTGAATAACAGATTACACCACAGCATTGAAACGGTAAGCCATACACACACACACGCATGGTGATATTGTTATTTGTAGGATTGGTAAAAAGAGGTATATGTTTGTACCATAAAAATAGTAATATATCATCACATATAAGATATGGTATTTATTACATTAGTATGGGAACAAAATAAGAATAGGAAGTTGATGAGGAAACGAATTTTGAAAGAGGGGATAAAACAGTTACCTCTTTTTAAGGAGTCTCTATTTGGTATGCACAAAAGGACACCATAAGACAGATTACATTTCAATGGGTGGCCAGTAGTGTGAATTTTAGGAATTTGAGAGGTGATTTTAGAAGGTTTTGGCTGAGTAAAATGGCTTTGGAGGATTAATTAAAAGATAAGGAGATGTACCATTTTATAAGAGAAGGGAGGGGAATCATGGGAAATTCCAAAACTATTAAATTATTATAAATTGATTTTTTAATTAATATTCCCAATGAGTAAATTATTTCTATGTTTAGATGAATTTATGTCTAAATCCTATTGTACAATAAAATTTTGACTTATTTTTTTAATTCAAACGGTATCATTTTTATTTAACCCGATATAATCTATTTAATTTTAATTGTAATAATAATATTAAAAATAATAAATGGTTAAAATATTTCCATATTTGTTATAAATATTCCATAATTGAATAAAATATATCATTTTACACCATATAATTTTAATTATAAATTTATAATTTATTTTAATAAATTTAATAATATGCTATTTTTATAAAACATTAATAGTTTCAATATTGACACTATTCATCTATTTAAATTTAATTAAAATCCAAAAAAAATTAAATTCAAAAAAAATTTAATACACTCCTAAAATGTAAAATTCACCTACAAAACTATATAATTACATTAATTAGTTTATTTTATATTTCATTTAACATATTTAAAACCATTAATGTGGAATTTTTATTAATAAAAAATTTATACGTCACTAATGTGTCAACGATAATGGTAATTATTTAGACTATAAAAATTATAAAAAATTAAATTGATGAAGTTAATTTTATTATATTTATATATTATATTTTTGATCATTTTTTATAATTTTAATAATTATATTATAATAATCATACTTATAAGATTCAGGAGAGTGATATGTTATCACCTTCTATTATTTTAATTAAAATTATATCACTTTCCGGAAAAAAACATAATTAAAGGAATAAATTTATAAAAATAAGTGATATTTGACGACATCAATCCATATAAAAGTATTTTGGACGTTTTTAGTGTAATTTTATAATCATTATCATATTATTAGTTACCCTAATTTATTCGATTTAACTTAAGTTGTGGTAAATAAAAATTACATTAGTTTTTATTCCTAATATTCAAAAAAATAAAAGTAACCTATTAAACTAATTTTGAACCACTGATTCCAAATATAGAACTCATTATTTATAATTAAAAACATATAATTGAAAGAAATTAATTTAATATTAACTCATGTTGTAAAACCCAAAAAGTAGTTTTTTTAAGAAGTAAAAACATCTCAAATGATTGACATTTTTCTATGTCAAATTTTAATGTGAAATTACTTCCAATGACAAAAATTGGATTACATGAAAAAATAATTATTTCAATAATACTTTAAAAACAATTAAAAATAAAAATATTCTATAAAAATCAATTAGACAAAAAAGTAGTTTTTAATTAAAATGCAATATATTGTACTATTCATCAAATTATGAATTTCATCAGAAAAATACTAAAATTTCTGCCAAGTTAAATTTTTGTGTCCCTATTCTAGATGATATTTTCATTATTTTAAATAGAATATATAAAACTGTTAAAAACTAGATTTTAAAATGGTGTGCCATTAAAAGGTGGAAAAACAACATTTTTTGAAAAATACTTCTTTTATCAAAAAATTTGAATTTGTTCTTATATAATGTTTTTAAAAATACGTAAGATAAATGTTAATGTTATATAAAATTACAAATTTGGTTAATTATATACATAACTTATAGTTTATATCCCATTAAATGATCATATTTTAATAATATATTGTTGTTTGTGGAAACTCAATATTTCTTACAACGTAAGCTATCGATGATGGTCACTCTTGCGTGTAACACAAGCAGTGAAAAGTGTTTCTTATACAGAAAGAAAATATGATGTCGCATCTAGAATAAGACAATATTGTTTTAATTTTTTAAAAAATACATCAAAGAAATTAAAAGGAATCTATCTCAAAAAATCTATGGTTCTTAAATTCTACCACCTTTAGATGAATTTTTCCCACAAAATTCATCAGGGTTATAAATGGTTTACTACATGAATGTTTTTTCATGGAAACCAACATAGTAAATAGGAATAATAGAAATTCATTTTAAAAATAAAATTAAAAACAAAACGATTACCCAAAGTAACTCGTCACTATGTTAACATAGGTGGGATGTCAAAACAAGGACATGGAAGAGAAATCTAACAATCCTGTACTGATGGATAGTGATTAGGAATAATATTTGGAGAATGTTAACTACCACAAATATATAAATCATTGATTATCAATGATACCATATAATTCATCGGATAATAATGTAATAGGATAACATTTTTAGATTCATGATTCTTTTCATATAGTTGATGAATTTTTCCTGAGATGAAATACTTATTTGATTTCTACACAATCTCACCATTGACCATTCCCTAAACAATTTCTAATTCATCTCTTATTTAAATAAATGAAATGAATTTTTCATTCTATATGTTTTAGCATATCACTCGATAGAATGATCTCTCAATCCATCAGTCTCAACAAAAAGTATAGAGCGTGTTGTCAAATATGCATATGTCCACCTAGAGTGAGATAATACATAAATATATAAAAAATCACTTAAATTGTAACTTATATTATCCATAAATGGATAACATTACATCCTTTCAGAAATTGAAAATATAAAACATAAGAAAGAGTTGAACTGAATTGACTTATCATTTTTCTTCCATATCTCATTTTGGATGTTCATGGTTGTCACATTCCAAACATGTGAATACAGTAAACATTTATTCTCTTTAAACATGACAATAAAATGAATTACCATATAAAAATAGTGAAACGTGTATTCTATAAAAATTAATACTTTCTACACATCATAAATAAAATATATTCTATATACTCAATCCAGGATATCACGTTATCCTTATATCAATCATGAGCTCATTAATAATATCAAACATCTCTTTTTGTTGTTTCAATATCATGTTATTTCCAAAAATATTTCTATAACATTTCATGGATAGAGGTATAATATAATTATTGAAAACCACTATAGACCAATACAATGATATTACAATAGTCTATAATACTATAAATTTGATTTCACTATACTATTTTGGAATTCCATTACATAATCATTTAGTCATTCCAACACATGGTTTTCATTCTCAACATCTCCAATAGTGATTGCATGTGACTTCCATTTTTATTTTTCCTTATGAGGTCTCTGACATTGATCGTTATTTACCTTTGGATTAAGGAATTGGTCAGCATAATTCCACATTTCCTTGCACTTGTAGCATTGAAGTGTTGGCGGTTCATTATCTATAGTATTTTCTCTATCCATATCATTATCAACCTCTTTCCCATATTTTTGCACTCAACTACTCTATGAAATTATTTTCCACATTTGAAACATTATGAATTCCATTTATGACATTATTCACAATGATTCATTACACACATTGACCATAAGAAAACTGTCATATTCTTTTCACTATTTTTTTGAGATTTTACCTTTAACTACATCTTTAGATTCTTGTCAAATCCATGAAATTGATATGTGACACCAATTTCCAGTTCAACCTCAATTACGTAACAAACAATCTCAACATAGCTACTAATTTCTCTTATAGCTAATTGCTATTGAATACTTGGTTTTAATCCACTGAAGAATTAATGAACTATACTCTCAGGTTTGACGATACCATGAATGTAATGTAAAATTCACCTCATATGTACCAACTGATTCATCATATTTTGATTAATCTCATGTAACTCCACTTCCATCATTTTTTGATGAATATTAGGGAAATAATTATTGAAAAAAATTTTCTTGAACTTTTCATATTCCATGGTTTCAATTTCATCTTGCTTCCTTGTATTCATAATTAGAGTCCACCACTGGTCTACTTCACCATCTAAATGATAAACAACCAAAATGAATTTTCTATGTTTTGAACAATGAAGGATGGAAATATCATTTCAATGGTACATATATATTGTTAAGCTACAATTGGATCAGAAGACCCACTAAAATAATGTGGATGTTGCCCCATGAAGTACTTAGTATAATGGTGTTCCCTTCTCTGCTCATTTGGAAGTCCATTCTGATTTATAGCTTCTGTAAGTGTAGCAATAATATTTTTCATTACATCTCCCATAGAATTTGGTTGATCAGGAGGAAAATCATTGCATTACCCAATGAATTCATTAATAACATAGTTCATTTGGGATCCATCCACCATTTAAAACCCAAAAATAAATGATTGAGAGGAAACAATAATACAAGGAAAACAACATAATCAAGGGGGTAACATTCAATCTAGAATAATAATCTCAATTAAAAACCATTTCTTCCATCAATGAAGTGAGGAGGTTATTTCTCCATTTTTAGTGGACTTGAGAACAGAACCATGGTGGAAAACCCCATAAAAAATAAATAGGAGAAGATGAGAAATGCTTAGAAGAAGAATAAAATTTATAATAATATATAATGAAAATATTAATATTATGTTAAAAAATGTAAACTACACCTTATCACCTAAATTGAATCCTCTTGAAATGGGAAATGTGTTATATATTTATAGGGAGAGTGGGTGGAATAATTCTCCCCAAAAGTATTCTTTAAATAATTCTCAGTGGAGGTACCATTAAATGCACAAAATATGTTGTAGTTTTATTCAGGAATGTTTTTTTAATAATTTTCTTTAGTTTACCCTTAAAGTATTATCATCATATACCAACAACGTAATGACATATTTCTCTTTTACATTGAGATTTATAATCTATCCATGCGACTCGTCAAATTCCAATTCATAAAATTACTAAGAACAAATGAAATTCAAAACAATGGATTAAGGTGTGGAATGATGAATTAATGCATTTTAAATATTCTATGGACATCCCTAATAAAATATTCAGACACTCCGGTCTCATTTTTTCAAAGGATATGATTTTATTACTGATTGGAACTTTTTCTACATGACTATACCATTCATCACTTAATAGTTGTAAATTCCTAATGACTGCCTTAATGAATGAAATGTCGCTTCAAACTCATAATGAATGTGATAATTTGATTTATAATCCATATTAATTTGTAATAATCTCATTTGGAAACATTTAATTAGGTTTATATTTCAATTATGTAGGTGGGGTCCACTCTTTGTGACAGAACAGCTTTCTATAAATAAGTATTTATTTTGGCCTCCATATGGCGGAATCAGTACTTTTACTAGTAAATATATATGTATACCATGGTCATAGTAATCATATAAAAATATGAATTTATTATATATATATATATATTAAATGATTTGAAAAATTGATGAGGGGATTTAATGTAATAAATTCCATAATTAGCCCATTTTTCATTTAAGCACAGAGCACTTCAAAAACCTAAAAATGCTACCACTCCTCCTAAAATAACACTATGATGGTATTGTAAAAATTAAATTACATAAGAAAATATATGAAAATATTGGATTCATCACTCTACCTTGATTAACCACTTCTCTCTTGGTATTTCATCATATATTCAATTCACAATCCACAAAACCATCAAAAATGAGAAAACATCAACAATCATTTTCAAAAGTTAATTCCATAATATATATATTATGAAAAATAAAACTAATTCTTTTTCATTCCTAAAATTTGAATTTGTGATACATTATAAATCCCTCAATTTACCAATCATAACCTACATGACATTGAAATTTATGTCACTCTTCACCCAAGAGAAATTAAATCCATTTTTATACTCATGCGTAGAATATGAACGTATCACCATAGGCTTGTAAAAGTTATCATCATTGAAAAGAGTTAAACATGAAAATATATTCAATCATGAGTAATTTTTCATGTTAATTCTTGTGGCATAGGTCTGGTTGGAAATTGGTTGAAAAATTTCATGGCCTAAAAGAGGAGGTTTCACCCTCGATTACAATGCATGGATAATAAAGTAAAAAACAAAGGATAAACCTCAATCAATTCCAATTGAATATATTTTACCCGAAACCACCCTTTATATAACATGGGATACTAGAAGATAAATGATTACAATGACTGAAATAATATTGGTTCTTCACCTTGTTCATTTTTTTAAATCTCCACAAAGGCACATGTGTGCTATCATTTTTTTTATTTTTTTCATGGAGTATTAGATCAAAATTCAATATAATGAATTAATGAAAATAAATATCTATTATTTTATAGATTTATATGATGAATAATATTAAGTACACTGAGAAATTAAATATCATCTTCATTTTTGTAATTTTATAATTTGAAGTAGAAATGGAAAAAACAAATAATGAACTGTGAAATGATTACTGAAGCCCAATTCAATCATTCTACACTACGAAAAATAATAAAACACACCTCAACCCCCCCCCCCACCACTATAAATAATACACTTCCAAAATTACATAGACTAAGTGACCTTCCCACATATTCAAAATTTAAAAATACATATAAAAAAATGAGTATAGGTAGGTAATGAAAAATTAGCATGTTAGGTGGCTTAATCCAAGGAGGAAATTCATGAAATATAGGGAAAATTAAATGATAGATGTAAAGGTGGTTATTATAATAAATCATAGATAGAAAATTTCTTCACCCAATCATATCAAAATTATTCAATTAAATATAAATCATTGAGAGAGAATATTTAAAAATTCTGGTTCTCACTCAAAATACATGATTTTCTCAAGTCTGTGTTCATATTATAAAGAATATATTAAAATAGTTTAGAATACGTCATTAGAAAGGAAAAATTTTTAAGGTAGTGTTTAATGGTAATTGATTTCAAAAATCAGTTAATAATACAGGAATATTCAAAATCAAATTCATGAAAAAAATGTAAATCACATCAACAATCGTTTAAAATCCTTTTTTTTCAAAAATCTATCCAATTCTCTCAAAAAAATTGATGTTTTAAAAATGATAAAAATATTAATTGGAGACAAATAATCCTAAAAATATGAAAAAATGATAAATAGAAATATATCTAGAAGTTTATTCCCCCCACACTATGATTCAATAACCCCTCATTCAACCTGTACAGAAAATAAATAAACGGTCATAAAAAATAGAAGGAATGATACAACAAAAAATTATTTTCCAATGTAATCTATGAATTAATCACCTAAAAACATCCAAATTAAAATTAAAACATCATATAATGGATAACATAAATAAAAAATTAATAATAAATAAAAATATAAAAGAGTATAGAACATGACTTGGACCCCATTTGGGATCAATGTTTTTATGGCACCTGGTTAGGCAGTTTTAGTGGGTTGACACCAATACTATGGTGGATGTGGTTTATTTTAAAAAAACAACCACAATATATATCTCCCAAAATCAATTAGTATATTCAAGGAGTGATAACCCCCAGTGAAAATAACTATAGACTCAACAACCATGAGATAAGAAAGTATTATTATTAGGTACTTATGAAGAACTGAAAAAATAAATAGGTGATCCCTATTTTGTTCATATGGTGGAATGTTTTCAACTACTAGTGAAATTATTATAAGAGTATGTAGATTATAATTTGTTTTAAATTAATAAATGAATTCATTAGGGTTCTCTTCTTTTTGAGATAGTATCCTTAGTTTCACCATTTTTCAACTCGACAAGCTCAACCATTTTCTCCTCAACAGAAATATCTTCTTCAAGTACATCATCCTGGTCAATTAGTCGTGGTGATGAATCTATAAAAAATTATAAATAAGGTATATTTTCTTTTAGTTTTATAATCAATATTTTTTAACTGTGATATGGTTTATAAATTAAATCTCTCCAAATCATTTTGCTTCATTATATTTTTCTTTAAGTAGGGTAGTTAGGAATTAATTTTGTGGAGAGGAATGTGGATTATCAATTATAGTTTCAAAATCACAAATTTCATCTTGATCTTTTGGTTGAAATAATTTCCTCGTCCTTATATTTTATTTTTTTATTCCATCCAAAAGACTATAACTTCTTTTTATTTGACATCCATCAATGCAACCAGCAGACAAACTTTTTCGAGTACTTTGATATTGTCTTAAAGAATTAATTCATTCTATTAAATTTTTTTATTCATTATCTAAAATTTGATTATAAAAATATTACTCTGTACTATACATGTAACTAATAGGCCATGAATATGAAAAATCCCGAATAGAATCCATGACCTATGTAAACAAGGATATGAAATGAAATTCTTTTTTTAAATATTTTATTATTTTATGAAAAATATTGTGTTTAAGCACTTCCTCCCATAAAATGAATCTGAATTAATAATTTTTATCTAAATTAGTACATTATTTAATTATTTATTTATTCACATAATAATTCACCACAATGACACATCTTAGGATCTATCACGGGGATGCCACATACAAAACAGAATTTTTCATTTTTCACTATTATAATCTATATAATATAAAACTATAATATTAATTTAAATTGGGGGAATGAAATTATCTATATATAAATAATAAATATATATATATGAAATATGATTTTAGAAATAAATAAATTAGAGATTTTTCTTAGAGTTTTGTAGCGGTTGAACCTAATGTTTAAAATAATTATCAATATTCATTTCAATATAATCATCAAGAATTTTCACACTACACATTATCATTTGAAATGACATTTCCCCATTCCAAGAGATCCATATACATGGTAATAATATTCTTTAAAAATAATAGGGGACATAGTAATTGAATATAATAATCAATTCCATGATCCACTATATACATGGCGTAAATAATGACGAGAAGGTTACAGATAAACGCGAAAAAGAACTCTATGGTAGAGAAAACAAGGTGACCAATCACTCTAATCAATTCAAACACCACTTAAATTACCAATAATATATATATATATTAAAATGTAACATAATAAATTAATTTAAAAAACAATTATCTCCCTCAAACAAGGGTTTAGGATAGTTCTCCATTTTTTTGTGCTGTTGAGAAAGAAACAAAGGTGGGAGAATCATGAAAATAAAATAAAATTATAGAAGAATAGAAATTAAAATAAAGAGATTAATATATATATATATATACATAATATTAAAAACTATTTAAAGTATATTAATCTCCCCCTTATCACCTAAAATGGAACCCTTGTGAAATGGGAGAAGAGATACATATTTATAGGGAAAGTGAGTGAAAGAATTTAGTCCCAAGATATCCTCAAAACATTCCACGTTTATGAGATATTATTTTTACTATTAAATTAAGGGACTCTTAATTAAAAAATTTAAATAATATAACATTCCATCAAACATAAATTTTTAGCATAATTGGTCACCAGATGAAAGAGATATGTTTATTTTACTCTAAGACATTAAATCTGTCCATGCGACTTGTCGAATTCCAATTAATAAAATTACTATGAAATAATAAATGTGAATTAGTTATATTAACATGTTGAATGTTGCATGATATATTTTCAAAAAAAATATTCCATCCCTCCAAAATATTTCAATCATGATGGAAATTGTTTTCTAAAGATATGATTTAAATATTGAAAGGGACAGCTTCTGTCCGAAGTGTCCTTTCATCTCCCAGAAGTTACAACCTCCCAAAGTCTGCATTAATGAATGAAAAGTTTATTTTAACACATTATGAACAGAATGAATTTATCCCCCATCTATCCATAGGTGGAATAATATCATTTGGAAATGTCTAATAGAAGTTATGGATTCATTACGGAGGTGGTGTCCTCTCTACTGCAGATAACATATTTTGAATGAAAATTATTTATTTGGACCTCTATATGTCATAATAAAGGCATGAAATAGTTTATATACATTAAAACCATGTAAATAGAATGACTTATATATTGACAACTCAGTTTTGATAAATATAGTAAAATTTATGACCAAAATATAAAAGAAATCCAAAGTAGTTAAAATTTCAGAGTTATGTTGTTTTTACATTTAAGCTCGCAATTCTTCAAAACATGCAAATTTGACTAATTATCATAAAATAACACTATGGTGACATTATAAAAATATAATTAAATAATAAAATATATTAATTAATTGGCTTCATCACACCCCTCACACATAACCAGTTCACTTCTGGGCACTCATTATATATTAAAATCCAAATCCCCAGAAGAGTAAAAAATGAGAAACCATCAACGCTCTTTTTCAATACTTAATTCCATCATGTCTCTTATTCGGAAAATTAATTACATTTTATTTTCATTCCACAAAATTAAATTTATTCTTCCTTATAAGTCCATCAATGTCCCAATGACAACATAACCCACATTGAAATTTATGTCACTCTTCACTCAAGAGAAATACAATCCAATTTTGTCCTCATACATGGAAAATGTATGTAGCGCCATAGGATTTTTACAATCATGATCTCCCCATGATGTGAAAAAATATAATATTTTCATTCATTAGTTATTTTTTAGGTGAAATGTGTATCATTGGGTTATTGGGAAAATGATTAAAAAATTTTGTGGCCAGCAAGTGGCTGTTTGACACTTGAGTAAAATGCATGAATTATAAAGTAAAAACATAGAATGAACCTCTATAAATTCACCTTGAAAACATGTAACACAACACCACCGCTTTCTTGAGTCATTGAAGAATATCCGAAAACAATATTATAAATTAATGAAATAATCAATGTTCTCCATATTTTCTATTCTTGAAATCTCAAAAAAGGCACAACATTATTATATTTTTATTTCATAGAGGATTTGATGAAAATTAAATACAAAGAATGAATTAAAATTCATAACCTATATTTTAGATAGGTACATGAGATATAAATTAAACTATAATGAGAAATTCAATATCATCTCCATTTTTTTTTGAAGGATAAATAAATGAAACAAATAAATCATAATGCAATGATGACTCAGTCTCAATTCCATCATTCCACCAAATTGCAAAATGGTGACACACGCATCACAACATGAAAAAATGAAACACATAAAATATGACAAACAATAAGGGCCCTTTCCACTCACTAAATATTCAAATATAAAAAAAATCAGTGATAGGTAAGGAAAATCAACTTTTAATGTGGCTTAAAACTATATAGAAATTGATGGAATCTAGGGGATATTGAATGATATATGTAAAGGTGTTTTTTAAGATAAACGTTTTCTAAGAAATGATATACATAAATAATATCAATAATATCCAAGGATGTCCAAATATTTGATATTGCAAAATCATAAAATATAGTTCTCACATAAAATCTATATTTCTCTCAACAATGTTTGGGTATTAGAATTAATATTTTAAAATGGTTCTGAATAACCCATAAGTCTAGGAAAACATTTGGAGTTATTTTTTCATGGGTATATATTTGAAAAATTATTCAACCATATAAAATTAATGAAATTTCAATTCCAATTAAAATTTTATCGCATAAGTAATCATTTAAAATCCATATTTTTTAAAAATCATTTTAATTTTATTAAAAAATTATATGTAATAAATTATAAGAATATTTATTATAGTCAATAATCCTAAAAATTAGAAAAAAATTAACAAAATCATATAAAAATTAAACTATCTCGTTAATCATCATTCACATTTAGATTCACCTACCGCACATTTTAGCTCAACAAAAATTAAATATAAGTGATGAAAAAAATAAAGAGATGGAAAAATATAATCAAATAAAATTTCCAATGGAAGCCAGGAGTTAAGCTCCTTGAAACAACATGTTTACCAATAAATAATGAATAAATAAAAAATTAATAAAAAAAATGAAAATATTGAATAATGGAAAAGTGGATAGAACATGGTTTGGACCCCATGTGGGTACCATGTTTTTACTGCTATTAATTAGGAAATTATAGTGGTTTAACACCAATATCAATATTAATGTGGATTATTTATTTGAAACTACTAAATTTTATATCACCCAACATCTATAAGTATATACCAAGACTGAGAAACCCCAATGAAATGAATGATAGACTCATCCCCAATAAGATATGAATGAATGATTTTGAGGTGATAATGATGAGGGGAATGAATATCGAGTTGTTTTGTGGTATGTTCATCTTATGGAGTATTGTATACTAGTGCTGGAAGTAGTAGAATAGGATGAATCTTCTCAAATAGTAAATATTCATCAATTAATTACTCAAGGATATCTTCTTTTGTTCCACCATCCACATTTTGACTAGTGTACAATTCAACTGGAACCTCATTTTTCTCCTGAATAAAAATATCTTCTTCTTGTTCTCGATCCAAGTTTTATAGTAGTGGTGATGAATCTAAAAAGTGAGAATAATTGAGATTAGTTTTCAATTTCAAATTAGTAATCTTTTCATAAAAATAATTTTTAGAAATTAACCCTCCCAAAAATATTTGGCTTTGGACTCTTTCTTTAATCAATGATGCTAAGAAGTAATTTGGGGCAGTGGGATGTGGATCATCATGTATGACTTCAACATCACTAATGTCTTCATTAAATGTATGTGGAACAAAAATTTCATTTTCCTATAATTTAATTTGTTTTTTATACATAAGACTTTATCTTCTTTAACTGCGATAACCAGTAATAAAACCATCTTCCTTGAGTTTTTTTTTGAAAATTGAAATTATCTTGAAGTATCAATGCATTCTATTTCATTTTTCTCCATTATATAAAGATATAATATACAAATATTTCTCCCCAATGAAAATTTCGGTAATATGGAATTTATAGTAAAACAACTAATGTAATATATGACCTATATAAAAAATGATGTTAATTAATGTTTTTCTTGAAATGTGTTGTTTTATATGTAAAATATCATCCGTATGCACTTTTCCTAACAAAAATTAGATCCAAATTTAATATATTTATTTTTCATGAACCAAAAATCATTTAATTTTTTATTCAACAAATAATTCACCATAGTGTCACACCCTATTGTATATCATAAAGAGGCGGATTACAATATAGAGTTATTTAATGGTCAGTATTATAAACTAACAAATACAAAACAATAATAATAACATATATGGGGGTGATGTAAATGAATAAAGTATAATATATATATATATATATATTTTATTGTCGAATATTAGCATTAATAATGAAATAATATATTTTTAAGGTGTTTATAGTGGTTTAAATAACCATTTAAAAGAATTATAAATTTAAAAGACAATGTAGTGATCAATACATTTTAAACAACAAATTATCATTTGAAATGTCATTAACCAATTATGGGACCTCTACATATAGGGTAATACCTTTATTTTTTAAAACAATTATAATTATTCACTAGAAATCACAATCAATTCAATTCTCCCCTATATGGTTGATAAAAATAGTGAATCATATGGTAATGATAACTAAGAAGAAGAACTTGGTGGTATAGAGAATAGGGAGAATTCTCACCATAATCGATTTAACCGTCACCAAAACTCCCCATATAAGATAAATACATAATAAATAAAATTACAATAAACTCATTTAAAACACCATTCCCTCCCTCGAACAAGTTCCAATGTTTGTAATCCAATTTTTGTAGAGTTGAGAAGGGAATAATGGTAGTAAACACGTAAAAAAATGAAATAGGTTAGGAAGAAAAATTAAAATTAGAAGAAGAGAAGATAGACTAATATATAAAAAACATATTACAAACTATTAGAAAAAATTAAACTCCAACTTATCCCCTCAAATAGATACAATAGTAAAAGGGAGAAAAGATACATATTTGGATGGTGAGGGGTTAATATAATTCGATCCAAACATTTCCTACAAATGATTCCTCATATATGTCCCATTAAATTGTTGAATTTGTAACATTATTCTACACTGATGATGTTACAAAATGTCTCATTTTTTGACCCACAAAATTTTAGCATCATTGATATTGAGAAGTAATATTTATAGTCATTTTACTTAGAGAAATTTAATTTATCCATATAACTCATCAAATTCCTATTATTTAACTAACCATGTTATAATTACGTGGAATATGAATAATTCATAAAAAATATTCTTCATAAAAAATGATCAATAATTAATTTCTTATCCCTAAAAATATACTTTGGTCAATTGGACTTGATTTTAAATGATATGATTTAATTATTAGAAGGAACATTTTAGTCCTGAACCGTCCTTTCATCTTCCCCAAATTGTAACAGCCAAGAGAATACCATAATGAATGAAAATTCCCTTGAAACTCATCACGATAAGGTTAAATTGATTCCTCCACCATATATATGTGGCATAATAGAATTTGGGGATGAATAAAAAATAAATTTTAAAATATTTAGGAGGGATCAATTGTGCTTGATAAAACAACTTTCAGCAAAGAAGTATTTATTTGGGCCTCTATATGTCTGAATCAGGACTTAGACATGTTTAGATAAATTTATCCCACATACATTGAAATATTAAAAATGATCACAAAATTTGGTTCCATATTTTAAAATATATGACAAAATTACCTATGTGATTAAAAGTAGAAAAAATTCCAAAATTATTATATTCTTGAATTTATGCTCAAAATTCTTCAAACTCTTGAAGACATAATAATTTCTAAAAAAATAACACTTTTTTTGGGATTATAAACATTGCATTACAGAAGAAAATATATGAAATTTTTTCTTCTTCATGATTATATAAAGATACATCCTTATTCATTCTCTATATGTTTATTGAATGTGATGATATAATCATTGTCAAATACATGTTACTTCATATGGGTTTGTCTATGATTTATGATATATTTTTCATTAACCTATTCAACAAATCTAAGTGGTTTTTTATTACTTGATGGGTATTTTAATTAATTTCCTCCAATTCATTGTAAATTTTGATATTTATTCCTCATTTATTTTTTATAAACTGTTGTTATTGGATTGAGAATAACATTATTTAAATTTTAATTCATTGGTATATATAATTGTACCTACGGTCCCAATATTATGTTTATACAAGATTGGAAATAGCTTATTTAATATTTTTGTACATGAATATGATTGCTTCTCAAATTGATCACTTGATTATAGATGGACATGATTATACATTTTAATGTTCATAAGATTATAAATTCTTATTCTTATTCACATAATTGTGTTTAGTTTACTTATGATAGTATTATTCACATCTTTTTAATATCTCCCATGTATAACCATACTGAGAATGTTATCTCACCCATTCTAGTATAATCCTTTCAATGGTCTTTATTTATTGTTCTATGTATGATTTTTATAGAGGGGTAATAATATAGATATATTTTTGGGATATATTGAAGACATTTTACATAAATTGTTGATTGTGTTTCTAGTCTCAAAATAAAATACCCTTGTACGGTCCCGAAGCAGAATAATTATGAAATTTAATGAATATAAAACTATATTGATGTAATTATTATTTATATCAATCTAAGGTCCCCAAAATTATTCTCTTATGTGATATGAATAATATTCTATGCATCCTTATGTGATTATCATAAGACAACTTTTGTGAACTGAAAAGGATTACTATAGCGATGATTTTTTGATGTATTAGGTGTGGATTATGAGTTTCTCTAGGATATATTCATTAGATACCTCATATTATGAGAATTGGTAACCTCATTAGATGATATAGGGTATCAATTGAACAAAATCCTATGATATCTTATGGGAAAAGTATAAATATCCATTTTCAGGCAATACGAGATGACATGGGCCCAAAATCTATGATTCTATCCATAAAAAATATAGGATTATCTCTTACATATTCATAAATAATATATTTGAGGATCCTAAATATATCCTAAAAATACTTGAAGATGTGTGATGACTTATCCTATCCAACAGAAGGTGGTAACCCTTCTAAGGCATTTAGTGATGCAATAAATCATTTGACCACATGATGATGGAATCAAGAAAGAGAATCATTATCATTAAATAAATATATGAGGTGGGAATACATTATAAAAAAAAATTCTATAGGAATTCATATATGTTATGGATAATATCCTATCATCTTTTTATTTTAATGGAGTTGTAACCATCAACTCTAGTGTTGATATGTGAAATTCCTTTAGAAATTAATACCATATTATCATGCCATTATGACCATCCAACACACATTATGAATATATGAATCATTTTCACTATAGTGTTATATTTAAGATGTTATTTTAATGGAAACCCTATGATCGGCCATAAATACTTTGTCAAATACTATATCTCAATAAGTATAACAGATAGACATCATGGGGAATGAGATCCCACTGAAGATGCACACACACACACACAATAATATATATATGAATCAGTTATGGGTGTTATATTTACTCACAAAAGCCATGATATATCATCCTCATATGGGGATGAATACAACACATTGAATAACCATATATAATCAACTTAGGAAATCATTAACCTTTTCTATAACCATGATATATCATCCACCTAGGGGTCACATTCACTACCTTGAACAATTAAAATCCTCTATATGTGGTGGAACGAGTAATATCTAGAACCATCACATATCATCCATTTTATTGGTTTAATCCCCTACATAAAACTATCATATATCATTACCTGAGGGTAGAATCACCTATCAAAACCATCACATATCATCAACATAGGGGGGAACATCCTCTACTAAGAACAATAACATATCATTCATTTTAGGGTCACATAAAATTCCCAAAAAATTTAAATATAATCCACCCAGTAGTCGTATCCTACACCCAAAACCATTAATACTTATCCCCCTGAGGGGTCATCACCTACGAATAACCAACACATTTTCATCTACACAGGTGAGTAAAATCCAATGCATGAAAACATCACATACAATTCACATGGGTATCACATTACATAACTATAACACTAACATCAATGGGAATACTTTACCACCCTAGAAGAATATTTGTTATATCCAACCAGGGGAATCAATGAAAATTACATTAAATATACCATAAAAATGGAAAAAAAACATCGCTATCTTATGTCTGAACATCCTCACATAAGTTAAACCAATCTTAACATATTTTCATGTAAAATACACACTAAAATCTCAACAAGAATGATAAAACAATGCATTATATCCCATATTATAGTCTCACTAGCACACCACTAGGTTAATATCCACATGAGATCTAGCTCCAAATCTAAAACACATATAACTACCCATCAACCCTTAAAATTTAATTTCCTCACACTATCATGGTTAGATAATCATATTATGACAATGCCATTTTCCCCATTAATTATCTCTAGTAGGTATCTACTATAGTCTATAAACCCACCCCGGTCACTACCCATTTTAACTATCCTTCTCTTTTTACCCCATGGCAACTCGTAGACTATAAAGCTTTCCTAAAACAAGAACTAATGGATGTAAATTCTTGTCTAAATCATCCCCATAACATATACCTACTTTACAGGGTCTCTCTCAAGAGACCCACTCTTATTCTATTTGAATTACAATTCTATATTATCCAAACAAATTATCCAGAACCATTATTGTATCATATATCAAATTTCTCTACAAGATCTCTTCAACCCACCCTATAAAGGAATATTCTTTGTCACTCTGTATGAACACAAAGAGGTCATATCACCCTCCTAATATACAAAAAAGCTTCAATAAACACTAAGAGGTAGTTCATTGTAGTACTTGAGATATATTATTTTAGATACCAATTCCATTAGTCATAAAAAGATCTATTAGTATCCCACAAACCTTAAAAAATTAACATAATATTATGCACATATCATCTCATTTTTTAGGAACATTCCTTGGTCCATAATGAGATCATGAAAAATTACTTATCCCTTTGGTTACATAGTCCTAGGATAACTCTATTTTCAAGCCATATTATTTGAGCTCCTCCATCAAAGCAAAGAGAATCAATGTCATCCAATAACCTGTTATACAATATCCTTTCACAACTTGAATATCATAGTATATTGGATCCCAATATAGAGCTAACATAAAATATAGTTTGTTTGAAATCCCCATGGGTTGGTCACTACTTTTGGGGAATTAATACATAATTATTTGGAATGATTTAACCCTAATAAAAAAGAATTAATTTTGGCTAGTGGATGATAAAGTATCAAACAATGAGTATTCCATAGATTCCTCATGGGGAAATCACCATGATAAGATATATAAAGGTCAAATGGTACATCATATATATCAATTATAAAATATCCATAAAGGCTAATACTCATGATATCCTTGAAATGAGTGGATCGCAACACAATTGGTATCCAAAATTACCCGTTGTCCCATTAATGAACTTCATCCACCACCTAAATTTTGTGACATCACTTTTCATGGACATGGAATAACATAATCTACTAAATACTTAGGTTAAATGTGGCATGTGATTAAAATAAACCAAATACGAGTACTCATAATAAAACCTAATTAATTACAATAAAAATCATATATACTTAAATTTAAATAAAAAAGTCATAAAAGTTAAGCTTCACATATTAATTCAAATAATAATATAAATTGATTTGTTGAAATTTATATAAAAAATATTCTAAAATTATATTATTCATAAAAGGGAAGGGACATAATAATATTTTATTATAAAAAATATAATTTAATAATAAAATAAAAACAATGATCCATGTACATATTCCCCCAGTTTCAGTACATCTATATTATATGATCCTCAGAGTAATTATTCAAAAAATCATTGATCAATGTGTTCCCAAATCCCTATGACTCATTTCATCTATATATAATCAATCAACATCCAATCTGAGAAAATCATTTTGAACGTGGTATAGTGAGAGTTGTCATCATAAATCTATTGGTAGGGAGTATGTGTTCCAAAATTCATTTACTATTATCCCACCAACTACCAAGGATCAAATGTGATTTAAACAAACAAATATATAAATAGATAAATGTAAATTAATTATTCTCTATTCAATTCATCATTTATAGTTCAAGTTCAAAATTTCATGTTTTAATATTAAATTTCAGTTTTAATGAGAAATCAAAGGACATCATCAAGTATAATTGTATCAAAATCATATTTCTATAAAATTATTTTCATGAAGAATAAAAATAAATTAATTTCATCAAATAAATTTTCATTACAAAAAATTATTTCTCAAAATCCACCCAAAAAATTTCCATCCTTTGAAAAAGGGTTTTATATCACAAATCAATGCATTTTTAGAGAACAAAAATTAAATAATCTCAATTCCTAAAAATAAATGAAAAAATAAATTTCAATTCCATAAATCCTTCAACATCTAAATTTTTGTTAAAATCCTTATAGAGCCTCCTAAAATTATTCACAAGACCAATAAATCTATCAGAATGGGATATGGTAATGGAGACCTGATAGAGGGGGTGTTTAAAAAGAATGCCTAGAATTAAAATTCATCAAATTAAAGATTCAAAACATAATGACCCTAGAGAATCACCACATTCAATTATGGATGATGAAAAATAAAAATGAAATTCAAAATCATCAAGATGAAACTTACCCAAGAATGATAAATTCTATTCATTTGAAAATCGATCCAAGTTGAAATGGGTTGGATAATTACAAATAATCTATAATGAATCTAAATAATCCAACGAATTGGATTAATAATTATTATAGGTTGTTTGGAATTAATAATGGGTGGTTCATAACTTAATTAAAAATTTTAGATGACTAAAATCTTGAAGAAAACGTTTCTTGTGTTCGGAAACACAGATTCATCTCACTATGTTCCAAACCATGCGCCCTTGAAGGGATTATAGAGAGAGATATATGATTTCTCCATAGTTATATAAAATCGTTGAAAAACATATTTTCATCCTCCTGGGACACAAGAGATGGATGGAAAAGTTTCCTGCAAAGACTAAAAACCATGAACCAACTATGTATTCCTCCACTATCTCATTCCACATAGTTAGATGGAGAGGCTTCACATTTTTCTATTTTTTTTCACCCTCATTATAACAAATTAATAGTTACCAAGTTTCTTATGATAACCATTATGATTTTCCCTAACCATTTTCTAACTATGAACATGACCAAAAACACCCTAAATTTTTTAAAACAATCTCCAAACACAACACAAAAATGAATCCAAATGAAGTATGTTAAAACAATAACGATCAATATATGAAATATGGAAATATGATGTTACAAATTCTCTTCAAAAAATGAATTCAACCTTTAGAAAGAATGTCAAAATGACTCCAAGTAAATGTGAATATGCCACTACTCTTGCATCAGTCCCTCATACACATGTGTATTATTTAAATCTAAAGAATGCTTCCAAATCACTCAAACCAAATGTATATATAGTCAATGAAGAACATTTATTTGTAATAGATGATTATTATATCCTTATGTTTCACATATGAATCATGTTCTATATCAATACCCTCATATATCATGACATGTGATGGGTTAATGAGAAACTTTCTGATCTATAATACATATATCATGTGAGAAATAGTCTTTAACATTGGTGGTAGAGGCAAATGGTATTCCACATTTCAAATTTACTCAACAAGCTCAAACAATATTATATATCATGGTTCTATCTTTTAATATTTTTTATTAATGTGGTGACCCAACCATGTTGGGAATGTCCAGAAATATTGGTCAACAAATAAAAATATTTAATATCAAAAATTAATACAAATATAATAGTTATATTGCCTTTATGGAGTTATTGTTAAATGAAGAATCAACTGAATCATTATTTTCATATCATAGAAACAACTGGTTCGCATAAAGGATGATTCAAAAATCTCTAAAAAAGACAACACAAATTTACACGACTGACCAAAAATGGCCTCCATGTATTTGATCAAATTTTTTTAAAAAGAAAAACAAAATTATATGAAAATTGGATCACTTCTTATGTGGCCCACAAAAACTCCACTATATTAAAAAATTAAGACAAGAAACACATCTTCTATGATCTGTGTAGATCATTCTATGTATCCATCCATTGATGTATGATTTACCATTAATGAAATTTTTTGATATCCCATGTCCTCATACAAGCCTATCTATAAATTATAATTGAATTAAGGATTTCTATAAGAAGATATAACATATGGAACATTTTGAAATATGATTATCACTAACACATTTGACCATCCCATGTTATCAATTTTCATTCTATCATAAATGGTTGAAATTTTATCCAATTTGATGATCTTATCGATCACCACACATATCATATTCTTCATTCATGTAAGACACAGAATCATAGTATTGTATCCTATAGGAACCTCATCCAAATTCATATAAATGAAAAGAATGTGCTGAATAAATCCCAATGGTTTTGGGTGATTGATAGTGACCTGATGAAAATTATAATCATGAGAAACATAGACAGTGATATCTCATCCCATTCCTACACACCAAAATCATGACAACAAATCATAGAACATCATTGTGGTTCCATGGTGATAATCCTATTGGGGGTTATAGAAACCCCCCATAAAAGATTTTAACACACATAAAAGTGTAAAATACTGGATCTAGAATCATAGGATACCAACAGAAGATAATGAGACCCCACTGATAGTATCCCCACTATAAAAAGATTCCCTAATTCCAAAAAAAAATCTTTTATCATATATTCAGTATGAATAATCCTCACAGGAAACAAAAAAAACTATATTATTTCTAGATTGATCTCTCTATCATTATACAAATCACTAAAACTCATTCAATCCAAGAGTTATAATAAACTCTTCTCTTCAATAGATTCTTTGACAGCCTTGGTTGGATAGTTCCTACTCAAGGAATCTGTAATAACATTCCCCATACAAGGGGTATAATAGATTTATTTATTCAAAGGCAATAAGTAATCCCTCAATATCAATAGGAAAATATTGAATCCTCTTTGTTAGACGATATAACTCACGTTTTTTAATTGAATTAAGTACAAAAAACTTCAAAGAAGAATTAAATTCTAGAAAATTCTATTGGAATGATTCAAAAATACATGTTTTATATGAATGGTGGGATAGTTATTATCATGTTTCCTACGTTTCAGAGGACCATAAAATGCCACATGGACATCATATATGTGACGATAAGAAAAACACAAACACGATGCATCCTATAAGACAACCTGTCCATTACTATCCTCTAAACAGTTCAAAATTGGAATAAAATTCAGAAGGTGATTCAATTGATCAAGATAATTTTAATATTTTGAATGATCAAAAATCATAATTTATTTTTAAGTTGTAATTTTAATTTGAGAGGTATATTTTGATCAATCAATAGTGTACAAGTGGTAATACCACACTAATCCTTTGAATATCTCAATATTGAAAACATTTTGTAGTTGTACCCATTTTATAAAAGCCTTCACCTCTTTAGGATGAAAAAATACCATGTCATGATACAATTTTTGATAAGAAATTTCTTTCCAAAATATAGAAATTTTATTAAAAAATATTGGAAAAAAGATAATGATTTATAAAAAGCTAGAACATTTTTCTTAAATGATAAACACGAAAATTGTTAATTTACTATAAATCAGTATTTTATCAAAAAATAACACCATGAATGATTCAAGATATTAATGTAACATACTCATTGTCATCGATGTTAAAACATTTGGTTCATTTTTTAAACTGAAAGGTGATACAAAGTAATAATATTGTAAATACCTACATCTGAAGGTGGTATTCAGGATATTAGGTTATGTGATTCTGATCTGGTGGAATCCATACAAAAAATAAATCTCTATTAAAAACGTTTTCACTTATTAATGATAAAAAAATCATCAATATAAGGCATCAGATACATGTTCTTAATATTGAATTTATTTTGTATTCAGTAATGAATACGAATGTGAAAGGTTTTATTATAATTCATGGATAAAATCACTGTATTCAACCGTGTCAACGTACTAAGGTATTCATGAATTATTGAAAAAATTCATTATATAAATATCATAACTCATTCAATTTCATTGGATCTATATAGTAAGAAGAGGAAAGAGAGATACAGATTAAATTATGCCAAGTAAACTAAAATCATACCTTTCTCAAAACATGAAATCAATAAAATTCAAATGAAAACATGTTAGGAATCAAAATGATAACTGGGGGAAGAATTTCACTCAAGGATTCATACACCATGTCAAATGAAATCATTCATACCTATATGATCAACTCCTAAAGGGGATTTCTAATAGAGAAAAACTATTCATGTTTATTTTAATATCAATCAAAATTTTTAATATTATGTTATTATACCCACCAAATTTTAATGAATTTTATATTTTAGGGAACAATTCCATGTTTCATGGAATCTGAGATAAAAAATTATGATTTAATCATTTAAAAGATGACCAGTAACATAATATATTTCAATGCCCAAGACTAATGGTAAAAAATGATGAATAGGGTTGAAATAAAGAAAATTTTTCTGTAAAACCACAATTATAATTATATATACCTATTCACAATGTGATCTTCATTTAAAACCCGGATAAAATGAAAAATGTGATAAAAATAAAAATTTGGAACTATGTAATATATGTAATGTGGTGATAGATATATGTCACTCAATAAATATCCTTAAGAACACTCAGAACATAAATATAATAAATAAAATCAGTCTCTAGGTGTTGGTACTTGAGAAATCACATGATTAAAAAACTACTGAAGTTGTGAAATGCTTATAAATGAACAAGAACTGTCATATTTGACATTTAGAGTTTGAATGTTGCTTTTATGTATAAATTATGACTCAATACAACCCAAAATTAATTAATTAAGAATTTATGTCACCCCATGGAAAATCATAATAATATAAAATTATCTTCATAGTGGAATGAAATGCATCACACACTATACTGTTTGGAAACTACACTAGCGATTTCGGTTATAGTTGATTAGGTTTTATACTTTTTTTCATTTCAACATATATTCCATGTATTGATATTTCATCCATCAAATTTATGTGTTTATATCTTTCAATTATATTCTTTCTAAATTCCATTATCTCATCACTCTTTCCAACAAAATTCCTCATTGTCGCAAGGAGGACCGACTCGTTTGAGGACAATTATTTGAGTTGTTTTTGGGGAATTCCAAAATCTATTTTATTAAATTATTAAATGATTCATCTAACATTATGAATAATGGTGGTAAATTGTACAATTGTAATTATTTTACACCATGTCACGAATCTGGAACACATTTATATTTGATAATTTAGAAATTTTCATCCCTTATTCTTGAAAAAATAAATTTATTCAATCCAGTATTGTTAATGCATTATAAGAAATGAAATAAAATATAGATAGGTCCTTGAATGTTCCACACTATTGATTTATGTGTTTTATGATCGTCAATTATTGTGTGTGAAAAAATATAGCCTTCAAATGAATTCTTCTTAGCATATAATATTTAACACAAAAATAAAGTAAATGATGGTAACTAAAAGGTGATATTTCATAATTGAATTATCAGAAGGTATTTAAACAAACATAAATGAATAGTAAAGGAACCTGTATAACAAAAACCAGATGACCAATTCCTTTCATCTTTTTTTCATTCTAGTTTTACATGGGGATGTTGGGGAAATTTTATATTTACATTCAAACTATACTTATTCAAAAACCAAATTTTATTTTCATAACTAAAATACGAGTAACACAAAAATAAGTAGATTATTTGCTTTAAAATTTGTGACTAAACCCCTAAAAATCTCATCAACTACAGTGACCCAGGTTTGAAATTTAAATGAACAATAAAAATAAATTATCTTTTATACCACCAAATGATTTGTGTATCAATATAGCCATAGTTTTTGAGAAGATAAATAGTTTTTGTTTTAAGATTTCTATTATTACATCTAGTATCAAATTATAGTTATTCTCATAGAAAACCTGGAAATGTTAAACATTGTTTTATCTCTCCCATGAATATAGATTATAATGTTTCATTATTTATTATGTATGTGAGTGGATTTTCATATTCAATCATAGGGGAGCATAAATTCCAAGAATTTATTTCTGCCTGAAGAGATAATATACAAAACATTATTTTTGAAATAATCACCACAGAAATATTTGAGATCTCCATATACATTCTAATGTTATACAAAATAGATGAAAAATAGTAATACCCTTATTATCTATTAGTTTCATTTGATAATTCTCAATAGTTTATGGCCTCAAATGATGAATACCTTCATACCATATATATCACGAGTTAGATCTGGGAACATAATGATGAGCTAAAGAGTGTCAATGAAGTATAATTTATTGATGTTCATCTGAGATATAAACATTACCAAGATCAATAATGTAATTATTTGGAAAATTAATAAACACAAAATGGTCTCCCTATCTAAAATATTGGTCCATAAACACATATCTACTAATATCTGCTAAATAACAATATAAACCCACCAAACAGGTGGAATTTTAAGAGAGGGTGGAGAATCTTGATGTCTGACCTATATCTAGTAAAAATAAACTCAAACAGTAACATTATATTGATAAAAAATAGAATTCAAAACATATCAATGAGATAATTCTTTATTTATGTAACTCTCAATTAATTTTGATGAAAATAAAATGCGTATTTCCTCACCTTGTACAAAGATATAATATTTGGACAACTCGTGATATTACATAAAGAAAAATTATATCAAAAATTAACCACACAATGAAAAAATGATGATTATCACTTAAATTGACCATTTATTATAAGACTCAAAAAAAAAATTTCATCTATATCTAACTAACGAACTAAATATACACACTATCATCATTATATGGGAAGAATTTGATATTGATTATTCAAGACTCATAATTTTTAAATGTAAACAACTATCTATTATTAAATTTTATTACTCAATATATTTACCAAATCTAGTATAGACACTGGGAAATATAGAATAATATTAATTTTTAGAATCTAAAACATATGAGTACCCATACTCCAACTGAATCCTACAATGAAAGGTCTACCTCACTGCAATGGAGACGGATTTGATATAACCTTTACATGGAGTCCTTCACATCAATGAAGAAGTAATATTTTCTATGAATAAAATGTTATGGGTTAAACCAATGAAACTCCACCAAACAATAGGCTTTGGATAACCACTGGTACAACCCATTTAAAGGTTATAAAAAAACACAACCCGAATCAATTTTTATTAATTCAAATTTCAAGTTATCTTTGAAATTTTTTATTATAAAACCCAAAACCAAATATCATTTTTATATTACAATGAAATTTTATTTCTCCCATAAAGAGAATACAACTACATAACAATAGACATAACAAAACATTTAAACAATAGAAGATAAATTAAAATATTATTGTTCCATAGATGAACATAATCCCAAGGGACCTCATTGGTCACCACCAAACAAAGAACCATGCTCTCTCCAAGAGTGATACAACTAGAGGAACATAAATATAAATGATAAAGTAGTCATGAGCACCGACATTCTATGTAGGAATTCCAAGGAATAAAATTTCCTATTCAATTACCCATAAATATAAACCCATAACAAGATAGTTTGAAAATATTACATAATAGAATATTTTTCATAATTCCTTTCAAATTTAAGAAAGATTTTTATATTTTCAAGGAATGCATATCTCTTCCATGAATATATCAAAATAGGTTCGACACATTCATTAACAATTCCAATTGAAATGAATCCAATTTAGATTAAAACATGGTTTACAAAAAGAAGACATCAGTTATCAAAAAACATAAATAAAAATTACATCACAATCATTATGATAAATCCACAAGAAGTTAATGTTAGTTGTTAATATATGATCTTTATACCTCAATTAATCATGGAATAGAAACCATGGACATTAGAATTAATGTGAAATATCCACTATTAGGGGACACTCCAATGGCCTAGTGGTCTCCAATCATCACAAATGTTTTATTAGTGTTGTAGCATCAATCATTCTAGAAAAAACTGGGATGAACCAATTCTAAATTATCTAGTGTAATAATCTTAGTCTTCCCACATAATTCCCTATGGATACCCATGTTCTCTATTAAAAATATTAGTGACATATCATCAAGAAAACATATATGCATAGAGAACATTAATTATTCAAAAAATCATTCAACAACCCACCACTGATCACCCTCCTTATTTGGATCCCCCTTTTTTAGGTCACAAAAAATGAATAAACCATAAACTAGGATCACATCACAAATAATTTGATAACACTCACAAAAAATTTATATAATTATGGAAAATGCCTCGAGAGGGGTTTTACACTTTCAAAAACCAATTCAATAGTGACATAAATGCCCCCATTAATTTACAAAGAACACTATCAATTAAAAAAAATTTCTCAACATATAAGCTCTAGAATTTTCTAAAAAACCCAATTGCACAGCCATGTTATTCCACATTTAAAAGGAATTTAGAAAAAATTATAAAACAAATAAAAAGTTTTATGAAAAAAAGTTCTAATTAACATAAAATTCATACCAAAAACCAGTCATTTTTTCATATTAACCAAATTATGGGATTTACCCCTTTTAAAATCATAAAATAACCCAAATTAATTACAATTAAACATTCAAAATTAATATACACACCAAAACATTTAGAATATACCCACCACATACACAAAACGATTTTAGGAACCACTTTCAAAGAAATATCAATTTGAACTGATTGAGCATTAGAAACGTAATATATATTCTAAAATAAGGTTGAAAAATCTATCCACATGAAAAACACACATTGAAATCATAAAAAAATTAAGAAAAAATGTAGAACCATTTCGAACAATCACAAAAATAACTCTAAAACAATATAGTCATTATGGAATTCAAATTAAAGTTTTTTGAATAGGGGGAAATCCTTAGGGTGGAACCAAACTGATCTTTCATGTCTGGGTGATTTCGACCAAGAATCTATTACTCCCCCACTAATCATATGCACATTAAAATACATATAAGGTAATATATCCCCTATCCACACATCTTCATGTCCATGAACATGTGAATGGGGATCCTTATAAATATATATTTGTTTGCATATACTAGACTCCACTATTCTGTGTATGCAATTTCATATATATATGTTGAACACCTATCCTTATAGATATATATTCACTAACATAAATGATTATAAATGTAACATAGGGAACCCACACATGCACACACACATATATATATATATATATATACTTACCTATGAATAGGTAGGAGAGGCCCCTTAGACCTGTTGACTCGAAAAAAAAATAGTGTTCAACGAACGACACCAAAAATAAAACATTCCTTAAAAAAATAGTGACAATAAATTTTGCGGTACAAAACAAAATTTAGGTTTAGATACACACCCCAAATTGAATAAGTCAGACCGAATCGTCCTCAAACCACCTTTCCTTTGGAGGTAGATGTCAGAATACGAAAAAGGGATTCCCTATCGACACCTCACCAACTATAATACACAAAAAAACAACAAAAACTAGTTAAATAATAATATAAGGGTTTAGGCCTAGAGGAACAAGGTGAAGGGGAGCAATGAAACAACCAAAAACAAATTAAGTAGGGGCACAAGACCATATCTCATTAGATGAAAGTGGGATCATAAAAAAAATTTGGAAGGAAATTGATCCAAGAGGAGATCGGGATGAGATGGGTTGTGCACTCTAGGGGTTTGTGCATCCATGGGGTTTGGCCACGGGGACCACGAGCTTGAGGGAGCTGCACGTAGTAGAGAGGCTCTACCATTGAGGGAGCTAAAGGGGAGATCGTGCGTCTTGTTAGAATAGGCAATGAAGGTGGTGTGTGTGGGTCCACGGGGAATCCACATGAGGGGTAATGCGATGCGCACATGATAGGGAGGAAAAATTTGATGGATGGGGAGAGTAAAAAGAAATTTCAAATAATTAATAATAAATAAAATAATATTAATAATATTAACAATAATAATAATAATGGTAAAAATAAAATTAATAATAATAATAAAAATAATAATATTATAACTTTTATTAAAATGTCCCATACATTTTATTTTATTTTATTTTATTTTATTTATTAGTTAATATTATATTCAAAAGCCTTGAAACCATGCATGATTTCGAAACATTGCTGGGTAAACCCTGTGTTAGACATGAGACTTTATAGTTGACCCCCCAAATATAAAATTTTAAACCAGTTCGACCCAAAATATAAATAAAAACCACATACAATTTAATAATTAATAATTCATGGTCGGGGTGTGATAATTCTCTCTACCACCAACACATTCCACCTTGAGAAATTCACTCAACAAAATAAGGATTCAAACTCATGTTCGTAAATGAATGAGGCCAATGAAATCATGAAACTAGTGTTGATTTTCAGTCCCCCAATCACACATAACCAACTGTAAGAGAAACTATAATCTAAAGAAACATCATTAAATGAAGTTGGTTCCCCCAATTAGAAAACCCTCACAAGAACAACCAACATTGAGACTCTTAACATGTGATAACTCTAGAACTACTATCATGAACTAGAGAAAAAACCGCTAACAAAAAAATTCCCTCACATGTTAACTATCGATGAAACCCCAACATGATCAATGATAGGTCTCCCCAGCATTTATGAATCAATTATCATAGGACAAACATAATTTAATAACATAGGTGTTTCCAAACCATACTAGAAACCCTCGACACACAGAAAAACCCACAGATGGAGCTAAAACAAAATAGAAAACTGAACCACAATTCATAATTTCTGAAAGATGCGAGTATCTCCATGATTAAAATAATGAGGAATGAGAACTATAAAAAAAATGTTCTAATAAAACAAGGGAGAAACCGATTAAATAACTCACATTTTAGGGGGTATAACCAATGGAATTACAAGAAAACATGATCACTAAACCTTCTTATAACCAAAGTGGAGGATTTAATGAACAATATACATAATGAAGAAATGAGAATTCTATACCTCTTATGAAAAAATATAATCTTCCCAGATGAGGAATCTATAACAGAGAAACATAAACCATCACCATTATGGCACATGGGTCCAAATCTAGACCAAGGTCCTCCACACCCAACTATTTCCTAACTGGGTTAAAAATGGAACTCCACTACCTAATGTTGGATATCTTATGTCTTGATGCACATTCCTCTCCGTAATCAAGATCTAACAATATAAACTAAATACTATCATTTAGTAGAGATACTCACAAAAACCCCTTCAAATAACTCATGTGACCACACCAATAACTCTTCCTGTCATAAACTGATACAAAAGATACATTCATCTAATTTTTAGCTAATGAAGGTGGGAAACAAAACAAGAATACTTGCTTGTTGTAAAAATTCTTGAAATATTTTGGTTCCACCGCTAAATTAATATTATAATTAGAGTCATTAATGAGTATACTCAAAGAAACATCAATTCATAATTTTTAAAAAAACATTAACCGCCTTAGTTTTGACAATTTCAATCCACTAAAAGACAATGCAAACTGATAAAAATCCATTAAAGGATTATGGAAATGAGAATTAAACTATTCATACTGACCACCAAAAGAGAATAGAAGATAGTGGATCAAATATTAAAAGATTGATCTAACAAAAAGACTTATCAAGAAAAGATTCATCTGGTTCACTTTCCTCACCTGATGGGGAGCCTTCTTGAATTCAAAAACGCAATCAGTCCTTGAACCATGGAATAAAATCCCACACAAGAGAAATTTTAACTGATTCAATGTTGTAATATTTGGAGAAAAAGGTACCAACAACTATGGATTCCCATTATAGGACTTCACTGTTCATTGGACTTATTGGATACTCATGTTTTTTTCCAATTTCATCGCCCTCACCTCTTCAAGAATAAAACTTTGGATGTATGTTGTCTTAATCACCTTCCACGAAATCCCATCACACAATGATGTGGAAATTATATCCTTCAATCAATCCAAATTTGATCCTTAATACAAACCCAAACCATCACAGAATCTCATATCATTGGGAGTATCCAATAACCGGGAAACTCCAAAGATTTATCCTAGAAATTATGTCACCTCTAATAGATCATGATAACCCTTGATGATGGAAAAAAATAACTCAATTCCATTACTCCACTACGAGCCTGGGTAGAACCAACAACTAAAAGAGATGCACTAGAAACTTATGGGACATTTCTGAGTGGCATACTAAAAAACAATGAAGCATGTAGTTGAATAAATACACATCATAAAACAAAATATACAACCCAATCACAATCTATAACCTAAACTCAAATCATTATTCCAACCACAATTCAGTATTTCAAAACCAATTTCCCATGAACAAATATACCAGACATGAAAATATAAGACTAAACAATTTCTCACTAACTTTTTAAAACATTGAAATCGCCCCTTATGAAAACTATTTTATCAACAAGAAGAAATACATAAATACCCAACAATTGGATTCTATAAAGTCTAACATAAATATAGATTTGTTCTAGCTCAAGAACCAATAAAAACATACCACTAATTATCTACATTCCACATGCGTACATTCATATATGTGAGAATTTAGTGGAATAAAAATTGTCAATAAAAAATTTTATCATCCCGAAGATTGATAATTCTACCTAAATCCTAAATTCCCATGAAATATTCGTGTCACCTTCTAGAAAGTAATCCCAACACACATAAATTTCCAAAAAAAAATTCCATATTTCCCTTTGATACAATATTTTCCCACGTACCAACTCACATAAACCGCTAACTGGTCACCCATGTCAGCCTGTGACAAGGCCCAACGAAAATTCTCAATCCTTAAAGACTAGAAACTGCTGTCGAGAATCATAATAAAGTAGATTAGAATGATTTGGCACATAAATAAAATACAAGTAAATAAATATATTTGGAAAAATAACTAAAAAATAGTAGTGGAAATAAAAGACTAATGATCCATAGATAAACATACTAGAAAGTAACCTAATGGTTAAACGAAGAAAACAGAACGATTCTTCCTCCAAGAGATATACAACTAGAGGAAAAAAATTAATGATAAAGTAGGTTTGAGCTCTTTTATTATCTGTAGGATTTCAATGGAATGACACTACCCTATTAATATACCGTTAAAAATAATCATAAACCATTATAGTTTCAAAATAATATTTAATAAAATATTATTTTTCAATATTTTTAAATTAATGAAACATGTTTTCATTTTCAAGGAAATCATTTCTCTTCCACTATGTTTCCAAAATTTGTTTAACGTATGTATTAACATTTTCAATTGAAAGGAAACCAATGTAGATTAAAATATTTTTTCAAAAATGATAAATCAGGTAGGAAATAACTTAAATGAAAATCACATCACAAGCACTATGGAAAATTTCTATGAAACTAGTGTTAGTAGGGGACCTAAGATACTATTACATTAGTCAAATGTGTATTAGAAATCACTACCATTAAAATAATCATGAAAGAGCCACTATAATGGGACAAAAAATGGCCTAGTAGTCGCCAATCATAAAAAATGATCAGTTAGTGTTGTAGCATCAATCCAACTTGACGAAAATGAGAAAAAATTCTTAAGAATCATCTAGCGGACAGGTCCTCATCTGCCCACATAGGTATCTGGGTTACCCATGATATATATTGAAAATGGTGATGTTATTTTATCAAGAAAATATATATTAATAGACCTATTTCTATATCTAAAAATACATTCACCATCCATGCATTGATCCCCATATTTTAGCGCATTCACCATTTTATGTCAAAATTCAATTTACATGCCATTACACTATGAAAATATCACAAATAACACATTAAATATATCATAAAATTTCTCAAATTAATGTGAATGCATCAATATGGGGTTTTCATATTCATAAACAGTTTTTAAAGACTCATATGAACCCCATTAATTTAAAATTAACATTATAAATTAGGAAACACTATTTTTAAACATATATGTTAAAAATTATTACTAAAAATACCATTGCACAACTAAGGAATGACACAGTTAATTAAATCTAGAAAAAATTATTAAAAGAAATCAAATCTTTTTAAATATAAATATACCAATCAACCTCAAATTCATTCAAAAACCCATGCATTTTTCCAAACCAACCAAATCTTGGGATTTCTGTTTTCTAAATTCATAAAATAACCTACATTCATTCAAAATCACCACTAAAAACTAGTGTACACACCAAAAAATTTATGAAATACCCACAACATATCCAAAAATAATTTAGCTACCACTTTCAAATATATATCATTTAAGGACCGATTGAGCATTAGAAACATAATTCATTTTCCAAAATAGGGATGAGGGAATCGATCAACAAGAAAATAACTGGTTGAAAACTTATAAAAATTATGATAAACAAATAAATAACCATTTGAAAAAATCAAATCCATATTTATAAAACAATAAATATGTTATGGAATTCAAATTAATGTTTTAGGTATATGGGACCTAACATAGGGAGGAATGAAACCAATCTTTCAACTCTAGTCACATTCAAACTAGAAGCTACAACTTCCCCAATAAGAATATTCACATTCTCATATGTATAAAGAGAGATAGCCACCTAGAACACATATATATGGAAATGAACATGTGAAGGGGGGTCCTTAAATATATTTTAAGTTCTGTATTCTAGTAACCTCTCACCTACGTATTCATTTTCATATGTACACATTGGTACAGAAATCCCCATACATGTATATTGACTACCATGGATGATTATACATGTAATGGGGGAACCCACACACATACACACACTTATATATAACTATGCACATGCAGGAGAGTCACTTTAGACATAGTGACTCATAACTGCAAAAAACAGTTCAATACAACGCACCAAATGAACAAAAAACCTTAAAAAATAATGACCCTAAATTGGGTGGTGAAAAACTAAACGCATGTTTAGAAACTGACCACCAATTGATGATGTGAGATAAAATTGACCCCTCACCACTTCATCTTTTTAGAAAATTTTTGAATACATATAAGGGAACCTCAATTTATCCCTCAAATACCATAATACCAAAATAAAAAAACCCAATTAAACACAAACCTAGGGTTTTAGTCCATGAATCGCAGGGTCATGAGGATCACCGAAACCATTTAAATGAAAATAAGATCGGTCAGAAGACCATAACTCACTAGGTCGAAGAGGGATTGTAAATAAATGAGTAAAATGATTACTATAGAGGATATTAAGATGACATGGGTGGCATGATACAGGGGGTCTCACATCTAGGGGCTTACCCAAGGGGGGGCGCACGCCGGAGGGAGGTGTGTATAGTATGGAGGCATGACTATGGTGGGGTTTGGAGGGGAGATCACACACCTTGTGAGGATAGACCACAGAGATGGTTACTGATATTCATTGGGGATTTCACTGGAGGATTCATGTGATGCACAAAAGTGATGGTGGAGAAGGGAGATGAATGTGGAGAGTAAAAAAAATAATAAAATTATTAATAATAAAAATATTATTGATAATATTAATAATATTCATAACAATAATAATCATAATGATAAAAATAAAAATAATAATTACAATAAAAATATATTATAACAAAAATATTTTTACTTTTATTATAATTATGAAATTTAATTTTACTTTATGTTTATTTTATGTTCATTTTTTCAATTAGTTTTATTTTTCAAAATCATGAAAACTGTGCACAATTTAGATGCACGATTGGATAAACTATGCACCTCAACTAGAGACCCACAAAATTTAATAATATAAACAGTTCAAACCTATACCCAAAATCAAAATCAAATTTTATTAAACAATATATAAATCATTGTAACAATGTGACATATCCTTGTCCATAAAAGTGTGGTTTTATCCTTCATGTCCATCAAACATGTCATAAAATAAAAAAATATGAAATTAAAGCGGTTATTAAAAATACATATAATGAAAATATAATTCATGTCATGAAAGTGGAATTCAAACTATATATTAGATAATTATCAATGTTAAATTTTTTCCAAACATAACGTTCATAAATTGAATTCATAGTTTATGTAGAATTGATGTTTTGAAATACAAATTCATGATAGAAATTGCTACCGAGAAGATGCTATACAATTTAACCATAAAAACCCAAAAAAACGCTTATTTATAAAGATAAATATGTGTTTCCATTATTCATTTAATTTTTGTTCCATAATTTTAATTGTTTTATACATTAAATGAATTTTCATGCTCACATGTTATCTTGAACTCTATTATTGATAAATTACACTTATGTTTCTTAGGATAATAATTATGTGTCTTTATAGTTTCATTATGACATTATTTAATTATTCAAATGGTAAAATGTATATTTATTCATATTAATTAGTGTAAAAATATGAGAAATCAATATTTTTACTTAACAATTTCATTTTTTTAAATTAAACTCTTATTATATTTGGAATGTTACGAATTTCGAAATTAATGTAGATCGGTTTGTTGTTTTTGTGTATTACCACACAAAACAGTACCAACTATATGTTGTCTTTATTGACAAAAATTTATACCATTATTTCCAATTTTTTTCTATACTATACTTCATGAGACGTCAACATTATATTTTCTAGAAATTCAATAGAATTTTATCAAAGCTATGACAGAAAATAGGCATTTTCAATGTGATATAAGATTTATTATTATTTAGAACATATCCTAAGAACCACTATGAAATTAAATCATTATGTTTTATATACAATCCATGATATATCATGTTTTTAAATGATCCCTTTTTCAAATCTATTACCTATATTCAAATAATACACACACAAATCATCAAGATATATAAAATACAACGTGTAGTAGTATATATATCCACATATGATCGGGAAATTATTAAATAAATAGTTGATTTGGGGGGTTGATTTGAATATTTTGATATACCAATTTTCATACACTTTACTATCTTATTCACCTATCATATATATATATATATAATTGAAAAAAATGGGAAACAATTTGTTTTGTCTTTGGAGGAGTAATAATACTCATAGTCAAACCAACAATATTTTGATCATATGTCGTTAGGTGGGGGTTAAATATTTTTCATTATCCTAACATTCAAAAATAAAAAAATTAAAATAGGCATAAAATAAAGGGCAGGTCATTCATGATGATTGCTTATTTTATATTCCTACATTGAGCATTAGGAGTCGAGATATTATATTTTTTGTTGGAGTATTTTTATTTATGGAATATTATGATATCATAATTAATGGTAAAATGTAAAATATTATATTTGAGATTAATTTAATTCAATACCGACATGCCATATGACTCACAGTCATTAGAACCAAATCTAGAGCCCTTATGATTAATTTTTATTTCTATTATTATGTTTTGGAAATTATAGATACCTAGATAGCCTATAGTGAGTGGAATGTTCATGAGGTATAAAAACAACAAATATATTTCATTCCTTGATGGATGAGTTTATATAATAAAATGATAGGTGAATTTTATTTTATAAAAAATAAAGATGAATTAAAAAATTAAAATTTATTGATGTTATACAAATAGAATTTTAAAAGATGTAAAGAAATATACTTGGTTACAATTGATTATTTTATGTGTAGGGATTTGGAGGAATTCATTTTTGTATAATTTTAAATTTTCATTTATCATTATAAAAAATTTAGTTTTTATATCATTGTATGTAAATATTGAAAAAATTAATCCACATTGTGAATGTTTTTTAGATCGCTTGTGTTTGGACAATAATGTTTGGTGTGTGGTGGAAATGACAGAGGAAAATTTTTCATCATAATTTTAACATAAAATACAATTTCATGCATATTTAATCATTAACCACACAATTTTTTTTTGTATGTTATGGTAGAATATAATTTTTTACTAAAATTGAATTACAATGTGATGATTTAAACATTCAATAGATAATCGGTGAAAAGGGATAGGTCAAGGGCTAATCCTGCACAATATAAAAAAACAGACAGGAAGAAAAGAGGTGGATATTTCATGAAAAAGAATATTACATGCCATGAATATATAGTCATGATGTGAACTTCATTAGAAAACTGATACAAGAGCAAGAAGTGATAAATTTATAAAATTTAGAGCAGAGAATCATTGGTCACGACGTGACATATATATATATATATGTTATTATATGAGAGTCACTCAAAGCTCTTGTAACATGATTAAAATCAATTAAAACATTAACTAGGTGTGGGTTTAGGAAAACTCACATCATGAAAACCTTATTCACATCATGAAAAGACTAGATATTACAAAGAATGACCACATTATAAGAATTAAAGAAAAATTATGCTTTTATTAAAATAAATATAACCTGAATTGATCAATGAAGAATTAATCAAAAATTTATAACACCACCCAAATATTTTAGGCATATAATTAGTCTGAAAAGTAGAATTAAATTAAATCATCAATTCTAAGGTTCGTCCAATGCACATGGAATTTAGGCTATTGTGGTTTATGTATTTTATTTATAGTTTTTATTATTTATTCCCCTATAATGAAATTTCTCCTTTTAAACTAATGTTTTCATTTTCTATGTTCCAATATCTCTCAATATCATTCCCTCTTCAAACATTCTACTATAACCTCTTAAACTCACAATTAATAATGATTAAATTTAGAGTAATCCTTTGGGGTTGTTTTAGAGTGTTCCAAAATTATTATGCATTAAATTTTTAAATGTTTTATTTATATTTTTTGTTAGAGAGGGGAATTTTTTTGCAATTAAAAAATTTTAAACAGTGAAATCAATCCTAAAACCATGTATATCTTCTAAATTATATATATTTTCCTTTTATGTTAGAAAAATATCTTAATATGGTGTACATGGGTTTATCAGATACATCAAATGACCTATGAGGGTGTCAGAACCTCGAATATGGTACAATCTCAACTAATGGTGTCATTATGCTTCATTATAATATAATGTGAATTTTAGTGTTGGAAATAATTATACTAATAATTCTATATTATAAACCCAATAAACTAAAATTTTGTATTTCAAAATATCGATTCCACAATTAAAATATCAATCCAATATTAAATATTTAATAAATTAATGACGAAGGAACCCCTGAAACCCAACCCTATTGACCAATAACACTCATACTAATTTTCATTATTTTTTTCATCAAC
This sequence comes from Viscum album, assembly GCA_963277665.1. NCBI lineage: Eukaryota > Viridiplantae > Streptophyta > Magnoliopsida > Santalales > Viscaceae > Viscum > Viscum album. Next base: position 2,042,671,765 of record OY728150.1, on the reverse strand, counting down.
ATGTTAGGATTGTTTTGTATTTTCATTCCAAATATTGTTTTCCAAAATGGGAATTTTCATTACTTTTATAAAATAAAAACAAATAAATATGTACTTTACCTTAATTATAATCGTTGATTTGACCATTAAAAATATCCTCAAGTGAGATGTGACAAGTTAGCCATCATGTCTTATTAGGAAAATAAATTATATTTTTTTACATCCAAATGATTGGCATTTCAAGGTCCAACTACACTCAACCTCATGCCCCATTCTTGGTAGGAAAAATCCCATTCCATTTTGGGGATGAAGGAGATCTTATTGATATATAATTATATCAAGGATATATTAGTAGACATCTAATACATCTAAATAATAGCAGCTAAAGGAATCATATCAAGAAAAAAATCCATTGTGATCTCAATCATTGATAATGATATCGATGAATAGTTGTATTGAATACCCAACTATCTCTTCATTCCCTAGGTTACAAAAAAATATTCATCACATATGATACAATATAAATTGGGAGGATTAAAATATTCACACTCTATGTTGATATGATTGAATGAGATGCACCATTATAAAATAATAAAATCATTAAAGATGAATCTATAGTGTTGGTGCCTCTCAATGTCACTGGACATGCATCTTCATCCTCTACTGTCTTTTCCACTACATGACGAAGCTTAATTATAGGTTCATATATATATAAAACGTTATTTTTCGAACAATATGGATAAAACGTAGTATTTTTTAGAGCCAATGATCCTAGTCCACTTTTCAGGTCAAAAAACCAATGACCAAACTTATTCATGTGGCATGAGTTTTCACATAAACCAAAAATCATTCATTCCTCCATAAAATCATTATTCACATTCAAGATCATTCCAAACTGAATTATAATAAATTTTATATTAAAATAAAATATAGAATTTTGATATGTTTCCTACTATAATTATCTACTGTGTGACTCATTCTTTATCTTTTTTTAAGCGACTAACAAAACAACTGTTGAAAATGGACGAACTCCCATCAACAATAACATAAGAGCCAAACCATGAATAATCATCAAATATTTATCCTCTATTCACATGTAATATTATATATTAGGTATAAAAATATGATATTGAATATCAGGTAAATAACTAATAAAAAAACATCCTTTCTTCATCTTTTCATTTGTCACTACCTTAATAGAAAATTGAAAATGTTATGAAATGTTATTCCGATATTTTGTTTCTTCTATAACCATTTTGAAGTTTGATAAGTTCTATAGAAATTTATGTGGCTATAAATTATATATAGAACCACTCTATATAAATACATATGAAAAACTTCCACTCAATTTATTCATGTTTCATCACTTTTCTTGAAACGCCCTGACCCCAGTTACCCGGAGTGGGTGCCTTATAAAATTTCCTTGGCATGATCACAAGGGATCAAATCCTGAAAGACCGATCAGTTTAGTATCCTTGAATGTAATAAATACATTAATATGTTTTACATTACATAATTAAATAAAAACATCAACAACATTTTTCCCCATTAATCACACATATATCCTTATCCTATCCTTGTAGATCAATAATAAAATATTTCTTCACATCCTGGGAAAAATAAAAATAGAAATGGGTGAGCTCATATGCTCTATAAGAATAAAAATACACCGGAAACAGTAATAAATAAGCATAAAAAATTATGGAAATAAAAAAGTCTAAAACATAAAACATTAAAGGAAGAACTTAGGCATAATATGGAAAATATAAATCAACTAATTATATTTACTTATTCACAAGGATATTTTAGTAATCGAATAATCACATGTAATATCAATAGTAAATTTAATAAAGATGGAATTCATAATGACAGACTTCATAACCATATAGTCAAGGCCATGCTAAATGACTTTGAAGGTGTGAATTGAAGATAAAGGGAAGTACCATTTTCTAAGAGACATGAGGGTCACATTTGGAAAAGCTTGAAACATTATTTTATAATAAAATCATTTTTGGTTTCCAATGGCTCTAAAATAATTTATTTAAAGGATACGGTTGGAATGGGTCACAAATTGATCAACAAATAGGTTTCAGATAGGTTTAGGTCACCATATTATCCTTAGTTGTTAGATTTTACTCTTAGTTAAATAGTTTGACATTTACCATGTCTCTTTGTATTTTTATATTATATGATTAATAAACATATTTTAATAGGCTAAGAGAATCCCAAGTGGTACATTATTAATATATATAACATTATCAATGCCCTTTTCCGAACCATATATTATTAGGAATATTATATTAATTAAAATTATAGTATTTGTTTAAAAACTCAATTATGTAAATTGTGACACTATTTATTATTTAGTTTTTGTGAAAATCATAAAATATTCATTACTTCAAAAAAATTATTTAATCCACCATAAAATGATATTTTAAGCTATAAAATTAGTGTAATTTATCAAAAGTCTCAATTTTCAATTATTTGGATATTTATAATATTAATTTTTTTATATTTCATCAATAATGTAATTACAACATCATCATTATTTCATAAATAAAATAAACTCTTTAAGGCCTAAAAATTAAAAATGTAATTCAATTATGACGGAAATCATTTTATATTTCTAATGAATATTTATAGTCGAATTTATATTGTGTGTTACACTATATAAATTTTTTTTAGTTATTAATCATTGAATTTAACAGTTTTAACTCTTCTTAAAATAATAATAATAAATTTCCTTATCTAATCCATATTGACCAAAAGGATCATATTTTATTTCTATGGTTGCTTTTTGGCCGAATTCAACTTATACAAATGATTTAGGACATGTTTTATGGTAATTATAATATGATTTTTACTATTAAATACCTTATTTACTTATAAACGTGGTAAATAAAAGTCAAAAGTTACTAATCCCGAAAAATTATTCTGATCTTATTGAACCACATTTTACTTACTATTTTCAATCATGGATCTCGTATTTTAGAAATTAAACTTACATAATGTGGTAAAAGTAAGTTTTATTAAAATCATTAAATGCTCTGAGAAGGTGGGTAAAAGAGAGTAAAAAGTTAAATAAAATATTATATATCTAAACTGATTATAAAATGAGTACAATGAAATACATTAAAAATATATTTGTATTATTTATCTATTTTGACTTAAAAAAATAAAATAACTAATAATTTAAATAATAAGTTGGTTTTAATCAATAATGCATTGTTTTTCATAGTTAATCAAAAAATGAATGATCTCATAAAAATAACAAAGATTCACCCAAAGGTAATTTTGATATTCTGAATCCAAAAATGATGTACATGATGAAAATTAACATTTAAAAAATTTCTAAACGTGTGTATTACTATTCGTAATGGCTAGTTTCATTAGTAATGGTGTGTTAAAACTCCATGTTTCATACAATGCAAGGAACTTCATTATTCAAAGGGAAACATACCATGGAAACATGGTGTGTTACATTCTCCACCTGAAAATAATTTCATCCTCACAATTTATATAAATTAATACAAAAAAAGATTCGTGTGGTTATTCATTATAGGTTCCATGGGTTACCACGTTGCCTCTTCCATCTTATGGTTTCTTTATAGAACATTTACCAGACAAGTCCTCATGTTTCTTAGCACTGTTCTATATTATCAATAATGTTGACAGGCTCTTCATAATAAGACAAATCATGTTCTAGATCAATTTCTTCATAGGGAAGTACATGTGTTGGATCAGATATGTAATTTTTTAAATGTGATATATGGAACACATCAAGAACTTTGGAGAGACATGGATGCATTGCAAAATGATAAGCTACAACTCCAATTCGTTCTAGAATTTTGAATTGTCTGATGTACTTATGACTCAATTTACCCATCTCACTAAATGGTATAACACCCTTCCATGGATATACCTTCAACAATACATGGCATTGTACATGAAATTCCAAATCCTTCCTTCATTTATTGGCATAACTCATTTTCCTTATTTGGACTTCTTTAATTTGGGTTTGGATAATCATCACATTATCTATTGTTTCATCAACATGTTATGGGCCAACTAGTTTTCATTCACTAATATCATCCCAACAAGTTGGTGTGAAACATCTCTATTTGTAAAACACATCAAATGGTGCGATCTGAATACTTGAATAGAATCTTTTTTATTGGAAAATTATACCAGAGGTAAATATTGATCCCATGTAACCTGAAATTCATGTGAGAAATATCTTAACATGTCTTCTATGGTTTGAATAGTCTGTTTTAATTTTCCATAAGCTTGAGTGTGGTAGGTAGGGATCAAATGAATTTCAGTATCGAGGGCCTTCTAAAGACTATTCAAGAATCTTGATGTAAAATGGGGATCATGATCCGAAAAAATCGATATGGGTACCCCATGAAGTCTTATAAAATCATTAATATATGGTCTTGACATACGTTCAAGTGGTAAATCTTCTCTTATTTCTATAAAATGCGCTGCATTGGTAAGAAGATCAACAATGACCCATGTTGCAGCATTCCTTAATGAAGTATTTGGTAGCCCCATGACAAAGTCCATCTTAATAATATCCCATTTCCACATAGGTATGGTAAGAGGTTCCATGAATCCTCCAGGCTGCAACCATCCAGGTTTCAGTTGTTAATAAACCATACATCTTGACACAAAATCATCAACTCCCTATTCATGTTGTCCCACCAAAATGTTCATTCAAATCTCTATACATGTTGGTTCTCCCAGAATGTATATAGAAATTGGGGCAATTAGTATCATCTAACAATTACCTTTTTATATCATGTATTAAAGGAACGCAATATCTATTCCCAAATTTCAATATTCCATCTTTGTATATGAAGTCACTCAATATCACATCATTCAAAGCTTTAATTGCCTATTGAAACTCCTCATCATCAACTTGATAACTCTTCATCCTTTCTAGTAAATAAGGTTTAGAAACCTTTTGAAAAAGTATTGATGTTTCAACTCCAATGTTATTCCAATATCAATCTTTACTAGATCCCTGAAAAGTGGATCCCTTTCAACTCTCATCTTGATCAAAACTACATGATCATTTATACTGAAAGCATCTTCCACCATCTTTTCCATTTCAGGGTGGTGTTTTATTGTAAAATAATAATCCTTAATTAGTTCATGCCACCGTCTTTGCCTCATGTTGAGTTATTTCTATGAGAAAATATACTTCAAACACTTATGATCAGTATAAATGTCAAAAATTTCAACATAGAGATAGTGTCTCCAAATTTTCATAGCAATTATTACAACATCTAACTCAAGATCTTGAGTAGGAGAGTTTTTATTTGGAATTTTTAGCATCAGTGATGCACAAGAAATAACTATATCATTCAGCACAAGGACACAACAATGCCCTTTATTTGAAGCATCAATATAAATAACAACCCCATAGTTCCTTGATGGTAGAGTCAACATAAGTAAATTGAATAATCATCTCTCTAGTTCATCAGAACATTCTTCACACTCTTTGGTCTAAAAAATTTAACCCCTTTACATGTGAGCATGGTTAATGGGTTACCCAACAGAGAAAAATACTAGATTAAACATCGATAATAATATATTAAACAAATAAAACAGTGTACCTCAGTTTTAGTTGTCGGTTCTGGCCATATAATTCATTTCTTTTAAGAGTCTTTTGAATAACATGACATATATTTTCATGATCTTTATAGCATTTGGATTATTCCATGATATCATTAATAAATACCACTAAAATTTCATCAATATATTCCTTGAAAACACTATTACTTAGATTCATAAATATATATGGTGAATTAGTCAATCAAAAAGGCATTATTGTAAACTCATAATGCTCGTACCTAGTTCAAAATGCTGACTTCATAATTTCTTCCTTCGTCCCACACTACTGATTGTATCCAGATCGAAGGTCAATCATTGAAAAATATTGACCTCCATGAATTTTTATCCAATAAATCATCAATGTGAGGTAGGAGATACTTGTTATTTATTGTTATATAATTGATATCCCCATAGTTATTTCACAGCCTTATATTTCTTTCTTTCTACTTAACAAAAAGTACAAGGTCTCCCCATATAAAAACACTAGGGAGAATAAATGCATTATTACTCAATTCCTCTAGTTGTTTCTTTAGTTCTACTAATTCCAAAGTGGCCATTCAATATGGGGTCTTGTATATGGGCCTTGAACAAATAATTAAATCAATGGAAAACTCAATTTCTCTATCAAGAGGATGTCCAGGTAAATCCACTGGAATCATATTAACTTATTCTTGCACAATAAATACGTCCTGAATTCAAAAATTATTTTTCCCACCCATAGTTATTTCATTATCTTCTTCCCCAATAATAGAATTTAGTAGAGCTAATATGGGAGGATCAAGATAAGAATCTCTTGGTGTCATTTCTAATCCAAAGATACGGTACTCCTTATCATCATCTAAAATTGTATCATCATTCTTCATATAATAAATTTTTGCTTCATGGTTTGAAATCCAATCCATTCCAAGGATTATATCAAATTAATTCATGGGTATTATGTTGAGATAAGCGGATAAAAAAGATTTATATTCCCTAATGAGAACTAATTCACAAAACATTGTTACGATGATACTTCCCTTATGTGTTTTGACTGACAAATCCCTTGTTAAGTCAAATTGAAAATATCTAATTTTCCTAGAAAAATGGGAAGATATTAAGTAATGCAATGATCAAGAATAAAAAAACGCATTGGATATAATTGAAGAAACCAATAAATTACCTTCCTCCCTGTCTTTGAGAGCTTTAACCTTAGCTGTAGTGATTGCATAAGCATAGCCTTGCTACCTTGGCCTTTTCTATGGTAAGTTTCCATGGTTATTAAGACATTTATTTTCATAATAATCCTTTTCTCTACAACTTTATCATTCAACATTGATATATTCTTTCTCCCCCTTGAAATCATGATCTTGGTGTCTATTTCCACCACACATTAATAGATTCACATTTCCATCAGGCATGCACTGGGGTGTTTCTTCCCACATTTACCACAGGATGGATATACAATATTTCCATTATTCCCATTATTTCCATTTCTAGAGTGTTTAGAAGTCCTCTTTTTTTCTTTCATTTCTTTAAAGTTTTAATTCATAGATAACTCATTTTCTGTCTTGATAATGTATTAGACTATATCTTAGTATGATGAGAAGGATTGTGAGACTAATTCTAAATGGATAAATTGTTTTAAACTGTCAAAAACACAATCAACCATACTCCTTGGGTTATGTATATAATATGATGCATGCCTTTCTAACCTTGTAATGTTATCCTAATACATTGCGACATTCTTATACACCTTTGGACTCAGACTCTGAAATTGGATTTCAATATTCACTCAATGGTCACGAAGAAATTTTTTTCCTAATAAATCATTTTAAACACTATCCATTCCATGTTATATACTTCTTAATCTTCTTTTGTGTTTTAGATTAATTAACATCATTGATCTGAATCTCCCGTAAGACGATAGACTACCATGAAAACTTTTAGCCTTTCTCTACTCCCCAATGCATGAAATATTTTCTCTAAATAATTTATCCATTTCTCAGCTACTAATGGATTTTTACACCCATTGAATATTGGTGGTTGTTTACTCATGAAGCAATCTAACATTTATCATCTGTGTTGTTGATCAGGGTTCTCCATTAGGGTAATGTTATTATTCCTAACCTGAGTGAGTTGTCTCATTATGGTGATAAGCTGGTCAACACTAATTGCATCACTAACTATACTATAATTTTCTTGAGTAGGAGGGAAATCCTTACATGGATTACATGCATTAATATTGGTTTTGATTCCTTCTACTAGGCGTTATTTCTAAACAATGGAATATAGTAGATTAGTTTATGAATCCTAATACATAATTACAAACTTGTAAAACACTTACCATAAATTGAACCGTTTATAGATATAATCCATAATCATAAAAATGTTTTCACTAGGAAGGTATATAATAATAAATCCTTCATTATTTTATTCTAAACAAAATTTGAATTATCTTAAGCATATCCCTTGGGAGTTTCGTAACCAATAGTGCAACAAGGCCCATTGTCGTGCACCTGTTCACGTTGGAGTCTAGCTCAATGTGGTGATTTCGGGTTTTACCAGTAGGTACATCCGTGATAGAGCCACCTCTACCAACTCGTATCCAGAAAAGGATATATTTCATGGAAAACTCACAAAATATCTATGTTACCCAAATTCAATGAATTCCATCTATACTAATCCTCAAAGTCTATCTTGGGGTATTGTTCTCTGAATAGATTGTTTCTAAATCTATATTCCAAGGTTTGTACAAAACATCCTCTAATACCAACTATAATGCCTCAACACTAGTTAGCCCGAGTCGGTGCATTATTACATAACATTGGCATGTTCAAATGGGATGAAATCCCAATATACCGATCCATTTAGTAGCCTTGTAAGTACTAGATACATTCATAAGTTTTACATTACATAATGAAATAAAAATATCAACAACATTTTTTCCCACACACCACACTTATATCCATAGCATATCCCTGCAGGTAAACCATAAGACAATTATTCACATCCTGGGAAAAATTAAACATAGAAATGGGTGATCTTATATGCACAGTAAGGATAACAATATAGTGGAAACATTTATAAATAAGTATTAACAATGAAGGTAATGTTTAAGATTAAACATAAAACTTTGAAACATAAACTTTGTCATAATATGGGAAATATAAATCAAATAATTATATTTACCTATTCACATGGATATTCTACTAGTCTACCAATCACATTCAATATCAATCGCCAATTTAATAATGATGGAATGCATAATGCCACACTACATAACCACATATTCATGGACTTGTTCCAAGACTAAAAAAAATTTTCTTCAAGGCCTTGTTCCAAGACCGTAGTTTTCCTCATGAGACCTACTGATTAATTGAGGAGCTATAGTGGGCTCCACCTATAACCTAATAAGTCAAACGTATTCAACATATGAAACGGTTTAGACATTAAATAAACATTCGTATTAAACATATCATACAAAATGTCAATAATTTATCTATAACCCATGAATGGTTTAAAAATAACACATCCACCATAAAAAATATAAAAAATCCTTCATTAAAATAAGGATATTTTGTATCATAATAATTCAACTTCAAACAATCTTAAAATACATCAACGGATGTTGACGTAGATGAAATAAAAAGTTTTTTTAGAGAAATATCACTTTATATTTTGAAATAATTTAAAATTTATATAATTATAATAAAAATGATTTTGAAAATATTTTTATAGGCTTGTATGTTAAGCTTGGACGATTTTATAATGGTGGAAAATAGCCGCACCCACCGTATATGTAAAAAAATACATTCTAACATTAATTTGGTCGAAAAGGTTATAAAGTACTTTGTTTGGAAAACAATGTCAAGATTCCATTCATAAAATATATAGTCAAATAATGATATAAATGAATTTGATCCATACTATAGTAAATATTATGAATGTTTTGAATTAAATTTTTAAGAAAACATGGATGTGGATGATAAAGAGGTCCTAGTAGATAATTACGTATTAACAACCTCGTATAAGTAATGGGATTGTAGAATTATCCTTTACCTTGTACTTTTCCTTAGTAGATGGTATGTTAACCTCCTTTATACTATTTAAAACATTTATATTATATAATAAAAGAATAATATACGTAAATATGATATCATATATGATATCATAATATTTCTTTGTTATTAATATTTTATTAGTTTCATCATTTCGTGTGTTAACTGATTCGTTTTTCTTTATATGATTGGTTACGTAAGCCCTGTTTGTTATAGATAGGATGTATTTTATTTATATACATAATGATATTATGTTAATAAAAATTAATTTTAATCATAAAAATTATTCTTGAATGATTACGATGAGTAATGAATTTCATCACATTCGTGGAGACGGTAATTCGTACGTACTCACGAGTGACAAAACCATTATATTAATCGGTAAATAATGTCTAATTGGATGGTATATTATATATAAATAATAATTAACATGTTATATTTTTTATTTTCATAAGTTATACGCATTATTATACGCATCCAAATAATTATGTGTTTGAATAACAAACTACACCCCGACGTGGAGACAATATGTTATATGTACGCATGTTTGGTGACTTTGTAATTTAAAGGATAGATAGAATAATGAAAATGATTATAAATATTTATAATAACATCACTATATGTTTGAGTTAGTTTATTTGTTATTTTGGTTTGGAAACAATAAATAAATATCAACTAGAAGATGAGAGGAACATTAAAGATGGTAGTGAAATAATTACCTCTTATTCGGGTGTTTCTTTTTCAGTTGATAAAAATGGCTCTTTAGGTTGGATTTATGATCAATGAAAGGCCTATAGATCTAATGGAGGATAGTGGAGAGGATATTTGGGAAGGGTTTTGTTGAGACAAATGGCATTGGAGTTGTTAATGTAAGAGAAATGGAAGTGCCCTTTTATAGGAGCAGTGAGGGTCACTTTAGGAAAATCTTGACATATTATTTTATAATAAAATCATTTTTAGATTAAAATTGAACAAATAAGATTAATTTAAAGTTTAAGGTGGGGATGGTTCTAAAATTATAATCCAATAGGATTTATAGAGGTTTAGGTCACCATATTGACCTGGTCTTTTTGATTTAACTCTTAGTTAAATAGTTTGACATTTACCATGTCTATTTTTATTTTTATATAATATGGTTGATAAACATACTGTAACAAGCCGAGAGAACCCCAAGAGGGTCATTTTTAATATATATAACCTTATATAATAACTTTTTAATACCATTATATTTTTAAGAATATTTTATCAATTAATAATATAGTATATGTTTTAAAACTCAATTATGTCAATTTTGAAAATATTTAGTATTTGGTTTTTGTGAAAATCATAACAAGATGATTACTTCAAAATAAATTTATTTGATAATTCTTAACATGTCATACTAACCAATAAAATTAGTGTAATTCCTCAGAAGTTTCAATTTACATTTATTTGGATATTTATTTTATCGATTATTTAAATATTTCATTAATAATTTAATTACTTCATCATCATTGTGTCATAAATAAATTAAAATATAAAATGTCTAAAAATAATAAATTAAATACAACTATGTAGGAAAATATTTTATATTTATAATTAATATTTATATTCAAATTTATATTATGTGTATCCATATATTAAAAATGGTTTAGTTAATAATTTTTTATTTAACACATTCAACACCTCTTTAAATAAAATAACTATAAATGTCCTAATCTAATCCATGGGAACCAAAAAGAACATATTTTATTCCTAAGGGTTTTTTGGTATAATTAAACTTATCCAATAGAATTAAAATATGTTTTAGGGTAATTATAATAACTTTTTTACCCTTAATTACCCTATTTACATTTAATAGTGGTAAATAAAATTCAAAAGTTAGTATTCATCAAATATTATTTTCATCTTTTAGAACCAAATTTTACTTTAGGGTCTCAAACACGTCTCCGTGATATTTGAAATTCAACTCACATAATTTGTAAAATTATGTTTTATGCAAATTTACAAAGGCACCTAAAAGGTCGGTAAAAGAGGATAAAAAGTTCAATATTGTTTTATATATCTAGACTTATTATAAAATGACACCAATGAATTGAAATGAATATGTATAGGTATTATGTACATTCTAGAACTAAAATAAAGTAAAAAAATTAACTTATTATTTAATTTAGAAGATGGTTATAAATAATAAGGTAGTGTTTTTCACTATTCCTCAAAAATAGAATGTTCTCAGAAAAATACAAAAAATTCACCGAAAGCTTATTTTGATATTATGAATCCAAAAATGATGTCCATTTTTAAAATTTAAATCTATAAATTTTTAAAAATTGGGTATTACAATTTTTAATAGTTAATTTCATTGGTTGTGGTGTGTTAAAACTTCATGTTACAAAAAATTCCTGCTACTGCATTATTCATATGGAAACGTATCATGGAAGCTTGGGGTGGTAAATTACCCATTGATTAAAACCACCTAATTAAGAAAAATAAATCATGAAGTTAGAACACTTCATTGTTTTGGGATATGGAATCTAAAAGAACTCAAAAACTTGTTCAATATTTTTCTGTTAATTTTTTTCTTTCTAAGGATCACTTTTGAAATTAAATTCTGGTGAATTATATAGAAGATACTGCTAATAATGATATATAGTTTTCCCATTTCATTATTCCAATACCAAATACTAATCATTAACAAGGGTGGATACATATACCACAACAAAGAACACATGTATAACTATTTTAATGAGATTCAATTCTACTTGAGGTGAATATTTTTACAGTTCATCAGTACCTCCCTTCCTAATTATATTCAAATGAATTACAAGGGAAATGGTACTACCCTAAATCAATAGGAAACATGAAAAAAACCAACTAGGATACTCATATTTGTATTTTTATCAAGAGATATAGGGGTATCAACTCAATTATATTGAATTTAATTTTATGGGATTTCAAAAATCATAGTTTAATTTATTCCTCTTGTATGATTTCCCCAAACATATATAGTGACTCATGGGCCACTACCATTAAGTTTATTTAAAAACTTACTCAAAAAATTATCATTAATCTATAATAATCTTACCACATATATATTAATACATCCCCAACAACATGTAGACATCATAGAAATAAATTCACTATCTTTGCTACCATTGTTCCTATAACCATCAAAAACTCCCATGTATAATGTTACCCAATCCAAAAATTATATAACTTGGAAGATAATTAAAGGATAAAATGGCATAGTGAATAGTTCTGACTAATCAATTCATGTTTGGAGGGAATGATTTATCCATAATAAAAAATAATCAGTATTTAATATTAGAAGATAAAAATTGAAAATTCATTATGCCAAACACTGTTCCAGGATAAATTATCAAATTGAGATAAAAATATAATATTATTTATCTCCCAAATGAATATTCTAATATAAATTAATATTAAATTCACAATACTTATCAATAAAGTGGAAAATACCTTTATTGTAAACTTTTATCACCCACTGTCTCATGAATCATGTAAATCCACCACTTCCAAGTGGCGACTTCCATTTTCAAGGGCATGGAATAAAATGGTCTACAATTTCTCAAAGGAATAAGTAAGTTGTGAAAAAGGCATATCATTTTTATTAATGAATATGTTTAGAAGAAATTGTATGACAATTCAAACACATATAATTAATTTTAATAAACAAATTCCTGGAATATAATTTTCACATTATACATAAAAAATTATTAAACTTATAGTTTTAAATTATATGAAAATATGATCAAATGATCATTTTTAATAAATATAAAGGAATTAATAATATAGTTTTATATAATCTTGAATATAGATAACAAATCCAAATAATTCAACGTGTTCATATTCCTATGGGTTCATTATTTCATGGCGCTAAGATCATCGTACTACTTAGTCAATCATCAATAACTCAATTTATGCAATCATCTACATGGCTCAGACCACTAAGATATAATCTATCTAAACCACATTATGTAAAATCATGCCTAACTTGAATTTTTTAGAGTTTTCATCAATAATCCATTTATAGTGAGTTTGAGTCCTTTCATGCTAGTTCGCATTACTCACTAACTACACAAACTCACACAATGTTTCAATCAATAAGTTAATTAATCTAGATAAATTGATTATTTTCATTTCAATTAATCATTTACAGTTCCTTTTCCATTTTTTATTTTCTGAAAATACAAATAAATTTCGAAACCAAGTCATTGGATATAATTATGATTATTTGCCTAGAAATAATCATTCATTGAAAGATATTTTTTTAATGAATCAACAACAATTCATTTCATTAAATTCTGTTTCTTATCAAAACCCATTTGATTTCAAAGACATTCAGAAATATATTTATTCCCTAAATTACATTCCATATGGAATTCAAATATCAATTCATATTTACTAATGGAAATTAACTGAAAAACACATTTCAAATCATATATGAAACCATGGATTGTTGTTTAGGGAAAACCCTTATGGAACAACCATATTTTTATCACATGATTAATGTATCATCCTAGTTGCTAAACACCAATAATAATTCAATGTTTAGGATAATAAAATAGGATCCTAATAATTCAAATTCATCAAATTTTGGTTTCAATGCATAAAAAACTAGAGTATTCAACACTCATAAATAAGGTGATATGATAAGAAAAAATAATTCAACTCAAGAAGATGGTAAATAATAGGGGAGATTAATTTCAACTATCACAAATATATGTCATATATATGGGGTTGGAGGAGACAAAATACTCAATAGGGAATCTCCAAAACCTAATGGGTCAAAATATGTTTTATTAGAATGTGACTGAAATATATATTTGATCCTTAGTCAAAATTGTCAAGTGACTAAAAACCTTTTTATATGGCTTCTTGGGATAGACGAAAAGGTTGTAGCGACATTTGTTCCTTAAAGTGTTACCTCACTATGAATTTTGATAGAGCTATAGAGTTTGGAAACACTGTTATGAAAATCATGCACCAACTATACACTACTTCTTAGGACACTGGGGAAGGGTGTATAGTTTGGTCAAATTTTTGCAAAATAGTCCACAAACCATGAATTCCTCCACTATTCCATGGTGTATAGTTTGAAGGTGAGGTTCTTTGATTATCTTTTATCATTAACCCATTCAAAAACAAAATGATATCGAAATCATTTTCCATGGATATACCATAGAGTTTTCCTTAACCATGTTTAAAATGTACTCAACCCAAAAAAGACATAAGAATTTAAAAAATACAATAAAAGAATCCATAAAATGATGCAAATAAAGGCTGATCAAAAGAAATGGTTATAGTTCCCATGAACCGGAAACATGATGTTAAATAATATTTTCTATTTATCTCATGTATTTCATATCCATATAAAGAACATTACTCATATAAAATATTTTATAATCATTTCTAGGGAAAAAAGGTACAACCAAATACCCACATATCCATGATTAAGAAAATATATGACATTTTAATGCATATATAAGCACTCTATCTACTATATTAGTACATCAAAAAAATAATTAATTATAAAAATTTATATTTATGTACTTAGTTTTATTTAATTAGGCGTAATTCCCTTCAAATTCATTAGGCAATATTCACTTTTCAAAATATTTAGTACTGACATACCAACATCACATGGAATTCCACCAACAAAATCATAAAAATATCCTCATCATTATAACCCATTCATTCCCCAATTCCATGAAAATGTTATATTAACCCTATAAATATTCATTGAGTAACATACCCATAATGAAAGAGTGATAAAAAAAGAATTCATATTCTATGGAATTTATCATGTAATTTCATGAAATATCCACATCATTCTTGAGTATTTCTCCATGATCTGAAATAACCATTACTCAAACTCTAAATAAAGAGATTTTGTGAATGATATTCATTAGTGGTGTATAAGAATGATGGGGGGAAGAGGAAAAAATACATCCAAAACACAATGAATTCGAAATAATGAACACCCGATATAATGAAATAATTAAGGGAGGATAAATATTGTGGCATATGTATTTTAATTATGGTCATTGTACTCTTTTTAACTGAAAATATAAAGGTGTTATACTATAGAATAGATAAGTCAACCCTTAATTAAATAATCTTTAACGGTAATCTCCCATATTTTTCCACTAGGTGTCACTGGGTATTGTCCACTATGACATAACCTAAAAACAATGGAATCCTTAAGAACACCATGGAACAATTACCTTTAGGAAGCCCCTCTAACCAAATTCCCTTGCCTCCAGGGAGTGTCTATAACCTTTTACGGTTTGGAACTACACAGATTGTTTCCACTCAAAATCTAGGTTCCATGGCATGGTAGAATTTCCCATTTTGTTTCAAATATTAAATGACAAACAAATTAGTGTTTCTCAATAATTTAATATCACATAAATAATAATAAGGCCCCATGATCACCATGGTGTGGTTTCCTCCAAAATGATATGGAATGTAACAAATGATTTGAAAAACAACATGTCACTCTATTTCATGTTATTTACCAAGGAAAACCTCAATCATATCATATTCACCATCCATAAAGTGAGGATATTCCTAGTAAATAATTAAAATGTATGGAAACCTTAACCCAATAATGATATTCATTTCTGAAACCAAAACACGTATCTAGAACATTTTATTTTCAAAAAACACATATTTGTGATATTATGACACCCAAAATATTGAATTAATTATTATTTATTGACACATCACATACTTTAATGCTAATATTTCTAATTTCTAATAAATTTCTTAACCCATAACAATGTTTGTTATTATAAATATTTTATGACCATAATTTATTGGGTTTTATTTGATTATTAATTTTATATAATTTGATGTGGTTATGGCCAGATTAGATAAGTTTGGGAAAATTCTATGTAGAGTCCAGAAGTTGTTATTAGAGTATTGTATACTCTATATATATCATGTTCTTCCCCTGAATATCAATAAAAAATTCCATCTAAATAATTATTAATTTTATTATTTTGATATGAAATCATCTAGGTCGATCTAGAAGGAAAGGAATAAAAAATTATTCTTAAATTAGTGTGGTGAAGGAAACTTCAGATTAAATGAACACCCTCGACAATATGTCTATATTAGCCAAAATTATTTAAAATGTGTTTATATTACTAAGGTTATATTTAAAGATAATTTTATATTGTAATCTTTTGGTCCATCACTTCAATAATGTCTAAATGATTTTGATTCTAATATAATTAATGAGGGTTATGTTTATGGATATGGATTTTTCATTTCAATTTCCATAATCACTCTAAGAAGATATGAGTGGTATTTTATTGAATACCAAAAATTAACTATATTATTTGATTGTATACATCACTATTTTATTTAAGTGTATGAAAAATATAATTAGTATGAGAAATTAAAAAAATCAAACATATGGAAAATATATCTTACAGATGATTAAACTCTTTATATCTAGGTAAATATTAATATTTCTTTCATAAGAATTAAATGATAAATTATTGGTATTGTACGGTTTGAATAACATAATAAATATTATGGAAATATTTATTTAAATAAGATAGCATAATGATATAAGATTTTTTAAAATAATTACTGGTGGATCCTAGAATGAATCACACTATTCCATATTGGTTTATAGAGGAGTGAAAGATGAATCATTTTACCTTATATGAGTTTACTACGGTTCAATACATTCTTTATAGATAACATCTAAATTGTTGTGTAATGAACATCATTGTCACCTATGTAGGAATGATATGAAATTTTGACAGGATAATGGAGTAATTAATATCAAAATAATAGACTGTGGAACATGTGATTATTTCATCATTAATTAGTAGTGGAATAATCCATTCCAAATATATGATATGATGAAAAAGGAAAAGATGTTAGTTTAGGTTCACATATTCATGTATGAAAAGAAAATTCTCAGTTTTCTTGAATGTTCAATATATTTTGTGGCATTCAATAATTATATTACATAGAATATATGTGTGGTATTTCTCACACACAAGTCAATTTTTTGGATCTATTATCTAATGGAGATATGTGGTGGTAGGAGAGACCATAAAAAACATAAATATTCGAGGTTTGGAAATATTGGATAATTTAGAAGTACAAAGTTCTATTTTTTTAACTAGAAAAAAAAAGAAATTTAGTTTTATTACACTTTACTATGAACCCTATACTATTAATAAATCCAAGATATGATAATTTAGACTTTTTGGGATAAGGAATTGAGTGTGTGAATTAATAAACATTTTTCTAATGAGATTTAGGTATATGATATGAATTATCCTTATTAACTAGCTAACATAAGTCTTTAATCTCATCCATGTCGATAACCATTATATGTATATTTTGATATAATTAATATTTATTTCTACTATCTGGTAGTCATTAGTATTCTCACCATAATCCATGTTGATGCTAAGGAATGGGATAAGCTGTAAGATAAATACCAAACACATTTATTTGTAGTATATAGAGTTAATGATACTATATTTTGGAAAATGGGTGAGAAACTAAATAATGTTTTCAAAACCATGAAAAGTATATTCAATGAGGATATATTGGGATGTTTCTAAAAACAAAATTAATTTGAATACGAGATCTAATAATTAAAAGTAATACCAGTTCAACTTACTAGATGTCTAGATTTTTTTAATGTCTTCAAATATTCCTAGAGTTCATTTATTGTAAAACCACTAGACTCTTTGAATAGATATCATAATTATAGATATTTTATAATTTATTAAATTAAATTAGTCCTAGTAATATTAGGGACCGTAAAAGCATATGAAATATATTTGAGAGTAAATGATTAAAATGTAAAAGTTCCACATAGAGTAAAGACACATATTCAATTATATAAGTTTAATCTAATTTAGTGGTATGATAATTTTAATGGATGAATCATTAATTTTTTATTCTCACTGATAATAGGAAACCTAATATTCTTTATGAGGGAACATGATTGAGTGACTTTAGTAAGTTGGAGTTTGATATCTTGGATCAAAAATAATTCCTAACTTATTTCATGGATATATTTTCTAAAACATCACTCGATTTAGATGATTGTAAATCATATCAAATGGAGTTTGCACTTACAATAGAAATATATTGTTAGAAGATTGTATTAGTATAATAAAATAATAATTTGTTTATATTAAATGAATTATCTATTTTCTCTGAGAACAATTTACTTATTCAAAAAAACATTTTTATTATAACATTATATTTTTTGTGTTAATATAAATTCTATATATATTGTAGTTATATAAAATAACTAAGATTCATCAAATATAAAAAACATAATAATCATAAGTTGATTATCAATAATGTTTCATGGATTATTATAACCTTGTCTTACTATATAAGATTAAGTAAATATTTTTTAGATTGAATCCAGAACCAAGGTAATGGATTTGAAATTTCATTTACCTTATGGAGGAATGATTGTTAATTCAATGCAATGTAGTAAATAATTGTTAAATAAAGATTCATTGTTATTGTTGTTTTATCATGTTACATCTTTATATATATGACATGATTATTTATTGATTATTTATGCAATTGATTGACATACATAATGATAAAATGAGCGATTTCATTGGGATAATGAATATCCCTTGAGATAAATAGATTTTTGGGGTTTCATTATTAAGGGTTGTAATTTCTAAAAAATTTGTATTTGGTCACTCAACTATATCTTGATGGTGGTGGTATGTTTTAGAATTAGTGTGGTGAAAATATATAAGACCCATATTTCTAGAAATAATAATTTGAGAAGAAAAATGGCATGAAAAATAAATTCTTATGATAATAATATGTAAAATATTATATTTTAATAAGTATTTAGAAGTATGTTGTGTTTCATGGTTTAAATACATATTGATATTGAGGTTTTAGTTGTAGTTTTAAGAATATTCATTAATAATATTATATTATAATATTAGGAATAAATTCTATTATCTCAATGGCTCTGGATGCATTCCCCTTTGATTAGGAATGGTTGATACTATATAGAGGTTTTTGAACAATGAAATTAGGGTGATGGGGAAACTCAAAGTAACACCATAGTCTATCTATTCACATATAATTGTACAAATATTATTAGAATAACTAATCATAAATGGGTATTTTCATATTCCATGATATATTTAGTAGACATTTCACGAACTAAATTTAGGAATAACATCATTTACTTAAAGGGGATGTCAGTGGACATCAAAAAATGAAGGATATTGAAATCCTATTATTTTATTTAGAAATTATGATCATTATAGAAAATAATTTGACGTTTCACTCCCGAATGGATTATTTTTACTAGAAGAATCACATTATTTGGAACATTTAGTCGAAAAGGTTATAGATCTATGGAATATAGATTGATTTGGAATCCCCAGATATTATGACTAATATTTTATTCGTGGATATTCATGGGTTGTGTTGTGAATTAGTAGTGTAGAGATAATTGGAATCATTATAGGTGGAAATTAAACTAAAATGGCTGATTGAAAGGAGAGTGAATTTATAGATTATAATGGAGGATTCAGTAATGAATCCCCAAAATTATTATAATGTGGTAGATTACTGTGTTCATTAATGTGAAAATTATTTTTTTGATATTCTTTTCAAAATATCAGATTTTATTTTTCAGAAAGTACATGTTTTAAAACAAATCGGTTATAGTGGAGTGGATGTGAATGTATACGAGACGAAAAATAGGTAGATTATATGCAGTAAAACCTAATTCAAAATAATTAGAATGATCATAATAAGATATTAAGGATATTGTCAGAGGAAAACAATATTTGAGTAAAGGTTAATATACTGGTTCAAAAATGATTTATTATCAATATTTAAGTTATATTTAGGATTAAGGGGAAAGAAAACATTTTTTATATTAATATGTATGAACTATTTATCTTGTGAGTCTATTGTGTTGGTGAACATATGTTTTCTTTTAAAACCATTATTGTTTTCTGAATAATTATATAATATAGTGGAAAAAGTTACAACCTATGACCATTTATAAATTACAATGACTAGATGATTATTATGAATAATTATGATTTATTTTCAGTTATAATATTATTCCATTTGATAATTAATTTGTATGAATATATCCCCTGGTGAAGTAAGACATAATGAGATCCAAGATAATTTTTTTTAATTCGTTATTTTTACAATTTCTATTTTTTATATCTTGATATTATAATCTATATTTTTCCTCAGATTTTTCATGCATTAATATGTTTATTATTCTCATAATTATATATATATTATAAAAAAATATTTATTCCATTTACAAAATTTCAAATAAAGGTTTTTTTATGAAGAAGTATTCAAGGAATAATATTTGACGATGAAAGGTTCAGTGGGCACTTATACTCCAACGTGTTTTAATATGGTGTATAGTTTTCATTCAAAAATTTATGTTATTATAAATTTCCAATAAAGTATAAAAAACTAAATTCCTATTTATGAAAAATGTTTATTTTAATCCATCAGTTCAAACTATTGATTAACACACATAATAATGTTGAGAATAGTTGGGGATACTAAAGTTTCATAGGACATCATTCATATAATTCCTATGAAAGTATATTGGAATTCTATAATTTATCCCATAGTATCAATATTCCTTATTTAAAAAACATCAAACATGGTTTTATTGAATGGTGTTTCTCAAAAATAGAATGTCTTATTACATAATAACTATTCCTATATTTCATTTCCTAGGAGTTTAAAATATTAAGCATAAATTTTTCGTGGAATAATTTCATCATTATTTATAATTATTATGATTTTATTCATTGACAATTAAATGATTTCTCAGATGAGTATTAGTTATGCATGTGTTGAGTAATGCCTTTTTAAAATGTTATCCCACTAAAATGATGGCCCTTTCGGGACGCATCATAGCCATCGGCGGTCTATGATCAAAATTATAAATATATTAGATTGAATATTTCATTGAATAGGTTAAATATCTATTTAGTTTATGAATCATCCCATATATATCATGTATGACTATAAGATAGTTGACTAGGTAACTGGATACCTAATCTATTATATAAATAGACTCAAATTCATTCTTCTAGTAACATAATCATACTAGGTTATCCCAACATACTATAACCTAAACATTAAAATGACCATAGTACTTATCATATAATGGTCGCCCAATAATTTCAATCCCATATGAAGATAATCCATGGGAACCCAACATTTACATATTCTAATATCCTAGAAAATGGATGTATTAAAAAATTCCACATTAGATAGAATTTAACACATTTTATTTTGAATGATATTTAATGTCATATTTTTATATCTTTTAGTTTCCTATTTTATTAAATAGTTCTAATGATTTATAATAGAATCTAATTCATTCATCTAAAACTTTTGTTCTAACCGAATTTATTTTTATCCATTTTAAAACTCATAGGTTGTCTTACATATCAAAATTAAAATCTAGCTCTATTCATATATATCAAAATGAAACCCATACACGAGGTTTATGAAAAAATTTCCATGTATTGTCCTAGTTTTATCTAAAATTTGAAATCACCACATCCATGTGAATGGATTCATAGATAGACAAATCTCACTTTTCAAGGAAACACATAAGATTCATGGCTTGTGGGAAATTTATCCAATATCCATCTAACTAATTGTACATAGATAAAGAGAAATTGAAATTAATTATTAACTCTATAATCTATATATAAAAATTCTAATTAACTAAATAATTAAATATTTAAAATCAACACAATTCAATTTCACAGTTGAATAAAAAATACCTATTGTCAGACCATGCATGAAACTCCACAGTTGCAGGATTTATATTCTCTATAAGTTGTTAAAAAAAATTAATCATAACTATACATCCACTAATATTATAATTCATATATTCATAAATGAAATAGTAAATAAATATTAAAATAATTACTAATTTTCATTTTTGAACATGGGATAAGTATATCTAAATAATTAATAAATATTGTTCACAATGAACACAGTGTAATTTTGATTTATTAATATAACATAATCTTGTATTACTATAACATTTTATATTTATTCTGAATGCGGTCAATTGGTATTATTCATTTTATGATGTTTTTTCCAATATATATTAATAAATGAAATATATCCATTTTATATTTTCATTCTAATTTTTTGAAAATTTAAATAATCCAATTATCAAGTACGATTATATATTAATCCTTGTTCTAATGAATTAAATAATTGACAAGTTTAAATAATAGAAATATAAGGTCTTTAATTTGAAAAAAAATTAATTATTAATATAATCATCATTTAAATGGAGTAAATATTATATATTGCTTACATTTTTTTTTTATTTTTAGGTAAATTTTTAAATCACTTATATAATATTTAAAATAAAATATTATTTTTGTAATATACATCATTTCATATCATTTGGAAATGTATTTTTAATATTAAAAATTATTATATTTGTATATTATTTATTAAATGATTTAAATATAATTAACTCATTAATTATAAATTTATTAAAATAATTAATTTTTAAAATGTATTTATAAATTTGTAAAATAACCTAAAGTACCATAAACTTTGATTTATAATACTTTTATAAGATATATAAATCAATTCATATTGGAATGTTAAGAAGAAACATTTTTGTCTTCCAAATTATATTTAATGTTATATAGGTAATTCAAAAAATCTGAATGGTTATTCAATTTAATGTATTCAAGTAATAGTTTTCATATTTTATAACTCATAAACCCATATACTCATAAGATACATAGATGGATAAAAGCGAACATTAAGATTCAATGCATTCACATTTGTGGAATGTGTATAAATATTACATAATTTGGGCTTTATTGGTCCCACCCTTATATATATTAAGGATTATACATAAATTTATATATATCATATACCAACACCAATCAATGAGTGTAACATAGATTACAATGGGTGACCCATAAGTGTTGATGAGTAACTTGTTGTGTACAGAATTTGATAAGCATTATCATATGTATCATGTGGTATTTTATGGTATATGTTATACTGTCATTATAAAATGATGACCTATTGTCACACATCCGAGATATGAGTTATAGGATAAGAAATCCATTATATCATAACATACCAAAAAAACTAAACCCCATGTTTTTATGTATTGTATTCTATCTTATAGTCTTTTCAAAACCTATTATTTACTATCATAGAATATATTATCCTATAGAATAATGTAATGCCAATAAATTCACATTAAATTATATAAAAACATATAAATATAATATCAGAAAAAGATATCATATTTAATAATTTGATTTCATCGGAAAATATTTATTTTAATAACAAAAATATCATTAATCAAAATCAAGTGTATTACATTGATATAACCCCTGGGATTCGTAGGACTATATAACCCTAATTATAGGAAAGGAAAAAAATAGAAATAAAACTAATGGAACACCATATATGATAATTGAAAACATGTAACTATAAAGTACGCATGACTATATTTCACAAATACTACAATATTTTTATAAATTCGTTTATTTATGATCACTAATGGACACCATCTGAATTACCACAATATGATGTATCTATATTATTTAATAAAAATTTCAATGCTCATTCTTGATACTCTCACCATCTATGAAATGAATATAACTCAAAAATTATAAGGGTGATGATAATGAATTTTGATGATATAGTAGTATAACACTGATTGTACTACCATATTAATGATAACTTCTTGTATATATTAGACATGGGAAATTGTTGATCCTTACATTTATTTTAATCATATATTCTATAATGTTTACTTAAATTATTAAATTATGAATTATTGATGACAAAAATCTTAAAAATATTTCATTAAATTCAATTCATAATGTTTTCAATAATGATAACTTATATGGAAAATTAATTTAATTTTAACATTCAATGTTTCCCTTAAAAAATGTTTACAAAATGAGTGGATGAATTATATCATGGAAAATTGAATGGTTCAGTATTAAAATATAAATTGTTATAGGTAGTTGATTGGTTTATTTTATTATTTCTCATGTTATAACCATATAATGTTAAATGTTCTATCAAAGAGGAATCACAATAATTTATGCTTTGGTGTAAAAATATCATTTAGGGACATTTTTGGGAATAAAGTCCCCATGCAGAAATATAGAAGTGGATATAATTTTCTAGAAATGTCAATAAGATAGGGTATTGCATCCCATTCAATCGGGAATCTTCATAATATAGGAAAAAACCAATTTTCTCATTCCACTCAATTAGAGAAGGAATCACATCCCAAAATTATCATTTTCATGTTTTCTTTTCCTCCCCAATATAGAAGAATTACAACTTGTGTAGTGAATCCTACCTTCAAGAGAAATATAAAATATATTTTAATTATATACTATTATGGAATAAATAATGTCATGGTTATGAATATGGAAAATTATTAGCGTAAAATCCATTATCGTGAATAACATAATAAAAGTGATTGTTTCATGATAACAAAAACCCTAAAAATATTAAGGTTATTCCATATCATAATCATTAATATTATGCCACATTATAATAATTTCTATCTTCCTAAATAATATTTATAAAGTTTTCATTTTAATTCATATAAATTCCATCTCACATTTAATCAAAACATAGTACGGTTACCCATTCTTGAAAAATCTACCTAATGATATTGGAGTAACAAAAATGTAATATTTAGAATCTAGAATGGGGGTGTGGGACATGGGATTCATGCTCAATGTGAGAAACACCCAGACATATTTGGAGACAACCTTGGCCACCCCCTTTCTATCAGCCGAAGGGGGAGGAACTTTCCCTACAGGCTATAAACCTCTCCTTCTTCCTCTCGTTCTCATTCCCTGACACCCGCCCAAATTTTCCAGCTATTTCGCTATGACCAATGGTCCGGATCTATTTGATGGTGGGTATCAACATACTTTATCTCTATTCGAGCTCACAGAAGCTTCAGGTCTCCAAGATCTGACCCCATAGTCTATCATTACTCACAGTAGACATTCAGTAGATGATTTTGATCAATTTATGTACGAATTTTGGGGGTTACGAGATCACGCAGTTGGAGGTCTTCTTGAAAAATGACACAGAATTATTTAATTCACCACAAAAGACGATCATATCAGTGTGTGGTCTAGTTCTCCACATAAGTGCCTTTGTTTCAGGTTTTTCCTCATTCCCTAGTATTATGATTTCCATATGATATGGGATTCATCTTGAGTCACTATCAAGGTTTCCTTTCCTAAACTTCTGTTACCTTTCCAAAACCATGAAGTCCTTCAGATGTTAGGGAATGTGGTTGGTCATTTATTATCTCCAAAAAACAAAATTTCCCTTTTAATCTATCCAATTAATTTGTTGATATACTTGGAGGTTGATGTCTCCAAGCCTTCGATGTACTAGGATTTGGTTGTTGTTGGTGAAAAATTCAGATGCAAACAGATGGTGTTCTTCCTATCATGGGTGGATCTTTGAAAGATGTTTAGGCATGTGGGGGAATCATGATTATTGTTTTCGGCATAGATTTAGCATGAGGTTTTTATCCGATGATGGGTAATGTGGTTTTATTGGATTATGCGGGAGGTAATGAAGTGGCTATGGATGCTCATTAAGAAGATGGTAGCCTTTCACCCTAACCAACGTTTTTTGACACTTTTTCTCACCTGAAGAGTGATTATGAAAATGGAAAAATGACTAAGAAGGATCCACGAGATGTCTCCCAAGAATATAAAGCCTTCTGTAAGGATAAAAGGGA
Source organism: Viscum album (assembly GCA_963277665.1). Taxonomy (NCBI): domain Eukaryota; kingdom Viridiplantae; phylum Streptophyta; class Magnoliopsida; order Santalales; family Viscaceae; genus Viscum; species Viscum album. Next base: position 2,042,645,305 of record OY728150.1, on the reverse strand, counting down.
TGTGAGTTTGAGTAACACAAATTCTTCAATGGGAAACATTCAGGTGCGGGTATCATCTTCTAACCCGATGTTTTCCAATATTTATAATATATTATTGAATGATCTATATTGAAAATCAGGTATTAAGGAACAGAACAATGATGATAGTTTCTGTGTTCAAAACAATGCTACTATGAGAGGAGAACAACTAGATGTGAGTAATCTTTCCATTTTTAGGGTGGCCTATAGTGATGAGATGACTACTGGAGTGGGTATTTCAGGAAATAATGCTTCGTTTGATGAGGTCTTAATGTTTGGTAGTGTTAATTTTTCCAGGGATGGATTGCAGGGGGCTGTTTAGGACAAGAATATCCAAACCATGTCATGGATAACAATGGAAACTAGCCTAGTGTCTTGGTCTCTGGTTCAGCTGAGCAAAAGTTTTTATGTTCCTGAAGTGTACGGATCAAATAAAAATCAACTAGATATATTCTAGGCTAATGATGGGGTCTACAAGAAGGATCCCGATGAACACGGAAGCAATTTTTCTATAGGTGATCCTTTGATCCTGATGGGTAACAGGAGGAGGACCCACAAAGTGATGGATTACCCCTCATTAACACCTCCAATGGAGACACGATTGGTAAATAAGATATATTCAATGAATATTGAAAGTGATTTAGTTTGGTTGTGAAATTCATGTGGGGTGGGTGAACATCCATTGGAATTTCTCCAGAGTTCGTAAGATGAAGTGGTCAAACAAGTTATTCTACTCAATGCCTTTAAGGAGGAAGCTACCAAAATGACAAGGAGCTCACTATGGATGAATATTAATGAAGAGAAATACACTGGGATAGGCAAGAAGGAAATGATTCTTTTTGGGGGATTCAATAATGGAAAGATCATCCTTGAGAAGTATAACAAGTCTTGGGATAAGTTAGCCTATGGATTTTGAGATCTAATAAAAGGCGATACAAACACACATGTAACCTACACATCTAAGAAATAGCTCAGGGATCATAACTCTCATAGACATAAGTTGTCCTTTAAATGTTTTTTTTTCATCTCTTATTGTGGTTGAATGTTTGGTTTCTCAGTTTTCCCTTAAATGTTTTTTAAATAATAAGAATATAATTTTCAGTAAGAACGGGGAGGAACACTCACCCCAATATCTATTTAACTTGGTAAGGGATATAGGGGAACTAATTCCATCAATATGGGTCAATAGTGGAACAAAAAATTCCGAATATCATACATCACTTTTTTCATGGAGTCTAAAAGACCCAATAGTGGCACCTCAAGTAATTTTTTACTTCATATAAACATAAAATGGTTCACCAGTAGAACACCCATCAATAATTTAATCATTGTTGTGTGCATAGCTGTCCAGTTCATTATGTTATAATAACTAAACTCTTTATCATGGTCCTAATTTATTACCATATCATCTAGGGTTAGGTAAAAGATTTTTATATTTCTTATATGTCAATTTCTCAAAAAGTACAGAAAAATACTAAAAACATTCATTAAAAAGTATTTTACTTTCTAGGATAGTTATAGATCACCAACCTCAATCCATTGTAAGAAAACTAATAAAATATAACAAAATAAATAAAAATTACTTTTTCATAATTTAATAATAGAATAAAAAAATCATGATGAAAATGTATAATGGAACAAAATGAAACTGTATAAAAAATCTAAATGATTAATAAGAGTGGTATAATTATCTCAAGATATTACTTGTGGATAATTCCACTCAAATCTATCAATGAATGTGAAATTGGACACTTGGAGAGAGGAGGAAAACCCTGAGGGATGCAGTGGTTCATGAAAATACATATGGAAGAGGAAAACTACATATAATATTTATTTATATTTAAATTGTATTTAATTGAATCTAAAAAATTAATATAATTTGGGTTGTGGCATGAGTACAATTGCCATGGAGAAATTCCCTTACCTTGGACCCCAACAAAATATTGACACTCCAATCCTTTTTAATGAAGTTTTCATGGGTTGAAAATTGAAATTTTACCCCCAATACACATGAAAAAACCTCATCTATATCAACATTTACCCCATTGATCATGTTGTAAATAACATATTGGTGGTATTCTATTTCGAATAGTTTCATAAGAAAAAAATTAAAATAATAGAGTTTCTTTGTCATACTGTAATTACCAATGTCGTTTCATGAAACTCAAACAATTAAAAAAATAATATTTTATAACCTATAGCCATTGGATATCCCCCTTGTGATGTAGCATGGTGAACCACCTAAAGATGAATTTCAACCCAAATTTGGGTGAAAACTCTCTAAAAGAAACCCACCAATCTTCGATGACACAGTAAACATCATAAAATTCATAACAAAATTATCAAGAATAAATTACATTCATTACTAATAAATATTCAATGTGTTACACCATACCTCATAGCATGGATATTTGAATATCCAAATGAAATTTTTTTCTATCAGTATGGGTCAATATTATTCTTGCACAAGGAACTTGTGCCACATATACTGTCCACCAATACCAATCAAAGGGAATATGTGTTTGTAGAAGAAAATTATTCTCTACTTCTAAATTTATTTTATAAAATTTTAATGGAACAAATTATTTGAATATGATAAGTTATAAATCTCTATAATTTTATCCAACAATTCGATAATTGGTCAATTATTTTAATGTAGATCATAGTCATCCTAGACTATCTATTATCATATTTCCAAATGCAATTCAACTATTTCTAAATATGATTTACAATATAAAATATTCTTAAGTTTGGGAAACAATAATAATTTTTGTTTTTAATTATTTATTTATTCTATTTTGTACCAAAATAAATTGGTTTTAATTTTAATATTCCTTTAATTTGGTAATTTTGGAATCTTTAATGAAACGAAATGAATGATTCATTCAATATATAAACTTCCTGACACCCCAATGGTTTATCACAGAGGTTCTAGATTTATAATTTCTATCAATATAGTACTCATCATGTCAGATGAGTAAACCTATGATTATTTAGTTGTAAGATCTATGATTGTAAACTAAGATCCTTAATTTATTTCATTATCACAATTAATTTTAAAGAATTATTTTTGAAGAAGTCACATCAGGTATATCTATAACACATCATGTATGAATCCCAAAATAATTAGTCTGAAAAGATTGAACTTAAAAGACACACACATTATTCCATACCCAATAGGCTTCATATGAATGATCTAGGAAATCCATTCATTTTCAATTACATTTTCCCCAATTGATATTTTCTTGCACCATTTAGTTATATATGTATAACAAAAAACACATGATATTTTGTAAAATGTTGTATGACCTAAAAAACCACCCATATTTAATAAATCATATAATACCTAAAAAAAGATCAAAATTTAGTCAATTATATCTGAGTTAAAATATTATCGAATTATTTTCAATAATATTAAACATTCAACATTTTATATATAATTTCATCAAAGAAAGAGTTAAACATGAGACAAAGGAGATGGATAGAATTAGTCAAGGATTATGATTGTACAATTCATTACCATCCGGGAAAAGCAAATAAAGTGGATGATGCTTTGAGTCGAAAAAGTAATGCTTCATTAAAAATGTTGTGTTTGGAACGTGATCCTTTGGTTAAGGATTTGATGAACATTGGCATAGAAGTTGTTGGTGCAGGATGTCCTTCTGTTTTGTTTCAGGTATTAGTGAGATCATCTCAATCAGATAGAATCAAGCAAGCACAGAAGCAAGACAGTGAGTTGCAGAAAAAGGTAGAGCTGGTTCAGAAAGGTAAGTTGCTTGAATTCAACATTGATAATGATTGTGTTTTGAGATTTGGTAAGAGATTTTGTATGCCTTGTGATTCACAGTTGAAGAGAGAGTTGTTATGTGAAGCTCATAGTTCTCTGTTTTCAGTTCATCCGGGCAGTACTAAGATGTATAGAGATCTGCGGGAGTATTACTGGTGGGATGGAATGAAAAGAGATATTGCTGATTTTACTGTGAAGTGTTTGACTCATCAGCATGTTAAAGCAGAGCGGCAGTTACCGAAAGGGATGCTTCATCCTTTACCAGCGCCAGAGTGGAAATGGGAGAATATATCCATGGACTTTGTTGTTGGATTACCGAATACATCTCGAGGTAATAATGCAATCTGGGTTATTGTTGATCGCTTGACTAAATATGCTCATTTCCTTGCTATACGAGATACTTTCTCCCTTGATCAACTTTTCCATTTTTATCTTAAAGAGATAGTCAGGTTACATGGAGTTTTTCTCTCCATTGTATCGGATCGTGATCCCAGGTTTACTTCTAACTTTTGGAAAGGCCTCCAGAAGTTGTTGGGTACTGAATTAAATTTTAGTACAGCTTTTCATCCTCAATCAGATGGGCAGTCAGAACGAAAAATCCAGAAATTGGAGGATATGCTACGATCTTGTTCTATGGATTATCAGGGAAGTTGGGACCAACATCTTTCTTTGGTTGAATTTTCATATAATAACAGTTTTCATTCCAGTATACAGATGTCACCATTTCAGGCATTATATGGGAAGCGATGTCGAACTCCAGCTTTCTGGGATGAAGTGGGTGAAAGGAAGTTGATGGGACCAGAATTGGTAGAAGAGATGGCAGAAACAGTTTAGTTGATTCAGAAACACATGAGAACAGCTCAGAGCAGGCAGAAGAGTTATGCGGATAACCGGAGGAAGGATCTATCTTTCGAGGTAGGTGATCATGATTTTTTTATGGTTTCTCCTTGGAAAAGTGTGATGAGATTTGTTAAGAAAGGAAAGTTTAGTCCAAGGTTCGTTGGACCATAAAAAATTCTGGAAAGAGTTGGATCAGTTGCATACCGAGTGGCTTTACCTCCGAGTTTATCTCAGGTACAAAATGTTTTTCACGTTTCGATGTTGAGAAAGTATATGCCAGATCCATCTCATGTTTTGAGCCCAGAGGTAGTTCAGCTGGAAGAGAAACTATCTTATGAGGATCAACCGGTCCAAATTCTTGACCACAGGGAGCAAGTGTTACGGAATAAGGTGATTAAGCAGGTAATGGTTTTGTGGAAAAAACACATGATGGAAGAGGCAACATGGGAATCTGAAAATGCAATGACTGATAAGTACCCCCATTTATTTGATAAGTAAATAAATTGTGGGGACGCAATTTACTAAAGGGGGGAAGGATATAACATCCCAAGTATGTAATGAATAATAGATATTTTTATCTATGACTATTAATGATTAAGATAGTGTTTTATAGGCTTAAAAGGAAAATAAATCCAATCTTAAGCATGTAATACACTAATATTCTTAAAAGATTGTTTTACTACCTTATGATGGAAAACCCTTTTTAAATCTATCTTTTGACAATTTTATAAACTATGTTTGTCAAAATAAACTTATTCTTTATTATTGGGACATCAAAATTTACTTTGTGTGAATTTTTGATATTTTCCTGACAACGTTCATTTTTTAATGAATAGTGAAAAATACTGAATTTTACATCAAAACAGGTTTTTAATATAATTTATTTATATAATTAGATTATGTTTTGAATTGGTTTTGAAGTGAAATTAGAATATATTTTTACCATTAAATCCAATGGTGGTCATTGGAATCAATTTCACTTTGAAATTAGACTTAAACTGGTGTCAATCTTTTGATACTTATTGTTTTATAAAAACACACTATTTGCTATGACAACAGGAATTAATTATTAAATTAATTAATGTGACTTATGTGTTTTGAATTTTGTAAAATAGACTTCATTTTTTAATTCGTAATATCAAATATATCTTAGGGTGAATTTTTGGTAATTTTCTGAAAAACTTCAATTTTTGATGAATAGTGAAACAACTAAGTGGTACTTATAAAGACTGATTTTCCGTTTAAATGAAATTTTTCCATCATTGTGTTTTGAATTTCAAAAATCCGACATACATGGTTGTCATTAAGAAGTAAAATTTGGTTCAATGAGATTAAAATAATTTTTTTGGTGAATAGTAACTTATTAAGTTTTTAATCGCGATTAGTGGTAATTAGTGTAGTTTAATGTATAAATAATGCTTTAATAATATGAAATGAGCTTGACACATGTCTTACCCTAATTGGTTGTGTCATGTCAGACCAAGACAAGCCATGGTTCAACTTGGGGACCCCATGGATCCACTTTGGTTGGGAAATGACATAAATTACTTTTTATTTAATGTAAAAGTAAAAATGACACACACATAATATGTTTTATGAAAAAAAATTTACATGGGGTTATAAAGATCATATTTTTGATTATAAATAGTCATTAGAAAGCTAAAAAGATTTCCTACATCATAGAATATTTTTTATAATTTTTAGACTTTAAATAAATTAAATTATTTATGACATAATAATGATGCATCGATGACATCATTATTTGATGATTTAAATAAAATGGAAAGATAATGTAAAATATATGAACTACACATGTCAAAAACCAATTGGATGAGTGGATTTCAAACCCTTATCACCTTATCCACGAATTATATCAATGTGGGACCTTTTGAAACCGAAACACAGTTTCAAATAAAGTAATATTTCTTTACTTTCCAAAAGTGCCCCTCCTCTCCTCTTATAAAAGGCCCCCACCGCTACCTCATTTCACACACTCCTCAAGCATTTGGCTCGGCCAAAAACTGCGCATTTACTCTCTCCACATCCCTATCCACATCCTAGAGGATTACATTTGGGAAGAATCCTTTCAAAGTAAGCCTTTAGGCTCAAATCAAAAGGAGTTACACTTTTAAAGGTAATTCATTCTCTCATGTTCATTTGTATTATTTTGCTTCTCCAACCCCCTAAACTCTTTTTATTTACTTCTTTTGTAACAAAAACAGTATCTTAAATATACTAGGATGTTTTTATATGATTTATTTGAGCTACACTCTCACACAACTACATCAAATCGTTAAAGAACATACGGTTTCCGTGGATGGCGAAATTCTGCCTCCCGAAACGATGATTGTTCAATACTCATTTAACACCTTCAAATCTGTCCATTATGATGTCACTATTTTTATATATGATATATAATATGTTTATGTTTTCCTTAAGCTTCTGTTTTTTTTCATTTTGGGCATACCTTTATGGTTTCCATTATGGGTAAACACGATATCTTCATTTTAGGAAGTGCGGACTACCGCCCCCTAAAAGTTATTTGATTCGTTAATACCATATCTGGGATGTGTAAAGGATAAAGTTAATGATATTATATATGTTATTGTACTGGAATTATAATATACTCTTATATAATTACGATTCCATTCCAGAAAATACGAAATATAAATGGAAGTAGCGTTCATGCGTACGTACGGCTTACCGTCTCCATGAACGGTGCATTTCATTTCTTACCTGTAAATGTGATGTAATATTATAAATAAATGTATATGATGAATATATATAATATATATTTTATCCAAATCATTAATATCATTCTGGATATAATAAACCATTGACCAAATTAACAACATGTAAGTGTAAGAAGTCTATTTTTGACATAAGAACCAAATACCGACAAAATGAACATTATTAACTTAAATGATTATATGATGTTCATAACATGGTATAAAAGGAATAATGAACTTGAAAAAGGTTAATAAGCATGTAGAGATTATCTAAAGTTTATTATTCAGGGGATTGAAGAACGGTCGGGTCAAGTCGGATACGAGGTATGGGACTTCGTCTCAATCTCCTTTCATTGAGGCATATTTTATTTTATACACAACATTATTTTATACGGTGTATAAACCCCTTTGACTTTTACGTTTATTCAAAAGGAATCTTTTTTATAAAAAGCGTTTACTAAACGACAAAAGGGAATGTTTTTGTCGTACGTATGCGGCGACAACGACTTCTCCGCCTTCGTGACCGTTATTTGAGTTTCGACTTTCTCTACAAGTCATACCTTTTTTTAAATGAAAAATAAATACCATGTTTTACTTTTCTTTTATTTTGGTATGGAAAATGGTTTTCATATTGTTTTTATATCAATGTGTTGTATTGATATCTCGTGATTGAAATGTGGAAATTTTTATGTTTCCTTTATGCATGTTTAATGTGATATGATTATGTTATGGTTCTTGGGAATTATTATGAAGACGGGTGGTTCCGTGATAAACTAAGGGCGGGTGAGCCCGTTATGGCTCTCCAATGCATTGGGTAACACGAAGGAGTGAAACGTTAAGGTTTCTCCGAAGAGATTTTAGGGAATATACTGTGATGGGTATTCCAAACGTAACCAAGAAGGTTACTACCTACGTAAGAATGTTATGAATGCCTCATGTTACCTTTATGTCTTATGATTTCTATGATTTATTCATGATTTTATGAGGTATGTTAAAGTGCCTATGTTTTATGGGTAAATTATGATTTCATTATTATGTATATATGAACTCATGTTTCCTTTCCATGTTTTTATAACCCATACTGAGCTTTTTATGCTCATCCCAAGTTTTTTTTGAAATGTTTTTCACAGGTCAAGGGAAAGGTACATGATATGATGATAGTGTCAAGGAAGTGTCAAGAAATAATCCATGTTTTATTTTCAAATGTGTTTCCATTGATGGGAATGAATATTACTATCTTTATGTAACCACTTTGTTTATATGTGGAATGTAATGCAAGTTTTATGATCTAAATCTCTAAAACTCTAAACCCGAAAAGATCCTCAATGTGTAATCTTGTAATAACTCAAGATTAAGTAATGTTTAAGGCCGGTACCTTATAAGTAGGTATCAAGAATCATGAAGGGGGTTTACAATGTGAGAGAATTTAAACATATAGAATAATAATTAAGTATTATCACATCCTACTAATGATCTAATAGATCAATAACCATAACAATGTTTAATAATTATTTGTAATACACTTATTAATATAGAGGTTAAAATCCATTCCATGAGAGTGTCAAATCATTCGGAAACTACATTACTAGACTCGAAAAGTGTGTAATTGCATGGTTGAAATTGATGTATTCTAATGATACCACAGGACCAGATGTCATCTAAACATGAATTAAAACTCAGATAAATTTATCTGAGAAATACCTTACCACCAAGAGATCTGTCTTACCATATATCCTTTGATTCCTATAACATAAGAACTCTCAAATTACACTTTTCATGCATTCTTCCAAATCCTAAATTTTTGGTATATACTGCTGCTCTATAGGCTGGGGGTATTATTACCTAATATTCTAGAGGTAATATCTCTTTTGGTGTTGCCTTAACCGAGGCTTCATCACTCTCGTGGACATCATTATGATCCATAATTAGTAACATAGTAAAATTTTATCATAGAGATATCCTGAAAATTTAATCCATACATAACCTTCTTGGATGAAAATATATTCATATATATTTATGGGGATATGAAGGAAGAAGGAGAGTCAAAATATTGATTCCTATATAATTCATGTACCAATATTCCCTATAACCTATGTATCAGTATGATATGTTAAAAAATAGGTGGTCAAATTCAAGATATATGGATATGTTGGCCACTGCAATGAAATTGGGTTCCTTGGATTGAATGCTTCACACAATACACCTTGAACACCTAATAATTAATTCCAACGAAATCTACATAAGGTTTTAAGTTCAAATACAATTCCGAAGAAATAAACCACCTTTGATCCCAATATATCAAGACTTGACCCATCATTTCCTTCCAAAATGGTGGAAGGACGAGTCACAAATTCTCCAAGCCTGTCTCTATAGGCTTGGGGTTGGAGGTACGAATCAAAATCCATTACTAAAATTTCAGTCCATTTTCAACGTATATTTATGAATTCACTCAACCCTCGGTGTAAAAAAGTGCATAAAAATAAAAAAATTTAGTCAAATCTAGAGTAATAACCATGCATGTAAAAATGTATACGGAAGAAAAAAGTGGGTGACATTATTATTCGAAATGTAAAAGGGAAAATAAATGACCATCCATAAAGGATGACCAATCCTAAAAATAATTGGAAAAATAAATTATGAGAGATACCTAATCCAGATCACAAATAAAAAATCATAGTAAGTAGTAATATTTACCCCAGTATCCCAATGCTCCACTGAAATCGCATTCGACCTGTCCTTCTTCTTTAAAATACATGGTGAATATATATATACCTAATAGGAATCCCAAAAAAACTATTTGGGTGTAATAAGATTCATTATAAAAGCATATATATCAACCCATAAAAAGTGAGGAACAAAATTGAACACATATATATTACATATACATGATCATAAAAAATAATAATCATTTAGATAGATAGGGGATCTCTATCTCACTACCCAACCTAGGATGATGTATCTTAAAAAAACATTGTAAATGTAGGCTAATTATGCCCATCCTCTCATGAGTCTATCAAAATATGTATCTATGTGGTTCCATAGAACCAAGATTATTAGATCAATATATAAGGGCCCCGTACCCTGGTAAAATATGTGGGTACCCCTTAATAGGTAGAAAACCAATTCTATGACTCCATATTAGGATTTTTCATTTGTAGATGGAGGAACCAATCCCTAGATAAACTAGATGGTGATACTTAGTTTATATAAGACCCATGTGTTGACTTCATAGGAGGGTGGGACTCAGTATATAGAGGCCCCATGCCTTGACTCTTCATGTGGTTGGCACTTCATAGTTATAAGACCCACCCCCCCTACTTCACAAGTGGCCTACACTCAATAGATTGGGGACTCATACTTTGGTGTAAGAGGATCATCCTAATCAATAGGTAGAGGAACCATGAAATGAAATCATAAGTGGGTTCAATTAAATAATGACCATATATAATAATTTCCATAATATTGAACCCCATAAAGAAGCATCATAATATTAACTCTCTCATAACATCTCACAAGGCACTGAAAATACTACTATCCCATTCTAGGTGGGAAAAAATCAAGATAGTACACTGAATGAAAAATATTTCAGCACAAATGAAAGATATATCTGGGGTATAAGATTCCTTAAAAATTATGTACATAGATTGTAAGGGGGTCACAATTCTATGTGTCTCTGCTCCTCAACGTGTTAGTGTCCTCAACAGCACATGGATTTTTTTCCATGTTGTACTACAGAACATGTAAGAGTACTACATGATGTGTCTCAACCACCCATGAGAATTTCATTATCTATGATCCATGACAATGTATTTTGAGATGTCTTCATATACAATAGACATGTATCAATACATGAATTTCCCATAATAAAGCATGTATGGTATGGAAAATTCCAGGACTCCGCTTAGGGAACCTTTCCAAATCTGTATACTCTCCATGGTAGAAGAAATGTATACCTTCAGAAATGATGTGTGGGGACACATGTCATCTTATAAATGTAACATATATAAACATTGATCTAGATGGGTGAGGGTCACAGAGTTCATGGATCCTCTACATGATGTGTGATATTTAACTCCATCATTAGAACATATCATCAAAACAAAATAGTACACGTGAAATGTAATCGTCAGAATAAATAATATGTAGTAAGGTTTTCATAGAATAGAATATATGTCAAACGAACCCTAGATCCATGACCACCACAACGATTTCTTGCTATTGACCACTAAAAATTGGTGGTATACTCCACTTTATAACTTTTCTGACCACCATGATTGGAAATATCAAATCCTGATCCATCCTCACAAAGACACTACGAACCCCATGCACCTACAATGTTAACACCTTCTATTATTTGGATCTCATATCTATGAATCCTTCATATCGACAATAAATCATCTCAGATACATCATTGAATCATTAATATGGCCTTTATTTTATCATCCACCATGAATCTAATTGTCTGAACATGATTAAACCAACCCATCAATAGTCTAATCATAAATCTATGGTCCATTAATGATGAACACGAATAATGGGTGGGGGAATCAAACACTAAAAATTTGATATCATCATTAGTGAAGAATTATTCACCAACAATCACCGAACTTTGGATTGGAATGTGTTATTTCAAGGAATAATCAAGAAATTTGTTGAAAGAATAATTTATTTTAATACACGATATCATGAAATGGATGAAATTAAATTCATTTAAATGAATAAATAATTAGGTCTATATATATCTTATAATTTAGGGAAAACCTGTACTTGGTGTGCCTATATAGATATTTTATTCCCTATTAGTGAAGAAGATTTTCTCCAATTATGGGGAAGATCTATTACATTCGTTGCACATCAATTCACCGTGATCAATATGTGAGTCAACATCCAATCTCAATCAACCAATACAGAACACTGCAATCCCCCTATCAATGGTCCTAGGGTTATGAATAAAACATTATGGATTCTCTCTAAAAGTGTGTTTGTATATATATAGTAAATACATTTTTGTTCATTAAGTTATTCAATAAATGAATTAATTTATTAAATAACTTAACAGACCTTCTATGGGATAATTTATTTGAATTTCCCACACCTATCGATTTGAGAACACACCTAGGGTAAATACCGTGTTCCAAATTCAACCATGGGGATAGATTATTTAATTGAGAATATATTTACAAGATATTCAATAATTTCGAAAAAAATGTTCACAATATAAAACATATTATTTTTTTTCAAAAAAATTATTTCCTCATGGACTCGGCCACAGAATTGTGCACCTTCTCGATTCCTGGATAAAAAATATTCTATTTGTTATTTCATAGTATTGAAATTAAAATAATAGGTCTATATATTTCAAGTAATGTGGTTTTGTGATTAAATTCCTAAAAAAATTATTTTTAATATAAACATGGGTCAATAACCATGAAAATATTGAATTTTTAGAATAATGTGTCATATATATAAGAATGAGAAATCATGTCATGATGTATAAGGATTAATGAAATAAATTTTATGGTTGTTTTTTTATCAAAACAATAATTTCAACACAATGAGTTGTGAACATAATAATAATATTGGTTCTTTGATTTTGTAATATTAATTTAATGTCCAATAATAGTGTTCTAATCTAATATGGAAATTATGATCATCAACCCTAAAATTTAGAATTTTAATTATTTTCACATTAAATTCATCAAATTTGAACAATTCGACTCCAAATACTCATTTATGGTTGAGGAACTCAACCCATGGCAGTCCGTAAGGGTGTTTTTTTGTCCTAACACACTAGAATACCTTACATAAAATTTACCAAAATAAAAATTAGGTTATCTTTGGATTTTACTTCTATAAAAGACCATTTCCTTTTTGATTTGTCTAAACAATACTCATAGGTAATTCGTTGGTGTCACCTTTTTAAATTAATTATTCAGACGACCCATTGTTATATTTTGAATAAATGTTATAACATTACATTATTGGGAAATTTTTTGATTTTATCATTAAAATTAAGTAATAATAATGAATTTATTACTATTTGACATGTATTCATTGGTTTCTTATTTATGAAATCATTCTCATGCCGTCAAATGTTTCTGATGCCTCTAAAGGTCTAGGATTACCTTTTATAGTATCAAAAGAAAAATACTAGGATGCCACATGATTATTTGATGAATATTATAAGTGATTGACCCAGATTGTATGTGGTAAATGTTATATTCTATTGAACAAAAAATGATATATTAAATTGATTCATTTATATATCCATAAAAACTATTAAACAAAGGATTTCCTTTTAGATAGAAGTACATATCTTCTGACATGGAATACCCTGGGTCATCCCATCATATTCAAATTGAGACATACCATGAAATTAAAGAATAATATACCATAATTCATATAAATTATATTAGGAGAATATTCGAGTTTTATATATGGAGGATCCCCCTAAAAACCAAATAACTACCATTCTTGAACATATTTCTTTATGTTGGCTTGGATACCATTGTAATATAGAATTCAATATAATACACAATTAATCAATTTATGTGCATCATGATTGAATTCATTGGATTTTTAGTTGATTTCCCTATGTGAACTTTTTATTGGATTCAATTCCTTCATTCTGAGATTTTGATGAACAATAATCAATTAACATGATCAAGGTCATCCAGCTTAGGCCAATGAAAGTAGGGATGTCCTTGTATCCAATGAGGATCTTGAGATCAATAGGGTTTCATTAGACATAATACATTAATTTTATATATCTATAAACTATTAAGATTTGTATTCATATTTTTTTCATTATACACCATTAGGGGTGTCCTACTATATTGTACTGACACTATTCATAAATTCACTTCATATCCAATTATATTTCCTGGAAATGTAAATTCACAAAGGAAAAAGTTCTCTTTTGGATGCTAACATCTATTAAAATCTTTATAATTGGACTTGATGATAGATCTAGACATATGATAAACATAAAGGTTAGTGTTTTATGTATTTTTATTTCATTTTTTATATTCACATACTTCATGAATTACTACATTAATTACATTTATGTAAAAAAATTTATATCAATATAAAATCATCTGTATATAGAGATGTTTATTTTTATATTACTATTTTAATTACTATATATCCCTAATAATGCATATATTTCAACTATGTTTCACTATAATGAAGGGGGAATAGTCTCCCCTCTATACAACTATACTCTATCCCTGATAGTCAGTAGACTATAACATATAAGGATCACCAATTGATGTGTTGTGTCCCTCAAACTAGGTTACTCATCAGTGAATTGGTTCAAGGACATAATGATATCGTAAAAGATCCCCCATTCCATTATATTATTAATTGGGATGGTAGTCATGGGACTGGGATGTGTCAAAACATTGGAATAAGCCTATTCCATGGAGTTGATAACCAATATAATAGAGAAAAGACAACTTTCTAATGAGTGGACTTTTTGTTATGGAATTCAGTTGTTATTGTTTTTTTATTTTCACCATTGGATGATTCACATGAGGTATAATGTTGAAATTTAATGGTTTTTCACCCTTGAATTTCTATGTATATGGTGAACTAGACCAGGTACTTTCCTAATAATTCAAGTTTTTATAAATCCATTGTAATTTGTTCCTTTCAAATTTAATTTTATCTTAATATAGTTTCCTATTTTATAAGAATAGTTTTCTATACTTATGATCTCTAACATTACATGGAAGAATAAATTGGATACTTAACATACTCAATAAAACTAAATGGTATCTTCCCACATTGATTGATGATGAAATATTATATAACCAGTTTTGGTATGATCAATGCCTTGAATAAATTAAAACATAAGGTGAGAATTAAACCTGGTGTAGTTAAATAGAATTCCAATTCAGTCTTTTAAGGTGTTTTCAATTATAAATTGAGAATGTCAAATAATAAAATTGAACTAATATGTGAAGGTATACTAAATTGAAACTCATGAAATTTTTATGAAATATGTATCAATTAAATGTGATTCCAGTAGAAAAATAAGGGAAGTATAGCTCTATACTATGGGATTATAAACACATACCACTACACCATTGTGTGAAAACCAAAATTAGAATTTAAAATATAACTAGAAACTATGATTAGATGATTAGGGATACTCTAATAGACTATTTTAAAGCCTCTCATGTTTAGGTTATCTCTGGTAGTTCAGACATGGGCCTATTACCACATTCCGTATCGACAATATTACATACATTAGAACCTTATTCTAAGGTGAGTTCTTGGAATTATTGATACATAAAACCTCGATGACCTTGGTACAAGCAACCAAAATGTGGGGATGTCTATGAACATGCAGTAGAGAGACCTAAAAACAATTATAGTACTGTTTGTATATCCAAATACATCATGTCCCATTTTATGACATATAAAACATGGAGTTCAATGAGATGTATTACCATTCCATAGTTTACTAGGGATTTGTAAAAGTAACAACCACTTGTATAATTGAGGGATGGTGGTCTCTAGACTATATATTTTTTGCGGGATTCAATATATACCATATTAGGGAATATTTGAATTACTAAAAAAATTTTTATGAATCTCAAATCATATATTATTGTTTGGATCATCCATATTTTTGAAATATGTTATGAACTAAGATCATTTATATTAGGTCATGGTATATAAGTACTTCTACAATATAATATATAATTAATTTTACCCTACTAATCTAAGAGTATAACGAAATAATGAATTCATACATCTAATGTGTGGAAATATGTATGTCCTTGATTAATCAGCTATATTTAATAAGTTCATTAGATTTATACCAACGCATGTTTCTGAATAGCTATCCATGCTGTGAATATTTGAGTATAGACTCTAGTTTTCCATTTATTATCTATTTTATATCATTAAATTAATTAAATTTAATTGGAGGGTGATGCGGAAAATTATCTTAGAGAAAAATATGAGGGACTGTGAAGGTGTTAGGTTGAGAGGTTCAACATATAGGCTAGGTAGTTGATCATCATCTATCAGGAACTATTATAATATGACCTACAATTATCTTAGTTAGAGATAAGGTGTAGAAAATGGTAGTTCCATATTTTTTCTCTATAGTATAAGGAAGTGTCTCATGAATACAAACTGTGATAGTTACCCTATAGTATACAGATCAAGTGACATGTTCGATGATATCTTGAGAGAATATTGGAAATTCCCACTAATTCTTTGTGATATTGGTTATGTACTAGTTTAAATATATGAAGTGAGATCTATGGATTCATGTTAGGATTGTAGCTGGAGTAATATAAGCCATTGAGGTCGAGGAGGTGGATTAGGTTAGTAAGTTAAATGTTGATTGCATATCACCATCCGATTGGATCTAAAAATAGATATTAAGTTATAGCTCGGGGTCTTTGATCATTATAGAAACATAAATTATTATGTAATGTAGTTGAAAAATCCATTATACAATATAATTAGTGTGGTATAATATTAGTATCATCCAATATAGTTTCTTCATTGTCTGACACTTGTGCGTCACACATATTCACATCTATTTCAAAAATGGGAGGCATGGGTTTTTTAAATTGAATACATATATGTGGTGGTGTTCCTTGAATCAAAACATAGAATATCCTCATAAGGAATTCATCATTATTTTATTTTCCCCCACATGATTAAAAACTACAATTTTTTTGAAATCTCTTCGTCTATATAATAATAGTCCTCAATATTATTTTTAGAATTGATTGTCTAGTATTCTTTCGATCTCTTATTTATTGTTATTACCGATGAGAATCCTTATCTTCCCCCATGGGTGGATGATAAGTTTAAAATGGATAATGGGATGTGAAGGATGTTTTTTCTAGACCTATGCATTGTGGGTTTTTTAGAGTGTTGGCTAGTATTGTTTTCCACTCACAAATTTCTCATGGAGTATGGTAGGTTATGTTTCCTCCAGTTGTAGACCATTTCTAGGATAATTTATTTAATCATATCTCTATATTACCATTTGAAATAGGTGTTTAGTTTAATATTGAATTTTTTTTATTATAATAAAAGATATCCATTACATTATAATGTATTTTTCTATTATAGCACCGGGAACCGAAAAGGTAGTTGGATGAACTAGAAGAAAAATGGTTCATACAACCCAGTATATCACTTTGAGGGTTCACCTATACTTTTTACTAGGAATGAACATATTAAATTATGGTTCTGTGTGGATTATTGGTGATTGAATCATCTCATAATTATTAATTGGTATCCACTCCCTCATATTGAGGAAAAGAGAAAACATCTTCTAGGAGAAATGGTCTTCTCGTAGAATTATTTGAGATTAAGCAGTCATCGTGAGAGAGTTAGGCCTTCAAATATATGGTCTAAAATATTATAATGTAGTTATATATTTTTGGAATATTTTTTATTGAAACTTGGAATAAAAAATATACCTTATGTCATTATATCCAAAATTAATTTTTAAATTTAATTGTATTTATAATGCTTTATATTATTTAGCATTATTCATATCTAAGGGTAATCTCGATCAAGGGAGGACCAGGTACAAAAAACAAAGATAATTATAAAGTACAATTCTGATCATTTTGTTTATTATAATCACATAATGTGAATGTTATGAAATGTAATTGTTCAGTATTTGGGTTACATCATATCAAAAGTAACAGTATCTATGTATATTGAAAAAGTGAGAGAAATTGATTCTTGGGATAATCCCAAGAATGTTTTCTATATCAGAAACTTCATGTGACTATCCAATTACCAAGAGTTAATATTTTGAACTTATAACACATTAAATTACCTTATTAATTATTTATTGTGATGGCTGTATAGTTTATATGGTCTGAATCTTTTGAAATGTATTTTTATGAGTTGATCATAGAACCTATAATGATTTTCTTCATACTATGATTGGGTATAAAGTCTACTATGATGAATCAATAATTATGATTTTATGTTTTTATACATGTTGGGGAAGTCATGGAATATTGGTCATAGTATTTGTATCCTTAGACGTAAAATTACTCAATGCATGTCCTTGAGTTGGTACTTATTTTTCATGATCTCGGTTGTTAGATACATAACCTTATATTAGAGTAGTTCATGCTATATAAATTCAATGATATACTGATGTATATATTCTCTCGATGGGACATAAAAAAATACAGTAAAATATATGGGTTTAATAACTCATGTCCTTTTATTTTGATCTGATATATAAATTTGTGAATGTTATATTTTATTCTAGTTTACTATGAAAAAAGACACATGATACATCATTAAATATGATTATAGTGAGTGGATATAGATTATAATGTATTATGAAATTTATATTTATATATAAGATATTTATGAATGACCAATCTTAACTATATAGTACTGGTTCCATCAAATCTAGATCAGATAATATGATAGAAAATTTCTAATCTCTAAGGCATGGACATGAGTGATGGAATATTTTGGGAGGATAAATATCATGGTTGGGTTGTAAATGAGCATAATAACATTTATATAATTTAATGTTTATGGGTTCCAATAGGAATAAAATATTAATTGATATGAGAATATCATTCAACTAAAAGGAATGTTCATATCAAACTATGTAAAATGTATAATTATTTGTACCATGATTACATTTAGACCATGATAGTAAAAGAAATGTTATGATTTTTAACTTGGTTTCCCACCATTTGGAAGGTGATTTTCTAATACTAGTGGCCAAATACCCTTGTATAGTCATTACATGACCTGAAATTTAAATGGGATGATGTTACCATGGACATTATAATACGTTTTCTGAAGTCACAAAAAAAACTGATGCCCTATGGGTGATTTTAGAGAGGATGAAAAAATCTAAACATTTCATTCCTATATAGGATACCATCATAATGGATGAGTGTAACACCGTGATATTTTGTGAATTAATATTTGTTGAATTATTTTAATATGTAGATATTTTTCATTTTTCATGATACTGAATATATCTTTTGTTAATAAATAACTAAGTGAGGCTTGCATTATACGTAAAACCATGACAAAAATTTTCTACAAGTTACACTTTGAATGGATTGCAGTACAATAAAATCTAGGTGTATCTTATATTACACACAATACCAAGTCCCTTTGAAATCTTATGTTACACGTAATGCATAGCTTTATTGAATTACAATATACAATTAATTATATTATTAAAATATTATTATTATTAACTACTATACATTGGAATAGATGTTATGAATAAAATTTAATAAATTATAAAAATATGATTTACAAATTTATATAAAATGAATAATTTGAGTGAGAATTACATACCAATGAATGTAAGAACTATTTGAAAATGAAAAAATACATTTTCAGATAAAACTATTTTTCTATGTACAAATAAAATTTTATCTTAATAAATTAATGAACACACTTTAAAAAAATATATAATTTATTTATTATATATTAAATCAATATTTTTTCCCTATCCAATATATTCGATAGGTATAAGATATAAATAAATCAAATTTTATTAATACAAAATTGAATTTTTCTAAAATGTAATTTTACCAGCATTTAATGGAGAACACATATTATATTTTAATTCTGTCACTTTTTTATTTTTTACACGGCATCATAAAAATCCTTTTTACATTCCAATATAAATTTTGTTATGGTTATTTTTTGGAATTTTTCTATAAAGATTTACTTTTCATGAATATTGAATAATACTGAATTTTAATTCAAAACCATTTTTTGTCAAATTAATTTACATGGATATATTAATTATATAAATGGTTTATAAATTTAGTTATATAAATTATTCATAATTTAATAATTTAATTACATTTTAATAAATAGTACTTTGACATTGGTTATAAAAACTAAACAAACTTTTGAACATTTCTACTTTAAAAATCTTCTTTGTGGTTCTATATGGGGGATTAAATTTGAATTAATTTCTACCACAAATGTGATTTTCATTAGGAAAAATGGAATCTATATTTCTAATAATAATTATTTTGAAATTTTTTCTTAGTTAAAAGTATAGTTTGACCAATAATATTAGTGAAATAGATTAAAATTAATGGTAATGATAAGAGAAAAATTAGCTTTATGAAGGACTATATGTTGGAAATAAAGCCAAAATTAAAAAATAGACTTTCCCAAAAGATATTTTATTTTCATATTTCCTCCCTATCCTTCCTGTATCGGTTTTGGACAATTATTGGTGCCAATGTGTTTAGGAGAAACGTCATTGGTTTTCTCTATTCAACAATTTTCAAGAATACCACTCCTCCACTATTAAAAATCAGTCACCCTCACAATAATTCACACTGTTAATGAAATTTGGATCTCCAAAATTCTACTCAAATAAGATTATAAAATACCATAATGTATCCTAGAAGACTCCCTCTGTTTATAAATCCATCCTTGGAATCCATTTGGTTCCATCCAAAGGGAGTTACCGATAGAAGAGGTAACATCCTTCCTCAATCTATTTTGTTTTATTTTTCATTCTACCCCTCCCCTCATCTCATCATATTAAATTATTATATAACAAATACAATATAAAAAATATACTAAAATGTTTTCATTCTAAGGGTTTGACCAGAACTCAAATGTACTCCATTTTTATGGGTAAATAACATAATGTTCTTGTGTACATTAAACTATCACCTCACAAAATATTGTTTTTAATTTTTAATTTACCACCTCCCATTATTGGAAATTATGGTTTAATCATTATTATTATTGTATATATATTATATTTATGGTTTATTTATGCTTTTGTATAATATTATATAACACATATCTTCATGCTTTCCAATTTTGGTAAATACAATATTTTTGTTCATGGAATTGTGGAATGCCACCTTATAAAAATGATGTGATTATTTCACATTAAGGATGCGTTTAGTAAACATATATGATATATATAATATAATAATACTACTATAATTATTATACATATATGTAATTTACCTACTTTATTTCAATAATTTAAAAAATGGAAACAATGTTTATGCTTATGTATGACCTACCATCTCCATGAATGGTGTTTATCATTTTATAAATATACATTTAGTAGATTATAATAAATATGAAAAATACCAAATATAAATGTATCTTATATAATGGGTTATGATATGAAAATCTGTATATCATCATGAGGGTAAAAAATATATCAAATTAAGACACGTGAAAAACAAAGAGGATATTTAATAAAATGTAACCTTAACATAGAAGTGTTAATGGGTAGTTTTTATAATTATGTATATGGTATTTTATAAAATAATATGGTTCTATGACAGATATATAATAAACATATATTTATTGATAGTATTTTTGAAGATATGTGATTAATTTTCAGACTTAAGGTAAATGAATTTCATTTTACTTTTTATTTTCGTGAGATACAAGCCATATTCACCACTATATTCTTTTGTGTAGTGTTTATAATTTAAAATGACATTTTATATTATTAATTTCCTTTATTTAATGATATTAAAATATTTAATGTATTTTATTCATTCATGGGAATCAGGATTCAAATGTCCCTCAGGTATTAAGGGTTTTCAAATCTAACTTTTATTTATATGAGACTTATTTCTTGATCAACACTCATTTCATTTTTGAGCTGTATTTACTACTCATGAATGTATTATTTGAATATTATATTAAAATTTAGGTGTATTTAAATACCTATTTTATTATATTTATTTCATTGTGTTTATCTTTAAAATTATACTAAATTGATAATGTAATTTTGTTTCAAGTTTCCTTCATTGTGATACATGTTATGTAATGCACCTACAATATTTCATGATGTGAATACATTGATCGTTGACATCTTTTAATCATGTATATCACTTTTTATTGATATTTTATGCTTTGGGTAATTTTATTCTTTCATGTGGAGCATGAATCAATGTTATCAACGTTGTAACAGTTTCTTACTACAATATCATTTTTTATCAGGATTGTATAAAATTATGCTTTCGTTGCTAAAATATAATGACCCGTACTTTATAAAAATAAGGTATTGATTTATACAGTGGTTATCCATGATTTATTCATGTATGATTAATATTTTTAAACTTTATTAAAGATAAATAATAAATAATTGTTATGTAAATATGAATTTATTACTCCTTTCAGTCAGAAATATATGTTCATTCGAACCCGTATTTTATTAAAAATGATTTTAAAAATGATTTTATATTATCCTATAAAATTTAAAGGAAATTTTTGAAAAATTATCATTTAACCCAAAAAAAATTTAAAGATGAATCTTGTTTTTTATTCAATTGAGGATCTTTTATAAAAATTTATGGTGAAAATGATTATTTGGCATGTAAGCATTTATCATCCATCTTAATCAGCCTTCCTTTAAAACATCCTTTGATGTATTCTAATATTTCATTTTATGTATAATTATTTTCGTGATTTTATGGACAATCAATGTTTTTAATTTGATTTCCAAATAACATGTTTGTTAAAAAAAATTGTTTCATAATGGATTTTTAAATAAATTATTTTATTAAATGTTTACAAAGCTATTTTCAGATAAAATGTTTTCTAAAAAGTATTATATTTTAATGGCTTTTTAAATGTTTACTAGATTACTTTATAATTTTTTTTATTTTAAATAAATTTTTTTAAAAATTTATTATGTGTTAAAAATTATTTTTTCAAAAAAATATGATATTTCTCTTAGGAAATTATATAATTTAAATGGTAAAGCTTTCGTTATAAATAAATTATTCTTGAAAACATGAAATTTTCCATATGAAATTTTCCTTGTGATTGTTCAAAATCATTTTGCATCTAAGAAGTCATACGTTGATATATTTTATTCTTTAATGGGGATATAATGCAATAATTCGTTTCATTTTATTTATAGAATGGTTTATATTTAGATGGAATGATATGTATAAAACTCATTCCTCTTCCACATGTTACATTTTTCTAAAAACCATTTTTTACACATGTAATGCTTTGATGAAATAATTATGAAACGTCTATATTTTCCATATGTAATGAAATACTGAATTTTTTTTATTACAATTTCATTTCATTGGTTATGATATGATGTCAATGAAATTCATCTCTATTTATGGGTCATGAAATGATAAAATTATTATTATCCTATTTGAAATATAAATTTGAATTTGTTATGAAATGGGTGGGACATATAAGTACCCCCAATGAACTTTTTAATGATTTATATTTGATGACATTATGATGGTAATCATGTTGATAGGATTGATCCAATATGAATGATGGGGAAACCTAATCCACTATGGGGAGATGGAGAATCCCAATCCTATATCAGAATATAAGGAAACTTGATCAACTATTGGATAATGGTGAATCAATATCCTCTATGGGATGATAGAGAAAAATGATCACTTACAAGGAATGTACTATGACTGGGGATGGGGGTGTTCCCTTCTTAGAAGGTGTAGTCCTCATGAAGATACATAAAGAGTTTTTAGAAACTATCCATTTCTTATAGTGACTGATATTACTTGTTTATTTTTTTCCACAATTCGTTTTTTAATCCCAATGATTTTCATACATGGTTAATGTTCATTATTATATTATGATATATGCCTTATGAACATATAAAAATCATTGAATGTCGTTTCTTTTTATCTTTTAGATATAGTGTATAATCATTAAATTTCATTCTCACGTTATGATACCCTTTTTTCATCTTCTTCTTATATTTTTCATTTATTTAAACTTACTAAGCATTCAACCTCTCCAAATTATTTTGTTTCATTTCCTTGTATTATGATGAATATGATTAATTATATGTACTAAAGGGGGATATATTTAATGATTATTTTGACATTATTTCACTGATCTTAAATAATGTGTTCTAAGTTTCCAATGAAGATAAAATATTACAGTCCTTAGAAATTTATTTTTTTTATGTGAAGAATATTAATCATAAATTATATAATATCCATTTATGTTAATATAGGGTCTCTATAGTTGGTATAAAATTAAATTTTTATCATTCATTGGAAATCAGGGGCTCCACGACATTAGGGTTTTCTCCTTTCACTGCCTTCAAACTACCCATATTTGTTCGGTAGTGTCCCCTCATCATCTATCATGTTTAGAGGCATCTGGAGTGTGGCTTGCATCTTTGTGGGCTCGACCTGAACTTACCACTGCAGGATGCCTTATTTTTTACCTATCCTATATTTATTTGGGCGTTTCACGATGGCTTGGTGAAGCATTGTGGTCGAGTCCCTTCTCTTGCAGCCTTGATTCCATTTTAATGATGGGTGCATAGGGAGGTTCTCTGTGGGATTTGAGTGCGGTTGTGGAGGCGGCAACAATTTTTTGTATATAGCTTTCGACTAGTACCATTATCTGTCTTCACGACATTCAGGTTGATGGATAAGGTGACAGTTTTCATTTCTTGAGTTCTTGGATGTTTTATGGTTATGGATAATTTGATGTGGGTCTTGTGGTGTACTTCATGATTATTCTGTTTGAATCTTCTTGTCAAGTGGTTTGTGATTTTGAATTATTGTTTTGTGGATATTGAACCTGTCGGCTATTGAGTTGTTCTACGAGTAAGAAAGTGGCGAGCATGAACTGTAATTATTGAAGGATGTTTTGTCTCCATCAATGGGGATCTATGAATGTATTAGGGGTATTCAAATCAACTTCTTACAGTTCCAATTTGTTTGTTTTGTCAATTTTTGATTCACAATGAGATGGTGATGGTTTTTTACGATGGTTACAACGAGCTCTGATGGTCTCCGGCGACTTGTGTGTCTTCGGACGGCGTGGAGGGGACATCAATGTTGATGGTGGTTCTGATGATGGTTCTGTATAGTGATGGGACTTGTATGGAATGGTTTATGATGATGGTGATTTCTATGGGAACAACGGCATTGTGGATGATGTGGTTCTGATGGGTAGCTGGCGGCGGCTCAGGGCTCCATGCTTATGGAGGTTTCTCAGATTTTGAATTTCATTTGGGTGTTTCATTTTGAATTTTGAAATCTGTAGTTGGATGGTTTTTTAATTTGGGTAAATGTTGTATGTGGTTTTCTTTTTAATGTATGTACAGTTATCACTCACCATTAAAGTGTCATTTTAGAAAATACGAAAAAACGGTTTGAGGATCAGTCATTGGAAATTAGGATGAGTCAAATTTAGGGATATCCTGATGGTTATTTCTATTTATATATATAGGGATTCCTTGAAGTATATGTATATTGATTATTTATGTTATATGAATATTTCCTGGAATATTTTTAAAGGATATAGTGAATGTTTCCTATAAATACATACATGTATGCATACAATAAGTGGATGTGTCTATGACATAGATTTTTATAGGGGTAATAACCCTAAAAATACTATATTGGGCTAGACTTGATCATGAACTGGTGCACGTCAATGATCCTTTTTCCACATATGGATTGACACTATTTGGGATTATTATTTAGGAATTCACAAACTCATTATGAACCATCAAGAAGGATTTAAATCCACTATGACTATGAATAATCTTAGATAAACCTAATGTTTCAAATATGAAATAAGTAGGTGTTATTATTTATCACCACAATCCTTTTTTAATTTTATTTTATTGAAAACCCACTTTCAGGGTAAGTGGTAACCTACAAAACCAGACCTTCACATCATGTCACACACCCATGAATAGACATTATAGAATTTAAAACATTAAAAAGGAACCAAGTAACCAGGCACCCTCACAAACAGACATTACAGAATTCAAAAATCAATAGTAAAACAGAACAAAGTCACCGCACCATTTGCCGTCACTCACCCATTTCAAAATTCAAACCATCACCGAAAATCATGCAAATCCTGCCAGTGAGTGAGGTGCATCTACTGCATTGAGGAAGGACACGTTTGTTCTAATCTTCGTCAACATCAACACATCACCTTTCCATCATCACCGGCATCCACCTAAAAAGGCTGCAACAAACAACCCCCAAGCATCCCATCACAATGAAAAAAGCATCAAGTATAAAGACAACCGCAAGTTTCGTGGAACCTTGAAGCCCATATAACACTGAACAACAAATCCCAAAACCACATAGTTTCCAATGTGCTAGATCTAACTAGGAGAGTCAAATAGAAACCGGGCGTCAGAGATGGATGAGCAGTCAAGGAGCTTCAGCACACAATTTTCATTGGGTCTAATAAAACTTCTTGAAGGACGTCGTCTTTGAATGAAATGAGAATAACATCTCCAAATCCATAGAAACAGAAAAGGATAAACCCATAGAAACAAGGAACCAGAGAAATAAAACAGAATCCAACAAAACAAAAAGACCCTTACTCCGGCAGCACCTTGAATCCCTTCAAGCGCTGAACTATAAATACTTAAACCATATAGTCACCGTTACGCCAGATCCATCTAAGAGATGTGAATAGACACTTGTGGTCAGTGTAGGTTGAGCAGACAAGGACCTCTTCAGCAGAAAACAGAAGCCGGGCCCGTGAAACCATATTGAAAATAGAAGTCGTCATCATAAAATTGAACTGAAATTCCATCAAATCTAAGTTGAAGAAAGCATTAAAAAATGAGGAAGAAGAAGAACGGAGTGCGATTGGATGAGAGGAGGATACAGATGTGAAAGAATGGGGGAATATCACCGAAATAATTTGAGCAAGGTGACAAGAGGAATGGTAGATGAGTAGGGACACTAGAGGAATCTCAACATGAGAGGGCGACGAGACAGAGGGAGCAGCGGTGCTGGGAAACCCTAGCGCGACGGGAGAGTGAACTCGGAGACTCAGGATCCATCCTTGATGAAGTTAATGAACTATCACTATAAACATCTTGCATTATTATTTAAACATCATGTATGTATTTTTTATGATTATGTGTTTCTATACTATGATAAATATTTCTCACACTATGCTTTCTTCTTTTATTCAATATTGTGAACTTGAAGGAATTGTGTTAACATTGAATGATTCATATCAAGAAAATATGTATATAATACAAAAAATCTACTTAGTGGAAATATCATTAATATATCCAGAAGAAACACTAGTACTTTATTATATAAATAAAGATAAATAGACCACAAACGATGTGTGAAATTTATGCGGTGTTCTTAAAATATTATTTTCATTAAAAGTAAGAAGTTTTTTTTATTGATGCTGATTAAAAATAACAAACAATTAATATTTCATATTCTAGGAAAGATTTATTAATGTATAAGATAATGAATCATGGGTAATGGTTTAAGAATAAATCTGGATGATTGAAGTGTTTTTGTATGCGAATTGAAGAATTTTTTTATTCGAATGATGATGTATATATTTTCCGTTTAATTATTTCATAAAATATAATAAATATTTATTATTAAATGGAGAATATATTAAATGGAATGGTGATATTTTGATTATGGTAAGGTAACCCATTATTTGTTCTTAATGTGGAGAAAATTTGGTTTAGCTAAGATAAAGAGGTGAATGATATGAAAATTGTATTTCAGGTAGTACCAAATACAATGAAATTACTTATTGACTAAAAAAAGTGGTCTATTCCATCATGAACAATGTTTTCAATTTCTTATAATCATTCAATTTATCCAGTAATATGTGAAATATGGAAGCATGCATGTTTTCCAAAAGGATTTATGAAAATTAAGGTTATTATAATGTTTCAAGAGAATATATAGTGATGGTGCTAACTTATTTAGAATTTTAAAACTAAGAGAAGATTTTTTACATATTAGAGATAAATGTTAAGCTAATTTAATGGACTATATTATAATGTTTAGGATTTTCATATTTTGAAAGGGTTATAAGGTTAACCGATTAGAGAAGGATAAAGGTAAAATTTAGATGATGTTTGTGAGATTAATGTAATATACCACCACGTGAGGATTTATTCATATTGAATAACCAGTTCTAGCCCCATTGTGTTGATTGTATTAATCATATATGAGATGACTAATCATGGATCTCATGATCAGTTAATGCTTCAGGAATGAAAAATTAACCTACCTTTTATAGAAATAGGTGATGTGTAAATTGTTCAATGACGACCAAAGGTTGAGAATGTACTTATCAATGCTAATAAAAAAAATTAAGCGTGTCTTCTATTATCTATTTTTTCAACTTTACGAGAAGGGTCCTGAAATAATTTTTTATATCATCTTTATTTTTGATGACATCGATGTCCTCTTTTATTCTATTTCCACTTATGAATTTTTTATAATTAACATTATTTGGATGATCCATTTTTATCAATAGACTATATTGTTATCTCTGATTAACTACACTGTTAATCCATGTCAATGTTTTCACTTACCACATTTTCTCATCAATGAGGAAAACTAGTTATGTTTTATTTATGGTAATAGTTTTTTTTCAATCTTTTCCATTTAAAAGGATGTTTTAGTATTCATTTTTATGGTGTGAGTTTATATGAATACGAAATTAATGTATTAAAACATTATTCACCCATATTAATTTTGATGGTGAATTTTATTTTAAGGGAATTAGAATGAAAAACTCATATATTTTTTTAAATTTCATTATAATTAATATAATATTTTGATATTTTTCATCTCCCACAACATTGAATTTATATTTTTTATACGAAATAATAATATGTGTCTTACATTATAGGCAACACCATGTCAAACTTGCACTACATGAATATCCTAGATTAGCTAGAGTTATACAAAAAATACACATAGAATGTATTATACTAAAAAATGAGTCTCATATATTGAATTCATTATACAGAAGGTAGAGTTTTACCAAAATAAAGTAAAATATAAATATTATTATTAAATTATTAAATAATTTATAACATTGTTGTTGGAATGGATGTTAAAATAAAATAACTAAAATTTTAAATTATTATATACAAATTTGTATAAAATTAATAAATTTGGTTGAAATTTAGTTAGAAATTAAGTTACGAACTATTTGGGATTTCAAAAATTCATTTTCTAAGAAATATATTTTCATATGTACAAACACAAATTCATCTCAATAAATTAATCAAACCACTATTGAATAATATTTTATTTATTTTTTTATTATATATTAAATAAATATTTTGATACTCACCGAATAGATTTTATAGTCATAAGATAAGAATAAAACATACTTAATAAATAAGAATATGTATTTTTTTAACATGCAATTTTACAAAATTTTACTTGAGAACCCATTTTAAATATGATTTTTGTAATTTTAAACAGAATTATTAGATAAAATTAATTTTATTTTCTAAATTAGAACAAAAACTTATACTAGGGTCAATTTTTGTTATTTTTCCATGAATTCTCATTTTTTGGAAAATATTTAATAATAATGAATTTAAATTCAAAAAAATGGTTTTGTATAGTTTATTTATAAGGATAAATTATTTTCTTGATTAGTTTTAAATTTTTATTATATAAATTATACATAAATTAATGCATTTCAGGTCATGAGAACGAATTTAATTTTGAAAAATTGATATAAAAACAAACAAAATTTTTGAACACTTTAACATTGTAAACCAACCCTACCATTCTATATATGGGATTAAATTTAAATTATTTTTTGGAACATATGTGATTTTAAATAAAAAGAATCCATTTTTTAATAAAATAATTATAAATGTTAATAAGATAAAATTATTCTTTTACAAAAAATATTAATGATTTTGAATAAAAATAATTACAACCATTAAAAGAACAATTAGCATAATAGAGGAAAAAAATTAATCATACGACACAAATGACCTAAAATCATGTAAAAAATGCAGTTCATTTCAAAATATAGATTCTATCCTCACATATATCATTTTGGAAAGTTTATTGGAGCTAATTTTAAAATGAATAACCTCAGTTTAATTCCTTCTTCTAAAATTTATCAGAATTTCACTACTCCTCCATTATAAAAAGGCACTCACACCTCCCATTTATTCACACCAATAAATTTCTTTGGATCACAAACTATATGCTCTAATAAGCTATGAAAATCAATGAAATCATACTATATGTCTCCATTCTAGTATAAATCCATCTATGTAATCCATTTGTAAAAAACATAAATAAGTTTTTCTGAGAAGAGGTAGCATCCTTACTCAAGCTCTTTTGTTTTATTTTTATTCTCCAAAATTAATATATTATTATTACATGATTATATAATTAAATCAGTATAATAAATAAAATTATATTTTTGTATTATATGAGTTAAACCTAAACATACTCATACTTCTATTTAATTGGTTATGAACACACCGTTCATGTGTACCACCAATAATCGCCTCACGAAACGATGTTGTTCATATTTTCATTACCATCTCTCATGGTTGGGAATTATGATAAAAAATAATTATTTATATGATATTAATGATATTTATAATATTTATGATCTAATTTTGTTTCTTTACTTTTTTATATAACATATTCTTTCATGCTTCCCATTTTGTGTAGATACAATATTTTTGTTTGGAGAGGTGTGGAGTAGTGCATCCTCAAAGGGATTTGATTCATGTACACTATACATAGAATGTATTAATAACAGATTTAGAAAATTTATATGATAAATTTTTAATTAATAATTATAATTTAACTATTATATTTATATGCTATTTAATTTCATTATTTGAAAAGGATAAGAAAAAATACTCAATGTTCACGCATATATACGACCTACCATCTCAATGAACTGTGAATTTCATTTGATACATCTATCATTAATATATTATTTTAAGTGCACATATTATGAATATAAATGTTATTTTTATAATTTATTATGTTATGGAAATAATTATATAATTATGAGAACAAAAAATATAACAAATTTAGACGCACGTGATAAAATAAAGCAGATATTACATGAAACATATCCTTAATATTGAATTGTAAATAGGCGAGTAATATAAAGCCATATATAACATTATATATAATAATACAGTTATATGATTGATTTATAATGAACTTATATCAATTATACATTAGTTTTGAATATGTGCGATGAAATCCAAGACCCAATGTATGATAATTTTTTCTAAATTTTTATTTTAGTGAGATACATGCCATATTCACCACTCGTTTCATTTGTGTGGGGTATATTCAACCCTATGAAATGTTATATCATTAATTTTATTTATGAAATTTTATGAAATTATTTAATTTATGATATAATTTCATAGGGATCATGATTCATGATTCACTCAAGTAGAAATGGTTTTTCCATCTCACATTTATTATTGTGAGACTTATACCTTATTCACTACTAATTTTACTTGTGTCGAATATATAATACAGATGAATGTACTATATTATTATTATAAATATATTTTTCATAATTTTCTTATCTATCTGATGATCAGTATTTCAGGGGGTTTATGGTTGAATGGTTACAAAATCAATGAGGTAATTTTCTATCAATTTTCCTTATTTGGATTACATGTCATTCAATAAAAATAAATTGTTCTATTGGGTGTATATTACGATCATTAACGTGATATATCATGAATATCTTTATTTTCATGATATTTTATTCTTCTTGTAATTTATTTCTTTAATGGGAAGTATTATTCAATCTTAACAATTTGGTAACAAATTATTTCCACAATCTCATCATTTATTAGGATGGTTTTTGAGTTTGCTTCCATTGACGAAATATTATTTTCCATCTCTCAAGAATACTCACTACTTTTATTATCCTCTGTTTATCCATAATTTCTTCATGTACTAGTTCCATTTTCTACTTTTTAATAACTATGATAAATAAGATTCATTTTATATGAAAATATATTATTATTTCTTATTTTGGTTGAAAATATTTATTCATTCAAAAAACAAATTTAATAAAAAAATGATATAAAAATGATCTTCCATTTTCCAATAATTTTTATATGATATTTTAATCAATTGTTACTTTTTTTCAATTTTTTTTAAAATTAATCTTTTTGCCATTTTCTAATTGAGTAACTTTTATAAACATTTAGGACGTAAAAGGGATGTTCATCATGTATAGATTTATCCTCCATCAAGACTATACTTCCATTGATGATTCCATTTCATGTTAATAGGATTTATTTTTATGAAAAATGGTTTTCAAAATATTTTTAACATCAATTTTTTTTAAAAAAATAAAATAAAAAGTATTTTTGGATATTTTTAGGGATTCAATAAGTGTTTTAAATGATTTTCATTGCTTTCTTTTAAAGATTTAAATGCTCTTTCAAATTAAGAATTTTTCAAAGATGTTTTACATTTAATAAGTGGATTAATTGTTTTTAAAATTAATTGATATTTTTAAGGTTAATTTTCAAATAAATTTTTATATGAATCCCATATTTTTTATGGGTCATGATAGGATTCAATTTTTAATAACTTTGGTACATGTTTGTTAAAACTTATTTTATGATGTTTGGAAACTATATCTCCCAACAATGTTTTGGAAAATGATTGATATCTCATGGGATAATGATAGGAATCAATTAGATGGTCATGAAACACTGTGGATGATTGGGAAACACAAAAAACTATTGGAAGATACGGAAGTAAGATACACTATGGGGATATGGGGAAACCAATTTCATGATGAGAAGATTGGGATCCCCAATACACTCAAGGTAATTGGGAAAACCTGATCCCTTATAGGGAAAGGACTAAAACTACATATGGTAGTGTGTCCCTCCCAATGGGTGCAGACCCCAAGAAGATACCTAATGATTTTTTATCATTATGCCTTGAATTATAGGGAATGATATAAAATGTTTTTTTCCCACAAATTCTATGTATGATGCCTATGATAAGATCACGTAGTTTATTTTCTTTGATTACCTTATGATTCATTCCTTATACACTAACAATATTTATTCCATGTATCATGATTATAAACATTTAAATATAGGGTATGATCTTCAAAATGTTATATTCTTGTTCCCATTTGCTTATGTTCTTGTCATGTTTATGCAATTTATTTGTTTACACTTATTGAGCATTTGAGCTCACCCCATACTTATATTTCATTTACCTGTTTTATGAAGAATGGTTTTAAGATGGTGAAAAAAATAGGGGAGATCTTTATGGAAGATGTTGATGATCATTCACAAAATTAAAATAATGTGTTCGAATATTACAATGAATTTAAACTATTCTAGTCCTTAGATATGTATTTGTTTAATGTGCAGAATATTCATCTAAAATGATTTAATATCCATATATGTAAATCCCATGTTGCTATTATGATCATATGATATTATATATTCTAGTGCCCATATTTTTTAATGGGATTACACATATGAATTTTTAATACTTGGATTCTTGGATTATATCACACCTTTATAAGGGGTTTCATTATACTCATATTTCACAGGTACTCCTGAGAATAATATATAACCCTCATGTGGATGTATAGTCCAACTACTCTATACTAGTATTAGAGGAATTTATTTCTGTATCCCTACTTTTAATACCCTAAGAAGTTATGACATAATTTTTAAAAAACTATTAATTTATTTGATAACATTCACAACATGCAACACTGTGATTTAATGAAACACGAAATAATCTTGAAATACAATTATTTAATATGATAGTTATCCACAAGTTATATAAATGTTGGGTATAAATAGTATTAACTGAATGTTAAAATTATATCATTTAAATATGAATATAAACTTAATTCATGGTTGACAAATTGATTATAAATTAAAATAATAATTATATGAAAATAATGGAATCATTTTTCTTATATTCTTTTTTTGTTGTGAACAAGTTAATGTTTCATAAAAAAATAAAAAAATTTAAAATTTCATAAAAAAATTTAAGAAAATTATTATATGAAATATGTTAAATAAATTGATAAAAAACATATTATCAATTTTCAATATAATATAAAATCATTAATCTAATTTATGATAAAAATGAATTTCTCTTAGAAAATGTATTTTCACATTTTTCAGAATTATTTTAAAATTTATTTTTTACAATATAATAAAATATCTTTTAACGTTTTGGATTTAATTTTTAATTTTTAATTTAAAAGTTATCTATGATTAAATATTTTAATATTTTATTAAAAAATAACATTCTCATTCAATAGAGAAAAATACAGTCACTTATTAATAACTATATTTTATATTAATAAATTTAAACACATGTACATTAATTAATATTATTTTTTACGTAAAACTAATTAAATAAAATAGTTATTAAATAAATTTAGATCATAATATTTTATTTTATATTGAATTTTAATAAGAAATTGGTTTTACTCTTTTTCTGATATTCTCTTTGGAGAACCAAATTTTCATCACATATCCAGGTTTAATTTAAAATTAATCTTTTCCTCTTCTGGGAAAATTATTTTAAAATACTTATTTCATGATTAATATTAAGGTGATTATTATTATCTAAATAGGCAAAAAAACTTTTTCCAACAATAAATAGTAAAAAAGGAAAAAATTATTTAACGACGTAATGGTTTATCATGATTTATCAGGGATTAAACTTAAAATACAAGGGTTTAAAGGACAAAATGTTTTCCAAAATCAATTGGATGGATATTTTCCAACCATATCATTTTTCATTTCAGATATTGGTATATTTTGGAGCATTTATTCAGGTGAAAAACAAGGGTACTCATTTTTCTTTTCAAAAATTATAAGTGTTTCACTCACCAAACATTTAAAAATACACAACCTACTCTCTTCTATTCAGACCATAAAAATCATTTCTATAATAAAATATATTTATTTATGTTTTCCATAATTCCCTACCTATGACTTATAACACTTATTTTGATCATAAATCCATCCTATACATCCTTTTGGTGCTTATCTAAAAAGGTTATCATAGTAAGTGATATTGCGCTTAACCGAGGGTCTTTATTTTATTTCTTATTTAACCAGAGTAAAATTTTATTTTATTGTTATGATATTATAAAAATAATATATCTGATATAATAATATTTTATGATGACAATGGAATACCTTATATTCGTATCATATTTCTTAAAATGGTATACAAAATCATTGTTCGTGTGTACGATGGACTACTACCGCACGAAACGATGTTATGAATTTTCAACCACAACCTCTGATGGCAGGATATAATAATGGATATAAATTTCCTTTATGAAATTTATTAACCTATATAATTATAATTTCAAATCTACCTTATTTCCACCCATATTGTTAAAAAACAATAATGTCGCTTTTGTGTATAGCATACTACCGTCTTGATAAAGAATGTAATGTGCTATTTTTTTCTTGGATGGTAACAGTGATATATTAAATTAATATATATAATATTTGATTCAAAATTATACAATTTTATTATTATATCAAATAGTAATCTTACATTTAATTTCATGTTGTATGTGATAACATTGTTTTTGTGTACGATAGACCATCATCTCATTAAGTAATGAGATTGATTTTCCACACATTTCATGGAAGTATATTAAGGTAAATTTAATTAATATGTGTTATATATATAGATTAATTTTTTTAAAATATAACATATTATTTAACCATCCTTCAATAAATATGTTAAAAAAATGGAAACTGCATTTATACTTATGTTAGAGCTAGTGTCCCCATTAACGGTGTATTTAATTTTCTATAACTAATATTTATGGATTACAATAAATGCATTTTTAATTAATATATATCATAGGTATATCATAATTATAATTATGGATATGATATAACCATGATAAAATTAAGTTGACCAAAAATAAAAAAACAAAACAATCATGGAAACCATAGAAATGATTCCCTAAAACCTGATTTGAACATGGAATTATTAAAAAACGGTAATAAAAAGATAAAATAAAATCACATATGGTTTGATATTTCTAATTATATATATTTAATATATTAATTATTCTCGATGTTCTAATGTGTATGATGCAAGTAGAGACTTATTGTAATGGATTTTAGTCTCAAATTTTAATATTTTTGACATATATTATGTTTTGCATCTATACTTTTATATAAGGTGTTTATACAACCCATTGACATGTAATATCTTGAATTTATTTATTCTACTAATGTTTTAGTCATAATTTAATGTAAATTATTCATGGGTATTATGATTCAATTTTTCCAAATTTATAACTATTTTACAATACAATCTTATCGTTAATCTAGATTTTTTATTGTTTAGGATTATGATAATGAAATTTTATAATATATCTATCAGGAAACCAATTAATTTTAAAATCCAATTTTATATATTAAAAATAAATAGTTTCATTTCATTTTCCTCTCATTGTACTCATGATAGAAAAACAATGTTTTAAATTGCAGTCAACTTTATTTCGATCTTCATTGGAGAACTCTTTTTCATCAATATCGATGTTTTCTTAAAACAATCAAAATATTTTATAAATTTTAAATAATATTTTTCTATGATATATTTTAAAATGATTTAATTTTAAAAAATATTAAAATTGTATATTCTATCATTTTCCAAATTACACCCATTTGGCATTTTCTGAAAATTTGAATGGGTTATTAGTTCTATTATGAATAAATTGATTTGAATTTCCCACCGTTATGAATACCAATGGTTTTAAATATTTATTAATAAGATTTATTTTTATTTTCATTGAAACAATATTGATATTGTATAATTTTTTGAAAAGGTTAATGTCAATAAGTAATAGATATTTTCCCCATGAAATGCCAAAATGATTTTTAAAGAGTCCCTTATAATATCCAAATCATATATTCGTATAATATGATTTGGAAAATTAAATATTAAATAGATTTTTTTTAAATTAGAAAATGATATTTTAATCATGAATGGTTTTAAATTATTTTTATTGAATCATTTACAAATTTCCAAGTATACTTCCCCAAAAAATGATAATAATATGTTTTTTTATTTCGAAATGATTTTTTCAATTTGTAAGGGATACATTCCTTATGAACTTTTTTAAATTAGTATTAAATAATTCATTATATAATTCGTGTTCTATTTTTAATGAAATGGATTACAAAAAAAGTATTACTATTTAGTTTGAATAAGTGATTTTTAATAAATGTTATTTTCCTTACGAAATGTTCTAAGTTTATTTTCAAAATCAGTTTCTATATAATATTTATT
This sequence comes from Viscum album, assembly GCA_963277665.1. Lineage (NCBI taxonomy): Eukaryota > Viridiplantae > Streptophyta > Magnoliopsida > Santalales > Viscaceae > Viscum > Viscum album. Next base: position 2,042,607,815 of record OY728150.1, on the reverse strand, counting down.
CTGGTGATGATAATGATTACTTACTATGTATATTACACAATCATACCTGTCTAATTCTATCTTTTTACAGTTTACGGTTATAATAAAAAATTGTTTATGAAAACTTATTCGTTACCATGGGATATAATATATTGAAATGATTATGAAGCCCTTTTATTTTATTATGTTATAATATGAATAATGTTTTATGAAACCCATTTTATATCATGGTTTCTGATATGATGAATCTTTTATGATCTTTTTTTTCACACAACTTTATAGATTATTTGACGGGATGGACCTATATCCTCCTCTAATTCATTAGATAATGAATAATGTTATATGATCTCAGAGGTAACATGAGATGTAATCTAATGCCCAAAATGAGGTTTTACAAGATGTTATATCAAGATTCAATCGGGTATATGGGTGGTAGGAATTATCATAACATTTTATGAATGCATTGGTATAAATTCTTTAAAAAAGGTTTTTTATTATTTTATGTGTACTGTAAATCTATTTCTTTTTCCAATTTTATACATTGATGACAAATATTCTTTACATAAAATATTTTTCATCTCATATTAACTACCAGTATTTTATCCAATACTCAATATTTTGATCATTTATTTTAAGTGTATAGTTTCAACTATTATGAAAACGTTCCCATAACATTATGCTCATTTTATATTTACATATCTTATTTGATTACTCTTACATGGAATATATTTTCACCAGGTATAATATTTATTTTCATCATAATATGAAGTAAGGTATTATGTGTGAAATGTATAAAAAGGGATCAAGTTGTTAGAAACTTAACATGAGATCATGTTGAACACTTTTGAACCATTTTTTTTCTATGTTTATAAAGGCACATTACCTTAATGATTATCATGCATATTTTTTTATAATGTATAGAATATACAGAAAGAATTATGTAATATTAATGTGTGATAATTGTGATTATCCATTGTTTTTATAGAGAGATATGATTATTTAATATTTTCAATATATGATTATAACACTATAGGGAAGTACCCATATGAAGAATCTATATACAGGAATCAGGAATGTTTCTATTATGGTGTTATGTAAATTATGGTAATAACTATGTTTCAAAAGATTATACAACCAACTTCGTCAAATTTTTAATATTTTATTATTATTATTATCTTTTTTTTGATATATTATGGTTTAATTTTATATTAAATGTGGGTAACTTATATTACAGTTTTATAAATATTGAATTAGGTAATTTTCATAATGTAGACATTTTATAAATTTTTTAATATGATATTTGTATAATATTTTTGGAGACAATTCATTATTTCACCATATGAATATTCATCCACAATGGAAACTAATTTATAAAAATTATTTTTTTGATAATAAATATAATTTGATGAAATTATTTATCATCATTTAATGTATCAATGATCACATAATTTTTTTATGAATAAAATAAATTCTATATACATATATTTGAGTTAGAAATGTTGTGGAAATTTATCAATAAGAAGTTAATGGATAAGATTGTTATAATGAAATTGAAGTAAATCAAGTATGTATATATTTTGATGAACATCCTCCAAATTTAGTAAGAAGGGTCCTCAAATAAAAAAATCATTCATTTAAATTCATTTTGATAAATATATATCCTTCTGACTCATCACATTTATTTGTGATCCTTAACTTTTTCATGATTATTCACATTATTCGTATCAGTTTTCTATGGAAATTAATTTCATTCCATGTCCATATGTTTTATTCCCAAATTTAGTTTCCTTTTTGGAAACTCATTTAAGTTTCATTCCAAATATCTATATTAATTATCTATCTATTTGATATTATGTGGAAGTTTTATGAGTAGAGTTACGATGTGGTTTTTATATAACCAAATGTGAAAATATCGAAATCATGATATCTAAGGTCATTCTTATATTGTGAGGATGAATTTTTTTAAGGGGATCATATTTTACTCCTTTATATTTCACTAAATATATTTTTTAAATAATTTTAATTCCATTGATTTTATAAGCTACATGTATCCTCGAGATTTAATTAAAAATGATGAAATATTAAAATATTATTATTTAATAAGATAGTAATAATATTACTATTAAGTTGGAAATTATGAATATTATTAAATAAATCATGGTAATATATTTAATAAAAATTTATAAATAATTTAATTTATATTGAAAAATTGTTTACAAATGAAAGTAAAAAACATTAGAAAATAAAAGATTTATTTTTCAGTGATAATTATTTTCTATGCACAAATGAGATTCACCTCTAATAAATAAAAAAATGAGATTTATTTTAATAAAATTAATATATAATATATTAAAATAAATTATTACCAATAATATTATTTTTATTATATAAAACACATAATACAATGTCCAGTTTGATGCATAAGAAATCCTATTTCTAAACAAATATGATTATGAAATTTTACACACATAAATTAATATTAATTACATATAGTTTTAAAAAAACTATTTTAAAAAATGAAATTATTTTTTTAACAAATAATTAAAAAATAATCTTCGGGATTCTTGTATATATTTTTTAAAATAGATAAAAATTTTATTTAATTGTCTTTAATATAGGTATTTCTATGAATTGTCATTCAATTTAATGAATTTAGAAACATAATAATTGATTAAATCTTGATTGAATGAAAAATTATATAAATTGTGTAATTATAAATCAAATTATTTAATTTTATTACATTTTATTTTGAGTTTTTATATGGATAATATTTATACTTTATATGAATTTCTCCTTAGAGAACTAATTTTTCTTCACATATGTAGGTTTTATTTTAAATTAAATATCACATTATCATTGAATTTAATTTGGAAAATTGATTTCTTTATTTTGAATTTGCATAATTAATATTATCTAATTAAGTATAATAACATTATGACCATAATAAATAGTAAAAACACTAAAATAAATTTATAGTGGTTAAGGTTAAATAATATTTTTAGTGGGTTAACTAATACGGATATGAGACAAAATGGCCTAGAACATGTCTAAAATTTTATTTTTCATCAATATTTTGACCTTATAATTTATAATACAATATATTTGTACACTTTGGATCTAATTGGACTGTGAAAAAAAGGGTCAACCTTTTTCTTCTAAAAAATTAATAGTTTTCCAATCACTGCATTTATAAAAGCTCACCATATCTCCTCTTCTTTTAATACATTCTACGCCAATTTTGTAGTCCAATGTCGACCCAAATATCATTCTATCATACCTAACCACAACCTTGATCCATTAGTATAATCATAAATCCCTCCTATAAATCCATTAGGTACTTTAATTATTAGGATGCCTATGTTCTAGAGGTTTTCCCAAAACACCAACTCGTTGTCCCATTATAGGATATTTGAAGGAATAATAACCAAAAATATGTTATATCATCCTTAACGACTCAGTATAGTTTATTTGTTTTTATAGTTTATCTTAATGTGTATTTCCTTTGTAAAATAGTAAATCCATTATCATGACTATATGTATATGTCATTATGGTTATTCTACTACTATTTTTTCATTTCATTACCATCAATAGAAAACTAAAAATAATCACTTATGTGTACCTATGACTTATCATGTCCATAAAAGGGTGTTTTATTCTCATCACCTTTTTACTAAGATAGTTATATTGATGAAAATATTTCATATATATTTCATTTAGGATTTTATTATTTTTAATAAATTATAATATTAAGTTTAACTTATTTCTTCGAAATTCATTGTGAAAAGATTACATCACATTTTTATTTATAAGGAAAACCCCCTAAAAGGTGATATTTTAATTTTTCATTTCTAATTAACATTTTTAGTAATAAGGGTTGATTTAATAAATATTTAATTTTTATATGAGATACTAATTATTATTTCAAGATGAATTTTTATATACCTTTCTTTCATCCCTTCTATAGAAAAATAAAAATTGAGTTCTTGAGTGCGCACAACCTATTGTCACCATGAATAATGAAATTCATTTTTATATCTCTATTTTTAGGGAATAATATGAATATATATATTTTAAATATATATATTATTTTGACATTCACTAAAATATTATATATAATTAAAATAGGGGAAATTTTCAAGGAATAAGACCAAAAAATTCAAATATACATGAAAAAAGTATTTAACACATGAAATAATTATAATAATAAATATCTATAAATAATTGGGTAATAAAATGTTAAAAATTGTTCATTTATGATATTTTTGATATGAATAAAAAATTTATATATGTAAAATTATTCTAATTTTTTATAATTGTGCTTATAGAAACAATGTGGAAAGTCCTACTTGAAGTAACAGATTTGGTCTCCATTTACAGTATATTGAGACATGTATCATATTATAAACCTATTTGTATTTAAATTTTGAATAGAAATCCTCTTTTATATATTTAACAAGAATATCTATTAATTCATGATTATTTAGTTTTCAATTTTTTTTTCTTTTTAAAATATATTCTATATTTTCATCTAACATTTCCTTTGCTTCTACATACATAACAAACTGAAATTTTTAATATAAAATCCATTTTATTTATCTTTTTTATTTTTTATGTTTTTATACATTGTATATATTTTTCACATTGTTTTAAACATTAAATTTTATTCACTGAAATGAAATATTAATTACAATTTTATATATCATTTACAATTTAAATTTTTTGAAAGGAATATCTATAATTTCATTTAAAAAGGGGCATTGAAACAATATTTACAAAAAATGTTTGTTTTATAACCTATATGATATTTATGTATTTTAACACCACCGTAACAGAATAGCATTTTTCAGATTTTAATTTTATTTTTAATGATTTTATTAATAAAACTCTTTTGGAAAACATAATTTAAATGATTCACATTTATTTAATATTATTCTCAAATTTACATGATTTTATAAAAATATACCATCTTGATGAAATAATGTTTATATACCATTAAATGAATATTTTTTGGGGTCATTAACATCCTATTAAAGAATTAATTTTCCGATGATAATTGGAAATTAAGTTTCTCTTAAATATCCATACTCTTTTTATCAATTATATATTTTTTCCCTAAACCGTATATAATTAATACATGTGGTCTCAAATGTTGTGATTTTTTAGATTTAATTGAGGAATAATTATATTATGTATTATATACATAATATGGATAATTTTTTATAAAGAAGACTGATCATGAATAAAAAAGATCATTCAATATATGAGTAATGAAATGGACATGTTGTGATAGGTGGGGCCCCCAATTATATAGCTGCTCAATGTATCAGTAGGTCTTAATAGGAAAATTCATTGGCCCGATTAAATGATTTTCTGGTGTATATGTACCCATATAATATAATCTCTTGGAAAAACAAATTGGGGGTATATATATCATGATTTTTGATTTCAAGATGTTTAATATCCATCATTTCCTTCATTATTGTTATTGTATGTATTATCAATGAGATTACGACTTTCATATTATCCATTGAATATTTTTTTATATCACTGAATAAATGATATATGTTTTAGTTATTTATCTATCCATATTGATTATTCATTATTTACTTATGATAACTTATAATGTACAAAACTATTATAGTTTATCTAATCTCTAAACTATTTGTCTTTATTTCCCCGGGATATAATGAATGATTTTATAAATAATATCAAGGATGTAAGAATTTTTTATTCTATGTAATTTATATTTCAAATGTAATATTGGAATTATATATGTAACTGTTTATTCATTACTAATAAAATAATATATCATTTCCGATGAGATCCTTTGTATCTTATACTAACATAATAAATTTGACATTGGATCTATTTTATTGGTGTATTGGTTTCAAGTATTGTTAATAGGGGAAGTTTAGTAGATTTATTTTGAACTTGATTTTAAATATTCATAGACAACATGAGAAATGAGCATCTCTTTATTATTATTTTATAAATTTTACTAATATATAGTATTTTTATTTTATGGATAGATTTTGATAGTGATTATGATCTAACTCAATGTGAGTAATTTTTCAGTGATGGATCCTAAGAGATGAAAGGGAATCAACTCCCCTATACAATAAAGTTATTTCCATAAAAAGAAATCCAATAATATTTTGTATTGGAATTGAAATGATCATGATTATGTTAGAGAATATTGCTTATTTTTTATGAATAAAGAAACCCCTATTGTTAAACCTATTGTTTAATAGTGTGGATCATATATATTGGATCACTTTTTACGACCTATTACTAAATAATTAAATGAATTCCTAAAAGTGTGGTAGTTTGTAAATTTATTAAAAACTTGAAAAATATATTATATAATTTGGGAACATACATTAATTTTTTTAATTGACCTACAATATACACTCGATGAAAGGATGAACTATAAAAATAAATATATGGTTTTTAATACATATTAATGTTTGATAATTATCATGGATGATTTAGGATAAACTGAACATTGAAGATATACATATTTTACATGAATTCATTGTTTTATATTTAGGAATAGTTTTCTTATCTTTTCTTTGGGTCATGAAATTTATTTTAAATTTTATATCCTGACTACTAGGGTCTCGCACAGCCCTGGTAGTCCTCCTGGAAACATGAAAGTAAACATATGGTGAGCATACAAGTATACTCAGTAGGAAACCTAAAGCACTCGTGCACAAGTGGGGAGACATCCTAATGTCCTGTGAGAACAACAAAACAAACCAAAATTTATCAAGGAATTATATCCCCCCAACCTCATCAGCCAAGCTCACAAAAACACAAAACAATAGGTAGTAGTATATAAGAACAAGAGTACTGGGTACCCCGCACCATTTCCCACTAGTTAGATACTCTTCCTAATGGAGAACGTCCTGACACTACCACACTTTTCCCGCCCGTAAACACCTGGGCCTCATAACCATAGATCCCGAACGCACACACCTAGGCCTCACAACCACACATCCCGCACGCACACACTTGGAACTCACAACCACATATCCCTCCCGCACACACCTGGGCCTCATCCCGTAGATTAATGGGAAAAAATAAACCTGACCGAAGAGACTTGGGCTTAAAAAACCCCAATCGAAACCTACCTGAAGAGTCTTAGATGTAAGGTCACCTCAAGCCATCAAAACCTATGGAAGAAGGAGCAGGAAGAAGCTAGTAACTAAGGGGAAAACACCATCTTCCATGAAATTGGAGTGTTTGTCACGTAGTGCTCAACATGGTTGGGGTGAGAAAAAAACACAAAGGTACAGAAATATATACATATATATACCAAACACATAGCTCAACCTATGGATTCGAAACAGAGAAACCGAGCACGTGCCTCGGCACTGCTATGTCGAAGCATGCATACAACAAACAACCCCAACCCCATTTAGGTTATCATGTTTCAACAGAATTAGTTTATTAGTTCCTTAACTACTAGGAAAATATCCACAACCAACCATATCAATCGTTTTTAAAACATTTCCCTGCCATCCAGAAATCATGTTAGGAAAACACAAGCAACACAAACAAGTCCCTTCTTATTAACCAACAAACCCCATTGATTATTATTCATATTCCAATACCATGCCCCACCACTCATTAACACATCCACTTTTGTTTATTATTCACAACCCATAGTTCATTCATATTCAAACCCATCCCTACAGCCTTTCATCCAACCACCATAACCACAAACACACCAAAACCCATACATCATCATCCCTTGATACCATTTATCGTATCCCCACTGCCCAACACCAACATAGAATTCACACCAACCCACAACCAAGCCAACTATAGCCCCTCTTCTCACCCGATCCACAAAAATGAACAAAACACCCCCTTCACATAAAAAATCCCTAACCAGCTCCCACATGTTTATGATTTATGTTTTGTTCAACCGTGGTGACCACACAAGGGTTTCAGTTATTCATTTAATCGGACAACTTTACGTGATAACCCAATTACCACATTCTACAAAGTTTCCATCTATAAACAGTCGAGAAAGATAGGGCAGCATTTAATTATGCAAGCAAAGGCCCCCAACGGCCGTTATTTTCAGTAGGTATAAGGCTATTCCATTCACAATATAACAATAGGATAAACAATGATAAACAAAAAAAAAATCCCCATCCCCATTCTTTAATCCAGTTATTAACTTCATTAAATTGGTTCAACAATATCTCATGAAAGGAAGAGGACACCCATCCAGCATGATGCACAATTTTGAGAGACGAAGGTAAGATCCCTACCTCAACAGTTTCTGATCACAACGCTCCCCCAAATCAGTTTTAGAAGACATCCGTCGATGTCCTTCATTTCTGGAAAAACCCGGAAAAACCTCCTCAAGTGGAATTTGAGAAAGAAAGGCCGAGGGGAAGCAAGAGATAGAAGCTCAGAAGTTCCTCCTTGTCGTTATGATCTTGTGGCCACTAACGGATCGTAAATCAGAGCTCGGACGAAGAAGTTATGGTAGAAAAGAGCCTTGGAGCCTCTTGGGAGAGCTCTGCTCGAAGGAATGGGGAGGAGAGGGATGCTTTGAAAAGGAGGAGATGCCTCCTCCTTTTATAGGCGAGAAAAACTAATGTACACTGCGTGTACTTTATAGTACACGGCATGTACTCGGCTATTTCACACGGTCGCCATGCGAGCTTCCAACACTGCATTCAATGCGGCACACGGTCATTGACTGGTCAACACACAGTTTAAAGGTTACACATATTCAGGGAGACACTACACGGTGTGTAGTATGGGCTACACGGTGTGTAGTTACATATTTCACACGGCAAGGACATGGATTCAACACAGCACATGGTCGTTGACTGGTCAACACGCAGTTTGAGGGTAATGCATAGGCGGGGAGACACTACACGACATGTAGGATGGGATACATGGTGTGTACTTATATTTTTCACATAGAAAGGACACAACTTCAGCACGAGGTATACCAAACTAGGTGGTACATGGCGTGTACTCTCACTACATGACGTGTTGTTACAAAATTCAGAAAAGTGTGGGTAAAGTCCATTTTACCCTCCAGAACACTTCATGACCTTCTTTTCGACAATGGAATGGGTCAGAGAGGTCCGAGCCATTACATAAAATACCTCTTAAATCATTTTTGTCCCTTAGAATTAAAAAGCCAACCCAGAGGAACCCAACAAGATTCCTCCTAGGGCTCTTGTTATAACAGGAACCCATCCAACAACCCTAATAATATGAGTTAGGAATTCCTTCTCCTATATCGAGATATTACCCACTTTAGGCGGCACTAACTCACTTCCACGGGTATAATCACATCCACATTAATGCATCTCAATTATGAATTGGGTCTTTTCACTTCCATACATTAATATTTTTCAACTTTCACTTCCCCCAACACCGTGCAACCAACACACTACCTGATCACGTGGTTTGGGGAAATTCCTTCTCCTATGTCAAGATATTATCCACTTTATGAGGCACTGAATCTCCAGCACAGGTTCAATCGCATCCGCATTAATGCATCTCGATGAAGGATCAGGTTTTTTCCCCATCCCCACACATCTGATCATGTTACACACTTCCAGAGAATAAGGAATCAAAAATTCTCGTAACTGAAAAGCCAAGAATTCCATATATCAAAGGTACAATTTATAACATCAAAACCAAGCTCAGAAGAAAAAATCAAAACAGAAGTCAAAAAAACTAAGGGTACTGAGCGTGAATCTGAGCCTCCCGCTCCCAAGTTCTCTCCTCGAGGCCGTCATGCCTCCACAACACACGAACCAAGGCAATGGTTCGTCCACTGATCACCATCTCTTTACGATCCTCGATTCTAACTGGTTGTTCCTCGAAGGTGTCATAATCTCCCATATCTAACTCTCCACAGTCAATAACGTGAGATTCGTCATGTAAGTACCAATGAAGCTGGGAGACATGGATGACGTCACGAACCTTCTCCAACTGTGGTGGCAGGGCTAGTTGTTATTCCACCTCGCTGACTCGCCTCAGCACCTCGAAAGGTCCAATAAACCTAGGGGAGGGCATACTCTCTTTCCCTAACCATTGTTTCCCCTGTCGAATGGAAAAGCTTCAAGAACACATGATCTCCCACCTCAAACTCCATGTGCATCCTCTGATGACCATCATTAGACTTTTTTTGGTCTTGAGCAGCTTTCATCCTCTCACGCACAAGCTAGACTTTCTCTGTGGTGCTCTATACTACCTCTGGCCCAAGAGCACCTCTCTCACCAACCTCTGCATAACAAATGGGTGAATGACATGGTCTTCCATTCAAAGCCTTGAACATTGCATGCCAATAGTATATTGGAAGCTGTTGTTGTGGAAAAACTCTACTGAAGGAAAGTGCCACACCCATGACCCTCCGAAATTCAGAACACATGCTCGTAGCATGTCCTCAAACATCTAGATAGTCCGCTATGTCTGCCCATCTATCTTGGGGTGGAAGGCCGTTCTAAGGCGAAGCTAGGTTCCAAAAGCATGTTCTAACCCCCTCCATACTCGTGAGGTAAACTGAGTATCCGGATCTGAGATGATAGTCTTCAGAACCCCATGAAAACACACCACCTCATCTACGTACCTCTGTGCTAAGGTACTCAGTGGGCCCGACTCCTTAATTGATATGAAGTGAGCTGATTTCTTTATTCGATCCACCACTACCCAGATAGCATCATAACCTCCCAGAGCCTTGGGTAGTCCTGTGACGAAGTCCATTGATATGTCATCACATTTCCACTCAGGGAAATCTAAAGGAAGGAACAAACCACTGAGAACACATTGTTCAGCCTTTACTTGCTGACACCCTAGGCACTTAGCCACAAACTCCGCAACTTACCATTTCACCCCGAGCCACCAAAACTGTTCCCTTAGGCCTCGGTACATTTTTGAAACTCCTAGATGTGCCACCAAGGCTGATCTATGTAGCTCACAGAGAACTCCCTCATGCATCACCTCTAGAACAAACATCCTTCAATGAAAAAACATTCGATGTTGGCTGTCCTCTGACCATCCATCTGGAGTGTTTCCCTGATCGATAAGATCTTGTATTACTTCTGTGTCAGAGTCTCCCCACTGAGACTCTTCCACCTACTGCATCAAGGAGGACTACACCATCATCTGAAAAAAACTGCCTCTAACCCTCTACCCCTGCATCAAAGTGCAAGGCAGCCAACTCTCCCATCACTCTACAAGAATCAGCAGATTCCTGAACCACTTCCTTGTGCGAATTCCTACTCAGGGCATCAGCCATAACATTTCCCTTACCTTCAGTGTAAGAGATATCGAAGTCATATTCTTGAAGTAACTCGACCCATATCCACTGTCATACATTCAGGTCACACTAGGATAAGATATAACGTAAGCTCTTGTGATCTGAGAAGAACACAAAGCGCTCCCCAAAGATTTAATGTCGCCACAATTTTAGTGTGAACACTACTACTAAAATCTCTAGGTCATGGGTGGCATAGTTACGCTCGTGAGGGTGAAACTTCCTAGACCCATAAAAGATCACACCCTTCTTCTGCATCAGTACGCACCCCATACCAAGTCCAGAAGAATTACAAAACACCTCATACAACATCCCTTCCTCTGAAAACCTGATTACAAGAGCACAGACCAACTTCTCCTTTAGGTATTCAAAAGCTTTCTGGAACTACTCTCTCTATAGGAAGACCTGGTTCTTCCTAGTCAAAGCTATCAATGGAGCAACAACTTGAGAGAAGTCTGAAACGAACCTCCTATAATAACCTGCCATCCCCAAGAAACTATGATCTTCTTCCATGCTCTTGTGTGATACCCAAGGAACAATTTCCTCCACCTTCGATGGGTCCACTGACACTCCATGATGAGACACTACGTGCCCAAGGAAGTGTACTTCTTGTGTCAAGAATTTACACTTCGACAATTTCCCATAAAGCTGGTGGTGTCGAAAGACATTTAAGACTGCCCTGAGATGCTCAATGAACTCCTCCTCTAATATTGAGTAGATCAGGATGTCATCGATAAACACAATAATGAACCAGTCTAGAAACTCTCGAGCGACAATGTTCATAAGTCCCATGAACAAAGATGGTGCATTTGTAACTCCAAACGACATCACTACAAAATCAAAGTTCCCATACCTACACCTGAAAGCCGTCATCAAGATGTCATTATCCTTTTCCCTCAGCTGATGATATCCAGATCATAGATCAATCATAGAAAACCAACCTTCTCCCCTCAGCTGGTCGAAGAGATAATATATCCATGGAAGGGGTTAACAGTTCTTGACTATTACCTGATTCAACATTTGATAGACTATAAATAACCTGAGACCACCATATTCCTTCTTTACGATCAAAACTAGAGCACCCCATGGTGACATGTTGGGTCAAACAAAACTCTTCTCCATCAGATAGTCAATCTGAATCTACAACTCCCACAACTCTGAAGGTGCCATCTGATAAGGTTTCATCGAAATCGGACAGGCACCAGGTTGTATGTATATCCCGAACACAATGTCACATCGGGGGGGGGGGGGGGGGGTAGAATCAAAACCTCATCTGGAAAAACATCGATGACCTTCCCAAAAACCTCTGGGATATCCATCATCTCTTTATAAGCTGAAACCACTGATAACCTGCCTAATAAGGAAAGGAGAGGCTTCACATGACGGCTTCCCACCTGATATCTCCTTTCGCCAACAAAAGATACATGCAGCCCATCCACGTCGGAGAACACGATCCTTCTTCAGAAGCAGTCAATAACGGCACTAACAGAAAACAACCAGTCAATGTCTAGGATGACATTGTATGGCTGCATCTGTAGCAAAAGAAGGTCCCCAATTGATTGATGTGGTCCCAACATCAGCCCACATCCCCGGAAAACAAAAGATACGCTGGTCTAGACTCCAATTGGTGTACTCAGCACCAGTGGTATTGAAAGTATCTCTACATCTAGACCCAAATATTGGGCTACACAGGGTGCAACAAAGGAGTGAGAAGCTCCTAAATCGAACAATGTAGAAGCGAGGGTGCTGAAAAAAAAATCGTACTTTACACCACCTCTGGTCCTGCCAGATCTTTCAACTCTACTGCATGCAACTATCCACGCCCAGGTCCTCTGCCTCTCTGATGTCGAACTCCTCCCCGACCATGTCCTGGTTGTTGTCCCTAAGAATCACCATGAGGTCGGACTGCTCTTGAAAAGTCTTCCCTCAGAGGAGAAGGGTCATTCTGCTCCTAGAAAGGGCCTCTCCGGCAACTGCTGCTGCTGAGGCGGGCGCTGAACCTGCCCACCTCCACCGTACTGAACTCAGGTCGGGTACCGACACTGAATGTGCCCAAAACCTCCACAATAGAAAAATTTTAGTAATGGGATCCTGAAAAAGGGATGAGGACCCGAAGATCTGAACTGGAACTGTTGGGGCTTTCTGCCTACTGGCCTGAATCTGGAAGGTCATGTCATAGGAGGCCTACTGTAGACTGCCTTCCCCTTCGATGAAACCAGCTGGATCCCCTCTCATGGTGAACCTATCTGCGAGTGAATCCTCTCTAAAACCTCTAAATTATTCTATACAACCATGTACATCAGAAGAGTGAAGGGGTAGACAGCATACTGGAGCGAAGGACGAAGTGCCTCCTCCAAATGACTCGCCCAAGACTCCCCATCTGGAAAGAGATCTGGAGCAATCCTTAAAAGATCCTTGAACTTGATTCCTAATTACTGTACTGACATTCTCCCCTACTTGAGGGAGAGTAACTCATGCCGCTTCTCTCACATGATCATAGACGAAAGGAATTACTTTCAGAATTCCTTCTCAATGTCATCCCATGGAACCTCTGCTTCTGACCTCTATCCGAGGTTGAGCGTCCACCACTGACATGCCGCACCTCTCAACTGACTGACTTCTAGGGGAACCCAGTACTACCTCGTAGCACGGATCAAAGTAAAAGTGATCCCTAGCTCTTCAAGACACCCCTCTATCTCCATATCCGAAGTAATACCCTCGTACTTATTTAGGGTTTGTCGCTGGAATGAATGGAGAGTCTTCTGCCATTGGCCATATTCCTCCTCTTAGTCAATCCTCAACTGATCGACCATCTGAATCTACTGGGCCTCCGCTATCTGAGTCACCTGGGGACAATGTCCAGGTGCCATAGCTGTACGGTAAACAATGATCGCCTAATCCCAAGTAGTATGGAAAATTTCACAAGGATTTATTTTTTCATTTTTAATTCAATTCCTTTTCCAGAACACCCAAATCATGTAAAACACAAACATGATGATGCATGTATCTTCCCTAGGGTCTTTACCCTGCAATCAATGTAGTCTCACTTGGTTTTTCTGTAGGCTCAGTTTCCTTGCATCAGATCACGGGGGGGGGGGGGGGGGGGGGGCTAAAATCCCGTGTCCTAGCCAGTCTTCCCTGGCCTATGTCACACACCAAGATAAGCCAACACTATTGCCCTACTATCCCATGAAATCCTCACTATTCATAACTCCAGACTCCATCCTATCTTTCAACCATCACCTATGATACCATTCTTTCATGACCCCCTCCCACCAATGATGCCCCTGCTGAGCTGGCAATGGTGAAAGGTAGATAATGACCCATCAGTCCTACAACCAGTAGGCCCCGGAGTGGCGACTAGCACCAAGTGTATGATTTTTCACAAATATAGGAGGAATTTCCCTTTTAATTATTTAATATCGGGAAATAGACTGAGTCAAACACAAAAAGAAAAAGTAACATGTAAATAAACCCAAACCAATCCCACATGCATGTTTAAATAGTTCTGAAACAAAGTACAAGTACAAGAAAGCTCAAAAGTACAATACCAAAAGAAAAAAGAGTACATCAAACTACAAAAACTCTAACTGTCACGACCAGTGGGGTCCCGCACGACCCTAGTATTCCTCCTGGAAACATGAAAGTAAACATAGGGTGAGCATTCAAGTATACTCAGTAGGGAAATCTAAATCTCTCGTGCACAAGTGGGGAGACATCCTAATGTCCCGTGAGAACAACAGAAGAATCCAAAACCTATCAATGAATTCTATACACCCAACCTCACCAGCCAAGCTCACCAAAACACAAAACAACAGGTAGTAGAATATAATAACAAGAGTATTGGGTACCCCGCACCATTTCCCACTAGTTAGTTTCTCTTCCTAACGGCGAACATCCTGACACTACTACACTATTCCCGCCCATAAACACCTGGGCCTCACAACCACAGATCCTTCCCGCACACACCTGGGCCTCACAACCACACATCGCGTACACACACACCTGGGCCTCACAACCACATATCCCGCCCGCACACACCTGGGCCTCATCCTCATGATTCTTGAGAAAAAGTTAACCAACCCAAAAAGTCTTGGACTAAAACCACCCCAATCGAAACCTATCTAAAGAGTCGTAGATGTTGGGTCGCCTCAAGACATCATAGCCTATGGAAGGAGCAGTAAGGAGCTAGTAACTAAGAGGAAAACACCCTCTCCCATGAAATAGGAGTGTTTGGCACTATGTTCTCAACATGGGTGTGGTGCGACAAAACACAAAGATATATATATATATATATATACCAAACACACAACCCAACCTATGGATTCTAAACAGAAAAACTAAGCATGTTCCTTGGCACTGCTTTGTCGAAGAATGCATACAACAAACAACCCCAACCCCATTTAGGTTTTCATGTTTCAACATAATTAGTTTATTAGTTCACTAACTACTGGGAAAATATCCACAACCAACCATACCAATCGTTCGTAAAACATATCCCTGCCATCCACAAAACAAGTTAGGAAAACACAAGCAACACAAAGAAGTCCCTTCTTATTAACCAACAAACCCCATTGATTATTATTCATGTTCCATTACCAAGACCCACCATTCATTAACTATTCCACTTTTATTTATTATTCATAACTCATAGTCCGTTCATATTCAAACCCATCCCTGCACCCCTGTTGCCATCCTCCATAACCACAAATACACAGAAACCCGTACATCATCATCCCTTGATACAATTTCTCGCAGCCCTGCTACACATCACCAACATAGCATTCTTACCAACCCACAACCAAGCCAACCGCATCCCCACTGCTCACCCAATCCACAACAACCCAAAAAACACCCCCTTTACATAAATAAACCCTAACCAGCAGCCACATGTTTATTATTTCAGTATTTTTCAACCGGGGTGATCACACAAGGATTCCAGTTATTCATTTAATCAGCCAACTTTACGTGATTAACCAATACATTCCACAATGTTTCCATCTATAAATAGTCTATAAATATAGGGAAACATTTAATTGTGCAAGCAAAGGCCCCCAATGACCGTGATTTTAAATTGGCATAATCCTATTAAATTCACAATGTAACAATAAGATAAAAACAGATAAACATAACAACATCCCCATCCTCATTCTTTAAGCCAGTTTTTTTCTTCATTAAGCTGGTTGAACTTTGTCTCATGAACGTAAGCGGACACTCATCCCGTATGATGTACAATTTAGAGAGACGAAGGTAATATCCCTACCTCAACTGGACTTGATCACAACACTCCCCCGGATCAATTTTAGAAGACGTCCATCGGTGTCTGTCGCTTCTAGAAAAACCAGGCGGAACCTCCTCTGGTGGAATCTGGGAAAGAAAGGCCGAGTGGAAGCAATATATCTAAGCTCATAATTTCAGCCTCTTCGTTACGATCTCACGGCCACTGACAGATCGTAAATCAGAGCTTGGACGAAGATGTTATGGAAGAAAAGAGCCTTGGAGTCTCTTGGGAGAGCTCCAGTCGAAGGAATTGGAAGCAGAGGGATGCTTTGAATAGGAAGAGAGGGCCCCTCCTTTTATAGGTGAGAAAAACTAAATTACATGTGTGTAATTTATAGTACATGGTGTGTACTCGGCCATTTCACATAGTCTCCATGTGGCTTTCAAGACGACATTCAACGCGGAACATGGTCATTTACTAGTCAAAACATGATTTGAAGGTAATGCGTACGCGGGGAGACACTACAGGGTGTGTAGAATGGGCTACACGCTGTGTACTCAATTTTTTACTTGGTAAGGACACGACTTCAACACGGAACACAGTCGTTGACTATTCAACACACGGTTTGAGGGTGACACATACGCGGGGAGACACTACACGATGTGTAGGATGGGCTACATGGCATGTACACATTTATTTCACAAAGCAAGTACACGGCTTCAACACGGGGTATACCCGGTGAGGAGGTACATGGAGTGTACTCTCACTATGCGGCGTGTAGTTACAAAATTCTGAAAAGTGCGGGAAAAGTCCATTTTACCCTCCAGAACACATCATGAATTTCTTTTTGACAATGGAATTGGCTGGAGAGGTTAGGGCCATTACAATTTAATAGGGGAATATGCATATATTATATAATTCAATCAATACAAATATTTTATGAAAATAACTATTGTTCATGTATTAAATTTATCATTCAATATATGCAGGATGCATTGGATATATAGTGATGAGTGGGGATTGAAATTGTATGTCCTCTTAGTGAATCAATTTGTCTAATCTGATATATAAGTTGAAAAAATTAAATTAGTTTCATGTGTATAATTACTTATTGATTAAAATTAATAGGAATAACGATTAAATTATATTGATATCAAGATGTCTGAGATCATGAAGTCTAAAATTCATTATTTCATTTATTAATAATTTCATAATTATCATCTATGAGATTTTTTCATTGATATCATCCATGGATTCATTTGTTGATCATGTTATTAATATTAATTAAATGCTATGAATTTTAGTTATTTACAATTCCATGTTGATTATTCTTAATTTACAAATGATAAATTCAATTATACATAACTCTTAATGAGAATATAATAACACCCTTTATTTTATTTCCCCCAAAATATGAAGAATGATATTATGAATAATATCTACAAATCGAAAATGTTTTTCATTGTTTTTTAATACTTCCAATGTAATATGGGAATCATATATGTGTCTAGCTATTCCAGAATACTACAATTATTTGACATTCGATATGGGATGATTTTTACATTATTATAATGTAATAAAAATCATACATACTCTAGGTTATTGGGGTATGGTTTTATATGAGATAAGGATGGGTTTTCTAAATTGGTGTGTTTTGATCATCCCCTCAAATATTATTTTTACCCCACAAATTCTTTCTCTCCACATTTCTAATCTATTATAGAATTGTAGAGCTCCAAACTAATTTTAACACCTATTTTTTTTGTTCTCCCACAATCCGTTAAATTTTATATTCTGATTAGAGTGTAGGAAAAATGAGGAAATATTTTCAATCATCTTCCCTACATTATTCAATATCATCATTTTATTTATTAATATTTTAATGTGAGGTAAAATACAAAATCATTAGGTATTTTTTTGTGTTTTATAATATCATCCATTCCAACTAAAATTTAAGGCTAATAACAGATAAATAATCATCTATGGGAGTCCGGTAGGTCCTCTATATCATTCCCTTACAATAAGTTTTTTAAAAAAATTAAATTTTTTCAACACAATAGGAACATTGAGTTTTGACCCTAAAATTTATGTTATTAATTTTTCCACCTCAACCTCATCCTTGATTCACTATGGGCCTCCAAAACACCATAGATGATTGAGGATGTCAACTCGAGACACCCCATTATGGTTATATTTTGTTATAAACCATGATTAAATAACATTAAATTTTTTTAAAGAAGAATTAAGGTGTGTTTTTTCTTTGTGTTTTTCGAAGACACAACTCCAACATTAATGTAACTAAACAATACCCTTTGTATGTGATTGTATTTCACCAATGAATGTGAATTGGCAGGTTATGATTTATATATATTTGGAATAAATGTTAATGGTGGAAACCATTGTGGATTAATTTTAATAACATCATTAACATGATTTCCATACATTTAAGGTAGGAATATTTACCATCAATTCACTAGTATATGATTTATGGAATCATTATCAAAACATAAATGGTGGATAATTCCTTGAAGACATATTATTATCGCTCATATAATCCCTAAAGGGATCTCATTAGATTCCACCTAATTCTTTTATTCAAATTATATTTTTTAACCATTATTAGTTTTGGGCAATGTATTAATCTCATGAATTACATGTATAGAAATAATAAATTCATCTATAACTCTATAAAATCTTAAATTTATATGATTTACTCCAGGTGTATGCATGATATTCCTTTTAAAAGGAATGCCTTGGGTTATGTCATTGGATTTTAATTGAAACCTTCCCTAAAAGTAAAGGATAACATTCCATGGTTTACATAGATACTCAAAATATATGAATTGAAAGTGTTTATCACTTGTATTCCACTCAGAACCTAAAATCTACCATTTATTCACTTATCCTGGTTGTTTTCATGAAGACCTACGTAATACAAAATGCATTGTAACATACATGGATTCAAAAATGGTTGAATTAGGTTGTAATTTCTATGATAGATCAGTGCATTCTCTATTGTTGCATATACTTGGGTTACTTTGATACATTCCATAGGTAACTTGAAAAATAAAAAATCATCATTACTAGTAATATCTACCTTTTGATGAAATATATAGATTTAGGTGGGTATCTCATGAAGAGAATGATTTCATCATGTTTTCACTAATTTAATTTATAAAATTAAATATTTATATGAAATATTAAATTTTATATTCGTAGACTGAATTGTCATAGGACACTATTGTTAGTGGCCTCTCATGCAATCATCACAAATTTTTTAACCAATTGGTACCCACAAAAGTATCACTAATGCTAGAAATGTCAAGAGAATAAACCCTACTGATTACCCTTTTCTACTATTTAACATACTCATTAATATACAGATTCATGTTTGAGGCGATTAGGCCACCTCAAATCATTACATATTAGAGAAATAATTTGGGGGAATCACCATTCATTTATAAAACCATTCAAAAATCATGTGCCCTACACTAGTCACAATAGTAAGAGATACATAATATGGTTAGTTGTTTTAATAAATTGGGAACCAACAATTTTTATTCACGTCTATCATTAGATGTAGGTTTCTAATGGGATATCCCAAAATTTAATAATAATCATGAACAAATATTGTGCTCAACTAAAATAAACTTAAAACAGAAAAATTCATTGAAATTATGGTGTAAAATTAATGAAAAGAATAAAAAATAATAAATAAAAAATATACGATAAAAAAATGGTATATGTTTCAATTATTCCCAT
Source organism: Viscum album (assembly GCA_963277665.1). Classification (NCBI taxonomy): domain Eukaryota; kingdom Viridiplantae; phylum Streptophyta; class Magnoliopsida; order Santalales; family Viscaceae; genus Viscum; species Viscum album. The sequence goes on along the minus strand of OY728150.1, from coordinate 2,042,587,550 downwards.
AATAATAATATCCCCTTGAATATCATGAAATTAAATAATGATACAACTTTGGAAATTTCCATTTATATTAGAGTATTTCTTTAGAAAAAATCTCCAATCCACAAAAAAACCATATTAAATAATCACACACACACACACACAAAAACAGACAAAGACATATATATATATATATAATACATAACTCATTGTTCAATGACTTAATGACATATCATGTAATAGTGACCCATAGTTCGAATCCCTTCCATTTATAAATTTAGCATATTTTTTTTATCAATATAACAATAGCCATATCAAAAAACAACTATGGAATAAACTTATAATTTAAAATAGAACTACTCATACAAATCTAATAAATTTTAATGAATTGATGATCAAAGAGGTACACTTTTATAAAAATAAAAATTGGTTGGAGTACTAAAGTATATGTTGATGTTAAAAACTAACAATAATAATGGTGTACGATTAATGTTAAAATAATTGGAGGATAGGAATATATTACTTAAAATCTTTATCGAATTACCATTAAAAACCAGCAGATGGTAGGCACTTCATTCTAAGATGAAATTAAAATTTGATGAAATTGTAAATATGTTCTAAATGAAAAAAAGATTATATGCTATAGAAACAATAAATAAAGGGGGATTATAATTACATAATATACCATGATGGATGAAAATAAGATATGAAATCGTTTTTGAGGGATTGAAATTGGAAGGCAAGACTTCCCATGATACATTGGGATTCAAAAACTCATATACTACTAACATTAAACTCGTTTATGGAAATGAACCTTCACTAAAATCTATTGAAATAGTTCTATCACTATCAATATATTTCCCTCTAGAAATAAATTCTATTAATGAATCATTCACTAAATTCATAAATAAATATTTTCCATAAGAGTAAACCTTCAAGCCATAGTTTCGATGAATAACCCTTATAAAATTACCAAAATTAAAAGATTCGTAGGTTTATATCTATTTTTAATAGGGCAACACATATTCTATTTTTTATATGTACTACATCACCATATTATCACCCTATTAGACGCCCATGAGTAAAATCACTTATCTTATATTCACTAACAATGTGAAAAAACATTTAATTAATGCGGTATTGAAAATCAACCACAACAAATCATCATGAAATTGGGATGGGTTGTGGTATTCCATTTTTATTTGATCGATATTTTTAACTTTATATGACACTAATTTGAAACTTATAAATATATCGTTGAAGGTATTTACCACATCTAATATCTATTCACATGCTAGTTCTTCTAAAAAAATATTTATTTATTTTTAAATTAACAATTACAACCTCAAGAAAAATACCATTTCAAATTTTCATTCTAATGATAAAGAAATAATATCCATTAACATTAAAATTTATCTTTAATAATACTATATATAATTAAAACATGTATCAAATTAATATAAATTAAAAGGAATCAAATGAAAACATTTCGATGTGGATAGGTGTTGTGAATTTTTTAGCTTCATAGGTTCAATGACTTTGTGAAAACAATTAAAATACCACTAAAAGGAAAAAATAATTCTAGTTCACCAAATTCACACACTCAAAATATTATAACACGAAAATCATATATTACATATTGGCTTTTAAACCAACTAAATTTATCCACCAATTACCATTCATTATTAAATGATTAACAATTAATATTGTGAAAATTACACATAAAGAAAATTTTAGGAATAGAGGGTTATAAATATATCAATGAAATTACATCAAACAAAACCCATATCATTCTCATGAAAGAAAAATTTTCCGCCCTATTACAAAAAATTCTTATTCTTCAATTACTCTTCAATATCTCCATATAAATTCACAGCACATGATAAATGTCTAAAAAAATAATTAGTTTCACACATCTTCTTAACATCGGTAAATGGAATGGTAATAAGGGTGACCTCATTACCATAATAAGTGAAATATTACATTGAGTGAAATCATTAGTTAAATATGGGGTGGATAATATGGCTCAAATTTATTATAATTATTCAATCCCATAGAATTAATCACAATAGGATAAACTATATCAAATAATTTAAATATAAATAATTGCCTTAGTAATAATAAAAACTTCCAAAGTGAATGATTTATTAATGTTGAAAATAATATATAATACGATGAAGCCCTCATAAAATGACATTATGAACTCACTATCAAGGAATCATAAGAGGAAATCAGAAGTAATTGTGTAGAAATACACTGAATACCCAATATAGTTTGTCTCATGAGACAGACCAATACCTCATAGTTATATTTTAGGCACTATAAATAACATAAAAACTAAAATTAATTAAAAATATAAAATAAATTAGTAGTTTTAAATTGTGTAATGAAATTTAAAATGAAATAAAGAAATAACTCTATTGGAATAATAATATTAACAGTCTTCAATAATTTACTTGGTCAATAAATGGAAAGACATAATCATAAACCATCTATTTTTAAAATGTAATTTATATCATTAGAGAATAT